>CM077583.1:36488407-39100907 GCA_039657365.1 Stephania yunnanensis
CAGATCAACAGACAGTGCCATTAATGGTGCAGGACAGATTTCATGCTCCCTTCACTGACAAACGACTTGAGTGACAGCTTCGAGGATAACAACTAACAATGTCAAAATGTACTAATGGTGCCACAAACTACAATGTATGATGCCACTCACAGCGTTAAATCACTGATATGAGACTTATGCTTCTCTACACCATTGTGTTCCATGTCGTCCATCCAAATACACGACATCACTAACGACACAATGTTTACAAAATTATAAAGTAGAATATGATTTTTTGGGATTCTAATTTTGTTTCCAATTGTAGGCGTTCAATAAGTCTGTAAAATTGTTAACTTTTATTTTTTTTGTTATTACATGGTCTAAAAAGAAGATTAAAGTAAATGAATAAAAATAGCCAAAACACTAGCAAGTAGACTGATAAAAGGCTCAGCGATCCCGAACACTGTTATAACACTTATAAATTGTAGGACGTTGCTGGCATGGAATGTGGAGATTTCCAAAGAAAACCAAGAACATAAGCTAAAAAAAATGATTCCCAACGCCGCGAAGCCATACAAACAAGAGAAATGCCAGAGTAGCATAGATGGGACACCGACCTAACGGGGCGCCTATATGGCGCTGACGTGTGGTCCCCAATAGGTTTCCATCCCAAAAGCAAAAAAACCCCTCGACCGACTGACTACTGACCACTGACTAACGACACGTCACTGTAGTTCTGATTTAACTTAAAAAATTCAAATTTCCCTATTTTCTAGATAACCTTAACCACCATGTCTCTCTCTAATTTGTTCCCTCCCCCAAATCGTCCTGACCTTGAGAAACCCTGGAACCTTATTTTCACCATTGTTGGTCTGCTTGGAGCTGGTTGTGGATCGATTATTTTGGGGTTCCTTAGCATAGAAGGAAGACAACTGGTAGGAGTTGGATGGTCTATTTCTTGTCCTTCAATTTGGGCTCTTCTCTAAAGGGTAGGATAGGGAATCTTAATACTTCTGAGGCGAAAGTGGTGGAAGTAGCCGGTGCACAGCAGGAGACGACCTCTTGGGACTCGGTAAGTCAGGGATTCTTTTGTCCTTGTCTTTATTAAGATTCCCTTTGTTTGATTAGTGGAATTATGGACCATCTAGGTTAAAGCTTAGTAAATGTGGAGCATCTCTCGAGGCTTAGTCACCTAGATTAGTGATAATGGTTATTCTAGTTCCTAAGTTATGAGCTTCATTGAGACTATTATTGGTGAATGATGGGAAACCTTGATGCAGTATTTACTGTATATTAAGAATGAATAAATCAAAAAATTAATCATGAACCTAATCTCATTGAATTTTTGAATACTTGGTTGATATGACCAAATTTTTTTTGTGAGATATTGTTATTGCATAATCGGAATGTAATCAAAATTGCACTTCTTTATATGGTTAGGTAGCGTCATGGAGGTTACTTTTGATTTGAACGAGCCTATGGAAACAATAGTTGAATTAGATCGTGATGATGGGCTTAATGCGACTATAGATCAGCTGATGTAGTGGGATCAGTTGATGTAGTGGGATCAGTTGAAGACAATGGTAATGCTGCTAGTTATGTTGATTACAATGATTGAGTTGAGGGATCGGACATAGTAGGTGCCCCTGCCCATAAGACGGGGATGATGTTCGACTGTCCTAAGGATGTGAAATTCTTCTTCAAGCAATATGGCAAACATATTGGTTTTGGAATCAAAGTCCAATCAATGGATAAAAGGAAGGATGGGTGGTTTGGAAATATGTTTTCATGTGTGTTAAAGAAGTCCATAAGACATCCAAGGGATTATACATAATAGGGGGCCTAAGTTCAAGGTGTGGCTATCGGACTCAAGTGATAGCTAGATTGTTCCTGATGGTAAATAACACCTTACCAAAGTGTGTTTGAAGCATAATCATGTGCCTAGCCCTTCAAAGTTGAGGTTCTATCAGTGCAATAAGGTCATGTCTACTTCTACTAAGAAGAGAATAGAACTAAACGACTCTGTAGGAATCCCAGTTTGTAAGTTTTTTTATGATAGAGTCTGTTTGTGTTAGAGGGATTGATAATATGACATTCAACGATAGGGACATAAGGAAGTACATAGAATATGCTCGAAGGCTTAGTCTAGGTGATGGTGATGCTGAGGCAATTTAACAACATTTCAAAAGAAAGTAAAAACAGAATCCTAACTTGTTCCATTTAATGGCTCTTGGTCCACTAAATGTGCTTAGACATGTATGTTGGGCTGATAGTAGGTGTACATCTGCTTATGAGTATTTTGGGGACGTAGTTTCCTTTGGCACAACCTACTTAACTAACAAGTATGACATATCATTTGCTCCCTTCGTAGGCATCGACCATCACGAAAAATCCACTTTGTTGTGTTGTGCATTTTTAACTGACGAGAGCAAAGAAAGCTACATGTGGCTCTTCAAGACATGGCTTGAGTGTATGGGGAAGGAACCGAAAGTTATCATAACCAACTAATGTCCATCCATTAGGTATGCCATTGCCAAAGTATTTCCCAACGCAAGGCATCGCCTTCGTTTATGGCACATTATGAATAAGGTGCCTGAAAAGGTAGGGGGTCATCGTGATGAAGAGTACATCGTATTAACTTTAAAATGGGTAGTTTATGATACCCTCACTTAAAACAACTTTGAAGATGCATTTGCTAAATTGTTCATAGAGTTTGATCTTGGAGAGAGCCATAGTAATTAGTTAAAGTCCATCTACAACATTAGGTAGAACTGAGTTCCTGTGTATGTCAAGAATTTTTTTTGGGCTGGCATGTCAACGACACAGAAATGAAAATATGAATCATTTTTTTGATGGATTTGCTGGGATCAAGACGTCTCTTAATTTATTCATCAGCAGATAAACGTCGATTACGTCTCTTTTCACAAGTTGCTTCCCATAACTTGTAATGTACCATATGAGCTTCGAATGCAGAAAATTTACACAAACACCATATTTGTAAAGTTCCAAGTAGAGGTGTTGATGGTTTTGGACAGCAGGGCAAAAGTAATGAACCGTGAGGAAGCATATACCTTCTACGATGTGCGACAACTTATAAGGTTCTCTGGCTGTGAGAATGTGATAATAAAAACATATAATGTTGTATACGATGAGGCAACTGAGGAGGTACATTGTATATGCCGATCATTTGAGTTTCGTGGGATACTTTGTTGTCATGCTCTGTGCGTGTTTCAAGAGCGTGATATCATGTACATCCCACCTCAGTACATCATGAATCGTTGGAGGAAAGAGTTTAAACGTGCATATCAAAGAGAAAGGGGCATGGAGGAGTTAGATGCAACTGTATCCACTATTTTTGATCGATATGATGTTATCCTTACAAAATGCACTCGAATAGCAGATTTCGGATCCCAAACAATGAATAAGTTCAATATTGTAGTAGACACAATCAAGAAGTTAAGAGGTCTACTTATTGACATGCCAGACGAGGAGGATACAGATCCAATCCCGACATTTGCTCACTCAGATATTTCAAAGTGTACTGTTAAAAACCCAAATCGCCAAATAAAAGGGAAGGCCTCATGTGAGTAGAATGAAAGGATCGTCAGAGAAGAAGTGGAAGAAGTAGGTACTTGATTGCAACACTTTGATTTTTTTTGTTGTTATATACGTAGGAAAAAATATTTTATTTTAGACTTTTTCAGGGTAACAACAACAATGTGTGTGACACTTACCACCAGGTGATAGAGACATATGAATCTTAGCTTCCATTAGAGTCCTAAGTCAAAAAGGAAAAAAAAATGGCAATGTTGGAGAAGTCAAGAGGAAGGTTGTACTACATAAGAAGGTAATAACACACTCTTTGTATTTTAATGTTATATTTGTCTATAGTAAGGTTATGCACTTATGATCCCATTGTCACTTCATACAAGAAAATGTACAACTTATTTAGTAGGTAATTGAAGTGGTGGATGCATCTCAACACAATATGGACACGGAAGGTTAGGGATCAGAAATGGAATCTCAGGAATTCATACGAGGGACTGAGCAATACATTCATGATCTTATTGTTAACTTATTTGGTTAGAATAGAAGATGGTATTATAATGAACTAATTTCTGGGATATGGTTATTTATCATGCTAATGTGTAGAGTTAGTTGGACCTTGTTGTCGTGTTGAAATTGTTTGTATGTACAATATTACTACTTATCGAGGTAAATCTAGTATCATTTCATTGCATTGTTACTACGTATATTAACGATTGATTGACATATAATGCGATGGTTATATTTGTCAAGAGTCCATTTTTTTAGTCTTTAGTTTGTCTGGTACAATGGTCCTTAGGTTTGGCTAATACGACATGTGGCATTGCATGCATTGGGGAGGCAGTTCAATTGATTAATGAGGTTGGTTAGTGGGGAGTTAGGATGCAGTAATGTTGGTTCTAGTTGGTGGCCTCGTTTCATTAACCGAATTAAAGCCCTTGAGCTCCTCAAATAATGCATTGAAGAGCCATCAACCTAGCCATTTCTCTCTTTGAACCGACCCACTCTAATCCATCTCTTCATTGCCTCTGTAATAAGACCCCTTCATTTTTCCTTCATCTCCATCTACAAATGCCAAAATAAAAGTTTGGTGAACTAGGGATGCCTTTATCCCTGAGGAAATCACTGATCGAGCGTGATGATGACACCCATTTTGATTTAGGAGGGCCATCGAAGATGAAGACCCCAATGAAGAAGCCATACCAATGTTTGATCGAGAAGCCTACCAAAGTTCCCGAAAAAAGCTGTCCTGTTCATACCCAAAATTGAAAGAACACCAAAGATAGAGGTCACTTTTTCACCAACACAACCGAAAAGGAGCTCCTCAAGGTTGAGGAAGATGAATAAGCCAACTGTCCCTCCTAACACCGCAAACACTCTTGTGCTGATCAAAGATGTTGATGACAAGGCGGATGGTCGCCTTCAACCTCTATAAAGTAACAAGGAGATGCAAAAGTGGGAAGCCAAGTTCTTCCTCAGGGCCCCTATCCTTACAAAGAGGTTAGATCTTGATTATTTTGAATCTCAAAACATATTTGTGAGGTTTGTTTTTGAAAAGAAGGGTTGGCTGAACTTTGTGGAAATAAAGCTTCCTTTCACTGCAAATTTTGTGGCTTACTTTTACGCATATTTGCATACACCCGACCCTTAGAACACTTGATTGTTATGTTCAAAAATCAATGGTTGCAAGACTGAAATCACCTATGCCTTGATTAGGAGGTTGTTTATGTTGCCGGTGGGCCTTAAGAATGCCCATGGACACCAATAACTGTCTAAGAAAATAGGATATGATATTGTGGAGGTTTCGAAGCACCTATATGGAAGGACTACACCATTAGACCAAAAAAAACCTATGTTGAACGAGATAACAGTCGAGGCTAGGCTAGTCCATCATGTATTCATACACACACTAGTCCTTCGGGTTGGGTTACGCACCTCCTTGAGCCAGTTTGATGTATTTATGACCTGGGTAGTTTTAACTAGTTTTAACGTCGACCTAGCTTACATTATTGTGCAACATATGTTGCTGGCAACCCATCAAAAAAAGAAAGGAAAAGCTAGAGAGGTTTACCATATGTGAACTACTTGGGAAAACTATTTGTCGAGATGGGCTTGCCACGTCCTTCAAGGAATGAATATGAGGAGGTCCTTAGCGATAGGGTTGATGTTATTGGGGAGAAGAATTTCGAGAAAATGGTTTACATCTAGGTTGATAGCAAATGGATTCAAGGCAACCCACCCAATACCACAATGAAGAAAGGCAAGAAGAGGAAGTTTGATGCTAAAATAGTCCTTGGAGAGGACAAACAATATCAGTTTGAACTAGAGGAGTCGGTGGACAGTGACAAGGAGATGTCAACTGATGATGGTGACTGTGATGATTCTAGTGAAGATGATTCAAAAGAAGGTTCGAAAAAGGAAGGAGATGAATTTATGGGAGAGGATGAGGCTCTAAGGGATCCTTACAATAAGGTAACATTAGTTCCCAATTTTAAAGTTCAATGAGTATTGTGATTAAATAAGGTTGCATTAATGTTTGTTGTTCTTTTTCATGTTTTAGGGGAGTATGTAGCATAACCTGAACAAGTTGAAAGAGAGAAAACAGTCGAGGATTGCCGAGAATATCCCATTCAGACTGAGCTTATACCTCCAAGCCCCACCACCGACACTAATATTGATGTGAAGGTAACAAGACTGCACAATTTTCTACTTTGTGTGCTTGCTTAAGTAACTTAGTTTTCATCTGTATTTTGCACAATATGTACTTTGTCTTCATGTTTTAGGTGATGTTGTTGCTATTTGTTGTTGTAATGTTGCTTTTTTGCCTAAATTTGTATGCAGGTTTACGAGGAGGTGGTCGTTGCCCAAACTGTTATTGCTACAACTCATTCACATTTTGAGACTGGACATCTGAACAACAACATCAACCCGTGCACAATGAAGAAGGTCGCACTCATGATGGCATTGACCATCAAGGGATAATGGATAGACTTACTTCTTTGAAGGCAATGTTGAGGAGATCAAGGAGGTAGTCCAGCAAATATGCGCCAACTTAAGGGCATAACATAAAACTGACTGCTGCATAATCAAAGAGGAGGTGGCAATGAGTAAAACATGGAGAGGTAGCAAAACAAGTTCATCAGCAATTTTGCCCTTAACTACCACCAGATTGAAACATGGCTCTCTGGAGTGGAGTGGTACAATTGAGACCATGGCTCAAACATCAAGCACGAGGTTGCATAAGTGAAGATGCATTTCGGTTAATGGAATGCATTGCCTAGCTCAAGCACTAAAGACCCGAGGAGTATGGAGGATAGGGCGACCAATGGAGAAAACAAGTGATTGAACCTTTTTTTTTGGAGATACATTAAGTAAAACCTTATTGGCTTTGAACATGTTTTATTTTAAAGATGTCGATGTGGTTTAATTGGCGTACTTTTGATCATACTTTTCATGGTTCTACAGCTATTCATGCTATTTAGCTTGACCTTTTTATTCTAGCTTCTCATCTTTTATGCTACATATAGTTTACATTTTCACAAAAAGTTCAGAATTAGTTTAAGTGGCTACTATAAAGGAGAGGGTAACTCGATTCATTGACGGACTAGATGAGCACATCAGAACACATGTGGCACCCTCTATGCCGAAGACTTAGGTGAGGGCTAGTGCTAGTGAATAGCATTGCGTGGCAGCACATCAAGCAAACAGGGATAGGGAGGCTATGCCACCACTATGGGCGATGGTTAGGGATGACTATCGAGTCAGTAAGAGCAGGTATTGGGATAGTTATCCGATAGGATACCCTAAACGAAGCAAGAATAAGGAACATTTTGACAGTTTCACTCGTTTCATTGCGGTGCCCAGGGTATCGCACAGTTCAGAGGGGACTACTCGATCGCGAAACCATAAGTATAATGGCTCGATTGTAGTAATAACGTAATCAACTAGAGTCGATTATGGATATCACCATTAGTGAAAGGTTTACATAGACAATGTTCACTTAGTTAAGCCCACTTTATTGTTAAGTTGGTTTTAACTAAACCACTATATTCTAGAAAATAATGTAAAATAACTTGTACTCTTATATTAAGAAAAGTTTTAGTTCACAACTTCACCTAGATAATGAATTACTATGCTTTTATATCTCATTTCTTTCGTCTTCATTATGTTTGTGCAATGCTCAATTAGAATAAATATATTTCCTTGAGATTCACTTCAGCTTAATGTAGTGGTGGAAAAGATCCTAATGTGCAAAGTAGAACTCCATTTATCGGTGTGAATGACATAAGTTCCACATAGCATTAAATTTGAAATCTTTAAATTCATAACCACTAAAATTTACTATCCGTACCTTCCTAATCAATAACTATCTATTGATGTCATATGTTTTATGGTTGTATTGTTCATATCCATCTTAAAAGCTCCAATGACCAGGTTAACTCCTAAAACCTTTATTCAACAAACATGTGATCAACATGTTCATAGAAGTATGAATAGAATCAATACCAATTCTAACCATTGCACTTTTAATCATTATAATTCATTCATGCTATCTTTATCATAGCATTAATACCATAAGATTCATTGATACCTAAAATTAATAAACTACCCACTCATCAATGAAATCAACATACACATCATGATATTTATTGCAATCAAAGATTTAAATCAAATAACTTCAAATAATTCAAGTAAACAACAACAAATAAACACAAGTGGAGGTCTTCAATGTCTTCTCCTACAAAACTCTTCTTAATACTCAAGAACAATGTAAAACTATGATAATTGGTGGTAATATCTTCTATTAGGTCTATTATCTTGTGTTTGCCATGTTCTAATGCATATTTATACCTCTAAGACTAAGACTCATTAAAATACAATTAGAAGCCCTAATTAACAATTCCAACCGAACTGGAATTCTAAACTTTCTATTATTTATGTCCCGATGTTGTCAATAAGTAACCCACGCTGTGTGTGTTAAGCCATGATGTTGCGATAACTTTGATTTTTTTGTATGTAATTTCTCCTTACAGTAGACTCGACACCCTGTGCGTAATGTCCTGAAGCCATGTGTACAACCCTACAACTTCAAGCCTCCATAGCAATGATGTCAAGTGTACTTTTGTGCATTTTCTCCTCATTTTATCATGAAATCACTCTTTTGTCTCCTTTATAACTTGTATGTCTGAAAACACATAAATACCATCAATTAGAGCTCATTTCGGGATATTTATACCAAATATACTATTAAACTGACCCTATATATAAGTCTAATTAAACACTTATCAAATACCGTAAAACTTATGATTTTGCACTTCTCGAGCAAAAGTGTATTTTACTAAGTACTCTTACTACTACTACTACTACTACTACTACTACTACTACTACTACTACTACTACTACTACTACTACTACTACTACTACTACTACTACTACTACTACTACTACTACTACTACTACTACTACTACTACTACTTGTAATACCTTATTTAATTTATATTGTTCATGGAGTATCCTATAATTCAAATAAGTTCAAGTTAATAATCCACTTAAGAGTTTTTTCTTTACAAAAACTAATAGTTTTAAAACACATAGCTTTAACAACAAGTATAATTCACTTTCAAAACTCAAAATTAGTTCACAACCAAAACCATCTCTACTTACAAGTTTATGTCACCTCAACACTCAAGTAGCAAGTGTACAATCTCATGATTTTTCATTAAGGTTAAGAGTTCAAGTAACTTAATTCATGATATATATAATTCACTTTCAAAACTCAATTCATGATTTTTTTAATTGGAGCAAATATCCATATTTTGTAAAAATTTCAGTAGCACCTCCCCTAAAAGCAGACTGCCAAAAATTCACCTAATAGAAAACAAAATGGAAAGAAGCTTAGAAGGACTCACAACTCCTCGTAGTTCATAATATATGTCAAATTCAAACATTAAATATTAATTTAGAGTCTCCAATACCTTAGTTACAACTATATAATCCCAAAAGAAACCAAATTTGAATCATAAACCTCTTAACTTACTTCAAACTATAATAGTAGATTTTCATAACCTATTCAAAAGTACTTCATGACTTAAACTCACCCAAAGCCCAGAATAATATTTATAAAGTAATCACAACAAAAAATTGAACTTTTAAACTTAAACATTCGCTGAAGATCTTCGAGCTTTGTTTGCTCTTTCCTACCTTCAGAGAGAACCTGACATTATAAAAAACATCTTGAAGTTATCAGGTAAGTAAACTCCTACATTACTCTGTACTATTGCAAATGTTAGTCTAAATACATGGAGAAATGTAATTGCATTTTCAAATAACAAGAAACTTATATAACAATGTGGATCCCTAATTTCCTATTCTAAGTTCATAACAAGCGAGCCCACTCACGATGAACCTAAAATAGTCTTATAAGTCCAATGCATGCTACTCGGAGTTGACATTACTCGCCTTAGATGCTTGTAGTACGTCTAGTATAGAGCAGAACACCTCACACTCTTACGACCGAAATAGGGGTAACTCTATCTAGATGTCATGTATGCATGAGCAAGAAAAATGCGAAATGCAATAATGACTAAACACAAATGTAGATACAAAGATAATTCTATAAATAGTAAAGACCACTGTAGGTTTTCCTTACAACCAAACCACCCAAAGTTGGTTACAAAGCCTCACATTACGTTTTCTTGGCTTTCCTGTACTTTCATAAGTCCTAATTAAATTCCAAAACCCACGTTTTAGAGTTACAACTCCATTTATACACTTCAAAATCATTTTTAAACAAAGGGATTTTAAACCACTCTAAACCCTAACAACTTCATCTTAAGTCTCAAAACTTAATTTATGTCTCCCATTTAAGTCATAAATTACTTAATTGTCTTCAAGAACAAGTTACAAATTTACTATGAATCATAAATTGAGATTTAACTCAACCGAATATTTTAATCTTGCCAATTCCAAATTCCAACATTAGAACTTCAAAAAACCCCAATTTACTCATTTTATCAATATTTAGAGTTATTTCCTCCACCAAAACAACCAAACATTTCATTGCAATGTTATATGAGTCTCTAATTCATATTTAAAGTCAAACCTTCAACACTTAGTCAAATTATAGGTAACGTAGATTTTTCAATACCTTATATTTAATGTTAAACTTTAACCTCTAAACCAATGCATTTCACTACAAGCCCTATTAAAGATTGAAGTAGGATATACGAAGATTTAAACGAACCTATTCACAAGTATTTTAGATATCTATAAAACTTTCGAATCATTCGTCAAAGATGGCTACTCACAATTATCAAAACTATTTTCAAGTTTGACAATGGCTTGCAGGCTACCTTTGCACCACCTTTTCACCACCAAAATAAATGATTATAAGTTTGTACCTTTCCATTATGTAAAATAAAATAGAGAAGGGTAAAATGAGCTTAATCCTATGTAATTTGGATGTAATTTGATACCTCAACTTATTAACCCAACTTGATTTTTAGGCATTTGAGCAATTCAAAATGGAGGTTCAACCCCTTATTTGAATTCCCAAAACTCCATGCACATTCCCTAAATATTAAAACAAAAACTTTTAGATAAAACATGTTATATGGAGTACGAATCCACCAAAGATCATCACAAAATACCAAGAATTAAAGAAATTAACCATACCTGACTTTTCCTACCTCAACACATCAAAGAACAACAAGAACTTGTCAAAACTGATTTAAATCAATTCCAAACTATTCAGAACTAATTGAATTGATGAAAACTGACCCAATACAATTGAAATCAAGCAAAGTCCATTGATTTCTATCCTGAACTCATCAAATTGATTCACTTCAAGAGAACAATTTCATTTTTCTCTTTTCTTTTCTTTTTTCTTGACCAACATACCAAAAACTAATGAACCAACAACTAAACCACTAAATTAACTATGAATTATCTCAGAGGTTTGATTGAAAGCCCTATTCGATCTCATTATTACATTAACTTGATTTGGTCAAATGATCGAAATACCTTACTACTTATCCACATCTCTATATACACCAATTGCCCTTATATGTCATTTACATTTTTTTTTTCTTTTTTCATATTTATCTTTAGCTGTTAAACAAATTTAAACCCCTATAAATATCCCAATTTTGTAAAAAATTGGAAAAATTCCCAACATGCTCCTGAACACGCGGACATTGGATATATATTTCAAGTTGACCCTATTTCACATTGGATAGAGTATAATACATTCACTATAGGCATACAACATAAAAAACAATATTTTAAGATTATGATCTTCAATCCGAAATACGTGAGTCCCATCTCGGATAGTTAAATCCTAATTTAAATCCAAAAATACTTAATTAGTCACCTAATCAAGTTTAAAAAATTCTTGAATTTCACAATACTACTATACACATTCATATTATAAGTTATTGAATAACATACACTATCATTCTTTCCTTTTTATCTGCTTTAAAAACAAAATTTTACTATCATACCTGAAGTGTTTATTTTTATTTCATCATTTCTTATCACTTCCTATAGTTTAATGTTGATGCCCCCAAAATTAAACCAAAGCTTACCCTCAAGGTGTAAAAATAATCTTGAAACATAAGAAACACTGAACATACAAACATAATAATATAACAAACATAAAAACTCGTAAGCATAAAATATAAACAACTAACAAAGCGACAAAATATCCCAAATGTAAAAATAATAAGTATAAATGTATTGCTCATCTCCCATTGGTCTAGAGAAATCCTAGATGCATGTTTGGTTTGTGGTTTTAGCTCGGATTAAGTTGTTGGACTACTTAAGCCGAATGTTCGATTCGCCAACTAAATAGTCGACAAGACTAACATAGCCCACAAACTTAGGACTTATATAAACCATGGTGGTATTATTTAGTCCCAAGTATGGTACATATCAAATGACTTAAATGCCCTTGTAAAATACACACTTCACGACTTGTCTACAACAAATCTAATCGATCTTGTCTTTTCTAAACTTGGACATCATCTTCATCGTCTGCTCCAACTCTACCTAAGATATCATCGACCTTAATCGAGCTCGTCTTCGAACGTACAAACTGTTGTCGTCGACATCAAAGCAAGTAATTTCTTCAATTGAACTTCATGAATCTAAGCAAAATTTTGATTGTGTTTGTCATTGGTGTGATTGAACTTTGAATTCGTTGTTTGGAACTTGAGAATCATTTTTCTATGATTATTTGTTCTTTGATGAGGGCAGTAGATCACATTTTTGCACAATTTTGTATTTTAATTCAATTTGATGAGGACATTACATAACTTGCATTGATCTTTTGTGTTTTTTTGCAATTGGTACTGGTAATTTTTAAAATTTTTGCTTTTTTCTTTGAAATTTGTGTGTTTGATGATGAATGGTTGGTTTGTGGGATACTGCCCTTGACACATGAATACGATGAGGAAAATGCAAACGATAAAGATGGTATCACCAGAGATGCAGGAATTCAGATGAGGAGAATCGGACAATGAAGATAGCTAGGGTTTTCGATTTGGAGATGTAACTTAAATGGAGGGGAACTTTAGTTAAATTACCTATTGCAACCACATTTTATCCAAACCTTAATAATCCCAACCAAACAAGTTACCCAAAATGGACTAATAACTAAACCTACGAGTTAATTCTAGTACAAACTAATCCCATGTTCTTGGGTCTCCCAAAAATGTGAACTGAATGGGCCATAAGACTCAGACTCTAGGACTGCATATCATCATTAGCTTTAGTAAAAGATGGTGTTAAAGGAAGCTTCCATGTCAAGATCAAACATGTAGTTTGGTGCTGGAAAAAGCCAATAGACCTATCAGTAGGTCTCAACCATTTGCTCCTCTCATATTTAGCTATGTCCATCTGATGATCTGCAAATAACATGAAATTACATTATCCATTCAATTGATCTTGTTCATATTCTATAAGGCTTCATGATACTGAGCCCTATCCTCTCTATACCATCTTCTCATATCAATAATCCACTACCTCTGCTACTGTGGAGTTATGTCCTTAGGTTGTGCTATTGGTGCTTGTGGTGGTGGAGGTGGTTGAAAAACTTTAGAACCATCCAAGTTTGACTTTTCTATCAGTGAGTCTACAACTCTTAGCCCCAAGAAAATCCCTGTTGGTGATCCTCATCCTCTTCATATCCTTTATTTTGCAACTCTTGGGCTAACTCTGTGTGACGACCCCAATTTCCCCAAAACTGGGCACCGCTCGACCTAAGCTCACGTGGACCTCCGAGCCAGTCTTGCAAGGTCAACGTAGGCCTAGTCTGCCTTCCAACCTATCATTATAAGTGAATTCATAATTTTAAGTTGAGTTATTAGTATTTTTCAATTTTTATAATTTAGCGGAAGCAATTAATTAAACAACTCAACAATAATGTAAAAAAGTTAGACAACTTAATTGTGGAACCCTGTAAATATGTACATTCATGTATATCTCTCAACCCAAAAAAAATATATAAATAGGTAATACAAAACCTACATAAATTTGAGGGGGAAAGTTACTTCAATATACTTACAGTAAATCACATAATGCTGGCTCTTTTTCCTCACTCTTCTGCGACTCTGCACTCAATCAAACACAAGAATGACGAGCCCAGGTAAGTAAAATCCAGTAGAATCTAAATAGTAATTCAAAATAAATGAAGCAGTCTAAAAGTCATGAGGATAGAAAGAAAGCTATATGGAATGCATGATAATGAGACTGTAAAAATGAAAGTACAACGAGAAATGAGTGTCAAAGGAAATAATAGAGAGGTGCCCAAGTAGTCCAAGACCACCAAGTGCGGGTGCCACAGGGTCGGGTCATAGAGTCGCGACAGCGCCAAGCAGACTTGGGTCATAGGACGCGGCATCACCTGTTGTACATAGAACGTCGCGAATGAGGGATATCAACGGTGCCTCGGATAAAACACATCTCATTCTGACCAAATATTCAAATGACTCTAGGTCATGGCCCTGGTTGCAAGCGACGACTACTCCAATAAGAGACACTCGTATAACTCACTTGGCCCTCGGACACTCATAAGTCGGCGGGAATTCCAAGGAAGGGACACAATACTACATTAACAAAATAAAAGCTCAAATGAACTACTGTGCATTTTCTAACTGGTTTTACTTACCTCGAGAAATAGCAAATCATCCTCAAAACGTCTCGCTCATGCCTCGATAGCCTCCTAAGTCCATGGTGTCAATTTATACCATTTAGGGCTAATTTACCGAGTCATTCAAATCATAACCAAAGTACTTCACATAAACCTCACCATGGCCTTCAAACCTTATTGGAATCCATCGCGTCGTTGAGATTCATCGAAGTCATGCCTCCGATTGGTTCGACAACGTGGTACAGTGTCGTTGCTCCACATTGTTCATCGCATAACTGCCGTTCACCGCGCCGCTACCAGACTGCACCGCTGCCGGAGTTGTGCCGCCGCAGGAGCAGCGCTTCCTCGCCAGCATCACTGCTCCTCGCCGCCTATCGTCATCGTCTTCCCCACCGTCGAGCCACTTCTTATTCGTGGGAAATGCAGTCCGTGGCCTTTACGTCACCCGCCGCCAGCATCTTGCTGCTTGGTCCCGTCGCTCTCTGCTGCGATCCCGCATGGTCCCACCGCTTGCCGAGACGTCGCCATCGCTGCATCGTTCGTCGCATGGCTTCCGCATAGCCACGACCGTCGCTGATGGAGCCGTTCTCGCTTGCCACCCTCGCTACCGGTCCTCGCTGCTGGCCGATGCCGCTCACCCGTTGACCTCCTTCTCCGCCGTCAATCTCTATCTCTCCTCTTCTCTCTATCTCTCATCTCCTCCCTATTCCTCTCTTTTCCTCTCTCTTTCCTTTTTTTCCCTCATCTCTCCTATCTCTTATCCGATTCTTTTTTTTTAAAACTTTTAATGTGACCACATTAAAATCACTATAGCCACTATAGCCACATTAAGCCACTACCTCGGTCCCATGTCGACACGCGACTCGAGGCGCGTCCATGTTCATGTTTCAGCTCACCGAATTCCCCGCGTACACATTACTCGTAAAACAACTCAATGATTAGCATTCTAATCTCAAAATCAGATATTATCGAATAATACACACATTGCAGAAAAAAAATCATACCGGTGTCTCCACCTAAGATTTGGACATACGTATTCTGATGAATAGATCCCATATACGACCCTGACCTGGCACGTGGCACAAGTCAAATTTTTGGGCCGTTACACTCTGTTGCTACTGCTGTTGCTATTGCTTGATCCTCTTGTTCCTCGGATAACAATTCAACCTCAAGTTTGTTCTTCTCGTCTCTCTCTCGTCCTCAGAGTCTTGGTATCCATTTGGTGACTTCAAAGTGAGCATAAACTCCTCATCTATTGTTGCTTGGGCCCCTAAATCAAATTACGCATTCCGAAACAATCTCACTTCTGCCTTCAAACACATTTGGGTTATTAAGATTGGAAATAATAGCTTGTTGTTTCTTTCACCCATGATTGACTCCTTTAAATTCTTATAAATGATTCCCGAATATTGATCCTCCCATTCTTTATAATCTCATACAAATAAGGTGCCTTGGGCTTATTGATCTCGCCTAGCCGAGTGGTTCGGTATAATGAAGCAACTAGAAAATGTTGCTACATTCTGTAAACTTTCCTCATACTTCCTTTCTTAATGCACTTTAGTACATTTTTAGCTCCCATTATCCGTCCTTGCTGTCCTGGGACAACCAATGCTCTTTCAATGACTTTAAAAGGATATATGTTATAGGGTCTCTCATACGAATCACTCTGGAAGGTCTGTGGATCTCCATTCATACTCAAATATTCTAAACCATATATTCCAATTATTGAGTTCTCATTAAAGTTGACCATATATTACTCCTCTCAGCTTAATAAGGTCACCTTTCGTTGTAAACTTTGCATTGACATAGAACTCATAAACTATTTCATGCACTCCATAAACTTTGTTCTCCTTATAGCCTTGAGTGAGATGTTCCTAACCCTATTGCCTAAGTAAGTTATTAACTCTCTTATCATATTTAGCAGGTAGGTTTATTCCTCTATCGCAAATGAATTATTTATTCTAATAGCCTTATACCTCTCCTAGGTGTCTCTACTAATATAGAACTTAGACTTAAAAGGCCTCGGTGTATCCTCATTTAGTTCTCCTGAGGATGATGTCTCATTATCATTTGCTATTTGTTCACTAACTTGACTCACTTGCCTCCTTGTTCTTGCCATTTTCTCAAAAAAAACTCATACAACCCATCAAATCATCAAGAATTTTTTAATCACATATATTAACAATTTTCATTCATAAGAATCATTTACATGCCAAATGACTCAAAAGACATATATTAATTCACCATAAGCCACGTTGATGCTTTAAACCCACACAACCTACAATTCCTATTCATAACCTAATTTTCACAATTCATGTAATTTCATCAATAATATCCTAAAATCTCAAAGCATAGCTAATGAAATTGCAAATTTACCTCACTGTCAGACTACTTTCTAGTGTAGATTACTCCTCCAAGCCTATATCAATCAAAGCCCTATTACTTTGCTCACAGACTAAAACCATATTGCTCTCTTGAATCAAAACTCCAAATCAATGCCCTTGATCTCCTCTTTCGTGCAAATACGTAATGCACCTTCTCTTTTAACTTTTGATTACTAATAACACTTTTCTCTCTTAAAATTGCTCAAACTTGGGTTCTAGTGGGATGTATGCCTATTTGGTAGTGTATGGACTAGGGTTCAAGCGTGGAAAATTTGGGTTGAAAGGGGTTTAGAACCACCTTTTCAACATTGACATCGTCCCTTCTAGGGCACGGTGCCGCCATAGCGTAGCCACGACATCAAGGCTGTTGTGAGCAATTTTGCTTACAGCTTAGCGCCATCCTGGTGTCGCCCTTATTAGCTTACAACGCCATGTGTGTATATATATTGTGTCAATCAGTCAGTCTTCATAAATCACAAATTTTTCATTCACTCCCTATTGGCTCTCTCCCAGCTCTGTATATTACTATGCAATTCTTCGTGATAGCGTGAAACACCCTGTATATATAAATCTTATAAAAACTTACTCATGATTTATCAATGTATCTTACCTTAATCACTTGAAATCTTTTGCTCTTTTACGTTCTTTGCTGAATTATTTGTGACTTCTCCATTCTGATGAAATTTCACCCGACAAATGGTCTTTCTTACACATTTAGCATAAAACTTTCAAAATTTAGAAAAATACTAAAACGTTTGGACTTTTCTAACTTAACAAAATAAATAACTAAAATTTAAAAATAGAAACTAAAAACCCTTAGGCTGACTCCCAGTAGTGCTTCGTTTAACGTCATTAGCCCAACACATTTCTCGCATGTTTAGTTCAAGTCTAAATCGAGATACTCCATTTGTAGGTCAATGAAAAAGATATCTCTCCCATTTGGATGTACTTCTTGCCCTTCAACAAAGACAATCTTCTCACTATCATCATCTTCCTCGATACTCATTATGATCATTTTCTTCCTCGTGTGCAAGAACGTATTGGTAGTGTTCAAGAATGGCAGCCCAAGTATCATAGACACGTAATCTATATCATGATCCATAATCTAAAAAATAGTGATAAATGTGAATCTACCTACTTTCACATGCAAATTTACGATTTTCCCTAAAATTGGTACCTAGTTACCATCAATTACTTACAAGTCCGTTGTATCAGGACAATCAATCTTTAAATCCGCTTGTAACATGTACTTTATAGGCATTACATTGATTGAGGCTCCCATATCATACAAGATGTTTCTAAATTGGTTCTAATCAATGCTCAATGGTATGCATATATCTCCAAGACCTCTCCTCTTTATTGGTTGAAGTCTCAGCGCGAACTTAATTTTGGTTCTGGCTTCTTTGGAACACTTTGATGCTTTTTCCTTTTGGTGATTCTTTAAAAGTTTCTTCCCCTTCTTGTTATTCTTCAAAGCATTAATCCTTTGTTTATTGAATCATTCAAATTCATTTTTGCCTCACTTTCGTTCTATTCTCATGCATAACTTTGTATTTTCTCATAGCCAAAGTGTTCTCTTTCTAGCTTGTACATCACTTGCTCTTTGCTCATTCATTGCCATAGTACTCATCATGAGAATGACATTAACATTATATTTAAGATTTGTAATAATGTCACTCGAAAACCGCCCTTCTTTCCTTGAATTCAAAGCGATGGCTAGCTGTCCAATCTGTTTCTCCAGGTTCTTGATGGATTGTGTTCTTTCATTATCTATTCTCTTTAAGTTTGCTTTACATTTTTCATCTCTTTCTCATGATTCTCATGGAATGTTAATGTCAATAGCTTGCAAGAATTTCTCAATTGACTTCAATGAAGTCATTTTTCTCGTTTTGGCCTAGCTTCCCTTGTTGGACTTATTGATTAAAATCGAGAGGTAGTTTCAGTGCATTATTAGGATTTCCATATGAGAAGGTCAGGTTGTTTTATCTTTGATAAAACCTTTGAGAAGCCATTCCTCTCGGCCTAGAGTTGTTTCCATAGTTCTGGTTGTTTATGAAGTTGATATCTTCAAACTTCATTCCTTGCTGCATGTCTAATGGATTAATCACCATTAATCGGTGATTAACGAGTTGCTATATCGCTTGCACTTATGAACTTTGTTATCCCATTTGTAGCTTTACCATATGGCTACTTAAGTTTGATAGTTGTGCCATGATCGCAGTTTGTGAATCTATATCGTATACGCATACTGGCTTTCTTCAAAGTACATTAAACCATTTGAAGTAACCGAACAAATTAGCCTAATTGCCTACAAGTGAGCTTTGCTACCTAAACTAGTAGAAGTTCATGACGTGTTTCATGACGTGTTTAATGTATTAACTAAGCATACACCATGTTCCTAATATTGTAGTCTATAGTAATCTCAAGTCGAATATCTAAATGATATACCTATGATGAGTAAAATCTATGACTTAATCCATGAATGTTCTCATAGGGGGTCGGTCTAGTACCTTGTTCCCTAACAAGTACTCATGATCTCAACTCATATCCCTATACACATAATCATCACATGACCATTAATCATGATTCACACTACTCTTAATTTAATATAGTTCTCAGTATAATGATCGACTAAGGCATTTAGGATATTTGAACAAATACTCATGGATCTTACTATAAGGTAAACGTGCAATAACTTATAATAAAACCATAAATGAAAACCTCAATTTTATTTACTAAAATCACAAGATAAACAATGTTTGTAAATCGACCTAAGGTACATTCCCCAACAAGAAGAAAAGTTCGGAATTACTTTTAATTTGAAATTCAAGTAAGTTAATGAAATATTTCAAATTTCTTTTAAATTCAAGTAAGTATGATTTTCATTTTACTTTATTTTAAGTAAGAACGATAATGAATATATAATAGATTTTGAATTGAAATGATATTTTTATTACCCAAGTGAGTTTTATGATGGAAGGAATCAATTTTTTACCTTTTTGATTAACTTTACTACTTGAAGTAAACACTAAATAGAAGGCCTTGTGCTAGTCATGATAATAGGTAGAAGATCGAAACAACAGTGCAAGATGAACAAGATAGATTTTTAAGAATCTTATAATAAAAATGCAATTGATTAAGATTTATTTACGGTATATATAGAAATCTATTATGCCACAATTACAAGAAGAAACGGATTAGAAACCAATGAATATTTTAAGTTAGAAAGAATACTTTCTTCAATTTTAATGGATAGTGGAAAGTGCTAACAAGAGTTTATAAATATATAGAGAAGTCTTATAGACTCCAAAGGAAATAGAGCAGGGAATCTATAGCGGGAAAAATATGAGAATGTCCAAAAGAAATAGAGCGAGACTTATAAGCAAAAGTAAAAGAAATGTTAAAAGAAAAAATTAGAATGAAGTAAAAAGAAAATGAGAGATGAAAAAGATGGATGTTCATAAACACTTAAAAGAAAAGATTTAACTCGAGTGCTTGAAGCTAGAGTTGAATGAAACATTTCTTAATCTAATAAGTTTTAAACGTTATATTCATTGGTATCTTAGTAAAATCCATATTGATTTTGGTTTTGGTATTATTATAAAATAGTTTATAAAATTTAAATTAATCTAGTGGTTTTTGTGTTTTGATATTCTATACTAGTTATCGTAAGCTTCATGTTTGTCAGTAGAGATTAAGAAAGCCTATGTTGTGTACTAGCCTTGGTAAGTTCTAAAGAGTGTTAGATTAGGTGGTTAAGTTATCATCAAAAGATGTTTTATTTTATCTAAATTATTCTATTTTATCATAACTTTCATTTACTTATAGGTAAATATTTCCATTTACAAATCACTTCTATTTCAAAATCTCTATTATTTAAAGTTAAGATGAATTAATTTGAAATCAATATAGAAAGAATGAGAAGACAATATGATTGAGTGTTCCTTTGCTCGGGACAACAAAGTGCTGAGTTTGATGGTAATTAACAAATCAATAATTATCAAATTTTATATTGTATTTTAGGTTGGTTTTATATATAAATGATGGTATTACATTAAATATTCTCTTGTTTATGTGATTTTAGGTTTTAAAAAAGAAAATAAAAATGTAAGAAAAGAGCAAGAACACAACACTCAAATGAAAAAGAAGTCCAATAACAAGAGATTTGCTAAACTCAGAGATTTAGCGAATCCATAGTAAATTGGATAATGAACTAGAAATCACCAACTGAATTGGTTGGGCACTGAAGCTAAACTCAGAGATTTGCTCAGTGATTTGTGTATAAGTTATGAATCGTTGATAAATCATTGAGGTCAATTACAGGTTTTTTAAATTAATATGAAGAATTTGGGTTTATCTAAGATATGTATACATAAGGAGACTATAAAAAAGGCCAGTGAGCTTCGAAATGACTCTCTTTTCCTTTTGTTTTGCTCTACATTATTTCATTGTCTATTTTAGTTAATGTTGGAAGATACACTGGAGCCTTGATTTATATTAAGTTATCCATTTATTCATTTTGTTTTTTAACATATTTACACATTGTTTATTTCCAGCATGTGTGAGTAATATATCAATCTAAACAAACCCTAGACTTATAATATATTTTGGATTGCTAAATAGTTATAATTAAGAAATCATGAACTTAATACCTTAAATCTATTCATACTTGTCAATCATGTATTTCACAAGTTCTTTTTGCGTATTACAACTAAAGAAGATTATCATTGTACGTATAGTTACAAATGTGTTATGTGGTATTTTGATTTTGATTCTATGTCTATAGTTATTGGCAACGATTATAGAAGTAGTACAACAACAACAACAACAACATAGCCTCAGTCCCAAGATTATAGAAGTAGTAACTAAGATTAATTTATAGGGCTTCTTCCGAGTGGATGTTCTAGGTGATTGTGTGTTATGTTGTTTATTATGCGGCTTCGACCAATATTGGCTTAGATTAGATATGATTTTCACTGAGTGTAATGCTATCATATTTCTACGGTGTTGCGTTTTATCCAAAGGGTAGATATACAATGATAAGAATTAATGTGGCATTTTCATTGAATTTAGGAGAATCGGTGGCTGGCTAAAAGCTATCAACCTATTTTGAAGTAGGATTTAATGATTCCAAGATTCCACGAATGTTATGATTATAACTATAGAGTGAAGTGATGTTATGTTCTAGTGTTTGAAATGCAATTTAAGTATATTACATTTTTTAGTGAGGGTTTGTTTAGATGTTTATATATTTATATTGAATTGAATTTTAAAATTTGTTTAATTTGGTTTGCATTTGAATTGTTTAAATTGGCTTAATTAGTTTGATTAATTAAGTTGGTATTTATAGTTTTCGGTTATTTAATATTTAATTCCCATTTATTTATATTAATTAAATTAATAAAAACAATACAAAAAAATTACTTTCCTTATAGATTTGCAAAATTCATGTGGAGACGATATCCCACTTATCACTACTACAAGTTAATAGTAAAATATGAAAAATTATTGTGCACGATCGACACGTGTCAATTTTTTGCACCGTTGCCAGAGATTTTGAAATAATTTCTATGGATTCTAGGCGTTTTATGGTTTACACACTTCGTCATGTTAATTCAACATGATTTTTACATTCGTTTGATCCTGAAATAGATAAAACTTTTAGTTAGAGTTTAAGACAACAACAACTTATGAAAAATTTAGCTAATATGATGGAAGACAATAATAATGATATTAATAGGAATGTCATTAATAACAATGATATTAGAGTTATCAATAATAATAATAATAATAATAATAATAATAATAATAATAATAATAATAATAATAATAATAATAATAATAATAATAATAATAATAATAATAATAATAATAATAATAATAATAATAATAATAATAATAACAACAATAACAATAACAATAAAGAACTCACTTTTAGGCAAGCAAATCAAAGTGTTACAACATATGAGCCTATGTGCATAGCATACCCCGATAAATTTCCTGAATTCGAGGTTAGATTTAGAAATATTAGTACCTTATCTAACTTCTATGATAAACACAATGAAGACCCATAAAAATTCATAAGGGAGTATCAACATAAACTTAATGGGTTGAAACCGAAATAATGTACTTTAGAACAAGTTAAACTTGAGGTTTTTCTTTTTGCAATGAATGATCAAATACAAGACTGGTTGTTTTATCTCCTACAAGATTCGATAACTACATAGACTCAAATGTTAAATGCTATCCTAGATGAATATATGCCCGCTAGAAAAATAAGTTCCTATAGAAAACAAATCACAATTGCAAAGATGAAAGACGATAAAAACTTTAATGAATTGGATAGATCCTAAAACTAATTTCTTCTTGTCCACAACATAGATATACTAAAAGAGCTTTATTAGAATATTTTTTATGAAAGACTCAACCATTTTGAACAAAGACTACTAGACATAAGATATGGTGGATCTTTATTTTCGACAACACCTACTTTAGCAAAAAAAAGCAATTAATAAAATGGAAAAACAATCTAAGCAATATAGTGAAAAGGTCGATTCATCAAGAAAGAAACTCTATGAAGCTGATAATAAAAAAATAATAATGCATATGATGATAAAACTAATAAATTATCTAAAATGCTTACGTTGTTAGTTAATGAAAGATCTAATCAAGTTAAGGCTTGCAGATTCTGTAATAAAGTTACACATCCTATAGATGCGTGTCCTACTCTACATGAAGAAAATACTGAAGAGGTTAATGCAATGATGAATCAATTTTCTGGTCCCCAAGAAATCAATATAATAAAAATTATTATCCGTGAAGACCGAATCCAAAATTTTAGTTATGGTTCTCAAAATCATAATTATAACACTTATAGACCAAAAGCTTGGATATAATTCGTACCTAATCAGTAGCCTCAACAAAAATACTCCATCTCTGAATCCAAATTTAGAGCAAATTCTGCATAACTTTATGAGTTAAAATCATAAAATACTATGATTAATGAATTGAAAATCAGTTAAGTCAAATGAATTTACAAATAATTAGGTTAAGTACTGAACATAGTAGTCAAGTTAAAGCACCTACTAAAGCCAATGTTGCTCCTACTAATCAAACACAAGTTAATGCTAAATTTAGTGATAATAAAGACACAACTATAAGGAGTAAGACATTTAAACAGAGTAATAAAAAGAAGGTTCATAAGACTATTTAAGAAGAAGAAGAAGAAGAAATGATACCTAATGTCATTCCTACTAGAGAATGGATTTCTGAATAATTGAAATATACACTTTCCTAGAAGACAGTACCCATGGTATTTAGCTAGAGTTGAGGCATGTGAATTTTTTTTACAAAAGTCTGAATTAATTGATAAGAATAAAAATGATAAGATCTCTGATAATTTAAATGAAGATAGGTGTTCATATTCTACTATTCCACAACGATTGGCTGATGCTAACGAGAAAGAAATCAATAAAGACATTCTTGAAGCATTTTAAAAAATAGAAATCAATTATGCAATTTTCTAATTATGATAGATTTTTGAAAGAATTCTTTGAATCGAAAATAATTTTTTAGAAGAATCTAAGGAAAACTTAGGACAAAAAGTGTATGCTTTAATTAAAAAGAAAATATATGAGAAACGTTCTGACCTAGGAATATTTAGAATTCCTTTCACAACAGGGACTCATTTAATCAAACTTGCTATGTCTGATCTTGGAGCTTCAATAAACATTATGTCACTCAAGTTATATTAGTCATTGAAAATAGGTTCGTTGACTAATACACCTATTAATCATACTTTAACTGACAACACCGTTATTAAACCCTATGGCCTACTAGAAGATGTCATAGTCAAAGTAAATGACTTAGTATTTCCCACTAACTTCTATGTCATCGAAATGGGAGACTTAATTTCAGCTAAGTCCCGACCTATACTTTTAGGAAGACCATTCCTTAAAACAACTAAAATAAAGCTAGGCATCTATGAAGGAATATTGTCTATGAAATTTGAAAACAAAATTATAACTTTTTGTTTCAATGATTAAGATATTTATGGGAATTTTGATAATGAAAAAACTAAGCATAATGAATCTTTAGAATTAAATCATCATGAAGCTGAAATATATGCTATTAATGTAGCAACAATGGAAGATGAAAATACTAAGACTACGAACAAGTAAGGTGAAGATATTTTAAATCAAAAGACAATAACGCGTGAACGGAGGATTAAGAAATTGAACAATGTAGAGAATAATAACATGGAGGAATTTAAATCTATGAAAAATAAGAAAAACAAAAAAAAGAATCCAACAATTGTCAAGCTTGATGATCAAGGATATATATATATATATATATATATATATATATATAATATAAACATAAAGGTCAAATGGGCTTGGTACTTTAAAGCTATTTGTGATACGCGTTCTAGAGCAAACTACATGCCAATTCATTTTTTTCCTTCACACTTAATTGGAATTAGATGTACTTGCTTCCGAAATAGTTACTCTACCAAACGGTTATCCTTAACAAATAGGTGTGGTTACTAATGTACAAATTCAAATTAACAAGTATATTATTTCCACAGACTTTTTGATTATGCCACACCTTATCAACGAAGATCCTTCATTAATATTAGTATGAGATTTCTTAGCTACTTCACAATTTGTTATGGATATTCTAAACAAGATAATTAATTTTTTAGTGCATGGCAAGAAATCACTTTCTGGAATGGCATAAGAGTGGATAAACCTAGACATAAGTTCATAGAACCAGTTTAGAACTGCGTGGTTTAATCGAGCCAATAACAGTCAACAAAAACACTTTATGGGAGGCAGCCCATACTCTACCTTTATTTTCGGTTTTAGTATTAAGATTAGTTAGTTGTTCTTATATTCTCTAAACTTTTAAATCTTATAATGGGGATATTTTAGAAATTCAGTTTCGGAACAGTTTCATGTAAGGGGGTTGATCACACCAATTTATTTCCTTATTATATTGTATTATGCATTAGGGTTTATGTTAATTAGCTATTTATGGTAATGAAATAGATTATTTAATACATATCATAGTTAAATTATTAATATTTTTACATTTATTGAATATATATGATAATTAATTAGGAAAATTAATTTAATTTGAAAAACAATAAAATTAGGCTAGTGATTTTCTTGCGATTCTAGTTTGTAATTAAAATCGATGGGTAAATCAGTAGCAGTATGCTGGATCTTCAATGTAATTTTGAGGCAGCGATTCCTCACCGATTTGACATTATAACTAAAAGTCGTTGCACGAATCGCTAAGCAATCGAGGCTTTTTTTAGCAATTTTGTCAGCGAATCCACTTAAACCTTGATTTATTGAGAACGAATTCGAGTTTTTTAAAAATAAAAACCTAAATCACCCTTTGCACTAACAAACCAATGCAACCTTTCGATCAAAAGACAAATTTTTGACTAGATTCAACCTTCCAAAGCTTAATTTGAGTGTATTTAAGTGATTCCCTCCTCATGCTTCACACATTTTACCTAAAATGTGGTGAGTTTCGAGAGTGTAGAGCCACCTAGGGCTTGAGCCTTAAGAATGTCATAGATAAGAGTCTCGAGTCCCATACTTGAAAGAATCATTTTCAAGAAGGTAATCAACGAAAATCCTAACCACTTACGAATCGAAATCTTGGTTTTTAGTCAGTTTTGGATTGATTATTAGGCTAGGAGACCAATTTTGAAATTTTTACTATAAAATGGTTTTGATTTCGAATGATTTTTATTATAATATGAGTATGGAAATGATGTGATGATTTATTTATTACTATCGAATTTTTGAACCATTTTTCGTATATGGTGAGTAGATCAAATTTTATATGCGAGCTAATTAGTGACTAAGTTTCAAAAGAGTTTAGGGGTTTTTGTGAGTATTTATCGATTGAGTTGAATTACATACAAAGTTTATTTTTCCCAATGATGTTTTTTCAATAACTTTCACATAAATTTAAACTCTTAATTTCTAAATTATTTCTTAGATGAATTTCTCATTCTCAATAGATAAATCGAATTTTACAAAACACTTTTCCAATAAATTTGATTTTAAATGATTTTAGAGGTTCATTCTCTTACTTACATTATTCCAAATGGCAGGAGGTGGAAAAGGTAGAGGTTTATGAGAGGAGAAAGGGAAGGGAAAGTAGAGAAGCCAAAAACAAAATTAAAAGTTTCCCAAATTCGGCCTACATCAATATCTTTCAACACACCTAGGATTAAAGCATAAAGAAAACTTACCCCACCTTCTTCATTTAATTTCAATATCAAGGATGATTATGTAGAAGATGGACAAAGTGGAAGTTGATCAAAAGATAACGATGAAAAAGAAGAACTATGAACAAATGAGAGAGAGTTTTGTCAATGAGAAGGCCTATGAAAAAGTTAGAAATGATATAATTAAAGATAGGAAATTGATCCCGGAGATGGGATTTAATATGAAGAGCAAATTAAAGTATAGGCCTGGAATCCTAGATATCATTGACACTATGAACTGGGGTTTATTGACTAGAGATTATAACCACCTAGACTTAGAGGATGTCCCCAGCGAACGGGGTTAAGATGTCTCGGTGAGAGAGTTTTATGCTAACGCATATGAAAGTGAAAGTAAGACCGAGTCCCTAGTTCAAGGGAGGATAGTTCCGCTGCGAGAACCGATATTTTGGATTACTGGATTTTCACCAAAAATAAAATGGCGAGTACCCCTAACCCGAATATGGCATTAAATACCATTACCCCACTGAGACAATAAGGGGAATTTTATAGGCAATCCATGGAGATGGGTTTATTTTTGATACAGAATGGTATCCCAAGCACATAACCACCAAATTTCTTAGGAAGACTACTAAAGCTTTATGTATTTCATCAAACATCAGCTTACAACTGAGCATACAATACTATGAGATAGTGAACTACAAAGCTGCCTTAGTTTACCACATTGTCATGGATTAGGATACTTTGATGTTGCCAAAATTATTTATGAATCGATTAGGCGTGCAATCACTACTAAAAAGAATGATGGACTACTATTCCTTTTGATGATTACAACTTTTTGTAGGGAGGATCAAATGAACATGACAAGGCTTAACATGGATGTTTTTCTAGAGAAGACCATCACTAATGAGGCTATAAATAGATATGAAAGAGTGAATGGTTATGAATACGCAGAGGATGAAAGAGAAAAGGTTGAGATAGCTGGAAGAGAAACTAACCAGAGAAAGAAAATAAGAGATGATATAAGAAGAGTTTTGGAGGAGATGTCGGAAACTAGAAATGATTTGAATGTAGAACAGCCTGGTAGGGATTAAGATGGATTATGTATGAAAGAGTTAGAGTTGGCTTTCATGGTTGTAATTTCGTATAATTCAATGAGCACTCTACGTAAACAAGAATTAGTGTTTGAGAACCAGAGGGCCTTAGCAAGGAGCATCCACAGGATGGAGCGTATGAAGTTCAAGAGAAATAGACATTGAAGAGGTGCATAAGTTCTTGTACCATCTACATAGATGAGATTACCACTTAGCAGTAATCTTGATGTTCCGACATTGCCAGGTCAGGAATGCCACCTCTGCGACCCTAGTGTGAGCTAATAGTCCTAGATGATTAATCCATTGGAATGACGACATGACTTCCAGACATCGACACTGATTCCCTTATTCTATTTATTTTTTATGTCTTTAAGTGATACTATAAGAGCTCCTCTATGTAATTCCAATAGTGGTGATATAGTTTGTATTTCTTGGTGATAATTTGTGTTTGTTGTGGTATATTATATGTTACATTTTATTCAGTGCTTGGGTATGATATTTAATACACTTGAAATATAATGGTAGTAATCATTTATTATATTTTTATGCATTTTGTCTTATTTTAATTTAAACTAACTTTATTAATTTCTTGATTGTCAAATTTCTGACTATATCAAATATTTTATACTTCAGGTAGTATATTTGTTTTGTTGAAAATCGAACTTCATTTTTAAACTTTAAGGAAAAGGTTTATAATTAGTTTAAGGGTATTTTAAGTGAAGTATTACATTGATGACAATGAAAGGAAAGAAAGGTAGAAGTGTTAGGTTTTGGGTTTCATACGAAGCGAAAAATTCAAAGCAAATTTTAAAAAATCACTAACAGGATCGAAAAAAAGGTTAAAATAAACTAGATCTACAAGAGTAAACTATACCTTAATTCGTAATTTTTTCTTTATGTGATTGTTCAATCTCCAAGACTTTCAAACGTGCGCCCTCTATTGGAAATCCACATACGATTGGTGACCACAATTTGGAGTGCTAGCCATATGAGAGATTGAAAACATTTTTCTTTCTCCCCTTAAATCTAGAGAACTCGGAATTTGAAAAAAATGAAAAATCTTATTTCGTTTTAGGATTTCTAATGTATTGTAGTTAAGCCCTCACTTAAAATCCTATTCGTAATACAATCATTGTATTTAGGTAGTTTAAGTAAATTACACATATGCCCCTATTAATTAGTTATCATATAACAAATCGTAAGGGCTTTTATGTCATGAGTGTTATCATATAAAATCCATTACTCTGGACTAATTAAAATTGCGTAAAGCCATTATTTATGTGCGACGCTATAGGTTCATGCGTTGTTGGCAATGAACCAAAACCATTTTGGTAAACAAGTCATAAGCGATCTCTAGCAATGCATTATGACTACCCAAGTCGCATAAACATCAAAATTGATACAACCTAATGAATAACATATATCATATCATTTCGTCGTGCGATATCCTTTGATTAAATATAAGACATAGAAAGTCACCCTTAATGTTCAATCATACTAGTCTCGATATTTACCTAAACCGAAAACATTAAAGTGTCATCGATCATATCAATTCACATACAATTGGCCACTATTAGTTTATCATATCGAGGGATCCACTAATATTCTCTCCATACTAGAGTGAAAATTCTATTTACACACCTTCACATATTATTCACGTGGTAACCAATTACAATCTTTATAATTATCCGATTAAAGACAACGTTTGATTGTTACCATGTTCCTAATATTGAATTCTATGGTAATCTCAAGTCGAAGGACTAAATGATATACCTATTATAAGTAACACCTATGACTTAATCCTGTGGTGTTCTTATAGGGGTCGTTCCAATACCTTGTTCCCTAATAAGTACTAATGATCTCGATTCGTATAAGCATGATCATCACATGACCATCAATCAAGATCCACACTAGTCTTAATTCATTATAGTTCCTAGTACAATGATCGACTAGGGACATTTAAGATATTTCAACATGCCATGGATCTTGCTATAAGGTAAACATGCAATCATTTATAATAAAACAACAAATAAAAAACTCAATTTTAATTACTAAAATCATAAGATAAACAATGTTTGTAGATTGACCTAGGGCACATGCCCCAACATCTCCCACTTGCACTAGGGTAAATCATTCATGTATCTAACACCTAATGACATAACATGACCATTATGTTTCACTTGTGGAAGAACCTTCATTAAAGGATCTGCAAAATTGTCTTTTGTAGGAACTCTGTAAATCTTCATGTCTCCCCTCTCAATGATTTCTTGAATGAGATGAAACGTCATAAGTTTAGATTGGTGGTGTGATCTTGGTTCCTTGGCTTATGCTATCACCCTATTTTCGTCATAGTACAACCAAATGAGATTATCTTCACTAGGAACCACACTGAGTTTAAAGATGATATTTCTGATCCAAACTGCCTCCTTAGCTGCATCAGATGCTGCAATATGCTCAGTTTCTGTTGTAGAATCTGCCACAGTTTCTTGCTTCAAAATTTTTCAATTCATTATGCCTCCATTCAAAGTAAACACATATCTAGATTGCGAGATGAAGTCATCTATTTCAGTTTGAAAACTTGTATTTGTGTAACCATTTATAATAAGCTCACACTACAAGAATATGGAGGAATAGCATTAAAAAATTGTGACAGACAAAATCTGTTGCTAAACAACAACAAATCATCATTAGTTCTGCATAAGAAAGTCCGTTTGACTCGATTGAACAAAAAGCAACAATTCAGTGATAGATTCGTGACAAAAATTGTGACAAATTGTATATTGTCACAGATTTATTGTTGATTTCTCCAGCCATAAATTTCGCGCCAAGGTTGCGACAGATATGCGACAGATCAACGACAGAAACAAGTCTATCGCTGATCTATAGCTAAGTCCGTGACAGATCTGCTACAGATCAGCGACAGACAATCAACGATAGACTTGATCTGTCGCTACCTAAAAAAGGGTACAAACCAAAACCGTTTTCCTCGACCCCTCTCTCTGCAAACCCATTTTTTGCCACCACCGCCGCACAAGCCTCGTCACCGCACAAGCCTTACCACCACCATCGCCGTCGTCGTCCACTATCATCGTCGACGTCAACCGCGACTCGCTGGCTCTGTCCTTCCTTTGCAAGGCACGACGACGACACCGTGGGTCACGCCGCCCCGCGAGTTGGTCGTCCGACGCCGCTGCCGCTGCGTGGTCTTCTCCTCCGGCGCCACTGATAGCCAATCGTGATCGCCCCCCTTTTCTACCATCACGAATTTCGTCCAATTCCGCCACTGCCTCCACATTTCTACCGCCGCAGGCCACCACCACGGCTCTGCGCCCCCTATTTCGCCACCGCTGCTTGCCCCCGGCTCCTCCTTGACTGAGTTTTGGGTCTCCTCTGCGACGACTCCGTGACTCGCATACTGACACGACCGTCGGCCGAGCTTCACCCCGGTGGACGACTTGTGGATTGCTTCGCGACCAGGCATATGACATTCGAATCGTAGTCCTGGTTTGCGTTTTCTTAAAATTCTATTTTGGAACTTTGGTTGAATTTTGTTTTCATTACTACTGAAATTAGGAAATCTAAGTTTTCCCTTTTATATATCAACGAAATCGTAAGTGTGTTATGCTTAGCATTGAAAAATAGCGACAATCTGTTAAACAACAACAAACCAACAACGCAACACTCTATTGCTAAACAACAACGAATCGACAACTCAACCATCTGTTGCTAAATAGCAACAAATCAACGTTTGAACAATCTGTCGCTAAACAATAGCAAATCAACAACTGAACAATCTGTCGCTAAACAACAACAAATCAACAAGTAGAACGAATTAAGTTTCCATTTTAGTAGTATAAATTTTCACTTAGCTTGTCATATGACGATTATCATTTACTATCGTTTGCCAATTTAGTTCATTGAACAATAATACAATAAATTCATAAATATGTACATTGTTTAAATTATTGTTTGGTAGTGCATTTCCAAAGAAAAATGATATCTTATTGAGTTATAACTAATACATTCTTATAATGTTTAATAATTGTGATTGTTTTTTTTATTTGGTACGTATTTATATTTGAAACCTCAATACTGTATCTATATTAAGAATTGAAGAATATTTAGATTTATCTGTAAAATAAAGAAAAGTATATTAATTTATACACTTCAATAGTAAGAATCGATAAGAAATGTCGAGAGTATATGGAGATTTTGAAAAAATAACTTGGGCAATTCATGGTGAGGAAAAAAATTATAAAATTTTTGTACATAGCATGTTCGTATGGAAAGCACACCTGAAGAAGCTTAATCATATTTCCCTTTGAAATTTTAACTTATATATTGTTTTTTTAATTTTCATTGTCATTTACTTGATACTTACTAGGTACGTAGATATACTAGAAATCTCAAGATTATATATAATCCAATTTAATTTGGGTTATTATCTAAAAATCTAGTAAATTTTTGGGATTTATATTTTTTTTAAGAGTTGATAAGATTTATCCAATTATCGGATGAAAAACTTAGGATCGAGATGTATACTAATCGAGAATGGATGTAAAGTCGTATTGAAAATGGCTTTACTCGACGAGAGTTCATAAATGGCGTGAACGAGTTCATCACATACGTAAAGATGCACTATAGGACATTCGCCACAGAGGGGAAAATTCGGTATCCATGCAACCATACAAAGTGTTGTAATCGTTCATACTATGATGTTGACACCGTAGAACTTCATATTCTTTATCGGGGCTTTGTTCCGAGATATCAATGTTGGTCGGAACACGGGGAAGAAGATTATGAAAACGCTCAAAATGTACGTGACGAACCTAGCAATACGATGAGATATGATGACCACGAAGGGACATAGGCAGCCAATTATTGTACATCGTATCATGAGATGGTGCACAACTTGGCTGATCCAAGTTTCAATTGGTCTCACGCGGAATAATGTCCAAATCCTGAAACGAAAAATTTGTATGATATGTTAGATGTAGCAAGTCAGCCGCTATGGCCAGGGTGCGAGAACATAACGAAATTGTCGACAGTTGCGAGACTCCTAAAAATTAAATCAGTACGTCATATTTCTGAAAAAGTGTTTGATGAAATTCTTCAATTTTGTAAAAATGCATTGCCGAGTAACAATTGTTTAGTCGATAGCTTTTACAACACGAAACGACTAATGCAAGGGATGGGGCTACCAATCTAGCAAATTGATCGTTGCAAGTCCTTGTGCATGATTTATTGGGGCGAGGATTCAGAATTGATAACGTGTAAGTCTTGCGGTGAATCAAGGTATGAACAAACTAAATGTGAAGGACAGAGTGGCGTGCTGCGGGCTTAGAAAAAAATGTATTACTTCCCCCTAACACCTCGATTGCAGCCTTTATTCGCGTATGAAGCGACTGCGAGGCACGTGCATTGGCATGGGGAACACGTTTCAGATGGCATCGTCATGCAACATTGTTCCAATTCTATTGCATGGAAGCATTTCAATGATGTGAACATCGAATTCAGGGCCGAAACTCGTAATGTTTGTTTAGGGTTATGTATGGATGGTTTCCAACCGTTCGACCAATCCAGAAAATAATACTCATCGTGGCCTGTAATTCTCACTCCTTACAACCTTCCCCCCTCAATGTGCATGAATAAGGAGTTCATGTTCTTAACGGTCATCGTACCCGACCCGACTAATCCTACAAATCAAATTGACGTCTTCCTACAACCTTTGATAAAAGAGTTGCAAGATCTGTGTCATGATGAAATACTTACCTACGGCATTTCCAGTGAAACCAACTTCCAACTCCGAGCTGCACTTATATGGACTGTTAGCGAGTTCCCTGCTTATGGTATGTTTTCTGGCTGGAGCACACATGGAAAGAGAGCTTGTCCTTATTGTATGGATGAGATGGATGCATTCCAATTAAAGCATGGTGGAAAAACTTCTTGGTTTGATTGCCATCGTCGCTTCGTACCACGTGGATCCGCTTTAAGAAGTGATAAGAACGGCTTCAGACGCGATACAACTTGTCGAAAAGGACCATCGAGATTAAAATCTGGGGAACAAATTCTAGCTGAAATTGAAGCTTTGGGACCGATGAAAGTAACTGAAATCGAATCCGTTCATGTAAACAAAGAGATTGCCAAGTATTCAGGGTGGAGGAAACGAAGCATATTCTGGGACTTACCATATTGGAAGACGAATCTCATTAGGCACAATTTGGATGTCATGCACATTGAAAAAAATGTTTTTGACAACATTTTTAATGCAATTATGAGTGTTCCTGGGAAGAGTAAGGACAATGCCAAGTCAAGACTAGATGTAAAAGATATTTGCAATTGAACTTTCCTCGAATATGACCCTGTGTCCAATTCATATCCTAGAGCATCTTATACACTCGATAAATATAAGAAAGAAGTCTTGTGTGATTGGGTACAACAGTTACGTTTTCCTGACGGATATGCTTCAAATATTAGTCGATGTGTGGACACCAACAAGTTGAGGATGTTTGGGCCGAAAAGTCATGACTGTCATGTGTTCATGCAGAGATTGATTCCTATTGCCTTTCGTGAACTACTAGAGGATAAAGTGTGGATTGCAATTAGCGAGTTAAGTTTATTTTTTTGAGACTTGACTGCTAGGAACCTTAATATCGCGCAAATCGAGCCGTTGCACTCTAACATTCCCAAAATATTATGCAAGTTGGAGCAAATATTCCCTCCGAGTTTTTTTGACTCAATGGAGCATCTTCCCATACACTTAGCATACGAGGCCCAAATCGCCGGATCAGTACAATTTCGGTGGATGTATCCATTTGACTATGGTATTAGGTCATCTTCGTCACATCACGCCACACCATCACCTTCAGCCCCACTCGCGCATTCTCCTGGAGTAGGCGACGAGCATACTTTTACATCTCGTAGACCCCCTGCACCACATCATCATTCATCCGTGAGGTCATCCAGTAACAGGTTGCGCTCATCGATACCACATGTGATTGAGGAGATCCCTGAGTTTTTCAAACCGCCGACAGCCCCGGCGGAAGGCAAAAACCCTCTTATTTATCTCATTGCTGAGCATGACTCGTATGTTACTTTCCAAATAAGTTTTTCTAGACTAACTTAAGCATTCGAAATGGTAGGTTACACCCTTCTTCCGTGGTGGCCGAGAAAATGAGTTTGGTCTTTAAGAGCGGATATTTAAAAGAAGGCTGGAAATGGGAATATGTTCCACAATCCCAATGAGATATATACTGGCTTAGGTGGAAGGCGAGCAACTTCACAACAACCATTGAAGTGAATTTATTGAAACTAGTTTCTGATTATAGAAATGAGAATGTGTCCATTTCTCGTTCATCTGTAGGTGTTCTTCACTTGGGACTTGCAAATGTCATTTGCAATATATGATGCATGGTGCCGGAAGGCAACCATCCGGTACACGGGCAATATATATCTCATTGCGAAGAAGAGAATCACATCTATTTACTTAATAGATGAGGTGTTTGAGCATTACAAACGAATGCGAGCAATAGATGAAACATTCAAGAAGAAGTCCGCACAGATGAGCGTGAATAGAAAGTCCGAGGTGGGAGGGTCGGGAATTGGTATTTCATTGCATAGCACTTGAAGTATATCTGCTAGACAGCATTGTGATACGTTGGTACGTATACATACATAAATAGTTTTGTATGTAGATGAACGAAAATAAAAACTATCAATCCTGTAACTCGCTTGTAGGAGAAGAAACTTCAACGTCGTCCCACACGGAATGAGATGTTTTGCCACCTCCCCACCCACAGCCATGACGGCCAAACTTTCATCGATCAGAGATCCATGAAGATTCATGTAAGTAATATGAATTGCATATATATAACTAGTTCGAGATAACACATGTAGCCCATTAAATGAGAATAAACCAGTAGAGTTAACTATTAGTTTAAAAATTTAATGCAGGCCGAACTCACTCGGAGATTGGAGTAGCTGTCCGCCCAAACACCGGACACATCGATTGACGAGGACGCCGTTTATCTTGAGGTGGTGCCAGAAGTCAAGGGACATGTCTATGGATTAGGGTCGCAAGGTTATCATCGCAGCATATCTTCAGGGGAAGCAAGCCCATCTAGAGGACCAACGTATGGACTTCATGAGTTGGAAGAGCTCCAGCGGGACCGCCAAAGTTTGCAAGAGACATTGCTGAATGAGCGAATGGAAAGGCAAGAACAAATGCAGAGAGACAAGATGGAACGCCAACAAGAAAATCAAGAGATGCAGGACCGGTTAGCACGTATGGAGGCATTATTGATGCAACACCTTGGGATTAGGCCCCACGTGCCTCCGACACACGGGCTCCACCATCACCAGTAGCAGAGCGTTCTGGTCCTCAGAGTGACGACCAGCCTAGTCATTTGATGACAGACATAGCACCTTCTTAGTCAACGCACCTGGATGACCACCGGCCTGGACATTGGACCGATCCACATAGAAGGATGCCTGAGGATCAACATCGTGTTTTGGTTGATCATGATGAGTTTATGTCGCAACTCATGCCGCCTCCGCGACCACCACTACGACAATAGTGATTGGATGTTCTATCTTTTTTTATGGTAAATTGTCAACTACGAGTAATGTATATCTTCACTGATTTTCCCTTCTAATGTAGTCGATGTGATTCTTCATTTGCGGGTATGTGCACCAGTGGCATTTGATATTGGTGTTGCTTATAGAGAAGGAGTTGACAAGGCTTCTTTATTTTTGTTGGGTAAGAAAATTGTACCTTCTTTTGAAAATATGTACATAATAGCCTATCCATCACGATTTAATACTAATTTCCTTTCTTAGTTATATTATTTGTTAGTTCTAAGAGTGGGCTGTAATGAAACTTGAATTTTTGTTTTCACCTCTTATTCTTTGAGTTATTTATTTCAAAAACTTGTTGCTTTTATTTTTGGCATCTTGGTTTCCTTTGAAATGATGTGGATTCCCTGAAAATTCTCCACACACTAAAACCTTATAGGATCCTATTTTACAATTTCCTTTATGCGTCTTTAGCATCACTTCCACACATTTGAGAAATATAACGTACTTGATCAGACAATTTTCAAGTATTACTAGAGTAAAAAAAAGGGTTTCTTGTGAATATATGAGTTTCCTCTTGCATGTTTGCTTTGTGTCTTTATATTTCTTTCATTGTGGAAATTAATTACTTACCATAGTTTGCTCTTGCATGTGTTATTGATTTCTCTTTTTTTGTGATAGTTAAAGGCATTGGGTATAGATAAGGGCACTTGAAGTCCTCTATGCCCTTGGAGTTCTTGATGAGGATGCCAAACTTACATCACCAATTGGGTTTCAAGTTTCATAAATTCCTTTGGTATGCAACCTTCTGCCATTTATTTATTCTCAAAATATCTATTGAACTCAGTTTTGTCTTGATCTTAAACATTTTACCATGTATACTGCAGTGTTTATTTTGAACTTTTGCCAATTGGGATAGTTGCAATGAGTAGTTTAGAATGGTCTTACAGCATATGTAACAATACATTCTTATGTTATTACTTGTAATAGATTCTTATTTAAGATGTTTCCCTTTTTTACTTTCTATTTGGAGTTTGTTTATTTTATGTCAATTATATTACTATTTGTATTCTTCTTTCAGACATGCTTGTGTTTTACTTTATTCTTATTTTCGTCATACTTTGGTATTTTCAAATTTTTAATATAATATTTAATACCAGTTTGTTCATCATTTTCCATTTGTCATTTCATGAAGAAACTTGATTTTTGAATTTGTTCTTTGTTGTGTATAAAGGAAACATACAGTATTTGCTTTGTCGCTATTGGAAAATATGATCGAATATGTATTTTACTCATGCTTCATGCTGAACATAGAGAACAACATGAGTACTTAGCGGCTTTAGAAAAAGTTATTTTTGAACTAGATCACTATGATTGAATTATATATGTTTTGTAGGCAAGTCTTAAGTCAAATGACTTCATAGACCTTTTTAATTTTTGAAAGTCTTTTACTTCAAAGACTTAGATCTCCTCTTTAAAAAGTTTTTTTAATTTTTTAGTTGTTTATCTAATCCTATATGGTCCATTTCATTTTTATCGGTGAGATGGACACCCCATGTTCCTTAACTTGGTCTCTATATGTAATATGTGTTTTCATCTTTTTTAGGGTCATAACGTGCAGTTTTACTTTATGGATTTGAAATCCTTAACTCGTTGTGTGTTTTGTTGGAGTGGTTGTATATGTTGGTCATGTTATACATCGAGACAGAAAGACTGTTAAAGATAGTGTGTACATATTCATAGACAACACTGTATTCAATTTCACTTTAATTGGATGTGATGTTATTTTCATTTGTGTGGGAATATTTTGGTTGCATGTCAAATATTGTTCAACTTCCTTTTTATTTTCAGGATTTGGATGGGAAACGCTCTCCTAGCTAAAGAATTTGTATAGTTCCTATCTTGTATCGGTGAAAGAATGTTGTAGAGTGTTTTGTAAACATTGTATTTATATATGTAAATGATTTGGATGGGAAACGCTCTCCTAGCTAAAGAATTTGTATAGTTCCTATCTTGTATCGGTGAAAGAATGCTGTAGAGTGTTTTGTAAACATTGTATATATATATATGTAAATTAATTTGCGTAGCCAACTTTGTGTAGTATTTTGTATTTTGTTGACTAATGTTCATCTAGTACTATATAGAATCCTACTAGTTAATTATGAAATGTTAATCTCATCCCTTGTAGACATTGTTTCTCAATTTTTTTTCCAATTTTTGGATGATTTGCAACCGGTTATATTGGTTCCTACAGATTTTACTGCAGCTTTTAATTTTACTATTTACTGTGTACTATTTTTTTTCGAAATTACCAATCGAAATTCAGCAACAGACTTGGTATGTCGCTGAGCAGCAGCCGATAAGCGACAACACGCGTCTTTGCTGACTGGGCAAATCAGTGACATACACGGGTTCATCGCTGAATAGCGATATATTTGCAACAATGCATAAGATCAGGTCTTGATGGACTATGATTAGAGACATAGGTTTTAATTTGTTGCTGTTCAGCGACAAATTTTTGTCACTTATCTGTTGTTGAACAACAACAGAACACAAATCTGCCGCTAAGTTTAATCTGCAACAAAGAGTTTAGCAACAACTACTCTCTGTCGCTGATCTGTTGCAGAGTCGCTTAGCAACAACTCCGTACCAATTCAGTAACGGATTAGTTTGTTGTAGTTTAGGTTTTTTTTTGTAGTGTCATCTTCCAATCTTTCATAAACCAAGAACACTTTTTAGTCGTTCTCGAATACTTAAGAATATTCTTTACTGCTATCTAGTGACTTTCATAGGGATCAAAGCGATATCCGATTGTTGCACTTAAAACATATGATACATCAGGTCGGGTGCCTAACATGTCATACATGATACATAACATGGCATACATGATATATCCAATAGCTGATGCATATGGAATCGTATTCACGCGCTCTCACTCATCATTTGTCTTTAGACATTGAGTTTTGCTAAGACTTATAACATGAGATATTGACAATGACCCACTTTTAGAGTCTTGCATACTGAACCTATTCAATACCTTATCCATGTAAGCACTCTAACTTAGACTGATCAGCCATTTAAATCTATCCATTTATATCTTAATCATAAGGATGTAGGCTGCATCTCCTAAGTCCTTTATTTAGAAACACTTCCCTAACCAAGACTTTACACTCTGCAAGGTTGGGATGTCATTTCCAATGAGTAATATATCATCAACATATAGTACCAAAAAAATAACCATGCTCCCAGTGACCTTCTTATATATAGAAGGCTATTCTTCATTATTAGTGAAACCAAATTCCTTAATTGCTTCATCAAAACGAATATTCCACCTCTAAAAAGCTTGCTTTAATCTATAAATGGATCTTTGAAGCTTGCACACCTTCCTAGAATTCTCAAGATGAACGAAACCTTTAGGTTGTATCATATACACATCCACAAGTAACTTTCCATTTAGGATATATGCTTTGACATCCATTTGCCATATCTCATAGTCATAATATGTGGCTATGAAATTTAGAATTCTACTAGATTTAAGCATTGCTACAGGAGAAAACGTCTCATCATAATCAACACCTCAAGTCTATCTGAAACCTTTTACTACTAGCCATGCTTTATAAGTATGCATATTGCCATCCATGTCAGTTTTCTTCTTGAAAATCTATTTATATCTAATGGTCTTACCACCATCTAGTAAATCAACCACGTTCCAAACTTATTTATCATACATGGATTACATATCGGAATTCATGTCACTAAGACATTTATCTACCTCAGGGCTAGACACAACCTCCTGATAAGTAGTAGGTTCATTTTGATCCATAAGCAACACCTCACTACTATCAATAATAAGAAACCCAAATCTCTCAGGCTGATGTCTTACCCTAAAGACCTACATGGGCTTTGTGATACTTATGAAGGTTTAACTAGTTCAAGACTTTTTTGATCTCCTACTGGCGGTTGAGTATTTATTTGTGGTTCTTAAACTTCTTCAAGACTTACTTTATTCTCGTTGTTGTTTTTGAAATAATTTTTTTTTTCATATAGACACAATTCCAAGCCATAAACACTTTGTTCTTAGTCGAATTGTAGAAGTAGTATCCTCTAGTTTCTTTATGATAACCAACAAATACACACTTGGTAGATTTGGCTGATAATTTTTTTAAATTTTTCATCGTACGAAAACCTCAAAGTTGAAGGAACATGATTTAGTCTAAATGCAACAGTTTCTAAGGCATAACCCCAATAGGAAATATGAGGATCTACATGACTCATCGTAGATCAAACCATATCTAATAAAGTTTGAATCCTCTTCTAAAAAACATTCCATTATGGAGTCGCTGGGGGAGTTAACTCTGAGACAATCCTATAGCTTCTAAGATGATCATCAAACACTTGGCTCAAATATTCACCACTTTGATTTGATCGAAGTGATTTAATAGTTTTACTAAGTTGATTTTGCTCTTCATTTTGAAATGTTCGAAACGTTTCAAAAGATTCAATTTTATGTTTCATAAGATACACAACCATATCTGTTGAAATCATTAGTGAATGTAATGAAGTATTGATAACCACCTCTAGCCATAACGTTTATAGGACCATATACATCAATATATATTAGTCCCAATAAATTACTTGCCCTTTCATTGTGTCCAGTAAAGGGGCTCTTTGTCATCTTGCCTAGTAAACAAGATACACATATTTCATGTGATTCAAAATCAAATGAATCTAAAAATCCATCTTTATGAAGTTTTTAGAAATGTGTTTCTCATTTATGTGGCCAAGATGACAACGCCAAATGTATGTTTGATTCAAATCATTTGACTTGAACTTCTTTGTATTTACATTAAGAATAGGAGTATTTGTGGACCTTTTCATGTTTATAATATAAATACCATCACACAAATCAACATTCGCATTGGAAAACGTCTTTACAAGAAATGAAGCATTTATTATTCGCAATAATGAAATTAAAACCATCCAAATCCAAACATGAAACTAAAATGATGTTTCTTCTTAAGGCAGGGACATAATAAAAATTATTTAAATTAAACAAGTCCACTAGGTAAAATTAACTCATAGCATCCTAAAATAAATGCGTCAACCTCTGCTCAATTTTCAACTCGTCGGATGACTTCTCCTTTCTTTAGCTTTCTACTTTTGGTGAGACCCTGCACATTAATAAAAATGTGAGATCCACATCCAGTATCCAATACCCTGAAATCACTAGTAGACAAGTTAATTTCAATAACGTAAATACTTGAGCAGTAGTTGCATTACTCTTCTTTTTCTTTAGATCTTCAAGATAGAGCTTGCCATTTCTGAACTGATGCCCATGTGCATGGTAGAAATGACAATTTCCTTCTTTTTTCCTTTTCCTTTTAGGACTGTGAAGTATAAGCAACATAAGGCTTGACTTGTTCCATAGGCTTTGTGAAAGTCACAACAGTCTTAGTAACTTTTGCCTTGCCTTTGCTTTTTTTCTTTAGAGCCTATCCTTTATGAACCATCAACACATTAAAAATGAGATTCTTGACATCTATTTAGTAGTTTGAAACATCAAATGCAACTCTGAGATATAATTCTCTATTTTATTCATGTTATAGTTCATCGCAATTTGTGAATAACTATCAAGTAATGACTTTAAGATCAAATTCGTAGCCAACTCTTGGCTTATAAAAAATCTAAGTCTGTCAAGATGGTTAATATAGTCCTTCATTTTTAGAATATAAGGACTATCTGATGCACCCTCGGCCATTTTGCAAAAATAAAGGTTCTTGACTGTCTAAAACCTTTCTTGTTAGCCTGCTATTGGAAAATTTCCTTTAGCATCGTAGTAATGTAGTAAGCTTCCATGGTTAATATAGTCCTTCATTTTTAGAATATAATGATTATCTAATGCACCCTCAACCATTTTGCAAGAATGAAGGTTCTTGACTGTCTCAAACCTTTCTTGTTAGCCTGCTATTGAAAATTTTCCTTTAGCATCGTAGTCATGTTGTAAGCTTCCACGTGTTTCGTGTCCTTCTAAAGTTTAGGAACCATGGTTGCCAACATAATGCATGCAACATTAGTTGAACCATTTAAATGATTAATATGTGCATTCTTCATGGCTCTTAAAGAATTGGCTGATGGTTCCTCAGGAATAGGATTATCCAAGACATACAACTTGTGTTCATGCTTAAGAACAATTCTCAGGTTTATGAATCAGTTAAGAAAGTTTGTCCCGGACAACTTATCTTTCTCAAGGATGGATCACAGTGACAAGGGATTAAAGTAATTTGAAGAGGCCATAGATCTACAACGAAGATTATGCAAAAGTTCATTTTAGTATAGAGGAATAGACTCCCACTAAATTAACAACCCTCCTGAAAATACTATGTTAATATAAGGGACTAAAATCCATGTTTTACCTAATTCCAAGATAGCTTGGGCTTGACACTTTGAATTAGGTTATTTAGGTAGGTACCAATTACCAATTATATTATATGTAACTTTTAGTTATTTCTTTGAGATTATGACATGTTATGTTTTAGCAAGTTTTATCTCATCTAGTGCCTAAAGCCCAAAATCGTTTTGATAGCTTTATCAAGTCTAACCATTTCAAACAATAGAGTAACCATTACTTAACTCGCCTCACCAAGAGAACATAATACATTTTACAGAGGCAGACCCATATTAATGTGATCGAAGCCTTGACAAGTGTTTGATAATGGATGACACTTGACTTAAAATTTGGAAGAGGGATTTTTGTTTGTTTTAGTGATCATAATTTAAACAAGGTAACTATCATATATTAGAATACACGTACAATCAATAAACAAGTTAGGAAATTTTACTAATATTGACTATTATACGAATTTCCTTGCTTTACGAATTGTTAGGGCAGTCTAGTTGGCCTATTAGCGGGCAGTTTTAGACAACGAGTTTCAATTCCGAAATTAAAAAATCACCTAAAATCTCTCATTACTTTAGTCAATCCAAGTAACCAAAACTGGTTAATTTAAAAAAAATTAATTAAAATGTTTTTAATTACTCGAGCCTACCTTTAACTTAGTATCTTATCCTATTCCGATTAGAATTTAAGATACTTTGAATCCTTGTCCAATTAGAATTTGTTATATACCTCGCTTATCTTATAGGATTTGTAATTCTTATATGATTACAAGTTTATCTGTTATCTAATATGAATATACTAATGGATAACTACAATGAAATATATGATCAAAATTAATTTCGAAATATTAATTATGCATTCAAAAACAAAATCATATAAAATTAATCATGTTAACCTAATCATGATTTCTATCATGGAGACAAACATAATTATTGAACAAAAATGAAATATGTATTCAACACTAAAACCACATTAACCTAAACGCGACTTCTACCATGAACATACAAAATTCTCATCGTTCACTATTAAAAACATATGTTAATCGAAATACTCAAAACATGGATACTATCATTGAATCAAATCATGCGTATGTATCAATATACAAGAATTAACAACATGCTTTAAAAACAATTCTTGATAATAATTATCACAGAACCTCTATGTACATCATATATATACATAAATCAAGACTATTTTTTCACAAATATATCATATATACATAAAAAAACATGCAAACATTTAATTGAACAGTGCCTAAGGCTCTGATACCACCGTTAGGTTCTAGGGTTCATACATAGTGGAAAACTCAAAACAATTTTTGAAAAACCACGAATAGGATCGAAAATAGGTTCCAATAAACTAGATCTATAAAAGTAAACCATACCTTAATCCATGATTTTCTCATATGATTATTCAATCTCCAAGACATTTAAGCGCGCGTCCTCTGTCAGAAACCGACATAAAAAATGGTGACCACAATTTGGATAGCCAGCTCCAAGGGAGATTGAAAACATTTTTCTTTCTCTTCCTAAATCTAAAGAACTCAAAATTTAGAAAAACAAAAATCTTATTTCGTTTTAGAGTTTCATCCTTTATTTATATGTGGAGATAAGCTCTCACTTAAAATCCTATTTGTATTACAACTATTATATTTAGGCAGTTTAAGCAAATTACATACACGCCCCTATTAATAAGTTTTCATATAACAAATTGTAAAGGCTTTTATGTTATAAGTTTTATCATATAAAATTCATTAATCCGAACCAACTAAGATTGCACAAAGCCATTCTTTGTATGTGACCCGATTGGTTCATGCGACATTGGCAGTGAACCAAAACTATTTTGGTACACAAGTCATAAGCGGTATCTTACAAGGCATTATGACTACCCAAATAGCATGATATCAAAATCGATACAACCTATCGAATAAGATATATCATATCATTTTGTCGTGCGATATCCTTTGATTAAACATATGGCATAGAAAGTCACCCTTAATTTTCAATCATACTAGTCTAGATATTTATGTAAACGGAAAACATTGAAGTGTCATTGATCATATCAATTCACATACAATTCGCCATTATCAGTTTATTATATCGAGGGATCCACTAATGTCTCTCTTCATACGAGAGTGAAAAATTATATCATAATTACACACCTTCACATATTATTCACATGGTAATCAATCACAATTTTTATAATCGTCCAGTTAAAGACAACGTTTGATTGTATAAAATTATCATGTTCCTACTATTGTAGTCTATAGTAATCTTAAGTCGAATGACTAAATGATATACCTATCATGAGTAACATCTATGACTTAATCCATGAGTGTTCTCATAGGGGTCGGTCTGGTACCTTGTTCCCCAACAAGTACTCAGATCTCAACTCGTATCCCTATATACGTGATCATCACGTGACTATTAATTATGACTCACACTACTCTAAATTCAATATAGTTTCCAGTATAATGATCGACTAGGGACATTTAGGATATTTGAACAAATATTCATGTATCTTACTATAAGGTAAATGTATAATAACTTATAATAAAACAATAAATAAGAACCTCAATTTTATTAACTAAAATCATAGGATAAATAATGTTTGTAAATCGACCTTGGGCTCATGCCCCAACAACAAGAAAAGTATGGAATTACTTTTAATCTAAAATTCAAATAAGTTAATGAAACATTTAAAATTTCTTTTAAATTCAAGTAAGTATGATTTTTATTTTACTTTATTTTTAGTAAGAACGATAATAAATATATAATAGATTTTGAATTGAAATGATATTTATATTACCCAAGTAAATTCTATGATGGAAGGAATCAATTGTTTTTACCTTTTTGATTAACTTTACTACTTGATGTAAACACTAAATTGAATGCCTTGTGGTAGTCATGATAATAGGTAGAAGATCAAAATAATAGTGCAAGATGAACAAGACAGAAAACATTAGCATAGGTTTGGTTTCATTGGTTTAATTGAAAATATATGTATGGAGAAAACATTAAAAAATCCCCTTTTGCAATTTAAGTTTGGTTTCATTGGTTTAATTGAAAATAATATATTTATATTCATCTATGATTTTCAATGATTTCAATAATGATATGTGTGTTTCAATGAAGATGGAGTAGTCTATTTTTCTTAGGGATCAATGGATCCTTTGGTATGAATGTTATGCTATGAATATGATTAGAAATTGAATATAAAAAGTGTAATGGTAATAATTTGTATTGATTATGAGCATAATTCTTTAGACGTTTTGATCACATGCTTAATGATATTAGGTTTTAGAAGTTATCATGGTCATTGAAGCTTTTAAGCCAAACATGAGCTAAGTATTATTTGTAAAAGACAAAACATCGATAGATAGTTGTTGATTAGGGAGGCACAGATAGTAAACTTAGTTGGTTATGAATATAAAAGTTTAGAGCATTAAGGCAGTGTGGAGCTTACGTTATTCACACTGATAGTTGGAGTTCTAGTTTGTACATAAGAATATTTTCCGTCACGATAGTTGGTTAAAGTGGATTTGAAAGAAATCAGCCTATTCTAATTAGGCATTAAACATAACATACTAAGATGTAAAAGTGGTTAAAAAGCATAGTACTTAATGTAAAATTTAAAGTAAAGTTTATATTGTTTTCATAGATATAGTAGTTTAGTATAAAGCCATTTAAAAATGGAATTTCCTTAGTAATAGTTCAAAGTTAAATAGGGATAACTAGTGAAAAAACCTTTCCTTGAGGATTATATATATAGTCAACATAAGTTGATCACACTATTATTATAAGCGAGCCATTATACTTTTCGCATCGTTGTCGGGGATAGGTAGCCACTTAGTATTACTTAGTTTGAAAAGTTGCTAAAAAGAGAAGGACCTAGTGCAATTAAAGGCATAAGTCTCATTTTTTACTTTTTGCACTTGATCTTTTATGTTTTATTTTCAGGGATAACTAGTGCGTATGCAGCGAAAAAGAGAAGGACCTAATGCCTTACGACTTTAAGATTGACAGAACCAACAAAGGAAAAACAAGATAAGAATTAAGATGGCTGAGGAGAAAAAAATAAACCAACAATAGGGCTATGGGAATAACCAACCCGCAAGTGATTTGGTAGTGAAGGATATAGTGTGAGGATAGAGATGCCTTCATGACTACTTCGAGCTAGAAGTTTAGAAGACTTATAGCCGAGTGATGAAGCTTCAAGCCAACACCACCATGTTCGAACTAAAACCATCTCTATAAACATGGTGCAAAATTGCATGTTCAATAGGCTAACCAATAAAGATCCAGTTGTACATGTTGAGAATTTTTAGAAAATTGTGACACCATGCTCATCACCAAAGTTAAAAACGTGGTAATCAAGATGAGGCTTTTTCCATTCTAATTTGGTGAAAAAGCCAATACTTGGTTCCAATGGCTAAATGCAGAAAGTATGACCTCGTGGGTAGAAATTAATGAACGATTTATAAACAAGTTTTTTCCCCCAGTGAAGGTCAGTGAAAATAAACCTAGAATTAATCGGTTCAATTTGAAAGACACTAAGTCTCTTGGCGAGGCTTGGGAAAGACTCAAAGAGATGTTGAGGAGATGTCTGAGACTAGAATACATGAAATGGATATAACTCCTGATTTTCTACTATAGGATGAACCATAGTATGAGAACAATAGTAGATGCCACTGCAGGTGGCTCTCTACTTACCAAGGATAAGGATGGAGCATTAGATCTCCTTGATATTATATCTCAAAGTTCTACAACCAATACTCGTTCCACAATAAAGAAACTAACAGGGGCATATGAGATTGATTTGCAAGCAACAATTATGGCGCAGCTGTCAAATGTGAGCAATCAAATTGCAAAATTTCATATGGGACACCAAGGTCCTTAAGTTGCACAATAACCCAATAATCGTCATGCCACGATGGTTAACTAAATGGACATACAACAGGGAATGGAGTATAAAGACATCATCTTCACAAAAAATTAAGGCTATGGGAACAGTTTAGGTAAAGAGGAATGGCTCCTTAACGATTTTATCAAGGATACAACAACAACTCAAACTTCTCTTATGGGAATCTTGATAATGAACTTAAGTTATCTTAAGGCTTAAATCAACAAGTCTAATAGGGGAAGCTGGGACAGAATGAAAAGATGACTACATTAAAGTCAATTAAGAAGTACATGCAATTCATAGACATGAATAATAGAGAACTCCATGAGAAGAATGAGAAAGAGATAAAAGCGGTGAAGCAAGCCATTAAGAGGATGGATGGTGAGCGATCACAATCCATCAAAAATCTTGAAAGGCAAATTGTTCAGCTTTCTATAGCCTTGAACTCGAGGAAAGAAAGATAGTTTCCTAGCAAAATTGTCACCTATCCTATGGAGACCATGAGTGTTATTCACATAAAGAGCAATATGGCAACAAAAAAGCCAAGATAAGAGCAAGTGATGTACAAACCAAAAAAAGTCAACACTTTAGCTATGAGGAAGCAAGAAGAGATGAATGAGCACAACACATAAGTGAGGAAAGATGAGCTTGATGGTTTATAAAACAAAAAATCAATGCCTCGAAGAAAAAAGGAACCAACAATAGAAGGCCAAGCAAATAGATTAAGAACCTTCTTAAGAAGCCCCACAAGGCAATGTCACCAAAGTTGTTCCAAAAAAGTCAGAACCAAACTCCATGGTCATCTTGAGTTTTCAATCTATCAAAAGGAGAGATCCTGAAGAGATATGCATACCAATAAACATTAACGGGCACCGGTTTAGAAATGTCTTATGTGATACGGTAGCCTCAGTTAATGTCATGCCGCTAATGGACATGTTGCATGCTGATTTGAAGATCTATTATCCCAATACCACGAATTTGTTAGTACTAAATGGAAACTTGATAGAAATGTTCGGGAGAGTCTTGATTGTACATGTGAAAGTGGGTATATTCACATTCATCATAGATTTGGAGGTTACGAATCATAGTATGTTCGATGATTTAAGTATGATACTTGCGCGACCATTCTAGAACACTGCCAATGCAAATTTGTACATAAGATATAGGAAGATCACAATGAGTACAGGTGAGGCTGATGATACCGAGAAGGTTGTCTTTGTCAATGGGGAAGAATACATCTGAATGAGAATGACATCATAATCTCCAATCTGTAGATGGAGTTTATTGATTTAGATACAAACTAAACGAGTGAAAAGGAATCAGGTTAATGAAGTCAAATTAAGCGCAACTGGGAGGCAGCCTAGGGTTTTTAAAATTTCGACGTTTTAAATTTCGGTTAGTATTTAGTTATTTAGTTTAATAAGTACAATTAACACATTTTAGTTCTAACTTACGAAAACTTGTGTCGAATGTGCACGAAAGACCATTAGCCAGGTGATGATTCATCGGAATGGATATGTCTCACTAACTCATTAAAGAACGTGAAAGAGCAATGAAGTTAAGGAGCACGGGCAAGTCAAAGGAAGATTTTTTAATTTTTGTGTTTACATGGATATCATCAATCAAGATATCTTGTGTGAATGATACACAAAGTCGGAAGAGTGCCAAAGAGGGATTAACAAGAAATACAAGCAAAACATGTTGACAGACTGCTCGATGTCATGGCCATGAGCCACGATCCCGTGGGTATTAACCAATGCGCAACTAGGATAGCAAAACAAAAAGAATAAAACAACCTACTACGTCTTCGATGTAGCGATGGCGCTAATGTCGTTATAAGAGTTTTAAACACCTTATTCTTCACACTTGTAACCAAAACCCCACTATAACCACCAAGCATACATCCCTCTAAAGCTAAAATTGATCATTGCTAAGTAAGGTAAGAGAGTTCCTAGTGATTAAGAATGAAAGAGGCAAGTGCATTATAGATTTGCACAAGTGGGAAAGTTAGGGCTATACTTTTGGATTCTGATTTCAAAAGGAGCTAGGGCTCTAGTTTGTAAGAAAAGTAAGACGACTTGGATTGATAAAGACTTGGAGGAGTGCTCTACACCAAAAATTAATCTGGTATTGAAGTAAGATTTTCAATTTCATTAGTAATGCTTTGAATTTTGGAATTTTTATGAAATTGTTTGAATTGTGGATTTGAGGTTATAGGATTATTTTTGCAAGATTGTGTGAATGTAGAGCATTAATGTTACCCATAGAGACTTAGTCTACGTTAAAGCATAATTTGGCATATGTATAATCTGTGTGATATAAATCTTGATTTTTAGGTGATTGGAATACTCGAATTGCTAGTTGCATTGTTGTGTAGTTGTTTGGGATTTGAAGATAATTACAAGAACAAGGAAGCAAGTTAGTAAAGCTGGAGCAAATGACTTTGAGGCATCTACCTCAAGAGATCCCACAGAGGAGCATAGGCCATTTAAATCCAAATTTTTCATTAATAGAAAGGCCAAAGACTGATGCGACGATATCTAATATAGAGAGAGTTCATTTGTAAGAGAGGAATGAATTTCCAGGCCAAGTATGATAAAAAAGTGAATAATTTCATTAGGCAACAAAATTGGGAGCAACTCACTTAAGACTATAGAAAGAATGAAGTTCAAAGTTGTGAGGGAGATTATGTATGAATTTTATGCTAATGCGAAGTTCACTATGAAGGATGAGCAGGTGAATGTGATATGGATCGCTGTTCCCTTTAATGGAAGTAAAATTAATAGCATCTATGGATTTGAGCACTTAAGTTTTTATGGAACCAAACCCAATTTCTTGAATAAGATATATGAGAGACTCTATAAACTATATCAATTTATAGCCGTAGAGAGCACATTGGTTGTCCAAGGACAATAAGGATGGGTCATAGGAGCTTAGAATGTGCCAAAACACGTAAAGAAAGGGAGTGTTAGGAAAGTTTGGTGAACGTGGCAACATTTCCTTATTGCTTCATTATACCCCACCTTTTAACAATGTGAGATCAACAAGTCAAAAGCAGCTTCTTTTTGTGAGATTATAAAGAATGGGGGGATCAACATCAGAGAGACCATCTAACACAATCTGAGGGAGTCCATCATGTCATAGTGAAACAATAAATTGTTGTTACATATCTTGATCACTCAAATGTGCTTGAAGGCCGGAGTGCAATTGAGAAATGAAGAAGAATTCAACATTAAGGCCAAAGCAACCATTGATGAAGCTTTCATGCTCACACTTAAATCACAACTTGGTTACCAAGACTCCGAGGAGGGGAGAGAGAGATAGAGAGAGAAAGATAGAGAGAGCCGAGGGATCTAGACTTGAGGCCGAGTTGTTGGCCAAGCGGAAAGATGAACGGGCAGCAATAGCACTAGCGGAACTAGCCCAAAAGCCAGAAGGTAAAGGATATGGAGAAGAAAAGAAGCAACAGTAGCAGGGGTTCGCTAAAGGCTACGAGTTTGTAGACCCACATATTGGAGTGCAGGATTTGGATGGTCTTGAGGTCTTTCCACCACCTCCTCCACTATTACCACTAATACCACCACTAGAGGACTTAACTCCACGGAAGCATAGACTATGGATAGCCGAGATGAAGAGACATTATAGAGAGGTTTGAACATAATATCAGGAAGCCTTGTTACAATATGAGTAGGAAATGGAGAGGAAAGAGAAATACCGATAGAATAGGCAATGTAATTTCATGTTGTTTGTCGATCATTAGATGGATATAGCTAGATATGAAAGGAGCAAATGGATGAGACCTACTGATAGGTCATTTGGCTTTCCAGCAGCATCGGACTATGTATTTGATCAAGATTTGGTGTAGAGTAGGAGGGTGGAGCATCCATTGACACCATCTTATGCTGGAGGTGATGATGCAGATGATGATGATGACACGCAGTTCTGATGCCAGTGTATTAGGAGTCTTTTAAACCTGGGGAGATGAGAGTACATTAATACACTACACTATATTTCGGGCTTACTTTTAAACCTTGTGGATAAGGTTTGGCTTAAGTTTGGGGGCATCGAAACTACACTACACTTTGGGAAGTGGTAAGACAGGCTGAGAAATAAGGATAAACACTGTAGGTATGATCGTTTAAATTTTATTTTGAAGCATTTAAAGAGGAAAGCATGGTAATGTATATGTTTTTCATTTTATTTACTATTTGAATGTCTAAGTAGTATATATTAGGTTATATACTCTATGTAATGAATAAGTAGTTCATTTTCATGTTATTGCCTTTAATTGAGGATGAATAGATTACAAGTGTCTTGTTGATATGAAATTTAAGATAGTGTTCAAATTATTGAAAAAAAAATAATGAAATGTAGCAAACAATAGCATGATTTCATGATTAAAAGCCTAGAGTTAGGGAAGACCATGAACTTGAAACAAAAGCAAGAAACTAGAACACTTATTGTGGAAAAATTAGATCTCTAAGGATTTTATAATAAGTGCGAATCTTACTTGATAATATAAAGCAAGCAAAGACTTAGTTCAAATAGAGGAAATAAAAAGTTTGAGTTAACTTACTTGACAATAGTTCAAATTTAAATAGGGATAACTAGTGCAAAAACCTTTCCCTGAGAACAATATTTGTAGTCAACATAACTTGATTACACTATTACTACAAGCGATTCATTATACTTGCGACACGTGTTATATATCTCGAGGCAAATTTGGTGGTGTTGAGCCTATAATGGCATTATGTCAATGTGAGACTGATTAAGACAAGCTACGCATCTCGAGGACAATCTTATAGTTCAAAATATTCATTTGAGTTGAATTTCAAACTATAAGATATACTAATTTCAATTAATTCAATTAACCTATAAAATTCGTTTAACACATCACACAAGCACCAAACATTACGCAAATATATGTGAATGCTAATCAAAATACATCAAACTTATTTACAAGCGTAACTCAAGTTAATTAGGATTCTTGTTAATGCAAATCATCTATTTAAGGTAACATGTCATTACAATGCTTCTCGACTTAGTTATACTTTGCGACTTATATTCATACCTTTTCATTTTCAGTTTTATCTTATTTACATGCATGAATTGTAGCATCTTTATTTAAATTGTTGTGAATTCTAACCAATTCTCTTTGGAATTTACTCATTGAAACTTGTCTCTTTTGTGATGAGTTGTAGATCCGATAATGAGCTAGGGGAATGTTGTGCTTTGTGACTTAATTTGATATTGGGGAACCCCCTTAAGTGCCTATCGTAGGTGTTTGTATTTATTATGTTAGTATCTTATTTGGATGTATTGGAAGACTATTGTAACAAATACATGTGTATTAACTCACTTTTGTACTTATGTCGCCTTTAATATACATGGTATCCTTTTACCAAGTTTTCTACTACTTAGGCTTGTTAACTATGCAAAACATTGATATTTATCTATTTGCATGTAAATCAAAAGACTTCCGCTAATTAAATTACTTAAATGGTAATAATTCACAAGTTAAGTTGTAAAACACTAAGACTTAGTCTATAAATCATCTAAATCACCAAAGATAGTAATATGACTTGATAATTGACTAAATCAGTTAATAAGAATTTTCTAATTGGCCTAATTAAACATAAACCTTCATCAATTACTATAATAATTAGGTAAGTTAGGGCAACCTTGAACAGTTAAGCATGTATCTTAAGTCATCATGGATAGGTGCGCAGGTGACGTGGCATGACCTGGTGACGTGGCAATGCATATTTTGCATTGAAACTTGGGGCTGCCATACCAGCGTCGCCAGGTTGAGCGTAAGGCAATGTGCGGCATTGAATCGAATCTAGGACAAAAACAAAGGAAAAAACAGAGCATTGTAACATCCCCTCGAAGATTCTAATAGATTTTGCAAAACGAACTCATGATGCTGGCCTAAATATAAGGTAAGAAAGTTCTGATTTTGCGGCTGTAGAAGATTACGAAGAAGATTTACTTTGATCTTGCTTTTATTATAATAAGACTCATGAGAAAACCATAGAGAGGGAGAAACATATTGAATTGACGTACATTAAGTTGATTTCATTATTTTATTATTTCCATTCAAGAGAACACACAAAGATCAAAGGCATTTCAATGGTTTTCCTGTGCTTGTAAGTTTCATCTTTGTAATAGATTCATTTGTGTTCTTTACTATTCATTAAAGAAGTATGCTATGTGTAGCTAGTTCATTTTATTTAAATAAAGGTGACTTGATTCGCAAGATTTAGAGTTTATGAGAATATGTGCTTAATGTTTTAAACATTTTGTTTTGATTCTTATGATTTTGATTGCATGGGTTTTATAATATTATACGCTTAGATTAGGGTCTAGTGTTTCTTCTTTATCGCGATGTAAGTGCATATGCACTATAGTCTTGATGGAAACCATATCGAGTAGTCTTACCATCGCACGATGAGGGAGATTGCACTGGTGGTAACTAAGATCATGGATCGTTTGCTTTCTACAAGTCCTAAGTGTTTTTAAAATACAATTTGAGTAACACCACCCGCTAGTTAAAGCCTAGGGTAGGTGTTCACATAGAGTGTAAGGTTGATGGGTTGTTTGTAGTCTGAGAAGCACTTGAGGTTTCATAACCTAGTTAGTATGTGGTTGTGTCGCATGTTCCTTCCACTAACATGAGGAGAACGAGGTGAAAGGCAGTGAGTCAATGGTTATAGCTTACTTATGGGAGTCATTGTCAAAATGATCTTTTGGAACCTATAAATAAACTCGTTTTACGAAATTTTTAACGACCCCAATTCCTATATCAGGGGCCACCTGGCTTAAACCATCGCCAACCCTAGTGATAACCTAGAAAATTAGGCGATGATCTAGTAAGCCTTAACCTGCTAAAAAAACTACAATACTATCTACAAATAAACAATTAAGACATATAACAATTGCATAATCAAAGTCTACTAAGTCTATTAGGTGTGAAAATAAGGTAGAAAGTCTGATAAAAGATAAACCACTAACCTGTGGATTTTATAAAGTCTACCCATGATAAAATCCTTTAATTATTACATAATGTCTCAAAATCAATTAAATCTAAATTAAATAACCTTTCATACAAGAAAAGAGCTTCTACGTTACGACCTTGCCCTTTTCTTTTCTAAACAACAGTTGAGGCACCTGGAGAGGGAAAAGTAGTAGGAAGAGCAATATTTCAACGGGCTCAGTAAATTAAAAGCGTGTTTTACCCTCAAACATCTAAGTAATACCTAATGCATAATAACTAGCATGAACAAGGTCATTCTTCAATTGTTACTATCATTCAGGGCAAGAAAGGATAACATAAACAAACATACTATATAATTCGAGACATAATGAAACAAAGCTCGAACCAAATAGTCAACAAGAGAACAATGATAACATGAATGACATAGAGTCAACGAAATGCAAATCAAATACAAAGTGAGTGATGTGACAACCTATTGGCTTTAATGATACATGACGAGTGTGAACAATAATTTATTGGATTTTACTATTAACTTGTAGTAGTGATAAGTGGGATATCGCTTCCAAAGAGATTTTGCAAATCTCTAATGAAAGTAGTTTTTTTTTGTTTTTTATTAATTATGTTAATCTAATTAAATGGGAATTAAAATATGAAATAACCAAAAAATATAAATACTAACTTAATTAATCAAACTAATTAAACTAATTTTAAACAATTCATATGCAAACTACATTAAACAATATTCAAATTCAATTTAATATAAAAATAAAAATCTAAACAAACCCCCCACTAAACAATGGAATATACTTGGATTGCATTTCAAATACTAGAACATAACATCACTTCACTATATAGTTGTAATCATAACATACGTGAAATCTTGGAATTATTAAATCCTACTTTATAATAGGTTGATAGCCTTTAGCTTGACCATGATTTTCCTAAATTCAATGAAAATGCCACATTTTTATCATTGTAAATCTACCTATTGGATAAAATTCAACATCATAGAAATGCGATAATATTACACTCATTAAAAATCATGCCTAATCTAAGCCAATATTAACCAAAGCCACTTAATAAACAACTTAGAACATAATCACCAAGAACATCAACTCAAAAAATGACTTATAGATTAATCTTAGTTGCTACTTCTATAGTTGTTATCAATAACTATAGACATAGAATCAAAATCAAAATACCACCTAACACATTTGCAACTATGCATGCAATAAAAATCTTCTTTAGTTGTAATATACAAAAACAACTTGTTAAATTCTTGATTGACGTGTATGAATAGATTTAAAGCATTAAGTTCATGATTCCTTAATTATAACTATCTAGTACTCCAAAATATATTACATGTCTAGGATTTGTTTAGATTGATAGACTACTCACTCATGCTGGAAACAAACAATCTATAAATATGATTAATAGACATAATGAATAAATAGATACCTTAATATAAATCAAAGCTCTAATGTATCTTAAAAAATCAACTAAAATAGAAAATAGAAATAATGTAGTGCAAAAGGAAAGAAAAAGGAGACAGTTATTTTGAAGCTCTCTGGCATTTTTATAGTCTCTTTACGTATACATATCTTATATAAACTCGAATTCTTCATATTAACCTAAAAAACTCATAACTAACCTCAGCGATTAGTCAGCGATTCTAACTTTTACATAAATCACTGAGCAAATATCTGAGTTTAGCTTTTAGTGCTCCACCAATTTAGCAGGTGATTTCTAGTTCATTATCCAATTAACTATGGATTCGCTGGTCTTTTTCCTGCTTCCGATTTAGGTAGCGATTCCTAGTGTTATTCAAAATCACTAGCGAATTATTGGACTTCTTTTTCAGTTGAGTGTTTTGTTCTTCTTGCTATTTTCTTATATTTTTATTTTCCTTTTTAAAACCTAAAATCACAAAAACAAGAGAATATATAATGTAACATCATCATTTATATATAAAACCAACCTAAATTACAATATAAAATGTGTCTAATTATTGATTTGTTAAATACCCCCAAACTCAACACTTTGTCGTCCCGAGCAAAGGAATACTCAATCATATTGTCTTCTCATTCTTTATATGATGATTTCAAATTAATTCATCTTAACTTTAAATAATAGAGATTTTGAAATAGAAGTGATTTTCAAATGGAAATATATGACCCACAAGTAAATGAAAGTTATGATAAAATAGAATAATTTAGATAAAATAAAACATCCCTTGATGATAACTTAACCACCAAATCTAACACTCTTTAGAAAAAGTCTATTACCAAGGCTAGTACACAACATAGGCTTTCTTAATCTCTGCTGACAAGCATGAAGCTTACGATAAACTAGTATAGAATCTCAAAACACAAAAACCACTAGATTAATTTAAATTTTATAAACTATTTTATAATAATACCAAAATCAAAATCAATATGAGTTTTACTAAGATACCAATGAATATAGTGTTTAAGACTTATTACATTAAGAAATACTTCATTCAACTCTAACTTCAAGCACTCAAGTTAGATCTTTTCTTTTAAGAGTTTACGAACATCCATCTTTTTCATCTCTCATTTTCTTTCTACTTCATTCTAATTATTTCTTTTAACATTTCTTTTACTTTTGCTTATGAGTCCCTGCTCCATTTCTTTTGGACATTCTCACATTTTTCCCATTATAAATTCCCTGCTCCATTTCCTATGGAATCTATAGGACTTCTCTATATATTTATAAACTCTTGTTAACACTTCCCACTATCCATTAAAATTGAAAAAAATATTCTTTCTAACTTACAAAAATTCATTAGTTTCTAATCCATTTCTTCTTGTAATCGTGGCATAACATATTTCTATATATGCTGTAAAAGAATCTTAATCAATTGAATTTTTATTACGAGATTCTTAGAAATCTATCTTGTTCATCTTGCACTATTATTTTGATCTTCTACCTATTATCATGACTACCACAAGGCATTCAATTTAGTGTTTACATCAAGTAGTAAAGTTAATCAAAAAGGTAAAAACAATCACTACAAAAAAAAGCAAATCAGAAACGAATTTTCGTTTCTGATTTGCAAAAATTCCGTCTCTGATTGGATTCAGAAACCGAACAGAGACGGAATGCGTTCCGTCTCTGAAAACGTCGTCGCTGATTGGATCAGAAACGGAAAATGGATTCCGTTTCTGATTTAGAGACGGATCAGAATTCCGTTTCTGATTAGAAACGGAATTTATTCCGTCTCTAATTCCGTTTCTGATTAGAGACGGAATAAATTCCGTTTCTGATTATTTCCGTCTCTGATCCGTTGCTAATCAGAGACGGATCAGAGACGGAATTTGATCCGTTTCTGATTCATATCTAAAAAAAAAAAAAAAAAATTAGAGACGGAAATAGCAACGGAATCCAAAGATTCCGTTGCTATTTCCGTCTCTAATTTTCATTTTTGTTTAGTTTTTAAAGTCTTACATATATAGGTCTCAATCCAAGCACATTTAACCTGCCAATATATAATAAATTGACATTCATACATCGACAATATATATCAACAAATATTCAATTGAGAGAACAAAAATGTAAAAATCAAAAATTGAAAAAGATATATATCCAAAAAAAATTGTATAGTATTACAAATGCTCCAAATTTCTAAGTATTCACAAAACCACCAATCCTATTGTTCAACAACCACAAAAAAAAAAAAAAAAAAAACTTACAATCCTATAAATATGCACAAAAAGAATTATCAATCGAAAAGTCTTGAGATGTTCTTCAACACCACCGCACGTGCCCAAGGGACATTTGAAACAACTTAATAATTGAATAGTTGAACTTAAATTTTTCAGGGACATAAGCATCATAGGAGATAGAGCTAAGGTAGAAGAGCAATGACTCACATCGAACTTATAGTGACGATCCCTGCACTCGACCATCAAAGTCTACAAACAAGCAAAAAGATTAACATTAATTCATTTGAGATTTAAGAATCCACTAACGATGATAAACACGCATATCTTGATTTAAGTAAATTAAATTCTTACCAATCCAGTAGGAGGAAGATAGCAATGTTTGTCATTTTCACTTTTATCTTCATTTTCTAAAAACATATAAGAAAACAAAAATATGCTACCCCATAGATAGACCAAAAAACTCATAAGACTATTTTCAATCAATCCACTTTCACAAGCTACAAAATTTATCATAAGCTCACTCATCTCATTTCAAACCGAGCTTTTTTAACTTTCAAGAACCAAACAATAAACTGTTTAATCCATTTCATAAAGATCGATTTACATTGGCTTTCACCTATTGCAACCCACCCCTTATTTTTCAAGCGTGACGGTGACTCCTTTACCTTTATCTAGAGCACACGATATTCTACATAGGTTGAGTTTGACAATATCAACTTGATGAGGAACTAGGATACCTTTTAAGTTGTGAAGTATGAACTTAATGAGTATCAAACTATTGATCACACCAAAAAAAATGATATGGACTTGTTATTGCCTAAATTTAAAGAAGACATATCCTTATTCAAACAACAATGCAAATTATAGATCATATTCAAGTAAAATTTATGCATTAAACCACTTAATCGAATATTTCAATCAAAAAATGAATGAACCAAAACCAATTTTAAATATGTTTTTCATGGATTCTTAAAGTAGTATTTATCTTGAATTTATTTAGACTAACTTAAATCATTTAAGGACTCAAACCTCATTCCTAGTTATCGACTTAAGTCATTCCGACTTTTAAACCATTCTTTCAAATCAAAATCGACGATTCGAGTAAAACAAGTATGCAAGTGAAGCAAAACAAGAAAAATCTCATAAACTTAGTTATCCAATATAAATTGAATGCGATCGACTAATCACAACTAAAAAGATTCAAATCAACTCATTAGAGTCAAGTTCGACTTAAAATTCTCAAATCATAGCATTTAGTCGAAAATCCATGATTTAATCGAAGTCTTTTTTCAATGGATAAAACAAAGTCTCTTCCGCATCTCAACTTAGCTTCAAGTCTCACCCAAAATGATGATTACTAACTACATTCAATAAAGTTGGATTGAACATATTTCAAGACTTGGGAAAAAAATGAATGAGCTCTCCTTGAAGCGTTTTAAAAGGATTTTACCCAAATCAATGCAAATTAGCTACAATCCTTTCGAGACATGAAAAATCATACTAATGATTGCTCGATTAAATCATATCATAGAAACAAAGCTCAATAAAGAATCCATGAGACTTTAGAATCATGCTTTTCCACGCACTTCGTTAAAAGAACAAGTTAAGGTCTCTTTTGACAATTTCATCAAACAAAAGAGCACATTATCCACCAATACCTTTTACAAGGCATGATCACTTTTGAATACTAGCCCAAATCATCAATATCATATAAATTTTTTTTCATGGAATGCAACTAACCATAACAAAATCCCAAACTTGCCCTAGACATTCAAATTTCCAAGACAAATAGAATCACAAAAAAAATAGAAAAAAAGAGCTAAAAAGGTAGAGATTGAAATTCAATAGACAACCAAAAATCGAAATACCTCGGCGGCCAAGTATTCAAGCACGGCTACGCCAAGTAAACAGAGCGCCAAAGCATCGCCCTCGCAAGCGAAGAAACCCGTCGTCGTCGGACTTGGTGAAACTTGTGTGGTGGAATTTGTTTGCGGTGGTGGCGGTGGCGGCGGCGACGGCTTGTCGGACGAAGCGCCCTTAGTTTTAGGGTTTTGGAGTGAGGTTTGAAGAGGGGGAGGGTTTGAGAGGGAGAGAGCGGTCGACGGTCGTGTGAGAGAGCGGTGACAGAGAGAGAGCGGAGAGAGAGAGAGAGAGAGATCTGCCGTCGAGAGAGATGGATTTTTGGGGAGATAGGGTTTTCGGAGAGACAGAGAATCGGGAGAGAGAGCGGTGAGAGACAGAGAGAGAGAGATCTGCCGTCGAGAGAGAGAGAGAGAGATCTGTTGTCGAGAGAGAGAGAGAGAGATCTGCCGTCGAGAGAGAGGGGTTTTTGGGGAGAGAGACAGAGAATCGGGAGAGAGAGGTCGAAGGGTTTTGGGAGAGAGAGAATCGGAAGAGAGAGAGGGAGTTTTATTTTTGAATCATCGAGATCGAAAGATGCACAAATCTCGAGATTTGATGAACGGGTATAACAAAATAAAGTGTTGGCGGGAATGGTGGCGCCATTTTTCAGAGACGGAATTTAATTCCGTCTCTAATTCCATCTCTAATTCCGTCTCTGATCCGTCTCTAATCCGTCTCTGAATGTTTCCGTCTCAATTCCGTCGCTAACTTTTTAATTTAGAAACGGAAATTATTCCGTTTCTAATTCCGTTTCTGATTTAGAAACGGAACTTATTTCCGTTTCTAATTCCGTTTCTGATTTGCTATTTTTTTGTAGTGAATTGATTCCTTCCATCATATAATTCACTTGGGTAATATAAATATCATTTCAATTTAAAATCAATTATATATTTATTATCGTTCTTACTAAAAATAAAGTAAAATAAAAATCACACTTACTTGAATTTAAAAGGAATTTTAAATGTTTCATTAACTTATTTGAATTTTAGATTGAAAGTAATTCCATACTTTTCTTGTTGTTTGGGCATGAGCCCTAGGTCGATTTACAAACATTATTTATCTTATGATTTTAGTTAATAAAATTGAGGTTCTTATTTATTGTTTTATTATAAGTTATTATACATTTTCCTTATAGTAAGATACATGAGTATTTGTTCAAATATCATAAATGTCCCTAGTCGATCATTATACTGGAAACTATATTGAATTTAGAGTAGTGTGAGTCATAATTAATGGTCACGTGATGATCATGTATATCGGGATACGAGTTGAGATCATGAGTACTTGTTAGGGAACAAGGTACTAGACCGACCCCTATGAGAACACTCATGGATTAAGTCATAGATATTACTCATGATATGTATATCATTTAGTCATTCAACTTAAGATTACTATAGACTACAATATTAGGAACTTGGTAATTTTATACAATCAAACGTTGTCTTTAACTGGACGATTATAAAAATTGTGATTGATTACCATGTGAATAGTATGTGAAGGTGTGTAATTATGATAGAATTTTTCACTCTTGTATGGAAGGAGATATGGATCCCTCGATATAATAAACTGATAATGGCCAATTGTATGTGAATTGATATGATCAATGACACTTCAATGTTTTCCGTTTACATAAATATCTAGACTAGTATGATTGAACATTAAGGGTGACTTTCTATGCCTTATGTTTAATCAAAGGATATCGCACGACAAAATGATATGATATATCTTATTCAATAGGTTGTATCGATTTTGATATCATGCTATTTGGGTAGTCATAATGACTTCTAAGATACCGCTTATGACTTGTGTACCAAAATAGTTTTGGTTCACTGCGAATGTCGCATGAACCTATTGGGTCACACACAATGAATGGCTTTGTGCAATCTTAGTTGATTCAGATTAATGAATTTTATATGATAAAACTTATAACATAAAAGCCTTTACAATTTGTTATATAAAAACTTATTAATCGGGGCGTGTATGTAATTTGCTTAAACTGCCTAAATATAATAGTTGTATTACAAATGGGATTTTAAGTGAGAGCTTATCTCCACATATAAATAAAGGATGAAACTCTAAAATGAAATAAGATTTTTGTTTTTCTAAATTTCGAGTTCTTTAGATTTAGGGAGAGAAAGAAAAATGTTTTCAATCTCTCTTGGAGCTGGCTGTCCAAATTGTGGTCACCATTTTTTATGTGGGTTTCCGACAAAGGACGCGCGCTTAAATGTCTTGGAGATTGAATAATCATATGAGAAAATCATGGATTAAGGTATGGTTTACTTTTGTAGATCTAGTTTATTGGAACCTATTTTCGATCTTGTTCGAGGTTTTTCAAAAATTGTTTTGAGTTTTTCGCTGTGTATGAACCCTAGAACCTAACAGTGGTATCAGAGCCTTAGGCACAGTTCAATTAAATATTTGCATGTTTTTTTATGTATATATGATATATTTGTGGAAAAATAGGCTTGATTTATGTATATATATGATGTACATAGAGGTTCTGTGATAATTATTATCAAGAATTGTTTTTAAAGCATGTTGTTAATTCATGTATATTGATACATACGCATGATTTGATTCAATGATAGTATTTTGAGTATTTCGATTAACATATGTTTTTAATAGTGAACGATGAGAATTTTGTATGTTCATGGTAGAAGTCGCGTTTAGGTTAATGTGGTTTTAGTGTTGAATACATATTTCATTTTTGTTCGATAATTATGTATGTCTCCATGATAGAAATCATGATTAGGTTAACATGATTAATTTTATATGATTTTTTTTTTTGAATGCATAATTAATATTTCGAAATTAATTTTGATCATATATTTCATTGTAGTTATCCATTAGTATATTCATATTAGATAAGAGATAAACTTGTAATCATATAACAATTACAAATCCTATAAGATAAGCGAGGTATATAATAAATTCTAATTGGATAAGGATTCAAAGTATCTTAAATTCTAATTGGAATAGGATAAGATACTAAGTTAAAGGTAGGCTCGAGTAATTAAAAACATTTTAATTAATTTTTTAAAAATAAAATAAGGGGCAGTTTTGGTTACTTGGATTGACTAAAGTAATGAGAGATTTTAGGCGATTTTTTATTTTCGGAATTGAAACTCGTATAATAGTCAATATTAGTAAAATTTCCTAACTTGTTTAGTGATTGTACATGTATTCTAATATATGATAGTTACATTGTTTAAATTATGATCACTAAAACAAATAAAAATCCCTATTCCAAATTTTAAGTCAAGTGTCATCCATTATCAAACACTTGTCAAGGCTTCGATCACATTAATATGGGTCTGCTTCTGTAAAATGTATTATGTTCTCTTGGTGAGGCAAATTAAGTAATGGTTACTCTATTGTTTGAAATGGTTAGACTTGATAAAGCTATCAAAACGATTTTGGGCTTTAGGCACTAGATGAGATAAAACTTGCTAAAACATAACATGTCATAATCTCATAGAAATAACTAAAAGTTACATATAATAAAATTGGTAATTGGTACCTACCTAAATAACCTAATTCAAAGTGTCAAGCCCTAGCTATCTCGGAATTAGGTAAAACATGGATTTTAGTCCCTTATATTAACATAGTATTTTCAGGAGGGTTGTTAATTTAGTGGGAGTCTATTCCTCTATACTAAAATGAACTTTTGCATAATCTTTGTTGTAGATCTATGGCCTCTTCAAATTACTTTAATCCCTTGTCACTGTGATCCATCCTTGAGAAAGATAAGTTGTCCGGGACAAACTTTCTTAACTGGTTCATAAACCTGAGAATTGTTCTTAAGCATGAACACAAGTTGTATGTCTTGGATAATCCTATTCCTGAGGAACCATCAGCCAATGCTTTAAGAGCCATGAAGAAGGCACATATTAATCATTTAAATGGTTCAACTAATGTTGCATGCATTATGTTGGCAACCATGGTTCCTAAACTTTAGAAGGACACGAAACACATGGAAGCTTACAACATGACTACAATGCTAAAGGAAAATTTTCAATAGCAGGCTAACAAGAAAGGTTTGAGACAGTCAAGAACCTTCATTCTTGCAAAATGGCTGAGGGTGCATTAGATAATCATTATATTCTAAAAAAGAAGGACTATATTAACCATGGAAGCTTACTACATTACTACGATGCTAAAGGAAATTTTCCAATAGCAGGCTAACAAGAATGGTTTGAGACAGTCAAGAACCTTTATTTTTGCAAAATGGCCGAGGGTGCATCAGATAGTCCTTATATTCTAAAAATGAAGGACTATATTAACCATCTTGACAGACTTAGATTTTTTATAAGCCAAGAGTTGGCTACGAATTTGATCTTAAAGTCATTACTTGATAGTTATTCACAAATTGCGATGAACTATAACATGAATAAAATAGAGAATTATATCTCGGAGTTGCATTTGATGTTTAAAACTACTAAATAGATGTCAAGAATCTCATTTTTAATGTGTTGATGGTTCATAAAGGATAGGCTCTAAAGAAAAAAAGCAAAGGCAAGGCAAAAGTTACTAAGACTGTTGTTACTTTCACAAAGCCTATGGAACAAGTCAAGCCTTATGTTGCTTATACTTCACAGTCCTAAAAGGAAAAGGAAAAAAGAAGGAAATTGTCATTTCTACCATGCACATGGGCATCAGTTCAGAAATGGCAAGCTCTGTCTTGAAGATCTAAAGAAAAAGAAGAGTAATGCAACTACTGCTCAAGTATTTACGTTATTGAAATTAACTTGTCTACTAGTGATTTCAGGGTATTGGATACTGGATGTGGATCTCACATTTTTATTAATGTGCAGGGTCTCACCAAAAGTAGAAAGCTAAAGAAAGGAGAAGTCATCCGACGAGTTGAAAATTGAGCAGAGGTTGACGCATTTGTTTTAGGATGCTATGAGTTAATTTTACCTAGTGGACTTGTTTAATTTAAATAATTTATATTATGTCCCTGCCTTAAGCAGAAACATCATTTTAGTTTCATGTTTGGATTTGGATGGTTTTAATTTCATTATTGCGAATAATAAAGGCTTCATTTCTTGTAAAGACGTTTTCCAATGCGAATGTTGATTTGTGTGATGGTATTTATATTATAAACATGAAAAGGTCCACAAATACTCCTATTCTTAATGTAAATACAAAGAAGTTCAAGTCAAATGATTTGAATCAAACGTACATTTGGCGTTGTCATCTTGGCCACATAAATGAGAAACACATTTCTAAAAACTCCATAAAGATGGATTTTTAGATTCATTTGATTTTGAATCACATGAAATATGTGTATCTTGTTTACTAGGCAAGATGACAAAGAGCCCCTTTACTGGACACAGTGAAAGGGCAAGTAATTTACTGGGACTAATATATATTGATGTATATGGTCCTATAAACGTTATGGCTAGAGGTGGTTATCAATACTTCATTACATTCACTAATGATTTCAACAGATATGGTTGTGTATCTTATGAAACATAAAATTGAATCTTTTGAAACGTTTCGAACATTTCAAAATGAAGAGCAAAATCAACTTAGTAAAACTATTAAATCACTTCGATCAAATCAAAGTGGTGAATATTTGAGCCAAGTGTTTGATGATCATCTTAGAAGCTATAGGATTGTCTCAGAGTTAACTCCCCCAGCGACTCCATAATGGAATGTTTTTTAGAGGAGGATTCAAACTTTATTAGATATGGTTTGATCTACGATGAGTCATGTAGATCCTCCTATTTCCTATTGGGGTTATGCCTTAGAAACTGTTGCATTTAGACTAAATCATGTTCCTTCAAGTTTGAGGTTTTCGTACGATGAAAAATTTTAAAAAATTATCAGCCAAATCTACCAAGTGTGTATTTGTTGGTTATCCTAAAGAAACTAGAGGATACTACTTCTACAATTCGACTAAGAACAAAGTGTTTATGGCTTGGAATTGTGTCTATATGGAAAAAAAAATTATTTCAAAAACAACAACGAGAATAAAGTAAGTCTTGAAGAAGTTTAAGAACCACAAATAAATACTCAACCGCCAGTAGGAGATCAAAAAAGTCTTTAACTAGTTAAACCTTCATAAGTATCACAAAGCCCATGTAGGTCTTTTAGGGTAATACATCAGCCTGAGAGATTTGGGTTTCTTATTATTGATAGTAGTGAGGTGTTGCTTATGGATCAAAATGAACCTACTACTTATCAGGAGGTTGTGTCTAGCCCTGAGGTAGATAAATGTCTTAGTGACATGAATTCTGATATGTAATCCATGTATGATAAATAAGTTTGGAATGTGGTTGATTTACTAGATGGTGGTAAGACCATTAGATATAAATAGATTTTCAAGAAGAAAACTGACATGGATGGCAATATGCATACTTATAAAGCATGGCTAGTAGTAAAAGGTTTTGCATGAGACTTGAGGTGTTGATTATGATGAGACGTTTTCTCCTGTAGCAATGCTTAAATCTAGTAGAATTCTAATTGTCATAGCCACATATTATGACTATGAGATATGGCAAATGGATGCCAAAGCATATATCCTAAATGGAAAGTCACTTGTGGATGTGTATATGATACAACCTAAAGGGTTCGTTCATCTTGAGAATTCTAGGAAGGTGTGCAAGCTTCAAAGATCCATTTATGGATTAAAGCAAGCTTTTTAGAGGTGGAATATTCGTTTTGATGAAGCAATTAAGGAATTTGGTTTCACTAATAATGAAGAATAGCCTTCTATATATAAGAAGGTCACTGGGAGCATGGTTATTTTTTTGGTACTATATGTTGATGATATATTACTCATTGGAAATGACATCCCAACCTTGCAGAGTGTAAAGTCTTGGTTAGGGAAGTGTTTCTCAATAAAGGACTTAGGAGATGCAGCCTACATCCTTATGATTAAGATATAAATGGATAGATTTAAATGGCCGATCAGTTTAAGTTAGAGTGCTTACATGGATAAGGTATTGAATAGGTTCAGTATGCAAGACTCTAAAAGATGGTCGTTGTCAATATCTCATGTTATAAGTCTTAGCAAAACTCAATGTCTAAAGACAAATGATGAGTGAGAGCGCGTGAATACGATTCCATATGCATCAGCTATTGGATATATCATGTATGCCATGTTATGTATCATGTATGACATGTTAGGCACCCGACCTGATGTATCATATGTTTTAAGTGCAACAATCAAATATCAGTTTGATCCCGGTGAAAGTCACTAGATAGTAGTAAAGAATATTCTTAAGTATTTGAGAACGACTAAAAAGTGTTCTTGGTTTATGAAAGATTGGAAGATGACACTACAAAAAAAAACCTAAACAACAACAAACTAATCCATTACTGAATTGGTACGGAGTTGTTGCTAAGCGACTCTGCAACAGATCAGCGACAGAGAGTAGTTGTTGCTAAACCCTTTGTTGCAGATTAAACTTAGCGGCAGATTTGTGTTCTGTTGTTGTTCAACAACAGATTAGTGACAAAAATTTGTCGCTGAACAGCAACAGAAAAATCTATGTCGCTAATCATAGTCCAGTCGGCACAATCTTGTCTGTTGCAAATCTATTGCTATTCAGCAATGAACCCGTGTGTGTCGCTTATTTGCCCGATCAAGCAAAGACACGTCTTTTCGTCATTGATCAAATTGTTGTTATTGTTCAAATGACAGACCAAGTCTGTTGCTGAATTTCGATTGGTAATTTCGAAAAAAAAATAGTACACAGTAAATAGTAAAATTAAAAGCTGCAGTAAAATCTGTAGGAACCAATATAACCTGCTGCAAATCATCCAAAAATTGGAAAAAATTTGAGAAACAATGTCTACAAGGGATGAGATTAACATTTCATAATTAACTAGTAGGATCTATATAGTACTAGATGAACATTAGTCAACAGAATACAAAATACTACACAAAGTTGGCTACACAAATTAATTTACATATATATATATATACAATGTTTACAAAACACTCTACAACTATCTTTCACCGATACAAGATAGGAACTATACAAATTCTTTAGCTAGGAGAGCGTTTCCCATCCAAATCATTTACGTATATATACAATGTTTACAAAACACTCTACAACATTCTTTCACCGATACAAGATAGGAACTATACAAGTTCTTTAGCTAGGAGAGCGTTTCCCATCCAAATCCTGAAAATAAAAAGGAAGTTGAACAATATTTGACATGCAACCAAAATATTCCCACACAAATGAAAATAACATCACATCCAATTAAAGTGAAATTGAATACAGTGTTGTCTATGAATATGTACACACCATCTTTCACAGTCTTTCTATCTCGATGTATAACATGACCAACATATACAACCACTCCAACAAAACACACAACGAGTTAAGGATTTCAAATCCATAAAGTAAAAGCGCACGTTATGACCCTAAAAAAGATGAAAACACATTACATATAGAGACCAAGTTGAGCAGCATGGGGTGTCCATCTCACCGAGAAAAATGAAATGGACCATATAGGGTTAGATAAACAACTAAAAAATTAAAAAAACTTTTTAAAGAGGAGATCTAAGTCTTTGAAGTAAAAGACTTTCAAAAATTAAAAAGGTTTATGAAGTCATTTGACTTAAGACTTGCCTACAAAACATATATAATTCAATCATAGTGATCTAGTTCAAAAATAACTTTTTCTAAAGCCGCTAAGTACTCATGTTGTTCTCTATGTTCAGCATGAAGCATGAATAAAATACATATTCGATCATATTTTCCAATAGCGACAAAGCAAATACCGTATGTTTCCTTTATACACAACAAAGAACAAATTCAAAAATCAAGTTTCTTCATGAAATGACAAATGGAAAATGATGAACAAACTGGTATTAAATATTATATTAAAGATTTGAAAATACCAAAGTATGACAAAAATAAGAATAAGGTAAAACACAAGCATGTCTGAAAGAAGAATACAAATAGTAATATAATTGACACAAAATAAACAAACTCCAAATAGAAAGTAAAAAAAGGAAACATCTTAAATAGGAATCTATTAAAAGTAATAACATAAGAATGTATTGTTACATATGCCGTAAGACCATTCTAAACTACTCATTGCAACTATCCCAATTGGCAAAAGTTCATAATAAACACTGCAGTATACATGGTAAAATGTTTAAGATCAAGACAAAACTGAGATCAATAGAGATTTTGAGAATAAAATAAATGGCAGAAGGTTGCATACCGAAGGAATCCATGAAACTTGAAACCCAATTGGTGATGTAAGTTTGGCATCCTCATCAAGAACTCCAAGGGCATAGAGGACTTCAAGTGCCCTTATCTATACCCAATGCTTTTAACTATCACAAAAAAGAGAAATCAATAACACATGCAAGAGCAAACTATGGTAAGTAATTAATTTCCACAATGAAGGAAATATAAAGACACAAAGCGAACATGCAAGAGGAAACTCATATATTCACAAGAAATCCCTGTTTTACTCTAGTAATACTTGAAAATTGTCTGATCAAGTACAATATGTTTCTCAAATGTGTGGAAGTGATGCAAAAGACGCATAAAGGAAATTGTAAAATAGGATCCTATAAGGTTTTAGTGTGCGGAGAATTTTCAGGGAATCCACATCATTTCAAGGGAAACCAAGATGCCTAAAATAAAAGCAACAAGTTTATGAAATAAATAACTTAAAGAATAAGACGTGAAAACAAAAATTCAAGTTTCATTACAGCCCACTCTTAGAACTAACAAATAATATAACTAAGAAAGGAAATTAGTATTAAATCGTGATGGATAGGCTATTATGTACATATTTTCAAAAGAAGGTACAATTTTCTTACCCAGAAAAAACAAAGAAGCCTTGTCAACTCCTTCTCTATAAGCAACACCAATATCAAATTCCACCGGTGCACATACCTGCAAATGAAGAATCACATCGACTACATTAGAAGGGAAAATCAGTGAAGATATACATTACTCGTAGTTAACAATTTATCGTAAAAAAAGATAGAACATCCAATCACTATTGACGTAGTGGTGGTCACGGAGGCGGCATGAGTTGCGACATAAACTCATCATGATCATCCAAAACATGATGTTGATCCTCAGGCATCCTTCTATGTGGATCAGTCCAATGTCCAGGCTGGTGGTCATCCAGGTGCGTTGACTGAGAAGGTGCTATGTCCGTCATCAAATGACCAGGCTGGTCGTCACTCTGAAGACTAGAACGCTCCGCTACTGTTGATGGTGGAGCCCATGTGTCGGAGGCACGTGGGGCCTAATCCCAAGGTGTTTCATCAATAATGCCTACATACGTGCTAACCGGTCCTGCATCTCTTTATTTTCTTGTTGGCATTCCAACTTGTCTCTCTGCATTTGTTCTTGCCTTTCCATTCGCTCGTTCAGCAATGTCTCTTGCAAACTTTGGTGGTCCCGCTGGAGCTCTTCCAACTCATGAAGTCCATACGTTGGTCCTCTAGATGAGCTTGCTTCCCCTGAAGATATGCTGCGATGATAACCTTGCGACCCTAATCCATAGACATGTCCCTTGACTTCTGGCACCACCTCAAGATAAACGGCGTCCTCGTCAGTCGATATGTTGGGTGTCTGGGTGGGCAGTTGCTCCAATTTCTGAATTAGTTCAGCCTGCATTAAATTTTTAAACTAATAGTTAACTCTACTGGTTTATTCTCAATTGATGGGCTACATGTGTTGTCTCGAACTAGTTATATATATGCAATTCGTATTACTTACATCAATCTTGGTGGATCTCTGATTGACGAAAGTTTGGCCGTCATGGCTATGGGTGGGGAGGTGGCAAAACATCTCATTCCGTGTGGGACGACGTTGAAGCTTCTTCTCCTACAAGCGAGTTACAGGATTGATAGTTTTTATTTTCGTTCATCTACATACGAAACTATTTATGTATGTATACGTACCAACGTATCACCATGCTGTCTAGCAGATATACTTCAAGCGCTATGCAATGAAATACCAATTCTCGACCCTCCCACCTCGGACTTTCTATTCACGCTCATCTGTGTGGACTTCTTCTTGAATGTTTCATCTGTTGCTCGCATTTGTTTGTAACGCTCAAACACCTCATCTATCAAGTAAATAGATGCAATTCTCTTCTTCGCAATGAGATATATATTGCCTGTGTACCGGATGGTTGCCTTCTGACACCATGCATCATATATTGCAAATGACATTTGCAAGCCCCAAGTGAAGAACACCTATAGATGAACAAGTAATGGAAACATTCTCATTTCTATAATCAGAAACTAGTTTCAATAAATTCACTTCAATGGTTGCTGTGAAGTTGCTCGCCTTCCGCCTAAGCCAATATATATCTCGTTGGGATTGTGGAACATATTCCCATTTCCAGCCTTCTTTTAAATATCCGCTCTTAAAGACCAAACTCATTTTCTCGGCCGCCACGGAAGAAGGGTGTAACCTACCATTTCAAATGCTTAAATTAGTCTAGAAAAACTTATTTGGAAAGTAACGTACGAGTCATGCTCAGCAATGAGATAAATAAGAAGGTTTTTGCCTTTCGCCGGGGCTGTCGGCGGTCTGAAAAACTCAGGGATCTCCTCAATCGCATGTGGTATCGATGAGCGCAACCTGTTACCGGATGACCTCACGGATGAATGACGATGTGGTGCAGGTGGTCTACGAGATGTAGAAGTGTGCTCGTCGCCTACTCCATGAGAATGCGCGAGTGGGGCTGAAGGTGATGGTGTGGCGTGATGTGACGAAGATGACCTAATACCATAGTCGAATGGATACATCCACCGAAATTGTACTGGTCCGGCGATTTTGGCCTCGTATGCTAAGTGTATGGGAAGATGCTCCATTGAGTCAAAAAAACTCGGAGGGAATATTTGCTCCAACTTGCATAATACTTTGGGAATGTTAGAGTGCAACAACTCGATTTGCGCGATATTAAGTTTCCTAGCAGTCAAGTCTCAAAAAAATAAACTTAACTCGCTAATTGCAATCCACACTTTATCCTCTAGTAGTTCACGAAAGGCAATAGGAATCAATCTCTGCATAACACATGACAGTCATGACTTTTCAGCCCAAACATCCTCAACTTGTTGGTGTCCACACATCGACTAATATTTGAAGCATATTCGTCAGGAAAGCGTAACTGTTATACCCAATAACACAAGACTTCTTTTTATGTTTATCGAGTGTATAAGATTCTCTAGGATATGAATTGGACACGGGGTCATATTCGAGGAAAGTTCAATTGCAAATATCTTTTACATCTAGTATTGACTTGGCATTGTCCTTACTCTTCCCAGGAACACTCATAATTGCATTAAAAATGTTGTCAAAAACATTTTTTTCAATGTGCATGACATCCAAATTGTGCTTAATGAGATTTGTCTTCCAATATGGTAAGTCCTAGAATATGCTCCGTTTCCTCCACCCTGAATACTTGGCAATCTCTTTGTTCACATGAACGGATTCGATTTTAGTTACTTTCATCAGTCCCAAAGCCGTTCTTATCACTTCTTAAAGTTGTTCTTATATCTATTGGGTTTTAGGGTTCATACACAATAATGTAACTTCATCAATAATATCCTAAAATCTTAAAGCATAGCTAATGAAATTGCAAATTTACCTCACTGTCAGACTATTTTCTAGTGTAGATTACTCCTCCAAGCCCATATCAATCAAAACCCTATTACTTTGCTCACAAACTAAAACCCTATTGCTCTTTTGATTCAAATCTCCAAATTAATGCCCTTGCTCTCCTCTTTTATGCAAATACATAATGCACCTTCTCTTTTAACTTTTGATTACTAAGAACACTTTTCTCTCTTAAAATTGCTCAAACTTGGGTTCTAGTGGGATGTATGCCTATTTGGTAGTGTATGGACTAGGGTTCAAGAGTGGAAGATTTAGGTTGAAAGGGGTTTAGAACCCCCTCTTCAACATCGACATCGTCCCTTATAGGGCACGATGCCGCCATAGCGTAGCCACGGCATCAAGGCTGTTGTGAGCAATTTGCTTACAGCTTAGAGCCATCCTGGTGTCGCCCTTGTTAGCTTACAACGCCATGTGTGTATATATATTGTGTCAATCAGTCCGTCTTCATAAATCGAAAATTTTTCATTAACTCCCTATTGGCTCTCTCCCAGCTCTATATATTACTATGCAATTCTTCGTGATAGCGTGAAGCACCCTGTATATATAAAAATCTTATAAAAACTTACTCATGATTTATCAATGTACCTTACCTTAATCACTTGAACTCCTTTGCTCTTTTACGTTCTTTGCTGAATTATTTGTGACTTCTCCATTCTGATGAAATTTCACCCGACAAATGGTCTTTCTTACACATTTAGCATAAAACTTTCAAAATTTAGAAAAATACTAAAACGCTTGGAATTTTCTAACTTAACAAAATAATTAACTAAAATTTAAAAATAGAAACTAAAAACCTTTATGCCGACTCCCAGTAGTGCTTCGTTTAACGTCATTAGCCCAACACATTTCTCGCATGTTTAGTTCAAGTCTAAATCGAGATACTCCATTTGTAGGTCTATGAAAAAGATATCTCTCCCATTTGGATGTACTTCTTGCCCTCCAACAAAGACAATATTCTCACTATCATCATCTTCCTCGATACTCATTGTGATCATTTTCTTCCTCGTGTGCAAGAACGTATTGGTAGTGTGCAAGAATGGCAGCCCAAGTATCATAGACACGTCATCTATATCATGATCCATAATCTCAAAATCAGTGATAAATGTGAATCTACCTACTTTCACATGCAAATTTACGATTTTCCCTATAATTGGTACCTAGTTACCACCAATTACTTACAAGTCCGTTGTATCAGGACAATCAATCTTTAAATCCGCTTGTAACATGTACTTTATAGCCATTACATTGATCGAGGCTCCCATATCATACAAGATGTTTCTAAATTGGTTCTCATCAATGCTCAATGGTATGCAAATATCTCCAAGACCTCTCCTCTTTATTGGTTGAAGTCTCTGCGCAAACTTAAATTTTGGTTTTGGCTTCTTTGGAACACTTTGATGCTTTTTCCTTTTGGTGCTTCTTTAAAAGTTTCTTCCCCTTCTTGTTATTCTTCAAAGCATTAATCCTTTGTTTCTTGAATCATTCAAATTCATTTTTGCCTCACTTTCGTTCTATTCTCATGCATAACTTTGTATTTTCTCGTAGCCAAAGTGTTGTCTCTTTCTAGCTTCTACATCACTTGCTCTTTGCTCATTCATTGCCATAGTACTCATAATGAGAATGACGTTAACATTCTATTTGAGATTTGTAATAATGTCACTCAAAAACCGCCCTTCTTTCCTTGAATTCAAAGCGATGGCTAGTTGTCCAATCTGTTTCTCCAGGTTCTTGATGGATTGTGCTCTTTCATTATCTATTCTCTTTAAGTTTGCTTTACATTTTCATGGAATGTTAAAAGAAATAATTAGAATGAAGTAGAAAGAAAATGAGAGATGAAAAAGATGGATGTTCACAAACTCTTAAAAGAAAAGATTTAACTCGAGTGCTTGAAGCTAGAGTTGAATGAAACATTTCTTAATCTAATAAGTTTTAAACGTTATATTCATTGGTATCTTAGTAAAATCCATATTGATTTTGGTTTTGGTATTATCATAAAATAGTTTATAAAATTTAAATTAATCTAGTGGTTTTTGTGTTTTGATATTCTATACTAGTTATCGTAAGCTTCATGTTTGTCAGTAGAGATTAAGAAAGCCAATGTTGTGTACTAGCCTTGGTAAGTTCTAAAGAGTGTTAGATTAGGTGGTTAAGTTATCATCAAAAGATGTTTTATTTTATCTAAATTATTCTATTTTATCATAACTTTCATTTACTTATAGGTAATATATTTCCATTTGAAAATCACTTCTATTTCAAAATCTCTATTATTTAAAGTTAAGATGAATTAATTTGAAATCAATATAGAAAGAATGAGAAGACAATATGATTGAGTGTTCCTTTGCTCGGGACAACAAAGTGCTGAGTTTGAGGGTAATTAACAAATTAATAATTAGCACATTTTATATTGTAATTTAGGTTGGTTTTATATATAAATGATGGTATTACATTAAATATTCTCTTGTTTTTGTGATTTTAGGTTTTAAAAAAGAAAATAAAAATGTAAGAAAAGAGCAAGAACACAACACTCAAATGAAAAAGAAGTCCAATAACAAGAGATTTGCTAAACTCAGTGATTTAGCGAATCCATAGTAAATTGGATAATGAACTATAAATCACCAACTGAATTGGTGGGGCACTGAAAGCTAAACTCAGAGATTTGCTCAGTGATTTGTGTATAAGTTAGGAATCGTTGATAAATCATTAAGGTCAATTACAGGTTTTTTAAATTAATATGAAGAATTTGGGTTTATCTAAGATATGTATACATAAGGAGACTATAAAAAAGGCCAGTGAGCTTCGAAATGACTCTCTTTTCCTTTTGTTTTGCTCTACATTATTTCCTTGTCTATTTTAGTTAATGTTGGAAGATACACTGAGCCTTGATTTATATTAAGTTATCCATTTATTCATTTTGTCTTTTAACATATTTACACATTGTTTATTTCCAGCATGTGTGAGTAATATATCAATCTAAACAAACCCTAGACTTGTAATATAGTTTGAATTGCTAAATAGTTATAATTAAGAAATCATGAACTTAATACCTTAAATCTATTCATACTTGTCAATCATGTATTTCACAAGTTCTTTTTGCGTATTACAACTAAAGAAGATTATCATTGTACGTATAGTTACAAATGTGTTATGTGGTATTTTGATTTTGATTCTATGTCTATAGTTATTGGCAACGATTATAGAAGTAGTACAACAACAACAACAACAACAACATAGCCTCAGTCCCAAGATTATAGAAGTAGTAACTAAGATTAATTTATAGGGCTTCTTCCGAGTGGTTGTTCTAGGTGATTGTGTGCTATGTTGTTTATTATGCGGCTTCAACCAATATTGGCTTAGATTAGATATGATTTTCACTGAGTGTAATGCTATCATATTTCTATGGTGTTGCATTTTATCCAATGGGTAGATATACAATGATAAGAATTAATGTGGCATTTTCATTGAATTTAGGAGAATCGGTGGCTGGCTAAAAGCTATCAACCTATTTTGAAGTAGGATTTAATGATTCCAAGATTCCACGAATGTTATGATTATAACTATAGAGTGAAGTGATGTTATGTTCTAGTGTTTGAAATGCAATTTAAGTATATTACATTTTTTAGTGAGGGTTTGTTTAGATGTTTATATATTTATATTGAATTGAATTTTAAAATTTGTTTAATTTGGTTTGCATTTGAATTGTTTAAATTGGCTTAATTAGTTTGATTAATTAAGTTGGTATTTATAGTTTTCGGTTATTTAATATTTTAATTCCCATTTATTTATATTAATTAAATTAATAAAAACAAAACAAAAAAATTACTTTCCTTATAGATTTGCAAAATTCATGTGGAGACGATATCCCACTTATCACTACTACAAGTTAATAGTAAAATATGAAAAATTATTGTGCACGATCGACACGTGTCAATTTTTTGCACCGTTGCCAGAGATTTTGAAATAATTTCTATGGATTCTAGGCGTTTTATGGTTTACACACTTCGTCATGTTAATTCAACATGATTTTTACATTCGTTTGATCCTGAAATAGATAAAACTTTTAGTTAGAGTTTAAGACAACAACAACTTATGGAAAATTTAGCTAATATGATGGAAGACAATAATAATGATATTAATAGGAATGTCATTAATAACAATGATATTAGAGTTATCAATAATAATAATAATAATAATAATAAAAATAATAAAAATAACAATAAAGAACTCACTTTTAGGCAAGCAAATCAAAGCGTTACAACATATGAGCCTATGTGCATAGCATACCCCGATAAATTTCCTGAATTCGAGGTTAGATTTAGAGATATTAGTACCTTATCTAACTTCTATGATAAACACAATGAAGACCCATAAAAATTCATATCGGAGTATCAACATAAACTTAATGGGTTGAAACCGAAATAATGTACTTTAGAACAAGTTAAACTTAAGGTTTTTCTTTTTGCAATGAATGATCAAATACAAGACTGGTTGTTTTTATCTCCTACAAGATTCGATAACTACATAGACTCAAATGTTAAATGCTATCCTAGATGAATATATGCCCACTAGAAAAATAAGTTCCTATAGAAAACAAATCACAATTGCAAAGATGAAAGACGATAAAAACTTTAATGAATTGGATAGATCCTAAAAACTAATTTCTTCTTGTCCACAACATAGATATACTAAAAGAGCTTTATTAGAATATTTTTATGAAAGACTCAACCATTTTGAACAAAGACTACTAGACATAAGATATGGTGGATCTTTATTTTCGACAACACCTACTTTAGCAAAAAAAAAGCAATTAATAAAATGGAAAAACAATCTAAGCAATATAGTGAAAAGGTCGATTCATCAAGAAAGAAACTCTAAGAAGCTGATAATAAAAAAATAATAATGCATATGATGATAAAACTAATAAATTATCTAAAATTCTTACATTATTAGTTAATGAAAGATCTAATCAAGTTAAGGCTTGCAGATTCTGTAATAAAGTTACACATCCTATAGATGCGTGTCTTACTCTACATGAAGAAAATGCTGAAGAGGTTAATGCAATGATGAATCAATTTTTTGGTCCCCAAGAAGTCAATATAATAAAAATTATTATCCGTGAAGACCAAATCCAAAATTTTAGTTATGGTTCTCAAAATCAGAATTATAACACTTATAGACCAAAAGCTTGGATATAATTCATACCTAATCAGTAGCCTCAACAAAAATACTCAATCTCTGAATCCAAATTTAGAGCAAATCCTGCATAACTTTATGAGTTAAAATCATAAAAACTTTACACGGATTTCTCAAAATCAGATTAAGACTAATACTATGATTAATGAATTGAAAATCAGTTAAGTCAAATGAATTTACAAATAATTAGGTTAAGTACTGAACATAGTAGTCAAGTTAAAGCACCAACTAAAGCCAATGTTGCTCCTACTAATCAAACATAAGTTAATGCTAAATTTAGTGATAAGAAAGACACAACTATAAGGAGTAAGACATTTAAACAGAGTAATAAAAAGAAGGTTCATAAGACTATTTAAGAAGAAGAAGAAGAAGAAGAAGAAGAAGAAATGATGACTAATGTCATTCCTACTAGAGAATGGATTTTTGACCAATTGAAATATACACTTTCCTAGAAGACTGTACCCATGGTATTTAGCTAGAGTTGAGGCATGTGAAATTTTTTTACAAAAGTCTGAATTAATTGATAAGAATAAAAATGATAAGATCTCTGATAATTTAAATGAAGATAGGTGTTCATATTCTACTGTTCCACAACGATTGGCTGATGCTAAGGAGAAAGAAATCAATAAAGACATTCTTGAAGCATTTTAAAAAATAGAAATCAATTATGCAATTTTCTAATTATGATAGATTTTTGAAAGAATTCTTTGAATCGAAAATAAATTTTTAGAAGAATCTAAGGAAAACTTAGGACAAAAAGTGTATGCTTTAATTAAAAAGAAAATATATGAGAAACGTTCTGACCTAGGAATATTTAGAATTCCTTTCACAACAGGGACTCATTTAATCAATCTTGCTATGTCTGATCTTGGAGCTTCAATAAACATTATGTCACTCAAGTTATATTAGTCATTGAAAATAGGTTCGTTGACTAATACACCTATTAATCTTACTTTAACTGACAACACCGTTCTTAAACCCTATGGCCTTCTAGAAGATGTCATAGTCAAAGTAAATGACTTAGTATTTCCCACTAACTTCTATGTCATCGAAATGGGAGACTTAATTTCAGCTAAGTCCCGACCTATACTTTTAGGAAGACCATTCCTTAAAACAGCTAAAATAAAGCTAGGCATCTATGAAGGAATATTGTCTATGAAATTTGAAAACAAAATTATAACTTTTTGTTTCAATGATTAAGATATTTGTGGGAATTTTGATAATGAACAAACTAAGCATAATGAATCTTTAGAATTAAATCATCATGAAGCTGAAATATATGCTATTAATGTAGTAACAATGGAAGATGAAAATACTAAGACCACGAACAAGTAAGGTGAAGATATTTTAAATCAAAAGACAATAACGCGTGAACGGAGGATTAAGAAATTGAACAATGTAGAGAATAATAACATGGAGGAATTTAAATCTATGAAAAATAAGAAAAACAAAAAAAAGAATCCAACAATTGTCAAGCTTGATTATCTAGGATATATATATATAGAATATAAACATAAAGGTCAAATGGGCTTGGTACTTTAAGCTATTTGTGATACGCGTTCTAGAGCAAAATACATGCCAATTCATTTTTTTCCTTCACACTTAATTGGAATTAGATATACTTGCTTCCGAAATAGTTACTCTACTAAACGGTTATCCTGTAACAAATAGGTGTGGTTACTAATGTACAAATTCAAATTAACAAGTATATTATTTCCACAGACTTTTTGATTATGCCACACCTCATCAATGAAGATCCTTCATTAATATTAGTATGAGATTTCTTAGCTACTTCACAATTTGTTATGGATATTCTAAACAAGATAATTAATTTTTGAGTGCATGGCAAGAAATCACTTTCTGGAATGGCATAAGAGTGGATAACCCTAGACATAAGTTCATAGAACCAGTTTAGAACTGCGTGGTTTAATCGAGCCAATAACAGTCAACAAAAACACTTTATGGGAGGCAGCCCATACTCTATCTTTATTTTCGGTTTTAGTATTAAGATTAGTTAGTTGTTCTTATATTATCTAAACTTTTAAATCTTATAATGGGGATATTTTAGAAATTCAATTTCGGAATAGTTTCATGTAAGGGGGTTGATCACACCAATTTATTTCCTTATTATATTGTATTATGCATTAGTGTTTATTTTAATTAGCTATTTATGGTAATGAAATAGATTATTTAATACATATCATAGTTAAATTATGAATATTTTTACATTTATTGATATATATGATAATTAATTAGGAAAATTGATTTAATTTGAAAAACAATAAAATTAGGCTAGTGATTTTCCAGCGATTCTAGTTATTAATTAAAATCGATGGGTAAATTAGTAGCGGTATGCTGGATTTTCAATGTAATTTTGAGGCAGCGATTCCTCATCGATTTAACATTATAACTAAAAGTCGTTGCACAAATCGCTAAGCAATCGAGGCTTTTTTTTAGCAATTATGTCAGCGAATCCACTTAAACCTTGATTTATTAAGAACGAATTCGAGTTTTTTAAAAATAGAAACCTAAATCGCCACTTTTAACCCTTTGCACTAACAAACCATTGCAACCTTTCGATCAAAAGACCAATTTTTGACTAGATTCAACATTCCAAAGCTTAATTTGAGTGTATTTAAGTGATTCCCTCCTCATGCTTCACACATTTTACCTAAAATGTGGTGATTTTTGAGAGTTTAGAGCCACCTAGGGCTTGAGCCTTAAGAATGTCATAGATAAGAGTCTCGAGTCCTATACTTGAAAGAATCATTTTCGAGAAGGTAATTAACAAAAATCCTAACCACTTATGAATCGAAATCTTGGTTTTTAGTCAGTTTTGGATTGATTATTAGGCTAGGAGCCTAATTTTGAAATATTTACTATAAAATGGTTTTGATACCGAATGATTTGTATTATAATATGAGTATTGAAATGATGTGATGATTTATTTATTACTATCGAATTTTTGAACCATTTTTCGTATATGGTGAGTAGATCAAATTTTATATGCAAGCTAATTAGAGACTAAGTTTCAAAAGAGTTTAGGGGTTTTTGTGAGTATTTATCGATTGAGTTGAATTAGATACAAAGTTTATTTTTCCCAATGATGTTTTTTCAATAACTTTCACATAAATTTAAACTCTTAATTTCTAAATGATTTCTTAGATGAATTTCTCATTCTCAATAGATAAATTGAATTTTACAAAACACTTTTCCAACAAATTTGATTTTAAATGATTTTATAGGTTCATTCTCTTACTTACATTATTCCAAATGGAAGGAGGTGGAAAGGGTAGAGGTTTATGAGAAGAGAAAGGGAAGGGAAAGTAGAGAAGCCAAAAACAAAATTAACAGTTTCCCAAATTCAGCCTACATCAATATCTTTCAACACACCTAGGACTAAAGCATAAACAAAACTTACCCCACCTTATTCATTTAATTTCAATATCAAGGATGATTATGTAGAAGATGGACAAAGTGGAAGTTGATCAAAAGATAACGATGAAAAAGAAGAACTATGAACTAATGAAAGAGAGTTTTGTCAATGAGAAGGCCTAAGAAAAATTTAGAAATGATATAATTAAAGATAGAAAATTGATCTCGGAGATGGGATTTAATATGAAGATCAAATTAAAGTATAGGCCTGGAATCTTAGATATCATTGAAACTATGAACTGGGGTTTATTGACTAGAGATTATAACCACCTAGACTTAGAGGATGTCCCCAGTGAACGGGGTTAAGATGTCTCGGTGAGAGAGTTTTATGCTAACGCATATGAAAGTGAAAGTAAGACCGAGTCCCTAGTTCAAGGGAGGATAGTTCCCCTGCGAGAACCGATATTTTGGATTACTGGATTTTCACCAAAAATAAAATGGCGAGTACCCCAAACCCGAATATGGCATTAAATACCATTACCCCACTGAGACAATAAGGGGAATTTTATAGACAATCCATGGAGGTGGGTTTATTTTTGATTCAGAATGGTATCCCAAGCACATAACCACCAAATTTCATAGGAAGACTACTAAAGCGTTATGTATTTCATCGACGTCAGCTTACAACTGAGCATACAGTACTATGAGATAGTGAACTACAAAGCTGCCTTAGTTTACCATATTTTCATGGATTAGGATACTTGGATGTTGCCAAAATTATTTATGAATCGATTAGGAGTGCAATCACTACTAAAAAGAATGATGGACTACTATTCCTTTTGATGATTACAACCTTTTGTAGGGAGGATCAAATGAACATGACAAGGCTTAACATGGATGTTTTTCCAGAGAAGACCATCACTAATGAGGCTATAATTAGATATGAAAGAGTGAATGGTTATGAATACGCAGAGGATGAAAGAGAAAAGGCTGAGATAGCTGGAAGAGAAACTAACCAGAGAAAGAAAATCAGAGATGATATAAGAAGAGTTTTGGAGGAGATGTCGGAAACTAGAAATGATTTGAATGTAGAGCAGCCTGGTAGGGATTAAGATGGATTATGTATGAAAGAGTTAGAGTTGGCTTTCATGGTTGTAATTTTGTATAATCAAATGAGCACTCTACGTAAACAAGAATTAGTGTTTGAGAACCAGAGGGCCTTAGCAAGGAGCATCCACAGGATGGAGCGTATGAAGTTCAAGAGAAATAGACATTGAAGAGGTGCATAGGTTCTTGTACCATCTACATAAATGAGATTACCACTTAGCAGTAATCTTGATGTTCTGACATTGCCAGGTCAGGAATGCCACCTCTGCGACCCTAGTGTGAGCTAATAGTCCTAGATGATTAATCCACTGGAATGACGACATGACTTCCAGACATCGACACTGATTCCCTTATTCTATTTATTTTCTCTATCTTTAAGTGATACTATGAGAGCTCCTCTATGTAATGCCAATAGTGGTGATATAGTTTGTATTTCTTGGTGATAAGTTGTGTTTGTTGTGGTATATTATATGTTACATTTTATTCAGTGCTTGGGTATGATATTTAATACACTTGAAATACAATGGAAGTAATCATTTATTATATTTTTATGCACTCTGTCTTATTATAATTTAAACTAACTTTATTAATTTCTTGATTGTCAAATTTCTGACTATATCAAACATTTTATACTTCACGTAGTATATTTGTTATGTTGAAAATCGAACTTCATTTTAAAACTTTAAGGAAAAGGTTTATAATTAGTTTAAGGGTATTTTAAGTGAAGTATTACATTGATGACAATGAAAGGAAAGAAAGGTAGAAGTGTTAGGTTTTGGGTTTCATACGAAGCAAAAAATTCAAAGCAAATTTTTAAAAATCACTAACAGGATCGAAAAAAGGTTAAAATAAACTGGATCTACGAGAGTAAACTATACCTTAATTCGTGATTTTTTCTTTCTGTGATTGTTCAATCTCCAAGACTTTCAAGCGTGCGCCCTCTATTGGAAATCCACATACGATTGGTGACCACAATTTGGAGTGCTAGCCATATGAGAGATTGAAAACATTTTTCTTTCTCCCATTAAATCTAGAGAACTCGGAATTTGAAAAAAAAGAAAAATCTCATTTCGTTTTAGGATTTCTAATGTATTGTAGGTAAGCCCTCACTTAAAATCCTATTCGTAATACAATCATTGTATTTAGGCAGTTTAAGTAAATTACACATATTAGTTATCATATAACAAATCGTAAGGGCTTTTATGCCATGAGTTTTATCATATAAAATTCATTACTCTGGACTAATTAAAATTGCGTAAAGCCATTATTTATGTGCGACGCAATAGGTTCATGCGTTGTTGGCAATGAACCAAAACCAATTTGGTAAACAAGTCATAAGCGATCTCTAGCAATGCATTATGACTACCCAAGTCGCGCAAACATCAAAATTGATACAACCTAATGAATAACATATATCATATCATTTTGTCGTGCGATATCCTTTGATTAAACATAAGACATAGAAAGTCGCCCTTAATGTTCAATCATACTAGTCTCGATATTTACCTAAACTGAAAACATTAAAGTGTCATTGATCATATCAATTCACATACAATTGGCCACTATTAGTTTATCATATCGAGGGATCCACTAATATCTCTCTCCATACGAGAGTGAAAAATTCTATTTACATGCCTTCACATATTATTCACGTGGTAACCAATCACAATCTTTATAATTGTCCGATTAAAGACAACGTTTGATTGTTACCATGTTCCTAATATTGAATTCTATGGTAATCTCAAGTCGAATGACTAAATGATATACCTATTATAAGTAACACCTATGACTTAATCCTGCGGTGTTCTTATAGGGGTCGTTCTAGTACCTTGTTCCCTAATAAGTACTAATGATCTCGATTCGTATAAGCATGATCATCACATGACCATCAATCAAGATTCACACTAGTCTTAATTCATTATAGTTCCTAGTATAATGATCGACTAGGGACATTTAGGATATTTCAACATGCCATGGATCTTGCTATAAGGTAAACATGCAATCACTTAAAATAAAACAACAAATAAAAAACTCAATTTTAATTACTAAAATCAAAAAATAAACAATGTTTGTAGATTGACCTAGGGCACATGCCCCAACATCTCCCACTTGCACTAAGGTAAATCATTCATGTATCTAACACCTAATGACATAACATGACCATTATGTTTCACTTGTGGAAGAACCTTCATTAAAGGATCTACAACATTGTCTTTTGTAGGAACTCTGTAAATCTTCATGTCTCCCCTCTTAATGATTTCTTGAAAGAGATGAAAACGTCATAAGTTTAGATTGGTGGTGTGATCTTGGTTCCTTGGCTTATGCTATCACCCTATTTTCGTCATAATACAACCAAACGAGATTATCTACACTAGGAACCACACCAAGTTTAAAGATGAGATTTATGATCCAAATTGCATCCTTAGCTGCATCAGACGTTGCAATATGCTCCGTTTCTGTTGTAGAATCTGCCACAGTTTCTTGCTTCAAAATTTTTCAACTCACTATGCCTCCGTTCAAAGTGAACACATATCTAGATTGCGAGATGAAGTCATCTATTTCAGTTTGAAAACTTGTATTTGTGTAACCATTTACGATAAGCTCACGCTACAAGAATATGGAGGAATAGCATCCAAAAATTTTGATAGACAAAATCTGTTGCTAAACAGCAACAAATCATCAATAGTTATGCATAAGAAAGTCCGTTTGACTCGATTGAACAAAAAGCAACAATTCAGTGACTGATTCATTACATAAATTGTGACAAATTGTATATTGTCACAGATTTGTCGCTGATTTCTCCCGCCATAAATTTCACGCCAAGATTGTGACAGATCTGCGACAGAAACAAGTCTATCGCTGATCTATAGCTAAGTCTGTGACGGATCTGCTACAAATCAGCGACAGAACAAAGTCTGTCGCTGATCTGCGATAGATCAGCAATAAACAATCAACGATAGACTTGATATGTCGCTGATTTGTCGCTACCTAAAAAAGGGTACAAACCAGAAACCCGTCTTCCTCGACCCCTCTCTCTACAAACCCATTTTTTGCCACCACCGCCGCACAAGCCTCGCCACCGCACAAGCCTTACCACCACCATCGCCGTCGTCGTCCACTGTCATCGTCGACGTCGACCGCGACTCACCAGCTCTGTCTTTCCTTTGCAAGGCACGACGACGACACCGTGGGTCACGCCGCCCCGCGAGTTGGTCTTCCGACACCGCTGCCGCTGCCGCTGCGTGGTCTTCTCCTCCAGCGTCGCTGATCGCCTATCGTGATCTCCCCCCTTTTTTGCTGTCACGAATTCCGTCCAATTCCGCCACTGCCTCCACATTTCTACTGCCGCAAGCCACCACCACGGCTCCGCGGCCCCCTGTTTCGCCACCGCTGCTTGCCCCCGGCTCCTCCTTGACTGACTTTCGGGTCTCCTCTGCGATGACTCCGTGACTCGCAAACCGACACGGCCGTCGGTCGAGCTTCACCCCGGTGGACGACTCGTGGATTGCTTCGCGACCAGGCATATGACCTTCGAATCGTAGTCCTGGTTTGCGTTTTCTTAAACTTCTATTTTGGAACTTTGGTTGAATTTTGTTTTCATTACTACTGAAATTAGGAAATCCAAGTTTTCCCTTTTATATATCAAGGAAATCGTAAGTGTGTTATGCTTAGCATTGAAAAATAGCGACAACCTGCTAAACAACAACAAACCAACAATGCAACACTCTATTGCTAAACAACAACAAATCGACAACTCAACCATCTGTTGCTAAACAGCAACAAGTCAACGTTTGAACAATCTGTCGCTAAACAATAGCAAATCAACAACTGAACAATCTGTCGCTAAACAACAACAAATCAACAAGTAGAACGAATTAAATTTCCATTTTAGTAGTATAAATTTTCGCTTAGCTTGTCATATGACAATTATCATTTACTATTGTTTGTCAATTTAGTTCATATATAGTATGTTCATTGAACAATAATACAATAAATTCATAAATCTGTACATTGTTTAAATTATTGTTTGGCAGTGCATTTCCAAAGAAAAATGATATCTTATTGAGTTATAACTAATACATTCTTATAATGTTTAATAATTGTGATTGTTTTTTATTATTTGGTACGTATTTATATTTGAAACCTCAATACTGTATATATATTAAGAATTGAAGAATATTTAGATTTATTTGTAAAATAAAGAAAAGTATATTAATTTATACACTTCATTAGTAAGAATTGATAAGAAATGTCGAGAGTATATGGAGATTTTGAAAAAATAACTTAGGCAATTCATGGTGAGGAAAAAAATTATAAAATTTTTGTACATAGCATGTTCGTATGGAAAGCACACCTGAAGAAGCTTAATCATATTTCCCTTTGAAATTTTAACTTATATATTGTTTTTTTAATTTTCATTGTCATTTACTTGATACTTACTAGGTACGTAGATATACTAGAAATCTCAAGATTATATATAATCCAATTTAATTTGGATTATTATCTAAAAATATAGTAAATTTTTGGGATTTATATTCTTTTTTTTAAGAGTTGATAAGATTTATCCAATTATCGGATGAAAAACTTAGGATCGAGATGTCTACTAATCGAGAATGGATGTATAGTCGTATTGAAAATGGCTTTACTCGACGAGAGTTCATAAATGGCGTGAACGAGTTCATCACATACGCAAAGACGCACTATAGGACATTCGCCACTGAGGGGAAAACTTGGTATCCATGCAACCATACGAAGTATCGTAATCGTTCATACTATGATGTTGACACCGTAGAACTTCATATTCTTCATCGGGGCTTTGTTCCAGGATATCAATGTTGGTCGAAACACGGGGAAGAAGATTATGAAAACACTCAAAATGTACGTGAAGAACCTAGCAATACGATGAAATATGATGACCACGAAGGGACATAGGCAGCCAATTATTGTACATCGTATCATGAGATGGTGCACAACTTGGTTGCTCCGAGTTTCAATTGGTCTCATGCGGAACAACGTCAGAATCCTGGAATCGCAAATATTGTTCAACTTCCTTTTTATTTTCAGGATTTGGATGGGAAACGCTCTCCTAGCTAAAGAACTTGTATAGTTCCTATCTTCTATCGGTGAAAGAATGTTGTAGACTGTTTTGTAAACATTGTATATATATGTAAATGATTTGGATGGGAAACGCTCTCCTACCTAAAGAATTTGTATAGTTCCTATCTTGTATCGGTGAAAGAATGCTGTAGAGTGTTTTGTAAACATTGTATATATATATATGTAAATTAATTTGTGTAGCCAACTTTGTGTAGTATTTTGTATTTTGTTGACTAATGTTCATCTAGTACTATATAGAATCCTACTAGTTAATTATGAAATGTTAATCTCATCCCTTGTAGACATTGTTTCTCAATTTTTTTCCAATTTTCAGATGATTTGCAACAGGTTATATTGGTTCTTGCAGATTTTACTGCAACTTTTAATTTTACTATTTACTGTCTACTATTTTTTTCTTTCGAAATTACCAATCGAAATTCAAGCAAAGAGACTTGGTGCTGTCGTCATTGAAACAAAGCCGATCAATGACAAAGACGTGTCTTTGCTGACTAGGCAAATCAGCGACAGACACGGGTTCATAGCTGAATAGTAATAGATTTGCAACAGACATGACTGTGCTGACTGGACTATAATTAGAGACATAGATTTTTCTGTTGCTGTTCAGCGACTGATTTTTGTCACAAATCTGTTGTTGAACAACAACAGAACACAAATCTGCCGCTAAGTTTAATCTGCAACAAAGAGTTTAGCAACAACTACTCCCTGTCGCTGATCTGTTGCAGAGTCGCTTAGCAACAACTCCGTACCAATTCAGTAACGGATTAGTTTGTTGTTGTTTAGGTTTTTTTTTGTAGTGTCATATTCCAATCTTTCATAAACCAAGAACACTTTTTAGTCTTTCTCAAATACTTAAGAATATTCTTTACTGCTATCTAGTGACTTTCACCGGGATCAAACTGATATCTGATTGTTGCACTTCAAACATATGATACATCAGGTCGGGTGCCTAACATGTCATACATGATACATAACATGGCATACATGATATATCCAATAGCTGATGCATATGGAATCGTATTCACGCGCTCTCGCTCATCATTTGTCTTTAGACATTGAGTTTTGCTAAGACTTATAACATGAGATATTGACAATGACCCTCTTTTAGAGTCTTGCATACTGAACCTATTCAATACCTTATCTATGTAAGCACTCTAACTTAGACTGATCAGCCATTTAAATCTATCCATTTAGATCTTAATCATAAGGATGTAGGCTGCATCTCCTAAGTCCTTTATTGAGAAACACTTCCCTAACCAAGACTTTACACTCTGCAAGGTTGGGATGTCATTTCCAATGAGTAATATATCATCAACATATAGTACCAGGAAAATAACCATGCTCCCAGTGACCTTCTTATATATAGAAGGCTATTCTTCATTATTAGTGAAACCAAATTCCTTAATTGCTTCATCAAAACGAATATTCCACCTCTAAAAAGCTTGCTTTAATCAATAAATGGATTTTTGAAGCTTGCACACCTTCCTAGAATTCTCAAGATGAACGAACCCTTTAGGTTGTATTATATACACATCCACAAGTGACTTTCCATTTAGGAAATATGCTTTGACATCCATTTGCCATATCTCATAGTCATAATATGTGGCTATGACAATTAGAATTCTACTAGATCGAAGCATTGCTATAGGAGAAAACGTCTCATCATAATCAACACCTCAAGTCTGTCTGAAACCTTTTACTACTAGCCATGCTTTATAAGTATGCATATTGCCATCCATGTAAGTTTTCTTCTTGAAAATCTATTTATATCTAATGGTCTTACCACCATCTAGTAAATCAACCATGTTCCAAACTTATTTATCATACATGGATTACATATCAGATTTCATGTCACTAAGACATTTATTTACCTCAGGGCTAGACACAACCTCCTGATAAGTAGTAGGTTCATTTTGATCCATAAGCAACACCTCACTACTATCAATAATAAGAAACCCAAATCTCTCAGGCTGATGTCTTACCCTAAAAGACCTACATGGGCTTTGTGATACTTATGAAGGTTTAACTAGTTCAAGACTTTTTTGATCTCCTACTGGCGGTTGAGTATTTATTTGTGGTTCTTAAACTTCTTCAAGACTTACTTTATTCTCATTGTTGTTTTTGAAATAAATTTTTTTCCATATAGACACAATTCCAAGCCATAAACACTTTGTTCTTAGTCGAATTGTAAAAGTAGTATCCTCTAGTTTCTTTAGGATATCCAACAAATACACACTTGGTAGATTTGGCTGATAATTTTTTTTTTAATTTTTCATCGTACGAAAACCTCAAAGTTGAAGGAACATGATTTAGTCTAAATGCAACAATTTCTAAGGCATAACCCCAATAGGAAATAGGAGGATCTACATGACTCATCGTAGATCAAATCGTATTTAATAAAGTTTGAATCCTCTTCTCAAAAACACTCCATTATGGAGTCGCTGGGGGAGTTAACTCTGAGACAATCCTATAGCTTCTAAGATGATCTCGTCAAACTCTTGGCTCAAATATTCACCACTTTGATCTGATCGAAGTGATTTAATAGTTTTACTAAGTTGATTTTGCTCTTCATTTTGAAATGTTTGAAACGTTTCAAAAGATTCGATTTTATGTTTCATAAGATACACATAACCATATCTGCTGAAATCATTAGTGAATGTAATGAAGTATTGATAACCACCTCTAGCCATAGCGTTTATAGGACCATATACATCAGTATATATTAGGCCCAATAAATTACTTGCCCTTTCACTGTGTCCAGTAAAGGGGCTCTTTGTCATCTTGCCTAGTAAACAAGATACACATATTTCATGTGATTCAAAATCAAATGAATCTAAAAATCCATCTTTATGGAGTTTTTAGAAATGTGTTTCTCATTTATGTGGCCAAGATGACAACGCTAAATGTACGTTTGATTCAAATCATTTGACTTGAACTTTTTTGTATTTACATTAAGAATAGGAGTATTCGTGGACCTTTTCATGTTTATAATATAAGTACCATCACACAAATCAACATTCACATTTGAAAACGTCTTTACAAGAAATGAAGCATTTATTATTCGCAATAATAAAATTAAAACCATACAAATCTAAACATGAAACTAAAATGTTGTTTCTGCTCAAGGCAGGGACATACTAAAAATTATTCGAATTAAAACAAGTCCACTAGGTAAAATTAACTCATAGCATCCTAAAACAAATGCATCAACCTCTGCTCAATTTTCAACTCGTCGGATGACTTCTCCTTTCTTTAGCTTTCTACTTTTTGTGAGACCCTGCACATTAATAAAAATGTGAGATCCACATCCAGTATCCAATACCCTGAAATCACTAGTAGACAAGTTAAATTTCAATAACGTAAAAACTTGAAGCAGTAGTTGCACCACTCTTCTTTTTCTTTAGATCTTCAAGATAGAGCTTGCCATTTTTGAACTGATACCCATGTGCATGGTAGAAATAAAAATTTCCTTTTTTTTTCCTTTTCCTTTTAGGAGCGTGAAGTATAAGCAACATAAGGCTTGACTTGTTCCATAGGCTTTGTGAAAGTCACAACAGCCTTAGTAACTTTAGCCTTGCCTTTGCTTTTTTTCTTTAGAGCCTATCCTTTATGAACCATCAACACATTAAAAATGAGATTCTTGACATTCTGTTTAGTAGTTTTAAACATCAAATGCAACTCTGAGATATAATTCTCCATTTTATTCATGTTATAGTTCATCGCAAATTGTGAATAACTATCAAGTAATGACTTTAAGATCAAATTCGTAACCAACTCTTGGCTTATAAAAAATCTAAGTCTGTCAAGATGGTTAATATAGTCCTTCATTTTTAGAATATAAGGACTATCTGATGCACCCTCGTCCATTTTGCAAAAATAAAGGTTCTTGACTGTCTCAAACCTTTCTTGTTAGCCTGCTATTGGAAAATTTCCTTTAGCATTGTAGTAATGTTGTAAGCTTTCATGGTTAATATAGTCCTTCATTTTTAGAATATAATGATTATCTAATGCACCCTCAGCCATTTTGCAAGAATGAAGGTTCTTGACTGTCTCAAACCTTTCTTGTTAGCCCGCTATTGAAAACTTTCCTTTAGCATCGTAGTCATGTAGTAAGCTTCCATGTGTTTCGTGTCCTTCTAAAGTTTAGGAACCATGGTTGCCAACATAATGCATGCAACATTAGTTGACCATTTACATGATTAATATGTGCCTTCTTCATGGCTCTTAAAACATTGGCTGATGGTTCCTCAGGAATAGGATTATCCAAGACATACAACTTGTGTTCATGCTTAAGAACAATTCTCAGGTTTATGAACCAGTTAAGAAAGTTTGTCCCGGACAACTTATCTTTCTCAAGGATGGATCGCAGTTACAAGGGATTAAAGTAATTTGAAGAGGCCATAGATCTACAACAAAGATTATGCAAAAGTTCATTTTAGTGTAGAGGAATAGACTCCCACTAAATTAACAACCCTCCTGAAAATACTATGTTAATATAAGGGACTAAAATCCATGTTTTACCTAATTCCAAGATAGCTTGGGCTTGACACTTTGAATTAGGTTATTTAGGTAGGTACCAATTACCAATTATATTATATGTAACTTTTAGTTATTTCTTTGAGATTATGACATGTTATGTTTTAGCAAGTTTTATCTCATCTAGTGCCTAAAGCCCAAAATCGTTTTGATAGCTTTATCAAGTCTAACCATTTCAAACAATAGAGTAACCATTACTTAACTCGCCTCAGCAAGAGAACATAATACATTTTACAGAGGCAGACCCATATTAATGTGATCGAAGCCTTGACAAGTGTTTGGTAATGGATGACACTTGACTTAAAATTTGGAAGAGGGATTTTTATTTGTTTTAGTGATCATAATTTAAACAAGGCAACTATCATATATTATAATACATGTACAATCACTAAACAAGTTAGGAAATTTTACTAATATTGACTATTATACGAATTTCCTTGCTTTACAAATTGTTAGGGGCAGTCTCGTTAGCCGATTAGCGGGCAGTTTTAGACAACGAGTTTCAATTCCGAAAATAAAAAATCGCCTAAAATCTCTCATTACTTTAGTCAATCCAAGTAACCAAAACTGCCCCATATTTTAATTTTAAAAAATTAATTAAAATGTTTTTAACTACTCGAGCCTACCTTTAACTTAGTATCTTATCCTATTCCAATTAGAGTTTAAAATACTTTGAATCCTTATCCAATTAGAATTTGTTATATACCTCGCTTATCTTATAGGATTTGTAATTCTTATCTGAATACAAGTTTATCTCTTATCTAATATGAATATACTAATGGATAACTACAATGAAATATATGATCAAAATTAATTTCGAAATATTAATTATGCATTCAAAAACAAAATCATATAAAATTAATCATGTGAACCTAATCATGATTTCTATCATGGAGACATACATAATTATTGAACAAAAATGAAATATGTATTCAACACTATAACCACATTAACCTAAACGCGACTTCTACCATGAACATACAAAATTCTCATCGTTCACTATTAAAAACGTATGTTAATCGAAATACTCAAAACATGGATACTATCATTGAATCAAATCATGCGTATGTATCAATATACATGAATTAACAACATGCTTTAAAAACAATTCTTGATAATAATTATCACAAAACATCTATGTACATTATATATATACATAAAAAAACATGCAAACATTTAATTGAATTGTGCCTAAGGCTCTGATACCAATGTTAGGTTCTAGGGTTCATACACAGCGGAAAACTCAAAACAATTTTTGAAAAACCTCGAACAGGATCGAAAATAGGTTCCAATAAACTAGATCTACAAAAGTAAACCATACCTTAATCCATGATTTTCTCATATGATTATTCAATCTCCAAGACATTTTAAGCGCACGTCCTCTGTCGGAAACACGCATAAAAAATGGTGACCACAATTTGGACAACCAGCTCCAAGAGAGATTGAAAACATTTTTCTTTCTATCCCTAAATCTAAAGAACTTAAAATTTAGAAAAACAAAAACTTATTTCGTTTTAGAGTTTCATCCTTTATTTATATGTGGAGATAAGCTCTCACTTAAAATCCTATTTGTAATACAACTATTATATTTTGGCAGTTTAAGTAAATTACATACATGCCCCTATTAATAAGTTTTCATATAACAAATTGTAAAGGCTTTTATGTTATAAGTTTTATCATACAAAATTCATTAATCTGAACCAACTAAGATTGCACAAAGCGATTCTTTGTGTGTGACCCAATAGGTTCGTGCGACATTAGCAGTGAACCAAAACTATTTTGGTACACAAGTCATAAGCGGTATCTTACAAGGCATTATGACTACCCAAATAACATGATATCAAAATCGATACAACCTATTGAATAAGATATATCATATCATTTTGTCGTGCGATATCCTTTGATTAAACATAAGGCATAGAAAGTCACCCTTAATGTTCAATCATACTAGTCTTGATATTTATGTAAACGGAAAACATTGAAGTGTCATTGATCATATCAATTCGCATACAATTGGCCATTATCAGTTTGTTATATCGAGGGATCCACTAATATCTCTCTCCATACGAGAGTGAAAAATTCTATCATAATTACACACCTTCACATATTATTCACATGGTAATCAATCACAATTTTTATAATCGTCCAGTTAAAGACAACGTTTGATTGTATAAAATTACCATGTTCTTAATATTGTAGTCTATAGTAATCTTAAGTCGAATGACTAAATGATATACCTATCATGAGTAACATCTATGACTTAATCCATGAGTATTCTCATAGGGGTCGGTCTAGTACCTTGTTCCCTAACAAGTACTCATGATCTCAACTCGTATCCCGATATACATGATCATCGCGTGACCTTTAATTATGACTCACACTACTCTAAATTCAATATAGTTTCCAGTATAATGATCGACTAGGGACATTTAGGATATTTGAACAAATACTCGTGTATCTTACTATAAGGTAAATGTATAATAACTTATAATAAAACAATAAATAAGAACCTCAATTTTATTAACTAAAATCATAAGATAAATAATGTTTGTAAATCGACCTAGGGCTCATGCCCCAACAACAAGAAAAGTATGGAATTACTTTTAATCTAAAATTCAAATAAGTTAATGAAACATTTAAAATTTCTTTTAAATTCAAGTAAGTATGTTTTTTATTTTACTTTATTTTTAGTAAGAACAATAATAAATATATAATAGATTTCGAGTTGAAATGATATTTATATTACCCAAGTGAATTCTATGATGGAAGGAATCAATTGTTTTTACCTTTTTGATTAACTTTACTACTTGATGTAAACACTAAATTGAATGCCTTGTGGTAGTCATGATAATATAGAAGATCAAAATAATAGTGCAAGATGAACAAGACAGATTTCTAAGAATCTTGTAATAAAAATGCAATTGATTAATATTCTTTTACAGCATATATAGAAATATGTTATGCCACAATTACAAGAAGAAATGGATTAGAAACCAATGAATTTTTGTAAGTTAGAAAGAATACTTTCTTCAATTTTAATGGATAGGGGGAAGTGTTAACAAGAGTTTATAAATATATAGAGAAGTCCTATAGACTCCAAAGGAAATGGAGCAGGGAATTTATAGTGGAAAAAATGCGAGAATGTCCAGAAGAAATGGAGCAGGGACTCATAAGCAAAAGTAAAAGAAATGTTAAGAGAAATAATTAGAATGAAGTAGAAAGAAAATGAGAGATGAAAAAGATGGATGTTCATAAACTCTTAAAAGAAAAGATTTAACTTGAGTGCTTGAAGTTAGAGTTGAATGAAGTATTTCTTAATGTAATAAGTCTTAAACACTATATTCATTGGTATCTTAGTAAAACTCATATTGATTTCGATTTTGGTATCATTATAAAAAAATTTATAAAATCTAAATTAATCTAGTGGTTTTTGTGTTTTGAGATTCTATACTAGTTATCGTAAGCTTCATGCTTGTCAGCAGAGATTAAGAAAGCCTATGTTGTGTACTAGCCTTGGTAATAGACTTTTTCTAAAGAGTGTTAGATTAGGTGGTTAAGTTATCATCAAGGGATGTTTTATTTTATCTAAATTATTCTATTTTATCATAACTTTCATTTACTTGTGGGTCATATATTTCCATTTGAAAATCACTTCTATTTCAAAATCTCTATTATTTAAAGTTAAGATGAATTAATTTGAAATCATCATATAAAGAATGAGAAGACAATATGATTGAGTATTCCTTTGCTCGGGACGACAAAGTGTTGAGTTTGGGGGTATTTAACAAATCAATAATTAGACACATTTTATATTGTAATTTAGGTTGGTTTTATATATAAATGATGATGCTACATTATATATTCTCTTGTTTTTGTGATTTTAGGTTTTAAAAAGGAAAATAAAAATATATGAAAATAGCAAGAAGAACAAAACACTCAACTGAAAAAGAAGTCCAATAATTCGCTAGTGATTTTGAATAACACTAGGAATCGCCACCTAAATTGGAAGAAAGAAAAAGACTAGCAAATCCATAGTGAATTGGATAATGAACTAGAAATCACCTGCTAAATTGGTGGAGCACTAAAAGCTAAACTCAGATATTTGCTCAGTGATTTATGTATAAGTTAGGAATCGCCGACTAATCGTTGAGGTTAGTTATGAGTTTTTTAGGTTAATATGAAGAATTTGAGTTTATATAAGATATGTATACGTAAAGAGACTATAAAAATGCCAGAGAGCTTCAAAATAACTGTCTCCTTTTTCTTTCCTTTTGCTCTAAATTATTTCTATTTTCTATTTTAGTTGATTTTTGAAGATACATTGGAGCTTTGATTTATATTAAGGTATCTATTTATTCATTATGTCTATTAATCATATTTATAGATTGTTTGTTTCCAGCATGAGTGAGTAGTCTATCAATCTAAACAAATCTTAGACATGTAATATATTTTGGAGTACTAGATAGTTATAATTAAGGAATCATGAACTTAATGCTTTAAATCTATTCATACACGTCAATCAAGAATTTAACAAGTTGTTTTTGTATATTACAACTAAAGAAGATTTTTATTGCATGCATAGTTGCAAATGTGTTAGGTGGTATTTTGATTTTGATTATATGTCTATAGTTATTGATAACAATTATAAAAGTAGTAACTAAGATTAATCTATAAGTCATTTTTTGAGTTGATGTTCTAGGTGATTATGTTCTAAGTTGTTTATTAAGTGGCTTTGGTTAATATTGGCTTAGATTAGGCATGATTTTTAATGAGTGTAATATTATCGCATTTCTATGATGTTGAATTTTATCCAATGGGTAGATTTACAATGATAAAAATGTGGCATTTTCATTGAATTTAGGAAAATCTGTGGCTGGCTAAAGGCTATCAACCTATTATAAAGTAGGATTTAATAATTCCAAGATTCCACGTATGTTATGATTACAACTATATAGTGAAGTGATGTTATGTTCTAGTATTTGAAATGCAATCCAAGTATATTCCATTGTTTAGTGGGAGGTTTGTTTAGATTTTTATTTTTTATATTAAATTGAATTTGAATATTGTTTAATGTAGTTTGCATATGAATTGTTTAAAATTAGTTTAATTAGTTTGATTAATTAAGTTAGTATTTATATTTTTTGGTTATTTCATATTTTAATTCCCATTTAATTAGATTAACATAATTAATAAAAAACAAAAAAAACTACTTTCATTAGAGATTTGCAAAATCTCTTTGGAAGCGATATCCCACTTATCACTACTACAAGTTAATAGTAAAATCCAATAAATTATTGTTCACACTCGTCATGTATCATTAAAGCCAATAGGTTGTCACATCACTCACTTTGTATTTGATTTGCATTTCGTTGACTCTATGTCATTCATGTTATCATTGTTCTCTTGTTGACTATTTGGTTCGAGCTTTGTTTCATTATGTCTCGAATTATATAGTATGCTTGTTTATGTTATCCTTTCATGCCCGGAATGATAGTAACAATTGCAGAATGACCTTGTTCATGCTAGTTATTATGCATTAGGTATTACTTAGATGATTGAGGGTAAAACACGCTTTTAATTTGCTGAGCCCGTTGAAATATTGCTCTTCGTACTACTTTTCCCTCTTTAGGTGCCTCAGCTTCTGTTTAGAAAAAGGAAAGTGCAAGGTCGTAACGTAGAAGCTCTTTTCTTGTATGCAAGGTTATTTAATTAGATTTAATTGATTTTGAGACATTATGTAATAAATAAGGGATTTTATCATGGGTAGACTTTATAAAACCCACAGGTTAGTGGTTTATCTTTTATAAGACTTTCTACTTTATTTTCACACCTAACAGACTTAGTAGACTTTGATTCTGCAATTGTTATATGTCTTAATTGTTTATTTGTAGATAGCATTGTAGTTTTTTTATCAGGTTAAGGCTTACTAGATCATCGCCTAATTTTCTAGGTTATCACTAGGGTTGGCAATGGTTTAGGCCAGGTGGCCCCTGATATAGGAATTGGGGTCGTTAAAACTATCGTAAAATGAGTTTATTTATAGGTTCCAAAAGATCATTTTGACAATGACTCCCATAAGTAAGCTATAGCCATTGACTCACTGCCTTTCACCTCTTTCTCCTCATGTCAGTGGAAGGAACATGCGACACAACCACATACTAACTAGGTTATGAAACCTCAAGTGCTTCTCAGACTACAAACAACCCATCAACCTTATGCTCTATGTGAACACCTACCCTAGGCTGTAACTAGCGGGTGATATTACTCAAATTGTATTTTAAAAACACTTAGGACTTGTAGAAAGCAAATGATCCATGATCATAGTTACCACCAGTGCAATCTCCCTCATCGTGCGATGGTTAGACTACTCGATATGGTTTCCATCAAGACTATAATGCATATGCACTTACATCGCGATAAAGAAGAAACACTAGACCCTAATCTAAGTGTATAATATTATAAAACCCATGCAATCAAAATCATAAGAATCAAAACAAAATGTTTAAAACATTAAGCACATATTTTCATAAACTCTAAATCTTGCGAATCAAGTCACCTTTATTTAAATAAGATGAACTAGCTACACATAGCCATAGAATCACCCATACTTCTTTAATGAATAGTAAAGAACACAAATGAATCTATTAAAAAGATGAAACATACAAGCACAGGAAAACCATTGAAATGTCTTTGATCTTTGTGTGTTCTCTTGAATGGAAATAATAAAATAATGAAATCAACTTAATGTACGTCAATTCAATGTGTTTCTCCCTCTCTATGGTTTTCTCATGAGTCTTATTATAATAAAAGCAAGATAAAAGTAAATCTTCTCCGTAATCTTCCACAGCCACAAAATTAGAACTTTCTTACCTTATATTTAGGCCAGCATCATACGTTCGTTTTGCAAAATCTTTTAGAATCTTCGAGGAGATGTTACAATGCTCTATTTTTTCCTTTGTTTTTGTCCTAGATTTGATTCAATGCAGCACATTGCCTTACGCTCAACCTGACGACGCTGATATGGCAGCCCCAAGTTTCAATGCAAAACATGCATTGCCACGTCACCAGGTCATGCCACGTCACCTGCGCACCTATCCATGATGACCCAAGATACATGCTTAACTGTTCAAGGTTGCCCTAACTTACCTTATTATGATAGTATTTGATGAAGGTTTATTATTAATTAGGCCAATTAGAAAATTCTTATTAACTGATTTAGTCAATTATCAAGTCATATTACTATCTTTGGTGATTTAGATGATTTATAGACTAAGTCTTTTTTACAACTTAACTTGTGAGTTATTACCATTTAAGTAATTTAATTAGCGGAAGTCTTTTGATTTACATGCAAATAGATAAATATCAATGTTTTGCATAGTTAACAAGCCTAACTAGTAGAAAACTTGGTAAAAGGATACCATGTATATTAAAGGTGACATAAGTACAAAATTGAGTTAATATACATGTATTTGTTACAATAGTCTTCCAATACATCCAAAAAAGAGACTAACATAATAAATACAAACACCTACGATAGGCACTTAAGGGGGTTCTCCAATATCAAATTAAGTCACAAAGCACAACATTCCCCTAGCTCATTGTCGGATCTACAACTCATTACAAAAGAGACAAGTTTCAATGAGTAAATTCCAAAGAGAATTGGTTAGTATTCACAACGATTTAAATAAAGATGCTACAATTCATGCATGTAAATAAGATAAAACTGAAAATGAAAAGGTATGAATATAAGTCGCAAAGTATAACTAAGTCAAGAAGCATTGTAATGACATGTTACCTTTAATAGATGATTTGCATTAACAAGAATCCTAATTAACTTGAGTTAGGCTTGTAAATAAGTTTGATGTATTTTGATTAGCATTTGCATATATTTGCGTAATGTTTGGTGCTTGTGTGATGTGTTAAACAAATTTTATAGGTTAATTGAATTAATTGAAATTAGTATATCTTATAGTTTGAAATTCAACTCAAATGAATATTTTGAACTATAAGATTGTCCTCGAGATGCGTGGCTTGTCTTAATCAGTCTCACATTGACATAATGCCATTATAGGCTCAACACCACCAAATTTGCCTCGAGATATGTAACATGTGTCGCAAGTATAATGAATCACTTATAGTAATAGTGTAATCAAGTTATGTTGACTACAAATATTGTTCTCAGGGAAAGGTTTTTGCACTAGTTATCCCTATTTAAATTTGAACTATTGTGAAGAAAATTCCGTTTTTAAATCATTTTATACTAAACTACTCTATCTAACAAAACAATATAAAATTTACTTTAACTCTTAGATTAAGAATATCTTAGTCCACAACTTAACCAAGGTAAGGAAATACTATACTTTTCAACCATTTTTACATCTTACTCTGTTGTGTGCAATGTCTAATTAGAATAAACATATTTCTTTCAAATCCACTTTAACCCACTATAGTGACGAAAAATATTCTAATGTACAAACCGGAACTCCATCTATTGGTGTGAATAATGTAAGCTCCACGTTGTTTTGATTCTCTAAATCTTTAAATTCATAACCAACTAAGTTTACTATTAGTACTTTCCTAATCAACAACTATCTATTGATGTCGTGCATTTTATAGTTATACCATTCATGTCCGTCTTAAAAGCTTTAATGGACATGATAACTTCTAAAACCTAATATCATTAAACACGTGATCAGGATGTTTAAAGCATTATGCTTAAAATCAATACAAAATCTAACCATTTCACTTTTATATTCACTTTCTAATCATATTCATGGTATAATATTCATACAATAGGATCCATTGATCCCTAAGATTAATAAACTACTCACACTTCATTGAAACACATAATACAATTCATAATTGAAATCATTGAAAATCAAAGATGAATGTAAATATATTACTTTCAATCAAACTAATGAAACCAAACTTGAATTGTAAAATTGGAGTCTTCAATATTTTCTCCATACAAATCTTCTTAATACTCAAAATAGAAGTAAACCTATGCTAAAAAATTCTAATGGTAGCTAATGGATGATATCTGGTGAGTTTACCACATCCTAACATCTATTTATACTTCCTACTAACAATTAGAAACCCTACTTTACAATTTAACTAGAAATAAAACTCTAACTTTCTTTGCTCCATTTCCTGTAAAACTTATGAGATTCTCTCATTTTCTAGTATTTCTAAAACTCTTGATAGCACTTCTCACTTTCACTTAATCAAGTAAGTTAACTCAAACTTTTTATTTCCTCTATTTGCACTAAGTCTTTGCTTGCTTTATATTATCAAGTAAGATTCACACTTATTATAAAATCCTTAGAGATCTAATTTTTCCATAAGAAGTATTCTAGTTTCTTGCTTTTGTTTCAAGTTCATGGTCTTCCCTAACTCTAGGCTTTTAATTATGAAATCATGCTATTGTTTGCTACATTTCATTATTATTTTTTTTCGATAATTTGAACACTATCTTAAATTTCATATCAATAAGACACTTGTAATCTATTCATCCTCAATTAAAGGCAATAACATGAAAATGAACTACTTATTCATTACATAGAGTATATAACCTAATATATACTACTTAGACATTCAAATAGTAAATAAAATGAAAAACTTATACAATACCGTGCTTTCCTCTTTAAATGCTTCAAAACAAAATTTAAACGATCATACCTGCAGTGTTTATCCTTATTTCTCAGCCTATCTTACCACTTCCCATAGTGTAGTGTAGTTTCGATGCCCCCAAACTTAAGCCAAACCTTATCCACATGGTTTAAAAGTAAGCCTGAAATATTAAAACACTAAAACATACAAACATATATAATAACACAAAATATATAAGCGTAGAATAATCGAAACATATAATTTAAACAACTAAATAGTTAATATAATATCCCAAATGTAAAAAATAAATGGTATTAATGTACTCTCATCTCCCCAGGACTAAAGACTCCTAATACACTGGCATCAGGACTGCGTGTCATCATCATCATCTGCATCATCACCTCCAGCATAAGATGGTGTCAATGGATGCTCCACCCTCCTACTCTACACCAAATCTTGATCAAATACATAGTTCGATGCTGCTGGAAAGCCAAATGACCTATCAGTAGGTCTCATCCATTTGCTCCTTTCATATCTAGCTATATCCAACTGATGATAGACAAACAAAATGAAATTACATTGCCTATTCTATTGGTATTTCTCTTTCCTCTCCATTTCCTACTCATATTGTAACAAGGCTTCCTAATATTATGTTCAGACCTCTCTATACTGTCTCCTCATCTCGGCTATCCATAGTCTCTGCCGCCGTGGAGTTAAGTCCTCTAGTGGTGGTATTAGTGGTAATAGTGGAGGAGGTTGGGGAAAGACCTCAAGACCATCCAGATCCTGCTCTCCAATATGTGGGTCTACAAACTCGTAGCCTTTAGCGAATGCTACTGTTGCTTCTTTTCTTCTCCATATCCTTTACCTTCTGGCTTTTGGGCTAGTTCCGCTAGTGCTATTGCTGCCCGTTCATCTTTCCGCTTGGCCAACAACTCGGCCTCAAGTCTAGATCCCTCGGCTCTCTCTATCTTTCTCTCTCTATCTCTCTCTCCCCTCCTCGGAGTCTTGGTAACCAAGTTGTGATTTAAGTGTGAGCATGAAAGCTTCATCAATGGTTGCTTTGGCCTTAATGTTGAATTCTTCTTCATTTCTCAATTGCACTCCGGCCTTCAAGCACATTTGAGTGATCAAGATATGTAACAACAATTTATTGTTTCACTATGACATGATGGACTCCCTCAGATTGTGTTAGATGGTCTCTCTGATGTTGATCCCCCCATTCTTTATAATCTCATAAAAAGAAGTTTCTTTTGACTTGTTGATCTCACATTCTTAAAAGGTGGGGTATAATGAAGCAATAAGGAAATTTTTCCACATTCACCAAACTTTCCTAACACTCCCTTTCTTTACGTGCTTTGGCACATTCTAAGCTCCTATGACCCATCCTTATTGTCCTTGGACAACCAATGTGCTCTCTACGGCTCTAAAAGGATATAGTTTATAAGGTCTCTCATATATCTTATTCAAGAAACTGGGTTTGGTTCCATACAAACTTAAGTGCTCAAATCCATAGATGCTATTAATTTTACTTCCATTAAAGGGAACAACGATCCATATTACATTCACCGGCTCATCCTTTGTAGTGAACTTTGCATTAGCATAAAATTCATACATAATCTCCCTCACAACTTTGAACTTCATTTTTTCTATAGTCTTAATGGAGTTGCTCCCAATTTTTTTGCCTAATGAAATTATTCACTTTTTTTTTTATCATACTTGGCCTGTAAATTCATTCCTCTCTTACAAATGAACTCTCTCTATATTAGATATCGTCGCATCGGTCTTTGGCCTTTCTACTAATGAAAAATTTGGATTTAAATGGCCTATGCTCCTCTGTGGGATCTCTTGAGGTAGATGCCTCAAAGTCATTTGCTCTAGCTTTACTAACTTGCTTCCTTGTTCTTGTAATTATCTTCAAATCCCAAACAACTACACAACAATGCAACTAGCAATTCGAGTATTCAAATCACCTAAAAATCAAGATTTATATCACACAGATTATACATATGCCAAATTATGCTTTACGTATACTAAGTCTCTATGGGTAACATTAATGCTCTACAATCACACAATCTTGCAAAAATAATCCTATAACCTCAAATCCACAATTCAAACAATTTCATCAAAATTCCAAAATTCAAAGCATTACTAATGAAATTGAAAATCTTACTTCAATACCAGATTAATTTTTGTTGTAGAGCACTCCTCCAAGTCTTTATCAATCCAAGTCCTCTTACTTTTCTTACAAACTAGAGCCCTAGCTCCTTTTGAAATCAGAATCCAAAAATATAGCCCTAACTTTCCCACTTGTGCAAATCTATAATGCGCTTGCCTATTTCATTCTTAATCACTAGGAACTCTCTTACCTTACTTAGCAATGATCAATTTTAGCTTTAGAGGGATGTATGCTTGGTGGTTGTGGTGGGATTTTGGTTACAAGTGTAAAGAATAAGGTGAACAAGGGTTTAAAACTCTTATAACGACATTAGCGCTATCGCTACATCGAAGACGTAGTAGGTTGTTTTATTCTTTTTGCTTAGCTATCCTAGTTGCGCATTGGTTAATACCCACGGGATCGTGGCTCATGGCCATGACATCGAGCAGTCTGTCAACATGTTTTGCATGTATTTCTTGTTAATCCCTCTTTGGCACTCTTCCGACTTTGTGTATCATTCACACAAGATGTCTTGATTGATGATATCCTTGTAAACATAAAAATTAAAAAAATTTCCTTTGACTTGCCTGTGCTCCTTAACTTCATTGCTCTTTCACGCTCTTTAATGAGTTAGTGAGACATATCCATTCCGATGAATCATCACCTGGCTAATGGTCTTTCGTGCACATTTGACACAAGTTTTCGTAAGTTAGAACTAAAATGTGTTAATTGTACTTATTAAACTAAATAACTAAATACTAACTAAAATTTAAAACGTTGAGATTTTAAAAACCCTAGGCTGCCTCCCAGTTGCGCTTAATTTGACGTCATTAACCTGATTATTTTTCACTCGTTTAGTTTGTATCTAAATCAATAAACTCCATCTACAGATTGGAGATTATGATGTCATTCTCATTCAGATGTATTCTTCCCCATTGACAAAGACAACCTTCTCAGTATCGTTGGCCTCACCTATACTCATTGTGATCTTTCTATATCTTATGTACAAATTTGCATTGGCAGTTTTCTAGAATGGCCGCGCAAGTATCATACTTACATCATCGACCATACTATGATTCATAACCTCAAGATCTGTGATGAATGTGAATATACCAATTTCACATGTACAATCAAGACTCTCCCGAACATTTCTATCAAGTTTCCATTTAGTACTTGCAAATTCGTGGTATTGGGATAATAGATCTTCAAATCAGCATGCAACATGTCCATTAGCGGCATGACATTAACTGAGGCTACCGTATCACATAAGACATTTCTAAACCGGTGCTCGTTAATGTTTATTGGTATGCATATCTCTCCAGGATCTCTCCTTTTGATAGATTGAAAACTCGAGTTGACCTCGGAGTTTGGTTCTGACTTTTTCGGAACAACTTTGGTGACATTGCCTTATGGGGCTTCCTAAGAAGGTTCTTAATCTATTTGCTTGGCCTTCTATTGTTGGTTCCTTTTTTTCTTCAAGGCATTGATTTTTTGTTTCTTGAAACCATCAAGCTCATCTTTCCTCACTTCTGTGTTGTGCTCATTCATCTCTTCTTGCTTCCTCATAGCTAAAGTGTTGAATTTTTTTGGTTTGTACATCACTTGCTCTTATCTTGGCTTTTTTGTTGCCATATTGCTCTTTATGTGAATAACACTCATGGTCTCCATAGGATAGGTGACAATTTTGCTAGGAAACTATCTTTCTTTCCTCGAGTTCAAGGCTATAGAAAGCTGAACAATTTGCCTTTCAAGATTTTTGATGGATTGTCGCTCACCATCCATCCTTTTAATGGCTTGCTTCATTGATTTTATCTCTTTCTCATTCTTCTCATGGAGTTCTCTATTGTTTATGTCTATGAATTGCAGGTACTTCTTAATTGACTTTAACGTAGTCATCTTTTCATTCTGTCCCAGCTTCCCCTATTAGACTTGTTGATTTAAGCCTTAAGATAACTCAAGTTCATTATCAGGATTCCCATAATAGAAGTTTGAGTTGTTGTTGTATCCTTGATAAAATCATTAAGGAGCCATTCCACTCGACCTAAACTGTTCCCATAACCTTAATTTTTCATGAAGATGATGTCTTTATACTCCATTCCCTGCTGTATATCCATTTAGTTAACCATCGTGGCATGACGATTATTCGGTTGTTGTGCAACTTAAGGACCTTGGTGTCCCATATGAAATTTTGCAATTTGATTGCTCACATTTGATAGCTGCGCCATAATTGTTGCTTGCAAATCAATCTCATATACCCCTATTAGTTTCGTTTCTGTGGAACGAGTATTGGTTGTAGAACTTTGAGATATAATATCAAGGAGATCTAATGCTCCATCCTTATCCTTGGTAAGTAGAGAGCCACCTGCTGTGGCATCTACTAGTGTTCTCATACTATGGTTCATCCTATAGTAGAAAATCAGGAGTTATTTCCATTTCATGTATTCTAGTCTTAGACATCTCCTCAACATCTCTTTGAGTCTTTCCCAAGCCTCGCCAAGAGACTTAGTGTCTTTCAAATTGAACCGATTAATTCTAGGTTTCTTTTCACTAACCTTCAGTGGGGGAAAAAACTTGTTTACAAATCTTTCATTAATTTCTACCCACGAGGTCATACTTTCTGCATTTAGCCATTAGAACCAAGTATTGGCTTTTTCACCAAATTAGAATGGGAAAAGCCTCATCTTGATTACCACGTTTTTAACTTTGGTGATGAGCATGGTGTCACAATTCTCTAAAAATTCTCAACATGTACAACTGGATCTTCATTGGTTAGCCTATTGAACATGCAATTTTGCACCGTGTTTATAGAGATAGTCTTAGTTCGAACACGGTGGCGTTGGCTTGAAGCTTCATCACTCGGTTATAAGTCTTCTAAACTTCTAGCTCGAAGTAGTCATGAAGGCATCTCTATCCTCACACTCTATCCTTCACTACCAAATCACTTGCGGGTTGGTTATTCCCATAGCCCTATTGTTGGTTATTTCTTTCTCCTCAGCCATCTTAATTCTTATCTTGTTTTTCCTTTGTTGGTTCTGTCAATCTTAAATTCGTAAGGCACTAGGTCCTTCTCTTTTTTACTGCATACGCACTAGTTATCCCCGAAAATAAAACATAAAAGATCAAGTGCAGAAAGTAAAAAATGAGACTTATGCCTTTATTTATTTATTTGTTTTTATGAACTTGAAAGTAAAGTACATAAAATAAATCTTAGCAACTTTTCAAACTAAGTAATACTAAGTGGCTACCTATCCCCGACAACGATGCCAAAAGTATAATGGCTCGCTTATAATAATAGTGTGACCAACTTATGTTGACTACATATACAATCCTCAAGGAAAGGTTTTTTCACTAGTTATCCCTATTTAACTTTGAACTATTACTAAGGAAATTCCATTTTTAAATGGTTTTATACTAAACTACTCTATCTATCAAAACAATATAAACTTTACTTTAAATTTTACATTAAATACTATGCTTTTTAACCACTTTTACATCTTAGTATGTTATGTTTAATGCCTAATTAGAATAGGCTGATTTCTTTCAAATCCACTTTAACCAACTATCGTGACGGAAAATATTTTAATGTACAAACTAGAACTCCAACTATCAGTATGAATAACGTAAGCTCCACACTGCCTTAATGCTCTAAACTTTTATATTCATAACCAACTAAGTTTATTATCTGTGCCTCCCTAATCAACAACTATCTATCGATGTTTTGTCTTTTACAGTTGTACCGTTCATGTTTGGCTTAAAAGCTTCAATGACCATGATAACTTCTAAAACCTAATATCATTAAGCATGTGATCAAAACGTCTAATGAATTATGCTCATAATCAATACAAATTATTACCATTACACTTTTTATATTCAATTTCTAATCATATTCATATCATAACATTCATACCAAAGGATCCATTGATCCCTAAGATAAATAGACTACTCCATCTTCATTGAAACACACATATCATTATTGAAATCATTGAAAATCAGATATGAATATAAATATATTATTTTCAATTAAACTAATGAAACCAAACTTAAATTGCAAAAAGGGATTTTTTAATGTTTTCTCCATACATATATTTTTAATACTCAAAATCAAAGTGAACCTATGATAAAAAACTATAATGGTGGCTAATGGTTGATATGTGGTAAGTTTACCACATCCTAACATCTATTTATACTTCCCACTAACAGTTAGAAATCATACATTACAATTTAACTCAAAATAAAACTTTAACTTTCTAATTTTTTTGAATATGGCGCTGTTAATAATCCTCCGGTGCCGTGTGTATTGAGCCAAGCACCACCACTGTGCCGTCTCCTATGTGCTATTTTTTACCTTCTGTCCACCTAGTGTGGTTCTTTTAATGTCTCGGTGTCATCCTTTGACTTCCACTGTACTGCCACTATGCCAAACATCAAGCCTTGATCTCTTGACTCTGACTTCTCTCCCATGCCATGCCTAAGTCCTCTACATTGTGCCTTATGCACCCACAATGCTACCATGTGTAGCCATGGCGCTTCATGGGTTTTTGTTCTGATTCTTTTCGTTTTGGCTCGTTTCCTCCTTTTAAGCATTAATTAGCAGAAAACGTATAAACGCCATTTATTTGAGCTCATTTAAGGATATTTATACTAAATATACTACTAAGCTAAACTTATACATAAGTCTAAATAATAACTTATCAATATAGGCTGGAGTTGATGATGAGATAGAAGCATGAAGTGGCTAGGACGAGGTGGCTAACTTAATTGTTAAGCTAAGGAGATGAGGATTAGTTCAATCCTCATCACCATTAATGAGATCCTCTCATCTTCACTGATCCTCCAAATCATCACTTTCGCTACCACATTCATCTCATCATCGTTGTTACCATCACCAATGTCATCATCTTCATTGCTGTGATCATCACTTTTATTAGGAAGCTCTATTTCTCTTGGTTTCATAAGGTTTTAGATATTTGGTGGTGTATGTGTCTGTTGGTGTCGTGACCAGGGATATGATGATGATGATGGAGGTTTAGAGGCTCACTAAAACCTTTGGGCTATGGTGGTTGGGTTGTGGTTGGTAGTTTGTAGGGGTTGGTGTCATTGTTGAGGGTTATTGTAATTGTTGTTATCGTTGAAACCATGTTGTTTGTTAGTGTTGCTTGATCTCATTGAAAAGGATATCAACATTATGAGACTTGTATGTGGACTCCCTATTGTGTTTTGTACATGTTTGGAACTGTCTAAAAGGTTCAGGAGGTCGTGGGAGTCACAGAGAATGAGGAAACCACAAGAAGGTGATGATAAAAATTGATGCCAACGACGACGCCACGGGCATGAAACCTACTGCGCCACCCCTGGCATCGCCAATCCCAAGGCCAAGATGCCATTTGCGGCGTCTTGAGCCAAAACTTGGAGAAAATGGTTTTTTGATTTCTGGATTCAGACAAGATTCGGACTGGGGTTATAGGGTCATTGTAGGACTAGTATAATACCAAGATTGATCCGAAATGGTTTGTGATAGGTTCACATACATCGGGAAAGATTGAGTGACTCGAAAGCTAAAAATTTGGTACTAAACATAATCGAGCTAAGTGGGACTCATATTCTTATCAATAATGCTTCGTAATTTAGTATATTTAGTTCATATAGCATTATGGTCTTGGAATGGGGCAATGTATTATGATTTGATGGTTTTAAATGTGAAAATACTCGAACATGGTTGATAAGGAAAATTGGGACCGAGGGATTAAAATGTTAGCTTGGAACTTAATTTCCCCCCTTATCCTAGTAAATGGAAAATGATAGCTTGAAAATTGATTTCACCTTTTTATCCTCAGGAACTAGAGTTTTACCTTAATCGTTGTTGTCTACTTAGAGTTGCTAGCTCAGTCAAGCTTGAATAAACAAACAAAATTACATGTCGGCCAACATTTAAATTCTGTGGTTGTGTTCTCGAGTCACGTGAAAACACGATCCAGTGTTGAAATTCGAATTACAAATCATGAATGTAGTTGCATTTTGCTTATTTAACCTGCATTCATTTATAAATTATTTATATCAATTCTCAATGCTGGAATAAATATGTTTTGGATTCATATTGCTATTCATTAATTCATTGATATTAGTTGATGAATGACACATTTATGAGCATCACTTACTGAGCAAGTTGGAGCGCTCACCCCTCTTAACAATTCAAGTTTACAAATCCAAGATTCAACTAAAGGGAAAGAGAAGGCATATGGGTTTTATAGTCTTCTCTGCGATGTAGTGAGCCTTTCTTATTGTAATAAAATGGGATGGGAGGTTTTGTAAATGAGTTTTGTTTTTGATAAACTTTGTTTTCCTTATATCATTTATATTATCAAAAAGACTTTTAATTTTTCTCTGCATATGCTTTGATTTATATTTCGATATTAATATTTAAGTTGAGTTTATCAATTATGGAAGGAGAGACCGCATGCTCTAATTAAGTTTGGCTGGTGTATGAAGACTTAATTAGGGTTTCAGGCTAAGTACCTAATTGGGATAGGGGATGCTATACGCATGTCTGGTGATAGTTTTTCAAACCTTATGGATTATGAATCACTAAACCAAGAAGACCCCGTTGGTGGTTTAATAATCTCCAAACACTTCACGGTCAAAAAGAGGACCCCATGGATGGAAGGTGGATTTCCAACCCAATAGCTCTCAAGAAGAAAACCATGAGAGAAGCGAGCTTCACACCAAATTCTTCTCATACCTACTAGACCCGTGGAGAACAAGTATCAAGTGTAGTCACTAACATGGCAAACACCATACAAACACACACAAGAATGGATTACACTTAGTGCTTATAACTAATGCATAAGATTCATAAAATAGTGATATTTAATCAAGAAAGATAATGGGATGCTAATTATAGAAAAAGTGATGAAAACTTAGTCCTCGCTACTAGCTTAACACCCCGAAATACTCATTCGATGGTCCCACAAGTATCCCAAGCCTCGAGTGTCCTACATACAAAATTTTAAGATATTATTATATGTTTTTAAGTTGTTTATGCCTTTGATTATTAAGTAGTCCTTTAAATAATTTTTTGTCAAAAACCTTCTTGGATAGTAGTTACTGCATTAATAGGGCCGTTATAAGGCTTTCTGCTTGCAAGGTAGCGCACAAATGGGATCATTAGCGCGCTAGCTGCATGGTGTGTAACACAATAATGAACCTCATTATCGCGCTTCTTGTGCTTCAAGACTAGGTCCCACCACAAATCGATAGTGTGCTAATATCCCTTAGTAGCGCACTACGAGGGTCGGTGACCAGAATTCCTTACTTGAGAATTCTGATATTCCCAACCACTGGTGCGACCCCTCGCCATCTCTCGTTACCGTGGACCCCATCCTCAACTTGTAGGGGAGCTTCAACACTTTAAACAATAGCCAACAACAACAATTATATATAAATCGATTATCAAACCATTGCATTCATTCACCATGAACATAACAATTCCTAAAATTAGTTTTGAAATCAAAGTTGAAATCATGACAACCAATATAATCGAACAAAATCTTTAATATAAGTTGACTTTAACACTAAGAAATCGATTTTGATAAAAAGCCCCAAGAATTTGACCGAATTAAACTCATTATATGAGAAGTCGGAATAGAAAAGAAGGGGATTATACCTATTTAGATGATCTTTGAGTGCTTGGACTTTCTTAGGCTGAGAAATCACTATTCTAGCTCTAATGCTCCAAAAAATTCACAATTCCAGCCCTTGCTCGTTAGAGAATGAAAAATCCAGGATTTTTTGTTTTTGGTTTTTTTTTCACGAAATGAAGAAAAGAATAAGTCATGAATATATATATACATACATCTTCTTGTTGGATCATAACCCTCTATCTTGCTTAAGTACTTGCCAAATCTTAAGGCACATCAAGAGCTGTAATTTAAACTATAATGACCTGAATTAATTTAACATGAATTAACTTTAATTAGAAGGATTAAAGGGCCGTAATTCAAGCCTACATGTAAAACTCAGCTAATTCGAACACAAGAACCGAGGTTATGTTATTTTTGTGCGATACGTGCCTATTGTTTATATTTTATTAAATGAACCGCATCAAACTAATTTAATGTATTTAATGTGTGTCGAGATTTTCACGAGAGTTACTACGACAAGTGTACTACCTCGAGATGCGTATAGACACAAGTATCAGGTAGGTCGTTATATGGTAATAGTTGGGTAGCTTAGTCGATTACAATAAAATGAATAATAAGTATTAAGTTATATTAAACATATAAATATAAGACTACTACATAATTAATATATAGGGGTTATGATCCGCTTCGAGATGCGTGTAAGAGTGAGTTGCCGATTAATAAGGTTACTTAATGCTTAGTTTGTTATTGATAAAAACATAAATGATAACCCGCATTCTAAACTATCCAATAAATTGTATGTGCATAAGTTAAAATAGATTGAAATGATTAATGTAAGCCTAAGTTTCAATCTAACAAACATTGGGCATATGATGAACTTAGAGATGAGTTCTTTGTGAGAATTCCAGGGAGATTTGTAGGGTTTCATGGTCTCTTGATGGTTTGAAATCTGATCACAATATCTCCTTTAGATGTGAGTCTGTAAATTGATGAGAGGCCAAGATACCATGACACAACATATATAAGTAAAGGCTTTCTCCTTTCATGCACCAAAAAGGGCTTCAATTGTTTTTGTTGAAACAAAAGAGTGAAATTGAGGGCTGGGATCTTAGAATAATTGGGGCAGATTGTGACCACACCTCCCTTAATCGAGGGCACCGCCCGGCCTAATCCTGTCTTTAAGCCCTAATTCTAGCCATATAGAACTTAACAATGTATTAGTCAGCCTTACTAATAAACCTTACACCATTCTCATACGACAACAACAACAACAACAACAACAACAACAACAACAACAACAACAACAACAACAACAACAACAACAACAACAACAACAATAACAACAACAACAACAACAACAACAACAACATAGCCTCAGTCCCAAATTAATTGGGGTCGGCTACATGGATCAAACTTTTCCATTGTGCTCGATTAAGTGAAATTGATGGTAAGCTTTTCAAACCATTCAAATCCCTTCTAATTAATGCATCCCATGTTAGCTTTGGTCTGCCCCCTACCTTGTCGAATTTCTACAGTTTTTATTGAGTCAAGTTTTCTAGTTGGGGCATTTATTGGCCATCTTTGCAAGTGACCAAACCACCGCAACTGCCCTTTCCTAGTATTTGTATTAATTGGTGCTACTCCTACTTGTCTTTGAATTTCTTTATTTCTCATTCTATCTTTACAAGTTTTACCATGCATCCACCTAAACATCCTCATTTCTGCTAGGTTCAGTTTATGTAATTGTTGTAGCTTTACCGCCCAACATTCACTTCCATAGAGCATTGCTGGCCTAATTGCGATCCTATAAAATTTTCCTTTTAACTTAGTAGGAACATTTCGATCATAAATCACCCCTGTTGCACTCTACCATTTCTTCCATCCAGTTTGAATTCTATGTCTGACATCATTCTCAATGTTACCATCATTTCGTATGATTGATCCTAGGTATATAAAGTGGTTTCCCCTAGGAACTTTTACTTCCACTAATTTTACCACTCCATCGTCTTGATGTCTAGTGTTTCTAAACTCATAGTGCATGTATTAAGTTTTCGTCATACTCAACTTAAAGCCTTTAAATTCTAATGTATTCCTCTAGAGTTCTAATTTCCTATTCACTCCATCTTTTGTTTCATCCACTAAAACAATATCATCTGCAAATAGCATACACCATAGTATATCCTCTTGAATATGTCTACTTAGTTTATCCATAACTAAAGTAAATATACATGGGCTTAAAGTCGATCCTTGATGTAGTCCTATCGTAATGAGAGATTCTTTTGTAGCTCCTCCAAATGTCTTTATACTCGTTACTACTCCATCATAAATATCCTTAATAGTGTCTATGTATTTAGCATGCACTCTTTTTCTTTCTAGAACCCACCAAAGAACATCTCTAGGGACCCTATCATATGCTTTTTTCTAAATCTACGAATAACATATGAAGATTTTTTTGCTTTTCTCTATATTTTTCTAACAATCGTCTTACAAGGAAAATTGCCTCCATAGTTGACCTCCCAGGCATGAAACCAAATTGGTTCTCTGATATTGTTGTTTCTCTCCTTAGCCTATTGTCAATTATCCCCTCCTAAAATTTCACAGAGTGACTCATAAGTTCAATTCCCCGGTAGTTTGAGCAACTTTGAATGTCTCCTTTGTTTTTGAAGATTGGTACGAGCGTGCTTCTTTTCCAATCAATTGACATCCGTTTTGATTTTAAAATATTATTGAAAAGTTTTATTAACCAAGTCAATACAATTTTTTCTAAGCATTTCCAAACCTCTATGGGTATTTCATCTGGGCCACATGCTTTTCCTATTTTTATTCTTTTCAATGCCTCTTTAACTTCCACAATTCTAATATTGCGTGTATAGTTTACATTTCTTTCTAGGTGTGGGTTTTCATATATTATAGTATCAACTTGGTTATCATTAAATAAACTATCAAATTAACTTCTCCATCTCTCCTTAATATCATCCTTGCGTATTAAAACATTTTAATTTTCCTCCTTAATGCATCTTACGTGACTTAGGTCTTGTTTCTTTATCTCTTCATTTGGCTAGCCTATATATGTATATATATATTTCGCCATCTCTATTCCCTAACCTTGTATATAGATCTTCCATGAAATTTATTTTAGCTTGACTGACTACTTTTTTAGCTTCTTTTCTAGCTTCTCTATATTGATTGTACACATCTTCATCTTGACACTTAGGTATTTTTCTATACATCTATCTTTTAATCTTAATTGCTCGTTGGACATCCTTGTTCCACCACTATGTTTCATTCTTTAGTGGTCCCAAGCCTTTAAATATACCTAATGTGTTTGCTCCCACTCTCCTTATGCAACTACTCATTCCTAACCACATTGTATTATCATCCCAAACAATGTAACATCAATAAACTATTCAAAAGAACTGCCCATTTTAAATTGTGTACCTAACACATTAGCCCTGTAATACCCTATTGATCACGTAGACCTTGGGTATTCATTTATTTAGCATGACACATCGACCTCATGTAATAAGTTTGCACACATAGTACTTCGGTATTACCTTTATTAGTTGCTGCTTATCATTATACATTCTCATTATTAATTGAGAAAAATGACATATCGACCACATATAATAGGTCAGCACATATAGTACTTTTGGTATTACCCTTATTGGTCGCTGCTTAATCATTTCACGCATTCGCTTGCATATTACCTTCAAGTAATACCTTATATATCCTATCCTTATTAGTTGTTAAACATGGTTTATCGACCTAATGTCAGGTCAACACATATAGTACTTCATATAACCATCATTGGTAACCTCTCATACATTTCATCAACTTTGTATAGTAGGTCTGTGATGCTAACTAGTTAGCTATACCGACATCCCCAAGTCTTATACCTTATGTGCCGCTTATACCCTAAACCATATCACAAAACTTAAACACACATATTCTAATTTAACTACAATACATAATTAAATAAACACACAATTCATGGTATAAGAATTTGAGCAAGTCTAACAATATAAACATCTGTCAACAATCAACAACATCAAGACAAGAAATGGAGAGAAATATCTCAATCAATTTACTTACCTCTATGCCAATTTCTTAGCTAATATGTCCTCCTAATACCTCGAAACACGTACTTGAACCTTCGAGACTCTTCGCTAGGCTCCTAGTACCATTAGACATGTTTTATAATATGTTTAGACCCTTAGTTAGGGTGTTAAAATTGTTTAAGTTGTTTAGTTTATAGTTAGAAAATTGTAGATTTTGTGCTGTCCTAGCGTGCAGGGTGGAATGTCAAGCGCGCTAATGACCTCACTAGCATGCAACCTCATTAGCATGCTAGAAGCAAGTAACGAGCTAATTATAGGAAAACCTAAAATTCTGTACTTCAAATTCTAAGTTTTCTCCTCCATATGGCCATCTCAAAAGCCTTGAGTCTTTGTTATTCTCCACCAAGGATCCAATACACATCTACCATAATCGCAAGAAAAGTCACACTTCAACAATGATAATCAAATTAAACCAAGTTAATGGTGTAGATCAACTTACCAAGTTGTTAAACACTCCCACCTTGATCTACACCTACAAATCCATCAACACATCCTCTATAGCAACTGATTTCTCTCCTTAATATTCTTCGCCAACTTCCTTAGCTTCTAAGTTTCTGTTATGAAATGAATTGCATGTTTATTCCATGCATTTATATGCATATGACAAGGATGATTTATAGCCCTTGATCTTAATGTAGACAATATCTCGAGGCTAATCTAATGGCTTACATCTTATTTCACATTTCCTCTAACTCTCCACTTACTCCTATTTGGTAACACCAATTGCAACTTAATTGGTCTCTTGATGTGTCAACTCGTATGGCGAAGAACATTAATTGGTTATTGTTTTAACTTGCTAACTTAGGTACATTTAATGTAAATAAACTATAGCCTTATCAAATTTAACTATTTAAGCTACATCAATTAAAATTAGCTTACAACATTACTCTCTACCCCGATCCCATACCGACATGCGTTACAAGATGTTTCTCCGAGCAAGTTTCGACCTCTATATACTAGTAGGAGTGACTTACTATATCTACATGTATACAATGCACAAAGCATACATTATACCACAAACAATATTTTACTCGATTTTTATGCCGAGTGTTCGGTTCATGTACTAGTTCTCGAGCTACATCATGGGTCAATATAGAGCTCAAAAAGGTTATTTTTAAAATTTGAGCCGTTACATAAATAGAGCTCAAAAGGTTACTTTTGAAATTGAGACTTATACAAGGGTTCTTAAGGCAGGGTTTTATACCGTAAATGCATTATCTAACCAATTGCACTAAAAATTGAGATTTCAATTTTCAAATGTGTTTTAACATATTAACTAATCAAAATTGACTTGTATAAGACATTAAGGACTAGGGAGCTCGTAGTCGCGGTCTAATATCGGGTACGAGGTGAGTGAAGGCCGATCAGAGCAGTGTTTGGTGTGTGCGATCAAGTAAGTAAACCCACGAGAATGCTTCACAGAAATAGGTTTATTTTTCTATTTTCCTTGCACGCATCGTTGTTGGTAGTTGACGCATGACCTTGTTATTCTATTTCCTGTTGTGTGTGTATGTTAGTTAGGGATGGATAATGTCCAAGCACAAGACTTTACACGTGTTGATAGGCGTGAAATATATCCACGGGCATCAGGAGGGCTTTAAGGAGATGGTTTGACGTGATTTAGGATCTGATACTTCTCTCGATAATCGTAGTAGGACTTAGCCATCGGTCACTTGGTTACACTTACGGTTTCTCTTTCATTTCGACTATGACTTATACTCATGGTTGGTTTATTTTCTGCCTTATTGATCCACTTGCATGTCTTATAGTCATATTTTATTGGTTTCCTTATGAATACTATGTGGACTTCTCAGGGACTTACTCACTTGAACTTGCCTTTTTTTTAACAAGTTGTAGATCTGTCAACGAGCTGCGGCAAGGCGACTACCTCTGAGATCTTTTGCCGTTAGTTTTGCATTTGATTATGCGTTTGTATATATTTACGTTTTGTCGGGTTTTGGGGACTTTCAGTACGTTGATACATGTATATGAACCATTGTGTACTTATTCGCCTCTTTTTTATACATGGTATCTTTTGGTCGGGTTTCCACCCTGTAGGTTGTTATATAAATGAGATCACTTTATTTTACATATTTTTCATTTATTACAAGGTTTCTACTGATAAATTAACCATTTAACTTGATAAATAATTGGTTACACCATTAAATTAACTAACTTTTGAATAAATCACTTAATTATTATATGGTGAATAATTGGCTAAGTTAGGTTTATTGAAAAACTTACAAACAACTAGATAAGTCACGAGTCATCACTGATAGGCATGCATGATGTAGCGGGGCTTATGGATGCGTCTAAAGATGCGGCGGAGCCTAGTTCGCATCGGGCCGTGCGACCGCCATATATATACCATCACACCATTGATATTCATTATTTGTGTCAATTTGGTCTCTAGATGATCCATCACAAGGTAGGTCTACGGCTTACAAGAAATACATCAACATAGTTCTCATGTTTTATAACTTAGGCAAAAATTAGTTACTTTAGGCACATTAATTGATTAGTTCTATAGCTTAGTATTATTTCTTGAGATTTAAAATCAACTAAGCTAAATTATTTCCTTAAGTTACACATCATTTCTCACCTACGCTACACATATATCGAGGTGCTACTCATCACACTCGTAACTCACGCAAAACACAATATATAAATAGTGTAAAGCTTTTAAATTTGATTAAAAATACACACAATATATAAGCATCATACAAAAATAACAATAAGTTATACCTCGACAACCGTGCCCAAGACTAATTCAGGATGTCCACTTGGTTATGAGCTGGATCCTAATCTGAAAATAGATAATCGATTTATAATTAAATTGGGGGGGGGGGGGGGGGGGGGGGCCATTCCTTTAGTGTTTTTTTCTTTAGGGTATTGGCAAGTGTTTGTCCGCACCAATTCCACTATCTTTCTCAAAATTCTCAAGTTTAGCTTCGACGATTCTTTAATAATTTTAGTACAATGTAATGTGATCGAAGGCGTTGAGCCTAAAATCAACTTTTTAACTCAATTTTTGACAATAATTTGGTCATTCTCTCCAAATTGTCTATTTTAAGGCTGAAAATACTAAAACATGGATAAGTACTGTAAATGGGGAATAAAGTCTCACAAAACACAAAGAATTTACATTAAAACATAGCACATTCACAAACTTATCAAATACCCTCAAACTTAGACATTTGCTTGTCTCGAGCAAAAGAGTATATGATAAATAACTTGAATACAAAAGAATTTGCATCATCTTCTCTAATGCTTACTTTAAATCATTGGTTTCATCCAATCTTATGATTTTTCAAAATTTGAAACAAGAACACTCAGGCGGAGCCAATTACTTAAAGTCGAGATATTTTGCTCACTTTCCTGAGGAATATTTGTCAGGAATAAAGCCTTATATTACTCACAAGTTACCTTGGAATGTAATTTCAAGCCGAAAACTTATAATCTCTAAATAGAGCATTAAATACCAAGATTTCACAAATAGAACTTATACAACCATCTTCACTGACATAGTGAAGACATCATTTGGAGTCAATAGGACTTGTTATGTAAGGTTATTTTGGTTGGGGTGGGATATCAAGGACAATGTATTAAAGGATTCAAAGCACTGTAAAAACTTAACTTAACCTAGCTATAAGCATTCGGACTAAATCTTTTATTAGAGGAGTTTATTATTCTTTTTATTTTTCACTTATTTGATAATACTCCCCTTTTTCTAACCACCTAATTCCTATTTTTGTTTTTGATAGAAATTTTACATTTCCTTTAAATTATTTTAGGTGGGACTTTTTCGCTCATTCACCTTTTTTTGAGGTTTTATACTCATGTTAGGCTTTCTCGCTTTCACTATAATCAAGAAAGTTTTTCACTATGGGTTTAAGGGTTAATAAGTCTTATTAGGTTATGTGTTTAATAATAAAAAAGAAAGAATCAGTTTGGGATCAAAGTGTCTTACTAGGAAATAATGATAGGTGGTTAAGGCTAATGGCAGAAGACATTTATCTTCCCCCAAACTTAGTCTCAAACTAAAACTCAGTTTTGCATAGTATGCAAATTTGTTTTGGAATCTATCAAAATTTAATCTATCAAAACTTAGTTATACTCATGTTAGGCTTTCTCACCTCTATCCACACTAGCACTCTTTTGTGTAATCTTAGTATGAAAAAACAGTTAGAAGAATAAGTTTTTTTTACATAAACTCTAGCTAAGGTCTGGTCTCTTAATGGAAATATTATTAGACCCTACAAGAATATGGTTTTCACCATTATATTTAAGTCGAGATTCATGCGATGCGAATCTTAAGAAAATTCTAATATTTATCCTGAAAATAGAATCGCCTTATCTCTCGAAATTGATAGTGAGGGTGAGACCAAAAATAGAGAAACTAAAAACCGAAATAGGGAGAGAAGGAGAGATATCAAGATCGAGGTTGGAGGAAGGACGATGGACAAAAGATCAAATACAAGAATGATGGGTAAGGTGTTATTGAGTTGCCTATGTTGTTATCATTAGTGTTGTGTTGTTTGTAGTTGGAGATGATGAGTGTGGATGGGAGGCTTAGTTGCCTGAGGAAAATGATGGCACTGGAGTCATATCTAATGCCCAAACGTGGCTTGGGGTTAGGTCAAGCACAACCCCAATCAATGAAAAAAAAAGATGGATTGATCTACACGTAATAGAGAAGACAAAGAAGAAAAAAAAGGGTTATATTCCTTCAGATCAGACCAAATTGGTTCTAGTTCATCTGAACTAGACCGGTCCAATTTAGGGGTCATAACCTCCTCATAAAAAAAGTAAATTAAGGAAATTCATAAAAATCCCAAAAAATGGGAAAAAATAAAAAAATTATATTTTCGGGCCAAATCAATCTAAATTATAGTTTTCTATGAAAAATGTGAATTTTGGATTATTTCATGACTTTATACTTAGGTTTTTACCTCGTAAAATGTAAAATGGTCCTTTTGACCTTAAAAGTGGCAATGGGTTGTGGATTCGAGTGGGACTTGAACTGGGGTCTTTAGAGTAGTCGTATGACATGTAGAACACCTAAATTAACTGAAATGAATTCTTTTGGGGACTCAAATAGTATGGAAAGGTTAAGAAAGCTCGACACAGGTAAGTGAGAATCATATTCTTATCAATCCTGCTTTGTAAACTAGTGTATTTAGTACATATAGTATTATGAACTGGGATTGGGGCAACATACTATTATTTGACTATTTTATATGTGGAAAATCTTAGAAATGGTCGATAAGGTGGACCGAGATTGAGGATTGAAAAGGTATGGTTGATGGATTCGACCCTTAGTCCTAATGAATAGAAAAGGTTTGCTTAAAAATGGATTCCGCCCTTTTATCCTATGTTAGCTAGAGTTTACCTTAATCGTCATTGTCCATTTGGAGTTAGTAGCTTAGTCAAGCTTGAATAAAATGACATAATCCCTTGTCAGCTAACAAGCTGATTCTGTAGTTGTGTTCTCGAGTGACTAAGAGTATGAATTTGTAATTAAAGTCAAATTTACAAGTCACGAGTATAGTTGCAGTTGACTTTTGAACTTGCATTTCGTTATATATTATTATGTCATTTTTAATATTTGAATAGATATGTTTTTTATTCATATTGTTATTCATTAGTTCAAAGATAGTAGTTGGCAATTGATATATTTTCGAGCATTACTTTATGAGCAAGTTGGAGCGCTCTTTCCCCAATTAACATTTTAGGCTATCAAAGTGCGCTTCAATTAAGGAATATAGTTAATTAGGAGTTTATAGTCTTCTCTACGATGAATTGATTTTCCTTTGTTTATATATAGTATTGAATTAGTGTTTTGTAAAAAAAAGGTTGGAATATAGTTTTATGACCAAACTTTATGCCGATTCTTGTATATCTTGTATTTTATCTAATTTTTTTTAAATACCATTGTATTTTGTTTTTAATTATTATTTGATTATCAAGATATACATGTTGTGTCTATTAGGTATTAAGAGGAGGCCGCTGACTCTAGTTAAGTTAGGCTAGTGTACTAGGGCTTAATTAAGGTTTTAGGTGGGTATCACCCTAATCGATAATCGGGATAGGGGATGCTACATGCATCATCTATCTAATAACAATGTGAATATATATATATATATCTATACATCAATATAAGCCTTGCAAGTCTATATAAGTCAAGACGCATCTCACTAAGTCCTGACTTAACCTAATTACTCTAATTAGGCACTTGAAAGTCAGTAATTAGACATATTTTATAATGTAATTTAAGTTGATTTTAGATATAATGATGATATTACACTAGTTATTCTCTTGTTTTTGTGATTTTAGGATTTAATTAGGAAAATGATGAAATGGGAGAAAAAAAGCAAGGAGAGCAAAATAGTCAACTAAAGATAGTGCTAATGATTAGCCAGCGATGTGAAAATACAATAAGAATCACTATCTAAATCGACAGTAGAGAAGAGTCATCGAATCATTAGTGAATTGGGAATTACATAAGAAATCAGTAACTAAATTAGTGGAGCTTGGAGACTAATTTCTTGCGATTAACCCAGAGATTTGTGAACATAATGGAATCGCTGACAAATTGCTAAGGTCGGTTATGAATTATTTAGATTACTACAAATAATTTGAGTTTAACTATGATATCTATAACTTAGGAAATTATAACTAAGACCCTAGGGCTTTGACATCAAGCGCTACCTACCTCTCCCACAATCTCTTTTTGTCTTTTATTAGTAGTAAATTAGTTTATGTTTGAAGCTATGCTAGAGCTTTGATTTATTTCATTAAGAGGTAGTTGTTAAATTATGTCTTCTAATTATATTATTGTGTTATTTATTTCTAGCATGATTGAGTAGTTTATTAATCTAAACAAACCCTAGACATGTATATACTTTGGATTGCTATATAGTTATAATTAAGGAATAATGAACTTAATGCTTTAAATCTCGTCATAAACAAAAATCACGAGTTAAATAAGTTGTTTTTGCGTATTCAAATTAGTAAGGATTAATATTGCATTCATAGGTGTAAATATGTATTATGGTATTTTGATTCTGAATGTACGTATATGATTATTGACAACACTTATAGAAGTAGTAACTAAGATTAATCTATAGGACAATATTACCAGAGTGGATGTTCTACGTAATTTTATTTAAATTAGTATTTGATTTAGATTAGGCATGCTTATCATTTAGTGTTAAAGCTATCGTATTTCTATTTTATTGCGTTTTATCTAATATGTATATTTACAATGATTACAAGGTTAGGTAATAGAGATGGAGAAAAAAAATATATAGGCTAGCAAAATAAAGAGATAAAAGAAACAAGACCTAAGTCATGTAAGATGTATTAAGGACGAAAATCAAAATGTTTTAACGCGCGATGAGGATATTAAGGAGAGATGGAGAAGTTACTTCGATAGTTTATTTAATGATGGCCAAGATGATACTATAATAGATGAAAACCCACACCAAGAAAGAAATGTAAACTATACACGCAATGTTAGAATTACAGAAGTTAAAGAGGCATTGAAAAGAGTGAAAATAGGGAAAGCATGTGGCCCCGATGAAATACCCATAGAGGTTTAGAAATGCTTAGGAGAAATTAGATTGACTTGGTTAACAAACTTTTCAATAAAATTTTAAAATCAAAACAGATGCCAATGGATTGGAGAAGAAGCTTGTGTTTCTTTACCATTTACCTATAGTGCTGTTTTAGGAATCATAGATGGAAAGATCTTAGAAGAGATTATGTAAGTAATTAGGCATCAGTTGGATTGATACTTCAAATAGGAGATACAATTACTTTGGAGGACGAAATGAAGGTTGTTGGAGCACTTGGCTCAAAAGAAATGCAAGGATCTTCAATTGCACCGAGAAGCAGTATGGGGGGTTTGAGATTCCAACGAACACAAAGCTATTAGTTAATTTTTCGATGAAAATTTAAATCTTCGGAGATCCATTAAATAGTTGACGAATGATGTGAAAAACTAGCAATCTTCACCTTTGTACAGTTTATATTTTCTTCGTTTGCTATATAAAATGTCATTCATTGTCAAAATGAAACAATATTTATAATAATCAAGGCTTCAAAAGCCAAAGGCATAAAAAAATCAAACAAATTCCAATTAATTATCCCGCTAAAAGAATCAAAAGAACAAACAAATCTTACATAAATAATACTTGCCACCTCCCTTCCTTTTCCACAGCAGATAATCTATTTCACCTCACTCCAAAACTGCCAATTTCTTAAGAGGAAGAACTCTTGATTTTGTGTCGATACATAACACGCTTCTTCTTGAATGCTGAATTGTCAATTGTAATCACAATCTTCCCGGGCTCATTGTTCTTGAAAGAGTTCCGGACGGGTTCGTCATTGGCATTCATCTTCTTCTCCTTCTGAACAATGATCGTGTAAGACCCTTCATCAGTAGGAACAAATTCCTCTTTGTAGTTCACCTCCCATCCCGACACGGTCAAATCCCAAACAAGTGTTGTTCCAACCTGTTAAAATTGCAAGATCAAAAGATGAAATCAAGACACATGAATGAAATGTTCAAATTTCATTTTCGTAGTACCTCAGGTTGAGGAACTTCAATAGTTTCTTTTGATCCACCCTTGATGAAGAAATCCGAAACAGGGCCATCTTCAATAGAGAAATCGGAATCATTCTCTCTTTTCAATCCACCATAATTGACAGGTACTTGTTCAGCTGGAATATATCTGTCATCATAAAGTAGAAAAGATGGAAATTATAAAATTCGTTCAACGAATTCACATGAAAAATTTTCTAAATACATAGAGAATTTTATGGTTGCTATTTGAAATCGAATTTGCATAAGATGGAAGTGAAATGTAGGTAAGAAATGTACTTACTTGAGAAGGGTTTCAGTGACCTTCGCCGGACGGGCAAAAAGAAACTTGCTCTTAGTCCTTTGAGTCAAGAAAGGAGACAGAAGAGCATTGAAGGCATAGTACCAGAAAGGCACGTTGATGAAGATCTACAACAATCAATCAAAAGCACAAACACCCAGATCAATTCAATAGCCAAATTTTGAGGATCAATAAAGAAAAGCTTAAAAATTGAAGCAAAACAGAAAAAATATCTCCTAGATCCTCTTACTTACATTCCTTGCAACAAATTCAGGGTAGTTGTCCTGCAAAAGCCCAACAGCTTGCTTTGTGGCGACTCGAAGCTCCTTCTTCGAAGGTCCAGGGCTGTTCTTAAGATCAGTAATTTGCAGCAACGAAGAGACACCACCAGGCTTGAAATCAAGATTTTTTATCCCTTTCTCCATCAACTGAAACCTCCACCTCAAAAACTCCTGTCGCTTCTCCTCCGTCCCAAACGTCTTCTGATAAAGCTCCTCATTTTCAAACACCCCATAAATGTTGTAGCACACAGGGTGCCCTTCGCGATCCATGCCGTCCATATATGCAACTTGGCTGAGATCTCCCCCCAATTCTTCCTCCAAAATTGAATCAATCTTGTTTTCCTTCCTCCAACGAAGGGTGTTTCTCAGCATCTCAAATGCATCATTGACCTTGAATTCTCTAGCCCTCAAGAACTTCAAAAGCACAACATCGATCCCCTCGGCGCCTTTGCTGGGCAAAAGGGGCACACCCCAGAGAGATATGTTCTCGTCGACGACAATCGGGACGGCGAGTTCAGGATCAGGATTCTCCTCAATGGGTTTCGCACCCTCTGCATAATTCTCCTCTTTGGGTGGTGGTGCTGCTTCATCAGTCTTCACTTCAACGGCTTTTTCTTCACTGCCCTCATTCCCAATCTTCTCTTCCTTGCTTTCCTCGGCAGCTTTATCAACTTCTTTTTGTTCCTCCTCTTTCACGGGCGGCTTCCCGGTCTCCTCCACTTTCTTCTTGTCCACTTCATTGTCAAAGATCTTGTTATTGAGAATGACTTCCTCAACCTTCTGTCTCAGCTCACTCAGCGCCTTCCTCTCGTACTCCTTCAAATCGGACCCCAACGAGCTCTCCTCCTTGAACGACGCGCTCTTCGTTACATCCGGTGCTGCAGAAGCCTCACCCCTATTTTCAGTCTTCTCCTCTGTCTCTTCATTTGCCGGCTTTTCGATCACCGCGTCTCTCTCCACCACCACGACCACATCTTCACCAGCATCAGCATTACTGTTGGTGTTCTGGGGCTCCTCCGCCAATTGATTGTCCTTAACAGCAGCAACTTCCGCAGTCATGGTTGGTTGCTAGTGAATCAATCCCTCAGAAAACAATAACCTTATTGCTAATTAAGTGTCAAAGAGAATTGAGATAGAGAGAGGAAAGAAGAAGAAACTAATAATAGGTCTCGTTCTTTCTCTCCTCCTCTTCTTTCGGTCCTTAGTTTCCTCTCCTCCTCGTTATATTTGTGTTGTTAGAGCTGAAGAGGGGGATGTGTTTTGTGTTTGCGACATTTTTTTCTTTTTTTTTTGTGTTTCTTTTTCAACGGTTACATTTCGATGATTGGTGTGTTTCAAACTTTGAAAAATTCAAACCCCAACCAACGGTAACTGATCTGGAATCCAACGCATTCGAGCCGTTTTTTATTCTCTCCGATCTCTGCTTTTTTTTTTTTTTTTTTTTTTTTTTGAGTTGTCCTATACGGATATTTTATGCCACACCAAGTATACTAGTGACTTTTAGACTGTCAAATCAGTAGCAAAACAAAAGCTACGTTACTCGAGGTGCATCTGACGATTTAGAAATAGAGTGTGTTTGGTTGGCGAGGAATTTGTTGTAGCCTTTTTTTGTTTATCTTTTTTGTGGTTAGCCTGGCCCTGGCCGAGCGGACAGCAAAAAGTTTGTTCGGTGAACGAAAGGGAATCACTCGGTGGGGCCCACTCCAACGAATTCCATTCCTCTTCTAATCTCATGCACCGCGGCGTACTGGAAATTCAGTACGAGTCATCCCTTGACTAGAATGGGTCATTTTATGGGTTAATTTCACATATGATCCCAACACTGTGTTTTTTCATTTTTGATCACAAAACTTCGTTTTAAAAAAAAAAAATGATCATCAAACCTTATAAAACTTTTACTCATAGTCATTCTATCAATATATATTTCGTTAAGTGGCCGTTATATAGTGATGATTTGGTATAAGACATTAAATTTAATTATCCAAATTTTTTAAAATAAAAAAATTATTTTTTTTCATCTGTCATTTGTAATACACCATTGAATATGCTTAGCCCCAAAATCTCACTTCTATTTTTAATTTATCAGTAACTTATTTTATTTTGTGGATAAAATCAATAATTTCGTTTTTTATACATATGAAGTTTATATTTTTTTACTTTAAATGTAAAAACTATTTCAATTTTTTTTTTAAAGAAATAGTACTTTGATCCGACCGAGTTTATCCCAGACGGTCACCCAATCTCAACTGAAAAATCCTATATACATTTTCTATTTATATATAAAATAAAGAAAATTATATTTACTTATCGTATTCTTATGAAATATATACTTTTGTACTTTAAATATCAAGTTATTTTTATCTTTTCTAAAAAAATATTTAGTTAAAATGATTTTGACATTTAAAACACAAAATATTTTTTTAAGTATATAATAAATAAATAAATACTTATTTTATAAATAAAAATATAAGCTAGACTGCCTACCCATGAACATACATGTGAAAAATTCATATTATTATTATTATTATTTTGAACAAATTTAATTTTTAATACCGTATCTTCGTCAATTCAGTGTCATGTCATTGTTATTTAACGGTAATGCGATAAAAGATAGAGTAAAATTTTTGTACGGTTTGATGATTGTTTTGAAAAAAAATAAAGTTTTGTGACCAAAAAAAAAAAAAAAGTTTTGTGATGATAAGTAAAATTAATGATTCAACTTTGATATGCTAATCTTTTGGTGTTAGTCTATTGGACATGCGCACCGTCATTGACATATTAACAATGACTTTAGCAATTAAAACGAAAAAACAAAAAACAATGAATTTATTAGTATTATAATATTATTAGTTTGATAGATAAATTTAATATTATTTTGTCCACAAGGATTTGTATTCGTATTTTTATGTTTTGCATTAGATTAGTTGTGCTTAGCTTTTGGACAATGATTTCTAGGCAACTAATAAACAAAATCTCTATTTTTATAAAAAAAAAAAGTTAGATTTTTACTTAAAAAACTAAATTTATTTAGACTTTAATGGGTCGAATTCACAACATTCCAAAACATTACCTTTTGGCAAGTGATGCCTCATGCATCTCAGCATAGATGCTTTGACAACTAAATTTCTCTAGAAAACGAACTTGCTCAACAAACCTTAATTAAAATTTTCATTTTTCCCTTATGCCAACTGACATTTTTACCCTCCATATAAAAGGGTGTTTGCTTCCACATACTTTGCTCATCCTGCTCACCCATGCATCAGTCACTCAACCAATTCTCCTCTCACAAATTGCCATTCACCTCCGGCTAACACACCAACAATTTTCGAGCGAAACCGCATCCATTCGATGTCGTGTGTGCATTCATCACCTCTTTCAGTGTCTATTTGGTCATACCCCTCGTCATTAGGGCATCTAACCGGCCTAGATTATTCCATTCCTTCGATAATTAAGTAAGCCACGAGAATATTTCATTATTTCCTTCCGCGACCTAAATTTTCTAAAATATTTGAGATGCATATTAATTCTCAATTATCAATTCAAAGTCTTGGTTATTGTAACCACCAATTTTCCAGCATCGTACGTTACACGTCATAATGCTGGGGAATCGATGGGTCAACTACCTCGATTGCCCAAACAACGCCGTAGCTAGCGTCATACCGCCTATATGTAAGGCGTTGGCGTGGTGCTGGGCACGAATTTGGAATTCCAGATCCGAATCCAATTCTCAAGTTCCCCAACAACTCATGCGACCCCTAGGGATCCAAATCCAATCAAAATAGTAAAAAACACCTCGCTAGAAACCAAAAGATCAATTTAATTTCATCAAAGAATGTATTTAAAACTAAATACACTATTTATATATAGATCTTGCAACTCTATTTGAATAAACAAAAGAAGAGGAGATGGAGATGTCCCAAATAGGAATCAAAGCCTACGGTTCATTTTCCATCTCACAACATTAAGAGAAACCATGATTTAAATCCATTTTTTTGTTTACCAAAGTACCCTCATGTATATTTTTAATCTTTGCCATTATGATTTGTTTGAATCGTTGGACAAGTCATTTAAGTTTATTCTCTTTCCCTCAGGCTAAGTTTCACACCTAAGTCAATTAATATTATATAATTTACACATTAATCACTCCATTAAACAAATATCATGCATATTTACTAAAATAACCTCGATGTCAGAATAATTTATCGGAATATACTTTAGGGGCATTACAATATTTTCAATTTTAGGAAGTTTCGTCATTGAAAAGAAAAGAAAATCATACCTCAAGATTCAAAGAGATCTGAAAAGTGCTTTGCCATATAGTGTTCTCGCTCCCAAGTTAACTCTTCATCTCCATAGAATTGCCACCGCACCTTAATTAATGGGATCTCCTTGTTGGGAAGCTTCTAAACCTTCCCGTCAAGAATTTGAATTGGTTGCTTATCATACAACATGTTTTCCCTCAAATCAAACTGAATCCAATCAATGGATGGTGTATGCTTAGTCGACATCTTCCGCAACTTGGATACATGAAACACGTCGTAAACTCCCGCTAGTTGATGTTGCAAAGCTAACTTGTAGGCAACATGACCAATTTGTTTGGCTACTTCAAATGGTCTAATGTACTAAGATGAAGCTCCCCTTTTAGCCCAAATCTGTAATATCTTTTCACAATGAAACTTTAAACAACACATAATCATTCTTCTTGATGTCAACACCCTGATAACCCTTATTAGCATACATTTTCTGTCTGTCTTGTGCGGTTTGTAGTCATTGCATAATCCGCTTAATATTCTCGGTGTGATCCTGTATAATCTTTGGCCCTATCAACACAGTGTTACCATCATTTGCCCAACATATCTGAGACCTACAAGGTCTTCCATAAAGTGCCTCGATTGGTGCCATACTAAGGCTTGCTTGAAAACTATTGTTGTAGGCAAACTAGCATAACAATAAAATAGTCATCCTAACTTCCAGAGAAATTTAACATACAAATTCTAAAAATATCCTCTAGAATCTGGATAAGTCTCTCAGTCTGCCCATTTGACTGAAGATGAAATGAAGTGTTGAGATTGAGTCCGATTCCCATTCAAGTCTGTAAACCCTTCAAAAACTTGGAAGTAAACCGTAAATCTCGATCCGAAATAATAGACACCGAAACACCATATAGCCTCAAGATCTCATCAAGATATTTCCCGCTTAGCTTGTCCACTGGATTTCTTATGGAAATTGGTATGAAGTTAGTAGACTTAATCAAACAATCTATAATCACCTAAACTGCATTGTGCTACTTCCTTGTCATCGACAAACTGGTCACGGATTTATGGCTATATTTTACCACTTCCTCTCTAGAATAGGTAGGGGTAGTAACATCCTTCAAAGCTTCTGATGACCCAATTTCACTTGCTTACAAGTCACATATTCTTGGATATACTTAGTAATATCCGCCTTCATCCTAGCCACCAGTACATTTATTTCATGTCATGGTACATCTCGATGCTTCATGGATGAATAGTATAACATGATTGATGAGCTTCCTGAAGTAAATCCTCTAGTAATTGTGCATGTGGTGGTATCCATAGCCTATCCTTAAACCTCAATGCTCTATCCACCGAAAGCTTCCAATCTAAAATTCCCTCACTGTAAGCTTGTGATTTGTACGTGCCATACTATGAATCAACTCTTTGACAGTCTATAACTCTTGAAACAACCTCTGTTTCTACTCTCATCTCAACTAGTACTGAGGAATCTGAAACATCGAGTTCTCCCATTGGTAACTAATGTATGCACATCATTGAGAACTCCTCAAGAAATATATACTCCTTTGTCATCATTATACCCACATCCTCTGTTTTCTTCCTCACACGACTCAAAGCATCTACCCTAACATTTACCTTTCCAGGATGATACTGAAGTGTGAAGTCGAAGTCTTTCAAGAACTCAAGCCAACGTCTTCGTCTCATATTCTACTCACTTTGGGTGAACAAATACTTCAAACTCTTGTGATTTGAGAACACTGTGAACTTCTCACCATACAAATAATGCCTCCATAACTTCAGAGAAAACATAACTACTACTGCTAGTTCTAAATCATGAGTTGGGTAGTTCTTCTTATGTACTTTCAACTATCTCGAAGTATAGGCAACCACTTCCCCTTCTTGCATAACACATATCCCAAACTGATTTTGAAGAATCATTATAAAGACTTGATTTCGAAAGTACCAATATGTGTGTTGAAGTCAGTTTGTCTCGCAATTCCTTGAAAGCAATATTGCATTCTTCTATCCACTTTAACTCCTCATTTTTCTGAGTTATCCTTGTCATTGGTGCTGCAACCTTTGAGAAGTCGTTCACAAACCTCCAGTAGTAACTTTCTAATCCCCAAAAACTTCTTATCACTATCACTATGGTGGGTTGTGGTCACTTTGAGATGATGTAACTTTAGCTGGATCTACAGAAATTCCTTCTGCATTCACCATATGACCTAGGAATTGCACATCCGAGACCTAAAAATCGCACTTGCTAAACTTCACATACAACCAGTGATAATTTAAAGTCTGTAAGGTCACTCTGAGATGTCTCTCATGCTCTTATTGAGTCTTAGAATAAATCATGATGTCATCGATGAAGATAATGACGAACTTATTAAGATAAGGCCTAAAGACTATGTGTATGAGATTTGTAAACACTGCAGGTGCATTGGTAAGTCCAAATGGTATCACTATGTATTTATAATGTCCATATCTCATTTCGAAAGAAGTCTTCTTTATGTCTTCCTCATATATTCTCAACTGGTGATATCCTGACCTCAAGTCTATCTTCGAAAAGAACCTCGCTCATCGCAACTGGTCAAATAGGTTATCGATCATAGGGAGTGTATATTTGTTACTAATGGTTAGCCAATTCAACTATAGATAGTCAATGCACATCCGCAAACTACCTTCTATCTTCTTCATAAACAATACCGGTGCTCCCCAAGGCGACATACTTGGGTGAATAAAACCCATCTCTAATAGTTCTTCCAACTAAATCTTCAACTCAGCTAAGTCTTTGGGTGTTATCCTGTATGGTGGTATATAAATGGGTTTCGTACTAGTAATAAGGTCAATAATAAAATCAATATCTCGGGTGGAGAGGCTCCAGGCAAGTCTGAGGGAAAGACTCTCGGGAATTCTCTTACCACTAGAATATGGTCAAGTTTGACTTCATGACCACCATTCTCCATGGCTATCAAACTCATGAGAGTTTCTGACTCACTAACTGTTTCTACCCTCCTACAGGTGGCAACTTGGCTAGGTGCATGATCTCTACATCTGAATGGTGGTATATCGAGAATCTAAAAGGTAACGACTTGCAAAAATAGTTGATACTGGCATGGTAAGCTACTAACCAATCCATTCCAACATGGCATCATACTCTAAATACACAAAGACTTAAAATTATGTCATAAAATGTGATTCCCAATTTTAATTAAACACCCCTCGCACACCATGTTAAAATATTTTTTCTTATTAGCGGTCATACTCAAGATCAAGAATGTACAAGCTCTAACCGATTTCAGTCCTAGCTCATCCACCATCTTACCAAATAAAAATGAAACACTAGAACCGGATCAAACAAGGTATGCATGCCCCTATCGCATGCACATTTAATCCTCTCCCAATAAAAACCTTTTCATCTAATGGTATACCTTGCATAAATCCATCCATATTGTCCCAAAATTTGCATTTGATGCTCTCGTTTATCCTACTTGTGGTGCATATGCGCTAAGTATGTTAATCTTTTCATCTCCAATAATTAATTTAACTAGAATTAATATATCCCTCATTCTCTTGACCTCTACGTCCTTGTCCTTATAATCATTATCCATAAGAATCCCTACTCCATTGCATTTTCTATTTATACCAGGGTACAACAATTTAAACCCTGTGTTTCCTATTTCTCTACTCTTTTCTCCTACCCATTTTGTCTCTTTAAGGCAAGCAATATTGACTCTCCTTCTAATTATAGTACCTACTAGTTCTATTGACTTTTCTGTAAGTGTTCTTATGTTCCATGTTCCTAAACGATTTTTTTTTCCTTTTTGTGTTTGTTTTCCTTTTTTATTTCTATTTTGTCTAAAAGTTCTAGTCTTCGTATCTATGATTTTATTTTTGTTTTCATATTTGTTTTGAACTAGCTTCTTTACCCATACCATCATCTATGTGGGAACCCTTGCTCATTTTTCTTCATATCCGGACGATGATGTGCAAGGACTAGCTTCTTTACCCACACACATTCTATGTGTGGAACCCTTGCTCATTTTCTTTATACTCAGGTGACAATGTGAAACACACCCTTGTACATATCTCACTACACCTGGGCTCCGATGCAGCGTGACGCTAGGTGGTACGCCCCAACATTTATATGTGTTTAATCCATTTCATGAAGAGTGACAAGTTTTACGCTGGCTGTCAACCTATCACAACCCTTCTCAATTTTTCAAGAATGGAAAATGGTTTTGGGTCCCTATCTCTATTCGAAATCAAAATCCAAAAATGAAGCCCTAGTTTTCCAATATGTGCAAAATCATAATGCACTTGTTCCTTTCACTCTCAATCACTAGGAATTGACTTATCTCACTTAGAAGTGATCAAACTTTAGCTCTAAAGGAATTTATGCTTAGTGGTTGTAGTGAGGTTTTGGTGCAAGTGTGAATAATGGGGTGAAAATGGGGCTTAAAGCGTCACCGCTGCATCGAGGACGCAATGGGGTGTTTATTCTATTTGCCCAGCTGCCTTGTTGGTGCCGTCACTAGCACCTACTATGCTGTGGCTCATGCCCATGGCATCGAGCTCTCTGTCAATATGATTTGCATGTATTTTTTATTAATTTCTTTCTAATGCTTCTCTGACTTTATGTATCACTTACACAAGATGTTGTGATCATATGAAATCCATGTAAATATAAAAATTAGTAAATTCTACATTTGATTTGCCCTTGTACCTTACCTTCACCACTTTAAACTCCTTATCTCTTTTGCGCTCTTCAATGAGTTAGCGAGATATTTCCATTCCGATGAATCATCACCCGGTAAATGGTCTTTCATGCACATTTGACACAAATTTTTGAAAGTTAGAGCTAAAACCTATTTATTGTAAGTATTAAACTAAATAACGAACTACTAACTGAAATTTAAAAACTTAAAATTTAAAAACCCTTGAGCCGCCTCCCAGTAGTGTTTAATTTAATTTCATTAGCCCATCGCCTTTTCGCTCATTTAGTTTGAGTCTAAATCAAGAAACTCCATTTGCAGATCGTAGATTATGATGTCATTCCCGTTCGGATGTATTTCTTCACCATCAACAAAGACAACCTTCTCAGTGTCATCATCCTCATCGATACTCATCGTGATATTTTTATCTATTGTGTACAAATTTGCATCGACAATGTTCAATAATAGTCACCCAAGTATCATAAACACATCATCGTCCATATTGTGGTTCATAACCTTGAAATCCGTGATGAATGTGAATCTATCCAATTTCACATGCACATTCAAGACTCTCCTAGAGTTAGTGTCATGTTTCCATTTACTAGTTGCAAATTGATGGTATCTTGACAATTGATCTATAAATGGTGTGCAACATGTCCATTAGTGGCACGACATTAATTGAGATTCCCACATCACATAAGACATTTATAAATCGGTGCGGGTCAATGTTTATCAATATGCATATCTCTCTAGGATCTCTCATTTTGATAAGTTGAAGTCTCGAGATGAACTTCAGCTTTGGTTTCGACTTCTTCGGAATCACCTTAATGTCACTATCATGTAGGGCTTCTTCAGATCACGCTTCATCTTTTTGCTTGGCCTTCCATTTTTGCTTGGCCTTTTTTTTCTTCAAGGCATTAATTCTTTATTTCATGAAACCATCAAGTTCATCTTGCCTCATTTTCATGTTGTGCTCATGCATTTCTTCATGCTCCCTCATAGCCAAAGCGTTGACTTTTTCTAGCTTGTACTTTACTTGCTCTTGTCTTGATTCTTTTGTTGACATAGTCCTCATCATGTGAATTGCACTCTCGATCTCCTTGGTATTGGTGACGGTGTTGCTAGGAAACTATCCTTCTTTTCTCGAATTCAAGGCTATAGCAAGCTGATTAATTTATCTCTATAAGTTCTTAATGGATTGTGATCACTTATTATCCATCCTCTTCATAGCTGACTGTAGTCATTCCATCTATTTCTCATGCTTCTCATGGTGCTCCCTATTGCTTATGTCCATGGCTTGCAAGTATTTCTCAATTGACTTCAACGAAGTCATCTATTTGCTCTGCCCCAGCTTCCCCTGTTGGACTTGTTGATCGAAGCCTTGAGGTAACTTTAGTGCATTACTAAGATCTCCTTAAGTTCAGGTTGTTGTTGTATCCTTGATAAAACTATTGATGAGCCATTCCTTTTGGCTTGAAGTTATTCCCGTAGCTTTTGTTGTTTGTGAAGTTGGTATCTTCATACTTTATTTCTTATTGTATGTCCATTTGGTTAACCACCATGACATGGTGATTATTAGGTTAATGTGATACTTGGGGACCTTGGTTTCCCATCTGAAGTTTGCCATTTGACTGTTCAAACTTAATAGTTGTTTCATAATTGCAGCTTGCAAGTCAATCTCATACACCCCTGCTGGTTTCCTTACTGTGGAATGAGTACCGGCTGTAGAACTTTAAGACACAATATCAAAGAGATCCAATGCTACATCTACTAGTGTTTTCGTGCTGTATGGTTTATTCCATAGTAAAAAATCTAGAGTTGTGCTCATTTCATGTATCCTTGTCCCGGACATCTCTTTAGCATTTCTTTGAATATTTCCCTAGTCACGTTAAGAGACTCAACATCTTCTTATTTGAATTAATTGATTTTCAGCTTCCTCTTACTAATCTTCACTGGGGGAAATAACTTATTAGGAAATCTTTCATTGATTTCTACCGACTAGGTCATAATCCCTGCGTTTAGTCCTTAGAACTAGGATTTAGCTTTTCCACCCAATGAGAATGGGAAAAGTCGCATCATGATTACCTCTTTTATAACTCCGGTGATGTGCACGGTGTTGTAGATCTCCAAAAATCCTCATTATGTGCAATTAAATCTTCATTGGATAGCTCTTTGAATAAGCTATTTCGCACCATGTTTATCAGAGACGATCTTGGTTTGAATTCAGTGGTGTTGGCTGGAAGCCTTATAAATCTGTTGTAAGTCTTCCGAACTTCTGCTTGAAGTAGTCACGAAGGCATCTCTATACTTGCACTCTACCCTGCACTACCAGATCACCTGCGGGGTGGTCATTCCCACGACCCCATTGTTTGTTTTTAGCTTGCTTCTAAGCCATCTTGATCCTTTTCTTTTTCTTTCTTTTGTTCATTCTTTCAATCTCTGGGTCATAAGGCACTAGGTGTTTTTCTCCTTTGCTATGCATGCACTAGTTATCCATGAAAATAAAATATAAAAAGTCAAGTGTAGAAAGTCAAACTTGAACTTAAGCCTTTATTTTTCTATATTTTTGTTTTTATGAACTTGAAAGTAAAGTACTTAAAATAAAACTTAGCAACTTTTCGAACTAAGTAATAAAAAGTGGCTACCTATCTCCAACAACAGCGCAAAAACTTGATGTACCTGTCACAAGTATAACGACTTGCTTATAGTAATAGTGTAGTCGACTTACATTGACTATGGATATTGTCCTCAAAGAAAGGTTTTTGCACTGGTTGAATACCTATTTAAATTTGAACTATTGCTAAGGAAATTCCTTTTTTAAATGGTTTTATAGTAAACTACTCTACAGAACAAAACAATATAAACTTTACTTAAACTCTTATATTAAGCATATCTTAGTTCACAACTTCAGTAAGGTAATGAAATACTACGCTTTTCAACCACTTTTACATCTTAATATGTTGTATCCAATGCCTAATTAAAATAAACATATTTCCTTTAAATCTACTTTAACCACTATTGTGATAGAAAAGATTCTAATGTGCAAACTAGAACTCAACCTATCGGTGTGAATAACTTAAGCTCTGCATTGCTTTAATGTTTCAAATCTTTGGGTTCATAACCAATTAAATTTACCATCAGTGCTTCCTTAATCAATAGCTATTGCTTAATGTTGTGTATTTTACAGTTGTAACGTTTATGTCCAGCTTAAAAGCTTCAATGACCATGATAACTTCTAAAAGCTAACATCAATAAAGACATGATCAAGATGTCAAAACATTACGTTTAGAATCAATAAAAATTGTAGCCATTGCACTTATATTCACTTTCTACTCATATTCATATCATATTGTTTATACCATATGATTTATTGATCCCTAAGATTAATAGGCTACTCACACTTCATTGAAACACACATATCAAAATTCATAATCGAAATCATTGAAAATCATATGATTTCAATTATGAATTTCGGTGTGTGTTTCTTTGTGAATTCGAAATCAAGGTAAACCTATGTTAAATACTCTAATGGGCTAATGGTTGATATCTTGTTAGTTTATCACATCCTAATACATATTTATACTTCCTAATGACAATTAGAAACTTTACTATACAATCTAACTCGAAATAAAACTCCAATTTTTTAATTTCTACAAATCTGGTGCTGTCACTTATGATCTAGCGCTATGTGTACATTCCAAAGCACCGTTACTGTGTTCATTTCTTTTGGCTCCTGTGACCTTAGCGTTGTTAGTATGATGTCTTGGTGCCCATCCCTTAGGCTCCACAACGCTGCCACTGCGCGAAGCCTCCGTTTTGATTTCTTTACTTTCTTTGCTCTCCCACGTTGTGCCTTTCCTTCTCATGTCGTGCCTTAGCACTCAACAGAGCCACCATGTCTAGCTACGACGGCGATCATACTTTCGTTGGTTTTTTCTCCGATTCTTCTCGTTTTTGTTCTTTTCCTTCATTTACACCTTAATTACCTGAAAATGTAATAACACCATTAATTAGAGCTCATTTAGGGATATTTATACTAAATATACTTCTAAATTAAACACATATAATCACTTATTGCTCATCACTGACTAATGTTCTAGGTGTTCCGAACCGACAAAAATGTTTTTCATTATGAATTCAACGACCACTTTTGCGTCATTTTTCACGGTTGCTATAACTTCTACCCATTTGGAGTCGTAATCCACTGCTAACAATATATATTTTTCCCATTTGAAATAGGAAATGGTTCCATGAATTCTATCCCCCTTACATCAAAGAGCTCAACTTCTTGAAAAGTGGTCTGTGCAAACTTTTGCCTTCTAGAAGTATTTCCTTTTCGTTGGCTTTCATTATAAGTTTTCACAAAAATATATGAGTCCTTAAATAGATGATGCCAATAGAATCCACATTGTAACACTTTAGCTATTGTTCTTTGTGCTCCAAAGTGTCCCCATATATGGTGATAAATGACATTTTTCCAGAATGCATGCAAATTCCTCTTCTGCTACACATCATCTAATTCACCCATCCTTGCATCTTTTGAATACATATAGCTTGCCCCAAAAGTACAACTTCGCATCGCTCAATAATTTCTTTCTAGCTGCACTTGTTAAATCAGAAGGGAACACTTTGCATGCCAAATAGTTAATAGTCTACAAACCATAGTGCGTCTTTCTGAACCTCTACCTTGTGCGCTTTTTCTGCTTCTTATGGCTTCTTGTTGTCATCGCGCTAACTTTTTCTGGTTTGTACATCACTTGCTTGTATCTTGGCTCAATCATTAACATAGTGCTCATCATATGAATAGCACTAATGTTCTCCTTGAGGTAAGTGACTGTGTTGCTTGGAAATTGTCTTTCTTTCCTTGAGTTCAAAGAGATGGCTAACTATCCAATTTGTCTCTCAAAGTTCTTGATTGATTTTGATCTCTCATCATCCATCACTTTCATGGCTTGCTTCACTCCTTCCATCTATTTCTCGTGCTTTTCATGGTGTTCTCTATTACTCATGTTCATGGCTTGCAAGTACTTCTCAATTAACTTTAATGAAGTCATCTCTTCACTCTGTCCTAGCTTCCCCTGTTGGACTTAATGATCAAAGGCTTAAGGTAACTTCAGTGCGTTATCAGGATTTCCATACAAGAATTTCAGGTTGTTGTTGTTGTATCCTTGATAAAACCTTTGAGGATCCATTCCTCTTGGCCTAAAGTTGTTCCTGTAGCCTTGGTTGTTCATGAAGTTGATGTCCTCGTACTCCATTTCTTGCTGTATGTCCATTTGGTTAACCACTATGCAATGGTGATTAATGAGTTTTTATATTGCTTGCACTTATAGACCTTGTAGTCCCATTTGAAACTTTACCATTTGATTGCTCAAATTTGATAGTTGTGCCATAATTGTAGCTTGCGAATCAATCTTATATACCCCTGCTAGTTTCCTTATTGTAGAATGAGTACTGGCTGTAGAGTTTTGAGACATAAGATCAAAAAGATCTAATGCTCCATCTTCATATGTGGTTAGTAGAGAAACACCTATTGCAACATCTATTAGTGTTGCCGTGCTATGGTTCATCCTATAAAAGAAAATACAAAGTTGTGACCATTTCAGGTATTTATGCCCCGGACATCTCTTCAGTATTTCTTCGAATCTTTCCCCAGCCTCGCCAAGACACTCGACATCTTCTTGCTTGAATTAATTGATTTCCAACTTCTTCTCACCGACCTTCACTTTGTGGAAATAACTTATTAAGAAATTTTTCATTGATTTCTGCCCACAAGGTCATACTCCCTGTATTCAGTCCTTAGAACTAGGATTTGACTTTTCAACTAATGAGAATGGAAATAGTTTCATCCTGATCACCTCTTTTAGAACTCCGGTAATGTGCATGGTGTCGCACTTCTCCAAGAAATTCTCAACATGTGCAACTGGATTTTCATTGGCTAGCCCGTTGAACAAGCCATTTTGTACCATGCTTATTAGAGAAAGTTTCAGTTTGAACTCGGTGGTGTTGGTTGGAAGCCTCATCAATCCATTGTAAGTCTCCTGAACTTATAGCTTGAAGTAGTTACAAAGGTATCTATGTCCTCGCACTCTATCTTACACTACCAGGTCACCTGCGGGTTGGTTATTCCCGTGGCCCTATTGTTGGATTCTTACTTGATCCTTAGCCATCTTGATTCCTTTCTTTATTTGGCGTTTATTGGTTCTATCAATCTAAGGGTCGTAAGGCATTAGGTCATTCTCTCCCTTGCTACGCATGCACTAGTTATCCCTGAAAAGAAAACATAAAAAATCAAGTGCAGAAAGTCAAACTTGAAATTTAAGCTTTTTATTTTTATTTTTTTTATTTTTTTCTTTTTATGAACTTGAAAGTAAAATACTTAAAATAAAACTAAGCAATTTTTCAAACTAACTAAATAATACTAAGTGGCTACCTATCCCCGACAATGTTACCAAAAACTTGACCTCGATCGTAAGTATAACGGCTCAATTGAAGTAATAGTGTACTCAACTTATGTTAACTATGGATATCGTTATCAGGGAAAGGTGTATGCACTCACTACATACTTAGCTACAATGAATCTATTACTAAAGAAATCCTTTTTAAATGTTTTTATAACTAAACTAACTAATATAATAAATTAATGCAATTTACTTTAATTCTTATATCAAAATTATCTTAGTTCACAACTTCACCTAGGTAATGAAACACTATGCTTTTCAACCACTTTATCATCTTTATCATGTTGTGTGCAATGCCTAATTAGAATAGAAAGATTTCTTTCAAATCCTTTTTAACCCACTATATTGACAAAAAAGATCTTAATGTGCAAACTAACACTCTACCTATCGGTGTGAATAATGTAAGCTCCATATTGCTTTAATGTTTCAAATCCTTATATTCATAACCAATTAAGTTTACTATTCGTGTCTCCCTAATCAACAACTATTGCTTGATGTGGTGTATTTTATGGTTATACAATTCATGTCTGACATAAAAGCTTTAATGGCCATGATAAGTCCTAAAACCTAATATCAATATACATGTGATCAAGATGTCTATAGCAGTATGCTCAGAATCAATACAAAATCTAACCATTTCACTTTTTATATTCAATTTCTACTCATGTTCATAGCATAACATTTATACAATATGATCCATTGATCCATAAGATTAAGAGGCTACTCACAAATCATCGAAATAAACATGCACATAGTGTTACTTAATGAAATTAGAGATAAGTTGAAATATTTCAAATAAATCAATAACACAATACCCGAATCACCACAAGCTAGTCTTCTATGTCTTTTCTCCACAAATAATCTTAATGTTAAAATATTAGTAAAAAATATGCAAAAATACTCTAACGATGCCAATGGTTGATATCTTCTGAGTTTACCCGTCCTAACATCTATTTATGCTTCCTAATAATAATTAGAAACCCTACTTTATAATTTTACTCGAAATAGAACTTTAACTTTCTAATTTCTTTTATTCCGGCTTTGTCACTTAAACTCCGGTGTCGTGTGTGTTAAGTTATGGTGCGGCCACTACACCATCTTTTATGTGTCTTTCCTTGCCTTAGTGCCCTGCCTTACGTCCCTAATGTCGTCCCTTACGGCTCTTCGATGCCACCATTACATGCCACAATGCCGAGTCTCTTGCTTTGATCTTCTCTACTTGTCTTCTCTCCCATGCCATGCCTAGTTCCTCCACCCTGTTCCTCTTGCACTTTACAACGCCACCTTGCATGCCACCGTGTCAACTACTATTAGGTTAGTTTTACTTCCGTTTCTTCTCATTTTTACTCGTTTCCTTCCTTTATGCATTAATTACCAAAAATGCATAAAAACCATTAATTAGAAGTCATTTAGGGATATTTATACTAAATATACTACTAAATTAAAATTATATATAAGTCTAAATAAACATTTATCGGCACCACACCAAAACGAGTTAAACTACTAGAATCTTCCTTATTCTTTCTTCTCTTATGGTAACCCAACTGATAACTGTCCCCAGACCTGCTCCATTGACTCCCTAATAGTCGTCCATACTCATTGCCCGTGGTGGTGGTATAGCCTCCTATCCCTACTGACCTGATATGCCTCCTCACAATGATGTGCACTAGCAACTGCCCTGACATAAGTCTCCGGCATAGTGGGTGCCACATCTATCTTGATGTGCTCATCTAGTTCGTCAATGAATATAATGAACCTCTCTTCCATGGTAGCCACATAGTTTGGAGCAAAAACTGACAGCTCATTGTATTTTAATTCATAATCTCGTACTGGTTTGCCTCCCTGCACTAAGTTCATAAACTGGCACCTCTTAGCATTTCATACAACTTTTGGGAAATATTGCTCACAAAAAATTCTTGAACCTTGACCAAGTGTCAATCGATTCCACTATCCTCTTCACTAACTTCCACCACTTATAAGCCTTCTTTTCAAAGAAATATGAAGCAACGAAAACTATCATGAGACTATTGATCTTCATAACTTCTTGCCTCTTCGCCACAAACACGATCTAATGCTTAGCCTCGTTCACCTCTCCATCCTTGTAGAAACGTGGTACATCATACTTCATACACTCCTTATGAATCTTAAGCATTACGAGGGTTTCTATGTTTGCTAATAAAGCCAATGGTGACATTGCTGGTGCTACGAGATTCACATCTACCCCAACCACTGACTAAGCCGCATCATCTTCCTTATTCCTAACATCTGGAATGAATCTTAAACCTACTCTGGCAACTGATGGTTGCAACTGTGGAACTACCTATTGCTGTAGTGGGCAGTGGCATCTGCGTTGGCTCTACTGGTGCTCTATGTCCCCTAATAGTATCTATTATCTCATTCATCGCGTGCTTCTATGTTGCAGACATATCCTTAAGTATCTTGCAATGATTCTCAGTCATTTCATTCAGCTGGTGCTTATGTTCATCATCAGTCCCATTTACACCCCTGGCACTCCTTGAGCTATATGAACTTCCATCTTGAGTACGCATTATGCATTGTAAGTAGCTCAAGGAAGTTAGTTCGAAAACTTTACATAAGAGACAAGATGAATGAACAACATATCCAACGATATATATTTTATACATAAGCAAATAGCATTATAACATATACTTGTTCATTTTAATCCCAGTCCCACCTTAAGTTTGGCCAATTGTGCATAATAGGTTAGTGCAAACCATAAGATTATGAAAAGGATTCCATTACTTAACAACGACCAATATTTCCCTAGTTCAACAACTTATTAATCCTTAAGGTGACTTAAATTAGATACTATTTGTCAATTTTTAACTAAGTTATGTTCCCAATTTTAGGATTGAACTGCACTTTTCCCTTTAGGCTCCATTACCTAAAATTAGGACATTAACTATGATATTTCCTAGGTACTAATGCCTAGACTAGATACTTGTTGTAGCCACTACCTACTTTGTGGCTAGGTTCGCTTAACCTATGCTCCGATATCAACAAAGATGACCCTAATTCCTATATCCAGGGCCGCTTGGCCTAAACCATCGGGTGATGATCTAGTATGCCTTAACCTGCAAAAATACTACAAGACATTCTACAAATATATTACCAAAACATATAAATAACATGAAATGAAAGTCTTCTAAGTCTATTAGGTGCGGAAATAAAGTGGAAAGTACCACAAAATAGTTAATATAGAAACATAAATTAGCAACAAACTTAATTCTGAATCTAATTAGCAACAGAATAGCAATGCCATTAGTTAAACTTTTAATTTGACCATTTAAAAATGAAATAGAAACAAAAGCAATCGAATTTAGTAATGGAATAAATCTCGTTTCTAAATTTGTTGCTAATTAACCTGCCAAATTCTCTCACTTAAGATTCTATTGCTAATTTCGTTGCTGAATTCAGTAATAGAATTAGTAATAGACATGACATGGACATGTGTATGTTTTAGTCAGATTCTATTGCTAAGTTTGTTTGTAAATCGAGAAATGGAATTAACAACAAACTTCATTAGATGAATATAAAAAAACCAATTAAGTAGATGGAGGAAGAATACAATTAAGGGAAAATCTTTTTTGGTCTCACCAATTTCACATAGGTTTCACATCAAAGTCAAGGAAAATAGATAGGTCTTGGAGCACAGACATATGGACGATAACCTAGGACAGTAGCGACGAAAGAGCAATGGTTATCGGTGATGACAAATTTACTTTGGTTCAAGTTAGCACCCTTACCCCATAACTCAGGGAAACCAAAATATATATAAGGAAATTATACAATGGTGACTTTTTTAAATCACCATGACTTTTATTGGTGTTATTTTTGTTGCCACAGCAAGTACACCCATTATGGCTTTTTACATTATATCTAGAGTGTATTTTCTTTTCAGGATTAGTATTTTGAGTTTCCTCTCCTTTGAATTTTAAGTTTTTAATAATTAAGGTTCTATTTTTTTTTTGTTGAGTACCGATAATTTTAGTTTTTATTGTATTTTATGTTGCTGAATCGTTTAAACTTACTGGTTGGACTTATTATTCATTTTTTAGTGGAAACATTATTTGTCACACCTCGCAACAATATTGATATGTTAGGAAAAATTAAGGGAAATCAAAATTTATTTTGGGATAAGTTTTCATTAATTCTTGTGATGACTTGTTACTTTGTGTCAAGTTGGAGACTTTTATCTAAGTGACTCAAGTATTTGTTGTTAATGTAATCAGGTTAGGAAGCTATACATAGATTTTTGACTTTCTTTGATTAATTCGTAGGTCATGATTTGAAGTCATGCGATTTAGTCAATTTAATGGAACACATAAGTTCGGGCTTGTTAATATATTTATGGATACATCTAATTAATAGTACCCACACGAGGAGGAAGACAATCAAACAAATGAGTTTCAAGAGGCGATAATGGAGCTTGGGAAAGATGTTGACGAGATCGAGATACCATTATGCACGGTACTAGAATTGAAGTACTCTTTTGTGCCACATTTTAGTGATGATACTCAAATAACACGTTACATAATAATATAGCTTATAGTGACAAAAAAGAGCTCTTGATAAAAGTGTATAATTTGACTATATTTTTGATACAATATAGATATTCTATTGCAAAATAATATGGTAGGTGACTAAATTTTAGCCGTGACGAATTAAGACCTAATTTTTTTTAAAAAATTGCAGTGCAAAAAAGAAAAAAGAAAATTGGCCCTTTTTGTGAAATGAAAATGAACCTTTTTTTTATCAAATTTAAACCAACCCATTTTACTTTTTTTGAATGAAAAATTAACCAACCCATTTTAATCAATTTTTTTTAAATGAAACGTGTGAACAATTGAAACGAGTTGATTTTATTTATTTATTTTTGTTTTCCTTGTAATAAATAAACTTGTTGTAAATGGATGACCCTAACAAGCAAGTGTAACATCAACACATGTGTGACTTGTATATCTCCATGTTGCTTGTATATCCTCACTTTGTACACCCATAATTAAATATGCATGTGTTTTCTAAATAACTTATACCACTTTCATATTGTACATGTTATCTCAATGTATTATCCACTTTGCGTACACTATTTATGTTTGTAACTTATACACTTTGGATTACTTGTAATTTATGTTCAAGTACATGTATTCATGACTATTAAGGGCCTATATAAAGGGTGTCTTCACTTGTAAAAGATACTCCAACGTTGGAATGAAAATCTCTACATTTCTCAACTTTAGCTTTCTTCTCTACTTGTTCTTATAGTCTTTAGTTCATGCTTCTCATACTTTAGTTCTACAAGTTCAAGTTGGATTACAACTTAGTTTACAACACATTATCAGCACGAAGTTGCTCTACAAGAGGAGGTCTTGAAGATCAAGAAGCTTTTCAAGGACATAAAGCTAAAAAGGTATAATTTTTGCTAATTTAAATAAGTTCAATTTATTTCCATGTTATCATGGTTAATTTATTTCTTATGCATTGTAATGTCACCAACTTTGAAAATATGCTTTGTAGTTGCGTATTAGACGATCTTCTACATCAGAAATCAAAAGTCAATGTGATATAAATAGTTTTTTTTTTTCTTTAAACTATAAACGATTAGTTATGCTCTATTCTTGATTTTATAATGCAAATAGTACTATGAATTTGGGTTGATAGTGGGTAAGCCTTGTCCCCGGTAAAGCTAAATATTGAAAGGGAGATAGGTTATCCCGTTCAAGGAGGCATAGTATTAAGTAGACTTTGTCTCACCACCCAACCTAGAGGTTGTCCCACTAACTCATATGAATAGTACATTTTGGTTATTAATGAATCAAGTTGTGAGCATATATTTAATCATATTTCTTTTACATAAAAAGGAGAAAGCTATTTTATGTTACATTTATTTCCAAAGTATTAGTCAACTATAATTGAATTTATTGTCTTACTATATTATTGACAAGAATTATTTGTCATAGCAATTATATGCTACAATTAATGAATAAAGCATCTAGCAAGGTTGTTGTTAAGCACAAATCATTCGCCAATTTTTCAATAGAGATTTTAGAAGTGGACAATTGACTTTATGATATCCTTTCACCTTATGGAGCTATATATAAATACCAAAAATGGCAATGCTCCAAAAAGCTTAAAACGAGTGGCTGGGTTTTACGTTACAAACTTTAATCAGTCTAATATTAATTATAGTTCCTTAATTTTAATTACCTTTATGTTGAGGCTATGTGGAAATATGACTAATGAGACAATAATAAGAAGGTCATATGGCTCGCCTCGATTTATTACTGTAGTACATATTAAGTGTGCATGTCAATCCAATAAATATTAAGGATTGATTTTTTGTCTCATGGTAGCTGAGTAAAATAATGAGGTCTTATAAATACAATATTGCTATTGTCCAATTGGTACAACTTCAAATGAAGAAGTATATGTTTCATATAATGATCATGATCACAATAACAAATTTATGGACGTGGAATATGAGAAAAGATCGGATAAAAGTCGTATTGACAAATCCATTAAAAATTGGAATAAAAATGGTGCACCACAAGAAAGGGAAAATTATTATTGACAATGAGCATGCTCAAAATTGTGACAAACTTGGTCACGTTTGAAATAGCATTAGGTCTAAATATTTTGATGCCCAAATTCTTTGATACCTTTACCACACCTTCAAAATCAAAGGCAAATTTATGAACTTTGTCATCGAAAATGGCTCGATAAAATAGGCATATCGAAATGTGTTCAAATCATGAGCTAAATATCAGTGATGAGTTTATTGCTTGTGTATTATGCAACATGTATGTACATTATAATATAAAAGAGAACATTCTAACATTTAGGAAATACCTAGTACAACAATTGTATTGTTAATGCCTTGTTTAGAAAAAGTCTTTATATGATTATGATTTAATCTGAGTATAAAATTCTCGGCTTTGGATTTTGGAATATATAAGGCATATTAAAACAAATTTCATCATAAATCAAATCATCTAATGACATTCACAATGTGGAAAGATTTATTTGATCATCTAGAATCATTAATAATGTGAAAATATCGTAAATTCACATGGACATCTTTTATCGAACTGAAGTTTTTATCAGCTGGTGATTATCTCCAGGTAAATCAATAGGAGACTTATATTCATTTAACTTTCCATCAATCATATTATAAGATGCCTGGGTCCCTAACATAGAATTTATTGCAAGTTTTGCTAATTTTCACTTTGAAGAAGCAATTTTTCCACCATTAGGGGGAAATATAAGCCAATTCAAAAAGAATGGTATGAAATTGCTCGAATAACATCAAATTGCATCAAATCTGTTATATTATGATCTATTTATAAATTAATATGAACTTGACGCTCAAAGGATCATTCATTAGCAACAAGTTATGAATCAATTACTTGATGCAAGTACTATATGTAAAAGAGTGACAATCATATGTTCCAGCTTTAGAAGTTCAAAATAAAATGATGTCCTAGTACAACTAACTATACAAGAATCAACAAAACTCTTAAGGCGTAAAAGACAAGCTGGTTCAAAGGACAGAAACACTTGAAAAATAAGGTAGGAGTAAGAATAAATAAAATACTGATAATATAAGAATTCTTTGGTAAGGATTCAATGTATCTTTTGGGTTTATGTCTTCATTATAATATCATTATATTTTGATGATTCAAATATAATATGAAATAACGACACATTATTATATCATTCGAATCCATGATAAAGGAACTCAAGATGGAAGATCTTAGGAAAAATAAGATTTATCCTTGATTTGAAAATCACGTATTTTCCAAGTAAAATAGTTGTTCATTATATGATTTATTTTACTCAAAAAGAAAAATTTGGGTTGCTAAGGTTTGTTGAAAAATTATAAGATACTCAACTCATGTCAATATGAGGGGGAGAATCAAAAGGAGTTATTGATTAGTGCATTGCAGTCTTATTCACTTAGCTATGGTTTTATCCAGGTGAGTTTTCCAAGCAAGGTTTTTAATGAGCCAATCTTAACATTATACTCCATATAAAAAAAATCATGAGAGCAATTAATGTACTCTTTTTCTTGTACTATGTTTTTTTTCAATAGGGTTTTTCTAGTAGGGATTTTAATGAGGCACATATATTCTCTCAAAGTGTATCAATGTGTTGCACTTTTTTCCTTAGCTAGATTTTGTCCCATTGGGTTTTTCTAGCAATGTTTTTAACGAGGCAATCAATAATATTATACTACGAAGCAAGATTAACGAGAACATTGTACTTTTTTTTTCTTATACAAGATTTTTTTCCTATAAGGTTTTTCTAGTAGAGTTTTTGATGAGACACATTCTCTCAGCAGTCATCATCAAAGGGGGAGTGTTGTAAATAAATGATCCTATCATGCATGCGTAACATCAACACATGTGTGACTTGTATATCTCCATGTTGCTTGTATTTCCTCACTTTATACACCCATAATTGGTTATGCACGTGTTGTCTAAATAACTTGTAACACTTTCATATTGTACACTTTGTATAGACTATTTATGTTCGTAACTTACATGCTTTGGATTATTTGTAAGTTATGTTCAAGTACATGTATTCATGATTATAAAGGGCTTATATAAAGGGGTGCTTTCACTCTTAAAGGACACACCAATGTTGAAATGAAAATCTCTACAGTTTTCAACTTTAGCTCTTTTCTCTCTTGTCTCCTTTTCTCTCTTGTTCTTGTAGTCTTTAGTTCATGCTTCTCATACTTTAGTTCTACAAGTTCTAGTTGGCTTACACCTTAGTTTACAACAAAACTAATCCTTTTTTATGAGTTGTACCACCTAACCTAAAAGAGCAAATCAATTCAATGAGGTATGAACTGTGATCTTTTTTCTTTTGTAGAGATTCGTTGTGTTTTCCTTCTTACTACCTTCACATTCCACCTCTAGAGCATTCCTCCGTGGTGTTCCTATTTGCCTCTAACTGCCCCTCTACGCCTCTCTCTCTGTCCGTCTCTTTCTTGCTCTCTTAACTCCTTGAATAAGGTATAAAAAATCACTAAAACTCATTTCATTATGTTAACTTATTTTAATAAACTATGATTAATTATTTTATGAATCTTTGTGCTTATTTTGTTTTGAACTGTGATTTTTTCATTGTGTTTGGGTATTTTTTATGAACTATGATTATTTTTTTTGTCAGAAATTTGTTTTGTTTGAGGGTTTTAGTTAAAAATGTTACGATTTAGATTCGGGCAAGGAAGAAGGGTAGGCATTAGCTTATGATAATAATCCCATATCACAAATGTCCCAAAATTCAGCACTGCATAAATAAATTTGTTTGCACAGCGCTTGAGGAACCCCATTAATCTTATTTTTTTAGAATTGCAACCTTTTGAGCATTCCATCTCCAACATTCTCATTCTAAAATTTATCAACTTTCACTCTATTTACTATGTAATTAATTGCTAAACTTCGGATTTCACTGTTAACCAAGATTTTGATTCTTATAGAGCCTTCTCCTCCAAAAGCTAGCATCCCTTATGTCCATATTGAAATTAGTTTAGTGACCAGAGTTGACGAGCATGAGCTACATATCCAAAATTGAACTTGAAGTCTTGAATGCAATAAACTTATGCCAAATCAAGCCTCGATTGCTCAAAATTGGCATTTTGCCTTTTTTTATTTAGGTCCGTGCCTAACTGGCTCTATAATCATTTTACACATAAAGGGTAACCTTAAATTTGGACATAACCGCTGAATCAATCCTAGCAATCCAAACATTAAAATTTTAGCGTAGCGAATTTGAAAATAGAATTAATGGTGTTTTTCTTTTCCTTCCAAGCAAAAACACAACTAATAAAAACTTTATTTAAGAAAATATACAAACACACATGATATACAACAATAATAAAGAAAGTTAATTTCCAGTAAATAGAGTATCATTCAGAAATTCAATAGATTCATGAAAACGAAGAAACTAAAAAGCATATATCACATGATATGATTCCCATATATCGTTCTACAGGAAACCAAAAAGAAAAAAAAAGACTTAATTTGTTGAACGAAATAAGATTCCACAAATTAATTAAAAGGAACAATTAATTCCCTTAAAAAGAGTTCATTTGTATTCTTCGCACAAAAAGTATGTGTTACAACCCAAATTTATCAACTAATGAAACTAAAATACGCTAAACATATGTTAAGGTGCCTAAGTTAATTGAGTTGATCAAATTAATGCTATGCCTATGGTACAATGTGAATCAATAAACACCTAAGTTAATTAAATAAAAGCTACACCATAGATTGCCCCTTGAGACTTGTGGAACAACTTGATCTTAGGCATCAAGTGACTTAATGTGTGTTAGTTTGGACAAGTTAGTTGAAGTAGGAGTAGATATGAGCCATGAGATCAACCTAAAAGTATATAAAGCACACTAGATGAAGGGATATGATTTACACCATCAAAAAAGTATATAAAAGGGGTTTTCTTCTCAAATCACACATGCAAACTCATGAACTATAAAGAAAAAATGCAAAGCTAGAGTTGTTAAAATTTGGTCAAAGGAGCAATTCACCATCAAATTATTTTGCATGAGTTAGGAGCTAAGTCTTACACTTTAGGCGAGAATTACAACTTTTGTATACTTAAAGTTTATGTTTTTTTGGGAATGAATGATAGGGATTCTGATTTTAGAAGAGATTGAGTTTTTTTAAGGTTGTGTGATCAAATTTTTAAGGCTCATTTCAATCCTTAGGCTTGAATTTCAAAGTTTTTGACAAAATTTAGGTTGAATCCCATTTCGATTTTGCACTATTTTCAGAGGGTAAATGTTAATGTGTTTGAAAATGGTTCACATATTCAGATTACTCGCAAAAAAACATTATTTTGCTATAATGAAGTCTGAAATTCGGATTTGAAATGACTAAGTTATGAACAATCAAAGATTTCATGGTATTTATGCCATTGCTTCTGGTTTTATTGAATTTTGATATCAAAGAGTTTCTGAGTCCAAGATATAACTTCATTTTTGAATTCTTTTCGAAAAATCCTTCAACCTAGTGTTAAAAATTTTCAGATTTGGTTTTGTCTTCATGAAATAGGATTCTTAAGTTTTCAAGTGTTTATAAGGTGTTTGATGAAATGCATGCTTTTGATAAATGCACGTTAAATTTTGAAGTCCTTGCCATTATTTGTGTTTGGAGGATGTTATGGATCCTTGGCGGAGGTGAGCGAAAGTCCTGGGGCAAATGAGAAGGCCATTCTCGTGGTGGGAACTAATAAATTTTGGGTTTCAATGCATCTAGCACAGTAAATGGCACACAGAGCATGGTATCATGGTACTGGAATTTCAGAAAAAAATTAAGTTTTAATAACGTGGCTTGCAAAATCTCATTTTTGACATAGCGATTTTTTGTCTTATAGGCTTTTTGACTTATTTTGAAGGAATGAAGCCGATAATAGAGTTTTTAATAAATTTTTAGTTTTGAAGTGGATTTTGGTTTTACGAGTTAATAGAAACTAAATGGACCCCAAACCAATTATATTTGAACTAATAGGTTACCGAAAGTTCAGTTGCGAGTTTTGGGGCATCGAGAGGTTGATTTAGCTAGGAAACTATTGCATGGAGTGTGAGTAAACTAGCCAAGTTATTTTTCTACAATTTATTCTATTATTATGAATCCCTTTTAGTATCTCTTGACTATGTTGCCTATGAAATCAAATGCCATGAATGGTTTTCTATTCTAATTACTTGGTGAAATTATCTATTCATGGTATTGTTGTGTTTTCAATCTCATAGGTTCTTTTCTTGTGCCTTATGTTTTTCTTGTGGTTATATTTGGTGTTTTGAGTCTCAATAGCATGCTATTATTAGGGTAGTTGTTATCAAATGAATGTGTGGACTTGTATTCTATCCAATTGTGCTCTTAAGCCATTAGCCGAATCTTGACTTCCTAGCGTGAGTATCATAGGTAATAATTAAAGTAGTCCTCGTATCTAGGTCCCTTTACTTGATCAAGATTTGTGCGACTCATGGGGTTAGAATCCCTAGGGAAGTCGAAACCTATTACTTGACATTGTGTGGCACGCTGGGTTAACGTCTATTGGGTAGTCAACACATTGTGGTTAGAGTCCCTGGTGACACTAGAGTTAGAGTCCCCAATGATTAGGGGTGGGCAGCGGTTTTCGAAAAACCGCCCAAACCGCCCAAACCGACCAAACCGCACGGTTTGGTTTGGTTTTTAAACCTCGCGGTTTGGTCGCGGTTTGGAAAATGACCAAACCGCGATTCCGCGGTTTGGTCGCGGTTTTAATTTTAGAAAAACCGCGGTTTAACCAAACCGATGGCATTTTGGTAAATAACCACCATATATCAAAAACTTTAAAACATAACAAAAAAAACAAAAAAAATTCCTCTCCTCTCTCCTCTCTCGCCTATCTCTCTCTCTCTCTCACTCTCCTCTCTCTGCGCCGCCGCTCGCTCTCTCTCTCGTGCCGCTCTCATCGCTCTCACTCTCCTCGCCGCTCTCATGCTCTCACTCTCTCTCGCCGCTCTCACTCTCCTCTCTGCGCCGCTCTCACTCTCTCGCGCTCTCTCGCTCTCACCCTCCTCGCCGCTCTCACTCTCTCTCTCTCGCGCCACTCTCACTCTCTCTCGCCGCTCTCACTCTCTGCGCCGCTCTCACTCTCCTCTCCGCGTTCTCACTCCCGCTCCCGCTCGTCTCTATGCTCTCACTCCCGTGGCGCTCCTCTCCTCTCACTCCCACCGGTCACCCCCCCGACGCTCCTCTTCCCGCTCTCACTCCCACAGCGCTCCTCTCTCCTCACTCTCGCGGCGCTCCTCTCACTCCCGCGACGCTCCTCTCTCTCCCGCGGCGCTCCTCTCTCCTCACTCCCGCCGGCGCTCCTCTCACCCCAGTCGTCTCCTTCATCCTCCTCACTCTTCGTCTCACAGCCGCCGCCGAATCCATCGCCATCGTCGTCGCCTTCCACCGCGCGAACGTCCACCGCCGCCTCGCATCAAAACCGCGAAACCAAACCGCAAACCGCGGTTCGGTTTGGTTGCGGTTTTGGTGGTTCGCGGTTTGGTGGTGGTTTGGAAAATCACCAAACCGTAGACCTTCGGTTGGTCGCGGTTCGGTTTGCCCACCCCTACCAGTGATATTATGGATTTATAGGTCGATGTAAGGTAGCTCACAATCGACCAAACCTAAATCATTTCTATTTAGCCTAATGTCAATCTCAATTTTTTAACTCTGGTATTTCCTCGCATATCGTCTAATTCAGTAATTCTTTATTATTGATACGATTTTAAATACCATTTTCTATATTTGGAATTATGGATGAATATCTTCAAGTTTTACTTAAATTACAAACTATGCTCACTGTCTTGGTTGTAACAGTGGGTAGAGAGCCTTCGAGTAGCAGATCGGGGAAGGAGAAAGTCGGCGACTATCGCTGAGCCATTTATTGATCTGTCACTTATGACGTTGTAGGTTATTTGGTATTTTAATGTATTATACACTTTACGTTAAGGCATGTGCCTTAGGTCAAAATATTGTTTATCTTATAATTTTAGTTAATAAAATATAGGTTTTATTTGTTGTTTTATCATAAGTGATTGCATGTTTACCTTATAGTAAGATCTATAGGTATTTGTTGAAATATCCTAAATGTCTCTAGTCGGTCATTATACTGGAAACTATAATAAATTAAGACTAGTGTGAATTTTGATTGATGGTCATGTGATGATTATGCGTATAGGGATACGAATTAAAATCATGAGTACTTGTTAGGGAATAAGGTACTGGACCTACCTGCTATGAGAATACCAAGTGGATTGAGTCATAGGTGCATTCACGATAGGTATGTCATTTAGTCATTTGACTCGAAATTACCATAGACTTCAATATTATGAGCATGATAATTTGACACAATCAAATGCTATCTTTAACCGGACAATTATAAAGATTGTGATTGGTTACCATGTGAATAATATATGAAGGTGTGTAATCAAGATAAAATTTGTCATTCTCATATAGAGAGAGATATCAGTGGATCCCTCGATAAGATAGACTGATAATGGCCAAGTCCATGTGAATTGATATCATCAATGTCACTTCGATGCTTTTCAGTTTACCTAAAGATCGAGACTAGTAAGATTGAACATTAAGGGTGATTTTCCATACCTTATGTTTAATAAAAGGATATCGCACGTCAAATGATATGAAATATGTTATTAATTAGGTTGTATCAATGTTGATATTCATGCTAATTGGGTAGTCATAATACCTTGCCAGAGACTGCTTATGACTTGTGTACCAAAATGGTTTTTGGTTCACTGCCAACGTCGTATAAACCTATTGGGTCACACACAAAGAATGGCTTTGCACAATCTCGATTAGTCTAGAGTAATGAATTTTATATGATAAAATTCATGACATAAAAATCCTTATGATTTGTTATATGATAACTTATTAATAGGGGAATAAGTGTAATTTGCTTAAATTGCCTAAATACAATAGTTGTATTACGAATAGGATTTTAAGTGAGGTCTTATCTATACATATAAATAAAGGGCGGTAAAAATGAAATAAGATTTTCGTTTTATGATTCTCGAGTTCTCTAGATTTAGGGAGAGAAAGAAAAATCATTTTCAATCTCTCTTATGGTCACTATTCATAAGTGGATTTCTGATAGAGGACGCACACATGAACGTCTTCAAAATCGAACAATCAAAAAGGAAATCACGGAATAAGGTATGATTTACTTTCGTAGATTTAGTTTAATAGAACTTATTTTCGATTCTGTTGGGGTTTTTCAAAATTTGTTTTGAATTTTCTGCTGCGTGTGAACCACAAAAACCCAACACTTTATGCCCTTCAGTTACATTTTGGGGTTATATATTGGGTTGAGCATTTAGTTCCTCGATTTCTCATGACTATCACATTGTTTATGTTCCCCACTCTATTATATATCCATGTGATTGATGTTTCTTGGTTTCCACACTTAGGATTTATTATATTGCTTCCGTATAACTGTTGAGACTTTTGCTAAACTTAATAAACTATAGAAAGTTTTAATTAACTTTGAAAATCAATAATAACGTAACATGTGCATTACTTATCCTGAATGCGTATAAGGAGGAGAATATGATTAAGAAGCTGACTAATATGTAGTAAAGTCCTATGTGGCTGAGATTAGGCAAGGCGGTGCTCTAGTTTAGGGAAAGGGCCAGTCATAGTATGTCCCTATTGCTTTAATGGAAATTTTATTTTAGTGTTCTTGTCCCAGTTGCCTTATTGCTTAATGATTTTTTTGGTGGTTCTTTTCTGCATGTTACATTCTCGCTATTTCTATATTATTTCACTTGAAATTAAAATATTCTTTATGCGTCATTCGCGTTTGATGCACGCAGCACAAAGGATGTAACTCCCCTATTTACATAAACATGAATGAATAACATAGGAGGGTATGAAAGAATTATCCTCTTTCTTTTTCTTAATTTCTCTCTTCTTCTTCCTTGTTCACTACTCCCTCTATTTTTCTCTTTAATTATGTTGTCTTTATCTCCTTAACCCTTTCTCATCTTTGATCTCTAAAACATAAACACTATGCCTTTTAAGATGATTGTGTCTTTATCTCCTAAATCCATTCTCTTCTTTGAGCTTTGGCCTATTTGACATTTCAATTAATGGTAGCTCTTTCATCATGTCAATGTTATATATTGGTGCACAAGTTGTACAACCAATAGAACAGGATGATTGAAGTATGCTCACTAGAGACATTGCAAGTGAAAAAAACTTTATTTTTGTAAACCCATAATTAATATGCTGGTATGATAAAGTTTTTGGACTTTGCTTTGGATTAACAATTCAAAAAGGCTTATGATTTAATTTTTCAGGGGCATGGTTGCTTTAGCTTCTGCCTTGATAATCATAATTAATATCTTGCATACGTGTGCTCCATTATGCACATTTGTGCTTTCTTTTGGTGTAACAACGAGTTGAGTTTGGGTTCTTTGTCGTTTCAAAATGGGTGTTGTTTCTTTTTTATTTCTTACTTTTGTTCTACGTATTACAATGAACTTTTGATGAAGATATTTCTTGGTGTATGTTAATCACAACATTATAGATTATTATTCTTATTCTTTAATTGGTTATAAAAACAAATATGGACTTTTAAGTTGAGTGCACGAGTGTACTTGCGTTCATTTTTAGGAGTTTTCACTTATTTGTGAAGGGTGTCATGTCTTCGACAAGCTGCATCTATTCGAGTACCATGTTTAACATGTTTTATGCCATGAACTTCTTGTGTGCATGCGTTTTCATTTCTTCAACAAGCTGCATCTATTCGAGTACCATGTTTAACATGTTTTGTGTACAAAGTACATGTTCCCTACAAATTATCTATGCTCTCATCTCATATGACACAACTTAATCTGATTTAGCACCACAACTAATCATCTAGATTTTTAAAAAAATACTCATCTAGATTTTTACTAAAAGGCAACTGTGAAAGATAAAAAATTAAGTGACCATGAAGTAGTTTAAGTCTAACTTTATAGACTTTACAATAACAATATCAACAAAGCCTCGATACCAAATTAGTCAGGTTTGGCTACATGTATCCGATGTTCCTATTTTGCTTAGTTTAATGCAGTAGAAAATCCTATAATACTTTGAACAAAACTTATACAATGATATTGGATCAAAAGGCGGTTTACTACATAAATGGAATTACTTTGAAATCTCCCTCAAGTAGCTGAGAGCTTTTCAACTTGTGAAAATCATGTATATAATATGGTTGGGTGTAGTTTATATAGGTTAAATTTTTAGTTCTATTTATGTTTAGCATGATCTTGGTAAACCTCCACTTCATATTAACCAAAGTAAGCCTCCACTCCTAAAGTCACCTAATGAGCATGCACACTGTGTTGATTCAATTATTTATTCTCTTCTACTTCATCCATACATATTCCGTCTGTTTGAGAAACTGTCTCCTGTATGTGTGAAATTATGATGCCTATTTTAACTTAAGAAGGTTAATTACAGATTATAGCAACATCTCTTTGAGTTCTATTTGATAGATATGAATAGAAAATAATATGTGCTATAGCTTGGTAATCATATTGAATATCTTGCATGTTAGTGCTCCTTTATGTACACATTTGTGCTTTCTTTTAGCATGACTGCAAGTTAAGTTTGGGCTCTTTATCATTTCAAAAGGGGTGTTGTTTGTTTTTTTTTTTTTTTAATTCTTACTTTTTTCTATTTATTATAATGAACTTTTGATGAAGATCTTTCTTGGTGTATGTTTATCTCTACCTTTATTCTTTACATGGTTATAAAAATAAATATGGACTTTTAAGTTGAGTGCATGAGTGTACTTGTGTTCATTTTTAGGTGTTTTCACTTAATTGTGAAGGGTTTTGACTGCTCGTATCTACAAATGTAGGTATATTCTTTTTCTTTGTATGTACATAAACATAGTTTGATCTAAATGTAAAAGAAAACTTATGATGATTTTTTTCTAACATGAGTTTTTTTTTTTTTGAATTTGTAGTATAAGTTGTATAATATAGTCTTCTTTGAAGAGTCCTTTTTGAAGCTTATTACTTTAATGACTTTGTTGCAGGAGGACGCCTAACTTATCTCATACCTCTCTCCAAGTACAGGAAACATGACTAATCTACCTAGGGTAAGGATATATTTTATGTTGTATTAGATTTTCTTTTTTAAGTCATCACAAACTTGTATTTAATTTATATGATGGTAGGTTTAATAATTAAGTCTTTTCTTGTGTGTTTTAATTAAGGCTCTTATTGAAGAACATCACTATAGATCCTTTGCTACAAGAGATTGGAGACTTTCAATTAGAGCTTCTCACTTGATCTTTCAAACAAAAGCTTCAATGGCCAAGTCCCGTATTGTTTTTTCTTTTTTATTTTATAATTATGTAAAGTCTTTGAATGTTGTCTATCTGTATTACAAGGTTTGATCATATTTTTGTAATATATTTTATTGGACTACAATGTTGGGTTACATTCTAAAATTCATGTTTTATGAAACTAATTTTATGTGAATTTTATTAAATCCTGAATTAATTTTTCTATAATCGTGCTCTCTTTATTTAGCCATAAGTTTTTTTTAAAGAAAAACATTTGAAAATAGCAATAGACTTAGAGGCAAAAAACAAAACCTTAAAACATCAATTATGTTTCTAAATCCATTGCTAATAAGAAACAACATTAGAAATGGAATCGAAGTTCTTTGCTAAATTCGTCTTCAAAAGGGGGAAAACCGTGTGTTCTTTTAGAAACGGACAATAATGGATAGTCCATTGCTAAATTTAGCAAAAGCCTGGAAATTCTATTTCTAAATTTAACATCGACAGGGGTGTATTCAATTGAGATTTTAATAGACTTTCAGTTACTTTTAATTACTAAAAAAGTTTAATTGTATTCAATAAAAACTTTTAGAGAGTTTCTAAAAGTAAGGAGTATTCAAGGTGAACTTTTATAGACTTTTTAAAAGTTTATAAAAGTTTTTGGATATTCAATTTAAACTCTTAGAGAGTTCATAAAAGTAAGATGTATTTAATTGTTTGATGACTTTTGTAGTTTGGTTACAAATATCGACTTTTATAGATTTTTTGTATAAAAATACACATAAATAAATCTCCAACTTCTCCTCACCTCAACCAATAAACTTTTAGAGACTTCTAATTTTTGTTGGTTCCCTTATTCAATAAGGACTTCATTGTTCATAATGTCTTTTCATATCTTTTTTTTATCAACTTCTCCAATCACTCAACAACTCATGAATTTCATTGCTCACTCATTATATTCTAATGTTTATGTTGATGAAAATGAAAATGATGTCGTTATTAACAAGATCTCATTTTTGCATCATTGTACATTTTATAGGATTTTTTTACATAGAAGTTTTGTTTATTAAGTGTATAATTATAATCTAAAAAAATGTAATATTATTATTTTTGGAGAAAATAGTCGTATATTTTTTTTTTCAAATGAAAGAAGTGCATTTTAAAAATTTTAAACTATCATTCTTAAAGAAAGAGATATAAGTTTTTTTTACATAAGTAAACAAAAGTGCAAAATTTTTACATACAACGATCTTACTTAGTTCTTTTTTTCCACTAAAAGATTATTCATTTACATATTTGTTTTGATGATATTTATTTAATTATTTATTATGTTACTATCTTGATAGTCGTAATTCATTAATATGTCTATATGATTTATTATTAAAATATAAAAATACTTTTCAAAATTAATAATAGTTCTAAAGAAAAAATATGTAATTATTTGTCTTTTTTATAATAAAGTGCAAAATATTTGTTTCAATATTGAAATCACAAAAATCTACTAGTATCAATCAAAATCATGTTTAAGAAGTTCACAAAAGTCACTAAAAATCTTAAATGTTAATAAAAGTCATCAAAAAGAAGTTTACTTAAAAGTTTATCAAAGTCTTTAAAATTCTACGAATATTTACAAACTTTAGAAAAGTCATCGACTTATAAAAGTAACTAAAAGTCTATTAAAATCTCAATTGAATACACCCCTGCGAGTGTTTTAGATACAAACGTGGTTTCATTTCTAATTCTGTTGCTCAACTGTTTAGCAACAAAAAACATAAGGTATAAAAATGAAAATTTCCATTTTTAAATCATTATTTTTTGTCGAGTCTTACAAAAGCTTAATAACTAACCTATGGATACCTATGGTAAAATCCCTTGTCTATTACATAATGTCTCAAATTCAATAAAATATAAATAGAACAACCTTGCAAAAGAGAAAAGAGCTTGTACAATATGACCTTGCTCTTTCCTTTGTCATGAGCAACAACTGAGGTCCTAGAGGGAGAATATAGTGGTGTGAACAATATTTTAATGGGCCCAGTAAAGCAGAAGCCTACTTTACCATCAATCATCTGAGTAATACCTAATGCATAATAACTAGCACGAACATGGTTATTCATCAATTCCTACTATCATTCCGGGCATGAAAGAATTATATAAACGAGCATACTATATAATGCAGGACATAATTAAAAAAAGCTCGAACAAGGTTATCAATAAGATAACAATGATAACATGAATCCCATAGAGTTAACGAAGTAGAAACCAAATACAAAGTGTGTGATATGACAACCACTACCTTCATCGGTATCATAAGTTACATGATTTAACAGATTGGTGTCTGAACAACCAACTGGCTTTAAAAGTATCCAATAGTACCCAACCTCAATAGATTGGTGTTCAAACATAGCGGAGGGAGATGACCGGTGGTCGTCGGCTCTCCTGTCCGAGATACCATTACTATTATTCATTCCAAGCACATTAGTTCCACAAGCGTTCATAAGTAGAGAGCTCAAAGGACACGATGAAATGGAAAGAAAATATATATATATATTAAAATTGATTCCAACAAAATATCAATCATTTGTTAGTATCATGAATTAGCATAAATAATAGCATGATATGATCGAAGATAAAATAAAATCCACTTACCTTGAAGAGTTTCTATCCTATACAATCGTGACTTTGGAAGTCATATTTGGTTCTCATCTTGCCTACATTGGTATAGGTTCATGTATGTGTTATTAACATTTTTGTTTGAATTTTGAAAACGAAATAAAAACGTTTTCGAATCGATGTCACGACAAATGTTTTAATTTTGAACAACTAAATTTTCAATTTTCATTTTGAAAAAGAGTCCAGCGCCTTCCTAGTACCGTGGGTTTACCCAAAAGATGTTGGAGCGAAATCACTGGACTTCGAAATGGAAACCATAAATTAGCGCCAACGATTTGCCAGAGTCGTACAATACATGTCATGATGCTAAGGAATTGTTGGTTTGACTTCCTCAATCATTCAGGCAGTACCATATCACTTGTGTGTGAGGCGTTGGATACGAATTTGGTATTTTGGATTAAAATCCAATTCCCAAATTCTCCAAAAACTCACACTTGTTGGGTTTTGGGGTTTATACGCAGTGGAGATTACAAAATAATTTTGACAAGATGGTTTATAAGTTAGAACTGAAATCGGTTAAGATGGTTTATAAGTTAGAACTGAAATCGGTTAGAGCTAGTATAGTCTTGATCTTCATTATGACCGCTACAGAGAAACTACATCCTAACATGGTATACTAGGGTGCTTAATTAAGATTGGGAGTCATGTTTTATAACATGATTTGTGAGTCTTGGAGTACTTGAAGTACGATGCTCTGTTAGGGATGTTGGGGCATGTGCCCTAGGTCAATCCATTAACTGTTTTTATGAATACTTTTAGTTAATAAAATAGAGGATTTCATTTGCTGTTTATTATAATTAATTTACTTGTTTACATTATAATAAGATCCATGGGTATTTGCAAAAATATCTTAAATGTCCCTAGTCGATCATTATACTGGGAACTATAATGAATTAAGACTAATGTGAGTCTTGATTGATGATCATATGATGATTATACATATAGGGATACGAATCAAGATCACGGGTACTTATTAGGGAACAAAGTACTGGAATGACCTGCTATGAGAACATCACATGGATTAAGTCATAGTTATTTCTCATGATAGGTATATTTTTCAGTCCTCTGACTTGAGATTACCAGAGACTTCAACAATAGGAACACAGTGATTTGACACAATCAAACGTTGTCTTTAACCGGATGATTATAAAGGTTATGATTGATTATTGTGTGAGCAATGTGATGAAGTTGTGTAATCGAGATAGAATTTGTCCCTCTCATATAAAGAGAGATATCCAGTGGATCCCTCGATGTGTTAGACTGTTAAAATGGCTAGTCTAAGTGAATTGATATTGATTAATGTCACTTGGATGTTTTCAGTGTACATAAAGATCGAGTGACAATTCCATGCCTTATGTTTGATCAAAAGGATATCGTGTGACAAAATGATGTTGTATACACTATTAATTAGGTTGTATCGATTTGATATTCGTACAACTTGGGTAGTCATAACGTCTTGCTAGAGGCCGCTTATGACTTGTATACCAAAATTGTGTTTTGGTACCCTGCCAACGTTGCATGAGCCTATTGGGTTGCACACGAAGAATGGTTTTGCGAGATTTTAAGATGGTTCGAAAAATTGAATTTTATTTGATAAAATTCATGATAGAACCATCCTTGTCGTGTATTACACTTATACTTCTTTGAGTAGGGGTATATGTGTAATTTACTTAACCGTCTATATACAAGGGTTGTATAAATAGACGATTTAAGTTAGAACACACGGATGAAACGAAACTCTATTTTGGTTTAGAAACGAATTAAGGTTTTTCGGTACGCTCTGGATCATTTTAGAGAGAAACAAAAAGGTTTGATATTCTCTTGAAACTAGCATTTCGAATCTCCGCCGCCAATCGTGTGTCGACTGCTGGTAGAGGGCATTCGTCATTGGCAACGCCTTAGAGATCGATCAACCTACAGAAAGGTATTTTGCAACTGAGGCATGATTAAGTTTTCTTAGTTTAAACATTTTAATGGAATTAGATTCGGATCTTGTTGGGGTTTTTGTCAAAATTGTTTTGTTATCTCCGCATTGTATGAAGCCCAAAACCCAACTAGGGATAGATTGGTTAGCAGCTTACCATGACAGTAAATATTATTTTTCCAAGAACGTTACCTCTCAGATTTTCGGTATACAACTATTCAGATATAGAGGTCACGTACCAAGCCAACTTTCCACCCATGGGAAAGCAGTAACTGTTAGTGAGTTGGAAACTCTCATGAGTTTGATAGCCATGAATGATGATGGTCATGAAGTCAAACTTGACTAAATTCTGGTAGTTAGAGAATTCCAAGAAGTCTTTCCATTAAACTTGCCTGGAGTCCCTCCACCCCCGGGATATTGACTTTATTATTGGCCTTATACCTGGTATGAAACCCTTTTCTATACCACCATATAGAATGACACCCAAAACGTTAGCCGAGTTGAAGCTTTAGCTGGAGGAACTATTGGATAAAGGTTTTATTCGCTCAAGCATGTCGTCAAGGGGAACACCAGATGTGCATTGACTATTGATAATTGAATCGGGGGACCATTAGGAACAAATATCCCTTCCCTAGAATCAATGACCAATTTGACTAATTGCATGGAGCGAAATTCTTTTCGAAGGTAAACTTGAGGCCGAGATATTACCAGCGTAGAATACGAGAGGAAGGCATAAATAAGACTACTTTTAGAACAAGGTATGGACATTGTGAATTCATAGTGATGTTGTTTGGAATTACCAATGCACCTGCGGTGCTCATAGATCTCATGCATAAAGTCTTTAGGCTTTATCTTGATAAGCTCATTATTATCTTCATCAACAACATCATGGTATATTTCAAGACTCAACAAGAGCACATGAGATATCTCAATGTGACCTTCCAAACTTTGAAGGATCACTGGTTGTATGTTAAGTTCAACAAGTGTGAGTTTTGGGTTTCAAATGTGCAATTTTTGGGTCATGTGGTGAATGCGAAAGGAAATTTTGTAGATCTTACTATTTATGTAGGAAATGGATGCAAACCACCATTGTAACGAAAATAAGAAGTTTTTTGGTATTAATAAGTTATTACCAGCTGTTTGTATAGGACTTCTTAGAGATTGCCGCACCAATGACAATGCTAACTCAGAAGAATGTGGTGTTTGCTTTGAAAAAAGAATGCAAGAATGTTTTTAAAGAATTAGGAGAAAAGCTAAATTTGTCAGATTAGTTTAGGCTGTGTCTTAATGCTAAAACATAAAAGAAATTTGTTGAAGCACAAAATTCGTCAAATATTAGTACAAATATGCCTATAAAGGTTCAAATCATATTGCTTTTTGAGTATCCACACATACAAGTCGAGATGACGAGATAGCTCAGTTTGTTAATGCTAGGTGGGTTTGTGCTGAAGAAAATTTGTAGAGAATATTTAAATTTCAATTGAATAGAATTTCACCTTCAGTAGTTGGACCACAAATACACTTACCCAATCATTAACAAGTTCAATTTAATATAGATGAGTCTATTAACAAGTTCAATTTAATATAGATGAGTCTATAGAAGACATATTAAATGATAGTGATAGATCAAAAAGTATGTTAACATAGTTTTTTATGAAAAATGTTATTGACTCAGATGCAAGACAATACTTATATTATGAATTTCCACAAAGATATTGGTGGAATCAAAGACTTAAAGAGTAGACTCAAAGACAAAATATCTGTAAGGTAGTTGGTAGAATGTACACTGTTTCACCATTAGATAGAAAATGCTACTATTTAAGATTATTACTCAATCATGTTAGGGGACCTATATCTTTTGAAGATTTGCGTACAGTTGATAGATTTACATATGAAACATTTAAACAATCTGCTGAGAAAAGAGGTTTACTGGAAGATGATGATAGTGTAACTCAATGCTTACGAGAAGCTACAAATGTACATATACCACGTTCTTCAAGAACACTATTCACTATTATTTTAGTTTTTTGTGAACAAATTAGGGTACCTGAATTATGGATTGAATTCAAGACGTATATGATTGAAGATTACAAAAATGCATATAAAAAGGACCATTCTCTAGATGAGTATTTCTTTATAAATTGTTGCCTTAAAGATTTATCCAATTATCTATCACAACATCAAAAAATATTACTGATTACGATTTTCTGTAACCAACTTCTAAATCAATAACCAACATGAACAAATTTATAGTAGAAGAAATTTTTTTACAAATATTAATAGAAGATTTATATTCAATAAGAAAATTAAACATTCAACAGCAAAATGCATTTGATAGTGTCATCCATAGTATCGATAATCATGCACATACAATTTTTTTAATAGAAGGACTTGGGGTACAAGAAAAATATTCTTATACAAAGCAATCTTAGCATACATACTTAGTAAGGAATTAATTGCATTGGCTACAGCTACATCAAGAATTGCTGCTATATCATTGTCCGGGGGTCGTACTGCATATTCAAGATTGAAGATCCTTATTTTATTAGATTCCACTTCAACATGTTTCATTAGCAAATAAACGAACTTAGCAGACATTTTACGACATGCTTCTCGGGTTAATTTCACAGATGGTCATTGAACTTTGCATCTTGTAACAGTTTGGTCACTGAACTTTTATTTGTCCCAAATATATCACCTAAATTTACAAAACGTTTCAACAATATAACTCGGGCCACTCAGATGCTGACGTGGCGCCACGTAGGATTGCATGTGAAGTCACCAAACTATTTGAAGTGATGATGTGGCTCCAACTTAAGTGTTCTTTTGTTTCCAATAAAAGCACCCCAAAGGAGTGGGGTGTTTCAAAACCAAAACCCACACTAAACAGGGGTCGTCACTGCTCACCATCTTCTTCACTCCGCTGCACATTCTTCCCTCCATCATCTTCGTCCTCAGTCACTTCGCCTCGCCTCCGGCTGCTCGTCGTCGCATTCAGTCTCTTTCTTGCTTACCTCCGGCTTCGATTGTGCTCGATTTAGAAATCTCAAAACAGAAACTAATATTATAAGAATTGTCATTGACATCAAATCGCGAAAAATCCCAAACAGAAGCAACAAAAGAAAAACTAATCAAAACCCAAAAAAGTCTCAACAACACATTGAATACAGAATCAAAAAATGAGAGTGAATTGAGGGGTACCCACATAGGTGTTGAGCTGGCGAACGAAGCTGGAGAAGTTGTTGTGCTTGAAATACTTGGGAAGGAGGTTGGAGGCGAGGCGATACGAGTCCCAGACGATGAAACTGATTCGAGCTTCGTTCCATGAAACAATGGCTTCCATTGAAGGGTCCTCCACCATTTCAAAGGTCTTCGTGAGAAGTGGGGGCGGCCCCTTTTCGTGGATCCTCTCCATTGGTCGCGCCATTGACGAGGATGAAGAAGAAGAAGAAGAAGAGGAAGCAGAGCCCATGAAGACCACTTCTTCAAATTTGTTTGTGTTCGATTGATCAATAAATTTAAGCAGAGCCCAGGAAGAAGAGGAGGCGAGCAAGAAAGAGACCGAATGCGACGACGAGCAGCCGGAGGCGAGGCGCAGTGACCGAGGACGAAGATGATGGAGGGAAGAATGTGCAGCGGAGTGAAGAAGATGGTGAGCAGTGACGGCCCCTGTTTAGTGTGTGTTTTGGTTTTGAAACACCCCACTCCTTTGGGGTGCTTTTATTGGAAACAAAAGAACACTTAAGTTGGAGCCACATCATCACTTCAAATAGTTTGGTGACTTCACATGCAATCCTACGTGGCGCCACGTCAACATCCGAGTGGCCCGAGTTATATTGTTGAAACGTTTTGTAAAGTTAGGTGATATATTTGGGACAAATAAAAGTTCGGTGACCAAAGTGTTACAAGATACAAAGTTCAGTGACCATCTGTGAAATTAACCCCATGCTTCTCTCATTATTTAGGATGAAGCGACTATGGCTCATAGGCACGCTTTAGAGTATTATAATAGCAAACCCAAAGCGGTTAACTATAAAGCCTATTTAGCTAAAAAATATGACAATTCTCCTAAGTACTTTGATACAAATATTTAAAATTTGGGATAAATTAGTAATTTAATTGATAACTCCAAATTAATAGGCGATTTTGAATTTAAATGTCCAGACCAAAATTGAATTACTTTCTAAAAGTACCCCAATTAATAGTTGGTTTCCTAACAAAATGGGATTTGGATATTTACTTCTCTCTCTCTTCTCCACTTTTTTCTCTCTCTCTCTCTCTCTTATCCAAGTTTCTCTCTCTCTTCCACGGTTCTCTTTCTCTCTTTCTCTCTCTCCTCGTTTCTTATTCTCTCTTCCATGGTTCTCTCTCTCTCCGCCAAGTAGAATATATAGATTATTATTCTATAAATAATGATTGTTGAACGGCTTTCTAAAAATAAAAGCTTTTTGGCTATGGGGGCAAATTAAGAGGTGATGTTAATTTTTTGATCTCCGGGTCCCCACATATTTAAAGATTTGAATTGAATTTCGTTTTCAAAATTGTTTTTTTTTTATCCACTCACGCCAACACGTTTATCCACTTCTGATCCACTTTTTTTGGATCTTACTTCTTTCCGTATATACATGTACCTTCTTCTCCTCTCATACTTTTTGTATTCCTTTCATTTACGGGACAATACTCTCATTCCCACTCTTTAATTAACAGTCAAAAGTTTCTACCACGCTACAATAGGTGAGGTACCGCGGATTCTATTCCATTAGTATAAAATTTATTTAGTCCCATTATGTTGATTATCTTCTTTAATTTTTTGAAAAATCTTCATCACAATTCAAAATACTTTATATGAATTTTTTTTTCTTAATATTTTGGTTAGATGTACTAAACAAGTGAATTTTTCTTAATATTTAGGTAAAATAGTTTTAATGCCTAAAATAAGAGATTTATAATAGATTGCGTAAAAAAAGAGATTTATAATAGATAAATGTCATAAAATAGTTTAATTGCATAAAATAATAGATTTAATAGGTAAGTTGTCACTATAGTGTTGCATTAAAATCGTTCACTAATTAAGGTGTTCCAACAATTACTACATTTTCTTTTTTTTTATGTCAAATTATGGTTAAATTAAAATTGACCATTAATTTCGGAGTTCACACAAAAATGTCAACTAATGGTCCACTAATTTAGGAGTTTCATCGCCACCCTTTTCTCAACCCAAAAATTAAAATTTTCAAAATTACTTAAAAATGGAAACAATATCCTACAACGTATTATTCTTAACTTAAAAAAATGAGATTACACAATTGCTAAACAATTAAAAGTTAAATTCCTTAAATCAAGTAATTCTATTCTTACTTAAAACAAATAATAAGAAAATTTATGTAAAAAAGAAATATGTCAAAAATATGAGAAGAAAATAATTTTTTTTTGTAGATTGCTGAAAAGTTTTTTTTATAATATACTAAGTACATGGCATAGGATCATTAATTTTTTAATTATTATAGGAAAAATAGAAACATGAAAGCATAGTCTTATAAAAAAGTTAAAATAAATAAAATTTAAAAATTATTTAAGGACAAGTAACATTAAAATATACGTGACCATAAAATTTTATATTTATAAAAAAATTAATTAAACTATTCTATTATTCAATGTTCATTCAAATTATGAAACTCATTTTATGTATAACACCATAAACAAGTGATCCATAATGTCACACTGTTTTTGATATCAATTAAGTTGTTCTTTCATTAATTATTATTAGATTAGATTTAGATTATATTCATTGTCCTGCATTTATATGAGTCTACTTTCATTATTTATGTTACATTTATACACGTGTATTTCTTTTTAAAAAAAATAAGTATATGTGTGTCTTTATATAATCTATTTATCTATATTTATCATTGGTTACTTTTTTTTGGGATAAATATAAAGGAAAAAATATACATTTTCTTTTGTTGTCTCGCCATTCTATAATTTACATAAGAGAGATTACTTATTGTACGTTTCTTAAAAGTTTGAAAATCGTAATAGTTACCTTCACGATTTTCTAGGTAATCAATTGTATCAACGATTTGTTTTGCTACGCAGAATTATTCGTTGTCGAACATGGATACATTGAGTGGCAGATGATACAATCCAGGTCGACCAATGGTTCAATTTGCATTTTAATCTCCTTGATAAAATTTAATATTCTAATTGTTTCATCATTGTTGAATTAAGTAACTTTTTCAAACTGATGCACACAATGGTACTTTAGTTTCAATTTATAATTGGGCATTGTGCAATAACAATATGCATTTACGGATAATAATGTTGAGGAGGTGTTGTTGATTTGCAAAATTATCAGGTGAAAATTATTTATTTCCCATGAATACTCCACATGGTCATAGATTTATCTGCAATGGTTATAGACAGTGGAGAAGTTGAGGTTGACGTAGAAAAAGCGTTAAGGGTTTTTATATTGGTCTATGCTTCTTTTTTTCTCTTACAAAATTAGAGATTGGTGGTGTTATTATAGTTGATTAATACTTGAATATTGCATATCTTCTTTTTAGTAATAATGTTTTTGAAAAATTTTTATTTTCTTAGACATGAAACATTCAAAGCATTTTTTTTAATAAGAAAATTCAAAGCTTCAAACACTCGCTTTGGATTAAAATCTCAAAAAATTATTTTTGATTGTAAATTACTTGCTTTAATTTGTGAATTTTGTTTGTTAATTATTTTTAAAATATTTCTATAAATTACAAAAAGATTTTTCTTTCATTTGTTTAACCACATTTATTATTAGTCCTATATATACAAAGTTGCCAAGTAGTACTCCTAATAAACAATTGCAACTTTCATCATACATATATTTTAGGTCGCATACTTTCAACAATGATTTGGGATATATTTAAATGTATTTTTTATTTGTAAAAGGATTGGACCAACTAACCTTATAGAGGCGAATTTGATACCTATAATTGTTTATGTTCGATGAGTTTTGCATTGTGAAAAAAAAATGGTTGCATGCATGTGCATCTCAAAGTTTCTAATTAAGGTGGCAATGGTCCATCTTTCCTTAATCAAATATTTTGAGTTTTATCCTAGAAATAAGAAAAATCTTAAAACTCTTCGTCAAATGTAGCTAGCATTAAATTAAAATGGATTAAATTAGAGAATTTATTGCAGTTCTATTAAAAATTGTTCCACTATATTACTACTTTATAGAAAAAGTTTATTCAAAGGCATGAAGAAAAATTAAGAAATGCATAAATTAATGAATTTAATAACAATACCAATCAATATAATTGGCTTAAGTTTTTCTAAACTATGATAAACATTTAAATTCTTCGTAAAAACAAAACAATCCTACAACATATATGTAGGTACAACCAATATTAATTCTATATATATATTGTGAATTACAAAACCACTAATTTTAATTCAAAGCTCAAACAACTAATTTTGTTTATGACCATAAATTCTCCACAATTATTAAACTATTGTAATTTTTATTTCCTTAACATCTTCTTTACACCTTGACAACATAGCGTGTAATGTAAAATTGTACCAAAAATTTGTGAACATGAAATTTATTGATCACATCTAGGGGTGTTCATGAATCTGCAAATCCAATTAGATCCCATCCATTTAACTCTAATTGGTCCATAACTTAAGTTTTTTACATTGGACTTGATTGCAAAAATTGCAATCCACATAGATTGATTAAATACTTTTAACCTTCAATGATTTATGACTAATATTCTCAATAGTTCTCTTAACCATTCCATCCAAATTTTTAAATTTATTTGATCATGTGATAATTTACAAAAAATCAATTTTACATTAGTATTTTTTCACTAATTATTGATTGATTGCTCAAAATTGCTTTAAACCGGATTTGGGTGTTTTATAATAAAACTAGAAGTATTTTGTTAGATACACATACTTTTATGATCTAACAAATTCCTCCATCGATTGTATACAATTAGATTATATGGATCAACAATTCGATAATATATCTGCTACAATGAACAAACAACGAAATCATCATCGTTTATCTAAAAGGCAACGACGTCAAATATGCCAAACTTAGCTAGGGAGGACCTACTCGTAGCTCGAAGAAATCAAGAGACTCCTGAGACTATTGAATAAAGGAATGTTCGACATCAAAGATATTTACAATGCTATAATTCCATGGAAGGTAAATACAATTATTTTTTAAAATAATATATTCATTACTTAAGTTATATATTCTTACTAATATAATACACCATGCTAATTATTATGTCCATCATAGGTACATCTACAAATAATTTTGTAAAATATAAGACAACCATTTCAAGGTTGACAGACGTTCGTCAACAGACTAGGTTAGGGTCTTCTAAAACCTAAGGTACCAATGAAAGTAATGCTTTTTTCCAATAAAAATAAATATTATATCTCCCTTAATTAACTCAAGTTTTTTAGTTTACAGGTACCTCTACCATTAACATTGTAAACCATTCAAGAACCCTAAGATTAACATGTATTCGTCAACAAACAAGATTACTTTGAACCAAAGAGATGGTAATTAGATGTTACTGTCATTTACTATATTTTGAATTATGCTCTTTCTATTAATATTATTAATTGTATAAAAATTTTAATTTCATGTAGGTTTCATTACTATTATGCAAAGAAATCAAAATTTTGCGTTGATCAATAATTGTCAAGCAACATGTTCAAGTTCTTCTAACGCTATACCTTTTCCTTATAGGCATAAGAGTGGTAGAGATTTCCCTGCACTTGAAAACTTCCAAACTATAATATTTGAAGAACCCAGAATTTGTTTATATTGTGGAGCTAGATTATTTGTTCATGAGACCTTAGATTTTTGTTGCTCCAATGGAAAAATAAATTTATCAACACCCGAAAATTCACAAAAATTAATAGACGTATTACTAGATCAAAGTGATGAAGGTAAACATTTTAGAGAAAATATATGTTCTTATAATCATGTTTTTTGCTTCACCTCTATAGGAGTTAATATTAATGAAAACTTAGCAAGTGCCAGACAAGGAGTCCGTACATATCATGCGCAAGAAGCTGTTTACCATAGAATAGGAAGTTTACAACCAATAAATGAATTAACACTATGATACTTATAAACGTTTATATATAATACTCAAAATGAGATTGAGCACCGATGTCAAGAGCGAAATGTTACACGACCAAGTCTATTACATAAATTAAAATTAATATTAGATGCTCATAATTCTTATGTTCAAGTATTCAGTCAATTAGGTAGACGAGAGGATGTGATGAACTGTACACTACTGATACAAGAAGTAATGGTTAATCGACGTATTCATACTTTATCTTCATCACCATAAGTTACGGCAATACTAATTAGAAATGATTGTTTTGAAGATTTAAGACAAAAAGATATCATAATAGAAACAAAAAGTGGTAACCTTCGTAACATTGCTAACATGGTCGCATACTAGGATCCCTTACAATATCCTCTTTTATTGCCTTTAGGGCAACACGATTGGCATTTGAAATTATGTAACTCAAATAATAGAAGAATCAGCTGCAGACAATACTACTCCTACATTTTTCAGGTACTATTAATAAATTTTACTATATCGTAATATTTTAATTTTTATAATTATATTATTACTATTACATAAACTATTTAATTTTTTTTTAACAAAAACTAACTTTTACATATCAATTTCTCCAATTACGCATGTCACTACTGCATTACAGTGGACGTATTTTACAACAATATGTGGTAGACATGTATGTGAAAATAGAAACAATGTGGTTACGATATATGAAGATGGACCAACATATTATTCATTCTGATTATATCAAGATTTATAAGATGCAACGAATTCAAGAGAAACAACTGCAAATTTATATGAATGTGTTTTTTCATATTTTGTATTCATTATAAATAAGTTTATTATGCTTACTATAATTTATAATATTTTGACTTCGTTATTTTGCAGGTAATATTGGTAGAAGAATATCTTTTCCCTCACCTATACTAGTTGTCCAAGAGATATGTATAACCGCTATGAAATGAAGATCGTTAGGAGGTATGAAAAACCCGACCTTTTTATTACCATCAATTTCAACACTAATTGGTTGAAAATTACCCAAGAACTATTACCTATACAAAAGGCTAAAGATAGACCTGATGTAACAACTAGAGTTTTTCGATCAAAACTAGAAGAATTGAAACATGACTCATTTATTAGAGGTGTGTTAGGTAAAGTAATAACTCATGTACATGTTATTGAATTTCAAAAGAGGGGATTGCAACATTCACACGTGTTGCTAGTTTTAGAAGAAGGTGATAAATTAAATTGTCCTGATAATTATGACTATGTAGTTAGAGCAAAAACTCCATGTCCTGTAACCGAGTCTAGGTTGTATTTTATTGTAATAGAACATGTGATGCATACCCCATGTGGACCGTTAAACACAAAAGCAATATGTATGAAAAATAATAAATGTACAAAATAATATCCGAAAGCTTTTAGTGCATCTATGTCACATGGTAGTGATTCATACCCTATATATAGGCAGCGTGACGATGAAAAACAAGTCAAAATAGGTAATAAAACTTTAGACAATCGTTAGGTAGTTCCATATAACTCTTACCTACTTTTAAAATATAACTGTCATACAAATGTAGAAATTTGTTCAATCGCAAAACCCCATCAAATATTTTTACAAATATGTCTATAAAGGTCCCGATCACGTTGCTTTTAGAGTATCCACACATACAAGTCGAGATGATGAGATAGATCGGTTTGTTAATGCTAGGTGGATATGTGCTCTAGAAACTTTGTGGAGAACATTCATGTTTTAATTGAATAGAATTTCACCTTCGGTAGTTTGACTACAAATACATTTACCTAATCATTAACAAATCCAAGTTAATATAGATAAGTCTATAGAAGACATATTAAATGATAGTGATAGACCAAAAACTATATTAATAGAGTTTTTTTTATGAAAAATGTTATTGATTCAGATGTAAGACAATACTTATATTACAAATTTCCACAAAAATATTGGTGGAATCAAAGACTTAAAGAGTGGACTCAAAAACAAAATATCCCTGAGGTAGTTAGTAGAATGTACATTGTTTCACCATTAAATAGAGAACGTTACTATTTAAAATTATTACTCAATCATGTTAGGGGACCTATATCTTTTGAAGATTTGCAAACTGTTGATGGATTTACATACGAAACATTAAAACAATCTGCCGAAAAAAGAGGTTTACTAGAAGATGATAATAGTGTAAGTCAACGCTTCTGAGAAGCTGTAAATGTACATATGCCACGTTCTTTAAGAAGACTATTCGCTACTATTTTAATTTTTTGCGAACCAATTAGATTACGTAAGTTATGGGATGAATTCAAGACGTATATGAAAAATAAAGTTAGAGGAGAGAGAGATAGTTTTTGAATTTTATTGTAATGTAAAGTTCACGACTAAATATGAGTCGGTGAAGGTGAGATGGTTTATGTTCCCTTCAATAGATGTGAGATCAATACTTTCTATGAATTTGAAGAATTAATTTGCCCGTGGGGTATGATAAAAGAAAAAACAATCTCATTAGTCATCAAAATTAGGAGCAACTTAGTCAAGACTATAAGAAAAATAAAGTTAAAGGAGCGAGTGAGATAGTTTTTGAATTTTATGCTAATATAAAGTTCACGGCTAAAGATGAGTCGGTGAAGGAGAGATAATTTATTTTCCATTCAATAGACATGAGATCAATACTTTCCATGATTTTGAAGAATGAAGCTAATAAGAATCCGCACCGGCTTTCATTTCCAGATTACATGAGAGACCGTATAACCTTTACCCATTTAAAGCCATAAGAAGAGCATTGGTTGTCCCAAGCTATGCTATTATAATAGCAAACCCAAAGCGGTTAACCTTGAAGACTTTTTAGCTAAAAGTTCTGACAATGCTCCTAAGTGCTTTAATACAAATATTTAAAATTTGGGATAAGTTAGTAATTTAATTGATAACCCCAAATTAGTAGGATTTGGAGATTTACTTTCTTAAAGTACCCCAATTAATAGGTGGTTTCGTAGCAAAGTGGGATTTGGAGAATTGCTTTTCTCTCTCTCTCTCCTCCACATTTCTCTCCCTTTCTCGGTTCTCTCTCTCTCCTCCAAGCATAATATATAGATTATTATTCTATAAATAAGGATTGTTGAACAACTTTCCAAACAAAGGCTTTTTGGCCACGGTGGCTAATTAAGAGGTGATGTTAATTTTGTGATCTTTGGGTCCCCACATATTTAGAGATTTGAATTGAATTGAGTTTTCAAAACTATTTTTTTGTATCCACTATTGCCTACACGTTTATCTATTTCAGATCCATTTTTTTAGGATCTTACTTCTTCCCGTATATACATGTACCTTCTTTTCCTCTCATACATTTTTGTGTTCCTTTCATATATGCGATAATACTCTCCTTCCCATTCTTTAATTAACACTCAAAAGTCTCTACCACGCTACAGTAGGTTAGGTACTGCGGATTCTATTCCATTAGTGTAAAATTTATCTACTCCCATCGTGTTGATCATCTTCTTTAATTTTTTAAAAAGACTTCAGCGTCATTCAAAATACCTTATATGAATTTTTTTTAATATATTTTTTAGATGTACTTAACAAGTGGATTTTTTAGTTCATCATCATCCCTTCAATTGATTTGACCAACAAAGGCCCATTAATTATGGTGACATATTCAATTGATTGCATAGAGAATTAATCAAATTGATTTAATATTCCACTAATTTAGGTTTACGTGAATAAAATAGTTTCATTGCCTAAAATAAGAGATTTATAATATATTGCGTAAATAAAGAGATTTATAACATGCGATAAAAGAGTTTAATTGCATAAAATAATAGATTTAATAGGTAAGTTGTCACTATAGAGTTGCATAAAAATCGTGGTGTTCCTACAATTACTACTTTTTCTTTTTTTCAAGTCAAATTGTGGTTAAATTAAAATTGACCATTAATTTAGGAGTTCACACAAAAACATCCATTAATGGTCCACTAATTTAGGAATTTCATCGCCATTCTTTTCTCAACCCAAAAACTAAAATTTCCAAGATTACTTAAAAAGGGAAACAGTATCCTACAACGTTTTATTGTTAACTTAAAAAAAACGGGATTATCCTAATTGTTATATTGCTAAAGAATTAAAAGTAGTACACATAAATTCCTTAAATCAAGGAATTCTATTCTTACTTAAAACAAATGACAAGATAATATATGTCAAAAATATGATAAGAAAATAAAGTTTTTTTTGTAGATTGCTTAAAAAAACTTTTATAATATCCTAAATACATGGGACATGATCATTAATTTTTTATTATTATATGAAAAAATAGAAACTTGCAAGCATAGTCTTATAAAAAAGTGAAAATTAATAAAATTTTAAAATTATTTAAGGACAAAGAACATTAAAATAAATAAAACCATTAAATTTTATATTTAGAAAAAAAAATTAATTAAACTATTTTATTATTCAATGTTCATTCAAACTATGAAACTTATTTTATGTATAACACCATAAAAAAGTGATCCATAACGTCACACTATTTTTGACATCAATTAAGCTGTTCTTTCATTAATTATTATTAGATTAGATTAAGATATATTCATTGTCGTGAATTTTATATGAGTCTACTTTCATTATTTATGTTACATTTATAAGCGTGTATTTCTTTTTAAAAAAAAATAAGTATATCTGTGTCTTTATATAATATATTTATCTATATCTATCATTGGTTACTTTCTCTCTGCAATTAATACAAAGAAAAAATATACATTTTCTTTTGTTGTCACGCCTCCTATAATTTACATAAGCAAGATCACTTATTGTACGTTTCTTAGAAGTTTCAAAATCGTAATAGTTGCCTACTCGATTTTCTCGGTAACCAATTGTATCAACGATTTGTTTTACTATGCACAATTATACGATGTCGAAGATGGATGTATTGAGTGGTAGATGATATACTCTAAGTCCACCAAAGGTTCAATTTGCCTTTTAATCTCCTTGATAAAATTAAGTATTCCAAATATTTCATCATTGTTGAATTATGTAACTTTTTCAATCTGATGGACATAATGGTACTTTAGTATCAATTTATAATTGGGCATCGTACAATAACAATATGAATTTCTGGATAATAATGTTGAGGAGGTGTTGTTGATTTGCAAAATTATCTGGTTTAAATTATTTATTTCCCTTAAATATTCCACATGGTCATAGATTTATCTCTAATGGTTATAGATAGTGAAGAAGTTGAGGTTGGAAGAGAAATATGGTTAAGGATTTCTACATTGGTTTATGTTTCTTTTTTTTTTCCTTACAAAAATATATATTGGTGGTGTTGTTGTGGTTGATTAATACTTGAATATTGCATATCTTCTTTATAGTAATAATGTTTGTGAACAATTTTTGTTTTCTTAGACATGAAACATTCAAAGCTTCTCTTTTGAATAAGAAAATTCATAGCTTCAAACACTTGCTTTGGATTAAAATCTCAAAAAATTATTTTTGGTTGTCAATTACTTGCTTTAATTTTTGGATTTTGTTTCTTAATTATTTGTATAAATTAAAAATAGATTTTTCTTTCGTTTGTTTAGCCACATTTATTATTAGTCCTATATATACAAAGTTGACAGGTGGTCCTCTTAATATACAATTGCAACTTTCATCATACATATATTTTACGTCACATACTTTCAACAATGATTTGGTATACATTTAAATATATTTTTTATTTTTTTCAAGGATTGGACTAACTAATCTCATAGAGGTAGATTTGATACCTACAATTTCTTATGTCCGTTGAGTTTTGCATTGTGCAAGAAAAATGTATGCATGCATGTGCATCTCAATGTTTGTAATTAAGGTGGCAAGGGTCCATATTCCTTAATCAAATGTCCTGAGTTCGATCCTAAAAATAAAAAAATTCTTAAACCTCTTCGTCAAATATAGCTAGCATTAAATTAAAATGGGTATTTATTGTAGTTCTATTAAAAGTTGTCCCACTATATTACTACTTTATTGAAAAATTTATTCAAAGGCACGGAGACAAATTACGAAATGCATAAATTAATGAATTTAATAATAATACCAAGCAAACTAATTGGCTTAAGTTTTACAAAACTATGATAAACATTTTAATCTTTCTTGGAAACAAAACAATCCTACAACATATCTGTAGGTACAACTAATATTAATTCAATATATTTTTTTTTTCTTTTCACGAATTACAAACCACCAATTTTAATTCAAAGCTCAAACAATTAATTTTGTTTATGAATAAAAACTCTCTACAATTATTAAACTATTTTAATTTTTATTTCCTTCGCCTCTCATTTGTAGCTTGACAACATTGCATATAATGTTTCGTCAAAAAAAAACATTGCATATAATGTAAAATTGTCCGAAAAACTTTGTGAACGTGAAATTTATTAATCACATCTAGGGGTGTCCATTAATTCGCAAATCCAGTTAGATCCAGTCCATTTACCTCTAATTGGTTCATAATTTTAAATTTTTTACATTGGAATTGATCACAAAAATTGCAATCCATATAGATTGATTAAAAACTTTTTACCTTCAGTGATTTATGACTAAGATTTTCAATAATTCTCTTAACCAATCCATATAAAATTCTTAAATTTTTTGGGTCATGTGATAATTTACAAAAAATCAATTTTACATTAGTGCTTTCCACTACTTATTGATTCATTGCTCGAAATTGCTTCAAATCGGATTTGAGTGTTTTGTAATAAAACTAGAAACATTTTGTTAGGTACACATACTTTTATGACCTAACAAATTCCTCCATCAATTGTAGATCATTAGATTATATAGATCAACAATTCAGTAATAGAACTGCTACCATGAATGTACAATGAAATCATCGTTGTTTATCTCAAAGGCAGCGATGTCAAAATATGTCAAACTCGGCTAGGGAGGACCTACGCGCAGCTCGACGAAATGAAGAGACTCCTAAGACTATTGAACAAAGGAATGTTCGGCATCAAAGATATTTACAAGGCTACAATTCCATTGAAAGTACATAAAATTATATTTTTAAATAATTTATTCATTACTTAAGTTATATATTCTTACTAATATAATACACCATGATAATTAGTATGTCTTTCATAGGTACATCTACAAGTAATTTTGTAATACATAATACAAGCACTTCAAGGTTGACGCATATTCATCAGCAGGCTAGGTCAGGGTCTTCTGAAACTGAAGGTACCAATGACAGTAAAATTTTTTTTTCAAAAAAATAATTATTATATTTCCCTCAATTAACTTAAATTTCTTGGTTTACAGGTCCCTCTACAAGTAACATTGTATACCATTCAAAAATCTTAAGATTAACTTATATTCGTCAACAAGCAAGGTTACTTTGCAACCAAAAAGATGGTAATTAGATGTTATTGTCATTTACTATATTTAAATTATGCTTTCTCTATTAATATTATTAATTTTATACAAATTTTAATTTTTATTGGTTTCATTACTACTACGCAAAGCAATCAAAATTTTATGTTGATCAATAATTGTCAAGTAACATGTTCAAGTTCTTCTAACGCTAGACCAATTCCTTATAGACATAATAGTGGTAGAAATTTCCCCGCACGTGAAAACTTCAAAACTATAATACTAGAAGAACCCAATATTTGTTCATATTATGGAACCATAATATTTGTCCATGAGACCTTAGATTTGTATTGCTCCAATGAAAAAATAAATTTACCATCACCCGAAAATCCACTAGAATTAATAGACATATTTCTAGATCAAAGTGATGAAGGTAAACATTTTTGAGATAACATACATTCTTATAATCTTGTTTTTTGCTTCACCTCTATAGGAGTTAATATAAATGAAAACTTAGTAAGTGCCAGACAAGGAGTCTTTACTTATCGTGCGCAAGGATCTATTTACCATAGAATAGGAAGTTTACTACAAATAAATAAGTCAAGAGCAAGATACTTACAAATGTTTATATATGATACTCAAAATGAAATTGAGCACCGAAATCAAGAGCGAAACATAACATGACCAGGTCTATTACGTGAATTAAAATTAATACTAGTTGCACACAATCCTTATGTTCAAGTATTCCGTCAATTATGTAGACATGAGGTTGTGATGAACTGTAAACTACTGAAATAAGAAGTAAGGGTTAATCGACATTTTCATGCTTTAACTTCAACACTACAAATTGCAGCACTACTAATTGGAAATGATTGTTTAGAAGATTTAATAGAAAGTGATATTATAATAGAAACAAAAAGTGTTAGCCTTCGTAACATTCCTGACACGACCGCATACTTTGATCCCTTACAATATCCTCTTTTATTGCCTTTAGGGCGACATGGTTGGCATTTAGAATTGTGTAACTCAAATAACAGAAGAATCAACTGCAGATAATACTACTCCTACGTTCTTTAGGTTATATTATTAAATTTTACTATATCGTAATATTTTAACTTTTTTATAATTATACTATTACTATTACATAAACTATTTAATTTGTTTGAACAAAAACTAACTTTTACATATTAGTTTCACCCATTACGCATGTCACTACTTCATTACAGTAGTGGATGTCTTTTACAACAATATGTGGTAGATATGCAAGTGAAAATAAAAACAATGCGGCTACGATATTTGAAGACGAACATACATATCATTCGTTCTAAACTATATTGAGGTTTACAAGATGCAACGAATTCAAGAGAAACAACTACAGGTTGATATGAATGTGATTTTTATATTTTATGTATTCATTACAAATAAGTTTATTATGCTTACTATAAATTATAATATTATGACTTTGTTATTTTGCAAGTAATATTGGTAGAAGGATAATTCTTCCCTCGTCATATACTTGCAGTCTAAGACATATGTATAACCACTACTAAGATGCAATGACAAACGTTAGGAGGTATGAAACCCGACCTTTTTATTACCATCACTTGCAAAACTAATTGGTTGGAAATTACCCAAGAACTATTCCCTGGACAAAAGGCTAAAGATAGACCTAATGTAACAACTTTAGTATTTAGATCAAAACTAGAAGAATTGAAACATGACTTATTTGTTGGAGGTGTGTTCGGTGAAGTAATAACTCATGTACACGTTACAAAATATCAAAAGAAGGGATTGCCACATTCACATGTGTTGCTAATTTTAGAAGAAGGTGATAAATTAAATTGCCATGATAATTATGACTGTTTAGTTAGAGCGGAAATTCCATGTCTTATAACCGAGTCTAGGTTGTATTCTATAGTAAAAAACATATGATGCATAATCCATATGGACCGTTAAATAAAAACAAAAAATATATGAAAAATAATAAATGTACAAAATCATATCTGAAAGCTTTTGCTGCATCTATCTCACAAGTTAATGATTCATACCTTATATATAGGCGGCGTGACGATGGAAAACAAGTCACAATAGGTAATATAACTTTAGACAATCGTTGGGTAGTTCCACATAACTCTTACCTACTTTTAAAATATGACTGTAATATAAATGTAGAAATTTGTTCAAGAATATAATCTGTCAAATATTTGTACAAATATGTTTATAAAGGTCCAGATCGCGTTGCTTTTGGAGTATCCACACATACAAGTCGATATCATGTGATAGCTCAATTTGTTAATGCTTGGTGGATTTGTGGTCAAGAAGCTTTATGGAGAATATTCAAATTTTAATTGAATAGAATTTCACCTTTGGTAGTTCAACTACAAATAAACTTACCTAATCATCAACAAGTCTAATTTAACATAGGTGAGTCTATAGAAGACATATTAAATGATAGTGATAGATCAAAAACTATGTTAATAGAGTTTTTTATGAAAAATGTTATTGACTCAGATGCAAGAAAATATTTATATTATGAATTTTCATAAAGATATTAGTGGAATCAAAGACTTAAAGAGTGGACTCGAAAATAAAATATCTATAAGGTTGTTGGTAGAATGTACATTGTTTCACCATTAGACATAGAATAATACTATTTAAGATTATTACTCAATCATGTTAGGGGACCTATATCTTTTGAAGATTTACGTACAGTTGATGGATTTACATATGAAACATTTAAACAGTCTTATGAGAAAAGTGGTTTACTAGAAGATGATGACAGTGCAACTCAATGCTTATGCGAGGTTGCAAATGTACATATGCCACATTCTTTAAGAAGACTATTCGCTACTATTTTAGTTTTTTGCGAACCAATTAGGGTGCATGAATTATGGGTTGAATTCAAGACTTATATGAAAGATAAAGTTAAGTGAATGAGTTAGATAGTTTTTGAATTTTATGCAAATGTAAAGTTCACGGCTAAAGATGAGTCGGTGACGGTGAGATGGTTTATGTTCCCTTTAATAGACGTGAGATCAATACTTTCTATGATTTTGAAAAATTAATTTGCTCGTGGGGTATGATGAAATATTGAACAATTTTATTAAGCACCAAAATTGGAGCAACTCACTCAAGACTATATGAAAATAAAGTTAAAGGAGTGAGTGAGATAGTTTTTGAGTTTTATGCTAATGTAAAGTTCACGGCTAAAGATGAGTCGGTGAAGGTGAGAGATGGTGTATTTTCCTTTCAATAGACGTAAGATCAATACTTTCTATGATTTTGAAGAATTAAGCTTATATGAATCCGCACCGGCTTTCCTTGCCAGATTATATGAGAGACCTTATAACTTTCACCCCATTTAAAATCATAGAAAGAGCATTGGTTGTCCCAGGCTATACTATTATAATAGCAAACCTAAAGCGGTTAACCGTGAAACCTTTTTGGTTAAAAGTCCTGACAATGCCCCTAAGTGCTTTGGTACAAATATTTAAAATTAATGATAAATTAGTAATTTAATTGATAACTCTAAATTAATAGGTAATTTAGAATTTGAATGTGCGGACCAAAGTTGAATTACTTTGTAAAAGTACACCATTTAATAGGTGGTTTCTTAACAAAGTGGGATTTTGAGATTTACTTCTTTTTTTTTTCTCCATGTTTTTCCTCTCTCTCTCATCAATGTTTCTCTTTCTCTCTCTTCCACGGTTCTCTCTCTGTTTCTCTCTCTGTCTCTCTCTGCCCTCCACGTTTCTCTATCTCTTCCACGGTTCTCTATCTCTCTCCGCCAAGTAGAATACATAGATTATTATTCTATAAATAAGGATTGTTGAACAACTTTCCAAAATAAAGACTTTTTGGCCACGGTTGCTAATTACGAGGTGATGTTAATTTTGTGATCTCTAGGTTCCCATATAATTAGAGATTTGAATTGAATTTAGTTTTCAAAACTATTTTTTTATATTCACTCATGCCAACGTGTTTATCCATTTCAGATCCACTTTTTTAGGATCTTACTTCTTCCAGTATATACATGTACCTTCTTCTCCTCTCATACTTTTTTGTGTTCCTTTCATAAACGCGACAATACTCTCCTTCCCACCCTTTAATTGACGCTCAACAGTTTGTACAACACTACAGTGGTGAGGTACTGTGGATTCTATTCCATTAGTGTAAAACTTATTTACTCTAATTGTGTTGATTGTCTTCTTTAATTTTTTAAAAAGCCTTCATCATCATTCAAAATACTTTATATGAAAGTTTTTTCTTAATATATTTGTTAGATGTACTTAACAAGTGAATTTTTTAGTTCATCTTCATCCCTTCAATTGATTCGACCAACAGAGGCCCATCAATTAAGGTGATGTATTCAATTGATTGCATAGAGAATAAATCAAATTGATTCAACATTCCTCTAATTAAGGTGTTCCTACAATTACTACATTTTTCTAAGTCCAATTATGGTTAAATTAAAATTGACCATTAATTTAGGAGTTCACACAAAAACGTCCACTAATGGTCCACTAATTTAGGAGTTTCATCGCCACTCTTTTTTCAACCCAAAAATTAAAATTTTCAAGATTACTTAAAAATGGAAACAATATCCTACAATGTTTTATTATTAACTTAAATAAAAGTGATTACCCTAATGGTTATATTGCGAAACAATTAAAATTAGTACACATAAATTCCTTAAATCAAGGAATTCTATTCTTCTTAAAACAAATGATAAGAAAACTGGGTGATTTCCACATGTAGGGGACTTTTACAATTTTTTTCACAAAATAGAGAGTGTTTTTTTTTTATCCCGGATATAGGCAATAACGCCTTTTGAGAAGGCGTTATTGAGGGGGGGGTTTTCGGTTTTTGGTGACGTGGCGCTGACGTGGCCTGGTTTGTACAGATAGCGCCTTTTCAAAAGGCGCTATCTGTACAAAGTCTGGCACGTCAGCGCCACGTCACCGCCCATCACCGACCCGACTCGCCGATCTGTCCTCCGCTGCCGCTGGGCCGCGACATTCTCAGTCGCTCCGTCCCTTGCCGCCGGCCGTCGTCGTCGTCGAGCGATCTCGACAATTACAACCAAATTTGAATAACCATACGAGGAGTTTATATTTGTATTAAAAAAAAAAAACCAATTTTGAATATATTGGTTTCAACCTTCAACTCTCTATTCTAAACTAACTAACATTACCTAACTAACTAACTAACTAAAGTAAAGTAAGAAACCTTTACTAATCCAACCAAAGCAAACTAAACTAAATAACTACCTAACTAACTAGCTAAGTAACCAAAGTAAAGTAAACTAACTAACCTTAACTAACCTAACCAAACTAACTAACTAACTAACTAAACTAAGTAACCTTAACTAACCAAACTAAACTAACCAAACTAAACTAAACTAAACTAACTAACCATAACTAACCTAACCAAACTAAACTAACTAACTAACTAACTAACCAAGTAACTAACTAAACTAACCTTAACTAACCTAACCTAACCAAACATAACTAAACTAAATAAGTAAGTAACCTTGAATAAACTAACTAAACTAACTTAACAAAACCAAACTAACTAACCAAAGTAAACTAAAATAACTAACTAACTAACCTTAACCAAACTAAACTAACTTAACAAAACCAAGCTAAACTAAGTAACTAACTAACCTCAACTAAACTAAGTAACTAACTAACTAACATAACGAAACTAAACTAACTAACAAACTAAACTAACTAACCTTAACTAACCAAACCACGTAACAATACAAACTAAGTAAACTAAAATAACAAATTTAACTAGCTTAATTGCAAACTACACCACCTAACTAAATGGAACTAACCAAACTAAACTAACTAACATTAACTAACCTAACTAACCTTAACTAACCTAACTAACCTAACCACCAAAACAATACAAACTAAGTAAAGTAAAATAACTAACTTAACTAACTAAACAAACAACGAAAAAACGATCCACGTTAACCACCAAACGAAACTACACAAACATCCAAGTAGCTCGAGAGTTACTTGTGAACTAAACTCGACTAACCTAACCTAACCAAAGTACGTAACCTAAATTAACTAAACTACACTAACGAACATACCCTAACTCAACTACACTAAACAAACATAACCTCAACACCTAAACAAAACTAACTAAGCTAATTAACCTAACCAAACTAAAATAATAAAACCTAACCACCGACACCTAACTAACTAAGCTAACCACTTAAGTTAAATTAAACATATAACCTAAACTAACTTAACAAACTAAACTAACTATTGAAGAGTAATCACATATACGAAATTCCACGTAATATGAAAAACATGAGAAATAAGTTTATTCAATGATAAGGTTGAATACACGTACTTCGTTAACCCAAAATATAAGTTATCTACAAATCACTATGACATCAAGTAAACTCATTATGCAGGTCTATTTCGGCGGTTCCGTTGACGTTGTTCCTCAGTTAAGCAAACCGGACGTACTCTTTGTCTAGTTGGACGATGTGGTTGTACATCCGGTTGAGGTAGCTGGTCTTGCGATGAATCAAGTCGAGTAGATTGTTGCGTTTCCTCTGGTTCTTGACTCGACTCACCTCTGCTACTTATGCTACCAAAAATTGGAGGTGGAACCATCCCGAAATACTGGCTTCCTGCATGGGGTTGGGGGAATGGAACATGCGGTTGCGGCATGGTCAACAAGTTCATGAATGAAGGGTCTTCGCTATACGCCATATTGTAATTATACGGAGTAGGAGTGTATGGACTAGGCATGTATGGAGGGAGTGATGGATACGTTTGATGATGAGGCATTCCACGTGGATCCACGTATGAAGACGAAGGCCCAGGTGCGTACGGATCAAAATGGTAAGGAGGAAGATTCACGCTCGGCGGCCTGGGTACAAACATATGAGGTTCTGGTTGGGGTGTGGAAGATGCTGGTATATACCCATGAGAAGAATGACTATTCTCACCAACATTATCTCTTCTACTCACTCTCGAACGAGATGAACGTCTTTGGAGGAGAAGGTCTACTACTCTCTCGCAAAGCAACCTCGATCGAGTAGATGGACGTGGGGGACGAGGACGTCTGGTGCGTTCCCGCACAATCTCTGGTCGTGTTCGTCTTCTTCTCACCTCTATGTTTGGTTCGCCTTGATCGTCTTCTTCATCTTCTTGTTCAATATCCTCATCTACGTCTTGTTGGACGTCAGTTCTGTCATGCGAAAGATTAGACCTTTGTCGTTCATCTTCGTCCAAAATTTTAATCCCTTCATCAAGGGCAGCAAGACCTTGCTCGTACCCATCCTCAATCAACACACGCCTAAGTCGATGCACCAAGTTACGCTGAAATATAAAAAATAAGTTCTCAATTCACGCAATATATAATATTAAATGTTTGAGGAAAATTAATAGTTAGCAGATTACCGAGTAGTCACGTAACGCCCCGTCGTGTCCTATAAATCTCCTAGTGACCGATCGATACCACGTCATGTAGTCTTGATGGTCATTCCCTTCATTCAGTGCCGCTGTCGCAATGTTGTCCCCACGATTTTCCCACATGTTTATGTAGCTTGCGTGGAAAGTCACCCAATTTTCATGATGATGTCCACGCAATTCGATGCGGTGCAGTTGGGCGTCGTAGGCACAATTAGGTGGCACTACTTGTACCATGCCGAATTGTCTCATAACCCTTTCAGGTCGATGCCACTCCACAATGTGGAAACAAATCAGGGGACACGTCGAGAGCCAACTGCATTGACCATTTGTACAGTACTCGGGAAGAGACGCCATGAGTTCATTATATGGTTGCCACACCACATCATCCTCATGCCTCTGAGAGTCGAGTGCATCACGGTATGCCGATACGACGTGCGTCGCATTATGTGAAACCGAAAATGCATCGAGCCATCTGTGTAGGAAACAATATGTTATGATAAATGAACATGGACAAGAATTATTTGCAAAGTAATGAGAAATCACAACGAAAATACCTGTGTCCGAGTGGAACGTCCATAAGCATATTTTGGCCATCCACCGTTCGCGGTTGAGCTCTAGATACACGCAGACGTCGCGGTGCTATGAATGGAAATCTGTCCCATGCCCACAGTTGTACAAGAATGGAGGCGCCAGCAACCTCATGTGCCCCTGCGCGAGATCCGCGACACAACTCCCTGTACAAATAAGCCAAACATGCACTCCCCCAACTATATTGGCCTGCTACTTGGAAATCCTCCAGCAAAGGTAGGAACATCAAATGTACGAACCGATTGGACTTGTCGGCGAAAAGACAACCACCGATGAGTTGTAGTATGTACGATCGAACGTAACGTTGGACCGACTCCTCATCGCTTTCATCATCTATTCTTTGGAACATTACGCTCAAGCCAATCGACCTTAAGTTTACAACCTACGATGTCATCTCCACCGGGAGTTCGTCCAAGTAGCCTCTCGCGAGACGTCGGCATAGTCTGCGTCTGTCGTTCCAGTCACAGGCATACCTTCAATAGGTAATCCAATATGCACCTGCACGTCTTGGAGTGTAATTGTGCACTCCCCACAATGCATATGAAAAGTATGCGTCTCAGGGCGCCATCTCTCTACAAATGCAGTAATTAGAGCCCAATCAAGGCTGAAAAATGCTACCAGGGATATCCCATAGAACCCACTGGAACGGAGATATGGGATCATCCTAGAATGAAACTGCATCGTTCGATCAACGACCCCACGTCTTCGACGTACGCGCATTGTTTCGTAAACCTACGAAACAATAATGTATTAAAGTATGTATTTGATACAATATTGTGGTAAAAATGACGCATTCATGTTAAATGGCCTTACCTCGCCTCTCCAGGTTCGCGTCGATCTGTGAGTAGATTGGAGTTGCAACAGTGATGGATCTGAAGGACCTGGATCCATTGCAGTACAACTATATAGAAGGTTAGAAAAACAAAATGAGTATTGTACAAAACCATAGCGATAAGTATTTACTAATTTTTAACCCAAAAAATGAACTTATAACAAGTAAATTCCGTTTACTCACTTAACCAAACTTATAACAAACTTAACAAACTAACTAGACAAAACCAAGCTACCTAAACTAACTTAAACAAACTTCATAAATGACTAACCTAACTTAAACATAGGAAATTAAGTTAAACATACCTAATTAACTTATTAACAAACTTAAATGAACTTATAACAAATAATTTACATTTACTTACTTAACCAAACTTATAACAAACTTAACAAACAAACTACCTCAACTTAAACAAACGTAATTTAATTAAACCAAACATAATTACCTAAACTCACTTCCACAAACTTATACTAACTTAATCAAAGTAACTTAATCAAACTTAATTAACTAACAAACTAAACCTAAACTAACTAAACTTATTAAACAAACTTAAACCAAACTCACTTATTAAGTTAAACGTACGTAATTAACTTATTAACAAACTTCAATGAACTTATAACAAATAAATGTAAGGAACTAAAATAACTAAAATATGCCAAACGAACTTAATTAACTAAACGTAATTAACTAAACCAACTTTTTAACATAAATTTAGTAAACTAACTTAAACAAACATAATAACGTAAACTAACTTAAACAAACTTCATAAATGACTAACCTAAATTAAACATAGGAAATTAAGTTAAACGTACGTAATTAACTTATTAACAAACTTCAATGAACTTATAACAAGTAAATTACGTTTACTCACTTAACCAAACTTATAACAAACTGAACAAACTAACTATACAAAAACAAGCTACCTAAACTAACTTATACAAACTTCATATATGACTAACCTAACTTAAACATAGGAAATTAAGTTAAACGTACGTAATTAACTTATTAACAAACTTCAATGAACTTATAACAAATAAATTACGTTTACTCACTTAACCAAAGTTATAACAAACTTAACAAACTAACTAGACAAAAACAAGCTACCTAAAGTAACTTATACAAACTTCATATATGACTAACCTAACTTAAACATAGGAAATTAAGTTAAACATACGTAATTAACTTATTAACAAACTTAAATTAACTTATAACAAATAAATTACCTTTACTTACTTAACCAAACTTATAACAAACTTAACAAACAAACTACCTAAACTTACTTAAACAAACGTAATTTTATTAAACCAAACATAATTACCTAAACTCACTTCCACACACTTATACTAACTTAATCAAAGTAACTTAATCATACTTAATTAACTAACAAACTAAACCAAACCAACTAAACTTATTCAACAAACTTAAACCAAACTACACAAACCAAACTCACTTCCACAAACATAATTACCTAAACAAACAAACGTAATTTTATTAAACCAACTTCACTGGACCTCCTCCTTCTCCTCTCAGATGACCGATGGTGCACGTGCGCGCGCTGCCGCGCTCGCTCCGCGCCTCCCGCGCTCCACACTGCTTGACCGCGCAACAGTGATCGTCCAAGCTGCCTCTTCTTCTCGCCTCACCTCTGCCGCTCCCTGCTCCCCTGCGTCTGTCCGCTCTCCGGCCTGCTCAGCTCCAGTCGATCTTCCTCCGCCGCTGCTACGTCCTTCGCCGCTGCTACACGAGCTTCCCACTCTCCTCGCTTTCTCTTTCCCGAGCTCCCCGTCCCCTCCTTATATAGCGCCAAGGATCGAATGTATGGTCACGGGATTACTAGTAATCCCGTGACCCCTACCTCCCCTACCCCTGTCCCCTCCCCCTGCATCCCTAGCGAAACCAACGCAGAGATTCTCTACGTCGATTTCGTCTCGGGAAGAAGAAGGTGCGCTGATAACGCCTTCTCAAAAGGCGCTATCTGCGCACCCCAATAAAGAAGGCCAACTGTGTCCACGTGGACGCCACGTGGATCCACGTGGACGCAGTTGGATATATTGCAACCTTGATAGCGCCTTTGGAGAAGGCGCTATCGGGTTTGGGAAGCCACGCGGCGAGACGTGGCGCCACGTGGACATACCAAAACTCGATAGCGCCTAAGAAGAAGGCGCTATCAATGTTTCGGACGCCACGTGGATCCACGTGTCGTCCGAAACCACTTGGCCAAGGATAGCGCCTTCTCCGAAGGCGCTATCTTTGGCCACGTGGCAATTTTAAAAAAAAAAAAAAAAAAAAAAAAAATTTTGGCCACAGTCCACATCAGCAATAACGCCTTCTGAGAAGGCGTTATTGCTTAGTGTGGCGAAATAAAAAAAAAGCCCCCCTATTTCCCTCTTTTAAAGTTAAATATATTGTACTTTTGGAAAAAAAACTAAGAAAACTTATGTCCAAAAAAATATGTCAAAAATATGATAAGAAAATAATTTTTTTTTGCAGATTGCTTGAGAAAACTTTTATAATATCCTAAATACATGGCACATGATCATTAATTTTTTTATTATTATATGAAAAAATAGAAACATGCAAGCATAGTCTTATAAAAATAGTGAAATTAAATAAAAATTTTAAATTTATTTATGGACAAATAACATTAAAATATACATGACTATTAAATCTTATATTTATAAAAAACTTAATTAAACTATTCTCTTATTCGATGTTCATTCAAATTATGAAACTTATTTTATGTATAACACCATAAACAAGTGATCCATAAAGTCACACTATTTTCGACATCAATTAAGTTGTTCTTTCATTAATTATTATTAGATTAGATTAAGATTATATTCATTGTCCTCAATTTTATGAGTCTACTTTCATAATTTATGTTACATTTATATGCTTGTATTTTTTTTCAATGAGTATAAGTGTGTCTTTATATAATCTATTTATCTATATCTATCATTGACTACTTTGTTTTTGAGACAAATATAAAGAAAAAATATACATTTTCTTTTATTGTCTCACCTCCTATAATTTACATAAGCGAGATTACTTGGTGTATGTTTCTTACAAGTTTCAAAATCGTAATGGTTGCCTTCTCGATTTTCTCGGTAACCAATTGTATCAACAATTTGTTTTACTACGCATAATTATTCGATGTCGAAGATGGATACATCGAGTGGCAGATGATACAATCTCAGTCCACCAAAGGTTCAATTTGCATTTTATTCTCTTTGATAAAATTTAGCATTCTAATTATTTCATCACTGTTGAATTATATAACTTTTTCAATCTGATGCATTCTAATGGTACTTTAGTTTCATTTTATAATTGGGCGTTGAACAATAACAATATGAATTTCTAGATAATAATGTTAAGGTGGTGTTGTTGATTTGCAAAATTGTCGGGTAAAAATAATTTATTTCCCTTGAATATTCTACATGGTCATAGATTTATCTCCAATGGTTATATACAGTGGAGAAATTGAGGTTGTCAGAGAAAAAGGGTTAAGGATTTCTACATTGGTCTATGATTCTTTTTCTCTTCCTTACGAAAATAGAGACTGGTGGTGTTATTGTGGTTGATCAATGCTTGAATATTGCGTATCTTCTTTATGGTAATAATGTTTGTGAACAATTTTTATTTTCTTAGACATGAAACATCAAAACTTCTTTTTTAATAAGAAAATTCATAGCATCAACCACTTGCTTTGGATTAAAATCTCAAAAAATTATTTTTGGTTGTCAATTACTTGCTTAATTTGTGAATTTTGTTTCTCAATTATTTGTATAAATTAAAAACTTATTTTTCTATCATTTGTTTAACCACATTTATTATTAGCCCTATATATACAAAGTCGTCAGGTGGTCTTCCTAATATACAATTGCAACTTTCATCATACTTATATTTTAGGTCACATACTTTCAACAATGATTTGGTATACATTTAAATGTATTTTTTTTTATTTTTTTAAGGATTGGACCAACTAACCTTATAGAGGTGGATTTGATACGTACAATCTTTATGTTCGTTGAGTTTTGCATTGTGCAAGAAAAATATTTGCATACATGTGCATATCAATGTTTGTAATTAAGATGGCAAATCCATCTTTCCTTACAAAATGTCTTGAGTTTCATCCTAGAAATATGAAAAATTTTAAAACTCTTCGTCAAATGTAGCTAGCATTAAATTAAAATGGGTCAAATTTGAGGATTTATTACAGTTCTGTTAAAAATCGTCCCATTATATTACCACTTTATAGAAAATGTTTATTCAAAGGCAATGAGACAAATTACGAAATGCATAAATTAATGAAGTTAGTAACAATTCCAATCAATCTAATTGGCTTTTGTTTTTCAAAACTACGATTAATATTTTAATTTTTATTAGAAACAAAACAACCCTATACCATATATGTAGGTACAACAAATATTAATCCAATATTTTTTTTTTCGTGAATTACAAAACCACTAATTTTAATTCAAAGCTCAAACAATTAATAAAAATTCTCTACAATTATTAAACTATTTTCATTTTTATTTCCTTTACATCTCCTTTACAGCTTGACAACATTATGTGTAATGTAAAATTGTACCAAGAACTTTGTGAACATGAAATTTATTTATCACATCTAGGGGTTTTCATGAATTTGGAAATCCAATTAGATCTAGTCCATTTAACTCTAATTGGTTCATATTTTTAGCTTTTTACATTGGACTTGATTGCAAAAATTGCAATCCACATAGATTGATTAAATACTTTTAACCTTCAATGATTTATGACTAAGATTTTCAATAATCTCTTAACCATTCCATCCAAATTTTTAAATTTTTTGGGTCATGTGATAATTTACAAAACATCAATTTTACATTGGTGCTTTCCACTAATTATTGATTGATTACTCAAAATTGCTTAAAACCAGATTTTTGTGTTTTGGAATAAAACTAGAAGTATTTTAATAGATATACATGCTTTTATAATCGAACAAATTCTTCCATCAATTGTAGACTATTAGATTATATGGATCAACAATTCAATAATAGAACTGCTACCATGAACGAACAACGAGATCGTCGTTTTTATCTCAAAGTTGGCGACGCCAAAATATGTCAAACTCAGTTAGGGAGAACCTACTCGCAGCTTGACAAAATCAAGATATTCCTGAGACTATTAAACAATGGAATGTTCGATATCAAAGATATTTACAACAGTACAATTCCATGGAAGGTACATACAATTACCTTTTTAAATAATTTATTTATTGCTAAAGTTATATATTCTTTCTAATATAATACACCATGCTAAGTATTATGTCATTCAAAGGTACATCTACAAGTAATTTTGTAAATCATAGTACAACCACTTCAAGGTTGATGCACATTCATTAACAGGCTAGGTTAGGGTCTTCTAATGCCGAAGCTACAATTGAAAGTAAAGTTTTTTTTCAAAAAAATAATTATTATATTTTCCTCAACTAACTTAATTTTTTTTTGTTTACAGGTACCTCTACAAGTAACATTGTAAACCATTCAAGAACCCTAAGATTAACATGTATTCATCAACAAGCAAGGTTACTTTGCAACCAAAGAGATGGTAATTAGATGTTACTGTCATTTATTATATTTTAAATTATGCTCTTTCTATTAATATTATTAATTGTATACAAATTTTAATTTCATGTAGGTTTCATTACCACTACGCAAAGCAATCAAAATTTTACATTGATCAATAATTGTTAAGTAACATGTTCAAGTTCTTCTAATGCTAGACCATTTCTTTATAGGTATAATAGTGGTAGAGATTTCCTCGCACATGACAACCTCCAAACTATAATACTTGAAGAACCCAGAATTTGTTCATAATGTGGAGCTAAATTATTTGTTTATGAGACCTTAGATTTGTGTTGCTCTAATGGAAAAATAAATTTACCAACGCCCGAAAATCCACAAGAATTAATAGATATATTCCTAGATCAAAGCGATGAAGGTCAACATTTTAGAGAAAGCATACGTTCTTATAATCATATTTGTTGCTTCACCTCTATAGAAGTTAATATAGATGAAAACTTAGCAAGTGCCAGACAAGGAGTCCTTACTTATTGTGCGCAAGGATCTATTTACCATAGAATAAGAAGTTTACTTCTAATAAATGAATCAAGACCAATATACTTACAAATGTATATATATGATACTCAAAATGAAATTGAGCACCGACATCAAGAGGGAAATATAACACGACCAAGTCTATTACATAAATTAAAATTATTATTAGATGCACACAATTCTTACGTACAAGTATTTCGTCAATTAGGTGGACATGAGAATGTGATAAACTGTAGACTACTGATACAAGAAGTAAGGGCTAATCGACATATTCATGCTTTACCTTCAACACCACAAATTGCAGCAACACTAATTGGAAATGATTGTTTAGAAGATTTAAGAAAAATAGATATCATAATAGAAATAAAAAGCGGTAGCCTTTGTAACATTGCTGACACAATCACATACAACAATCCCTTACAATATCCTCTTTTATTGTCTTTGGGGCAACATGGTTGGCATTTGGAATTGTGTAACTCAAATAACAGAAGATCAGCTGTAGACAATACTACTCTAAAGTTTTTCAGGTGCTATTAATAAATTTTACTATATCGTAATATTTTAATTTTTTATAATTATATTATTACTATTACAAAAACTATTTAACTTGCTCGAACAAAATCTCTTTTACGTATCAGTTTCGCCCATTACGCATGTCACTACTTCGTTACAGTGGACATCTTTTATGACAATATGTGGTAGAAATGTATGTGAAAATAGAAACAAAGCTGTTACGATATCTGAAGATGAACTAACGAATCATTAATTCTGAACTATATGAAGGTTTACAAGATGTAATGAATTTAGGAGAAACAACTGCAGGTTGATATGAATGTAATTTTTATACATTTCGTATTCATTACAAATAAGTTTATTATGCTTACTATAATTCATAATATTTCGACTTTATTACTTTGCAGGTAATATTGGTAGAAGAATAATTCTTCCTTCATCGTGTACTGGCAGTCTAAATGATATGTGTAACTGCTACCAAGATGCAATGACAATCGTTAGGAGGTATGGAAAACTCGACCTTTTTATTACTATCACTTGCAACAGTAATTGGTTGGGAAACTACCCATGAACTATTACCTAGAAGAAACACTTAAGATAGACCTGACGTAATAACTAGAGTTTTTTGATCAAAACTGGAAGAATTGAAACATGACTTATTTGTTAGAGGTGTGTTAGGTAAAGTAATAGCTCATGTACATGTTATTGAATTTCAAAAGAGGGGATTGCCACATTCACATGTGTTACTAATTTTAGAAGAAGGTGATAAGTGAAATTGCCTTGATAATTATGACCCTTTAGTTAGAGAAAAATTCCATGTTCTATAACCGAGTCTAGGTTGTATTCTATAGTAACAAAACATTTGATGCGTTACTCATGTGGACCATTAAACACAAAAGAAATATGTATAAAAAATAAAAAATGTAAAAATTATAACCGAAAGCTGTTGCTGCATCTACGTCACAATTTATTGATTCATACCCTATATAGGCAGTGTGACGATGGAAAACAAGTAACAATAAGTAATAGAACTTTAAACAATTGTTAAGTAGTTCCATATAACTTTTACCTAATTTTAAAATATAACTGTCATATAAATGTAGAAATTTGTTGAAGCTTTAAATCTGTCAAATATTGGTACAAATATGCCTATAAAGGTCCGGATTACGTTGCTTTTGGAGTATCCATACATACAAGTCGAGATGACGAGATAGCTCAGTTTGTTAATGCTAGGTGGATTTGTGCTCAAGAAGCTTTGTGGAGAATATTCAAATTTCAATTGAATGGAATTTCACCTTCAGTAGTTGAGCTACAAATACACTTATCTTATCGTCAACAAGTCCAATTTAATATAGATGAGTCTATAAAAGACATATTAAATGATAGTGATAGATCAAAAACTATACTAATAGAGTTTTTATAAAAAATGTTATTAACTCAGATGCAAGACAATACTTATATTACGAATTTCCATAAAGATATTGGTGGAATCAAAGACTTAAATAGTAGACTCGAAGACAAAATATCCATAAGGTAGTTGGTAGAATATACATTGTTTCACCGTTTAAAAGAGAATGCTACTATTTAAGATTATTACTCAATCATGTTAGGGGACCTATATCTTTTGAAGGTTTTTGTACAGTTGATGGATTACATATGAAACATTTAAACAATCTGCTGAAAAAAAGGTTTACTAGAAGATGATGATAGTGTAACTCAATGCTTACGAGAAGCTACAAATGTACATATGCCACGTTCTTTAAGAAGACTATTCACTACTATTTTAGTTTTTTTGCGAACCAATTAGGGTATGTGAATTATGGGATGAATTCAAGACGTATATAATTGAAAGTTTTGATGAACTCTTATAGCCATGGTGGTGAGGGTTTTCTTTTAAGATGTAGTAGCAGTAGCGTCAAAAACATTTTGACGCAGGTGTCGTACCTGAGATACATTGAAAGTTTTCGTAGTTGGTGTTTACGCAATGACATCATTTTTTCTATAGAGATGAACTCGGTACCTTGGTAAGTCTTTGAAGGTTTCATGTTTTTAGTCATTTTAATGTTGGTTCTTTTTGCAGGGAATATATTGCTTGCTTTGAGGTTGAAAGGGTTCATTAGTGATGCATTTTGGATATCTCTACATGGTTGGGATATTATATGGTCATGGCAAATTGTGTTGATTATGTCTTGATTTAGAGCCACAAAGTTTGGCTGGTCAGAGCCTTACTGCCCTTGGTTTTCGATCCGTGTGCGTTTTTAGAGGATTATGATTGGTGGTGTTGGCATTGTCTTCATTTCTAAATTTTGTAGGGTCTTGCTTACTCCACATCTGGTTACAACATGGATGATAGGGTCAATGACTTGAGGCACTGCCTTGACAGGAGTTCGTACTCCACATATCTTTCCTAGCTCACCCATTGATCTTGTTTAGTTCTATATCACTGGTGGTGTTATTGTGGTAGGATGAGTTAGGTGGTTGCGAGCTTTGACTCTATTTTTGGCTGCGGCCTATTGTGTTGTACCTTTGATGATGTGCGAGTAATTGATGCAGCTCCATTTCTATGCACCAATTCTTTTGTACAGTGGGCTCGTGTGGCTCAAATTCGGAAGAACATGCTCTCTTTCATGTACATACATTCTTTAAGTTATAATAACTTCCATGAGCACACCTACTATTTTCTAAAAAATATATATTTTTGCATTTTTTTTGTTGGATGATGTTATACATACAATATGTTTATTTATTTTTTTCTTTCCTTTTTGTTGTCAAACTATTTTAAAAGGCTTTTTTTGTAAATGTTATATGTTGATACATGTTATGGATCAGGATTATGTTTAAATTAATTTCGTAAAATTGAATTAATCAAAATGATATTTATAATATTGTCTAAATACTTATCACAATAAATATTTTATCGGTTGTATGTATCTGGCGTGAGATACTCTAAATTCATGAGCACTGCAAATGTCAAATTTCACCTAAAAAAATTGTGTAGACAAAATTAAAAATTTTGAGCACTTTTAGTGGAAGGTAATTTTGACATACATTTTTCTCTCTAAATATAAATTCAATAAATTATACATGTCATTAAGATAATATTTTAATATTAACTTTCACAAATGTTTCTTGATACATTTATTGTTTACACCTAACGCGCATAGCACTTGCCCACTGACTAGTAAAGCATAAAGGCAAAGAATGTTAATATACTTGAGCATACTTGGGTTAAAAAAATAATGGATGGACTAAGTGAGGGCTATAGGATCATCCTAGAACTTAAATCCATCAAGATGAGAAGTAGGTTTGTGATTAGACAATCAAAACAATCCCACTAACTAGGTATTTAAATCAATAGTTGGGCTTTAAACCATTTTTCTTGATTTCACTACGAAGAAAAAGTTTGAAAGAGAACTTCAAAAGGCTTGTTTGGTGGAAGAGAGGCAATTTCATCAAGATCTTACAAAACAAGGTAGAAATTACTTGTCTCATCTTCATTAACTTCTAAATTCAATTACATGTTTGATAATCACATTTTATTCACAATGTAGAAGTCTAGTGATCGTGACACTAGTCTTCGAATGATCGAATGAATTGGTGATAGTCGGAATAAAATAGTTTGTGAAATTTGTTTGGAGTCAATTGAAAGCTGAAGTATAGGCAACTAAATGGTCAAGACTTTCTTACATTATTATGAAAATGGAATTTTAGGTCAACGAGTCTATATATGACTTAGGATATCAAACTATAAGTTTAATGAAACTTAATATATCTTCATAAGGATCTTACTAAGAAATAAAACTCCAAATTTTGAAAATTTTGAACCAAAATAATGTACAACTAATATCAGTGAATACATTGTATATTGGTTAAAATGTAGTGCTAAATCACTTTATCAATTAGTGGAGAAGTTTTAAATTAAAACACTAGTTATTATAAATTGGAGTTGAAGTAGATACTTAAAATGATGGTGAATATACAAATGAAACAAAAAGAGACCTACGACTTACATCTCAATTAATCAATGATACTGGTGGATGAAAATACTGAATAGAGGATAATATATCTGACTTGTTATATTTGAAGAATTGAATATTCTTTCATTGTAATTGAGTAGAAATGAAAAAGAGATAGCATATTTATAAACTTTTATGTGATATAAGTTAAAAGTTATACTGTGAGAGTATAATCATCAAATATGTTGATATCTCTGTTTAAAAAATGTATGTTTACTCAAGTTAAGAATAACTACCTCTATTCAGGTAATGAGAGAAGTCTAGTGAACAATATTGATCGAGCTGATAAGAGATCTTAGAAATTAAATGAAATGAGGTTCTTGGTGAACTTATGAATACAAAATAATTTGACAAAATTTGAAAAGTCATTAATTTTCTAACTAGTCAAATAGAAAGTTAAGTGAATTGACTTACGAGTTGGAATTGTTAATTGCTTTCTAGTTCATAATATAAATGATATTATGAGTAGATATTTAAAGAATGAGTGAGATTTGCACGGTGTATCAAGTTTTATTTTCTGATCGGATTGAAATTGAGATCTCTTGTCATAGGATGACATATGTAGTTAGAGATCTATAGTCATGGGAAGACTTATGTAATTTCAGGTTTCTATTAAGAAATACTAGAATAATGATGGATTAGATAGACATGCAACTCTAATTAGTATCTAATGTCATGCGCGAATATTATTTGCATCACTTATATTCAAACTGATGATAGTCTAAGAATTGGTCGATCATCAATTCTAATAAGGAATGATCGGTGATGAGAAAGCAAATTGGTATGTGTACCAGAGTTTAGGTGGATATGGAAAGAATTATCAACAGTTTGTGGAGTACTTATTCATTAAAAGAATGAGAATTGTTTTATTGAAAAGCAACATAGGGTAGGTCTTGTTAAGTGTTAACCTTTTAATGAGATTCAAGGTATGAAATGTGAAATGAAGTAAGGTTATCAAATATTAAGTGAAATTGATTGTTAAACTCGCTAGAAATTAAAAAATCTTCAAGATTGACAAAGTAATGGATATAACTTCTTATTAAACCAAAATGTTGAAAATGTAAAGTTTAAATGGTTATGATCTCTAAGATCAAGTTGTTGAATACAACGAAGGTGATTGGGTCCAATTGACTGTTCACATTGGTTAAAGTTTTACAGTTTTGAACTAAAAGAGTTAAATATGAGGAATTATTTACTCATATCTCTTTGAGTTCACCAACCTATAAGTTTAAATTTCGAGGACGAAATTTGTTATTAGTTGGGAAAATTATGACATTCGAGAATTTTATTAACTTAATTAAAAGGCTAATTAATTATTTTTGGATCTCATTTGAGATTTAGGTATCATAGATAGGACCCACGTATTATGGATCGGATCATAAATTTTAATATTATTTTAGTGTGTTGTGTACCTATCTGATGTATTATACACTATTTTGATGTGAAATAGGGTTAAGTGGAGTGTATATGCGGTGTTTGTGAGTTCCAGAGTGCGTTAGAGGATTTTCTACAATTTTAATAGTTTCAAGGTTTTGGTCTCGAGATATATGTTAACACGAGTTCCATGAATATTTAAATCTCGAGCCGAGCAACTATTTGAAGTTTCGTAAAAAAATTTACAAGTAAGTTTGAAAATTTGAATTTTAGACTTTAAATAGACTAAATGATTTGACGTGGACCCATACCTTGATTTGCGTGCGAGACCAGCTGTTTTGAAGTTTTTGGAATGCTTTAGTAAATTCTCCAACTTTTGGCTAAATTGGGGTATTTCTTAAGGATTTATTTGAAAGTAAATCGAAAAGACAATCACGAAATTAAATAAAACAATAAATAAAATGGTGGACACTTAATGACACTTGGGGTCGATCGTGACACGAGTGAGATTTACAATAGTGTGCATGCCCAAGGTTGGTCATTAGCGCGTGTGGCGAAGCTATAACCGCGAAAATATATATTGGTGTGTATATATTTATATATAGTATATTTTATATACGTAAATATACATAAATGAATACTATAGTTTAAAATAATAAAAAAAATATATACATTGGATGCACCTTGAGATATGCATAACTTGATAATCGAGGAGTTGAAATTGTTGAACGATTTGGTGGCGATTGGTGAGGTGTATACATGTCTCGATTTGCGTGTAAGTCGGGATCGCAAGTAGTGTAAGATGACATGAAGTTAGTGTGAGATCTTGTTTTCAGTTTCGTGTTAGTTGACAGTAGTCGAGGTTGAGATTGGATCCGAACTAGTTCAAATTTGGTTAAGTATGGCAAAAGAATTGGTCCATAAGGGTTCCGTATGTCACGAATAAAGTTATGGTTTTTGAGGTTTTGGTGTGACCAAAACCAGTGTTACGGATCTTTCATGAAGATGGACTTTTTCGTCGAGAGTTCAGTTCAATTTGATGAAAAATCTAATCGAAAACGAGTGCAAAAATTCAAAACACGTTAAAATAAGGATTTCTGGAATTATTAAATGAAAAGAAATTAAGCTACTAACAAGTAGCTGAGGGTTCAAATATAAATAAAGAAAAAAAATCACTCGAATCATTTTATAATTTCAATAGAACGTTCTGTTCAAACGTCCCCTAAACCATTCTACCAATTCCTTCGCTTTTGGAGCTACTTACGTCTAAATTTCACTCGGTTTCTTTCCTCAAACCTATAAAGCCTCGTGATGCAGTTGATTGAAGCTGAATCTCCATGGTGTAAACGAGGTATTCGGCCTATAATTTAGTAAATTTTCATTGTCAAGCATTTTTCGTCAATTCAATTTGAATTCTTGCGATTTTTCAATTTATTTCGCAGAGTTTTGATAGAAATTAGTAGGAATTTTTGTTAATTGATGTATGAAATTGATTTGCATTAATTTGAAATAAATTTGACCAATGTGGGTTAGGGTTTTGATGAGGTGAACAAATGTAATTCAATTGATAACTATTTTGGCGATGTTTTAATAGATTCGATATTAATTATTGATTTTAATCTAATTTGACTCCATGGGCTGTGAAATTATTTTGGCATTCGTATTGGGTGGTTTCATGTCGTTTGTTGTCGACTTTTGAGGATTGAATTGCAAAAATATTAATTTGGAGAAGTTTTTTAGTTCAAAATAAATAAAGTTTGCCTAGTTGACATACCATATTGGAAAATCCATAGCTTCTCCGTCCGAGATTCGATTTGAGTGTTCTTGGATTCTATGAAAAATATAACATGCGTAATACAAGTTCCTTTTAGGTCATCATGAAAAATATTGAGGTTTTAAGGTTGAAAAGCTACCCTAAGTTAGCTAGTTGAAAGCTAATTGAAACAGTTACATAAATTAATGTTTTTGGAAATCGTTCTCAAAAGTAATTTAGCCATAGTTTTCATTGGGTTTCGTGATTTGGTTTGACTTGAAGCGTTACCCATAATATAATTGGATATGCAAGGAAGCTATTGGAATCATCTTCATGATGATCAGACGTTCCGGGAACCTTGAAAATTAAGCTCAAAGTGGTTTGGTTCTAAGTAAACCCTATAGTGATCTTTACTATTGATTGAATATTTTTGTACCTGTAATTGTTTCATGCTCTGCACTGCATTTTATCATTCTCGGTCATGCATATATAGAGTGAGTGAAGGGGATAAGCTTTTTCAAAGTCTGGCTTGATTGAAACTTGGTTTTAGTCCAGCCTCTACACCATTTACTAAGACTAGCGGAGTCTGACGCTGACAAGTGATCTCGACATTTTATGATTTCTTCATACTGTCACTATACTATTTTTGAAAGTCGACATCTGTTTATAGTTAGGAGACAACGACAAAGTGGATTGCATGTCACGTTGATGCATATATTTTATTGAATATTTTGAAATTGTTTTTAGACTAACAATTGCATGTGTACAAATCAATGTAGGAATTAACTTGTCTAACATCTTTGAGTTGTTTTTTATTGTGTCTAATTTTATATGAAGACAATGGATGAATGGAGAAGACTAAAAAATTGTGGTAATTATTTTCAAAAGTTAAACTAAATTCTTGTTATAAATTATTATATATATTATTTTGGGATTCTTGGGATGAGAGTGGGGCATAACTTTCATTGAATGGTTATAAGAGTCTCCTAAGTCAGCTTAAATTATGTTGAAAGATTTATATTTTAGTTTTAGATGTATTTTAGAGTGTAAAGTTGAAATTAAGTTATCAGATACTCTAAGTTAATTTAGAAGTTCGAATTTGATGTATAATATGAACTACGGAGAGTTTTGTGTCCTTCTAGGCATCTCCCCATTCTGATGTCTATTAGGTGAAAATTTTCCAGCCGGCCACTTTTAGGGGAGGTGCTGTCGAAATTTTTACAAAATATAGAATATAATTCGTATGATTTCCTAATTTGCTCCAATTGAAAGAATCATGAGTTAAGTTTCATTGAGGATATAACTTTAGTTTTGGAGTTTTATTAAGGATTGGATTAAAGTATTTTGAGGTCAAAGTGAAAAATTAGATTAGGTTGTCTAGATTAAAAAATGATTTAGATAATCTAGGCCGCTCAATCATCTTAATGACAAAGGGGCTGACACGTTTATTTTGCATTTCTCTAAGTCATTCCATTCTTTGTTATGTAATCTTCCTTATGGATGGAATGCCTTCACATTCCTTATTTCTATCTCTATTCATGCGAGTTGTCGGGGGGAGCTCCAAACCCACTTTTTGATGTTATGAAAAGGGGAAAATTCTTGGTTTGAACTTAAGATTTGGACCTTGCTATGAATCAATGTGCACTTAATATATATCCTTTGTTCATCATGTTCACATTGTTTGTTATCATCAAAAATGGGGAGATTGTTAGACTAAGTGGTAAGTAACTTCGACTCAACCAAAAATTTCGATTGCAACAAAAAAGTGACAGGGTTCTAACAAGTTTGCTAAGTATTTTTCAGAACATCAAACTTGGCTATGAATCACAAGTTCAAAAGGAAAAATGAATTCTCATAAGTTCAAGATTTGTCTCATACAAGAATTTAAGTACTCGAAAGCTTACATTACAACTTGTACAAACCATTTAAGGTATATAAGCCTAATTATGCGAGCCAAATGCATTATATTCATGCATATCATGTTTTTCACGTTGTCCCAAAATTTCAAGTTTTGGTTTTAGTACTATTTATGTTTCATAACTTGAAATGGTTTTATATCATGAAATTAAGTTCTTACATACTTATTGGATTTGAAGAAACTATTTTGATTGGTTTTGAATTCACCTAACTCAATTAAATGATTTTTTGGAAATTATGCCAAATATTTGCAGAAAGCCCTTACATTTTTCATGAGCCTGGGATTCTCAATTTCTAGGATTTGTAAAATCATCCAAGTAGTCCAAAGGGGTCAAATGACTCATACTAAACATGTTCAATGTGTTCCCAGATGTTTAGTTAAGTCATAGGTGTGTAAGGGAGTTGCTAACTTGAGACCATAACTTATTTAGTCTCTGGTCCCTGCTAGTTAGCTCATTAATGGAACTCATTAGTGCATTATCAGCAATTAACACATTAATGATGTCACCCAACGTGCTAACCAGTTTCTTGAGAGCTTTTTTAAAAATCTTACAACCTTTGCTTTAGTTTGAATCAATATTGATTTTAAGCCCTTGGATCAAGATCGTGGCCATAAACTGTTAAATAGGTTGGGAAACCATTAACAAACTACTTAGAACGTTCTTTTATCCTCTCAAGCTCAAAAACTCACTTGTGTCCAAGTTTTCTTACTAAATATCTTAATTTTTGTGTTCAACTACTTAAGATCTTTTGAGGCTAATCAATCGTCCTCAAAGCTGGTGTAACTGAGGTGTTCTAAGGCTTGCAACCATTTCTCCAGAACTAATTTGATTCTCTCTCAATTGGGATGGTAAGAAAGTTTGTTTTCCTAGCTCTATTATGCTTAAACTACATCTTTTGTTGTCCTTTATGTGCGAAAATCATTTTTTTTTTGTTCTTGAACACATTTGTCTTGGGTATTTCACTTAAACTTGGTTTTAAAAACCTTAGGACTAATTTCAATAAGAGTTAGGGCTTTATCTTGTTTTTTTCATCAAACTACTTGTTCATCATATTGGAATCCAAGATAATTTCGTTGATTCGGTTTAATTAATTTCATTTTTTAGACGGGTGCAACATCAATGATATATTTTCATATCTCATTCATATTGATAATTGCATGCATTAGATTTGTTAGACTTTAGGAGGTTTGCTAGTAATAGAACTTATTGTAGCTTTACTTTGTAAAGTTGATTTTCATTATATTCATCCATTTCTTGTAAGTGACTGATTGTAAGACTTAGTGAGATCTAAGTAGAAGGAAAACCTAGTTCAGGCTAGGCATAAACCATAGTTGAGGCTAGGTAGGAAGTCCCAATTCTTTATTAGGTATTCTAACCTTGTACGCTTAGGTTGTAACACTTATCATTAAAATAAGAGGGGTTCGAAAATCCTAACTTGGGAGGTTAGCTATCAAATCATTATAAATCATGTGTGTTTTTTCCATGCCTTATATCTCCTTCACTATCGCATTGCACTTATACTTATTGATTATGTATGCATTAAGAATTGTTATTAGTTGAAAGTTTTTAAAAGGCGATAACCTCTCGATACACCCAATTCACCCCTTATTGGGTATGATTTCAATTGGTATTTTAGTGGGTTATTGCTTAAAGTGTTACTAACATATCTTTGATTATTTTTGTGCAAGGATGCAAACTCTTGATCCGACTCTCCTTAGGGAAGGCAACTCATCGAGTAGGCCTCCGTATTTTGATGGAACAAACTATGCTCATTAGAAAGTGAGGATGAAGTTTTACATAAGATTACAAAGTACGCATTTATGAGATATAATCTAAAATGGCTACACTTCACCGGATAAGCTCTCAAATGACTACACCGCCGATGAGTCAATAATTGCTGCCGCGTGCTAAATGCGTCAATAAAATAAAAGTCCTAAACCAACTATTTTGTAGAATAGTGGAAAAGGGTTGATCCCACGGACATTGGTGGTCTTTTTGTGGTTAAAAAAAAAGAAAAAAAGAATCGAGGGTTTTAAATAAATAATTTAACTAACTAATCTAACTAAACTAAATAAATGAAATAACTAAACAAATTTTAAAAACAATTAATGGATACCTAAGTAGCACCTGGTTCTACGGTTCCACAAATCAGAATCAAGATTCAATGGCAACCATGGTCTTCAATCTTTCCCAAAAAGTTATTAATTTAAATTCTCCTAGATTAGCAATAAAAAATTGATATCCGCTGAAAATTCCTCATTCCCTTATCTCGATAGCCGAGACGTTTGCCACAAACTACTTCCCTAATTAATGCATAACCTTATATATCTGCCAATCGGGTTTAACACAATAACTATAGTAATATGGGCCTGTGTGAACACTAATCCTAAATAATCGGATTGCAACTGCTTCCGATTCAACCTAGATTCAATTATTGCACATTCAAGGACCGTAAGGGTTTTATAGCAAACGGGTGAGTGTTCGTCACTTTATTGGTCCAAAAGTACATTTACACAAATACTATCAGTTCAATTAACTATAGATTGTCCACCTAAAATCATGCACTGACAACATACACACCCTAGATCTAAACAATATTCCTTAAAATCAACAACAATGAAAAAGGAGAATTAAATTAAATTAAACAATAAAATAAAAATCTCACATAATATGCCATGAATCCATGATCCCGACGTGTTTCCCTGCCAGAGAAGTCGATGCTAAAAATGTAATAGTCGGTGTTTCAAATATAATACCTAAGGTTCCTAATATAGAAAACTACTAAACTTTGGTCCTGAAAGATGAGAGAAACTAATTTTGGTGGTATCTTTATTGATACATGCACCAAGGAGCATCCTTGGACTGTTGGGCGTTAAAATTTGGTCTTCTGGACAAGTGTTAGCTATCCATTGGTGGAGTTTCTTTAAGGTGCTACCATGGTGGAACCGGATTAGATGAAGAGGCTACTATAACATGCTTAAAAGTTGGAGCTTCTGCCATGTGTCACGCGGTTATTGGTGGAGAAATGTGTTGTTGATGTGGTGGACATAGGAGAGCGTGACACATAGCACCAAGGGAGGCGGTGAGAAAGCTTGCATAAATCAAGCAAAAACCTGGGAAAGTGCACCAGTACAGATCCGGAGGAAGAACTCACGGCTGCTGTATGAGGAGAAATGGTGAACGTGCTGCTACGCGGGCGTGAAATGACGTGTCTAATGAGATCGCAGAACCTGATTGGCGAGCAGGGCCAATGAACGGCTTACATGTGGCATGTTGAGGCGAGTAGGACCAATAGTATGCTTCCACGTCTTAATTGATCTTCTGATCCTCTATTCTACCCATTGCGTAGCATGGAACTCGTGGCAAATTGTCTGGTATTTGATCACTACAAGTAAATACTCTATTCCATGTAGTTTTTTCGCTCCGGATTCAATTGCGCACTTTGTTTCACCTGAAAATGAGCAATCAATATAATTAAATATATATTTTAAAGAATTTCCACATTAAAGATACTAAAATAAACTACTAAAATTATATAAATACCGACTTATAGATTGAGCTCTCAAATGCTAAAGCTATGAATAACGTATTTTGTGCATTAAGTGAAAATGAGTTCAAACGGGTTAGTGCATGCAAAACGGCCAAGGAAATTTGGAAGAAGCTTTAAGTACACTATGAGGGTACAATTAAAGTGAAGAAGACAAAATTTAGTATCCCTTAGGATCACTGTGAAACTTTCTGTGTTGGCTCTAATGAAGACATAGCTATCGCCATCACTGGGTCTAGAAAACTCTTGAATGAGATCATGAATCTTGGATTAAACAATGATCAAGAGTCTTTGGTATACAAGTTCCTTTAGAGGCTCACCTAAGGAATGAGATGTAAAGAAATATTCCATCCAACCGGCATAAAATCTTAAAGATTACACCTTTAATGCTCTATGTCGAGAGTTAACGGTCCATGAGTTTGAACTATAGGACCGAGCGAGATTGGAAGCACTATGTGGTGGCATAAAGAAGTAAAGGAAAGAGATTGCTTTGAAGGCAAATAACCCACCGACATTATCGGTTAAGATCATCGAAGATGAGAAATTTAGTGATGACAATGATCTTTAGGAAAAAGTAGTTATGCTTTCAAGAAAGCTCAACGAGATAATGTACAAGCATGAAAAGTACAAGAAGAAGTTTAAGGGTGGAAGCAAAGGAGGAAAATCAAGTGAGACCATTTTCTTCGTATTTGGCAAACAGAGCCACTTCATGGCCGATTATAAGTCTAAGAAGGTCGTGGACAAGAGGAAAGGATAGAAGAGCTTCAAGTAAACATGGGATGACTCATTTCAGGGAGGACCTCTAATGAGGTTTTAACTCATTTCCAATGATCAACAATAACAATTCATAGAGAAACCATCATCAACTTATGAATTGAACTTTAGAAACTAAACCTAAACTTACCCATAGTGATGATCTCCAATTTACTGTGGTTTGATCTCTTAAAGTCATGCTAAACAATGTCTCTTGATCAATCCTTTATAGGTGAAACCTTCAGCTGCTTGATCTCTCTTTCAATCAAATCAAAAAATTATGATAAGTTTGAAGCTTTTGATTTATATATATGAATTTTTCTCGAAATATGCATTGCATTATCTTGAGGCTAATCAAGTGAGCAATGTGCTAAGGTGACACAACTTATCGTGACATACATCATAACACAATCTCTACTTTCGTTCATCTCGAGATAATCTAACGACCCATATAAATCTATTCGAACCTATAGTAATATATATATATATTTATAAATAAATTATATATATCTTGTGTATTTTCTCACCAATAAATTTATCAGACATTCCTACAAGTATTCTCGTGAGCGCAAATTCATTTCACGGCCCTTTTATTGCACTTAGTGAACCATAAATTTGTTAATTAATTAATTATTCTCCAATTGTAGGCTTTCATATAAATTTCCCTTTTATGCTACAAACTATAAATTCATTCAAACAAGCCATACAAACATAAATCATCAAACAAGCCCACACATATGCTAATTTAGGTATGACAGATATAACCACGAGCCTAACTTAGGTTAATAAGATTCAGGTTAATGTTAATCACCAACTTAGTGTTACGGGTCGTTACAGTCTCCCCAATTTAAAGAAATCACATCCTCAAAATTAAAGTAAATATAATATTTCATATAGTTTCGATGAAAAAAGAATCCTGCTCCTTCATATAAGATTCCTACTCCTTGGTTAGTTCCTCGTCTCCATAAAATTGCCACTCCACTTTAATCAAAGGAATCTCTTTGGTTTTCAGCCTTTGAATATTATAATTTAGAATATGAATCAGCTGCTCATCTTAATATAAGTCTTCCTAAAGATCATACTCAATCCAATATATTATTGGAATGTATTGAGTCTCTGTTTTGCGAAACATATACACCTGAAAGACATTATGAACTCTAGCTTGTTGATGAGGTAACTCAAACCTATAAGTAATGGGACCAACTCTTTCTTTCAATTTGAGTAACCTAATATACTTTTGAGCTAGCTCACCGCATAATCCTAATTTATACAACTCTTCATAGGCGCGAATTTCAACATATCACAATTACCCTTTGAAAACTCGAAAAAACCTATGATGTTTATCGACGTAACTCTAATTTCATAGCTATGTCGGAGTCAAATGCTAACGAATCTATAAAATTCTCTTTGGGTAGTACTGCATCAACTCTGGCCCTAATAAAACTATACATCGAACCTCTGCCCAATACGCAGGTGAATAACAAGGCCGACCATACAAAGCTTCAAAAAGAGGAGTTCCATCGCTAGCCTGATAGTTATTATTATTATAGAACTCACACAGAGGAATGTATTTCTCCCAATTACCACTGAACTCTAAGAAACAAGCTGGAAGCATATCTTATAGCAATAAGATCAGACACTCAGTTTTCCCACAAATCCATGGATGATATGTCATATTGTAGTTAAGAAAATCACCCTATTGTCTCCACAATTCACTCTAAAATCAGGACGTAAATCTTGGATCTTTAACTAAAGTAATTGTCGCTATAACTCTATGAAATCTTAACACCTCAAATATGTATATATCACACAATTTGTCAAGTGGATCTCACATGGAAACTGGCATAACATTTGCAAACTTTATCAACCTGTCATCTACAACCCACACTGCATCATGCCTACACTAACTCAAAGGTAGACCGAAAACGAAATCCATCGATATATGTTCCCTTTTCTAATAAAAAATAGAAAGAGAATGCAACAACTCTCCAAGTTTCTTATACATAGCCTTAACTTTTTGATATATCTCACGTCTCTTTATAAACTTAACACTATCAATTTTAACCCTAGGATACCAATAAATACGCTTCATCTTGCAATACATCTTAGTGCTTCCTAGATGAATAGTGTAAAGATATGTATGAGATTCCTATAGGAATTCCTACGTCAGCTGGTCCTAAATTGGAATCTATAATCTATCCCTGAATCGTAACGTGCCATCACAAGAAAATGGCTAATCATTATGATTAACACTAACCGCTAACCTTTACCGTGCTACATAATGACAACTAACCTCCCATTGAATAATCTACGGTTCAGCCTGAATGTGGGCACAAAAGAAAATATTAGTAGCTCTGGAACTAGCTCTCTAAGTTGATGATGTGCCAGATGGACTTTCACAAATAATCATCACTAAAGCTTCCTAAAAAAATATAAACTAAGAAGCTACAGAAGTAGCTACATTCTTTTTGCCGGTTCTTCTCCTACTCAGGCATTAGTAAACATATTTACCTTGCCATTATGGCACTCTAGATTGAAATCATAATCCTTGACAAACTCAAGCCATCTATGTTGCCTCATATTCAATTCACTTTGAGGAAAACAAATATTTCAGACTCTTATGATCTAAAAATACCAAAACCGTCTCACCCTACAAGTAGTGCCTCCAAATCTTCTAGGCTAATTAAATTGTTGCAAGTTCAAGATCATGAACTGGGTAATTTTCTTCATGAATATTAAGTTGCCTTGAAACACAGGATACAACTCAAACTTCCCCCATCAGTAAATAGCCAAAGCCTAAATAAGAAGGATCAATATAAATCACTAACTTTTTCCCCGATTTAGGTAATGTAAAAACAAGTATTATAGACAAACTACTTTTCGAGTCCTTGAAGGCTGCCTTGAAATCATTAGACAAAAAAAAATCAACATTTTATGTGTTAGCCGAGTCATTGATAGAGTAATACGAGAGAAACCATAACATGCCTCAACCTTCATTGGATCAACAGGTATGCCCTCAGCATTAACCACATGTTCAAGGAACTTGACCTCTGAAGACTAAAACTTGCTCTTTTTGAACGTACTGTTGATAAACACCATGATGAACTAGTGAAGATAAAGTTTGAACGCCCTCTGCATCAAATATATGAACATAACAAGAGCATTAGTGAGCCCAAACGACATCATTGTTAACTCGAAGTGCCTATAGCTAGTATTGAAAGACGTATTTGAGATATCTGCATCCCCGATCCTTATTTGATGATAACCAAACCTAAAATCAATTTTTGAGAAATATTTAGCACCCTTTAACTAATCAAACAAATCATCGATCCTGGGCAATTGATATTTGTTCTTGATAATCATCCGATTTAGATGTCTATAATTGACGCACATACACAGAGTTTCGTACTTCCTCTGGACAGAAAAACTAGTGCTCCCTATGGTAACATACTAGGATAGATAACCCCTTTTGTAATAACTCCTCGAGATGTGTCTACAACTCACACAATTTCTTTGGTACCATACGATTTGACGGAAAAATATATGTCTGGTGCCAGGAAGGATATTAATAATGAAGTCAAAAAAATGAGGCGGTGGAAGTCTTAGCAAGTTAAATGAAAAAACTTACAAAAATTCACAAACCACTGGTATCTCAATAACCTTAAGTTCATGACCAGGGTCTCCAAATGTAATAACCCATTCCATAACCTTTAAATCTTAAAGAATAGCTTGCCTTCCACAAGTAATACTACCATGAAATGCTGCTAACCAATCTAAACCTAGAAGTGAATTATAATATAATAACTCCATTACCCTCAAACCAATTAGGAGTTCACTCTCCCTAATTTTGAGTACTCATTTTTCGTAGATCAGGTTAGGATAAACTTTCTCAGTATTCTGTTGTGCTCTAAATTAACAAAGTTATGGCTTTCATAACATTCAATCTCAACTCATCTAAAATTGTACTAACAATAAAAGAAACTATAGAACTATCATCAATAATAACATACATATTTAAACCATAAATATTCAAAATAACTTCTACGAGCCTCCTCATTGATTTAGGATCTGCCTTATCTAATGTGTGAGACTGATCTGCAATCTACATCACACTGCCAACTAGAGAAGCTGGATGTGCAATACAATTACCTCTGTATGTGGCATGATTGACTACACTTATAACATATCACAATAGGCTAGTTAGACCTTCCATTAGTCTAAGAAATCTGCCTAGAACTGCTCGATCTAGGAAAAACATGACCCCTTCCTATGCTTTACCTCTTGATTGTGTTGGTTGTAAAGGTGGGTTTGCCATTAAAGGCCGTGAAATAAATGGTGCACAAATTGGTGCTCTAACATAAATAGTTCCCTATGGAACTGATAGAACTGGGGCCATAGAAGAAGAAGAACCATTAGTTATACTGCTATTCTTATGTCCTGATAAATTCTCCACTTCTCTCGTTCCTACATTTTTGAGTTAGCCGAATATGAACAAATTCCTAATCTCTTCTAACTACCTAGATAATAAGGTGCTTGTGATGGTTCCTGTCCCTGATGGACGAGCAAAAATAGTTGCCTCCACCTCCATTACACTATTTAAGATAAATGCATAGCTAGTGCGAGGATTGGAGGAACCCGCTGCATGTATCTCATAGTTAAGACCATAAAAAACATGTCTATTTTGTTCTCCTCTAATTCCACCATCTTTGGAGAAAGATCTCTCAACTCAGTGAACCTCATTCATATTCCCATATAGACATCTGTCCATATTTTAACTGTATGAACTCTATCTATTTCCTATTTTTGGCTGACTTAAAAAAGTACAACATGTAGAATATGGTCCTAAACTATGGCTCGGTAATGATAGTCTTCCATTATATCTTAAAGGAATTACACCACTTACGAGCAGATTTTATCAACAAAAATGTGACCAATTTAATCTTAAACCATTCCTTAACATTTACAATAACAAATCGTTGCTTCATCTTAAATATCTAGGTCTCAGCTACCCTATCCTATATAGTGCCGTTGAACCCCATAATATCATATTTCATAAATTCCTTTAAAGTTTTGAGAAATTCAACTTTCTCAAAATCTAATGATATTATGGCAGCCGTCTTTAGCACTAGTACCTATGTTAGAACTGGTTGTGTTGGAACTCCTACTGTATCGGCTCTTCCATTAGTTCTGTTAACCTTGAGATTGCCTCCTGGCTCAATCTTAAGCTGTTCAACTGGGGGTCTGATTTGAACCATCAACATTGCCATTGATTTAGCTTGAAGTTCTTTAAGCTCCCTCATTTGCTGCTCCCTTATAGATTTATACTAATCCTTATTCTCCTGATTACCCAGAGTTCTAGGCCTCTCCAAACCCTCTTCTTAATCCTTCATTAAATTTTGAAATCAAATGAGAGATAAAACCATTAGGATAGCATCCAGAGATCAAATGAATATCATAATTATTCTATCGATAACAATAAGTGCAGAAAATAACTTATATTAATGTTTTAATTTGCATTTTCCCCCTCAAACAATGATAAAACCATTTATCATATCCTAAGCTTATTTATAACTTGAGACAACTCTGTGTTAGTAAATTTAGGTTTTAGTACTAAGGTATATAATAGAAGATAACCTAAAATCTTGATACCAAACTATATCCAAATTATTTCTTGACATTAGATAATAAAGTTTGACTATGAACTAGGTTCTAATATCAACCTATGGCATCCCCTATCCCACATGGCGATTGCGACAATGATGAGGTTCAGTAGGACCCTCGACTCACTAAGCTCCTTGACCTCTACAACACCAACACCAACCGTAGCGGCAGGCTTTACACTATCCATCATATTTTGGCATCGATCCTCCTTTAGATATGTCTCCTTCATCAGCCTAAATCTCTGCATAGTTGGCCCCCATGCACGAGTTCATGACGCGGACCTTCATGGCCATTGACACTCGTCTTAATCATCAAGATGATCATCTTCATCGTATAAAGGGACATCCACTGCCCACTTGGAAAGCGCGAAATGACTGTGCATTGGGCTCTACTCATCAATTTTCATCTCATTAGGAGGAGACGTTAGTAGTAGATTTGATAGGGGAGCATTAGGCTCATTGATGTTAGTCATTTTTTATGTACATCCGTACATGTTTATACACGTACTTTTTGCTTTCTTATGCATGCGCCACAAATTTGTTACTCATTTTCATTTGGTACATAATGACATGGATGTTTATTTTATGTTTCTATGAGTTATTTTGTTCTCTATTAGGTTATCTTCCCTGTGGATGGAATGCCTTTACACTCCTTATTTGTATCTTTATTTATGCATGTTGTGAGGGGGAGCTCCATACACACGTTTTGACGTGATCAAAAAAGGGAGAAATTCACGCTTTGAATTTAAGATTTGGACCTTGCTATGACTTGATCGGCACTTCATATATATATCCTTTGTTTATCAAATTCACAATGTTTGTTATCATTAAAAAAGAGGAGATTGTTGGACCAAGTGGTTAGTCATTTAGATTCCACCAGGGATTATGATGGCAAGAATCACAAGTTCAAGAAGAAAAATGAATTCTCACAAGTTTAAGATTTGGCTTATACAAGAATACAAGTACCCGAAAGCTTTCATTACAGTTTGTACAAACCATTTAAGGTATATAAGACCAATTATGTAAGCTAAATGCATTAGATTCATACATATCATGTTTTCCACATTGTCTCAAAATTTCTACTTTTGATTTTAGTACTATCTACGTTTTATAACTTGAAATGGTTTTATATCGTGAAAATGAGTTTTTACATATGTATTGGATTTGAAGAAACTTTTGTGATTAGTTTTGAATGTACCAAGCCGAACTTGAATGATTTTTTGAAAAATATGCAAATTATTTGAAGAAAAGCACTACATGTTTTACAAAATCGGGATTTCTGATTTTTAGGAATTGTGAAATCATCCGGGTAGTCCAAACGAGTTCAATGTCTCATACTAAACATGTTTAATGTGTTCCTAGAGGTTTAGTCGAGTCATAGGTGTGTTAGGGAGTTGCTAACTTGAGACCAAAACTTATTTAGTCTCAGGTCCCTACTAGTTAGCACGTTTGTGGAACTCACTAATGTGCTACCAGAAGTTATCGCATTAATGATATCACCTAGTGCGCTAACCATTTTATTGACAACTTTTTTAAATAGCTTACAACCTTAGCTTTAGTTTAAATAAATGATTGATTTTGGGCCCCTAGATCAGAATAATGGCCATAAATTGTTGAATAGGTTTGGAAATCATTAACAAAATAATCGGAGCATTCTTTTGTCCTGTTAAGCTCAACACTTGTGTCCAAGTTTTCACATCAAATATCTTAATTTTTGTGTTCAACCACTTGGGATCTTCGAGGGTCCTGAATCATTTTCATAACTGGTGTAACTTAGGTATTCTTAGGCTTGCATTTGCTTCTCTAGAACTTATTTGATTCCTCTCAATCGGGGTTGTAAGAAAGTACGATTTCGTAGCTTTATTGTGCTTAAGCTACATTTTTTATCCTTTTTTGTGAAAATCATTTTTTGTGTTCTTGAACACATTTGCCTTAGCTTTCAAACTTAAACATGATTTTTATCAAACTACTTATTCATCGGATTGAAAACCATGTTTATTCTCATTAATTTGGTTTAGTCGATTTCTTGTTTGAGATTGGTGCAACATTAATGATATATTTCCGTAACTCATTCGTATTCATAATTGCATTCATTAAAGTTGTTAGGCTCTAGGTGGCTTGCTAGTAATAGAACTTATTGTTGCTTTACTTTGTAAAGCCTATTTTAATTATATTCATCTATTTATTTTAAGTTGCTGATTGTAAGACTTAGTTGGATATAAGTGTAGGGAATACCTATTTGAGAGTTGACATAAACCCTAGTTGAGGGTAGGTGGGAAGTCCCAATTTTTGACTAAGCATTCTAAGTTTGTACGTTTAGGTCATAACACTTATCATTAAAATAATCGGGGATTTTAAGTCCTAACTTTAGAGGTTCGATATTGGATGTAGATAAGTTGGATTGAACCACAATAAATCATGTGTCTCTTTTCCATCTCTTACTTCTCCTTCACTATTGCATTGCACTTATACCTATTGATTTGTGTATGCATTTACAATTGTTATTAGTTGAAAGTTATTAATAAGCGATAACCTCTCGGTACGCCTAATTCACCCCTCTTAGGGGTGAATTCAAATGGTATCAGAGCTGGTTATTGCTTAAAGTGTTACTAACATATCTTTGATCATTTTTGTGCAAGGATGCAAACTTTAGATCCGGTTCGCCCTAGGGAAGGCAACTCATCGAGTAGGCCTCCCTATGTTGATGGAACAAACTATGCTTTTTGGAATGTGATGATGAAATTCTACATAAGATCACAAAGTAGGCATTTATCAGATTTAATCCAAAATGGCTACACTTCATCGGACAAGCTCACAAAGGATTACACCACCGAGAAGTCAAGGATTGAGTTCTCAAATGATCAACCTACGAATCACTTATTTCGTGCACTTAGTAAGAACGAGTTCAATTGGATTAGTGCATGCCAAACAGCCAAGGAAGTTTGGGAGAAACTTGAAGTACATTATGAGGGTACAATTGAACGGAATAAGAAAAATTGAGGATCCTCGAGGAGCATTATAAAACTTTATGTGTTGGCTCTTAGGAAGACATAACTACCGCCATCACTCGGTTTACAAAGTTCTTTAATGAAATCAAGAATTTTGGAAAAAACTATGATCAAAAGACTTTGGTGTGCAAGTTCCTTAGAGGGTTACCTAAGGAATGCGATGCAAAGAAGTGTGTCATTCAATTTGCGTTAAATCTTTAAGAATACACCTTTGATGCTTTATGTGGAGAGTTAACGGTCCATAAGTTTGAACTGAAGGATCGAGCGAGATTGGAAGCACTTTATGGTGGCACAAAGAAATTAAGTAAAAAGATTCATTTGAAGGCAAATAGTCCACTGGCATCATCGGTTGAGATCATTGAAGATGAGTAACTCATTGATGACAATGATCTTTGGGAAGTAGCTATGCTCTCAAAAAAGCTCAGTAAGGCAATATACAAGCGTGACAAGTACAAGAAAAAGTTTAATGGTGGAAGCAAAGGTGGAATATCAAGTGAGACCATTTTCTTTGTATGTGGCAAACCAGGCCAAATCAAGGCCGATTGCAAGTCTAAGAAGGTCATGGACAAGAGGAAAGGATAGAAGAGCTTAAAGGCAACATGGGAAGACTCATTTCAGGGAGGATCTCTAATGAGGGTTTAACTCATTTCCAATGATCAACAACAACAATTCACAAAGAAAGCATCATCAACTTATGAATTGAACTTTAGAAACTAAACCCAAACATACCCACAATGATAATCTTTTATTTGCAGTGGTTGAATCTCCTCAAATCATACTAAATAATCTACCCCGATCAATCCTTTACAGCTACCTTCAGCTGCTTGATCTCTCTCTCTCAATTAAATCGAACAATGACGATAACTTTGAAGCTTTTGATTTATATTTGCGGATTTACCTAGAAATACACATCGCATTATCTCAAGGCAAATCAAGTGGCCATTGTGCTAAGGAGACATAGCTTATGGGTGAAAAACATCTTAACACAATCTCTACTTATGTTCATCTCGAGACAATCCAACGCCCATATAAACCTATTTGAACTTATAGTTATACATATTTATAAATCAATTATATATATATATATATTGTGTATTTTCTCACCAATAAATTTATCGGACATGCGTACGAGTATTCTTGTGCATGCACATTTATTTCCGACCCTTTCGTCGCAATAATGTACCCAAAATTAGTTAAATAATTATTTCTTCTCCAATTGTAGGCTTAGATATAAATTTCCCTTTTGTACTACAAACTAAAAATTTACTTAAACATGTCATACAAACAAAAATCATCAAACAAGCCAACATAGATGCTAATCAAGGTATGATGGACATAAGCATGAGGCTAAATCGGGTTAATGAAAATTCAGGTTAACGCTAATCACCAACATAAGGTATTGGGTCATTAATGTATCCCTAATTTAATGAAATTTCATCCTCGAAATTAAATTAAACATAATATTACATGTAGTTTTGAAGAAAAAGAAAACTACTCATTTGTATAAGATTCCTACTCCCTGGTTACTTCCTCATCTCCGTAAAATTGCCATTTCACCTTAACCAAAGGACTATTTTTAGTTCTCAGCTTCTGAGTCTTATAATTATGAACATGAACTGGCTGCTTATCATAAGATAAGTCTTCCTAGAGATCAGATTCATTCCAATCAATCCTCAGAGTGTACTGAGTCTCCGTTTTGTGAAACATATACACGTGGAAGACATTTTGAACTCGAGCTAGTTAATGAGGTAACTCAAACCATTACATAGCGGGACTAACTCTTTCTTTCAATTTGAGTGACCTAATATATTTTGGAGCTAGTTTACTTTGTAATCGCGATTTATACAACCCTCCATAGGTTTGACTTTCAACAAACACAATAACCCTTTGAAAACTCTAGAAATCTATAATGTTTATCGATGTAACTTTTATGTCTTAGCTGTGTCATAGCCAAACGCTGGCAAATCTTTTGAGTTCTCATTGGTTAGTACTGAATCAACTTTGGCCCCAACAAAACTATATCTCCAAACTCTGCCCAACACGCAACCGAACAACAAGGCCGACCATGCAGAGCTTCAAAAGTGGCATTTCAATGCTAGCCGGATAGTTATTATTATTATAGAACTCACGCAGAGGAATGTATTTCTCCAAATTACCACTAAACTCAAAGAAACAAGTCGGAAGCATATCCTTTAGCATCAAGGTCAGATGCTTAGTCTGCCCATCAGTTCAAGGATGATACGTTGTATTGAGGCATGGAACAGTTCCTTATTGTCTTTGCAATTCACTCTTAAATCGGGACATGAATATCAGATCTTTAACTGAAATAATCGATGCTAGAACTCTATGAAATATCAACACCTCAAATATGTATGTATCACACAATCTGTCAAGAACTTATCGCATGGAAATTGGCAAAAAAAATCGTAGACATTTTCAACCAGTCATTTACAACCCACACTGCATCATGCTTACACTAACTCAAAGGTAGACCAAACACAAAATCTATCGATATATGTTCCCATTCTTACTCAGGAATACAAAGAGAATGCAACAACCCTCCAAATTTTTTATACCCAGCCTTAAGTTGCTAACATAACTCACATCTATTTACGAACTCAACAATATCAGTCTAAATCCCAGGCCACCAATATCACCTCATATCGCAATACATCTTAGTGTTACCTAGATGAATAGTGTAAATATATTTTTGAGATTCCTCTAGGAACTCCAGCCTCAATTGATCCTAAATTGGAATCCACAATCGATCACTGGATCGTAATGTACCATCACTAGAAACTAAGCAATCAAGGTGATTAACACTAGCCGCTAACCTCTATCATGCTACATAATTTTGGTAAGTTTTATGACAATCATACAACCATTAAATAATCTTAGGTTCAGCCTGAATATGGTCACAAAAGAAAATATTAGTAGCTTTGGAACTAGCTCTCTTGGTTGATGATGTGCCTTCTCTAGGTAGCACTCTAGATTGAAATCTTAATCCTTGAAGAACTTAAGCCATCTATGCTGCCTCATATTCAATTCACTTTGAGGAAACAAATATTTTAGACTTTTATGATCTAAAATACCAAAAGCTTCTCACCATACAAGTGGTGCCTCTAAATCAAGCCTAACATAATTGTTGCGAGTTCAAGATCACGAACTGGGTAATATCTTTCTTGAACCTTGAGTTGCCTTGAAGCATAAGCTACAACTCTACCTTCCAGCGTACAACCCAAGTCTAAATGAGAAGCATCAGTATAAATCACTAACTCTTTCCCTAATTTAGGTAATGTAAGAACATGTATTATTGTCAAACTACTTTTAAGTCATTGAAGGCAGCTTTGCAATCATGAGACAAAACGAAATCAACATCTTCTATGTTAGTCAAGTCATTGACAGAGCAATAAGAAAGAAACCATAAAATATTTTCATGTAATAACCTGCTGTCCCTAAAACGATTATGAGCTCCTAACATTATGGTAGGAGCAGGCCAATCTTGGATTGCCTCAACCTTCGTTAGATCAATAGATATGCCCTCAGCTATAACCACATGTTCGAGAAACTTGACCTCTGAATACTAGAATTTGCTCTTAATGAACTTTGCATATAACCGATTATCTTTTTGAGTTTTCTATGTGACTTTGACAAGATTAAAATGCTTTTCATGAGTCGTCAAGTAGATTAAAATACCATTGATAAACACCATGCTAAACTAGTCAAAATAAGGTTTGAGCACCCTATGCATTAAATCCATGAATAGAGTAGGAGCATTAATGAGCCCAAATTACATCACTGTTAACTTGAAGTGCCTATAGCTAGCACCGAAAGCTATATTTGAGATATCTGAATCCTTGATCCTTATTTGATGATAACCAGACCTTAAATCAATTATGAATAAATATATAGCACCCTTTAACTAATCAAACAAATCATTGATCCTTGGAAATGGATATTTTTCCTGATAGTCATCCGATTAAGTAGTCTATAACCAATGCATATATGTAGGATTCCATCCTTCATCTTGACGAAAAAATCGGTGCACCCTACGGTGATATACTTGGATAGATAAACCCCTTCTATAATAACTCCTCGAGCTGTGTTTGCAACTCATGCAATTTCTTTGGTGCCATGCGATATGAAGGAATTGATATAAGTCTGGTGCCAGGAATGAAACCGATGATGAATTAAATAACACGAGGTAGTGGATGTCTAGGCAAGTGAAATGGAAAGATTTTCGAAAATTCACAAACCAGTGGTATCTCAATAACCTTAAATTCATGACCAAGCTCTCCAAGTGTAATAACCCTTGCCATAACCTCAAAATCGCAAAAAATAGCTCCACTTCCATGAGCCACAAGTGGTAAAGGAATGTAGCCACTATAAACTATAATCTCATAAAGGTTAAGGATCCGAAAGATTACCCTCTTATGAAAATAGTCAATACTGGCGTGAAATTCTGCTAACCAATCGAAATGTAAAAGTGCATCATATTCCAAGAACTCCATTACCCTCAGATTAATTAGGATTTATTCCGCTTAATTTTGATTACTCATCTCTCATGGATAAGGTTAGGATAGACTTTCTCATCCACTGCTATGCTCTAACTCTACAAAGTACTAGCTTTCACAGGTTTCAATTTCAATTCATGTACAATTACACCAACATAAAAAAATTGTAGAACCATCATCAATCAACACATGCATATCTTGACCACAAATACTCAAAATACCTTCCACGAGCCTCCTCATAGCCTTAGGATCTGCTTTAGCTACTACGTAAGACTGATCTGGAATCTGCATCACACTGCCCACTAAAGAAACTAGATATGTAGTCTAATTCCTGTATTTGTGGCATGATTGACCATACTAATAACATATCACACTAGGCTAGTTAGACCTTCCATGAGCCTAGGAAATATGCCAGAACTGCTCGATCTAGGACTAATAAGACCCCTTCCTTTTGTTGGGGTATGTGCCCTAGGTCAATCCATTAACTGTCTTTATGAAATACTTTTAGTTAATAAAATAGAGGATTTCATTTGCTGTTTATTATAATTAATTTGCATGTTTGCATTATAATAAGATCCATGGGTATTTACATATATATCCTAAATGTCTCTAGTCGATCATTATACTGGGAACTATAATGAATTAAGACTAGTGTGAGTCTTGATTGATGATCATATGATGATTATACGTATAGGGATACGAATCAAGATCACGAGTACTTGTTAGGGAACAAAGTGACCGACCCGCTATGAGAGCATCACATGGATTAAGTCATAGTTGTTTCTCATGATAAGTATATATTACAGTCCTCGACTTGAGATTACAGAGACTTCAACATTAGGAACACAAGTGATTTGACACAATCAAACGTTGTCTTTAACCTAGGACGATTATAAAGGTTGTGATTGGTTCTTGTGTGAGCAATGTGATGAAGTTGTGTAATCGAGATAGAATTTGTCCCTCTCATATAAAGAGAGATATCCAGTGGATCCCTCGATGTGTTAGACTGTTAAAAGGCCTAGTCTAAGTGAATTGATATATATTGATCAATGTCACTTGGATGTTTTCAGTCTACCTAGAGATCGAGACTAGTACGATTGAACATGTTGGATGACAATTCCATGCCTTATGTTTGATCAAAAGGATATCGTGTGACAAAAGGATGTTATATACATTATTGATTAGGTTGTATCGATTTGATATTCGTACGACTTGGGTAGTCATAATGTCTTGCTAGAGGCCGCTTATGACTTGTATACCAAAATGTGTTTTGGTACACTGCCAACGTTGTATGAGCCTATTGGGTCGCACACTAAGAATGGTTTTGCGAGATTTTAAGATGGTTCAGAAAAATGAATTTTATATGATAAAATTCATGACGGAAACGTCCTTGTGGTGTATTACACTTATACTTCTTTAAGTAGGGGTATATGTGTAATTTACTTAACCGATCTATATACAAGAGTTGTATAAATAGACGTTTTAAGTTAGAATACACTAACGAAAGATCAAAAGGCCAAAACTCCCTTTTCGTTTGAGAAACGACTTAGGGTTTTTGGTATGCTCGGATCGTTTTGGAGAGATTCAAAAGGTTTGGCATTCTCTCGACGCTAGCACTTCGAATCTCTACGCCGTTCGTGTGTGGACTACGATAGAGAGGCGTTCGTCGTTGGCGAGCGCCTTAGAGATCGATCAACCTTTCGAAAGGTATATTGCGATTGAGGTATGATTAAGTTTTTCATGGTTTAAACGTTTTTAATGGAATTAGATTCGGATCTGTTGGGGTTTTTGTCAAAATTGTTTTGTAATCTCACGCGTATGAACCCCAAAACCCAACGGTGGTATCGAGCCATCGAGTTCGATTCCATTAAACTCATTGCATGTTTTCTTCTGATATATACATGATATATGATCGAAAGCATGTTGATAGTTGATGTATATGTGATATACATAAGTTTTCTTTGAGATTTATTATCACGTTTGTGTATATGATACACATATTTGTGATTTAATTGAAATCATTAGGTATAATCTTTATTCTTTGTGCATTGATGCATGGATGAAATCTCTGTAATTCAATATGCATATTTAGGTTACATTGTTTTACGTTTCTTGAATTGTATAAGGTTGAATATTAATTGAAACTAATATGATTAGATTCGATTGGGATAGTAGTTCATGATTCAATTACATGTTTGTGATTATTTGGATGAAGACCGAAATTGCAAATAATTAATTTTCGGAATTATTTATTTATAAATAATTAATTTTCGGAATTATTTATTTATAAATAATTAATTTTCGAAATTATTTATTTATAATTAATTAATTTTCGAAATTATTTATTTATCTTATTATATCTATTTTGTTATGAAGTTTCTATTTTATAAAGATAGATAACAAATTAGAATATGAGATAAATATCAAGAATCTTGTTATTGGTGATATACTAGGATTCAAATATCTCAAGTCCTAATTGGATTAGGATAAGATCAAGTCCTAATTGGATTAGGATAAGATAAGTCCTAATTGGATTAGGATAAGATTAGTCCTAATTGGATTAGGATAAGATAAGTCCTAATTGGATTAGGATAAGATATGTCCTAATTGGATTAGGATATGATTAGTCCTAATTGGATTATGATAAGATGATTAGTTAGATGTGGGCCCGGGTTAATTAAAATGTTTTAATTGACTTAATTTCGAATAAATTAAGGGGTTAATTTATGATAATAAAATCAGCGAAAATTATTATTTTCTATGGCGAATTTTAATTTTCGGAATTGAGATTCGTCTTCTAAAAAAAAAAAAAAAAAAAAAATTCCAAATTGTTTAGTGATTGAACAAATCAATAAAATATATGATATTTCATTGTTTACATAAAATCACTAAAGCGAATAAAATCCCTCTATTAAATTTTAAGTCTCGTGCCATCCATTTTAAACACTTGTCAAGGCCTCGATCACACTAATATAGTTTCACCATATTTGGGTGTATTGTGTTATCTTGGTGAGACAAGTTGGGTAAGAGTTACCTAAATGTTTAAAATGGTCCGACTTAATAAAGCCATCAAAATAGTTTTGAGCTTTAGGCAAATGATGAGATAAAACATGCTAAGACATAAGATGTCCCGTATCTCATAAAAGGATCTAAAAATTACATAAGATGTAATTGGTAACTGTTACCTACCTAAATAATCTAGTTCTATGTTTCATGCCATAGCTGTCATAGAATTAGGTGAAATATGGATTTTAGTCCCCTAAATAAACAGTGTGTTTTAGGAGGGTTGTTAATTTAGTGGGAGTCTATTCCTCTATGCTAAAATAAACTTTGCATAATCTTTATTGTAGATCAATGGCCTATTCAAGTAACAATAATCCCTGTCACTGCGATCCATCCTTGAGAAGGATAAGCTATCTGGGACTAACTTTCTTGACTGGTTTAGAAACTTGAGAATTGTTCTTAAGCATGAACGCAAGTTGTATGTCTGGATGCTCCAATCCCACGAGGACCCACTAGCCAATGCTACGAAAGCTGTGAAGGATGCGCATAATAAGCATGTCAACGATTCTACGATGTTGCATGTATTATCTTGGCAACTATGGTTCCTAAACTTCAGAAGGACATGAAACTAATGGAAGCCTACGGTATGGCTATAACGCTGAAGGAAATGTTCCAACAGCAAGCTAGGCAAGAAAGGTTCGAGACAGTCAAAAACCTACATTCTTGCAAGATGACTGAAGGTGCGTCAGTTAGTTCTCATGTTCTGAAGATGAAGGGCTATGTTGACCAACTTGATAGACTCGAATTTCCCATAAGCCAAGAGTTGGCTACGGATTTGATCCTGAATTCATTACCAGAAAGTTACTCACAATTTGTGATGAACTACAATATGAATAATATGGAGAAATCAATTTCGAGTTGCATTTGATGCTCAAAAACTGCTGAACAAAATATCAAGAAACCCTCTAGTAATATGTTGATGGTCTAAAAGGGAAATGGAATGAAGAAGAAAGGCAAAGGCAAGGCTAGAGTTGCCAAGGCTGTTGTTGCACCTGCGCAAAGCCTATGGAACGAGTCAAGCCCCAGCCTGTTCCTGCTTCAAAACACCCAAAAGAAAAAGGAAGAAGATTGTCATTTATGTAATCAAACCTATCTTTGGCATTGTCGTCTCGAGCACATAAATGAGAAACGCATAACGAAGCTCCATAAAGATGGACTTCTAGATTCATTTGATTTAGAAACATATGAAACGTGCGTATCTTGTTTTCTTGGGCAAGATGACTAAAAGTCCCTTTCTTGGACACGGTGAAAGGGCAAGTGATTTATTGGGTCTAATACATACCGATGTATGTGGTCCTATAAACACAATGGCTAGAGGAGGTTATCAAGTACTTCATTACATTTATCGATGATTTCAAGCGAGATATGGTTATGTATATCTTATGAAACATAAAGTGAATCATTTGAGATGTTTCGAACGTTTCAAAATGAAGTGCATAATCAACTTGGTAAAACTATCGAAACACTTCGATCAGATCGAGGTGGTGAGTATTTGAGCCAAGAATTTGATGATCATCTTAGAAATTGTGGGATTGTCTCCCAATTGACTCCACCAACTCCACAATGGAATGGAGTTTCGAAAGGAGAAATCGAACCTTATTAGATATGGTTCGATCTATGATGAGTCATGCGAGATCTTCCATTATCCTTTTGGGGTTATGCATTACAAGCTGCAGCTTTCACTCTAAATCGAGTTCCTTCTAAAGCGGTTGATAAAACACCATATGAGATATGGTACGGGAAGAGACCTAGTTTGTCTTTTCTTAAGATTTGGGGTTGTGAGGCTTACGTAAAGCGACAAGTCTCGAGAAAAACTAGCATCTAAATCGACAAGTGTTTATTTGTGGGGTATCCTAAGGAAACAAAAGGATATTACTTTTATAATCCCATTGAGAACAAAGTGTTTGTTGCTCGGTATGGTGCCTTTATGGAAAAACGGTTTATTTCCAAAGACACTAGTGGGAGAGAAATAAATCTTGAAGAAGTTCAAGAATCACGGGTAAACAACGAACCGCTATCTTTGGAAGTTCAACAACGTTCGAACCAATTGAACCTCCACAAGTGACACAAGGCCCACGTAAATCTAGTAGGGTAAGACATGAGCCGAGAGAGATTCGGATTTCTCATTGCGATAGTCGTGATGTGTTGCTTATAGACCAAAATGAGCTCACCACTTATCGGGAGGCTATGTCTGGACCGGACTCGGTTAAATGGCTAAGTGCCATGAACTCGAGATGCAATCCATGTATGATAACCAAGTTTGGAACTTGGTTGATTTACCTGAAGGTGGTAAGACCATTGGATGTAAATGAGTTTTCAAGAAGAAAGCCGACATGGATGGCAAAGCGCATACTTTTAAAGTAAGACTTGTAGCAAAAGGTTTCAGTGCGGACTCAAGGTGTTGATTATGATGAAACTTTTTCGCCAATAGCCATGCTTAAATCCATAAGAATTTTAATTGCCATTCTTTGCATATTATGCTATGAAATATGACAAATGGATGTAAAAACAGCATTTCTTAATGGAAAGTTGCTTGAGGACGTGTATATGACACAACCTGAAGGTTTTGTACATCCTGAGAATTCTAGGAAGGTATGCAAGCTTCAAAGATCCATTTATGGATTAAAGCAAGCTTCTCGGAGTTGGAATCTTCGTTTCGATGAAGCAATCAAGGATTTTGGTTTTATTAAGAATGAAGATGAGCCTTGTGTATACAAGAAGGTCGAGTGGGAGTGTAGTTATTTTTACGTGTCGTATGTTGATGATATATTACTCATTGGAAATGACATCCCAACATTGCGAGAATGTCAAGTCTTGGTTAGGGAAGTGTTTCTCAATGAAAGACTTAGGAGATGCGACCTATATCTGGGGATAAAGATCTATAGGGATAGATCTAAAAGGCTAATCGGTCTAAGTCGAGTGCTTACATAGACAAGGTCTTGAATAGGTTCGTTTGCAAGACTCTAAAAGAGGATTGTTGCCAATGTCTCATGACATAAGTTTCAGCAAGACTCAATGTCCTAAGAGAAATGATGAGCGAGACTATATGAATAAGATTCCATATGCATCAGCCATTGGATCTATCATATATGCCATGTTACGCACTCGACCTGATGTATCATATGCTTTGAGCACTACAAGTGAAAGTCACTGGATAGCAGTAAAGAACATCCTTAAGTACTTAAGAAGGACTAAGGAAGTGTTCTTGGTCTATGGAGGTTTTGAAAATGATCTAGTTGTAAATGGTTACACAGATGCAAGTTTTCAAAGCGATATAGATGATTTTAGATCGCATGATCTGGATATGTGTTTACTTTGAATGGGGGTGCGATAAGTGGAAAAGTTCAAGCAAGAAAGCGTGGCAGATTCTACAACGTGAAAGTCGAGTATATTGCGGCGTCCGATGCGACAAAGGAGGCGGTTTGGATCAAAAAGTTCATTTCGAACTAGGTGTGGTTCCAAGTATTGCTAACCCTGTTTGTTTGTATTGTGACAATAACGGGGCAATAGCACGAGCCAAGGAACCTAGATCACACCACAGATCCAAACATATACTCGACGTTTTCATCTCATCAAGGAAATTATTGAGAGGGAGACGTAAAGATTTGCGAGTACCTACTAAAGACAACGTTGTGGATCCATTGACAAAAACTCTTCCACAAGCAAAACATGATGGTCATGTTAGATCATTAGGCATTAGATGCATGTATGATTGGCCCTAGTGCAAGTGGGAGATGTTGGGGTATGTGCCCTAGGTCAATCCATTAAGCTGTCTTTATGAAATACTTTTAGTTAATAAAATAGAGGATTTCATTTCTTTGTTTATTATAATTAATTTGCATGTTTGCATTATAATAAGATCCATGGGTATTTACATATATATCCTAAATGTCTCTAGTCGATCATTATCTTTGGGAACTATAATGAATTAAGACTAGTGTGAGTCTTGATTGATGATCATATGATGATTATACGTATAGGGATACGAATCAAGATCACGAGTACTTGTTAGGGAACAAAGTCTTTGGACCGACCCGCTATGAGAGCATCACATGGATTAAGTCATAGTTGTTTCTCATGATAAGTATATATTACAGTCCTCTGACTTGAGATTACCAGAGACTTCAACATTAGGAACACAGTGATTTGACACAATCAAACGTTGTCTTTAACCAGGACGATTATAAAGGTTGTGATTGGTTCTTGTGTGAGCAATGTGATGAAGTTGTGTAATCGAGATAGAATTTGTCCCTCTCATATAAAGAGAGATATCCAGTGGATCCCTCGATGTGTTAGACTGTTAAAAGGCCTAGTCTAAGTGAATTGATATATATTGATCAATGTCACTTGGATGTTTTCAGTCTACCTAGAGATCGAGACTAGTACGATTGAACATGTTGGATGACAATTCCATGCCTTATGTTTGATCAAAAGGATATCGTGTGACAAAAGGATGTTATATACATTATTGATTAGGTTGTATCGATTTGATATTCGTACGACTTGGGTAGTCATAATGTCTTGCTAGAGGCCGCTTATGACTTGTATACCAAAATGTGTTTTGGTACACTGCCAACGTTGTATGAGCCTATTGGGTCGCACACTAAGAATGGTTTTGCGAGATTTTAAGATGGTTCAGAAAAATGAATTTTATATGATAAAATTCATGACGGAAACGTCCTTGTGGTGTATTACACTTATACTTCTTTAAGTAGGGGTATATGTGTAATTTACTTAACCGTCTATATACAAGAGTTGTATAAATAGACGTTTTAAGTTAGAATACACTAACGAAAGATCAAAAGGCCAAAACTCCCTTTTCGTTTGAGAAACGACTTAGGGTTTTTGGTATGCTCTGGATCGTTTTGGAGAGATTCAAAAGGTTTGGCATTCTCTCGACGCTAGCACTTCGAATCTCGGCCGCCGTTCGTGTGTGGACTACTGATAGAGGGCGTTCGTCGTTGGCAGCGCCTTAGAGATCGATCAACCTTCTGAAAGGTATATTGCGATTGAGGTATGATTAAGTTTTTCATGGTTTAAACGTTTTTAATGGAATTAGATTCGGATCCTGTTGGGGTTTTTGTCAAAATTGTTTTGTAATCTCCGCTGCGTATGAACCCCAAAACCCAACACCTTTGCCTTTACCTCTTGACTATGCTGGTGGTAAAGGCAGGTTTTCCACTGAAGGCCATGAAATGAATGGTACATTAATTAGTGCACTAACATAAATAGTTCCCTGTGGAATTGACAAAACTGGTGCCACAGAAGAAGAAGAACTGTCACTTGTGCTATTCTTTTTATGTTTCCTGATAGATTCTCGACTCCCTTCGATCTTTGATTTATGAGTTGCCTGAATATGAACAAATTCCTAACCCATTCTAACTGCCTAGATAATAAGGTGCTTGTGGTGGAACCATTCTTGTCCCTGATAGACGAGCAAAAATAGCTGCCTCTACTTCCATCACACTTTTAAAGATAAATGCATAGCTAGTGCAAGGATGGGAGCAAACCACTGCATGTATCTCGTAGTTAAGACCATGTGAAACATGTCTATCTTATTCTCCTTGATTCCTCCATCTTTAAAGTGAAGTCTCCCAAATCAGTGAACCTTATTCATATTCCCTTATAGACATCTATCCCTATTTCAACTGTATGAACTCTGTATTTTTCCTATTCCCGACTGACTTCAAAAAGCACTTCCTATAGAATATGTCCCAAGATGTGGCAAGGTAATGACAATCTTCCCTTCTATTTTTAAGGAATTCCACCACTTACGAGCATATTCTATCAACAAAAATGTAACCAATTTGACCTCAAACCATTCCTTAACATTTACAACAACAAATCGTTGCTCCATTTCCAATATCGAGGTCTCAACTACCCTATCCTCCATAGTGCCATTGAACCTCATAATATAATATTTCATCAAATCCTTCAGAGTAATGAGAAATGCAACCTTCTGAGAATCTATTGACACTGTGGCAGATGTCTCTAGCATTTGTACCTGTGTTAAAGTTGGTTGTACTGGAGCTGCTACTATAACAGCTCCTCCTTTAGTTTTGTTAACCTTAACACTGGCTGCAGGCTCAATCTCAGGCTGCTGAAATGGGGGTCCCATTTAGGCCATCAACATTGCCATTGATTTAGCCTTAGATTCCTTAAACTCCCTTATTTGCCGCTCCCTTATAGATTTCCACTGATCCTTATTCTCCTGATTACCCTGAGGTCTAAGCCTTTACAAAACCTCTTCCTAATCCACCATTAGATTTTGAGATCAAATGAGAGATAAAACTATTAGGGTAGCATGCAGAGAATACATGGATAACATATCTATTCTATAGATAACAATAACTGCTGAAAATAACATATACTAATGTTTTCATTTGCATTTCCCCTCTAAAAGCACGATAAAACCATTTATTATATCCTAAGCTTATTTATAACTTGAGATAACTCTCAGTGTTAGTAAACTTAGGTTCTGGTACTAGGGTATATCAGAGGCAATAACCTAAAATTTCAATACCAAACTATATCCGAGTTATTTCTCGACTTTAGATAATGAGGTTTGACTATAAACTAGGTTCTGATACCAAGCTATGGCATCCCCGGTCCACAAAGGGCGATACTACCTTTAAAACCCCAATTAAACCATGGTACACCAGCCATACATAAATCCAATTATCACTCGATTATAACTGATAAACATAAATCATAAATAAATATCAAATTATAAATTAAATTATATGAAATGGAAAATTAAAACTTTTTCGATAATACATTTGATATACATAAATATGGAGTTTATATCAACAAGTCAATGAAGGCTCATTACATCGCAGAGAATATAGTAAAACTCCTAAATGTTCTTTTTCCTTTTAGCTGAAATACATGCCTGTGAACCTAAAATATGGAGTTTATATCAACAAGTCAATGAAAGGAAATAAAAATCCAAAATACATCTATTAAGGCAATGAAATTGATATAAACAATAAATAACCGAATGCATTTCCAATAGGTAACAAGCAACAATACTCATGATTCATAATTCAAATTTGATTATTAAATCATACTATCTAGTCACTCGAGAATACAACCACAAAATTCACTTGTTGGTCGACAAAGGATTCTACTGGTTTATTCCAATTTGACTAAGCTACCAACTCCAACTGGACAATGAAAATAAGGTAAGACGCCGACTAGCTGAGGATAAAAGGGTAGAATCCATTTCTAGGCAAACCTTTTTATTCATTAAGACAAAGGGTGGAATCCATTTCCTGGTGTACCTTTTCAATCCAAAGTCCTAATCTGCCTTATCATCCATTTTTGGGATTCACAACATATAAAACAGTTAAATCACGATACATTACCCCAATCCCAGTCCATAATGCAATATGAAATAATTATACTAATTTACGAAGCATAATTGATAAGAATACGAGTTCCATTTACCTCGATTAGGTTTTGTTACAATTTCTTAACTTCTTAGGGTCACTCAACCTTTCCTAGTTTTCCAAAACCTACCACAAACCATTTGAGGTAAATATACGTTTATTACTATATATTTAGAACCCCAAAGTCAGTCCATAAGACGTTAGGAAATTCCATTTAATACTTAGCGCAGTTGTTGTTTTCTGAGATGGAATGCACTCCCTTATTTAGTGGGGTACGATCCACCAATTAGTCTCATTATATTTTGGTACAGGGAGTGCATTTCCCTATTATATGGAGTGCACTCCACCTTTCATTATCCCGATAATAAACAGTGCAACAGTCCCTATTCAATCACTAAATCATAACAACATCCTCAACACAATCCACACATCATCAAAGAGGAACTCTAATGAGAATTTAACTCATTTCTAATGATCAACAACAACAATTCATTGAGAAATCATCACCAACTTATGAGTTGAAATCAAAACTTACCCATAATGATGATCTTTGATTTTATGAAATTCGAGAATATCGTAAACTAGATTAGCATGCTAATTAAGGACGTTTGGGTTTAAAATTGGAATTAAGTATCCAAGGTGGGACTCACGCGTTACGAACTGGAGATCATGACTTAAAATAACTTTTTGTGTGTCTCATGCCTAGTGAATGTATTATACTCTATTCGATACGAAATAGGGTTAAGTTGAGTTGTAGATGTGGGGTCCGTGCGTTTTGACGCACATTCATAATTTTCTTAGTTTTGGACGAAATTTAGGTATTCTTCAGGGTTTAATTGTTTTTTAAAAGTTCGAGATAAACATGAAAAATTAAATAAAAATGTGTAAATACATGTAGAGGCAATGGCCTGTTTAAGGAGAAAAGATAAGCAAAAGATAAATTTTTCATTTGTCCCTTCAAACCATTTAAATCAAAGTGTAAAATCAAAAGGGGTTAAAACTCCAAACCCCTCTTGTCCTCGTCTATAAATCACCGTTTCATATACCTTTCCTTGCCTCTCGAATGAAATATCTCTCGACTCATTGTCTCACTCAATTTCTCTCATTTTTCAGCTAATAAGCTTTCTTTCCTCTTTCGTTGATCGATTTCTCATCGTCTTCATCTCTCTCTCTACTCTAGCTTCCACATGTCTCTCTCAGCTATTCCACTCAATGTCTCTCTACCATTCTCTTTTAGATTGTGAACACAGTGGTGAAGGAGTAGTGGAAAATGAAATTGGTAACGTGAGTTTTTGAGGTTCCTCTAATGAAATATTGATAGACTCTATATGAGTTTGGTTGTAACTGATGGACTTAATATGTTTTTATAATTTGGGTTTAGTGCTGCTTGAAGTTGAACCAATTACAATTAAAGTTTTGGGTTTTTATTATGAACTCAGTTCATAAGTTCATGTTTTTCGTGTTTGGGCTTGTATAAGTTGGATGTTGAATTCGAAGTGTCAAATGATTGTTTAAATCATAGTTTATGGGTGGAAATCAATATTTATAAACCCGATTATATTTATAAGAATCAGTTTTGAGTTTTGAAGAAGTATCGTAGATCAATTAAGGTCGAATTGGTTACATTTTTGTAAACAATTTAGTAGTGCAATATTAGTTTTGAGCTGTTTTGAGGTGCGACTTTGAGCAATCAAACAAATATTTTTAAGTGAGGTTTTTTGTAGGTTTTGATCTTTGTATATCAATAATGATATGAGAGAATCAGATTTTTATTCGGAAAAGATTTGGTAGTGTTTCGAATGCCGCAAAGGAGGTCGAAAACTGGGACTGTACTGTCATTTTATTTTACTATTTTGAGTAGGCATGTTGAAGCATTGATGTGAGAGATCTAATAGGGTCCTTGTGAATAGGTTTGTTTGGATCTTAGGATAACCTAATTTGATGATCAATAAAGGTTGAGGCCTTGGAATTTGTTTGATCAATGTAAAATAATGTAGAATATAACATGTTAGTAATGTTCAAAATAGTTCAATTACGATAGTTGCGACTTAACAACTTTGCCTAATGATTTAAATAGCTATTTACTATCCAAATGAACTAAGTTTAGACTTTTAGAATCACTATTTATCCTATTTTGAATAGAACCTAAGCACAGACCTTGGTACAACTTTTAAGTTAGTGAAACATAGTCGTAAAATTGGCTAAAACCAATGAACTAAATTAATTTGTTATTGAGATGAATGGTATTGATTGATGATCAAATAGACTTGTAATGCTTAAAATGTGAATTTACAGTTTTTTAGGACTAACAAAAGTACGTAGAAGCTAGGAAACATTATGTAAGCCTTCGTACCAACTTTGAGTTAGTTGGACTGTAAGTAAACCTTACAGTGGTCTTTAGTATTTATGAAATTTATCTTTGGACTTGCATTTGTGTTTAGTCTACATTGCATTTTGCGTTTTTCTTGGACATGCATACATGACATCCGGATATAGTTTCCCTTGCTTTGGTTGTATTATAGGCATCTAAGGCGGGTAATGTCGATAATGAGGTAACATGCATTGAACTCATATGACTGTTCAATGTTCGTCATAAGTGGGCCCGGTTGTTATCAACTATGGACTGGAAATTAGGGACCTACGTTGTTTTATAATTTTTTTGTTATTTGGAAATGCAATTATATGTCTCATGTATTAGGATTAACATTTGCAGGAGTACAGTGTAGTGTAGGAGTTAACTTAGTTGACATTTTCGAGTTGTTTTTAATGATGTCAGATTATATGTGAAGACTAGGAAAAATGGGCCAGACTCAAAGGCTTTGGTGAATGTTTTTATATTTTTATAAGTTTAATTTTCATGATGTAATTATGCTATATATTTTTGTTTTGGGTTCCGGGGTGTGCGTTGGTCGTGAAACACTCTCTAATAGGTTATAAGAGTTTACTTAATCAGTTTAAAATAAGTTACGAGGTTAAAATTGCAGTTTTGGTTTATTTTAAAGATTATTATAACTAATACATCAGAGACTATAAGTAAGTTTAAAAGTTTTTATTTGATATACATTGTGAACTGTGGGGAGTTGTGAGTCCTTCTAGGCTTCTCTCCTCATTTTGTTGCCTATTAGATGGATTTTTCGACAACCCACTTTTAATGGATGTGCTGCCAAATTTTATAAAAATACAAAAAGTAATCCATATTATTTCCTAATTTGCTCCAACTAAACAAATCATGAATTGATTTTCGTTGAGGTTATAAATTTAGTTTTATTGCATTATTAAGGAATGAAATAAAAATTATTTTGACGTACAAAGTTAATTAGATGGATTAGGGGCCTAATTAGGGGAATTAGGCCAAGTCTAAACTTAGTGAGATAGGCCCTGACTGACTTGGTATCAAAGCTATGGTTACGTTCTATCAAGGAAATGTATAAAATGATAATGACATTCATTTTAGGATTGAGCCGATCTCGATGTTCGGGCTAGGGTTCTTAGATTAAATTAAGTTACATGAACTTAAGAGATGGTCTTGAGGAATAAGGTTCAGTAATGAAGTCGCGATTAGTTAGGAAGTGACAGTGAGTTCGGGATACACTGTTACTATGATATGTTTGTTGTATATAAAGATATGATAACTAGATTTGTGTTAGGAAGTGTATTCTTTGTGTCTGTTATGTACTTAACTCATGAGATATGATTAGTGAGAGTAGAGACAAACAACTAAAGGAGAATAGACTTATGAAAAATGAAACTGAGCGTAAGTAAATGGGAAATAGACTTGAGAAGTCTAAAACTCACAAGATGTACGAAAAATAGTTCGAAACCAATACAATTGAGGAAGATAGTCAATCTTAAAACCAATGGAAAACTGGTTGAGCAAGAAGTTTGAATTAATCATGAATGTAAGTATTGAGCATGGATTTATTTAAAATTGAAATAATCAAACTATTACAATTACAAAACGCTTAGGAAAGTGCCAAAATGGATATAAATTGAGTCTGAAACGATAGAGAATTGTTTAAGAAACGTAAAAATGAAAGTACGATTTGCAAGAAACACAAGATACTAAATATTTTGAATTTTAGAATGAGGTTATTACCGATTGAACTAGTAATTCAAGAAGACCTATTTTGCAAAGTATTTATTTGATTCATAATTAACTAAAAGTTACTTTCGAAAATAATCTCAATAGAAAGAAGGAGACATGAGTTTTCAAAAATAGAAATTGATTAGACAAACTGAACTTGACTAAAAAATCATAATGAGATTGTGATAGCACTAGTCAAGTTTTCTAAGTCAGTTTCTATTAAAATAAAACACTTTAAAGTAAAGTATTATCTCCTTTCTGAAACAAAACATCAAGTGAAATACGGAATAAAATCACAATTTAAAATAATCAAATGACTTATCAGAAGAAGTGTTGAAATTCTTAATTGTTTATTACTCATGTTACTTGTCTATAAGTTACGATAAGTATAGTGGTTATATCAGTCAAATAAATAATTGATAAAACAAATGACAATATAACACCGGATTTGAATGTTGTTATGAAACAAAGATCTACGAAAACTTCTAAATTAAAATGAAAATTTTAGTGATAAAATCAACTTGTTAGAAGTTAAGGTGTTGGGAAATGGTCTAATAATAGCTTGGATTAGCTATTAAACATTAACACAAGTAGTTATGTTTTGAGATTCCAAGTATCCAATAATCACTTATAATCAAACTAAGTTATGACTCATATCACTACAAAGTAAAATATAATAAATGAAGAGATATATGTATTGATTGAGTATTAGTAAGTGATTGGTATATGATGTTAATAATAGCTCAGATATTGTGAGGACTTCTATTTATATTGAGAGATTTTTTATTGATATGAATTGAAGGATTGAAACAACATCCTTTAAGAATTTCATTAGTCATTAAGTTAATCAGAACATGACAATTCATACCCTTCTATCTCTTAAGATGTACAAAAATGAAAAGGTGAATTCATAAAAATGGTATTGATGATCTATAAGATATTTTTATATCTTACACAGTCTCTTGAAAAGTACCTGATTTTTTTTTAGAAAAAGAAAAGTCAAGAAATCTGAGACAAATGGAAATAAGTTAAAGCAATAACAAACATTAGAACAATTTGGTTCTCAAAATTTCTCTGTTTCGAACAAAGATTAGTTAAGGAAGACACCAATTCATTGAATGACAATAAAAATTTGCATTACCTTTCACATTGATTTCAAAAAGAGAAGATATGAAACAAATTATTTTTCTAAGTTAAGGTAAAGAAGTTGTAAGTGGTCTAAGAGTTGAATAGAGGTGTAATAAGTCAGTAAATGGACAGAACGAGATTAATATGAGAATAGCTAACATTGATAAGGAAATAATAAACATTAGAACAGTTTGGTTTGCAAAATTTCTATGTTTCGAATAAATATTAGTTAAGGAAGACTTCAACTCATTGAATGACAATAAAAAGTCGCATCGCCTTTAACATTGATTTTGAAAAGAGAAGAAATGAAACAAATTATTTTTCGAAGTTAAGGTAAAGAAGTTGTAAGTGGTCTAAGCGTTGAACTGAGGTGTAATAAATTTGTAAATGGACAAGAACGAGATTAATATGAGAATAGCGAACATTGATAAGAATCAAACGGAATAGACAATGTGTATAAAATAAAATGAGACGTTGAGATGACTTGTGACTGATAGAAGTGACACGAATGGACTCTTTTAGTTAAGGCCTGATAATGGAGTAGTTCTGCATGAGTAAAAGTCAAAGTAACTCCATTCTATAATCACGATTCATTCATAGCGTAAAAAACTGGTAATCACGATACTAGTTTTCGAATAACCGAATGAACCTGGTATAGTCAGATTAAAAGAGTTTATGAAGTTTCATTGAAGGCAATTGGAAGTTTAAGTATTGGCATATAAATGGTTAGTAAATACTCACATACGCATGAAAGTGAAAGTCTCAGGTGAAAGAGTCCCGATAAGACTTAAGATATCAAACTATAAGTTTGATGGAATTTAACATATCTTCAGATGGATCTGATAAGGAATCAAATTCTAAAGCTGGAGGTGTTGAACAACAATAACATATCATTGTTATCAGTGAATGACTTGTGTATTGGTTCAAATATTGTGCTACACCACGTGATTAGTCAGCTGTTAGATTTGAAGCATCTATTTTTTTAAAATTGAATTTGATGAAAGATACCTGAATGACAGTGAAGATACATGTGAATTGGAAAGAGACGTACAACTTACAGCCGAGTTAGTTAGTATTGATCTATTTAGTTGAAAATATTGAATAGAGTATAGTGTATCTAACATAACATGTTTGAAGAATTGAATATTATTTCACTGCAAACTTAGAAAAGTTAAAAGTATGTATTTTGTAGAAATGTGATAGAGATAACTTATTTTTTTAACCGGTATGAAATACTGGTTAAAGTTTATACTGTGAGAGTATAATCATGAAATATGTAAATATCACTGTATAAAAGCTTCTATCTACTCAAAGGAAATATAACTATCTCTATTCAGGTAATGTGGAAAATATGGTGAACTATAAGTGATTGAGATTGAGATGACAGAAATTCAAGTGATTGGAGAAACGGAGAAACCAATGTGAGTAATTTGGTAATGTGGAAATTGCCTAGTAGTGAAGAAAAAAATTTTAAATAGATTGGCAGTTAAGTAAGTTGAGGTTCTTGGTGAACTCGTGAATAGGATAATGATTTGATGAAATTAAAAAATTCGTTAATTTTCTAACCAATCAAAGGAAAAGTTTAGTGAATCGGCCGAAGAGTTGGAATTAGTAATTGCTTTCTAGGCCCTAAATCTAAATGATATTGTGAGTAGACATTTAGAGAATAAGTGAGGGTTGCATGATGTTTTAGATTACATTTTCTAATAAGATTATAATTTGAGATATCTTGTCATAGGATGACAAATGTAATTTGAGACCTATATTCATAGGATGACTTATGTAAATCAAGGTTTTTGTCGAGAAACGCTGGAATGGTGATGGATAAGATAGACATGTAGCTATACTTTGTATCAATGTCGTGCTTAAATATTATTTACATCACTTTATATAAATATTTAAACTGGTGATAGTCTAAAAATAGAATAGTCGATTATTTTAATTAATAATAATTAGTGACAAGAAAGTAAACTGGGATGTAAACCAGGGTTTGGTGGATTGGGAAATAATTATCAGCAGTTTATCGAATAGTATTCAAATAAGAATAAAAATGGTTTTATTGAAAAGCAAGATACGCTAGCTCTTTGTAAGTCTTAATTCTTGTATGGGATTCAAGGCAGGAGAACTGAAGTAAGGTTTATCGAATATATTACAAAGTTGATTGTTTAACTCTTCAGCAATTCATAAAATGCCAGGATTGGTTGAGAAGTTGTTATAAATCTTCGTTGAACCAAGAAGTTGGAAATGGAAAGTTGAAATATTTATGATCTCTACCACCTCTATGTTGATTACTACAAAAGTAATTAGGTCCATTTAATGGTTTCATCTTGGAAATGGTTTTTATAGGTTTGGATTAAAAGAGTTATATATGAATTATCATTTTCTCATATCTCTTTTAGTTCCATTAACCTAAGAGTTTGAATCTTAAGGATGAAATTTTTAATTAGATAGGAAGAATTGTGAAATCTGAGGAATTCCATAAACTTGATTACCATGCTAATTAAGGACGTTCAGGTTTTAAATTGGAATTAAGTATCCAAGGTAGGACCTATGGATTATGGACCAGAGATCACAACAACAACAACAACAACAACATAGCCTCAGTCCCAAATTAACTGGGGTCAGCTACATGGGTCAAACTTTTCCATTGTGCTTGATTAAGTGCAATTGATGGTGAGCTTTGCAAACCATTCAAATCCCTTTTAATTATTGCATCCCATGTTAACTTTGGTCTGCCCCTACCTCGTCCAATTTCTACAGTTTCTATTGAGTCAAGTTTTCTAGTTGGGGTTTTAGTAGGCCGTCTTTGCAGGTGACCAAACCATCGCAACCACCCTTCCCTAATCTTTTTATCAATTGGTGCTACTCCTACTTGTCTTTGAATTTCTATATTTCTTATTCTATCTTTACGAGTTTTACCACACATCCACCTAAGCATCCTCATCTCTGCTATGTTCACTTTATGTAATTGTTGTTGCTTTACCGCCCAACATTCACTTCCATAGAGCATAGCTGGCCTAATTGCGGTCCTATAAAATTTTCCTTTTAACTTAGTAGGAACATGTCGATCACAAATCACCCCTGTTGCACTCCGCCCGTTTCTTCCATCCAGCTTGAATTCTATGTGTGACATCATTCTCAATGTTACCATCATTTTGTATGATTGATCCTAGGTATCTAAAGTGGTTTACCTTAGGAACTTCTACTTCCCCTAATTTTACCACTCCGTCATCTCGATGTCTAGTGTTTCCAAACTCACAGTGCATGTATTCAATTTTCGTCCTACTCAACTTAAAGCCTTTAGATTCTAATGTATTCCTCCAGAGTTCTAATTTCCTATTCACTCCATCTTTGGTTTCATCCACTAAGACAATATCATTTGCAAATAACATACACCATGGTATATCCTCTTGAATATGTCTAGTTAGTTCATCCATAACTAAAATAAATAGATATGGGCTTAAAGCCGATCCTTGATGTAGTCCTATCGTAATGGGAAATTCTTTTGTAGCTCCTCCAAATGTCTTTATACTCGTTACTACTCCATCATACATATCCTTAATAGTGTCTATGTATCTAGCATGCACTCTTTTTCTTTCTAGAACCCACCAAAGAACATCTCTAGGGACCCTATCATATGCTTTTTCTAAATCTACGAATACCATATGAAGATCTTTTTTCTTTTCTCTATATTTTTCTAACAATCGTCTTACAAGGAAAATCGCCTCCATAGTTGACCTCCAGGCATGAAACCAAATTGGTTCTCTGATATTGTTGTTTCTCTCCTTAGCCTATTGTCAATTATTCTCTCCCACAGTTTCATAGTGTGACTCATAAGTTTAATTCCCCGTTAGTTTGAGCAACTTTGAACGTCTCCTTTGTTTTTGAAGATTGGCACAAGCGTGCTTCTTCTCCAATCCATTGGCATCCGTTTTGATTTTAAAATTTTATTGAAAAGTTTTGTTAACCAAGTCAATCCGATTTCTCCTAAGCGTTTCCAAACCTCTATGGGTATTTCATCTGGGCCACATGCTTTCCCTATTTTCATTTTTTTCAATGCCTCTTTAACTTCTACAATTCTAATATTGCGTGTATAATTTACATTTCTTTCTTGGTGTGGGTTTTCATCTATTATAGTATCAACTTGGCCATCATTAAATAAACTATCGAAGTAATTTCTCCATCTCTCCTTAATATCCTCCTCGCCCGTTAAAACATTTTGATTTTCGTCCTTAATGCATCTTACATGACTTAGGTCTTGTTTCTTTTTATCTCTTAATTTGGCTAGCCTATATATATATTTTTCGCCATCTCTATTACCTAACCTTGTATATAGATCTTCCATGAAATTTGTTTTAGCTTGACTAATTACTTTTTTAGCTTGTTTTCTAGCTTCTCTATATTATGGACAAGAGATCATGACTTAAAATTGTATTTTTATGTCGTATGCCTTGTAAATGTATTATACTCTATTTGACATGAAATAGGGTCAAGTTGAGTTGTAGACGTGATGTCCATGTGTTTCGAAGTGTCTTGATAGTTTTCTCAATTTTTGATGAAATTTGGGTATTTTTTAGTGTTTAATTGGTTTTTAAAAGTTCGAGATAAACATGAAAAATTTAATAAAAATGTGAAAAGACATGTAGAAACAATGGTTTGTTTAAGGAGAAAAGATAAGCAAGGGGTCAATTTTTCATTTCTCACCCCAAACCATTTAAATAAAGTGTAAAATCAATAAGGTCTAAAACTCAAAACCCCTTTCATCCTAATCTATCAGCCACCGTTTTTGTACCTCTTCTTGTCGACTCCCTATCTGCTTGTATCCCTTTTTGCCTCTCGAATGAAATCACTCTCTCGACTCATTGTCTCTCTCAATTTCTCTCCTTTCTTGGCCAACAAGCTCTCTTTCCTCTTTTGCTTATCGACTTCTCATTATTTTCATCTTTCTCATTGCCAGCTTCTACATGTCTCTCTCAACTATTCCACCATGTTTCTTTGCCATTCTCTCTCGAATACTGAACACGATGGTGAAGGAATAGTGGAAAAAAAAATTGGTGATGTTAGGTTTTTAGGTTCCTTTAATTAAATCTTGATAGAATCTATATGATTTTGGTTGTAACTGATTGATTTAATAGGTTGTTATGATCTTCTTTTAGTGTTGATTGAAGTGCATTGATTAGAATTAAATATTGGGGTTTTTATTATGAACTTAATACATAAAATCATGTTTTTTCATGTTTAGACTAATATAAGTTGGATGTCGAATTTGAAGGATCAATTAATTATTTAAATCCTACTTTATGGGTGGACATAAATATTTACATGCCTAATTATATTCATAAGAATAATTTTTAAGTTTTGAAGAAGTTTCATAGATCAATTAAGGCCAAATTAATTGCATTTTTGTAAAAAAAATTAGTAGTGCAATCTTAGCTTTGAGCTATTTTGAGGTGCGACATTGAGCAATCAAATGGAAATTTTTCTGTGAGATTGTTTTTGGGTTTTTATCCTTGTATATCAATAATGATATGAGAGAATCACATTTTAATTTGGAAAAGGTTTGGTAGTGTTTCAAAGGCCAGAAAGGAGGCCAAAAACTGGGACGACACTATCATTTTGTCATATTGTTTTGAGTTGGCATGTTGAGGCATTGATTCGAGACATTTAATGGGGTTCAATTAACTTGCGAATAGGTTCGTTTGGATCTTAGTATAACCTGATTTGATGATCAATAAAAATTGTGTCAATTGGAATTTATTTGGTCAATGTGAAATAAAGTAAAACATAACATGTAAGTATGGTTCATAACTATTCTATTATGATGGTTGCGACTTAACAACTTCGCGTAATATTTTAAATGGGAATTTACTATCCAAATGAAATAAGTTTGGACTTTTTAGAATCCATGTATATCCTATTTTGAATAGAACCTAAGCTCTAACCTTGGTAAAACTTTTAAGTTGGTGAAACATAGTCGTAAAAAGGTCAAAACCAATGAACTAAATTACTTTGTTAATGAAATGAATGGTATTGATTGATGATCAAATAGAGTTGTAACTCTTAAAATGTGAATTTATAGTTTAATAAGACTTATAAAAGTACATGGAAACCAGGAAACATTATGTATGGCTTCGTGACCAATTCTACGTTTGTTGGACTACAAGTAAACTCTACAGTTGTCTTTACCGTTTGTGGAATTTATCATTGTACCTGCATTTGTGTATAGTCTGCATTGCATTTCACATTTTTCTTGTTCATGCATACATAGCGTCCAGACAGAGTTGCCTCCTGTTTTGGTTATAAGAGTGTGAGGTACTCCACTATAGATTAAACGTACTGTAGACGTTTTAGGCGGGTAATGTAGACTCCGAAGTAGCATGAATTGAACTCATAGGACTATTCTAGGTTCATTGTGAGTTGTCCGACTTGTGATGAGCTTAGAAGAGAAAATGAGGGATCCACATTGTTATATAATTTTTTTTGTTATTTTGAAATGCAATTACATGTCTCCTTGTATTCAAACTAATATTTGGAGGAGCACAGAGTATTGTAGAAGTTTACTTACTTGTCATTCTAGGCTGCTCCTCATTTTGTTGTCTATTAGGTTAATTTTTTGGCAAACAACTTTTAGGGGAGGTGCTGGCGAAATAATTATAAAAATATAGAGAGGAATTCTTATTATTTCCTAATTTTCTCCATTAAAACAAATTAGCGAATCGAGATTCATCAAAGATCTAAATTTAGTTTTGGAGCATTATCTGTTGGGTTTTGGGGTTCATACGCAGCGGAGATTACAAAATAGTTTTTGACAAAAACCCCAACAGGATCCGAATATAATTCCATTAAAAACGTCTAAACCATGAAAAACTTAATCATACCTCAATCGCAATATACCTTTCTGAAGGTTGATCGATCTCTAAGGCGCTGCCAACGACGAACACCCTCTATCAGCAGTCCACACACGAACGAATGCCGTGATTTGAAGTGCTAGCTTCGAGAGAATACCAAACATTTTTGTTTCTCTCCAAAACGATCCAGAGCATACCAAAAATCATAAGTCGTTTCTAAAACGAAAATATAGTTTCGGCCTTTTTTCTTTCGTACCTGTGTTCTAACTTAAAGCGTCTATTTATACAACCCTTGTATATAGACGGTTAAGTAAATTACACATATGCCCCTACTTAAAGAAGTATAAGTGTAATACACCACAAGGACGTTTTCTTCATGAATTTTATCATATAAAATTCATTTTTCTGAACCATCTTAAAATCTCGCAAAACCATTCTTAGTGTGCGAGCCAATAGGCTCATACAACGTTGGCAGTGTACCAAAACACATTTTGGTATACAAGTCATAAGCGGCCTCTAGCAAGACATTATGACTACCCAAGTTGTACGAATATCAAATCGATACAACCTAATCAATAGTGTATATAACATCCTTTTGTCACACGATATCCTTTTGATCAAACGTAAGGCATGGAATTGTCATTCATCATGTTCAATCGTACTAGTCTCGATCTCTAGGTAGACTGAAAACATCCAAGTGACATTGATCAATATCAATTCACTTAGACTAGGCCTTTTAATAGTCTAACACATCGAGGGATCCACTAGATATCTCTCTTTATAGGAGAGGGACAAATTCTATCTCGATTACAAAACTTCATCACATTGCTCACACAGTAACCAATCACAACCTTTATAATCGTCCGGTTAAAGACAACGTTTGATTGTGTCAAATCACTGTGTTCCTAATGTTGAAGTCTCTGGTAATCTCGAGTCAGAGGACTGGAATATATACCTATCACGAGAAATAACAATGACTTAATCCATGTGATGTTCTCCTAGCGGGTCGGTCCAGTACTTTATTCCCTAACAAGTACTCGTGATCTTGATTCGTATCCCTATACGTATAATCATCATATGATTATCAATCAAGACTCACACTAGTCTTAATTCATTATAGTTCCCAGTATAATGATCGACTAGGGATATTTAGGATATTTATGTAAATACCCATGGATCTTATTATAATGTAAACATGCAAATTAAATATAATAAACAGCAAATGAAATCCTCTATTTTATTAACTAAAATTATTCATAAAGACAGTTAATGGATTGGCCTAGGGCACATGCCCCATCATCTCCCACTTGCACTAGGGGCAATCGTACATGCATCTAATGCCTAATGATCTAACATGACCATCATGTTTTGCTTGTGGAAGAGCTTTTATCAATGGATCTGCAACGTTGTCTTCAGTAGGTACTCTGCAAATCTTTACGTCTCCCCTCTCAATAATTTCTCTTATGAGATGAAAACGCCTGAGTATATGTTTGGATCTTTGGTGTGATCTAGGTTCCTTGGTTGTGCTATTGCCCCGTTATTTTCACAATACAAACAAACGGGGTTAGCAATACTTGGAACCACACCTAGTTCGAAATGAACTTTTTGATCCAAATCGCCTCCTTTCTTTGCATCGGACGCGCAATATACTCAACTTCGTTGTAGAATCTCGCCACGATCTCTTGCTTCGAACTTTTCCACTTTTATCGCACCCCATTCAAAGTAAACACGTATCCAGATCTGCGATCTAAAATCATCTATATCAGTTTGAAAACTTGCATCTGTGTAACCATTTACAACTAGATCATTTTCAAAACCTCCATAGACTAAGAACATTTCCTTAGTCCTTCTTAAGTATTTAAAGATGTTCTTTACTGCTATCCAATGACTCTCACCAGGATCTGACTGATATCTGCTTGTAGTGCTCAAAGCATATGATACATCAGGTCGAGTGCATAGCATGGCATATATGATAGATCCAATAGCTGATGCATATGGAATCTTATTCATACGGTCTCGCTCATCATTTGTCTTAGGACATTGAATCTTACTGAGACTTATGCCAATAGACATTGACAACAATCCTCTTTTAGAGTCTTGCAAACTGAACCTATTCAGCACCTTGTCTATGTAAGCACTCTGACTTAGAATGATTAGCCTCTTAGATCTATCTCTATAGATCCTTATCCCTAGGATATAGGCTGCATCTCCTAAGTCTTTCATCAAGAAACACTTCCCTAACCAAGACTTGACATTCTGCAATGTTGGCATGTCATTTCCAATGAGTAATATATCATCAACATACAGTACCAAAAAAATAACTACATTCCCACTGACCTTCTTGTATACACAAGGCTCATCTTCGTTCTTAATAAAACCAAAATCCTTGATTGCTTCATCTAAACGAAGATTCCAACTCCGAGAAGCTTGCTTTAATCCATAAATGGATCTTTGAAGCTTGCATACCTTCCTAGAATTCTCATGATGTACAAAACCTTCAGGTTGTGTCATATACAGGTCCTCAAGCAGCTTTCCATTAAGAAATGTTATTTTTACATCCATTTGCCATATCTCATAGTCATAATATGCGGCAATGACAATTAAAATTCTTATGGATTTAAGCATGGCTACTGGCGAAAAAGTTTCATCATAATCAATACCTTGAGTCTGCCTGAAACCTTTTGCTACGAGTCTTGCTTTAAAAGTATGCATATTGCCATCCATGTCAATTTTCTTCTTGAAAACCCATTTACATCCAATGGTCTTACCACCTTCAGGTAAATCAACCAAGTTCCAAACTTGGTTATCATACATGGATTGCATCTCAGAGTTCATGGCACTTAGCCATTTATCTGAGTCTGGTCCAGACATAGCCTTCCGATAAGTGGTTGGCTCATTTTGATCCATAAGAAACACATTACGACTATCAGTAATGAGAAATCCGAATCTCTCTGGCTCATGTCTTACCCTACCAGATTTACGTGGGCCTTGTGTAACTTGCGGAGGTTCAACTGGTTCAGAACGTTGTTGAACTTCCAAAGAGCTGTTCAGTGGTTTATCTGTGATTCTTGAACTTCTTCAAGATTTATTTCTCTCCCACTAGTGTCTTTTGAAATAAGCTATTTTTCCATAAAGGCACCATACCGAGCAACGAACATTTTGTTCTCAACGGGATTATAAAAGTAATATCTTTTTGTTTCCTTAGGATACCCCAAAAATAAACACTTGTCAGATTTAGGTGCTAGTTTTGTCTGAGACTTGTCATTTTACGTAAGCCTCATAACCCCAAATTTTAAGGAAAAACAAACTAGGTCTTTTCCCGTACCATATCTCATATGGTGTTTTATCAACCGCTTTAGAAGGAACTCGATTTAGAGTGAAAGCTGCAGTTTGTAATGCATAACCCCAAAAGGATAATGGAAGATCTGCATGACTCATCCTAGATCGAACCATATGTAATAAGGTTCGATTTCCCCTTTCAGAAACTCCATTCCATTGTGGAGTTGCTGGTGGGGTCAATTGGGAGACAATCCCACAATTTCTAAGATGATCATCAAATTCTGTGCTTAAATATTCACCACCTCGATCTGATCGAAGTGTTTTGATAGTTTTACCAAGTTGATTCTGCACTTCATTTTGAAATGTCCAAAACATCTCAAATGATTCAGCTTTATGTTTCATAAGATATACATAACCATATCTGCTTAAATCATCAGTAAATGTAATGAAGTACTGATAACCTCCTCTAGCAATTGTGTTTACAGGACCGCATACATCAATATGTATTAGACCCAATAAATCACTTGCCCTTTCATTGTGTCCTATAAAGGGACTTTTAGTCATCTTGCCTAGTAAACAAGATACGCACGTTTCATATGTTTCTAAATCAAATGAATAAAGAAGCCCATCTTTATGGAGCTTCGTTATGCATTTCTCGTTTATGTGTCCGAGACGACAATGCCAAATATAGGTTTGATTATAGAAATGACAATCGTCTTCCTTTTCTCTTGGGTGTTTTGAAGCAGGAACATGCTGGGGCTTGACTTGTTCCATAGGCTTTGTGACAGGTGCAACAACAGCCTTGGCAACTCTAGCCTTTCCTTTGCCTTTCTTCTTCATTCCCTTTCCCTTTTAGACCATCAACATATTACTAGAGGGTTTCTTGATATATTGTTCAACAGTTTTGAGCATCAAATGCAACTCCGAAATTGATTTCTCCATATTATTCATATTATAGTTCATCACAAATTGTGAGTAACTTTCTGGTAATGAATTCAAGATCAAATCCGTAGCCAACTCTTGGCTTATAGGAAATTCAAGTCTATCAAGTTGGTCAACATAGCCCTTCATCTTCAGAACATGAGGACTAACTGACGCACCCTCAGTAATCTTGCAAGAATGTAGGTTCTTGACTGTCTTGAACCTTTATCGTCTAGCTTGCTGTTGGAACATTTCCTTCGGCGTTACGGCCATGTCGTAGGCTTCCATTAGTTCCATGTCCTTCTGAAGTTCGAGAACCATAGTTGCTAGCATAATACATGCAACATCAGTAGAATCGTTGACATGCTTATTATGCGCATCCTTCACAGCTTTCGTAGCATTGGCTGGTGGGTCCTCAGGGATTGAAGCATCCAGGACATACAACTTGCGTTCATGCTTAAGAACAATTCTCAAGTTTTTGAACCAGTCAAGAAAGTTAGTTCCATATAGCTTATCCTTCTCAAGGATGGATCGCAGTGACAGGGGATTATTGTTGGCCATTGATCTACAATAAAGATTATGCAAAGTTTATTTTAGTATAGAGGAATAGACTCCCACTAAATTAACAACCCTCCTAAAACGTACTGTTTATTTAGGGGACTAAAATCCATATTTCACCTAATTCTATGACAACTATGGCATGAAACACAGAACTAGATTATTTAGGTAGGTAACAGTTACCAATTACATCTTATGTAATTTTTAGATCCTTTTATGAGATATGGGACATCTTATGTCTTAGCATGTTTTTATCTCATCATTTGCCTAAAGCTCAAAACTATTTTGATCGCTTTATTAAGTCGGACCATTTTAAACATTAAGGTAACTCTTACCCAACTTGTCTCACCGAGATAACACAATACACCCAACTATGGCTGAAACTATATTAGTGTGATCGAGGCCTTGACAAGTGTTTAAAATGGATGGCACGAGACTTAAAATTTAATAGAGGGGTTTTATTCAGTTTTAGTGATTTTATGTAAATAATGAAATATCATATATTTTATTGATTTGTTCAATCACTAAACAATTTGGAGATTTTTATTTTTATTTTTTATTTTTTATTTTAGAAGACGAATCTCAATTCCGAAAATTAAAATTCGCTATAGAAAATCATAATTTTCGTTGATTTTATTATCATAAATTAACCCCTTAATTTATTCGAAATTAAGTCAATTGAAACATTTCAATTAACACGGGCCCACATCTAACTAATCATCTTATCCTAATCCAATTAGGATTTAAGATATTTGAATCCTAGTATATCACCAATAACAAGTTTCTTGATATTTATCTCCTATTCTAATTTGTTATCTATCTTTATCAAATAGAAACTTCATAACAAAATAGATATAAAAAGATAAATAATTAATTTCGAAACTTAATTATTTAATTTGGATTTAAGATATTTGAATCCTAGTATATCACTAATAACAAGATTCTTGATATTTATCTCGTATTCTAATTTGTTATCTATCTTTATAAAATAGAAACTTCGTAACAAAATAGATATAACAAGATAAATAAATAATTTCCAAAATTAATTATTTACAATTTCGGTCCTCATCCAAATAATCACAAACATGTAATTGAATCATGAACTACTATCACAATCGAACCAAATGGTGTCATGGATCATAGAACACGAAACTCAATTCATTAAAATTATTCAAATTAACCTAACATGGTAACTATCATGTACGAACCAAATTTCAATTAAATCACGAATATATGTATCATATACACAAAACATGATAATAAATGTCACAGAAAACTTATGTATATGACATATACATCAACTATTAACATGTTGTCAACCATATATCATGTATATATCAGAAGTAAACATGCAATGAATTTAATGGAATCAAACTCGAAGGCTCTGATACCATTGTTGGGTTTTGGGGTTCATACGCAGCGGAGATTACAAAACAGTTTTGACAAAAACCCCAACAGGATCCGAATATAATTCCATTAAAAACTTTAAACCATGAAAAACTTAATCATACCTCAATCGCAATATACCTTTCTGAAGGTTGATCGATCTCTAAGGCGCTGCCAACGACGAACGCCCTCTATCAGCAGTCCACACACGAACGGCGGCCGTGATTTGAAGTGCTAGCTTCGAGAGAATACCAAACCTTTTTGTTTCTCTCTAAAACGATCCAGAGCATACCAAAAACCCTAAGTCGTTTCTAAAACGAAAATAGAGTTTCGGCCTTTTTTCTTTCGTACCTGTGTTCTAACTTAAAGCGTCTATTTATACAACCCTTGTATATAGACGGTTAAGTAAATTACACATATGCCCCTACTTAAAGAAGTATAAGTGTAATACACCACAAGGACGTTTTCGTCATGAATTTTATCATATAAAATTCATTTTTCTGAACCATCTTAAAATCTCGCAAAACCATTCTTAGTGTGCGACCCAATAGGCTCATACAACGTTGGCAGTATACCAAAACACATTTTGGTATACAAGTCATAAGCGGCATCTAGCAAGACATTATGACTACCCAAGTTGTACGAATATCAAATCGATACAACCTAATCAATAGTGTATATACCATCCTTTTGTCACACGATATCCTTTTGATCAAATATAAGGCATGGAATTGTCATCCAACATGTTCAATCGTACTAGTCTCGATCTCTAGGTAGATTGAAAACATCCAAGTGACATTGATCAATATCAATTCACTTAGACTAGGCCTTTTAATAGTCTAACACATCGAGGGATCCACTAGATATCTCTCTTTATAGGAGAGGGACAAATTCTATCTCGATTACACAACTTCATCACATTGCTCACACAGTAACCAATCACAACCTTTATAATCGTCCGGTTAAAGACAACGTTTGATTGTGTCAAATCACCGTGTTCCTAATGTTGAAGTCTCTCGGTAATCTCAAGTCGAGGACTGGAATATATACCTATCATGAGAAACAACAATGACTTAATCCATGTGATGTTCTCATATGGTCGGCCCAAAGATACTTTGTTCCCTAACAAGTACTCGTGATCTTGATTCGTATCCCTATACGTATAATCATCATATGATCATCAATCAAGACTCACACTAGTCTTAATTCATTATAGTTCCCAGTATAATGATCGACTAGGGATATTTAGGATATTTAAGTAAATACCCATAGATCTTATTACGATGTAAACATGCAAATTAATTATAATAAACAACAAATGAAATCCTCTATTTTATTAACTAAAAGTATTCATAAAGACAGTTAATGGATTGACCTAGGGCACATGCCCCATCATTATCGAGGAATGAAATAAAAATTATTTTAAGGTGCAAAGTTAATTTGATGGATTAGGGGCCTAATTAGGGAAATTAGGCTAAGTCAAGACTTAGTGAGATAGGCCCTGACAGATTTGTAGTGGTTTGATCTCATCAAATCAAATTAAACAATCTCTATTAATCAATCCTTTATAGTTAAAACCCTCAACTGCTCTCTCTCTCTCTCTCACTTGATTCAAATAGTGATGATAAGTTTGAAGTTTTTGATTTATATATACATATCGATTTCCTTGAGATACACATCCCATTATCTCGCGGCTAATCAAGTGAGCATAGTGATAAATCTGACACATCCTATTGTGACACACATCTTAACACAATCTCTAATTACACTCTTATAAATAAATTCAAATCAATAGTTTTATATACATATATTTATATATCAATTATATATAAATATATGCATCTCGTGTATTTTCTCTCTAATGTATTCACCAAACATTCGTACGAGTATTCTTTGGCTTGCAAATTCATTTCACGACCGTCTTGTTGCACCTGGTGTACCAAAAATTTATTAATTAATTATTTTTTCTCCAATCATAGGCTTACATAAAAATTTTCCTTTTATAATACAACCTAAGAATTCATTTAAACATGCCATACAAACTCGAATCATTACACAAACCAGCGCACATGCCAATAAAGGTTCGTCGGACTTATCCATAAGCTTAACTTAGGTTAATTTGGAGTCAAGTTAACGCTAATCACCTACATTTGAGGTTACCAAGCAAGTAAATGCGGAAGAACAATTTCTAGGACCTCTTTTAAGGTAAGTATGGACAACACTCTAACTATTACAATATGAGAGAAAGAAACAATCATTCGGGTTACAATAATGGACCTTGAAATCTCGACTACCAAAATCTCATTTTTAGAGGACGACCACTGCCATGAGCACTAAAAACCCTACAACTTCATCAGCCAGGGTCACTCTTGAGGATATGATGAAGCAAATGATTGTGGTTCTGCAGCAATATCAAGCCAAAATAGATTCATCGATAAAGGGTTTGCATGCCATACTATCAAACATGTCTGCTACGATAGGACAAGTTAGTAATCAAGGCAAATCGCCCTTACAACAAATGCCAAATCCAAATACACATGTGAATGTTGTTTTGCATGTCAATAGGACCTCGGTAGCTAACACCCTAATAAAATTCAAATCCAGACTTGCTAGAACCAAGAGAATGGCTCATTTAGCTGATGAAGAAGCTGAAAAGAATTATCCAAGTAAAGGTTGGTCAAAGATCATCAAACACCAATCACTATCGAGAAATGTGAGCAAAGTTGAGGACCACAAGCGGTTAGTGAACCTAATAGAGGCTGAGGAATCTACAAAGACCAAGGAAAGTGAAGAAGAAAGGCCAGAAGATGAACACATTTGCGAATCAGCTGAGAAAGTAAGCATTGACATGAGAAAAACGAGGTTGGGCATGGTCCCGTCACTATAGCTTATCTATAAAAATCTTCATCGACTGATCTTTTGTAACCAATGAATGAATTCGGCCTCACGAATGTCTTGCCATACCTTGATCTAGAGTTTTTTAGTATATTGATATCAGTTTTAAATAGTTGTGTTTTGTTTTAATTGCATTTATATTTAGTTTGAGTCAGTTTTTACTTTTGTAAACCCCTTTTTTTCGGACCTAAGATAAACAATCCCAATCCTCTTAGGTTCCACCCTGTATTTACCTTTACTACCAATCTATAGTACTTAGGAAATTAGGACTATTATTGTGTGTTCGATAGTGCATCACATATCTTTCTGGTTCACATAACCTGTATGTTTAAATTTTGAAGAAGAAAATTTAAATTAGTTGGAAAGATTTGTGAAATTCAAGAATTTCATAAGCTAGATTAGTTGATTAATTAAGTACTTTCAGATCTTATTTGGAATTTAAGTATACGCTGTGGGACCCATGCGTTACGGATCAAAGCTTCTAAATTAAAATACTAATTTTATGTGTTGCAGGACTATTGTAGGTAATATACTCTATTCGTCGTGAAATAGGGTCAAGTTGAAGTTCATATGTGATTTCTGTTTGTTTTGGATAGCGTTAGGGGTTTTTTCAAATTTTTAGTGAAATTTGGGTATTTAACAGTGTTTAATTTGGGTCGAAATTTAAGAGATAAATATGAAATAAAAGAAAAAAATAAAAAGAAAAAAATAACATATTACGAAAAAGATCAATAGAAGGCTGAAGGATGAGTTGATAAATATAACGGCATTAAATTCTTTTGCCACTAAACTAGTAAACTAATGTGAAAAGACCATAAAGGGTATTTAATAGAAAAGAGAAAATTAATTACTATGAGGGCAATTTGGTGAAGTTGCCAAGCAAAACCTTACTACATGGGAAACAAAATGGGTTTAGGGGTTAAAACACTTCAGCATCGTCTTCCTCTCTCATACTGAAATTCTCACACTCCATTTGGGCCCTTACATCATAATCTCCCCCTCATCTCCATGTCTGTATGTCGATCTTCTTCATTTTCATCTTTTCTTCATTTTCTCTAGTTATCTCTCACACTTTCCCTTGATCGTCATCACAATCCTTCTTGATGTTGTGAAGTTGGAGATCAAGAATTGAAGAAATAGAGAAGGAGTAATTTATAGTTTGCAGTTGTGTGGTGAGTTTGAAGAAATTTTTAACTGAGTTATTGATAATCAGTTGGGGTTTGAATGATGTTGGGATTTTGGGGTCTCAATAGAAGTCGATTGATGGTATTATTGGATTGTTGTTTGTTCCATTTTGAAAAAGAGAAGAAAACGAAATGTAGCAGCGTTACTGCTACAGTAATATGGCGATCCTGCCAAGCCTAAGGAGTGTCTGGGCTTTGCCCACACCAGTCCCTAAGGCGGCTATAACTCAAATAATTAGGCCAAGGCAATGCCTATGAAGACCGCACTCCGGAAAGAAAATCCGAAATAAAATTATAAAAATAGAAATTTTGTCAAAACAAATAAATTGCGTCTAGTTTGATTGATCAAATGAAGTGAGTAGTACAGTTGATGAAATGCATTGTAAATTGAGATCAAATGGAGATTTGTTCGAGTTCTAAATCAAGTATTTGGCCAAAATATGTGAGTTGAGTTAGTTGTTAATGGAAATGGAGATGAACGAAATTTTTTAATGATGTATAAAGATGATTAAAATTATTTGGTGACAAAATGAGTTCAAATGAGCTTAAATAAGGTTCCTAATTAAGGTTCTGGAAATGAGATAGCCTAGAGTTGTTAATTGCGTTATAAACTTAAATTGAAGTAGTTGACAAACTCAATGAATAGTGAAGACCCAACTTAGGGCTCAAAATGATTTGTAAGTTGTTGTTTAAGTTAAATAAGTTATTTAGGACCTAATGTGAAGTACATAGGTGATTTACTATTGGTTTGCAAATTAAATTAATGGATTAAAACCTTAATAAAATTTTCAAAACATGAAAAAAAAATTGCGAAGAGTGTTTGAGAGGTTTAAGGAAGTTGTTAGAGTTTAAAAGTTGTTTGAAATTCGTTGTAACTTGAAAAATAGTTTCGAAGTATTGAGTTTAAGTTGTAACTCTAAAATATTAAATTAGTTGTTTAATAGAACTTGTGAAAGTAAGTGAAAGCCAATGAATGTTGTATGAGCCTTCGTGACAAAGTTTGAGTTTGTTTAATTGTAAGTGATTGCTATTTTTTACTTTTTACATTAATATGGTTTATATATTCCACGGTGAGAGAGTGAACCTTGATGCATTGGCAAACACACTGATAATAGTCCTGAGTTACTGACTACTAGATATATCTAGTAGAGGCAAGTACGGGGTCGAATTGACACATGTCGAGCATGTACAATAAGTTTCTCGTATATTCTTATTACTTTCAGTAGTGGTAAGTGGGATCCTCTCCATAGAAAGTATAGTCAAATCATACTATTGTCATATTATTAAGTATTCTTAAATCGTTAAACCTATATCAAAAACAAGATTAGTAGCCTTCATTAAACCATCAATTTTCCTTAATCAATGGAAAAGCAATATTCTAAACTTATCACAATTAGTTCTTCGAAAGCTTAAAGATATCTAATAGAAAAAAAAAACGTCATTATACTCTATGAAAACTTCTTAGTACTCAGCCAATATTATCGCTATTAGTTATATCAATATCAAACAAGAACACAATTCACCTAAAACATCTAAATCGTAAAACAACTTTTAAATTAATCCTAGTTGCTATTTTATATTAGATTTCGAACCTAAATATCATAATACATATTCTAAATTACACATGTAATACAAAGCTTATTGATTGTAATACATAAAAACGAATCTATTAAAACCATAAATTAACATATACGATTAAGTTTAAAGCATTAAGTACAAATTCTTCTTTATTATGAGTACATTGCCAAGTGGTTGAAGTTCAAGTTTGAACTTTTTTAGATTAATAAATTACTCATACATATTTACAATAAACATTGCAATAAGATACATAAAAGACATTAATGAAAAATAACGCTCATTGAATACTTGAGTCTTCAAAGTGTCTTTTAAAAGAAGAACAATAAAAATTATCTTAAATTAAATAAAATTAATTAATGTGGCTCCAAAAGAAATCAAGGGCACTTTATTTCGAAGCCTCAAGGTCATATATATAGTATTATGAGTAGTAAATATCCCAATCGAACTAAAATTCCTTATTGTAATCCCAAATTCGCGTGGTCGGCTTCAACGAACCCCGATTGAATCCTATATCTCAGCTGAATCATTAAAAATATGCCTATGTGGCTCAACGGTTGAAGTAGCGATTCTTCATTCATTTCCTGAATCGCCGACGAATCACTGACTTCCTTTCCTGTTGATTTATGCAGGGAATCCTAGTGTAAACCTCGAATCACTGTAACTTTCTACAATATAATAAATTCTTTAGTTTTCTTCCTTTTTTTCTTCCGTTTCTTCATATAACCTTAATATAATTTGAAATCATAAAAATAAGAGAAAACCCAGTGTTATATAGCATTTTACATAAAAAATCACTCTCAAATATACTGTAAACCACTATTTGATTATTGACTTATTAAATACCCTTAAACTCATCACTTCGTTGTCCCAAGCCAAAGAATACTCTCAATTATATTCTATTTTCATTACTTATTCTCATTTCATAATTATTTATTTTTTCTTAAATAGAAGTGATCATTAAATAAAAAACATATTGCCCTCATATACATAAATATTATAATAGAATATAAAGATTCAAAAAAGAACCCCTTAATTGACAACCCAACCCTTGTTATGCAATTCACCTCCAAACTCCAAGTTCAATCAATACCAAGGTCAGACCATTATATATGCTTTCTTAATCTCTACTAACAAGTATCAAGCTTTCGATGACCAATATAGAAATCTCAATACATAAAAATCACTAAATAAATCGAAATTTCAAACAATATTTAAAAATACCGCCACAATAAAAGGCGTTAGGAATTTTTGAAGACACCGATAAATATCATTATCATGTTCAATTGTTGAAATATTAAAAAAAACACTTCACTCAACTTAGCTATAAGCACTCGAGCTAAACCTTTTGCTTGAGAGTTTTTCTAAATATTCTTTAATTTCTCTATATCCCTCTCTTTTTATTTCTTCCCATATTTTTCTTATTCATTATTACGGTTTCTTGATCTATTTCCTTAGGATTTTATCATTATTTTTATTGGAATTCGTTCTCATATTTTTCCACCACAAGATTTTCTCACATTTTTCCACCAGAAGATTTCTTGCTTCATTTCTTTTGGAAACTTTATGTCTCTCAATTTTTTCATTTGAAAACTTTTTTTAGCTCTTCTCACTTTCGTTATAGTTAAAGAAGTATTATTTCCAACTATATTAAGTCTTATTCGCTAATTTCCTATTTTTCCCTTAATTGTGGAGTACGTTCTTTTCATTATATATATACTTGATGAATAATCATTGTATAAAAATATTCTTAGATATCCTTCTTGTTTATCATGCACTTTTGTTTCGATCTTCTACCCATTTTCATTTCTAGCACAAAACAATCAATCCCTCTAAACTCTTCTCGTGCTTACATAATCTAGGTAAGTCAAGTAAGGTTTAACAATTCCTTTCAATCATAAAATTTATATTTTCAAGGGTAATAAAAATGTTATTTTTATTTATACCCTAATTGTATTCAATTTCATAGTTTTCTAATTAAATAAGTGAAATAAAAAATATTACCTGTAACTTCATCAAAAATATGAAAATCTTCAGTAAACTTCGAATATTGAATAAATAGATTCTACCTCTCGAATCTTCCATACTTCTCTTCTTTATACGTAACTTCACCTAAATACCTCCTAATTCATTCCAAACCTTGTCCTCAAGGATTGAAAACTAAGTTGGGTTTCCAATAAAACAAATATACCTCGTGAAGCAAATATGAACTATATAAAATATTAACAATTAATGAACAAATTATCATATGAATAAATTTTGCATAAACAAACAAGTCATGATAAACAATTTTGTATAGGTTGAACTTTGGGTTTGGGTTTGGTTTTAGGTTTCTCTATTATTACTGCCTTTCTTTTCTCCTCTCTCGAACTCTACATGTTCCACTTCTGACTATTTATCAAGTCAAATAACACGAGTTCAAATAAAAATTTAAACCTATGAATCATTAAAAATCATTTGTTGGAAACAATTAAATAGAATTCAAAATAACTCTACTTAAATATATGATAAATTCATTTGAAAATCAATCGAAAACAAATATAAAAAATTGACATTAAATTTTTTACTCATTATAAATTTATATTGAATTTTTCCAAATCTTTCAAAGCAGGAAACAAACATGGAATAAATTCCAATGGTTATAAAGCATAACACACCCTAAAACTCATTTGAAGCTTAATCTCAAACCAATTACATATAAAAATCTTTGAATCAATAAATACAAAAATTTCAAAAAAATTTCCGTTGTAAATCAAGAATCATCATATTCACTATTTCTATTCTATTTAAATCAATGAAATCATTTATTAATAGTAGTAACTTGAATCCCTATAAAATAATTTTTCAAATCAATGCTTCATCAAAATTTTAAAAAACTCCTCATAAACTAAAGTTTTCAATTTTAAAGCTAGGGTTTGTCATTGATTACCTACTTGATAGTGAATCACTTAATTTATAAGCTCTTGAACTCCTATAAATCTCACTTCCAAACTTCTACTTGAAATTCACTTGTGTAATCCCCAGTATGGCTCTACACTCTTTAACTTGCTCTCTTTTAGATTGAACGAAACAAGATTGAGGTAGGAATGTGATGACCTAATTTCTACAATAAGGGTTGCTCGTCCTAACCATCGCTGAACTCCTTGAGATGACCTAGCAAGTTGGGCAATGATCTAGTAAGCCTTACCCTGCAGAATTACAATAAGACAATCTACAAATAGACTACTAAGACATATAATAGGTGCAGAATAAAAGTATTTTGAGTTTATTAAGTGCGGAAATTAAATAGAAAGTCTTAAAAAAAAGTTAAGATAACAAGGCTATGGGTTTCACAAGTCTGACCATAGTAAAAATAGGTAAACAATCTTGCAAATGAGAAAAGAGCTTCAACGCTATGACCTTGCTCTTTCCTTTGTCTTGACCAATAGCTGAGGTACTTAGAAGGGAATAGTAGTTGGGTTGGCAATACTTAAACGGGCTGCATAAAAGAGAAGCTTGCTTTTCCTTAAATCATTTGAATAATACCTAATGCCTAATAACTAGCATGAAAATGATTATTGACCAACTGTACTATCATTTTGTGCATGAAAGGATACTATAAAAATGCATAATATATAATGCAAGGTACAATAGTGCAAAGCCCGGACAAGATTTTCAACAAAGATAACAATGATAATATGAATGCCATAAAGTCAATAGAGTGGAAACCATACGTAAACTGCGTGATGTGACAACCAATTAGCTTTAAAGGTATCGAATATGATCTTGCCTCATAGATTGGTTTCTATACATCATTATGATCCTGCATGCGATAAATTGACATTTCAAATGAATCATTTAATAATGAAAGGAGATGACCGGTGGCCGCTCGCTCTCCAGTCAGAGCTGCCATTTACAATTATTCATTCCAAGCATATAAGTTCCACATGCATTCATAAATAGAGAGCTCATAGGACAAGATAAAGCAAAACAACAAGATATGTTCAATTCAATTTCAAGCAAGATATCAACCATTTACTACCGCGAATCCAAGGATATCTAATAGCATGACATGATTAAAGACAAAGCAAACCCCACTTACCTCGAAACGTTGTTATCCTATCAAATCATAACTTGGAAGTTCCTATCCAATTCTTCCCATCTCTATATGGTTCAAGGTTCATGTACATATTTTTAACATGTTTTATTTGAGGTAGGTTTACTAAATTCATATTAATATCTTGAAAACAATATATAAACCTTTTCGAATCAATGTCACATCATGTCCCAACAATATACTTCAATAAAAATCGATAAAATAAAAAATTAGAACATCTGATTTAAATCTATAAAAACCCTAATGCTTTCTCAACGTTGTAGGTTTACTGACAAAGCACAGTGGCTAAATCTGTGGCTTTAAATTGAAAACTCAAATTTGATCTCAAAGATTTGCTAGCGACGTACGTTACACGCCATGAAGCTGGGTAATCACTGGATCAACTTCTTTTAATACCCATGCAACACTATGGCCAGTTTCATACTGCCTGAAAATGAGGCGCTACGCTGGGCATGAATTCATAATTCCATATCCGAAATCCAATTTCTCAATTCCATAACAACACACGTCGACCCCTAAGATTCCAATCTGGTAGAAACAATATTAAACCAATCGTTGTAAAAAATAATATTATTCCCATTCATCAAAGAATCTATCCAAACTATAAATCCACTATTAAAACATAGATTTTGTAAATCCATTAGAAGAAAGCAAAAAGATGAGATAGGATTGACCCAAATCACGAATCATGGCACATAGATTCATCTTCCATCTTAAAAATCCAAGAGAAACCATGATTTCATTCGAAAATTGAATATGTGAATCAAATATAGAAAATTAGAGAAGATGATACAAGTATTTACCTTGCCTTGTGAGATCTTGACGAGAGTTCCCTCTCCTCCATGAAATCCACCAAGCAATTGTTCAAGGCTTCCCTTGTGTGTATTTAATTACCAATTTGCCATTATTCTTTGTTTGACTTAATCGATACTTTATCCAAATGTAATTCCTTAACATAAGCTTAATTTTGCATCTAAGTCAACTAAATAGTATATAGCACACACATTATTTACACCATTACATGCATACCATGTATATCTATCAAATTAAACTTGATAAATGGACTATTTATCCAAATAGAGATTTAGGGCATTACAGAGAATCGCTTAAATACACTAAAATTTAGCTTATGAAGGTTGAATCAAGGCAAAAATTTGGTCTTTAAATAAAGTCGGTGTAGTGGTTGGTGTGTGTGAAATGAGTTTTGAGTGGCGAATTGGGGTTTCATTTTAAAAACTTGGATTCATCCCAAACCATGGTTTTAAGTGGATTCGCTGATGAATTTCTATATAAATCATTAAAAATAAGGTTTTATGCCTCACCGATTTAACCAGCTAATCCGATTTACAATGTCGATTCATCACTGAATCGCTACACTTAAGTTTAACTAAAAATTTCTACTCATTATTACCAATTTTTCTAGCAATTTAAAGTATAAATCTATATCTCTATAGATTCACTGGACAATAAATATTGTTTAACCAATTTAATTCATATTTATCATAAATATCACATAGTAAAATCAATATAAGGGTAGAATTCACTACAAATTTGAAAATTTGAGTAGGATCTGCAATTTACTAATATTTTCAATATAAATTGTAGAAACGTCATAACAACTTGATCATCCCCCTTATTTGAAGCTACTTTGGAGCTTAAATTCCAAAAATATTTCTAAAATAAGAGTCAAAAGGTAGGATATTAAAAACATAATATACTAATAAAATGGAAATAATGATAGAATATTGGCTGCCTCCATATAGCCATTTTGTTTGCTATCATTGGATTGACCGAACCATTCCAATACTGAACCAATTCTCTAAACTTGAAAATATGATTGTCCACTCTAGTACCATTCCAAAAAGTAATTGATTGGCTATTCATTGTTAAAGTGATAGTTTTATTCAGAATATCTATACCTGCTTGAGAAATGGCCAGAAAAGGACGTTCTAAAATTAAAGAAGGATCTTCACTAACGAATTCTGGCATAACTAAAAAGTGTGTAGGCAAAATCTACTTGTCCACTTAACTGGTACATTCGTAACAACTTGTATTGGTTCGATTGAAGAACCATTACTTAAAGGAACTCGTTTAGAAGCAAGTTCATCCAACTCTAATTGATTATGTAGAAAAAAATTGTATTCGCATGAGATTTGCATTAGAAACAATATAACACTAAGCTTTAAAGTACCAAGCCCATTTGATTTTTATATTCAAATATATATCTCCAGGATCATTCAGCTTCACGTAACTTAAACTCAGCCTTTTCTTCTTCTAATTCTTCTTAATTCTTAAATCTTTCGACTTATTAATACTCTTCCCATTATCTGATTTCTTAACTATCCATTCCTAAGTTACTTTCTTTTCATTTGAAGTGTCTTCAACTTGTTCTTTCTTTGGCACTTCATTTTTGGTTTCAATTGTTACTGCATTAATTTCATAAATCTTAGCACTTAGATTATCATAATGATTTAATTCTAAAGACTTATTATTATTAATATATTTATCAAGTAATTCATCAAAATCATCATAATTATCTTCATCATTGAATTTAAACATGACAATTTTGTCTTCAAATTCCATATACATCATCTCTTAAAGAAATCTAACTTAGTTTTAGGTGTTTTAAGAAAAGGTCTACTAAATAATATAGGTGGAAAATTAAGTGATATAGAATCTCATATTTCCATGACATAAAATTCGGTTGGAAATACAAGTCATTGACTTTCACTAAAATATCTGTTAATAATCCATATGGTTTAGTAATTGCATTATCAGCTATAAGAAGATTAATAGGTGTATTAGTCAACAATCCTATTTTCGATAATTCATATAATTTAAGTGATATCACATTAATCGACCAGTCGATATCATATATAGTAAATTTAATAAAAGAAACTCCTATTGTGATAGGTATTCCAAACATTCCAGGATTATAATATTTCTTAGGTAATTTTTTTTTTATTAAAGCTGACACCTTTTGTCCTAAGTTTTCTTTAAATTCCTCTAAAAAATTATCTTTAGATTCGGATAATTCTTTCAAGAATTTATCATAATTCGATAATTGTATAATTGATCCTATCAAAGGTTTATTAATTTCTATTTTTTTTAAAGCTTCAAGAATGTCGTCATCAATTTCTTCCTTCATACTGTTCGCTAATCATTATGTAATTAGAGAATTAGAATACATATTTTCATTTAATTTATTAGGAATCTTATTAACTTTTCTTTATTAACTATTTCAAAAGTTGTTAAAGACTTTTCATAAGCTTCAACTCCGGCTAAATACCATAGGTATAAATATTCAGGAAAAAATGTATATTTCAATTGATCAGCCATCCATTCTTTAGTCAGAATGAAATTGGCCATTATCTCTTCTTCTTCTATTATTTACTTTATTTTTTCTTTATACCCCTATTAGTTATCTTTTCTAGTATATGTGTCTCTTTTTCATTATCACAAAAAAAAACATTAATGTGAACTTGATTAATCGGAGTAGTAATGTTCTTTAGTTTGATTACTTAGTCAATTAATTTGTAGGTTTATCTTACTTAATTGATTTTTCAACTCATTAGTACATGTATTAATTAAAACTTGATTTTGAGAAATCAGTGAAAAGTCTTGATGACTTTGAGGGAAAAAATTATATAAAATTTACTCGAAATATGGTTGCATAAGTTGAACCTTTTTTTTAAGATTACTTAATTTGTACATATTATATCCGTTCTCTTGGTCTATAAGTGGTATAATTTTTATTTTATGAACCATACATCGGATTTGAATGTGGTTTTATAATATATAAACTATTGTTATTATATTGATTCCTGATAGGACCAGAAAATTTGGTTCATAACTGGATTAACTTCTTCAGTATTATCTTCATGTAAAGTAAGGCAGCACTCCATAGGATGTGTAACTTCATTACATAATCCACTTGGTTTTACTTGGTTTGATCTATTTTTTTTAATAGCAACTTAACCATGCTAGCTAACTCATCAAATTTATCATTAAACATACTACTTTTTAATCAGTAACTTCCATAATGTTTCTTCCTTGACGTCACCTACTTTTCACCATATTACGAAGATTATTTAGCCAATTTAATTAATACCCTCTTTTGCTAAGGTCACTGTTATGCCTAATGAAGATCTACCACATACAATGTCTAATAACCTTTATGCAAAATGACTGAGTCCTTCATAGAAGTATTCCAATAAAGCTGTTTTTGTATATCCATGTTGTGGACATAATGAAATCAATATTAGGTATCTATCCCAAAACTCACCAGAATTCTCTTGAGATTCCATCTTTGCTTTACTAATTTTTTTTCTATCTAAACTAACCTTTCTTGCTAGAACGTATTGTTCTAAAAAGGATTGTAACATTTTGAAGCATATGGTTATAGAATTTAGAGAAAGATAAAATAACTAATATTGAGCTTTATACCTTAAAGAAGAGGGGAAAGCTTTTAGCTTAGCATATTCTAACTCTATTTTCTAGGGTTTCATTACAATTACTTTAAGTGTGTATTTCCTAATAAATTAGATCCTCATCTTCACTGTGAAAAGTGAAGTAAAGAATTGATAAATCCAAATTTTAATTCAAAATCGGGAAAACTTCACAAGCAAGGAAATACGCAAGTTTGTAAATTGTGACATTTTTATTTGCTTGCCTTAAAATAAGTTCTTGCTCACCTTTTGTCATATTGTATGACATACAATGAGAAAGAAACCAAAAAAATTATTTCTAAAATCTCCATCAATGGCTCCAAAAACTGACCCGTGTCGAGAGCGTACAATAAGTTTCTTTTATATTCTTATTACCTGTGGTAGTAATAAGTGGGATCGTCTCCACAAAGATTTTTCAAACTTCCTAATAAAAAGGGTTTCCCAAGGGTATTTATTATTTTACTTTGAATAAATTAATTAAATCAGAACAACAATTAAAGTTATTTAATCAAACTATGCTAATCAATTCAACTAATTCAACAAACACAATTAAAAATTGCTAATATAAAATATTCTAAATTCAATTCAAATTAAATCAATATATAAAAAATATCTAAACAAATATCTAGAATAATGAAACATAAAACCATTTTGACTCTGAACATATTAATTAAAGTATAGTTATAATCATACTATTGTCATACTACTAAATATTCTTGAATAATTAAACCTAAATATAAGCAAGATTGATAGCCTTTATCAAACCATCAGTTTTCCTTATATCAATGGAAAAGCAATATTGTAATCCTACCACCATTAATTCTTCATAATCTTAAAGATAATTAATAAAAATAAAACAACATTACACTTTATGAAAATTCTTATAACTAAGCAAATATTATAAGAATTAGATGTATCAATATCAAACTTAGAACACAATTTACCTAAGATCTCTAAATGGTAAAAGACCTTTTAAATTAATCCTAGTTACTACTTTATATTAGATTCAAAACTTAAATATAATAATACATATTCTAGACTATGAATGCAATACATAGTTTCTTGATTGTAATACGAAAAAATAAATCCAGTGAAACCATAAATTGACGTATACAATTAAGTTTGAGGAATTAAGTACAAATTCTTCCTTATTATGACTACATTGCAAAATGGTTTAAGTTCCTATACAAACTTTGTTTAGAATAACAAACTGCTTACACATATTCAAAATAAACATTGTAATAAAATAAATAAAAGACGTTAATGAAAATACATCTTATTGAATACTTGAATCTTAAAAGAGTCTTCGAAAGAAAAAAACAATAAAAGTAATCTAAGAATCAATAAAACTAATTAATGTGGATCCAAGAGCAATCAAGGGCATTAATTTCAAAGCTCCAGATATATATTGTATTCTAAGTAATATATCGATAAATCAATAGTTAGACCATGTTATATAGTATATTTTAAGGTGATTTTAGATGTAAAAGGCTATATTACACTGGGTTTTCTCTTATTTTTAGGATTTTTAGTTATATTAAGATTATTTGAAGAAATGGAAAAAAAATTAAAAAAAGTAAATTCAGTCAATTGAAGAAAAATGTCAGCGAATCAGGAAAATACAATAACCACTACTCAAATCGGTGAATGGTAGACACATTTCCACCGATTTACATAGTAAAACAAGAAATAGAATATTTTTTCAAGAATCACTAAAGTCAGTTTCGAGAGTATTGAACTAAAACAAGGAACTTCACTTAGATTGGGATATGTATTACTTAGAATATTATATATATGAAACTAGGGTTTCAAAATTAATACTATTTTTTCCTCTTTTTTTCTTTTCCTCTCATATTTCCTTCTATAGTTTTGATGGAGTTTTTTTTTATAGTTATTATTAACTAAGTTTATTTCTAGACCAATGGATTTGTACTATGGTTGTAAATCTTTTATGATATCTTTATTTTAATAGTTTTTACATTATTCAGTATTCTTGATTGGATTGTTTTGATAGATTGATTTTTTTTCTTTTTTGCTTGCAATCTTGAAACTTGATATTATATGCATAGTTGCAAATGTGTATTGTAATTTTAAGCCTCTCTTCTAACATGATTTGCATCATACTTGTTTGAAGAATTTAATATAAGTAGGAAATAAGATTTATTCAGTGGTCTTTTACCATTTGGGAAGTTTTAGATGATTTCAAGTTCTAAGTTTGATATTTATGTGGCTTTTCAAATAATTTTAGCTTGGTAGTAAGTCTTTTACAGAACTTAAGGTTATTTGTTATTATTACTTATCTTTGAGCTTTCGAAGGACTAATGGTGATGAGATTAGAATGTGGCCTTTCCATTGAGTTAAGGAAAATTGATGGCTTGATAAAGGCTATTAAAATTACTTATTGAATCGTTTGAACTAATATCTCATGATCGATGACTAATCGACTACAACTGAGTTAGTAATTACCTTTGATCTAGGTCATTTTTATTCGCATTGAATTCCTTTAATTATTGTCTGTGTGTTTATTTATTGCTTTCTAAATATTTGAGTTAATTAGCTATTATTAATTAGTGACCCTTTTTTGACTAAAGAGAGTTACACAATCATTGTGGAGACGATCCCACTTTCGAATACTATAAATTTAAAAGTATAATAAAGAGGGAAAATTTATTGTACATGCTCGACAAATGTCATACATATCCCAATCAAATTGAATTTCCTTCTTTTAATCCAATATTCTCGTGGTCGACTTCAACGAATCCTGATTGAATCCTTTATCCCAACTGAATCGTTGAGAAAAGTGGTGGAAATATGCCTTTGTGGTTCACCAATTTGAGTAGCAAATCCTAGTGTAAACCTCGAATCGCTGCGGATTCGATGTGAGTTTCTTCAATTGACTGAATTCTTTAATTTTTTTTTCCATTTTCGTCCATTTTTTCATATAACCTTAATATACCATGTAATCACAAAACAAGAAAATCTAGTGTAATATAGCCTTTTACATCTAAAATCACCTTAAATATACTATAAATCACTGTCTAATTATTGATTTATCGTGAACTCACTTGTTATCATGAACTCACTTGGGCGGGGATTGTTTACATTGTGTTCAAAAAATATGGGCGTGACAACTTGCGAATTAATAATTAATTTAATTGCCTAAATTAAGACAAGGACACGTAGCTCGAACTCACCTGTACATCGTATTCAAGTATAGGGCACACCTAGTGAGATAATAATAGTTATTTTTGTGTTATGTCGTGTTAATACTTTGTTCTACTAAATTAAATCACGTCCCATTATTGTTATTTCCATGTTTGCATGGTTTATATTGCGTTAAGTGCATGAGTCACCTTGGGATGTACGTGGCACGAGTATTGGGGGGTGGGGAGATTTTAAGGGATATGTGGCTTAATGAATTTGTTAATTAAAGTAAATATCTCCTTGGTCATGTGCATAAAAAGTCTAATGTACCAAAGTTATTAAATTAATCTAAAAAAATTGTAGATGGCGTTCCTCATGATGCGTGATAGTGTGAGGCGCCTCTAATTGCCTCTTCATAAATGCCACAACCTGTCGTAATTGCTCGGCTACAATATCGAACACTGAACGTGGCACCATCTCTGGCATTTGGGATGTGCTAGCACTAGGATTTGCATGTCTTCTCTTCTTTCTCCCTAACGACTCGAGACCATACACACGTCCTGTCGGACACTCACCCACCACATTGTAGTACACCGCCTCATCATCCACCGGCTGGTTTAGTTATCCTGGGTCAGCTCCTGACGTCTCCTTTGGACCATAGTCTGCATGGATCAACAAAAAAAATTAAATGAAATGTTTTTAAGTAAACTTATTACTATTTTGCTCGTATTTCTATAGTTACATAGAACCGCTCCAATCTAGTATCGATGAATGTCACCCCGTCGAGATTAACGGTGTGGAGATGCAAATATAATTCATTCACGGTAGGTGGCATCTCGAATGTATTAGTCTGCATACAAAAGTTATAAAAATGTTGAATATGTAAATTACTAGTAGATCGGCGCACTTATATTTGCCAAGCACAAATCAATTGCATAGAAGTAAAATGAACTAAAGTAAATGCAATTTGTACAATGCAAATGAGTTAAATTAGCATCAATGTGTAAGAAATTAAAAAAAAGAAGATTAAAAGCAAACACAAGCATAATGAACAAGTGTATAAATGAGAAAAATAAATAAGAGTATAAAAACACTTACCAATTTTTCATTGGTCGTCACAAAAGACACCGAGCCACCACCATGCTTCGAGGGGTCCAGTCCCTAGTCCTTTGACCTTAGTGTTCTTATTCACAAACGCCTGCCTAGACTTGGCAATAAATTCCTCGCTCTTCTAGTACTCCAAGTATCTCCTCCACACCTCATCCGTAACAAAGTTTGGCTGCACACGATTCTTCTTTAACTTATGCATCAATGTGGTGTACTTGGTGCCTGCATGCGTGTCGTACACCGCAAGAATGAGATCCTTGTGAATCTGTCATCCTATCTAAAATATACCTATAAAATAGCGATTGCAATTGTTATAAGACATTGAAAAACTTGTATAAATCCTAAGACATTTATTAGTCCTGCGTACCTTCCATTGGCACCAGTAGTGGTCTTTATGATGATTCGGTACCGACTTCCTACAATACCCTTATGGAATCATCCATCTTTTGAAAACGTTTGTCATCCTCCATGCAGAAGAATGAGAAGGATGCAATTCCTTTTGTTTCATTAAAATGCATAGCATCTTAAAAACTTATTTAATAGTTTACATGGATAATTAAAAATACGGTAATTAATCAAATATAAACTTATGTATTATTGGCAATCAGTGTGATCGGGATCCTATGCACGCGAAGGGATCGATCCCTGTCCTCCGAAGTGCCCGTGGAGGGCCTGTAACCTACAAGCCTGCGATCTAACCTCATAGGATGGGGATGCTGCTGGTGATGCGGTGGCTTGAGGCGCAGGCATCGTCGGTGCAGGAGTGTCATGTCTCGATGTCACTGATGGTGACTGCAATGGGTGATTTGGTATGGTTCCAAACGACGATGTCGATGGTACAGGACACGCGAATGGTATGGAAGGCTCAGGTGACACTGACTTTAACTCATGATCAAGTGAACGAGAAGTCGGAATCGATAGGACAAGAACCGACCCACGACCTCGACCGCCACGACGTCCTCGACCCCCTCGAGTGGCAGGTCTATGAGGTCCAGTTGGTATATCGGTTCCTGGGGTTTGTGCTGCACCTTTTCTGACTGGACGAGATCCCCTTAAAATTATCCCTCGACCGCCCTAACGTAAGATGCGACCTCAAAGTGGGGGCTGATCACTGCGAGCCATAAAACGTAAAAAAAAACTACCATTCTTAAAAAATTGTTAAGAAAGGTTTAGAAAGTTCACGTAACGTTGATCAAACATTGACCTAACGAAGACATACATTACTCGCTGTCATCCATTTCAAACTCACTCTCATGACTAGAGGTTGATGATTCTTCTACTTGATCATCTTCACTATGGACAATGAAGTCATTGTTTTATTGACTTGGACCCGCTTCAACAATGATTCCGGTCCCATTTGGATCATCCAGATTGTTGAAATCTTGAATTACATCATTGACTACGCACGTGGTGGGTTCACCATCTTGGAATGCAATCTCTACCGAGCCTTGGTCATTATCATCTTTGTTCATTTCCTTATCGGTGAATTTTTGTTGACAGCAATAAATTGCTAGCTATTCTTGGCATTTGTTTCTTAAAGAAGGGTATAAAGGTAGTACATTTGAGTGGCTTGCATTGCAAGGACAAATGGCTTGTAGTTGTTATATCCTCGACTTCGATGCTCTACTAATTTAAGTGTTAGGTGAGTCTTTACACTATGATTTAGTGTAGGGTCATACCATTTACACTTAAACAACACCACACGCTTGAGGCCAATATATTCAATCTCTACAACCTCTTTTAGTACTCCATAGTAGTCGTGGGAAACATCGGCGTAGTTAAAACCCTTCACCAAAACACCGTTATTCTGCATTGATCTATTAACGCCATATGTTGCAGAGTGGAACTTATACCCATTCACTAGGTAACTAGGTACACATTATAAGATTCACTTGGACCAACCAAAAGATCAACAAGCGTCTTATCTATGATGGAATTCGAAGCCTATTCATGAAAACTTAGAAATTTAAGACATACTACTTATGAAAGAAATAAACAAAGCGATAACCTATAATAGTAATAACATTACATATGTTTGAAACCAAATGGGGATGTTGCGCTCTAGACTAGTATCGACTTCCGACTCCCCCATTGCTTGAGTGATTTCATCGATAAAGATCCTAAAAGAAACTAACATGTAAATATCATGTCTTGGTAAAAGATGAATAATGAATGTACTGCATTATTGAACGAAAGTGGCGGACATACTAGATGTAAGGAGCGATCTCTGGACAATTGAGCAGTATGTATGAATGATCGGCATTACACTTCTGCTCTGTTAAGTACTGCTCCATTGACTTGCCCAAGGGTCGACCAGTATAAGTGAAAATTAAGAAATTGCCAACAAAATGCGTTGTGGGCCCGATTCCACCATCCTCGCTTTGTTGCACTTTGTTATGCAATGTAAAGACGTGATCTTCAAAGTAGTTACAACAAAATGATGTGATTTCTTCGACCAAATAAGCATTACACATCAAGCTCTCAACCTTCACTTGTTCCGAACATTGTTTTTCGAATGTTTAAGATACATATTGAAGTTTAGTTAATGTTAATTTAAAACATTATTGAATTGGAAAACAATTTCAGGAACTCAAGATATTACCTCTTAAATGGATACATCCACCGAAATTGAACTGGACAGGCCAGACGGGCCTCTAAGCCAAGTGGATCGGTAGGTGGTCCATATAGTCGAAAAAGCTTAGATGGAATATTTTCTCCAACATGCAAATGATTTTAGGTATTTTAGACTCTAAAACCTCCATATTTTTTAGAGTGGCACTTTTCGTAGCCAGAGATAAAAAAATGGCTCTACTCGCTAATTGCAACCCAAACCAAGTTTGGGAGGAGTTCTCGGAATGCAATTGGTATCAAGCGTTGAATGAAAATATGACAATCATGACTCTCCATGCCAAACAATCGCAATGTATTTGGATCTGTACATCGACCAAGATTCGAAGCATAACCGTAAGGGAAACACAAGTTTTCACCCCACTCGCACAATTTTTGCCTTTTTGACGTATCGAGAGCATAACATCAGAGGATGTAAGTATTTATCGCCGAATAAATGTGTAGAGAAGGTCAGTGACAATATTCACGAATATCATGTCTTGCTTTTGCATTGTCCTTACTTTTGCCCTATACACATATAATGGTGTCAAATATGTTGTCAAAAATATTTTTCTCAATGTGCATGACATCTAAGTTGCGTCGGATCAAGTTTGTCTTCCAATACGGCAAGTCCAAGAAAATGCTTCTTTTTCTCCATCCTAAAGTCTTAGCTATCCTTCCATTAACAGAATCAGCTTCGATTTCTGCCACCTTCATCAAGCCGAATGATTCAATTTCTGCCAAAATTTCTTCACCAGATAGCAAAATGGGCGGTTCGTCGTTTAGTACAATTTTGCCTCTAAGAAATTTTTTTTTCTTTCCTGAGTGGTGAATTCTTCGACAAGAAACGACGGTGACAGTAGAACCACGATGTCTTTCCACCACTTCGCAATTGAAAGGAATTTGTATCCTCCATACAATATGGGTAAGCCATCTTACCTTGTGTGCTACTACCATACAACATGCTATACGCAGGTTAATCACTTACAGTCCATTAAAGGGCCACTCGTATATGAAAATTCATCTTTGTGGAAAAATTATAAGTAATCACCCTGTTGTTCCATAAATCATGCAACTCTTTCAGAATCGGCTGAAGGAACACGTCTATTTCTTGTTTTGGGTTGGTTGATCCACGAACGATAACCGTTAAGAACATAAACTTAGATTTCATGAACATCAACGGTGGAAGATTGTACGAAGTCCAAATTATGGGCCAAGAAGAGTACGATTTTCCCAAAACCACAAATATTTGAAAGCCATCAATGCACAATACTGAATGAACATTTCGAACCTCGGTGGCGAAGTCTCTATTGACATCATTAAAATGTCCCCAAGCAATCATTTCAGAACAATGTTGCATAACATTTTCTGGTGAGGAATGCTCTCCATGCCATTGCATATGTTTTGTCGTTGACTCAAACGTATATAATCATTGCAATCGAGGGCCTAAAGGGAAGTAATACATTTTTTTGCAAGGGCGTTTTTTGGTGTTCCATCTATGACCTCGTCGTAGTGCAATGTAGCGTAAATTCTTACAAAATTTACATGATGTGAATTCAGAGTCCACTCCCCAATAAATCATACATTAGTCCTCACAACAATCTATTTTCTCAACTGGAAGATCTAGACCTCGTATTTGTCTTTTAGTGAAATAAAAACTTTCAATCAATGAATTGTCAGTTGGCAAACAATCATTCATAAATTTTGTGATTTCATTATACCCTCGTTTAGAGATATTGTGTTTTAACTTGATCGCAAGTAATCTTGCCATTGCGGACAACTTTGTCATGGTTTCGCACCCCAGCCACAATTGTTCGCTACTAGCCTCAATCATGTCATATATTTGGCGTGCTTGGGGGGTGAGTGATTCTTCCACGTGATTCCAATTAAAACTTGGACCTGCCATGCTGTGTAGCATCTCTTGGTAAGTTTTCGTATTAAAACCTCCCCATATATGGTATTCAACCATTTCGACGTCCAAGTACGGTACAAGTCAATATTTCTTATAATTGAATGAACATCTAATCTTCCTTTCACTTTGATAGGCAGGACAATGTTGCTTAGCAAATGCTATGAACTCTTTAACCCTTGCCGCGAACTCAATTCGAACGAATTCGTTGTCGAGACGGTTGTACATCCACTCTTGACTTGTAGACGACATTCCTATTGTAATTGTGCAATTAAATTAGTCAACTAGTTTAATAATTCTCAATGGTATAGGTCTACTTTTATGTCCAACTTACACAATTTAGTAGAATGGGGAATCTGAGAACCTCTCTAACTACATGAACAAAAAGCTTTATTTGTACGCATCAAATAAATGTGGTTGGATACAAATAACAAAAAATAAAACAAACTTTACATTTGTTGAGTTCTAATTTCATGTTTGTTTGTGGATTGATTTTAATATTTCTAATCTCAAGAAAAATGTGTCTAACTTCACGTACGTTTGTGGTTTCTGTTCCTTTTGTTGATTTCTACTTTCCTAACACCTAACGCAGTACCAAATTGATACCAAACAGAGTAAGATATTTGGTCGTAAAAATAAAAGTAACAAGGAGTTCAAGAAATCATAAATCATAAGTTATAAGCGGCACACAAATACCACATAGGATCAAAGCGACCAGTATTTCATTTTCAACAACTACATATACCAATGACGGCCAACAAGTACATACATATACCAAAGCATTTAGGATAGTATTTTTGTAAGAAACTAACACTTAACATAATATCGTACAAAAAAATGAACCAAAAAAGCTAACAATATAACAAACATTGCTTTGGTGTATGTTTTTTTAATTGGGACCCATTAGTTGTCCACTCTTACCTCCCTAAGGTTAGAGACTTACACACTTAAATCTTATGACATTTTAAGTGGAATAACAAAAACAAACACTACGTTGTGACCCATTAGCTGTTCACTCGTACCTCCTTAAGGTTAGAGGTTCAAATCTCTTGAATATTTAAGTGAAATAGCCAGATCAACTCAAAGAGTAATCCTGGTTTTTAGAACCCTACCTAATAGTAGAAAATATATAATTAAAAGTACTATTCATCTATACCTACTCTTTTAGTTTTTTTATCCATACACACACATATACACACAAGTTAAGGTTCACATTTTCAAGTACTACTACTTACAATATTCCACATCATCATTGTAGTACAACGTGCACTGCTTCATACTGGATTAATCCACTTAGTGGGAATATTAATTATAGTACTATGTGCCTATTAGTTAGTCTTTTCATGGCTGATGAAGTGGTTGTTGGTTCAGAGTTAATTGGGATTGGAGCACATCTTCCCAAAATCTCTTATACTCCATATCCTAAACTTCCCAACAAAAACCCCCCAAAATACCATTCCAAAATAGCTTCAGAATCACAAAAAAACAACTGTGAAGAATTATCAAAGAAGATAACTAACAAAGTCATCTAAACTGTGAGAAATAATTGAAAAGCCTTGCAAAACAGAGCTGATAAGCTCATCACATATGAACAGTGAAACAAAATTGAACCAAATATAGTAGCAAATACATGAAAAAATATGGCATGAAGAGATCATAGAATGTAAATCACAAAGAAAATATAGCACAAAACCTAAACTTTCCAAAGCAATTAGAGCAATAGAATACAATCCGGACAAAGGACGATGCACTTCGACTATGGGCAAGGATTTCTCGCTTCGGCAAAGCTCAGCCACTTCCCTAATGCTCCTTTGCATCTAAACCAAAACCAAAACAATTCAACATCTTACCAAACCTCCTAAATCTAAGTGAAATGGAACTGGTCTCATCAAAATCTGCCATTATAGTGAAATCAAGAACTCATCAGTTCTCTAAGCGAAGTCACCAAATCGAAGTCCTCAAACTGAGATCTTCCAGGTTCAAATGAATGAATGGATGGATGAGTTATAAGGAAGTACCTTAAAAGAGAGAGAATGGATGGAATGTTAGAGAGCGTTCACCCCAATCTATCGAAACTGAAGGAGAATGAGGAATCAAAGAAGCCTTCTCGGGGGGAACTCCAAAATGCACCTAAAAAAAGCAAGCGAAGGAGACATTATTAAACTCGATAGTAGATTGGAAGCGAATGAGAGAAATGGTGGATTTGATGAAACATAGAAAGTAATAATAACCATACATAGAAAGTAATAACTCTCTTTAAAGCTTTTACTTCTAGAAACTTCTTTGGAAATTGAGGAGGCTAGGAACCTATTTTGTAATTTCTTTACTATTGACTTTTCTTTGGTCCTTTGCCAATTAAAGACATATATAGGTAAAGAGTACTAGAGATAATAAGGAACAAGAAAGAAACTCAACTCATATTAAACATTCAATACAACACCATAGTTACAAGAAGTTCCATAGGGAGACCCAATTTTCACTCAATTCAAACAAAGACAACAAATACAACAAGCCCTTACATACACTGCAACGAAACTAAAACAACACACACACTACTACTCTGCTTTAGTCCTTTGACAATTAAGATCAAAGCATTAACAATATTCTGGAGATTGTAATAGGTGCAATGAGATCAACATAGAGCTTTTAGCATTAAAACAATAGGAATTGAACTCCATCTCCTATAGGTATAGTTACAAATAAGCATCATGTTTTCCATATATCATTCCTTTTAAAAGAAACTACGTATAAATAGATCCATATCTCCGAATGGAAAAGCAAGATTGAGCAAATAGGTTGATCTTAGCGAGATTGAGCGAATAGGTTAGGGAAAAACGCTCGGTGCTAGTATCACTAAAACTCACTTTCCAAATATTGACAAGATATAAAAAAACTCACAATTGTCAATTACTTAGAAAACTATAAGATAGTTATATATAGGATCTTTTGAAAATAATGGGACATTTCAGGGCAATGCATGTTTAATGAAACAATATAAAAGTGTAATTAAGAGAATTGCAGGGTTTTTCATATGGGTCTTTATCATACGGTACCTTGACAAAGGATGTCTTCCCATAACCTTAAATGTTGTTAAACATATAATTTAAAATTTCTGCCATTTCACTCCTTAACAAGTAAAGCAATCATGTAAAGCAATATCAGGTCAAAGACTTACATGTTCCACTTTAAAATTTTAAATATTATTTACAAATTCATAGTCATATAAAGTTATAAACTAGACCTTTTCCCAAACTTTTTTTTTCCCTCCAAGTTCTAATTAAAGAGAACCCTAACTTCGCAACACTATTCAAAGTATCCATGTTTTCTCTGGTTTGGTTTCAATACTCATTACATGAATTCATAAACCACTTGGAGCTCTTGTTCCAAAATTAGTACCCATCTTATAAAGATCAACAACAAATATATAACTAAAAAATGTTCAATACGAACCCATCAAAGCAACAACAAATTATAACTAACTGAACCACACAAACTCATCGAAATCTCAAAAACTAGTGAGAGATAATAAAAAATAAAAAAGGGTATTCAAATGGAGGGATTATCTTACCTGGGCATCCAAAGAAATCTCCAAAAATAAGAAAACCAGAATACCAATTAAAACTTAAACAATTTTTCACCAACTAAACCACAAAAGTCATCAAAATCTTACAAACTAGTGAGAAAAAAGGGAAAATCCGAAAGGGTATGTCAATGGAGGGATTATCTCACCTGGGTGTCTAATGTACTATGGCGAGGGATAAAGTAGACGCTAGTGATGAACAACTTAGATGACGAAAAGGGCTTCAGAAGCAGCAATGACAGATGGCGAGGGCTTTAAAGGCAACGACGGCAGACGACGAGGGCTTTAGAGGCAGCGATGACATACGGCACGACCTCCGACAGACACCATGAAAACTAACTGTCTCAATCTCAAAGCCAGATAACAACTCAACCCCTAACAAACAAAGCCGTGACTGGCCTCGACGGTGTAGGGATTCGATGAGACCGTGAAAAGAGAAGTTGACGACAGTGTAGAGATCAGTGACTGCCTCGATGGTGCAAAGTTTTCAGGGTTGGGGAGAGAGAGTACATTGAGAGACAAAGTAGACGGTGTAGGGATTAGTTGAGAGATAGTTGACGATGAATCAAGAAATTCTGGGTTTGGGAGGGAAGGGATCGGGGGAGGAAGAAAGAGATTTGTGATTTTAATCTTTCGTTCCCATTTTTCAATTGCCTGCATCGAATCATGCACGAATCTCGATATATAAAAAATTAAACTTTTGGTGGGAATGTTGGCATAATTTTTTTTAGACGAAATTTAATTTCATCTCTATTCCGTCTCTATTTTCGTCTCTAATATCTTTTTATTCCGTCTCTGAATTATTTTGTCTCAAACCATTTATAGTTAGCAACGGAATTAGATTCCATTGCTAATTCTGTTTCTAAATAACCATTTTTTGTAGTGGTTAAATGCGTACTTCGAAGCATGGCTAGGTCATTTTAAAGGGTATTTGCAATTGTCTGAGGTAAGTAAACTCATGAAAAATCAAGTTAGTATTCCATTAATTGCACTTTTTATATTTATTTTTCACATTGTGCAAATTTGATGTCCTGTCCATTTTTAGCCAGTTCTCATGTGTATATATTTGTTTGTTGATTGCGTCAGGCACGACATAAAACTTACACTCTGGGGCTCGCTACCCGTGCTGTTAGAGTAGTTGCCTATGTTAGGGCTACGCGATGATAGTTTTATGCGGGACTCGCAAGTTGAGAAATGAATGGCAGAGACTCAAGACCCCGTCATGGGTTCCTTTATAGAGATGTTTGGATGCGATTTCTAGTTATGGGGTCATCCTTATTGACCGTGAGATGTTTCGCGAGGTGTTCGTCATAAATCCCTCTTAGTCGGTAAATCTAATACTTGAATGTCAAGCAGGGCTTCTGTTACGCTGTACACGCGTCCTTACTCTAATTTCTATATGACTAATGTTTGTGCACTTTGTCTTAAATTCTCCCCTCACTTATATTGCATGGAATGTAGCGGTATTATTGATATTATTAAATGGTAGCTAACTTTCTCTTTGATTCACTCACTAGAATTTATTAATTTTTGGTGACAAATTGTAGATCCTAATACGACTCATGGCAAGGTAGTGTTAGGTGACTACCTCAGAGCAATAGATCCCTTATTAACTTTTGGTTTAGGTAGTCGTATATATATACATACAAATTTTCTTGCTTTTATGAGTTTTGGGAAGACTTGTATACTTGATATGTGTATATGGAAACTTCTTGTACTTTTGGCACACTTTTTATATACAAGGTATCTTATTCCAGGTTTTCCAAACTCTAGGGTTACGATAAATGCTCATTTACTTTATCTCGTTTTGCATGTATTTAAGACTTCAGCCTAATAAACTAACTAAAAATGAATTCATAATATATTAACTCATAAAATCTCTTAAAAATAACTAGAACTACATGGAGAAAATGAATTAATGCGAATAAGACACAGATCGGGGTTAAGGTCACGAGTTGTTAAGATAAAAGTGTTGCGACGTGGCACGCTTGGTGATGTGTTAGCCAACATTGCGGTTCTTGATTTTCCTTGGCTTTATTGTATAAATAGGCGTCCAAACAAACAAACTTAGATATGGAAACCTGATGATAATGATTTAAAACCTTAGTTGGAAAGGGATGTGAGGTTGGTAGTGTTAGAGTTTACACGTTATATAGTTTAGTTGTAATAGTATATACACGTATATGATCCTTTTCCGAACACTTCATCGCCATTATAGATTCATCGTAACCGCAAGTATAATGGTTTAATTGTAGTAATAATGTGATCAACAAAAGTTGATTACGAATATCATTCCTTTGGGAAAGGTTTATATGGACACATGCACATAGTTAAGTTCACTATAATGTTAATAAGATCTATTTTTAATTGATTTAAACTAAACTACTCTCTTCTATAAAATAATGTAAATTAACTTTGATTCTTATATTTGAGAAAACTCTTAGTTTAAAAGTTCACAGAGGTAATGAATCACTTTGCTTTCCATCTCATATTTCCTTCATCTTTCTTATGTATGTGCAATGCATAATTATAATAGACATATTTCCTTGACTCTTCAATTCAACCTACTATCATTGTGAAAAAAGATCTTAATTTGTAAACTAGAACTCCACTTATCGGTGTGAATAACGTAAGTCTCGTATATGATTAAGTACCAAATATTTAGACTCATGAACACTAAAGTTCACTATCCAAACCTCCCTAATCAACAACTATGAATCGATGTTATATATATTTTATGGTTGTATGGTTCATATCCAGCTTAAAAGCTCCAATGGCTACGTTAACTCCTTAAACCCCTAATCAACAAACTTGTGATCAAGATATTCATAACATTACGAATAGAATCAACACAAGTTCTAACAATTGCACTTCTAAACATTGCAATCAATTCATAACTCCTATTGCATAGTATCATACAATGGGACCCATTCATCCCTAAGATAAATATACTAGTCACTCATTGTTATAAAAAACAACCAAATCATGGTATTCATTGCAATCATATATTAAAACAAAAAACTTAAATTAAATCAAAAGACAATACCGAATTACCATAATTGGTTTCTATAGTTTATCTCCTTCAAAACTCTTCTGAATACTCAAATCCAATGTAAGATTATGCTAATCTATGCTAATCTATAATGGCGGGTGCTTATCTCTCATTACTACGATGTTCTATTGTGGTGTATGTGTTTACCACATTCTAATACCTATTTATACTCCAAAGGCACGCCCCAACGTTTATATATGTTTGATCCATTTTATGAAAAGTGACAAAGGTTTTACATTGGCTGTCAACCTATTGCAATCCTCCTCCATTTCCCGAGAATGGAAAATGAGCTTGGGGCCTCCCACCCTCAATTTTTGGGTATGAAAAGTGAGTTTGGGAGCTCCTTTACCCATTTTTCGGTATGAAAAAATGGGCGTCAGAGTCCTCCTTTATCTGGACTTGGGACCGACTATGTAGTGCACATAGTGTAAAACATAGGTGGAGTTCTTTTATACTCCTAAGATTCCTAAAACCATAATTAGAACCCTAATTAACTTTTCTAATCGAACAAGAAATCCAAAACTTTCTATTTTTATGTTCGGGCATTGTCTGTAGGTGATCGAAACTCTCTGTGTAAAGTGACAGCACCACCACAACGTTAACCATGTAAGTGTGTTTACTTCTCTTTGCAGACTTGGCGCCCCTATGTACTTGCCTAGCGCCAAGTGTCTAAACCTATAATACCACCATTATGTCAAGTGTACTTCATCTTTTCCTTCGATCTCCACACCTTCTCCACGCCCTGTGCTTACTTGCCACAGTGTCAGCTATGTTTGCGACAACGTCAATTGCGTCTTTGTGCTTTTTCTCCTCATTTCATCATGAAATCACTCTTTTGTATCTTTTATGCCTTGTAGACCTTAAAACATAAAATAACCATCAATTAGAGCTCATTCCAGGTTATTTAGGCCTATTATACAACTACACTAACCCTATAATTAAGTCTATTTAAACACTTATCATAAATACATTATGGATAGACGCTCAATTTTCCTTGCCATTGATCGAGTCAAGAAAATTTACTCGCACCATTATTGTGGGCTAGCTTATTTTGGATAGGTTCACAATATATGATTTAATGTTCTAGTAGTTGACAAAGCTGATACACACATGGTCAGCGGCAATATCGAGTCGTTTAGCTTTTGGTACACCTAGCAATATGGAGATGACTGTGGCTCCTATTGTTCAGGATATTACAATAACAACGGTTAGGGCTCAGATACCAGTTGAGATCGCCATCTGATTATAGTTACCGAGATTGCTATAGAGATCACTAGACTAGTGGTGGTACCAACGCTGACATCGACATTAACCTCGTCCTAGGAGGTCATATTTGAGGCATTCTTATTAGCTAAGGCGAAGTTGATTAAGGAGCTCACAAGGTTCTAGCCGTGCCATTTTTATGGAAGCGGATATCTAGAGGTGGTAGGGAAGTGGGTGTTCGCACATAAGAGACTCCATAGACTTATCAAGATCTATGAGAACAGAAAAGACTAGATATCATGATTTACACTTATAGGAGAGTCCACAATTTAGTGGAATGTGCATATTGGCGCTCACGTAACGCCTAACACTAAGGTTGACTTCCACCGAGTGCTTAAGATCAGCATATCCTTCCAGAGATTCAATTAATATTGAAAGATGAGTTTTTGAATCTAAGGCAGGGTAGTCGGACTATCGTATAATACTTGGAGAGAATTTAATACCTTTTTTAGTTCACATTAAATGCAGCCAACATGGAGCGACTGCATGTTTTCTATTTCGCTAGATGGCTTTGCTATGAGGTAGCTAGTGCAGTTGTGTTTAATGGAGGTCGTACCTTACATGTAATATACAAGAGGCCACTAGCTCATAAGATTTGCTTGTCATCGTGCAGTGCCTCTCTGGTTTCAATAGTAGCATGCAGATAATTTAAGCAACATTGTAGATCAAGTAGGAGGACGAAGAGGCCTAAAGACCAAATAGTTAGACATTGACAAAGACTTTGACAAGATGACAGACACGCGACCTGTGACCTAGCTTTAGTACTTACACAGCCATCATAGGTCTTTGGGAGGTAGTTATGCGCAGCAAGGACCAAGACTAACTCAAGACTAGAGAAGTAGGGACTGAAGCATGTTTAAGGCTAGAGTTTACGAAGTAGATAGGATCAAGGAAAGGGGTCAGGGAAAATGAAGGAATTTTTTTTCAAGTGTGAATAGAAAGACAATATAAGAGGTAGTGTCTGAGAGCATTAGTGGCACCGATTCCCTTACCACCAGTTCATGATAAAGAGTAGTTTCATGTCGTAGCTCAACTAGACCACGAAAGGACTTTTTAGCTCATCGATAGTATGATTTGATTTCTTGTAGACTTGTGCTTACACTTATTGATTCCGGCTCTATTGTGTCATTTGTTTGTAGACGCACTACAGTAGAGTTAGGGTTAACATCAATTAGTGTTAGTACACATTTAATTCTCATCATGGTCGTTAGGGAGTAGGTCTATCCTAAAATGATATGTGTGAAATGCATAGTAAAGGTCTGCGGACACTAGCTACCTTTAAAATTGTGCGTACTAGAGTTCTTAAAGTTCAATGAAATATTAGCTATGGATAAGTTGGCGATTTATCACCCCTACTTAGACTAAAATAATGAGATCTTGGATTCCAATTATACTGGATTTTACTTTTTTGCAGATGTGAGTATATTTCTAATCATTAGGGGTAGTTTGACTATGACGGTTGAGATGGAAATGTTTTCAGGGATAGTAGAGTCGACTGGCATGTGAGAGGTTAAACTTGAGGATGTTCCTATCGTGAGAAGAAGGATGGTAGCTTAGGGATTTGCACAAAATTTAAGAGGCTGAACCAAATGACTATAAGGAACTGTTAGCCAGTGCTTAAGATCGACGAATCGTTTGAACAGTCGGGCGGAGGCCATTTCTTCTCGAAAATCGACATGACTTTAGGATATCATCAGCTCAAGGTTCGAGAGGGAGACATACCTTAGACTGCATTTAACTATAGATACGGGTTATTTGAGCTTATAGTGATGGTGTAGGGACTAATGAACGCGCCGACCATGTTCATGGATTTGATGCACAGAGTTTTGACGTAGTACTTGGACATTTTCATCACAGTCGTTATCGATGAGAAACCGATCTATAATAAGACTTATGAGGACCATAAATAACATCTTAGGTAGACGTTAATTAAACTTAGAGAGCATAAGCTGTATGCCAAGTTTAGTATGTGCGAGTTTTGGCTGTCAGAGGTCAAGTTTTTAGGGCATGCGATCAATGATATAGGGATATCCATGAATTCAAGTACGATTCATGCCATTTTGGATTGGCCGACACCAGTGAAAATCTCAAATATCTGAAGCTTTCTTGGTATGATAGGGTATTATTGGCAATTTGTAAAGGAATTCTCCAAGACTGAATCGCTGATGACTTCATTGACGAAAAAAGATGTACCCTTTTATTGGTCTAGAGAGTGCTGGGCCGCCTTTGCAAAGTTGAAAATAAGGCGTACCACCGAACCATTATTATTATTACCAGATTAGGGCAAAGGATTGACATCTCATACTTAAGTAACAAGGTTGTGTGTTTATGAAGAGATATAGTGTTATCGCTTACCGTTCCCCTCAGTTGAGGACTCTTTAGAAAAATTACCAGTGCATGACGTGGAGCTTGCAACAATCATTTTTGCATCATAGGTATGGAAACACTACTTGTATTGTAAGAGTTTCATGTTGTACACATATCATAAGAGTTTGAAGTATCTCTTCACTTAGAAAAATTTGAATATGAGGCAACAATAATATTTAAAGCTACTGATGGACTACGACTTCTATATTCAGTATCAGCCTAGGAAATGGAATGTTGTATCTGACGCATTGAACAGGGGAGGACCAGTTTCTAAGACAGTGGTGTTGATGTTTTGTAAACCAAATTAATTGAGGAGATTAATGAATTAGTGTGAATTAACAAACACGTATGAATACTAAACTAGAATTTATATCCCAATAAGACTTAAATGTTTTCCTCTGCATAGGTTTAACCTAATCAATAAAACAAATTGATAATGTGAATAACCACTATAGTGATCTCCCATTCTAAAAAAAACTCAAGTAATGAATGATGATCCACACAATGGCGACCTTAAGTATTTAAGTACTCAGTCTATCTACTCTATCTGGAAATTTAATCCTAAATAAAATACAACTTAAAGAACCTCTCCGGTCTCCAATTGTAAAAATGTTGGAATCATTCGATCTTCAACAAATAAGTTTTCTATTCCTTTAAGAATCTTGACACGTCGTCTCCTAAAATTTCTTTAGTCCTATATGCATCTTTTCTTATATTTGTAATTGTAATCCATCTTGAAGTTCTCTCCTTGAAGGCTTGGATTTTTTTCATTGTTGTAGGCTTATATTGACGATTGCTCTATTGCAGTATCCAACTCATATTATTTTCTTGCTTCGAATTTAGTTATATATTTCTTTTCAACTATAATTTTGATATTGTAATCTTTACTGAAATTTAGATGATAACTTATCTCTGAGTTGTATCTACACTTAGACATCTTGCTGAGTCAAGCTTCCATATGCATTTTAGCATTTGCCTAACTGAATTAACTTTTATGTTGACAATATACTGCCAACAAGGATAGATCGGTCCAAAAATAATAAACTAAGGTCTAACAGTCTCCCCCTTTGGTGTAGATTGGTCAAAAGTAGTAAATAGCAAGATAACCAAATTTTTGAGGAACATTATAAAATGTAATTTTACTTATGCATCAATGTAACAACACGTAAAAGTAAAACCCTAAAAAGTTATAATCATAAGCCAATAATTATATCCATAAAAATAATTTTAAACACATAAAATTTCACGTACTTAAAGTCATAAAATAGCAAAATACTTTACCTTAACATTCTCTTGCTTACCTACTCCCCTTTGTTGACTAATTACGTCAAAGAGATTACACCTAAGTGTTAATCAACCATTCAATTGGCAAAGCTCAACGTTAGCAATGCCAGCTCTTCTTGCAGTGGTTCCATTTATGTTTGAACATCATCTCTGTATGTTGTTAGATATGCAATGCGATCCAAGAAGTAATCAAACATCAATGGGTGTGGTCTCATCACCACTGGAGAACTTGGTTGTTGCAAAGGTTTTTATGGTATGAGCAGAATCGTCTTCAGGATCTTTTGTTTGTATCGTAGTAGCAACAACAAGTTTAGACATCGTAGGTATATTAAGTTCCATTTGTGTAATAGCAGTGACATCAATCGAAGTTGTTGGCTTGGCTGAAGTATTAAGAATGGCTTTATTGACATTTAAACCCTAATGCTGAAAGAGACTAGAAGGATGGACCGACACACTTGACTGTGATTAGAAAACATAATTTAGTGGAGCCTTAATAGTATGTTCCATAATCGTAGTAATTGAAGGAAATAAAATGGCCTCATGGTTAGCAACGGAAAAGTCCTTAGCAAGAGGAATGTTTGATATTGCAAGAGACTTAACCTATTCTGAAAATTTCTCACAAGGAACCTTATATGGTGTTACAACATCTTACCATCAGTTCCACAATTCATTCAAGGAACTCAAGAATACTTGTCCCAGCACTAGCAATAGGAGTAACAGAATTTTAATCAAAGTGCACCCTTGTAAAGTTACCATTATTAACTCCAATTTAATCATCATGAAACTCAGTAGGGGAGGTAACTTCTTTTTTCCAACTAGGAAGTGGAGCAGTGGAACTTACACCTTGTATTGAAACTGGTGGCACTCCAGTCTGTCCTGCAACGGTAGGAAAAAATCTTCCCTTTTACAATGTCATCACTTTACTACTGCACGTGAATAGGAATGGTGTCAATAACATCAACAAATTTTTAAGTTTGGGAAACCTTAGCAATTTTCCATTTCATAATCCATCTAGACTTCTGTAGTGTTTTTGTAGCAGGGGTAGGAGGAGCAAAATCAATAGTAGCAGGGGCAGGAGTAAGTGTTGGTGCAACAATAGTAGTAGTAGTAGTAGTAGTAGTAGTAGTAGTAGTAGTAGTAGTAGTAGTAGTAGTAGTAGTAGTAGTAGTAGTAGTAGTAGTAGTAGTAGTAGTAGCAGTAGTAGTAGTAGTAGCAGTAGTAGTAGTACTAGTAGTAGTAGTAGTAGTAGTTGTAGTAGTGGTAGTAGTAGTAATAGTAGTAGAAGTAGTGTTCTTCTTCAGAGCAAAAGCATACAAGAGTAACATTCTTGTTAATTACATGAGTCTAATAGGAAGTAGCTACAACATTAGTAGTCACGACCATCCACAAAATGTAAACATTGCATGTGAGCTCAGTTGCAGGCAGCCAAAAGCATTATTAGATGGACACTTCATAAGAACCCCTCTAGTGAACAAAGAAACATCATTATCTAGCTTAAGTTCCAAACCCAACTTATAGAAGTAGGACTGAATGGAATATTGAAACCATAAACAAATACCTTATCTACAGAAGCATCTCCAAAGTTGTTAGGAAGATTGTTGTAGAATTCCTTGACAATGAAGTCATTGTAGAAGCTTTCATAAGACACCAACCCTTAGATGCCAGTCCGACCGAATGATCTCAAGCCAATTTCATGAAAATGTAAGACATTGATTGTTTGATCATATCGGTACTTTCTCTTCACTATTTCTTTAAGTTTATCCATACATTTAAATGATCTAAAATGACCAAAATTAGAATGAGCTAGCACAATAAAGTACAGAGATATGAACACCATCTTCGTCTGGTCATAGGCCTTACTAATGGCCTTAACTTCATGGAAAGTCCTCTTTTGAGAATAAGAGGAAACCTACTTATCGTCACTTACCTTCTTTTATGCCTCAATAGTTATGGCTTTCTTGGAAGAACCAATTTGCCCAATTGGGTATCATTATCAGATAGCCCCTAATTTCACCCGTGTATTCTTTGAAGCAATTTTAGGCTTTGATAGCGTACCAATATAAAGTTTATTTTTGGGAGCAAGATAGTAAATGCCTTTTGTGTCACATGTTGGCATATCAACAATTGTAAAGAAGGTAAGGAGTTCACATCGATAAAGAAGAATTTGAATTGGGAAGAATGATTTATGAAAATTAGGTATTCTCACATAATTAGCAAATATTAACCCAAATGATATAAAAAATCTTCTTCAAATCCCATATTATTAATTTGTTCTGTCCAACGACACATAATTTATTCGCGATTAACCATTTCATAATGGCTAGTTTTTTTACCTCTAACTTAACAAGCGCGACAAGTGTTGCAAGTAATTGTAAGTGGTAATTTTTTAGTTAAACCCAAAAAATCTCACAACTTCGTGTCAATTTGTAAATATGTTTGCATAAAAGCACATATTTCCATAAAAGCTCACAACTTCGCGTCAATTATAAGTTGCAGTAAGAACCCTCGCTAGTGAGAGCACTTGCGAATGGCATGGTGCAACCTCTTAAAAGTCTGTGTAAAGAGCTTTTGCAAAAATATTAGCTAAATTCCTTTTAGTACGAACATGTTGAATACAAATTCATCCTCTTTCCACTAGATCCTTGATATAATGTTGACAAATATCAATATGTTTCATCTTAAGTGTTGCATTGGATTCTTTAAAATATCAACGTGATCGTAACAGCAAGTATAATGGTTCAATTGTAGTAATAATGTGATCAACAAAGTTTCATTATGCATATGGTTCCTCTAGGAAAGTTAAATTTGGACAGAACTCACTCAGTCGAATTCACTAAATTGTTGAAAAGATATCTTTTATTTTGATTTAACTAAACTACTCTATTCTAATAAAACATTGTAAATTAAATTGAGTTCTAATATTGAGAAAACTCTTAGCTCGCAACTTCATCTAGGTAATGAATTACTATGATTTCATCTCTTACTTCATTTATCTTTATTATGTGTGTTCATTTCTTTATTAGAATAAACATATTTCCTTAATTTTCACTTTAACCTAATACCGTAGTGAAAATATCACAATGCGCAAACTACAACTCCACCTATCGATGTAAATAAGGTAAGTTTCACATAGCATTAAGTTCCAAATCTTTAGACTCATAAACATTTAAGTTTACAATACGTGCCTCCTTAATCAACAACTATCAATCGATGTTATATGTTTTACGGTTGTATTGTTCATATATGACTTAAAAGCACCAATGGACATGGTAACTCTTAAGATCTGTAATCAACAAACATGTGATCAAGATGTTCAAAGCATTACGCATATAATCAATACAAACTCTAACCATTTTACTTGTAAACATCATAATCCGTTCCTACTTCCTTTTGTATAGCATTCATATTATTTGGTCCATTGATCCCTAAGATAAATGAACCACTCATTCATCATTGAAATCAACACACAAATCATGGTACTCATTGCAATCAAAGATTAAATCAGATAATTTCAATTAAATCAAAGAACAATACCGATTAACCACAAATATTGTCTTCAATGTCTTCTGCTTTGAAACTCTTCTTAATACTTAAAACAAATCTAAAATAACGATAATTGGTCTCTTGTGGTGATGTTGGGTTACTTTACCACATTTTAATACTTATTACACTCCTAAGATTCTAAACAATACAATTAGAAATCCTAATTAAAAATTCCAAATGAACTTGAATTCTGAAACTTTCTAATTTCTTTTTTGATGTTGTTTGTAAGTGATCCACACTCCCTGCGTAAATGCACAATGCCGGCATAATGTTAACCTTGCATGTGTAATTTTCTCCTCACAGTAGGCTCGACGCCCTTGTGTACCAGTCTAACGCCATGTATGTTAGCACCGCTATTGCGTCAAATGCACTACATCTCCTCTTTGCTCTCAATGCCTTCTACACGCCTTGCTCAATGCCTTGTATTTACTTCCCACATCTTCACACGTGCATACCACGACGTCAAGTGTGTTTTTCCATTTTTTCTCCTCAATTCATCATGAAATCTATCATGGCCCAAACTCCTAATTCTAGTATTATGGCATAATCAGGATTATGAACACGTGATATGGAACCTGCGTTGAGATACATGCACTAACCGAAGCATGTGGCTGAGCTATAGTTTGGTTTTCAAGCTACGTGCACTAACATATTTTTTAGATAAAAATAAGGAATTTGTATTTATCTAGAATATGTACTCATAGGGAAATTATATATCGAACCAGAGAGCTTCAAATAACTCTCTATTTTCTCCGTTATACTCTATTTAAATTTCCATTACTCTTCTTTGGTCATTTAAGTTTACTCTTATATGTGACGCAACCTTGGAGCATTCATTTAGAGGTATTTATTTATTTATTCATTATATATCTTAATTATATATTTCCATTGTTTACTTTGAGCATGAGTGAGTAGTTAGTTGATCTAAGTAAACCTTAGACATGTAATATACTTTGGATTGTTATGTAGTTATAATTATGGAATCACGTACTTAATGCTTTAGATTGTTTCATACACCTCAATCATAGATTAAATAAGTTGTTTTTGCATGTTACAACTAGTGATTTTTTTTTTAATGCATAGTGGCCAATATGTTCCTTAATATAGAGTGTCTAAATCTATGTTTATAATTATTCACGATAATTATAAAAGTAGAAATTAGGATTAAACATAAGGATTCTTTTGAGTGGATGTTCTAGGTGATTTTGTTCTAATTTTTTTATTTTGCAGCTTCGGTTCATATGCGCTTAGATTAGGCATGATTTTCATTGAGTGTAATGCTATCTTATTTTTCTAGTGTTGAGTTTTATCCAATTGAAAGATTTACAATGATAAGGATTGTGATTTTTGATTGAATTTAGGAAAATCAGTGGCTGGCTAAAGGCTATCTACCTATTATGAGTTCTGATTTAATGATTCCAAGATTCCATGTGATATAATTATAACTATGTGGTAAAGTAATGTTATGTTCTAGTGTTTGAACACAATCCAAGTATATTACAATGTTTAATGGGGGGTTTTACATGTTTGTTTAGATATTTTGTTTACATTGTTTTACTTATGATTTGAGTCTTAGTTTGAATTATATTAGGTTAGTTTATTAAGAATTAAATTGTTTATAGTTTGCTTATTTTAATTAATTAATTATTTTGTTTGCGTATTATTAGTGTTAAATTCATGTTTAATTAAATTAATTAAATTGAAACAAGTTAAATCTGGTAAAACTTTAGGGTAGCCTCAATTCATAAGAGATTTGAAAATTTTATGTTGAGATGATTCCCATTTACAACTACTACAAAATAATAGTAAAATACAGAAAATTATTATGCACGCTTGTCACGTGTAAATTTTTTGCATCGTTGTCAGCGATTTTTACAAAAATCTCTTAGAAACATTATTGTTGAAAGTCATATAATATGGTTGAAGATGAGGAAGAATTAACTTTTAGGCAATCTGATATGAATGCGACGGCTTATGAACTTATGTGTATAGCATTCACAATAGAAATCTCGGAATTCAAGTTGAAGTTCAAACTTATAAATTCTTTACCATATTTCTATGGTGAAAATAATGAAAATGCTCAAACGTTTATTAGAGAGTTCATACACAAATTAAGCATGTGAAAACCTAAGGATATATAATTAAATTATGTTAAATTTAAAGCTTTTCCTTCTATATTGAAAGGCCAAGCTTTAGATTTGTTATTTTATCTTCCTCAAAATATCATAACCAATTGGTTAGAGATGCTACAAGTCTTTCTAAATCAATACATCAAAGCAAGACAAATTATTTTATATAGACAAATAATTAGTAATGCTAGGATGGAAAATGGAGAAACTTTTAATGAATTTTGGGATATGTATCAAAGAGTGATTTCATTATGCTCAACGCATGGATTTATAGAAAACACTACAATGCAATATTTTTACGAATGATTAAATCACTTAGAACAAAGATTCTTAGACACCGAATATGGAGGGTCTTTGCTTGACAAAACACTAACTTTAGCAATGGAAGCAGTAAATAAAATGCCTAAACAATTCAAGTAATATGATGAGGAGAGTGAAATGACCATGGAAAATTTGAGTGAAACGAATAGGACATATAACGAACTACACGATAAGATAGATTAGTTAAAAGCCATGGTTGAATTATTACTAAAAGATAGATTAAGCAGATTAAAATCTTTTAATTAATGAAGCCATTCTAATTATGAATACTCTTTGAAATAACAATCTGAAAATAGAAGAATCTAATGCTTTAATGAACCAATATGATGGGTTTGTTGATCCTAATTACAACTTTAATAGTTACGCAAATTATTCACAACAGAATATAGGTGATCCTATTAACAATCAAGGTTATCAAAATTATAAAACATCAAATAATTTACAAAGAGATAAAAATTAAATAATTCAAACGTTACAAAATGATATGATTGAATTGAAAAATCAATTGATTCAAATGGCAACACTAATAAGTGACTTTTCAAGTCAAGTTAAATTACCATCTCAACCTTATCCTATTTTTATACGAAAAAGCACCAACCATGACTTTAAGAACTGGTAAGAAGATGGATGAACCTAAGATGTCGGACCGATAAGTATTTAAAAAAGAAATAGAAGCAGAACTAGAAAAAGAAATTGAAGTAACAAGTGAAAAGATTCCCAACAAAAAGGGTAATGAACTTGATATAGATAGACCAATTAATACAAAACCACCATTCACTCATCGATTTGAAGATAATAAAAATGCTAATAAATTGCAAAAAAAATCAAATATCTGATACATTAAAGAAAGTAGTAGTTGATATAACTCTATTTGTAGTCATTCAAAATGTACCTAAGTATCAAAAATTTATAAAGATTTATGCACTAAAAAGATTAAGGCTAATGAAAATAAGAGTCTAGGAGAACATGTATCAGTACTAATTCAAAAAAGTTACTTCTTATAAGTTTTAACCTTGGAATGTTTTTTGTTCCATTTACGATTGAGAACATATGAATTCCTAAAACATTATGAGATCTTGGAGCCTCTATAAATCTTATGCCTTTATCTATTTATTTACTAGTAATAGATGTACTTTAAAAGAAATTGGTATAGTTGTACAACTACTAAATGGATCCATTGTTAAATTAGTAGGGCTACTAGAAGATGTACTAGTAAAGTTTAATTATTTGGCCTTCTCAAAAAAACTTTATGTCTTAGATATTAAAGAAGATAATTTCTCTAATAGGACTTTTCTAATCTTATGAAAGCCATTTTTGAAAATGGTAAAAGATAAGATTGATGTTTTTAATAGAACATTAAAAATGAAAGTAGATGATATTATCATGAATTTTAATATACATGATGTAATGAAATATCCAATGAATGTTTCTTTCATATGCATAATAGATACGGTAGATTAGTTAATGGATAATCATGTAGAAAAGGTAAAATATATAAATTGTAATTAGTAATAGAAGATTTAGAAGAAGATGATAACAGAGATGAGGAAGCAAAAGAGATAATAAGTACATTGGAATCATATAAAGAACTACCAGAACTTACTTATTACCTCGACTTATCTAGGTCTCATTCAAAACTTTTACCTTCTATAGTTAAAGCCTCATAATTAAATCTAAAACCTTACCAGGTCATTTAAAATATGTTTATCTCAGGGATTATGATAAATTACCATTAATAATTTCCAATAAACAAACAAGTCAATAAGAAAATAAGTTAATAAATACATTGAAAGAATTTAAAGAGGTATAGGATGGACCAAAACTGATATTAAAGGAATAAGCGAAGCTGCGTGCATGCATTGGATTAATGTCGAGACTAATACAAAAGCTTCTAGACAACCTCAATGTAGATTAAACCTACCTATGATAGTCGTAGTAAAAATTGAAATATTATAACTATCAGACACATGAATGATATTTCCAATAGCCGATAGCAATTTGGTAAGCTCAGTCCAAGTAGTCCCTAAAAAGGTAGAAATTATAGTTAAAAATGGATGAACATGGAGAATTAGTACCAACTAGAATCTGAAATAGTTTGAAGCTATGTAAAGATTACAGAAACCTGAATGCCTCAAATGAGAAAAATAGCTACCCACTCCAATTTATAGATCATATGTTAGAAAGATTAGATGAAAAAACCCATATCTAGATGGTTATTTAAGCTTTCATCAAATACTTTTAGCCACCGAAGATTAGGAAAAAACAACTTTTACTTGCCCTATCGATACATTTGCTTATAGACATATGTCTTTTGATTTATGTAATGCACTAGCAATGTTTCAAATGTGTATTATTAGTATTATTTTGATTATGTGGAAGATTTTATTGATGTTTTCATAGATGATGTTACGATTTATGGTAATCGTTTTGATGAATGTTTAGTTAATTTATCTAAAGTACTTAAAAGATGCATACAAAAGAATCTAGTACTAAATTATGAAAAATTTCATTTCATGGAAGACTAATGAATTATATTAGGACATATAGTGTCACATAAAGAATAGAGGTAGATCTAGCAAAAATTCAAATGATCAAAACATTACCCTAACCAACCACGCTAAGAGAAATACGTTCATTTCTTGGCCATGCAGGATTCTATAGAAAATTCATTAAAGATTTTAATAAAATTACACTACCTTTATGCAAAGTCTTACAAAAAGACATTCGTTTAAAATTTATCAATGATTACAAGATAGCATTTGATAAATTAAAGGATTCTTTAACAACCACAAATGTGAAAAAATTACCTGATTAGTCATTACCTTTTGAAATAATGTGTGATGCAAGTAACTATGCAGTTAGAGTTGTTTTACGTTAAAAAGTAGGAAAACAATCTCTTATTATATACAATGCTTCTAGGACACTAGATCTAGCTCAACAGAATTATACGACTACTGAAAAGGAACTTTTAGTGGTAGTGTTGCCTTAAAAAAATCTAGATTGTATTTATTAGGAAAAAATTTAATAGTGTATTTGGATCATGTAGCTTTCAATACTTAATGAGAAAATAAGATGCAAAACATAGACTAATAAGATGGATTCTACTTCTACAAGAATTTGACCTTACTCTAAAAAATAAGAAAATAGTAAAAATTCTTGTATTAGATCTCTTAAGTAGGTTAAAAAATGGAGAACCGCCTATAATATACTAAGGGATGAATTTTTGAAAGAATATTTAGATAGTATAAAGACTAACTTATGGAAGTTTTGGACTGACAAAATAATTAGGAGATGCATAGCACATTCAAAAGTATAATCAATTATATCTTATTGCCATACTTATGCATATAAAAGACATTTCGATCCGCACAGAACTGGTCATAAAATCTCAGATTCTGTATACTTTTGGCCTACTCCATTTCATAATTGTTTTCTTTATATAAGATCTTGTCCAAATGGCCAACAAACTGGAAACATGTGACATAGAAATCAAATGCCTTTATCTTATGTTCTTTTATGAACTATTGGGTATAGATTTCATGGAACCTTTACCATCATCAAATGACTATGTTTATAGTTTACTCGATGTATATTATGCATCTTAGTGGGTAAAAGCAAAAGCTACTAACACTAATTATTCAAAAATAGTGGTCAATTTCCTTAGATAAATTTTTTTACAGTTTTTGGAGCACCTAGAGCACTTATTAGTGATAGAGGTACACATTTTTGTAATCAATTAGATGTTAATCTACTTGTTAAGTACAATGTCACACATATGACATCTATTGCATATCACTCACAAATTAGTGAATAAGAAGAAACATCAAATAGAGAAATTAAGTCGATACTGGAAAAAAATTATTCCAATACGTAACGATTGAAGTCTTAGATTAGAAGACGCATTATGGGCATATAGAACAATATATAAGACACCTAGAGACATGACACCTTATAGGTTAGTATTTGGAAAAGCATGTCATTTACAAGTAGAACAGGAACGTAAAGGCTATTAGGCAATAAAACATGAAAAATGAATTACAATGAAGTACCAATATAAGTTGAGTCTTCAAGAATTTGAAGAAATTAGGAATGACACCTATGAAAATGCTTTAATTTATACACACAAAACCAAAGCATTTCGTGATAAGAAAGTAGTTCCTAAAAAAGTAGTGGATAAACTTCTAGTTTTTGTTCAAGACATAAATTATTTCCCAAAAATCTCCATTTCGGATGGATAAAACCTTATCATTTTGTCAATTTACTTCCTCATAGTGTAGTAGAAATAGAAAGCTTAAACACATGAAAAATATTTAAAGTAAACGGTCATAGGTTAAAACCTTATTATGAAATTTTTTTTGAACCAGATATAGAGATCATAAATCGCGAGATTGAGTAACAATGTCCGCAAAGTAAGGAAATGGAGTTCAATGTTTGCAACCACAAGAGTGAAACCGTTAGGTATGAAACCATTAGATTATAGATGTATAAGAAATCGTGTAATAAGAAGAAGAAATCAAAGAAGCAACCTGAAGAGCAGCAACCTAAAGTTTAATATCAAGAAGAGAAACAACCGGCGGAAGAAGAATTCACTAATGGGCAATTAAAGCTTTAAGATTTAGGACATGTTATGGAAATCTACAATGATGATCCAAGGAGCATCTTCCTCCATGTGATGATCGATGACGTCAGTTTGCCATGCATTTTACTTGACACAATGGTGCTAAAAAGCCAAGTTGAAATTGATTTTATGCCACCTTTTGTTATCCACAAATCCAATAGTGATAAAGACTTTCAACTAGGAATGTGAATGAATGTGCCAGTGCAAGTGGGAAGATTAAAGCAACTCACCAACTTCTTGGAAGTACCATAGATTTAGAAAGACGATGTGATATTAATGGGGCGTATTTTTCTCAAGATATCTGGAGCTATTCTTGATGTTGAATAATGCAGTTACACTTAGGTTAGGAAATGATTATATGTATCTCAACGATGGTGAAGAGATGGACGATTATGTCAATGAAACTATTATGATGAAGATTATGAAGGGAGAACTCCCATCGAGATGAACACCCTGAAAAATGCGATGCAAATGCTAAGAATGATAAAGATGTTGAAGATGTCAATAATGATGACGAATCGGCTGATAGTCGATTTGACTCGCTTAAGCAAAATGACGAGTGATTTTATCTCCCAATTTGAGCCAATGACTATAAATAAAAGCCCTTTAGGGGTGGCAGCCCATACTCTATCTTTATGTTCAGTTTTAGTAGTAAGATTAGTTTTTTTCTATTTTCTCAACTTTTGACTCTTATAATGGAAGTATTTAAAGATTACAATCCTGAATTAATTTCATGTAAGGGTTGATTGAGCCAATGCTTTTCCATATTAATACTCCTAGAATTGCTAGTATATTTATTCAATCTCCTTTTAAGTCTCTTTTGGGATATCCCTAATAAAGAGGGGATGACCGGGTCATTTTTTAGTTGACTTACAATTCAAATTTTATTTTCATGATTTTTCTTATTGAATACTGATCAATTCTATCTTAATTATGATTTCTATGTGTGATAATTAATAAAATATTGAATATATTGGATAAACAACTAGAAATGACATAGCGATAGCAATTAACATTAGGAATCAGTAGGTAAATTGCTAGCAGTTTGCATGTTTTTAAGTGAAAATTGACTCTTCTATCTGTCAACGATTTTAGCTTTATAATAGGATTTGCGGAACTTATCACTGGACCACTGAGACTAATCTTTAGCGATTTCATTAGTAATATGTCAACGATATCACTTAAACCCCGATTTGCTGAGCACAAATCCATGTTTTTAATAAATAGAACCCCAAATTGCTAATAATAAACCCTTTCACACATAAAACCACAACACTCATTCGACTGATTAATTTATTTTCACTTAGATTCAACCTTTCAAAGCTTAAATTAAAGCTTATTTAAGTGCATCCCACCTTGCTTAGGAATTTTTCAACCCTATAAATTTTGAATTCTAGTTCATACAACCTAATAAAGGCTTGGTGAGTGTTTTTCGAAATTAAGGCTTAGAGAAGGGGGTCTAGGGAGCTTATAGAGCATTTTCCTTGAGAGATTAACTGTCAAGAAATTAATGAATCTATACTCTAACATCCTTTTGATTTTGACATCTTAAACAAAAAACTAATTTTGATGATGTTTTCAATAAATTTAATGTTTTTTGTTTTTTTTATTATTGCAAATCGTTGTTCAAAATGGGTTTTTATATAAATTTTCAATTTGAATATGGGTTTTCAAATGGTTTTGGAGTTTCTACGTATTTTTCCAATATATACATACTTATAATAGGGATATATGGATACAATTATTTTATACATATTACTTTGAACTCTTTCGAGACACTATGCTAAAATCTTTTCACATACTTGTTTTCCTTACCTTATTAGTATAGATTTTTAAATACATGATTTCAATTTTTTATTTCATCATAGTTGAGTTACTCTATGATGGACGGAGGTAGAGGAAGAGGTAGAAGTAGTAAACAAGACATGGGTAAGGGGGTAGTGCAAGTAAAACAAAAACAAAAATATGCAGGCCACCTAATGAATATTATACTATTCGAGGTTGGTATTAGAGAACCTAGACCCAGGAGGGCTGAACTTCAAGAATAATCCCATTGTAATCTAGTGAGGAAGAATATTATGATAATCTGAACCCCTAGTGACTTAGTGCCTTTTGAATCTTATTTTTTTGTGAGACCTAAAGCTCAAAGGAGATACTATAGTAATAAAAAAAGAGTCATAATTCCTAAGAGATGGTTCAATATTCAAATGTGATTAACTATGAGAAAAAAATTATGAGCATCATACGAGATAGAGGATGGGAGCGACTTCTACAAGACTATGCAAGAAGAGGAGAAAGAGGATTTTCATAAATTGTATGACAATTTTATACAAATGGGCATGTTAGTTGGGAATGCAACAAATTAGTAGGAAAAATAATGAAGACTGATACTTCACCCGCGAGGTTGAGTAGATTTTTTAATCTACCATATAACAGATAGAGAATGGATGAGGATTATCCAAATTTCATTTACGAATATAAGGAATCCTATATCTTTCTGATAACCCAAGACATGTTAGATATACCTTAGGGGATGAGATTTGTGCTTGTTAATAAAGGACACATATAATTTATTACACCACTTATTTTAGAAAAATTATAAAGAGTTGGAGTTAAATAATAGATGCATGTTTTTATCCAACCAAGAAACATTTTGAAGTGAAGAACCCTAGAGCTACTTTATTGTACCATATAGCAATAAATAATAGTTATATTGATGTTGGGAAAATTATATATGATTATATGAGGGCTTCCATGCAGACTATGAAGAATAAAGGACTACCGTTCCCAATTTTGATAGTGATTTGTGTAGGAAAGCTGGGGTAGGTTTCGAAACTGAATTCGATGTATTTCGTTAGAGGACCATAAATGATGCAAGAGTATAACGAATGATAAAGGTAGTAGGATACAATGAATCGAATAATGAAAGAGAATCGTTTAATGCAATAAATGCGAGATAAGCAAGAGGGTTAAGTAGAACTAAAAATAGTAAGAAAATAACGGAAGACATACAAAGAGCGGCAATATTAATGGGTCTAGTGAATGTACTGAATGTTGCTACGAGTTTGGCACAATCTTCATCATAACTTAAAAAGAGACGATTTTATGGGACCATATTTTCTTAATTTATGTGTAGCTTGATGAATATTCATCGCAATAAAAAAATGATAGTAACAAATTTGAGGACTTTACAACACAACCTTTCAATGTTTGAGAGAAGACATGATAGTCGTTTGCAAGAATCAAGGGGAAACGTCGACATCCCATCTCTGCAGTTCCAATTTCCAATAGGGACTTATAACCGAGTTGAGTGGTATGTTTCCCAACCTTTTCCAAGATTAGAAGAAGATGATACCGCTGACGATGGACTTTCCTCAGGATAGTGAAGTGTGTATTTCTTATTTTCTCTTGTATGTAATGAATGAACGAATGACACAATGTATTGCTCTTAGTGATATTTTGTTAACAAATATAATATGTTCCCCTTTGTATTCGATTCATTTGAAAATTGTTGAATTAAATATGTGCATGTTTATTTATATTTTAATTACATATATCGATTCGTTTATGCTTCACGTGATACATTTGTTATGTTGAAAATCCAACCTAATTTTAAAACCATGAGGACAAGGTTTTGAATGAGCTTGGGGGTATTTTAGGTGAAATATTACAATGATATCGAAGAAAGGAAAGAAAGATAGAAAATAAGTTCAAAATTTTGGATACAATATTCAGGTAAATGGATGAAATTTATCAAATTTCTTTCGACCTCAAGTAAGCACAAATTTCGTTTTACTTTTCTAGTTAAAAAGATAAAGAACATAGAATAGATTTTTGAATGCAAGTGATATTTTTACTACCCAAGTAAATTACATTATAGAAGTAATCAATTTTTATATTCTTTCTTATTAACTTTACTGTTTGATGTGTACATTAAGTTGAATACCTTGTGTTAATTATGATAATAGGTTGAAGATCGAAATAATAGCACAAGATGAACAAGACAAATTTCTAAGAAACTTGTGATACAAAAGCTATTGAATACGTATTTTTATAGTATATATATAAAGTTATTATGCCACAATTGAAAGAGGAAAGGAGTTACAAACAATGAGTTTTTTAAAGTTAGAAAGAACTCTTTTTTCAACTTAGTGGATGGTGAAAAGTGTTAACAAGAGTTTAGAAATATATAGAGAGTCCTATATATTTCAAAGGAAATGGAGTAGGGAATCTACATGAAAAAATGTGAGAATGTCCAAAAGAAATAGAGCAATTACTCAAAAGCGAAAGCAAAAGAAATATAATAAGAAGAAATAATTAGGATGAAGAAGAAAAGAAAATTAGAGATGAAAAAGATGGATGTTCATAAACTCCACAAAGAAAAAATTTAACTCGAGTACTTAAAGCTAGAGTTCAATGAAGTATTTCTTAATTAAACATGTTTTAAGTAATATATTCATTAGGATCTTGGTAAAATTCCTATTGATTTTAATTATGGCACTAACATAAAGTATTTTCTAAAATTAAAATTAACTAGTGATCTTTGTGTTTTGAGATTTTATACTAGTTATTGTACGCTTGATGCTTGCCAGTAAAGATTGAGAAAACCTATATTTTGTACTGGCCTTAGTAATGAACTTTATGTTCTGAAGAGTGTTGCATTGGGTTTATTGAGTTATCATTAAATGATGTTTCATTTTATCTAAATCATTCTATTCTATCAGAAATTTCAATTACTTGTGGGTATTATGTTTTCATTTGAAAATAACTTCTACTTTAAAATTTTATTTTATTTAAAGTTAAGATGAACGAGATTGAAATTAGTTTAGAAAGAATAAAAAAAAGAATATGATTAAGGGTATTCCTTTGCTCGCGCCAACAAAGTGCAGAGTTTTGAGGTATTTGACAAGTCAATTATTTGACATGTTTTATAGTGTAATTTAGATTGATTTCATATATAAATGATTAAGGTTATTCCTTTGCTCGAGACTACAAAGTGCTGAGTTTTGGGGTATTTGACAAGTCAATTATTTGACATGTTTTATAGTGTAATTTAGATTGATTTCATATATAAATGATGATATTACGCTAGGTATTTTCTTGTTTTTACGATTTTAGGTTTTAAATAGGAAAAGTAAAAAATGAAAGAAAGTAGGAAGAAGAGCAAAACAATCAACTGGAAAAAGAAGTCCAATGATTAGCCACTGATTTGAATTTACAATAAAAATCACCACTTAAATCGGTAGTAGAAAAACTCAGCAAATCCAGAATGAATTGAAGAATCCACTAGAAATCACTAGCTAAATCAGTGGAGTACTAAGAGCTATACTTAGTAATTAATTTAGCAATTTGTGCACAATTCGGGAATCGCTGATAAATCACTAAGACCTTTCACGGATTCTTATATAAAAATGAAGAATTTTTATTTATCTAGAATATGTACTCTTAGGAAAACTATTAATAGGACCAGAGAGCTACAAAATTACTATTTCTTTTCTCTCTTATTCTCTATTTAACTTTACATTACTCTTCTTTTGTCTTTTAAGTTTAATCTTATTTGTGATGCAACATTGGAGCTTTGATTAAGAGGTATTTATTAATATATTCATTATGTCTTTTAATTATATTTTTACATTATTTATTTCCAGCATGATTAAGTAGTTAGTTAATATAAACAAACCCTAGACATGTAATATACTTTGAATTGTTCTGTCTTTATAATTATGGAATCAGGTACTTAATGCTTTAAATAGATTCATACGTGTCAATCACAAATTAAATAAGTTGTTTTTGCATATGACAACTAGTGATTCTTTTTATTGAATACATAGTTGCCATTATATTCCTTAAGATAAAGTGTCTTAATCTATGTCTATAGTTAATGACAACAATTATGAAAGTAGTAACTATGATTAATTTATAGGGCTTTTCCCAAGTAGATGTTCTAAGTGATTATGTTCTAAGTTGTTTATTATGCAGCTTTCGTTAATATTGGCTTAAATTAGACATGTTTTTCATTGGGTGTAATGATATCATATTTCTATGGTGTTGCGTTTTATCCAATAAGTAGATTTATTATGACAAGAATGTGGCATTCCCATTGAATTTAGAAAAATCAGTGGCTGCCTAAAGGCTATCAACTTATTATGTATTATGATTTAATGATTCTAATATTCCATGTGATATAAATGTAACTTGGCTATGAAGTAATGGTATGTTCTAGCATTTGAAAACATTCGGAGTATATTGCAATGTTTAGTATAGATTTGTTTAGAAATTTTGTTTACATTGATTTATTAATTATTTGAATGTTAGTTTGAATTATATTAGACTAGTTTATTAAGATTTAAATTGTTTATGGTATGGTTATTTTAATTAATTAATTATTTTGTTTGCATATTATTGTTATTATTTAATTCTTCTTTAATTAAATTAATTAATTTAAAACAAGTTAATTTCTGTAAAACTTTAGGTTAACTTAATTCTTAAGAGAGTTGAAAAATCCCTTTATAGAACATTCCCATTTACCACTACTACAACATAATAGTAAAATATAGGAAGTTATTATGCACGCTTGATATATTTCAAATGTAACCTAACTTTAAAAAGATAAACAATAGCCATTGATGTTCCTCAAGGTACGTGTGGACCTAATGACAAAGTAAATCGTATTAAAGTGTGTGTTATCAAGGATGAGTTAGTGGTGGATAATGGGGCTAAGGACATGATTTGGGCCATAGGATTAACTTAGTGATGGGTGTGGATTTTAAAACCAAGGGCTTCAACTTAAGTGGAATTACATTCAATTCATTTAGTTTTATCAAGAGAAGAAATTTTGAGATTTTGATGGATGGATTTCCAAGAAGATCAAAGCATTTGAGCTCAACTTCATTAAATAAAATAAGTTATTTAACATAAGGAATCAAGCAGCAATCTAAGTAACTAAATCTCCTTCACCTATGTTATCAATTTATGATGCATTGGTCTATAATAATATGGATTTCATTTAAAACGAATTTGGAAACTTTTTCCACCTATTTTAAGAGCCAATCGAAGCACCTAATGAGTTGTGGAGTCGTGATTTTGAATTTATAAATTTTTAACCAATGGTTAAGTTTTTCTTGTAGAAACCTATTTTCTCAAATTTTTATTTGAAGATGTGTTTGTTTTTATAGACATGCCTACGAGTAATCACTAGTGCGCACATTCACTTCATGACCCTCTCGTCGCACTTCCTGTACGGGCTTTTTATTGTTTAATTATTTATTTTCTGATTATAGACTTCTATACGAATTACCTTTTAATAATACAACCTATAAAATTCATTAAACATTCCAAACAAACATAAATCCTCATGCAAACAAACACACACTCTAATCGAGGTACACAAAATTTAACCACGAGCTTAATTTAGGATAATTAGGATTTAGATTAACACTAATCATCTACTTAAGGTAATCGGTCATTACTGTCTCCCTAATTTAAACCAATTTAATCCTCGAAATTAAAGTAAACATAAAATTACCAATAGTCTCAAAGAGAAATGGAATCTGGTCGTTCATACAAGACTCCCACTTTTAAGTTAGACCTCATTTTTGTGAAATCTCCATTTAACCCCAAACAAAAGAAATCTATTTGGTTTTTCGCGTCTAAATCTTACGATCAAGTATCTGAATCGACTGCTCATCGTATGATAAGTCTTCCCGAAGATCGAATTCATTCCGATCAATCCTTGGTGTGAATTGAGTCACTATTTTGCAAAGCATAGACACGTAGAAGACAATATTAACTTTATCTAACTGAAGGGGGTCACTATAACTTGTGAGCAACAAGACTAATTCATTTATGCACTCTAAATGGCCAGGTGTATCTTAGAGCTAGCTTACCTTGCAATCCAAACATGTACAATCCTTTCATAGGTGAGAATTTTAATAGAATGAAATCTTCTTTTGAAAAATAGAAAATCTATTTAAGTTTATTAGCATATATCTTTTTCGTTACCTATGCCTTAGTCAAACACTGTCGATTCTGCTCAATTCTCTTTATGCAGTCTTCAATCAACTCTAGCCCTGACAAAACTGTATCGCCGATGTTTGCCTAACATATAGGTCAAAGACAAGGTTGACCTTACAGAGCTTCTAAAGGAGCCATTCTAATGCTAGCTTGATAGCTATCATTATAAGAGAACTCAAACAGAGGAGTGTATTTATTCATGCTACAACCAAATTCTAAGAAACAAGCTCAAAGCATATCCTTTTGCATAAATATCAATCGCTCAGTCTGTCTGTCAGTTTGCAGATGGTATGTTATATTGAGGTTATGAAGAGTTCCCAGCAGTCTTTATAATTCAGTCCATAGTCTAAACATGAATCTCAAATCTCCATGCAAAGTAGTAGAGACTGTAACTCCATGAGATCTCAAACATCTCACATATGTACACCTTACAAAATTGATAAATATGATATTGCGGTGAAATTTGCAAGGAATGTATAGACTTTGCTAACATATCAACTACTACCCATGCTACATCGGGCGTACGCAACCTTAACTTGCCGACAAATCTCACATTTATTTACAAACTCAACAATATTAGCCTTCATCGTAGGCCACTAACAAATTTGTCTCCTGTTGCGATACATCTTAATGTTATTTGGATAAATTGAGTTAAGAGATCTATGAGATTCCCATTGCAACTCTTGCCTCAACTGATCTTGAGCTCGAATCCTTAATCTATTCCTGAACTATAACGCACCATCATCAGAAACTGACCAATTAAGATGATCTCCACTAGCTGCTAACCTATGACATATTTATAATCTTGATAGCTTCTGGACAACCAATCACTTGCTGAATCATCTCCAGTTCAGCCTGAATTTGAGAACAAAAGAACATATTAGTAGCTTTAAAACTAGCTATTTTAGTTTATGATGTGCCAACTGGACTTTCACATATCATCATCACTTACGCTTCCTCAAGAACTTTTAAATGAGAAACTTTTGTTGTAGCTATATTCTCTCTTCCTATTTTTCTCCCACTTAAGGCATCAATAACGAGATTTGCTTTGCCTAGATGGTATTCTAGAGTGAAACCCTAATCCTTAAGAAACTCAAGCCATCTACGCTGCTCATATTCAACTCACTACAAGTAACCAACTAATTCAGACTCTTATGATTTGAAAATACTCTAAATTTTTTCACCATACAAGTAATGCCTCTAAATCTTCAAGGCAAACATAATTGCTACTAGCTCAAGATCATGAACTAGATAATTTCTTTCATAAATCTTAAGTTGCCTTGAAACATAAACTACAACCCTACCTTCCTACATCAGCACACACCCTAAACATGAATGAGATGCATCTTTACGAATCACTAATTCCTTTCCTGATTCAGGTAATGTAAGAACAAGTGTCGTAGTCAAACTATCCTTAAAATCTTTAAAGGCAGCCTTGCACTTATCATAGCAAATAAAGTAAACATCGTTCTATGTTAGCCGAGTCATTGGTAGAGCAATAAGAGAGAAACCATCAATGAATTGTTTGTAATAACCTACTAACCCAAGAAAGCTCTAAACCTCTAGCACTGTAGTAGGAGTATAACAATCCTTGATTGCCTCAACTATCGCTAGATCAACAATTATACCCTTAACATTAACCATATGTCTAAGAAATTTAACCTTTCAAGACCAAAACTCACACTTACTAAACTTAGCATACAATTGATTATCTTTTAGTGTCTACAATGTAACTCTGAAGTGGTGCAAATGCCTTTTTTGAGTCTTTGAATAGATCAAAATATCATCAATAAGCATGACGATGAACTGGTCAAAATAAGGTTTGAACACCCTATAAATCAAGTCCCTGAACATAACACGAGCATTGGTGAGACCAAACGACATCAATGTGAACTCGAAATGCCCGTATCAAGTACTGAAAGTTATTTTTTAAGTATCCTCATCCATGAGCTTTAATTGATTATAACTAGTCCTCAAATTAAACTTCGAGAAATATTAGGCACTCTTTGACTTATCAAACAAGTCATCGATCATGGATGATAGGTATTTGTTCCTGATTGTCACCCAATTAAGTTGTCTATAATCAATGCACATATGTAAGGTTTCATTTTTTTCCTTCACAAAAGAATTGGTGCTCCCTATTGTGACATAGTAGAATGGATAAACCCTTTCTATAAAACTCCTCAAGTTGAATCTGCAACTCATAATTCCTTTGGTGCCATATGGTACGAGGAATATATATATGTTTGGTGGCAGGAATAAGATCAATGATGAAGTCAAATGGAGAAACCTTTAAAATTTCACAAACCATGAGTATCTTACACACCTTAAGTTCTTGACAAGACTCTCCAAATATAACAACTCCCATCATAACCTCTAAGTCTCGAGGAGAAGCTTCCATTCCATGAGTTGCAAGTCATAAAGGATTATAGACTTTATAAACTATAATTTCATAAAGTTAAGGGATCTGAAAGATTGCCCACTTATGATAATAGTCAATACTAGCATGATATGTCGATAACCAATCCATTCCTAGTAGTACATAATAGTCCAAGAGCTACATTACCCTCAGTTCAATTGGGAGTTTGTTTTCCCAAATTTTAAGTACACATCCTTTGCAGATCAAGTTAGCATAAACCTCCTCACTCACTATTGTATTGGCTCTAATAGGTTTCAATCTCAACTCATCAACTATTGCACTACTAATAAAGGAATGAATAGAACCGACATTGATCAAAACATGCATATCTGGACTACAAATGTTTAATATACCTTCCACAAGCCTCCTATTAGCATCTGGGTCTGACTCGGCCGCTGCACGAGTCTCTCCTCATTTTGGTTGTGCTATACTGCCTACCAATATGGCCGGTGGCACAGAACATTTTCTCTGAATATGTACTGCCTGCCCACAACGATATTATATCATAGAAACCCTATAAGAAAACCACTAGCCTGTGAAGCCTACACATATCCATTTAGTTTCTATGATGATTATGCCCTACTTTTTCCCTTACCTTTAGACTGAGGTAATATAAAAGGTGGTTTGGCTACTAAAGTCTAAGAAACAAATGGAACTAGTGCACTAACAAATTTCATCCCCGTAGAACCTGACTGCGTAGCTACTCCAATTACACTCCTTTTCATCTTATTTGGCCAAAATTAAGAAAATTTCTTCATTCTCTAACTCCTAGGGAACTATGATACTAATGGTAGCATAAGTACTATTCTAGAGGGTTTGGCTAATATGGGTGCTTCCACTTCCATTGCACTCTCGAATATAAAAACATAGTTAGTGCCAGGATGAGAGGAAGCTAAAACTTGAATCTCATAATTTAGCTCACCAAGAAACATATCTATTTTGTTCTCCTATAACTCCACCATCTCTAGAGCGATTTCACTCAATCATTTTAGCCTCTGCTCATATTTATATACATGCATAGCTCCTTTACTCAAGTTAATAAACTAAGTCTTCATCTTGTTCCAAACTGATTTTCAAAAATATTTCATATAAAACACGGTCCTAAACTTTGGCCAAGTAATGAAAGTCTTCCCTCTTATGTCTAGGGAATTTCACCCCTTCCGTGCAGAATCAATCATTAAAAATGTGACTAGTTTAACCTTAAATAGGTCCTTTACATCCATAGCAACAAATCTTTATTCCATCTCCAATATCCATGTCTTAGCTACCCCTTCCTCCATTGTAGCATTAAACCTCATAATGGCATATTTCATAAATTCCTTGCGAGTTTTAAGAAATGCAACCTTCTCAAAATCAACTACAACTATTGCAGTTATCTTCGGCACCTAAGTTTGTATTAAAACTGGCTAAGCTAGAGCTGATATCGTCTTAACTCCTCCCTCAACTATACTAACCTTGGGACTAATTTTAGGTTGTACCTTAGGTTGTTGTACTGGTGGTTCCATCAATGCCATTAACATGGCCATCAATTTGGCAAAAAACTCCAAAAGTTCCTTCACTTGTTGCTCTATTCTAGATTTCCATTAATCTTTTGTTTCCCTGTTACCCTGAGATCCAGGCCTCGCGAACCCTCTCCTTGATTCACTATTATATTCTGAAGTCAAATGAGAGATAAGATCATTTCAGTAACATTATGATAAAACAAGGAAATAATATCTATATAATAAATAATAATATGTGTAGCAAATAACATATCTTAGTGGATGAAACTAAAGATGGAGTGAATAGGAAACTCAAAGACAAGTAGGAGTAGCACCAATTGATACAAAGATTAGGGAAGGGCGGTTGCGATGGTTTGGTCGCCTGCAAAGACGACCTATAAATGCACCAACTAGAAAACTTGACTCAATAGAAACTGTAGAAATTTGACGAGGTAGGGGCACACCAAAGTTAACATGGGATGCATTAATTAAGAGAGATTTGAATGGTTTGCAAAGCTCACCATCAATTGCACTTAATCGAGCACAATGGAAAAGTTTGATCCATGTAGCCGACCCCAGTTAATTTAGGACTGAGGCTATGTTGATGTTGATGTTGATTCACCCCCTAAAACATAATGAGAATCATTTGACATACCCTAAGGTTATTCAAAACTAGAGACAACTCTCACAGTTAGTAAATTGAGGTTTCGGTTCTAAGGATATGATATCAACTATTTTGAAAATCATTCGAGAGTAAAAATGAGCTCAAAGCCTCATTTATGATTTCAAACTATATCAAAGATACCATTTAATTCTTAAGTGATAAACCTTAGGTTCTAATATCAACCTGTAGCATCCCGTACCTCGATTAGGATGATACTTCGCTTCAATCCCAAATTAAGCTATGGTAAACCAACCAAAGTTAATTAGAGCCAACAGCCTCTCCGTTTGTACCTAAGAAGCTCAAGCTGCATATTGATATCACATAAATAACGCAAAATATATGCAGCAAAAAATTAAAACCTTTTAATAATAAAATGATATACATAAATACAAAGCCTATCGAAATCCAAAACTTGATTATAAACTTCCCAACCCAGTGCACAACAAATTAAGTTAAAGATGTATACATCTAAGAAGGCTCATTACATCGTAAATAAGATATTAGGACACCTAAATCCTCTATTTTCCTTTCGAGGAATTGCTAAGCTGAGAACATGAAATATTGAATTTAGGGTGAACAATCCATCTTGCTCAGTAAAGATTCAAAGAGCCATCAACATTCCATGTAATAGTAATGAACAATATGCAATAACAATATGAACCATTGTTAAGTAACAGGATTATTAAATGCTTATAATTCAATAAATAACAAATGCAAGTCCAACTATAATTGACTGTTACACTGTGATTCCTATTTTATTTGTAAAACTAGGGTTGATTACCCACTGACACTATTAATGTAATTGTTAGACCAACACATTTGTCGAAATGCTGTCTAATCAATCCACTAATGTCCAATTGTTCTATCTCAATCCCTCTAGTGAATATGTCATCCATACAACCTATCTAATTAAGTAGGAGTCACGTATAGGCCAAGAATGTAACGACCCGTTACCTTATGTTGGTGATTAGTAGTAATCGAAATCCCAATTGATCCGAGCTAGGCTCTTGATTAACTTCAGCGTACCCTCGAATAGTGTGTGCGAGCGTTTGCATGATGTATGATGTTTGTTTGAATTCTTAAATCAATTTATATATAGGTTGTCCTATAATACGAAAATTATACACTAGCCTATAAATTGGAAAATACCCAACAAACTAAGGTTTACTGGGACATCAAGTGTGACGAAGGAGTCATGGCAAGAGTATACACGCTCAAGGACACTTGTAGGCATGTCCTGTGAGTTTATTAGTGAATAATTCGAAATATATATATATATTTATACGTTTATATATATATAAATATATATTAGAAAATAAAAGAATATTAGAAATATATGGATTATCGAATCGTCTCGAACGAAGTGTAAGTGGTTGATGTGTCAAATTTCATGTCACTTTACGCTGTGTCATTTTAACACATTAACCACGCGATCATTCTTTAGATAGCACAACACGTATCTCGAGATAACCTATATATATATATATATATAAACAAAAAAGTTGATCGTTATCCTCGGATCATTCGAGAATTTGCGAGAAAGAAGGTTCAACTTTAATTTCGGATCGAAGGGCACAATCTGGGAGCTGAATTAATGTGAATGAGGAGCTTAATCGAATCAACAACATGAGATCAATGTTTAGGTATGATTTGTTCATGTGTTTGTTGAAGTTCAATTCAATGGTGATACTATAATTTTAGTTAATTATGCGATTTGATGATTAGAACTAGTTTATATCTTATAAAAGGTCCTCTCGGATCATTTAGGATTGTAATTGTTGAGTTTGGAGTGTTTTGGTCCAACTCTGGATTATTCGAAGTGTGCTGCGCATAACGCACTAGGCATTGGCAATAACACACTATGCATACTGAGGAAAAGGAGTGACATATGAATGTCGCAATATCCATGTTAAGTAGAGCGCTATCAGACCCTAGAAGTGTGTATGAAGTTTAGTAGTGCGAATAGCACACTAGCTTTTGGACATAACACGCTACCCACACTCAGATTAGTATAAAACTGATTGGATTTTGGTGTTTTCTCGAGAGATTTGGGTTTAGGGGTTCTAATTAAAGTATATTAGACCTAAATTGACAACAAATGATTAGTGATAGGTTGAGGAACAATGAGGAAATGTGAGATGACTGAGATCTTAAGGAATTTGGGAAAAAGAGACTTAAACCCGAGTTACGTATGAATTCGGTTATTTATCAATATTGTCTGGCTACTTAGTATATATAGCCTATGTAGTTATTGGATTGAAATGGGGGATTACGTACACCGTGATGGTTTTTCTTATGAACGAAAAATGATGTCTAATATGATTCATGAAAGTAAGATCCTAGAATTGAGATGAGGTAATATTGGAGAGGTGTTAACATCCCAGCCTATATGTAACATCGTACTCAGTTAATAGGTTGTATGGGTTACATATTAACTAGACGGTTTAGTATAGAACCATTGGGCATTAATCAATTGCCTAAACATCACATATGATTGGTATGTTGGTTTAGAACTCGTATTAATGGGTTTAGTAGGTAATGGGCCATAGTTTTATAAATAAAATGGGGGTCACAGTGTAATAGTCCAAAGACATTTGCTTTGCATCCAATTATGTATTTAATTTATATGATTTCCATATTCTTGTTAAATATCATTGGGGCATGTTGTTATTGCATGATATCCTTGAATATTATACGGAATGTTGATGATTAGTGTGAATCCCTACTTAATAAGCTAGTTGGAGCACTCATCCCAATTAGCATTACAGAAAGATCCGACGAGCGCTACAACTACAGGATGGAGAAGTTATAAGAGTGTTGAATTTCTCTTCGATGCAATGACTTTTTATGGTCTTATATATTATTGAATTTTGATTTTGTAATATAACAAGGGATGGGTGATTATATAATCGAGGTTTATTCCAGTTTGTTTTTAATATTATATATCTTATTTTATTTATCGAAAAGATTTTCAATTTTCAATGAGTATACAAATTTGTTTTATTTTGATAATCGATATACAATCGTGCCTTTTAGTTATAGGTGGTAAGGCTATTGGATCTAGTTAAGTCTAGAAAGGTTAATCTGGGCTTAATTAGGGTTTCAGGCTAGGTATTGCCCTTATCAGGTTAGGGGATGCTACAATTTGATTTTAGAGCTATAGGTTTTAAAACCTTAGTTAACCTTAGTTTATAAAACTTGATTTCATTATTTTGAGATTTATTAGAATCAAGGAACATATCTGATACAAAAAGGTTCAAAGTACAGGTTTAAGAGCTTTGTTACTCTGAATAACTCTGATACAGTGTGGTGCCGGAGTTTATGATTTATCACTATTAGGAATAAAGTGATAACAGTGATACAGTTGGGTATGATAGACAAAGCATTGACCATACATTTACTTTTTTGATGATGTTCAAAGTAAATCTTAGCCTAATAATGGAACCTAAGTTTATCGACTAAAAAATGGTCTCGAGTTACGAATAAGCTTAGGGTTTGATAAATTGTTTTTATTGTGATTTTGAGGGTTAACCAAAAGATAAAAGACAAAAATATGTTCTTTGTTGTGTATATTATATCTACGTGGTAGATATAAGAATTATGTCTTTTGTAAACAATATTAAGATGGTCAAAGTCCATCTATTTCTCATGATATGAGAAGGTGTTTAAGGTAAGTGCTCCGGAGACGCTTAACCTTGAGGATAGATAAAATGGAAAAACATAAAAGAAGTTAGAAATTTGAAATGAAACTCTTCTCCAAGTAATATCTTTAATGGTTTTTTTTTCTTGATGATATTATTAAATAAACAATAGTCGTTGAAGAAGTATCGATTTGAATAGCAAGTGGTTTATTAGTAAAAGACCGTTAAATCTATAATATAGCACCCGGTTGGTAAGATATCTAAGTCTGATTTATTAGACTGGTATAATGTAAATTAAGGAAAATGAGTGGTCAATGAACCTGATGATTTGGGGAATCCAAGGATTAATGTATAGTAGTCAAAATGGGTATTAATTACTCAAAATTGACAACTCCTGAAAATGAGTGGAATAAACATTTTCTAGAGGTAGTCGAGATTTGATTTTCACAATGAAATGATCAAAGCTAAGGATATATATATATATATATATATATTTATAAGATGATTGCAGGCGGGTGCTGGATCATTTTAAATTGATGATGGGAATCACTACAACTTACTAGAGCTCATACTATTTTCATAAATTAAGGGTGTGAAGTGACGGAAAACCCTATTGTAATGAAGTCATTATTATGGTATCGATAATAACATGGAATCTTTGAACACTTAAAAAAGGCACGAGCAATTACTATATAGAATTGTAAATTGTTAAAGGTAAGTTAGTTTAGACCAAATTTTTGCAAATGCTAGTGCTAAGTTTCAAAGGATAATAAATGTTAAGAGTGTTGAATATTAATAGTGAATCAAGGGATTTGATAATGATTGAGACAATATGAGGTTGTCCTATATTCAACTCAATTGTAAAAAGAGGAAAGTAAACTTGAAATATTTGAATATTAGAAACGATTGATCCTTGGATCTGTGATATCATCGTGTGATTTATATAGTTAACTCAAGTATGTAATGGTTAGAAGTTTAAATCGGACATAAGGATACCTTGGAGGAAGGTGAAAGTACAATGTTTGCTAGACAAAACATAAATTATGGAAGAAGTTAGAGGTTCATGGTAAGACTTCTAATCTAGGTAAAAATGTGTACGTGATACAATAAAACAATATTGTGACTCAAATTGCCAACTATATATAAATAGTTTCAAATTTGGGAGAAGAACTATTGGAAACTGATAATCTCGAGTTAATAAATTAAAAGGAAAGCTTGTTAAGGGTCTTTTAATCATTCTTTGAGATTAATAAAAATCTTAAAGGAATTATTAAAAAACAACCTAAGAATATGACACCAGTGGATTAGTGTAAGAGTAAGTAACAAATTTCAAACTGTGGAAGTTCGAAAAATGGATATTATTAGAGTGATAGAAAATGAAGGCAAGAAATTTACCTTTAAACTTTCATAAGTATTAGGAATTCGCTCTGAAACATCATTCATCAAGGTGATTGTGTTCACAATGCTTTGAAAAGAAAGGGACAGAGGCTATAGTAATAATAAAATTTGTTGAGTAATATCTTTTCGGTGAGATATTTACTGATAACAAAATAGAAGTCCAGCACAGGCACATCATCAGCTGAGTTGTCTGAATCATTAGCTATAAGTTTAATTTTTAGAGCTCAGGTTGGAGTTGAGCAAATAATGATTGAAATGAGTGATGTATTATTGAAGGAGATTGATTGAGATCATCATGTAGGTCAAGGATGACTACTAATTATTAATGTTGGAAAAGATGATCTCAAAAGAAAACGTTACACCTGTAAGGAAAGTTCTTAGAACTTGAAACGAATAGTAAGGCAAGAATGTTGTGAGAATCTCCTTGATTTCTTTAATACATTTATTCAAGTCAAATCCAAATTTCATTGTGATGAAAATGAATAGTTGGTCACCTAAAATGAAAAAACAATTGACGGTATCAAGTTTATAAAGAAATATGAGATATATCAGCATGTAGAAACTGAATAATTTTAACTTGGAGGGTTACATTGTTCTTACTTATATGAATGATATTTCATGCTCAGAAATTCATGATGAATTAACCTAAGTTTTGGTGACAACTGAGGTTATTGATATAATTGTAAAATTTACAGAGTTTGGAAACTTCTTGCTAGTATTGTGGTTTAAATCCATGTGGAAAAGTAAATGAAATGTTTGTGTGTGGAGGAGTTAAGAGTTATGGAGAACCAGTATTTTTATTTCGGTAAGGAACCAAAAATCGGCTTCTTAGGAGGGAATTAATGTATAATAGCTAGGAAGGAACTTTCTCAATTTGAACACAATATATATCTAAAGTTGACCAAGCTTTGTAAAGAATACAGTTTTCGAGTTTATGACTTGGAAAGTATGAATTACTGGAAGAAATATTTACTGCGAGTTCTCTGATGTTGGGTTTAATAGGCTATATATAAAATTAAGGTATTTACCTTAACAAAAATTTTATGCTTTACTTTGTAGTTAAACAGTGTGGGATGAGAAGTAATGATAAAAACTTATTGGAGCCTGAGAAATTTAGAACTACATAGAAAGGCGTTATCAAACTGTCAGTATACAGTTGCAGCTCAGGTATATGGAGAAGATGTAGCTATTAATAAAATTTCTCAATTTGAATTTCATGAGGAAATGACGGTGATGATGATTTGTGTGAATTTAGTTGACATATCATTAACTGGGAGATCTAGTTTTGGAGCAACTAATTGAAACTTTTGAGTTCAAATTCAAACTAAATCATAGAAGATTCCGTGGTGATTAGTTGTTAAAAACCTAATCAGAATTATATAGAGCGTTATAGGTTAACAACTACTGTAGATGATCTTGATTAGTCAGTGTCTAATAATGTTATGTTAGGATTCAGGGATAGATTATGGAGTCCAATTCAGGATCAAGTGAGGCAGGAAGTGCCGCAGAAATCTCATTGATCTCTTTACTACACTCATTTAGATAGTGGTAAGGAATATCATGATATAAGGCGCCTTTTTATTATTAATTTGCGAAGGAAAATGATGTTGTGGGAATAATAAAGAGATATGAAATATGTTAGCAAGTTAGGGTTGAACATAAGAAACCCGAAGGTTTATTGCATTTACTGCCTATTTCTGAATGGAAATAGGGAAACAGATCAATGGATTTTGTTTCTAGTTTATCTCTCAGTTAGCATAACCACAATACAGTAAAAATTAGAGATAATATTTGATGAAGTATACGCATTTCAGGCCAATTTCAATTTGAAATCCTCTTGATTGTTTAAGAAAAACATAATTACATCAGGCGTTAGATTTCAAGGTGCTTCAGCGTCAACTATTCCAGATCGGGATCCGAGATTCACATCCAGATGATGGAGTGAATTTTTGCGACAAGTGTGGAATTGATCTTAACCTCAGTATGGTATACTATTTGTAGACAAATGGGTAATCAAAGTAATATATTTTGATGCTAGAGGATATACGTTAAAGCTTGTGTATTGAAGTTTAATAAAAAACTATAAGTGATACATTTCTTTGTGTAAGTTCATTTATAAAAATAGTTGTCAAGCTTGAATGGAATGCTCCTTTAAACTTTGTATGGTCAACCATGTCATTCATTGGAGTGTCTGGAAAGGGGTTAAAATGCAAGTTTGTTGGAGTCGGAATAAATTTAGAACTACAAAGAGTAAAGGTAGCAAATTAGCCAGCATTTGACTATAATAAAACTAAAACAAAAGAGATACGTGGATAAATATCATAGGTCGTTGGAGCTTTCAAAGGACAAATAGGTTTTGTTGAAAGTCTCACTTCTGAAAGGAGTTCTGTAAGTTTGGATTGTAAGGTAAGCTAGCTTCAAGGTGTATTGAGTCGTTCAAAGTATAGGAACTGATTAATCCTGGTACTTATAGGTTAAAGTTGCCTCCTTAGCTAGTCAGAGTTATTAACATCTTCCATAAGTCTATGTTACCAAAAAGATTTCTTTGGTTATAGTAAAATAGGAACTTCAAAAAGATGAGGAAATAACTGTGAGCGAAAATATGAGAAATAGTTCCTATTTCTCTTCGAAACTGCAGGTAATTACAAATTACTTTAATTTAGATGACAAAATTGCTTTAAATTGGGGAGACTGTAATCACCCAATACCTTAAGTTAGTGATTAGTACTAACCCAAATCCAAATTAATCCGAGTTAGGCTTTTGATTAAGTTTGGCGCACCTCGAATAGCGTGTGCATGCATTTGTATAATGTATGGTGTTTGTTTGAGTTGTTAAATAAATTTATATATAGGTTTTCAAAAATACAAAAATTATACGCAATTCAAAAAAATTGAAAATACCTAATAAACTAAGGTTCACCGAGACACCAAGTGTTACGAGGGAGTCATGGCAAGAGTGTGCATGCTCAAGGAAACTTGTAGGCATGTTTGGTGAGTTTATAGGTGAATAAAACATGATATATATATTTATATGTTTTTAAATATACAAATATATATTGGAAAATAAAAGTATATTAGAAATATATGGATTATCGAATTGTCTCGAATGAAGCGTCAATGATTGATGTGTCAAATTTTGTGTCACTTTAATATATGTCATTTTAACGCATCAATTACGATATCGGTCTCGAGATAGCGCGTCACGTATCTCAAGGAAAATCCATATATATAAACAAAAAGGTTAATCGTTATCCTCAGATCATTCAAGAATTTGTGAGAGAAAGTGTTCGACTTCGATTTCAGGTCAAAGTAGACGATTTGAGGAGTGAATTAACGTGAATTGAGGATCTTAATCGAATCAACAAGGCGATAACAATTTTTAGGTATGATTTCTTCTTCTGTTTGTTGACGTTCAATTCGATGGTGATGCTCGAATTTTATTTAATTATGTAGTTTGATGATTAGAACTTGTTTAAAACCTCATTACAAGTTCTCCCGAATAATTTGGGAGTGTAAATGTTGAGTTTGGATGTGGTTTGGGTCATGTTTAGATTTGTCAAAGCATGTCGATTCTGCTAGTTAGGTGCATAGCGCACTAGACATTAGCCATATCACACTAGGTGTATTGGGGAAGATGCCTATCATACGGATAGCTTGCTATCCATGTCTGCCAGCGCGCTATTAGACCCAAGAAGCATGTATGAAGTGCAGTAGTGCGAATAGCGTGCTAGCTTTGAGACATAGTGCGCTATCTACACTCAAATCAGTATAAAACATATTGGATTTGGGTGGTTTATCGAGAGCTTTTGGTCTAGGGGTTCTAATTAGAGTATGCTAGACCTAAATTGAAAACAAATGATTGGTGATAGGTTGAGGAACAACGAGGAAATGTAAGATGACTGGAAACTTAAGGAATTTAGGAAACAAAGACGTTAACCCTAGGTAAATACGGATTCACTTGTTTATCAATATTGCTTGGCTATTTAGTATATATAACCCATGTTGTTGTTTGATTGAATGGAGGATTATCTACACTGTGATAGTTTTTCTAATGAACAGAATATGATCTTTAATGTGATTCATGGGGGTAAGATCCTGGAATTGAGATGAGGTGATATAGGAGATGGATTAGCTTCTCGACCAATATGTAACATCTTACTCGGTTAATAGGTTGCGTGGTTTACATATTCACTAGAGGCTTTAGGATAAAAAATTTGGGCATTAATCGATTTGCTAAACATCATATAAGCATGGTTTGTTGGTTTAAAACCTGTATTAATGCCGCCGGTGTGTAATCAACCCTAGTTTTATAAATAAAATATGGGTCACAGTGTAATAGTTCGAACGCATTTGCTTTGCATCCATTTATGTATTGAATTTATATGATTTCCATATTCTTGTTAGATATGATTGGTGCATGTTGTTATTGCATGTTATCCTTAAATATTATATGGAATGTTGATTATTAGTGTGAATCTTTTCTTACTAGCAAGTTGGAGCGCCACCCTAATTAAATTAAATATTATATGAAGAAGTTATAGGAGTCTTGAACTTCTCTTCGATGTAATGACTTTCTCTGGTCTTATATATTTTTATTAAATTACGGTTTTGTAATATAACATGGGATGGGTGATTATATAACTGAGGTTTATTCCGGCTTGTTTTCAATATTGTGTTTCTTATTTTGGTTATCAAAAAAGGTTTTAAATTTCCACAATGAATATGATTTTATTTTATTTTCTATTATCGATATACAGTAGTGCTCAACAGGTGTAAGTGGTAAGGCTACTGGCTCTAATTAAGTCTGATAAGGGTAATCTAGGCTTAATTAGGGTTTTAGGCCAGGTATTATCTGAATCAGGTTAGGGGATGCTACAGGGAAGGTAACCCATCTCTTATTTAACCTATTCTCAATTCTAGGAGTTACTCTCATGAATCACATTAAACACCAGTTTTCATTTATTAAAAATATCACAGTGTACATAGTCCCAAATTTAGTCAATAAACTACATGGACTACATAAACTAAATTAGCCTTGAAATATTGATAAATAAGTGAATTCATACTTACATAGGTTTAGGTTTTTGTTTAGAAATTCCTTAACTATCGTGGTCACTAGTGCGTTCTCATTGATCAAACACCTATCACAAACCATTTGTGATTAATATAGGTACAATATTCTATATTTAGAACCCCCGAGTCAATCCCTATGACCTTTGAAAATTGTAACCAAATTATAGTAGCATTATTTTTTTCTGGGGTCGCAGCGCGATCCCTCACTTTGTGGGGTGCACTCCATCAACTAAGTTCATCCCAATTGATGAAAGGAGTACTCTCATCTACATAGTGGAGCACGTTCCACACTGCACTATCTCAATAGGGAGTAGGGTAGCAGCCACTGTCAAATCCATAAATAATCAAAATAACATGTAACACTCCCAAAATACATCATGGAGGACCTCTAATAAAGTATAAACCTATTCGTAATCAATAACAACAACAATTTATAGCGAAATCATCACAAGCTATAAAATTCATTTTAATCTTCAAAAACCAACTCAATAATAGTGATGATCTATGATTTCTAGTTGTTTGATCTCCTCAATTTAGGTTGAATTTACACACGAACCAACCCCTCATTCTCTTAAAACCCTCCCGTGCTCTTTTTTCTCACTCACTCAATCAATTTGTGAGGATAAGTTTGAAGGCTTTAGTTTATATATATGGATTTTTATCAATATACGCATCGCGCTATCTTGAAGCTGATAAAGTGATTGATGTGTTAACATGACACTTCTTAAAGTGACACACATTGACACCATCAACATTTATGCTCATCTTGGGGTGATCTGACACTCCATCAAACTTAAACCAAATTTATAGTTTTATTATATGTTTTCATATATCAATTATATATAAATATATGTACACGTTGTGTATTTTCTCACTAATAAATTCACGTTAGATGCCTACGAGCATTCTCAGGTGTGTACATTCGTTTTATGCTCCCCTCGTCACACTTGGTGTATTGGCTATTTATTCATTTTTTATTTATCAATTATAGGCTTTTATATAAATTCTATTTCTATACTACAACCTATAAAACTCATTCAACATCCCAAACAAAAACAAATAATTACATAAACACATACACGTTAATCGAGGTACCCAGACTTAACCACGAGCCTAACTCAGGTCAATTAAAATTTAGATTAACACAAATCACCCGCTTAAGGTAATGGGTCATTATAGTCAAGGACCTAGACTTGAGGACATTCTGGTAGTGTTCAAGTTTTTAAATGTGTTTTCAGAAGACTTACCTAGTTTACCACCATGGTGAGAGATTGACTTTATCATTAGTTACTACCAGGCGACATGCTTATTTCGCTATTGTCATAATACATCACTCCTAGTAGTTAGAGGAGTTGAGGAGTCAGGTCAGGAATTTAGGATAAAAGGGATTTATTACCCCTTCCATGTCATCGAGGGAAGCACCTGTACTATTCGAAAAGAAGATGAACAAAACGTTAAGACTCTGTATTGATTATAGACAATTGAATAAGGTCACAATCAGGAGCAAGTGTCCATTATCGTGGATTGATGATTTATCTGATCAATTGAGAGAGGTGTAACTTTTGTCCAAGATGGTCATGAAATCGGGGCATCATTAGTTTAGGATCAGGGCTTGGCTCAAGATAGCATTCAGCACGAGAGATTGACAATATCAGTTTATGTTCAAGTTGTTCCTGTTGACTAACGCCACCGCCGTGTTTGTGGAATTGATGCATCAAGTTTTGAGACTATTTTTTTATCTCTTTTTGATAGTTTTCATCGATGATATATTGATAAAGTCGAGGACTCAGAAAGATTATAAGCAGCACCTCCGCGAGATGTTGCAGACTTTGAAGGAGCATAAACTCTACGCCAAGTTCAGTAAGTGTAAATTTGGTCTTCAAATGTCATTTTTTTATGTCATGTTGTTAGGGCAGCAAGGGGTATAGTAGATCCGACAAAGATTCGGGTTGCGACTGATTCGCATGCATCAATGTCATTTACGGAGATAAGAAGTTTTCTGCGTTTTGCAGGGTATTACATCAAATTCGTGAAGGATTTCTCTAATATCACTTTACCGATTACCAAATTGACTCAAAAGGACATTGTGTTTGATTGGTCAGATGAGTGTGTGCATGTTTTCGCTAAGTTAAAGTGGTTATTAACCATCACATTAGTGTTGGTTTTGCCATAGATTCTTGGTATACATATATGATTCTTATAATGTTTAGGTTGTGTATTGATCTAGGATGGATGTACGGTAGCTTACGCATACAAATGGGTGAATATAAAGGAGAAGAACTATCCCACTCATGATTTAAGGTGGCAGTGGTGGTGTTTGCTCTAAAGGTTTGAAGACATCAATTATATGGAGAGAGATTCACCCAGAGATTCACCCTATACACTAATTATACGATTCCGAAGTATCACTTCACCCAAAAATAGCTGAACAAAAGACAAAGCATATGGATGGAGTTCCTGAAGGAATATGACTTTTCCTTAGAGTATAACCCTGGAAAAGCTAATCTAATTGCAAATGCACTGAGTAGGATATTGACTAGAGAGGCTAAGGTTGTTATACGTCACTTAATGCATGCGTATAGATTACACGAGGTAGCAGCGTGACCAGGTTAGTCAGATATTTCTACCGACATTCAAATAATGATTTATGGATAAACGAGGCTACATATAGTGTCTATATAGAGAGTGTAAGGGGCTTAGAGAGCTGACAACGTACCAAATGTTTAGTGAGTTGGCCAAGAGTACTGATTTTACTGATTGGACAGAGACGGCGCATCATTGTCTGAGATTTAGAGGCAGATTGTATGTTCCTTTAGTGGTAGAGCTGAGATGGAATTCTCCAAGATTCGCACCATTCCCAGTTCACTTTCATCTAGGTAAGACAAAAAGTGTACCATGATAATTAGAGGCATTTATGATGGCTTAGGATGAAGGCGTACATATCTAAATTCATTAAAAACTATTGGATTTTCCAGCAAGTGAAAGATGAGCATCAAAGACGTAGAAGATTATTACAGTCGGTTCCCATTCCGTGATGGATGTTTGAAGATATGGCCATGGATTTTGTTAGAGAACTGCCATACAAGATGATTATATTTAGGTGATTGTGGACAGATTGACAAAATTTGCCCATTTCTTACCAGTCATAACTCATTACATTTTGACTAGTTGAGCATATTGTTTGAAAAAGATATTATCAGCCTTCATGGGGTAGCTTTGACTATCATGTGATACAAAGATGTTATATATACATTGTTGGATGAAACAAATTATGTAACAGTAGTATTGTACGTCTTACAGTTCAACTTATCTTTTCATCCTCATATTAATGGGCGGAATGAAAGGTTGATAAAGGTTCTCGAAGGTATGCTTGGAGCTTGTGTATTATGTGAGTTTGCATATAATAACAGTTATCACGCTAGTATTGAGATGGTGACATTTGAGGTGTGATATGGCAGACCGTGAAGCTCGCCATTATGCTAAATTGCGTTAGAGAACCGAAAGGTAGCGCGACCGAGATTGTTGTTGATCTCATGGAGAAGGTATGATAGATTTGTTAGAGGCTTAAAGGGGCCCAAGAAAGGCATAAGAAGTATACAAACACATATCGTCGCGATATCGCGTACACTGTGAGAACCTTATTTTACCTAAAGTTTTCTCCTCGGAAGGGTCTTCACAGATTTAGACTGAAAGGCAAGTTACCTCTGAGATTCATCAGGCCTTTCAAGATCAAGAGACGGGTCAGGAAGGTAGCATATAAGCTTCAATTACCTCTATAGATGTTATGGATTCATCTAGTTCTCCATATTTCTATGCTTTGACTAGCTAAGTAGAAAGTAGGCATGCTACCGATAGTGGAGTTGAGCCAGATAGAACTGAGCCAGGATGTAATTTATGATGAGCGGCCAATACGTGTCCTAGACCTAAAGGTACAAAAGATTATATGCAAGTCTATCCCAAAGGAGTTAGTCAAGTGGCAGTTCCATGGTAACTCAGAACTCACTTGGGAACGATAAGAACTTTATGCAAAATAGATGTTCATAACTTTTTGAGTCAGATATAATCTTAACTTCAAGTTTGATTTCGATGACGAAATCTCTATTAGTAAGGAAGATTTTTCATGGCCCGAGTTCCTGACTCTAGTATTATTGCATTATCAGATTATTGACCCGTGACATAGGACGCGCGACATGGGCCCCGCATTGAGATATGTACACTGATCGAGCATTTTTTCTGATATATATTTTAGTTTGATGTGATTCTTTCCTAGTCTAATGTATTTATGTAGACTTATATAATCACTTCTAATTGGATTTAGATGTCAAGACACGACTGGGGACACATCTTGATATGCATGCTGGCGTGGGATGGGGTAGAGAGTGATATGGTTGGCATTAATCTAAATTAATGTGATTTAAAATAACTAATTCAATGTGTTTATATTTTCATTTACATTAATGTAACAAACTTAAAAAGATAAAATAATAGCCATTGATGTTTCTCGAGATACGTATGGCAACCATTACAAGGAAAATCGTGTTAAAATGTGTGTTATCAAGGATGAGTTTGTGAATTTATAATGGAGTTTAGGACATTATGTGAGCCATAAGACTAACTTAGTGATGAATGTGCACATTAAAACCAAAGGCTTTAATTTAAGTTCATCACTATATATAGGTGATAGTGGAATTGGCAATCAATTCATTTAGTTTTATCAAGAGAAGATATTCTGAGATTTAGGTAGCACGATTTCTAGAAAGGTCAAAGCATTCAAGCTAAAATTCAGCAACCAAATGGGTTATTTAACTTAAGGAATCAAGCAACAATCTATGTAACTAAATCTCTTTCACCTATATTGTCAATTTATGATGAATTGGTCTCTAATGATAGGGATTTCATTTCAAATGAATTTTGAAACCATTTTCACCAATTTTATTAGCTTATGGAAGCACTAAATAAGTTTTTGAGCTTTGATTTTGAATTCATAATTTTTTACCAAATGTTTGGTTATTATTGATCAAACTGATTTTCTCGAATTTTGATTTATGGAAGTGTTTATTTTTTAAAAACCAATAATGTTTTTGAATTCATCAATTCAATCTAATAATACAGCTATTAAGAAGTCCCCCATTTGGATTTAAAACAAAAAATATATGAATTTTTGAAGTTTATGTGTTCTTGAGGTGTTTTCTCAAATGCATGTAAAAATATATGAGTTTAATGATAATTTGAAACGCAAGTGGTTTTTGTTGTTATGCAGGATGTATCGGGTCTCTGGTGGAAAAGAATAAGAATCCAAGGCATTTGAAATGGCATTTGAAATGGCTATTTGGAGGAAAAAAAATGCTAAATTTGAGTGCAGAATTTTTGGGGGAAAAGTCTCGATGGCGTGGGTATGTGTTTCGAGGTGCGAGTCTCGATGGCGTGGTATGCGTTTTGAGGTGTCGAGAGGGTGGTAAAGCCAGAAAAGTTTTTTTTGTGTTGTAAGTAAACTAATTCCGATATTTCTTTCCATTTCATTTCCTATTTTTCATTTTATTTACAATCATTTGGAATAATATACCTATCGTACTGTTGATGCCATGACTTTGTTGTTGTTGGGTTTTAGTGTTCATATGCATCGAAAAATTCAAAACGATTTTTGAAAATCACTAACAGGATCGAAAATAATTTCAATTAAACTAGATCACCATACATCAATCCGTGATTTCTTTATCTGACTGTTCGATTTCCAATATATTCAAAAATCCATACACGAACGGTGACGACAATTTGAAGTGCTAGCCCCATAAGGATAGAAATTTTTTTTTCTTTCCCAAAATCCTGTGAGCTCAAAATTTGCAAAAATGATAATCTTGTTTAGTTTTAGGGTTTCAACCTATATTTATGTGTAGATACGGTCACACAAAAAACCTTTTCGTAATATAACTATTGTATTTGCCAATTCGAGCAAATTACACATATGCCCCTACTAATAAATTATCATATAACAAATTGTAAAAGCTTTTATGTTATGAATTTTATCATATGAAATTTATTACTCTGGACCAATTCAAATTGGGTAAAGACATTCTTTGCGTGCTACCTAATAGGTTCATGTGACGTTAGTAGTGAACCGAAACCATTTTAGTATACAACTCATAAGCGGTCTCTAGCAAAGCACTATAATTACCCAAATAGCATAAATATCAAAATTGATACAACCTAATGAATAACATATATCATATCCTTTTGTCGTGCGATATCTTTTGATTAAATTAAGGCATAGAAAGTCACCTTTAATATTCAATAATACTAGTGTCGATTTTTAGGTAAATTGTAGAGATCTAAGTGACATTGATCATATCAATTCACATGGACTTGGCCATTATCAGTCTATCATATCGAGTGATCCACTTATATATCTCTATACGAGATTGACAAGTTTTTTCTTGATTACAAACCTTCACATATTATTCACATGGGCACGAATCACAATTTTTATAAATGTTCGGATAAAGATAATGTTTTATTGTGTCAAATTATCGTACTCCTATTATTGATGTCTATTGTAATCTCAAGTTGAAGGACTAAAGGATATACCTATCATGAGCAACACTTATGACCTAATCCATGTGCTTTTCTCGTAGTGGGTCGCTCCAGTACATTGTTCTCCAACAAATACTCTTGTTCTCAATTTGTAACCCTATACGCATGATCTTCTCATGACCATCAATCAAGATTTACACTAGTCTTAATTGATTATAGTTCTTAGTAAAATGACTAACTAGGGATATTTATGATATTTCAACAAATACCCATGGATCTTACTATAAGGTAAAGATGCAATCACTTATAATACAATAGCAAATCAAAACCTCTATTTTATTTACAAAAATTTTAGATAAACAAAGTTTATAGATTATCATAGGGCTCATTCCCCAATAGTTGTCCTATCTTATATCATGAGTTTATTTTCATCGCATATTTGATGTTTTAATAAGTTTCTTGGATTCTAAATAATGTGCTATCTCATTCTTTGTTGTTAAAATTCTTAATCAAATGTAATAGAATGCTATTCAGTAGATTATTTATGTAGTTGTGAATTTATTTCCTTTTTGCTTTATTAAGACTTTTTCAATCTTTAGTTCCTAAATTGAGTCATTTATTGAATTATGAATGTAGTTCATGCATCTAAGCTCATTATATGAAAAAGATGGGTGGCATACGGGGTCGATGGAATTTGGGGTTGTCAGCATCTCACCACTAGCTTTCGCAGGACAACCATTATAAGACCGGGGGTAATCGACAAGTATACATATATATATATTTGTGATGGGGATTTGTATGAATATTTACACCCTTAAATAGCGAAACAAGGCTGATGTGATGTAACTCAACGCCGATCGACCCTACATCATTATTACTTAGTCGAGTGTCAGTCTCATTTTGTTTAACTGTAGTATCTTATAGTATTATCATTTCTTAGCTTTGGCATCCATTGTAAAGATGACAGATACTTATTGTATATTTGGAAATGTGGATACATGTCTCTCATTTTTACTTTCTACATTACCGTAGTCACCGTCCTTTTTATGAGGATGTGTGATGATCCATCGAGTAGCAAGTAGAAAACTGGCGACTATCTCTGAGTCACTAGAGTATTGCTACTTCTTAGTTGTAGGTTAATGATATTTTTTTCTAGCACTTATTTATTTCCTTTATACATTTTAGGTTGTATATTTTGGTTGAGGGATAGTTCCCCAACCAAACACATGTTTTATATTCTCTTATTGTTATTTTGTCTTATATTTGCAAGTGATTGTTATTTCATGTCTCCACACAAACTTAGGATTAATATTAACAACTTTCGCTAGTTTATTAACACTTGTGCCGAATAATGAATAAGGTTAAATTAAAAAAATCTTTAAATTAACTCTAAAATGTCAAATAGTATAATAATGGTGTAATGCTTATTTAAAAAATAACTAATGAGGAGTTAAGATAAAAAGGGCAGATTGACACATTGTTAAGTCCTACGTGATTAAGATTAAGGCTTAATGATGGAATTAGACTGGGTAACGCCCTAGGTTAAGTAATGGGTCATACAAAATAACTCACCTGTCTCTTTCATGCCTTGTAAACCTAAAAATGGGTAAATACCATTAATTAAAGCTCATTCCAAGATATTTAGTTCTACTATACAACTAAACTAATCTTATATATAAGGCTAAAAATTATCAAATACCCCTAAACATAGGATTTGCACGTCCCGGGCAAAAGCGTATTCTACGAAGTAAGCTTACTACTACTACTACTACTACTACTACTACTACTACTACTACTACTACTACTAATACTACTACTACTGCTACCACTACTACTACTACTACTACTACTACTACTACTACTACTACTACTACTACTACTACTACTACTACTACTACTACTACTTATAATCCTTACTTATTTTACATTGTTCATGGAGTATCCTTCATTTCAAAAAGGTTTAACCTATTTATCCACTCAAGATTTTTTCTTCATAAAAAATAATGCATTCAAAACTCGTAGCTTGAATAACACATAATTTACTTTCAAAACTCAAAAGTAGTTCAAAACCAAGACCATCACTACTCAAAAGTTTATTTAACCTCGACACTCTGGTATAAAGTGTACAACCTCATGATATCTCTTTAAGCTCAAGAATTCACAAATAAATTCAAATCATACAATTTTTATAGACTTTAATACTTCAAGAGCTCATAGGACTTCTTATAATTAGAAGGTATACTTAACTAAACTTTGTTACTTGTATTCTAGCTAAATCTTTTCATTCGAAGAGTTTTATTTTGACTTTCTCCTTTCTTTATTTCTATATATCTCTTTTATTTACTCCATATATTTAATATTTTTAGTCCTACGGTCTCTGCTCCTTTTCCTTCGGATTCTGTCTTTTCATGCTTTTTCCGACCATTAAGTTATCTGCTCCTTTTTTTTAGAACTTCTGAGATTTTTTTTTGAATTTAAAACTCTTGTTAGCACCTCTAACTTTTACTTTATTAAGCAGGTTTTAACTCCAAATTTTCATTATACACCATGCCTATCTATTTCCATTTTAATATTAAGTCTTTATTTACTTTATACTGAAGTAAGATTCATACTTATAATAGAATTCATTAAAGATCTAACTATTTCCACAAGAAATGTTCTGGTATTTTCCTTGCTTTTGTTTCAAATTCATGGTCTTCCCTAACACTAAGTTTCTAATCATAAAATTATACCATAGCTTGCTACAATTCTTATTTTCTTCAAAAGTTGATAACATTCTCTTGAGTTTCATATTAAAAATACACTGGTATACTTACTCATCCTCTATTAAAGGCATGAATCTTGCAAATGAATTACCTTAATCATTACTATACTACTCTATATAACCTGATCTATACTACATATACACGTTTAAATAAAAAGTAAATGGAAAATATACACTACCATTCTTTCCTCTTTACGTGCTTCAAAAGTAAAACTTTACTATCATGTTGGCAATATTTATCCTTATTTCATCATTTCTTACAACCTCCCATACATAATATTGATGCTCCTAAACTTAAACCAAACCTTGTCCTCAAGGTTTTAATATAATCCTGAAACAAAAAAACACTAAATACAAACATATAATATAATACTATTTGAAAAACTACCTAATAATTAACATAATATTGCATAGAAAATAAATTTAAACAACTATGAAATTGCAAAAATATCCCAAATTAAAAAAAAAATATCAGTATTTGAGTGTTGCCCATCTCCCGAAGGTTTAGAAAAATCCTAAAACTCAGACTAGAGGACTAGATCATCATGCATTGTATAAAAAACTTCAAAAGCACAAATTTGTACAAAAAAAATTAGTTTATACACTCTAATTTATTGCTCTAATTGACTTACAACTATTCAATATCGTAGGAAAATAGTGAGCAATCATAATTGAATTTGTTTTTTCTTAAGAAATGAAGCAAAATTAGAGGTTGAAGACTTACCCTAGAATAGAGGATGAGAACTAAATTTCCTAAGCCGTCATGACTTCAACTCCTTTTTAAATTTACAATACTGATTACTTTATTTTTCCCAAACTCTAAAATTTTCCAATATGTATGCATGCTGAGAAAAGTCACTAAGTGTTGGGTTTTATAGTGTTGGTTTTGATCATGTGTGCAGACGTATCTCCCAGTAGCCACATTGCATATTTTATGCTGTGACTGCCCCGCGCTGGGAGGAAATGCTAGGCATCGCCATGTCACATCACACGTCACCAAGTCCTGCCACATTATGGCATAGTTATCCATGATGAATTGCACTACCCAATAACAAAAATAACTTTAAAAATGAATCTCCAAGAAGGGATTCTTACCCATTGAGGGTCGATATACTCTTATGGACCCTTTATACATCTAAATCCATGAAGAACAACAATCTTACAACTTGCATTATCAAGATTTTTCGTATCTTCTGCTTATGTTTTAGCCTATTATATTGCATGATAATGATAAATGGGGTGCAAACTAACTTTTTGGAAGGATTGTATTAGTTCAAAGGCAGAAATAGTCTAGCCTATAAGATAAACCATGAGAATTTTTTCGAGTTTTTACCATATTGTGGTTTACACGTTTCTAACTAACGCTAGCTTAGCCAATTATTCTTATTAAAATTTCTAATAAATTTATTTAGCTAGTTAGTTAACCTATCAGGTTTCTTTATCATTTAATAGCGAAAGACTTTAAATATACGAGTATTTTATGCATATTATCAAAATCTCTAAGTAGTGGAAAACCCAAAAATAGAGTACCATGTATATAAGACAACAAGATATACAAAAGTTGGTATATATATGCATAATGCTTCTCATAGTCCCTTGATACCCATAACAAAGCAAAACATTTCAAAATATAAACACCTACAAGTATGTCCAAGATCGTCAACAGAAAGAGATAATCGCCCAAAATTCCCTTTTGTTGCTACTGGTAGAACGATATACACTCGGTTACCTAACAAATACATAAATGAGTCCAGTGAGTAAAACCCCAAGAGAAGCATACACAATATTCAATAATAAATCGAAAAAATTAAGAGACATGCAAATAGGAAATCTACCAACAAGAAGACAAGCTCCCATGATGTATAGCAATACAAAACCCAAAGCAATAGGTAAATAGTCGAAAAACATAACAATAGTTATATAAATAAGCAAAGAAAATAAACTCAAATAGCCTCGATGAACCACTCAATTAGTAAATTAGTCACTCCAATACTACATATTCTAAAGCGACAGTGAACCACTCAACTGGTGAATAATTCTATCACACAACAACAACATAACATAACCCTAGTGAACTAACTGAATAAATATTCCAATAATCCTATAATGTGGCATAAAACACGATTATTCAAGATGAATGAACAACGATTAATGATGATAACAACGAATTAAAACACAGTTCGACAATAGAAAAACAAATGTTGAAATTGAATTGAATTATGTAAAGCTTTCTCATGGGTTTTACGCACCTCAAATACATGATTGCACTTCCCTAAACACCTGAATATGACTATGACCGCTTTCTGGACCCTAGCTATGGTCTATGAGTTCAATTTCTTATTAGTCTATACATAGAGGTCAATTTAGTGTCTATTAACTCCTAAAACCAATATTTATTACAACAACAACATAACCTCAGTCCCAAATTAAATGGGGTCGGCTACATGAATCAAACTTTTCCATTGTGACCGATTAAGAGGTAGAAACCCAAAATATTTCCCAGACTCGAGAATTTGGATTTTCACCTTTGTGACCATCTCTGATGTCGTTAACCCTACCCTCTCCTCATAGGGGAATCACAAACACAAAAACACAGTAGAGACAATCATCCATTAAATAGATTTACATAAAATCATATGGATTATGCATTGTTTCAAAATTTTGAAAAAGACAAATTTCAAAGAAAAATTAGTTTTTAGATTTTAATTTATTCTTGCAAATAACTTAAAAACACATCCATTTCTTAGGAAATAGTAATCAATCACAACTGAATTAGTTTTATTAAAGATCATAATAGAATATGCATTATAGATATGATTATGAAGAAAAATGAAGAAGAATTGAAGCCTTAGCTAAGAATCATGATGAGAACTACATTTCCTAAGCCCTAATGATCTCAATTACAACTGTTCTCTTTATCCTAGACTCCAATATTTTAATTTATGTTTGCATGTTAAGAAAAAGTTACTAAGTGCAGGGTTTTAAAGTGTTGGTTTTGATTGAGTGTGCATACATATCTTCCATAAACCACTCTGCATATTTTTTACTGTGACCCTCTGCCCCAAGGCAACCATGGGCACCGCCATGTCACATCACATGTAATTAATTTCTACCATATCATGGCCTGCTTATCTACGATGCATTGCGACATAACTGGTTCTTTACACATTTCCAATTAAATTAGCTTAGCCAATTATTTTTCGTGTAATTACTAATAAATTTGTTTAGCTAGTTAGTTAACCTACTAGGTTTCTTTATCATTTTACAATGGAAGACTTCAAATATATGATTATTTTTTCCATATTATAAAATTCTTAAGTAGTGGAGAACCCAAAAATAAAGTACCATTTACATAAGGTAATAAGATATACAAAAGTACATATATATGTACAATGTCTCTCATAATCTCATGATACCTATAACAAAGCAAAATATCTCAAAACATAAATACCTATGAGTACGACCAATACCATTTTGATAAAGAGATAGTAGCCCAAGATTCCTCTTTGGTGCTACTTGTACAAGGATCTTCACTTTGTCACCCAACAAATTCAGCGACGAGACCAAAGAGTAAAATATCGAATGAAGTCGACATAATATTTAGCAAGAAATCAAATAAAATTAAGAGACATGGAAGTAAGCAATCTGGAAATAGAAAGACATACTCCAATGAATGTATATATCAATACAAAACATAAAGTAACAGGTCAATAATTAGAAAACATTACAATAGTTATATAAGATAGCATAAATGTAAGCATAGATATCCCGGTGAACTACTCAACCTGTAAATTAGTCACTCACATACCACGTATTCTAAAGCCTCAATAAGTCACTCATCTAGTGAATCATTCTATCATACAACAATACACAGCATAACCCCGTTGAACCAACCTAACCGATCTCAAATAATTCCAAAATGCACGCATAAAGCACGGTTAATTAATGTGAATGAACAAAAATAAATTATGATAGCAGCAAAGTAAAACATAGTTTGACAAGCAAAAAACAAGTGTTGAAAGCTCACTAAATTCTGTGAAGCTTTCTCATGGGCTTTACGAACCAAAAATACACGGTGGCACTTCCCAAGACACCCGAATCTGACCCGCCCGCTCCCAGTATATAAGCTATGGTCCATAAGTTCAATGTCTTATCAGTTAAAATATACTAGGTTTAGGGTCAATTTAGTGTCTATTAACTCTTAAAACCAATACTGATTACAATGCACAAAAATTATTAAATACTTTTTTGTCCACTTAATTATTTCAAAATAACTCAAAAACCTTCCAATCAAAGAATCAGTATGTCGAAAGTGGATTTTAGCTAGCTATGTTATGAAAACATGTTTTTATATAGTTTTTAGTGTGTCAAAAGTGAATTTTAGCTAGCTATGTCAAAAGTGGATTTTATAGGGCCTTTATAGCATGTTATAAAGGTAGAAACCCAGAATTTTTCCCAACTCGAGAATTTTTGTATTTACCTTTGTGACTGTCTTAAATGTTGTTGACCCTACCATCTCCTTCTATGGGAATCACAAACATTAAAGCGTGGCAAATACATCATCCATTCAATTGATTTACATAAATTCTTATGGATCATCAAGCATTGTTTCAAAAACTTCAAGAACACAAATTTCTAAGAAAAATCAATTTATGTACTCTAATTTATTGCTTCGATTGACTTAAAACACATTTATCTTATAGAAAATAGTGAGCAATCATAATTGAATTCTTTGTTTTTTTTAGAACCCCCATAGAACATGCATTCTAGCTATGATTATGAAGAAAAATGAGAAGAAATTGATGGCTTACTTAAGATTGAGGATGAAAACTAAATTTCTTGAGCTTTAAGGACTTAATTCCAGTAGCTCTCAGTATGCCGAACTCTAGAATTTTCTTTTGTGTATGCATGTTGAAAAAATTCACTAAGTGTTGGGTTTTATAGTGTTGGTTTTGATCGAGTTTGCGTAAGTATCTCCCAGCAGCCATATTGCATATTTTTTACTGTGACGACCCCATGCCCGAAGGCAACCCTTGGAACCGCCATGTCCCATGACATGTCACTAAGTCCCACCATGTCATGGCCTACTTATCTTTGACGGCTTGCGACCTAACTAGTTGTGTGCATGTTTCTAACTAATACTAGCTTAGCCACTTTTTCTTCATATAAGTACAAATAAATTTTTTTAGCTAGTTAGTTAACTTATTAGGTTTCATTATCATTTGACAATGGAAGACTTCAAATATATGAGTATTTTATGCATATAATCAAAACTTCTAAACACTCAAAAACCCAAAAATAAAGTACCATGGGTATAAGGCCAAAAGATATACAAAAGAAGGTATTTACATGTACAGTGTCTCTCATAGTCCCATGATACCCAAACTAAAGCAAAATATATCAAAATATAAGGACCTAAAAATATGTCCAAAATCATCAAAAGAAAAAAAGAGTCACCGAAGACTCCTTTTCGCCGCTACTCATACAATGATCTTCACTCGATTGCCTAACAAATACACCGACGAGTCTAGTAAGTAAAATCCCAAGAGATTCCATACAATATTTAGCAAGAAATCAAATAAAAACACGAGACATGCAAGTACACTTTCTGGTAATAGAAAGACAAACTCCATGAATGTAAAGCAATACAAAACCCAAAGTAGCTGGTAAATAATCAGAAAACATAAGAACAGTTAAATAACTACAGCGAAATGTAAACGTAGATAGCTAGGGTGAATAAATCAGTCACTCCTATACCACATCTTCTAAAGCCCAGTGAACCACCTAACTAATAAATCATTGTGACACACAACAACAATACAACATAACCCGGTGAACTAACTTAACTGGTTTTCAAATAATCCTAAAATGCACACATAAAGCATGATTATTCAACTTAAAGAACAACAATTTATCATGATAACAGTCAAGTAAAACACAGTTCGACTACTAGAAAACAAATGTTAAAAGGGAGTTGAATTCTATAAAGCTTTCTCATGGGTTTTAAGCACCTCAAATATCAGCTCGCACTTCTTCAAACTCCTCAATCCGACTTCGACGTACTCCTAGTACCCGAGCTACGGTTCCTAAGTTTGGTGTCTTATTAATTCAAATATAGTGGGATTAAGGTCAATTTAGTGTATATTAACTCCTAAAACTTATATTCATTACAAAATACAAAAGTTATTAAATGTTCTTTTCTTTATTTAACTCCTTCAGAATAAGTCAAAAACTCTTAAATCAAAGAATTAATGTGTCGAAAGTAGATTTTAGCTAACTATTTCATTAAGACTTATTTTTTTAAGTTTTTGGTGTCTGGATAGTGCACTATAGGGCCTCTACAGTGCACTATTAAGGTAGAAACCCGAATTTTTCCCGGACTCGAGAGCTTTAGTTGTTCGCCTTTGTGATAATCTTCAACGCTGTCAACCCTACCCTTTCCTTTTAGGGGAATCGTAAACACCAAAACACAGCAAAGACAATCATCCATTCAAGATATTTACATAATATCATATGGATCATCATGCATGGTTTCAAAAACTTCAAGAACACAAATTTCTAAGAAAAATCAATTTATATCATTTACTCCTCCAATTGACTTAAAAGACATCCATTTCATAGGAAAATAGTGAGCAATCATAAATGAATTTTTTTTCTTTTGTAAAAAACTCCAATAGAACATGTATTGTAGCTACGATTATAAAGAAAAATGAGGATAAGTTGAAGGCTTACCTAAGAACTAACGATGAGAACTAAATTTCCTAACCCTTAATGACTTCATGGGAGTTTGTCTTTTTTGTTGCCAGATAGCATACTTGCATGTTAGGTACTCTTATTTGATTTCATGCAGAATATTGTGTGGAATTCTCTTAGAATTTTACTCAGTGACTCGACATTATATTTATGGGTGATTGAGTGCAGATTCTTCTACGAGCCGAAGCAGAGAGGAATCTTGAGCTACTATCTCTTCTGACTGATGGTCTTAGACATACTCTTGTTTATATTTTTATATATTTTTCATTGTTATCAGTATCAGAGGGCTATGAAAGACTCCGTACATGTACATACCAACTTTTAAATATCTTATTGCCTTTTATACTTGGTACTTTATTTTTAGGTTTTCCACTATTAAGAAATATTGATGATATGCATCAAATACTCATATTTTTTGTCATTCGCTGTAAAATGATAATGAAACCTGATAGGTCAACGAACTTTCTATCCAAATTTATTTGTGCTTATATGAAGAATAATTAGCTAATGTTTGTTGGAAATTTGTAAATAACTAGTTAGGTCGCAAGGCTTCATAAACAAGCATGCCATGACATGGCAATATTTGGTGACATATGATGTGACATGGCAGTGTCCGGTCATAGTTGGTATCATGGTAATCCACTCCCTCACAATTCACTTCTTCTTCATTGAGTTATATGCATGGAAAACAAGATCAAATCTTGTTAAAATTGTTAAAATAATTATGATGCCTATATCATTGTGTTCACCATGATAATGATGGGATTTCTTTTAGGACTTGTGAATGAATGGAAGGTTTAAAACTATGATTTTATTAAAATTGGTGTTCTTGACAAAATATGAATTTCTTGAAAATATGTTGAAGTTGGTATCAGAGCAATGGTTCAAGGAACCTATGGAAATAATGAAAGAGCATAAAAAAAATAAAAAAAACCTTAGATATGGAAACGTGATGTACTATCTTATAACCCTAGTTTGGAAGTGATTGTAAGGCAGGTACAATTAGTGGTTGTATACATGTTTTCATTTTTATTGTATATTACATACTTTACGCGTACATATAGCTAGGCTAATTCGATGCATGCTTCTCAGTGCATATCATAATGGCTGAACATTATACTACTCTGCTAGAGAGTGGCTAGCTTAGTGATTTGGCTAGAGCCACTACCTCTGCTACTACACAAAGTTTTGATCACTAATTTGTGGCACATGATGCTTAGTTGAGCAAGATTTTAAATTAGTTACTCCAGGCTTAGGCCACACTAGCCATAGTAGCAGTAATAGCTTCTATAGTACTTGTGGTACCGACCAGTATTATTATGACAATCATCACCTTGAATATCCAATAGATGCCTATTCAAGCTACCACTCCCACAGTTCTAGAGACAAGTGTGGAGAGGGTACTTAAGTGATTGTACTAATGGTTGCAGCACGTTGAGACATCGATTCCAACTTATACAACGACAACCATGGATACAAGTACTACAACTATTACCTTTGGGTTAACATTGACGATCGAAGCAAAGTTAATCAAGTAGTTTATTCACTTTCAACAAGTTATTTCCACGAAGGTTGGGACTCGGAGGTGGCATAGAATTGGTTACTTTCACACCAGCAGCTGCACAGGTTGTTAAGCCTCGAGGAGATTATATAAGTACGGATTTCTCAATCATGTTTTTGAAAAGGTGTGACTATTTAGTTGGGAATATATTGCGACACTCACCTGGAGTAGACCACATGGGCTTAGTTTATATAAACATTCTACGATGATTATATCCCCAAAAAGGTCTAGTTACATCTAAGAGACAATTTGTTATGGATGTTGCCATGATTGAGAAGCTAAAGATTAATTACTGTTCTAGGGATTTGTGGTGGTCTTCACTAGTGTGATTATGTCGACTAGGTGCACATATTTTACGACATTGAGGATCGAGCCTTTCCCTTAGGACATACCAATTGCATAAGGGTAATAAACAGTCACTTAGTTTGGGATTGTGCCAAAGGTAGACGTGGTAGAGCTTTCAATCAGACGGAAGTTGAAGAAATAAATTGAAATGTTTGATAGGGATTTCGATCGGGATGATAGATGGTAGGGTGGGACCAGAGTGATGACCAGCAGGGAGATAGGTTTAAATATGAGGATAGGTAGTTGGTTATGATATCACACTTACACCACTTGAGCAATGTTAACAGCAACCTCAGTAGTGTCGTAAGGATAATAGTCAGAGAAACTAAAATTAGGGTTAGTGATTTGTTGATGGATAAGATGGGATGCACGAGAGACACTAATGTCATCATTATTGTAAGAAAGGGCACCAGAAGGCCGATTATGGGGCTACACTATCACTATTAGTAGCACAACAGGGTTAAACTTGAAAGAGAGCATATGCAGTTGCGTGCTAGACAAAGATGCGATAAGTCAGCTCTTCAAGGTTATGTGATTTATTAGGAATAAAATCATGCAGGTTATGATAGATTCTAATTATAAATTATTATTTATTGCTGAACGCATTGTAGAAGAGTTAAGGTTAGCATCATAAATGCTAGAAATACACCTTTTCGTTAGTTTGATTGATGGGGAAAAGATATACCATAATGCTAGAAATACACCTTTTACAGATGGACTGGTTGGAGGCGTATCATGCACAACTAGATTGCTTCCAAAAGGCCATCACGTTTCGTGTTGTGGGGATTCCAGAGTTCACGTTTACTGGAGTCGTAATCACATTACCTATTACTAGAGGTCGACTAATAATAACTCAAAGATGGTGGCATTTATTGAAGTAGTTGAGCAATAGTTGTGGACAAAGATTGAGATTGAGGATATCCTAATGGTTAAAGAATTTTCTGATGTTTTTCCAGGTGATTTGCCACGATTACCACCACAAAGAGTGGTCGAGTTTATTATCAAACTTCTACTAGGAATGTAGAAAATTTTCAGTAGACCTTATGGGAAATCTCCGTCCTAGCAGAAGGAGGTGATGAGACAGCTTGAGCATTTGTCGCAAAAGGGTTTCATCCACCTAAATATGTCTCAAAAGGTAGTGCTAGTGTTATTTGTTAAGAAGAAGGATGGTTCTATGAGGATGTGTCTAGAATATAGGAAGTTGAATATGGTGGTAGTCAAGAACAAAAACCAACTCCCTAGGATTGACAATCTATTCGATTAGTTGGTAGGCGCTAACTTCTTCTTGAAGACTTATTTGCATTCATGCTATCATCAACTGAGAATTTGGGAAGCGGACATCAAGAACATCTCTTTTAGTATGAGATATGGGTTGTTTGAGTTTACAGTCATGCCTTTTAGGCTGACTAACGCCCTGAAGACCTTTATAAACATGATGCACAGGTTTTTGAGATCATACTTAGACATATACCTCATTATCTTTATCAACAACATCGGGGTTTACTGCAAGAATCCTATGGAGCACGGTAGTCGCCTCAGGATAATATTAGTAACATTGACGGAGTACATGCTATATACTAATTTTAGGAATTCTGATTTCTAGCTGAGTGAGATGAAATTTATTGGACAAGTCATCAGCGATCAGGGTATCAATGTAGATTACGAGAAGATTTGACTGATTATTTAGTGGAGGACACCTGAGTCTATTTTCGACATCTAGAGTTTATTTGGTGTAGAAGGGTACTACTATTGATTGTACATGACTTTTCCTTTATAGCAGCACCGATGACAAGTCTAACCAAGATAGATGTGCAATTTGATTAGTCAAATGAGTATGAGCGAGCATCCCGAGAGCTGAAGATGAGATTGACATCTGCACCAGTGTTGACATTTTCAAAGCTGGGTAATAGTTTGTCAGTTTACAATAATGTACTAATAGTTGGGCTTGGATGTGTATTTATATAAAAGGGTAGATCAATAGCTTACTATGTAGAAGTTTGAGACCCCACGAGGATATTTATCGAATGCATGACTTTGAGATCCCATCAGTTGTGTTTGAATTGAAGGCCTAGAGGCACTATCTCTACATAGAGAAGTTCTTGTTGAATATTGGATATTGAATATTAGAGCCCGTAGTACATTTTCAATCAAACAAATCTGAACATGCATAAGAGGAGAAGGCTCGAGCTACTGAAAGATTACGACTTCACCTTTGAGTACCATTCCAGAAAAGTGAATGTCGTAGATGAAACATTAAACAGGAGGTGAATACACAGTCTAATAGTTGGTCTATGTACGACACATATAAGTATGGACTGTTAAAGGAGGTATAACTCATGTGTATAGTAGAGATTCCTGCTATAGATTATCCACATATTTGTTGCCTAAATGAGAGGTTTATTGCAACAATCGCCCATTCCTAGAGACACGACACCATTTCAGTAGTGATTAAAAGACTAACGAAATTAGCGCACTTTATGCCGGTTTCGATTATTCGACTTCCCAGGGTGCCAATCTCCATTTTATCCGACAAAGATCCAAGATTCACATCTAGGTTATAGGAAAACATGTAGGAGCAATTTGATACATCACTGTAGTTTGGTATGACTTACAACCCTTAGACTAATAGCTAGTCGGATAGATTAATACTGATTTTATAAGAGTTTCTCAGGGCTTATTTATTGTTCTTTGGGGGTTCTTGGGATGACCATCTACCATTGTATGAGTTTGCCTACACCAACAGCTATTAGGCGAGTATCAAGATGCCTCCATTTGAGGCACCACATGGGTGGTATTGCAGATCACCTCTATGTTGGGTAGAGCTGGAGGATATAAGGACCTTTGAGCCGAATATAGTTATTGACCATACAGAAAAGATTTGACAAATCAACAAAGATTTTGGGTAGCCCAAGATAAATATCACCGAGGTTTGAGCAATGATGAGGGCAAGATGGTATATCTGAAATTTTTCCTTTGGAAGAGCCAGCAGATATTTAAGATTAAGGGGAAACTAGCGCCGAAATTTATAGGACAGTTAAGGGTCGCAACACGAGTTGCAATATGGTGTATAGACTGGACTTATCGCTATAGTTAGCTGGGGTTCATTCTATGTTTTACATTTCTATATTGAGGTTGCTAGCTAGTTCTGGATCGAGACCGCTTATTGATTTGGGATAGATTGAGGTTAAGCCTAACGCGACTTACGAGAAGCATCTATTGGAGATATTAGACCACAAGATATGGAATTTATAGAATAGGGAAATCCTTCGAGTATTAGTTCATTGGTAGAATCACAGTATTAATGGACTTACCTAGGAGCTTAAGTCCAGTATGTGGGAGCGTTATCCTCAGCTATTCCATGGTACAATATTTAAACCTAGATTTCAGGATGAAGTTTCTCCTTATTAGGATTAATTGAGTTGTCTTATATAAAAGTACTCTATTTCTAGGATCTCCATATTAGGATTGATGTTCTTTGACATACGCCATATATACTATGCTTTTACATCTGTTTAAGACTTCTGTTGTTAATTTACTACTTATTAACAAAAAATTGTAAAAAATGTAGAAACTAAAAGACAGTAAACCCTAAATAAACATGACTTAAATGGAAATTTGCATAATTCATTTACAATATAGAAAAAATAGAAAATTTGGCAAACATACAGAGGATGCAAATATGGCAAGCAACGCCAATGAAGTGCGAGACCTAACGGGTCATTGATGAGGATAATGCAACAGGGCTTATTGGAAAAAGAAGCACCCACTTAGCAGCCTTGGGGCGCAATGCCGCTACATTGGTGTTCTTGGAAATCCGATATAACTATTAGTAGGTCTCAACATTCTTCTCCTCTCATATTTATCTGTCTTTCAGATGATTTGCAAATAATATGAATTTTTTTTATCTATTTAGTCCGTCTTAAATCCTTTTCTCTTTTTATTGCTTATATCTTAACAATGCTTTCACGATATTGAGCCCTATATTCTCTATAATGCCTCTGCATCTCAGTAATCCACTGCCTCTACTGTCACCAAGTCAAATCTATAGGTAGTGGTATCAGTGCCTGCTGTTATATATATGTGCAAAAATTACAGGACCATCCAAGTCTTGTTCTCCTATTTATGGGTCTATAAACTTCTAGCCCATAGCATATCTTTACTAGTTATCCTTTTCCCCTCCATATCCTTCATTCCTTAACTCTAGGGCCAACTTCGCTGCAGATGCTATTACTCAATCATCTATTTCCTTTGGTAAAAACTCAGCGTCAAGTTCATCTCTCTTAGCTCTGTCTGTCATCCTCAATTTCCTTGTATCAAGTAGGTAATTTCAAAGTCAACATACACTCCTCATCTATGGTTTTTAGGGCTTATACATCAAATTATTCATCTTAGATCAATTTCACTACAGCCTTCAAGCACATTTGGGTTACGAGGATATGAAACGACAACGTAAGTCTCTCTCAGTCAAGACTAACTCCCTCGAGTTCATGTAAACTATTTTCCCTACATTGATCTTCTCATTTTTTATAATTTCATATGAACAAACAACCTAGGTTTTGTTTATCTCACCCCATTGAGTAGTCGTGTATAACGAAGCAACCCAAAAATGTTGCCACATTCGATATACATTCCTTACACTCCCCTTCTTAATGTGCTTCAACACATTCTTAACTCCCATTATCAGACCTTGTTGTCCTAAAAAAACTAACGCTCTTTTTATGGTCGTAGAATGATATAGGTTATAGGGGTCCCTCATAAAAATAATTTAAGAAGTTATGAGGTTCTCCATTCATGCTTAAGTGTTCTAACTTATAGATCACCTTTTTGTAATAATTATTAAATGGGACTATCATTCCTCTCACCTTAATTGGACCACCTTTCTTTATGAGCTACAAATTGGCATGGAACTCGAAAACAACCTCACGCACTTCTTAAACCTTTTTCTTCCTAGAGTCTTACGTGGAATGTTTTTAACCGCATTGCCTAAAGAAGTTATTGTCTCTTTTATCATAGTTTGGCCTATATGTAAATTCCTTTCTCACAAATTAACTCCTTACTTTCTATGGCTTCATACATATCATTTGCCTCTTGACAAATATATAACTTCGACTTGAAAAGCATCGGGGTATCCTCATTTGGAGCTCTCAAGGATGATGTGTCATTATCATTTGCCCTAACTTCTCGAACTTGAATTTTTTGGCTCCTTGTTCTTCCCATTATCTAAAAAAACTCAAAAAACTATAACAATTAAACGAAGGGACTTCAAATCACTTCGATGTCAGACTATTTTCTAATGTAGATTACTTTTCTAAGCCTCTATCAATCAATGCCCTCTCACTTTGCTCAATATTCACTACCTTATTGCTCTTTTGACTTTGTTCTCAAAATCAATGCCCTAGCAATCCTCTTTTCTACAAATTAACAATGTAACTTCTCTTTTCACTCTTAATCATTAAGAACACTTTTAACTCGCTTAAAATTGCTCAATCTAGGGTTCTTGAGGGATGGATTGTTGGTTGAGGATGTATGGACTAGGGTTCGAATATGTGAATTTTAGGTTGAAAGGGTTTTAAAAGCACTCCTTGACACTATCCTTTATAGGGCACAACGCCGCCACAACGTTGGCAAGACGTCGAGCTCACAATGATCAATTTATGTACAAGTTTGCACCATCCTGGCTGTACCTATTTTTGCTCATGGTGTCGTGTGTCACACGGTGTTGACTAGTCTAACTCTGTCTTTCCATCGTTTCATTTAACTCCTTATTGACATTCTCTCGACTCTGTGTATTACTACTATAGATGGCGGAACAACATGAAAAAACCCTGTATGTATAAAAACTTACTCATGATTTTTCAATTTACAAAACCTTTACAACTCTAACTCATTTACTCCATAATGGACTTTTCTTAAACGTTTAGCACAAAATTTCTAAAATTAGATATCTACTAAAAATTTTGAATTGCTCAAACTAAAAAAAACAAATAAGTAAAATTGAAAAACTAAAATTAAAAACCTATGGGCTACGTCCAAGTAGCGTTCCATTTAACATCCTTAGTCCGACGTTTTTTCGCTTGTTTAGTTCAAGTCTAAATCAAGATACTCTAATCGTATATCGGAGATAATGATATATCTTCTACTTGGATTAAGTTTTATATTGGAGATAATTATATATCTTCCATTTGGATGTACTTCTTGACCTTCAACAAATACAATCTTATCGCTATCTTTATCCTCCTCAGTATTCATCGTGATCATATGCTTCCTCACGTGCGAAGCTATATTGGCAGCGTTCATAAATGGTCACCCAAATATCATAGCCACATCATCATCTATATCCTGAGCCATAATACAAAATTCATTGATAAATGTGAATCTACCCGCTTTCTCATGCCAATTCAACACTTTAACTATTTTTGGTACAAAGTTACCATCTACCACTTGCAAATCTATTCTATCGAGACAATTGAACTTTAAATCTACTTGTAACATATCTTTTATAGGTTTTATAATAATTGAGGCTCCCATGTCACGCAAGATGTTTCTAAACTGATTTCAATAAATGCTTAGTTGTATGAATATATCTCTAGGATCTCGCCTCTAGATTGGTAGAAGTCTCCGTGTAAACTTGACTTTTAGTTCTGGCTACTTAGGACAACCTTGATGATATTTCATTTTGGTGCTTCTTTTGAAGGTCCTTCAACTTAATGCTTAACTCTCAATTATTTTTTCCCCTTTAAGCTCATCTTGTCTAGCCTTTGTTCCATATTAATGCATAACTTTATATTTTCTCAACTTTCTCATGGTTAAAGTGTTTACTCTTCATGGCTTGTACATCACTCGCTTTTCCATTGGCTCATTTGTTTCCGTAGTGCTCATCATGTGAATGGAACTATTTTTCTCTTTGGTTTGTGATCAAGTTACATGGAATTTACCTTTCTTTCCTTAAATTCAAAGCAATGGCTAGCTGACCAATCCATCTCTCTAGGTTTTTAATGGATTGTTTTCTTTTATCATCCATCCAATTAAGAGTTTGCTTCACATTTTACATCTCTTTCTCATTCTTCCCATTACATTCTCTATTCTTGATGTTAAAGGCTCGCGAGAATCTTTCAATTGAATTAAATAAGCTCATCTCTTTACTTTTACCTAGTTTTCCCTTTTGGACTTGTCAAGCAAAACCTGGAGGTAACTTCAATGCAATATCAAGATTTCCATATGAGAATCTTGGGTTGCTATATCCTTGATAATATCTTTGAGGAGTCATTCCTCTTGATAAAAATTTGTATACGTAGTACTGGTTGTCCATGAAGTTGACATATTCTCCATCCCTTATTGTATGTTTCACGGATTAACCACCATTTCTTGGTGGTTGAGGTGTTTTTTGTATCGCTTGCACTTCTAGACTTGATTAGCCTATCCGTAGCTTCAACATCTGACTACTCTGATTTCATAGTTATGCGATGATCGCTGCTTGTGAATCAATCTCATATACCCTTACCAGATTGCTCACCGTGGAATGAGTTCTTGTTGGAGAATTCAACAACATAAGATCTAGAAGACCAAAAGCTCCATCACCATTTTTTATTAGTCAATAACCACCTATTGCGGCATCCACTAATGTATTTGTGCAGTGATTCATTCCATAGTAGAAGATTTATAGTTATGGCCATTTCACATATTCATATCCTAAACATCTTCTAAGCATTTGTTTAAATCTCTCCTAAGCATCACAAAGAGACTCGTTATAATTGACACAACCCAAATTCTTAATCCTAGTTTAATTTCCTTAATCAAGATCATTGACTCGCGATTTGAGACCCCCATCGAGATACGTGCATTAATCAAGGTGATGTGGCCGAGGTATATGTTAGATTTGTTTTGAAGTACGCGTAATGCATTCTATGTGTATAGGCTGTTAAGTCACTCCTACTTACGATTAGGTGTCGAGACATGAGCGGGGACGTATTTTGAGATGCATGTTGATAAGGGACCAGGGTAGAAAGTGAAGTGGTAAGCTACCTTAAACGAGTATGGCTTAATTAATTTAATTTGATATGGTTATGTTATGGTTTGCATTAAATGAAATGTAGGTTAGCGAATTAAAACATTAGTCACTGATATTCTTCCAAATACGTGTTGGTACATCAAGATACCAATTGAGTTTAAATTGATGTTACATAGATGGTGTTAGTGGAGAGATAGTGGAATTGTATTGAGATTTGAGCCATTAGATTAGTATCGAGATATGTTTCTACATAAAGATCGATGGTTATTAATCAATCTACTCTACATATATAAGATTGAAAGGATCAGCTTATGCTAAAAATTTCAATCTTATTTCACAAAATTGGAGAAGAATTGAGTTAGATAAGAAGATTAGGAAGTCATAAAGGGAGTTGAAGAAGATTTGGTGTTTTGAAGGTAGTGATCAAACTAGGTGTGGTGTTTATCAAGTAGGTGATTTTACTTACACTGGTAACTTAGTTTGATTTGATGAATTGATGATATAATTGAGATTTGGCTATTTTAATGGTCATGCTTAATGTTTCAGGTATTGAGTAGGTTAGAATAAAGATCTTAAAGTGTTAGAGTTTACCTTTTCTGGAGGAAACTTAAAATTTTAAATGCAGAACTCTAAGTTTTCATGCACATACTGCGTTAGACATAGTAGCTTGCGTGCTAGTTGCATGTAGCCCACTAGTAAGGTTAAGTTGCTCATTAATGAGGTTATTAGTGCACTAGTCAAACTATCCAGTTCGCTAGGTGCTCCCACAACACAAAATTTGTAATTTACTAACTATAATTAAAACACGTTAAAAAAGTATGGTATCTTAATTTAAGGTGTAAACACACTCTAAAACATATGAAATGATATCGGGAACCTAAAGAAGAGTATCAAGGATTTGGGTTCATTTTTTGAGGTGTTGAGAGGCCGGATTAGCTAGAAAACTTCAATGCATTGTAAGTAAACTGATTAAGATATTATTTATATGTTATTGTTGCTTTATTATTCATTATCAATCATTTTTCCTATTGTGTTCTAGGAGTCATGAATTGTTTCTTATCTTGTTTAATGATTTTTTTATTCTGGCACCGGTTGTTGGTTAAATAATTTTATTGACTATAAATCATCTACTATGTCATTCGTAATTATTAAGATACTAGGTCAAATACAATAACTTGCTATTAGGTAGGTGTTTAATTGTATTGTAAATCTACTTTCCTTTGTGCATTACATATGCAATTACATTGTTGGATTCCTTAACTACATCATTTCTTAGGTTATAAAAGTAGTTCTCATATCTAGGACCATGATATGATAGAGAAGTGCGCCATACATAGGGTCACTAGACTTCTGTGGTTGTTGGAATCCCACAACTAACTTGTGCAACACACTGTGTGGGACCTGGGGTTATTGGCAAGTAAACATCACTGGAGAGAGGTACTCGTGAGTATTTATATATGAGATGGGCATTTGTGAGGATGTGAAGGCATCCATGATATTTTTTACGCCCTAAATAGTGGAATAACATTAATGTGATTTAACTCACAACCGACTGGCCTTGCAACATTACTGCATGCAGAGTATCAAATTCATTTCATTTAGTTGAAGTATCTCAAAACATGATTCTTTTTCTGCATAGTTGTTATTGTTATGCTTTCAGATACTCGTTGTTTATTTGGAAATGTGAACAAATGTCTCTCAGCTTTACTTTCTGTTTTCCTATACTTAGCATCATTTTTATGACGGTGGATGCTGATCCATTGAGTAGTAGATTGGGTAGCGAGAAGATTGGCGACTACCTCTGAGCCAGGGAGTGCTGCTACAAAAGATTTTGTTATTTTTTGGTTTTGTTGTATGACTTCTATATGTCTTTCATATACTTTTAGGGTTGTAAGTATGGGATGAGAGATAGTACCCTGACCAAATACATGTTTATATACTAATATCATCATCTCATTTTGATATATACTTATATGCATGTGATCTTTATTTCCTAGTTTTGCACACATATATGATTTATGTTAAGAGCTTATGCTAATATGTTAAGACTTCCACTTAATAAACTCAAAAGATTTTTTTAAATTGTATATGTTTTAACTAGCTTTGACTTATTAATTGCATGTAAAAGAAAATGATTATTTGAAAAATTAATTAGTTAGAAGAAAAGTTTTGGAAAGGTTGACTAATTTGTAGTTAAGTCCTACATGGAAAGATTAAGGCTTAATGATGGGATTAGGCTGCGCTGTGCCCTAGTTCGAGAAGGGGTCGTCACAATCATCGTGCTTCAATTGGTTGATTTGCAATTTCTTTTCACTGAGTTTTGTTGGCGAAAAGAAATCGTGTCGGAATCTTTCATTTATATCTGTCTTTGAAGTCATGCTCCCTACTTTTAGTCCTTGGAACCACGATTTGGTTTTTCACCGATTGAGAATGGCAAAAGTCTTATCCTAATTAATTCCTCTCTAACTCCAGTAATGTGAACAATGTAACAATTCATGAGAAGGTTCTCCACATGTGCAACCGGATCTCTGTTTGCTAGCCCATTGAATAGGCTATTCTACACCATGTTGATGAGAGACGGTCTTAACTCAAATTCAGTTGTGTTAGATGGAAGCTTCATCACTCTATTTTATGTCTCTTGAACTTCCAGTTTGAAGTAGTCTCAAAAACATCTTTGTCCTTTTCCATTGTCTCGCACTACTAGATCACATTCAAATTTATCATTCCTAGGGCCTCGATTTGGGTTCTGATTCCCCACTTGATAATCTACCATTTTGGTTCCTTTCTTCTTCTTTCCCTTATTGGTTCTATCAATTTTTGGATCGTAAGGCACTAAGTCCTTATCGCCAGGACTATTGATGCACTAACAGTTCTTGGAGAAAGAAAACACAGAAGATAAGTATAGATTTTCCAATTTGAAAATATTTTTTTTTTTATAAACTTAAAACTAAATTACTAAAAATAAAATTTTAAAAATAATGCAAACTAAATTAACTAGTGTGTAGCTACCTTTCCATGAAAATGACACCAAAAACTTAATCCTAACCGTAAGTATAACGGTTCAATTATAAAAATAACGTGATAAACAAAGTTTTATTACGGATATCATTTCTTTCGGAAAAGTGTATTTGGACACAACTCATTTAGTTGAATTCACTAAATTGTTGAAAAGATCATTTTTTGTTTTGGTTTAACTAAACTACATATTGTAATAAAACAATGTAAATTAACTTAGTTCATAATTTCACCTAGGTAATGAATTACTATGCTTTCATCTCATATTATTGACATCTTTGTTATGTGTGTAAAATGCTTAATTAGAATAAACATATTTCCTTAATATTCATTTCGACCCACTATCGTTGTGAAAAAGCTTAAAATGTGCAAACTAGAACTCGACCTATCGGTGTGAATAACATAAGTCTCACATAGCATTAAGTTTGGAATCTTTAGCCTCATAAACACCTAAGTTTACTATCTGTGCCTCCCAAATCAACAACTATCGATCGATGTTATATATTTTACGGTTGTATTATTCATATCCGGCTTAAAAGCTCTAATGGTCACCGTAGCTCGTAAAACCCCTAATCTAAAAACACGTGATCAAGAGTTTCTAAGCATTACGCGTAGAATGAATACAATTTCTAACCATTATACTTTTTAAAATTATAATCTATTCTTACGTCCTTTTGCATGGCATTCATTCCATTTGATTCATTGATTCATAAGAGAAATAAACTACTCATTTATCATTGAAATCAACACACAAATTGGGTTATTCATTCAAGTTAAAGATTAAACCAAATAACTTCAATTAAATCAAAGAATATTATCGAATAATCACATGTTGAGTATTCAATGTCTTCTCTTTCAAAACACTTCTCAATACTCGAAATAAATAAAAACTATGATAATTGATCTCTTATAGTGATGTTGGATTACTTTACCACTTTCCAATGCATATTTATACTCCTAATACTCTTAAGAACACAATCGGAAACCCTAATTAACAATTCCAACTGAACTAGAATTCCAAAAATTTCTATTTTTATTTCCAGGTGTTGTCTAGAAATGATCAATGCACCCTCTATATATGCATAACGCGTCCATAGGGCAAACTTGTATGTGTATTTTTCTCCTCACAGTAGGCTCGGTACGCCCTTTGTATTAGCCCAACATCGTATGTGTTACACCACAGCGTCTTCACTACGATAAGTGCACTGCATCTCTTTTTTGGTCTCCACGCCTTCTCCACGCCTTGTGTTCACTCCATATAACATCAAGTGTGTATCCCACAGTGTCAAGTGTGGTTTTGTGCTTCTGCTCCTCATTTAGTCATGAAATCACTTATTCATCTCTTTTATACCTTAAAAATTGAAAAATACTTAAATACCATAAAGTACAGCTTATTCTAGGATATTAAGTCCAATTATATAACTACACTAGTCATATATATAAGTTTAGTTAAACACTTATCAGAAAGAAACTTTAATTATCAAAGTAAATTATTAACTGAGATAAAGCAATACCCTAGTCTTTGAACATTCGCTACATCTATATTAACTATGTACAACAACTGCCACCAACAATATATTTTGCTTCAGTATTAGATAGAGAAATGAAGTTATGCTTCGTGCTATTCCAAGCAATAAGATGTGAACCAATGTAGGAACAAACACATGTAATATTATTTCCATCATCAATATTTCCAGCCAAATCAGCATCACTTTACCTGATTAAGTCATTGGCACCTCTCTAAGAAATTAGTATAGCAAAGTCAGTTATTCCATGAACATTACACATAATCCTTTTTACAACAACCAGATGAAATTCTCTTAGACATGCTTGATAGCCAGCACAAACCCTCGCACTGTAGGTATTATCTAGCCTGCTCGCATTAAGATAAAATAAACTACTAATCATGCCTTTATATAATGTAGGATTGACATAAACTCAATTGTCATCCTTATGAATCTTCTCAGTAAAGCTCTAAGGAGTTCAAATAGACTTTGTAGTGTCTGAAACATTCAATAAGAAATTTAGCGTATTTATTCAGAGATATGAATACACTGCCTTAAAACTATGTACTCTGCACACCCAATAAATATATAAGATCTCCAACCATGAACATCTCAAATTCTTTTTTCATTGAATCTGCGAATTCTGAAGGCAACTTTGTTGAAGTAGCCCCGAATACAATATCATCAACATAGATCTACATAACCAAAAAATGTTTATTTTGCCTTTTGAAAAATAGAGTCTTATCAGTTGACCCTCTACTATATCATTTCTTCACTAAATAGGTAGTGAATATTTCATACTATGCCCGTGGTGTAGTAGACAATTAGATTCTAATTTTGCAACTTGAGCAAGCGACTCATTCAAATCAATACTTTTAACTTGTGTATACCCTTGTTCAACAAATCTGGCTTTGTTGCGATCGATAGCATATTTCCCATCTTTCTTGTTGTGGAATAGCCACTTAGTACCAGAAATTGTAACATTAGTAGGCCATGAAACAAGATCCTGCACATCCTATTTAACAAACTCGTTGAGTTCCTTTTGCATATCAATTACAAAATATTCATCCTTTAAAGCCTCCTTGAGATTTTTAGGCCGAATCTGATATGTAAAACATGCAAAAGAAACCATATTCCTACAATCAACAAGAGGAATATCTCTAGTTTGCACGGGATCATTAACATAGCAATTAATTTGCTCAATTGGATGATCTTTCAACATTCTTTTAAAAGGATAATTGTTCTGTTCTTGCATAATCATCAACCATAACCTTAATAGATTCCATCAGAGTCATAATTTGCTTCACATAGAATCTATAAGCTTTACTATTGTGAGAATATCTAAGAAAAGTTCCAACATCACTTTTGAAATCAAAATTTTCCAAGTGTTATATATCATTCGATATGAAGTAGGTACTGCCAAAAACGTGAAGATGTTTGAGAAATGGTTTTTCTACCTTCCCATATTTGATATGAAGCTTATGTTGTTAGTGGCTTAAAATAAACTTTATTGATTATGTAGGTATCAATATTTAGTGCTTCCCCAAAAGATTCATAAAAAGACTTTTCTTAGCTAGCATGGCCCATATCATCTCATCAATTATGTTATTTCTCCTTTCAATGACACCATTCTATTGTAGTGTCTTCGATGTAGGAAATTCATGCATAATTTTAAATTCAACACATACGTTAACAATTTGATTTTCAAACTTTTTTCCATATTTTCTATGAAGTCAATCAATGGACACATTTTCATAACTTTTCTCTCTCAAAAGTTAAACAATGAACTTCCTTAACTCAACAAATGTTTTTTTTTTATCATGCAGCAAATGAATCCAAGTAAATCTTAAGTTGTCATCAACGATGAAAAAACATACTTCTGACTCCTAAGACTTTCAACATGCATTAGACCAAACAAATCCATATGCAGTAACATTAACACACGATTTGTCTGTATGTCATTGAGTCCAGCATATGGAACTGAATGTTGTTTACCCATTTGACATGGCTCACCAATAGAATTAGACTTTAAGAGTAGTTTTGGAATACCACTAACAACATCATGAGAGAGCAATTTCTAAAGTTGTTTGAAATTAAAATGACCAAGCCTTCTATGCCCAAGCTTTGTATTAGTTAGAGAAACATAGTTGTGCATAGCTTGCACCTTATGAGGCAATAAAAAATATTGAAGTAGCAAATATACGTTTTTCAATGTCTGTGTCCAATACATGATGGCTTGTCTTTCTTCATTGATTAGTTGACATTGATCTTTATTGAAGTTGACAAACAGTTCACGATCACACAGTTGACTTATATTGATTAGTTTAGATTTCAACCCATCAACATGTAGAACTACTTTAAGATTAGGCATTCCCTCAACACTAAGAGTTCCATTGCCAACAACCTCGCATTCTTTCCATCACCAAACATAACATCGCCTTCCTTAAAAGACTCATAATTTTTAAGAAAGCTTTTGTTACCAGTTATATGTCTAGAATAACCTCTGTCTAAATACCACAACTCAGCTATAGCTTGTAAGAGGTGCAGATGTGATATTGCTTTATCAATTTTAACTCTCCAAATTGTCTCATATTTTTTTTTTCCTAAGTGTACGAAGATATTTAAACATTTGATATCATTGTGGTTGAATATGACTAAAAATCCTGGAATAATAACATATAGGAGGAGGTATGTTGCCATCAATAATAATAACCTTTTTTTTTGCGCTTTTAGCAACCTTATGTGGCATAATCGTTTTTGCTTTTGCTTCATCAACTTGAGTCTTATTTGATTGACTATCATTGATTACACTACTTTTGACTAAGATGGTAGGAGCATTGATAGATCCACTAATTTAACCAATACCATGCTTAACTTGGGAGTATTGACAGATTTGCAGCGTTGTATATCTTTTTTAAGATCCAGAATGTAACTTTGTACTAATTACCTCAAAATTAGAAAAGAGCTTTCTGCAATACACAAGCTTTAGCCTCATGCACATTAAGCAATATAGTATAAATATGGTGTTCTCTTTCTATAGTCTTATAATCTAGTTTAACAAAGAATGGTTTCATCTTTTGTCAAAATTTTAATCTTAAAGATTTGTCTATCCAACGAACAATAGATTATAAGAAGCCAGAAGATATTTTCCAAAATACTTAACATTGAGAGAATCATATACATATTTGGCCTCTTCCTTACCCTTTCCCATGTCGAATACTTCAGAATCAAGTTCAAAAACACTAATAATAGATGAAGAATTATCAATAATATTTGACTCTATCAATATAGCAGTGAGTATAGTAGTAGAATCATTAGACTCTTTCTCACTATCATTAGAGTCATCATAAATTAAAGAAGCATTCAAATTCTTCTTTTTCTTGTAAGTGGGATATTGAATATAAATATGTCAACATCTCCACACTCATGACCCTTAATGCCCTTGACTTTATAATTACCATATGTCTTCTTATCATTAGTAAAAGGCTTATTGCTATCAATACCATTCTTGTAATTAGTACTTGCATAACTTCCCTTATAGTTTTTGGGAAATTTTGAGAACTTCTTTCGCATCATAGCAAAATCATCTTCCATAAAGACATCTGAAATAGTTGTCTTAACACAATAAGCATTCTCAAAAGAATTAGGTTTTCTAAACATATTAATCTTATATGTTGCGGAGAACCCATTAACTCAGTAAGAGGCATTTGAGTAATATCACAACACTCTTCGATTGCATTAATCTTAGAGTAAAATCATGATTGATGAACATGCCATACTAACTACTCATCAATTTACTTTTCTCCAATTTGAATTACATGATTAGCGATGTCTCATAAACAACCATTGAAAGAGGCAGTAGTTTCATCCTCTTTCATCTCAATCCTATCAAGAAAATACTCTTCCATCTTAAAATGATCAAGCATACAATTGAGTTGTCGTAACTTGGAAATTTGGACAGAATTCATAATTTCAAATATTATCTTTAGAACATCCCATGTTTGCTTTGCAATAGTACAATTTGTAATAAGTTTGAGTGTTGAGCATGAATAACACTAAAGATAGCACTTATTACCTTGTGATTCGCAACCTTCTCATTCTTCTCAATGTCTTTCTACAGAGATGCAAGTTTCTGAACAACTTTACCATTTGTGTCTAGTTGTGTTGGAGTAGAGTATTCTCTCTCAAGTAATTATCTAGGAATTTCAATGATGGTAGAGACAAGTGAACTATTAAAACATTTCGGTAGGCACAGTTGGTTCTTGCCAGCAATGGCAGACGAGTTATCGATCAACCTTCACGTCCTTCACTATTTTGTTACCATAACAACTCATCAATCAATTCCAAGGCGATAAAACTCATCAATCAATCCCATGGCGATAAAACTCACGAGTTATCAATCCACCTTCTACAATTACATAAATAATTAAGTTACAAAACTCAGATGGAACTATTGATGTTTTGGAAAACAGAGCAATATAGGATATTAATGAATTAGTGATACTAAACAATAATGGACATCACAGTAAGACTTAAATGTCTTCCAATGCGTAGGCTTAGTTTAATCAATCAAACAAATTATTAATGTGAACAACCACTATTATGATCTCTCGAACTCTCAAAACTCAAGTAATGAATGACGATCCACACAATAGCAATCTTGAGTATTTATAAACTCACTCTATCTAATCTATATAAAAATTCAGTCCTAAAAAAATACAACACAAAAAACCTCATCAGTTTATAATTGTTAATAATATTGTAATCATTCGACATTCAAATACTAAGTTTTCTATTCCATCAAGAATGATGACTCGTCATCTTCATAAATTTCTCTAGTCCTTTATGCACATTTCTCTTGGATTTATAGTTGTAATCCATCTCAAAGTTCTCTCTTTACAATATTGAACTTCATCATTGTTATAGACTAGTACTGATAGTTGCTCTGTTGTAATATACAACTCATATTCTATTCCTACTTCGAATTTAGTTTTATCTTCATTTTCGACTCCAACTTTGATATTATAATTTTCACGAGAATTTACTATGTAAATATCTCCAAGTTGTATCTACACACAAACATCTTACTCAGTCAGGCTTCTATCTTCATTGAGGCATTTGCCTAACTAACTTGACTTCAGTTTTGATAATAAACTAACTAATAATGAAACACCAGCCCAAAAATAGTAAAATAAGATATAAAAAGTAGTTTGCTAGATGAGGCATGAGTATGGTTTACTTGAGGTAGCGACAGCACCGAGTTTGATAGAGGTTCTTGCTACAATGAAGGCACATAAGTTTAGATAGATTGTGGTTCTATATATTTCTATTTCTATCTAGTGTGATGGCATGCAATTTTGATCATATATATTGGAGTGAGTTACTGGATGAATATTTGAGGCACTTAGGGAGGTTGTGGATAGCAACAGTGGTGGATTTACATGAGGGTATACTTTAAAAAGCTCACATCTCCATTATATATTTCATTCTAGCAGTACCAAGATGTACCAAGATATACGAGAAACTTTTTGGTGGCCTAGGAAGAAAGCCGACGTCTCTGCTTATGTTAGGGGTTGTAAGGTATGCCACTAAGTAAATACTGAACGTAGGAGACCTGTAGAGTTATCGAAGTTGTTGCCTATCCCTTACTTGAATTAGGAACATCAAGATGGATTTCGTCAGTGGATTACTTTAGACTCCCTAAAAACGACACTATATGGGTAATCATGGAGAAGTTGATGAAATCAAACTATTTCCTACTAGTTTCAATGAAATATACATTAACAAAGCTGAGTTTATTAATTAAGAAGGTGATCATTCGGTTATGCGGAATATAGATATCGATAGTGTAACAATGGGACAACCATTTTACATAATTATTATAACAGGTGATGCACGAGCAGTTTCGTACTAAGTTACTGCTCAGTATTGTGTTCCATTACCAGACAAACTGACTATAAGCGAAGCTGATACAGTTACTCGAGGATATGTTAAGGGCTTGTGTTTTGGGTTTTGGCAGGTCTTAAGAGAAATATTTACCACTCCATGAGTTTGCTCACAACAACAATTATCATGCCAGTATTTAGATGCCACCATTTGTGGCATTGTCCAGCAGACCATGTTGAACACTAGCTTGTTGGGCTGAGGTAGAGGATGTTTTTATTTTGGGACCTAATATTATTATGAATCATATAGAGAAGGTTAGCCTTATTCATCAATATTTACGGGCTGGCCAGAACAGACAGAAGAACTACATAGAAAAACACCGAGATGAGCTAATTTACGATGTAGAAGACTTGGTTTATTTGAAAGTTTACTATATGAAGGGTCATCAAAGCTTTGGGATTAAGGGAAAACTAGCACCTAGGTTTATCGGGCCATTAAAGGATGAAGAACGAGTTGGGTAGGATGCTTTTAGATTGAGGCTACCGAGTCAATTGGCAGAGGTTGACAATGTGTTTCACATTAATTACTCAAGCCTAAGTTTGCTAAAAGAAATGGTGAACGTTAATGCACCTAGTGATAACAAAAAAAATTGAGTAACCCTGATACCATTTAGTTGACATCTAAATATGCATGTGACTTCCTAATCTAGACCTTAAATGAGCCATGAGATTGTGAATTAAGTTAAAATCAAAGGTATAAATTTATTTAAAAGAAACTATATATATGGAACTTAGTCCAAATTCATCTCTTCACATGCAAGCTTCTTCTATACAAAAAATAGTGAAAGGGCTATGAAATTGGTAGTTCGTGTAGAATTAGGAGCTACTTCAAAAGAGAAAATTCAATGTTGGGCCTTAGAGATCAAGTAAGCAAGCCTAGGTATGGGTTACAATATTTTTATTCAAATTTATTGAAAAGTAGCCATGTACTCAAGCTAATTGGGGTCTATAATCTCAAATAAAAAATTTCTAGATTTATTTGCAGTTTAGCATGCTCAATGCCCTTTGAATTGATTAAATTAATGTTGGGTGGATGTTTAGTGCTTAATTATGGTGGTGGTGGTTGATGATGCTTAAAAAAAGGGGGCTTTGGTAGAATGTGAAGACGGCGAGTCCAAAAGTGGCTGGCACGCACGCTATGAAAGCCAAGGTCCGCCCAACTCGGCCCAACTAGGTTGAACTGGGCTCGATGAACCAAGCCTAGTAAAGGGGCCCACACTTTATTCAATATTAAAAATTATTAAAATTAAATAAGACATAGCTTTAAATCAAATAAATTATAGAAAATAAGAAAAATAGATAAATTATGAAAAATCAAAAAAATTGGGAAACATATAGGAAACTGCTAAAGAGTAAGAAACTAATTTTTTAGGAATTGTTGGCGATTTTGCATTAGGTGTGTAACCCGTAAAGTGTGCCCACCTTTAAATTTCTAGACTAAAAATGTCAATATTTGGTATCGTTGAGCTTTAAGGTTTATATGTAGCGGAAAGTTCAAAACATTTTTTGAAAAACCGCAACAAGATCGGCAATAACTTCCATTAAACTAGATTACAAAAGTAAACCATACTTTTATCCATGATTTCCTTCTCTTATGGTTGGGACTCCGAGGCATTCAAGCACACGTCCTCCTTTGAAAATCTATACACAAACACTCACCACAATTTGGAGTGCTAGGTGCAAGAGAGATAGAAATTTTTTCTGTCCCACTAAATCTAGAGAACTCAAAAATAGAAAAAATGAATATTTTGTTTCATTCTAGGGTTTCAACCTTTATATATATCTGGAAAAGCTTACTTAAAAAACTTATTCGTAATACAACTATTCTATTTATTCAATTCAAGCAAAATACAAAAACACTCCTATCAATAAGTAATCATAAAATAAGTTGTAAGGGCTTTTATGTCATGAATTTTATCATATAATATTCATTACTCTTGACCAATTGAAATTTCGCAAAACTATTCGTTATGTGCGACCCTATAGGTTCATGTGATATTGGCAGTTAACTAAAACCATTTTGGTACACAAGTCCTAAATGGTGTCTAGCAAGGCATTATGACTACCAACATAGCATGAATATCAAAATCGATACAACCTAATGAATTACATATATCATATATTTTTGTTGTGAAATTTTCTTTTGAGTGAACATAAGGCATTGAAAGTCATCCTTAATGTTCAATTGTACTAGTCTCAATCTTTAGGTAGACTAAAAACATCGAAGTGGATTTCATCATAGAAATTCAATAAGACTTGGCAATTGAACAGTCTAACATATATCGAGGGATCCATTGATATCTCTCTATATGAGAGGGACATAGTCTATATTGATTACACTCCTTCGCATATTATTCAATTGTAACCAATTAAAGGATTTATAATTTTCTAGTTAAAGACAATGTTTCATTTTGTCAAATTACCATGCTTCTAATATAGAAGTATGTGTTAGCCTGAAGTTGAAGAACTAAACGATATACCTATCATGAGTAACACCTATGACTAAATCTATATGGTCTTCTCATAGCTGGTTAGTCTAATACCTTGTTCCCTAATAAGTACTCATAATCTCAATTTTTATCCCTATATGTGTGATCATCACATGACCATCCCTCAAGATTCACATTAGTCTTAACTCATTATAGTTTCCAGTATAATGATAGACTGCTGACAATTAGGAAATTTCGCCAAATACCCATGGATCTTATTATAAGGGAAACATGCAATCACTTATAATAAAACAACAAATGAAAATATGTATTTTACTAAATAAAATTATAAGATAAACAATGTTTATAGGTTGATCTAGGGTACATGCCCCTAAAATCCTTCACTTGCACTACGGCCAATCATTCTTGTATCTAATACCTAATTACCTAACTTGACCATTGTTTTCATTTGTGGAAGAGCCTTCATCGAAGGATCTGCAACATCATTTTTTGTAGGAACTTTGCGAATCTTCAAATCTCCCCTCTCAATTATTTGTCGAATGAGATGTAAACATATAAGTATATGTTTGGATTGGTGGTGTGATCTTAGTCCCTTGGCCATTGCTATCACCCAGTTGTTTTCACAATACGAGAAAATAGGGTTAGTTATACTTGGGAGCACACCAAGTTTGTATATGAACATTTTAATCGAATACTCAGCTTCTATTGTAGACTCTACCATAGTGTCATGCTTCAAACTTTTCCTGCTCATTAGCCTCCATTTAAAGTAAACACATATCTAGACTATGATATGAAGTCATATGTCTTGGTTTGAAAACTTGCATTCGTGAAACCATTTATAACAAGCTCGTCTTCCAAACTTCCATAAACCTAGAAAACTTATTTAGTCATTCTCAAATACTTAAGAATGTTCTTAATTGTTATTAAGTGACTTTCATCAGGATTAGATTGATATTTGCTTGTTGCACTCAAAGAATATGATACATTAGGGCAGGAACGTAACATGGCATACATGATAGATCGAATAGCTGATACATATAGAATCGTATTGATGCACTCTCTCACTCATCATTAGTCTTCAAACATTGAGTCTTACAAAGACTTATAGCATGAGACATTGGCAATGACCTTCTTTTAGAGTCTTACATATTGAACATATTCATTATCTTGTCAATATAAGCACTTTGATTTAGGTCGATCAGAGTATTAGATTTATCCTTATAGATATTAATCTCAAGTATATAGGCTGCATCTCCTAAGTCCTTCATTAAACATTTCCCAAACCAAGACTTGACACTTTGCAATGACGTGATATCATTTCCAATAAGTAATATATAATCAACATAAAATACTAGGAAAATAACCATGCTCCCACTGACCTTTTTATATACATAAAGCTCATCTTGTTTTTAATGAAAGCAATTTCTTTAATTGCTTCATCAAAACAAAGATTCCAACTCAGAGAAGCTTGCTTTAATCCATAAATAGATCTTTGAAACTTGCATACCTTCCTCTAATTTCAGGAGTAGCAAACCAATCAGGTTAAATCATATACATGTTCTCAAGTAACTTTCCATTTAGAAGAGTTATTTCGAAAACAATTTGCTATAACTCATAATCATAATAAGTGGCTATGGAAATTAGAATTCTAATGAATTTAAGCATGTCTACAGGAGAAAAGGTCTCATCATAATCAACTCCTTAAGTTTGTTTGAAACCTTTTACTACTAGCCGTGCTTTATAAGTATGCACATTGCCATCCATATCAATTTTCTTCTTGAAAAACCATTTACATCTAACGGTCTTACCACTTTCAGGTAAATCAACCAAGTTCCAAACTTGGTTATTATAAATGGATTGCATCTTATAATTTATGTCACTAAGCCATTTACTTGCCTTAGGGCTAGATACATGCTCTTGTTAAGTACTAAGCTCATTTTGATCCACAAGCAGCACCTCACTGTAATTAATAATAAGTAACCTAATTATCTAAAGCTGATTTCTCAACTTATCTGACCTATGCCAGCCTTATGATACCTGTGGAGGTTCAATTACTTAAAGATTTTGTTAATCTCCTACTAGCAGTTAAGTGTTTATTAGTTGTTATTGAACTTCCTCAAGACTTGCTTTATTCCTTTGTTGTCTTTTAAAATAAACTCTTTTCCATAAATCAACCATTCGAAACAACAAACACTTTGTTTTAAGTGGGATTATAAAAGTAGTATCCTATAGTTTATGTAGCATAACAAAAAAATACACACTTTTTAGGTTTTGCTCCTAATTTTTATGAGATTTTCATCGTACGAAAACCTCATAACGCAAATCTGAAAAAAATATAAATTTTGTCTTTTCATAAACTACATCTCATATGATGTTTTATCCGCTGATTTAGAAGGATCATGATTTAGTGTAAACACTGTAGTTTCTGAGGCATGGCCCGCAAAGGAAATTGGAAGATATGCATGATTTATCATTGATCGAACCATATCTAATAAAGCTCAATTGCTCCTCTCGAAAACACCATTCCATTGTGGAGTTACTGGAGTATTTAACTGTGAGAGAATCTAATAATTTTTAAGATGATCATCAAAATCTTAGCTCAAATATTCACTACCCGATCCGATCGAAGTGCTTTAATAGTCTTACAAAGTTGATTTGGCACTTCATTCAGGAATGTTCAAAACATCTCAAAAGATTTAACATTTTGTTTCATAAGATAAAAGTAACCATAACTAGTGAAATCATCGGTGAAAGTAATGAAGTAATGATAACCACGTCTAGCCATTCTGTTTATAGGATCGTATACACATGTAGGTATTAGACCCAATAAATTACTTTCCCTTTCACTATGTCCAGTAAAAGGACTCTTTGTCATCTTGCCTTGTAAATAAGATACACAAGTTTCATATGATTCAAAATCAATTGAATCTAAGTTTCCATCTTTATGGAGTTCAAAAATGTGTTCACATCTATGTGGAAAAGATGAAAACGCCAAAGGTAGGTTTGACTCAAATCATTTGACTTGAATTTATTTCTATTTACGTTAAGAATAAGAGTACCTATGGACCTTCTCATATTTAGAATATAAAGATCGTCACACTAATCAACATTCATATAGAAAAATATTTTTACAAGAAGTGGAACATTTATTATTTGCACTAATGAAATTAAAACAATACAAATCCAAACATGAAACTACAATAATGTTTCCGCTCAAGGCAGGGACATAATAACAACTATTTAAAACTAAATCAAGTCCACTAGGTAAAATAAACTTATAACTTCCTATAGCCAATGCAGAAACCTTTTCTCCTTATCCAACTCGTACGTTGACTTCTTATTTCTTTAGCTTTTTACTTTTGATGAGACCCTACACATTAATACAAATGTAAGATCCACATCTGATACCCAATACCCTGGAATTAGTAGTAGTCGAGTTGACTTCAATAACATTCATACCTAAAGCAGTAGTCACACTACTCCTCTTCTTCTTTAGATCTTCAAGATATAGCTTTCAGTTTTTGAACCAGTCCCCGGATGCATTGCAAAAATGATAATTTCCTTCATTTTCCTTTTCTTTACGAGACTGTGAAGTAGAAGCAGCCTTAGGCTTGACTTGTTCCACAAGCTTTATGATAGTCACAATAGCCTTGGTTACTTTAGCCTTGCCTTTAGCCTTTTTCTTATAGTTTTTCCTTTATGAACCATCAATACATTAGCAATAGGTTTTTTCACATTCTGCTCAATAGTTTTAAGAATCAAATGCAGCTCTGAGATATGCTTCTTTGTATTATTTATGTTATAGCTCATCACAAATTGTGAATAACTATTAGGCAATGAATTTTAGATCAAATTGTAGCTAATTGTTGGTTTATGGGAAATCCAAGTATGTCAATATGATCAATAGAACCCTTCATTTTTAGAACAGGAGTACTAACTGATGCACCCTTAGCCATTTCGCAAGAATGAAGGTTCTTGGCTGTCTTGAACCTTTCTTGCCTAGCTTACGGTTGGAACATTTCCTTAAGCATCATAGCCATGTGGTAAGCTTCCAAGTGTTCCATGTCCTTTTGAAGTTTAGGAACCACAGGTGCGAACATAGTTCATGCAACACCAGTTGAGTTGTTGACATGTTTAGTATGTGTATCCTTCACAACTCTTAAAGTATTGGCTAGTGGTTCCTCATGAATAGGATCATCTAAGACATACAACTTGCGTTCTTGCTTTAGAACAATTCTTAAGTTTATGAACTAGTCAAGAAAGTTTGTACCGGACAACTTATCCTTCTAAAAGATGGATCACAGTCACTAAGGATTAGTGTGATTTGAAGATGCCCTATATCTACAACAAAGATTATGCGAATGTTCAATTTAGTATAAAGGAATAGACTCCCACAGATTTAACAATCCACCTAAAAACACTATGTTAATTTAAGGGACTAAAGTCCACGTTTCACCTAATTCCATGATAGCTAAAGCATGAAACTTTTAATTAGTTTATTTAGGTAGGTATCTTTTTTCCAATTTCATCTTATGTAACTTTTAGTCATTTTTATCTTGACTTGTGCTTATAGCCTAAAACCATTTTGAATGCTTTATCATGTCTAACCATTTTAAACAATAAAGTAATTGTTTGAGAATGGATGGCACATGACATAAAATTTGAAAGAGGGATTTTTTCCTTTGTTTTAGTTATCATAAATTAAATAAGATAGATATCATATATTACAATGCATGTACAACACCAAAAAAGTTAGGAAATTTGACTAATATTGACTATTTTACGAATTTTTTTTGCACTACAAATAGTTAGAGGCGGTCCCGATGGTTGTTCAATAGATAGTGGTTCTGTTGACCAATCACTAAACGGGGGTTATAGGGGCCTATTCTCTTTTTTTAGACAAGGAATTTAAGTTCCAAAAATTGAGAATAACATAAAATTTACCATTATTTTAGTCAATAAAATTGACAAAAAATGCCCGTCATTTTAATTTCGAAAATTATTAATTAAAACATTTTTAATTAACTTGGGCTCACCTCTAACTTAATATCTTATCCTAATCTAATTAGAATTTAAGATACTTTGAATCCTTATTCAATATAAATTTGTTATATATCTTACCTATTTGATAGGATTTGTAATTCTTATCCTATTTCAAGTTTATCCCATATCTAATAGAAATATACTAACAAATAACCACAATGAGATATAAGATCAAAACCAATTTCGATACTTATTCATAAAAAATGAGCAATTGAATCAACAAATGAAATATTAATCATGCATTCAACCCTAGATTCTTATTAAATTGGTCGTATTAACATAATCATGATTTCGATCATTGAAAAATATATAATTATTAAACATAAATGAAATATTTATTCAACAGCAGAATCACATTAATCTAAATATCACTTCTACCATGAAAATACAAAATTTACATCATTCATTATTAAAACATATATTAATTGAAATATTCTAAACATGCAATCTATCATTGAATCAAATCATGCATATGTATCAAGTACATGAATTAACAATATGCTTTAGAACCAATTCTTGATAAAAAATTATCATGGAACTTATATGTACATCATATATACACTGATCAAAATCATGTTTCCACAAATATGTCATATATATATCAGAGAAAACATGCAAACATTTTATAGAACGATTCCTAAAGCACTGATACCACTGTTGATTTTTGTGGTTCAAAAAAAACTATAATATGATTGAAAATAATTTTCATTAAACTTGATCTACAAAAATAAACATACAATATTCCATGATTTCGTTCTCTAATTGTTCGATCTCCAAAACGTTCAAGCACATGTCCTATTTTAGAAATCCACACATGAATGGTGACCATAATTTGGAGTGGTAGCCCCAAGAGAGATTGAAATCATTTTTTCTTTCTTTCCAAAACCTAAAGAACTCAAAAATAGTAAAAATGAGAGTTTATTTCATTCTAGGGTTTCAACCACTAGTTGCATGTATAGAAAAGCTCACTTAAAAAACTTATTCATAGTACAAATATTGTATTTAGGCAATTCAAGTAAATTTCACAAACACGCCTATTAATAATTTTTTATATAATAAAATCATTCTTTGTGTGTGACTAAATATGTTTATGCAACACTGGTAGTGAACCAAAATCATTTTGGTACATAAGTCATAAGCTGTCTCTATCAAGACATTATGACAACCTAAGTAGCATAAATATCCAAATCGATACAACCTAATGAATAACATATTACATATCCTTTTGTCGTGTGATGTCCTTTAATTAAACTTTAGGTATGGAAAGCCACCTTTAATGTTCAAGCGTACTAGTCTCGATCTTTATGTACACTGAAAACATCCAAATGACTTTGATCATATAATCACTTTGAATTTGCCATTTAATAGTCTAACATATCGGGATCCATTGATATATCTCTCTAAACGAAAAAGACAAATTCTACATTGATTACACACCTGCACATATTAATCAAATGGTAACTAATCGTAATCTTTATAATCTTCCAGTTAACTACAATTTGATTGTGTCAAATTACCATTCTCCTAATGTAGAATTCTATGGTTACCTCAAGTTGAAGGACTAAATTATATACCTATCATAAGTAACACCTATGATTTAATCTATGTGGTGTTCTCATATCAAGTAAATCTAGTAGCTTCTTTGTTTACAAGTACTCTTGATCTCAATTCGTATCCCCATATACATGATTATCACATGACAATCTATCAGAGCTTAGGTTTGGCACAATTAAGGAAAAACTTTGGTTGAGAAGCAAAAGGAGATTGAGCATGATTTGTTGAGAAGTGACTGCGAGTTGGTGATACTTTGTTATTATGGTATTTTTTGTATTTATTTATCATATTATCGCTAGATATGCGATAAAAAGTTTATTCTCTCCATATGTTCGATATTTAACTCACGAGAAATGACGAGTGAAAATAGGAACAAACAATTAAAGAGAGAATAAACTTATGTAACGAAATTGAGCATGATTAGAAGTGAAATCGACTTGCGAAGTATGAATTCATAAAGGTTTTTTAAGTAGGTTGACACTAATATAACTGAGGGAAATAGTCAGTTATAAAATCAATAGGAAATTGGTTGTGAAAGACATCTAAATGATTCAGGAACTTAAGTACTGAACGTAGATTTCTTTGAAATCGAAAGTATGGAGCTATTAAAATTATTGAAACACCCAGGAAAGTGCCAAAATAGATTTATATTAAGTTGCAAATGATTGAGAATCATTTAATAAGTATGAAAATGATATTAAGACTTATGGGAAGCAAAAGAAATTAAAATCTTTGATTTTAGAATAAGGTTAGTACCAGTTGAACTAGTAACTCGATAAGACCCATTCCGTGAAGTATTGATTAATTCATAAACAGTTGGAATTTCATCCTGAAAATGTCTCAAATTAAATGAAAAAGGAGACACGAGGTTCCGGAAATAGAAACTGACTTGAGAAATTGAATCATGACTTGAAAAACCACAATAGGATTGCAATAAGATCAGTTAAATTTTCTTAGTCAATTTCTATGAATTTCTTAATATTTTGAAGTTATTGTCTGCTTTCTAAAACAAGACATAAAGCGGAATATAAAATAGAACCATGGTTTCAAACGATCAAATGACTTATAAGTAGAATTATTGAGCATTTTGTATTATTTTATACCTAAGTTCTATTATTATAAGCGACGTTGAGTACAATGCTTTTATGAATCAAACAAAGTAATGGAAAAATGAATAAAAAAATACAAGTTAGAAGTAATCTTTATCAACACCAAATTAAATGTTCTTAGGAAACAAAGATCAATGAAATTTCTAACTTGAAAATGTAAGATATATTGATAAGATCAGCATGTTAGATGTTAAGATTTGGGGAAAATGGTACGAAAATAGCAAGGATTAGCTATTAAATAAAACTAAAATAGTTATGTTTTTTTTTAATTCAAAGTACCCAATAGTCACTTCTAACCAAATTAAGTTATGATGTCTATCACTACTACATAAGATTTAACAAAAGAAGAGATAGACGTATTGATGGAATATCCATAAATGATTTGTATGGAGGTTAGTATGAAATTTCACATATCGAGAATTTCTATTGATATGAAATAAAAGATTGGAATAGTATCCTTTCAAAGTTTGATTAGATGTTAAGTTAATCAAAAGAGTTTGGAAATTAAAATTTTGTGATCTTTTTAGTTGAACAACAATGTATAAATTAAATCATAAAAAAATGTAATTGATAATCCATGTGATACGTTAATATCTTACATGCACTCTTTAATAGCGAAGAAAATAGGAGACAAATGGAAATAACTTAAGGCAATAAAAACATTAGAACTTTTTGGTTGTAAAGTTTCTCTATTTCGAACAAAGATTAGTTAAGAAAGACTTTGATTTATCAGAGGTTATACAAAGTTGAATCATCCTTAGCGATGTATTTCGAAAAGAGAAGAGGTATAAATTGCCATTGTAAGATAATAGTAAGGAGCTTTAAGTGGTTTAGGTGTTGAACATAGTTTTGGTAAATTTGTAAAAGGACAAAATGAGATCTATGTGAGAATAGCTAAGATTGACAAAAAATTAACAAAATACACTCTGTGTATAAAATAGGAGACATTGAGATGACTTGTGCCTAATGAAAATGACACGAATGGACTCCTTTAATCAAAGTAAGGCACTATAGTAGTTGTGCATGACCAAAAGTCTAAGTTACTCCATTTAATAATCACGACTCATTCACAGCATAGAAGATCGATGTGACATCCACCTTCTTTGAATAATCGAATGAATTGATGATAGTCAGAATAAAAGAGTCCATGAAGTTTTGTTGGAGTCAATTGGAAGTTAAAATATATGGAACTAATGGTCAATAAATTCTCACATTATTGTGAAAAAGGAAGATTTCAGGTCAACGAGGTCCAATAAGACTTGCGATGTCAAACTATGAGTTTGATGGAATTTAACATATTTTCACTAGGATCTTATGGGAAATAAAATTCCAAAGATTCAAAGCTTTCAACCAAATAAAATAAAACTAATATTAGTGAATATGTTTTTCATTAGATCAAATGTAGTGCTACACTACGTGACTAGTCCGTGGTGGACTTTAAAGCATTATATTATCTTAAGTTGGTGTTGATGTAAGATACATATATGATGGGGAAGATATAAATAAAATAAAGAGATATGTGGCTTAAAACTCAGTTTGTCGATATTATCCCTGGTGGGTTGGAAATATTGAAAGGGTATAGTGTTTCTAATTGGATAGGTTTGAAGAATTGAATATTCTTCCAGTGTAATTGAGTAAGGAAAAAAGATAACATATTTATAAACTATTATATACAATTTCATAATTATAATACGATAGTATAATCATGAAATATGTCGATATCTCTATTTAGAAACTTGTATCTACTCAAATTATTGATAACTGTCTCTATTCATGTAATGAGAGAAGTCTAGTAAACAATATTGATCGAGATGATGAGAGACCTCAGTAATTGAATGGAATGATGTTCTTAGTAAACTCATGGCTAGAGAATGATTTCGCAAATTTAGAAATATCGTTACTTTTCTACTAGTTAAAGAAAAAGTTAAGTGAATTGGCCGAAGAGTAGGAAGTGGTAATCGCTTTATAAACGATAGTAAAAATAATATTGTGAGTAGACATTTAAAGAATGATAGAGAGTTACACGATTTGTCAGGTTTCATTTTCAGACCGGATTGAAAGTGAAATCTCTTGTCATGGGATAAAAATGCAATTTAAGATCTATGTTCATTAGAAGACATATATAATTCTTGATTTCTATTGGAAAACACTAGAGAGATGATGAAACAGATAGACACCTAGCTCTACTTAATATGTAATGTCGTACTGAAATATTATTTACATTACTATGTAATTTTAGACTAATGATAGTTTAAGAATTCGTTGATAGATAACTCTATTAAGGGATGATTACAGATAAGAAAATAAAAATGTATGTATGTACTAGAGTTTGGATGGATAATGAAAGAATTATCAACGGTTTGTGGAATAACATTCGATTATGAATGAAAAATGGTGTTCACGAAAAGCAAGATAAGTTAGGTCTTGCTATGTATTTATTGTATAATGAGATTCAAGGCATGAAATGTGAAGTAAAATAAGGTTTATAGAATATTCCACAAATTTGATTGTTAACTCGCTAGAAATTCAGGTTGGGTTTTGGGGTTGGTTCATACACAGCAGAGATTACAAAACAATTTTCACAAAAACCCCAACAGGATCCCAATCTAATTCCATTAAAACGTTTAAACCAAGAATTCTTAATCATACCTCAATCGCAAAATACCTTTATGAAGGTTGATCAATCTCTAAGGCGCTGCCAATGACGAATTCCCTCTACTAGCAGTCCATACACGAACGGCGTCCGAGATTCGAAGTGCTAGCTTCAAGAGAGTACCAAAAAACCCTAACTCATTTCTAAAATGAAAATAGAGTTTCGGCCCTTAATCTTTCGTCCGTGTGTTCTAACTTAAAGTAAATTACACATATACCCCTACTTAAAGAAGTATAAGTGTAATACACCACAAGGACGTTTCTATTAGGAATTTTATCATATAAAATTCATTTTTCTGAACCATCTTAAAATCTCGCAAAATCGTTCTTAGTGTTCGACAAAATAGGCTCATACAACGTTGTTAGTGAACCAAAACACATTTTGGTATATAAGTCATAAGCGGCCTCTAGCATGACATTATGACTACCCAAGTCGTACGAATATCAAATCGATATAACCTAATCAATAGTGTATATAACATCGTTTTGTCACACGATATCCTTTTGATCAAACATAAGGCATGGAATTGTCATCGAACATGTTCAATCGTACTAGTCTCGATCTCTAAGTAGACTGAAAACATCCAAGTGACATTGATCAATATCAATTCACTTAGACTAGGCCTTTTAACAGTCTAACACATCGAAAGATCCACCGGATATCTCTCTTTATATGAGAGGGACAAATTCTATCTCGATTACACAACGTCATCACATTGCTCACACAGTAACCAATCACAACCTTTATAATCGTCAGGTTAAAGACAACGTTTGATAGTGTCAAATCACTATGTTCCTAATGTTGAAGTCTCTGGTAATCTCAAGTCAGAGGACTAAAAAATATACCTATCATGAGAAACAACTATGACTTAATCCATGTGATGTTCTCATAGCAGGTCGGTCTTGTACTTTGTTCCCTAACAAGTACTCGTGATCTTGATTCATATCCGTATACTTATAATCATCATATGATCATCAATCAAGACTCATACTAGTCTTAATTCGTTATAGTTCCCAGTATAATGATCGACTAGGGACATTTAGGATATTTCTTCAAGTACCCGTGGATCTTATTATAATGTAAACATGAAAATTAATTATAATAAATAGCAAAATGAAATCCTCTATTTTATTAACTAAAAGTATTTATAAAGACGGTTAATGGATTGACCTAGGGCACATGCCCCAACATCTCCCACTTGCACTAGGGCCAATCATAATTGCATCTAATGCCTCATGATCTAACATGACCATCATGTTTTGCTCGTGGAAGAACTTTTTTCAATGGATCCACAACGTTGTCTTTAGTAGGTACTCTGTAAATCTTCACGTCTCTCCTCTTAATAATTTCTATGATGAGATGAAAATGCCTGAGTATATGTTTGGATCTGTGGTGTGATCTAGGTTCCTTGGCTTGGCTATTGCCCCGTTATTTTCATAATACTAACAAACAGGGTTAGAAATACTTGGAACCACACCTAGTTCAGAAATGAACTTTTTGATCCAAACTGCTTCCTTTGCTGCACTGGACGCTGCGATATACTCAGATTATGTTGTAGAATTTGCCACAATCTCTTGCTTTGAACTTTTCCAGCTAACTGCAACCTCATTAAGAGTAAACATATATCCAGACTGCGATCTAAAATCATCTATATCAGTTCGAAAACTTGCATCTGTGTAACCATTTACAACTAGATCATTTTCAAAACATCCATAGACTAAGAACACTTCCTTAGTCCTTTTTAAGTATTTAAGAATGTTCTTTATTGCTATCCAATGACACTCACCAGGATCTGACTGATATCTGCTTGTAGTGCTCAAAGCATATGATACATTAGGTCGAGTGCATAACATGGCATACATGATAGATCCAATAGCTGATGCATATGGAATCTTATTCATACGATCTCGCTCATCATTTCTCTTAGGACATTGAATCTTGCTGAGACTTATGCCATGAGACATTGGCAATAATCCTCTTTTAGAGTCTTGCAAACTGAACCTATTCAACACCTCGTCTACGTAAGCACTCTGACTTAGACCGATTAGCCTCTTAGATCTATCCCTATAGATCCTTATCCCTAGGATATAGGCTGCATCTACTAAGTCTTTCATTGAGAAACACTTCCTTAACCAAGACTTGACATTCTGCAATGTTGGGATGTCATTTCCAATGAGTAATATATCATCAACATACAGTACCAAAAAAACCAACTACACTCCCACTGACCTTCTTGTATACACAAGGCTCATCTTCATTCTTAATAAAACTAAAATCCTTGATTGCCTCATCAAAACAAAGATTCCAACTCCGAGAAGCTTGCTTTAATCCATAAATGGATCTTTGAAGCTTGCATACCTTCCTAAAATTCTCAGGATGTACAAAACCTTCAGGTCATGTCATATACACGTCCTCAAGCAGCTTTCTGTTGAGAAATGTTGTTTTTAGATCCATTTACCATATCTCATAGTCATAATATGCAGCAATGGAAATTAAACTTCTTATGGATCTAAGCATGGCTACTGGAGAAAAAGTTTCATCATAGTCGACACCTTGAGTCTGCCTGAAACCTTTTGCTACAAGTCTTGCTTTAAAAGTATGCACTTTGCCATCCATGTCAGTTTTCTTCTTGAAAACCCATTTACATCCAATGGTATTACCACCTTTAGGTAAATCAACCAAGTTCCAAACTTGGTTATCATACATGGATTGCATCTCAGAGTTCATGACACTTAGTCGTTTATCTGAGTCTGGTCAAGACATAGCCTCTTGATAAGTGGTGGGCTCATTTTGGTCTATAAGCAACACATCACGACTATCAGTAATGAGAAATTTGAATCTCTCTGGCTCATGTCTTACCCTACCAGATTTACATGGGTCTTGTGTCACTGGTGGAGGTTCAACTGGTTCAGAACGTTGTTGAACTTCCAGTAGCGGTTCACTGTTTATTTGTTATTCTTGAACTTCTTTGAGATTTATTTCTCTCCCGCTAGTGTCTTTTGAAATAAACTATTTTTCCATAAACGCACCATACCGAGCAACAAACACTTTGTTCTCAGCGGGATTATAAAAGTAATATCCTTTCGTTTCCTTGGGATACCCCATAAATAAACACTTATCAGATTTAGGTGCTAGTTTTTTTGAGACTTGTCGCATTACATAAGCCTTACAACCTCAAATCTTAAGAAAAGACAAACTAGGTCTCTTCCCGTACCATATCTCATATGGTATTTTATCAACCGCTTTAGAAGGAACTCGATTTAGAGTGAAAGCCGCAGTTTGTAATGCATAACTCCAAAGGATAATGGAAGATCTGCCATGAATCATCATAGATCGAACCATGTCTAATAAGGTTCGATTTCTCCTTTCAGAAACTCCATTCCATTGTGGAGTTGCTGGTGGAGTCAATTGGGAGACAATCCCATAATTTCTAAGATGATCATCAAATTCTTGGCTTAAATATTCATCACCTCGATCTGATCGAAGTGTTTCGATAATTTTACCAAGTTGATTCTGCACTTCATTTTGAAACGTTCGAAACATCTCAAATGATTCAGCTTTATGTTTCATTAGATATACATAACCATATCTGCTTAAATCATCGGTAAATGTAATGAAGTACTGATAACCTCCTCTAGCCATTGTGTTTATAGGACTGCATACATCAGTATGTATTAGACCCAATAAATCACTTGCCATTTCACTCTGTCCAGTAAAAGGACTTTTAGTCACCTTGCCTAGTAAACAAGATACACATGTTTCATATGTTTCTAAATCAAATGAATCTAGAAACCCATCTTTATGGAGCTTCTTTATGTGTTTCTCGTTTATGTGCCCGAGACGACAATGCCAAATATAGGTTTCATTCAAATCATTTGACTTCAACCTCTTTGTATTTTTGTTAAAGACTGGAGTATCAGTGGACCTTTTCATGCTTAGAATATAAAGACCATCACACAAATCAGCATTTGCATAAAATATACCTTTACGAGAAATGGAACTTCTATTATTCGCAATAATAAAATCAAAACCATCCATATCCAAGCATGAAACAGAAATGATGTTTCTGCTCAAGGCAAGCACAAAATAACAATTATTTAAAGTTAAAATAAGTCCACTTGGTAAGACTAAGTCATATAATCCAACAGCCAAGGCAGCAACTTTAGCTCCATTCCCTACGCGAGAGGATGACTTCTCCTTTCTTCAACTTTCTACTACTTGTGAGTCCCTGCACATTTATACAAATATGAGATCCACATCCGGTATCTAATACCCAGGAATCACTAGTAGATAAATTAATTTCAATAACATAAATACCTGTAGTGGTAGTCGCACTACCGTTTTTCTTCTTTAGATCTTCCAGATAGAGTTTGCAATTTCTGAACCAACGTCCAGGTGCATGACAGCAATGATAATTTCCTTCTTTTTCTTTTGGGTGTTTTGAAGCAGGAACAGGCTGGGGCTTGACTTGTTCCAGAGGCTTTGCGACAGGTGCAACAGCAGCCTTGACAACTTTAGCCTTGCCTTCGCGTTTCTTCTTCATTCCCTTTCCCTTTTGGACCATTAACACATTACTACAGGGTTTCTTGATATTTTGGTTCAGCAGTTTTGAGCATCAAATGCAACTCTGAAATTGATTTCTCCATATTATTCATATTGTAGTTCATCACAAATTGTGAGTAACTCTCTGGTAATTAATTCAGGATCAAATCCGCGGCCAACTCTTGGCTTATGGGAAATCCGAGTCTATCAAACTGGTCTACATAGCCCTTCATATTCAAAACATGAGGACTAATTGACGCACCCTCAGTCATCTTGCAAGAATGTAGGTTCTTGACTGTCTCGAACCTTTCTTACTTAGTTTGCTGTTGGAACATTTCCTTCAGCGTTATAGCCATGTCGTAGGCTTCCATTAGTTCCATGTCCTTCTGAAGTTCAGGAACCATAGTTGCCAACATAATACATGCAACATCAGTAGAATCGTTGACATGCTTATTATGCGTATCCTTCACAGCTTTCGTAGCATTGGCTTGTGGGTCCTCAGGGATTGGAGCATCTAGGACATACAACTTGCGTTCATGTTTAAGATCAATTCTCAAGTTTCTGAACCAGTCAAGAAAGTCAATCCCAGATAGCTTATCCTTCTCAATGATGGATCGCAGTGACAGGGGATTATTGTAACTTTAAGAGGCCATTGATCTATAATAAAGATTATGCAAAGTTTGTTTTAGTATAGAGGAATAGAATCCCACTAAATTAACAACCCTCCTAAAACATATTGTTTATTTAGGGGACTAAAATCTATATTTCACCTAATTCTACGATAGCTATGGCATGAAACATAGAACTAGATTATTTAGGTGGGTAACACTTACCAATTACATTTTATGTAATTTTAGATACTTTTATGAGATACGGAACATCTTATGTCTTATCATGTTTTTATCTCATCATGTGCCTAAAGCTCAAAACTATTTTCATAGCTTTATTAAGGTGGACCATTTTAAACATTTAGGTAACTCTTATCCAACTTGTCTCACCAAGATAACACAATACGCCCAGCTATGGCTGAAACTATATTAGTGTGATCGAGGCCTTGACAAGTGTTTAAAATGGATGGCATGAGACTTAAAATTTAATAGAGGGATTTTATTCAATTTTATTAATTTTATGTAAACAATGAAATATCATATATTCTTTTCGATTTGTTAAATCACTAAACAATTTGGAGATTTTTATACTGTTCACTAATAAAAGAACTTCTGTGCGATAGGATAAGTTAGACGGCGGTCCTGCTGGCTGGTCAGTGGGCGGACGGGGGTACAGAGGGGAGCGCCCCCGTTTTTTTTTTTTTCAGAAGACGAATTTCAGTTCAGAAAATTAAAATTCGCTATAGAAATTCTTATTTCTCGCTGATTTTATCATCCTAAATTTACTCCTTAATTTATCCAAAATAAAGTCAATTAAAATATTTTTAATTAACCGGGGCCTACATCTAACTAATCATCTTATCCTAATCCAATTACGACTTAAGATATTTGAATCCTAGCATATCACCAATAACAAATTTCTCCATATTTATCTCCTATCCAATAGGGATAACGACACCGATTTTGCCAATATCTCCTAACCTAATTTGTTATCTATCTTTATCAAATAGAAACTTCATAACAGAATAGATATAACAAGATAAATAAATTATTTCGAAAATTAATTATTTGCAATCTCGGTCCTCATCCAAATAATCGCAAACATGTAATTGAATCATGAACTACTATCCCAATCGAACCTAATGGTGTCATGGATAACGGAAAACAAAACTAAATTCATTAAGATTATTGGAATTAACCTAACATGGTTACTAGCTTGTACGAAACTAATTTCAATTAAATCACGAATGTATGTATCATATACACAAAACATGATAATAAGTCTCACAAAAAACTTATGTATATCACATATACATAAATTATTATTATGCTTTCAATCATATATCATGTATATATAAGAAGAAAACATGCAATGAATTTAATGGAATCAAACTCGAAGGCTCTGATACCACTGCTGGGCAACCGAGATTACAAAACAATTTTCATAAAAACCCCAACAAGATCCGAATCTAATTCCATTAAAAATGCTTAAACCAAGAAAACTTAATCATACCTCGATCGCAAAATACCTTTCTGAAGGTCAATCGATCTTTAAGGCGTTGCCAACGACGAACGCCCTCTACCAGCAGTCCACACACGAACGGCGGCCGAGATTTGAAGTGCTAGCTTTGAGAGAATACCGAACCTTTTGTTTCTCTCCAAAATGATCTAGAGCGTACCAGAAAACCCTAAGTCATTTGTAAAACGAAAATAGAGTTTCGGCCCTTAATCTTTTGTCCGTGTGTTCTAACTTAAAGCGTCTATTTATACAACCCTTGTATATAAATGATTAAGTGAATTACACATATACCCCTACTTAAAGAAGTATAAGTGTAATACACCACAAAGACGTTTCTGTCTTGAATTTTATCGTATAAAATTCATTTTTCTTAACCATCTTAAAATCTCGCAAAATCATTCTTAGTGTGCGACACAATAGGCTCACACAACGTTGTTAGTGAACCAAAACACGTTTTGGTATACAAGTCATAAGCGGCCTCTAGCAAGACATTATGACTACCCAAGTCTTTTGAATATCAAATCGATCCAACCTAATCAATAGTGTATATAACATCCTTTTGTCACACGATATCCTTTTGATCAAACATAAGACATGGAATTTTCATCCAACATGTTCAATCGTACTAGTCTCGATCTCTAAGTAGACTGAAAACATCCAAGTGACATTGATCAATATCAATTCACTTAGACTAGGCCTTTTAACAGTCTAACATATCGAAGGATCCACCGGATATCTCTATTTATATGAGAGGGATAAATTATATCATGATTATATAACTTCATCACATTGCTCACACAATAACCAATCATAACCTTCATAATCGTCTGGTTAAAGACAACATTTGATAGTGTCAAATCATTATGTTGCTAATGTTGAAGTCTCTGGTAATCTCAAGTCAGAGGACTGAAAAATATACCTATCATGAGAAACAACTATGACTTAATTCTTGTGATGTTCTCATAGCGGGTCGGTCCAGTACTTTGTTCCCTAACAAGTACTCGTGATCTTGATTCATATCCCTATATGTATACTCATCATATGATCATCAATCAAGACTCACACTAGTCTTTATTCATTATAATTCCTAGTATAATGATTGACTAGGGACATTTAGGATATTTCTTCAAATACCCTTGGATCTTATTATAATGTAAACATGAAAATTAATTATAATAAACGGCAAATGAAATCCTCTATTTTATTACCTAAAAGTATTTATAAAGACAGTAAATGGATTGACCTAGGGCACATGCCCCAACAATTCACAATTTGCTATGATTAGCAACGTAAGAGAGGAAAATTTTCATTAAACCAAAGATTTGGAAAGGAAAAGATGAAGAGTTTATGATCTCTACTTCCGAGTTGTTAGTTACAATAGAAGTGATTGGGTCCAAGTAGCGGTGCACGTTGGAAATATTTTAACTGTTTTGGATTCAAAGCGTTTTATATGAAGGATCATTTTTCCAAAGGCAATTTAGTGCAGTAACCTGTAAGTTTAAATTTCAAGGACGAAATTCTTAATTAGTTGGAAAGATTTTTACATCTGAGAATTCTATAAACTTGATTTAGCGGCTAATTTAGTATTTTTTTAATTAATTTTGGATTTAAGTATCTGAGATGGGACCCACGTGTAATTGACCATAGATCATAAGATATATTTTATTTTTGTGTGTCGTGTGCTTAGTGTGCGTGTATTATATGGTATTTCGATGCGCAGTCTGGGTGTGTAAAGGCGTATCCTCATTTTGTCATACTTAGGGTCGCAAGTGCCTGTGTGAAAGGCACGAGTGAAAACAATTATTACATCCTCACAAACTAAATAAACGAGTGTCAAGTATCACAAAGGGATTTCGCCTCAATTTACATGCAAGTTGGATAAGTGGCAGTATAAAACAAGAACGAAGTTGGTGCAAGACCTTGCCTTGAGTTTCGTATCAGTTGGTGGTGGTCGAGGTTGAGATTAGGTCTAAATCAGAGCTTGTTTGGCTAAGTATGATAATTAAATTGGTTTGTAAGATTTTAGTATGTCATGAACAAAGTTAAGATTTTTGAAGTTTTGGTGGGACCAAAACCAGTGTTATGGACATTTTATAACGATCGATAATTTTATTGAGAGATTGATTCGACCTTGGGAAAATTCGGGTTGAAAACCAGAGCCGAAAATTAAGAAAAGCAAAGTTGTAGGAATTAATAAATAAAAAGAAATTAAGCTACTGACAAGTAGCTGAGGGTTTAAATGTTGGGTTTTGGGGTTCATACGCAGCGAAAATTACAAAACAATTTTGACAAAAACCCCGACAGGATCCGAATCTAATTCCATTAAAAATGTTTAAACCATGAAAAACTTAATCATACCTCAGTCGCAATATACCTTTCTGAAGGTTGATCGATCTCTAAGGCGCTGCCAACGACGAACGCCCTCTACCAGTAGTCCACACACGAACGGCGGCCGAGATTCGGAGTGCTAGCTTCGAGAGAATACCAAATCCTTTTGTTTATCTCCAAAACGATCCAGATCAGCATACCAAAAACCCTAAGTCGTTTCTAAAACGAAAATAGATTTTCGGCCTATTAATCTTTAGTATCTGTGTTCTAACTTAAAGCGTCTATTTATACAACCCTTGTATATAGACGGTTAAGTAAATTACACATATACCCCTACTTAAAGAAGTATAAGTGTAATACACCACAAGGACGTTTTCTTCATGAATTTTATCTTAAAAATTCATTTTTCTGAACCATCTTAAAATCTCGCAAAACCATTCTTAGTGTGCGATCCAATAGGCTCATACAACGTTGACAGTGTACCAAAACACATTTTGGTATACAAGTCATAAGCGGCCTCTAGCAAGAAATTATGACTACCCAAGTCGTACGAATATCAAATTGATACAACCTAATCAATAGTGTACATAACATCCTTTTGTCACACGATATCCTTTTGATCAAACATAAGGCATGGAATTGTCATCCAACATGTGCAATCGTACAAGTCTCGATCTTTAGGTAGACTGAAAACATCCAAGTGACATTGATCAATATCAATTCACTTAGACTAGGCCTTTTAACAGTCTAACACATTGAGGGATCCACTGGATATCTCTCTTTATATGAGAGGGACAAATTCTATCTTGATTGCACAACTTCATCACATTGCTCACATAGTAACCAATCACGACCTTTATAATCGTCCGGTTAAAGACAACGTTTGGTAGTGTCAAATCATTGTGTTCCTAATGTTGAAGTCTCTGATAATCTCAAGTCAGAGGACTGAGAAATATACCTATCATGAGAAACAACTATGACTTAATCCATGTGATCTTCTCATAGCGGGTTGGTCCAGTACTTTGTTCCCTAACAAGTACTCGTGATCTTGATTCGTATCCCTATACGTATCATCATCATATGATCATCAATCAAGACTCACACTAGTCTTAACTCATTATAGTTCCCAGTATAATGATCGACTAGGGACATTTAAGATATTTCTGTAAATACCCATGGATCTTATTATAATGTAAAACATGCGAATTAATTATAATAAACAGCAAATGAAATCCTCTATTTTATTAACTAAAAGTATTCATAAAGACAGTTAATGGATTGACCTAAGGCACATGCCCATCATTATATATATAAGATCAATTGAAAAGAAAGTTTCAATTCAATTGAAAGAATTTTCTTTTCGTTCCCAAAACCTATCTGCTCCTATGTCCACTCCGTGAGCTCCTGACGTCTGATTTTCGCTTGGTTTCTTTCCTTAAAATTGTAGAACATAGTGAAACGGTCAGTTAGAGCTAAGTTTCTGAGGTAGAAACAAGGTATTTGGCCCGCAATTTGGCAAATACTCAATTCAGGACATTTTTCGCAATTTAATTTGAATTCTTGTGATTTGTTTTTGCGAGGTATTAATAGAAATTGAAAGTAATTGTTGAAAATTAATGTAATATATTGATGTGCACCGATTCATAATAAATCCCACGGATTTGGGTTTGGGTTTTGATGAATTGAACTTATACAAATCATTTGATAACTATTTTGAAGATGTTTTATGGTTGATATTAACTTAAATTGGGTTTTTAGATGAATAGATTATTGGTTTTTGATCTAATTTGACTCGGGTTGTGAAAATATTTTGATGTTGGTTTCGAGTGGTTCGTGTTGTTTGTTGTCTAGTTTTAAAGATTTAATTGTGAAAATATTGATTTGGGGACAATTTTTTGTTCAAAATAAATAAAGTTTGCCTATTTGACAGGCCAAATTGGAAAATTCATAACTTCTATGTCGGTTAGCTGATTTGAGTGTTCTTAGATTGTATGAAAAATATGACATGCGTACTACAAGTTCCTTATTTAGGTTATCATGAAAAATACTAAGGTTTTCAAGGTTAAAAAGTTACCTCAAGTTTGCTAATTGAAAGTCATTTGAAACAGTTATATAAATTAATATTTTTGGAAACTGTTCTAAAGCATACTTTGGTCGAAGTTTGCATTGGGTTTCGTAATTTGGTTTCATTTGAAACCTAATCTGTAATACAATTAAGTATGCAGGGAAGCTATTGAAACCATCTTTAAAGTTACCCGGCGCTCCAGGAACCCCAAGAAATAAGTTCAAAATTTATTGAATGTAAGTAAACCCTATAGTAGTCTTTACTATTATGGAATTTATCTTTGTACCTACATTTGTATGTAGTCTGCATTGCATTTTGCATCACTCTTGCTTATGCATACATGGAATCTAGGTAGGGTCGCCCCTACTTCGGTCGTCATAGTGTGACGTACTCCACTTTAGACCAGATGTATTGCAGGCATCTAAGATGGGTAATGTCGACTCTTTGATAGCATGCATTGAACCCATAAGACTGTTCTAGGTTTATAGTTAGTTGGCATGCTTGTTATGATCTTAAAACATGAAATATGGGATCCATGTTGTTATATGATTTTTTTGTTTTTTGGAAATACAATTACATATCTCCATGTATTCGAACTAACATTTGAATGTGTAAGGAGCAATGTAGAAGTTTACGTACCTGACATCTTTGATTTGTTTTTAATGATATTAGGTTCTCTGTGAAGAACATACTAAATGTGAAAAACTCGAAGATCATCGGTGAATGTTTTGTGTTTAAAAGATTAATTTTCTTGTTGTGATCACTTTATATGTATATTGTTTTAGGCTTTGGGTGAATGTAGGTCATGAATACTTTTGAATAGGTCATGAAAGTATTCCAAATTAGTTTGAAGTAAGTTTAGAGCTTGATGATTCAATTTTGGTATATTTTGGGATTATAAAGTTGTAACTAAGGTATCAGAGACTCTAAGTTAGTATTTAAAGTTTGAATTTGGTATATATTGTGAACTCTGGGGAGTTGTGAGTCCTTTTTGGCCTCTCTCCAATTCTACTGTCAGTTAGGTGAAAGTTTTCGGTAGACCATTTTTAAGGGAGGTATTGTTGAGATTTTTATAAAAATACAAAGAATAATCTGTATGATTTTCCAATATAAATTTAGTTTTGCAGTAATATTAAAAATTAAAATTAAAATTATTTTGATGTTGAAGTTCATTGTATGGATTAGGTGCCTAATTAGGGGACTTAGGTTAAGTCAAGACTCAGTGACAATCAATCAAGATTCATACTATTTTTAACTTATTATAGTTTCTAGTATAATGATCGACTCGGTAAACATGCAATCACTTATGATAAAATAGCCAATGAAAACCTCTATTTTACTAAGTAAAATTATAAGATAAATAATATTTATAAATTGACCTGTGGCAAATGCCCCAACAGGTATCACAAGATAAACCTAATTAACATGAATATAAAATATTTAAAATAGTATACTTGGACACCAGGCACTTATGAAACTATAATGAGGTGTTAGCTCGCACTTCGAGGTGTCAGCATGACGTTTCTAAGGGTATTTGAGATTGTTTTAGGAATGTAAACCCAAGAGAAATGTATTTAATATTCCATTGATAGCACTTTTTATATGTTTTGTTTTTACATAGTCCAAATTTGATGTTGCCCTATCCATTGTCACTCTAATCTCATTTATGTATGTATGATGGTGACGGGATCACGCATTGCATGAAACTCACACCCCAGGGTTAGCTTACCTGCAGTGTTAGAGTACTTGCGCATTTAAGGGCCACGAGGTGATAGTTTCTTGCGGGACTCGAAAGTTGAAAGGTAAAAGACGAAGACTTAAATCCCTATCATGGGTTCCTTTCATGAGATATTTGGATGGGATTTTTGTTCATGGAATCCTCCTTATTAGTCGTTAGATGATTGGCGAGGTAATTATCTTGGCATCCTCTCCACTGGCAAATCTTATTCCCAGCTGTCAACAAGGGTTTTTGTCACGTTGGACACGTATCCTTACTTTTTCTTCTCTACAACTTATTTTCATGCAGTTTGTCTTACATTTTCCACTTACTTATATTACATAGATTGTAGCCATAATATCGATATTCTTGAATGCTAGTTTTCTCTCTCTAGGATTTATTTACTAGAATTTGTCACTTTTTGATGACAAACTGTTGATCTTATGACGAGTCAGGGCATGGAGGTGTTAGGCGACTACTTTTGAGCAGTAGAGCTCCTATTGGCGTCTAGTGTTTTATTGAAATCTTAACATTATTCAAATGGATGAAGTTTGATTCATTTGGAAATAGCATTGTGAAATAAAGTAAACTTGAAGAATCTTATGATTTCATTATTTATGATTAGTACTATTGATATACTGATAGGTATAATTGTTATACCACTTTTCTTACAATTTATTTTGAAGAATACTATGAGTGGACAACAAAACCCGGGAAAAGGATTTGGCTGGGGCTCTAGGGAGCAACGATATGTAGATTTTGATATTTTCTAGATATGGACTGAGTATATCACAACTCAAGGCAAATAAATGACACAAAGTTTGGCCATTCTTAAGGCACAATGTGCTCCAAATTAGTCACCTATTACTCATGTTTTTTGGGACACTCATATTATCGTTTGAGCTACTTAGTAAGATCTAGTTACTTCTACACATCATCTAAGAGCTAAACCAGTTAATGAAGATCTTATCCCTGTTGATCTCGTCGTTGCAATTGTAATTTCATCGAAGGAAAGATAAGAAAATGTTTTCAATCCTTTGTACTTTTATGGGGACTTAAATTCGAGGAATATGGAGACGTGGGTTCTCAATCATGACAAGCTCCGCAGTGTGTTAGGTATTGATAATTCAATAATTAGACATGTTTTATAGTATATTTTAAGATAATTTTAGATGTAAAACACTATATTACATGGGATTTTCTCTTGTTTTTGTAATTTCGAGTGATAAATGGAATATATAAAGAAATGGAGTAAAAAGGGAAGATTATGAAATAATTAACCAATTGAAATGTGCATGAAATGAATCTTCAATATGTGAGCAAAAGTTTTGATTTCAGTACTAACAATTTTGAATTGATTCTTCTAAACCCTGAATCAGCACTCAGATCGGTGGAAACATAGACTACAATTCTAAGGATTCTCTCAGTGATTTAACTTAAACAAGATTGTTAAGGAATTACTTGGTCCGATTTCATAAATTTTAGATAATCGAGAGACGTTTGAGTTACTTTTGGATGTTTACTACCAAGAATACTATAAATACAACCCTAGGGTTATGAAATTAGTTGCTCTCGAGTACATAGATAAATATCTCATTGCTTAGGAGACATAGTTTATTGTTTTCGTTTATTGCTTTATTGTTCATTATTTTTGAAAAAAAACTAAAGATTTAAAGTATTAATCCTAGAGTTATTTATTTATGTATTTTATTTATATTATTGTGTGGTTATTAATCAATATGAGTAAGCAGTTTATCGATAAAAAAAAGATCAAACATGAACTAGATCCATTTTGCTATGTAGTTATTATGAAATGATTATGTGCTTAATGCTTTAAACCAATCGTATTCTTTGATTAACTGATTTAATAGGTTGTTATCTACTGATTTTAATCATGAACTTTGTATTACAAGCATAGTCTAGAATGTGTTTTGTGATATTTTGATTTGTTATGTACTTTAAAGTAGCACTAAAATTGCTTCAAAAGTGTTATCGTTTAGATGTCTTGGGTGAAGTTGAGATCCAAATCTAATATTGAAGTGGCTTTCCAAAGTCGTTAGATTCAGTAGTTCGATATTTTCATAAAGTGTAATGCGAATTTATTACGTGAAGTTAATGCCTTTGTGTATTCAACGGGGTTAGCTCAATAAATTAGAAGTTGGATTTTCCACTAGTATTAGAAAAACTAATGGTTAGCTATGGTTTTCTGCTTACTTTTGGTTAGATTTTAATGATTTACGGTACTTTATAAAGTATACTCATAACCGTACGATTAAAATACCATGTTTGGTAGCAAAACAGATTGATGTTTCATTTTTTTGAATGTTTGTTTAGATATTTATTTATTATTCAATTGAATTTATTTGATTGATAATAATCTTTGATTATGTTAGTTAAGTTATTATAATTAGTTAATTATTATTATATAATAGATTGAATTAATGAGTTTACTTACTATTTAAATTAAATAAATTAAATTAAAGTAAAAAATAATAAAAACCATTAAAACACTTTTTCCTAGAGAAGTTCTATAAATCCCTATGGAGATGATTCATATTTACCACTACAACAAAATATACAAACTATAATAAAAGAGGGAAAATAATTGTACACGTTCGACAACTGTCAATTTCAGCCTCCGTTGCCAAGGATTTAGACGTTGTGTGGTCTATCCACTTCGACGTTCTAATTCCATGGGATCCTTTTATCCATTTGATCGTGAGCTATATAAAACATTTAATCATAATTCAAGACAACAACAACGTAGAGAACACCAACCTACCAAAATGGAATTCAATAATAACTTTAATATTATTAATATTAATAATGATAATAGAGAACTTACTTTTAGGTGAGCTAATCAGAATATCACTACTTATGAACTAATGTATATTGTCAATCCTAAAGGATTTCCCGAATTTAAAGTTAGATGTGGATTAATTAGTGCTCTACCTAACTTTTATGCTAAAGACAATGAAGACCCATAAGAAAATATAAGGGAATACCAACAAAAATTCAACGGGATGAAAACTAAAGACTGCAGGTTAGAACAAGTTAAACCTAAAGTTTTCCTTTTGTATTGAAAGGTCAAGCACAAGATTCATTATTTTTTCAACCTCAATTATTCGATAACCACATTAGCTTAAATTTTAGCAGCTTTCCTTGATCAATATATGCCTGCAAGAAAAATTAGTACTTACATAAGACAAATCACATACTTGAAAATGAATGATGATGAAAATTAGAATTGAGTTTTAATATAGATATCCAAGATTGATTTCATGTTGTCCAAAATTTGGATACATTGAAAGAGCTTTATTAGAATACTTCTATGAAGAAATTAATCATTTTGACCCAAGACTATTATATATCATATGTGGTGGATCCTTATTCGATATTACACTAACTCTAGCAACAGAAGATATTAATAAGATGGCGAAAAAATATAAACAATATGTAGAAAAGACCGATACATCGAAAAAAACTTTATGAACTAAATGATAAAACAAGTAACAAATTTGACAAAAAATTTGATGAATTATCCAACATGGTTAAACTACTACTAAAAGAGAGATTAAATCATGTTAAACCATGTGAATTTTGTAATAAAGTTACACATCTTACGGAAACGTGTCCCACTTTAAAAGACTATAACACCAAATAAATCAATGCAGTTATGAACTGATATTCTAGTCGTCCTAGAAACCAATATAATAATAAAAATTACTACATCAAAAACAAAATTCAAAGCTTAGATACAGTCAATAAAATTAAAACTACAAAACTTATAGACTAACTGAACCATCACAACCTAGACTGATGCAACAATCTCAACAAACTATTAAACCTATATAACTAGATTCAGAACAAATATTACATAACTTTATGACCCAAAATAATCAGAACTTTACACAAATTTCTCGAAATCGAGTTAAAATTGATACGTTTATTAACGAACTAAAAAGGCAATTAAATCAAATGGCTTTACAAATTAACAAGTTAAATAGTCAAACTAAAGTGTCTACTCAACCTATTAACAGTATTAATCAAACACAAGTTAACGCTTTATTTTTTGAAAATGAAAAGAAACGAATACATCAGAAGAGAAACCAAAAACAATTTAAAAGAAAATTAAAGAAGGTATATCTAAATTGTTTAAGAATTTATAAATTATTGAAATTTTAACGGATTTAAAACATAAATTAGTTGAATATAAAGAAACGAATACATCAGAAGAATAAGAGAATATATGGCGACATGATTGAAATATACACTTTTCCTAAAAGGCTATACTTATGAAATTTAGTCAAAGTTGAAGCCTATGAAAAATATATTCAAAAGTATGAATTAGTTAACCAAGACAAAGTAAATAATATTTACGATTGAAATAAATGTTTGCACATTAATTCTACCATTCCACAATAATTAGCAAATGCTAGGGAAGAAGAAACTAAAGAAGGCATATCTAAATTGTTTAAGAATTTATAAATTATTGAAATTTTAACGGATTTAAAACATAAATTAGTTGAATATAAAGAATTTTTTAGAAGAATCTAGTGAAAGTTTAGGAAAAAAGAAAGCATCTTTAAAAAGAATGCTTGAGAAATGTTTCGACCCAGGAATGTTTCTCATACCCATCACAATAGGAAATTCTTCCATTGAATTTGTTATACGTGATCTTTGGGCATAAATTAATGTTATGTCACTTAAAATTTTTGAATCATTAAAAATAGGATCGTTAACTAACAGGCTTATTAATCAAGCTTTAGCAGACAATACGATTACTAAACCGTATGAATTATTAGAAGACATCATAGTACAAGTACATGGTGTAGTATTTCCAAGTCATTTTTATTTCATGGAAATGGGAGATTCAATATCACCTAACCCTCTGCTAATACTATTAGGTAAACCTTTTTTAAAGGCACATAGAATTAAGTTAGATAATTCCGAAGGAACAATGTCTACAGAGTTCGAAGATAGAATTATTAAATTCAAGATTCATAACTAACACAACTTTGATACCTATGAAGAATATGATGAATTATTTGATAATGAATTAGATGATAATGAATTTTAAGACTTAAACTATTATGATAACTTTAAAGCTAAAATTTATGCAATTAATGTACTTGAACAATGGAAAATGATAAAGAGGTTCATAAGAAACAACAAGTGGAAGACACTTCAAAAGAAAAAGGTAACTCGAGAATGGAGAGTTAACCAAATGGAGAATGAAAAAGACATCTACAAGCCAAATGTTTCTAAATCAACTACAATAAGAAAAAGAAAAAGCTGGACTTAAGTTCTATAAAGCTTAATGATCTAAGAAACATACATTTGCGCATCAAAATCAAATGGGCTTGTTAATTGAGAGCTCAATGCGATACAAAGTCCAATGAAAATATCGTGCCTATACATTTTTTCTACATACTCAATTGGAGTTGAATACACTTGCTTCTAAATGATTCTCTTTATCAGATAGGACTTCAATTTAACTGACAAGAGTGGTTACATATGTGCCAATTCAAATAAAAAACAATATCATCCTCACAGACATTTTGATCATGCCACATTTTATTAATGAAGATCCTCCCTTAATTTTAGGATGGCCTTTCTTAGCCGCTACTCAAGCTGTTATGGATATTTTAAACAAAACAATTACTATGACGATTAATGGTTGAGCACTCACTTTCTGGATTGGCTATAGATTGGAAAATCCTAAATTCAAGTTTTGAGATCCAACCTAATTGTAGAAGGTTTAACAAAAGCGATATATGGGAGGTAGCCCATATTCTTTATTTATTTCATTTTAGTGGGAATTTAGTTTAGTTTAACTTGATATGTTTTTATTCTCTAACTTTTTCACTCTTGAATTGAAAATATTTTGGAAATCTAAACTACGAGGTAATTTCAATTAAAGGGGAGTGTCGAGTTGTTTTCGCATATATGGCCTTTATGCAAGTTGCATTATTTACTTGCTTATTTATATGTTTGTTTATTTATTTTTGAATAAAAATATGTAGTTAGTTACATGTCCCACCCAAACTTTCAATGTTTTAGTCAATTATACTTTAACACAAGTTTTTAATCAATAATATATAAGCGAATTATGGAATAAATTGCAAAAACAATAAATTAGGCACTTTTCCAATGATTTTAAATAATATAGGTAATCGCTGGCAAAATTGGTAGTCGTACACAACAAATTTATTGAAGATTTGGAGTCTGGTGAATTCCTAGCGATTCGCCTTAAAAGAGATTTGCTACTCTAATTGGCAGGTCACTGAATCTCACTCATCACTGATTCACCTAGTTGTTTCCTTGCAATTCCACTAACACAAGAATCAGAGGGCATCATTTTTGGTTTTTAAAATCAAAACCCCAAATCGCCACAACACAAACCTATTCACACTGACAAACTATTTATCTCCTTCGTAAAAATCTAAATTTCTTGCCTCGATTCAACCATCCTAAGCTCAATCCTATAGTATTTAAGTGGTTCTCACCTTAACCTAGTCCCATTCAATCAAGATGGTTGATTATGGAAGTGTTGAGCCAAACAAAAGTTTTAGGGAATTCGGCCTAGAGCGTGGATAGATGGTCTAGAGGAGTTTAAAAGCTTAAATTGTGATAGATTTACTCTCAAGAAGGTAGTTACATCAACCTTAGATCTTTACTTTAACTAATTTTTTATTAGATGGATTTTTGCAAATTCGTTAGTGTTTTTTCAAATTGATTTTTTTTTAAATTTAGTTAATTAGGTTAAACAAATGGTTTAATAACTCCAATAGATCGGGAATTGTGATTACATTGATCGTTGATTTACAAATCCAACGATTTTGAGATTTTGGTATATTTTCACGCATTTGCAAATGATTTGAGAATTAATTTTAAAATGATTTCAAGGCTTTGGTTTTGGTTTTGTTTTAATTTAATTTGCTTCGTTCTTGAAAAGACTACGATTTATCACATGATTCCTTTACGATATTTAGAAAATCAAATATAAAGTCTATATTTGAGCTAACAATTCGATGCCAAATTTATTTCAAAGTTTCAGATGAATTTCAAGTTTATTTTCCGAATGGATTTCTCCTTTTAAAATAATGTTTATAATTTTATCGAATTATTTTTTACTACGTTGTCTCTGTTGGGTTTTTGGGGTTCATACGCAGCAGAAAAATTCAAAATTTTTTTAAAAAACCCCAACAAGATTAAAAATAAGTTTCATTAAACTAAATTTATGAAAGTAAATCATACCTTATTCTGTGATTTCCTTTTGATTGTACGATTTTCAAGACGTTCAAGTGCGCGTCCCCTATAAAAAATCTACACACGAACGGTGACCATAATTTGGAGTGCTCGCCTAAGAGAGATTGAAAATTATTTTTCTTCCTCTCCTCAAATCCAGAGAACTCAAAAATTGTAAAAATAAAATCTTATATCATTTTAGGGTTTTACCCTTTATTTGTATGTGTAGATAATCCCTCACTTAAAATCTTATTCGTAATACAACTATTATATTTAGGTAGTTTAAGCAAATTACACATACGCCCCTATTAATAAGTTATCATATAACAAATCATAAGGGCTTTTATGTCACGAATTTTATCATATAATATTCATTACTTTGGACTAATTGAGATTGTGCAAAGTCGTTCTTTGCGTGTGACCCAATAGATTCATGTGACGTTGGCATTGAACTAAAAACCATTTTGGTACACAAGTCTTAAGGGATATCTTGCAAGGCATTATGATTACCCATATAGCATGAATATCAATATTGATACAACCTAATTAATAACGTATATCATATCCTTTTGTCGTACGATATCCTTTGATTAAACGCAAGGCATGGGAAGTCACCCTTAATATTTAATCGTACTAGTCTCAATCTTTAGGTAAATTGAAAAACATCCAAGTGACATTGATCGTATCAATTCATATGGACTTAGCCATTATCAGTCTATCTTATTGAGGGATCCACTGATATATCTCTCTATACGAGAGTGACAAATTATATCTTGATTATACACCTTCACATATTATTCACATGATAACCAATCAAAATCTTTATAATTTTCCTATTAAAAAAACATTTAATTGTGTCAAATTATCATGCTCCTAATATTGAAGTCTAAGGTAATCTCAAGTCGAAGGACTAAATAATATACATATCATGAGTAACACCTCTGACTTAATCCATGTGGTGTTCTCACAGCGGGTCGGTACACTACCTTATTCCGTAACAAGTGTTCATGATCTTGATTCGTATCCCTATATGCATGATCATCACATGACCATCAATCAAGATTCACACTAGTCTTAATTCATTATACTTCCCAGTATAATGATCGACTAAGGACATTTCGAATGTTTCAAAAAATACTCACGGATCTTACTGTAAGGCAAACATGCAATCACTTAGAATGAAACAACAAATAAAGCGTCTATTTTATTAACTAAAATGATAAGATAAATAATGTTTTTAGATCGACCTAGGGCACATGCCCTAACATCTCTTACTTGCACTAGGGCCAATCATTCATGTATCTAATACCTAATGACCTAACATGACCATATTGTTTTGCTTGTGGAAGAGTCTTCGTAAAAGGATTTCCAACATCGTCTTTTGTAGGAACTCTGTAAATCTTCACGTCTCCCCTCTCAATGATTTCTTGTCAGAAGAAAATTTCTAAGTATATGTTTAAATCGATGGTGTAATCTTGGTTCCTTGGCTTGTGTTATCGCCCCGTTGTTGTCACAATATAAGCAAATGTGGTCAGCAATACTCGAAACCATACCAAGTTCTGATATGAACATTTTTTCCAAATTGCCTCCTTAGTTGCATCAAATGTTGCAATATATTCAGCTTTTATTGTAGAATTAGCAATAGTTTCTTACTTCAAACTTTTCCAGCTCACCGCGCGTCCATTGAAGGTAAACACATATCAATACTGCGATCTGAAGTCATCTATATCTGTTTGAAAACTTACATCTGTGTAACAACTTGCAATAAGTTTGTCTTCCAATTTGTTGACCTAAAACACTTCTTTATTACTTTTCAAGTACTTAAGAATGTTCTTTACCGCAATTTAGTAACTCCTATTGGGATGGAACTGATATCTACTTATTGCGCTCAAAGCATATGATACATTTGGTCAAATGTATAACATGCAATACATAATAGATCCAATAGCTGATGTATATGGAATCATATTTATGCACTCTTGCTCATCATTAGTCTTTGAACATTGAGTCTTGCTGAAAACCTTTTGCTACTAGTCGTGCTTTATAAGTATTCACATTGCCTTCCACGTCAGCTTTCTTCTTGAAAACCCATTAACATCTAACGATCTTACCACTATCAAGTAAATCAACTAGGTTCTAAACATGGTTATCATACATAGATTGCATCTCAAAATTCATGGCACTAAGCCATTTATCTGCCTCATGGCTAGAAATAGCCTCCTGACAAGTAGTAGGTTCATTTTGATCCATAAGTAATAACTTACTACTGTCAGTAATAAGAAATCCAAATCTCTCATGTTGATGTCTTACCCTATAAGACATACGAGGGCTTTGTGATAGCCGTAAAATATCAATTAGTTCAAAACTTAGTTGATCTCCTACTAGCGGTTGAGTGCTCATTTATGGTTCATGAATTTCCATAAGACTTACCTTATTCCCACTGTTGTCTTTTGAAATAAACTTTTTTTCCATAAAGACACCATTTCGAGCAACAAATAATTTGTTCTCCGTGGGATTATAAAAGTAGTATCCTCTAGTTCCTTTAGGATACCAATGAATACACACTTGGTAGACTTGGCTAATAATTTTTTTTAGATTTTTCATCTTATGAAAAACTTACAACCCCAAATCTAAAGGAAAGACAAACTTAGTCTTTTCCCAAACCACATCTCATTTGGTGTTTTATCAACCGCTTTGTAAGGAACACATTTTAATGTAAACACAACAGTTTCTAAGGCATAACCCTAAAAGGAAATAGGAAGATTTGCATGACTCACCATTGATCAAACCATATCCAATAAAGTTTGATTTTTCCTCTTGGAAACACCATTCCATTGCGGAGTTATCGTGGGAGTTAATTCTAAGACAATCCTACAGATTCTAAGATGATCATCAAACTTTTGGCTCAAATATTCACCATCTCGATCTGATCTATGTGCTTTAATAGTTTTACTGAGTTGATTTTGCACTTCATTTTGAAATGTTTGAAACATCTCAAATGATTCACCTTTATGTTTCATAAGACACACGTAACCATATCTACTGAAATCATCAGTGAATGAAATGAAGTAATTATAACCACCTCTAGCCATTGTGTTTATAGGACCGCATACATCAGTATGTATTAGACTAATCACTTGCCCTTTCACTAGTAAAGGGACTCTTTCTAATCTTGCTTAGTAAAAAAGATACACATGTTTCATATGATTAAAAATTAAGTGAATCGAAAAGTTCGTCTTTGTGGAGTTTAGAAAAGCGTTTCTCATTAATGTGGCTAAGGCAACAATGCCAAAAGTAGGTTTTATTCGAATCATTTGACTTGAATCTCTTTCTATTTGCATTAAGAATTGGAGTATCTATGGACCTTTTCATATTTAGATTATAAAGACCATTACACAAAAACAGCTTTAGCATGGAAAATATCTTTATGAGAAATGGAGCTTTTATTATTCGCAATAGTGAAATTAAAACCATCCGAATTCACACATGAAATTGAAATGATGTTTATGCTCAAGGCAGGGACACAATAACAATTATATAAAACTAAAACAAGTCCACTTAGTAAAATTAACACATAGCATCATACAGCGAACGCAACAACCTTTGCTCCATTTCCAACACGTATGATGGCTTCTCTTTTCTTTAGCTTTCTACTATTAGTGAGACCCTGCACATTAATAAAAATGTGACATCCACATTCGATATCCAATACCCAGGAATCACTAGTAGACAAGTGAACTTCAATAACGTAAAAACTTGAAGCAGAAGTCGCAGTACTCTTCTTTTTCTTTAGATCTTCAAGATAGAGCTTGCAATTTCTGTACCAATGTCAAGGTGCAAGGAAGAAATGAGAATTTCTTTATTTTTCCCTTTCTTTCTGGGACTGTGAAGTAGAAGCAGCATGGGGCTTAACTTGTTCCATTGGCTATGTGATAGTCACAACAACCTTTTTAACTTTAGCCTTGCCTTTTCCCTTATTCTTCAAAGCCTTTCCTTTCTGAACCATCAACACACTAGTTGTGGGTTTCTTAAAATTTTGCACAGCAGTTTTAAGCATCAAATGCAACTCTAAGATAGACCTCTCCATGTTATTCATGTCATAGTTCATCACGAATTATGAATAACTATCACACAATGAATTTATGATCAAATCAATAGCCAATTCTTTGCTTATGGGAGATCTAAGTCTATCAAAATGGTCAACTAGCCCTTCATTTTCAGAACATGTGGACTAACTGACGTACCCTAAGCCATTTTCCAAGAATGAAGGTTTTTTACTGTTTCGAACCTTTCTTTCCTAGCCTGCTATTAGAACATTTCCTTCTGCGTAGTAGCCGTGTCATAAGCTTCCATGTGTTCCATGTCCTTCTGAAGTTTAGGAACCATGGTTGCCAATATAATGCACGCAACATTAGTTGAGTCATTGACTTGCTTAGTATATGCATCCTTCATGGCTCTTAATGCATTTGCTGGCGGTTCCTCACTAATAGGATCATCCAGGACATACAACTTGCGTTTATGCTTAAGAACAATTCTCCAGTTTCAGAACCAGTGAAGAAAGTTTATCTCATACAACTTATCCGTCTCAAGGATGGATTGCAGTGACAAGGGATTAGTGTGATTTGAAGAGGCCATAGATCTATAAGAAAGATTATGCAAAAGTTCATTTTAGTATAGAGGAATAAACTTTCGCTAAATTAACAACCCTTCTTAAAAATGCTAAGTTAATTTAAGGGATTAAAATCCATGATTCACCTAATTCCAAGATAGCTAAGGCATGAAACTTCGAATAAGGTTATTTAGGTAGGTATCAATTACCAATTACATCATATGTAACTTTAGTTATTTTATGAGATTATGACATCTTATGTCTTAGCATGTTATATATGATCTAGTGCCTAAAGCCCAAAACCATTTTGATAGCTTTATCAATTCGAACAATTTCAAACAATAAAGTAACCGTTACTCAACTTGCCTCAACAAGATAACACGATACAATCTGCGAATGCAAACCCATATTGATATGATCGAAGCCTTGACAAGAGTTTGATAATGGATGCACTTGACTTAAAATTTGAAAGAAGGATTTTCGTTTATTTCTTTTTTTAGAAAACAAATTTCAATTCCAAAAATTTAAAATCACCTAAAATTTCTCATAATTTAGTCAATCGAATCAACCAAAACTTCCCGTTATTTTAATTCTGAAAATATTAATTAAAACATTTTTAATTATCTCAATCCCACCACTAACTTAATATCTTACCCTAATTCAATTAGAAAGTAAGATACTTTGAATCGTAATCCAATTAGCATTTGTTTTATATCTCACCGGTCTTTTAGGATTTATAATTCTAATCCAATTACGAGTCTATCTCCTATCTTATAGGAATATACTAACGGATTACTACAATGAAATATATGATCAAAATCAATTTTGAGATATTCATCATATATTCAACATCAGAATCATATTAAATTAATCATATTATCCTAATCATGATCTCTATCATGGAGACATACATAATTATTGAACAAAACGAAATATATGTTCAAGATCAGAATCATATTAACCTAAACATGAAGTCCAACATGACCATAGAAAATTCATATCGTTCAAAATAAAAATTATATGTTAATTGAAATATTGTAAACATGAATACTATCATTGAATCAAATCATGCGATGTATCAACATTCATGAATTAACAACATGCTTTAATACCTATTCTTGATAATAATTATCACGAAACTTACATGTATATCATATATACATTAATCAAGATTATGTTTTCACACATATAACATATATACATCATTGAAAACATTCAAATGTTTAATAGAACCGAGTTTAATGCTCCGATACCACTGTTAGGTTTTTGGGGTTCATACGCAGTGGCAAATTCAAAATAAATTTTAAAAAATCCCAACAAGATAGAAAATATTTTTCATTAAACTAAATCTTCGAAAGTAAATCATACCTCATTCCATGATTTCCTTTTGATTGTTCGATTTTCAAGGCGTTCAAGTATGCGTCATCTATCAGAGATCCACAAACGAATCGTGACCACAATTTGGAGTTCTAGCCCCAAGAGAGATTGAAAATGATTTTTCTCTCTCCCTAAATCCAGAGAACTAGAAAATCGTAAAATGAAAATCTTCTATCATTTTAAGGACTCACCCTTTATTTATATGTATAGATAAGCCATCACTTAAAATCTTATTCATAATACAACTATTGTAGTTAGGCGGTTTAAGCAAATTACACATAGCCCCTATTAATAAGTTATAATATAACAAATTGTAAGGGCTTTTATGTCATGAATTTTGGAACATAAGTCATAAGCGGTCTCCAGCAAGGCATTATGACTACCCAAGTAGCTTGAATATCAAAATCGATACAACCAAATTAATAACGTATATCATATCCTTTTATCATGCAATATCCTTTGATTAAACATAAGGAATGGAAAGTCGCCTTAATGTTTAATCTTACTAGTATCGATCTTTAGGTAAATTGAAAAACATCCAAGTGACATTGATCATATCAATTCACATAGACTTGGCCATTATAAGTCTATCTTTTCGAGGGATCCACTGATATGAGAGTGACAAATTTTATCTCGATTACACACCTTCACATATTTTTCACATGGTTACCAACCACAATCTTTATAATTGCCCGGTTAAATACAACATTTAATTGTGAAAAATTATCATGCTCCTAATATTGAAGTCTATGGTAATATCAAGTAGAAAGGCTTAATGATAAACCTATAATGAGTAACACATTTGACTTAATCCGTGTAGTGTTCTCATAGTGGGTTGGTCCAGTACCTTATTCCCTAACAAGTACTCATGATCTTGATTTGTATCTCTATACACATGATCATCATAAGACCATCAATCAAGATCCGCACTAGTCTTAATTCATTATAGTTCCCAGTATAATGACCGACTAGAGACATTTAGGATATTTCAACAAATACCCATAAATCTTACTATAAGGTAAACATGCATTCACTTATAATGAAAAAACAAATAAAATCTCTATTTTATTAACTAAAATTATACGATAAATAATGTTTATATATTGACTTAGGGCACAGGTCTTGACAGTTTCTATCATTTAGAAGTTGATTTAGTTTTTGGGCTTGTGAATTTTCAAAATTTGAGACAATGGTCGAAGGAGGTAGAGGTAGAAGCTGAAAAGAGTAGAAAGGGAAGGCACATTTAGTTGAAAAACCCTAACAAAAACCCAAAGTTCCACCGACACTCATTAGGCCAATAAGGATTTCGATGAATAACCCCTGAACTAGGGCACCTAGGGAACCTTCTTCATCTTAAGTTTTACCGATGAGTCAAAGGGAGAGGAAAAGATTGAAAAGACACCTAGAATCCAATTCTCACCCTAACACCTAATCAATGCCAAAGCTCTCAATAGGATATAGAGTGACATTAGTAAGAATAGGAAAATCATAATGGAGAGGGGTTTTAATAAGAACAAAGCTAAGTATGGGCCTAGGCTCTTGAACATAATAAAGGAACAGAAATAGGGGTTGTTAACTAAGTACTATTACGCCAATAATGATGTAGGGTCCTCGATTAAAATGGGTTATGAAATTGTAGTGAAAGAGTTTTATGCAAAGGGGCCTAGAAATGAGAATAAAATAATAGCCATAGTCCGAGGAAGACCTGTGGACAACTCATCTAAAAGAATAAAACAGTATTATGATTTATTAAAAATTCATATCAGATAAGCTTATGAGTACCCAAAACTTGATTATGGGTATAGACACGAATTTCCTCACAAAATAATTCGCAATGGTTTAGAAGCTATTTAAGGGGATAGTTTTCTTTTTGACAATAATGGGTACACAAAATGCATACAAACCAAATACAAGCTTTGAGATTATTCTGAAATGTGACCCTACTTTGTAACACTATGATATAGTGAACTATAGGGCAGCTCTTTTATACTACGTAGTTTATGGGATCAACTATATTAATGTTGGAAAAATAATCTATGATTCAATTAGGAATGCCATAACCACCAGGAAAACTGAAAGATTGTCTTTTCCTTGAATTATTATGGAGTTTTGCAAGCAACTCCAACTTTCAATAAGAGGTCTGGGGTTAGATTTTTACTCGGATAAGACCATCACCAATGAAGTCATTCAAATTACTAAAAAGGTGCAAGGATATGTTGATTCGGAGTAGGAACAGGAGAAGAACAAAACAAACAAGAGGGAGACCAAAAAGAGAAGGAGAATATAGGTAGAAAAATTAAGAAATTTGGAAAAAATGTAGAATGTCGCTTATCATGAGCAACATTACTAATGCTTAGAGCCACCTATAGAGGACATTACTAGGACGTATGTGAATGATACATTGATGGCCATAATGGGTCGATCTTGTGAAATCAAATGTGAACTCTGAGACATTAAAAGTTTAAGTTCTAGAACCAACATGAAATTTCCAGGAGCATCTATGGGTCTGAGCGACACATGACCAATAGGAATTAAGCTAATGGAGCTAACATTCAAATTCTATCCACCTAACGAAGAATGCCCAATGAAGGAGTCTTTTAAGAAAATAAATCTCTAGTGGGAGTAGATTACAAGTTATATTATCCCTGCAACGAGCTTCCAATCTTATACCTAGATCATAATGATGATGGTGATGATGCGACATATGGATGTCTTTTGATATTTTATTCTTCTATGGGTAATTTTTCTATGAGTGTTATTATGAAATGTATTTGTTTATAATCTTATTATATATCCTTATGTGAATGATGTGGTGTGATTTAATTATACATTTTCTTTCGTGGTTCACATTTGGAACAATGGTTTGATGTGCTAAATTTATATCCTATGCTTGGAAATGTTTAAATTTATCAAGTTTCAATTGCTTATGCAATGCATTCTTATGTTAGTTAAGTTATTTATTTAATTTGTTCATTTTTGCTTCATGAGATATTTTGTATTTTGTTGGAAACATGGCTTTGTTATTAAACATTGAAGATAAGGTTTGAAATAAGTTTGGGGTTATTAGGTGAAGTGAATTTTGCGGTTGCGAACTATGGAAGAAACAAGTGGTAGAATCTATTTGATCATTAAACATTATGAATTTTTCCAATTTTTCACGATATAGGTAATATTTTTTCACTTCATTTCACTTTATTTAGTAGGAATATGGAATTTGAATATAATATGGAAAATGGAACTAATGTATTTTTCGTACGATGAAAATAGAGATTTTATCATGGAAAGGAATTGTTATACCCTATTTGACTTAACTAAGATTGTGCATACACTATAAGAGTTTAGAGGGGATTGATTTTAGTGTGTTAGACATTATAATAGGTACAAGATCAAAACAAAAGTGTTAGATATAAAAAATAGATTTCTAAGAATCTTGTTATACAAAGAATATAGATCAAGTATTATATATGTATATATGCATTGAAAAGAGTTTATGTCATAATTAAGGAGAAAAATATGAAATGGCCAAAAAACTTTACTTGAAAAAAATGTTTCCCTGACTATAGTGACAATGATAAGAGCTAACAAGAGTTTTGAAATGAAAAATAGAGAGACCCACATATTTTAAAGGAAATGGAGTAGGGAATCTAGTGGTGGAAAAAATTAGAGGAATAATTCCCATAAAAAAGAATAACAGATTCCAAATGAACGGAGCAAGGAACTGTATGAATACAAAATAAAGAAGAAAAAGAATAAATAATTAAAGAAGAAAGAAAGAACTGTTTAAAAAATGGAAGGATGTAATTGAACAACTCTTAAGATAAAAGATTTAGCTTAAGCGGTTATAGCTACGTTATGCGAAATATTTTGTTTTCTGAAAATGTATATAAAATGATGATTATTAGTGAATAAAAGTTCCTATCGACTTCGATTATGGAGATATTTGAAATATTATTTGAAAATGATGTTAATTTAGTGATTTTTATATCTTGATATTCTATATTAGTTATTGTAAGCTTGGTGCTTGTTAGTGGAGATTGAGAAAACCTATATAATGGTTTGACCTTGGTGATTGGTTTAACTTTAAATTCTAAGGTGAATGGCACAATTTAAGGTTGTGTTGTCAAATAAAGGGGTTGTTCATTAAATCATTTTATTCGACCATGTTCTTGTTTTTATGAGGGAAATAAGTTCATATTTAATGATTATTTCTTTTTAAGAATAAGAGTTTATAATTATGAAATCAAAATAAGAAAAGAAAAGAGAATATAATAGTGCACATTCCTTTGCTCGGGACAACAAAGTATAGAGTTTGGGGGTATTTGATAATTCAATAATTAGACATGTTTTTTAGTATATTTTAGGATGATTTTAGATGTAAAAGACAATATTAAACGGGGGTTTCTCTTGTTTTTGTTAGTTCACGTGATAAATGGAATGTATGAAGAAATGGAGTAAAAAAGGAAGATTATAAAGGAATTGGCCAAGTGAAAAGTGCATGAAAAGAATCATCAACAAGTGAAGCAATAAATGAACTTCAATACCGGTGATTCCTTACCGCTTCTTATACACACAGAATCGCCACTCAGATCGAATGAAATAATGACTACAATTTCAAGGATTCTCCAAGCGATTCCACTTAAACTTGAATCAGTAAAGAATCCTTCGGTTTGATTAAGTGAATTTTTTATAACCATGAGACGTTAGAGTAAATTTAGGACGTTTACTACTAGAATACTATAAAAATGACCGTAGGACTATGAAATTAGTTGCCCTTGAGTACAAAATATTTCATTGCTGTAGGAGCCACAATTAATTTTTTTTAGTTTATTACTTTATTATTCATAGCTTTTGAAGAAGATATGAAGATTTAAAATATTTAATTTAAAGGTATTCATCAACGTCTTCTATTTATGTTATTGTGATGTTGATCAATCTAAACAAAATTCGAATGTGAACTTGATCTATCTTGTTATGTAGTTATGATAACATGATTATGTACATAATATTTTAAACTAATCATAGTCTTTGATTCGCTGATTTAATCGGTCATTATCTAGTGATTTTAATAATGATCTTTGTATTGCATTCATTGTCTAGAGTGTGTATTATGATATTTGGGTTCATTAACTATTTTAAGTCGTAACTAAGATTGTTTGAAAGTTGTTACTGTTTAAATGTGCAAGGTGAATTTAAGATCTAAATATAAGGTTGAAGTGTCATTTCTGAAAATGATAGATTTAGAAGTTCGAAGTTGTCATAAAGTTAAATGCACCTTTATCGTGGGAAGTTAGTATCTTAATGTGTTCAAAGGGGTTAGCCCAATAAAATTAGATTAAGGGTTTTCCACTGGTATATGTAAACTAATGGCTAGCGAAAGGCTGTTGACTTACTTATGGTTATAGTTCAATGATCTATGGTACCTTATAAAGTAAGCTCATAACTATATGATAGAAGTAACATGTTTGGATGCAAAATGGATTGATGTTTTATTGTTCTGGATGTTTGTTTAGATATTTTTTATTATTAAATTGAATTTATTAGGTAGATAATGAATTTGGGATTGTGTTAGTTAAGTTAATATAATTAGTTAATTATTATTATATTATAGATTGAATTAGCGAGTTTAATTATTATTTTAATTAAATCAATAAAATTAAAGTAAAAAATAAAAACCATTAAAAGTCTTTTTTCCTAAAGAAGTTTGATAAATCCTTGTTGAGAAGATTCCCACTTACCATTTACCACTTACCACTTCTTCATTTCATCTTTAGGCCCATGATGAGATTTAATGGAGATCTCTGCATGACAGATATCTATTATTCAATACATGAGCTGAATTTTTAAAGGAATTTAATGAGCAATATTATAATGTGAGTATGATCTTTCAAAAGAAACTAGATTTGAATCATCTAGTATAGAGGGACATGTGTAACATCCTTTCTCCCAATTATGATACCCGTCTTGAAACCTCAATTAAACCATGATACACCTGCCTGACTTAATTAGAGCCAGTAAGCTCTTACCAATACCTGATAAATAAAACCTTTATACCTTGATAATTGAGTAGTTAAAAACAAAGTAAAAGCTTAAAAAATTGAAAAATGGTCTCGATAATTACATGATAAACATAATCGGAATAAACCTCAGTTGTAAAATTATGTCCCAACCCAATTCCTTACCAATAGCATTTCAATACAATATATAAACATCAAGAAATAGATCAGTACATTGTAGATAAGACTATAAATTCTTAATCTTCTATGTTCCGTAGTTGAAGTGCACGTAGTTAATCTAAAATGTTAATTTGGGATGAGCGCTCTAACTTGCTCAATAAGTAACTCTCAAACTACACTCAATTGACTACTAATAATCAATGAATCAATGCATAACAATATGATTCATACTCATATCTAACAAGAAAGCGGATTAAATATAAACAATATATAAAAATATGTAATTTATTCAGTCCAGAGCTACTGTACTCGTGACATCACTAATAATTTTATTATTACGAGAGCCATCTTTCATTTATTCAAGAATACCACTGATGAAATCACCCTATTGATTATATGTGCATTTTCATTAGTGTATTTAAAAATTTTCGAGTCTCCAAACTCCCAATATAGTGATCGATGACAAATTAAGCTACATAATAAGAAGGTAACAGGGTAAGGCTGATCCTTAGCGATCTCTTAGCTATTTGAGATCCAGTTAATCTCATTTACATCTCACTTTTGGTTATACATTACAATTTATGCGTGTTACGATTATGGTACAGTGCTTCCATTTCCTAGTGCATAAACTATATGAATGAAATATACTACTTTCAATAGCACAATTGATAAAATAGATAATTCCTACTTATATGTGTCGAGTTTTTAGCTTCATCTTAACCTATCCAACTTTCAAGACTTCTTATACCTTAGACCATTAACCCAAATCCTAAAATAGACCATTCGTTATCAATTTAGGGGCAACACCTTATGTTTAAGAACCCTAAACCCTTGAAAAAACCTATGAGAAAATACAACATTTTTGCTATTTTTTAGGGTCGGAGCGCGCACCCCGCTTTATTGAATGGTGCTCCACCTTTTGGGTTCATCATTCTTCATGAAGGGAGCGCGCTTCCTTGTAATAGGATGCTTGCTCGACTATCGAGCGTCGTTGAAACAGAATAAGGAAGCAATCCATATTCAATACCAACTTATTTTCAAACCTCCCTAACTCATCGGGGATGGCCGCAAATAGATTTTGCACCAACTCCAACCATTAGCAACAACAAATTAACTAGAATTTAATAAGACTTCATCTCTAATTATTAAAACTTGAAAACCCACTCTAAAACTTAAATACTAAGTTTTCAATCTAAGAGGTTCTAACGAACACATAAAACCATCTACACATCTTAGAGTAGATCCCTACTTGATTTCTCATCAAACCTTCGTGAATTGAAGTTCAAAAAATGAAAGGGATGAATGAGAGAATACCAAGTAGAGAAAAGAGATGAAAACCACTCCAATCTTCACTTATCTATCTTCTTCAATCTCTTGATCTCTTCATCCCTGGCTATGATCGATTGAAAGAGTTGTTTTCTCATTTCCTTATCATCGTCGATCAAACAATATAGGATAAACATGAGCCTAATTTGGGTTAATTAAAATTCAGGTTAAAGCTAATCACCTATTTGAGGAAATGGGTCTTTACAATCTCCCTAATTAAATAAATTTCATCCTCGAAATTAAAATGAAGTTCCAAAACTACAAATAACTTTGAAGTTATAGGGGAGTTGTTTTTTTAATAACCTGTTTCATTTCAGAATCAATTTCCCTATTAATTCGAATTTACTTAGCCATTTCCATCGATAAGAAATTCTAAAGCACAATGAAAATTGTCATATGAACTCTCCAACAATATATAATGCATGTCTCCTCACCATTTTTTGTTTACTAAAGTTGTAGTTACATTTTATGTTGTCTGCCATTTCAATTACTTACATTTTATCTTGCCTGCCATTTCAATTCCTAATATTCTCCATTCCCTGAGTCGAAATGCACATAAATATCTTGAAATGTTAATATAGGGATGTGCGCTCCAACATGTTTAGTAAGTGATTCTCATAAACACATAAATTATCAACTACTATTAAGAAATTTATGAATAAAAAATGCATCCAAAACATATTTATTTCAACTTTAAAAATGATATAGCATTACATAACGAAATGCAATTTCGAAGTTTAACTACAACCATACTCTTGACTTATAAATTTGAGTTTGAAAAAAGAGTCGTACACTCGCATCACTCAAGAATGCAACCATAAAATCCATACGATGAACTATGTGTGATTTCGTTGGTTTAGTCAAGCTTAATAGTGCTTTTAAATCTAACTGGACATTATCGACTAAAGTAAAGCTCCAGCTTAATGAGGATAAAAGGGCAGAATCTATTTCGAGGTGTACCTTTATCTTTTATTAAGAAAAGGGGTGGAATCTATTTTCATGCCTACCTTTCCAACCTCAGTGCCAATTTTCCTTGTCACACACTTTCGATAATTTTCACATTTAAAATATTTAATTCGTAGTACATTGCCCCAATCCTAATCCATAATGTTATATGAACTAAATATACTAATTTAAAATGTATAATATATAAGAATATGAGTCCTACTTATCTATGCTGAGCTTTCCTAACTTTTCTATATTATTTGAGTCTCCGAGAGAACTCCTGGCTAAATTGACATTCAAATATATTAATTTTAAGTCAGTTTTGGTGTTCTATGAGTTACACAATGACCCTAAAGTTTTTGTCCAAATCCCACTCAAATTTGGAACTCCGAGACCTATTTTCCAATTTTCCCATTTCTTTTGACCATTATTAATAAAAATTCATAAATTTTATTTATTTCATCCAAATAATATTTTTCTAATTTTTTGAATTATGTTTTCAAATTTCTAATGGTTTGAACCTGAACCGGACCCGGTTCATTTCGGTTTAAAGATCAAATCCATTTTTTCTTCCTTTTCCCTCTGTTCCTCTATTCAAACCATTTTCATTTTTTTCTTTGTTGGGGTTGGGTTTAACCCAACCTTAAGGCATTTTACGGAGGGGTTTCGGGTTTTTAGTTTAAGTTGATTTCATAATGTAACAACAAAAACGACCTAATAAAATCAACAACAATGACACCACAGCCTTACCTCTTCCTCCCTATCGCCTCTCTTCTCCAATCTCGATCTCAAGCTCTTTTCCTTCTCTCCCTTTTCTTCTCTCACGAAAATGAACTAGATGAGGTGGTTGGTTGTTTCGGGAAAAATATGTCCAATCCTCGAGATTGGCATGCAGAAATCTTGAGGAAGATCCATAAGTCATGAATTAATATGTTAGTTCTTAAAATGATACCAATTTGACACACTCTTTCCTATATACATTGATTATTTTTTAGATTTGGTTACATGCATCTCGAGGTGGGAATAATTCCTCCAAATCCAACATTTAACACCTTCACTTCCTCGACTCTAGCATAATAGGTATCTTGAAATGAATTCAATGTATACTTTGATTTGATTTAAATATAGGATTCATATAAATATATATAGTTATATGCATTTTCGCGGCTGTAAATTTGTCGCGCTCGCAAACGATCACCCTCAGGCATGCACACTATTGTACATCCCACGTGTGCACACTTTTTTACACCCCTGAGTATCACCCTCAATCCTGCATGTCACTAGGTGCCCACCAATTATTGATTATTTTTTATTTTCAATATATTTTTATATATACAATCTATATAGAAAAATATATATGCCTCTATTAACACACCTAACACTTCACCTTTGTACGCCAACAAGTACATTTAGGCATGCACCGTACCTCACAACCATGTGCGTCACCTTTGATCGACACACTTCTTTCAGCATTTCATAATATTTTAATTATTCAATTATAGGCCCAATAAATACAATTATTTTCATAATCATCAGTACAATCCATACAAACACCAAATAGCATGGTAGTCCATGCACACGCTATCAAGAAAAACAATTGTTAACTATGAGTCTAACCCAGATTAAATAGAATTTTTATTAATGTTAAGGTAATGGGTTGTTACAACCAAGGTCAAGGCACTACATAGTTTTTCTCAATCTTCATTGACAAGTATCAAGCTTACAATAACTAATATACAATCTCAAGATACAATAATCTATCTCATTTTCAAACAATATTAGAAAGATCACCATAACCAAAGTCGATATGAACTCTTATTTACAAATAATCATTATTTCATTTTCATTTGTTGCAATAAAAAGATATACTTCACTTAACTTAGGTATAAGCACTCGAGCTAAATCTTTTATTTCAAAAGTTTTAATATACATCTTTCCATTTTCTTATATCTCACTTTTTTTCATCAATTATATATAATTCTTTTTCCTTTTTAGGCTGTATTTGTATGGTTCCCTGCTCCATTTCCTTTGGAAACCTTTATTCTTTTTAAAGGAATTATTTTTTGCTTGGAATCTGTAGGTCTCTCTATTATTTTTCGTTTGAAATCTGTAGGTCTCTCTATTTTTTAAAAAAAAACTCTTGTTAGCTCTTCTCACTTTCACTATAACCAAGGAAGTTCTATTTCCAACTAAGTAAAGTTTATCGGCTATTTCCTATTTTTCTTCTTAATTCTTGCATAGGCTCTTTTCAATATATATATAAACTTGATCAATAATCTTTATATAACAAGATTCTTAGAAATCTTTTTGTTTAACCACTGCCGTTTTGATTTTTTACCAATTATAATGTCTAACACAAAGCAATCAATCCTTTCTAAACTCCTATAATGTATGCACAATCTAAGTAAAGTCAAATAGGGTATAACAATTTCGTTTCCTTATAAAATTCACATTTTCATGGGTAATAATAATATGTCACTTCCGAATTCCTATCTAAATAGAATGAAATGAAATATGAAAATATTACTAATATTGTAGAAAATTTTGGAAAATTCATAATGTTCAACTAGATTCTACCTCTTGTTTCTTCCATATGCTTCACATCTTGATACTTTACTTAATTTAATACCCCAAACTCAATCAAAATTTTGTCCTCAAGGTTTAAAAATTTTGTCGATTATCCTAAAAAAATATAAAAATGCCTTGTGAATCATAAACGAATAAATTAAATAATTAGTAACTAACAAAAGAATGAGTTGCATAAGTACGGAACATTTAAATATTTCCAAGCATCATTAAATAAAATTGAGCACATCAAACCATACCATTGTATCAAATTGTGAACACACCAAAGAATTGTATGAAAGTAGCACATATACCACATCATTTAAAACATAGTATTACAAACATAGACCTCTCAATAATAACACTCAAAAAATGATTACACAGAGGGGAAGAAAAATATCACAATCATTATCCTGAGATTGCATTATCACCATCATCCTCATGATCAGGCTGTTGAGATTGGTAACTTACTGCATGAACATATAAGGTGCAGTTTACTCCCCTACCGAGTTATCGTTTTGAAATACTTCCTGGTTGGGCATTCTTAGTTGGCGAGATGGAACATGAATGTTAGCTCCCCTCCCTTGCATCTTGCTAGTATTGCATCGCTCGAATCCATAGATGTTTTTTGCAATCTTGCGTTGCTTTTAGAACATGAACTCTTGATGTCTCAGAGTTCTCATTTGATTGGGCAAGATAAATCTAAGCATGACCATTTATGTATCCTCTACATATATGCTATTGAAGTCCTTTGTAGGTTGCTCTGGGCTCTTGCTCGTTTGTTGGTTATACACAACATTCTGCATTTCCTTTTAATTTCTACAATTTTCTCCTTATACAATTCTTCTCTCTGTGGTCTCTCTCCTTTATGTAGTGTTTCTATTTTGTTCCTCTTTTAAGTTAACATTTCCCGACATGTAGTCGGTTTTTACTAATGACTTCATCGATGATAGTTTTATCCCAGAAAACATCGAATTCTATTTCTCTCATCGAAAGTCGGTCTTGCTTGCAACATATAGTAGTCATTAAAGAAAAGGCAATCATTTGTTTTTCTTTATGGTCACGACAATCTTAATCGAATCATAGGTTATTCTGCCAACATTAATATAACCGATCCCATGGATTATGTGATATAAAATAGCCACCGTATAGTTGACTATGTCATAGTATTGCAAACTAGGCTGTAGGCTTGTGTTGAAGAAAAAGCTCTAGATCTTTGGTTAAATTCCTAAAGTATTTAGCATGAATGTGTTTTGGGCACTTCTTCTTATCAAAAAGGAAATCAACACTTAAAATAGCTTCAAAACTATTCCTAATTGTCTTGTAGGGAAATTCGTATCTATATAAATATTAAGGTTTTGGGTACTCATTTTTCTATGTCAAATGAATTTACAGTAAACCATTAAACCAGTTTATTTTTTCTAGCGAGTAGTCCACTAGTCTTCCATGAAGTTGTTGTGTTATTTTCATCTTTGTGTCCATTTGCATAGAACTCATTTACTAGAATCTCACACCTTATTTCAACTGAAGACCTCGCGTCATTATCTGCATAATAATCCTCAGTTAACAATCTCCAATTCCTCTTTTTTATTATGTTCACGATCCTAAACTCATATTTAACATCATTTTTCATGTTGAAACCCCTCTCTAATATAATCTTTATATTTTTGCTACTGTCGCTATTTATTCCAGCAATAGCTTTAACATTAATGAGGTTATGGGCATGGAAAGAAATAGCATTCATCTCCTCAATCTCTTTCTCTCCTTCTAAATTATTAGTAAAATTTAATAGTTTAGAAGGTTCTTTAAGTGCTTTAGTTTGGGGTTATTCATTGAAATCATCATTTGCCTAATTGGTTTGGGTTGAGTTTTGGGTTTTTGTATGGTTTCTCTACTACTTGTGCCTTTCCCATCTCCTCTCGATAGCTTCTACCTCTACCTTTGGCTATTGTCTCAACTTTTGAAACTCACAAGTTCAAAAGCTTAATAAACCTATAAATGATAAAAACAACATTATTCGAAATAGTTCGATAAAACTCAAAACTTTATTTGAAAAAGGAGAAATCTATTTGGAAATCTAGTTTGAAATGCGTCATAAATATATAATAGAATTGACATCGAAGTGATAACTATAATATAAACTAGAAAATCGTTCTTCCAAATATTGTAAAAAAACTAGCTACCAAATTCCAGTCTTTAAAAAAATTATAGCAACTTAAAGTAACATAAAACAATGACCAAACCCCTAAATACATTTTAAACTTGACTTTTAAACCATTTGGAAAATATGTGTAAATATAGCAAAAATTTCAAAACTTTTGAATTTATAAATCAACGATCAATGCGATCACCATTCCTAGTCTATTAAAATGAATAAAACCATTTGTGCAAGACAATTGAATAAATTCCAACAGAAAGTGAGATAGAAAAAACATATTAAGCTAAATTCTTAATAAAATAAAATAAACATAGAATATGGGTTGCCTCCTATAGACTGGTTTTGTTTATTTTCATTCGCTCATCCTAGCCCATTTAGCACTAGGTTGGATCTCTAAACTTGAATTTCAGATTTTCCACTCTAGTGCCATTCTTGAAAGTGATTGCTCGGCCATCAATTGTCAAAGTAATTGTTTTGTTCAAGGATATCCATAAAAGCTTGTGTAGCGGCTGAGAAGGGCCATCCTAAAACTAAATGAGGATCATCATTGATAAAGTGTGGCATTACCAAGAAGTTCGTGGGTATGGTTTTGTTGTCGACTCAAATAGGTACATCTGTTACTACTCCTATTAGTTGAATTGAAGTTCTATCCAGTAAAGAGAATTGGTTAGAAGCAAGTGAATTCAATTTCAACTGAATATGTAGAAAGAAATGTATGGGTATGACATTTACACTAGAGTTCATATGACACCAAGCTCTGAAGTACCAAGCCCATTTGATTTTAATGTGCAAGTGCATCCCTCTAGGATCATTAAGCTTTATAGGACTGAAGTCCAACTTTTTTTTTCTTATTGTACTTGAATATATAAACTTTTCCTCAAAAATAGTTTTTCTAGTCTCTATTTGCTTAACACTCCATTACACTGCATTCAGGAGTTACTTTCTTTTCTTTTGAAGTGTCTTTCAACTTGTTCTTTCTTTGAAATCCCTTTATCAGTTTCCATTATTATTGCAGTAATTGCTTAAATTTCAACATTAAAATTATCATAATAGTTTAAGTCTAAAATATTATATAATTTATTTTTTTGTCAAACAATTCATCATATTCTTCATAGGTGTCATAGTTGTGTTTGTTATTTGTTTTGAATTTAACAATCTTATCTTCAAACTCCATAGACAACGTTTCTTAAAAAATATCTAACTTAGTTCTAGCCGTCCTTAGAAAAGGTCGTCCTAATAGTATAGGCAAGGATTGGGGGACGTTGAATTACCAATTTCCATGACATAAAAATTAGATAGAAATACTAAATTGTGTACTTGTACTAGGATGTCTTCTAATAATGCATACATTTTAGTAAAGGTATTATTTCTAAAGTAAGATTAATAGGTGTATTAGTTCACAATTCTATTTTCAATGATTCATACAGTTTAAATTGCATAACATTACTTGATACTCCAAGATCATACATAGCAAATTAAATAGATGAGTTACATATGGTGATGGGTATGATAAACATTCTTGGATCAGAATATTTCTCAAGCATTCCCTTTTTAAACAAAGATATTTCTTTAGTAACTACATCATGAGTTGATTTCGTTAAAATTTCATTAATTTTTAATTTCTTAAATGATTTAGAAATGAGTTCTTTCAGTTCTTCCTCCCTAGCATTAGCTAATCGTCGTGGAACTGTAGAATTAGAATGCATATAGTCATTCCACTCAAAAATATTGTTATTTTTCTTGGTTAACTAATTCGGAATTTTGCTGAGATTCTTTATAAGATTCAACTTCGGCTAAATACCATGACTATAGCCTTTCGCAAAAAGGTGTATATTATTATTATTCAACCATCCATTCCCTAGTGGGAATGACATTTTCCATCATTTATTCTTCTTCTCGGTCTATTTTCGTAAGTATTTTTGTTTTCTTTTTAGTTCTTTTTTGTGTCTTTTCTTGCGTATGCGTTTCATTTTCATTTTCACAAAATAAAGTGCTAACTTGTGCTTTATTATCAGTGTTTGTAGGTTGAGTAGATTGTCTACTTGGATTGCTTAACTTGTTGATTTGTAGAATTATTTGACTTAATTGGTTTTTCAGCTTGATAATAGATGCATCAGTTTTAATTTGGTTTTGAGAAATTTGCGTAAAGTTTTATTGACTTTGGGTTATAAAGTTATGTAATATTTGTTTTAGATTTAGTTGCGTAGGGTAAATAGTTAATTTGTATTGTTGCATTATTGTGAATTGTATTGGTGCTCTCGATTTATAAGTGGTATAATTTTGATTTCTTGGACAGTAGGTCAGATTTGAATTTGGTTTTCCATTGAAACAATTTTTGTTATTATATTGGTTTATAGGAGGACCTAATATTGTTTCATAGCCACGTTGACTGCTTTATTGTTATCTTTTTGAAAAGTAAGACACACATTCATGAGATGTGTAACTTCACGTTATAATCCAAATAGTTTAACTTGATTTGATCTATCTTTTAAGAGTAGTTTAAGCTTGTGAGATAATTCTTCGACTCTTTCGTCAAATTTATTACTTATTTTATTGTTAACCTCGTAAATTTATTTCTTAATATATCGATTTTTTACCATATTGTTTTATTGTAACATCGAATAATGATCCACAAAACACGATATGTAATAGTCTTTGTTCAAAATGATTTAGTCCTTCATAGAAGTAATCTAGTAAAGTGCTTTGAGTGTATCCATGTTGTGGAAAAGATGAAATCAATCTTTTAAATATATCCCAAAATTCATTAAAATGTTCATATTTCATTTTCACGACTTTGATTGGTCTTTAATAAGTACCAATTTTTCTAGCAGGCATATATAGATGTAGGATAGCTTTTAAAATTTTAGCCCATATGGTTATCGAATCTTGAAGAAGATAAAACAATAAATCTAATGTTTGATCTTTCAAATAAATGTAAAGATACGGTGGAATTAGAACGACAAAGTGGATAGACCATACAACATCTAAAACTCTTAAGAAATTATGTTTAAATCCTCGTCAATAGAGACAAAAACCGACACTGTTCGAGTATGTACAATAATTTTTTTCTCTATATTTTACTTTTAATAATTTGTAGTAGTGGTAAGTAGGAATTATCTCCACATGAGTTTAACAAACTCTTCTAGGAAAAAGGAGTTTTAAAGGTTCTTATTACTTTTATTTTAATCTAATTAATTAACTAAGAAAAAAATTAAACTAACTAATAATTAACTAACTATATCATCTTAAGTAACACAATCGAAATCCAATATAAAACAAATAGATTCAATTAAATAATAAATAAATATCCAAACAAACATAAAAAATAATGAAACATAAACTTGTTTTGTATTTCAAACATGTTACTCCAATCAATATAGTTATGTGCATACTTTTTAATGTATCATATATCATTAAACACTAATAATTAGTAAGTAAACTACCTTTAGCGAGCCAATTGTTCTCCTTATATTGCTAAAAAAGTCACGTTCTAATTTTATTGAGTTAACCCCTTTAAATACACAAAGAAATTGACTTCAATCAATAAAAGCGCATTACACTTTATGAAATCTTTGAACTACTAAATCTAACAGCTTCGAAAAGCCACTTCAACCTTAAATTTTGATTTCGAATTCGCTTAGGAGATCTTAACGGTGATTGCCTTTCAAATATTCTTTGTTACTACTTTAATTAGATAGTAAATCCAAATATCACAATATACATTCTGGCATATGCATGCAATACAAAGATCATGTTTGAAATCAATAGATAATAACCTATTAAATTAGTGAATCAAATAATATGATTTGTTTAAACCATTAAGAATATAATCTTCTCATCATAACTACAAAGCAAAATGGATCTACTTCATGTTTGGACTCTGTTTAGATTGACTAACTTCTCACTCATTGTTAGAAATTCCATTGCAATATCATAAGTAAAAGACAAAGATAAATACCTCTTGAATTAATACTTTAAATCATCAAGTCTTTTCTAAAAGCAAAGAATAATAAGGCAGTAACTAAAACAACAAAAAATGGCTCATAGAGCAATAGAATATTGATCTAAGTACTCATAGGTAACTAATTTTGTAACTTTACGGTTATATTTATAGTAGTATAGGTATTAAACATCCTAAACCAACTCAAACAACTCGTAAGTATCTTAAATTCTCAAAATCTCTTCTAGAGGTTCCTCACCAATTCATGTGTAGGTGGAATCGCTAGGTAAATGAATAACATTAAGGTCCATATTTTCACTCATTTGAATGGAAATTCAGTGTCCTTAGGAATCACTGGGATTGTGAACCAGTTCTTCATTGATTCTTTGGTGATGATTCTATGCATACTCTTTCTAATTGATTTAATCCTTCATAATCTTCCACTTTTTGTTCATTATTTCATATTCTCTATTTATTACCTGAAATAACAAAAATAAAAGAAAAACTTGTGTAATATAGTCTTTTACATCTAAATCGTCCTAAAATATACTATAAAACTTGTTTAATTATTGACTTGTCAATCGCATCTCTTCCAAAACTCTTCAATTTTTTTTTCTTGTATTCTTATTCTATTTGTGGTCTCTATCCTAAATATCTCATTTCTCTCTTGCTTCTTTTCTGAATCTACATAGCTTGACATGCTTTTTGGTTTCTATGTATTCATCAGTGATAGTCCTTATATGGCAATCAGCCCGTCCCAGACTTATCATAAGAAACTCATGTCTGAATCCAAGTTCCAGTTTCAGGTATTCATTACTTTCTTTTCTATGAAATTCAGATAAACTACAGTACCGATTTATTTTTTAAGGTGAGTAGTCAACCAGTCTTCCTCAGACCATGACTATATTATCACTCTCATGCCCATTTGCGTAAAGTTCTCAAACTTAAATATCAAAACCCATCTTTATAGGGGTGCATGTGTCATAATCGACATGGTTATCTCTAGTCAACAATCCCCAATTCTTTTCCCATATTATATTCAAAATATCAGGCTTATACTTAATTATGTTCTTTACATTAAAGCCTTTCATTGGAATTATTTTTCTTTTCTTAGTAATGTCGATCTTTATCGTAGCGAAAGTCTTTACATTTATTAAATTATGTATGGAGAAAAGAAATCTTGGAGTCTCCTCAACATCTTCCTCTCTCTCCGACTCTTTACTAAAATATAAAGGTGGAGAATTTTCTCCTGGTGTTCTAACTCTACGGTTGTTAATTGAAATCCTCATAGGTCTCATAGATGTGGGTGGAACTTTCGATATTTTTTTTTTGGTTTTGCTACTAATGCTCCCATTCCCCTCTTCTGTCTTGAACCTCTTCCCTTACCATTTTCGGCAATTTTTGAAATAAAAAGTCAACAGTTCAAATAACAAATTAAACTTATGGATCATAAAAATAGTTTTTGTCTGAAGTAATTTGATATGATTAAAGCATTTATTTAAGATTAATGATTTTATTTAGAAAGCTAGCTTAAAGTTCAATCTAAAACATAAATAAAATGACATCAATGTTTTCAAATCATTTATTAATTTAAAATCATTTTTCTAAATAATATAAAACAATTTAGTGATAATTTCTAGTCTTTTTGAAAAAAAAAACCCAAACTCATTTGAAACTCAATTAAAAACCAATTGCGTATACATATTATTTTACCAAAATTTTGAGAATTTAAAATTTTTAGACAAACAATCAGTGTAATCCTAATGTTTGATCTATTAGAATTAATGAAATAATTTGTTAATGATATTAGAAATAATTATAATAAAACAATTTCAAAATCAATTGAGTATATTTGCAAAACTCATTTATATCTGAAATTTGTCAAAATAAAGAGCTAGTGTTATTGTGATTACCTTCATGAGCGTGAATCTTTCATGATAGAAGCTCTTAAATTCCTCTAGATTGTCTTTCCAAGCTACTAGTTGAAATCCCTTAAACCTTAGTTCGGCTCTACTTTACTGAATTCGAAAATATTTGGGTCTAACGAAACGAGAATGAGGTGGAAATCACTAGGAGATAAGTGGAATCACTAGGAAATTGCTATGTAACTCGAAAGAAATGAGGCTTGACGTCTCACTGATGCGACCATCTATTTATAGTATAGGCTGAATCGCCACTCATTTGCTGTACTCAAATTTTCAATTAAATATCTAGTAACTGTTATTGGTTTAGCCAACGATTTACAATGTTATTCCAAATCGCTTAAGAATCACTAGGCTTATTTTACAATTTTTTCAATTTTTTCCACAATTAACATATATATCATTCATAAAAAGTATTATAGAGATAAAATTGACTAGATCGAAAGTTTGATTAGGATATGTAACTAACTAACAATTTCATTAATTGATTCAATAAATAAATACACAAGCAAGTGAATAATGCAAACTTGCATAAAGGCCATATAAATAGAAACAATTGGATCTCTCCGCTGTATTTGAAATTATCTCGTAGTTTATATTCTAAAAATATTTCCACTAAAAGAGTCAAAAAGTGCAAGAATAAAAACATATTATATTAATACTAAACACCTAATAAAGCGTGAAACATAAATAAATATAGAATATGGGTAGCCGCTATATAATACTTTTGTTTACTATTGTTGTCTTAACTTAAACATTCTAGAATTGGGTTGGATATCTAAAATTAAATTTATAATTATCCACACTAGTGCTATTCCATAAAGTGTTAGCTCGACTATTAATTGTCAAGGTAATTGTTTTGTTTAAAATATCCAAAAAAACTTGAGTAGTTGCTAAGAAAGGACGTCGCAAAATTGAAGGAGCATCTTCATTAATAAAGTCTGGCACGAACAAAAATTTCATGGTTACTATATATTTGTCTACTTGAACTGGTACATTCTTGACCACCTCTATATGAATTAAAGTATGATCGAGTACAGAAGCTCGTTCAAAAGCATGTTTGTCCAACTCCAATTGATATGTAGAAAGAAATGTATGGGCGTAAGTTTTTACATTAGAACCTGTATCACATTGTGCTCTGACGTACCAAGCCGATTTGATTTTAATGTGCAAATGTGTATATCCATGATCATAAAGCTTTACAATTCTTAAATATGGCTTTTTCTTTTTCTTATTCTTCTTAGATTTTAAATTTCTCGGCTTGTTAACACTCATCCCATTCTTCGGGTTGTTGAACTCTCCATTCTTCTATTTTTTTTCTTTTTTTTAAGGGTCTTCAACTTGGTATTTCTTTGGAATCAATTTTTTAGTTTCTATTGTTGCTACATTAATTGCATATATTTTAGCATTAAAATTATCGTGATAGTTTAATTCTAAAAAAATGATCATATCTTTATTATAAATTAATTCATCATATTTATGTTCATCATTAATTTTGAAAGTAATAATTTTGTCTTCAAACCCTATAAACATTGTTCCTTCAGAAATATCCAATTTAGTTTTAGTTGTTTTGAGAAAAGGTCCACATAAAAGTATAGATAAAGGATTGGACGATATCAATCTCATTTCCATGATATAAAAAACTTTCTGGAAATACAAAGTTGTGCACTTGTAATAAAATATCTTGTAATAATCCATACGGTTTAGTAATTGTATTATTCGCTAAACTAAGATTGATAAAGGTATTAGTTAATGATCCTATTTTCGACCATTCATAAAGTTTAAGTTGCATTATATTAATTGATGCTTTAAGATCACACTTAGAAAATTCAATAAAAAAATCTCCTTTTGTGATAGGTATGACAAAGATTTCTAGGTTGAAACATTTCTCAAGCGTTTTCTTTTTTTTTTATTAATGATGACACCTTTGATCCTAAGTTTTCTTTATGTTCTTATTGAAACTTGTATTTAGACTCACATAATTCTTTAGAAACATCATCAAAATTTGATAATTGTGTAGTTAGTTTAAATAAATGTTCATTAATTTTTATTTTCATAAATGATTTAGAAATGTCTTTTTTAATATATACCTTTCTAGCATCAGCTAATCTTTGTGGGATGGGAGAAGAAGAATACTTTTTTTCTTTCAATTCATAAATATATTTATCTAATTGCTTTTGATTAACTAATTAAGAATTCTATAATAAATTTCCATTAGGTTCAACTCTGCCTAAATACCATGTGATTAGTATTTTGGGAACATGTTTATATTGCGATTGTTCAGCCATCCATTCCTCAATGCGAATGACGTTGGCCATCATCGCTCCTTTTTAATCCTCTATATCTTTGTGTAGTTTCTTTTTCTTTTTAACTCTTGTAGGTATTTTTTCTTGTATTTGCATCTCTTTTTTATTATTACAAAATAAAATGTTAACTTCTGCTTGATTAGTAGTTTGAGTACAATATTTAATTTGATAATTTAACTTGTTTCTGATTTAATTGATTTTTCAATTCGTTAACAGACATATCAATTTTAATTTGATTTTGAGAAATTTGCAAAAAAAATTTATGAGTTTGAGTCGAAAAATTATGTAGTATTTTTATAAATTTGGTTGTGTAGGTTTAATAGTTTGTTGAGGTTATTGGATTGGCATAGATTGTATTTGCGCTCTTAGTGTATAAGTAGTATAGTTTTGATTTTGTGGACCTTAGCTAAGATTTGAATTTGGTTTTCTAGTTTGCTAACTATTGTTATTGTATTGATTCCTTGGAGGATAAGAATATAGGTTCATAACTGCATTGACTTCTTCATTATTTTCTTCTTATAAAGTAGGACACTCATCAGTAGGAGGTGTAACTTCATTACAAAATCCACATGATTTCACTTGATTTGATGTATCTATTAAATGTAATTTGACATGTTACATAATTCGTCAACTGCTTCGTCAAATGTAATACTCTTTCCATTATTTACTTTATAAAGTTTCTTTTTTGATGTGACAGTCTGTTCACCATATTGTTTACATTTTTAAGCCTTTTTATTAATAGCCTTTTTTTGCTAAAGTTATTTTAACACCGAATAATGATCCACCACATCTGTATCTAATAGTCTTTATCCAAAATGGTTATGTCCTTCGTAAAAGTACTCTAATAATTTAATCTTTGAAATCTATCATTAAATTCATTAATATTTTCATCATCTTTCATTTTAACGACTATTATTTGTCATCTGTAAGTACTAATATTTCTTGTAGGCATATATTGATCAAAAAAAGCGTTTAACTTTTGAGCCCATGTGGTTATTGAATCTTGAGATATACAAAACAACCAATTTTGTGCTTGATCATTTAATATGAAAAGAAAAGCTTTAAGTTTGACTTGTTATAGCGTAAAGTCTTAAGGTTTAGTTGCTATAACTTCGCGTTGTTATTCCTTCATAAATTGTTATTGTCTTTACCATACAATTTACATAGAGTACTAACGAATCCAAATCTTTGTTCAAATTCAAAAAATCCCTCAAGATAGTTAATACATGTTGGTTCCTAAGCAGTGATATTTTGATTGGCTTGCCTGAAAGTAAGTTCTCTATTATTATTTTTATTATTAATATTATTAAGATTATTATTGTTAGCTTCTATTGTGGTATCTTAGTGTTCCTTATATTGTTGTTGTCTTAAATTACAATTGAAAGTCCTTTCTGCCTTAGGATCAAAATGATGTAAGGATCTAGTGGAATTAGAATGACGAATTGGATAGCCTATACAATGTATAAAACTCCTAAGAGATTATGTAAAAATTCCCTTATAATGGCACCAAAAATTGACACGTATTGAGCATTTACAATAAATTTCCTGTATATCTTTATTATTTGTAGCAATGATTAGTGAGACCGTTTCCATAGGGATTTAGAATAATCCTTCGGGAAAAAGGTTTCCAATATTTTTATTATTATTTTTACTGTAATTTAATTTATTTAGTAAAAGCGAGATTAAAAATCACCAATTCAAACTATAATACTATAATAATTAAGTAATCTAATTAAACTAATTCAATTAACATATTTAACATTTACTAATATCTAAATAAATTCAATTCAATAATAAATAAATATCTAAAGAAACATCCAAAACATTGAAACAGTAATCCATTTTGCATCCAAATACATTACTCACATTATAGTCATACGCATAATTTAATCTATTTACAAAGTATTATAGATCATTAAACTCTAATCATATTTAAGTAGACAACCCTTATTAAGCCATCGGTTCTCCTTATTTCAATGGAAAAACCACATTCTTATTTTAGAGGGCCGCTAAGGGCACCCCACCATTTCTTGAAGGCACCCCGTTAATGAGGGCACTAATCAATTTACCCGGGGCACCCAAAAATTGGACCCAAAATACCCCTCGTTCAAAACTCTCGCACCCCACCACCGCCACCACCACCACCAGCGAACTCATTGTGGAAGAACCAATTCGTTGAGGATCGGCCATTGCGAGGGTTCCCGAAAATCGTGTATTCCGTCCGTCTCAGTGTGTTCCTCCTTCGTTGTAGGAGGTTTTTCCAGTGTGTAGGCTCGGGTTGTTGGGCGATTTCATCTCCGAATTAGGGCTCGGTTGAAGCTTGTCGTACACACACATTTGGCGCGAAATCGATCGTTTGAAGGTATGTTTATAGTTTAATTAAGTTACATTTGGTAGAGTAGTTGTAATGTGTGTTTGGCAGTGTGTTCATTGGTTCCATTATTGGAAAATCGCGGCTCTCGGCCACACAGGCCAAATAGTGTGTTTACTGTCTCGGCCAAGCATGGCCGAGACATAAGGTAAATTTTGGGCAACTCGTCGTCTCGGCCAGGAAGGCCGAAAGAGTTCACAGAGTCTCAGTTACGAATGGCCGAGATTACTTGCGTTATCTCGGCCGAGACATGACGAGAGCTACAATTAGTGTTAGGTAATGTTGTGTCGTTGGTGTACAACCGAGAATGTACTCCATCTCTCAGTTGTACAATGCCGAGAGGGTTAGAGTCGCCTCGATCGGCACAGGACGAGAGTAAGGTGAATTGAATTGGTTAAGCCATGTCAGTGGTGTACAACCAAGAACATACAATTGCTCTCGGTTGTACACTGCCTAGATAGTTGACCCCTTTTCGGTCAGGAGTGACCGAAAATATGGGTTGTTTCACTAACCTGCTTGACTGAGACATCAGAAATGGATGAATTTGAACCTTTTTTTTAGTAAATTTTTTTTGGGTTTTGTTCCATGCGCTTATAGGTTGTACTATTTTCAGGTATGGCTCGTTCGAATGTACCGGTGACTAGGGAGGAGGCTGGTGTTGAGGTGTCGAGGCCTAACCGGGGGCGAGGAGGGCGGAGACCCCTGGCAGCATCTTACCGGAAAGAGAAAGTGAAGGAGAATGAATACGCTGATAGACTATTCATACCACAAGGACGACAAGGAGGTTATCTCTGCATTTGTAGAGCGGTGGCAGCCGGAGACGAACACATTTCACTTACTTTTTGGTGAAATGTCTATCTCCTTAGAGGATGTGAGCTTCCTCCTGAAGATTCCTATGACGGGCAAAGTTGTTGCAGTGGAGAATTTTGCGAGGTACACGGAGGAATCTCGCTCGAACAGTATTAAGATGGTCTTGAACCTACTTGGGGTTAGCGTCGATGAGGCTGAGGAGGAGGTGAATATCAACAAGGGGCTCACAGTTCGCAAATGTTGGTTGAAGAATCGATGGTGTCCCAAAGCTAGTTCGAGACCTACAAATTATCCTCCTGTGGAATGCATAGCCCGAGCGTACCTGTTGTATCTTTTGTCTTGCAACCTATTTGCCGATAAGAGTGGGTCTCGGGTGTCTATCGCGCTGCTGAAGCTTGTTGAAGACTTGGACGACGTGGGAAAGTACGCATAGGGTACGGCCGCGTTGGCCTACTTGTATCAACACTTGGGGTCTGCCACGAGAGTGCAAGTGTCTCAGATTGCTGGCTACCTCACATTGCTTGAGGTTTGTTATAAAATAGACTTACTTTCTTTTTGGTATCATAATTACGCCAACTTGCATATGTGGACTAACTAACATTGTATGTATTTGCAGGGATAGGTGTATGACCATTTCAAACTTTGTCTTGCCACACCCAATACGAAATACATGGACTACGTGCAACCTCGTATCTGCAGATGGATTCAAAAGCACGAGACCGTGGCGAACGTTGACAAGCTCGGGTCCATTAGGAGAACCTTGGATAGGTTGCGCCCAAGTGAGGTGAGATGGTTATCCATATCCTGTGATGAATGATGTTTTTGTATTTTTGGTTGCTAACAATGGTTCTTGCATTTTGATTAGGTCACTTGGAACCCATATGTGAATTTCAGGGAAAATGGAGTTATGCACGCGATGGCCTTTTACAGTGGGACGATCAAGTACACGGATGTGGTGGAGCCCTACCATCCAGAGAGGATTCTGAGATAGTTTGGCCACTTGCAATCTATACAAGATCCTCCGTACCATCCATTGGAAGCACACCGAGGCCCATCTGCGAACAAATACTCGATCAAGTATGGGTTCCAGCAAGACAATTGGGAGCGATGAAGGAACCATTTGTTGGCTCCCGAAGTTCGTGGTGACAAGGCAGAGCTCGAGTTTTTGGCTACACCGGACTACCTACCTTGGTTCCTCAAAGTGTTTCATCCCGTGATCACCAATCCAAGCCTTGAGGACCATGGCATGGTCGCCACAACCATCGCAGACAACAAGCTATTGGAGGTATTGAAATGGTTATATGTATTATGCATGCCCACATACCATTTGTTTTCATCCCGATATGTTTTACATTAACACTAACCCGATTATTTTCATCAGCGTAATAGGCGTGCGTTGGACGCGGCATTGCGATGGATGGACCTCCCGCCGGAGTTGTGTACGCTTGAGTCTGTGAGGACAATGGCGAGTGATATCGTCAATTTCCTTTCGGGGAGGAGTATAGGTCCCACCACCACGACTACCACTCCGGCGACCGCAACCGGCACAACCGCCACATCTGCCCTTACCGAAGCAGGCCCGAGGCAGTCCCAGATGGTAGCACTTCTACACACTCCACCCCGGCCAATGCTCCGTCCGCCACGGTCGATGCTCGCCCTCTAAAGAGAATGCTTGGGAAGGAGTATCAAAGGAAGAATTTGAAGAAACCAAAGCAATAAGCAATGAGTGTTTGGCCTACTTTGATGAATATTTGATGAATGTTTGATGATAGTTTTATGACAGCTTGATACGATTAAGTACATGGATGAATGTTTTATGACAGTTTGGTAGAGTAGTTGTATGTTTGATAAGTGTTTTATGACAGTTTGGATCATTTGATTAATGTTCGTGGTAACAGTTTGGTAGAGTAGTTGTATGTTTGATGAGTGTTATAGTTGTCTCTTGGTCAATTTTGGTTTAGAATACATGGTTTTATTTGATTCAGAGGGTGTCTCGGTCAAGCAGGTCCGACACTTATTTCGAATTGTCGGTTCCAACCAACCGACACAAACGTTGGATTCTCGGTGTGGCCTGGCCGAGAATGTCCGTCGATCTTGTATTTTCCAATGTGTCGGTCACTAACGGATGAAACGTTTTTCAGATTATCGGTGAGTCGTAACCGACATTATGCCAGTGCATTCGGGCACTGGTCGACGAGCTATTCCTGTGCATTTGTTGAACAAGGCGACCAAATGCTCTCGGTGCGATGGTAACGAGATGGGTGACGAACTCACGGTTACTCATGGCCGAGAATCCATGAGTATGGTCACGCATAGGTCAATGAGAGGCATAAAGATCGGCATTGCACGGCCGATGCGTCACGTTAGTTCTCGGTGGAGTATGGCCGAGACTATACCGTCGGTCCCGGTCATTCACGGCCGACACGTCACTTTCCACCGAAACTTAACTCGCTATAGATCCTCCGTAACATTCAAACTAACTTTACAAGAATCAAAATGTACAACAATTTGAACCGAAACCTAGCTCATTATATCAATATAACATTCAAACCTACTCCACAATAATCAAAATGTACAACAATACAACAATTTGCACCGAAACTTAACTCATTGTATATCAATATAACATTCAAACTAACTTTCTAATAATCAAAATGTACAACCATCAAGATTGCTATGTACAAGTTTTACACTACGGTGTACCTAAATCTACAACGGATATGGTGCCTTCATCAACAGTTGCAAGGGGCGCGATATCTCGAAATACGAATCCATCTCGCCAACTTTTGGCGCAGTCCTCAACATACCGGTCCCACGATGGATATAAGGATGGCAACAGTGCATTCACACGCAACTTCACCTGTCAGAGTGAACTGTATAACATAGAAGATATTGTCACAAACCCGATCAGGGGGGAAACATAACAATTCAAAAAAATTCATAGAACTTACCCCATCCCAACGGATATTCCTGTCATTTATCATGGCAATGATAAGTCCGTTGTGTAACGACAACGGTGGAGCACTACGTAGAGGTAGAAATGTCGAGGCACTCCCATATGAGAGGTTTACAAGAATGACATTGAATGCAGTGGATGCTAACAATCCCACGTCCGGAAGTGTCAACCATTCTTTGAAAGATGCACCAACTTGATTATCTAGACAATGCACAGCAATCTTGACAATCTCGTAACTCGTGCCAAGCATTTCCACCCCAAAGGTCTTCATACCCGATAATCTCATCATACATCCTTCTACGAACAATCCTCCAACCATCTACATCGAAAAGTCCAAGCCCAGAGGCAACACACCGATATCCACAATTTCCATTAGCAACCACATCGATAGTGCCCTCAACATGTGGCAGCCAATCCGGTTCTATGCAATGGCCATAAGCCATGTTAGATGCACTTTGCGTGGGTCGACTGGCACGACGCATTTTAGGAACAACTTTGCTTTTCTTCTTCCTCGAAGTGGAGGCCTCTTCTGTGGAAAGCACGTACTCAAATCCGCTCGGCAATCTAGTCATGGAAGAATCATCATTATCGTGTTTGCTCTTCAATGCTGCCTTGCCTCGGATTGAAGACCCCGGTGTCCTTCCCTTTGTCTTTATTTTCGCCGGCGGCATAACACCCGGTGTAGACGAAGGTCGACTAATCTCCCTGAGCTGCTGAATAATCCTGATTCGATCGTCCTCATCAGTGCAACCATGAAACTTCTCCAACACCCGTTCAATCTCATCGTGCACGTTGTATCCAGACCGAACCACAAGATTCTCAGGTATCATATTCAACTTTCGCTAGTAAACATGAATGTTCTCGAAAGGGATGGATGACCCAGAAAATATATGATAGTTTAGCTCGTGTGCACAAGGAAGGCCATGTGTGGTACGTATCTCGCAACTACAACGAGTGGAGTCGTGACCAACACCCTCTCCGCGTGTCAATTCATCTCTAATTAGCCTAAGCGCCCGTTGAGAGACATAACCATGCAATCGTTAATATAACTCATTAATGTACTCATGTTGGACCACATTCAAACTTAGCTCAAACGATGCCTTGATGTTGTTGTGTTGGATTCTAAGGAGGCCATCAACCACATTCCACAAAGTCTCAAAATTGGCCTGACTGTTGCCAAGGTGTAGCTTCAGAATGGAATGCGCAGACTCCACCCTCTGCGTTGTTGTTTCCCCAAAGTGCATAATTCTTTTTGTCCAAGCGGGGACAAATTTCTCCTTGTAGTTCTTTACCCATGTGTTTTCCAAGTACTCCGTAAGACCCTTGACATTCCCAAACTCACAACGCAGGTCATTCATCCTAACTTCGAATAAGGCCTCCGAGTTGGCATACACCGCGCTCGTCCGCCTATCCATGAAACGCACAAAACCATCGTTCTCCCCAAAAATCTTCTTATTCTTGGCCAGTACTACTTTCTTGATGTGCCAAGAGCAAAGGAGGTGAGACGATGACGGAAATACTTCTTCAATGGCACTAATAAGGGCTAAGTCCCTATCGGTAACAAATACGTCAGGTTTAGGCCACCCATCCAATATGGATCTTAAGTTCTCAAGTGCCCAAACATAATTCGCATGACTCTCTGAAGATATGAATGCAAACCCAACAGAAAACGTCAAGTGCGTAGAAGTGATGCCAACAATCTCCAACAAAGGCATTCGGTACCTATTTGTCTTGTACGTGCCATCCATCAAAATTACCGATGAGAAACACCTTAGCAACTGTATTGATTTGGGATGTGACCAAAATAAATTGGTGACAACATTCGTATCGGGATGCCTCCTATGCCAGGACATCAACTTATTCTTCTCCAAGATGTGCAACATTTGTTGCATTTGAGTCCTCCCACCCGCATCCTCATTTCGGACTTTTTGTCTTGCATTATATATTGTCCTCAATGTCGATACGTTTCTAACATCTCTTTGCTTCGACATATTTAGGATGTCTATTGGCTTCACATTCCCCTTTGTCATTTGCACCATAACCTCCTACTCCCCCTTATCCAATCTTCAGGCAAATGAATAGCAGTCTAAGTTTTTTGCGGGGTCGTGATTGTGCCTCCCACATATGATAGTGACATACCACAAGGAGTCAGCATTTTCCTTTACGTTGATAAGGAAAGGGCATCCGCATTTCTTCGTACCAGTTTGAGTCCTCGCCTTTTCCTCTTCTTCATCATTTCTTGCTTTCAAAGAAATTTTGGTCGCTTTCCCCTTCCCTACTCTCTGAGACATTCCCCTATATGTTTTAGACCTCTCACACGCAAGTTTCACCCTCCCCCTGCTCTTAATACCCCCGGCATCAGAGTGCTTTGTCACTAGCACAAACATGTTCTCACGGCCTATCATTTGAAGCCATGAAATAGCCACTTCTCTAGAGGGGAATGGCCTACAAGGCGTAAACATGTCCTTGTAGTTTGGAAATAAGGTAGAAATCGGCATTACGTGCGATACAAACAGTGTAACATTTTAATCAACCAAAATGTACAGCACGGTCACCAAAAAACCCTAAAAAATAGGTTCTCGATTATACAGGTCCGATACTTTAATCAGCGTCTCGCTCACGTACGACCGAGAGTTACTCGGTAGTCTCGGTCGTCCCATACCGTGAACTACGTACACATCTCGGTCCTCTATGACCGAGACGTTGCTATACATCTCAGTCCCGCGAGGCCGAATCAATCGCGCACATCAACAAAAACTTCGAATAACCGCATAAAAAACACATTATATTTGAAAAATTACCTCAACTTCAACCTTCTCTTGCACCGTAGCAGTACAATCTTCCATTATATAGTGCAAACAAGTTCGGATTTGTCGAAATTACCAAACCCTACGTTGACAAACAAATCATCGTTTTCACAGTTTACCTCAAATTAATATTTCCAACGAAGCATCATATGGTTGTCAAACATTGTTACCTCGTTGTCGGATGATGTCAAGCCGCAAGAATCGATAAACGCTCGCCAAACGCAATGTCGCTTTATGGTTTAATCTTGGTGGTGGGGTGCCCCTGTTTCTTTCTCAAAATGGTTTGTGGGGTTTTAATCAATATATATATACGGGGGCAAAATGGTCTTTTCCATTTTCGCGGGAATTTTTACAAATAACTTGGGTGCTTTCATTAAACGGTGGGGTGATCTTAGCGGGCCTCTTATTTTATTGAATTAACCCTACGAATGCTCAAAGAAATTAACTTTAGGCAATAAATTCGCATTAATTAAGTTCCATTAAAACTTCGAACTACTAAATCTAATACCTTCAGAAAGCCATTTCAATATTAAACTTAAATTTCAATTCACCAAAGACATATAAATTGTAAAAGACCTTTTAAATAATCGTATTTACTACATTAAACTAGATATTGAATCAAAATATCACAATACACATTCTAATCTATGAATGCAATAAAAAGCTTCATGATTATAATTAGCAAATAATAGTCTATTAAATCAGCAAATTAAAGAATATGATTGGTTTAAAGCATTAAGTACAAAATCATCTCATTATGACTACATCGGAAACATATCAAGTTTATGTTCAGACATTGTTTAGATTAACAAACTACTCACTCATATTCATAATAAACATTGTAGTAAAGTAAATAAAATGCAGATAAACACCTTTGAATAAATATTTTGAATCTTCAAATTGTCCTCAAAAGCAGTGAACAATAAAACTAAACAACCGAAATAATAAACTATGGCCCTAATGTCTCGTGGTTTCTAAAATTCATTAAATCGAGTCCACCGATTCGTTACCGATTCCACTTAACACTTAAATCACTGGTTAAATAATTTGAAATAAGTCTCACTGCTCCACCGATTTGCATGTTGATTTACATTTACATTTGAAATCGCTACCGAATTGTTAGTAGTGAATTCAAGGTCTCTTCTGATTCGCTGATGATTTGTTGTATATTAATTCCACTTCATCAAATCCTTCATTTTGTTTCATTTTTCATTCATTTCTTCAAATATTCTAATTATCACTTGAAATAACAAAAAACAAAAGAAAACCCAGTGTTACATAGCGTTTTACAACCTAAATTACCTTAAAATATACTAGAACATTATCTATATTAACAAAGGAGCTTATTCTTTCAGTAATCATATTTTTTAGACATAAGGAAAAAATATGTTCTTTAGAACAAGGATTAGTCGCTATGTTTTTCCATTAAATCAATGTAAATATATTGTATCGAGACTAAAAGTTGTTTCTAGCTATCCCAACAAACTCTTCCATATTTGGAAAACAAATTTTAGATATTTATTTATGAAAATGACAACTGGAATACTAAGTAATCTCATATCTCCTTATCTATATATATATATATATATATATATATATCTTGCTTAATTCGTCAAAAGAATAAATTACCTACACTGACTAGATTTTGTAGATTTGATCAATCTATCAACTACAACCTACACCACATTACGCAAATACTAATTTATAATTAATTTTACCTCATAAATCACAATTATGTGCTTCCAAATACATCAAGTATAGACAAGAAATTATAGAACCCTCTAGGTTCTCAAGGATCAGTCTCCATTTATTACATCAATCTCGTATCTCTTTATCAATTTCCTAACAAATTTCTCATCCTATACAATCTATACTCTCATCGTATACTTCAAAATGGAATGGTATTACCTGTAAAGAGGTTCATAAGATTATTGAAGTATTTCTTGTCTAAAACTTTTCTTGGACTAGAAATTGATTTCGAAATCGTTGCGTACATTACAATTTCCGTAGATAGTTTGATTTGGTTGATAAACATTAATATCCAAATCTGAGCATATTAAGTAGCTAGAATTAATCTTCTTATCCATCTATCGCCTAGATAACCACATACTTTGGTCAACTCTAGCTTGACCATAAAAGAACAAATTTTTTGCTATTAAACTCGTCAACTTAGTTGTTGATGAGCACGCATGACTTTCACCAATCATCATTCCTATTCTATCTACTTAGAGACATTACCGAGAAATTATCATGGTGCCAATAGTTTCTTTTTCTTGTTCTTTTCTATTCAAGGTATTGTAAACAATAGTTACCTTATTAGGGTGGTCTTTCAAATTGAATTTACATTCCTTAAATAAATTTTAAATTAACTGAATAGTGAATAATTAAGGTAAATCAACAATATTAGGGATAAAGGTAATACTATTTTTCAATTAACATTTTCTTCACCTAATGTGGTTAAAACCTTATCAATTTCATGATCAAATAGTTAGAAGAATTATTTAACTCTCTATAACTTGCTTCATTAGCTTTTCACTCTACATGGATAATGAGTTCAGACTCTCAAAGTCTAACATTTTTGGTAGTTTCCACTAATAAGTAATATCTTTAAGTTCTCAAACCATTACTTTACCTATTCACTTATTTTGAACTAAATAGTTCTTTTTGATAATCTTGAGTCATCTAAAATATAAGTTACAATTCCATTCTTCTTGTCTCAATAGAGAATTTAAATCTGAAACTAGAAACACTACTAAAATTAATAGTTTCCTTTCCAATTCAGATGAACTTGGAACAATATTGTAATCAATTATATTCTAACACTTGAAGAAACTCTTCTACTTTTTAACCACTCAACACTACCTTTTCCTTAGCAAATTGAGTAAATAAAATGATGACATTGTAGGAAAAATCTTAAGTAATTTGTCTATAATACTCAATATGTCACATAACTTCACATATTTACTTACACCATGATGTTTGTGGGTTAACTCTTATTTACCTAAAATTTAGCTGAGTTTACCAATATTCAACTAACATTCATCATATGTCTAAGAAGTTTACCCTTAAAACTCATATTATGCAGCAAGAAACTTTAACAAAAGTTTTTCTTATTGTGAAGTTCACCTTGTGACTCTGAGATAATACAAGTGTCTCTATAACTTTATGAATAGACCATCACATAGTAGATACATACGAAAATAACTGATTAAATTATGGTCTAAAGTTCTTACATCACCGGTCCATAAACTTAGAAAGAACATTTAATGATATTTAAAGCATCACTACAAATCTCAAAGTGGTAAAAATAAATGCTAAAACCATTTTTCTTGAATATCCTACACCCTTATCTTCCATCAAGGATAGTCGAGTTTCAAGTTGATCCTTAAGTGAACAACTGACTTTCTATGACTACATTAATTATTGCACATGCGATTTTTACATTCATTTCTAATATTTTCTCTATTAAACCAATTATAATCAGATATATAATTGAAGAGTTTATTCCTTTTTTACAAAAAAAACAATGTTTTTTCGAATACTCTTCTGAATATTCTACTCGAATGGATAAATTCTTTCTCATTTAATTACTCGAACCAAGTTCTTAACTTATGCAACTCCTTTATTGTTAAAACATTAAGGAATTGATCATTAGTTCCTTGTCAGAAATCAAGTCCTTATAAAATTATTATAAAAAGTGATGGATATTGATAAATTCAATAACAATAGCTTCATAAAATTTTCTTAAACCACAGATGTTTTTGAAGTTTGCATTCCCGTTTAGGATCTATAAGTGTCATTTAACAAGCCCGAACCATCAAATCTTAAGTAATAGTTTTTGCCATTCATTGTTTACAACCCATGAAAGTTATAGTACTATTCTAAAATCTTAATGAGATTAGAGTTTTACAAAACTCTTTTTTAACCATGACACAAAAATGTGGATTATTATATAACTTATCCATTCCATGGAATATTTCTTCCTTCGAGAAATTTAAAACCTAAACTAAATTGGTAGATTACTATCTCCAATTTAGACTATACTATTCTCATACATTAGATCTGTATACTCTTTCTTGTCCATTGCAATATTCAATATCAAATTCCCATTGGCTTTATCCAATTCTACACTTCCATTTTCCATATGAGATTTTTGTAAAAGTGATAGAAATCGAGGATATAGTCTATAGTTGAATAACATAATGAAAATCAATAATCCTTTAACTCAAACCATTTCACATTAATCTTCACTTCTCATGTAACTTCACAATTAATTTCATTTTATAATATCCCAACATTGATCTACTTATAAATCAATACAATACTTCATAAAATACTTATGAAATATACATCTTAGTGATCTTTTTCTTCTAATATTGGTAACTTTTTTACCACTCATACCATTCCATTAATTGAATGACTTTCCCAAATATATCTTCTCATTCTATTTAAACAGTCTTAATACTAGTTGCAGGAGAATTTCAAAGTGAATTATCAACTTTGAATTCCAATCTTGTCATTCAATTCTCTATTTCTATTTATTAAAATTTGCTCTCCTCACCCATGTTTCAATGTCCAAATTCAACAGTCCCTTCTCAAATATCACTTATTAAACTAAATAAGTCTACTTAAAACTAAGGCCATTGAAACAACTATTAGGATATAGCATCCCCTATCTCAATTAAGGTGATACCCGACCTGAAACCTTAATTAAGCCCAGTACAATAGGCGAACTCACTTAGAGTAACAATATAACCATCCTTCATACCATACAATCACAATATAATGCATATTAAATCGAATAAATAATTAAAATTGCAACGAAGTTAAAATGATTTTGATAAAACATAAGATATATAAAAACCGACATAAACCTTATCATAAAACCATATTTGAACCCTGTTTATTAAAAAATAATAATTTAATACAATAGAAAAATAGTAGGAACATTAATTCACTATAAAGAAGACTATAAACTCCTAATCTTATCTATTCTTGAGTAGAAGCATACATTGATAACTTGAGCTCTTAATTAGGGAATGAGCACTCAAAATCGCTTACTAATTGATCCTCGTAAACACATCCATTATCGACTACTATCAAGGATTAACGAATAAGAATAAACATCCAAAACATATATGTTTCGGCATTAAAAATGATATAAAAATACATAACATAATAAAAGTTCAAAATTCAACTATATTCGTACTCGTGACTTGTAAATTTGACTTTAATTACAAAGTTGTACTCTCAGTCACTCGAGAATACAACCACAGAGCTCGCATGTTGGTTGATAAGGGATTCTATTGGTTTATTTAGGTTTGATTAAGCTACTAACCCCAAATGGATAGTCAATGACTAAGTTAAAACTAAGGCCTACTTAGAATGTATGGGTGGAATCCATTTCAAGGCTAACCTTTTCCTTTTATTAGGTCAAAGGTAGGAATACATTTTTGGGCTAAGCTTCACATCTCTTAGTCTGAGTCTGCCTTGTCAAAACTTTTAAGGAATTTGACATTTAAGAACAAATACGGTCAAGTCATGGTACATTGCCCTATTCCAAGTCCATAAATCTATATGAACTAAATATACTAATTATGTTGCATAATTGATAAGAATATAAGTCCCACTTACTTGTGATTTCCTAACTTTCTACTGATTTACTCAATTTTTGGAATCCTCAAATCCTTTCTCATCAATCAGGAACCTAAATTGAACCAATTGTCCTCAATTTGGGTCTAGGAATCTTTAATTGGAATCCTTAAACTGGTCCTAATCGAATCTAAAACTAATTTGCTACTTTTTATGTCAATATGAGCATTTTACATTTTTCAAAATGAAGACTCCATTATAGAGTTTGGCTCAAATCCTGAATTCATAATTGTTCATAGAAATTCATTAATTTCTATTTATTTGGTCAAAATATTGTTTTGCTAGATTTTTCCCTATTTTTCTAGAATTTATTTCCATTTTTCTTTTTATTTCTTATATTTTTCTCAGGAAAAGGGTTTAAGCCAGAACCGGGCCGAACCAAGTTTGGCTCAACAAAGCTGAATGGGGTTTCACTCAATAAAGTTGAATCGACCTGGTTCAGGGGTCCGACCTCTTTTTTTTTCTTCATTGTTCCTCTGTCTACAAATCAAAGCTAATTTTTTTAATTTTTTCGGGCACAAGGGTAAGGTTTGGCCTCAAGAAAGGGAACTATTGGGAGGGGAGACGATTACCATGCAGTTCCTAGAATCTAAGCCTCCCCTCCGCTCCATACAACAACAATGCTAACTCTAAAGACAACAAAATCAACCACCATCAACAACCCAACGACAATAATATTACAAGCAACAACTCACATTCATCATTTCCTTATCGGTCCCGATCTCCTCTCCACAGTTTCACTCCTTGTCTCAATCCTTTCGTCTAGAATTCTCCCTTTCTCTTCTTTTGTTTGAAATGAAAATAGAGGAAGCAATTCTCTTTTAAGATAAACATTAGATTTCCTTGAGATTCACAATGCGCACACTTATAGGCAAGTATATTGATTTAGTTCTTCTTATCTTACATTTTGATCTTCCTTGAGATATAAGTTGTGTATCTCAAGACCTATCTCGTTGTTATTTGCAAATAAATAAAATCCGCATCACATCCCGACCGACTTACATCAAATACAAACTATTCTCAAGACTCACGCGCATGAATCTTGAGGACGATGATAAGTCAATTATTACACATGTTTATAGTGTAATTTAGGTTGATTTTAGATGTAAATGATGATATTACACTTGGTATTCTGTTATTTTTGTGATTTCAGGATTTAATTTGAAAAAAATAAGGAAATAACAAAAAAAAGGAATAAGAGCAAAACAGTCAAATTGAGAGGTGGTCAAACAATTATCCAGTAATATGAAATTACACAGGAATCATTATCTAAATCAGAAGCAGAGAAGAGCTAGAGAATAATTTGTGAATTGAAAAATACACAAGGAATCGCTAGCAGAATTAGTGGAGCACATAAATTTTTTTCCATTGATTAATTTATTGATTTTTGATCAAAATGGAATCACTCTTAAATTGCTAAGGTTGGTTACGAGTTTTTTAGATTACTACAAAGAATTTAAGTTAATATAAGATTTATATAGATTAGGATACTATAAAAAGGACACTAGGGCTTCGAAATCAGGTTTTCCTATATACTCTTTATTCTTTTCTTAGCCTTTTATTAACAATTAGTAAGTTTTATTGAGGTTATATTTGTAGCTACATTAGACCATTGTTTATTTTATTAAGAGGTATTTACTCAATAATGTGTTTTAATTATATTATTGCATTGTTTATTTCCAACATGAGTGAGTAGTTTATTAATCTAAAAAAACCTAGACATGTATATACTTTGGATTGCTATATAGTTACTGATGAGCACGCATGACTTTCACCAATCATCATTCCTATTCTATCTACTTAGAGACATTACCGAGAAATTATCATGGTGCCAATAGTTTCTTTTTCTTCTTCTTTTCTATTCAAGGTATTGTAAACAATAGTTACCTTATTAGGGTGGTCTTTCAGATTGAATTTACATTCCTTAAATAAATTTTAAATTAACTGAATAGTGAATAATTAAGGTAAATCAACAATATTAGGGATAAAGGTAATACTATTTTTCAATTAACATTTTCTTCACCTAATGTGGTTAAAACCTTATCAATTTCATGATCAAATAGTTAAAAGAATTATTTAACTCTCTATAACTTGCTTCATTAGCTTTTCACTCTACATGGATAATGAGTTCAGACTCTCAAAGTCTAACATTTTCGGTAGTTTCCACTAATAAGTAATGTCTTTAAGTTCTCAAACCATTACTGTACCAATTCACTTATTTTGAACTAAATAGTTCTTTTTGATAATCTTGAGTCATCTAAAATATAAGTTACAATTCCATTCTTCTTGTCTTAATAGAGAATTTAAATCTGAAACTAGAAACACTACTAAAATTAATAGTTTCCTTTCCAATTCAGATGAACTTAGAACAATGTTGTAATCAATTATATTCTAACACTTGAAGAAACTCTTCTACTTTTTAACCACTAAACAATGTTGGGAATGATCTTAAAATTGAGGAGTTTAAAGCTACGAAGTATAACAATGAGATAAAGAGGAATCTAACAATCATCAAGCTCGATAATGACAAGTGTCAAGCATGCACAAAAGCTTCCCATATTTTTCTATTATTTGTAGTACTGGTAAATTTGATATCGTCTCCATAGGAATTTTTCTAATTTCTAAGGAAAGTGTTTTTTCTTGTGTTCTTAATTTAGTTAATCTAATAAAACGGGAATTAAAATACCAAATAACAAATAACTATAATTACTAACTTAATTAACGAAATTAACTAAACTAATTCAAAAAAGTTAATGCAAAGTAAAGTAAACAATATTCAAATAAAATATAATATAAATATCTAAGCAAACATCTAAACAAACCCCCATTAAACCTTATAATATACTTGGATTGCATTCAAACACTAGAACATAACATCACTTCATAACATAGTTATAATCATAATACATGGAATCTTAGAATCATTAAATCCTTATTCATAATAGGATGGTAGCATTTAGCAAGCCACCGATTTTCCTATATTTAAAGGAAAAGCCATATTCTTATCATTGTAAATATACCTATTGGATAAAATGCAATATCATTGAAATACGATAGCATTAACACTTGATGAAAATCATGCATTGTGGCGCCCTAGCTGCCTTGGGGTGATGTTTCTCCATGTACTCCTTGTCGGTTGGCCCAACTACACGTGTCCGGCACCTGCCTATCCTCTTTATGTCTTGTGAATTGTATCCACTAGTGTATTATCCGATAAATTAGTATATTATCCTTATATGCTTTGCTCATTCCCGATGGGAAATTTAACTATTTCAATTGTTACCTAGTTATCAATTTATTGAGATCCGAACCATACTAATGAGTTGTATTTTAAAGGTTAACATATTCACTGGAAGTCTGACTTACCATTTAACAAGATAATTTAGCATAATAAACATTGTTCAAAAGCAAAACCTATTATGGAAAACCTTGGAAAGTACTATGTATATAAGCAACGTCACCACAACAGGTATATATAAATGTATTGTATTATGCCAAGTCTCCCAATACCCAAAATACACAAAATATCAAAAATAAGCACGGACAAGTAGGTCCTCAATGATGGAGAATCAGATGTAGTTACCCAGGATCCCCTTACCTCTACTGGTACTAGGATCTGCTCTCAATCATCACAAAAAGACAGATGACGAGTAGAGTAACTAAAATCCCAACGAACTCCTTCGAGCATTCATATAATAGAATAAAGGAAATACCAGGAATGCTGTCAAGTAAACATGTGGAATATAAACTGTAATTGGCTCATCGCATGAGTAAACAACATATAAACTAGTAAATGTGTGTGATCACTCCAGAGCGACTAGACTATAATTTGGGTTACCAATTTCCCACCAGTGGTCGCATCCAACTGGCCCAACACTTGGTCCCTCATGGCGTTAGCGAAATCCGCTGAGTCACCGACACGTGCACCAATGCAAGCCCAGGTCGCCATTCACTGAGAGCTGGGTCACACGTGCTATAGTCAAGTGCCTCATCAACACACAACAAGGAAATCTAGGGGAGTAACCTCAACCCACGTCCAAATAGCAGAATAGAATGATGAACAACAAGGAATAATAGAAACAACGTGTAAGCATAATAAATATGCAGAGTCTTTCGGTTGGGTCTTACAAACCTCACACCACTCTCCGACCTCCCCGACTCTCGGAACCGACCCAACAATCTCCCAAACACCAAGCTACAGTCTACTAAGTCCTTGAAGTCTAATTTTTATAAGTTTAGGTTTTTTATAAGTGTTTAGACATGTATTATATTGAAATTAACCAAAACAGCCCTTAACTTCACAGTCCATCTGTCATTAGCATGCTAATTTGTCTACCTAGCACTCTAAAGAGGTGTACCTAGTGTGCCAGATGGAATTAATGCGCTAGAAATTTTACTAGCTCGTTATTATTCTTCATTGCAAAGAACTACTGCACAACCAAGACTGTTAGAGCGCGCTAATTGCCTTCTGGGATAGAATTCTCAATTCGAGAATTCTGTCCTGGCCTACTCAATTAGCTATTATAATTGGTCTATTACCCTTTCCTCATCAGAATAACCTCAATTCATCAATCAGATCATTCCAAACACCAATGTTCATCAATTTCTCATAAATTCATGCATTCATCACACTCTCTAATTTAATCAAAACTACAAATTCTAGTTAGACTAGTGATCAATCCTCTGATGATACGATCTAAAAACATGAAATTGATCAACTTTCCATCACAATTCAGAGCATGGATTAAAAAATTCAAAATTCCACTAAGGCATATGAAAATGGTTTCATTTGCAAGCTTAGAAGTTGGAGAAGATGATTACCTTTGTTAGATCACTTGGTTTGAATCCTAGGCTGTTGAATTCCCTTCTAGAAGTTTTTTCTCCCTCCATAGATTCATCTCTAATTTACATGAGAAATTGGTAAGTGGTTGTGATCCAACATTCCACTAACTCTCCTATATATATATTTTATGGAATCAATTGTACGTGCATGTCCCGAGGTATATCTTATGGTTCACAATTATGTTTTATAATGCACCCTGGTGACTCTAATAGCATACTCATCATCTTGTACCATTCACTATGCTAATCTAGATGTCTATCTCATGGCCTCTTTTATTTAATGTAAATTATAGGCTTCCACTTATTTTATTAATGTCACATTACATTAAGCCTTATCCAACCATATGGCTAGTATTTTATTTATCCAATTAAACCAACTCATGGTCACACTAACCCTCAGCTACCCATATATGGAGCCCCACGTATCGATACGTATTTCGAGGTGCTCCATAACCTTTTGTTCAAGTTAATTAAATAAGCATATGGTTACATTAGTTATCTCAATTTGATAACCTATGGTTACATTAATTATGCCAATTTGATGACATAGACATGTTTATGTAAGTTTATTGAGTTTTCTCTAGTGTACCCGTTTCTCGCCTCTCGATATTTGCGTTAGCAAGCACTTTTAGGTAGCTACCCGTCATACAACCTCGCATGCTCTAGTCATTCAACATACACACATGTGATGTATTTAACCAATATTTGAATAAATTGCACCTCAATTAAGCCATCCAACACACAATTTAACCTGTGTACCTAGGTTGACATATATCCTAGCCTACCTGCGGCGTCCACATGGATCTAAGCTGGTGTCCATGTTTGCAATTATGAAATAATTAACGGCATTAATAAAATGGTTGTTACATGTGTAATCTTAATTAAATATAAATCCAAATATGTTAATTGATAAATAAATTAGAACACAATCAGTTGGAACATCCACTCGAGAATAAGCCCTATAGGTTAATCCTAGTTACTACTTCTATAATTGTTGTCAAAAATCATAGACTTAGGTTCAAAATTGAAATACCACAATACATATTAGCAACTATGCATGCAATATCATTCTTCATTAGTTTTAATATACAAATACAACTTGTTAAATATTTGATTGATATGTATGAATATATTTGAAGCATTAAGTTTATGATTCCTTAATTATAAATATATTTCAATCAAAAGTATACACATGTCTCGGGTTTATTTAGGTTGGTAAACTACTCACTCATGGTGGAGATAAATAACACAATAATATAATTGAAAGATAATAAATAAATAAGTACCTCTTAAATGAATCAAATCTCCAATATAGCTTCAAAACATAGACCAAAACAAATAAATGACTTATTGAATATGTCAAATAGGTTGAAAAGTGAGAGAGAGTTCGAAGCCCTCAAGTCCTTTTTATGGTCTCCTAAGTTATATATACATCCTGGATGACTCAAATGCTTGATATTAAAGTAAAAACCCGTAACCGACCTTAGTTATTTTTCAACGATTCCTAAATTTTGAACAAATCTTTGTGTTAATCACTGGAAATTGGTTCTCTACGCTCAACTGATTTAGCCGAAGATTTCTAGTATATTTTTCAATTTCTTAAGGATTTGCTGAGACTTCTTTGCTACATATTTAGGTGGCAATTCCCAGTGTAGTTGAGTATTGTTGGCAAATCATTGGACTTCTTCTCTAGCTGACTATTTTGCTTTTCTTCTTTTTTTCTTCTATTTCTTCATTTTTCCAATTAAATACTGAAATAACAAAAACAATAGAATGCCTAGTGTAATATAAATATTTATATCTAAAATTTACTTAAATTACACTTTAAAACATGTGTAATTATGGACTTGTCAAATACCCCAAACTCTGCACTTTCTCGTCACGAGCAGAGGAATACTTTAAATCATATTCCCTTCGCATTCCTTATAAATCTTATTTCAATCTAATTCAACTTAACTTTAAATAATAAATTAGAAGTGATTTTAAAATATAAACACATTACCCAAAAGTAAATGAAAGTTATAATAGAATAGAATGATTTAGACAGAATGAAACATCTCATAATGATAACTCAACCACCGAATGCAAAACCGTTTAGAGTTTAAAGTTCATTACCAAGGTTAGTACATAATGTAGGCTTTCTCAATCTCCACTCAGAAGCATCAAGCTTACGATGACTAATATAGAATCTCAAACACAACACCACTAGATTGATCTTAATTTTAGATAAATACTTTATAATAGCACCACAATAAAAATCAATAGGATTTTAGCCTAGATAACATTAAATGTTTTGTTTGAAATGTGTTACATTGAGAAATACAACACTCAACTCTAGTTTCAAGAACTTAAGGTAAATCATTTTTTTTAATAGTTTAAGAACATCCATAATTTTCATCACTCATTTATTCTTCATCATGATAATCATTTCCTTTTAATTAATTATATTTCTTCTAGTTTTGCTTTTAAGTCCCTGCTCCACTTTCAATGGACATTCTCACATTTTTTCCACTATAGATTCCCTACTCTATTTTTTATGGAATCTATATGATTCTTTATATATATGTAAACTTTTAGCACTTCTCACTGTCCACTAAAGTTGAAGATATTATTCTTTCTAACTTATAGAAATTCATTAGTTTCTAACCCATTTCTTATTTCAATTGTTGGATAATAGCTTTTTACATATATATACTATCAAAATATTTAATCAATAGCTTTTGTATCTCAAGATTATTAGAAATCTATCTTGTTCATCTCGCACTATTATTTTTGATCTTCTATGCACTCTCATGATTAACACAAGTCATATAATTTAGCGTATACATCATCTAGTAGAGTTAATCAAAAAGTTGATTCCTTTTATCATAGAATTCACTTGGGTAAAAATATCACGTTCATTTAAAATCGATTATATGTTCATTTTCATTATCATTCTTTTCCTCAATAAAAAATAAAGTAAAATAAAATTCATTTTCACTTGAATTCGAAAGAAATTTGAAAAATTTCAATAATTATCTTGAATATTGGATCAAAAGTTTGAACTGTGCATCAATTTTTGACTTATCTAAAACCGTTCTTTTCTTTCCTAGATTTATTTTCTATTATTGTCATACTTCACCCAAAATACCCCAAACTCCTGCCAAACCTTGTCCATATGTTATTAAAATTAAGTCAGTTTTCCAACAAAACTAATACACCATATGAAGTATAAAGGAAATGATATAATTGTAAATTGAACAATTAATCGATATAAATAAACTCAAAAAATAAATTACTTCAAACATAGTGCATAAAAATATATGAATAAACCATCATCATTATATAACAAATGTATCAAATCACCAATCACAGAGCACATAGTATAGCACCACCACAAACACGAAGTATCACTATAAATCATAAAGTGTATCACCATTACCAGAGTCGCGTAAAAGACCTCACATAATATCGCTAGGAGACGAAGAAGATAAATAGAATAATAAAATCAATGTCGTTGCCTAAAAGTCGCATTCTCATCATCCTCCACTAGATCATTCCTCAAAGACTGTTAACAACCACTAGGGTCATATAGGTGGTAGTGTTGACCTGGCTATTGTGGAACATTAACACTACTATTAAGTGGTAGCTTTATCTATCCAGATGGTATAGGAGCCACTGCGCTTCCTTGTCTTCTATGTCTTTAAGACATTGTTTCTCCATCTTGAGAATGCTTCTTACTAAGGCCCTCTCATTCGTAGACACCATTTCTTGATTTCCTAGAGTTGTCATTTGATTGTGCAGAATTGTACCAATAAAGGCCAACTCCGTCTTTTTCACGCACAGTCTATCCAAATCTTTAGCTGGTTGCTCCACATTCAAATCATTTCTAGCTTCGCCATTTCTTCCAAAATTTTCCTCGTGTCATTTCTTATTTTCTTTTATGTTTTATATCTATTCCGCCTATCTTAGCCTTCTCTCTTTCATCTTCGGTGTCTTCAAAATCATTTAATTTTCCATATCTCTCTATAACTTCATCCATTATGGCCTTCTCCAGTAAAACATCCATATCAAGCCCTCCATGCTTACTTGATATGATATACTAAAAGTTGTAATTATTAAAAAAAAAAGTTAATCATCGTTTTTCTTCATGGTGATGGCACTCATTATCGACTCTTACATAATCTTGTCAATATCAAAATATCCCAATTTAAGGAAAATGTAGTAGAATAAGGCTGCTTTGTAGTTCATTATATCACAATATTGCAGACTATGTTGTAAGCTGGTGTCGATGAAGTAACACCAGGCTTTAGTGCTTTCCTAAAAAAATGTTGGTTATGCGCTTTAGGTACCCCTCCAAAAAAAATAAAATGAATCCATCACTATGGACAGCTTCTAAACATCCCTAAATCTTCTCTATAGGATAGTGGTACTCAATGATGTATTCGGGTTTGGTTAATTACTATTTTATTTTTGGTGAAATTTCGGTAAACCAAAATACAGATTAGTTCTTGCAGCGAAATAATCCACTATTCTTCTATGAACTCATGACTTTTTCTTACTATCACTTCCATAGGCGTTTGCATAAAAATCACTTACTAGAATATCACAACTCCTTCACTAGAAAAGTTCTCTAGGTCAAAGTGGTTGTACTCATTAATTAACAATCCCTAGTTACTTGCCTCAATGATATATAGGAACTAGGCATGTTTTTCAAATCATTATTCAAATTAAATCCGTTCTCTATGATCAATTTCCTATCTTTCATCAAATCATTCTTAAATTTTTTAAAGGACTTCTCATTGAAAAAGTTTTCCTTCCTAAGTACAAAAGTTTTTCGCCCAAATCTATATCTCATGTTCTACATCCTCCTACTCCTCCTCATACTCTTCCTCAAAATGATAACTAAATGATAAAGGTGGAGTTGCCTCTTTTTGGTATAATTATAGGTGTGTTTAAAGAAATTGACATTGGTTGGATTTGGAAAACTTTGGATTTATTGTTTGTTTTCTCTACTACTTCATCTTTCCTTTCTCATCCCTTGAACCTCTACTCTTTCAACTTTCAGGCATTTGGGTAAGTGGAAGTAAAAGACTGAAGTTTTAAAATCATTTAAAACCAAATTGTCTTAAAAGTGTTTAATAAAATTCAACTTATATATCTAAAAGGCAAAACTCATCGAAAAATTCATTTGTAAATCAAAAGATTGACATTCATATGAAATTTATTGAAAAAAAATCACTGAGAAAAATAATGGTTCGTAAGTTATTCAAATCATGCAATAGGCTAACTCAAAAACCACCAAACTCAATTGAAACTTAGTCTCAAATTAGTTTGCATATATAAAATTCAAACCATTCATCATGTACTAAAAATAACTAAAAAATTAATTAAGAAAAAAACTATATCGCACCGCACCCATATTTGTATTATAATTGAAGTATTTCTTAATATAACACATTTGAAATGATGTATTTATTGGCATCTAAGCAAAAATTAGATTGATTTTTATTATGGTGCTACTATAAAGTATTTTTTAAAATTAGGATAAATCTAGTGGTTTTTTATGTTTTGAGATTCTATACTAGTCCTCATAAGCTTGATGTTTGTCAATGGAGATTGAGAAAGCTTATATTATGTACTGACCTTAGTGATGAATTTTAAGTTCTATAGGGTGTTGTATTTGGTGGTCGAGTTATCGTTAAGGGATGTTTAGTTTTGTCTAAATCTTTTTATTCTATCGTAACTTTTATTTACTTGTGGTTAATATGTTTTCATTTGAACATAAATTCTATTTTAAAATTTATGTTATTTAAAGTTTAGATGAATCAGATTGAAATTTGTTTATAAAGAATGAAAAAAAACTATAATTAAGAGTATTCAATCGCTTAGGATAACATAGTGCTGAGTTTGGTGATATTTGACAAGTCAATAATTAGACATGTTTAATAGTGTGATTTAAGTTGAGTTTAGATATAAATGATGATGTTACACTAGGTATTCTCTTTTTTGTGATTTTATGATTTAATTAGAAAAATAAAGAAATGAAAGAAAAAAAGATGAAGTGCAAAACACTCAACTATAGAAGAAGTTTAGTGATTAGCTAATGATGCAGGAAGGCATTAGGAATCGGCACCTAAATTGGCAGCGGAGAAGTGCCAGAAAATCATTAGCAAATTCGGAATTATATTAAATATCTTAAGCTTAATTGGTGGAGTATAGAGACCAAATCCTAATGGTTAACTCAGTGATATGTGTACAACTTAGGAATCGTTGACAAATTGCTAAGGTTGGTTATGGGTGTTTTTACATTAATCTAAAGGATTTCACTTTATCTATGATATTTATAATTAGGAAACTATAAGTATGACTTTATGGCTTTGAAATTAATCTCTCTTTATCCTCTCTAAACCCCCTATTAGTAATAAATTTAGTTATATTGAGTTGATGTTTAAAGCGACATTGGAACATTGATTCATTTAAGAGGTATTTATTTATTTAATTATATCTTTTAATTATTATTTTTTTCTTTATTTCAAGCATGAGTTAGTAATTTATTAGTCAAAACAAACCCGAGACGTGTTTATTCTTTGGGTTGTTATAGAGTTATAATTAAATAATAACGAACTTAATGCTTTAAATCAATTCATCCACGTCAATCATGATTTTAATAAGTTGTTTTTGCATATTACAACTACTAATGATCTATATTGCATGGATAGTTGCAAATATGTATTGTGGTATTGTGATTTTGAATCTATGCGTATGATTCTTGACAACAATTATAGATATAGTAACTAAGACTAGTCTATAGAGAAGATTTTCGAAGTGGACATTCTAGGTGATTATGTTTTAAGTTAATTATTAGTTAGCATATTCTAATTAATATTTGATTTAGATTAGGCATGATTTTCATTGAGTGTTTATGCTATCGTATGTCTATGTTACTGCATTTTATCTAATAGGTAGATTTACAATGATAAGAATATGGTTTTTCCATTGAATATAGGAAAATTGATGGCTTGCTAAAGGTTATTAACCTATTATGAATTAAGATTTCATGAATATGAGATTCCATGTGATATGATTATAACTAGGTTAAGAAGTAATGTTATGTTCTAGTGTTTTAGTGTAATCCAAATATAATACATTGTTTAGTGAGGGTTGTCTAGATGTTTATTAGATATTTAATATATATTGCATTTGAATTTTACTTAATTTAATTTACATCTAATTTTTTAAATAATTTTAGTTAGTTAGGTTAACTAAGTTAATAATTATAGTTTTTAGTTATTTGGTATTTCAATTCCTATTTAATTAGATTAACTAAATTAAGAAAAACAAGAAAAAAAAACTTTCCTTAAAAGTTCACAAAATCACTATAAAGATGATATCTCATTTACCACTACTTAAAATAATAAGAAAATACAAGAAATTATTATGCACGCTCAATACATGTCAGCATCCTCTATCCCTATTAGGGTGATACACTAGTCAGACTCAATTAGAGTAATAGTACAACAATCCTTCATACCCGACAATCTTAATCTAGTATATATTATATCGAATAAATATTTTAAAATGCGGCAATATTAAAATTCTTTCTATAAAACATAAGATATACAAAAAGCCATATAAACCTTAGTCGTAAAACCATATCCGAACCCTATTTATTACGAAATAGTAATTAAATACATATAAAAAGTAAGGAATCAATTCATCATAGAGAATAGTATAAACTCATGATTTTCTCCATTCCTGAGTTGAAGCACACGTCGATAATCTGAAATGCTAATTGGGCAATGAGCGCCCCAACTTGGTTAGTAAGTGATCCTCGTCACCACATCAATTATCAATTACTATCGAGGAATTCATGAGTAACAATATGCATCCAAAACATATCTATTCTGACATTAAAAATGATATAACAATACAAACGAAATGCAAGTTAACCATACTCATGACCTGTGAATTTGACTTTAATTATGAAGTCTTACTCTCAGTCACTTCAGAATACTACCACATAACCCCCTTGTTGGCCGATAAGGGATTCTATTGGTTTATTCAAGCTTGATTGAGCTATTAACTTTAAATAGACGTAGAAAAACTAAGTTTAAACTCTTGCTTACAGAGGATGTAAGGGTGGAATCCATTTCCCATCTAACCTTGTCCATTTATTAGGACAAAAGGCAGAATTTATTTCCTAGCTAACCTTCCATCTATCAGTCTATGTACGCCTCATCGACACTTCTGAGGATTTTCACATTTGAAAACAAATACAATCAAGTTACAGTATATTGCCCCATTTCTAGTCAATAACCTTTTATGAATTCAACATATTAATTATGTTGCATAGTTGATAAGAATATGAGTCCCACTTACCTATTTTGAGCTTTCTTAACTTTATACCGATTTACTTTATTCTCGTAAGCCTGAAATCCTTTCCCGTCAATCAAAAACCTAAATTAAACCAACTTTCATCAATTAAGGTCCAATAATCATTAATTAGAACTCTTAACTTTGTCCTCATCGAATCAGAAACCAATTTGCTACTTTTTAGTCAATCCGATCATTTCTCATTTTTCGACGTAAAAACCCTATTATAAAGTCCTACACGAATCTTGAATTCTTAAATTTTCATAGAAATTCATGCATTTCTATTTATTTGGTAAAAATATTATCTTTTTCTAGAATTTTCCTCTATTTTTTATTTTTATTAGTAAAAGGGTTTGGGCTTGAGTCGGGTTCAGCTCAACTGAGCTGAACCGGCCCCATAAATGGGCTGAAACCTTTTTTTCACCATCCATCTTTTTGATATTTAAAGCCATATTTTTAAAAAAATTAGTTATGGCACTGGGTTTGGGTTTGGCCCCAACCCCAAGGCACACTTGGGAGTTCCATATCGTCTCCTTCCACGGATTAAAGCCTCCCCTCCATCTCCACACAACAACAACGCCAACAACAACAAAAACATCAACCGACATAACCAATCGAATGCCAAATATAAAAATAACAAAACAAACAACAGCTTACCTTCATTATTTCTCCATGGGTTTTCATATCCTCTCCATAGTTTTGCTCTCTCTCTTAATACCTCTATCTCTATTTCTCTCTTTCACTTTTCTGGTTTGAAATGAAAACAGACGAGATAGTTCTCTTTCAATATAATTATTAAGTTTCTCAAAGCTTCGCATAGCACGTATCTAAGGCGTATCTAACGGTTTGGTTCTTCTTATTTTACATATTAATATTCCTCGTGATACGTGTTGCACATATCAAGATCGATCTTATGGCTATTTGCAAATCAGTAAAACCCTAACCACATTCTGACCGACTCACATCAAATACAAACTAATCTCAAGATTTCCACGCGCACGAATTTCTAAGAGGACCCTAAAGATGGAAACCAAAGCATTCCACAAAGTGACACTTAATTTCACACATAAACACATATCCATTGATTATGCTTAAGATGTGGTCGTACACATCTTAAGGCATTATAATGCCAACCACCACAACCGATCAACTCATTTACTTAATTCTCACGCTTCGCGTATCTCAAGGTGAATCCAATGTATAATTTAATTCGATTTTAAACTTATGATTCTTTTATATATATTTACATATAACTATATATATAACTATATAGTGAACTATGTATTTGGCACCTATAAGTTCATTGTGCACGTCAACAACCACCCTCGGGCGTGCATACTATTAGACGTCTTTAGCGTGTCACCCTCGACCGCGTGTGTCACTAGGCAATCACAAATTTATTAATTATTTTCAATACATATATTTATACATACGATATATAAATATATATACATATATAAGCCTATATTAATGCATTATCATTTCGTCGTGCATGCCAACAAGTACACTATAACGAGCACATTACCCCACGACCTATGTATGTCACCTTTGACCTACATACAATATTAGGTTTTCCATAATTTGTCAATTATTTAATTATACACCAACTAATCCAATTATTTCCATAAATAATAATATAATCCATACAAATGTTAAACATCACTCAAATCTATGCACACGATATTCGAGACAAGTTGAGCTTAATCACGAGTCTAACTCGGATTAAGGAAACGGGTTGTTACATAGGAGATAATTCGATTAAATCTTATTAAGTTTCTAGTTTGTTCTTTCATTAGAATATCCTTGAAGTCCAGGCCTTCACAACCGATATTATCTACACTCGTTGGATTTCCAATATGAAGATAGTAGATAAGACATTTAGCATAGAGTTATGCAATACACGACAACTATATTTATCACATAAATATAATATTATCAACAAACATCTGAACTCGAGCTTTTCAATTTTGTTACACCCCCCAAAAATATCGATAAAACCAATCATGTTTTCTTAGGTTATCCACAAAACTGAGAAACAGTCTAAAAGTTAGAAAACCTAGACTCTGACATTCAACTATATCAGAGTTATTTCTTGATTCCAAATCAATTTACACCTAATGAAATAAGGCTCTAGATGAATTTTTGATACTAAACCGTAAAAAAACTATCACTTAATTAGAAACCAACTTCAAAGTGATAAAGTTAGGTTCTGAGGCAAATAATATCGAAGCCATTAAACTCATGTTCTTGTACCAAACTTTATCAGAACTATACCTTAACTCTAAGTAACTTCAAGGTAATGAAACTAGGCTCTGATAATAAACCTTATCAGAGTTACACCTTGAATCACAAACATATGAATCCATGCTCTTATACCAATCTATAGAATCCCATATCCTAATTAGGATGATATCTAGCGTGAAACCCTAATTAAGCTCTGATACACAAGCCATACTTACCTAAATCCAGAAGCCTCTCACAAATACATGATAAACACAGCTTATATATGTTGATAATCAAATAATTGAAAATATAGTAAATGTAGCAGCAATTCATAAACTTTCTTGACAATTACAAGATATACAAAATCAGAATAAAACTTGGCTGTAACATTGTATCCTAACCCTCTTCATTCTAACCGTAATTTGATATAATACACAAACATCGAGGATAGATAACTACATCATAGAAAATAGATTAAACTTTTAATTTTCTTTGTTTTTGAGTTGAAGTGGACGTCGTTAACCTAAAATGTTAATTTGGGATGACCATTCCAACTTACTCGATAACTTGCTCACGCCTGCTAACAATCCAGGAACCAATACATAACAATACGATTCAAGCTCATATCTAATAAGGTAACATAATGAATATAAACAATACATAAACATATGCAATTACTTCATTTATTTCAGAAATACCACTGATGAAATCACCCCATGGATTAAATGCATGGTTTCATACACGTATTCGAAAATAGCTGAGCATTCGAACTCGCAGGATAGTGATCAAAACAAATTAATATGAAGGTACGAGGGTAAAACTAATCTTTATCAACCTCTTACTCACTCCATATTAGGCTAATCTCATTTATGTCTCGCTTCTAGGTCATTCATTACATTTTATGTTTATCACGTTATAGTGTTCCCATTTCCCAGTTCCTAAACTATATGAACTAAATATAATACTTAATTTAGCACAATTAATAAAATAGATGAGACCCACTTACCTATGGTGAGTTTCTAGCTTTAACGTGATTTATCCAACTTTTGGAATTCCTTAAACCTTTCCCTGTTGATCAAGATCCTAAAATACACAAATTGTTATCAATTCCTGACTAATAACTTATGTTTAGGACCCCTAAACCCTCGATAAAACCAATGAGTAGATTAAACATTTTTGTTGATTTATGCGATGGGAGAATGCTTCTTATTTTCGTGGAGCGTGTTGCACCTTTTGGGTTCATCATTCTTCCTAAAGGGAACGCGTTTCCCTATAATAGGGAGCGTGCACAATAATGAACATCGCAGAAACAGAACAAGGCATTGGTCCATTTTAATCCCAACTCATTTCCAAGCCTCCTTAACTCATTGAGGAGGGCCTCAAATGAAGTGAGAATTCATCTCCAATTATTAAAACTTTCAAACAATTCTAAAACTTAAAAGTTAAATTCTCAATGTTACAGGGTTTTAATAAGCCCCCTCAAACATCTAAACAGCTCTGAATCGATCCCAACTTGAAACCTCATCAAACCCCATGAATTAGAGTTCAAAATAAGAAAGGGATGAATAAGAGCATACCGAGGTTGAGGAAGAAGATGAAGACCACTCCAATCTTCTCTTACCTATCTCCCTCATTCTCTTGATCTCTCCCTCTCCTTCCTTCATCAATTGCAACAATTTTTCTTTCCTCCCCCTCTCATTATCGATCAATTAGTGAAGTATAAACATGAAAGGTTTTGGTTTTATATTTGTAATTTCCTTAAGATTCACATCGCTAGAACCTCAAGGCTGATCTAAGGAAAATAAGTTTAAAGTGACACATGCAACAAGTGACACCAGTCTTAACACCCTCTTCAACTCATATGAATCTCGAGGATCATCTATAGGCTTACTTTATTTTTATCTAGATAATATATTTTATTTTATATATAGTTATATAAACTGTACATCTAAATATATATTCAACTATGCATTTTAGTGCCTATCAATTCACCACCCATACAGCTGAGCATACTCGGAGTTGCACACTATTTCCACATCCCATGTAAGTTAGGTGTTCGATTCGCCTACAATATACTCCAAATGACTAAGATAGCCTACCACCTTAGGACTAATCTAAGCCATGTTTTTTATGGTATTATTCAATATCGCCCTTATCACCGAATAATGACAAAACTACTATCATCAAATACACATAAAAAAAATGATCAAACTTTTGCTATTCATCCTTGACACGAAGGAAAACCCTAGCAGAATAGTCGAGAATAAAAAAGGGAATAATACAACCCTAACAGACCAAGTGAGAAAAAGAGAGGTAAAAATGCATGATTTCGTAGAGGGGGAACACGCCTTGACTTGAACTAGGTTATAAGTAAGTTTCTCATTTTGATCTCACTTTCGTTATTGAAAACGTTTTCTTCAAAACCTAGATTTTGAGAAAGACGTACGAAAAAGCGCGCTACATTTTCCGCACCAATCAATTGTTGCTATGGTTTCTCAATTTAGGAATGTAACTAGATATATTGGGGTACTTTACTTTACCTATTGCAAGCACATAATCAAACCATCAATACTCCAAATTGAACAAGTTACATAAAATGGACTACTTCATAAACCCAAATGTTAATCCTAGTATACGTTAATCCCATGATCTTAGTTCTTCTAAGTAAGTGAACTGAACATTCAATTCGTGTCGACTTCTACGCCGAATACTTTATAAGAGGTTTTCGATAAGGCTAAAGCTTATGAGACTACACAAACCTCTTAACATGAATCACGATGTTATATGGAAATGGTAATGACTAGAAACGTTTTTTATTTAAGCACTAAGAGGAAGTAGATGGGAAAGTTTGATAGGAAGTCTCAGAAGCAAGAAAAAATGGTAAACCATCATTCTTGCCATTGAGTTCTACTAACCCAACTTATGTTCACCCTTATCCATTTCCAAGCATAACTAGTAGTCCCTCTAAATCAGTATTAACGGGGTCGAGACAGACACGATTGCGATTTTTTTTATTCTTCAACTCAGAGTGGTGAACATAATTCAAAGGATGTCAAGGATATAGGTTAAAGATTTCAAGGACGGAGTGCGAGTCAACAACAAGCACCTAGTTATACATCTTCTGTAGATTGCAGACATACGGTTACATGCTTTGAGCATGGACAAAAAGGTCACAAAAAGAAGTCTTGTCCATGACATTTAGAAATGTCAACCACTATGTCACAACCATAATAACCGAATAGTTCAATGAAAGTATTGATTGATTATGGTTCTATTATTTTATTGTATATAATTAAGTACCAACTTAGTTACAGTTAGCTCTAATGCAAGTCCCTAATCAACTAGTACTTAATCACATTTCGTGCATGTCGAAATATGATTCGTACAAGGTTACCAATCCTACTGTAATGTAGTAGTGGCAAAAATAGGGTCAAATCCACTAGATTAAGTCAAACTAAGTTTAACAAATAGAAAACTAAATCATGGGAGTTCCCTTATTCGCAATAGATAGGGAGACCGCTCTCTAAATATTTTCTTTACTCCACAGTACTACCTTGAGCAATCACTCTCAAGATTTAGCATGTGAGCAGTACTAGGTGTTATGTGGGAACACCAACTCTTAGATAAACTTAAGCTACTTCTCTAGATTTAACCTAATTCTCAATGTTATTCACTTAGAACAGTAGGTGTATGAGATTTGTTGCTTAGTGATTGAAACTTCTCAACCTGGTTGGCATCAAGGACTCAACTTACTTAATGGCAGGTCAAAGGGTTTATGCCTAGAGATTCGCAATGAATATGCAAACTCTAAACTACCATTGAGACATCGTGAAAAACAATAACATAAAGATACGGAGCTGAATCAAAAAATTATTATAATAGAAAATCTAAACAAGACATAGAAGACGACTAACTAATGGCTAGAGAACTTCATCAGTGACCTATGTAATAAATAAGCTAGCCGGACATGGCTACTCTACCTTTCTCTACTCCTAAATCCCTCTAAATACAATTTATTTTTGACTTTAGAGGTCCCTCTTTTACATGGGTGACATGGGTAAAAGAGTAGGAAAGCCCGAGAAAAAACCTTCTAAAATTAGCAAAACTTATATTCCACAGGTCTAGCTGTTGGGGCATTTGCCCTAGGTCAATCAATTAACTGTTTTTATGAATACTTTTAGTTAATAAAATAGAGGATTTCATTTGCCATTTATTATAATTAATTTACATATTTACATTATAATAAGATCCATGGGTATTTGCAGAAATATCCTAAATGTCCCTAGTCGATCATTATACTGGGAACTATAATGAATTAAGACTAGTGTGACTATTGATTGATGATCACATGATGATTATACGTATAGGGATACGAATTAAGATCACGAGTACTTGTTAGGGAATAATGTACTGGCAGCTATGAGATCATCACATAGATTAAGTCATAGTTGTTTCTCATGATAGGTATATTTTTCAGTCCTCTGACTTGAGATTACCAGACACTTCAACATTAGGAACACAGTGATTTCACACAATCAAACGTTGTCTTTAACTGAACGATTATAAAGGTTATGATCGGTTATTGTGTGAGCAACGTGATGAAGTTGTGTAATCGAGATAGAATTTGTCCCTTATATAAAGAGAAATATCCAGTGGATCCCTCGATGTGTTAGACTGTTAAAAGGCCTAGTATAAGTGAATTGATATTGATCAATGTCACTTGGATGTGTTTAGTCTACATAGAGATCGAGACTAGTACGATTGAACATGTTGGATGACAATTCTATGCCTTAAGTTTGATCAAAAGGATATCGTGTGACAAGAGGATGTTGTATACACTATTGATTAGGTTGTATCGATTTGATATTCATACTACTTGGGTAGTCATAATGTCTTGCTAGAGGTCGCTTATGACTTGTATACAAAAATGTGTCTTGGTACACTGCCAATGTTGTATAAATAAACACTTTAAGTTAGAACACACGTACAAAAGATTAAGGGCCGAAACTTTATTTTCATTTTAGAAAAGACTTAGGGTTTTCTGGTACGCTTTGGATCGTTTTGGAGAGAAACAAAAAGGTTTAGTATGCTCTTGAAGCTAGCACTTCGAATCTTAGCCGCCGTTCATGTGTGGACTGCTGGTAGAGGGCGTTCGTCGTTAGCGGCGCCTTAGAGATTGATCAACCTTCAAAAAGGTATTTTGCGACCGAGGTATGATTAAGTTTTCATGGTTTAAACATTTTTAATGAAATTAGTTTCGGATCCTGTTAGGGTTTCTGTCAAAATTGTTTTGTAATCTCCGCTGCGTATGAACCCCAAAACCCAACAGTGGTATCAAAGCCTTCGAGTTTGACTCCATTAAATTTATTGCATGTTTTGTTCTGATATATACATGATATATGATTGAAATCAAGTTAATAGTTTATGTATATGCGATATACAAAAGATTTATATGAGATTTATTATCATGTTTTGTGTATATGATACACATATTTGTGAGTTAATTGAAATCAGTTTCGACCATGCTAATAACCATGTTAGGTTAATTCGAATAATTTTAATGAATTGAATTTCGTGTTCTGTGGTCCATGACACCATTAGGTATAAACTTTATTTTTTGTGTATTGATGCATGGATGAAATCTTTGTAATTCAGTATGCATATTTAGGTTACATTGATTTAACTTTCTTCAATCATATAAGTCTGAATATTAATTCAAAACTAATATGATTAGGTTTGATTGGGATAGTAGTTCAAGATTCAATTACATATTCGTGATTATTTGGATGAGGATCGAAATTGCAAATAATAATTTTCGAAACTGTTTATTTATCTCAATATATCTATTATGTTACGAAATTTCTATTTGATAAAAGATAGATAACAAATTAGATTAGGAGATATTAGCAAAATCGGTTTCGTTATCCCTTTTGGATAGGAGATAAATATCAAAAATCTTGTTATTGGGATAAGATGATTAGTTACATGTGAACCCGGGTTAATTAAAAATGTTTAATTGGCTTAATTTCTGATAAATTAAGGGGTAAATTTGGGATAATGAAATCAGCGAAAAATATGATTTTCTATAGCGAATTTTAATTTTCAGAATTGAAATTCATTTCCTAAAAAAAAGGGGGGGGCTGCCCCCTATACCCTGTCTGCTGACCAGTCAGCGGGACCTCCATCTAGCTAATCCTAACGCACTGAAATTCTTTTATTTGTGAACGGTATAAAAAATTTCCAAATTGTTTAGTGATTTAACAAATCAATAAAATATACGATATTTCATTGTTTACATAAAATCACTAAAACTGAATAAAATCCCTCTATTAAATTTTAAGTGTTATGCCATCCATTTTAAACACGTGTCAAGGCCTCGATCGCACTAATACAGTTTCAGCCATAGCTGGGTGTATTGTGTTATCTTGGTGAGACAAGTTGGATAAGAGTTACCTAAATGTTTAAAATGGTTCGACTTAATAAAGCTATCAAAATAGTTTTGAGCTTTAGGCACATGATGAGATAAAAACATGATAAGATATAAGATGTCCCGTATCTCATACAAGTATCTAAAATTACATAAGATGTAATTAGTAACTATTACCTACCTAAATAATCTAGTTTTGTGTTTCATGCCATAGTTGTCATAGAATCAGGTGAAATATGGATTCAAGTCCCCTAAATAAATAGTATGTTTTAGGATGGTTGTTAATTTAGTGGGAGTCTATTCCTCTATACTAAAACAAACTTTGCATAATCTTTATTGCAGATCAATGGCCTCTTCAAGTAACAATAATCCCCTATCACTGTGATCCATCCTTGAGAATGATAAGTTATCTGGCACTAACTTTCTTGACTGGTTCAAAAACTTGAGAATTGTTCTTAAGCATGAACGCAAGTTGTATGTCCTGGATGTTCCAATCCTTGAGGACCCACCAACCAATGCTACGAAAGTTGTGAAGGATGCGCATAATAAGCTTGTTAACGATTCTACCGATGTTGCATGTATTATGGTGGCAACTATGGTTCCTGAACTTCAGAAGGACATGGAACTAATGGAAGCCTACGACATGGACGTAACGCTGAAGTAAATGTTCCAATAGCAAGCTAGGCAAGAAAGGTTCGAAACAGTCAAAAAACTACATTCTTGCAAGATGACTGAGCGTGCGTCAGTCAGTCCTCATGTTCTGAAGATGAAATGCTATGTTGATCAGCATGATAGACTCGAATTTCCCATAAGCGAAGAGTTGGCTACGGATTTGATCCTCAATTCATTACCAGAAAGTTACTCGCAATTTGTGAAGAACTACAATATGAATAATATGGAGAAATCAATTTCAGAGTTGCATTTCATGCTAAAAACTGCTGAACAAAATATCAAGAAACCCTCTAGTAATGTGTTGATGGTCCAAAAGGGAAAAGGAATGAAGAAGAAAGGAAAAGGCAAGGCTAAAGTTGTCAAGGCTGCTGCTGCACCAATCGCAAAGCCTATGGAACAAATCGAGCCCCAGCCTGTTCCTACTTCAAAACACCCAAAAGAAAAGGAAGGAAATTGTCATTTTTGTCATGTACTTCGACATTGGTTCAGAAATTGCAAACTCTATCTGGAAGATCCAAAGAAGAAAAAGGGTAATGCGACTACCACTACAGGTAGAAGTCATCCTTTGCGTAGGGAATGGAGGAAGAGTTGCTACCCTGGCTATTGGATCATATGACTTAGTCTTACCTAGTGGACTTATTTTAACTTTAAATAATTGTTATTTTGTGCCTGCCTCGAGCAAAAACTTCATTTATGTTTCATGTTTGGATATGGATGGTTTGTATTATTGCAAATAATAGATATTCCAATTCTCGTAAAGGCATATTTTATGCAAATGTTGATTTGCGTGATGGTTTTTATATTCTTAGCATGAAAAGGTCCACAGATACTCCAGTCTTTAACATAAATACAAAGAGATTTAAGTCAAATGATTTGAATCAAAACTTATATTTAGCATTGTCGTCTCGGGCACATAAATGAGAAACGCATAACGAAGCTCCATAAAAATGGACTTCTAGATTCATTTGATTTAGAAACTTATGAAACATGCATATCTTGTTTACGAGGCAAGATGACTAAAAGTCCGTTTACTGGACACAGTGAAAGGGCCAGTGATTTATTAGGTCTAATACAAACCGATGTATGCGGTCCTATAAACACAATGGCTAGAAGAGGTTATCCGTACTTCATTATATTTACTAATGATTTCAGCATATAAGGTTATGTATATCTAACATAAAGCTAAATCACAGATAAACCCTGAACCGCTACTAGAAGTTTAACAACGTTCTAAACTAGTTGAACCTCCACAACTGATACAATGCCCACGTAAATCTGGTAGGGTAAGACATGAGACAGAGAGATTCAGGTTTCTCATTACTGATAATCGTGATGTGTTGCTTATGGATCAAAATGAGCCCACCACTTATCAGGAGGCTATGTCTGGACCAGACTCAGATAAATGGCTAAGTGCCATGAACTCTTAGATGCAATCCATGTATGATAACCAAGTTTGCAACTTGGTTGATTTACCTGAAGGTGGTTAGACCATTGGATGTAAATGGGTTTTCAAGAAGAAAACTGACATGGATGGCAAAGTGCATACTTTTAAAGCAAGACTTGTTGCAAAAGGTTTCAGGCAGACTCAAGGTGTTGATTATGATGAAACTTTTTCGCCAGTAGCCATGCTTAAATCCATAAGAATTTTAATTATCATTACTGCATATTATGACTATGAGATATGGCAAATAGATGTAAAAACAACATTTCTTAACGGAAAACTGCTTGAGGACATGTATATGACATAACCAGAAGGTTTTGTACTTCCTGAGAATTCTAGGAAGGTATGCAAGCTTCAAAGATCAATTTATGGATTAAAGAAAGCTTCTCAAAGTCGAAATCTTCGTTATGATGAAGCAATCAAGGATTTTGATTTTATTAAGAACGAAGATGAGTCTTGTATATATAAGAAGGTCGGTGGGAGTGTAGTTATCTTTCTGGTACTATATGTTGATGATATATTACTCAGTGGAAATGACATCCCAATAACGCAGAATGTCGAGTCTTAGTTAGGGAAGTGTTTCTCAATGAAAGACTTAGGAGATGCAACCTATATCCTAGGGATAAGGATATATAAGGATAGATCTAAGAGGCTAATTGGTCTAAGTCAGAGTGCATACATAGATAAGGTGATGAATAGGTTCAGCTTGTAAGAATCTAAAAGAGGATTGTTGCCAATGTCTCATGGCATAAGTCTAGGCAATATTCAATGTCCTCAAACAAATGATGAGCAAGACCGTATGAATAAGATTCCATATGCATCACCTATTGGATCTATCACGTATGCCATGTTATGCACTCGACCCGATGTATCATATGCTTTGAGCACTACAAGCAGATATCAGTAAGATCCTAGTGAGAGTCACTGGATAGCAATAAAGAACATTCTTAAATACTTAAGAAGGACTAAGGAATTGTTCTTGGTCTATGGAGGTTTTGAAAATGATCTAGTTGTAAATCGTTACACAGATGCAAGTTTTCAAACTGATATAGATGATTTTAGATCACAATCTAGATATGTCTTTACTTTTAATGGGGGTGTAGTAAGTTGGAAAAGTCTGAAGCAAGAGACCGTGGCAGATTCTACAATAGAAGCTGAGTATATTGCAGCGTCCGATGCAGCAAATGAGGCAGTCTGGATCAAAAAGTCCATTTCTGAACTAGGTGTGGTTCCAAGTATTGCTATCCCTGTTTATTTGTATTGTGACAATAACGGGGCAATAGCAAAGGCCAAGGAACCTAGATCATACCATATATCCAAACATATACTTAGGCGTTTTCATTTCATCAGGGAAATTATTGAGAGGGGAGATGTGAAGATTTGCAGAGTACCTACTGAAGACAATGTTGCGGATCCATTGACAAAAGCTCTTCTACAAGCTAATCATGATGGTCATGTTAGATCATTAGGCATTAGATGCATGTATGATTGTCCCTAGTGCAAGTGGGAGATGTTGGGGCATGTTCCCTAGGTCAATCCATTAGCTGTCTTTATGAATACTTTTAGTTTATAAAATAGAGGATTTCATATCCAGTTTATTATAATCAATTTACATGTTTACATTATAATAAGATCTATGGGTATTTGCAGAAACATCCTAAATTTCCCTAGTCGATGATTATATTGGGAACTATAAAGAATTAAGACTAGCGTGAGTCTTGATTGATGATCATATAATGATTATACGCATAGGGATACGAATCAAGATCACGAGTACTTGTTAGGGAACAAATTATTGGCATGACCCGCTATGATAACATCACATGGATTACGTCATAGTTGTTTCTCATGATAGGTATATTTTTTAGTCCTCTGACTTGAGATTACAAAAGACTTCATAATTAGGAACACAGTGATTTGACACAATCAAACGTTGTCTTTAACCGGACAATCATAAAGGTTGTGATTGGTAATTGTGTGTGCAATGTGATGAAGTTGTGTAATCGAGATAGAATTTGTCCCTCTCATATAAAGAGAGATATCCAGTGGATCCCTCAATGTGTTAAATTATTAAAAGACTTAGTCTAAGTAAATTGATAATGATCAATGTCACTTGGATGTTTTTAGTCTACCTAAAGATCGAGACTAGTACGATTGAACATGTTGGATGACAATTTCATGCCTTATGTTTGATAAAAAGGATATCGTGTGACAAAAGGATATTGTATACACTATTGATTAGGTTGTATCGATTTGATATTCGTACAACTTGGGTAGTCATAATGTCTAGCTAGAGGCCGCTTATGACTTGTATACCAAAATGTGTTTTGGTACACTGCCTACGTTGTATAAGCCTATTGGGTCGCACACTATGAATGGTTTTGCGAGATTTTAAGATGGTTCAGAAAAATGAATTTTATATGATAAAACTCATGATAGAAACGTCCTTGTGGTGTATTACACTTATACTTTTTTAAGTAAGGGTATATGTGTAATTTACTTAACCGTCTATATACAAGGGTTTTATAAATAAACACTTTAAATTTGAACACACATACAAAAGATTAAGGGCCGAAACTCTATTTTCGTTTTAGAAACGACTTAGGGTTTCTTGGTACGCTGGATCATTTTGGAGAGAAACAAATAGGTTTGGTATTCTCTTGAAGCTAGCACTTCGAATCTCGGCCGCCATTCGTGTGTGGACTACTGGTAGAGGGCGTTCGTCGTTGGCAGCGCCTTAGAGATCGATCATCCTTCAGAAAGGTATTTTGCGGCCGAGGTTTGATTAGGTTTTCATGGTTTAAAGGTTTTAATGGAATTATATTCGGATCCTGTTAGTGTTTTTGTCAAAATTATTTTGTAATCTCCGCTGCGTATGAACCCCAAAACCCAACACTAGCCCCATCGGTGGCACCGCCTTTATATGGGATAAGCACCAAGTCACAACGTGGTACATTATAGTAAGTCTTGAATAATAAGTCTTTCTAGTATTTCTATTTCTTAACTTTGCGATGCGGGTTACGATGTTTGTTGTCAATTTGACGTCTATTCATTTATGACGACGTTCCTTATTCGTCAATGATGTCCTACTTGGCACAGTGGCTTCTCCATGCGCTGTCAGTTCATTTTAGAAGTGTCAAGCCTACTAGTTTTTTACCAAACTTTGACTTCTTTACCAGGTTTGTCTAATTCATGCGCTGTCAATGACGTTCCTTATTCGTCAATGATGTCCTACTTGGCACTTATTCTTAGGTTTTCTAGGTATTTTCATTACAGTAGTACACCTAAATTGATTTTCTTATCAAATTGATTCTTTGAAACAGACTTTATCACCACTTTTTGCTTATTTACATATTTTCAAACCATTAAGAGTCATATGGCTTATTTAAAGTAGGCTATTATATGGTTCATGACATTGAAAAAACCCATTTAACCTAGCTATAAGCACTCGAGCTAAATCTTTACTTTTCAATTAGAGTTTCTTTCTATGAACTTGGGTCTTTTATTCATCTAATGATCATAACTTTCTCCCTATATATGATTTTTTTATCATACGGTTCCAGCTTCATTCCCCGCGAATACCAGCTTTTATATATTTTTCCAACAATCAAGTTCCTTGCTCCATTTATGCGAAACTTGTGGGACTTTATTTTTTTTTATTAAACCTCTTGTTAGCACTTCTCGCTTTTGCTAAAAATTAAGGTAGCTTTTCCATGTAGAATCATCAAGCCCATATTGTATACTATAGTTAACAAGCGTACTTTTTCCCTTACAAGTGCTAGATCTTGAACAATTATACTCCAAGTGGATTAGTCCTACTTTCAAAGTTTTACATATTTGAATTCTTCCACTATGATAATTAGATCGGCTATCCACTTTGATCTCAATTTAAGACTTAACCTTACTCAAAGTTCTTATTTATGTTGTTAAGTAGGTGAAAAAAGCTCATACACTTTGTCGTGAGCCGAATGCGACAATAAAGTAAAGTTTCCTACACCAACTATTTTGTAGAATAGTGGCAATGGGTCGATCCCACAAAGATTGGTAGTCTTTCTTAGTTTAAAAACAACAAAAAGAAAAATCGGGGGGTTTTAAAATAAATTAATTTATCTAACTAATTGAACTAAACTAAATAAATAAAATAACTAAACTAATTTTCTCCTAGATTAGCTATAGCAAATCGGCATCCGCTAGAAGTTCCTCGTTCCCCTAATCTTCCCTAATTAAAGCATAACCCTAAACATCCGCCAATCAGGTTTAACATACGAACCGCAATAATATGGGTCTGTGGGAACACTAATCCTACATAATCATGTTGCGTCCGCTCCAGATTTAACCTAAATTCAATTGTTGCACACTCAAGAACCAAAATGGTTTGTTGGAAAACAGGTAAGTGTTTGTCGCTTTATTGGTCCAAAATCACAATTACACAGATACTAATGGTCCAAATAACTATAGGTTGTCCACCTAGAAGAATGCACTGGCTACATACATACCCTAGATCTAAACCATATAATTTAAAATCAACAACAATGAAATAGGAGAATTTAAACTAAATTAAATAATAAAATAAAAGATCTCACATAATATGCCATGAATCCATGATCCCGACTTGTTTCCCCTCTGACCTAGGCAAGGACTTGATTAGCTGAACATCGTCATCGAACAAAGTCGATAACAAAACAATAATAGTCGATGATTAAAAATAAAAAAACCTAAGTTCCTAATATATAAAACTACTAAAGGTTAGTCTCAAGAAGTGAAAGAAACTAATTTTGGGTGTTGGGGAGATGACTCGTGCCCTGAGGAGCATCGTAAGGCTATTTTTAGCTCAAAAACTAGTGTCCACCACTTGTCTAAACTGTATTGGTCGAGTGTGTTGCGCGCAGTTGACGTGGCGTCACCTGATTGGTCCAAAGCTGCTGTGATGATGTTATTGGGCGTGGAGGTGCTGACATGTGGCGCACACTGGAGGTGAAGAACAATCATGGGACTCGGCCGAATATGTGGGATACAGTGTTGATGCATATCCCGAGGCAAATCGAAGAGCTGCTGAATGAATGAAATGATGTTGATTTGTGACATGGCTACAAACACTGATTGGTGGCATGGGATTGGTGGAGCTGCTGTAATGACTACAAGCGGGAGGGATCTGAGCATGAGGTGGCACTTGCTAATTGGAGGAGAGAATAGAGACCGCTGACGTGGAGACTGCCTATTGGTGAAGAGCATACTCTCAACGGTTTTTTGAGAAGATGTGCACCACGTGTTCCAAGCTGCCCACTTTCACGCTGCCATGTGGCAGGCATTACTTAGTCTATTGTCTCTTATTCTACCCACCACACAACACAAGTAAATACTCCACTTTGAGTATTTTTTCGCCACGAATTCAACCACGCACTCCGTTTCACCTAAAAATGACCAATTAATATAATTAATATATATTTTAGAGACTTTACATAATTAAATATACTAAAATAAACTACTAAATATATATAAATATTGACTTACCACACTTATTCTAAGTTTGAATATAAACATTTTAACCAAGTTTTTACTCCTATAGTTGAAAAAAGAAATTTGTTGCGGGTAAGACTGTATAAAACAAAAAATATACTAAACCACCTAATCATTCATGCATTATTGTATCAAATTCTAGATGAAATGAAAGAAATGCATTGTAAGAAATAGAATGAAAGTGAGATAACGCTTCTAAAGTTGCATGAAAGTTTTTTAAGGCCTCTAACTTAAGATTACTGGAGACTTCAACATTAGGAACACAGTGATTTGACACAATCAAGCGTTGTCTTTAACTGGATGATTATAAAGGTTGTGATTGGTTACTATGTGAGCAATGCGATTAAGTTATGTAATCAAAATAAAATTTGTCCCTCTCATATAAAGAGAGATATCTAGTGGATCCCTTGATGAGTTAGACTTTTAAAATGCCAAGTCTAAGTGAATTGTTATTGATTAATGTAACTTGGATGTTTTCAGTCCACCTAGAGATCGAGACTAGTACGATTGAACATGTTGGATGACAATTCCATGCCTTATGTTTGATCAAAAAGATATCGTGTGACAAAAAAATGTTCGTACAACTTGGGTAGTCATAAAGTCTTCCTAGAGGCTGCTTATGACTTGTATACCAAAATGTGTTTTGGTACACTGCCAACGTTGTTTGATCCTATTGGGTCGCACACTAAGAATGGTTTTGCGAGATTTTAAAATGGTTCAGAAAAATGAATTTTGTATGATAAAATTCATGACAAAAAAGCATTTGTGGTGTATTACACTTATACTTCTTTAAGTAGGGGTATATGTGTAATTAGCTTAACCGTCTATATACAAGGGTTGTATAAATAAACGCTTTAAGTTAGAACAAACGGATGAAATTTTGGGGCCGAAACTCTATTTTCGTTTAAAAAGGAATTAAGGTTTTCTGGTACGCTCTGCATCATTTTGGAGAGAAACAAAAAGGTTTGGTATTCTCTTGAAGCTAGCACTTCGAATCTCAGCCGTCATTCGTATGTGGACTGCTTGTAGAGGGCTTTCGTCGTTGGCAACGCCTTGGAGACCGATCAACCTTCATAAAAGTATTTCGCAACAAAGGTATGATTAAGTTTTCTTGGTTTAAATGTTTGTAATGGAATTAGATTCGGGTCCTGTTGGGGTTTTTGTCAAAATTGTTTTGTAATCTCCACTGCGTATGAACCCCAAAACTCAACAGTGGTATCAGAGCCTTCCAGTTTGATTCCATTAAATTCATTGCATGTTTTCTTTTGATATATATGTGATATATGATTGAAAGCATGTTAATAGTTGATGTATATGTGATATACAAAAGTTTTCTATGAGATTTATTATCATGTTTTGTGTATATGATACACATATTCGTGATTTGATTGAAATCAATTTCTTACATGCTAGTAACCATGTTAGGTTAATTCGAATAATTTTAATGAATTGAATTTCGTGTTCTGTGATCCATGACACCAATAAGTATAATCTTTATTTTTTGTGTATTGATGCATGGATGAAATCTTTGCAATTTAGTATGCATATTTAGGTTACATTGTTTTAAGTTTCTCAAATCATATAGGTATGAATATTACTTCGAAACTAATATGATTAGACTCGATTGGAATAATAGTTCATGATTCAATTACATGTTTATGATTATTTGGATGAGGACCGAAATTGCAAATAATTATTTCTTGAAATAATTTATTTATCTCGTTATATCTATTTTGTTATGAAATTTCTATTTGATAAGAGATAGATAACAAATTAGATTAGGATAAAAAAATGGGGGCGTTGCCCCCTGTACCTCGTCCGCTCCACTAAGCGGCCAGCGGGACCACCGTCTATCTAATCCTAACGCACGGAAATTCTTTTATTAGTGAACGGTATAAAAATTTCTAAATTGTTTAGTGATTGAACAAAGCAATAAAAATATATGATATTTCATTGTTTACATAAAATCACTAAAACTGAATAAAATCCCTCTATTAAATTTTAAGTCTCGTGCCATTTATTTTAAAAACTCGTCAAGGCCTCGATCACACTAATATAGTTTTAGCTATAGCTGGGTGTATTGTGTTATCTTGGTGAGACAAGTTAGGTAAGAGATACCTAAATATTGAAAATGGTCCGACTTAATAAAGCTATCAAAATAGTTTTGAGTTTTAGGCACATGATGAGATAAAAACATGCTAAGACATAAGATGTCTCGTATATCATAAAAGTATCTAAAATTACATAAGGTCTAATAGGTAACTATTACCTACCTAAATAATCTATTTTTGTGTTTCATTCCATAGCTTTCATAGAATTAGGTGAAATATGGATTTTAGTCCCCTTAATAATCAATATGTTTTACGAAGGTTGTTAATTTAGTGGGAGTCTATTCCTCTATACTAAAATAAACTTTGCATAATCTTTATTGTAGATCAATGGCCTCTTCAAGTAACAATAATCCCCTGTCACTGCGATCCATCCTTGAGAAGGATAAGCTATATGGGACTAACTTTCTTGACTGGTTCAGAAACTTAACAATCGTTCTCAAGCACGAACGCAAGTTGTATGTCCCGGATGCTTTATTCCCTCAGGACCAACCAGCCAATGCTACGAAAACTGTGAAAGATGCGCATAATAAGCATGTCAATGATTTTACTGATGCCGCATGTATTACACTGGCAACTATGGTTCCCGAACTTCAGAAGGACATGGAACTAATGGAAGCTTACGACATGGCCGTTATGCTGAAGGAAATGTTCCAATAGCAAGGTATACAATAAAGGTTCGAGACAGTCAAAAACCTACATTCTTTCAAGATGATTGAGGGTGCTTAAGTTAGTGCTCATTTGTTGAAGATGAAGGGGTATGTTGACCAGCTTGATAGACTCAGATTTCCTATAAGCCAAGAGTTAGCTACGGATTTGATCTCGAATTCATTACCGGAGAGTTACTATTAATTTGCGATGAACTAAAATATGAATAATATGGAGAAATCAATTTCATAGTTGCATTTGATGCTAAAAAACGCTGAACGAAATATCAAGAACCCTCTAGTAATGTGTTGATGGTCTAAAAGGGAAAGGGAATGAAGAAGAAAGGCAAAGGCAAGGCTAAAGTTGTCAAGGCTGCTGCTGCAACTGTCGCAAAGGCTGTGGAACAAGTCAAGCCCCACCTTGTTCCTACTTCAAAACACCCAAAAGAAAAAGAAGGAAATTATCATTTCTACCATGCACCTGGACACTGGTTCATAAATTGCAAACTCTATCTGGAAGATCTAAAGAAGAAAAAAGGTAGTGCGACTACCACTACAGGTATTTATGTTATTGAAATTAATTTATCTGCTAGTGATTCCTGGGTATTAGATACCGGATGTGGATCTCGCATTTGTATAAATGTGCAGTGACTCACCAGAAGTAGAAAGTTGAAGAAAAGAGAAGTCATCCTCCGCCTAGGGAATGGAGCAAGAGTTGCTGCCCTAGCTGTTGGATCATATGACTTAGTCTTACCTCGTTGACTTATTTTAACTTTAAATAATTGTTATTTTGTGTCTGCCTTGAGCAGAAACATCATTTATGTTTCATGTTTGGATATGGATGGTTTTCATTTTATTATTGCGAATAATAGATGTTCCATTTCTCGTAAAGGCATATTTTATGCAAATGCTTATTTGTGTGAAGGTCTTTATATTCTAAGCATGAAAAGGTCCACTAATACTCTAGTCTTTAACACAAATACAAAGAGATTTGAGTCAAATGATTTGAATAAAACCTATTTTTGGCAGTGTCATCTGGGGCACATAAATGAGAAACGCATAACGAAGCTCCATAAAGATGGACTTCTAGATTCATTTGCTTTAGAAATATATGAAACGTGCGTATCTTGTTTACGAGGCAAGATGAGTAAAAGTCCCTTTACTGGACACAGTGAAAGGGAAAGTGATTTATTGGGTCCAATATGTACTGATGTATGCGGTCCTATAAACACAATGGTCAGAGGAGGTTGTCAGTACTTCATTACATTTACTGATGATTTCAGCAGATATGGTTATGTATATCTTATGAAACATAAAGCTGAATCATTTGAGATGTTTCAAACCTTTCAAAATGAAGTGCAGAATCAACTTGGTAAAACTATAAAAACACTTCAGTCAGATCGATGTGGTGAATATTTGTGCCATTAATTTGATGATCATCTTAAAAATTGTGGGATTGTCCCCTAATTGACTCCACTAGCAACTCCATAATGGAATGGAGTTTCTAAAAGGAGAAATCGAACCTTATTAGATGTGGTTCGATCTATGATGAGTCGTGCAGCTCTTCCATTATCATTTTATGGTTATACATTACAAACTACAACTTTCACTTTAAATCGAGTTCATTCTAAAGTGATTGATAAAACACCATATGAGATATGGTACGGGAAGATACCTAGTTTATCGTTCCTTAAGATTTGGGGTTGTGAGGCTTACGCAAAGCGACAAGTCTTAGAAAAACTAGCACCTATATCTGACAAGTGTTTATTTATGGGGTATCCTAAATAAACAAAGGGATATTACTTTTATAGTCCCGCTGAGAACAAAGTGTTTGTTGCTCGGTATCGTGCCTTTATGGAAAAATAATTTATTTCAAAAGACACTAGTGGGAGAGAAATAAATCTTGAAGAAGTTCAAGAATCACATATAAACACTGAACTGCTACTGGAAGTTCAACAACGTTCTGAACTAGTTGAACCTCCACAAGTGACAAAAGGCCCACATAAATCTAGTAGGGTAATACATGAGCCAAAGACATTCGGGTTGCTCATTACTGATAGTCGTGATGTGTTGCTTATGGATCAAAATGAGCCCACCACTTATCAGGGGGCTATGTCTGGACCAAACTCAGACAAATGGCTGAGTGCCATGAACTCTGAGATGCAATCCATGTATGATAACCAGGTTTGGAACTTTGTTTATTTACTTGAAGGTGGTAAGACCATTGGATGTAAATGGGTTTTCGAGAAGAAAAGTGACATGGATGGAAAAATGCATACTTTTAAAGAAAGACTTGTAGTAAAAGGTTTCAGGCAGACTGAAGGTGTTGATTATGATGAAAATTTTTCGCCAGTAGCCATGCTTAAATACATAATAATTTTAATTGCCATTGCTGCATATTATGACAATGAAATATGGCAATGGATGTAAAAATAGCATTTCTTAACGGAAAGCTATTTTAGGACGTGTATATGAGACAACCTATTGGTTTTGTAAATCCTAAGAATTCTAGGAACGTATGCAAGCTTCAAAAATTCGTATATAGATTAAAGCAAGCTTTTCGAAGTGGGAATCTTCATTTTGTTGAAGCAATCAAGGATTTTGATTTTTTTAAGAACGAAGATGAGCCTTGTGTATACGAAAAGGTCAGTGGGAGTGTAGTTATTTTTCTGGTACTGTATGATGATGATATATTACTCATTGGAAATGACATCCCAACATTGCAGAATGTCAAGTCTTGGTTAGGGAAGTGTTTCTCAATGAAAGACTTAGGAGATGCAACATATATCATAGGGATAAGGATCTATAGGTATAGATCTAAAAGGCTAATTGGTCTAAGTCAGAGTGCTTACATAGACAAGGTGTTGAATACGTAAAATTTGTAGGACTCTAAAAGATGATTGTTGCCAATATATCATGGCATAGGTCTTAGCAAGATTCAATGTCCTAAGGCAAATGATGAGCGAGACCGTATGAAAAAGACTTCATATGCACCATCTATTGGATCTATCATGTATGCCATGCTATGCACTCGACCTGATGTATCATATACTTTGAGCACTACAAGCAGATATCAGTAAGATCCTGGTGAGAGTCACTGGATAGCAGTAAAGAACATTCTTAAATACTTAATAAAGACTAAAGAAGTGTTCTTGGTATATGGAGGTTTTGAAAATGATTTAGTTTGACATGGTTACACAGATGCAAGTGTTCAAACTGATATAGATGATTTTAGATCATAGTCTGGATATGTGTTTACTTTGAATAGGGGTGCAGTAAGCTGGAAAAGTTCGAAGCAAGAGACTGTGGCATATTCTACAACAGAAGCTAAGTATATTACAGCGTCCGATGCAGCAAAGGAGGTAGTTTAGATCAAAAAGTTTATTTCTGAACTAGGTGTGGTTCCAAGTATTACTAACCCTGTTTGTTTGTATTGTGACAATAACGGGGCAATAGTACAGGCCAAGGAACCAAGATCACACCATAGATCCAAACATATAATCATGCGTTTTCATCTCATCAAAAAAATTATTGAGAGGGGAGACGTGAAGATTTGCAAAGTACCTACTGAAGACAACGTTGCGGATCCATTGACAAAAGCTCTTCCACAAGCAAAACATGATGTTCATGTTAGATTATTAGGCATTAGATGCATGTATGATTGGCCCTAGTGCAAGTGGGAGATGTCAGGGCATGTGCCTTAAGTCAATCCATTAACTGTCTTTATGAATTGTTTTAGTAATTAAAATTGAGTATTTCATTTGTTGTTTATTATAATTAATATGCATGTTTACATTATAATAAGATCCATGGGTATTTACAGAAATATCCTAAATGTCCCTAGTCGATCATTATACTGGGAACTTTAATAAATTTAGACTAGTGTGAGTCTTGATTGATGATTATATGATGATTATACGTATAAGGATACGAATCAAGATCACGAGTACTTGTTAGGGAACAAAGTACTGGATCGACCCGCTATGAGAACATCACAAGGATTAAGTCATAATTGTTTCTCATGATATTTATAATTTTCAGTACTCTGACTTGAGATTACAAGAGACTTCAACATTAGGAACACAGTGATTTGACACAATCAAACGTTGTGTTTAATCGGACGATTATAAAGGTTGTGATTGGTTACCGTGTGAGCAATGTGATGAAGTTGTGTAATCAAGATAGAATTTATCCCTCTCATATTAAGAGAGATATCCAGTGGATCCCTCGATGTGTTAGAATGTTAAAAGGCCTAGTATAAGTGAATTGATATTGATCAATGTCACTTGGATGTTTTCAGTCTACCTAGAGATCGAGACTAGTATGATTGAACATGTTGGATGACAATTTCAAGCCTTATGTTTGATCAAAAAGATATCGTGTGACAAAAGGATGTTATATACACTATTGATTAGGTTGTATCGATTTGATATTCGTACAACTTTGGTAGTCATAAAGTCTTGCTAGAGGCCGCTTATGACTTGTATACCAAAATGTGTTTTGGTACACTGCCGACGTTGTTTGAGCCTATTGGGTCGCACACTAAGAATGTTTTTGCGAGATTTTAAGATGGTTCAGAAAAACAAATTTTATATGATAAAATTCATGACAGAAAAGTTGTTGTGGTGTATTACACTTATACTTCTTTTAGTAGGGGTATATGTGTAATTTGCTTAAACGTCTATATACAAAGGTTGTATAAATAGACGCTTTAAGTTACAACACACGGATGAAATCTTAGGGCCGAAACTCTATTTTCGTTTAAAAAGGAATTAGGGTTTTCTGGTACGCTCTTGATCATTTTGGAGAGAAACATAAAGGTTTGGTATTCTCTTTAAGCTAGCACTTCGAATCTCAACCGCCGTTCGTATGTGGACTGTTGGTAGAGGGCGTTCGTCATTGGCAACGCCTTAGAGATCGATCAACCTTCAGCAAGGTATTTTGCAACCAAGGTATGATTAAGTTTTCTTGGTTTAAACTTTTTTAATGGAATTAGATACGGATCCAGTTGGGGTTTTTGTCAAAATTGTTTTGTAATCTCCGCTACGTATGAACTCCAAAACCCAACATGTTGATGCCCCTAAATTTGAACAAATCATTGACCTTAAGGTTTAAAAATAAAGCCTGAAACATGAATACACTAAAACATAAACATATAATAATAATAATAAGATATGTAAATTAATATACTAAACTTAAGATTTAAGCAACTAAATAAGTAAAAAAAAATATCACAAATATAAAGATAATCAGTATCAATGTATCTCTGATCTCCCTAAAATCTAAAACAATCCGAAGACTTTGACATCAGGACGTCGCATAACATCATTAGCTCCAGTATAGGATGGTGTCAAAGGACACTCCACCCTTCTTCTCTGCACCACATCTGGGTCAAACACGTAGTTCAGTGGTGTTGGAAAGCCAATGACCTATCAGTAGGTCTCATATGTCTGCTACTCTCATATCTAGCGACGTCCCTTTGATGATCTGTAAATAACATGAAGTTTCATTGCCCATTTAGTTAGTCTTGCTCATATCTCACTAAAGCTTCACAATACTGAGCCATGTCATCTTTATATTTTACGCTTATCTCAGTAATCCATTGCCTCTGGTACTATGTAGTCAAGTCCTTGGTGGTACTAGTGTCTAAGGTGGAGAAAAAACCTCAGGACTATCCAAGGCTTGCTCTCTTATAAGTGTGTCTATGAACCTATAGCCCTCAGCAAATCCTTCATTGTGATCCTCCTCTTTACCATATCCTTCATCTTACAACTTTTGGGCTAAATCTGCTACTGATGTTGCTAATGTATGATCTTATTACTGCTTAGCCGTCAACAAGGCTTCAAGTCTGTTACCGTCAGCCCTCTCCTTCTCATCCTTGGAGTCTTAATAACCAGTTGGTGATGTCAATATGATCATAAACTCCTCGTATATGAATGGTTGGGCCTAAATTTCAAAATCTTCATCATGAAGTAATCGCACTACGACCTTCAAGCACATTTAAGTAATCAAAATTGGAAGTAACAGTTTGTTTTCTCTTTCTAACATTATAGACTCCTTCTAGTTCTTATAGATGATCTTGGCTACGTTGATATCCCCATACTTTGTACACTCAATGAAACAAGCCGCCTTTGCTTTGTTGATTTCTTCATTTTGGGTTTTCAGGTATGAAGCAGCAAGAAAATTTTGCTACATTCTGAAGACTTTCCTTATGCTCCCCTTCTTAATGTGCATCAGCACACTCTCAGCTCCCATTACCCATTGTTATTGTCCTCGGACAGCTAATTCTTGCTCTATATCTTTAAAAGAGTATTAGTTACAGGGCTTCTCATATAAATTATCACGAAAACTCTATTCGACTGCAATCCTACTCATATGCTACAACCCATAGATATTACTAATCGCACGCTCATTAAATGGAACAAACACCCCTCTCACCTTTACCGGATCACCTTTCTTAGTAAACTTTGCATTGGCCTAAAATCAGACACAATTTAACTTACTCCTTTAACCTTGTTCTCCCTTTAGTTTTGAGTGAATTGCTCCCAATATTGTTGCTTAATGAAGTTGTTTACTCTTTTATCATACTTAGATGGCAAATTAGTTCCAGTTTCATGAATGAACTCTTTATGCTCAATGATGTCATATCTATGCTTAACCTCTCTACTAATGTAGTACTTAGACATAAATGGCCTAGGTTTCTTTATAGGGATTTTCTTAGGATGTTGCCTCAAAATCATTTCCTCTCACTTCTTTTACTAAAATTTCTTGCCTCCTTGTTCTCGGCATTTTTTCCTCGAATTCGCACAACACCAAAACTAAAAATAGTGGTCTTCAAATCACCTATAATTCAAATTTATAAAACAAGGGTCATTCACATGCCAAATAATGCAAAAGACATAAACTAGGTGTCCATAAGTCACATTGATGCTCAACATTTACAAAAATCGAAATTCCTTTATAATAACCTCATATCCACAATTAATGCAATTTTATCAAAATTTCTCAAAATCTCAAAGCATAATTAATGAAATTCTACATCAATGTCGGACTATTTTCTAGTGTAGAATACTCCTCCAAACCTCTATCAATCCAAGCCCTTTCATTTTGCTCATAAACTAATACCATAGTGCTCCTTTGAATCAAATCCCTAAATCAATGCCTAGTTCCCCTCTTTTTGCAAATCCATAATGCATTCTCTCTTTTCACTCTAAATCACTAAGAACTTTTTTGTTCTTACTTGGAAATAATCAATCTTGGGTTCTAGAGGGATGTATGGTTGGTTGGTTGTTTATCGAAAAGTTTGCAAGTATGCAAGATGTGGTGAAATATGGTTTAAAACCCCTCTCTTTGACATTGGTGTCATCCCTTATAGGGCACGACACCGTGACAGTGCCTAACAGTGTCAAGCACGCTGTGAGGCTTTGTGCTCACAACTTGACTCCCAACTAATGTCGTGCCTTTTACCCTACAATGTCGCGTATTTACAGATTGGTGTCTACTTGTTTGTCCATGTGATTTCGCGTATTTCTTCATTAATTTCTATTTGACGCTCTCTCAACTTTGTGTACACAAGATGTTATGACCGCGTGAAATTGATGTATATATAAAAAATTCAATAAGAACTTACCCGTGATTTTTCCATGTACCTTACTTTTACCTCTTTAAATCGTTCACTCTTTAGTTCTCTTTACTAAGTTTATCGAGACTCTTTCGTTCTGATGATTAATCCCTAAGAAAGTAGTCTTTTCTGCACATTTATCACAAATTTTTAAAAGTTAAAAAACTAAAACGTTTGGATTGTCTTTAAATAAACTAAATAACTACTTTTTTAAAATCTTAAAAGTTGAAATCTCAATACCCTTAAGCTGCCTTCCAGTAGCGCTTAGTTTAACATCATTAACTTGACGCCTTTTCGCTCATTTAATCGAATTCTAAATCAAGAGACTCCATTTCTAGATCGTAGATAATTATATCATTCCTATTGAAAGGTTAATAATTATATATATTTTATAGTGTAACTTAAGAAAAAATGTGTCCGCTTTAACTAAAAAGAAAATACCTTAAAAATGTTCCGATTTAGGAATATTTGCAATGCCTATTACATTAGGAATTTCTTTTATAGATTTATGCTATGTGCGATCTTAAAGCATTAATTAACGTTATGTTAATTAAACTATATGAGTTATCAAAAATAGGTTCATTGACTAATACGCCTATTCATCTTACTTTAGCTGACAACACAATTATTAAACCTTATGGTTTACTAGAAGATGTCTTAGCAAACTAAATGACTTTGTTTCCAGCTAAATTCTATTTCGTGTAAATGGGAGACTCAATATCATCTAAATATCCACCATTACTTTTAGGATGACCATTTCTTAAAACAGCTAAAATAAAGTTAGATATCTTTGAAGGAATAATGTTTATGGAATTTAAAAACAATATTGTCACTTTTTATTTTTAATAATGATGATGTCTATGAAATCCCAATGAGTTTAATAATGAACAAACTAATGATAATGTAGCTAATGAATAAATCATCATAAACCTGAAGTCTATATTATTAATGTAGTATCATTGGAAGACAAAAAATGTCGTAACAATGAATAAGAAAATTGAAGACACATCAAATCAAAAGACAATAAACCAAGAATGGAGGATTAAGCAACCAAAAAATGTTGAGAACTATCTTAAAATGGAGGATTTTAAAGTATAAAGAATAAGAAGAAGAAAAAAGAATTTAGCAATTGTCAAGCTCGATGATCCAGGAGTTATATACGTAAACATAAAAGTCAAATGGGTTTTGTATTTAAAAGCTATTTGTGACATAGGTTCTAGAGTAAAGTATATGCCAAATTACTTCTTTCTTCATAGTTAACTAGAGTTGGAAGTACTTACTTCTGTAAAAGTTATTTTACCAAATGGTTAGTTAGTGAAATCGATAGAAGTGGTCACTACGGTACTAGTTCTGATTGACGAGCACATTATTCCTACGGACTTTTTGTTTATGCCCCACTTCATCAATTAAGATTCAACATTAATCTTAAGATGGCCTTTCATAGCGAATTCGCAAGCACTCATGGATATTCTTAACAAGAATATTACTTTTAGGGTGCATGGCTGAGCAATCACTTTTTGAAATGGCACTAGAATGGACAATCCTACACTTAAGTTTATAGAATCAATTTAGAAGTGCGTGGTTCAATTGAGCCAATGACAGTAAACAAAAACACTCTTTGCAAGGCAACCCATACTGTATCTTTAGTTTAATTTTTAGTATTAGGATTAGTTAGTTGTTTTTAGATTCTTTCAACTTTTGACTCTTATAATGGGGATATTTTAGGAGTTTAATTCCTGAATAATTTCATGCTAGGGGGTTGATAAAGCCAATTTCTTTTTGTATTATATTATATTTATGTATTAGTTTTATGTTAATTGGCTATTTATAGTAATGAAATTATTATTTTGTAAAAATCATATTTAAATTCTGATAATTTTGAAAGTTTATGCATTTTTATTGGACATATGTGCGGTAATTAATTGGATAAATTAGTTAAATTGAGAAAACACTTAAAACAGGCTTGCTATTTCTTAGTGATTCTAGTTTGTATAGGAATTCGCTAAGAAAATTCGTAGCATTTAGCAGAATTTTTTAGTATAGTTTCAAGTTCAGGGATTCGTCACTGATTTGACCTTAGAAATAGGATTTGCTGAACTAATTGTGGAACCACTTAGGATCATTCTCAGCGATTTTGCAGTGAATCACTTAAACCTTGATTCGTTGAGAACGAATACGAGTTTCTCTAAACAAAAATCCAAAATTACCACATTTATCCATTACACACTCACAAACTATTACAACTATTCGATCAAAATATCAATTTTACACTAGATTCAACCTTTCAAAGTAAGATTTTAGTGTATTTGAGTGATCCCTACCTCAAACTCCTCACATTCAACCCATAATTTGTTGAGTTTTGAGATTGAAGAGCCAAATAGGCCTTGAGTTAGGAAATTTGAATTGGTACTTGACAAAGTGTTTTAGAGGAGTCTGGAGTTTCAACGTTAAAGCAATCACTTTCAAGAAGGTAATCAATAAACACCTTAACCTTTTCTCGATTAATTTTTTGGTTTATCATCATTTTTTGATTTGTTTATTACTATCAAGTTTTTGAACTATTTTTTTGGTATACGGCGAATAGATTGAATTTTATACGCAAACTAATTTGAGACTAAGTTTTAAATGAGTTTGAGGGTTTTTGTATTTGCCTATCTCATGATTTGAATTATTTACGAACGATTATTTTCCTCAATAATGTTTTGTCGGCAACTTTCATATGAATTTCAAACTCTTGATTTATAAAAAAATATTTCGATGAATTTCACCTTTTAGATATATATGTTGAATTTAACTAAACACTTCTTCTGACAAATTTGATTTTAAATGGTTTTACAAGTTCATTTTTTCACTTGTACTTATCCAAATGGTTAAAAGTGAAAAGAGTAGAGGTTCAAGGGAGGAGAAATGATAGGGAAGTTAGTAGACAAAACAAAGAAGAAATCCAAAGTTTCCCAAATCTAACTAACTTCAACTTCTTTTGACACACATAAAATTAGACCAAAAAGAGAGTATACTCCACATTTATCATTTACCAATCATTATGAGGAAGAGTATGAGGATGAGGATGAGGAAGTAAAACAAGAGATACTGAAGGAAGGAAAAAATTATATACTTAGGAAAAAAGCTTTATTAATGGGAAAGCCTTTGAAAATTTTAAGAATGATTTAGTGAAAGATAGGAAGTTAATCCCGGAGAGGGGATTCAATATGAAGAATGAATTGAAATACAGGCCTAGAATCCTAGATATCAATGAGGCAAGGAACAAGGGATTGTTGACTAGGGACTATAACAACTTAGACTTATAGGATGTTCCTAGTGTGAGGGGTTTTAATATTTTGGTAAGAGAGTTTTATGAAAATGCCAATGGAAGTGACAGTTAAATAGATTTATGAGTTCGAATGAGAATAGTGGATTATTTCGCTACAAAAATATATCGGTATTTTGGTTTACAAAAATTTCATTAAAAACGAAATAATAAGTACCCCAAATCTGAATATGCAATTAAGTACCATTACGCCACCGAGACAGTAAGGGAAGGTTTAGAAGCAATTAATTATAATGGATTTAATTTTGACATGGAGGGGTACCCAAAGCACATAACCTCCAAATCTCTTAGGAAAATCATTAAAGCTTGGTGTTATTTCATCAACGCTAGCTTACAGCCGAGCCCGCAATATAATGAGATAGTGAACTACAAAGTAGCTTTATTTTACCACATCATTATGGGATTATGATATTTTTATATTGGCAAATTTATATATTAGTCGATAAGGAGTGCAATCACCACAATGAAAAATAATGGACAACCTTTTCCTTTGATGATCACGGCTTTTTTAGGGGGATCAAGTAAATATGCCAGGGCTTAATATGGATGTTCTACTTATGAAAAAAATTATAGATGAAGTTATAGAAAGGTATTAAAAAGTAAAAGGTTATGAAGACACCGATGATGAGAGAGAGAAGGCTGAGATAGCCAGAAAAAATACAGATCTAAAAGGAAAAATCATGGATGACACAACGAGAATTTTGGAAGAAATGTTGGAAACTAGACATGATTTGAATATGGAGAAACCTATCAGGGATTATGATGGATTATACGTTGAAGATGCGGAGTTGAACTTTATGGGTACAAATTTGCGTAATCAAATGAAAACTCTAAGAAACCAAAAATTGGTGTTCGAGAACCAAAGGGCCTTTGCAAGAAGCATTCACAGGATGGAGCGAACAATGTTTAGAAGACGTAGATGACATGGAGGTGCTAAGGTTCTTATACCATCTACACAAATAGGGTTATCAATTAATAATAATTTTAATGTTACCACTAGTGTCAGGTCAAACTACAACCTCTATGACCACACTCTAAGTTACTATTCCCAAAAGATTGTTCCAGCAAATGATGATGACAATGGGACTTCCAAATGGTGACATCGATTTTCTTATTCTATTTATATTTTTCGTCTCTGATTGATATTGTGGGAGGTCTTCTATGTAACTCTGGTAATGGTGATATATTTTGTGATATGTGATACTATATTTTTGTGGTGGTGCTATACTATGGGCTCCATGATTGGTGATTTGATACATTCTTTTACAATGATAATGTTTTATTCATATATTTGTTATGCTCTCTATTTAATGAAAATTCTATAATGATTTAGTTCTTATATTAACTATCCAGTTTATGATTTTGTCAATTCCTTTATACTTCACGTGTTATATTTATTCCGTTGAAAATTTGACTTCATTTTTAAACCTTGTGGGTAATATTTGGAATGATTTTGGGGTTATTTTAGTTCAAGTGTGACAATGATAGCAAAAAAGGCAAGGAAAGGAAAGAAAGATAGAAGATAAGTGAAGAATTGATGCAAAGCTAAAATATATTCGATATTCAAGTAAGTTGAAGAAATTTTTCAAATTTTTTTAGAATTCAAGTATGAACTTCAATTTTTTTACATTTAGTTAGGAAAAGAATGATGATGAATGTATAATATAATCTCAATGGAACTGATATTTTTATCCTAGAAAATTTTATGATAGAAGGAATCAATTTTATACCATTTTTTATGAACCTTACTAGTTGATGTACATACCAAATTGAATGCCTTGTGTTAGTCATGAGAATGGGTAAAAGATCGAAATAATAGTGCAAGATGAACAAGATAAATTTTTAAAAATCTTGTGATACAAAGGCTATTGATTAACAATTTTTATAGTATACATATAAATATATAAAGCTATTATGCCATAATTGAAAGAAGAAATGGGTTAAAAAAATGAATTTCTTTAACTTAGAAAGAATACTTTCTTCAACTTTAATGGACAGTGAGTAGTTTTAACAAGAGTTTACCAATATATAGAGAGTCCTACATATTCCATAGTAAATGGAGGAGAGAATTTATAATGGGAAAAATGTGAGAATATCCATAAGAAATGGAGCAGAGACTCAAAAGCAAAAGCAAAAGAAATATATAATAAAGAAGAAATAATTAGGATAAAGTGGAAAAGAATTAGAGATGAAAAAGATGGATATTCTTAAACTCTTCAATGAAAAGATTTAGCTCGAGTCCTTGAAACTAGAGTTGAATAAAATATTTTTTAATTTAACACATTTTAAACAATCTATTCATTGGTATATTGGCGAAATCCCTATTAATTTTGATTTTGTTGCTTTCATAAAGTATTTTGTAAAATTAAGATTAATATAGTGGTTTTTGTGTTTTGAGATTTTGTACTAGTCATCCTAAGCTTTATGCTTGTCAGTAGAGATTGAGAAAACCTATATTATGTACTGGCCTTGATAATGAACTTTAAGTTCTACAGGGTGTTGCATTGGGTGGTTGAGTTATCATTTGAGTGATGTTACATTTTGTCTAAATCATTTTATTCTATCGTAAATTTTATTTACTTGTGGGTAATAGGTTGCTATTGGAAAATCAATACTATTGTAAAAAATTTATTATTTAAATTTAAGAGGAATTAGATCGAAATTGATTTCTAAAGAATGAAAAAATAATATGATGAATAGTATTCCACTGCTTGAGACAACAAAGTGGTGAGTTTCGGGGTATTTGACAAGTCAATAATTAGATATATTTTATAGTGTAATTTAGGTTGATTTTAGTTATAAATGATGATATTACACTAGGTATTCTCTTGCTTTTATGATTTTTCAATTTAATTAGGAAAATGAAGAAATGAAAAAAAGGAAAATAGTCAACAGGAAAAAAAGTCAAGTGAATAGCAAGAGATATAGGATTACATAGGAAATCGCCACCTAAATCAGTAACAAAGAAGTGCCAGCGAATCCTTAGCAAATTGAAAAATATATGAGAAATCACCAATTGAATCTGTGGAGCATAGAGAGACTATAGTAGTGATTAACTCATCATTTTATGTACAAAATGGAATCGTTGATAAATTGTTGTGGTCGGTTACAGCTTATTTTAGCTTTATATTAAGAATCTGCATTTATTTAGGACATGTATAACTTAGGAGACTATAAATGGGACTATAGGGCTTTAATTCTCTAAGCTTTATAAGTTTAGGTTTGAAACCGCATCGGAGCTTTAATTTATTTAAGAGACATTTCTTTAGTTATCATGTTTTCAATTATATCATTCTGTCATTTATTTCCAGTATGAGTAGCAGATTATCAATCTAAAGATATGTATATACTTTGGATTGCTAAATAGTTATAATTAAGGAATCATGAACTTAATAATTTAAACCTATTGATACACGTGAACCACAAATTTAATTAGTTATTTTTGCGTATTACAACTAATGAAGATTGATATTGCATGCATAGTTGCAAATATGTATTGTGGTTTTTTTATTCTAAATTTATATCTATGATTATCGACAACAATTATAGAAGTAGTAACTAGGATTAATTTATAGCCTTTTACCTAAGCGCATGTTCTAGATGATTGTGTTCTAAGTTATTTTTTAATTAGCACATTTTTATTTGTTTTGATTTAGATTAGGCATGATTTTAGTTGATTGTTAATGCTATCGTGTTTCTATGATATTGAGTTTTACCAAATAGGTAGATTTACAAAGATAAGAATATAGTGTTTCCATTGAATATAGGAAAATAATTTATTATGAATTAGGATTTAATGATTCAAAGATTACATGTGTTATGATTATAACAATGTTATGAAGTAATGTTATGTTTTATTGTTTGAATGCAATCCAAGTATATTACATTGTTTAGTGGGCTTGTTTGGATGTTTGTTTAGATATTTACATTATATTGAATTTGGGTATTTTTAATTAAGTTTCCATTGAATTGTTTGAATTAGTCTAGTTAATTTGGTTAGTTAAGTTAGTAGTTTTAGTTTCTTGTTATTTGGTATTTTAATTCAAGTTTAATTAGATTAAATAAATTAAGAAAATCAGGGAAAAATACATTCCTTTGAAATTTGCAAATTCCATGTGGAGACGATATCTCATTAGCACTACTACAAATAATAGAAAAATATGAGAAACTAATGTGCACGCTCGACACATGTTGCCGATTTGGACGTACTTCTTGCCCATCAACAAAGATAACCTTCTCTGTATCATCATCATCCTCGATACTCATTGCGATCTTTTTCTCCTTTGTATGCAATGATGCATTGGCACTATTCAAGAATAGTCACCCAAGTATTATAGATAGATTATCATCCATATTGTGATTCATACCCTCAAAATCCGCCATGAATGTGAATCTTTCCACTTTCGCATGCACATTTCGGACTTTCTCGATGGTTTGTTCCAAGTAGCAATCAACTACTTGCAAAATTGTTGATTAGGACAATTGATCTTCAAATCGACCTGTAACAAGTTCATTATTGGCACGGCATTGACTGAGGCTCCCGTATTACATAAGACCTTCCCAAACCAGTGTCCATCAATGCTTATTGGTATGCATATGTCTCTAGGATCTCTCCTCTTGATTAGTTGAAGTTTCATTATGGATTTAAACTTTGGTGTCGGCTTCCCTGGAACCACCTTGATACTATTTATTTTCAATGCTTCTTAAGAAGGTCCGTCATCTAGTTGTTTAGCTCTTCATTATTTCTTTCCATTTTTTTATTTTTAAGGCATTTATCCATTTCTTGAGTCCTTCAAGTTCATCTTGCCTCACTTTCATTCTCTTTTCATGCATCACTTCATATTTACTCATAGCTAAAGTATTGACTCTTTATGCCTTGTACATCACTAGCTCTTGCATTAGCTCATTCGTTGCCTTAGTGCATATCATGTGAATAGCACTAACATTCTTCTTGGGGTATGTGAAAGTTTTACTCAGAAACTATCCTCTATTCCTTGAATTCAAGGCAATGACTAACAGACCAATCTGTCTCTCCAGGATTTTGATGAATTGTGATCTCCCATCATCCATTCTCTTCATAGCTTGCTTCATATTTTACATCTTTTTCTCGTGCTTCTCAAGGCATCCTCTATTGCTCATGTCCATAGTATGCAAGAGTTTCTTAATTGGCTTAAATGAAGCCATCTCTTTGCTTTGCCTTACCTTCCTTTGTTGGACTTGTTGATCAAGGGCTAGAGGTAGCTTTTATGTGTTATCAGGATTTTCATAAGAAAAGTTGGGGTTGTTGTTGTTGTTGTTGTTGTTGTTGTTGTAGTTGTTGTATCCTTAATAAAGCCTTTAAGGAGTCATTCCTCTTGGCCTGAAGTTGTTGATTGAATCCTAGAGGTAACTTCAGTGCATTATCAGGATGTCCATTTGATTAACTACCATGGCATGGTGATTAATAGTTGTTGTATAGCTTGTACTTGTAGAGCTTGCTATCTTTTCATGTTGTCATTTGATTTCTCATGTTCAATAGTTATGCCATTATCGCAACTTGCAAATTAATCTGATATACGCCCGCTGGTTTCTCACTATGGAATGATTATCGATTGTAACATTCTGAGATATAAGAGTTAGGATATCCAATGCTCTTTCCTCATCCTTGGTTAGTAGCAAACCACCTGTTGCAGCATCTACTAGTTTTATGGTGTCGTAGTGGATCCCACATAGTAAAAAATAAGAGTTGTACCCATTTCACGTATCCATGTCCTAGACATCTCATCATCTCCTTAAATATTTCTTGGGCCTCACTAAGAAACTTGGTATCTTCTTGCTTCAATTGATTAATTTCATGTTTCTTTTCATGAACCGTTATTAGAGGAAATAACTTGTTTAGGAATATTTCATTAATTTCTACCTATGAGGTCATACTACCTGCATTCTACCTGTGAACTAGGTGTTGTTTCATTCAAGCTACATTACTATGTTGTAAGTCTCTTGAATTTCTTGCTTGAAGTAGTCACGAAGGCATCACTGTCCCGACACTCAGTCTGGCACTACCAGATCACTTTCAGGTTAGTTATTCTCTCGTCCCTATTTTTCGTTTTGTGCATGATTCTCTGCCTCTTGATTCCTTTCTTTTTCTTTTATTTGTTCATTCTACCAATCTTAGGGTCGTAAGGCACTAAGTTCTTCTCTCATTTGCAACTCACGAGCTAATTATCCCTAAAAGAAAACACAAAAGATCATGTGCAATGTCAAACTTGAAAATTAAACCTTCTATTTTTTTTCCTTTTTATTTTTATAAACTTGAAAGTAAATTAATTAAAATAAAACTTGACAACTTTTCAAACTAACTAAGTCTAAGTGGCTACGATCCCCAGCAACGGTGCCAAATAGTTGATCCTGACCACTAGTATAACGGCTCAATTGTGGTAATAATGTAACCAACTTACGCTGATTACGATAATTGTCCATAGGGAAATGTATATGCACTCAGTATAACCAAGTCAAAATTACTCTATTGTTAAGTAGATCCTTTTAATTTGTTTTTTATAACTAAACTACACTATTCTAACAAATCGATGTAAATTACTTTTATACTTTTATATTAAGAATATCATAGTTCACAAATTCACCAGGTAATGAAATATTGTGCTTGTCAACTCACTTTATTCATCTTTAGTATGTGTATGCAATGCCTAATTAAAATAGACAGATTTCTTTCAAATCCACTTCAACCCAGTGTCATGATAGAAAAGATTCTAATGTGCAAACTAGAACCCCACCTGTTGATCTAAATAACACAATCTCCACATTGCTTGAAGTCTCAAATCTTTATATTAATAACCAATTAAGTTTACTATCCATGTCTCCCTAATCAAGAGCTATATATTGATGTTATGTATTTTCTGGTTGTGCCGTCCATGTCCAGCTTAAAAACTTCAAAGTCCACGATAACTTCTAAAACCTAATATCTAAAAACATGTGATCAAGTTGTTCATAGCTTTTCGCTCAAAATCAAGACAAATTCTAACCATTGCAATTTTCAACTTTAAAATCTATTCATATTTATAGCATAACATTCATATTATAGGATACAATGATCCCTAAGATTAATGAACTACTAACATTTCACTGAAACAAACATATACATAGTTGTATTCACTTCAATTAAGGTTATAATTAAATAACTTTAATAAATTGATAAAAACAATACCCAATTACATGTGTCTACCATGCACATTTTTTTCTCATATTTTCCTATTATTTGTAGTTGTGACAAATTGGCTATCGTCTCAATAGGGATTTTGCAAACTTCTAAGAAAACTGTTTTTGTATCATTTTTCTTAATGTAGTCAATTTAATTAAACGAGAATTAAAATACCAAATAATTAAAAACTATAACGAATAACTTTATTAAACAAACTAACTAAACCATTTCAAAGAAATCAATGCAAACTTAATTAAACAAAATTCAAATTCAATATAGTATAAATATCTAAACAAACATTTAAACAAACCCCCTACTAAACAATGCAATATTCTTGGATTGCATTCAAACACTAAAACATAACATTACTTCGTAACCTAGTTATAATTATATTACATGAAATTTTGGAATCATTAATCCTAATTCATAATAGATTGATAGCCTTTAGCAAACCATAGATTTTCCTATATTCAATGCAAAACAAGCCATATCCTTATTATTGTAAATCTACATAATGGATAAAACGCACCAAAATAGAAATTACGATAGCATTAACACTCAATTAAAATCATGCCTAATCTAAAACCAAATATTAATCAAAATATGCTAATCAATAAATAACTTGGAAAACAATCACTTACAACATCCACACGGCTAATATGGCCCTACGTATTTATCTTAGTTACTACATCTATAATTGTTGTCAATAATCATAGACATAGAATCAAAATCAAAATACCACTTTACATATTTGAAACTATGCACGCAATACAAAATCATTAGTTGTAATACATAAAAATAGCTTATTAAAATCGTGATTATTTTTTATGATTATATTTAATGCATTAAGTACATGATTCCTTAATTATTACTATATAGCAATCCAAAATATATACATGTTTAGGGTATGTTTAGATTAATGAACTACTTACTGATGCTTGAAATAAATAACATAATAATATAATTGAAAGACATAATTAAATAAATACCTCTTAATGAAATAAATCAAAGCTCTAATGTAGCTTCAACCATAAACTTAACAAAAACTAACTTATAATTAATAGAGGGCGTAGAGAAGATTCTAATTTAGAAGTCTTAAGGTCTTATTTAAACTCTCCTAACAGTAAAAATAAGAGATAAACTCAAATTTCTTCCTAATAATCTAAAAACTGGTAACCAACCTCATCAATTTCTTAGCGATTCCCTTATATTCGTAAATCACTAAGTTAATCACTGAATTTGGTATCTGTGCTCCATCGATTCATCTGGCAATTCGTAGTGTAAACTCCAATTCGTTGAGGATTCGCTAGCTCTTCTCTGCTAATGATTTTGATAATAATTCCTAGTGTATACTCGTATTGCAGGTTAATCACTTGCACTAATTTTCAATTGATTATTTTGCTCTTCTTCCTTTGCTTCTTCTATTTCTTCATTTTTCCAACTAAATCCCGAAATCACAAAAATAAGAGAATACCTAGTGTAATATCATCATTTATATCTAAAATAAATATTAATTACACTATAAAAAATCTCTAATTATTGACTTGTCACCCAAATCACAATACGTGAATCTTAAATGTCTTTTCATTCACAAATCTTCTTAGTACTCTAGAACAAAGTAAACCTATGCTACTTTAATATAGTGGTTGCTAACCGGTGGTATTGTATATGTTTACCATGTTCTAATACACATTTATACTCCTAAGACACTTTAGAAAACAATTAGAAACCCTAATAGATTATTTCACACGAAATAGAACTCCAACTTTCTATTTCTTTTTTTCTCGACCATGTCACTTATGATCTAGCAATGTGTATGTAATGCCATGATGTCATGACGGCTTCAGTCACTTTATTTGCTTTTTCGTCATCCAGTAGACTTGGCCCCTACGTATCCTGTCCCAGCACCGTCCTTTATCACCTACTTTGCCGCCACTATGCCTGCCATCCTGACTTTTTTCTCCTTGCCTTGGTCTCCCACACTGTGCCTTCATCTCCTATGCTCATTCTCCATCTCCTCATAACCTCAAGCTTTTTAGCCATGGCATCAATCCAAATTTTGTTTATTTTAGACTCATTTCTTCATGAATTCCCTCGTTTGGCTCCTTTATGCCTCGTATACTTGAATATATGTAAATATCATTAATTAGAGCTCATTTTGATATCTTTAGGCCAATTATACTACTAAAATAATACAATATAAGTCTAAGTAATCATTTATCACATGAAAGATGACAAGACACCCACTAGTTTGGAGAATTTGCAAACAAACAACATCCCCACTGCCTTAGGTAATGAGCTATGCATGCCTTTTCATATGGCCTTGGACTCATCTGTGACCTCCATTATGAAAGATTCTACTTCGTCATGACCACGTGTCAGTAGAGCATAAGATCAATAAATGCAATTTCTCCAACATCCTTATTTCAAAGTCAACCAATAATCGTGGTGGGACATGTAGTTTTACTAACACCAGGAGTTGGTCTATAAGATGACCCTCCTTTGACCTAAGGTTAGGTCGCCTATCCCAGACCGCCTCAATGCCCAATAATAAATCGAGACCTAGCAAACGGTCTGGCACGCCTAAAACAACCTGTGGAATATCAAACTAGGGCATGTGGATAATTACTTGTTGAATTAAATAAACGAAAATCCATATGACGTACTTTAAAACTACTGTTGTTTTTTCGAATCCTTACAACAACTTAAGTCATTCAAAAACTATGAAGTCGTTTAAACCAAATAAGACTAAGGTTCAATCTACCTGGAATACCTATTTATATACAACCCAAGTTCGATAATTTCAAAATCAAATAAATAAATACTATCATTATAAAGCTCACGTCGAAAGAGAATGTTTCAAGCTATAGCCTTTCCCTTATCTCAATCTAACGTCGATGGGAATGGTCATCAGATGTAAGTAGGTAACAAAAAAGAACCAATGGAGCCCAGTAATATAGAAAACTAGCTCAACCATAAAATACGTAAATAATACTTAATAAGCCTACAAGAATATCATGAATTGAAATTGAATAAAGAAGCATATAAAATGTGACATCGCATGAATTTATAAAGCATTAATAAACCATGTCAATAAGATTGATAAAGAATATTGAAGTAAAAAACTCATCATCTTGCATAGGGTCAACAAAAGAGAGATACCATAAAAAATAGTAATAATATAAAGTTGTGGTCTCATTCAATGCATACTAGTTATCTGCAAGAATATGATGACTGATTAACCTACCCTCGAGGTGATGGCAAACACTACACGACACAAAGGCTTTTTGTGCCATCTCGTTAGTCCCATTAACCTAATAGTAGGTTCATCCAAAGCCATCACTGATGCATGGCCCTCTATCCCTAATTGATACACTTATGAATTCAATTAAACAAGTAAAGCAATTGATGGAAAATTCCACAAACATCCTACGGCAAATAAATAGTAAAGCCTTCAGTGGCACAACAATCATCCCGGGGCATAAGATATTACTTGCTAAAAATACCCTCAATGGGGACTCCATAAACATCTTGAGACAATGAATATCATTAGAGGGGAAAATAAATATATTCGCATTCTATAGATACATAGATCCAAGCCAATGGCATGATGAAACACATTTTCCAAGTCTCTAGTTAAAAACGTACTTCCTAACATAACTAATATCATGCCATATTTAATAATTAAGCAAGCTGCCAAGTTACCTCAACTCGCCGCGAATCCTATTTTCGATCCTCGCGTGCTCAGGTTACAATGCAAACTACCTTAATAAACTAAAAAATTTAAGACACATTCACATCGACGACTAGTCATATTAATTACAATTTATTTTTAGATTTCTTTTGGGGACCACTAGTGTTGGTCTTGTGGGTCTCCCATTTCTCGGTGCAAAAGTCGAGGGTTGGGACTCACCTAACTCTTTTCATATGGACGTAGTTGTGCACCTCATTTGTAGGTAAAATTTATAATTTTTGTTTTATTTAATATACATATATATTATGTATATATATCATATATACATATATACATTTTATATATAATATTTAGATTAATTGACTTGGGACAAAATGTCCCCTTTTTAAAGGTGCAGGAGTCGATTGGCCCCTCATCAATTTAATTTAAGGGTTGATTTGGCCACTGTGGCATGTGCACGCGAGGAGCATTTGCTCCTCCTCTCCTCCACCTTTTTCTTGAAACCCGAGAGTGGCTGGTTGGGGATTTTGGGGGGTGAGGGGCTTCCACTAGGAGCCTCTCCTCCCTTTCCAGCATCGGGGGACCGAGCTGCCTTTCTTCGATGGCGCCCTGATGATGCCGCTCCCCTTTTGAGGTTTTTCAACTCCCAAATAAGGTTATCTGGGCCTTTGAAACATAAACCCACCATTGTTTGGTAGTTATGTTGTAAAACTGCCATTAATGGATTCTAAAGCTCTGAAACATTAATGAAAAAAAGATAGAGAGAGAAAAAGTGTGATAAGCTTCCAAAGGGGATTTTATTGATTTTTTTAGCACCACACCAACTGCAAAATCACTAACAAGCACTCCTCTATCCTTTTCTTCAAATTTGGGGTTTTGAACGAAAGAAAAAAGGCTAGGGTTTGTAATATGATTTATATAATAGGACCAATTGGTCTAAGGCTTGTATAATTCCCAAAATGCCCCAAGTGCGGGTGTTTGGGTTTTGTGTCGTTACAGTCTCCCTCGTTCTCTTTTTTCGTTCCTCTCAACTGTCCAACTTGACTTTAATATTCATCTTGACTTTTTCTTCATGAACCTTTGCCATTAAAATGTTTATTTCAAATGAAGGAGCTTCAAACTCTTCCTCTGTTTCACTTCAACACTCATCTTCCTTAACACCTCTTAATGTAATACCACTCAGATTCTTTTTTTGATCATAATGTACAAGCACAAGGAACACTTCTTCATTAATTGAACTCTCGAGGCTACCATTAACTTGACTAATTATAGTTCCCGTATTTTGAAAACTGGATTTCATCTCTTGCTGAAATTGTCATTATGGAACTATTCATTGGATAAGAATAGATTTTTTAGAGTTTCCTCAAGAGAAGGCTCTTCTTATCGAGGAATCTGTAGGCTTAGCATAAACTTATAGAAGTTGGGTTTTGGTGATGCATAACTCCACTCGGGATAATTTTCATATTTCGAGTAGTAATGACAACCGTCAATAGAGACATTCGCATTAACTCCATAACCTCCACATTACCTTGATGCTTAATAGAAAACAAATGAGAAACTCATGTCTAAAATTTCATGTACCTACCCCATTCACATTATAATAGTATGCGTTATTGTAATAACCGTAATTTGGGGAGTAAAAGACCATTGTTGAGTTACCTACAAAATATATACTAGAGACAATGATCTGAATACGAAAATAGATATAGCAAAAAAAGAAAAAGAAAACTAAAACTCAATTTGGAACTGTATCCCCAGCAATGCTACCAAAATTTGATCACGTGTTGCACGTGTCAAATAAAACTCATAAAAGCTTACCAATCCTACTAAAATGTAGTAGTGGCAAACGCAAATCCACATGATTCTGTCAAACTGAGTCTAATAAATAAAAATGTAAATCTGGAAGTTTTCGAAAGATTTTTTATCCTCATGGTCTACTAAACAAGAAGATAAATAAATTGTAAATCTGAGAAGAGAAATGTATCTAAGTAAGGGAATCCACAATCTAGGGCTATGTTGTTTCCATATTTTATATCATCAATTTTAGAAATATAGGTTTTCAAATAGTTTCCCTAGATCAAATATAGGTTTTAGGGTCACCAATACCCTAGTTCCCTTATTCTTGATAGATAAGGCAACCGCACTTTAAATATTTCCATTACTGCAACCTACAAAATTGGGCAACCCCTCTCAAAATTTAACACGTTAGCAACACTTAGCGCTCTATAGGAACACAGACCCCTAGAAAACCTTGGGCAACCGCTCTAAAGATTTAACCAAGTTCTTGATGTTACTCACTAAGAACAATAGGTGTGTAAGGTCACTTGCTCTAAGTGATCACCTTCTCTCATTCAGTTAATATCATAGACTTAAACATGTTTAATAGCAAGTCAATGGGTTTACATATAGATCCTTGCAATGAATGTATAAACTCTAAACTACCATCGTGAAAAAAAACATAAATATGAAGAACTGAATCAAAATACTATTATAATAGAAAATGGCAGTGACTATTCACACCCCACTTATTGCTTTTGTACCTCATTTTTGAATTTCTTTCAGCCCCAAGTGAAATGACACAGTGGCCCCTCCATATAAAAGGATTTTTACTCACCCATACCCCAGCTACCCCTTTCTCAAATCATATTCTCATCACCAACCAAAATCAGATGAAATCCAATTAAAACCACATCAATTCAATACCTAAGGTGCATTTCTCTTTTTTTTAAAGGTCGATTTTGAGGTTTGTTTAAATTTTTTTTAATTTTTCGAGTCAACATTTTTTGTGGTTTTGTTGTTAGGTTTAGGGCGTCGATTTCGGTGTTAAATGTTGCATTTTAGGTGCAAAGTTTCAATGGAATCAAAAATATCAAGCGATTCTGAGAAAAGCCAACTATTGTTTTAGTTATTATCATGTAGTTTTTAGGAGTTTTGAGAATATCAAATGATTTTGAGAAAAACCAAGTATTATGGGGTATTGGGATGAGGGTAGGAGATGGAGTAGCATTCGTTAAGAATGAAGGATAGTCTCAAAATAATTTATAAAAAGTGGAAAATTTAAAACTAAAGTAAAATGAAGTAATAGAATAAAGGAAGAAAAACGTGGGGTCTAAATAGCCGCTGCATAGAAAATCTCACCAAGACATAGAAGACAACAAAGTAATGGCTAGAGAGCTTTATGCCTGACCTAGGTATTAAAAAACCTAGGCAGACATGGCTACTCTACTCTATTTCTAAATCACTCTAAATACAATGTTTTTCACGCATAGATTTCCCTCATTTTTATATGTGAACCTTGGTGGAAGAACAAGAAAGCATGGGAAAGAAGAACTTTCTAAAAATTGCAAAACTTCAGGGGTTTGAGTCTGGTGCCATTGGTAAAAACTTTATTATGTAGGAATGGTGCTAAGTCACGGCATGGCATAATATAGTAAGTCTTGAAAAACAAGTCGGTATAGTATTTATATTTTTGAACCTAACACCGTGGGTGATGCCTTATGTTGTAAATCAGGCGTCGTATGTTCATTCATGAAGATGTTTCTTGTTCTACCTTGACGACCTACTTGGCACCGTGGCTTCTCTATGGCGCTGTCAATTCATTCAGGAGGCGTCAAGCCTAATGGTTTTTGACCCACCTTTGACTTCTTTCGCGGATTTGTCTAATTCACGCATAAACACTAGAATACCATGTAAATCTCCAAAATAAACATATAGAAAAATAAAATACAACTTCAGACTCTGTTTATATAAATAAACACCTATATAAATATGCAAATTTAATGACTCATGAAACTCAACACAGTTAGGAATTGAGTTAACAAGCCAAAATAAGAATGGATAAGTTCGACAAATATAAATAGGAATGGATAAGTTCGACCCATATTATACACATTGATAAGTCTATAAATGTTCAAAAATAAGCAATTTGGTGAAAATTAGCGAAATCTTGTCAAAATTGAGTTAACAAGCCAAAATAAGGCTAGCAATTCCCACCTCCCTCACCATGTACTAAAATCACTAATCGTCGGAGCAAAAACTTATGGAATTGCATGAAAGACAATGGATATGGCGCGTACCAATAGTTTCAAACACTGTGAAGTGAAAATTAATAGGTGTTGAGCGTGTACAATAATTACCTATACTTTTATTTTGTAGTAGCAGAAAGGGAGATCGTCTCCACCTGGATAATATAACTTTCTTTAGTCAAAGAGGGGTTTTTGATGTCATAAATTTATAATTAACTAATCTATTTAAAAAATAAAAAATAAATAAACACACAGAAAGTAATTGAGGAAATTAATGTAAAGATAACATAAACATGAATAATAATTAAGGGAATTAATGTGAATAAAAACTAGACCAAAGGTGGTTACTGTAGTATCACCTATCCTGATTAAGGCAATACTTGGCCTGAAGCCCTAATTGAACCACCAGCTAGACTTAACTATAGCTAGCAGCATCTTTCTCGAGTACCTGATAAACTCGGCCTGTAAACGCAATGAAAAATTTAAAACTTTTTCAATAATACATACGATATATAAAAGTCCATAGTTTATCCATTGAACATTGATTATATAAAAACTCATAATCCCTAATATATTACAAACATGTAATTCAATTAAGATATATAAAAAATGGTTCATTACATCGTATAGAAGATTGTAAAATCCCATGTTTTTTTTTTACCATTTTTTGAAGCATTCGACTATAAACCTAAAATTGGACTGATCTACAATATGTATAGCACTACTAACCGAATAAGCAAGAAGTGTAGGACAATTCCTCTTAATGTGTCCTAGTTGACCACATTGATAACTGATCACATGAAGCCTATGCATCACGCCACTGGTTTGAGAAAGTTTTCCAAAACTGCTCGATTCAAGACTAAACTGACCTATATATGTGCCTCTACCTCTATTTGAGGTGATGGTGGTACAGGTGGTTTTGCTAATGAAGGCTGTGAAAATGAAGGTATTGTCGCACTAACATAATTAGTACCAATAGGAACTTACTTAACTCGTATAATAAAAAATGAAGAACCACCTATCATACTCCTCTTCTTCTATCGTTGAATAAAATCCCAATTTCTCTTATTTCCTTATGATTGAGCCAGCTAAATATGAACAAACTCTTATGCTCTTTGACTACAGAGATAATAGGGAACTAATGGTGGAACTAGCACTGTCTCTGGTGGTCTACCTAGTACAACTACTTCAACCTACATTGCACTCTCAAAGTTAAATGATAAGCTAGTACGAGGATGAGATGAAACCATAACTCGTATCTCATAATTCAACCCATTTAGAAACATGTGAGTCTTATTCCAATCCAACTCAACCATTTCTGGAGAAAACTAGCTTAACTCAAAAAGTCTTTACTCGTACGCCCTTATTGACAAATTTTCTCATGTCAGACTAATTAATACAGCCTTGTTCCTATTCTTGACTTACTTCAATAAATAATGCCTATTGAATACAATTATGAACTATGTCCACATAGTAACAGTCTTACCTTCTTTATCAAGAGATTCAAACACGTACGAGCAAATTCAATCAAAAGAAATATGACCAATTTGACCTTAAATTGCTCCTCAACATTAATAGTCGTTACGCCCTACTTTATTGTGCTTGGTTCAGTCTATCCTTATTAGCAATATATTTTCAAAACAGTAGTTTAGTTAGTTAGTTAGTTAAATGCTTAATTCTCATTTTAATTAAATTAGTTAAATTAAAGAAAATTAAATCCATTAAAACTTTAGGGTGGGCTTAATCCTGAATAGATTTGCAAAATCCTTGAGGAGACTATATCACATTTACCACTACTACAAATAATGGGAAAATATGAAAAATTATTTTTCATGCTAGACATGTGTCAATCTTTGGCGCCATTGCCAAGGATTTTGAAAATAATCTCTTGGAAACTTCCTTTTTGAATGTCATATAATATGGCTGAAGACGTGGAAAAACTAACTTTTAGGCAATCTAATAGGAATGTCAAACCTATGTGTATAAATTTTACAATAAAAGTTTTAGAAATCAATTGAAGTTTGGATTCATAAATTCTTTACCGTATTTCTATAGTGAAGATAATGAAGATGCTTAAAATTTTATTAGGGAGTTTTCACACAAGGTAAGTACGTTGAAACTTAAGGATATAGAAATAGATCATGTCAAGTTAAAAGCTTTTCCTTTTGCATTAAAGGGGCAAGCTTTAGTTTGGTTATTTTATCTCCCTCAAAATTTCATAACCAATTGGTAAAAGATGTTATAAGTCTTTCTTGATCAAAATGTATAGGGATGCAAATGGGTAGGGAAATACCTACGGGTGATGGGGATTAACCATAACAGGTACGGGATTGGGGATTTTAAATGGGGATACGAGTGAGGATTAGTACAAAATCTCATTCCCACATGTGTATGGGTATCGGTATGGGTAATAAAATATACCTAAGGAATCCTTAAGGGGAATCCCTATTGAAGATCCTTATGGGGATACCCATCTACCCATGGGGATCCCCAAATATCAATTTATACATCATATGATAATTATTATTTATATATATACCATATGATCATTATATATAAATATTACATAATATTTCATATTTTCCACTCAAAAAACTCTTACATATAAAAAAAACCTCTTAATGAGATTTATTATTTTAATTTCTTTAATTAATTAAAAACTATAAGTTTTGTTTTGAATTGTTTGCAACTATATTTATATTTTAAAATTTAAGGATTAAAGTATTGAAAAAAGAGGATTGAATGACAAAAATTGCAAAATCTTATATTATAGAATCTTCCAAAGTTTTTTGGGGCCCCCTTAGTGTTATTAAATTTATATATAGTTTATATTTATGTATGCACGCTATGAGTTTATAACTTAATTACATTATTACTTTTTTATGTCACAACGTTATCGTTTCGTAACTCTTAAGTGTTAGGAGGGAAAAAATATACATTAATAATCAACCACACCAAAACTTCAATACGTTTCGAGAAAAAAAAACTTCAACCCTTAATCTCAAATACTCAATTCTTAAATTACTTGGATCAACCATATGATCAAACTCTTTATAATATAATATTTGTAAATATTTAGTTATATTATAAATTTATAACTAAATATTATATATAATTATATGTCATATTACAATATGATTATGCTAACACATGTATAATTATGGTAACATACATATACAACACGTATAAGTATTATTTGAGAATATATATAGTTCTACTTGTTATGTATGTATATTTGATACCTTATTTGTTACGAATTCTTTTTTGTGAGAATCCCCGCGGGGATCCCCAATGGGGAATGAAATAAGTAAAGCATTTTACCCATTAGGATTCTCCATACCCACGGGGATTTGATAGGTGGGGACAGGTATGAGAATTCATCCCTAGATGGGTATGGGTATGGGTATGGGTATGGGTATGGGTATGGGTATGGGTGATAATTGTTTTTGTGGGTATGGGTATGGCAATGATGTCCCCATCACCTACCCTACCCATTTACATCCCTAAATACGTCCCAACAAGATAAATAAGTTTGTATTGACAAAAATCTAGTAATGCTACGATAGAAATTGGAAAAACTTTTGTTGAATTTTGGGAATGTTATCAAAGATTGATTTCATTTTCTCTACTGCACGGATTTACTGAAAAAACTTTAATGTAATATTTTTATAAAGGATTGAATCACTTAGAACAAAAATTCTTAGACACAGTATGATGAGGGTCTTTACTTAACACGACACCAACTTTAACAAGAGAAGCTATAAATAAAATGGCTAAAGAATCTAAGCAGTATGGTGAGAAAAGTGAATTAATTAAGGAAAATCTAAGTGAAATAAAAAGTACATATTGGACACTACATGATAAAATAGATGAGCTAAAAGCAATGGTTGAATTATTATTAAAGAATAGATCAAGCAAAGTAAGACCTTGCGATTTCAATAATGATTTAAGTCATTCTAATAAAGAATGGCATTTGAAACAACAAACCAAAATAGAAGAAGCTAATGATATAACAAACCATTATGATTGGTTTGTTGATCCCACTTATAAATTTAATAGTTATAAAAATTACTCACCGCTAAATGTAGATAATCGTAATAACAATAGGGGTTATCAAAGGTATAAAACATCAAATAATTAAAAAAAAATCAAATAATTCAAACATTATAAAATGATACGATCAAGTAGAAAAACCAATTGAGTCAAATGGCACCGTAAATGAGTGAATTTGTAAATCAAGAGAAATTACCATCTTAACTTTAACCTACTTTATATGAAAAAGCACTAGCCATAACATTAAGAAGTGGTAAGCTGATGGATGAATCTAAAATGGCAGAATAATTAGTTTCTAAAAAAGAATAGAAGCAGAATTAGAGAAAGAAATTGAAGTAATGAGTAATAGGATTTCCAATGAAATAGGTCATGAGCTTGATAAAGACAGGCCAACTAATATAAAACCACGATTTCCTCATCGTTTGAAACATAATAGAAATGCTAAGAAATTGTAGGAAGAAAATTAAATCTCTGATACATTAAAGAAAGTAGTAGCTAATATACCTTTGTTTGATATCATTCAAACTTTACTCAAGTATCATAAATTTATAAAAGATTTATGCACTAATAATATTAAGCTAATAAAAAGTTGGGTATAAGAGAACACGTGTCAGCACTAATTCAAAAAAAATACCTCCTAAATGTTCTGACCCTGAAATAATTTTCATTCCATGCACGACTTAAAAAATAAGGATTTCTAAAGCATTGTATGATATAGGAGCCTCCAAAAATGTTATGCCTTTACATATTTATTCACAAATGATGGATGTATATTTAGAAGAAACCGATATAGTCGTATAGTTAGCAAATAGTTCCACTGTGAGATCGATAGGTTTACAAAAAGATGTACTAGTCAGGGTTAATAATTTAGTCTTCCCATTAGATTTCTATGCTTTAGACATGAAAGAATATAATATTTCAAATAGAACATCTCTAATTTTAGGAAGACCTTTTTTAAAAATAGCAAAAGCTAAAAAAAAAATTTCAAACAGAACATTAACAATGTATGTAGATGATGATAGAATAAATTTTAATATATATGAAGTAATGAAATACCCAATGGATGTCTCTTCCTCAAACGCAGTAGATATGATAGACCCATTAATATATAAATTTTTTTAGAAAAGATGAAATTAATTAATTGGAATTGGTAATAAAAGATTTAAAGGAAGATGATGATAGAGATGAGAAAACAAAATTGATAATAAGTATTTTGGAATCATACGATGAAATATCAGAACTTACTTATTACCTAAATTTATTTGGATCTCATTTAAAACTTTTACCTTTTATAGTTAAAGCCCCAAAATTAGATCTAAAACCTTTACCAAAACATTTGAAATATGTTTATTTGGGGACTATAATAATTTACTAATGATAGTTTCTAATAAACATACAAGTTTAGAAGAATATAGATGATAAATAGAACATCGTCTATATTTAGGGTCAAGTTGAGGTGTATATACGGTGTTTGCGATTTTCGAAAAGCGTTGGGAATTTTATTTGATTTTGGTTAAATTATGGCATTTTCGGGCCAGTTATGTGCACCCCACAAAAAACTAAGTGTAAGCCACTGGATGAGTGCAAGCCAAAGTCTGTTAAGGGCACCCCTAAAAAAATTTTGTTTTCCTAAAAGGCCCTTGCATTTCAACATTTGTTAAGGGCACCCCCATAACTCTCAATTCGAAAAACTGATTATCGAAGTCATCCGTACGAATGAGAGCACGAGCCATATGTGTTGATTCCAGTCGATCTTCGCCTCACACCCCCATGTCTTGTTTGGTCAGTGGTGGTGGTTCAACTTTGTGGATTCATCAAAATCGCCTATAAAAAGAGTGATTTTTTGTGTATTGTAATGTTATTCATCGATTTTGTATTTTGTATGCGTTTTTTGTTGTTGTTTGTAGTCAAAGTTGATGGTCGTTTCGTCTAGATCTAGGGTTCGCTTATGATTCGGTCACACAGGACTAAATAAAATCCATTTGTTTAGTTGAAGGTGACCAAACAAATAGAAATTATATGGTTTTGTCACATCCGGCCGAGTAAATTGATTACATTCAGTCGCATGTGACTAAGCAATACCCATCTATTCAGTCACATGTAACCGAGCAATACTCATTTGTTCTGTCGGGTGCGATCGAACAATTCATATTTGATAGGCCCTGTGTGGCCGAACCAGAGGGCGGACAACACGAAAGAAAAATACAAAAATGAAGTAAATCAAATGAAATTCAAGAGATGCATCTTCGTCTTGCACATTCGCACCCTCTTGATGTTCATCCTTCATTTTGTAAGGTCAAGAGATACCAAACAACAACAATTAACAATGCACTACAACACAAAAAATATACGAACCCTATTAAAAAAACCAACAATACTTTTAAAAGATCAACTTCCATAAAAAAAAAACATGAAGATATCTTTTACGATGGTATTGGCCACCGAAATGCAACTTCGTGTTGCTTGTGCTCACCGGTGCTCGGAGGGGATTGTCGGAGATGAACGTTGGTTCTCGTGGGGTGCACAAATGAGAAAGAGATGAAGGACATTTAAGTCATTTTGAGAGTTAAGAGGGGTAAATAGGTCACTTCAATTAAGGGCAAATCTGAAAAAGGTATGGAAACTTTTTTGTGCCTTGCCCATTAAGTTTTGTAGGGTGCATATAGCTTGGACCATGAAAGAAATTTCGAAATGACCTTGGAGGGCAGTTTGACTATAAATGAATAGTTAATATAGAAATGGTAAAATGGTAATTTCGATTCCTAAAGCTAATAAATCAATGTGAACGAAGCAGGGGGTTTCCCCATTTCGATCTTCATCTTCTTATTTAATTTCACAGATGGTCACTCAAGATTACAGTTCTAACACTTTGGTCACTAAACTTACATTTGTCCAAAATATATTACTCAACTTTGCAAAACGTTTCAACAAAATAACTCCGACCGCTCTCCAATTAAAAACACGCCTGCAATGCGTACATGGCGCCACGCGGGATTTCGTGGGAGGTCACTTAAGTTTTTAAGTGATGACATGACATGCAACATACACACCCACCCACCCCCTCTTAGTTCACCCCACACTCATTACACTCATTAGGGCTCGAGCTCTCAAACCTCTAGATCGTCTTCTTCGTCGCTCTCTCTCTCTCTCGCGGTTCCTCTCTTTCGCAGCACCTCTCTTTCACGCAACTGTTTGGCCTCGACGTCACGGGGCAAGGTCTCAGTCGTACTCTCCCCTCCCCCCATTGGTTCGTCTTCTTCCTCGCTCTCCCTCTCTCTGTCGCGGTACCTCTCTCTCGCGGAGCATCGATCATCACATAACCAATCGGCCTCGACAGCACGAGGCAAGGTCTCAGTCGTGTTCTCCCTTACCTCCCACTGGCTCGTCCTCTTCCTCGCTCTCTCTCTCTCTCTCTCTCTCTGTCGCGGTAGCTCTGTCTCACGGAGCTTCGATCCTGCACAACCAATCGACCTCGACTTCATGGGGCAAGGTTTCAATGTAAAAGATTTATTCTTCATGTCAATGTTAATAATTGCAAATAAGTCGATATTTATATGTATTTATTAGTCTATTTTAGTATATTTAATTATTAAAAGTATTTAAAATATATATTTAATAATATTTTTCGGTCATTTTTAGGTGAAACGGAGTACGCGGTTGAATTCGTGGCGGAAAAATACTCAAAATGGAGTATTTACTTGCAATGATCGGAAGCCGGACAGTTTGCCTCGAAATACGCATTGCGCGGTGGGTCGAATAGTGGACAGGGTGTTCCAGCCAATCATGATGTGCCACGTCAGCGAGAAAATCGACTCTTGACCAATCAGACGCTGCCACGTGGATATTCGAACAACAAGCCCGTCAACACAAAGCAAGACGTAGAAATTCAGCGAATCACGCTGTGACACATGGCAGAGTCCGAATTTTGATCCAAAAACATCCCTAGTATGGTCCTCGACGCACGAGTCACTTCCAAAACCCTAAAATTAGTATCCGAGACCAAATTGGGCTATTTCTATATATTAGGAACCTAGGTATTAATATAGAACAATTAATTAGTGTATCAATTATTAGTTTTTGTGAGTGATTTTTGAAGATGATGTTCGGGTAATCAATTTCTTGCCTAAGTCGAAGGGGAAGCAAGTCAGAATCATGGATTCAAAGCATATTATGTGAGATCTTTTTATTTTATTATTTAATTAATTTAATTTCTCCTATTTCATTGTTGTTGATTTTAATAATTATGATTTAGATCTATTGTGTGTATGAGGCCAATGCATGCTTTTAGATGGACAATCTATTGTTATTTGGAATATTAGTATCCGTGTAATTGTGCTTTTAGACCAATAAAGTAACAAACATTCACCCGTTTCCCGTAAAACCCTTTCGGTGCTTGAATGTACAACAATTGAATCTAGGTTAAATCGGTAGCTGTTGCGATCCGGTTATTTAGGATTAGTGTTCCCAAAAATCTATATTACTGTGGTTAGTGTATTAAACCTGATTGGCGGATGTCTAGGGTTGTACATTAATTAGGGAAGTAGTTAGTGGCGGATGTCCTGGCTATCGGAATTAGGGGAACTAGGAATTTCTGGCGGTTGTCGATTTTCTATAGCTAATCTAGGAAAATTTAAATTAATAACTTTTTGGGAAAGATTGAAGACCATAATTGCTATTGAATCTTGATTCTGATTTGTAGAACTGGAGATTTGGGTGAACTTTTCATTATTGATATTAATTTGTGTAAACTTTTTGTTATTGCTTGTTTAATTAATTATTTTATTGATTTTCTTGAAAACCCCCATATTTAGTTAACTTAGAGTAAACTCAAGTCCTGCGGATTCGACCCCGTATTTACCACTACTACACCCTTGCGGTTGGTAACTCGATTACGGGTTATATTTAGCACACACGACACGCATCAATTGCACTGGTTTTTTTGGACTAAAGATAGATCAAACAGGGAGTTTAATAGGCAAATTTTGTTGGGTAGATATGCAACTTCATCAACAGAGTATTTATAGTTTTCGTTTTAGCTTCGGGTTAATGCTCCATAGATTGGTGATGTTATGACATGGTTTGAGAACTCAATTGATTTGTATTGAGCGATTGACCGATTAATGTGTATGGTTAATTGGGATCGTTGTGGTGTTGTTGTAACTTATTTTTTCTGCTTGATTAGGATTTGGTATGTCGGCTCTTAAATCGAAAGAGCTTAGCGAAGCTATATACTGAGGGAGTTCATTTGTTCTCTATCTTAATCACAAGAATTAGAATTCTTCTATTGCACATAAATACCAGCTTAAATTGTTCTCTCTGGTTTGTTTTTTTGGTTTTAGATAGTTTTTGGGGCCATGAGTGTGACCTTTTGAATATATTTAACTGTTTGGTTTTTATGGTTTTGTACATGTCAATGGACATTTTTAAGATCCTTATTATTGCAGGAATCATTTTCACAATGGAGATGATGGTCAAGAAGAAGTGGAGCCTAACTTAGAACAAAGATATTTTGGGTCCCCAAATATTAGAGAGCAAGAATTAATGGACTTAGAGGTTACTCAGCAAGAAGAAGTGGAACCCCCAGAAGAATAAGACAATGGAACAATTCAACATGAAGAACTAGAAGCGGATGAAGGTAATGATTTTTTCGAGAGTGGCAATGATGTTGAGGACGATGATGACTATCAAGAAGTTGTTGACGAACAACTGCGTGGTAGAAAAAAAGGAAGGCCTAAGGTTATTGCTCCTCCTCGTAGTAGTCCACTTGCGATTCTTGAAGTGCATGACCAATACTTAGACTATGCATCATCAAATGAGCTCCACACAGATGATGATTCTGATGGATCTGAGAAGATGAGGTATCTAGAGTTTGATGAGTTCAAAGACATGGCAGACCCACTGCTCTAATTAGGCATGAAATTCTCTTCTTTCAAGACATTTAAGAGAACATGCAAGAATTTGGGTATTCAAAATAAGTGACAAATACGTTTTACTACGACTGATAGGAAACTGTGCATATGTAAATGCTAGCGCTTCAAGTCTAGCAATTGTAAGTTTCAAATTTTTGCTTCTCACATGGGTAAAGATGACTCGACGATTCAAATCAAGTCAATCAACTTGACCCACTCATGTACCAAAGTGAATTAGAATTATCACTTGACTTCTGACTGGCTTGCATAAAAGTATATTGAACAATTTCGAGTGGACCCAAGTTGGTCAGTATCGAGTATTATACAAAGAGTCAAGGATGACTTGAAGTTCGAAATAAGTCAAACGAAAGCTTGGAGAGCAAAGAAGAAAGCAATGGAGATGATGAATGGAGACGAGGAGAGCCAATACCTGAAACTTCCTTCGTACGCACCTGAATATGAGCTCTGGTTACAGTAAGTCATATTCCCATGAATGTAGGCACATGCGACAAACAAAAGCAATAGCGTCTAATTAACAACACACTTCATAACAAAGCTCAAAAAAGCATTAATAAATAAACAACTATATATTCACGAGAAAACCTTGACCTAAACCAGCCAGTAATCTATAAAATAGAATAGGAACCACGTTTATATTTACAGGCTTACAGTGGTTAAACCCCAACTACGGTTAACGGATGAACGCCTCCAGAGCAATTTCAAGTCAAAAGAATATCTTACATCCCTCTCAATAATCATAAATATATTATAATGTCGTCGACATGAGTACTAAACACGTGTAACATGTGCAAGCGATTTAGCCACAACTAATATATTCGCAAATTGAAATATGAGTGAAACCCTATATGTGCCCACCAACAGTTACACATGAAATCCGCTATCTATAAAACAACCCATGAATTATGTGAGGCATTACAATAGGTTTACACACATCAATCCACGCTCCGACTTTCTCAAACTCCTGAAGCTGACACAATCAGCTCCCCGATACCTGAGCTGCGGTCCTCTAAATCCCTGAAGTCCAATTTTATATATTTAGTATGTTTATAAGTGTTTGGGAATGTATTAAGTCAAAAAGCCCAAAAAATAGCCCTTCAGATTAAATTTCCACCTGTCATTAGCGCACTAATGGATCTACATGGCGCGTTTGGTGGAGTAAGCATGCTAGGGGATCTTTCTAATGCATTATTATTCTTCATTTTGAAAAATAGTTTAGTGCACGGACTGGTTAGCGTGCTAACTGCGTTTTGTGACATAATTCTTAGCTAGAGAACTCAGTCACCAACTCCCCAATTAGCTAACCAAACCCTTTAAGCATAATCTCCTCTCATGGTTACTCCAAAACATCATTTAAACTAACAGAATAACAACGATTAGATCAAATTCATCAATTTCATGAAATAAATAGTTTTTCCCTGAATTAACTAAAACCTCAATTTCTTTCAATGCTAGTTTATAACTCCATGGAATTGTTCATCATACTTATAATTCACCAAAAATTTATTAAAAATAGTGACCTACTCCTCAATTATCACTTTTACATTTAACACCAAATTTCGGACTCGATTAGAAGCGTAGGAGATGAAGAAGAAGATTAACTTAAGCTTATCTCCAAATTCCACATCCAACTCCTTGAAATCCAGTTCCTTAATCACCTCTTCTTCTATCTGAATTCCAGAATTATAAATGAAATAGGTTTTGGTTTGCATATGTTAATCAAGTCATCCCATATATATTAAGGTGGGGTTAATTCCTAGCCATTTATCTTTATATGTTTATGTATCCCGAGATTCATCTAATGGCCTTTCTCTTAACACATTTCCCATTTACCGTCCTCAAATGACACCAATTTGTAACTCACTTGTTTCCTAAATGTGCCAATACACATCTTTAAGACAATTTCATGGTTTCTATTTAATTAACCAACTATAGGCCTCATTTATTTGATTTAATTAACTTAGCTTAGGCTCATTATAATACATATGGTTAGTATTTTTATTCACTAAAATTGACAAATTTGTGTTCCCACAAACCCTCGATTACTCGGCACCCGATGCCCCGTTCCTCTACACGTACCTCGAGGTAACTCCATGTCACACCAGCTCATCGATAGCAACATACACATGCGGTGCAATACAATAGCAATGATTTAAACACAACATATAAACAATAATCACCCACAAATAAAATATTCACTCAAATCTTTTGTCCGAGTCAACCGAGTTATCTACGTAACGCCCGAATTACGACCATTATTTCCCAAGATTAATGCTAATCTTAGTTTAGTTAATCTGGGCCGTTACGTTCCCCTTATTTTGTTATATCTATCTATCTTTCTTCTTCAATTATATAAATATTTTCTTTTATACATTGTATTCCTATGGTTCCTTACTCCATTTCCCTTGGAATATGTAGGTCTCTCTATTTTTTTCATTTAAAAACTCCTTTTGGCTCTACTTACTTTCACTATAGTCAATGAAGTACTCTTTCCAACTAAGTAAAGTTTATTGGCTATTTCCTATTTTTCTCCTCAATTGTGGCATAAGCTCTTTTCATAACTTATATATATTACTTGATTAATAATCTTTTCATAACAAGATTCTTATAAATCTATCTTGTTTATCTTGCACTATTATTTTAATCTTCTACCCATTATAATGTCTAACACAAAATATCAATCCCCTCTAAGCTCCTCTAGTGTATACACAATCTCGGTTAAGTCAAATAGGGTATAACAATCCCTTTCTATCATAAAGTTTATATTTCATGAATAATAGTAATATATCACTTCTATTTCTATTCAAATCCAAATTATGTTCATATTCATATTCAGAACTAAATAAAGGAAAATGAAATGGGAAAAATTACCTGTTTTGTGAAAGTTTTTGAAAAACTCACCATGTTCAACTAGATTCTACTTCTCATTTCTTTCACACTTCGCATCTTCATACCTCACTTTCACTGATACCGCCAAACGCATTTCGAACCTTGTCCTCAAGGTTTAAAAATTAAGTCGGGTTTTCGACAAAAATAAAAATGTCTCGTGAAGCATAAATGAATAAACAAATAACTAACTAACATAAGAATGAATTGAATAAGTGAAGACGATTTAACCATTTCAAAGCATCATTATATTGAATTGATTAAACTAAATCATTGTATCAAATTGCTAACATACCAAAGCAAATGTATCAAATTATGAACCTATACTACATTAAGCAATATATCAAAAACATAAACATCTCATGAATAAACTCAGGAAAAATTACAAAGAGAATTATAAAATATCAAAAACACTGTCCAGACGTCACATCATCACCATCGTCCCCTTGATCAAGCTGTCGGGACTGGTAGCTTGCTTCAAGATCATAGACCGTGTAAACTATAACCTCTACTGGGTTACTAGGCCAATCCACATGGCACGTGAAAAGTATCAAGACCTCTAACACATATAAGAATAACTATATTTTAGCACACCACAGGCTTATAGTTGAGTAGTATATAATGAGTAATGATTAGGGTTGGGCAATTATTTCCATAAAATCGCTCAAACTGCCTAAATGTGGTCTGATGTGGTTTTTAAAATTGTTGTTTGAGGCTGGTTTACAAAAGTTGAAATCGCGATTCCACGATTTGGTGGTTTTCATCTATGAAAAATCGTAGTTCACTAAACCACAAAACGAGCCCCAAACTTGGAATTAAGTTGAAGCTTCTTAATGTTGTTTTAAATTTGAAAATGAAGTGAAACTCATAATTTTGATTAAGTTAATGTGCATTGTGTTTTTGGTGGCCATGTATGGAGATCTATATGTTTTGTTACGTGTTTTGTTAATGGAAATGTATAGAGTGTGTGGCGTTTTTGATTTTTTAAATATGTTGCAGAAAAACGCAAAAACAAATCGACCAAACCGTCTAAACCGCAGTCGGTTTAGCTGCGGTTTTCAGGGTTCATGATTTGATGGTGATTTGCAAAATAACCAAAGCATGAACCCTTTGTTTGGCCACGGTTTGATAATTTTCACCTCCAAACCGTAGTTTTCCCACCCCTACATTACAAAAAATAGCAAATCAGAAACGGAATTAAAAATGGAAATAAGTTTCGTTTCTAAATCAGAAACGGAATTAGAAACGGAATAAGTTCCGTTTCTAAATTAAAAGGTTAGCGACGGAATTGAGACGGAAACATTCAGAGACGGATTTGAGATGGATTTGAGATGGATTAGAGACGGAATTAAATTCCGTCTCTGAAAAATGGTGCCACTATTCCCACCAAATTTTTCATTTCTTATAACCGTTCATCATTCCTCGAGATTTGTATGTGCTTGGATAAGGCCGCCCAAAAATTGATTGTCCAAATTAAAAAAAAAACCGTCTCTCTCAACTCTCTTTCTCTCTTCTCTGCTTGCGCTCTTGTCTCTCTCTCTCTCAACATCGACCTCTCCATCCCCTGCGTCGCCTCTCCGATGGACACCGTCTCGGAGTCCTCCATGGCCGCCTCGGCCTCGGAGGCATCGCCATCGTCCACTACAACAACACCCCGTTCGACCAGTACTCCATTATCCGCTCCGCCAAGTCCCGCCGCATCCCCTTCGCATCCGACACCATCTTCAAATCTCCCTCTGATTTCATCGATTCCGGTGACGATTTCGCCTCTTCCCCCTGCGTTTTCGTCACCCAGAACGGGGACTCCAAGTCCGAGCTTCTAGGGCTTGTTTCGAGGTCGTATTGGGGTTAGGGTTGGGGATTGTATGGAGGCGGCGGCGGGGTCTTCGCGGTACGATTTCGATAAAGCGGCGAGCTTTCTGGCGCGAAACGTGGTGGATTAGGCGCCGTTGGTGAGCGGGGAGGATGGGGAGGTGGTGGATGTGTTCAGTGCGAAAGATGTGGAGAGGATTCGGGGTTTCGAAGGCTCGGGGCTGCCGTCGTTGGGGGCCGATGGGGATTTCATGGTGGGCGCGGCGATGGGGACGAGGTTCGTCTTGGCCTTCTGAAAGTGAGGTAATCAATTTCAGTCCTATTTCGATCTCGATTTTGATTTATGGTAGTTATTGCTAAGGATGCAATTTTGTTGTTTCTGATCTGAATTGTGAGGGTCCGAGTTGATAAACTATTGATTTTGATGTTGTTCTTGTCTTGATTGGAGAAATTCGTCGCGGAATTAGCTGGTTTGATCTGGAGATGGACAATTTTGTTGTATTTTTTCTAATGTGGATTTGGATGTGGTTGTTGCATTGTGTGCGCTCGTTTAATTTTTACCTTGTTGATTGACTAGTGTTTGTTTGAAGAATTGTTTGTGATTCCAAACCTTTAATACGTATGTAAAAGTTGAAGTACATAAAATTACTCCTCTGATAAGCCTCCTCGAATCTGAGCTGAGAGAAGTGTGCATCTCGGCGAGTGCCACTTCTGCTTCTGTGTGACGAGGCTTGCTGGCTTATCTGATGGCTTGACCTTACAATGTCTGTCTGCAACTAAATCTATTTGATCAATGTGTGACTTGTCTTTCTTAATGTTACATGTGAAAATGAGTTCTCACTTTTTATTTCTTTAGTGCTCAAATAAACTCAATTTGTAATGGGAGCATTGTACTAAAAGCATACAAGTTGCAGCTTCCTCTGGGAAAACTATAGTACTATATAACAATATTTGTTGCACTAGTTTCAAAATAGGGAAATAAAAGAAAAGAGGAGGCGTGAAGGGCATGAGGCTTTAATGGTGTGTTGCAGAAATAAAACAGATTAGATTCCTTTTGAACTAGAAAGAACCAATCGAACATCCAAATTTGACTATGGTTTTTTTATTCTTTTTTTATTCTTTTTTATTTATTGATTAATCATTAAAACGTACCATACAGAAAGAATTCAGAGAGGAAAATACTAAACGTTGAAATTTCTCTACAAATGGTCATTAAGTTTTTTAGACTTTATTGCTCTGTTATTTTATTCTATTTCTTTTGATTGGTTTGGCATGTATATATGACATTCCCATGGTAGTTGTTTGAAAGATTTAATGGTTGCTTGGCTCCATTTGTTTCTCCCTTGTATGAATACTATTTTTCGTTTAGTTTTGCTCTTTTAACTTTTAATATGCTTCTTGTTGTTAAACTCTTTCCCTTTGAAGTTTTTTAGTTCCTCTTGCGGTTGGATGAAATAATGAATAAGGTGGCCGAAATGAGTGGCAAATGTGCAAAAGAGGTTAAAGTGGTTATCTCTCCTTATGGGATTTGTCCACTAGGAGCCCACATTGATCATCAGGTGACTTTTTTTTAATTTTTAATTGAATCTTCTTATGACCCAAATTGATCATTTTATGGATTCTTTGTTTGATGCATAATGGATTTTCATAGTTTATGAGCCCACATTCCTATTCTCTTAAATATCCACATTCAGAAGATCACATATTTTGGTATTAGTGCCGGTTTAGATAATTCAGTAGCAATGGTATGTTAGATGTTTCTCTTTGGTTGTTTTTTAGACTAACTATTGATGTGAATTTGAATCATTCTTTTTCCTTTTAGGGACTTGAAAATGGTTCTATTTCTTTGCACTTTTCTCACTTGTTTTTCCTTCTCATTCTTTTTGCAGTTGTTGGGATCCGGGTTCATGGCTTGTAGGTATACGTTCATATCTAGAAGCGACCTCTCAACAATGGAACAAGACTTGATACATTGAACCATTCCCAAACATAGTAATGATTGGGTACCATTCATTGAGTAAGTTTAACACCGATTCTTTGTTTGTTTCCTTCTCCTTGCATTTTTATGGTTTTATTAATTTCGGTTTCACCCTTTAGTTTGCATGGATGACTCATTTGCTAGAAATTAACTTTCTAATAGCATCTATATGATTGCACTTCTCACTTGCTAGAAATTAACTTTATGCGGAATGATTCTAGTTGTTTGATATGAGAAGGAACCAAATCGGACCTTCTAAGCTTTTTTTCACAAATTTGCAATGTAAAGTTTTCAAACTTAAAAAAGTTGTAGAACATATTTTTGTTGTGTGCATATATGTGTGTTTAAAATAGGTTAATGAAAGTCATTCCTATTTTTCTGACTGCAATGTAAAGTTTTTCTTTGTATTGAGTTCCTTCATTCTCTTTTTGACTTGGACCAAAGAATTGCGTTTATCTACCTATATTCTTAGATCTTGTTCGTAGAACCAAACGGAATGAGTTTTCAGCTAGTGAAAGTAGCGAAATCTTATAATTCTTGGATAGAGCATTTATTCGTCTTGAAGCATGGTTCCAATGGTTCAATACCCACTCAAGCACTTGTGCTTGCGATGATACGTAGTTCTCCCATAATGATGAATTTCTTTTTCTTTACTACCTTATTTATGTTGTGTTTGGCTCATACACTTGTGCTTGCGATGATTTCGTCTCTGTTCCGTTTCTGACTGCAATTAGAGACGGAATTTTTGCAAATCAGAGAAGGAAAATTCCGTTTCTGATTTGCTTTTTTTTTGTAGTGAAGGTAAGAGTAAGAGATATGATATCAGTTAACAGTTTGATCTATTTGCATAGTTCCATTACTCAGATTAATTGGATAGAATAGCAATGTGGATTTACCATTTAGTTCTCCTTCCTTCGTTTCATCTCATGGTTTTTACATGCGTTGGACCTTATATGCCCTCATAGCCGTTCCTTGTTTCCAATTGTTCCTAGTTCTATTTGAGGTTTTAAACCACATCTTGTGAAAACAAGGTCTCTAGTGATACATCGACATCCTGGTTTTTGTTTGTGATTTCTAAAAGTTGTAAACAAGTCTTAATTTTATTTTATTTTTATAAGAATAAACTAGTCGACTCTAATTAATTAATTTGCAATTTAGGTTTTATTTTCTTTGTTGTCGAGCATAAATATTTTTCTTTTAATTTTAATTCTTAAACGTAATCATGCATGATAGCTTTTGTATGTTGCGGTCTTAAATATTGATCATGAAACATCAAGACTATATATATAAGCATCACAAACCATTGCTATGTTATAGTTTGGAGCGAGAGATAATTTGCTAAATAACACCATGTTCTTACGGATAATGATGAATTTCTTTTTCTTTATTACTTTATTTATCTTTGTGTTTATATTCCATAATATTGTTTATATTCCTATTATTGTTTGTATAATTTAGTGATTTTTTTTCTTTTTGATCTTTTTTCAGGTGTTTTGTACGAAGTCAAGTATTATTTGAAGCACAATCAACTTTATATAATCTCGGAACACTTCATTTTTTAATTTTTTTTTCATTTAGAAAAATTTTTGCTTTTACTTTTATAGAAAGATACGATATAGAAACTTTTTAGATTGTTTTTGTTGTTTCGTGTACAGTACATTGAGAAAAGATAATGTTAAGGATATGATAAGTTTATATAAATTGTGTAATATCAATATATTATTTAGCTATGATTTTTATTATATATTGGCAGGTTAAATGTGCTTGGATTGAGACCTATATATGTAAGACTTTAAAAAATAAACAAAAATGAAAATTAGAGACGGAAATAGCAACGGAATCTTTGGATTTCGTTGCTATTTCCGTCTCTAATTTTCATTTATGTAAGATACATAAATCAGAAACGGATCAAATTCCGTCTCTGATCCGTCTCTGATTAGCAACGGATCAGAGACGGAAATAATCAGAAACGGAATTTATTCCGTCTCTAATCAGAAACGGAATTAGAGACGGAATAAATTTCGTTTCTGATCAGAAACGGAATTTATTCCGTTTCTGATCCGTCTCTAAATCAGGAACGGAATCGCATTCCGTTTCTGATCGAATCAGCGACAACGTTTTCAGAGACGGAATTGATTCCATCTCCGTTCCGTTTCTGACTGCAATTAGAGACGGAATTTTAACAAATCAGAGACGGAAATTTCCGTTTCTGATTTGCTGTTTTTTTGTAGTGCTAGTAATGACAGAACATGGTGATTGAATGTATATTAAGTTAGATTAGTTAATTTGATTAATTTAAATCTTATTTATCATTGCAGAGGCATGCAAGCACGCAATATCAGTGTATTAGATGTCGGGTGGTATGAAACTTCTACAAGATTTGATTCTACTAGTGGTCGCTAGTTAGATGATCATTGTGCATAAGCACCTAGGAACCTAACTATCATGTGATTAATTAAATTTATACTATTTAAGTGATGGTGTCATAAATCCTACTTATTTAATCATATGTATTGAAAAATCAAACTGGGATTAAAGTGGGCTCTATTAAAAAAGTTAATTTTTGAAGTCAGTCTTATTTAATTAATATTAATTTAATTAAAATGGTTTTACTTAAATTAATATATGTGGGATTAATTTTATCAATTAGAAGTAGTAAATTATATAAAGCTTTTACGTTCTCTACCAAAAGAGCTTTGCCTCATTAACCCTGCGGGATGAGTGATTAGCCTTACCACCTCTTTATTTAATCATGGTGCATGGAAATTATTTCTATTGAAGTATAGTTGTTTAATTTCTTAATTTGTTTTTATGATACTTATGTACATAAAATTCTTTCCTATTTTATTTTATGATCTTTATTCTATGCAGGCATATTGGGTATATAGAATATTTCATGATTAAATGACACTAGAATTAATTGCCATAAAATACAAAAAGGATCATAAAACATAAAAAATTCTCTCGATCGCATCATTATGAGTCTGCCTCCTTAGAATGTATTGTGCTATCTTGGTGAGGCGAGCCAGGTTAGAATTACCTGGAAGTTTTAAATTTGTTTGACTTAATAAAGCTAGCAAAACAATTTTCGTCTTTAGGCATCGATGAGACATAATATGTTGTGACATATGATGTCTAAGTCTCATAAAGAACCTAAGAATTGCATGTGATGAAATTGGTAAAGGTTATCTACCTAAATAACTTGATTTTTAGTGTCATGCCCTAGCTATCTCAAAATTAAGTGAAATGTAGATCTTAAACTACAAAATTAATATGTACGAGGGTTATTGATTTAGTCGGAGTTCAATTACTTAGTAATAAATAATTCTACATAATTTTCCAAGTATAAGATTGCCAAAACTCCTAGATTCTTGTAAAAATGGTTGAGAACCTATTAATATGTCTTTATGTTTGGAACATGAAAGGACTATATTAATTATCTCAAAAGGCCTTAGACATGTATTTGATGATTCGTAACATAAATGAACTTAATAAAAAAAGATAAAGGAATGAAAAAGCTACAAAAGGTGTTTGTGTCGGACACATAAACCTTAGTTGCGAGCTAGACTTTGCCCTGTTCCTAATATAGGCCATAAAAATGGATTTAGTTATTCATAAAATGAAAAGTTTCATTTTATAATGACTTACAAATCTTATCGGGAAGAGATAATTTTGAATTTTTGCAAACATTTTGATAAGTTGGTTTCATATGTTTTTATTAGTTTATTTAATATATTTAATATGGATAGTCTTTAAAATATATATTTATTTATATTTATTGGTCGTTTTCAGGTAAAACGGAGTGCGCGGTTGAATCAGGGGCAAAAAATGCGAAATAGTGTTTTTACATGCAATGATCAGATACCGGAAGATCTGCCTCGAGTTACATACTACGCAGGTGGACTAGTAGCCAACAGGACAAGTAACACCTAGGTAACTCACTTAAGTCACTCACTTCAGCATCCATTAGATTTGCCTCGAGACGTATGATGCCACAGTCCCCCAGATTGACGCATAAACTTTTGCATTATTTGCTTCCCTGCTGCCTATCGACGTGGCAACTCTTCATTGGACCATCACACCAAATCAGCGCCACACATCGCAGCCCAACTGGTCCACAGTGTCACAAACCAACATCAGCTCATTCGTGTCAACAACAGTTATACATTGGGATACGCAGAGCACTACGTACCACATATTCGCACATTCTCGTGTAAGTTTTCTTCCCATGAACCGCGTGCCACGTGTTGTCACTCGGTTTGTCTAGCAACGTCACACAGCCGTCTCAAGCCAACCAGTGCCTTCCACGTGGCAATTTTCAACTCAGACGTTCTAATCGCGTGTTGCCAAATGTACGAAACCCATTTTCACCCCAAAAATAGTCCCTAAATGCTCCTCGACGCATGTGTTACTAGAAAAATCCACAAAATTAGTTTCTCTCACCTCTAGAGAAGTTTAGTGGTTTTCATATTAGGAACTAAGAAATCCATATGAGGAGTCTACATTGGAGTTGCCACACACAATTTTTCATACTTGGAGATTGTAGAGATGATGTCCGGCTAGACCAATCTTTGTCTAGGTCAAAGGGAAAACAAGTGGGATTCACGATTCATGGCATATACTATGTGAGATCTATGATTTTAATTTAATTTGATTCAATTTCTCCTATTTCATTGTAGTTGATTTTAAGGAATATGGTTTGGATATAGGGTATGTATGTAGCCAATGCATGCCTTTAGGGGGGACAACTTATAGTTATTTGGACCGATAGTATCCGTGTCATTGTACTTTTGGACAAATAAAGTGAAGAACACCCACCCATTTGCCTTAAAACCCTTATTGGTTCTTGAGTGTACAACAATTGAATGTATGTTAAATAAGAAGCATACGAGATTCGGTTCTTTAGGATTAGTACTCCCACATATCCTCATTACTGCGGTTAGTGTGTTAAACTCAATTGGCGGATGTCTAGGGTTATGAATTAATTAGGAAAGTAGTTAGTGGCGTCTATCCTAGCTATCGAGATTAGGGGATGGAAGAATTTCTGGCGGATGTCAATTTTCTATATCTAATCTAATGGAAATTGAATTAATAACTTTTTGGAATGATTGAAGACAATTAAATGCCATTGAATCTTGATTCTTAGTTGTGCAACCATAGACTTAGGTGATTTCTCTCATTGATAACATTTTATTTTTTTTTTGCGAATTTTTTATTTTTGCTAGTTTAGTTAATTATTTCCTTGAACTTTATGAAAACCCTCAATTTTTAGTTAATTTAGAGTAAAACTAAAGTCCTATGGATTCGACCCCGTATTTACCACTACTACACCTTTATGGTTGGTAACTCGATTGCAGGTTATATTTGGCACACACGACACGTGATGAAATTTTGGCACCGTTGCCGTGGACTTAATCCTTACTTTTGAGTTTAGGTTTCATTTTTCTTTTTTTTTTCTTTTTTTTATGCTACCACACCTCACTCGGTTAAAATCGGCTTGTTTATTGCTACCTTTCGATCTTGAATTGGAGAGAATATTTAATAGGTGGATTAGAGAGACCCAACTTAGGCAATAAAATGGCCAAAATCCTCATAACATGGCTACAAATCGCCAAATCACTATGGGTCACACCAATCAAGAGCTTCAAGCTCTTTTGGCGCAACAACCCCTCTGTTTCAACTATCTGAATAGTGCCGAAGACTTTGAGTTGAAGTCTGGGTTCATTCACCTCTTAATATCCTTTCATGGTGGTGAGAATGAAGACCCCGTTACTTTCCTGAAGGAGTTTCATACTAATTGCAAGCCAAAGAAACCTTCCAATGCAGACGAGGACACGGTTAAACTCAGATCTTTTCCATTTTTCCTTAAGGACAAAGCCAAGCAATGCTTTTCTACCTTTCGCCTTGCTGCATTAACTCCTGGAATGAGATAAGACCGCATTTTAAAATGAATACTTCCCTGCGGATAGAATTACTTAGCTCATCAAGGATATATGCAGCATTGTAATGAAGTAGGATGAATCATTTTATGCTTATTAGGATAGCTATAAGCGATTGATTGCTAGTTGACTGCAGCATGGCCAGTCTAAGAAGGCCATAACCCGTTTCTTCTATGTTGGCATGTCGCCTATAGAGCGACGCATGATTGATAATGCATGTTGGGGTCACGTTCGAGATAAAACTCTGCCCCAAATGAAGCAACTGTATGAGGACATCAAACAATAGTCAACCCTTTATGGTGATTTTGATGCTACTACTTATCGAAGTTTGACTATAGGGAGCGTCACGAGTTCTACTGACCAGAAAATTGACCAACTAACCTCAATGATGGAGCGTCTCCTCTTCTTTGGCAAAGTGTAAGTCAAAGCTTGTGGCTTCTGTACTGCCATAAATCATGCAATTGATGAATGTTATGCTCTCCTTGAGGACGATCAACAGGCCAATGCCATGGGTAATAATTTTAGGGACAACCTAGCCATTTGGGAATACATACAATCATGCAATGATGAGGAACAACCCGAACTTTAGTTAGGGCCTCAAAATTAGAACTATCGGACTTTCATCCCTAAATCATTCATCGCCTGCACACTCCAATAATTCCTCTGCACTTGAGGATATGTTTAAAGCTTTTATGGGTCAACAAAGCCAATTTATGAGTGAGATGTCCCAATTCAAGGCTACCACTAAGAAATCCATCAGTAATACCAAATCAGTGGTCCAAACTCTTCAATCTTGAATGGACCAAATGACACAACAGAATGGATGTCTTGAGGATAAGGGAGATTTGCTTTTGCAACCTTACCCGAATCTTAAAATGAGTGCTAACGCAGTTACACTCTGAAGTGGTAAAGAGCTGGAAGGACCCAAAAGGAACAATGGTTTATCTGATGCTAAAGACCTGGCAAATGGGGAAGAACACGAGTTATTAGTGACTCCGTCTATCCTTAAACAGATGGTAACTACTCAAAAAGGAAGCACCGCCTACATTCAAGTTCAAACTTCTTTTTGCATAATCACTCGTCTTAGATAAGAAAAAGGAGGAAGAAAAGAAATTCTCGAGACCTTTCGATGAGTGAAAATCAATATTCCACTCCTCAACGCTCTAAACCAAGTCCTTAGGTACGCAAAGTTTCTTAAGGAACTATGCACTAATAAAGGGCAATACAAAGGCAACGAAATAGTCCAAATAGGACAAAATGTCATGCCTATCCTATGGAAGAAGTTGCCTCATAAATGCAAGGATCATGGGATGCTCTCAGTACCTTTTATTATAGGTGATGTAAGAATTCAGAGGGCTATGTGGGACCTTGGCACTTCAATTGATGTCATGCCATTTTCAATTTATAAGACATTGCATGCAGGCCCTTTACAGGAGATCGGTATTATCATTCAATTGGCAAACCGTTCAGTTTTCAAACCCATGGGTGTTCTCGAGGATATTGTAGTCCTAGTGAACGAGTTTGTGTTTCCTACTGACTTCTACGTGGTAGATACGAAGGAGGAACCATTCCCCAATGCTTTGTCAGTACTCCTTGGACGTCTGCTTTTAAAAACGGAAAAGACGAAGATTGATGTTGATGATGGATTTCTTACCATATAGTTTGACAGTGAAGTTATCAAGTTTAACATCTATGACGCGATGCGATACCCCAGTGATGTGTCGTTTTTGGTGTGTACCATGAACTGTGTGGATCCATTCGTTGAGCAGACCTTACTCATGAGTAGTGATGATGAAATTAAGTAGTGTTAGAGAATAATCTTAACACTACTCATATCCATGAGAGTATTTTGACCCTCGATACCGATGTTGAGGATGTTGTTTTAGAGTTGATTCACTCCAACCCCTACCCCCAAGTGTCTATTATTTGGAGTTGCCTACTTTTGACTCCAAACTTTCTCCTTCCTTGGTTAAAGCTCCCACACTTGAGCTGAGCCATTACTTAAGTGCCTCAAGTACATGTTTTTAGGTAAGAATGACACACTCCCTATGATCATCACGGCCAAACTTACACATTTAGAGGAAGAGAGACTCCTGCAAATACTCTAGGAATTTAAACAGGTTATTGAGTGGACCATAGCGGATACCAAAGGTTTGAGCCCTTTAACTTGCATGCATCATATATATATGGAAGAAGGGTTAAAACCTTCGAGAGATGCCTTGAGGAGGCTCAATCCACCTATGATGGATGTCGTAAGGATGGAGATACTGAAGCTTCTTGATACTAGCATGATTTACCCCATCTCTGATAGTAAATGGGTAAGCCTTATCCAGGTGGTTCCTAAGAAAATGGGAGTCATGGTAGTCACCAATTCAAATGGTGAGTTGGTTCTGACCCGTATTCAATATGGATGACAGCTATGCATTGACTACTGGAAGTTAAATGCTTCCACCAGGAAGGATCACTTCCTTCTTCCATTCATTGATCAGATGTTGGAGAGACTAGTTGGTCGTTCTATGTACTGCTATCTTGATGGTTATTTCGATTTTCATCAGATACCGGTAGCACTTGAAGACTAGGAAAATATAACCTTCACTTATACGTTTAGCACTTTTACTTATCGGCGCATGCCCTTTGGGTTATGCAATGCACCTGACACCATTCAAAGGTGCATGGTGAGTATCTTCTTAGGTTTTGTTGAGCATTTCATTGAGGTTTTCATGGATGACTTTACTATTTACAGTGATTCATTCGATAGTTGTCTCATCAATCTGACTAAGGTACTAAGCAGGTGTACCAAGAACCTGGTTTTGAACTATGAAAAACGTCATTTTACGATGGACCAAGGTCTTATTTGGAACACATTGTCTCAGCCATGGGGTAGAGATAGACCAAACCAAAATTGATGTTATTAAGAAAATTCCCTACCATATGAAAGTGCGAGAGATTAGATCTTTCCATGGACACGCTGGTTTTTACGGTTGTTTCATCTTGGGATTTTTGAAATTGCACAACCCCTATTCCAACTACTTCAAAAGGATGTACCTTTTGAGTTTGATAAGGCTTGTAAAGTGAATTTGATGCGCTGAAAGACTCACATTCTAGCACACTAGTGATTCATGCCCCGAATTAGGTCCATTTGAAATTATGTTTGATGCTAGTAATCATGCAATGGGTGTAGTCTTAGGAAAGAGAGTCCGGAGAGCTTGACATGTCATTTACTATACTTTTCGTACTCTAGACGAGACTTAGATGAACTACAACACTACTGAGAAGGCGCTCCATGCCATTATCTTTGCATTTGAGAAGTTTCGGCCTTATCTTCTGGGAACTAAGGTTATCATTTACTCTGATCACGCTACCTTGAAGTACCCAATGAGTATAAAGGATACCAAAACTAGGCTCATTAGAAGGATACTCCAACTACAGGAGTTTGACATCACAATCAAAGATAAAAGTGGTGCAGAGAATCTACTCACAGACCATCTCAGCAGGATTGAGAATAGTGAGCGTCCTACCCCTCTTATGGATGATTTCCCTGACGAGTACATCTATGATGTTGGGGAAGATCTCCCTTGGTACTCCGATTTGGTGAATTATATCACCTTTGGCGAGCTATCTCCTCATTTTTCGAAGGCTCAGAAGAATAAATTTAGGAGTGATGCTAAGTATTATGTATGGGATGACCCATACTTATGGAATTTCTTCTCTTACCAGGTTATCAGGTGTTGTGTCCCTTAGACTGAGAGTCACTCCATCTTGGCATTTTTTCCTACTTATGCTTGCGGTGGCCACTTTGATCCCCGTCAGACAGCTGGGAATGTTCTTGAGAGTGGGTTTTACTGACCCACTATTTTCCATGAGTCATACATGTTTACTATGACATGTCCTAACTATTTGAAAATCAGTAACCCTGGTCATCGGAACCAAATGCCACTTACCCTGATTCATATTTATGAGATATTTGATGTATAGGGTATAAACTTCATGGGATCGTTTCCAGTGTCGTTTGGTAATGTTTACATTCTATTTGCAGTGGATTACGTGTCTAAGTGGGTTGAAGCTAAGGCTACGCGCACCAATGACTTTAAAGTGGTATGTAAATTCCTCAAATTGAGAATTTTTACATCATTTAGTACCACACGTGCCCTGATTAGTGATAGAGGCACTCACTTCTGCAAGCGTATGGTTGAAAGTTTTTAAGGAGGTAAAATGTCACTTATCGAACGTCTACATCGTATCATCCCCAAATGAGTGGCCAGTCAGAGGTTTCTAATATGGAGATTAAATCCATTTTGGAAAATATGGTGAATCATACTCATAAATATTGGAGTTCATGTCTTGATGATGCGGTTTAGGCTTACCAAACGACGTTTAAAACACCAATTGGGATGTCCCCATGTCGCCTTATATTTAGTAAATCTTGCCACATGTTTGTCGAGCTCGAGTATAAATCCAACTGGGCTATGAAATAGCTTAATATAAAGCTCGATAAAGCAGGAAAAAGAGAAAGCTCACTCTCCAAGAATCGGAGGAAATCAGGAGTGCGCGGATTTATAAAGAAAAATGAAAGTGTTCCATGATAAAAATCTCTCTCAAAAATCTTTTCATGTTGGTGAGACAGTCGTTTTATTTCAATTATGTCTTAAAGATTTTTTTCAGGTAAGCTGAGATCAAGGTGGGCAGGACCGTATGTTGTGATTGCTATGCACAATCATGGAGCAGTGGAGATTCAGAGTCTGGAGACTGGTAATGCTTTTAAAGTGAACAACCATAGATTGAATATCTTCTATAAAGACTTCCTAAGCCATAATGGGGAGGTCGTCTTACTTGCAACGCTAGTCTACACTGATTGACAAACTCAGACCAAGTTGAGCTAATGACTTTAACCAAAAACGCTATTGGGAGGCAGCCTAAAGTTTGATATGTTCTTTCACCATCTTGTTTGTTTTCTATGTGTCAGCCTCTTTACTTGTTTTGAATCTTGAGGACAAGATTAAAAATATGTTTGGGGGTATTTGAGGGATTGTGGATTGATTTGGATAGATTCTTTGCCAAAGATCTCAGGTGAGATCGTTTATTTTTGTGTTGTTGTCGGATGGTAATGGTGGTATTTTGTATCATTTCTTCCATTTCTTTCATTTCTTGTCCATTCATACTTTTCTCTCAATTCATTAGGATTTGATACACTTTCATGCATGTATTTAGTGTAGTTCTTATTTTTTTTGGTTATCTATAGTCACTCGAAACTTTGTTCATGCCTTTGGTTGTGGATGAGCAAATCACAGTTGCCTTTTTTACTTTAAACTTAGAGAAAACTAGGAGAAACACTCAATCGAGTCTGTAGCTCAGCATTTTTATGATTTCTTGATTAAGGACTTAGTTGATGGTTGGACACTGTGCTAGATAACGAAAGGGAGTAGACGATCAGACTTATGCAAGTATAAATATTGGGGAATTTGCTCGATCATAGTGGAAGTGAGAAGTGCTAACATGAGTTTTTGTTTTAAAAAATAGAGTCCCACAGGTTTCCATATGAAATGGAGCAGGGAATCTTGTAGTGGAAAAAGTGAGAAAAGTGGTCCACGAGAAATGTAGCGAAGACCGCATTAGTTGAAAAAAAAAAGCGAAAAACAATAGAGAATATAAAATGAATAAAGGCGAAAATTATGAAAACTCCTCAAATAGAAGATTTAACTCGAGTGTTATAGACCAAGAAAACTCGTGAGTAGTTGATGGCTTTTGCCTTGATCGAATCTATGTCTTTAAAGTGTGATTTTAATTGTGTTTGGGTTGCGAGTCTTCACATATCATAACTTCAAGATTTTCTAAGTTGCTTGTTAATTTGGTGGCTATGTAAATCAAAGGGACTCCATGAATTTTGAATCGGGTATAGGTTTAATTTAGTTTATGTTGTCATTTATACCTTTGCTTGGAACGTGCAAAGTCTTAGGTTTAGGGGTATTTGATAAGTTGGTTTTTATAGATTTTTTTAGTTTATTTTAATATATTTAATATGGAAAGTCTTTAAAATATATATTTAATTATATTTATTGGTCATTTTAAGGTGAAACGGAGTGCATGTTTGAATCTTGGAAAAAAATATGTGAAATAGTGTACTTACATGCAGTGACCAAATGCCGGAACATCTGCCTCGAGTAACGTATTATGCAGGTGGTGGAGTAGTGACCAGCAGGCCAAGCAACGCTTGGGTAACTCACTTAAGTCACTCGCTTCAGCGTGTATTTGATTTGCCTCGTAACACGTGCTATCACAATCCCCCAAATTGACACACAAACTTATGCGTTAGTTGCTTCCAAAGCTGCCCATCCACGTGGCAGCTCATCATTGGACCATCACACCAAATCAGCGCCACGCATCATAGACCAACTAGTCCATAGTGTCACAAACCAACTATAGCTCATTCGTCTTAGCAACAGTTTGTTCATCCTCGGGATAAGCATATCACCATATCCCACATATTCGCATATTCTCGTGCAATTTTTCTTTCGATGAACCTCGTGCCAAGTGTCGCCACGTAGTTTGTCAAGCAATGTCACACAGCTATCTCCAACCAACCAGTGCTTACCATGTGGCGGTTTTCAGCTCAAATGCTCCAACTGCATGCTGCCACATATACAAAACCAATTTTCACCCTAAAAACAGTCCCTAGATGCTCCTCAGTGCACGTGTTACGAGACCAACCCCCAAAATTAGTTTCTTTCACCTCCAGAGAGCTGTTTTTAGTGATTTTTCATATTAGGAACTAGGACATTCATACGGGGAGTCTACATTGGAGCTGCCACGCATAATTTTTCATACTTAGAGAGTTCAGAGATGATGTTCGGCTAAACCAATCTTCGCCTAGTTCAAATGGGAAACAAGTAGGATTCATGATTCATGGCATATACATGTGAGATCTATGATTTTTATTTAATTTAATTCAATTTCTCTTATTTCATTGTTGTTGATTTTAAGGAATATGATTTAGATCTAGGGTATGTACGTGGCTAGTGCATGCTTTTAGGGGATAACCTATAGTTATTTGGACCGATAGTATCTACGTAATTGTACTTTTAGACTAATAAAGTGAAGAACACTTACCCATTTGTCATAAAAACCTTTCGATTCTTGAGTGTTCAGCAATTGAATCTAGGTTAAACTGAAAGCTGACGCGATTCGGTAATTTAGGATTAATATTCACGTATATCCAAATTATTGTGGTTAGTGTGTCAAACTCGATTGGCGAATGTCTAGGTTTATGCATTAATTAGGGAAGTAGTTAGTGGTGGACGTCCTAGCTATTGAGATTAGGGGAATGAGGAATTTCTTGCGGATGTCGATTTTCTATAGCTAATCTTGGAAAAATTGAATTAATAACTTTTTGGAGTGATTCATGACCATTAAATCTTGATTCTTGCTTGTGGAACTGTAAACTTAGGTGATCTCTCTCATTGATATCATGTTTTTTTGCAAGTTTTTTTTATTTTTGCTAGTTTAGTTAATTATTTCCTTAAACTTCCTTAAAACCCTCCATTTTTAGTTAACTTAGAGTAAAACTCAAGTCCTATGGATTTGACCCCGTATTGACCACTACTACACCTTTGTGGTTGATAACTCGATTGCGGGTTATATTTAGCACGCAAGACACGTAATTAAATTTCAAAATGTGTATAAAAATCACTTGGCAAACTATGAACATATTTTGATGAGATCATGGTGGATAATATTTAAGCCAAAAGTTTAAATGACCTTTTTCAAATTGTTGTATTGTCTTGCAATTAACTCCACTAGGAACGCCATTTAATAAATAATTTTTTAAGAAGAAAAATCAAACTATATAAGAAATAAATTAATTTATGATGTTTCACACATACATTCCTATAATGTCCTCTTGAGGCTATACTTTAGAAACGACTACACTTTGCACTAAACCTTATTTTTTCAAAGTGGTTAATAAAACTCCATATACGATATGGGATAAATAGACCTAATTTGTTTATTCTTGAGATTTGAGGCAACGAGACTTGCATAAGATGCTATGTCACATAGTGTTTGATGCATAAGTAAGTTTTATCTAATTGTAGTTGAACATTATGATACTATTTTATACCATTGAGAACAAATTGTTTGTTACTTAAAATAATGTCTTTCTAAATAACAAGTTTATTTGAAAGATTCTATTGGGAATAAATTAAATCTTGAAATGATCATGAGCCACAAATGAGAAGTTAACCATTTTAGGATACTCAACAAAGTTTTTGAACTAGTTAAGCATACATAAGTAACATATATCTCTTGAAAACTTAGAATAATAAGAAATTGGCTAGAAAAATTTGGAATTTCTTATTATTGATAGTTGTCATATATTTTTGATACTAGATGCCAATGAATAACTTCTTATCAAGAGACATGTCTCGTCTAGATTGGATAAGGGATTAAGTGTTAATGAACTATGAGTTTCAATTCATGTATGTTATTAAAGTTTGGAACTTGATTTACTTGCCTGAAAGTGGTATGACCATTAGAAGTAAATAACTTAAAATGACATGAAAAAAAAAGTGCGTACTTACAAGAATGGTTTATCAAAAAATTTCAATCTAAATCTAGGTGTTGATTATAACAAGATTTGTCACTAGTAGCTAAGCTTAAGTTCTAGAATTCTAATTGTCATTACTTCATAGTTTGACTATACGTTTTGACCAATGAGTGTCAAAATAGCATTTTTTTTTAGCTCCTTAAAGATGTGTATGACCCAACTTAAGGGTTTTGATTATCTTGAGAATTTTAGAAGGTGTGTAAGCTTGAAGGATCAATTTCTAGACTATAATAAGCTTCTCATAGTTGTGTTATTTGTTTTGATCGAATAAATAATTATTTATGTTCATTGAAGAAAAATAAACCTTGTGTATACAAAAAGGTTAGCTGAAGCATAAATATCGAAATCTATATGATGATGATACATTGTTCATTAGAAATGATGTCCTAACCTTGTTGAATGTCAAGTCTTGGTAATGGAAAAGTTTCTTAGTGAAGTTATTCGACAATTATGCCTATATCCTTGTGATATAGATATATAAAGATAGATATAAAAGGCTAATTGGTTTAAATTGGCGTGCTTATATAGAAAAATAAATGAAAAGGTTTCAGTGTACGAGATTCTTAGAAGAATATGTAGTTATGTTTTATTACATAATTCTCTACAATACTTAAATTCTTAGTACAAATGATGAACAAGACAATATAAATATGATTTCATACACAAAAACTATGAGAATCATCACATATGTTATACTTTGAATTCAACTTGATATGTCATATGCTTTGGAAAAAACATATATCTCAAAGGTTCTAGTGAAGATCTTGGATATTTATTGATAACATTTTTAAGTACTTTAGAAGCACTCGAGAAATGCAATTGGATTTGCAGAGGTTTGAAATATATGAGTCTTGCAAATGGTTACAAGATTTGAAATTTCAAGCTAATATAAATGATTAATGATCACAATATGGAAATATGTTAACTTCATAGGAAGTTGTAATGAGTTGAAAATGTTCTAAACTCACTTAAACAAGTTTTACAACAAAAATTGAGTTGTTAACGACATTTGATGCAACCAAAGAAAAGGTTTGGATAATGAGGTTCATGATTGAATTAGGTGTGGTTCCAAGTGTTGGAAACATCACTGGTCTTTATTGTAAAACCAACAAACAAATTTAGGTTATAGGATTTAAGCCACACTAGAGATAATTTGACATTTTGTAGAACATAAATATTTAACAATTAAGCAGATACATATATAAACTACTTCCATTAAGAACGCATTAAGGGCAAACAATATTGTATACATGTTGGATTGGACCTAGTGCAAGTAGGAGATGTTGGGGTATGTGCCCTAGGTCAATTTTGTAAATGTTGTTTAACTATTATAAGTAGGTGCTTGTTTCTTTCATAATAGTATCCATGAATAATTATTGTATTATTGTAAACGTACCTAGTCAGTTATTATTGTGGGAACAATAATAAATTAAGACTAGCATGAGTTTTAATTGATTGTCATGTGATGATTATGTATATATGGATAGAAATCGACATCATTTGTATCTATTGGGAAGAGATGCTGGATCGACCCGTTATGAGAACGCTACATAGTCAATGTCATAAGTGCTTCTCATGATAGTTATATCATTTCTTCTCTTGACTTGAGATTACAACAGATTCTAACATTAGGAGCACATTGATTTGACATACTTAAATATCTTCTTTAACTAGAAAATAATAAAAGTTTTGATTGGTTATTTTTCAACTAATCTTTAGATACCTTGCTATCAAGATGGAATTTATCCATCTTTTTTTAAAGAAAGATATCTATTGGGCTCCTCGATATGTTAGACTGATAAATGACCATGTCGAATTGATTGGATCATTATTACTTGACAATTTCAGTCTACTCAGAGATCGAGAATAGTAGATTGAACTATAAGGGTGACATTGCATGTCTTAAGTTCAATTACAAGATATCGCATGACAAAGGGATATGATATACCTAGTCTATTAGGTTGTATCGATTTATTGATCTTCGTGCAACTTAGGTAGTCATAATATATTGCTAGAGGCCTTTTATGATTAATGTGGCGAAAAGGGTCTCGGTTCACATTCAACTTTATATGCACTTATTGGGTCATAAAAAAAGAACGAATTTGCGCGATTGAATATTGTCTATGTTGATGAATTTTATTTGATAAAACTCATTTTGAAGATTCTCAGCAATTGTCCTAGTTTTACTAGGACTAGAAACTTTCCTAAATTTCTAGCGCGACTAGATATTTTGTCTCTTCTTAAATATTAATTTGAATATGACTCTAATAAGAATTGTAGTATGACTTTAATTCTTATTTGAGTTTTAGATTAATTATAGCTCTTGTTGGATTAGTAATTATAGATTATCTATGACTCTATCCTTTTTAGAGTTGGACTTTATCTAAGACTCTATTTGAAGTGTACTAGGTTATGGAGTTCTTTGACAACTCGACCTATTGTACTATAAATAAAAAATTTAGGTCACGATTGTTGTAGTTATTTTTCTATAGAGTTTTTGTGAGAACTTTTGACTTAGAACGTTTAGGGCTAGCACTCCAGATCGTGATCATTCGTTCTTGTGTAGATTTCTGATAGAGGACATTTGTCTCTAGTAGTGACTTGAAGGAATCGGTTAACACAAAACAAGGAAGACATGAAATTGTTTTTGTTAAGGTATGATTTTTCTCTACTGATAAATCAATTTAATGGAATCGATAGGATCTTGGTTTGGGGATATTAGAGCATGTTTCAAAAACTTATGTTGCGCTTAATCCTTGAACCAACATGCATTATAAGATTTAAAGGCATTGATTATTTCTCCTGTCCCTTCATCTACATTGTCATCGTCATGTAAGTCCTCTATCACTTTTTCAAGTTTTCCTTACTTTTCATTTCTAAAGGTTTTATCTATTATAAGATCTTGCATATCTATGGTGCATATTAATAAAACATCTAAAGGATATCTTATAGCGTCATGGATGTTAAAATTTACTATTTCATTATCTACTTTCATTGTTATAGTTCAATTAGAAACATCTGTTTTGGCTTTTGCTGTTGTTAAGAATGAGCACCCTAAGATAAGAAACGTTTTATAAGAGAAGTAATCTTCTTTCATGTCTATGACATAAGAATCAGTTGGGAAAAGTAAGTCATTAACCCTAACGAGTCCATCCTCCAATACTCCTACAGGTTGTACAGTATATCTATTTGATAATTGTACTACTATACTTGTTTCTTCTAAAAGTACATTTGTCATTTGCAAATATATTGACATAGGCATACGGTTGATCGAGGCCCCTATATCACATATTGCTTTAGATATCCCTATATTTTTATTGTGCATGGAACAAAAAACATTCTACGACCCGAACATTTAGGGGGCAATTTGTTTTAGATTATTGCTAACACATGTTCTCTTAGGATTACTCTTTCATTAGGTTTAATTTTATTAGTGCATATGTCTTTATTAATTTTTTTATATTTAAGTATGTTTTGTATGTCTTCGAAAAAAGGTATGTTTAATACCACTTTCTTTATAGAGTTTGAAAATTCTTTTTCTTAATTTCTTGACGTTCTTATTACTTTCTAAACAATGGGAAAATGGTGGTCTTACTATACTTGGTTTATTCTTTTTGAAATCGTTTTCCTTTCGAATTTTATAATTATTCAATTCTATTTTATTCTAATCCAGTCTCTAATTCTTTTGTAGGAACTAGTTGTTATGGCATCATTGGTCCCTTCATTTGTTTGCTGGTTCTCAAAGTTATCATTTTTGCATATGAATTAGAAAAAGGCTAAGACCGTAATTTGCGTTGGTTAACCCATGAAATCATTGCATTGCTATTTGGCTTAGTTGAATTTTTAGTTCAACTATATCATCTTGTAGGACTTGAATATTTATATCTTAATGCAAGCAGACCAAATATTGCTTTTAGTGTTGGTGTGTGCTCGCTATATGGCATGTCAAAAAGAGTCTCATTTGGTTGCTTTAAAAAGGATTTTGCGCTATGTGCACAAAACAACTTACTTTGGTATAATATTTACTAAGGGCAGTGCCAGTGACTTAATCGGGTATGTGATGTTGATTGGGCTGGAAATAATGATGATGGAAATAGTACAACTAGTAGTTGTTACATATGGGTTCTAATCTTGTTGCTTGGAACATCAAGAAATAAAACTACATTTCGCTATGTACTATTGAAGTCGACTATATTGCTGCAAGTAGTTGTTGTACATAGTTAATATGGATGCAGCAAATGCTCAAAGATCATGGTATTAGGTTATTTAGTTAACAGTCTACTATGATAATAAAAATTCCATTGATATTTCATAAAATCTCATTCTACACTTTAGGATGAAACATATTGATATCCATCATCATTATATGAGGGATATAATGGAAAGAGGTTAAAATAGTATTAATTCAGCTTGTTCCTACTTAAAATTGAGCTAGTTGATATTTTTACAAAGGTTATTGACACATACTTTTAAGAGATTACGCATCAGTGTTTGCTCTCGCTAGCATAGGTCCTCACTGCAACCTGACATTTATGTACATACAAAAATATACTTTTATGTTTGACATCTTATTGCAAGCTGCTTTTGTGTTTGACTAATAAACTGCCACTTATGTTTCACTGCAATACAAGTCGCTCCTAGTAAGTCTGCTATATAAACTAGCCATTACACTTGGTGAAGGGGAGTAAATTCTATTCCACTAGACACAGCGGATTAAATCTTAGAGGATTCAAGGGAGTGTTGATTCTAAATTAGGTTTATCCTTGCTGATTTTGTGACATTATCTTGTTCCCACAAATTAGACTTCCCAATTCATACTCTTCTCTCTCGCTGTGACCTCAGTTTCGTCTCTACCTTTTTCATATCTTTCTTACTTTGAGTTACTACAGGAATGTCTCAATCATCTTTTTCGACCATTCACGGTGACTCTACTGCAACGACTAATCTTTCAATGTTAAAAACGATGGGCTTAATACTATCATACTCCATCCAATAAACTTTATATCGAAATGTTGTCAAATCCTCGAATTGTTGCAGTGAGCACTAGGGTTAAATCGAGGAGTGTCTGCCGAAGGCAATATGCTGGACAATTTAGCTCTGCCAAGAAAGCCAAAACTGCTGCCAAGGGAAAGAAGAAAGTTGATGGTGACAAGGTTTCCTTAGACTCATTCGAAAGGATTCTTGATGAAGCCGAAGCTATCAACAATGCTTCTGACCATACAAAATTGTTTTCATCTCACAATACTTTGGTGTACCTACTCCATCAACATTTGTTCATTTATGTTCACTGGAATGTGCAAAGAAATTCAAAGATACGATGGAAAGAAAATACTTGTATGAGCAATCGATTAATGTGTCATATTTTCATGAAACTTGCTTACACAACTTGTTGGTATAGTCTGGTATTTAGGATATGGTAAATCATGAAGGCTTTTACAACTACAACATAGTCAAGAAATTCTATAACAATCTTCCTGACTATTTTAGGGATGTTGCGCTGACAAAGTTTTTCTCCGTAGGTACTATATTTCATTTAGTCCTGCCTCAATGAACTTCATGCTAAGACTTACTAGATTAGAGACGCTTGCTAAAAAGCTGGGTCTGAACTCGAGCTTGATGATTATTTCTATAAGTTGATGGGAATGATAATTAAAACATGACCCTTTGACAACATTTTTGGCCCTCCTGCTACTAAGAAAAATTGCAAGGCTTACATGCTATGGAAGGTCTTGATTACAAGTGTAGTGGTAATTCTTACTAGACTCTACGTGTTTAAAGAGAGAGTGCTATTACTATATGCCTTGCCTTGGAGAAGAAGGTAAATGTCGAGAAAGAAACCTATGACTCTATGGTGCGCTTAGAAAATACTTTGTAATTGATCAAAAAATGACAAAGTTGGGAAGAAGTTCAACTTTTTATCTGTCATGCTTCCTAACTTTAATGTTTGGACAATACTTTTTCATTGAACATAACAATGACAAGTTGGAACACTACTAAATAAATGTTGATTAGCAACGAAAACTTTTGTTGCTGATCAGCATAAATCCTATTTTAAATCCGGTTTTGCAATTGATTAGAGACGAAATACATTTCGTTTCTAAAATCATAGCCGCTAATTATTTAGAGATGGAAATAAGGTTCCATTGCTGAGTCCAGACGAATCAAAGATGGATTAAAAACGGACCAGAGACTAACATTTCTCCAAGGTGAATGCTTTGGCTTGTAGTCCGTCTCTAATTGGTTTCTGATTAAAGATGGATCAGAGACATATTAGAGATGGACGTTAAACTTTTTTCAGTTTCAAGGTTCAATTTTGATGCCATTTCGTCGCTAATTAATAACAGATTAGCAATGAAATTCATGAATTTCTTTGCTAATTAGTCTTTATTCCGTTCCTTCACCTTGTTTACCCAGTTTATGGGTTAAATTCCAATGCTACTCCGTCGCAAATTAGAGATGGGTGAAAAATGAAATTCATAAATTTCGTTGCTAATCCATCTCTATTCCATTCCAACACCTCATTTGCGCAGTTTTTGGGCTAAATTCTCATGCTATTTTGTCACAAATTAGAGATGGATTAGCATCAGAATCCAAGAATTTCATTGCTAATATGTCTTTATTTTGTTTCTACACCCATAACTTTTTTTAAAATAAAATACTAAAATCAAAATTGTTCTCTAAAACACCAAAACTTGAAAACAAACACAATTGGACTTGCTCCATAAAATTTAAAATACATACAATAATCAACAATATATATCAACAACAAAGATTCAAATGAGAAAAAAAACACACTTTGAAAATAGAAAAAGATTTACATATCCATAAAAGTAGTAAAGCATAATAGATATAAAAGATACATAAGTATCCATAAGAGAACTACCAATCAAGAAGTTCTACAACAACCATAAAATTCCTAGGTATCTTAAAGCTGCTCATCCATTGTAACTTATTCCTCTAAATATCCAAAAAAAGAACTACCAATCAAAAAATTCTATAAACAACCATAAAAGGTATCTAAGTATACCCAAACTGATTATCCCCTACACCCTACTCCTTAAATATCTACAAAAAAGAACTATCAATTCAAAAGTTATGCAAACAACCATAAAAAATATTTAAGTATCCCTAAGCTGCTCAACCCTCGAAACCAATCTTTTATCTCCCGATCAACATTGTCATTTCATGTGGTGGATCATCGGGATTCATCTTCACCTATTGCTATTCATGAGGTGGTGGTGGTGGCGACGGCTAAGATAGGTCCACTCTATCCATGGTCATCCCAAACAACCTCTTCATAAATGCCATGACCTATCTTAATTGCTTAACAACATTAACGAACTCCGTGAGTAGCACCATTGGCGGCATTGGAGATGTGCTAGCTTTAGGATCTACATATCTTCTCTTCTTTGTCCCTAGCGACCCGCGACAACAAACACGCCCTTTGGGATAGTAACCTACCACATTGTATTACATTACCGAATCATCCATCGACTAGTTTGGTGTAGCTTGTATGAGGTTCTAACGTGTGATCTCGAGCAAAGCCTACATTGATCAACAATAAACAACTAAAACAATATATTTTTAAGCAAAGCTACTACAATATAGCTCGTATTTTGATACTTACATAGAGATGCTCTAATCTAGTATCGATGAATATCACCCAGTTGTGATTTATAGTGTGGAGATGCAAGTACAAGTCATTAACAGTAGGAGTCCTCTCAAATGTACGAGTCTGCACACTAAAGTTATAAGCAAATATGATATTAAATTAAAGCTTTATTATTAATCATGCTTTACTATAAAAAACATTTACCAATCTTTCATTGGTTGTCCAAAAGACACCAAGCCGCCATCGTGTTTCGAGATCCAGTCCCAGGTCTTTCTACCTCAGTGTTCCTATATAAAGATGCCTACCTAGAGCTAGCAAGAAAGTCTTTGCTCTCCCAGTATTCTAAGTATCTCCACCATGCCTCATCTATAACAAAGTCTAACTGGACACGTTTCTTCTTCAAGTTATGCATCAATGTCGTGTACATGATGCCTACATGCGTGCCATACGCTGGACGGATGAGATCCTCATGAATCGCGTCATACCATAAAAAATATACCTATAAAATGGCATTTGAAATTGTTATTAGAAGGAAAAAAATATATAATAATAAATCCTAAGACATTTTTTTCCTACTTACCTACCATTGGCTCTAATGGTGGTCCTTGTGATGATCGGATACCGACTTCCAAAAGTACTGTTCTTGAATCATCCACCATTTGAAAACTTTTGTCATCCTCTGTGCACAATCATGAGAAGGATGCAATTACCTTTGTATCTATAAAATGCAAAAGTAAAAAAAGTTCATCATTTACATAGATACTTAGAAATCAGTTGATTAGTCAAATTCAAAATTACATATTATATGCGATCAGTTTGATCAGGATCCTATGCACATGGGGGGGCCGCCCCTCGCCTTTAATCCGTTCACGGGGCGCTTGCAATGTGCAAGCCTCCGTTTCCCTCACAGCATGTTGTTGGTGATGCAGTGGTTGGAGGCGCATGCATCGTTGGTGTAGGAGTGCCACGTATCGATGGTGTCATCGATGGTGACTGCGATGGGTGGTATGGTATGATTTTAGACGATGATTTCGATGGCACAAGCGATGTTGACAGTATGGAAGGCGAAGGTGATGCAGAATGTAACTCTTAATCTAGTGAACGAGAAACCAAAATTGATAAGTTACAAATTGTCTCACAACCTTTACCACCATGACCTCCTCGATACCCTCGTATGTCGATCCATGAGGTCAAGTCGGTATACCAATTCCTATGGTCTGCGCTGCACCTTTTTTGACTGGACGAGGGCACCCTAAAGGTATCCCTCAACCGGCTCGAGGTACAATGCAACCTTGCTTTGGGGGCTAATCATCACTGCAAGCCATGAAACCTAAATAAAAACAATCATAAACAATTGTAAGTAAATGTTTACAAAAGTAACGTAACGTCGATCAAACACTTGCATAAAATAGACATACGTCACTCACTGTCATCCGTTTCAAATTCAATCTCATGACTAGAAGTTGAGGCTTATTCTTATGAATATTCCCCACTACCAATAATGAAGTGATTGTTTTCTTCGTGTTAGACCCAATTAGGCAATGACTCAGGTCCCATTTAGATTACTTAAGAAGTTGAAATCTGAATTGCATCGTTGATGACATACGTGGTGTTTTCACCATCTTGGAATGCAATCTTTGCTGAGCCTTGGTCATTATCTTCTTTTCTCGTTCCCTCATCGGTGAGTTTTGGTTGATAGCAAAAAATTGCTAGCCATTCTTTTCACTTATTCCTCAAAAAAGGGTAAAAAATGTAGTACACCTGAGTGGCTTACATTGCAAGGACAAATCGCTCATAGTTTTTATATAATCGACTTTGGTGAACCTATACCAATTTAAGTATTAGGAGAATCCTCACACTATGATTTAGTGTAGGGTTAAACCATTCACATATACAACACGACGTGACTAAGGCTAGTATATTCAACCTCCACAGCCTTTTTTAGTTGTCCATAATAGTCGTGGGAAACATTAGCATAGTTAGAGCCCTTTACCATGACACCGATGTTCTACATCAGTCTATTAGCGGTAAGTTTTAGTTTGGAACTTATACCCATTCGCTAGGTATCCAAAGTACACATTAGAAGATCGACTAGGACCAATCAAAAGATCAACAAGTGTTTCATCTTTGATGGGATCTTGGGCCTATTCGTGATAACTTATAAAGTGAAGATATATTATTAAAGAAAAAAATGAAGAGGTGAACTACAATCGTAATAACATTACATATGTTTGAAACTAAATGGGGTTGTTGTGTTCCAGACTAGTATCGACGTTGGACTTTCCCTTTTCTTGAGTAATTTCATCAATAAAGATCATATAAGAAACAAACACATTAGTATCATGTATGGGAAAAAGAAAAATCATGAATGTATGAAACTCTTGAATGAAAGTGAGTGACGATCTCTAGATAGTGAGTGACGATTTACGGATAATTGAGTATTTCGTACTAATAAGCAGCATTATATTTCTGCTTTGTTAGGTACCACACCTTTAACTTACCTAATGGTCATCTAGGATAAGTAAGAATTGAGAAGTTGCCTACAAAATGCGGTGTGGGTCCTATACCACCATCGTTGCTGCATTGCACTTTTTCTTTCAACTTAAAGACGTGATCTTCAAAGTAGCAACAATAAAATGATGTCACTTCTTCAACGAGATAAGCATTGAATATAGAGCCCTCAACCTTTATTTTGTTCGAATGTTGTTTTTCAAATGTTTGAGGTACCCATAAAAGTTTAGTTAATGGTAATTTAACACTTTATCGGATGAAAAACCAACTTCAAGAACTAGAGATATTACCTATAGAATGAATACACCCATCGAAATTGAACCGAGCCAACAAGACGGGCCTTGTGCACCAAGTGGATTGGTAGGTGTTCAGTAGAGTCAAAGAAGCTTGAAGGGAATATTTTCTCCAACTTATAAATAACTTTAGATATTAAAAACTCTAAGACCTACATATTTTTAAGAGTGATGTTTTTCGCAGTTAATGATTGAAAAACAAAACTCAACTCGTTAATTGTAACCCAAATCATCTTTGGGAGGTGTTCTCTAAATACAATTGGTATCAATTGTTACATAAAAACATGTCAATCATGACTCTTCATGTCGAACATTCGCCTAAGATTCAAATCATAACCATCAGGAAAGCACAACTTTTCAACCCACCCACTAGCCCAATTTTTGCTTTGTTGAGTTATTGAAAGCATAGCATCAAAATACATAAGTATTTGTTGCCAGATTAATAGGAAGAGATGGTCGATGACAATATTAACATATATCTAGCCTCGATTTCACATTGTCCTTACTTTTGCCCGGTACACTCATAAAAATGTCAAATATGTTGTCAAAAATATTTTTCTCGATTTGCATGACGTCTAAGTTGTGTCTGATCAAGTTTATCTTCTAATATTACAAGTCCCAAAAAATGCTTCTTTTTCTCTATCCTGAAGTCTTAATTGTCCTCATATTCATAGAATAACCTTTGATTTTTGTCACCTTTATCAAGCCCAATGATTCAATTTCTATCAAAATTTATATACCATATAGCAAGCAATGGTTTGTCATTTAGTATGATTTTGCTTCTAAGGAAACCTTTTTGTCTCTACGGAAACCTTTTTGTCTTTCCTAAATGGAGAGTTCTTCAATAAAAAATGATGGTGGCACTCAAACCACGATGTCTTTCCACCACTTTGTAATTGAAAGACATTTGTATCCTCCATACAATACTGATAAACCGTCTTACCGTAAGTGCTCTAATCAGATAAGATGCTATATGCTGGAAAATCACTTATAGTCCATAAAAGGGCGATTCACATGAGGAAATTTGTTTTTTATGGAAACATCGTAAGCAATCACCCTATTATTCATAAATCTTGCAACTCTTTTACAAGCTGTTAAGGGAAGATGCCAATTTTTTATTTTGGGTTAGTCGATCTTAGAACGATAGCCATTAAGAACTTGAACTCAAATCTCATGCACATCGATGATGGAAGGTTATACGAAGTTAGAATTATATACTACAAAGAGTATAGTTTACTTAAAATCTCAAAAACTTGAAATCCATTAATGCATAACCCTAAATGAACATTCCGAACCTCAGCGGTGAAGTCCCTGTTGACCTCATCGAAATGCCTCCATGCAATTGAATCAAAATAGTATTGCATACCATCTTCCAGCGAGGAATTCTCTCCGTCCCACCGCATAAATTTTCCAATTGGTTCAGATGCGTACATGCGTTGCAAGCGAGGGCCGAAAGGGAAATAGCATATTTTATGGCAATGTCTTTTTTGTGTTCCTTCCATGACCTCAAATTTTATGCAATGTAGTGTGATTTCCCAGAGAATTTGCATGATGTAAATGTAGACTCCTCTCCCCAATAAATCATACATTGGTCCTCGCAACAATCTATTTTCTTAACTTGAAGACCAAAAACTCGCATTAGCTTTTGATGGCGTAAAATTTTCTACCAATGAATTGTTAGTTGGCAAACAACCCTTCATGAATTTTATGATTTCATTGTACCATCGCTCAGAGATGTGATGTTTTGATTTGATGGCAAGCAAGTTGGCAATTGCAGAAAACTTTTTCATGGTTTCGTATCCCGACCATAATTGTTTGCTATTAGCCTCAATCATATCATATAGTTGGCGTGCTATAGGGTTTAGTAAATCTTCTATGTGATTCCAATCAAAACTTGTAACTACGACATTGTGTAGCATCTCCTAATAAGTTTTCATCTCAAAACCTCCCACATCGACATCATCGATATAGTTCTCGAATTCGTAGATGTTTGGCGACTCCTGACCTTTATTTTCCTCGTGTTAATACCAACAGAGATATCTCAAAACGAATCCATACCTACATATATGGTACTCAACCGTGTCGACATCCAGGTACGGTACAAGTCAACATTTGTTAAATTAAGAAGCTTCGTAATTTAGAGCTTAAGTTGGAGTACCCTACAGACTCTTATTAAATTAGTCATGGTCAAGTAGAAGTATTTTTCTTACTGTTTAATTTCTATCATTGTAATCTAGGGATTGGTTCTTCAACATTAAGTTCCATTGATGGCAAGCTTAAACTATTGTTATTGTTTATTCTAATACACAACTCTCACTATTAGAATTGAAACATAAAGTGCAATGACACTACTTAAAATGGGATTGTCAAAAAGTACTTTCATTACGATGGACAATATGCATTAAGAATATCAATATCATGTAGAAAACAACACACCATCATACTAAGCATATATTTACCAACTTCACATCTATAACTCAAAAATTATGGAAATGGTGGTCTTTTATATATATATATATATATATATATATATATATATATCAATTAATTTCCACTAAAGCACATGAAAACTCATGTTGAACAAAAATGAGTTTACTTGCAAACTGTGAGCACTTCTTCAATCAATTCAAATACAACAAATGCACTTACAACACCATGTCAAGAAGTCATGAAGTCAATAAAACAATAAATAAGAACAATAGCCATTAAATTAACGTCAAAGACTTTAACAATAATGAGAATCAACAAAAATTAGATGTTAAGCCATTAACATATTCTCATAGAGATATTCTTAAACACCACAAACGAAAAATCAAAACCTAACAAAAAACCAATTCCCAATTCATGAATCATGATACACAACTTTAAAGAGATAGTTAGAGAGAGAAAGCTAAGGTTAGTAGTAGACTGACCTCAAAACGCTCGAGGACTAGGTCGGGGAAGGGGCGTAGGTTAGAGAAGTTAAAGATGTTGAGAAGGGTGGGGGACTAGTGAGAGAGAGAAATGAAGGTGCTCTAACCTCATTATGTTGACAATCAAATACCACCCATTTTCAACTTCATGGAGCTCCTAATAATAAGTTTCCTTGATCCTGTAGCATTGAAAACCAAAGGCAAGGTTATTATGATAAAAATCATTGCTAAAAAAATAGATGTGATTTAAGTATTGTGAGATTTGCAGGGAAAGTTGTGTTATTTACTTTCCTTTCCCGAATCATTCCTGACTAAATATTGTGTGTTTATTCTACTAGAATTTTAGAATTCACTATCTTTGAATGATTACTTCTTTTGTATATTAACAAAAGAGAATCTACTAGATTTTTTGAAGGTTTACTAACCATTCCATATTTGCATTGTTGAATTAATTAGTTATTTTTTGTTTGGTAATGTTCGAGAAAAAATTAATTATTCCTATGGAGTATGGAGCATTAACATGAATGCCAAATAATGAGAATTATAAGAGGAATGCAAAACTTGAATATGGCCTTTATCTTAGAATCATATTCATATAAGGTTGTTTTGATTGTAAATCGGAACAAATCAAACTTTTATTAGTTAGTCGTACCTTGTAAAAGTTTAAAGAGGAGAGACTATAGACCTAACCATATATTGCATCCACAAATTCATAAGTTTTGGTTAAAGTTAGTAACTTTAGAAATATTGTAAATACATTGTTACTTTATGTTACATCCTTATTAAAATAGTAGACATTATTGTTTCCATAGATACAGTGAAAATACAGGCATCGGACACTACAACACCAATAATATAAGACACTTAGCATTGGAGTTTAATTATGCAAAGTCTAATGCAATGAAAAGAATTCAACAAAACTACAATAGTCCATGGAAATATAAATACATCATTTAAGTGCAAGTAACATCTAAGTGTTATCAAGGAACAGTAAAAAAACATGTCGTATATAATATATTTCATGTCCTTTCTAGTTTCGTGCATGATTTTAAGTTTTTTCAAGTTCAATTTTAGTGTTTTGGGTCTCTTCTAGATATTATTTGGCATTTCCTTGATAATTAGTTAGTGGTCATTCCACATACTTGAAATTAAAAAAAAAATGTACACTTTCCTTTGCATGTAATTATTAGAGACTTTCAATGTAAAATCTTACGTAAGAAAGTTTGGAGATGCTCAAAGAAATCTCATAAAAATGATACCTTAGAATCTCAGGAGTTTAGATTGAGAGAAAGCATTTCAAAAAACAACAACAAACATAAAAACTAGGAATCATTTTGGTTTTAGATGTGAAAATTTCCCATATAGAACTCGCTAAGTTTACAAGGACGTCAAATGTTAGTCTAATCAACCTTGTTTCAAAGCAATCTTGAACCAAATAGATGGCAATACTTCAGCATAAAAAAATAAAGACATATCATGGAAAGATCATAAAACAAAAATCAACTCATATCCTAACAACCAATGGAAGGGGGTCACCGAAATACTTGCAACATTATGAGGCACAAAAGAAAACCTCAAAGAGGGAAGCATCAAAGCTGTAAATAGCTTGAAAGGAAGAAAAAGAGAGATGGATAGAACAACCATTATTTAAAGATTTGATAAAAATAGATATAGGAATAGAAACATTAGAGTTGGGATCGGCTATGTAGCTCACATAGTATTCTACATAGGTGGGATTTTCTAATTAATAAACCTATTAGAAAAAAAAACGATAATCATATACGAAACATGAACTAATCCATAGTTTCTATTTTGAACTGTATTTGAGAATTTATGTCATTTCTTCACTCTCATGATGAAGCCTAAAAAACCTAAAAATATTTCTTTGCAAAAGCTAGGCAATTAATGTAATCACCATTTAGACATGTCTCTCAGTCTTTAGCCTATTCATTTTGCTGATCAACAATCAATTTATAAACAGAGGCTTTGTTTAGTTTAATAAGAAACATATATTGCTTTGTATTAGTAAAAAGGTTCACAAAGACAAAGCTATTATATGCATGTGATAGAACCCGTAGCTCATTCAATTCATTTGAGAAGAAGAACAAGGGACAAAATAAGTAAAGAATAATAAAAACAAGAAATAATCCTATCTCTTTGCCCAAATCACTCAAGAGAGTGCCCAAATACAATTCAAATTCCAAGACGTCTACTCCAACTAAGTCACCCATATTTATAATGTTCCCCCTCTAACTAATTCTATGGATTTCACTGCAATGTTTTGAGCTCAATCTAATTTTGATATAACTGAAACTATCTGAATAGAGTCCTCATGTTACATAAACAAAATTTTCACTATTCAAGTGCACCAATAATTAAATTATTTGTAAATATAACAACAAAGAAAAGTTAGTTGCACCAATCAACTGTCTGCTTAAAGATTATGTTATCACAATTCCTATTTACATGTTTGTCGTCATCTTTTCTTCCCTACTAGTATTGTATTAATCATGAAACTTAGTACAGTACAAATTGCACTTGTAAATGTATTTGAAAAATAGAGAACATAATACAATCCTTAAATAATTCACACATAACCAGTGTCGCATAGAAAAAAATGAATGCCTTTCGCAATTACTAAAAAGTAAATATGCCTTTTAAATTATGTACAAGTCTTTCTTTTAGTTCAAAAGAAATGAAAATGTAAATGAGCCTTAACAACAACAACAACACAAACTGATAAAAAACCTGCATATCTCTAACAAATCTAAGTTCTCATCCAATTGTATTAATTTGTTTCAAACTATAATGCATAGTTTCTCATAATTGATCACATTTCTTTTAAACAAACTGGAACGCTAGCTATACCACAGAGAAGCAATCAACCATCAATAGATTCAATATCTTTATTTTAAATGGCTCTAATAAACTAATCTACAAATAACCACAATTACCTATAACAACATATCCACTATGTATACCAAAATTGCTATTTAACATATCCAAAAAAACTAAAACTATAAGTGAAGAAGCTATGAGGGCAAATAAATTAGTAAAAAAAGGAACTTAGGAGATCAAGTGATGTATCTATATGACCATGAAGTTTGGCCAAAATAAAATCACAAATTGAATCAAGTTTAATATTCCCTCAAGTCTGGCGATCCCGATAACACTACCAGCCCTTTCGTTCTCTTTTCTTCTTGACTCTTCGATGGATGATTCAATAGAGACAAAAGAGAGGCAGTGATGATGTTCTAGAGAGAAAAAGAAACAAAATTGTAGAGAATACTTGGTCGAGATGGAGAGTCATAAGAGAGAGACAAACAAAACCTCAATCACACACAAAAAGAACTCAAACTCTTCCATCCAGATGTAAAGGAAAAATAAAGGGAAAAGGTACCTTGGAATAAAACCCAACAGCATAAATCTTCCCCAATAGGAAACACAAGAGTTAAGTTAGTTAGTAGTTGCTGCAATCAAGATGGTAAACCTGACTAAGCAGGACGTTCGAGAGTAGATGTAACTTAGAGAAAGACTACAATGCAAATTCTAGTGTAGATTACAGTATCAAAGTCAATGTCGAAGATGAAGACATACTGAAGTCGAAGCAGGAATTGAATATAACTCGGATGCTAAAATAGAGCAACTATCAGTATTAATCTACAACCATTAATAACTTTGATAGTGCAAGCAAATAACTTTGATATGGATTACAAATAAAAAATCCAAAAGAAAGGTGCATAAAGGACTAAAATTTATATAAAAAAATGAAGATTCTTGAAGGAATAGAAGACTCAGTTGTTGAACATTAGGTTACTCCAATAGGAATTACAGTTGGAGATCAATGAGGTTTTCCGAGATGTATTGTATTTAGGGCTAAATTCCTAACTAAGGTAGATAAACTGATTCTATAAATACTAAATATCGCTATTATGTGGATCATCATTTTTTACTTAAGTTTTTTTAGAACGCATTATAATGCTTGTACACATTATAAATTTGATTAATTGATCGTTTAGGTTAAGCCTTTGTAGAGGAAAACATCCAAGTCTTACTACGATATCAATTATGTATTTAGATTTGATGTTTTATCTCCTTAGTTCCACTGTTTACTAAAACTTTAACAAATTGATTATAATGTTTTAGATGTGCATTGATTAGAATTTGTATTTGATTCTATGCGTAACATCTTGATCACATGTTTATTGATCAAGATGTTCATAGAATTATGCATATAATCAAACATAAATTCTAATCATTGCACATACATAAGAAAGATGGTGGAAGTTGATAAGGGAAGCATAATAATTCACTTCTCGGGTGAAGTTGTGAACTAAGAATTAGCTTAATATAAAAATATAACTTAATTTACATTTTGCTTTATTGAATAGATTAGTTATAGTTTCAATTGAACAAAAAGAAACCTTCTAAACAATATGGTGAACTTGACTAAGTAACTGTGGCCATATACACCTTTCCTTGAGGAACGATATCCATAATCAACCTTTGTTGATCACATTATTACTACAATTAACACATTATACTTGCCGTTATGATCAAGTTTTTACTTTTGTTACCGGGGATAAGTAGCCACAATTAGTTTAGTTTACATAATTATAAAGAATTTATTTTCATCAATTTACTTTTCAGTTTATAAAAAAATTAAAAATAAAGAGTATAGTTTCTAATTTGACATGCTACACATGGTTTTTTCGTGTTTTCTTTCTTAGTGAACAAGTAGTGCATGTGTAGTTAAGGTGATAAGGAATTAATGCTTTATGAACCACAAATTGACATAACAAGTAAAGGTAAAAAAAAAAGAAAAAAAGAAAGAAAAGGACTAAGATGGTGGATGATCAAGCGAAAAACTGGAACCAAAATCAGGAACGAGGTAATTACCAACCTGAAGGTGATCTAGTAGTGCAAGACAGAGAAAGAGGACAAGATGACTTCGAGATTACAACAAACCAAAAATGCGAGAGACATACAATGGAGTGAGGAGGTTTCCAACATAGTGCAGAATAGCCCAATCAAAGGGTTAGCAAGCGAGGATTCAGTTTGCAAAGGTGGAGGACTTTTTAGAGAAGTGTTGTACTATTCCCATTATCTGAGTAATGAAAGAAGTAATTAGGATGAGACTTTTCACATTCTCATTGGGTAGAAAAGCCAAATCATGGTTTCAAGGATTGAATGCAGAAAACGTGACTTTATAGGCATATCAATGAGAGTTTCTTAGACAAATTATTTCCCCGGTAAAATCCAATGAAAGGAAATTGGAGATAAACCAATTCAAGCGAGATGATACCGAGCCCTTTGGTGAGGCTTGGAGAGATTTAAAGAAATACTGAGAAAATGTCCAAGACATGGATATGTTAAATGGGTGCAATTTCAAATATTATACTCTAGAAAGAATCATAGCATAATGACATTAGGTTCTCTACTACCTAAGACTGAACATGGAGCACTAGGTCTTCTAGATCTTATGTCTTAGACTTCCATAGTAGGAACTTGTTCCACACTTAGAAAATTTGCATGCGTTTTTTAGGTTGATTCATAAGCAAGAATCATGACACAATTATCTGAATTGAGTAATCATATAGCAAAGCTACAAATGGGACAATAAAGTCCACAAGTGCGAGCAATTAAACAACCCATTATTCACCTAGCAATGGTGGTTAACCCATTAGATATGCAACAAGGGATGGAGTTCGAAGATTTCAACTTCATGAATAATCAGAATTATGTAAACAACTTCAGGCATGATGAATGTTTCCTTAAAGTTATTATCAAGAATACAACAACTCAAACTTTTAATATGGAAACCATAATAATGCATTGAAGCTACCGCCAAGTTTTGATCCACAAGTCCAGTTAATTGAGAGATACTTGCAAGCCATGGACATCAATATTGGAAAACATCATGAGAGGTATGAGAAAGAGATGGATAATGTGAAGCAAACTCTTAAGCGAATGAATGAAAAAAGAAAATCGTACTAGTCTCGATCTTTAGGTAAACTGAAAAACATCCAAGGGACATTGATCATATCAATTCATATGAACTTGGCCATTATCAGTCTATCTTATCGAGGGATCCGGTGATATCTCTTTCTATATGAGAGAGACAAATTTTATCTTGATTACACACCTTCACATATTATTCACACAATAACCAATCATAATCTTTATAATATTTTGGTTAAAGACAACATTTGATTATGTCAATTTGTCATGCTCCTAATTTTAAAGTCAATGGTAATTTCAAGTCGAATGACTAAATGATATACCTATCATGAGTAACACTTATGACTTAATCCATGTGGTGTTCTCATAGCGAGTCGGTCCAGTACTTTATTCCCTAACAAGTACTCATGATTTTGATTCATATCCCTATACGCATAATCATCACATGACCGTCAATCAAGATTCACACTAGTCTTAATTCATTATAGTTCCCAGTACAATGATCGACTAGGGACATTTATGATATTTCAATAAATACCTATAGATCTTACTATAAGGTAAAAATGCAATCACTTATAATAAAATAGAAAATAAAACCACCATTTTATTAACTAAAACTATAAGATAAACAATGTTTGTAGATTGACCTAGGGCACATGCCCTAACATCTCCCACTTGCACTAGGGCCAATCATTCATGTATCTAATACTTAATGACCTTACATGACCATCATGTTTCACTTGAGGAAGAGCATTCGTCAAAGGATTTGCAACATTATTTTTAGTAGGAACTCTACAAATCTTCACGTCTCTCCTCTCAAGGATTTCTCAAATGAAATGAAAACGTATAAGTATATGTTTGGATCGGTGGTGTGATCTTAGTTCTTTGACCTGTGTTATCGCTCCGTTGTTTTCACAATAGAAGCAAATAGGGTTAGCTATACTCGGAACCGCACCAAGTTCTGAGATGAACTTTTTTATCCAAATTGCCTCTATAGTTGCATCAAACACTATAATATATTCAGCTTCTATTGTAGAATTTGCGACACTTTCTTGCTTCGAACTTTTGAAGCTCACTGTGACTCCATTTAAAGTAAACACATATCCTGACTGCGATCTGAAGTCATCTATATCTGTTTGAAAACTTACATCTGTGTAACCACTTGCAACATGCTCATCTTCCAAACTTCCATGACCAAGAACACTTCTTTAGTCCTTCTCAAGTACTTAAGAATGTTCTTTACTGCTATCTGTGACTCTCACTAAGATCGGACTAATATCTGCTTGTTGCACTTAAAGAATATGATACATAAGGTCGAGTGCATAACATGACATACATGATAGATCCAATAACTAATGCCTAGGGAATCGTATTCATGCACTCTCACTAATCATTAGTCTTCGGACATTGAGTTTTGTTGAGATTTGTACCACGAGATATTAGTAATGAATTTTTTTAAAGTCTTGCATAGTGAACCTATCCAATACCTTATATATCTAAGCGCTTTAAATTAGACCGATCAGCCTTTTATATCTATCCTTATAGATCTTAATCTCAATGATGTAGGGTACATCTCCTAAGTCCTTCATTGGGAAACATTTCCCTAACCGTGACTTGACATTCGACAAGGTTGGTATGTCATTCCAATGACTAATATATCATCAACATAAAACACTAGGAAATCAACCTCGCTCCCACTGGTCTTCTTGTATACACAAGGCTCATATTTCTTTTTAATGAAAGCAAATTCCTTAATTGCTTCATCAAAATGAAGATTCCAACTTTGAAAAGCTTTCTTTAATCCATAAATAGATCTTTGAAGCTTGCACACCTTCCTAAAAGTCTCAGGATGAACAAACCCCTCAGGCTGTATCATATACACGTCCTCAAGTAACTTTCCATTTTAAAAGCTTTTTTGACATCCATTTGCCATGTCTCAGTCATAATATGCGCCTATGGAAATTACAATTTTAATGGATTTCATCTTGAAAACCCATTTACATCCAATGGTCTTACCACCTTCAGGTAAATCAACCAAGTTCTAAACTTGTTTATCATACATGAATTGCATATCTGAATTCATGGAATTAACCCATTTATCTCCTCATGGAAAGAAATAACCCCTAGATAAATAGTAGGTTCTCTCTGATCCACAAGCAACACATCACTACTATCAATAATAAGAAATCCAAAACTCTCAGGCTAATCTCTTACCTTATCAGATCTACGAGGGCCTTGTGATACATGTGGAAGATCTATTAGTTCAAGATTTAGTTGATGTCCCACTAGCGGTAGAATGTTTATTTGTGGTTCTTGAATTTCTTCAAGACTTACTTTATTCCCAATGTTTTTTTAAATAAACTCTTTTTCCAAAAAGACATCACTCAGAGCAACAAATATTTTGTTCTCTGTCGGATTATAAAAGTAGTATCCTCTAGTTTCTTTAGGATAACCAAAAGAATACACACTGTAGAGATTTGAGTGATAATTTTTTTTAGATTCGTCATCCTACGAAAACCTTACAACCCCAAATCTTAAGGAAAGACAAACTTGGTCTTTTCCCAAATCACATTTCATGTGGTATTTTATCAACTGCTTTAGAAGGAACATGATTTAGTTTAAACGCAATAGTTTCTAAGTTATAACTCCAAAGGGAATAGGAAGATCAGCATGACTCTTCATAGATCGAACCGTATCCAATAAAGTCCAATTTCTCCTCTCAGAAACACCATTCTATTCTGGAGTATCTAGGGGAGTTAACTGTGAGACAATCCCATAGTTTCTAAAATGATCATCAAACTCTTGGCTCAAATATTCACCACCTCGATCTGAATGAAGTGCTTTAATTGGTTTACTAAGTTGATTTTGCATTTTTTTCTGAAATGTTCGAAACATCTCAAAAGATTCACCTTTATGTTTCATGAAATACATGTAACCATAACTACGAACTCATCAGTGAATGTAATGAAGTACTGATAACCACCTTTAGCCATTGTATTTATAGGATCGCATACATTAGTATGTATTAGACCCAATAAATCACTTGCCTATTCACTGTGTCTAGTAAAGGGACTCTTTATAATCTTGCCTACTAAACAAGATACACATGTTTCATATGATTCAAAATAAAATGAATTTAAAATTCCATCTTTATGGAGTTTAGAAATGCATTTCTCATTAATGTAGCCAAAGGTAGGTTTGATTCAAATTATTTGACTTTAATCTCTTTGTATTTACATCAAGAATGAGAGTATCTATGGACTTTTTCATGTTTAGAATATAAAAACTATCATACAAATTAGCAATCACATAATAAATGTCTTTACGAGAAATGGAGCATTTATTATTCACAACAATGAAATTAAAAACATCCAAATCCAAACATGAAACTAAATTGATGTTTCTACTTACGGTAGGGACATAATAACAATTATTTAAAACTAAAACAAGTCCACTACGTAAAATTACCTCGTAGCATCCTACAACCGAGGCAGCAACCTTTGCTCCATTTCCAACTCATAGGATGACTTCTCTGTTCTTTAGCTTTCTATTTTTGGTGAGACTCTGCACATTAATACAAATGTGAGATCCACGTCCAGTATCCAATACCTAAGAATCATTAGTAGATAACTTAACTTCAATAATAAAAATACTTGATGTAGTAGTCGCACTACTTTTTTTTCTTTAGATCTTTAAGATAGAGCGTGCGATTTTTGAACCAATGTCCAGGTGCATGGTAGAAATGACAATTTCCTTCTTTTCCTTTTTCCTTCTGGGAGTGTGAAGTAGAAGCAACATGAGGCTTCACTTGTTCCATAGGTTTTGTGACAGTCACAACAGCCTTGATAATTTTAGCCTTGTCTTTTCCCTTTTTCTTAATAGCCTTTCCTTTCTGAACCATCAACACACTAGCAATGGGTTTCGTGACATTCTGCTCAGTAGTTTTGAGCATCAAATCAAATCTAAGATAGACTTCTCCATGTTATTCATGTTATAGTTTATCACAAATTATGAATAACTATCAAGTAATGAATTCAAGATCAAATCAGTAGCCAACTCTTGGCTTATGGGAAATCCAAGTTTGTCAAGATGATCAATATAACCCTTCATTTTCTGAACATGACGACTAACTTACACACTCTCAGCCATTTTGCAAAAATAAAGGTTTTTGACTATCTCAAACCTTTCTTACCAAGCTTGTTGTTAGAACATTTCCTTTAACGTCGTAGCTATGTCGTAAGCTTCTATGTGTTCCACGTCCTTTTAAAGTTCAAGAACCATGGTTGCCAACATAATGCATACAGAATCAGTTTAGCCTTTGACATGTTTGTTATGTGCATCCTTCACAGCTCTTAAAACATTATTTGGTGGTTCCTCAGGAATAGGATCATTCAAGACATACAACTCACGTTCATGCGTAAGAACAATTCTCAAGTTTTTGAACTAGTCCAAAAAGTTCGTCCCAAGCAACTTATCCTTCATAAGGATGCATCGTAGTGACAAGGGCTTTGTATGATTTGAAGAAGCCATAGATCTACAACAAAGATTACATAAAAGTTCATTTTAGTATAGAGGAATAAACTCCCACTAAATTAACAACCCTCCTTAAAAAGGTATGTTAATTTAAGGGACTAAAATCCATGTTTCACCTAATTCCAAGATAGTTGCGGCATGACACATCGAATTAGGTTATTTAGGTAGGTACCAATTACCAATTACATCATATGTAACTTTAGTTGTTTTATGAGATTATGACATCCTATGTCTTAGCATTTTCTACCCCATCTGGTGCCTAAAGCCCAGTCTAAACATTTCAAACAATAGAGTAATCGTTACTCAACTAGCCTCACCAAGATAACACAATACACTCTACGAAGGCAGACCCATATTGATGTGATCGAAGCCTTGACAAGTATTTGAGAATGGATGGCACTCAACCTAAAATTTGAAAGAGGGATTTTTTGTTTGTTTTAGTGATCATAATTAAATAAGATAAATATCATATATTACAATGCATGAATAATCACTAAAGAGTTAGGAAATCATATTAATATTGACTATTGGATAAAAATTTTGGATGCTACGAACAGTTAACGATAGTCTACTGGCCGGTCAATGGGTTGTAGTTTTGCTGACCGGTCAGCGGACGAGAGTTCAGAGGCGGCGCCCCATTTTTTTTTCGACAACAAATTTCAATTCCTAAAATCGAAAATAGCCTAAAATTTTTAATAATTTTAGTCTATCAAATCAACCAAAACTGCCCCTTTTTTATTCTAAAAATATTAATTAAAATGTTTTAATTATCTTAGTCCCACCATTAACTTAATATCTTATCCTTATCTAATTAGAATTTAAGATACTTTGGATCTTTATCCAATTAGGATTTGTTTGATATCTCACCTATCTGATATGGTTTGTAATTCTAATCATATTACGAGTCTATTTCCTTTCTTGTTGGGATATACTAATGGATTACTACAATGAGATATATGATCAAAACCAATTTCTAGATATTAATCATGCAATCAACATCATAATCTTATTAAATTAATCATATTAACCTGATCATGATCTCTATCATGGATACATGCCTAATTATTGAACAAAACTAAATATGTGTTCAAGATCAAAATCATATTAATCTAAACATGAAGTCTACCATGAACATACAAAATTCACATCATTCAATATAAAAAAATATATGTTAATCGAAATATTCTAAACATGAAAACTATCATTGAATCATATCATGCGATGTGTCGATATACATGAATTAACAACATGCTTTAAAACCAATTCTTGATAACAATTATCAAAGAATTTATATGTATATCATATATACATTAGTCAAGATAATGTTTTCGCACATATATCATATATACATCAGAGAAAACATGCAAACGTTAAAGCACTAAGCCTAATGCTCTAATACCACTATTAGGTTTTTGGGGTTCATACGCAGCAAAAAATTCAAAACAAATTTTGAAAAACCTTAATAGGATCGAAAATAAGTTCCACTAAACTAAATCTACGAAAGCAAATCATACATTATTCCATGATCTCCTTTTCTAATTGTTTTATTTCCAAGTTGTTCAAGTAGGCGCCATTTATCAAAAATCCACACACAAACGGTGACTACAATTTTGAGTGCTATCCCAAGAGAGATTGAAAACGGTTTTTCTTTCTCTCCCTAAATCCAGAGAACTCGAAAATTGTAAGAAAAAAATCTTATTTCATTTTTAGGTTTTCACCCTTTATTTATATGTGTAGATAAGCCTTCACTTAAAATCTTATTCGTAATATAACTATTGTTTTTCGTCAGTTTAAGCAAATTGTACATACGCCCCCATTAATAAGTTATCATATAACAAATCATAAAGGCTTTTATGTCATGAATCTTATCATATAAATTTCATTACTCTGGACTAATTGAAATTGTGCGAAGCCATTCTTTGTGTGCGACCCAATAGATTCACGCGACGTTGGCAGTGAACCAAAAATCATTTTGGTACACAATTCATAAGCGGTCTCTAGTAAGCCATTATGACTACCCAAGTAGTATGAATATCAACATCAACACAACCTAATTAATAACATATATCATATCCTTTTTTGTGCGATATCCTTCGATTAAACATAAGGCATGGAAAGTCACCCTTAATATTTAATCGTACTAGTCTCAATCTTTAGGTAAACTAAAAAACATCAAAGTGACATTGATCATATCAATTCACATGGAATTGGCCATTATCAATCTATCTTATCGATGGATCTACTGATATCTCTCTTTATACAAGAGTGGCAAATTCTATATTGATTACACACCTTCACATATTATTCATACGATAACAAATCATAATCTTTATAATTGTCCAGTTAAAGACAACATTTGATTCTGTCAAATTATCATGCTCCTAATATTGAAGTATATGGTAATATCAAGTCAAAAAATTAAATGATATACCTATCATGAGTAACACCTATGACTTAATCTATGTGGTGTTCTCAGAGCTGGTCAGTCCATTACCTAATTCACTAACAAGTACTCATGATCTTGATTCATATCGCTATACGCATGATCATCACATGACCATTAATCAAGATTCATACTAGTTTTAATTCATTATAGTTCCCAGTATAATGGCTGACTAGGGACATTTAGGATATTTGAACAAATAACCATGGATTTTATTATAAGGTAAACATGCAATCACTTATAATAAAATGACAACTAAAACCTCTATTTTATTAACTAAAATTATAAGATAAACAATATTTATAGATTGACATAGGGAATATGCCCTAACAGAGTGGTGATTTTATATTAATTGGTCTATCTTTATTAGGTTCATCACTACTTTCATTGGGAATCCTTTTACTTGTTACGTTAATTTGTTTCTCTAGTTTTGCTTCTATTTCTTATCTAGAAACTAACTGATCTAGCATTTTAGGTTCATTCACCTACTTACAACTTCTTAATGTTATGGATACTGCTTTTTCGTTTAAAATAGGATAAGGTTGAGACGATAATTTCCCTTGATTTACAAATTCACTCATTTACGTTGCCATCTGACTCAATTGATTTTTCAACTCGGTCATATCATTTTGTAATGTTTGAATTATTTGATCTTTTTCTCTTTCTGAATTACTCGATCTTTTATTCCTTTGAGAACCCCGATAATTAATATGATTACTTACATTAGGCAGTAAGTAATTATTATAACTATTAAAGTTATAAGTGGGATAAACAAATTCAACATATTGGATCGTTCAAGCATTAACTGCTTCTATTTTTGTTTGTTGTCTCAAAGGGCATTCTTCATTAAAAATACTTAATTCACTATAGAAAACACGATGGTTTACCTTGCTTGATCTATCCTTTAGTAATAAATCAACCATCGCCTTTAGTTCATCTATTTTAATCATTTAGTGTCTTATATATGTCCTTATGTTCATTTCACTTATATTTTTCTTGATTAACTCATTTATCTCACCATATTGTTTAGATTGTTTAGGCATTTTATTTATAGCTTCTTTGGCTAAAAGTGGTTCTTGTCGAGCAAAGACCCTCCACATACCATGTCTAAGAATCTTCATTCTAAGTGATTTAATCTTTCATAAAAATATTACATTAAAGTTTTTTCTATAAAACCATGCATTGGACATAATGAAATCAATATTTAATACTTATCCCAAAATTCATCAAAAGTCTCACCAATTTCCACTCTAGCATTACGAATTTTTTGTCTATATAAAAACTGATTTGTCTTACTAAGACATATTGATCAACAAAGACTTTTAGCATCTCTGACCAATCAACACGTGTCGAGCGTAAAAAATAATTTCTCGTATTTTACCATTATTTTGTTGGAAAATATGATATCGTCTCCATCGGAATTTTTTAAATCTTTTAAAAATTAAGGCTACCATAAAGTTATATTGGGCTTAACGTGTTTTAATTTAATTAATTTAATTAAATGAGAATTAAACACTCAATAATATGCAAACTAAATAAATAATTAACTAAAATAACTTAATTATAAACAATTTAAATTTAACAAATTAACATAATATAATTCGATCTAATAACCCAAATAATTAGTAAATCAATGTAAATAAAATATTTAAACAAACATATAAACAAACCCCAACTAAAGATTATAATAAACTTGGATTGCTTTCAAACACTAGAACATAACGTTACTTCACATTATAGTTATAAATATACCATATGGAATATTGGAATCATTAAATCATAATTCAAAAATGGTTGATATCCTTTAGCCAACCACTAATTTTCCTAAATTCAATTGAAATGTCACGTTCTTATCATTGTAAATCTATCCATTGGATAAAATACAACACAGTAAAAAATACAATAGCATTAAACTCAATGAAAATCACACATAATCAAAGCCAATATTTGATTTGGACACTCTATATTAGGGAACATATTGATCACTATGCACTTAATATAAAGAATCACTAGTTGTAATATGGAAGATCTACTTGTTTAATATGTGATTGATTTGTCTGAATCGATTTAAAACATTAATTATGAGATTGCATAATGACAACTACATAACAATCCAAACTATATTACATGTCTAAGGTTTATTTAGATTGACTAACTACTTACTTATGCCTAAAATAAAGAATGCAAATATGTAATTGAAATACATAATTAAATAAATAAATACCTCTTAGTCAAAGGTCCAATGTTGTTTCACATATAAAACTAAACTTAAAAGATAAGAGGTTGAAAAGAACAATAATGGAAAGTTTAAAAAGAGAATAAAAGATAGAAGAGAGAGCAGAGAAAGTTATGTTGTAGCTCTCTAGTCCTATGTATAGTTTTCCTAAGAGTAAATCTCCTAGATAAATATAAATCCCTCATCCTTATCTAAAAAACTCGCCACCAACCTCGGCGATTTGTCAACAATTGCAAAGTTGTATACAAATCACTGAGTTCAGCTCTAAGTGCTCTACCGATTTAGCTGGCGATTTCAATTTCATTCTTCAATTCACAGTGGAAACGCTAGGTTTTTCCTACCGTTGATTTAGTGGCAATTTTCAGTGTAAATTTAAATTGTTGGCTAATCATTGAACATCTTTTCTAGTTTGACTTTCTCGTCGTTCCTTCTCTTTTCATCCATTTATTTATTTTCCCATTTAAATTCTGAAATCAAAAAATAAGGAATACCTAGTGTAATATTATTATTTATATATAAAATCAACCTAAATTACACTATAAAATGTCTCTAATTATTGACTTGTCACCAATTGGTTATGAAATTTTGAGGGAGGTGAAATAACAATTTAAAGCCTGACATTTTAATATAGAACGAAAAGCTTTTAATTTAACGTAATCTATTTCTATATCCTTAGGTTTTAACAAGCTTATGTTGTGTGCGAACTCCCGAATAGACTTTTGAGCATCATCATTATCTTCACCATAGAAACACTGTAAAGAATTTAGGAATCCGGACTTCAATTCAAATTTTTGAAATTATGTTGGAGAAGCAATAAAAAGAGTTTCGAAAGTCGTGACACTCCTATCATATTGCCTCAAAGTTAGTTCTCCATCATCTTCAGTCATATTATATGTCGTTCAACAAGAAAGTTTCAAACAGATTATTTTAAAAATCCCCAACAATGGTGCCAAAAATTAACACGTGTCATGCGTGCACAATAGTTTCCCATATTTTCCTATTAGTTGTTGTTGTGGTAAATTTTATATACTCTCCATAGGGATTTTGCAGATCTCTTAAAAATTAAGGCTATCCAAAAGTTTTATTGGATTTAATTGTTTTAATTTCAATAATCTAATTAAAACATAAATTAAATACTATCAATCTAATGACAAGAAATGAATTAATTAAAATAATTAAAGTATAAAAAAAATTAAATTTAATAAACTAATCTAAAGCTTTTCGAACAAAAAAATTAATAAATTATTATAAATTAAATAGCTAAACAATAAATCTTCAACAATGATATGTAAACCATCATATTTGGGCATTTTCATTAAAGCACAGTCACAATTCCCAAATCATTAAACTCTAATCACAATAGGTTGATAGCCTTTAATGACATGAGGCGAGAGTGCACAATAATTTCTCATATTTACTATTAACTTGTAGAAATAATAAATAGGATATCGCTTCCACAGGAATTATTTAAATCTCTTAAGAATTTAAGCTATCCTAAAGTTTTATCAAACTTCACTTGTTTTAATTTAATTATTTTAATTAAACCAAAAAATAAACACTAAACAATGTGCAAATAAACTAAACAATTAACTAAAATAACTAAAATTTAAACAACTTAAATTAAATAAGAAAACTTAATATGACTCAAACTAATAATTCAAATAATTGATAAATCAACATAAATAAAATATCTAACAATCAAATAAATAAACCCCCACTAAACATCAAACTATACTCAGATTGTTTTCAAACTCTAAAACAAAACATCATTCTATAAATATAGCTATAATTATTTTATATAAAATCTTGGAATCATTAAATCCAATTCATAATAGGTTGGTAGCCTTTAGCCAGCCACTGATTTTCCTAAATTCAATGGAAATGTCGCATTCTTATCATTGTAAGTTTCCCCATTGGATAAAATGCAACACAATAAAAATACGATGGCATTAAGTTCAATGATAATCATGCCTAATCTGAGTCAATATTATTGAAGCAGCATAATAAACAACTTAGAACACAATCACCTAAGACATCCACTCGGGAATTGCCCTATAGATTAATCTTAGTTACTACTTCTATAAGTATTTTCAATAACTATATACATAGAATTAAATACTCTATATTAGGAAACATATTTGCTACTATGCACTCAACGTAGAGAATTACTAGTTATAATACATAAAACATCTTTTTTACTCGTAATTGACATGTATGAATCGATTTAAAGCATTAAGTACGTAATTCTATAATTATAACTACATAACAATTCAAAATATATTACATGCTTAGGGTTTGTTTAGAATGATAGTATACTCACACATGCTGGAAATAAAATAATGCTAATATGTAATTAAAAACAATAATTAAGTAAATAAATACCTTTAAATTAGTGCTCCAATGTTGCTTCACATATAGAACTTAATAAGATAGAAAAGAAAAATTAAAGAGTAGTTAAAGAGTAATTGGAGAGAGTTATCTCGAAGTTCTCTGGTCCCTTATATAATTCCCCTAGGAATACTTATCTTAGTTAAATACAAATTCCTCATATTAATCTAAAAGAAAACCGTCACATCCCTTAGTGATTTGTCAGCGATTCCTCACTTATGTTGTAATGACTCATTACCTTAAACAGGTGATTAGTGTTAATATGAATTTTAATCAGGTTGAGTTAGGCTCGAGGTTAAGCTCGGCTTGTCTTGAATAATGTTTGAGTACATTGATGTGATGTATGGAGTTTGTTTGGCGTTGGAATTAATTAGTTGAATTATGGGCAATTAATATATATTAATTTTAGGCCTATGGCAGTGAAATAAATAAATAATTAGTTGCTCGAAACCTCATAAATCAAGTGTTAACCATCACGTGAAGATTTTGGCTCGACTTATGTATAATTTTTATGTAGTGGCAGTGTAAAAGAAGAACAAAGTTTGTTCAAGACTTCGCCACGAGTTTTGTGTTAGTTGGCAATAGTCGAGGTTGAGATTGGGTCTAATTTAGTACAAGATTAGTTAAATATGGCAAGAGAATTGGTCAGTAAGAGTTTGATACATCAAGGAGAAAGTTATTATTTTTGAGGTTTTGGTGTAACGAAAACCATTATTATGGATGTTTTATGAAAATGGACTATATTTTTAGAGTTTGGCTCAATTAGTGAAAAAGGGGATCCAAAACGAGCACAAGATGTTAAAGCATGTCAAAATAGAGACTTTGAGAATTAATAAATACAAAGAAATTAAGTTTTTGACAAGCAGTTGGGGGTTTATATATATAATAAAATCGAAACCTTTGTTTTGATTTTAACAAAATGACCATTCATTCGTTCGCTAAACCTCTCAACTCAGTCTCTCATTCTGTGATTTCCCTACCTAAAATTCTCGCCTGATTTCTTTCTGCAAGACTGTAGAGCACCAAAAGACGGTTAGTTCGAGCTAAGTTTCTGCACTGGAAATGAGGTATTCAACCCATAATTTTGTAAATACTCAATTCAGGGCATTTTCCTCAATTCAATTTGAATTCTCATGAATTCTTGATTATTTTCACGAGTTTTTAAAAGAAATTAATATGATTTGTTGTGAATTAATGTATTGGGTTGATTTGCCCCAATTTCAGATAAACTCCACTATTTGGGTTAGGTTTTTTCTCATATGAATAGATGCGACTCAGTTGATAATTATTTCAAAGATGTTTTATAGTTTATATTGATTTATGTTGAGATTTTAGATAAATTGGATTTTTTATTTTTGTCCAAGTTTATTTCATAGGCTGTGGAAATATCTTGAATGTGGTATTGAGCGATTCCTTTGTATTTGGTGTTGGGTTGCATTGATATAATTGCAAAAATGTTGATTTGAAGAAGTTTTGTTAGTTTAATTATAAAAGTTTGCTTATTCAACAGGTTGTTTTGGAAAATTCATAATTTCTCCATATGTGATCCAATTTGAGTGTTCTTAGAGTGTATGGAAAGTACGACATGTGTACTTCAACTAACTTTTTGGTCATCATGACTTATATTGAGGTTTTTACGGTTGTAAAGTTGAACCTTGGTGGCTAGTTGATATCACTTTAAAATTGTTATAAAGTATTAATTTTGAAAAAAGCTCTAAAGCGTACTTTGTTCGTAGTTTTTTGTGTGGTCTTGAGATTTTGGATTCAAATGGGACTAGTTTAGAGGTTTTAACCAATGATTATTACGCTTAAATTGACGGTGATCAATGTATTTTAGGTTTTTGATCAACGGAGAAAGGTGTATGAATCTCATGAATTGTTTAATTCGATATAAAGTTGGGATAGGTCGGTACAGGTCTGTGGGACTCAATTACAGTTATCATTTTTGCTATATATCGTAGTATATCTAGTTCATGAAGTTAAGGACTAAGAATGGGAGTAATGCATAGTGATAAGCATAACACACTAAAGATAAATGAGGAAATGAATAGAATTTTATCATTAAGTATGGGTCAACGCGTCAGGTTACCTAGGATGGAACCTCTCCCTGTGATGACAGGTGGTAGCTAGGCCATACCTTCCCTGTCTCTTCATACAGCTATAGACCTATATATATACTACTCATTATCTAAAAAGTGTGAAGACTCAGTTATTCTTGAATACACAGATGAAACCACATATTCGGCCAGTGTGTGGATTTCGGTAATGATATTCTTGGACAACTGAGAAAAGACTCTTGTATATCGAATGTGATTAATGTCACCTGTACAGGGGGTATGAAACTTTGGGTTTGCAACTATTTATCTATTATTTAGCATGCCTAATAAATATTGTTGGATTCAAATTGTTATTCATATTCCTTGATTATTAGATACACTCTTGATATTATAATTTTAAGTCATTTACTTAGAAAGCTGGAGCGCTCATCCCAATTAACATTTCAGGAATATCGACATGCGCTTTGACTCAGGAACGGAGAAGATTAAAAGTCTATAGTCTTCTCTACGGCGAATTGCTTTCTCTATTGTTTTGTATATTTGAATTGAATTACGTTCTATAGTAAAACAGGGTTTGGGGTTATTTTGTAAATCGAGGTTGATATCGGTTTTGGAATTTTATTCTATACACAATATAATTTATTGTGATTATCATGTATGAAAGACGGTTGTACTATTACTCTAATTGAGTCCGATCAGTGTACCAGGGCTTAATAAGGGTTTCGCGTTGGGCATTCTCTTAATCGAGGTAAGGGATGTTACAATTGGTATCAGAGCCTTAGTTTTACTTTTAAATTATTTTTGAAATTAAGTGATGACTCTGATACAATTTGGAATGAAAGCGAAGGTGTATAGAGCTTGGTTTCACTATTATGAGATTTGTTAAAACCTAGGAATAACTCTAATAAAGTTAGTATTAGAGTGTGAATTCATTACCTATAATCTGAATAGTAGTCTGGGTTCATCGACTTAGAGATTGTTCTTAAGTTAATGATAACCTTGGACTTTATAAACGGTTTCATCGATGTTTTCGGGTTAATGAAAGATAAAAACCTGAGTTATGTTGTGTGCTGTGAAGTATTGTATCTATGTGATAGATATAACTATAATGTCCTTCCTATACGTTATCTTAGGGAACCTGGACTTCAAGGATGTCTCATTAAAGAAAACAATATAAATATAATACAATGTTTATATCCATCAATGTCTTTTGAATTGAGAAAATATTAAGGATTGGGTTTGTAGAAACTCAAATCTCAAAGGTTTATCAAAAAAGGAAAGACATACTAAATGTTACAAAGAGAAAAAGTGATTTTCAGTGTAACTCAAATGTGATGAGTCAATATGAGTAGAATATATTCTAGTAGTGAAACTAGTCGAACAAGATTAAAGGTCATTCAATGAGGAAATTGGTAGTAAATGATGATAAGATCCTGATTAAGGTTAGATAACCGTTAAAAATGAATACTTCATAAATTATTATGAAGTATAAGATTCCAAATATAATGCTAGTACATATTGGAAAAATAAGAAGAAATTTGTCAATATTGTTGTGGTGTAGCTGCACATGCTAAAAATAAAGTTATAATAAGAAAAGGTTTATTAGTGTTATGGTTTAACTACACTTACTAATAGAATGATAAAAGAAAAAAAGGGACATTGTGGTGGATCCACATGTAGGGAAAGGAAACATGAACTTACAATTGGTCATTGATAGTAGCTAAGATAGATAAAAAACCACTAAATAGCATATACTTCATAAGTGTTTTATGAAGCATAAGATTACCAAATTGATGTGAAGATCAAAGCTGAGATATTAGAAAATGAATTTAATAGTGCAATTACATTAAAAGTGGAGATACACAATGAGATATGAGAGTTGATGGATTATGGAAAATACATGGTGTTAGTCAACTTTATCTTATATATTGGACTTCTATCACTTTTCTGGTAATTTTAGATTAAAACTCAAAGTTCAAAACTTGTATAGTTAAGTTAGAATATGGTAGTGAGCTAGTTACATTGCGTACTCTGATAATTTAGACTAGTATAGTCTAAATTGGGGAGAATGAGTTGTCAATGAAATTGATGATTTGAGAATTGAAGGAAAACCATATGATATTGGGAATGAATGAGTAAGCAATATAAGAGATTGGTATTAACTGCTACCCTCAATAAAAATATTGTATAAATTTATAAATTTCTATGAATAGTGATTTGTGGAAATAAAGTTATCACTCGAGATTCAAGTGATTGATTTTTTTTAGAAGAATGGTAAGTTTATAATGAGAATTTAGGCTTGATCAATGAAAATTATGATTTTAAAACTTTTGAGAAGTCTATTTATCAGATTTTTGTGGATTTTTACCACAATTTGAGATTTAAATTCATCAATTACTTGATTTCTATGGTTAAACCAATTATAAATTTTATTTTACTTAGTGTATTATGGAAATTATGAGTTTGAGATCTTAACTCGAGTGATAAGATTTATTTAAATTAAAAAAAAAATATTCATTGCCAGAACTGACAACTCATTTTGTTAATCAAATGAAACCACTTGTTCTCAAGAGTTGGTTGAGGCTTGGTTTCATTAACTTAAGATCAGAGTTAGGAATATGAGTAAATAAAGTCAAGCAATGGCTTGATTATGTTAGAAATCATGGTGAGAACCATAAAAACTTACTAGAGCTCATGCTATGTTCATAAATGAATGAGTAGAGTTATTAAAACTCTATTAAAATGTGATGATATATGTTATTAAATTCATAAAGAGATATGAAAGCTATTCAGTAGGTTCAAATTGGATAATAAAAACTTGAATTGTTAAATAAATTCATGTCTATATTTGATGGTAGAAATATAATATAATTGGGGATTATGTAATGAAATTAACTAGATATTTGCATCAACACAATGATGTATGGGTTGTAGTTGATAGATTGACCGGAGTCTACAAATTCTTGTTAGTGAGGTTATATTATTCTTTTGACAGATTGAACAAGATATATGTATATGGAAATGTGAGAATATATAATGTTTCAGTGTTTGATTCCCCTGACGGAGATCCGAGACTTGCTTCTAGTGGTGGAATAAGTTAATGATATATTTGAAAATTATTTTCAATCTCGGTAAAAAAAAAATTTCTTCGTGTTGACAAAGAAACTATGTTTCTAATCTTGGTTTTAAAGAATAAATATTTTGAGCTTGTGTCTCATAATGTTTAACCACTTAAAGAAAATAGATTCCTTTATTTGAGCTCTCTGATAATAAATATAATCAGGTGGATTATAGGGTCAGATGATAAAGGTGAACATGTTCAACCTTATTTTGTGTTGATGTATAGAATTAACATTGGAGATATAGCTTTTCCTAAAAATGCGATAGTTAAGAGCTACACAAAGAGGGTACGAAAAATTAAGTGATTTATAACTACAACTAGGTAAAGATAAAATATTAAGGAGATAAGCATCAAAGATTGTTAGAGAATTCAAAAGAAAATTATAGTTGCGCTTTTGAAAGTCTCATTTATGAAAAGGTTTTGTAAATTTGGGTTACAGTAAAATAGTTATGCCATAAAAAGGAAAAGATAATCGAGGAATATAAGTTATAAACAAAAGAGCAAATTCCATTTCTCCTCATAAATGTTGGTAACTTATACGTTTCCTTTAACTTCGAGGATGAAATTATCTTAAATTGGGGAGACTGTAGTGACACGTTACTTTAAGAATGTGATTAGCATTAATTTGAGTTTTAATTAACTTGAGTTACGCTCGAGGTTAAGCCCAGCTTGTCTTGAATAATGTGTGAGTGCATTGATGTTATGCATGGTGTTTGTTTGGTGTGAAAATTAATTAATTGAATTATAGTCAATTAATATGTATTAATATAATAGCTATGATGGGGAAATAAATAAATAATTAGTTGCTCCAAACCTCGTAAATCAAGTTTTAAGTATCACGTGAAGATTTTGCTTGATTTTCATGTAAGTTGGGTTCAATGGCAATGTAAAAGAAGAACAAAGTTTGTACAAGACTTTACCTCGAGTTTCATGTTAATTGGCAATAGTTGAGGTTAAGACTAGGTCTAATTTGGTGCAAGATTTGTTAAATATAACAAGAGAATTGGTCTGTGAGAGTTTGATACGTCATGGAAAAAGTTATTATTTTTGGGGTTTGGTGAAAAAGGGGATCCAAAATGAGCACAGGAAGTTAAAGCACGTCAAAATAAAATTTTTATGAATTAATAAATAAAAAAAATTAAGTTGCTGACAAGTAGCTGAGGGTTCATATATATATATATATATATAATCAAATCGAAAACTTTGTTTTGATATCATCAAAATGAACATTCGTTCGTTCCCTAAACCTCTCAACTCAGTCTCTCGCTCTGTGTTCTCCTAACGTTCGATTTTCATTCGATTTCTCTCTGCAAAACTTTAGATCATCGCAAGACAGTCAGTTTGAGCTAAGTTTCTGTGGTGGAAATGAGGTATACAACTTGCAATTTGGTAAATACTCGATTAAGGGAGTTTTCCTCAACTCAATTTGAATACTCGCGATTTCTTGATTTCTTTCACGAGGTTTTAATAGAAATTAATATGATTTGTTGTGAATTGATGTATTGGTGGATAAGCAATATAGGATAAATTGCACCGTCGTGGGTTAGGTTTTTACCAATTGAATCGATGCGACTCAGTTGACTATTATTTCGAAGATGTTTTATACTTAATATTGATTTATAATCAGATTTTGGATAAATTGAATTATTGGTTTTCGTCCAAATTTACTTCACAGGTTGTGGAAACATTTTGAATGTGGTATTGAGCAATTTTTCGGTATTTGGTGTCAATTTGTCATGATGTAATTGCAAAAATGTTGATTTGGAGAAGTTTTGTTAGTTTTAAATTAATAAAGTTTGCTTATTCAATAGGTTGTGTTGGAAAATTCATAATTTCTTAATTCGTGATCCAATTTAAGTGTTCTTGGAGTGTATGGAAAGTACGACTTGAGTACTATAACATACTTTAGTGTCATCTTGACAAATATTAAAGTTTTCAAGGTTATAAAGTTAACCTTCGGTGGCTAGTCGATAGCATTTTAAAATTGTTGTAAAGTATTAATTTTGTAACTAGCTCTTGAGCATACTTTGGTTGCAGTTTTTTGTGTGATCCTGGGATTTCAAATTCAAATAGTACCAGTTTAGAGGTTTTAACCAATGAGCATTGGGCTGAAGTTAATGGTGATCAATCGATTTTAGATTTTTGACCAACAAAGAAAGGTGTATCAATCTCGAGAATCAAGTAAGTCAGTATAAAGTTAGGAAAGCTCGGTACAGGTAAGTGGGACTCAATTACATTTATCATTTGTGCTATATATTATAGTATTTTTAGTTCATGTAGTTAAGGACTATGACTAGGAGCACTGCACAGTGATAAGCGTAAAACACTAAAGATAAATGAGGAAACGAGTAGACTAATGTCTTCAAGTATGGGTCAACGCGATAGGTACCCCAGGATGGAACCTCTCCCTGTGATGATATATGGTAGTTGGCCATGCCTTCTGTTTCTCCTCATACGGTTGTCGACCAATATATATACTTCTCATTGTCCTAAGAGTGCAAAAATTTAGTTATACTTAAATATACTAACGAAACCACACATTCAATCAGTGTGTGGATTCCGTTAGTGATATTCTTTGACAATAGAGAGAAGACTCTTGTATATCGAAATTTAATTAATGTCACTTGTGCAGGGGCTATGAAACTAAGGATTTGCATCTATTTAAAAATTGTTTATAGCATTTTTCATGATTTATAGATATTATTAGATTTATATTATTCATAAAACTTGATTATTAGATTGATTTTTTGTATTGTAATTGTGAGTCACTTACTAAGAAAGTCAAAGCGCTCATCCTATTTAACATTTCAGGAATACCAACGCGTGCTTCGACTCAGGAACGGGGAAGATTAGGAATCTATAGTCTTCTCTATTGTGAATTGATTTCTCTATTTTTTAAATATTTGAATTGAAACACGTTTTATATTAACATAAGATTTGGGGTTATTTCGAAAACCAAGGTTGATAACGATTTTGGACTTTGATTAGTATAGTTTAGTATGTCATTTGTCTAATCGAAAAAGTTTTAATTCCACTATGTTTACAATAGTTTATTCGATACACAATATACTGTATTGGGATTATCATGCATGAAGGACGGATTTACTGTTACTTTAAGTGAGTCGGATAGGTGTACCAGGCTAAATTTGGGTTTTAGGCCTGGTATTCTCTTAATCAGGTAGAGGATGTTACATATACACACATAGCTGAGTTTGGCTCTCAGTGTTCCACCAATTTAACTAGTGATTTCTTGTTCATTCTCGTTGTGGATTCGTTAGCCTTCCTCTGCTAGCAATTTATATGGTGATTCCTAGTGTTTCAAATCGTTTGCTACTTGCTAGTGTAGTTTATTAGTCGATTGGTTTCCTTTTCTTTCTTTTTCTTCCTTTTCTTCGTTTTCCTATTTAAAACCTGAAATCATAATAACAAGAGAATACCTAGACTAATATCATCATTTATGCCAAAAATCAACGTAAATTACACTATAAAGTGTGTCTAGTTATTGACTTGTCAAATTCTCACAACACTTTGTTGTCCTAAGCAAAGAAATATTATCAATTATATCCTCTGTTCATTCTTATATACTAATTTCAAACATATTCTTTTTAACTTAAATAATTGAGATTTTATAATGCAACTAATTTTCTAAAGGAAATACATTACCTATAAGTAAATGGAAGTCATGATAGAATATAATGATTTAGTCAAATAAAAATGCCCCTTAATGATAACTCAACCACTTAAATTACCAGTCTTTAGAACTTGAAGTTCATTACCAAGGTTAGTGCATAACATAGGTTTTCTCGATCCCTACTAACAAGCATCAAGATTATGATAACTAGTGTAGAATCTCAAAACACAATAACTACTAGAATAATTTCAATTTTTGAAAATACTTCTTAATAGTACCACAATTAAAATCAATATGAATTTTTCCAAGATACCAATGAATATTTCATTTAACACATGTTAGATTAAGAAATTCTTCATTCAATTCTAGTTTCAAGCACTCGAGTTAAATCTGTTCTTTTTCAGAGTTTAAGAACATCCATCTTTTTCATCTCTCATCAACTTTCTTAGTCCATTCTAATTGTTTCTTTTTAATATATTTCTTTTACTTTTGCTATTAAGTCTCCGCTCCATTTCCATTGGACATTCTCACTTTTTTCCTACTATAAATTCTCAGCTCCTTTTCTTTTTGAATCTATAGGACCATCTATGTATTTTATTTTTATAAACCTTGTTAACACTTACTATCCATTAAAGTTGAAGAAGATATTCTCTCTAACTTATAAAAATTCGTTGATTTCTAACTCATTTATTATTTTAATTATGGTATAATAACTTTATATATATTATAAAAATAAACAACTAACCAACCAATAGTTTTTGTATTATAAAATTCTTAGTAATCTATTTTAATTTATTTTGTTCATCTAACACTATTAATTTGATTTTCTACCCATTTTCATGACTAGCACATGACATTCAATTTAATGTTCACATCGAGTAGCAAAGTTAATAAAACTAATTCCTTCGATTATAAAATTCACTTGGGTAATAAAATATAACTTACATTGAAGATCTATTATATATTCGTTTTCATTCTTTTCCTAACTAAAAACAAAGAAAAAATAAAATTCATACTAACTTGATTTCGGAAGAAGTTGGAAAAAATTTCGCCAACTTATTTGAATATCAGTTTAAAAATAATTTTACACTTTTCTTCTACCTTTCTTTCCTTTCATTACTTTTAATGTTATACTTCATTTAAATACCCCCAAACTCATTCTAAACTATGCCCTTAAGGTTTTAAAATTAAGTTGGGTTTTCAACATAATAAACGCACCACATGAAGTATAAATGATTTGACGTGTAATTAAAATGTAAATAAATATTCAAACATATTAGTCAACTGTTTCAAATGAATGGAATGCAGAAGGGAACATAAACTGTACTTAAAAAAAAAATTCACCAAGATTAATACATTGTATTTTCCATCGTTCAATGCATTCAAGAGAAAAATATTACACACGTTGATGCCCAAAAGTGAGTTCATTATCGGCTTCACCATCTTCAACCGTATATATAGAAGGTTGAGAAACATAGCTATCAACTGGGTTGTAGGTCCTAGTTGGAAGTTGCAACTGCAGAGATGGTATGTCAACGCTCATTCTCAAATCCTACAAACGAAAATCATGTCTTCTCCATAGAATGGTAGTGTTGTAGAGTCCACTCATATGCTGCTATCATATCTTCATTGCGATGAATAGTCATTTGGGTACACATTAATGAAGAAAATAGTGTTTAAGAAAATCCTCTTCTACTAGGCCATGATAAAGATGGTGCCAAACTCGTAGGAATATTTAGTACGTTTACTCCAACCATTACACTAGCCACTCTCTGTGCATCTTCTCTTATTTTCCTTCTACTTTCACTAGTGCTTCACTTACTTGTTTGCCTTGCATTTATTACATTGAATGATTCACGTTCATCCTTCGAGTCATTGTATCCAATCACTTCCTTCATTTGTTGTACTCCCGCATTACTTATGATTCTATTAGGTAATACATCGAATACAATATCGAAACCCACCCCAGCTTTCCTATACAATTCAATTATTTAAATTGTGAATGGTAATCTTCGATTTTTTGTATTCCACATAGCAAACTTTGTAGAATCATGTATAATTTTTCCAACATCGATATAACCCTTTTTATCACTATATGGTACAATAAAGTGGCTCAGTGGTTCTTCACTTAGAAATGTTGCTTGGTTGGGTAAATACAGGCGTTTATAATATAACTCCAACTCTTCGTAATCTTCCTAAAATAGGTGGTTTCAATAAATTTCAGATGACCTTCGATATCAAGCACAAATCCCATCTCCAAAGGTTTCTTTAAGACATCTTAGATTATTTGAAAAGAGTAGGATTCCTTATCTTCATACTTGACATTTAGGTAACTCTCATCCATTAGGCCAAAAAATCTACTCAACATTACAGGTTAAATATTGATTATTTTCCCTTTAACAACTACTTTGTCCCATTCTCTACTAGCTTGTCCATTAGCATAAATTTGATGTACAATTTTTTAACATCCCCTTTCTTTCTTTTTTGTATAGTCTCGTGGAAGTCTATTCCATCCCCTATATCTGATGATGCTAACAATTCTATCCTCATACTTGCTCACATTTTAAATGTTGAATCCTCTCTAAGGAATGATGACTCTCTTGTTATCACTATATTACCTGATCCGAGCTTTAGGTCTACTAAATAAAGAAGGGTCATAAGGCACCAAGTGACTTGGGTCTGGGTTCTCAAAATATTCTTCTTCATTAAAAGATAATGGAGATTGTTCTCTAAATTCAGCATTCCTAGATCTAGGTTCTCTAATGTTATTCCTGGTAGGTATTATATTATTTAGGTGGCTCGCATACTTCTGCTTTTGTTTGAGTTGCACTATAACTTTTCCTTTATCTTATTTACTACCTCTGGGTCTTCCTGTACCTTGTCTCCCCATATGATAATTCGACGATTATGAAATAGGTAAATTAAAATCATGTCCTTGAAATCTCATAATAATAAGGTAAAGAAAACAATTTGCGTAAAGGTTTTAATGTAAAATTCAAAAGAGTTGAAAGTGATTTGTATAAAATATTTGTATCGACACGTCCCTTTTATAAGTATGTATATATTGGAAAAATTCCTAGAAACTACCAAACTCATTTGAAAACCCATATTCGAATTGAGATTGTGCATAAAAACCATTATAAAAAATAATTTGTTAAAAAAAATCTAAAAAAATACATATGTTTGAAATTTTATCTAAAATGGTTTTTGTACAAGGTATCGAAATCAAAAGGCTTGTAGAGTATTGATTCATTACCTTATTGAGAGTGAACCTCTCAAGTAAAATGCTTACCTAGTTCTTCTAGTTCTACTCACCACGCTCTAATTTCAGACAAAACACTTACCAAGCCCTAGGTTGGGTGTATGAACTAAGATTTGAAATTTATAAGGCTGAAGTGCTTTTAATCATGACGGGATGGACTTAAGAGGCTTTAATTCAAATGAATGGGTGCAAGGGTTTACGTTGTGAAAAGGTTTATTGTTGGCGAATTATGGTTTTATTTTTAAAAACATGTATTCATGCTTAGCAAATAGGGGTTTAAGTGAAATCATTTACAAATCGCTAGTGAAATAAGTGAAAATTGGTCTTAATGGTTCAGTGATTAGTTCACCAAATCCTAGTATAAAACCAAAATAGCTGACAAATTGTTGAGTCAATTTTCACGTAAGAACCTACAAACTGCTGGCTATTTACATTGCAGTTCCCAATGTCAATTGATATCCCTTGGAAATCGTTGAGTCATTTATTGCTATTTTTCCAATATATTCTATATTTGATTAATTTTCACACAATAACAATCATAATTAAGGTAGAGTTATCAGTATTCAATAAGAGGTATTGTAATAATGAATTTGGACTTTTATTTAGGGAGTAACATACTAAATAAATACTTTATTACTTAAAATAGTTAAAAACAAATAAGATTCAAGTGATAAATAAATATGCTTGACTATCCTAATTATAATAAATGGAAAGACATTGGCTCGATCAACCCCCCTTACATAAATTTTCTTCAGAATAGTAATCTTAAAATACTCCCATTATAAGAGTCAAAAGTTCAGAGAATAGAAAAACAACTAATTAATCATATTATTAAAGTTGAGAGAATAGATAAAGTATGGGCTGCTTCCCATAGAGCTCTGTTGTTTATAATCATTTGCTTGAGTTTGTGGATAAGATTACTCATCGTACAGTTTGAGCAAGTTAAACTGACCATCATTCAATTCTTCGTCATACTTGATATCGTCAGCTTCCTTATCAATCTCAACATCTGCATAAGGTCCTTCTAGGTATTCATTGCTATAGGAAGTCTTTCCTTCATACCCATCATCATATTTGTCTTCAATGACGTAAAGGTCCATCTCGTAACCATCCTAAAGATACATGTCATCGTTTCCCATCTTAAATGTGACTTTATGTTGTTTTACATCGAGAATAGCTCTAATCGTCTTAAGGAAAGTATGTCCCATCAATATCACATCATTTTTCCCAATCTCTAGTACTAATAAGAAGTTGGTGAGGTACTTGAATCGTCATACTCGTACTGGCACATTCATGGACATTCCTAGTAGAAAGATCTTTTCTCCATTTGTTTTATGGACAATAAAATGTGGTATAAAATCAATCATCAACTTGGCTTTTCTAAACCAATGTTCTGGTAAGATCTTATCAACGCTAGTGAAGCTGACGTCATTGATCATTAAATGGAGGAATAGTTTCCTTGGATCATCTTTGTGAATTTCAAACATATGTCCAAAATCTTGAAGCCTTAGTCGCTCATCATTGGGTTCTTCTTCCGCCGGTTGATTCTCCTTTTGTTGGTGCACTTCAGATTGTTGCTTTTTTATTTCTTCTTATTTTTAGTACGCGGTTTCTTATACATCAATGATGTAATGGTTTCATTCTTAATGATTTTACTCATATAGATGCAAACATTGAACTCCATTTCATGACTTTGTTGACTTTGTTGGTCAGTCTTGACATTGATGATTTCCATATCTTTTTCAACGAAAATTTCATAATTAGGTTTTAAACTATGTTCATTTACTTTAAACATTTGTATTGTTTCTAAGCTTTCTACTTCTACTTCACCATGAGGTAGTAAATTGAGAATTAGATAAGTTCCCGTCCATCTCGACTGGAACTACTGGAAATAATTTATGTTTTGAACAAAAGAGTAGAACTTTATCTCCTACTTGAAAATTCTTAAGAATTGATTTCTTAACATGAAATGCTTTAGTTTTATCTTTATAAATTGACGCATTTTCATATGTGTAATTCCTGATTTTTTTCTTGTTCTTGAAGACTCAACTTTTGTTAGTTTCTTGCTTCTTCATAATTCATGTTGCACGTTTTTACTGCCCAATAGGCTTTATGTTCTTGTTCGACTGGTAAATGATATAATTTTTCAAATACTAACGTATAAGGTTTCATGCCTATGGGTGTCTTAAATATTGTTCTATATGCAAATAATACGTCTTCCAGTCTAAGACTCCAATCCTTAGGTGTTAGACTAACCATTTTTTTCTAGTATTAACTTAATTTCTCTATTTGATGTTTCGGCTTGTCCACTAGTTTTTGGGTAATATGCGGTAGATGTTCTATGACGTTGTACTTAGCAAGTAGATTAACGAGTAATCAATTACAAAAATGTGAACCTCTATCACTTGTAACTGCTCTAGGTGCTCCAAAAACTGTTAAGATTTTTTACCTAAGGAAATCAATCACTATTTTTTAAAAATTAATCCTAGTAGCTTTTTCCTCTACCCACATAGACACATAATCTAAAGCAAGTAATATATAAACAAAGCCATTTGATATTGTAAAAGGTCCCAAATCTACGCTCATACATCAAACACTTCGTAAAATAAAATAGGGGACAAGGATATTTGATTTCCATGTCCTAATTTTCCAGTTCATTAACATTTTGGACAAGATTTTATATAAACGAAACAATCGTGAAATAAAGTGGGTCAAAAGAATCTAGAATCTAAAATTTTACGGGCTACACGGGCCGAAATGTCCTTCACGTACATAAGTGTGACAATAAGATATAATTGATTGTACTTCTAAATGTGACATGCATCTCCTAATTATTTTGTCGGTGCAAAACTTTCATAAGTAGGGTTCATCCCATAAATGTTATTTAGATTCTTTTTTAATTTTATTCTTTAAGGCTTTCAATAAGTAAGGCGATAACCTATTGATAGTAAGATAATTAACTATATTGGCTTACCAAGGGTCTTCATTATGCATATTATATAAGTATTCATCTAGAAGTTCATCCGTTAGTGGTATGGGTGGTTCTCTATTCTCTAACCTACATAAGTGGTCTGCTAATAGATTTTTGGCACCTTGTTTTATTTTTATGGCAAGGTCAAAATTTTATAGGAGTAGTATCTATCTTATTAGTCTTGAATTGAATCTTGTTTTGTTATTAAATATCGTTAAGCTGTATGATCTAAATAAACTATTACTTTTGTTCCTAATAGATACGTCCTAAAATCTTCTAAAGAAAACACTACCGCTAAGAGTTCTTTTTCAGTAGTAGTTTAATTTTGTTGGGATTCTAGTGTCTAGGAGGCATAATATATAACATGGAATTCTTTCCCCACTTTTTGACCTAAAACAGCTCCGACTGCACAGTTACTTGCATCCCGCATAATTTCAAAGGATAACGACCAATGGTGATTTAATAAAGGTGTAGTTGTTAAAGAATCATTTAAATTATCAAATGATATATTGCACTCATTAATAAATTTATAAGGAATGTCTTTTTGTAAAATTTGCATAATGGTTGCGTAATTTTTGAAAAATCTTTTACAAATCTTCTATAGAATCCTGCATGACCACGAAATAAATATATCTCTCTTACCATGATAGGGTAAGGTAACGTTTTTATTACTTCTATTTTTATATGACGTATTTCTATTCCTTTATGTGACACTATATGTCCTAATATTAATTCTTGGTCTACCATGAAATGACTTTTTTCATAGTTTAGTGCTAAATTGTTTTATATGCTTCTTTTAAGTGCTTTAGTTAAATTAACTAAACACTCATCAAAAGAATTACCATAAATGATGAAAGCATCCATAAAAACATCAATGAAATTCTCCACATAATAAAAAAACACTAACCATGCATCTTTGAAATGTAGCAGGTTCATTTCATACAGAAAAAATTATACGTCTATAAGTAAACATACCGAAAGGGCAAGTAAAAGTAGTTTTTTCCTGATCTTCTATGGCTACAAGTATTTAGTAAAATCTTGAATAACCATCTAAACAATAGTAATGTGTTTTTCCAGCCAATCTTTCCAATATCTTGTCTATAAATAGGAGTAGATAGTGGTCTTTCTTACTTGAGGCATTTAGCTTTCTATAATCTATACATACCCGCCAACCATTTTGGATTCTAGTTGGTTCTAATTCTCCATATTCATTTGTTATCATTGTAATTCTTGTCTTTTTAGGGACTACTTGGATTGGGCTTTCCCAATTGCTATCGACTATTGGAAATATCATACCTGCTTCTAATGTTTTTTAAATTTTTGCTTTTACTACATTCATCATAGGGGTTAAGTCTATGTTAAGGTGGTCTAGAAGCTTTGGTAACAATTTCTAGGTTTATCTTATGCATGAACATAACTGGACTTATTCTTTTAATATCATCTATGGTCTATCCTATTGCTCATTTAAGTTCTTCCAATACATTTATCAGTTTATTTCCTTCTAGACTAGTTAATTTGCTAGAAATTATTATTATTAGTTTCTCATAGTCCCCTAAATAAACATATTTCAAATGGTTAAGTAAGGTTTTTAGATCCAATTCAGGGGCTTTAACTATAAACGGTAGAAGTTTTGAATGAGATCTAGATAATTATAGATAGTAAGTAAGTTCTGGTTTATCATTATATGATTCTAAAATACTTATTATGTCTTTTACTTCCTCATTACAATCCTCATCTTCTTTTAAATCTTTGATTGCTAGTTCTAGTTTATCTATCTTATCTTTTCTTAAGGATTTGTCTATTGATGGATCTATCAAATCTAAGGTGCATATGGAAGAAATATCCATTGGGTATTTCATTGCATCATATATATTAAAATTTATTGTATCATCATCTATTTATATCTTTAATGCTCCATTTAAAACATCGATATTTGTTTTTGCTTTTTTCAAAAACGGTCATCCAAAGATTAGAGAAGTCCTACTAGAGAATTCATCTTCTTTCATATCTAATACATAGAAATATGTTGTGAAGATTAAATTATTCGCTTTGACTAGCACATCTTCAAGTAACCCTATTAGTTTAACAATAGATCTATCATCTAATTGTACGATTATACCAATTTCTTCTAACTGTATGTATGTCATTTGTAAATAGATAGATAAAGGCATAACATTTATAGAGGCTCCTAGATCACACATTGCTTTAGAAATTCCTATATTCTCAATCATACATGGAATGAAAAGCATTCTAGGATTTGAACATTTATGAGGTAACTTCTTTTAGATCAATTCTGATACATGTTCTCTAAGACTCACCTTTTCATTAGCCTTAATCTTATTACTGCATAAGTTTTGTATAAACTTTTTACACTTTGGTACATTTTGAATGACTTCGAATAAGGTTATACTAACTACTACTTTATTTAATATATCATGTATTTATTTTTCTTCCTGTAATTTCTTAGCATTTTTGTTATCTTAATGGTAAGGGAATGGTGGTTTCATATTAACTAGTTTATCTTCATTAGGTTTATTACCCTTTTCATTGAGAGTTTTGTTACTTGTTACTTTAATTTCTTTTTCTAGTTCTGGTTTTATTTCTTTTCTAGAAACTAATTGGTCTAACATTTTAGGTTCATCCATCTATTTACCACTTTTTAATGTTATAGCTGGTGTTTTTTCATATATAGTAAGATAAGGTTGAGATGCTAATTTCCTTTGATTTACAAATTCGCTCATCTGTGTTGCCATTTGACTCAATTAGTTTTTAACTTTGGTCATGTCATTTTGTAATATTTGAATTATTTTATATTGTTCTCTTCTTAAATTGTTCAATCTTTTACATATTTGATAACTCTGGTTGTTTATATCATTACCAATATTCAATTATAGTTTTTTGCATTATTATTAAATTTATAATTAGGATCAACAAACCCATCATATTGGTTCATTATAGCATTAGCTTATTCTATTATGGTTTGTTGTTTTAAAGCGTATCCATCACTAGAATGGCTTAATTCATTACAAGATTTTCCTATGCTTGATCCATGTTTTAATAATAATTCAACCATGGCTTTTAGCTCATCTATCTTATCATAGTGTGTTTTATATGTCCTAGACATGTTACTTAGATTATCTTTGAACGATTCCCTCTTCTCACCAAATTGCTTTAATTACTTAGCCATTGTATTTATAGCTTCTCTGGTTAAATTTGTTGTTTTATCGAGAAAAAACTGTATTAAAGTTTTTTCTGTAAATCCATGCATTAGACATAGTAAGATCAATGTTTTATACCTATCACAAAATTCATAAAAAGTTTCACCAGTTTTCATTCTAGCATTAGTAGTTTTTTGTCTATCTAAACTAATTTGTCTTGTTGGGACATATTGATGAATAAAGACTTGTAGCATGTCTAACCAGTTGGTTGTGAAATTTCGAGGAAGGTAAAATAACAATCTAAAACTTAGTATTTCAAAACAATAGGAAAAGCTTTTAATTTGACATAATCTATTTCTATATCTTTAGATTTTAACATGGTTATTTTACGTACGAACTCACTAATAAATTTTTGAGCATCTTCATTTTGCCATTTTCTACAAGAAGGTTTCCTAGAGATTATTTTTAAAATCCCCGATAATAGCAAAAAAATTAACTTGTGCCGAGCATTCATAATAATTTTTTGTATTTTTACTATTAACTTGTAGTAGTGGCAAATGGGATATCATCTCCACAGAGATTTTTCAAATCTTTTTAGAATTTAAGCTATCCTAAAGTTTTATAAGATTTAACTTGTTTTAATTTAATTTCTTTAATCAAACGAAAAAATAAACAACAAACAATATGCAAATAAACTAAACTATTAATTAAAATACCTAAACTTTCAACAACTTAAATTAAATAAACTAACTTTATGTGACTCAAACTAATAATTTAAATGATCGATAAATCAATGTAAATAAAATATCTAACAATCATCTAAACAAACCCCCTCTAAACATCAAAATATACTCGGATTATTTTCAAATTCTAAAACATAACATCACTTCGTAATATAGCTATAATTATTTTATATAGAATCTCGGAATCATTAAATCCTAATTCATAATAGGTTGATAGCTTTTAGCCAGCCACCAATTTTCTTACATTCAATGAAAATGCCTCATTTTTATCATTGTAAATCTACCCATTGGATAAGACGCAAAACCATAGAAATAGGATAGCATTAAGTTCAATGAAAATCATGCCTAATCTATGCCAATATTACCAAATCCGCATAACAAACAACTTAGAACACAATCACCTAAGACATCCACTCAGGCAACGCCCTATAGATTAATCCTAGTTACTACTTCTATAATTGTTGTCAATAACTTTAGACATATAATTGAATACTCTATACTAAGTAACACATTTGCTAATATGCACTTAACATAGAGAATTAAAAATTGTAATACGCAAAAAAACTTATTTCATCCGTTATTGACATGTATGACTCGATTTAAAAGATTAAGTACGTGATTTCATAATTATAACTATATAATAATACAATGCATATTGTTGGGGCATGTGCCCTAGGTCAATCCATTAACTGTCTTTATGAAATACTTTTAGTTAATAAAATAGAGGATTTCATTTGTTGTTTATTATAATTAATTTGCATGTTTACATTATAATAAGATCCATGGGTATTTACATAAATATATCCTAAATGTCCCTAGTCGATCATTATACTGGGAACTATAATGAATTAAGACTAGTGTGAGTCTTGATTGATGATCATATGATGATTATACGTATAGGGATACGAATCAAGATCACGAGTACTTGTTAGGGAACAAAGTACTGGACCGGCCCGCTATGAGAGCATCACATGGATTAAGTCATAGTTGTTTCTCATGATAAGTATATATTTCAGTCCTCTGACTTGAGATTACCAGAGACTTCAACATTAGGAACACAGTGATTTGACACAATCAAACGTTGTCTTTAACCTTAGGACGATTATAAAGGTTGTGATTGGTTCTTGTGTGAGCAATGTGATGAAGTTGTGTAATCAAGATAGAATTTGTTCCTCTCATATAAAGAGAGATATCCAGTGGATCCTCGATGTGTTAGGCTTGTTAAAAGGCCTAGTCTAAGTGAATTGATATTGATCAATGTCACTTGGATGTTTTCGATCTACCTAGAGATCGAGACTAGTACGATTGAACATGTTGGATGACAATTCCATGCCTTATGTTTGATCAAACGGATATCGTGTGACAAAAGGATGTTATATACATTATTGATTAGGTTGTATCGATTTGATATTCGTACGACTTGGGTAGTCATAATGTCTTGCTAGAGGCCGCTTATGACTTGTATACCAAAATGTGTTTTGGTACACTGCCAACGTTGTATGAGCCTATTGGGTCGCACACTAAGAATGGTTTTGCGAGATTTTAAGATGGTTCAGAAAAATGAATTTTATATGATAAAATTCATGACGGAAACGTCCTTGTGGTGTATTACACTTATACTTCTTTAAGTAGGGGTATATGTGTAATTTACTTAACCGTCTATATACAAGAGTTGTATAAATAGACGCTTTAAGTTAGAATACAAAAAAAAAGATCAAAAGGCCAAAACTCTTTTTTTCGTTTAAGAAACGACTTAGGGTTTTTGGTATGCTCTGGATCGTTTTGGAGAGAAACAAAAAGGTTTGGTATTCTCTCGAAGCTAGCACTTCAAATCTCGGTCGCTGTTCGTGTGTGGACTACTGATAGAGGGCGTTCGTCATTAGCGGCGCCTTAGAGATCGATCAACCTTCGAAAGGTATATTGCGATTGAGGTATGATTAAGTTTTTCATGGTTTAAACGTTTTTAATGGAATTAGATTCGGATCTGTTGGGGTTTTTGTTAAAATTGTTTTGTAATCTCCGCTGCGTATAAACCCCAAAACCCAACAGTGGTATCAGAGCCATCGAGTTCGATTCCATTAAACTCTTTGCATGTTTTCTTCTGATATATACATGATATATGATTGAAAGCATGTTAATAGTTGATGTATATGTGATATACATAAGTTTTCTGTGAGATTTATTATCATGTTTTGTGTATATGATACATATATTCGTGATTTAATTGAAATTAGTTTCGTGTTCTATGATCCATGACACCATTAGGTTCGATTTGGATAGTAGTTCATGATTCAATTACATGTTTGTGATTATTTGGATGATGACCTTGCAAATAATTAATTTTCGAAATTATTTATTTATAAATAATTAATTTTCGAAATTATTTATTTTTAAATAATTAATTTTCGAAATTATTTATTTATCTTGTTATATCTATTTTGTTATGAAGTTTCTATTTTATAAAGATAGATAACAAATTAGAATATGAGATAAATATCAAGAATCTTGTTATTGGTGATATACTAGGATTCAAATATCTTAAATCCAAAATAAATAATTAATTTTCGAAATTAATTATTTATATTGTTATATCTATTTTGTTATGAAGTTTCTATTTGATAAAGATAGATAACAAATTAGAATATGAGATAAATATCAAGAATCTTGTTATTGGTGATATGCTAGGATTCAAATATCTCAAGTCCTAATTGGATTAGGATAAGATTAGTCCTAATAGGATTAGGATAAGATTAGTCCTAATTGGATTAGGATAAGATAAGTTCTAATTGGATTAGGATAAGATTAGTCCTAATTGGATTAGGATAAGATGATTAGTTAGATGTGGGCCCGGGTTAATTAAAATGTTTTAATTGACTTAATTTCGAATAAATTAAGGGGTTAATTTATGATAATAAAATCAGCGAAAATTATGATTTTCTATAGCGAATTTTAATTTTCAGAATTGAGATTCGTCTTCTAAAATAAAAATAAAAATCTCCAAATCGTTTAGTGATTGAACAAATCAATAAAATATATGATATTTCATTGTTTACATAAAATCACTAAAACTGAATAAAATCCCTCTATTAAATTTTAAGTCTCGTGCCATCCATTTTAAACACTTGTCAAGGCCTCGATCACACTAATATAGTTTCAGCCATAGTTGGGTGTATTGTGTTATCTTGGTGAGACAAGTTGGGTAAGAGTTACCTTAATGTTTAAAATGGTCCGACTTAATAAAGTCATCAAAATAGTTTTGAGCTTTAGGCAAATGATGAGATAAAAACATGTTAAGACATAAGATGTCTCATATCTCATAAAAGGATCTAAAAATTACATAAGATGTAATTGGTAACTGTTACCTACCTAAATAATCTAGTTCTGTGTTTCGTGCCATAGCTGTCATAGAATTAGGTGAAATATGGATTTTAGTCCCCTAAATAAACAGTACGTTTTAGGAGGGTTGTTAATTTAGTGGGAGTCTATTCCTCTATACTAAAATAAACTTCGCATAATCTTTGTTGTAGGTCAATTGCCTCTTCAAGTAACAATAATCCCCTGTCACTGCGATATATCCTTGAGAAGGATAAGCTATCTGGGACTAACTTTCTTGACTGGTTCAAAAACTTGAGAATTGTTCCTAAGCATGAACGCAAGTTGTATGTCCTAGATGCTCCAATCCTTGAGGACCCACCAGCCAATGCTACGAAAGCTGTGAAAGATGCGCATAATAAGCATGTCAACAATTCTACTGATGTTGCATGTATTATGCTGGCAACTATGGTTCCTGAACTTCAGAAGGACATGGAACTAATGGAAGCCTACGACATGGCTATAACGCTGACGAAAATGTTCCAACAGCAAGCTAAGCAAGAAAGGTTCGAGACAGTCAAGAACCTACATTCTTGCAAGATGATTGAGGGTGCGTTACTTAGTCCTCATTTTTGAAGATGAAGGGCTATGTTGACCAGCTTGATATACTAGGATTTCCCATAAGCCAAGAGTTGGCAACAGATTTGATTCTGAATTCATTACTAGAGAGTTACTCACAATTTGTGATAAACTACAATATGAATAATATGGAGAAATCAATTTCAGAGTTGCATTTGATGTTCAAAACTGCTGAACAAAATATCAAGAAACCCCTAATAATGTATTGATGGTCCTAAAGGGAAAGGGAATGAAAAAGAAAGGCAAAGGCAAGGCTAGAGTTGCCAAGGCTGTTGATGCACCTGTCGCAAAGCCTATGGAACAAGTCAAGCCCTGACCTTTTCTGCTTCAAAAACACCCAAAAGAAAAGGAAGAAAATTGTCATTTCGTAATCAAACCTATCTTTGGCATTGTCGTCTCGGACACATAAACGAGAACGCATAACGAAGCTCCATAAAGATGGGCTTCTAGATTCATTTGATTTAGAAACATATGAAACATGCGTATCTTGTTTCTTGGGCAAGATGACTAAAAGTCCCCTTTGGACACAAGTAAAAGGGCAAGTGATTTATTGGGTCTAATACATACCGATGTATGCGGTCCTATAAACACAATGGCTAGAGGAGGTTATTAGTACTTCATTACATTTCTCGATGATTTCATGAGATATGGTTATGTATATCTTATGAAACATAAAGTGGAATCATTTGAGATGTTTCGAACGTTTCAAAATGAAGTGCGAGAATCAACTTGGTAAAACTATCAAAACACTTCGATCAGATCGAGGTGGTGAATATTTAAGCCAAGAATTTGATGATCATCTTAGAAATTGTGGGATTGTCTCCCAATTGACTCCACCAAAGCAACTCCACAATGGAATGGAGTTTCGAAAGGAGAAATTGAACCTTATTAGATATGGTTCGATCTATGATGAGTCATGCGAGATCTTCCATTATCCTTTTGGGGTTATGCATTACAAGCTGCGGCTTTCACTCTAAATCGAGTTCCTTCTAAAGCGGTTGATAAAACACCATATGAGATATGGTACGGGAAGAGACCTAGTTTGTCTTTTCTTAAGATTTGGGGTTGTGAGGCTTACGTAAAGCGACAAGTCTCGAGAAAAACTAGCACCTAAATCGACAAGTGTTTATTTGTGGGGTATCCTAAGGAAACAAAAGGATATTACTTTTATAATCCCGCGAGAACAAAGTGTTTGTTGCTCGGTATGGTGCCTTTATGGAAAAACAGTTTATTTCAAAAGACACTAATGGGAGAGAAATAAATCTTGAAGAAGTTCAAGAATCACAGGTAAACATCGAACCGCTATCGGAAGTTCAACAACGTTCGAACCAGTTGAACCTCCACAAGTGACACAAGGCCCACGTAAATCTAGTAGGGTAAGACATGAGCGAGAGAGATTCGGATTTCTCATTACCGATAGTCGTGATGTGTTGCTTATAGACCAAAATGAGCCCACAACTTATCGGGAGGCTATGTCTGGACCCGGACTCGGATAAATGGCTAAGTGCCATGAACTCGAAATGCAATCCATGTATGATAACCAAGTTTGGAACTTGGTTGATTTACTGAAGGTGGTAAGACCATTGGATGTAAATGGGTTTTCAAGAAGAAAGCGACATGGATGGCAAAGTGCATACTTTTAAAGCAAGACTAGTAGCAAAAGGTTTTGAGCGGACTCAAGGTGTTGATTATGATGAAACTTTTTCACTTGATAGCCATGCTTAAATCCATAAGAATTTTAATTGCCATTGCTGCATATTATGATATGAAATATGGCAAATGGATGTAAAAATAGCATTTCTTAATGGAAAGTTGCTTGAGGACGTGTATATGACACAACCTGAAGGTTTTATACATCCTGAGAATTCTAGGAAGGTATGCAAGCTTCAAAGATCTATTTATGGATTAAAGCAAGGTTCTCGGAGTTGGAATCTTCGTTTTGATGAAGCAATCAAGGATTTTGGTTTTATTAAGAACGAAGATGAGCCTTGTGTATACAAGAAGGTCAGTGGGAGTGTAGTTGTTTTTCTGGTACTATATGTTGATGATATATTACTTGTAACATCTCTCGATTTCTAACACGACTTATGTGACACGTGTCAGGATCGTGACCCGGCCACGCGATACTGGACGGTATTTCGAACCTTGGGAGTCGACACCGAGGTAATTTTACGATTTTTTTGATATGTGTAATAGCATTATGGATTAAATGCGTGTCACGAGCCACTCGAGCGATTTCCTTTTTGTTTATGCGTGAGTTCTCGCCTAGGTAACCGGGGGAGGAAATACAGTAAAAGTGTGCACGTGACGGAGAAAAATACGGGTCGATGAGGTAAGGTGAGTCGGGAACCCGGGGGTTAAGGTTGGGGACTTGTGGGTGGGTAAGGCACACCTAGGACACACCTCACCATATTGGTTTGAATTTCAAACAAAAAAACCAACCACCCCACCCACTCCCATCACTCACACCTCACACTCCCACTCATTCACGTCACACTCTCATCACACTCTCTCTCCTCCCGATCTTTCTTCTCACTCACTCACGGTTTCAATCACTCTCACACATCCCTCTCGGTCAACTCTCTCCCACTCATCTCGGTCTTCAAACCACACTCCCACCTCCTCTCGGCTTCAAACCTCTCTCACTCACGGCCTCTCTCTCCCTCGGTTCACCGCCGCCTCTGCTCTCGCTCGGTGGCCAGGACCGGGACGCCGGAGGAGGCCGCCAACCGGAGGTAACACTCTCACCTCGGTTTCTCTCTCTCTCTCGCGTTTCACTTCTCTCACGGGCTCTCTCTCTCTAGGTTCGCTCACCATTCGGTTGGCCGAGACCAAGCCGTCATCGGAGGTCCCGTGGTGGCGAGGAAGGTCGCCGGAGGTCTCACACTCTCTCTCTCTCCCGTGAGCACTCGACCACTCTCCCTCTCCTCACGGTTTGCTCTCCCTCTCGGCTCACGTTTCTCTTCAAACGTCGCGTGGCGATGAATGGCTATGACGTCGTGATCATGTTGCCGGTCCGCGAGACCATGACGTGACCCGCATACGACTGAGCCGAGCCTATGACTCGCGATGAAGCGAATACGTAGTTTGTCTTCAAAACCCGAGAGAGAGTGTCTTCTTTTATTTATTAAAATGTATGACCGTCCGAGCCATTCAAAACATTGGAAATAATGATAAGTTTAAACCTAAGTGTTAGTGAATGACTCGACCTAATAACACGAGTTTCCGACCTTGTCAGGTAACGGGAAACTTGAGGATACGCGTTAGGAGTCGCGGGAGTTTTACGTGGATTACGATAATCTCAGGTAAGTACACTTGCCTTAAAAAGCATTTGTACGTTAGTAAGCCAGCTAAGAAGATATCATGTGATTCATTTTCACTTTTCTTGTGTTCGTTATTATCCCATCATTGGCATTCCATTCTATGTTCTTGTATGTGTGTTCTTGGCATAAGTACGTCTCGAAGGTACATGCGGCCTGCACTAGAAGGGATAAAACGCGGGCACTCGAGCGCACGAGTGTTTGACCACCCCTAGTGATTGTGTGATACCATGTACTGGATTGTTGTGGATGGTTGTGGATTGTTGTGGTATTGTTATGGAATATGGACTACTTATTGCCTCTCTTGACTCGTAGAACACGCATGTTTCGATTGCTATCATTTCCAGTCTGTCTATCATGCATTCTTGCTTATTTATATTCCTGCATTTCAAGTACCGCATGATATTTAGGACTGTCTTGTTTGTCGTTTCATGAATTCTTGTTATATTCTTCGGCTTTACTTTCAAATTCTCTCTCAGTTGCTCACCGTCTAGTTTGTGACGGTGGGTGCAGATAAGACGGAGAGCGATAGGGGCAAGGGGACCGTGTCTAGGAGACTTTTTGTGAGCGGTTGGACGTGAGGTACCGAGATGCGAGATGTAGGCTCGTACCTATCCTTTTTGTATGACGTTTATGTATATACATATATGGTTGTTTTGGGAAGGGAACTAGGTTTGAGGTGATTTCCATAATTTCATTTTGTAGACTTGGATATGACAGTCTTGGGGGTTTCCACATTTATATAGATTCCTAATTTCCCTTGATTGAGTTATTTCCCATTATTTGATTAGAATATGATTTTTGCTTCCATTTGTATTATAAGCGCAATAACTCTTTCATAAACCTTAAAAACCTTAAAATTTTGATAAGTCGAGGCGACTAGGCTCGTCCGATTCATTGAGAAACCGACTCGGGACTCGCACGGGTCTAGGCGGCGTACCCAAATGCATTGGGAATTTGGGGCCGTCACGGTTGGTATCGAGACTACAGGTTTGGTTATATAGACCGACTCATGTTGTAAATTCATAAAACACAAGCCATTGAAACCGGCGGAAGTTAGGAACGGTCAAACCGAAAAGTGGAAACCCTAGGATCCCGTAGAAACTTAGTCGGGGGAAGTAATTGGGCGAGTCAAATTATTTTAATACATATTATGATTGCTATGTATATTATTGTAGTATACGGTAGCTATAGGCGATTCGAGAAGTTCGTTTTCTTGATTCGAGACGACGATGACGGATCGAGACCGGTCGGGCGACGATAGCGGCAAAGACATCGGCACACGATATGCCGGTGCGGACGATGTGCATGCCTTGACTCGAGAGAGTTGCGACGCGGGATTCGCGGCTACGGGAAATGTTACGATTTGTTGAGGACACTCGTACCAGCCTACCGCTACACCATCGACTCCGACTACACCATTGCCACATACTACTACTCGAGGGCGAGACCCCGATTGCTGCGGCATCCACGGCTCCGACTCTCGTTAGAGGCGTGCACGAGGGAGCTGTTGTTGCGCCGGACACGCGAACGAGGCGAGAGGCACATCCTTTAGTGACAAGTGATAGCTCGAGCGACAGAGGCACCATTGCGCCGGTAACTAATGCGAGAGGTCACTCCGATTACGACTCCATCGAAGAGTCAGGAGCCATCGCGAGGCGAAGCGATGGAGGGAATTTAAGAGACATGATCCCATGAAGTTTTATGGCGGCACGAGATGTTAAGGCAACGAGTTGTTTTCGAAGAATCATGAGAAGATTCACTCGACCATCGCCACGGAGGACCACATGCGAGCGACTATCTCTTCGTCGATGTTACATGGAGAGGCGAGATGATTGGTGGACGACGATCATTACTACCGGGGGTGTTCGAGAGACTGGATCGACTTCAAGACCCAGTTTAATCGAAATACTTTCCACCGATCGTACTTCGAGCAAAGAGGAATGAGTTCATGGCGTTGAGGCGGGGCGCTAATGAGTCGGTTATGGAGTATATGGGTAGATTCTCATCATTGTTGCCTTATCTTTGGAGGATCGGCGACACCGAGACCGACCGAGTGTATTATTTCACCGAGGGTCTATTACTTACGATCGGTGGTTACGTAGTCACTACACAAAGGAGACTTTACAGATTGCATACGAGCGGAGTTTAGCTCGAGAGAGTTACCTACTTACTCATCCTAAGGAGACTAGATCGGCGGACGAGTCCCGATTGGAGGAGCATCATCGAGACAAGAAGAGGAAGAAGAATAGGTGGAATTTCCGTGATCGCGGGACTCGGAGCGTAGGGTCGTTGCACGGTCGACTATTCGTCCGACCCATACTAATCCGCCAAGTACCTAGCTTTGCCGGTCATCCACCACCACGGCCTAGTCGATCGGGACGGCGATCGAGAGACAGGACTGCGAGAGTAGGGGTACCGATCAAGGAGACAAGCGAGAGGAGGACACGGGGGCCGGTCGGACTCGGACACAAAGTTCCGTACAAGGACGAGGCCGAGCGGACTCAAGGATCGCAGGATACCCGTGCACATTACAGTGCGGAAAGGTCGGTCACATACGAGAGGAGTGCCCTCAACCACCAAAAGTACCGCCACGGCATTATCGGCCTCAAAAAGAACGCGTTCGAGCAATTTGATTGAGCGACCGGGGGCATCCCGAAACCTTGTCGAGGGTATGATTTCTATTTGTGGTACTTTCATGCACACCATGTTCGATTCGGGTTCCCTTTGTCTCATTTATTGCTTTGGTCGAATGGTAGATAAGCTAGGTTTGAAACACGTTAGGCTTAGTAAACCCCTCATCCTCGTAACCATTCTTTGGAGATAAGATTTACCCGAATTTGTTGTGCCTCGATATTTCGGTAGAGATAGGGGGTTATGAGTTACCGGTGGATATGAGAGTGCTCGAGTTTTTGGAGTTTGATGCTTTGTTGGGCATGGATTGGTGGGATCGTTTCATGCTCACATTAGTTGTTATGAGAAGAGAATCACGATTCCGTTAGAAGGTGGTTCGGAGCTCGGCATTCAGGGCACGGCATCGCTACTACCTATCACCGAGAGGGGGAAGCCACGAGTGACGAGATTGAGATTGTTGCGAGCGTCATGAGCACTGGAGCGAAGCAGGAGATTTGCTTTTCAGAAGTACCGGTTGTGTGTAACTTCCCGAGATGTGTTTCCGGAGGATTTGCCGGGATTACCACCACCGAGGAGATTGACTTTATTATTGACCTTGTTCGGGGACTAAGCCGATCTCGATACCACCCTACCGTATGGCACCCCGAGAGCTTGAAGAGTTGAGGAGTCACTAGATGACTTGTTAGAGTTGGGCTTCATCGATCCGAGTATGTCGCCTTGGGGAGCACCAGTTCTATTTGTGAAGAAGAAGGATGGAAGTTTGAGGCTATGCATAGATTATCGTCGGTGAACCGAATTATGATGAAGAACAAATATCCGTTGCCGCGCATTGATGATTTGTTTGACCGGTTGACAGGAGCGCGTGATGGTTCTCGAAAATAGATCTGCGATCAAAGGCTATCACCCGCTCAGATTAGGGATGAAGATCGAGAAAAGACGGCGTTCGCACGAGATACGGTCATTTTTTCATGATCATGCGTTCGGTTTGACTAATGCACCGGTAATGTTCATGGATCTCATGCATCGTGTGATGAGGGAATACCTTGATCGGTTCGTGATTGTGTTCATAGACGACATCCTCATCTATTCCGGGACTCGTGAGGAGCACGAGGGGCATCTACGAACAGTGTTGCAGACTTTAAGAGATCATCGTATTTGTTTGCCAAGTTCAAAGCAAGTGCGAGTTTTGGTTGTCGGAAGTCCGATTTCTTGGGCATGTTGTTGGAGCTACCGGTGTTCTTGTTGACCCGAGAGAAGGTTAGAGCGGTGATTGAGTGGCCTACGCGACTACCGTTACGCAAATTCGCACTTTTACGGGATTGGCGGGATACTATCGCCGATTTGTGCAAGACTTCTCCAAGATTCTTTGCTCCGATGACAAAATTGACTAAGAAGAATGCAAAGTTTGATTGGGATGAGGAGTGTGAACATGCATTCAACACTTTGAAGCGAAATTGACTACCGCGCTGTGTTAGCGTTGCCGAGCGGGAAAGACTTAGTGGTGTACACCGACGCGTCGAAGGTTGGCTTGGGTTGTGTATTGATGCAAGAGGGCAAAGTTATCGCCTATGCATCTCGACAGTGAAAGTGCACGAGAGGAACTACCCGACACACGACTTAGAGTTGGTGCAATAGTGTTCGCATTAAAAATATGGAGGCACCACTTGTATGGCGTACGTTTCGAGTTATTCACGGACCACAAGAGCTTGAAGTACTTATTCACTCGAGAAGGCGAACACGAGATAGAGACGTTGGCTAGAGTTCTTGAAGGACTATGATTTCTCGTTAGAGTATCATCGGGGAAAGCTAACGTGGTTCTTAATGCTTTGAGCCGTAGGGGATCCGATGCTTGAGGTGGTCGTATGTCGGATGACTCACGAGTATGGTCTTCTGAGGAGGCCCGAGTTGAGGAGTTCGGCGGACGTGCGGGGACTACCGGGATACTGATTTGTGGTCGGATGAGGTTGCGGACCGTTTCACTTCTTGGCGATCGTTCTCGAGGGACGACAAGGCGATGAGTCGTACCAACAATTCGAGCAAGATGGCGACGTTCGAGAACATCCAGATTGGAGTCGGTCGACGGACTCTTGTTTGAGGTATCGTGGGCGATTGTGGATTCCATTGGCGGGGTGACTTACGCACCGAGATACTCCGGGAGGCTCACCGTTCTCGATTTTACGTGCATCGGGTCGAACCAAGATGTATGCTTGACATGCGACGTCTCTTTTGGTGGCCGGGGATGAAATCGATGTGTCGAATTCATTAGAGCGTGCGAGATATGCCGGCGTGTGAAAGGCGAGCATCGACGGCTGGAGGATTCTTTGCGCCCCTACCTATTCCTCAATGGAAGTGGGAGCACATTGCTATGGATTTTGTCGGTGGCTTGCCCCGATCTCCTCGTGGCCATGATAGCATCTCGGGTAATTGTGGATCGATTGACGAAATCGCTCATTTCATACCCGTATCCACTACACAGAGTTGATGACCGAGCATTCTTTACGAGCGTGAGATTGTCGGACTACACGGAGTTCCGTTGTCGATCGTGTCGGATCGAGGAGCGCGATTCACTTCGTTATTGTGGCGAGCATGCGAGCTCGATTCGGCACCGGACTAGAGTTGAGTACGGCGTTCCATCCACGAACGGACGGACGGTCAGAGAGGTTGATACTGGTGTTGGAAGACATGCTCGGGATGTGTGTTTTGGAATACGGCGGGTCGTGGGAAGAGTATCTTCATTTGTGCGAGTTTGCTTACAACAACGGTTATCGAGGCAAGTATCGGTATGGCACCGTTTGAGGCGCTCTATGGCGGGCCTTGTAGATCACCTTCTTCTTTGGTGAGCCGAGAGGATGTTGTGACCGTTGGTCCTGAGGCTGTTGTTGATCACGCGAGAAGGTACGGCAGATCCGTCGAGGCTTAAGAGTGCTCAAGAGCGGCAAAAGAAATACTATGATCGATATCACGATGAGCTTCAATACGACGTGGGGGACTATGTATACCCGAAAGTCTCGCCTACGAAGGGTCACAAACGATTCGGAATCAAAGGGAAGCTTGCTCCTAGATTTATCGGTCCCTTCAAAATTGTGAAGAGGGTCGGTAAGATTGCTTACCGGTTAGAGTTACCGCCAGCGCTCGTCGGTGTTCACCTAGTATTTCACATTTCAATGCTTCGACTAGATAAGTCAGGCGGAGGGCGACGACCTACCGTGGACCTGAGTCAGATCGAATTGCAAGACGATGCCACGTACGAGGAACAGCCAATTCAAATTGTCGACCGTAAAGTCAAAATATTGAGGAACAAGGAAATCCCTTCCGTTCTCGTGAAATGGCAATTCCACGGGGACGAGGAGTTAACTTGGGAACTAGAGTCATACATGCGAGAGCACTTCCCCTATCTATTTGATTTAGGTGAGTCGAAGTTTAGTTTACTTATTAGTAAATTTCGGGGTCGAAATTCTAATAAGTGGGGGAGACTGTAACATCTCTCGATTTCTAACACGACTTATGTGACACGTGTCGGGATCGTGACCCGCCACGCGATCTTTGGACGGTATTTCGAACCTTGGGAGTCGACAGAGGTAATTTTACGATTTTTTTGATATGTGTAATAGCATTATGGATTAAATGCGTGTCACGAGCCACTCGAGCGATTTCCTTTTTGTTTATGCGTGAGTTCTCGCCTAGGTAACCGGGGGAGGAAATACAGTAAAAGTGTGCACGTGACGGAGAAAAATACGGGTCGATGAGGTAAGGTGAGTCCGGGAACCCAGGGGTTAAGGTTGGGGACTTGTGGGTGGGTAAGGCACAACTAGGACACACCTCACCATATTGGTTTGAATTTCAAACAAAAAAACCAACCACCCCACCCACTCCCATCACTCACACCTCACACTCCCACTCATTCACGTCACACTCTCATCACACTCTCTCTCCTCCCGATCTTTCTTCTCACTCACTCACGGTTTCAATCACTCTCACACATCCCTCTCGGTCAACTCTCTCCCACTCATCTCGGTCTTCAAACCACACTCCCACCTCCTCTCGGCTTCAAACCTCTCTCACTCACGGCCTCTCTCTCCTCGGCTCACCGCCGCCTCTGCTCTCGCCGGTGGCCGGACCCGAGGACGCCGGAGGAGGCCGCCAACCGGAGGTAACACTCTCACCTCGGTTTTCTCTCTCTCTCTCGCGTTTCACTTCTCTCACGGGCTCTCTCTCTCTAGGTTCGCTCACCATTCGGTTGGCCGAGACCAAGCCGTCGTCGGAGGTCCCGTGGTGGCGAGGAAGGTCGCCGGAGGTCTCACACTCTCTCTCTCCCGTGAGCACTCGACCACTCTCCCTCTCCTCACGGTTTGCTCTCCTCTCGGCTCACGTTTCTCTTCAAACGTCGCGTGGCGATGAATGGCTATGACGTCGTGATCATGTTGCCGGTCCGCGAGACCATGACGTGACCCGCATACGACTGAGCCGAGCCTATGACTCGCGATGAAGCGAATACGTAGTTTGTCTTCAAAACCCGAGAGAGAGTGTCTTCTTTTATTTATTAAAATGTATGACCGTCCGAGCCATTCAAAACATTGGAAATAATGATAAGTTTAAACCTAAGTGTTAGTGAATGACTCGACCTAATAACACGAGTTTCCGACCTTGTCAGGTAACGGGAAACTTGAGGATACGCGTTAGGAGTCGCGGGAGTTTTACGTGGATTACGATAATCTCAGGTAAGTACACTTGCCTTAAAAAGCATTTGTACGTTAGTAAGCCAGCTAAGAAGATATCATGTGATTCATTTTCACTTTTCTTGTGTTCGTTATTATCCCATCATTGGCATTCCATTCTATGTTCTTGTATGTGTGTTCTTGGCATAAGTACGTCTCGAAGGTACATGCGGCCTGCACTAGAAGGGATAAACGCGGGCACTCGAGCGCACGAGTGTTTGACCACCCCTAGTGATTGTGTGATACCATGTCCTGGATTGTTGTGGATGGTTGTGGATTGTTGTGGTATTGTTGTGGAATATGGACTACTTATTGCCTCTCTTGACTCGTAGAACACGCATGTTTCGATTGCTATCATTTCCAGTCTGTCTATCATGCATTCTTGCTTATTTATATTCCTGCATTTCAGTACCCGCATGATATTTAGACTGTCTTGTTTGTCGTTTCATGAATTACTGTTATATTCTTCTGGCTTTACTTTCAAATTCTCTCAGTTGCTCACCGTCTAGTTTGTGACGGTGGGTGCAGATAAGACGGAGAGCAGTAGGGGCAAGGGACCGTGTCTAGGAGACTTTTTGTGAGCAGCTGGACGTGAGGTACCGAGATGTAGGCTCGTACCTATCCTTTTTGTATGACGTTTATGTATATACATATATGGTTGTTTTGGAGCAGGAACTAGGTTTGAGGTGATTTCCATAATTTCATTTTGTAGACTTGGATATTTGTCTTGGGGTTTCCACATTTATATAGATTCCTAATTTCCCTTGATTGAGTTATTTCCCATTATTTGATTAGAATATGATTTTTGCTTCCCATTTGTATTATAACCGCAATAACTCTTTCATAAACCTTAAAAACCTTAAAATTTTGATAAGTTGAGGTGACTAGGCTCGTCAGTTATTGAGAAACCGACTCGGGACTGCACGGGTCTAGGCCGGGCGTACCCAAATGCATTGGGAATTTGGGGCCGTCACATTACTCATTGGAAATGACATCCCAACATTGCAGAATGTCAAGTCTTGGTTAGGGAAGTGTTTCTCAATGAAAGACTTAGGAGATGCACCTATATCCTAGGGATAAAGATCTATAGGGATAGATCTAAGAGGCTAATCGGTCTAAGTCGAGTGCTTACATAGACAAGGTCTTGAATAGGTTCAGCTTTGCAAGACTCTAAAAGAGGATTGTTGCCAATATCTCATGGGATAAGTCTCAAGCAAGACTCAATGTCCTAAGACAAATGATGAGCGAGACCGTATGAATGAGATTCCATATACATCGCCTATTGGATCTATCATGTATGCCATGTTATGCACTCGACACGATGTATCATATGCTTTGAGCACTACAAGCAGATATCGTCGAGATCCAGGTGAGAGTCACTTTGGATAGCAAGTAAAGAACATTCTTAAGTACTTAAGAAGGACTAAGGAAGTGTTCTTGGTCTATGGAGGTTTTGAAAATAATCTAGTTGTAAATGGTTACACAGATGCAAGTTTTCAAACCGATATAGATGATTTTAGATCGCAATAACTGGATATGTGTTTATTTTGAATGGGGGTGCGAAGAAGTGGAAAAGTTCGAAGCAAGAGATCGTGATGATTCTACAATGAAGGCGAGTATATTGCGGCGTCCGATGCAAAGAAAGGAAGCAGTTTGGATCAAAAAGTTCATTTATGAACTAGGTGTGGTTCCAAGTATTGCTAACCCTGTTTGTTTGTATTGTGACAATAACGGGGCAATAGCACAGGCCAAGGAACCTAGATCACATCACAGATCCAAACATATACTCAGGCGTTTTCATCTCATTAGAGAAATTATTGAGAGGGGAGACGTAAAAAATTGCAGAGTACCTACTGAAGACAACGTTGTGGATCCATTGACAAACGCTCTTCCACAAGCAAAACATGATGGTCATGTTAGATCATTAGGCATTAGATACATGTATGATCGGCCCTAGTGCAAGTGGGAGATGTTGGGGCATGTGCCCTAGGTCAATCCATTAACTGTCTTTACGAAATACTTTTAGTTAATAAAATAGAGGATTTCATTTGCTGTTTATTATAATTAATTTGCATGTTTACATTATAATAAGATCCATGGGTATTTACATAAATATATCCTAAATGTCCCTAGTCGATCATTATACTGGGAACTATAATGAATTAAGACTAGTGTGAGTCTTGATTGATGATCATATGATGATTATACGTATAGGGATACGAATCAAGATCACGAGTACTTGTTAGGGAACAAAGTACTGGACCGACCCGCTATGAGAGCATCACATGGATTAAGTCATAGTTGTTTCTCATGATAAGTATATATTCCAGTCCTCTGACTTGAGATTACCAGAGACTTCAACATTAGGAACACAGTGATTTGACACAATCAAACGTTGTCTTTAACCGGACGATTATAAAGGTTGTGATTGGTTATTGTGTGAGCAATGTGATGAAGTTGTGTAATCAAGATAGAATTTGTTCCTCTCATATAAAGAGAGATATCTAGTGGATCCCTCGATGTGTTAGACTGTTAAAAGGCCTAGTCTAAGTCAATTGATATTGATCAATGTCACTTGGATGTTTTCAGTTTACCTAGAGATCGAGACTAGTACGATTGAACATATTGGATGACAATTCCATGCCTTATGTTTGATCAAACGGATATCGTGTGACAAAAGGATGTTATATACATTATTGATTAGGTTGTATCGATTTGATATTCGTACGACTTGGGTCTCATAATGTCTTGTCAGAGGCCGCTTATGACTTGTATACCAAAATGTGTTTTGGTACACTGCCAACGTTGTATGAGCCTATTGGGTCGCACACTAAGAATGGTTTTGCGAGATTTTAAGATGGTTCAGAAAAATGAATTTTATATGATAAAATTCATGACGGAAACGTCCTAGTGGTGTATTACACTTATACTTCTTTAAGTAGGGGTATATGTGTAATTTACTTAACCGTCTATATACAAGAGTTGTATAAATAGACGCTTTAAATTAGAATACAAAAAAGAAAGATCAAAAGGCCAAAACTTTTTTTTTCGTTTAAGAAACGACTTAGGGTTTTTGGTATGCTCTGGATCGTTTTGGAGAGAAACAAAAAGGTTTGGTATTCTCTCGAAGCTAGCACTTCAAATCTCGGTCGCTATTCGTGTGTGGACTGCTGATAGAGGGCGTTCGTCATTGGCAGCGCCTTAGAGATCGATCAACCTTCAGAAAGGTATATTGCGATTGAGGTATGATTAAGTTTTTCATGGTTTAAACGTTTTTAATGGAATTAGATTCGGATCCTGTTGGGGTTTTTGTCAAAATTGTTTTGTAATCTCCGCTGCGTATAAACCCCAAAACCCAACACATATTACATGCTTAGTGTTTGTTTAGATTGATAGACTACTCACTTATGTTGGAAATAAATAATTCAAATATGTAATTAAAAGACATAATTAATTAAATAAATACCTTTAAATTAATGTTCCAACGTTGCTTCACATATAAAACTTAATAAAAGAGAAAAAAAGTAATGAGTAGTTAAAGATTAATTGGAGAGAGTTATTTTGAAGATCTCAGGTTCTATATATAGTTCCCCTAGGAATACATATCCTAGATAAATACAAATCCCTCATATTAATCTAAAAGATCGTCACCGACCTCAGCAATTTCTAAGCGATTCCTCACATATACGCAAATCTCTGAGCAAATAACTGAGTTTAGCTCTTAGTGCTCCGCCGATTTAAATAACGATTCCTAGTTCATTCTACGATTCGCTATCGATTCGCTAGTCTTCTTCTGTTGCTGATTTATATGGTAATTCCTAGTGTTATGTCAAATAGATGGATATTTACTAGTGTAGTTTTCCAATTGACTATTTTGCTTTTCTTTCTCTTTTCTTCCATTTCTTCATTTTCTTTTTGAAAACCTAAACTAAAAAAACAAGAAAATAATTAGTGTAATATCATCATTTATGCGAAAAATCAATTTTAATTACACTATAAAATGTGTCGAATTATTGACTTTTCATTTAGCAAACTATCGACTTTCCAATATTCAATGAAAATAAGCCATATTCTTATCCTTGTAAATCTACTCATTGGATAAAATGCATGAAACAAGAAATATGATAGGGGTTAAAAGTCAATAAAAGTGATACCCAATCGAAATCAAATAAAAACCAGAATTATGCTAATTATTAAATAACTTAGAATACATTCACCTAGAACATCCACTCGAGTAATATGGCCCTATTGATTAATCCAAGTTACTAGTTCTATAACTGTACCCATTTGTAATAATAATAGATTTAGATACTCTACACTAAGAAACATATTCACCACTATGCACTCAACACAAAGAACCATAAGTGTAATATGCCAAAACAACCTATTAAATCCTTGATTAACGAGTGTGATTAGTTTAAAGCAGTAAGCACACAAATTCCATGTTATGACTAAAATAATAAAGATTTTACAATCACGTCTGGAGTATTGTTTAGAATAATAAACTAGTCACACAAATTAGTAATAAACATTGCAATAAATGAATAAAAAAAAGACATCAATGTCAAATACCTTTATTGAATCTCCAAAGAGTCTTCAAAAGTAATAAATAATGAGCTTAAGTGAAAAGTCTTTAAAACTAATAAAAACTAATAAAGGGCTCAAAAAAAAAAAAAGAGACAGAGAGCAATTTCGAAGCCTTAAGGTATTCTATATAGTTTCCTAATTATATATATCAAACATAAACTCAAATTCCTTGTTCTTAGCTAAAAAACTCTTCACCGACCTCATCGATTTGTTAATGATTCCACTTTGTACACAAATCGCAGATTTAATCACTAGATTTAGCTCTATGTGCTCCATTGATTCATTTGGAAATTCTTAGTTTACTTTCTAATTTGCTGATGATTCATTGGCTCTTCTCTGCTACTGATTTTGGTGTCGATTTCATGTGTAACATCATATCACCAGACCTTTTCTCCAATTGGTTATTTTGCTCTTCTTCTTCTTTTATTCCATTTATTCACTTTTCCGAATTAAATCCTAAAATTTAAAAAAAAACAAGAGAACACCTAGTGTAATATTATCATCTATATCTAAAAATAAACTTAAATTAAATTACAAAACATGTCTAATTATTGACTTGTCACCTAGAGTGCAATTTTGCACTACCTCGCTATATCATCTTAGCACTCAATTGCCTACTAGGCAATATCTTTCACCATCTCCACATGGCACCTCATCTCCTTCGGTGACATCTTCTTGCTTTAAGATGCCATTGCCTAGTTCATCAGCACATACCATCTCATCGCCTGTGTCATCTCCCCGAAATGTAGGGATGCACGAGGCTGAGGTGTGAAGAAGGGGAAGCAGCGAGATATAGTCAAGATATTTGTCAATATTAATAATAACGAGTATGTTTGTAGTATAATAATTTTAGTTTTTGTTTTCTATAATCAACAGAATTACATTACGAACTTGTGAATTACAGGTTGGACCCATTCGACAAATGCTCTCGAGAGTTGAGGCGTCTCTTCAAGCGATTTATTCACATCGACGTGTACCGATGGAAAATGCACTTAAAGAAATCAAGAATATTTATTTGGAGGGTATTTTAGTAAGTATCTTTGTAGTACATGTACAAATTCAAGAGTTAACATTGAATATTTCAACTAATCTTGCAATTCAATTAGCATTTTACGTATCCTAAGTCAGAGGGGACCAAGATTAATGAAGTCATTGTGAAGAGGTACTTAAACATCCTTCATGACATCTATTAGAATTTGACCTCACGTCATGGCTATCTCACTCAAGAGATATATAATAATTATCTGGCATAACGTTCGACCCCTAAGTTTAAGGAAAAGTTGAAAAAATTTGTGCATAAATGAAAATTTGAGAAACGAAGTCCTAGTACAAAACACATTGGTGTTTCGAGAACATTCCATCTACATCACAAAAAAATGGTAAGTTCTAACTCAACGAATAATTTATTTGACTTGTACAATTTTACTAAAAAAACAAGTTAATAGATGATTATGCTTACATTCAAGTACACATTTTGTGTTGTATGTTGTAGGTTAAGGATATTGATCGACCTCTCACTGGTACTGAGTTGTACTTTAATACTCACATGAATAAAGATGGGCCTACATGTTTTGATATGAGCTTGAAGATAGTTTATGTAAGTAATATTTAATAAATCAAATTTAAATGATTGGTAGAATTAATAAATTCCCCTAATTAATTTAAATGATTGGTAGAATTAATAAATTCCCCTAATTAATTATAATCCCCAATTATTTTGGGATTAAGGCTATGTTTGTTTTTGTGTAGAATTAACAAATTCACTACTTTCTTAGCATATTGTTACATTCGTGCAGGATAACTTTGTTAGATTACGTAATTTGGCCCTTTCACGTTGTGATCCAAAGTTTCGGGAGCCACCGATTGTCGACGACAAGATTTTATACAAGGCAATGAGAAAACTTGAACCAAAAGGTCAAGTTTATGATATTGGCTATTAGGCATCAATTTCTTACTATTGTAGCTTAGTTATTCGGGTCATCTAGGAGACCGTCATATAGAGTTAAGGATGGCGAGGCATTGTAGGAAGAGTACGAGGAGCTTCAAGCATCGTTGGTGTGTTAGATGCAAGGTGCGATGAAGGAAGACTAGGAGAGCTAATAGAAAGTGATGAAGGAAATGGAAGCTCATCATCAACAAAATCGAAAGGCAAATTATGAGAGATATCAGCGTGATTTTGTGTGTTCGAGGAACAAAATGTAAGATCGTTTTGCGAAGCTTAAGGATGTACATATCCCGCAAGTGCCAACCTTGGTTGATCTAAACTACTGTCACCAGCCCGACAAAGATTTCGTTGCTCAATTTGACAACAATGGCTTTGATGGATATGGACATGGCGGACATCATGGACTTGGTAGACATTAGTTTCCATGGATATTAAAATTTTGTATTTTTTTGGGATTTTGAATGTGAAGACTTTGTATGGTGTTTGACTTTAAGTGGGAATGGGTTGGGAATGCTTTCGTTCATGAATATTGCCATATTTTGCAAGTCAACTATACATTTTGTGAAGTTACTTACAGTTAATACAATGCTTGTTTTGTTAGAGAAAGAATTCCGCATGTAGAACAGTGAATCATAACATTTGACAGGTAACGATAATAGGAGTTTTACTCAATTGGTTATCCTTGCAACTTAATACTGAGGCTACTTTGTGTTTAATAATATATTGCAAGGTATGTACATAACCTATTCTTAATTGTTTCAATTGTCTATCTAACTTCATTCTTTGTATTATACAAATAAGCATTCTCGATTTTATTTGTCTTTCACTCTGCGAAACTTATTTTTTATTTTAATAATTTTTTTAGGCTTCCCCTAACCTTTATGTTCCATTTTTTCAATCCAACTTCCTTTTTTTTCATGAGTGGGATTAATGTGGGTGTTCCATAGCCTTTGTTTAGGTGGTCTCAGGTGGAGCTTGCTAGAGATATGGGTCGTACACAACAGCAAAGTTATACCTTTTTTGTTTTCATTTCCAATTTTTTTCCCCTTTTGCAACCATTTCTTATCTTAGCATGACCATTCTTAAATGAAGTAATCTTCGTGTACTTGTTTTTTTGCTTTTAACTTTAACTTTAACTATAACTTATTTAGAGTAAATCATTTTCTCTTGTCTAGAATTTTGGAAATCATATTCAAGGTTTGTTTATTTGTTGTAAAATTTGGTAACTAGGTAATTTGATCAACTTGACTTCATGTATCCATAAAGGTTTTTTACTTGTCAAGTGACAAGTCAATAATTAGACACATTTTAAAGTGAAATATAGGTTGATTATATATATGATATTACACTAGGCATTCTCTTATTTTTATGATTTTAGGATTTAAATATGAAAATGAAGAAATAGAAGAAAAGAGAAAGAAAAGCAAAACAGTCAACTAAAAAAAGAAGTCCAGCGATTTGTAATTACACTAAAAATCGCCACCTCAATTGGCAGCATGAAAGTGTCAGCGAAGCCACAATGAATTGGAGAATAAATTAGAAATTGTCAGCTGAATCGGTAGAGCATTAAGAGGCATTTCTAGTAATTTTCTCAGTTATTTGTGTAAAACTTAGGAATCAGTGACAAATCGCTTAGGTCAATTATAGGTATTTTAAATTATAAGAATTTGAGTTTATCTAGGATATGTATACATAGGGAGACTATAAAAAATGTCAGAGAGCTTCAAAATAACTCTCTTCTTTTCGCTCTACATTATTTCTATTTTCTATTATGTATTTCTAGTTGATATTTGAAGATACATTGCGACTTTGTTTTTCTTAAAGTATTTATTTATTCATTATATCTATTAATTTTTGCATTGTTTATTTTCAGCATGAGTGAATAGTCTATGAATCTAAACAAACCCTATACATGTATATATTTAGGATTGCTACATAGTTATAATTAAGGAATCATGAACTTAACGCTTTAAATCTATTCATACACATCAATCACGGATTTAACAAGTTCTTTTTGCTTATTACAAATAAAGAAAATTGATATTGCATGCATAGTTGCAAATATGTATTGTGGTATTATGAACCTATATATATAGTTATTGATAACAATTATATAGAAGTAGTAACTATGATTAATCTATAAGGCTTTTCCTAAATGGATGTTATAGGTTATTATGTTCAAAGTTGTTTATTGTGCAACTAGAGTTAATATTAGCAGATTAGGTATGATTTTCATTGAGTGTAATGTAATCATATTTCTACGGTGTTGCATTTTATGTAATGGGTAGATTTACAATTATAAGAATATGAAATTTCCATAGAATTTGGGAAAATCGATGGCTGGCTAAATGCTATTATCCTACTATGAATTATGATTTAACGATTCCAAGACTCCGTATGTTATGATTATAACTATAGTATGAAGTGATGTTATGTTCTAGTGTTTAAAACCAATCCAAGTATATTATATTGTTTAGTGGGGTTTTGTTAAGATGCTTATTTAAGTTATTTATATTTATATTAACTTGCTGTATTGATAAATAAGATATCGTCTCCATAGGTATTTTTGAAATCTCAAAGGAAAGTAATTCTCTCTTATTTTTATTAACTTAATTAATCTAGTTAAATATTAATTGACATATTAAATAACTAATAAATATGATTACTAACTTAAATAACCAAACTAACTAAATTAATCAAAACAAATCAAATTCAATCTAAATTAAACAATATTCAAATTCAATTCATTCTAAATAAACAAACATCTTATTCAAGTGTCGTGCATGCCAAATATAATCTGTACTCAAGTTACCAATCCCGTAAGGGTGTAGTAGTGGTAAGTACGGGGTCGATTCCATAGGACTTGAGTTTTACTCTTAGTTAACTAAAAATGGGGGATTTAAAAAGTTTGAGGAAACAATTAATTAAAACTGGGAAGAATTCAAAATTGCAAGAATGATCTCAATGATAGAAAACACCTTGGTCCGTGGTTCCGCAAGACAAAATCAAGATTCGATAGCATATCATGGTCTTCAATCTTTCCCAAAAGATTATTAATTCCAATCCTCCTAGATTAGCTATGAAAAATCGACATCCGCCAAAAATTTCTAATTCCCTTAATCTCGGTGGCTAGAACATCATCCACTAACTACTTCCCTAATTAATGCATAAACGCAGACATCTGCCAATAAGATTTAACACACTAACCACGATAATAAAGATCCATGAGAATACTAATCCTAGATAACTGAATCGTGTCCGCTTTCGATTTAACCTAGATTCAATTGTTGGACACTCAAGAACCGAAAGGTTTTAATGGCAATCAAATGAATGTTTGTCACTTTTTTAGTCCAAAAGTATAACTATGGATACAATTGGTCCAATTGACTATAGACTTTCAACCTAAAAGCATGCAAAGACCATATACATTCCCTAGATTTAAATCATATTCATGGAAATCAACAACAATAAAATAGAAGAAATTAAATTAATCAAATAATAAAATATTAGATCTAACAAGTCATTCCATGAACAGTGAATCCTGACTTGTTTCACCTCCGACCTAGGCAAGGATTTGTTTGGCTGGACATGGTCTTGAGCGCCTCAGATGTTTCAAAAATAATAGAAGTCGATACCTAATAGTACTCTCAAGCCCTAATAAGAAAAACTATTAAAAATTCATCTTTGGAAGTGAGAGAAGGTTATTTTTATTGGTATAGAATGACACGTGCACCGAGGAGCATCTAGGGGCTGCTAGGCGTGCTTCACAGGGCGTAGGACACATGTTAGATACAGATTAGTGGAGTTTATCGGTTCAAGTTGACGTGGCAATAGCTTATTGGTGGAACAAGTTGTTGGTGATGTGCTGGCGTAGGAGAAGATGACACGTGGAAGCAGCTTGATAGTGGTGAGGCTCGCACAAAACTCAACAAAAAATGTAGGAGAGTGCACAGCGCGAATCCTGAAGCACAACTCACTGTTGCTGGAATGAGAAGAGCAAGATGAATGGGCTGCTGGCGGCACGTGGCGCCAGCTAGGGGGAAAGCAACTCGCACGAGCTATGCATACTTTTGGGAGACTGTAATGCATGCATCCCGAGGCTAGATCAATAGTTGTCACTGCACAGTGACCTAAACATGTTACTCCCCTACGTTATTTGCCATGTTTTCACCTATTAACAAACTGTGCAATGCCTATTTCGATACAACTCCCGTGGTAGCTGAAACACTGCATATAAATACACCATTTCACATATTTTTCACCCCAGATTTAACCACACACTCCATTTTACCTGAAAACGAGAAATAAATATAATTAGATATATATTTTAGAGATTTTCCATATTGAATATATTAAAATAGAATACTAAAAGCCTATAAATACTGACTTATCAAATACCCCCAAAGTTAAGATTTTGCACGTCTCGAGCAAAGATGTAGATGACAACACAAAATAAACTAGACTCTTAATATATTTATGAGCTTAACTAAACTAATAATATACCCAATTCAAAATTCATGAAGTTCCTCTAGTTTACATAGTCGCCAAGTGAAAGAGCTACTCTAGAAATTTTAGAGTTATAATATGTCAAGACTCGTAACCCAAACACAATTAAGATCACACTTTAAAGACATAAACTCGGTCAAGACAAAGGCCATCAACTACTTACGAACTTTTTTTAGTCTATATATTCAAGCACACAAATTTACAATCTCTGTTAATCTAGTTATAAGCACTCGAGCTCAATCTTTTTATTTGAGGAGTTTTCATAGACTTTCGCTTTTATTCATTTATATTCTCTATTTTTTCTCCACATTTTTCTCAAGTAATACGGCCCCTGCTTCATTTCTTGTAGACCAATTTTCTCACTTTTTCCTACTACAAGATTCCTTCCTCCATTTCCTATGTAATACTATGGAACTTTTTATATTAAAAAAACTCATGTTAGCCTTTCTCCCTTCCATTATTATTAAGCAAATTCCCAAATGTGGGTTATAATAATATTAATTGCACAATTTTGACCATCTACCTATTTTGGTATCTAGCATAAGGCTTAACCATCATACTAAGTCCCTAATCGTAAAATCATAAAAATTCTAGGCTACGGGCTTGAGTGAGTTTTTCTTTTAGTTTTTCCTAAGTTTCAAGTCAAAAAAGCAACCATAGTGTACTCATCCACAACCCAAGGCATGAAACAAAATATCAGGTGACTCTAAACAATATAAAAAATGAAAACTTTACTAAATACATGCTTGAAAGTGTATCATATCCTAGTTAAATGAGAAAGAAAAGTATGGAGGGAAAAGAAAAGGAAGAAATGAAAGAATAAGAGATATTAAACACCACTATTACCATTCGAAAATTGCATATAACTGAAAAAATTTAAACGGTCTCACTTGCGGTTTTTCACACAGAAATCCAACCAACTCAATCAACAAATCCTAAAGTACCCCCAAACTTAATCTGAACCTTGTCCTCAAGGTTCAAAACAAGTCAAGGAATCTACGCAATAAGAAAAAATAGTGGTGAAAAAGAACATGGATAAAATAAATAAGAAGATGATACAAATGCATACATAACAAAAGTCTCCATAAAACTAGTGAATGCACAAAGTTTCTCATGTCTTGGTGATTAAGGAAACTATGAAGGAATAATCATAACAAGAGCAAGAACTAGTAAACATAGGAGTTAACTCAAATAACTCATTCCAAATCTTGCGAGCCTGAAGTCTTTCAACTAAAGGTGAAATCAACAAGATAATGTAATGAAGTCTAGGGTTTGAAGTCTACTAAAAAACCCACCACTGATGCGACGACTTAAGTTAGATATGTCCCAACCATGTCTCAAAACACCTAAAAATCCAGTAATATGTTAATTCCCAAAAAATGCTCAAATTACTCCAAAAAATATAATCCATAGTCAAACCTAACAAAACTCAAGGGGTGCTCTAGTGCCTTTAGTACTCATCAAACATAACACCTGCAAAAATTCAAGAGACCAAGTTAGGAATTTATTAAACATAAAAAATACTAAAACTAAACTAAAACTGAAATAAATGTAAGAAATAAAGTGAAATAAAAACAAAGCTGGGTTGCCTCCCAATGAGCGCATTTCTTTTAAGTCTTTGGCTAGACTTGACATGATTCATCAAGTGATGCCCTATCCTTTCGAGATATTGACAACACATGGTGCATCTATAACTTTGGGCAATGCAACGTGCACACCTTCCTACAAAATTGGGAGCTCATTCAGGACTTCTAACATAAAAGAATATATTGCATCATGATCATCCAATACAAAGGTGTAAGTAGTATAGAAAATATGTAAATGATCCTTTACTTCCACCCCCTTGTAAGGTTTAACAAACATGCATGGGAGCATGGGTGGTGTCACCAACATAAAAGGTTGGTCTTCCTTACTCTCTTTCAGTGGCTCCTCAGACCTTTCTGAAATGACTTCAATTTTCATCTCATTTTCCTATTTTTCATTTTGCGCAATGACGATTTCTGGCTCAATTTGAATGACCACAAGTCCTTCCGCTATTTTGTTCCAATAGTTTTCCACTTGTGTAAGAAATTGGTTATGTACTACACAACTCTTTCTCATCAGTCATATTCTGAAGCGTGGCATTTAATTGAATAAGTTAAGTGTCCAAGTTCTGCAAGCTTAGAAAGTCATACAAAGATTGTTAAAGCTCTTCATGAAACCATTGTTGATCATCTATCAATTGCTTCATCACATCATCCAAGGAGGTGCTTTGTTGAAATTGTTGATTCTCTTCATTACATTGTTGATGAATTTGTTGAAAAGGTAGTTCTCTGAAGATCAAGTCATTCATCATGTCTTGTATAGACCTCTTTTCACGCTAAGGAATCTATGGACTTGACATGAGCTTAAATAAGTTGGGTTGTGACGATGCATAGCTAGAATAGTGATAATTCTCATACTTTGGATAATACGAACAGTCATATGTGGAATGAGAATAATCTTCACAAATTTCGCAAACCTCGACCTGTTTCATACCATGATAGTATGAGTCTTCAAATCAACTATAATAGTGGGCATATGAGGCCATTATGGAATTACATGCAAAAATGTTAAGAACAAAGGACTAGATACAACATAAAAATAAAATAAAATAAAATAAAATAATAAAAGAAAAAGAAAACTAAACTCATAGTAAAGGACTAAGTCCCTGGCAACAGAGCCAAAATTTGTTCACGTGTCGAGTGTGCCAAATATAACCAGTACTTGAGTTACCTATCCCATAAGGGTGTAGTAGTGAAAAATACATGGTCGAATCCATAGAACTTGAGTTTTACTCTAAGTTAACTAAAAATGAAGGGTTTTAAAAAGTTTGAGGAAACAATTAATTAAAACCAACAAAAAACCCAAAATTGCAGGAATGATCTCAATGAAAGAAAACAACTAGGTTTACGATTCCACAATACAGAATGAAGATTCAATGGCATATCATGGTCTTCAATCTTTCTCAAAAGATTATTAATTTAAATCCTCCTCGATTAGCTATGGAAAATTGACATCCACCAGAAATTCCTAATTCCCCTAATCTCAGTAGCTACGACATCCGCCACTAACTACTTCCTTAATTAATGCATAACCCTAGACATATGCAAATATGGTTTAGCACACTAACTGGAATAAGAAATATCTGTGAGAATACTAATTTTAGGTAACCAAATAGCATCCGCTTCCGATTTAACCAAGATTTAATTGATGCACAGTCAAGTACCGAAAAGTTTTGATGGCAATTGGGTAAATGTTTAACTTTTATTGGTCCAAAAGTACAATTATAGATACAATTGGTTCAATTGACTATAGATTTCCACCTAAAAGTATGCAATGGCCATATACATACCCAAGATTTAATCCATATTCATGAAAATCAACAACAATAAAATAGAAGAAAGTAAATTAAATCAAATAATAAAAATGATATATCTCACAAGTTATGCCATGAATCAAGAATCTCGAATTGTTTCGCCTCTTACCTAGACAAGGGTTCGTTTAGCCGAACATGGTCTCGAGCACCTCTGGCGATCCAAAAACAATGGAAGTCAATACCTAATAATACCTTCAAGTCCTAATATGAAAAAATGCTAAAAATTCATCTCTAGAGGTGATAGAAAGTAATTTTCATGGGTATAAAATGACACGTGCGCCAAGGAGCATCCAGGGGCTGCTGGGCATGCTTGGCAGGTGACAAAATTCCTAAACCAACAATTTTGTAGAATAGTGGCAAATGGTCGATCCCAAAGATATTGGTAGTCTTTTTAATGTTAAAAACACTGAAAAGGAAAAATCGGGGCTTTTAAAATAAATCAATTTAACTAACTAATGTAACTAAACTAAATGAATAAAATAATTAAAATAACTTTCAAAACAATTAATTAATCACCAAGGTAACTCCTAGGTCTACGGTTCCACAAATCAAGATTAAGATTCAATGACAAATCATGGTCTTCAATCATTCCCACAAAGTTATTAATTTAGATTCTCCTAAATTAGCTGTAGAAAATGGACATTCGCCGGAAATTCCTTATTCCCTTAATCTCGATAGCAAGGATGTCCGCCACTAACTATTTCCCTAATTAATGCATAACCTTAGACATTCGCCAATCGGGTTTAACACACTAATCGCAGTAATATGGGTATGTGAAAACATTAATCCTAAATAATCGGATTGCATCTGCTTTCCGATCGCATCCGCTTACAAATCGCATCCGCTTCCGATTTAACCTAAATTCAATTGTTGCACACTTAAGAACTGAAAGAGTTTTATACCAAACGAGTGAGTGTTCGTCACTTTATTGGTCTAAAAGTATATTTATAGATACAATCAATCCAAATAACTATAGGTTGTTCACCTAAAAGCATGCACTGGTCACATACATACCCTAGATCTAAACCGTATTCCATTAAATCAACAACAATGACATAGGAAAAATTAAATAAAAATAAATAATAAAATAAAATATCTCATTAAATATATGCCATCAATCCATGATCCCAATTGTTTCCCCTAACCCAGGCAAGGTTTAATTAACTGGACATCATCGTCGAGAGAATTCGATGCTAAAAATATAATATTCTATGTTCCAAATATAATACCCTAGGTTCCTTATATATAAAAATACTTTCAATTGGTCCTGAAAAGTGAGAGAGACTAATTTTTGGGGTTGTTCTCGTGACTCGTAAGCTTAAGAGCATCCAAGAGCTGTTTTAGGCTTTTTCTACAGGTTCTACCATGTGGCATTAGCGAATTATTGAAGAGAGTTAAAGACCGTTAACGTGTCACATGCTGATAGGCTGGATTTGAAGTTAATGATGTTGTGTGGGCATGAGGGCTCGACACGTGGCAGCAAGGGAGGCAGTGAAGAAACTCGCATAAAGCCATCTGAAAATCTGGGAGAGTGCACCAGCACAAACCCCGAGGATGATCGAGAATAGCTGAGGCGATGAGAGAAATTATTGTTATTGATGAGTTATTGACGCCATGTGGCTGCGTCAGATTGATGGAGAGCTGAAGTGATGTGCTGGGTGAAATGGCATCTGCCACATGGCGGTGGAGTGAAGGAAGGCACGGCTTTGTACATTTTTGTATGTGACTGTGATGCATGCATCTCGAGGCAATCTAACAACAACTGAGGCAATCTAACAACAACTATTTCTAAGTGACTTGATCGTGTCACTCCCTTGCATTATTTGGTATGCTGCTTCTTATTCTACCCACTATACAAACGTAACTCGAGGCAAATCTTTCAGCTTTTAATTACTGCATGTGAATACTCTATTTTGAATATATTTTTTCACCCCTAATTTAACTACTCACTACGTTTCATCTGAAAATAATCAATAAATATAATTAAATATATATTTTAAAGATTTTTTATATTTAAATATTTAAATATAAAGTATTAATTATATATAAACACGGACTTATCAATGGGCTTGAGACACGTGTCATAAGCGGATTGATGGAGTTTGCAAGTTCAAGTTGATATGGTAGCAGCTTATTGTTACAAGCAGCTGCTGGTGACATGCTGGCATAGGAGAAGCTGACACGTGGCAGCAGCTTGGCGGTGGTGAAGCTCGCACAAAACTAGACTAAAAATGTGGGAGAATGCACAGCGCGGATCCCGAGTCACATCTCACTGCTGCTGGAATGAGAAAAGAAGAGCACAAGCTGGATGAATGGGCTACTACCATGTGGCGCCAACTATGAGGAAAGCAACTCGCACGAGCTGTGTGTACTTATGGGAGACTGTGATGCACACATCTCGAGGCTTGATAAATTACTATCGCTGCACAGTCACCTAAACGTGTTACTCTCCTGCGTTTTTTTGGCATGGTAGTACCTATTAACTAACTTTGCAATCTATATTTCAAGAAAAATCCCCTAGTAATTAAAACACTGCATATAAATACACCATTTTGCGTATTTTTTGCCCCGGATTCAACCCCGCACTCCGGTTCACTTGAAAACGAGAAACAAATATAATTAGATATATATTTTAGAGACTTTCCGTATTAAATATATTAAAATAGACTACTAAAATCATATAAATACCGACTTATCACATCTAAACAAACACCCACGAAATAATATAATATATTTGGATTACTCCTAAACACCAAAATATAATATCACTTCATATTTTAGTTATAATTATAAGACATGGAATCTTGGAATTATTAAATCCCATTTCATTACAGATTAATAGCCTTTAGCCAGCAATCAATTTTTTTAACTAAATGAAAATGCCCCATTCTTATCATTGTAAATCTACTAAATGGATAAAACGCAACACCATATAAATATGATAGCATTAAATTCAACGAAAATCATGCCTAATCTAAGGAAATATTGTTGAAACTACATAACAAACAACTTAGAATACAATCACCTAGAACATCTACTCAGAAAAACTCCCTATAAATTAATCATAGTTACTAATTCTATAATTGTTGTCAATAACTATAAACATAGATTCATAATCTTAATACCACATAACACATTTGCAACTATGCATGCAATACTAATCTCCTTTAGTTGTAACTTGCAAAAAATATCTTGTCAATTGTGTGGTTGACGTGTATGAATAAATTTAAAGCATTAAATACAAGATTCCTTAATTATAACTATCTAGTAATCCAAAATATACAATATTGTCTAAGGCTTGTATAGATTGATAGACTATTCACATATGCTGGAAATAAGCAACGCATAAATATAATTAAAAGACATAATGAATGCATAGATACCTTAATAAAAATCAAAGCTCCAAAGTATCTTCAAACATAGACAATAAAACTAACCTATATCACAAGGAAAAAGTTAAAAGCAAAATGAGAGAAGTAGGAGAGTTATTTCGAAACTCTCTAACCCTTTTTATAGTCTCCCTAAGTATACATATCATTGATGAACTCAAATTCTTCATACTAATCTAAAAAACCCGTAACTGACCTCAGCGATTTCTTAATGATTCCTAACTTTAATATAAATCGGTGAGCAAATAATTGAATTTAACTCTCCGTGCTTCACCAATTCAGCTGGCAATTTATAGTTCATTCTCCAATTTGCTAGCCTTATTTTGTTGTTGATTTATATGGAGATTCCTAGTGTTATTCCAAATCATTGGCTGATCGCAAGTGTATTTTCTAGTTGACTATTTTACTTTTCTTTCTCTTTTCTTCCTTTTCTTCATTTTTCTATTTAAAACATAAAATCACAAAAACGAGAACACCTAGTGTAATATCATCATTTATGCCTAAAATCAACATAAATTACAGTATAAAATGTGTCTAATTATTTACTTGTTAGATTAAGAAATACTTTATTCAACTCTAGTTTCAAGTAATCGAGTTAAATTTTTTTATTTGAAGAGTTTAAGAACGTCCATCTTTTTTGTCTCTCATTTTTTTTCTTCTACTATATTTTAATGATTATTATTATTGTTGTTGTTGTTAGTATTTAACATATTTCTTTTACTTTTAAGTCCCTGCTCCATTTCCTTTGAACATTGTCATATTTTCCCACTATAAATTCCCAACTCCATTTCCTTTGGAATCTATAGGATTCTCTATATATTTATTTTATAAACTCTTGTTAAAACTTCTCACTGTCCAATAAAATTAAAGAAAATATTATTTCTAACTACTATAAATTCATCGATTTCTAACATATTTCTTCTTTCAACTGTGGCTTAATAGCTTTTTATTATAATGTTGTAAAAATACTTAATCAATAGCTTTTGTATCATAAAATTCATAGAAATATATCTAGTTTATATTGCACTATTATTTCGATCTTCGACTTGGGTACTAAAACATTACTTCCATTCAAAATCTATTACATATATTCATTTGCACGATTTTTCTAACTAAAAATAAAGAAAAATTAAATTTATACTTACTTGATTTCAGAAGAGATTTTAAAATTTTTTGTGAACTTACTTGAATATTGGATTAAAAGTAATTTTGAACTTTTCTTCCACCTTTCTTTCCTTTCATTACCGTCGATTCCATACTCCACGAAAAATATCCACAAACGCATTCTAAACCATATGCTTAAGGTTTAAAATTAAAGTTGGTTTTTTATCGTAACAAACATACCACGTGAAGTACAAAAGAATTGATAGAATAAAAATAAATATGACAAATCAAGAAATTAAATTAATTATAATAAGATATAGTGCATAAAAATTTAATAAATAAACATCATCATTTTATTACAAGTGAAACAAATATCATACCTAAGCATTGAATAAAATATATCATAAAGTATATCATCATAAACACAAAGTATATAACCACGAAACATAAAATATGTCACCCCTACCAAAATTACATATAGAAATCTCACAACATCACTCAAAGGCAGAAAGAATAAATAGAAAAAGAAAATCAATGTTGGCATTCAGAAGTTGCATCATCGTCATCCTCCACTAGGTCAATCCTCTGGGATGGTAGTTTACAGTAAGGTCGAAGAGGTGGTATTCCTGACCTGGCAATGTCGAAACATCAAAATTACTGCTAAGTGGTAACCACATCTATGTAGACGATATAAAAACTGATGTGCCTCCTAAATGTATGTTTCTCTTGGACATTATACGCTCCATTTTGTGGATGCTCCTTGTAAAGGCTTTTTGGTTCTTGAATACCAGATCTTCATTTCGGAGAGTGGTCATTTGATTGCGCAATATTGCACCCATGAAAGCCAACTCCAATTCTTCCATGTAATCCTTCATAATCCCTAGTAGGTTGCTTTACCTTCGAATCATTTCTAGCTTTTGACATCTCTTCTAAGATTCTCCTCGTGTCGCCTTTGATTTTTCTTCTTTGCTTGATTTCTCTTTTGGTTATCTCAACTATCTCTCCCATCCTCTATGTCTTCATAACCATTCACTCTACCATATATCTCTATAACCTCATTAGTGATGGTCTTCTCTGGTAAAACATTCAATTCGTGGTCTATCATGTTTACTTGGTCTATCCTATAAAAGGTCATAATCATTAGGGGAAAAGTAGCCCATCATTCTTCTTGGTGGTGATGGCACTCCTAATGGATTCATAAATCATTTTTCCAATATCAAACTATCTTAACCCCATGACGATGTGGTAAAATAGGGTGAACTTGTAATTCACTATTTTGTAGTATTGCAGGCTCAGCTTTAAGCTGACATTGATGAAAAGCATCATGCTTTAGTGATTTTCCAAAAACGTTTTGTGGTTTTGTGCTTGGGATACACCTCCATATAAAAAATAAATCCGTCTCTATGGATTGCCTCTAAACCTCCCTTTTTGTCTTAGTATGGAAATAGTATTTAATTTCATACTCAGATTGGGACTCATCATTTTATTTTTGGTGAAAATCCTGTAATCCAAAATATGGATTTATTCTTGCCCCAGAGTAGTCCATTGTCCTCCATCTAACTCATGTCTCAGTCTTAGTTTCACTTTCATAAGCATTGGTATAAAATTCTTACATAAAAGCTTTACAACCCCATTCACTACGGACATCCCCTAGATCTAGGTGATTATAATCCCTAGTCAGTAAACCACAATTTCTTATCTCTATAATATCTAGGATCCTAGGCCTATACTTTAATTCATTTTTTCACATTCAATCATCTCTTCGGACTCAACTTCCTATCCATAATTACATCATTCTTAAATTTTTCATAGTCATTTTCATTGACAAATTTTTTTTCCTCAATTGATAGTTTTTCTCCACTATCAGTATCTCTTGTTCAACTTCATCCACTTCACCCTCATCCACATAATCATCCTCAATATTGTAACTAAATGAAGAAGCTGAAGTAGGTTCTCTTTGCAATTTAATCTTAGGTGTGTTGAAAGATATTGATGTGGGTTAGATCTGAGGAAACTTTTGATTTTATTTATGATTTTTCTACTAAGTTTCCCTTCCCTTTCTCCTCTCTTAAACCTCTACCCTTTCCTCCTCCACCTATTTGGTATAATGTAAGTAAAAGAATGAATCTGTAAAACCATTTAAAACTAAATTTTTGAAACAAATTTTGATAAAATTCAACGTATCTATCAAGAGTTAGAAATCATCGGGAAAAGCATTTTGAAATTTATATGACAATTGCTTATAAAATAGCTTTAGAAAAAGCAAGCTTTGTAAGTAATTCAAGTCAATTGATGAATATTCACAAAAAACACACAAACTCATTTGAAACTTAATCTCAAATTGGTTTCCATAAAAAACTCAATCTACTCGCCATATATGAAAAATAGTTTGAAAATTTGATAGTAATAAATGAATCATTACTTCGCTCTCATAATATTAGTATAATAGAAATCATTAGATATTGAAACCATTTTAAAATAAAAATTTCGAAATTGAGTTCTTATCCTAATAACCAATCCAAAATAGACTAAAAACCAAAGATTTAATCTATAGAAGGTTAGGGTTTCAGTTGATTACCTTCTTAAAAGTGATTCTTTCAAGTATTGAACTCAAGATTGCTTCTCTAGAACTCTCCCAAGCTCTAATTTGAACTCCCTTGCTCAAGCCCATGATGGCTCTACACTCTCAAAACTCACCATATTTTTGGGTTGAATATGTGAAGATTAAGGTAGGAATCATTTAAAGGTGGAATCAAGGCAAAAATGGTCTTTTGATTAACGGGTTACAATGGTTTGTGAGTGTCAATGGTTTAAATGTGGAGATTTGAGGTTTTGTTTTTTTTAAAAAAAAACTCAAATTCATTTTCAGCGAATTAAGGTTTAAGTGAATGCACTAATAAAATCGTTGGCATTGAGCCTCAGTGGCTCAGCGATTTGTGTAGCGAATTCTAGTTGTAAACGTGATTCGGTAAGAAATCACAAATTTGGAATTCACACTGAAAATTTTGCAATCTGCAATCGATTTATCCAATGATTTCTAGTACAAATTGGAATCACCATAAATTGCTAGCTTAATTTTACTATTTTTCCAATTTAATCTATTCTCCTAATTAATTTTCACATATGTATATAAATTAAGAAAGGTATAAATACTCAAAATTCCAAAATCTGACTAAGATATGCATTAAATAATTTATTTTATTGCCATAAATAACTAACTAACATAAACCTAATACATAAAACAATATAGTACAAAAACAAAATGGCTCGATCAACCCTTTACATGAAACTATTCTGGAATTGAATTCCTAAAACATCCCCATTATAAGAGCCTAAAGTTAAGAGAATATAAAAATAACTATTTAATCTTAATACTAAAACGAAAAATGGAGATGGAGTATGAGCTGCCTCCTATAAAACAACTCTATTTACTATCGTTAGATCGATGGAACCACGCAATTGTAGGCTGGTTCTACGAAGTTAAGTATATGATTATCCACTCTTGTGCCATTCCAAAAAGTGATTGCTCGACCATGCACTCGAAAAATAATCATCTTATTTAAAATATCCATGACAGCTTACGAAGTGGCTAGAAAAGGTCGTCCTAAAATTAATGAAAAATATTCCTTTATGAAATGTAGCATAAATAAAAAGTACATGGGAATAATATACTTGTCAATTTGAATAGGTACATTAGTAATCAAACCTATTGGTTTTATTGAATGACCGTTTAGTAGGGCAACTTTTTCGAAAACAAGTACATCTAATTCTAATTGAGTGAAAAGGAAAAAAATGAATCGACATGGAGTTTGCTCTAGAACCCGTATCATAAATTTCATTAAAGTACCAAACACATTTGACCTTTTTGTGTATGTGTGTATCTCCTGGATCATCGAGCTTCACAATTGTTAGGTTCTTTTTTTTTTCTTCTTATTTTTCGTAGGTTTAAATTCCTCCATGTTATTACTATGAACATTTTTTGATTGCTTAACCCTCTATTCTTAAGTTATTATCTGTTGATTAGAAGTATCTTCACTTTGCTTGTTCGTGGTCTTAGCATTTCCATCTTCCGTTGTTAAACATTAATAGCATATATTTCAGCTTCATGATTATTTAATCCTAAAATTTCAATATCTTTAGTTTGTTCATTATCAAATTCATCTGATTTTCGTAGATATATTCATCATTCAAGTTAAAAGTGGCAATTTTATTTTTAAACTCCATAGACATTGTCCCTTCAAAGATATATAGCTTCCTTTTAGCTGTTTTAAAGAATAGTCTTCCTAATAGTATAGATGAGAACTTAGATGATATTGAGTCTCTCATTTCTATGACATAGACATCAGTGGGAGATATTAATTCATTTACTTTGACTAAAACATCTTCTAGTAAATCATTGTGTTTAATAACATTATTGTCATCTAAAGTAAGGTCAATAGGTGTATTGGTCAATGAACCTATTTTTATTGGTTCATATAACTTGAGTGACATAACGTTTATTGTTATAAAAAATCTATTAAAGAATTTCATATTATGATATGGATTCCAAACATCTCTGGGTCAGAACATTTCTTAAGTATTTTATTTTAATTAAAGCACACACTTTTGTTACAATTTTTTTCGAAATTTTTTTCTTTAGATTCTTCTAAAAAAATTATTTTTTGATTCAGAGAATTCTTTCAAAACTTTATCATAATTAGAAATTTGCATTATTGATTCCATTAATGGATCATTTATTTATATTTTCCTAAATGATTCAAGAATGTCTACATTGATTTCTTATTTCATAGCATCAGCTAATTGCTGTGGAATGGTAAAATATGAACGCACGTTTTCATTAAAATTATCAAAAATCTGATCATTTTTATCGTTATCAATTAATTAAGAGTTTTTTAATGATTTTTCATATGCTTCAACTCTGGCTAAATTCCATTGGTACAACCTTCAAGAAAAGGTGCATGTTTCAATTGTTCAACCATCCATTCTCTAGTACAAATGACATTAGCCATCATTTTTTTTTTTTTTTTTCTTTTTCTTCTTCTTCAATAGTTTTTTGAACCTTTTTTATTACTTTGTTTAGGTGACTTACCAATTAAAGTTGTTTCTTTCTTATCTTTAAATATAGCATTAACTTGTGCTTGATTAGTAGGAGTAATGCTGGTCTGAGTAGGTGCCTTAATTTGACTACTCAGTTGATTAATTAACTTATTTCTTTGCAAATTCATTTGACTTAATTGATATTTCAGTTCATCAATGGTAGTAAATTTCTTAATTTGGTTATGAGAAAGTAGTGTAGAATTTTAAGGACTTTGACTCATAAGGTTGTGAAATATTTGATCTAAATTTGGATCCATAAGTAGGGTGTTTTTTTTAGGCTATTGATTAGGTACATGTTGTATATGAGATTTTGGTATATAAGTGTTATAATTCTGATTATGAGAACTATAGCTAAGATTTGGATTCGATCTTCTAGGATAATACCTATTATTAGTATATTGATTTCTAAGGGACTAGAAAATTGATTTATCAGTGGATTAACCTCTTCAGTATTTTCTTCTTGTAGAGTAGGATACACACATGTAGGATGTGTAACCTCATTACTAAATCCGCAAGCCTCGACTTCATTAGATCTATCATTAACTAATAGTTCAACCATTTTCGATAATTTATCAAGTTTATTGTTGGTTGCATTATTTTTCTTACCATATCCACTTCATAGAGTTTCTTTCTTATGGATTCATTCCTTTTCACCATATTCTTTAGATTGTTTTGCTAATAGCTTTTTTTGCTAAAGTAGGTGTTGTTTCAAATAAAGATCCACTACATATTGTGTCTAGTAGTCTTTGTTCAAAGTGATTGAGTTATTCATAAAATATCCTAATAAAGCTTTTTGAGTTATTCCATGTTGTGGAAAAGAAGAAATTAGTCATTGAAATCTATCCCTAAATTAATTAAATTTTTCATCATCTATCATCTTAGCAACTATGATCTGCTTTCTATAGGAACTAATTTTCCTAAGAGGACTATATTCATCTGGGAAAGCTTCTAACATTTGAGTCCATGTAGTTATCGAGTCTTGTGGGAGATAGAACAACTAGTCTTGTGTTTGATTTTTAAATGCAAATGGAAAAGCCTTAAGTTTGACTTTTGGTTTCATTCCATTAACTTTGTGTTGATACTCCCTTATGAATTTATATAGGTCATCAAAGTTAGGTAAGACACTAATAAATCCAGATTTATGTTCAAATTTAATTGATCTATTAGGGTATGACATACATATAGGCTCATATGCTGTAACATTTTGATTTGCTTGTCTAAAAGAGAGTTCTCTATTATTATTGATAACTCTATTATCATTCTTCTTATTAATGATATTTTCATTAATATCGTTATTGCTATTTTCTATTTTATTAACTAAATCTTCCTTAAGTTGTCGGTGTCTTAAACTCCGATTAAAATTTCTATCAATTTCAGGATCAAATAGATGGAAATATCCTGTTGAGTTAACACAGTGAAGTGTGTAGACCATACAACATCTAAAATACTTTAAAAATTATCTAAAATTCCCCAACAATGGCGCCAAAAACTGACACGTGTCTAACGTATACAATAATTTCTCGTATTTTACTATTAACTTGTAGTAGTGGTAAATGGGATATCGTCTCCACACGGATTTTTAAAATCTCAAGGGAAAGTAATTTTTTTCTTGTTTTTATTAACTTAATTAATCTAGTTAAATGGGAGTTGAAATTAAATATTATTCAAATTCAATTCAATATAAACAAACAAACATCTAAAAAAAGCCTACTAAACAATATAATATATTTGGATTACTATCAAACACTATAATATAATATCACTTCATACTTTAGTTATAATCATAAAACCTGAAATCTTGAAGCCATTACTCTCCACTTCATAATAGGTTGATAGCCTTTAGCCAGCCACCGATTTTCCTTAATTTAATGGAAATGCTACATTATTATCATTGTAAATCTACCCATTAAATAAAATGCCATACCATAGAAATACAGTAGCATTAAGTTCAATGAAAGTCATGCTTAATCTAAGCCAATATTGCCCAAGTCACAAAAGAAAGAACTTAGAACACAATCACCTAGAACATCCACTCGAGAAATTACCTTTAAGCTAATCCTAGTTACTAATTCTATAATTATTGTCAATTACTATAAACATAGATTTAGAATCTTAATACCATATAACACATTTGTAATTATGCATGCAATACAAATCTTCTGTAGTTGTAATACGCAAAAAAACTTGTTTATTCGTTATTGACGTGTATGAATATATTTAAAGCATTAAGTACATTATTCCTTAATTATAACTATCTAGCAATCCAAAATATATTATATTGTCTAGGGTTGATTTTGATTAATAGATAACTCATTCATGCTGGAAATAAACAACGCGTAAATAAAATTGAAAGACATAATGAATGAATGAATACATACCTTAATTTAAATGAAACCTCCAATGTATCTTTAAACGTAAACCATAAAACTAACATATAGCAAAAGGAAAAAGTTAAAATTAAAAGAAGAGAAGTAGGAGAGTTATTTGAAAGCTCTCTGGCATTTTTTATAGTCTCCTTCTACATATCATAGATAAACTCAAATTCTTCATACTAATCACTAAGCAAATCATTGAATTTAAGTAACTCATAACTGACCTCAGCGATTTCTCAGCTATTCCTAGCTTATATTCAAATCGCTAAGGAAAATTGAGTTTAGTTTTTAATGCTCCACTGATTCAACTAGCAATTTATAGTTCATTTTCTAATTCACTGTGGATTCGTTAGCTTTCTTCTACTATTGATTTATATGGTAATTCAGAGTGTTATTCCAATTCACTAGCTATTCGCTATTGTATTTTTTCGATTAACTATTTTGCTTTTCTTTATTTTTTATTCCATCTCTTCATTTTCTTATTCAAAACCTGAAATAAGAAAGAGAAGACCTTGAGTAATATCATCATTTATGCCTTAAATAAACTCAAATTACAATATAAAATGTGTCTAATTATTGACTTTTCAAGTTTGAGTATTGTTTGATCTGGTCTGCGTAGAATTGTTTAGATTAAGTTAGTTAATTCTATTTGTTAATTTAGTATTTATAGATTTTAGTGTTTAGTATTAAAATCCTCATTTGATTAGATTACCTAAGTTAATAAAACAAGAAAAAATACTTTTCTTTGATATTTGAAAAATATTCGTTTATAGACGATATCCCATTTACCACTACTACTAATAATAGGAAAATACAGATAACTATTGTCAATGCTTGACACGTATCAATTCTTTGCACTGTTGTCGGTGATTTTTAAATAATTTGTAAGGATTTTAGATGTAGTATGGTCTATACACTTTGTCATTTCAACTCAACTAGATTTGTACATCTATTTGATTCTGAAATAGATAAAACTTTTAATCAGAGTTTAAGACAACTTAGAGAAAATTGAGCTAATAGGATGGAATACAAAAATAATGATGTTAATGAAAATTTCATTAATAATAATATTAATAATGATAACTGAGTCATCAATAATTACAATAATAATTGAGAACTCACTTTTAGACGGGCAAATAAAAATGTTACAACATATGAGACTGTGCATAGCATACCCAGATGGATTTCAAAAATTTAGACTTAGATCTGGATTTTTTAGTGCCTTACCTAAGTTCTATGGTAAAGACAATGAAGACCTACAGAAATTCACAATGAAGTATCAACATAAATTTAATGGAATGAAACTGGAAGAAGGTACTTTGGAACAAGTTAAACTTAAGGCTTTCCCTTCTACATTGAAAGATCAAGCACAAGATTGGTTGTTCTACCTCCTATAAAATTCAATAACTATATGGACTTAAATGTTAAAAGCTTTCCTAGATGAATATATGTCTACTAGAAAAATTAGTTCTGATAGAAAACAAATCATAGTTGCAAAGATGAAAGACAACGAAAACTTTAATGAATTTTGGTATAGATTTCGAAGATTAATTTTTTCTTATCCACAACAAGGATATACTCAAATAGCTTTACTAGAATATTTTCATGAAAGACTCAATCACTTTGAATAAAGCTTATTAGACACAGTAAGTGGTGGATTATTATTTGAGACAACACTTACTTTGGTGAAAGAAGTAATTAATAAAATGGCAAAACAATCTAAGCAATATGGTAAAATGGTTGAATTCTAATGAAAGAAACTTTACAAAGTGAATAATAAAGGGAATAATGCATCAAATGATAAAATTGATGAATTATCTAAGATGGTTAAGGTGTTAGTTAATAATAGATCTAATCTAGTTAAGGCTTGTGGATTCTATAAGGCTCGTGGATTCTATAATGAGGTTACACATCCTATGGATGTGTGTCCTATGTTACGTGAAGAAAATATTGAAGAGGTTAATGCAATGATGAATAAATTTTCTGGTCCCCTTAGAAATAAAAATAAATATATAATAATAATAATAATAATAATAATAATAATAATAATAATAATAATAATAATAATAATAATAATACTTATTATCCTTGAAGACTAAATAAAAATCTTAGTTATGGTCCTAAAAATAAAATTTATAATACTTATAGACCAAAGCTCTGCTACAGCCTGCACTAAATCAAAAACCTAAATAGAATACTCAACCCATGACCAACTCAGAGCAAGTCTTGCATAACTTTATGAGTCAAAGTCATCAAGACTTTACACCGATTTCTCAAAATCAGATTTAGATTGATACTACTATTAATGAACTGAAAACTAAGTTAAGTCAAATGACTTTACAAATGAGTAGGTTAAGTACTCATTAGAGTAGTCAAGCTAAAGAACCAACTCAAGCCAATATTGCTCTTAGTAATCAAGCATAAGTTAATGTTTTATTCAGTTATAAGAAAGACACAACTATAATTAGGAAAACACATAAATAGAGTAATAATTATAAAGATACACCTATAACTAGAAAAACACTTAAACAAAGCAATAAAAAAGATTTATTAGAAGAAGAAGAAGAAGAAGAAGAAGAAGAAGAAGAAGAAGAAGAAGAAGAAGAAGAAGAAACGATGGTTAATGTCATTCCTACTAGAGAAGGATGTGTGAACAACTGAAATATACTCCTTTTATTGGATGGCTATTTCCATGGTACATAACCAGAGTTGAGACATATGAAAAATCCTTACAAAAGTCTGAATTAAATGATAAGATTTATGATAATTTGAATGAAGATATGTGGTCAAATTTTACTATTCTATAACGAGTAGTTGATGCTAGGAAGGAAGAAAATAATGAAGACATTCTTCAAGTGTTAAGGAAAATAGAAATCAATAAACCATTGATTGAATCAATTATGCAATTTTCAAATTATGATAAAGTTTTAAAAAAACTCTCTAAACCAAAGGATAAAATTTTAGAAGAATTTAAAGAAAATATAGGACAAAAAGTGTCTACTTTAATTAAAAAGAAAATACCTGAAAAATGTTCCAATCTAAGAATGTATGGAATTCCTATCACAATAGGGGCTTCTTTATAGATTTTGCTATGTGTAATCTTAGAGCATCAATAAATGTTATGTCACTTAAACTATATGAGCCATTAGAAATAGGTTTGTTGACTAATGCACCTATTAATCTTACCTTAGCTCATTAAATATTAGCAAACCTTATGGTTTATTTGAAGATGACTTAGTGAAAGTAAATGACTTAGTACTTTTAGCTGACTTATATGTCATGGAAAGGGAGACTCAATATCATCTAAGTACCCACCTATACTTTTAGGAATACCATTTCTTAAAATAGCTATATCAATGTTAGATGTTTTTGAAAGAACAATGTCTATGAAATTTGAAAACAAAATTGTCCCTTTCTGTTTTAATGATGAAGATATCTATGGAAACTCTGATGAATTTGATAATGAACAAACTAATGATAATGAATCTTTCCAATTAAATAATTACAAAGCTGAAGTATATGTTATTCATTTAGTAACAATGGAATATGGAAATGCTATTTCCAAGAATAAGCATGTTAAAGATACTTCAAATTAAAAGATAATAACCCGAGAATGGTGGGTTAGGCAACTAAACAATGTTGAGGTTAATAATAATATGGAGGAACTCAAATCTACTAACAAAAAGAAGGAAAATAAGAAGAATTAAGCAATTTTCAAGCTCGATGATCCGGGGAGATATATATATATATACATATATAAACATAAAGGCGAAATGAACTTAGTATTTTAAATCTATTTGTGATGCAAGTTCTCGAGCAAACTAAATTCCAATTCATTTTTTTCTTTACAATCAACTTGAATTGGATGTACTTGCTTTTAAAAATGTTACTTTACCAAACGGTTATTAAGTAAAATCAATAGGTGTGGTGACTAATGTACAAGTTCAATCGACAAGTACATTATTCCCACAAACTCTTATGTTATGCCACACTTCATCAACTAAGATCCTCCATTAATTTTAAGGCGATTTTTCTTAGCTACTTTGCAAGTTGTCATGGATATTCTCAACAAGACAATTTTTTGGAGTGCATGGCTGAGAAATCACTTTCTTGAATGGCACAAGAGTGGAAAGTCCTACACTTAGGTTTATAGAATTAGTTTAGAACTATGTAGTTCAGTCGAGACAAGGACAATAAACAAATGCGCTTTATAGGAAGCAGCCCGTACTCCATCTTTATTTCTAGTTTTAGTGTAAGGATCAGTAAGTTGTTTTCATATTCTCTTAACTTTTGACTCTTATAATAGAGATATTTTAGGAATTTAATCCTGTAATAGTTTCATGTAAGGGGGTTGATCGAGCTAATTTATTTTCGTATTATATTATGCATTTGTTTTATGCTAATTAGCTATTTATAACAATGAAATTATCGTTTCATACATATTATAGTTAAATTTTGAATAATTAAATGGGAAAATCAATTTAATTGGAAAAAGTAAAAATAGGCTAGCCATTTTCCAGCGATACTAGTTTCAATTGAAAATCATTGAAAAAATCGGCAGGAGTATGCAAAGTTTTCAATATAATCTTGAGTTAGCAGTTCCTCACCGATTTTAGCTTATAACTGAAATTTGATAAATAATTTGCTAAGCCACTAACGCTCATTTTCAAAGATTTTGTTAGCAATTTCTTCTCAAATCCACTTAAACAATGATTTGGTAAGAATGAATTCGAGTTTTTAAAAAATTGAAATCCTAAATCGCCACATTTAAACCCTTCAAACTCACAAATCATAGCAACCTTTCTATGAAAATACCAAATTTTGACTAGATTCAACATTCCAAAGCTTAGTTTTAGAGTATTTAAGTGATTCTCACCTCAATCCTCACATATTCAACCAAAGATTTGGAGAGTTTTGATCGTGTAGAGCCACATAAGGCTTGAGCAATGGCGTTCGAATTGGAGCTTGGAGGGGTGTTCTAGAGAATAGTTTTGAGTTCCATATTTAAAAGAATCACTTTTAAGAAGGTACTCCACGAAAAAGCTTAATCTCTTATAGATTAAATTTTTGGTTTTTCATTAATTTTAGATTGTTAATTTGTTAGAAGCTTAATTTCGAAATTTTTACTCAATTTTTTTTTTTGATATCAAATGATTTCTATTATAATACTAGTATAGGGTGATGTGATGATTTGCTTATTACTATCAAATTTTTGAGTCATTTTGCTTAAAAGGCGAGTGGATCAAATTTTATACGCAAGCAAATTTGAGACTAAGTTTCAAATGAGTTTGGGTTTTTTGTTAATAATTATCAACTGATTTGATTTTTATAGAAAGTTTGTTTTTCTTAATTATTTTTCATCAATTACTTTCATATAAATTTCAAACTCCTAATTCGTAAATGATTTTTCGATGAATTCCTCATTCTCGATAGATAAGTTGAAGTTTACCAAACACTTTTCCAACAAATTTAATTTTAAATAGTTTTACAGGTTCATTCTTTTAATTATACTAACCCAAATGGCTAGAGGTAGAAAGGGTAGAGGTTAAAGAGAATAGAAAAGGAAGGGAAAGTTAGTAAAGAAAACAAAAACCAAACTAAAAGTTTTCTAAATCCAATCCAAATCAACGTATTTCAACACACATAGGATTAGACCATAAAGAGAACTGACTCTACGTTTTTCATTTAGTTTCTATATTGAGGATGATTATATGGAAGAGGAAGAGGACATAGAGGAAGTTGAATAAGAGGTACTGAGGAGGGAGAGAAATTACGTTCTTATGAAAGATAATTTCGTCAATGAAAAGGCCTGTGAAAAATTTAGGAATAATATAGTGAAAGATAAGATGTTGATCTCGGAGAGGGGATTTAATATGAAAAATGAATAGGAGTTTAGTCCTAGGATTCGGGATATCATTAAGGCTAGGAAGTGAGGATTATAGACTAGGGATTATAACCACTTAGACTTAGAGGATGTTCCTAGTGAGAAGGGTTGCGATATCTTGGTGAGAGAGTTTTATGTTAATGCATATGAAAGTGAGAGTAAGACCGTGTCTGGAGTTCGAGGTAGGACAATGGATTATTCCATTGCAAGAATAAAACAATATTTTGGTTTACCAAATTTCATAAAAAATAAAACGTTAAGTACCCTAAACCCGAATATGGAATTAAGTACCAATACCCCAACGAGACAATTAGAGGAGGTTTAGAGGCAATAAATGGAGATGGATTTGTTTTTTATATGGAGGGGTACCGCAAGGACATGACGACCAAAGTTTTTATGAAAATCATTAAAGCTTGGTGTTATTTCATCAACACTAGCTTATAACCGAGTATGCAATATTATGAGACAGTGAACTCTAAGGGTGCCCTACTTTACCACATCTTCATGAGAATATGATACTTGGATGTTGGCAAGATTATTTATGAATCAATTAAAAGTATCATCACCACTAAAAATAATGATGGATTACTTTTTCCTTTGAAGATTGTAGACTTTTATAGAGCAAATCAGGTAAACATTGCAGGGCTTGACATAGATGTGTTACTTGAGAAGACCATCACTAATGAGGTTATTGAGAGATATGAAAGAATTAATGGTTATGAAGACAAAGAGGGTGAGAGAGAAAGGACTGAGATAGGCAAAAGAGAAACTGAGTAGAGTAGGAAAAATCAGAGATAACATGAGGTGAATTTTAGAGGAGATGTCGTAACCTAGAAATGATCCGAACGTGGAGCAACGTGCTAGGGATTATAACAGACTATAAATTGAACAGTCATAGTTGGCCTTCATGGGTGCAATTTTGCGCGATCAGATGACTGCTTTTCGTAATAAAGATCAGGTGTTCAAGAAGTAGAGAGCCTTAGCAAGGAGCATCCACAGGATGGAGCGTACGATGTTCAAGTGAAAAAACATTGAAGAGATGTTCCTGTACCGTTTACATAGATGAGATTTCTACTTAACAATAATCTTGATGTTCCAACACTGCCTAGTCAAGAATACTGCCTCTACAACCCTATTATAAGTTACCAGTCCCAAATGATTAATGTAGTGGAGGACGATGACGGTGCAACTTCCTGACGACGATATTCGTTTCCTTGTTCTTCTTATTTTCTCTGTCTCTGAGTGATATTTTGGAGCTATTCTATATAACTCTAGTCTTATTGATATACTTTGTGCTTAGTGATGATACTCTGTGTTTTTTCATGGTATATTATGTGATAAATTTTATTCTGTGTTTTGTATAAAATTTGATACATTTAACATATAATGGTGATTTTATTCATATAATTTTTGCGCATTCTGTCTTATTATAACTCGACATTAAGTTTATTCATATATTGATTATCAATTTTATTATTGCATCATTTCTTTTATACTTCACGTGGTATGTTAGTTATGGTCAAAAACAAAATTCATTTTTAAACCTCAAGGACAACGTTTAGAATGAGTTTGGGGGTATTTTAGATGAAGTATGACAAAGGTAGCAAAGAAAGCAAAGAAAAGATAAGAAAGGTGGAAGAAAAATTCAGAACTGATCTGAAAAGTTCAAATGATATTCAAGTAAGTTGACGAGATTTTTCAAATTCCTTTCAAACTCAAGTAACTATGAATTTGATTTTCCTTTATTTTTTTATTTAGGAATAGAATGATAATGAAAATGAATAGATTTTTGAATTGAAGTGATATTTTTATTCCCCAAGAGAGTATTATGATAGAAAGAATCAATTTTACACCCTTTTTTATTAAAGTTATTAATTGATGTGTACACTAAATTGAATACTTTATGTTAGTCATAATAATGGATAGAAGATAAAAAAATATTGTACAAGATGAACAAGACAGAATTCTAAGAATCTTGTCATACAAAAACTATTCATTAAGTATTTTTATAGTATATATATGGAAAGTTATCATGCCATAATTAAAAGAAGAAATAGGTTAGAAACTAATGAATTTCTATAAGTTAGAAAGAATATTTTCATGAATTTTAGTGGACACTGAGAAGTTTTTAAAAGAGTTTACAAATATATATTTATATAGAGTCCTATAGATTCCAATGAAAATGGTGCATAGAATCTATTATGTGAAAAATGAGAGAATGTCCAAAGGAAATAGAGCAGAGACTACAAAATCAAAATCAAAAGAAATATTTTAAAAAGAAACAATTAGGATGTAATAGAAGAGAAAATGAGTGATGAAAAAGATGGACGTTCAAAAACTCTTAGAACAAAAGATTTAACTCAAGTACTTAAAGCTAGAGTTGAATGAAGTATTTCTTAATCTAACATGTTTTGGATGATATATTCATTAGTATTTTGTAAAATCCCTATTGATTTTAATTGTGGTATGATTATAAAGTATTTTCAGAAAATTAAGTTTAATCTAGTGGTTTTTAGTGTTTTGAGACTTTACTGTAGTTATCATAATCTTGATGTTTGTCGGTGGAGATTGAGAAAACCTTTATTGTTTGTTGACCTCGATAATGAACTTGAAGTTATAAAGGATGTTGCATTGGGTGGTTGAGTTAGGATTAAGAGATGTTTATTTTATCCAAATCATTTTATTATATCTTAACTTTCATTTACTTATGAAGTAGTAGGTTCTCATATGTAAATCATGTCTATTTTAAAATTTATAATATTTAAAGTTAAGATGAATTATATTGAAGTCATTTTATAAAGAATGAAAAAATAATATGATTTAAAATATTCTTTTGCTCGGGACAGCAAAGTATTGAGTTTTGAGGTATTTGACAAGTCAATAATTAGACAAGTTTTATAGTGAAAATTAGGTTAATTACATATATGATATTACACTAGGTTCTTTTCTTTTACCGATTCGGGATTTAAATAGGAAAATTAAGAAATGAAAGAAAAAAGAAAGAAAAGTAAAATAGTCAACCGGAAAAGAAGTCCGACGATTAGCCACTGATTTGTGATTATACTAGAAATCGCCACCTAAATCGACAACAAAAAAGTGCCAACAAATCAACATCAAATTAGAGAATTAACCAAAAATCACCAGTTGAATAGGTGGAGCTCTGAGAGCCATTCCTAGTGATTAAATTAGTGATTCGTGTACAACTTAGTAATTACGGATAAATCCCTGAGGTCGATTATGGATTTTTACATTAATATGAAGAATTTGAGTTTATTTAAGATATGTATATGAAGGGAGACTATAAAAAGGGCTAGAAAGGTTCAAAATAACTTTCTTTTCTTTTTGCTCTACATTATTTCTATTGTCTATTTTATATTTCTAGTTTTTGTTTGATGATACATTGTTGCTTTGATTTATTTTAAGGTATTTATTTATTCATTTGGTCTTTTAATTATATATTTGCATTGTTTAATTCTAGCTTGAGTGAGTAGTCTATCAATCTAAACAAACCTTAGACATGTATATACTTTGGATTGCGAAATAGTTATAAGGAATCATGAAATTAATACTTTATATATATTCATACATGTCAATTGCGGATTTAACAAGTTGTTTTGCGTATTGCAACTAAAGAAGATTAATAGTGCATGCATAGTTGCAAATGTGTGTTGTGGTATTTTGTTTATGAATCTATGTCCATAATTATTGACAATAATTATAAAAGTAGTAACTAAGATTAATCTATAGGGCTTTTCCCTAGTGGATGTTCTAGTTAATTATGTTCTAAGTTATTTATTAAGCGGCTACAATTAATATTGGCTTAGATTATGAATGATTTTCATTGAGTGCGATGTTATCGTATTTCTATGGTGTTCAATTTTATCCGAAGGGTAGATTTACAATGCTAAAAATGTGACATTTCCATTGAATTTAGAAAAATCGATGGCTGGCTAAAGGCTATTAAGCTATTATGAATTAGGATTTAATAATTTGAAAATTCTATATGTTATGATTATAACTATAGTAGTTGTATTATGTTATAGTGTTTGAAAGTAATGCAAGTATACTACATTGTTCAGTGGAGGTTTGTTTAAATGCATGTTTAAAATATTTATATTTATATTGAGTTTGAATATTGTTTAATTTAGTTTACATTGAATTGTTTAGATTAAGTTAGTTAATTTAGTTAATTAAGTTAGTATTTATAGATTTTAGTTATTTAGTATTTTATTTCCCGTTTAATTAGATTAACTAAGCTAATAAAAAATACTTTCTTTCGAGATTTGAAAAAATCCCTGTGCAGACGAGTCTCATTTACCACTACTATAAATAATGAGAAAATATAAAAAAACTATTATGCACGCTCGACACGTGTTACCAAGTACTTTTAGGAATCATTTAATCACTTTAGATTCATTGTTGTTGCCATTATATGTACATGCCCTATTGTTCCATTGCTTTAGTAACAATTCTTGAAAATGTTCCATCCACCAACAAAGGCTCACAGGCTTTCGAAACATGTGCACCTATTCTTTATTCGATTTGTCGCATTGGGCATGGTTGGCTGATATTTTCCCTATTTAGCATGTTAGAGTTCCTTTATGCACACATTTGTGCTTTCTCGTGGCATGACTGCAAGTTTGGTTTGGACTTTTTGTGGTTTCAAAAGGGGTATTTTTTATTTTTTTTTGTTTCTCACTTTTGTTCTATGTATCATAATGAGCTTTTGATGAAGATCTTGCTTGTTGTATATTAATCACTTCATTATAAATTATTACCCTTTATTACTTGGTTAAAAAAAAACAAATATGAACTTCTAAGTTGAGTGCATGAGTGTACTTATGTTCATTTTTATGTATTTTCACATAATTGTGAAGGGTCTCGACTCCTCGTCTCTATAAAAGAAGGTATTTTCTTTTTCTTTGTACGTAGTTTGATCTAAATGTAGAAGAGAACTTATGATGAAATTTGTTTTTTCTTAAATGAGTGCTTTTGAATTTGAAATAGGATGTTAAATAATATAGAGACTTCTTTAGAGAGCCCTTTATGAAGCTTATTACTTTAATGGCATTGCTGCAGGAGGACTCTTGACTTATTTCTTACATACTCTCTCTCCAAGTACAAAGTACTTAACTAAACTACCAAGGGTAACGATACGATTTATGATGTATTTCATTTTATTTTTTTAGTCATCACAAATTTGTATTTTATATAATGATATATTTAATGAGCAAGTCTTTTCTTGTGCGTTTTAATTAAGGCTCTTGTGGAAGAACAACATTACATATCATATGTTACATTAGATTTGAGACTTTCACTTAAAGCTTCACACTCCTGATCTTTCCAACAATTATTTCGATGCCCAAGTCTCATATTTTATTTTATTTTTTATTTTGTAATTATATAAAGTCGTTGCATGTTGTCTATCTTTATAATAAAGTTTAATCATGTTTTTGTAAATTATTTTTTTGGACTACAATGTTGGGTTAAATTTTGAACTCATGTTTTTTTGAAATTCTTTTTGTAATTCAGCTAAATTTATTAATTCCTAAATCCATTTTTTTTTAATTCTGCTCTCTTTATTTCGTTAAATATAGATTTATTTAAGAAAATCATTTTAAAATGCAACTAATTAGAGACAGAAAGCAAAAACATAAAACGTCAATTTGTTTCTAAATCGATTGCTAATTACAAACGACATTATAATCAAAATACTATCCATCACTAAATTTGTTTCTATTAGGGAGAAAATTGTTCGTTCTTTTAGCAACGAACAACAACAAATAATATGTTGCTAAATTTAGAAATAAAATTGGAATACCGTTTCAAAAATTTAGCATCGAGCGTTTTAAATTTCGATGTTCCATTTTAATTTCGTTGCTAAAGAGTGTGAATGTTGTGAGAATCGAGGGAGAAAGAGAGCATAGAGAGAAATAGAGAATTTAGAGATGTTGACATGAAGGGTACGGGTTTAAATAAAAATCCACTTCATTTCACATAGTAAAAACTGGTTTTGGTTTAGGCAAATTATCCAATATGCCTTCCAAACTTATCCTTTTCCCACATCTTAGGTTGCCCTTCTAGTAAATTATACACTTTCCTTTTTTAGTTTTGGTTACTTTATACACCCCTTTTAACTCGCAATTTATCTATGAAAAATACCTCGATTTCAAGAAAAAAAAAACCAATGCCCACTCGCACAACGAGTCTAAACTTCGACTTTCTCTATTTTGCAGTGAATATAGTATAGTACACAAACTGGGCACATGACACACAAAAATAATATTTTAACTTATGATTTATGATCTGTAATGCGTAGGTCCCACCTTGGATTCCTAAATTCCAATTAAAATCTAAATACATTTAATTAGTCACCTAATCAATTTTAATAGGGTAGATCATCACATAGCGGGTTCGTGTGACTTCATCATATAGGGTGGAGGAATTGAGAGATGCATCGATAAAGTAAGACCAGACCTTCAGTGTCTTCTTGAAATAGGTATTATTGATAAGATTAGGGAAGTCATTGGTTGCATACGCCCAACCATGCTCATGAAAGTAAATGATAGCTTCCTTAACCATATGATAGGGGAAGTGGATATCACTTGAATACCTGTCATGTGGGATATCCTCACCTCCAAATTCATCGAATGTAGGCATGATATAATATGTGTTAATGGTTTTAATGCTATAGTCAATCACTGTCCCACTCACCATAACGCCTTAGCTATGGTTGGCCGCGTGTCCATCATCCTAAAATCACGAACCAACTCCTCACTTCCCTATATGAAGTTTGGGTCATGGGGTTACGGAGTAAGAGTCCTGTAGCCCCTAGTGAGGAAACCCACCCCCTATCTCGTATGATAGACAAAACATTATTATCATACTTTAGATTTTCTATCTTAAACCCCATATCGCCCAATGGTTTCTTCTCCTTCACATTTTTATCATTATTATATCTCTTTTACGCCTATAAACTCAGACACTTGGTCTAATAAAAAACATTAGGTTCCCTAGGAGACTCGGGTCTACGTCTAACTAGTGGTAGTTGGTTAAATCACTGGTATTCATCGTTGATTGTTCTATTCTACCTATCATGCATTTTTACTAATTTATTTACATTTCTTATCATTTCTCGCTTAATTTATAGATATTTTGTTATCATCAAATATTGTTGAATTTCTATTGGAATTACTTACTGGAATTGTCTTAAATGCTGGTGACAAATGCAAGTTCCTCAAGAAGTAAAGTCAGCACCCGTATTGTGAATCGGAGTTATGACCAGTCTGAACCGTCTCTTAAGGCGTCTTGTCACGCCATCAACCCTAAAAGATGTTCCAAACCTGCTTGTACATTATTTTTACCATTAAGTAAAATTCAAGTTTGTGTGAAATTTGCTGAACATATAATAAGATACTGGAAAGTACACAAGAACCTAAGTATGGAAAACACATATCATATCATCAGTACCATAAATCCAAGTCGAGAAACATGTCCAAAAACAACAAATAATCCATAACTGAACAAAAAAATATAAGTTTGATATATAAAACAAAATAAATACACAAAAAAGATCACTCCTACAGTTTAAATTAGGGTATGAAGTCATCGACTCACTGGTGCGCCTTGCCCTTCCATTGATCACTAGAGGCTTGATCGAGGTTCCAAAGTCCCCATGTAAGGGAATAATAGTGTTTTATAAAAGTTACAACATAATATAATTCGACAAGAAATATTAAAAGTAAATTGCAGGAATTAAACATGATTCAATCCTTTTTTTAGTATGAACAGACGGTTCCCAAAAACCTCATATACATGGACCTATCCTGAATCTCGTTGGCTTGGTGGCGTTCATCATCGATGATTAGAGGAGGTCCCGTCACGTGACTTTGTGAACCTAAATGACACCAACATACTCTAACCTGGTCATAGAAAAGGGCAATGGGCAGAAAACATCCTTCTAGTGCCGTACCGACAGGAGGGTAGAAGATCATCATATAGTTATCCCTTGAAGTCGTTCAACATGCCGGTGGGGGAGACTCTTAACCGTATGCGCCTCATCTAGTATTCAGAGATGGCTCTTAATGGTCCATATGTCTAGACGCATGGCATTAGGTAATTATGATGCAAATCACATCGAGCTATGCATATTTTAGTACGATGTGTATTATAGTTTATAAATTCCATGTGTTCATAAATCTTACATGTGCACGCCGAAGCTCAATTGCGTGTCTCGTACTTCATGGTGCGTGATGATGCCCATGCCAAGTCATTGTTACGCCCTAACCATTTACGTTGTCTTTAGTACTTAAATTGAGGTCCTAAAACCCCCACAACTTCGTGCACTTATCTCGAGAAAACCCCTTAAATTTTATAAAATCTTTAATTCTTACCGTCACGGTGTCGTGCATTTAGGCCACCGCTCGCCTCAAACCATGCGTCTGATATATGACACTAGTTCTCTCAGTTTCTTGTATTGTTTTGTACTAGTTTAGGTGTGTTAGGATCTTATTTGAATACTTTTGAGTAATTATAGTTTAGCTAACTGCTTTTATTGAGGTTGCTTCAAGCATCTTTGAGTCTACTTAATTATAACATTTAGTATGCACTAAATAATAACATTCATCATGCTTTAAAATACTAACATTTGAACTTTGAGTTAAATCAAACTATGTCAAACGGTCTTAATCCAAATAAGGAAGATCAAAATCTATAATAGTCTTATTTCCATTGAGCAAGCTCAAAATTTATAGCAATCTTAATATCATTGGGCACATTAGAAATTTATCTTTTTTAGAGTCTACTCAAACTGCATAGAATAAATTTTATGCAACTCTAAAGCTTTCAATTCTTGAGTCTAACAATATTCAAATCATCTCAAACTCAGTCCATTTTGCTTAAAAACAACTCCATTAATTTCCAACATCATCATGTAATCGTTTATACTCAAATTTTATGCAATAAATATCTAATCACCATTAAGTAAAGTTACTATTTAGCTTCTTCTTCACATAACATAACTCAACAATCATAAAAATCTCCTCAATGATCCCAAAAGGGGTTTTCACTAATTAAGGCTCGATCTACTCTTATGAACCCACATGTACGAAAACTCATCAATAACAAAAACTTGGAACATACTATTTATATAGATATGTTGAAGAAAACATATCAAGAGCTTTAATGGAGTTTTCTCATTTCATTCTATGAGTTCCACTAAAATAGATTCATACTCTCTAGTATCAACCTTCTTGGATCTTCAAAAATCCCAACAACAAATAAAAGATTTTCTACAACTTCTTTGATCTCTTAATATTCTCACAAGCTCTCTAATGGTGTTAGAGTTTATTTAGCATATTGAACAAGAGAACATGAAACTTATATAGTCCTTGACTTTAAATCTCACCCCACTTATATACAAATCTTTGGGTGAATCAAAGACTCACATTTAAGTTGTCACATTCGGCTAAGTCAAAATCAAACTACCACTTGTCATTTTTTGTATGACACCTAACATGCACCTTATTTTCTATTGGTTCATCTACACATATCATAAGACATTTTGCATTATGTCCACGCCCTTTTAAATTAATTACGTGCAATTCTAATTTCACAAATATAAAAGTTGCCATTGAATTTCGCCATATTTATAATTAAACCATAGGAATATTAATGAATTTTAATACACCACTTAGGCCAAATTAAATCAAGTTAGTAATAGATCTTGATACTAGCCTAAATCATGTATTTCTTGCCCAACACGTATCCCGATGCGAAACCCACGCCTTGCCTTGTCTTGTGTCACATGTGTATTTATAATTATTTCATTATTTATTGAATATTACATACACACCAAAAATATCATTTTATTACTAATAGTACACTACCATCGAGCAAGGCTGCATCACTGGGTCTAATCAGGCTTGGGCATTCGATCCGGTTGAATCGGGCTGAATCTGGTATAGTCAGTGACGAGATGTCACAAACATATTCTACGAGCAAGATATTGGTGACTTCTTCATGTGTCGCAAGTATAACGACTCGCTTGTAGTAATATTGCAATCAACTTACGTTGATCATGGATATCGTCTTTAGGGAAAGGTTTTTGCACTAGTTGTATATCACCTACATAACTTGAAATATTGCTAAGGTGTTCTATTTTAATGAATCACTAGTAGTATATCTAAGCTAAACTATTGTAACAAATCACTTTTAACTTTAGTCGAACTCTTATACTAAGGATATCCTCGATCACAACTTTACCTAGGTAGTTTAATACTATGCTTTGTATTCATGTTTACATCTTAATATGTTGTGTGCAATGCCTAATTAGAATACAGAGATTTTTTTAAATCCACTTTAACCCATTGTCATGATGGAGAGATTCTAATGTGCAAAATAGAACTTCACTTGTCGGAATGAATAACGTAAGTTCTACAATGCTTTGAGTCTAAAATCATTGAATTCATAAACAACTAAGTTACTATCGGCACTTCCCTAATCAACAACTATGTTTCGATATTATGTATTTTACAATTGTGTCGTTCATGTCGAGATTAGAAGATTCAATGGAAATGAGAACTCTTAAAGCCCAAGTTCATTTAATACGTGATCAAGTTTTCTAAAGCATTACGCTAATAATCAATACAAATTTTAACCAATGCACTTTGCATTATCGCTTTTTATTCCTATTTCAAAGCATAGCATTCATACCATAGGATCAATTGATCCCTAGGATAAATAAACTACTCACACATTATTGAAACACACATATCACAATTCAATATAGAATTCATTGCAAAATAGAGATGAATATAAATATTACCTTGAACAAATCTGTGAAACCAAATATTGATTGCAAACGTGGAGTCTTCAACGTTTCTTCAACAAAAACTCCTTAATAATCAAACTCAATACTAAATTACTATAATAGAGGCTAATATCCTTCTATGTGGTGGTTCTCATTCATTTACCACGTCCTAATACCTATTTATACTCCCTAATAACAATTAGAAATCGTAAATTACATTTTAACTTGAATTAGAGCTTCACTTTCTAATTTTTGTGAAGTTGGCGCTATCATTAATGCCTCGGCGCTGTGTATGTTAAGTCACGGTGCCACCACTATGTGATAGCTTCATTGTGTGATTTTTTGCTCTTGGAGCCTCGGCGGCTTCCTTTCTTTGTCTCGGTGTCGTCCCTTGTTAACCATGGTGCTGCCTCTTCGCAAATCTGTAGAGTTAGTTTTCTTCATTTTTTTCTTCTCTCCCACGTCGCGCTTTTCATCCCAATGTTGTCCCTTATCTTCCCACAGTGTCAATAGAAGCTCCCACTGTGCCAACTCTGATTTTATAGGATTTTGCTCCTTTTTTCTCGTTTTTGTTTGATTTTTTCTAATACATCTTAATTCCCTAAAAATGCAATAATATTATGAATCGGATCTTGTTTGAATATATTTATACCATGATTTAGACTCTTTTTAGAATCTAGCACTTCATGAGTCTATATGACTTTTACATAGTTGGAATGGAAACTTAACTTGCTACTCGCACTCTAAATCTTTTATTTGAAAAGTTTTAGTTTACTTCCGCCCTCTTTTCTTTATTTTCTTTCTTATGTCTTTTATTCTTCTTTTAATTTTTATTTAAAAGTCTTCGCTCTTTCCTATAAACTTATTCTTCCTTACTTTTCTCAACCATTAAGTTCTCTACTCCATTTCCTATTGAATTTATGGGATTCTCTCATTTTTTTCTCTTTATTCTAAAACTCTTATTAGCACTTATTGCTTTCACTAAATCAAGTAAGTTAACTCCTACTTCTATTATACAATGCCTATTTCTTCCCTTCTTTGCACTAATCTTCCTTTGGTTTGTTATTTCAAGTAAGATTCTCACTTATTATAGAATCCTGATAGATCAAAATTTTTCCACAAGATGTGTTATAATTTCTTGCGTTTGTTTCAAGTTCAAGGTCTTCCCTAACTTTAGGTTTCTAATCATGAATTGACATTGTTGTTTGCTACATTTCGTTGTTTCTTTTTCTTCAAAAATTCAAAATATTATCTTAAGTTTCATATAAACAGGATACTTGTGATTTACTTATTCGCAATTAAAGACATGAACATGCAAATGAACTACTTATTCATTACATAATACTATCTATAGCCTAATCTATAATACTTAAACATTCATATAGTAAATAAAATGAAAGAGTTATACACTACCATAGTTTTCTCCTTAACTGCTTCAAATTAAAATTTTGAACAATCATACCTTCAGTGTTTATCCTTATTTCTTAGCATATCTTATCACTTCCCACAATGTGGTGTAGTGTCGACGCCCCCAAACTTAAATTAAACCTTATCCCTAAGGATTAAAAGTAAGCCTGAAAAAAGAAGACACTAAAACACAAATATATGAAATAACCAAAGTTATAATAAACTAAACTAAACATTAATATAGAAATAACTAAATATTAAACGAAATATCCTAATTGTGAAAACGTATGAATAGAATTAAAAGCACTCTCAACTCCCCAAGTCTGAGGAAATCCTAGAACACTGACTTTAAGACTACACGTCATTAAAATCATTTGCATCATCCTCTCTAACCTGCGATGTTGTAATTGGACACTCCACCATTCTGCTCTAACCATTTTCTCCTCCATATCTTTTTATGGCTCTGTAATGATCAACAACAACATGAGATTTTGCTGCCCTTTCCATTTGCGCTGCTTTGTCCTCTCCATATCCTGCTCATATCTTAGCATGGCTGCTTGGTATTACGCCCTATCCTTTTGTTATTATATCCTCATCTTTGATTTTCATAGCCTCTACTATTTTGGAGTCAAACCCTCAGGTGGTGGTATGAAGTGGTAGAAAGACTTTAGGACTGTCCAAGTACTACTTTCAAATCTCTGGGTCTATAAACTCATAGCCATCAGCAAATCCCTGTTGTCATTGCTCCTCTTCTTATTCATTCTCCTCATCTTGTAGCACTTGGGCTACTTCTACTATTGTTGCTTTTACTGCTACTTAATCCTCTTGCATTTCGGCCAACAACTCGGCCTCATGTCTAGCACCTTTGGCCCTCTCTCTCTCTCCTCTTCAGAGTCTGTATAAATAGGTGGTGATTTTAACATATTCATGAAAGCTTCATCCATTGTTTGTTAGCATCTATGTCAAATTTTTCATCGTCCCTCATTCTTACTCCGGCCTTTAAGCACATCTTACTAATTAAAATAGGAAACAAAAATTTGTTATCCCTTTCGGATATGATGGACTCCCTCAGACTGGTGTGTATTTTCTCCTTAATATTGATTTTCCTGAACTGCAACATTTCATAAAGCCAAACCATTTTTTGTTTGTTGATCTCACCATGCTGAGAGGTGGGGTATATAAATGCAATTAGAAAATGTTACCACATTCTTTAAACCTTTATAATGTTCTCCTTCTTAAAGTACTTCGACACATTTTCAGCTCCCATCATCCATCCTTGTTGTCCTAAGACAACCATTGAATCTCTTATGGCTTTAAATGGGTATGGGTTATAGGGTTTCTAATATAATCTAGCTGAGAAACTTAGTGTGGATTCATAAGAACTTAATTCTTCCAACCCATAGAAATTACTGATCTCACGTCTATTGAAGGGAACTAAAACCCCCTCTCACCATCATTGGCTCATCCTTAGCCGTGAACTTCGCATTAGCATAAAAGTTAAAAACAATCTTACTCATTCATTTAACTTTATTTTCCCTATAGTATTGAGTGAGTTGCTCCTAATTTTGACTCCTAATGAAATTGCTCACTCTTTTATCATATTTTGCCATCAAAATCATTCCTGTTTCGTAAATGAACTCCCTATTTAAAACTTTCTTGTATTGGTCCTTAGCCTCTTTACAAATGAAATATTTGGATTTAAAAGGTCTAGGCTCTTCATCATTGGGGTTCCTAAAGGTAGATGCCTCAAAGTCATTTGCTCTTGTTTGGCTAACTTGTTTCCTTGTTCTTGCCATTTCTTTCAAATTTCAAGCAACTAACAAAATTGTAATGCAACTTGGTCTTCAAATCACCTAAAAATTAAAATTCATATAACAAGGATCAAGCATACGCCAAATAATATAAAGATATCAATTAAGTCTCCATAGGTAACGTTAATGCTCACATTCACACAATCTTGCAAAACCTATACTACAACCTCAAATCCATAGGTTCTTATAATATCATCATAATTTTTTAGATTTCAATGCATAACTAGATGAAATTGTAAATGTACCTCAATGCCTGATTAATATCCAGTGTAGATCACTTCTCCAAGTCATTTTCAATCCAAACCCTCTAACTTTTTTTACCAACTAGAACCCTAAATCTCCTTGGAATCAAATTTCAAAAATACAAGCCCTAGCTTTTCCACTTTTGCAAATCCATAATATTTTTGTATCTTCACACTAAATCACTAGGAACTCACTAATTTAACTTGAAAATGATCAAACTTTGGCTCTAGAGGGGTGTATGCTTGGGGATTTTTGTAGGGTTTGAGTGCAAGTGTGGAGAATGGTGTGACAAATAGGTTTAACTTGTTTCGACCTCGACACTATGATAACACCGCCACTATGTCAACGACACAGTGATGCAATTTTAATTTTTTAACTTACTGCCACCTCGGCGCTATGGCTTGTACCCACGCTGTCAGCTAATTTTCCCACATCTTAGCGTATGATTTTTTCTCCAATTCTCTTCTAGCACTCCATCGACTATGTGTACAACTCACACAAGGTGCCACAACTGCATAAAATCCATGATAATATAAAATTAATAAATTTTATCTTCAATTTTTCCATGCACCTTACATTTACCGATTTGAACTCCTTCGCTCCCTTTTACTCTTTTAATGAATTCTCGAGACATTTCTATTCTGATGAATCATCACCTGGCGAATGGTCTTTCTAGCACATTCGACAATTTTTTTTTGAAATTTAGAACTAAAACTCGTGAATCATAATTATTAAACTAAATAACTAACTACTAATAAAAATTAAAAAACTTATAATTTAAAACCTCTGGGTTGTCTCCCAGTAGCACTTAATTTAACATTATTAGCTTGAAACCTTTTCGCTCATTTAGTTCGAGCTTAAATTGAGAAGCTTCATCTATAAATCAGAGATTATGATATCATTCTCGTTCATATGTATTTCTTCACCATCGACAAAGACAACAATCACAACATCATTGCCCTCGTTGATACTCATCGAGATCTTCCTTTCTCTTACGTCCAAACTTGCTTTCATCGTGTTTAAGAATGGTTGTCCAAGTATCATAGATATGTCATCGTACATGTTATAGTTTATGACCTTAAAATCCACATGAAGTTAATCTATCTACTTTTCACATGCACATTCAAAACTCTCCCCATTGTAGGTATCAAATTATCATCTAATACTTTCAAATTCGTGGTATCCAGATAATTGAATATTTAGCCTACATGGATCATGTCCATCAGTGGCATGAAATTGATCGAGGCTCCTGTATCACATTAGACATTTTGAAACCGGTGCCCGTCAATGTTTATTGGTGTACTTATATCTCTAGGATCTCTTTTCTTGATTGATTGAAGTGACGAGATGAACTCAAGCTTTGGTGCTAATTTCTTTGGAACCAATAGTCATTACCTTAAGGAACTTCTCGGGGGGGGGGGTTCTCCATCTTTTTTTTGGCCTTCCATTGTTACTTCCCCTTATTTTTCTTCAAGGCAATAATTATTTGCTTCTGGAAACCATCAAGATCATCTTGCCTTACTTTCATTCCGTGCTCATGCATCTCTTCATGCTTGTACATTAATTGGTCTTGTCTTAGCTCCTTTGTTACTGTAGTGCTCATCATGCGAATGACATTATGTTCTCTTTTGGATTGGTGACAATGTTGCTAGGATATTGTCTTTCTTTCCTCGAGTTTAAGGCTATCACAAACTAACCAATTTGTCTCTTTAGATTTTTATGGATTATTATTGCTCATTATCCATCCTTTTTCATGTCTTTCTTTATTCCTTCCAATTCTTTCTTGCGCTTCCATGTCGCTCCTTATCTCTTATTTCCATGGCTTGCAAATACTTCTCAATTTACTTCAGTGAAGTCCTATCTTCACTCTGCCCCAATATCGCATGGTGGACTTGTTGTTCGAAGCCTTGAGGTAACTTCAGTGCATTATCAGGATTTCCATACGAGAAGGTTAGGTTGTTTTTGTTGTATCCTTAATAAAACTGTTCAGGAGCCACTCCATCGATCTGAAGTTGTTCCCGTAGCTTTGTTGTTTATGAAGTTAATGTTTTCATGTTCCATTCCCTATTGTATGTCTATTTGGCTAACCATAATGTATTGGTGATTCATGGGTTGTTATGCTACTTGTGGACCTTGGTGTTCCATCTCTCCCATCTGAAGTTTCGCCATCTGATTGCTTTAATTTAGTAGGTTGGCCATAATTACAGCTTGTGAGTCAATCTTGTAGATGTTTGCTAATTTTCTAACTATGGAACGAACACTGGTAGTAAAAGTTTCAGACATAAGATCAAGGAGGTCTAATGCTCCATCTCATCCTTAGTAAGTAAAGAGCCACCTAATGCAGCATCTACTAGCGTTCTTGTGTTGTGGTTCATCCCATAGTAAAAAATCTTGAGTTGTACCCATTTCATGTATTTTTGTCCTGGACATCTCCTCAGCATCTTTTTAAATCCTTCCTGAGCCTTGTCAAGAATCTTGGAATCTTCTTGCGTGAACTGATTAATCTCAAGTTTCTTTTGTTGAGTTTTATTAGGGGAAATAACTTTTCTATAAATCTTTCATTGATTTCCACCCATAAAGTCAACCACCCTGCATTCAGCCTTTTAAACCAAAGGTTGGTTTTTCCATCCAGTAAGAAAGAGAAAAGTCGCATCCTAATCACCTCTTTCATAACTTCAGTTATGTTCTTGGTATCGCATTTGTCCAAAACATTCTCAACATGTGCAACTAGATCTTCATTGGATAGCCAGCCGAACATACTATTTTACACCATATGATTAGAGAAGGTCGTAGCTCGAACTCGGTGGTGTTTGCTAGAAGCCTCATAACTCTGTTGTATGCCTCTTGAACTTCTAGCTTGAATTAGTCATAAAGGCATTTTCATCCTCGCACCCTCTCCTGCATTACCAAATCACCTATGGGTTGGTTATTCTCGCGTCCCTCATGTTCGTTTCAAGCTTGCTCCTAATCTGTATTGAATTTTTTCTTTTTCTTTTGTTTGGTTTTTCTCTCAATCTCCACATCATAAGGCGCTAGGTCCTTCTCTCCCTTGCTACACATGCACTAAGTATCCCAAAAAAGAATTCACAAAAAGATCTAGTGTGAAAAGTCAAACTGAAAACTAAGCCTAGTTTTACTTTTATTTTTATAAATTGAAAACTTTACACGCGCCTCAAGTTTAATGACTCGCTTGTAGTAATAGTGAAATCAACTTATGTTAATCATAAAAACTGTTCTTAAAGAATGGTTTTTGCACTAGTTGCAAATCACCTACTTAACTTGTACTATTGCTAAAGGATTCTCTTTAATTAATTTTATATCTAAACTAAACTATTCGAACAAATCACTTTAAACTTTACTTGAACTTTTTTATTAAGGATATCTTAGTTCACAACTTCTATAAGGTAATTTAATACTATGCTTTTTATTCATTTTTACATCTCAATATGTTGTGTGCAATACTTAATTAGAATAAACAGATTTCCTTCAAATCCACTTCACCTTGTCATGATGGAGAAAATTCTAATGTGGAAACTAGAACTCCATCTATTGATTTGAATAATGTAAGTTTCACATTGCTTTACGTCTCGAATCAATGGATTCATAACCAACTAAGTTTACTATCTGCACCTCCATAATCAACAACTATGTCTCGATGTTGTGTATTTTACGGTTGTACCATTCATATTCGGATTAGAAGCTTCAATGGCTATGAAAACTCCTAAAGCCTTTGTTCATTAAACATGTGATTAAGATATATAGAGCATCACACTCAGAATCAATACAAATTCTAACCATTGCACTTTTCATTAGCATTTTTTATTCCTATTTCAAAGCATCGCATTCATACCATAGGATCAATTGATCCGTATGATAAATAGACTACTTGCACATCATTAGAACACACACATCATAATTCAATATAGAATTCATTGCAAAGCAAAGATGAATATTAATATTACTTTGAATTAATCAATGAAACCAAATATTGATTGCAAACGTGGAGTCTTCAATGTTTCATCAATAAAAACTCATTAATACTTAAATTCTATATTAAATTACTCTAATAGAAGCTAATCTCATTCTAAGTAGTTTCTCTCCTTTGTTTACTACGTCCTAATACCAATTTAAACTCCCTAACAACAATTAGAAACCCTAAATTACAATTTAATCCAAATTAGAGCTTCACTTTTTAATTTCGACAAAGTTGGCCCTGTCATTAATGCTCCAGCGCCATGTGTGTTAAGTCAAGGTGTTGCCATTAAGGCACAACTTCATTGTGTGATTTTGAGCCCCTAGAGCCCCCGCGCCATCCGCTTGTGTCCCGGTGCTATCCCTTGTTAGCCACGTCACCGTTATGGCATCGAACAACCAAAATTGTTTTTCTTCTTTTCATATTCTCTCCCATGTAGTGCCTTTCATCCCCACATTGTGCCTTGCCTTTTTATGGCGTCAATACATGCTCCCATGGCCCCAACTTTGATTTTGTAGGTTTTTGCTCAATTTCTTCTCGTTAATCCTTGATTTCTTCTAATATAACTTAATTCCCTGAAATTGCAATAATACCATGAATTAGCACTTATTTGAGCATATTTATACTAACTATGCTAATAAATTAGCCCAATATACTTATAAATAATCACTTATCAACTTCCCTCAGAACTTCCCTTAGAGTTGCCTCTACTCTTGATACGGTGTGGGATCTAAGTTTCTTATATATTTGTGTTATATTCTTATTTTCTTAAACACTAGGGTGATTAAGGGTAGTGAGATATATGATATATGTATGTAGTAATTGTTCCACAGTGTTTCTCACCTAATATATGCATGGGATCTATATTATGGAGGATTTCTTCATCTAGGACATGTCCAGAATCTTGTTTAAATTGTTTAAATCACTTGATATTGTTAACTTATGCTACAATATATTAAGACTTGTTTAGATTAATCAACGAACTTAATAAGCAACTAATGAACAAATAAATTGGAAAAGAGGATGATTAGGCTAGTGTTGACTTTGTGGAAGTTAATCGAAGTCCATATAGGCTTAGGCTTAGCGAGGTCTAGCTCATAGGCTAGGGGTCGTCATTGTTGGTATTAGAGCCACATGCTTCTACCATAACTCTGGATTATCCACACCTCGATTAAAATCTAAACTTAGAATTATGACACAATTAAACTTAGTTTGAAAATCTTATGATCCTAACTTAGAGTCCTAGTTGGGAAATGCGATGAGTTTGAAAAAACTTAAACTTCAATTATATATGTTATGTTATTTGTAAGTTTTATATGGTTGATCATAACCGCAACTATAATGATTCAATTGTAGTAATGATATGATCAATAAAGGTTGATTGCAAATATCGTTCATGTAGGAAAGGTGTATATGGACTCAGTTAGTTAGTCAAGTTTACTATAATGTTAAGGTCTTTTTTTTGCAATTTAAACTAAAACTAATCTATCCCAAAAAAAGGTAAATTAAGTTGTATTCTTATATTGAGAGAACTATTAGTTCAAAACTTCACTTCGGTAATGTATTAATATGTTTCATATATTAAATTCCTTCATCTTTCTTGTGTTTGTGCAATGCATAATTAGAATAAACATATTTCCTCAATATTAACTTAACCCACTATAGTGGTGTAAAAGATCCAAATGTGCAAAGTAGAACTCCACCTATCTGTGTGAATGACGTAAGTCTCACAAAGCAGTAAGTACCAAATTTGTAGACTCATGAATTACTAAGTTTATTATCCATGTTTCCCTAATCAACAACTATTTATTAATGTTACATATTTTATGATTGCGTTTATTTATTAATGTTACATATTTTATGATTGTGTTGTTCATATCAGACTTAAAAGCTCCAAGGCCATGGTAATTTCTAAAACCTCTAATCAATCAATATATGATCAAGATGTTCATAGCTTTACGCATAGAATAAAAAAGAAACTCTAATTATTGCACATCTAAAACATTATAATTGATTCATAAATTTGCATAGTATTCAAACCATAGGATCCATTGATGCGTAAGATAAATAGAGTACTAACCCATTATCATTAAAAACACACAAATCACGATATTCATTGCAATCAGAGATTAAATCAAATAAAACTTTAATCAAATCAAGGAACAATACCGAATAAGCACAGTCGGAGTCTTCAATGTATCACCTTCAAGAATGTTTCTCAATACTTAAATAAAACTCTCTATAACTCAAAACTAATGGAAACTATGTTATGCTGTGGTAATTGATATGTTTGTGAAGTCCTAATACCTATTAATACTCCTTAGACTCCTAAAAGTACATTTATAAATCCTAAATAACAATGTTAAATGAAATAGAAGTCTCAAACTTTCTATTTTTCTATTTTAGCACTCTATTTTTCCTTTCAATGGACTTGGCCCCACCTATATAACTACTTGATGGTGTATGTGTTAACCATACAACGCAAAATATATATGCATAATGTTAGGATACTTGAGCCCTATTCTTCGATCCTTGTGTTCATTTCCACATCGTCAAATGTCTTATCCACGATGTCAACTCTGGTTTTGTGATTTTTCTACTCTTTTTTATCATAAAATCTTTCCTTTGTGTCTTTTATTCCTTGTAAACCGAAAAACACATAATCACCATGAATTATAGGTCATTTAAGTTAATTTAAACAAATTTTGTAACTAAACTAGTCCTACATATAAGCCTATGTAACATTTTTTAAATACACCCAAACTTAGGACTTTCCACATCCCGAGCAAAAGTATATTCTACTAATATGCATATTAATAATAATTATAGGTCATTTTAACCTCTTTATTGCAAATCAAAATCGATCCAAGGGGTTTGTAACTATTCATCATCTTCAATCTCATGACTTCACTTATTTTTCTCTCCCTCTTATTTCTTTCTCTCTCTCTTTTTCTTTCTATCTCTCCCTTGTCAAGGTTCGATTGGGATCAACTTGAAGAGGCCCGTGACTGTTGATTGGTTGTGGCGTAGATGAAAGAGAGTGAAAGGTGAGTGTAATGGAAAATAAAACTTTTTGATTATAAGGATTGAAAATCATTTGGGGATTGTTTTATTATTAAGTCTTAAAATGAAGATAAGTTTATCATTGTTTGTTGATCGATATTATGTAAGATTATAGAGGATGAAAGGATTGATCCATTGAAAAGAAAAAAAGATTAGCAAAAATTAGTAAAATTGAGAAGGAGAATTAAGAAAGATGGGGGAGAAAAAGAAGAAGAAAAAAGGGGAAGATGGTGGGGGGAGTCGTGAGCTCTCCTTCCCAACCCCCATGGGGTTGGGCACCACAAACATTTTAAAAAAATATTGCAGAACAAAGGAGAGGTTGTCTGCTTGAGGAAGAAGATGATAGGGGTTTTGATCCCCTAAAATGGACCAAACTAGGTTGGGTCGGACCGGTTGATTTGTGGGTCAAACCCCTCCTTATAAGAAAAATGGAAAAAAGTTTAAATAAAATGCTAGAAATTAGGGAAAATTATGAAAAATGGGATTTTTGGACAAATTAATAGAAATTGGGGATTTTTATGAAAATTAAGAATTTTGAAATTTTCTCGAGGATTTATATCAACGGTTTGCCTCGTAATTTGTGTTACGACACCCAAAATATTCAAAATTGTGATAATTATTTTAAAGCCTAGTTTAGGTTAATTTTTTTTATTTCAAACCACAATTTGGAGTTGAAATTAGGATTCGGACTTCAGAAGATAAGAGTTGGAGTGATTTCTGGGTTTTCGGTTGTGGCAAAACCAATAAATCTATAATAAATTTAAAAAATTTATATTTAAGCCTACACAATGTAATTTTCAATGTCGAACAATAATTTTGAGTCAAAAATGAAATTCGGGCATCAGAGAATTTATTTTGAAATATTTTAGGGGTTTTGGGATGCGATTGTGTCAATTAAACTGCTACTTATTGAAAAAAAAATATAGAACTATTATGGAAACTTATTAAACTTACAAATTAGTTGTAGGAACACAACTGGAACCCTACGTAGACTAGCTTACCGACTCGGAGTGCAAGAGACTTTTGGTGTTGCATTTATGACGTTAAGTAAATCCCATTGTAACTTTTACATTGTTCGAGTATTTCTCGAATATAATTGCATGCATGGTTTATCATTGCATATTTATTAGTCATACATTTATAGACATAAGAGAAATGAGGCCTTTGTGGGTCCCATTAGGTTCATTGAATATATGTACGGTAAGATGAGTACGGTGGTGCTATTGACTGGAGTCACTGATTGTTTTAGACACTTGTTTAGGAGGGGTTGTGATGGTGGCAAGAATCATACTACAAGGAGAGTTGAAGGCACGACTTCTTAAGGGATTTCTTTTGAAACTGATGAATCTTTACTATTATTTACCTGCTACTTTTGGTAGATGTCATCTGATTTAGGTCAGTCAATAGAAATGAGATTGATTGTATATAAGTGTATTTGTTATTCCTTGCAATATTATTGTTCATTTAAGTTATTTGAATACAATGCATTTCATTATTATATGTGTACAGGATAGTGTGGGATTTACTTATCTGACATTATCGAGTTTTTGTAATTAAGTAATAACAAATTTGAGCGTTAACAAAGGAAAAGGAAAGGTTTGAGATTCTTTGTAGTTTCATTAGTTCATTTCACTAAATGTATGTATTGTGTTTAATATAATATATATTATAAATGGGTTATTGGGTTCGTGTGCGGTTAAGGTTTCTTTTGGAATGGACGTAACAGTTTTTGGACTGATTAGGAAAATTGTGAAGCTATGGTAATGTTGATTTAAGGATTTTGATACTTTAAATCAGGTTAGAATGAATATATATTAAGTTGATTCAACATATAGTATTATGAGAAGGATTGTCAGTCCTTCTACATTTTCACCAAGCTAAACAGGTTTGGTTGAAGATTTTTTGAAAGTCGAGTCTTATTGAAGATTTTTTTAAGGTTGGGTTTTGAGGATTACTTAATTAATCAAAACAAACTTTAAGGTGTAAGATTTACTTTAGAATGCTTTATGGTTGAGATGAAGTATTATATTTGATTATCACGATATATGTATATTGGTTATTTATTGGTTATGAGTTTAAGTTGCTAGATTATCAAAAGATTAAGGTAATCTAGGCCAATTATATGCCCTAATTAGGTGGAGTCTGACGATTGCATATCTAAAACATTATAATTGATACATAACTTTACATAGTATTCATATTGAACCATTAATCCCTAAGATAAATAGACTACTTGCTCATCAACATCATAAAAAACACACAAATCCTGGTATTCAATTTAATTAGAAATTAAATCAAATAAAACTTTAATTAAATTAGGGAATAGTACAAAATCAAAGCAATTGGAGTCTTCAATATATATCTTTCATAAACTCTTCTTAATACTCAAATAAAACTCTCTATAACTCGAAACTAAAGTAAACTATGTTATGCTATGGTAATTGATATGTTTGCCATATTCTAATACCTATTAAAACTTCTCAGACTACTAAAAGCAAAATTAGAAACCCTAAATAACAATTTCAAACAAAATAGAAGTCCAAAACTTCTATTTTTCTTTCTTAGCATTGTCTGTAAATGATCAACGTTGTCTGTGTTAAGTAATTGCACCAACTTTTCTTGTGTATTTTTCCTTTCAATGGACTTAAAGCTGCCTATGCAACTTCTTTGCGTAGTCTGTCTTAAGCCCACAATGCTAAATATATATGCACACCTTCAAGTTGTCTGGACTCCATTTTTGGATCTCGACATTTTCTTTACGCCTTGTGTTCATTTCCACAGCGTCAAATTTCTTCTCTACGGCGTCAACTATGTTTTTCTGCATTTTCTTCTCTTTTTATCATGGAATCCTTCCTTTGTCTCTTTTATGCCTTTTAGACCTGAAAACACATAAATGCCTCAATTAGAGCTCGTTCCATTATATTTAGACCAATTATGTATCTAAACCAATCCTATATATAAGCCTAATTAACTACTTATCAAATACCCCCAAACTTAGGGATTTTGCACGTCTCGAGCAAAAGTGTGTTCTATTAAGAACGTATATAAATACTACTTATAGTATCTTACTAATTATACATAATTCATGGGGTATCCTTTAATTTAAATAAGTTTCGTGTTAATAATCGACTCAAGAGTTTTTCTCATAAAATTTAATACTTTTAAAACACCACTTTAACAACAACTACAATTTACTTTCAAAACTCAAAAGTATTTCACAACTAAAACCATCATTACTCACTAGTTTACTTTGCCTCAATACTCAAGCAATAAGTGTACAACCTTGCGATTTCTCGTTAAGCTCAAGAATTCACAAATAAGCATAGATCATACTATTTTTTTAGACTTTAATGCCTCAAGAGTCTATAGGACTTCAAATAGTTTGAACGAAAACTTAAATAAGTTACTTATACTCGAGCTAAGTCTTTTTATTAGTAGAGTTTTTATTTGACTTCTGCATCTATTTCTTTATATATATGTATATATATATGTATATATTATTTTCTCCTTATATTTTTATAGTTATATGGTCCCCGCTCATTTTCCTTCAGATTCCCAGTTTTCTCACTTTTTCCAACCATCAAGTTCTCTACTCCTTTTCCTACAGAACTTATGGGACTCTTTATTGTTTTATTTGAAACTCTTGTTGGCACTTCTTATTTTCACTTTATATTAAGCAAGATTTGATTCCAAATTTTCATCAAACACCATGCTTATCTTTTCCCCTATTAAGTGTTTATTTACTTTATCCTTTAGTAAGATTCGTACGTATTATAGAATTCTTTATATATCTAACTTTTTCCATGAGAAGTGCTCTAGTATTCTTCTTGCTTTGGTTTGAACTTCATGGTCTTCCCTAACTCTAGGTTTCTAATCATGAGATTTTATCGTTATTTGCTACAATTTTTTTTTTCTTCAAAACTATTAACATTCTTTTATGTTTCATATCAACAAAATAATTGCATTTTTACTCGTCCACAATTAGAGGCATGAACTTTGCAAATAGTTTTTTTATTCATTTATTATTACTCTATATATAACCTAATCTATACTACCAATACACATCTAAATAATAAGTAAATGAAAAAGAATTTAACAAAATACAATAACATTCTTTCTCTTTAACTGCTTCAAAAAATAAGATTTTACGATCATACCTACAGTGTTTATCATAAATTCATCATTTCTTTTCACTATCCATAGTATCGATGCCTTCAAGCTTAAACAAAACCTTATCATCCAGGTTTAAAAATACGCCTTACATATGAAAATGTTAAACAACACAAACATATATAATATAATTTTGTAACTACAAAATAATAAACATAAAAATACATAAAAATAAAGCTTAACTAACTACTAAAGTATCAAATATCTCAAAATAAAAATAATCAATTTTAAAGTATCTTTCATCTCCCCAAGGTCTAGAAAAATCCTAAAACTCAACCTTTAGGACTGAGCATCATCAGCATCATCATCATCATCATCATCATCAAATCCAGCAAAAGGTGGTGTTAAATAAACTCCATTCTTCTGTTATCCACCACTTTAAGATCAAACACATAGTTCAGTGCCTCTGGAAATCAAATAGACATATTTCTTAGCCTTCCGCTCTAATATCTTGCTACATCCCTTTGATGATCTGCAAATAGCATGAAACTTCTTAATCCATTCAGTTTGTCTTAAATCGTTATATGTTTATCTTGCTGATATCTTAACATAGCTTCATAATATTGAGCTTTATCCTCTCTGTACTTCCTCCTCATTTCAATAATCCATAGCCTCTACTATCATGGAGTGGAATCCTATGGTGGTGGTATATGTGCCTATGGTAGTAGAAGTAGTGGTGGAAAAACTATGGACCATTCAAGTCCTGCTCTCCTATCAAAAGGTCTACAAACTCGTAGCTCTCAGCAAATCCTTACTAGTTATCATGTTCCTTTTCATATCCTTCTTTCCATATCTATTGGGAGAACTCCACTGTTGTTGCTTCTATTGTCGCTTGATCCTTGACTTCCTTGGCTAACAAATCGACTACGAATCTATCCCTCTCTTCTATCACTCTATCATCTTCAGAGTCCTTGTATCCATTAGGTAGTTTCAAAGTCAACCTAAACTCCTCATCAATTACTATTTAGGGTTTTATATCAAGTTTTTCATCTTGGATAAATCTTATTTCAGCCTTCAAGCACATCTGGCTTATAAGGGTTGGAAACAACACCTTGTTGTCCCTATAAGTCAAAACTGACTCCCCCAAGTTCTTGTAAATGATTTACCTTACATTTATTCTCCCATTCTTTGGAAACAACTTGTTGTCCCTCTCAGTCAAGATTGACTCCCTCTCACATAAACAAGTAGCCTTAGGTTTTTTTATCTCACCATACTGAGTAGTCGAGTATAATGAAGTAATCATAAAATGTTGCCACATTCTATAAACATTCTGTACACTCCATTTATTAATGTATTTTGGCACATTCTCAACTCCCATTATCCATCCCTTTTGTCTTGGGACAACTAAAGCTCTCTCTATGGTTTTAAAAATTTATAGGTTATAGGGTCTCACATATAAATCAATTGGGAAAATATGTAGGTCTACATTCTTATTCAAGTAATCTAACTCATAAAATTGTTTATGTAATGCTCATTAAATGGGATACTTACTCCTCTCATCCTTATTTTGTCTTTTTTATGAACTTAGCATTAGCATAGAAATCATACACAATCCCACACACTCCATGATCTTTTTCTCCCTATAGTCTTGCATAAATAGTTCCTATCGACATTGCATAATGAAATGGTTTACTCTAATATCATACTTGGTTGGGAGGTTTATGCCTTTCTCGCATATGAAATCTCTATTCTCTATAGTTTCATATTTATTTTTTGCCTCCGCACTGATATAGAACTTCAATCTAAATGGCCTTGAGGCATCCTTATTTTGTGCTCTCGAGGTTGATGCCTCATTGTCATTAACCATAACTTCACTAACTTGACTTGCTTGGCCCCTTGTTTTTGCCATTCTCTCAAAAACTCACAACAAACCAACAACAGGTCTTGAAATCACCTATAATCAAAATCTCATTCAAAAGGGTCATTCATATGCCAGTTAATTCAAAAGAACATACAATAATCCACAATAATCCATATTATGCTCTATACACAATCAACTTCAAATTCCTACCTAAATGCTAAAATTTCACAATCTGATCCAATTTCACCTCTAATATAAAAAATTAAAACATAAATAATGAAATTTAAAATTGTACTTCAACGTCAGACTACCTTTCGCTGTAGAATAATTCTCCAAGCTTCTATCAATAAAGCCTTCTCGCTTTGCTCACTAATTTCTACCATATTGCTCTTTTGGTACACTTATCAAAATTGATGCCCTAGCTTTCTAACTTATGCTAAACAACAATGTGACTTCACTCTTCACTCTTAATCATTAAGAACACTCTTTTCTCTCTCAAAATCACTCAAACTAGAGTTCTAGAGGGGTTTATGCTCGATTGGTGGTGGTTGGAATAAGCAAGTGTGTTGATTTCAGTTGGAAAGGGTATTAAAAACTCTCTTCGACATCGATGTCATCCATTATAAGGCATGATGCCACCATAGTGTGGGCACGGGCTCGAGTATATTAAGAGGTTGAATTCTTTATCAGATCAGTGTTGTCATAGTGTCCCCTGTCTTGGCGCACGGTGCTATGTTTTAATATAAACGTTGTCAAACTATCTTTTTCAATAATTTTTAGATTTTTCATTTAACTCCCAATTGGTACTATCTCGGCATTGTATATTACTACATAAGACATTAGGACAACGCGAAATACCCTGGGTATATAAAAAATCATAAAAATATACCCGTGATGTCGATTTACCTAACCTTTACCACTCTAACTCTTTGCTCATTTACACTCGTTGCTTAGTATGATCAGACTCCTCAATTTTGATGAAACGTCACCTAAGAAATGGTATTTTCTACAAATTTATCATAAGACTCATTAAAATTTGAAAAAATACTCGCTTCTTTTCCTTCCAAAAAATAACCTTCGCACTTTCCTCATTATTGTCATTGCTCATGGTGATTTTTCACTTTTCAATTTCCATGATAGCATTTGCCGTGGTCAATAATGGTCATCCAATTACCATAGATACATCATCCATCAATTTATGTGCCATGACTTCAAAATTTGTGATGAATGTGAATCTCTCCACTTTTGCGTATACATTCAGATACGCCCAATCATTGGTACCAAATTACCATTTACCACTTGCAACTGTGTTCCCTCTAGAAAGTTAATCTTCAAATTTGGCTGTAATATGAAACGAAGTTGCATCACGTTTATGGAAACTCCCGAATCACATAGCACATCGTATAATATTATTCCATTAATTTTGATGGGGATGCTTATAATTCTTGGATCTTCATTTTTGATTAGTTGGAGTCTTGGTCAGAACTTCAATTTGGGTTCCACTTTCTTTAGTGCCACCTTGATCAAGTTTCCTTTGAATGACTCAATAAAGGCTTGTTCATTATGTTGATTAGTCATCCATTGTTTCTTTCCATTATTTTTACTTCTCACGGTGTTGATCTTTAATTGCTTTGGCCTTTCAAGTTCTTCATTTCTCACTTCTATTGATGGTGTCTTCACATTTTTAAACTCCCAAACTCTCTTGATTGCCGAAGTATTCACTTTTTCTATCTTGGTCACCACTTATATAGGTCTTACATTTTTCCTTCGATTTGTGATTATGCTACTTGGGAATTGTCCTTCTTTCCCTAAATTCAATGTAATTTCTAGCTGACTGATAATTAAAGGTAACTTTTCATGCCTTATGTTTAATCAAAGGATATCGCACAACAAAATGATATGATATATGTTATTAATTAGGTTGTATTGATGTTGATATTCATGCTGAAGTTAAACAATTAAATAGTTTACAAATTATCCCAAAGTTAAAATTAAATGGTATCAATGTATCTTTAATCCCCCCAAGTCCAGAGAAACCTTAAGATACTAACTCAGGACTGCACGTCGTCATCATCATCAGCCTTATCAGCTCAAGTGTAGAATGGCGTCAATGGACGTTCCATCCTCTTGTTATGCATTAAATCTTGATCAAACACATAAGTTAGCGCTGGTGAAAAACCAAATGATGTATCTGTAAGTCTCATCAGTTAGAGCATATGCCCTAGTTCAATCTACAAACATTGCTTACCCTATAATTATAGTTAATGAAATTTAGGTTTTCATTTGTTATTTTATTATAAGTTATTACATGTTTACCTTATAATAACATCCATGGTTATTTGTTAAAATATCATAAATGTCCCTACTTGGTCATTATATTAAGAAATATGATGAATTAAGACTAATGTGATTCTTGATTGATGGTCATGTGATGATCATGCATATAGGGACATCACTATTTGTTAGGGAACAACGTATTGGACTGACCCACTATGAGAGCAAAACATTGATTGATTCATAGTTGTTACTCGTGATAGGTATATCCTTTAGTCCTTCAACCACAGATTACCATAGACTACAATATTGGGAGCATGGTAATTTGACATAATAAAGCGTTGGCTTTAACCAGATGATTATGAAGATTGTGATTGGTTACCATGTGAATAATATGTGACGATGTTTAAGTAAAACATAATTTCCCCTCTCTTATGAAGAGATATCAATGGATCCCTCAATATGTTACACTGTTAAATGGCTAAGTCCTAGTCATTTGATATGATCAATGTCATTTAGATGTTTTTAGTGTACTTAAAGATCAAGACTAGTATGATTAAATATTAAGGGTAAGTTTCCATGCCTAATGTTTAATCTAAAGATAACGCACGACAAAATGATATGATATATGTTATTCATTAGGTTGTATCGATTTTGATATCAATGCTACTTGGGTAGTCATAATGTCTTGCTAGAGACTGCTTATGACTTGTGTACCAAAATATTTTGCATTCACTAACAACGTTGCATGAACTCATTGGGTCGCACTCAAAGAATGACTTCGTGCAATTTTCATTTTTTGAGAGTAATATAAAATTCATGACATAAAATACCTTATGATTTGGTATATGATGACTTATTAATAAGGGCATTTGTGTAAATTGCCTCAATTGTCTAAATAAAACAATTGTATACAAATAGGTTTTTTTGAATGAGCTTATCTCATAGATAAATAAATATTAAAACCTTAAAAATGAATAAGATTTCATTTTTGCTATTTCCAATCTCTCTAGGGGCTAGCACTTCAGAATTTGGTAACCATTTATGTGTGGATTTCTAATAGAGGACACGTACTTGAACATCTTGAAATCAAACAATCAGATAAGGAAATAATGAATTAAGGTATAGTTTACTTTTGTAGATCTAATTTAGTGGAAGTTTTTTTCAATTCTGTTGGTTTTTTTTCAAAATTGTTTTTAATTTTTTGCTTCGTATGAACCCCAAAACCTAACTTTATTCGTCTGATTCTCTCATACTTAGTTATTTCTCTCTGACGATCGACAAACAACGTAAAGCTCTGTTGCCCATTTCATCAGTCTTACTCTCTCTTCTACATATCCTGCTCGTATCGTAACACAACTGCCTTATACTCCACCTCTCAGTACTATCTCCCCATCTCAGTAATATATGACCTCTACTGTTGTGGAGTCAAGTCCTCTAGTAATGGTTGTGGTAGTTATATTGGGGGAGGTGGTGGAAAGACTTTATGACCATCTAACTCCTGCTCTCTAACCAGTAGGTCTACAAACTCATAGCCATTAACGAATTCCTGTTGTGGTTGCTGCTCCTATTCTGCATACCCTTAATCTTTCAATTCTTGTGCAAACTCTGTTGTTGTTGCTGCGTTCTCTTTTTGTTGTTTAGCCAACAACTCGGCTTCATGTCTAGCTCCCTCAGCTCTTTCTCATTCCTATTTTTATTCTTAATAACTAGGTATTGATTTCAGTATAAGCATGAATGCCTCATCCATGGTTACGTGGACCTCAATATCAAATTCTTCATCATTTCTTAATCGCACTCCGGCCCTCAAACATAACTGAGTGATTAATATAGGAAACAATAATTTGTTGCCTCTTTTTGACATGATGGACACCCCAATATTAGTGTTGATTATTGTGCTGACATCGATCTCTCCTTTCTTTGTGATCTCTTATAAACAAGTTGCCTTTGGCTTGTTAATATCTCCCTATTGAGTGGTAGGGTATAGCGATGCAATAAGGAGATGTTGCCACATTCGATAGACTTTCCTAACATTATCCTTATTGATGTGTTTCTACATATTCTCAGCTCTAATTACCCAGCTAAGTCGTCCTTTGACAACCAATGTTCTTTCTATGGCTCTAAATGGGTATAGGTTATAAGGTTTCTAATATAGATCATCCGAAAAACTTGCTTCAACTCCAACTCCATTCAAGTGCTCTAATCCATAGATAATATTTATTTCACACTCATTAAAGGGGACAAACATCCTTTTCACCTTTACTGGATCATTCTTCCTAGTGAACTTCGCATTAGCATAAAATTCATACACAATTCTACTCACTCCTTTAAATTTATTCTCTCTATAATCTTGACTAAAATGCTCCCAATTTTGTCACCTAATGAAGTTATTCACTTATTTTTCATATTTGGTCGGCAAATTTATTCCTCTCTAAAAAATGAACTCCTTATGTGGGATCTCTTGGGGTTGATGCCTCAAATTTATTTGTTTTAACTTGGTTAACTTTAGTTTTTGTTCTCGGCATTCTTTCAATTCAAGCAACAACACAACAAGTGCTGCTAGTAATTCGAGTCTTAAAATGACCTAAAAATCACAATTCATATCATATGGATCATTCATATGCAAAATAATGTAAAAAACATAAAGTAATTCTTCATGGGTAACATTATCCTCAACATTCATACAACTTGCAAATCCTTATACTCAACAACCTCAAAACCACTATTCTTGCAATTTCATAAAAAATTATCAAAATTCAAAGCATAACTAATGATATTGTAGATTTTACCTCAATACTAGACTAATTTCTAATGTAAAACACTCCTCTAAGTCTTTTTCAATTTAAGTCCTCTTAGTTATCTAACAAACTAGAACCCTAGCTCTTTTGAAATCAAACTCCTAAATTCATGTTCTAGCTTTCAACCTTATGCAAATCCATAATGCAATTGCTTTTTTCACTTTAAACCACTAGGAACTCTCTTATCTTACTTAGAATCGATCAGACTTTAGCTCCAGAGGGATTTACACTTAGTGGTTGTAATTGGGTGTTGATGAAAGTGTGAAAACAATGGTGAAAAAGAGGGTTTTAAGACCACCATCAACACTAGAGTTGTGCCTTAATAGGAACAGTGCCATGATAGTGTCAATGATGCTGTCGAGTGTTTCTTTACTCTCCTCGGTGCCCTGTTGGCGCAGTAATTAATACTCATGGCGTCGTGGCTTATAGCCACACTGTCAAGCAGTCTGCCCATATGTTTTGTATATTATTTTGTCTATTCCTACTTGGCACTTCTCTGACTTTTTGTATCACTTACACAAGATGTCATAATCGCATTAAATCCATGTAAATATAAAAATTTCATAAAAACTTACTCGCGATTTGCTCGTGTACCTTACCTTTGTTGCTTGAACTCCTATGCCCTTTTACCCTTTTTAATGAGATTTGCAAGATAGTTCCATTCTGATGAATTATCACTCAACAAATAGTTTTTCCAGCGCATTCGACGCAAATTTTTGAAACTTAGAAATAAAATGAGTTGATTGTACTTATTCAGCTAAATAACTAACTACTATTTGAAACCTAAAAACTTAAAATTTAAAAATCCATGTGTTGTCGTTCAGTAGTGTTTAATTTAACGTATTAGTATGACACCTTTTCACTCATTTAATCTTAGTGTAAATCGAGATACTCTAATTGTAAATCAAAGATTATAATGTCATTCCCATTAAAATGTACTTCTTAACCATCGATAAAGACAACTTTCTCTGCATCATCGCCTTCTTACATATCGTGATTTTCTTTTATCGTGTTTATAAGTTTGCATTGGTAGTGTTCATGAATGGTTACCTAATTATCATAGACACTTCATCATCCATATTATGATCCATAACCTCAAAATCCACGATGAATGTGAATCTACCTACTTTCTCATGCACTTTCAAGACTATTTCTATAGTTGGTATCGACTTGTCATCAACTAGTTGCAAATTTGTAAGATTAGGATAATTGATTTTCAAATCAGTGAGCAACATGTCCATTAGTGGCAGGACATTGATTGAGGCTTCCATGTCATATAAGACATTTCTAAATTGATGCCTGTCAATGCTTATTTGTATGTAAATCTCTCCCAAGTTTTTACTTTTGATTGGTTGAAGTCTCAGTATGTACTTAAACTTTGGTTTCGATTTTCTTTGAACTACCTGGATGACATTGCCTTTTAGTGCTTCTTCATATGGTCCTTTGACTTTTTTCTTAGCCTTCCATTATTTCTTTCCCTTCTTGTCGCTCTTTAAGGCATTGATTCTTTGTTGCGGGACTCCTTCAAGTACATGTTTCCTTACTTGCATTCCGCACTTATGTATCTCTTCATGTTTTCTCATAGCCAAAGTGTTGACTATTTCTAGCTTGTTCATCACATGCTCTTATCTTAGCTCATTTGTTACCGTACAGCTCATCGTGTGAATAGCAATAACGTTCTCTTTAGGGTTGGTGACGGTGTTGCTTGGAAACTATCATTTTTTCCTTCAATTTAAAGCAATGGCCAACTATCCAATCATTCTCTTTAAATTCTGGATGGATAATGATCTCTAATCATACAACCTCTTCATGGCTTGTTCACTCCTTCCGTCTGTTTCTCATGCTTCTCATGGCGTTCCCTATTGCTCATGTCCATGGCTTGCAAGTACTTCTCAACTAACTTCAATGAAGTCATCTCTTCACTATGTCCTAGCTTCCCCTATTAGACTTTTTGATCAAAGCTTTGATGTAACTTCATTGCATTATCATGATTCCTATACGAGAAGTTTTGGTTGTTGTTGTTATATCATTAATAAAACCTTTGAGGAGAAATTCCTCTCGGCCTGAAGTTGTTCTCGTATCCTTTGTTACTCAGGAAATTGATGTCACATACTTCATTGCTTGTTGTATGTACTTTTAGTTAACCACCATGCCTTAGTGATTAATGTGTTATTGTACTACCCGCACTTGTGGACTTTTTATCCCATTTGAAGCTTTGTCATTCGATTGCTCAGATTTAATAATTGTGCCGTAATTGCAGCTTGCGAATCAATCTCATATACCCCTATTGGTTTCCTTAATGTGGAATGAGTACCGTCTATAAAGTTTTGAGACATGAGATCAAGAATATTTAATGCACCATCATCATCCTTGGGTAGTAGAGAACCACTTCCTATAGCATCTGCTAGTGTTCCCATGCAATGGTTCATCCCATGGTAGAAAATCTTGAGTTGGGCCCATTTCACGTATCTTTATCCCAAACATTTCTTCAGTATTTCTTTGAATCTTTCCTAAGTCTCGCTAAGAGACTCAATATTTTCTTGCTTGAATTGATTAATTTCTAGCTTGCGCTCACTAACTTTCACTGGGGGAAACAACTTCTCAAAAAATGTTTCATTGATTTCTACCCACGAGGTCATACTCCCTACGTTTATTCCTTGGAACTAGGATTTGTCTTTTTCACCCAATGAGAATGGAAAGAGTCTCATCCCAATCACCTTTTTGTAACTCTAGTAATGTGCATGGTGTTGCACTTCTCTAAGAAATTCTCAACATGTGCAACTGGATCTTCATTGGCTAGCTCGTTGAACAAGCAATTATGCACCATGTTTATCAGAGACAATCTCAGCTCGAACACGGTTGCGTTGGTTGGAAGCCTCATTACTTTGTTGTAAGTTTCCTAAACTTTTTGCTTGAAGTAGTCAAGAATGTTTTTTTTTCCTTGCACTCTATCCTAGACTACCGGATCACTTGCGGGTTAGTTATTCTCGTTGCCCTGTTGTTGGTTTCTTGGTTGATCCTATGCCATCTTAATTCCTTTCTTTTTCTTTCCTTTGTTGGTTCTATCAATCTCAAGTTCTTAAGGTACTAGGTCATTCTCTCCCTTGCTATGTATGCACTAGTTATCCCTTAAAAGAAAACACAAAAGATGAAGTGCAGAAAGTCAAACTCGAAACTAAAGTTTTTTATTTTTTTATAAACTTGAAAGTAATTACTTAAAATATAACTTAGCAACTTTTCAAACTGACTAAATAACACTAAGCGGCTACCTATACTCGACAATGGTGCTAAAAACTTGACCTCAACCACAAGTATAACGACTCGATTGTAGTAGTGATGTACTCAACTTACATTGACTGCGAGTATTTTCATGCACTTACTATGTACTTAGCAACAATGAATCTATTGCTAATGAAATTTTAAATGGTTTTATAACTAAACTAACTAATATAACAAATCAATGCAATTTACTTAAATTCTTATATTAAAACTATCTTAGTTCATAACTTCACCTGGGTAATGAAATACTATGCTTTTCAACCACTTTATCATATTTATGATGTTGTATGCAATGCCTAATTAAAATAGTCATATATCTTTCAAATCCACTATAACCTATTATCGTGACATAAAAGATTCTAATGTTCAAACTAGAACTATCTTAGTTCGCAACTTTACCTAGGTAATGAAATACTATACTTTTCAATCGCTTTATCATATTTATCATGTTGTGTGCAATGCCTAATTAGAATAGAAAAGTTTCCTTCAATGCCACTTTAACCCACTGCCATGATGGAAAAATTCTTATGTGTAAACTACAACTATCTTAGTTCCTAACTTCACTTAGGTAATGAAATAGTATACTTTTCAACAGTTTATCATCTTTACATTGTTATGTGCAATGCCTAATTAGAATAGATGAGTTTCTTTCAAATCCACTTAAACATACTACAGTGACATAAAAGATTCTAATGTGCAAATTAGAACTCCACCTTTCGGTGTGAATAACTTAAGCTTCACTTTGCTTTAATTTTCCAAATCTTTAGATTCATAACCAATTAAGCTTACTATTCGTGTCTCCCTAATCAACAACTATCGCTTGCTGTTGTGTATTTTACGACTGTACCTTTCATGTCCATCTTAAAAGCTTCAATGGCTATGATAACTTCTAAAATCTATAACTAATAAAAATGTCATCAAGATCTCTATAGCATTACGATCAGAATCAATAAAAATTCTAACTATTGCACTTTTATATTTAATCTCTACCTATATTCTTAGAATAACTTCATACCATAGAATCCATTAATCTTTAAGATTAATAGACTACTCACATATCATTGAAACAAGCATGCACATAGTGGTATTCATTAAAATCAAAGATAAATTGAAATACTTCAAATAAATCAATAACACAATACCTGAATCACTACAGTCTTCAATGTCTTCTTTCCAAAATCATCTTAATACTTAAATATAAGAAATACATATGCTAAAATACTTTTATGGTGTCTAATGTTCGATATCCTTTTAGTTTAACATGTCCTAACATTTATTTATACTTTCTAATAACAATTAAAAACCCTACTTTACAATTTATCTCAAAAAAGAACTCAAACTTTCTAATTTGTTCTATTCCGGTGTTGTCAATAAACCCCAACGTCGTGTATGTTTAGCTGCAGCATCGCCACAAGGCCACTTCCTGTATGTCTTTTTCCTCGCTTCAATGTCCTCGGCCCTATGCCTTAAATCTCGGGCACCATGCCTTTCGGCTCCATGACACCGCCACTGCATGCCACGGCGCTGAGCCTCCTGCTTTGATCTTTTTCGCTTGTCTTCTCTCCCACACCGTGCCTATGTTCTCCGTGTTGTCCCTAATGCTCTTCGCAGCTCCACCCTTGCATGTCATGACACCAATAACTCTTAAATGGGATTTAGCTCCATTTCTTCTCATTTTTGCTCGTTTTCTTTATTTACACCTTAATTAACTAAAAAATGCATAAACACCATTAATTAAAGATCATTTACGGATATTTATTCTATATATACTGTCAAACTAAACCTTTATATAAGTCTAAATAAACACTTATGGATGACATGGTAAAAGCTGAAATATTAAAATTATTAGATACATGAATGATATTTCTAATAGCTGAGGGCAATTCGGCACACCCAGAACAAGTACTTAAAAAGACAGTAATTACGATAATATCATATGAGCATGGAAAGTTAGTACTAGCTAGAATCCAAAATGGTTGGAGGGTATGTATAGATTATATGAAGTTCAATGTCTTAACTAGGAAGGGCCATTATCCTCTCTTATAGCACCAGAAGATCAGGAAAAAATAAGTTTTACTTGCCCCTTTGGTACATTTGCTTATAGACAGAGTCCTTTTGGTTTATTTAATGCACTTGCAACTTTTCAAAGATGTATGGTTAGTATTTTCTCTGATTATGTGGAAACGTTTGTTAAAGTCTTCATGGATAATTTTACTATTTATGGTAATTCTTTCGATGAATGTTTAGTTAATTTAGCTAAAGTTCTTAAGATATGCATAGAAAGGAATTTAGTATTAATTATAAAAAAATTCATTTCGTGTTAAATCAAGGACTAATATTGGGACTTATAATGTCACATAAAGGAATAGAGGTAGATCCAGTAAAAGCTCTAGTAATCAAAACATTACCTTACCCTACTTTGGTTTAAGAAATACATTCATTTCATGGCCATGTAGGATTTTATAGAAGATTTGTGAAATATTTTTCTAAAATGACACAACTTTATGTAGAATTTTACAAAAATACGTTCCTTTTGAATTTGCCAATGATTGTGAGATAGCATTTGATAAATTAACAGATTCTTTAAAAACCAAACCTATGATTAAATAACTAGATTGGTTGTTACCCTTTGAAATAATGTGTGGTGCAAGTAGCTATGCAGTTGGTGCTTTTTTTGGTCACCAAGTAGGAAAAGATTCTCACGGTATATATTATACTTCTAGGACAGTAGATATAGCCCAACAAAACTATAACACTACTGGAAAGGAACTTTTTAGTGGTAGTGTTTGCCTAAGAAAAATTTAGACCTTATTTATTAGAAACAAAAGTAATAGATTATTTAGATCATGCAGCATTCTGATACCGATGAAACAAGATGCTAAACCAACACTAATAAGATGGATATTACTTCTGCAAGAATTCGACCTTACTATAAAAGATAAGAAATAAGCCATAAATCTAGTAGCAGATCATTTAAGTTGGTTGAAAAATGGAGAACCACCATACCATTAAGGGATGAGTTTCCTTATGAATATTTGTATAGTATAAAAATTGATTGCCTAAGGTATGCTGATATAGTTAATTGTCTTACCACAAATAGGTTATCACCTTATTTGATGAGTGCTCAAAAGAATAAAATTAAAAAAGATTCTAAACATTATTTATTGGATGATCCCTAATTACGGAAATTTAGTACCAACTAAATAATTAGGAGATGTATACCACAGTCGGAAGTATAACGAATTATATCTCATTGCCATACTTATGCCTGTAGAGAACATCTTGGTCCGCATATAACTACTCATAAAACTTAAGACTCCAAATACTTTTGGTCCACTCTATTTCATGATTGTTGTCTTTATACAAAATCTTGTCTAAATTTTCAACGAACTGGAAATTTAGTATGTAGAAATCAAATGCCTTTACCTTCTATTCTCTTATGTGATGTTTTTGATGTATGGGGTATATATTTTATGAGACATTTTCCACCATCGAATGGTTATGTTTATATTTTACTTGTTGTAAATTATATGTCTAAGTGGGCAGAAGCAAAAGCTATTAAAACTAATAATTCAAAAATAGTGGTTAATTTTCTTAGATCAAAGATTTTTATAGTCTTTGGAGCACCTAAAGCACTTATTAGTGATAGAGGTACAAATTTTTGTAATTGACTAGTTGCTAATCTACTTGCTAAATAAAACGCCACACAGAGTACATTTGTTGCATATCACCCACAAACTATTTGACAAGCTTAAACTTTAAATTGAGAAATTAAGTCAATACTGAAAAAAATAGTTTGTCCAACAAGTAAGCATAGAATATGCATTATAGGCTAATAAAACAACATTGAAGACATACATTGATATGATACTTTATAGGTTAGTATTTGGAAAAGCATGTCATTTACCAGTAGAACTAGAACATAAAGCCTATTATGTAATAAAAGCATGTAACATGAGTCATGATGAAGCAAGAAACCAACGTAAGTGAATTCTTCAAGAATTAGAAGAACTTAGGAATGACGCTTACGAAAATGTATCAATTTATAAAGATAAAACCAAAGTATTTCACGATAAGAAATTAGTTCCTAAGAATTTTCAAGTATGAGATAAAGTTCTACTATTTTGTTCAAGACTTAAATTATTTCCTGAAAAACTCCGTTCAAGATGGATAGGACCTTTTATGGTTATAAATTTATTATCTCATGGCACAGTAGAAATAGAAAGCTTCAAAATAGGAAAAATATTTAAAGTAAACGGTTATAGATTTAAACCTTATTATGAAAATCTTGTTGAATATGATATGGAGATCATCAATCTTATACCTGAGAAACAAAGTCCATTACGTAATGAAGAAAAGTTCAATGTTTACATCAACTCGAGTGAAACCATTAACAATGAGACAATTACACTCTAGATGTATAAAAAGTCACGCAATAAGAAAAAAAATCAAAGAAACAATAACCTGAATAGTTATAACCTAAAGTGCAACAACAAGCAAAGAAGCAACCAGCGGAAGAAGAATTTATTGATGAGCAATTTAAGCTTCAAGATCTAGGACATCTGATTGAAATTTATAAAGATAATCCAAGGAAATTCTTCCACTATGTGGTGATCAATGAAGTTAGTTTTCTTGGTGTTCTACTAGATATATGAGATGATATGAATATCTTATCAGAACAATGATGTAGAAAAGTCAAGTTGAGGATTTATTTTATACCACCTTTTGTCATCAATAAAGCAAATGGTGATAAGATCTTTCCAATAGGAATGTAGATTAAGTGCCATTACAAGTGGGACAGTTCAGTTATCTCACCAACTTCTTGGTGGTACCATAGATTTAAAATGATGATGTGATATTGATGGGATGAACTTTCCTCAAGAAAACTAGAGTTGTTCTCAATATAGAAAAATGTATCATTACAGTTATGATGGGAAATGATTGTATATGTCTTCGGGATGGTTACAAGATTGAAAATTACGTCAATGACAATAGTTATGGCGATGACTATGAAGGGGAAACTTACTACTGTGATGTTTATCTTGAAGAACCTTATGCAGATGTTGAAAATCACAAATAATCTGAAGATGTCAAAAATGATGAAGAATCGGGTGATGGTCAGTTTGACTAGGTCAAGGTGAACAATGAGTGATCTCATCTATCAGGTCGAGCAAACAACTATAAACAAAATCCCTATATAGGAGGCAACCCTTACTTTATCTTTACTTTCAGTTTTCGTATTATGATTAGTTAGTTGTTTTTATATTCTCTCAACTTTTGACTTATAATGTAAATATTTTAGGAATATAATTCTGGAATAATTTCTTATAAAGGGGTTGATCAAGCCAATGTCTTTCCATATTAATAGATTTACGATAGTTAGAATATTTATTTTCTCTCTCTTTTTAACTTTCTTTTGGGATATTTCCAATTGATACGGGATGATCGAGTTTTTTTCAATTGAACTATATCTTTCATTGATTATTTTAAGTAATAAATTAGTTATTTAGCAGAATAATGTTTCCCAGTTACAAATCAAAATTTCATTTTATAATATTTCTTGTTGAATACTTATCAATTCCACCTTAAATATGAAGAATATGTTTGATAAGTTTGCAAAATATTAGATATATTGAAAAATAGTAGAAAATAAGTTAGCAATTTCCTAGCAATACCAAAAAAACACTAGAAATCAATAGGAAATCGGTAGCGGTTTGCAGATTTTCTTGTGTAAAAATGATCAAGTGATTTGTCGATGATTCAAGTTTATATGGGGAATCACTGGGCTAGTCAATGCACCATCGAGACCGATTTCTAGTGATTTAATTGGTGATTTGTCAAAAAATCCACTTAACTTACTATTCTATGAGGAAGAGTCTGAGTTTTTAAAACAAATTGCCAACCCAATAAACCCTTTCACACCTACAACCCTTGCACCCATTGAATTGAGCAATTGATTTTGACTAAATTATACTGTTCAAAACTTGAATTATAGCTTGTTTAAGTGTATCCCACCCTGTTTAGGTGTGATTCGACCCTAGAAATTTCAAATTCAAGTTCATACAACCAAGTTAGGGCTTAAGTGGGTGTTTTTTCGAATCAAAGCTTAGAAGGAGTGTAGGGATCTAGTAGAGCATACTACTTATAGGATTCACTCTCAAGAAGGTAATAAATCTATATTCTAGTATCCTTTTAATTTCAATGTTTTGAACAAAATCGGTTTTCATGATGTTTTCAACAAATGTGTTTTTGAATTTTTATTGTAAAATTATTTTTGAAAATGGGTTTAGATACAAGTTTTCAATTAGAATTGGGTTTTCAAATGAGTTTTGGCATTTCTACATATTTTTCCAATATATAATTATTTATGATAGGAATATGTCGATAAAATTATTTTAAATGTACTATTTTCATCTCTTTCGAGATTCAATGATAAAAACATTTTCACAAACGTGTTTTTCTTACCTTGATAGTTTGAAATTTTTAAATACGAGATTTCAATTTATCTATTTCATCATAGTTGAGTATTTCTATGGATAGGGGAGGTAGAAGAGGTGGTAGGAGTAGTAAGCAAGATAAAAGGAAGGGGTAGTGCAAGCAAAACCCAAGCAGAAGTATGCAGGCAACCTAATAAATATTACACCTACCGAGGTTAGTATTAGCGAACCTAGATTTGAGAGGGCAGAGCTTAGAGAACAATCTCCATTGCCATCTAATGAGGAAGAATATTTATAGAATCCAGACCCTAGTCATTTAGTGTCTTATGACCTGACACGTATTAAATGAGTCAAGATATATAATCCTGAAAAGATAACAAAGTACCATAAGTACCGCAGTAGTGGCAAGCACGACGTCAATCCACGAAAACTAACGTTTCTAACTTAGGCATGTATACAAGAAAGTAAATTAGAAGATTTGAAAAAAGTTGTTTACAAGATTTCACCACAAATAGGGAATAAAAGTATTTTGTAAATAAATTAATCAAGAAGAGTAACCTAGACCCTCTGTATCAAAAACTTCATCGATTTGGCACAATCAACCCTATAGTCGTCAATCAATATAAATCATGTAGTTCAAAGGTATTCTAGAGTAGCTATAGACCCGGTAACATATGCGATTCCTCGCTTTTCCTATTCTCAATAGCCATGGTGCGATAATGACTATTTCCTTAACCATACACACAACCATAGACTCACGCGAATTGGGTTTAATGCGTTGATTGCATAGGGCTTTTTGAAGGCACTACACATGACAACAAGATCGCTAGTGCTTTTGATTTAGCCTAGATCTCTAAGGTACTTGAAAGGTCCCTAAAGGGTAGAATCAATCGGTATGGTCAATTGTCACTTAGTGGTCTTCTTACATAAGTGTGGATGCGTACGACTCACAAACAATAAATCAAGGTTTAAATCAAAGTTTAACCGTAATTAATCAAGCAATATGAAAGAGAATAAAATTGTAAAGAAAAGAAATTAAATTGAATTGAATTAGATTTCACATTGGTTTGATGCCAAAAGAGTTATTTGATCCACCTCCAGTCTAGATTGATGGAGATTAGCCGGACATGATGATGGAAAACCTCAAATTCTTGATGTTCTTTCGTAAACAAAATTTAGGAAGAATGAAATCTCGAGTTTCTATTTATATAAAACATAAGAAATCTCTTCTTAAACAAAATGCCTTAAAAATTCAGACTAAAAATTGGGTTTCCAATTGTAGGCTATGGGTTAAGCCAAGTGTTAGGCCGAAGGGTGAATTCATACAACCTAAGCCACGACCTAGATATACAACTTGAGTGGCAGCCTAGATCACTGTTTTTTATTGAAAAACTTGAAAACGAGGCCGTGAGTCTTAGATTCCATACAACAGCCTGGATATACAACTTGAGCCACAACCTAGAATTCTACTTTCTTTTTCTTTTGATCGCCTAACCAATTCTTCTAATATTCACAACAATTCTTCATTTTGAGTCCTAACACCAGTAAATCACACAAATGAGAGATTGTTACCACTAAATAGAGATTTATATTTCGAATTCACTCCAAACACTATATATTATAATGTCTAATTGTATATTTATCAAACACCCCCAAACATAGACTTTGCACGTCTCGAGCAAAAGAATGCATGACAACACACCCTGCTACTAACCAAACTAGGCTCCTAATAACTTCATTAGCTAAACAACAACTAACCCACCATATACCCGATTCCAACTTTAGTGGAGTTTCCTTTGGTTCCAATGCCATTGAATCAACCATCCCCTTAAAGATATTCGGAGTTAAGATTCTTCTATAAACGGAGTTCAAACATCAATAGAAATCACACTTCAAAAAATTAGACTCATTCAAGACAAAGATCGTCAACTACTCAAAAGTTTTCTAGGCCTATACACTTAGCATGCAAGTTTACAATTTCTAAAAGAAAATTAGTGCTTCAACGCTCAAGAGGGCAACCATGCTCTCTTCTAATGTAGATTTAGCATAGCTAGGGCTCAATAGGACTTTAAAGTATGTTGTAATAGGTCCTGGGTAGTGTGCCAAGGAAATGATATAAGGAAAATGCAAATGTTCAAAAAGATAAAATCAACCTCACTATAAGCACTTAGAACTAACGCATAAAAGGAGTTCACATTGATAAACATAACACTATCCATTTGTATTCTTCTATTTTTCCAACCAGCAATTCTTCAATTTGGATCTTTCTTTTATAATTCTTTGTCTTAAAATAATTGAATTTTTTTTCATTGAATTCAAAGCCTAATTCGTTTTTCTTTTCTTTAAAGTCAATAGGAATTTATTTCACTCAAGAACACCCCCAAACTTGGGGTTTTGTACATTTCACTTTAAAACTTGCTCTTTCACACTTTTGCTATGGTTAACCAAAATCTCCAACTAGGTAAAAGGATGTAAGGCTAATGGTTGGGGGTTTAATGATAGGAATTCAAGAAAGTAAGGTTTAAATTAGCTCAAATGAGCTAACTAGTTGTAAAATTATGGGTAAGCTTAAGGCTAACGGTTAAATCCATAAATGGCCTACATTTTCCCCTCAAAGTGTTTCATTCTTGGGATTTCGCCTCTAGTGGGTTACGCCCTTGTTCTAAAACCCCAGAAACCTGACTTTTCCACTTATACAGTTTAGACCACCTACTCTATATGGTATCTAGCACAAAGTCTCGACCTCGTACTAGCTCTGTAAATACGCAATCTCAACAATGTCGAACAACATTCTAGAATGAGTGTTTCTCCTAGTTTTGAACAAAGTTCAAGTCTCATAAGTTGCTTAAGTAACTCATCTGCAACGAAAGGCACTCAACAAGGTTTTGGGCGACTCTAAGCTCAACTAGATGATCCTAACCTTGAACTAAACTATGCATGAACAAATATGTAGTCACAAAAATTACCATAGACATAAATAAACTACTATATCGCATGTTATAACTAGATGGGGCACAAACAAAAATAATAAAATAGGTGGAAATGTAATATAAAAGAGGAAAGAATAAGTGAAGATACACAAACGTAGCAGTTAATCCTACGAAATATACAACAAAAAATGTAACTGTTATACTTGTCGTCTTGCGCAATTTCGAACATACCAACTATAAATGACTCTCAATACATGAAAGAACCCCTAAACATATTCCAACCAGATAACATGTTATAAGTAAGTCCACATTAAAGCAGCTCGCATCTAAAGACTCGTTCTCATTGAGACATTATAAGTTAACACTCCATTATTCTATAATTCTTGCAGTTCCTTCGCCAATGGTTGAAGGAAAACGCCGATTTGATGTTTATGGTTGCTTAAGCCCGGAACGATCATGGTTAGAAACATAACTTTTTTCTTCATGCATATGGACAGTGGGAAATTGTTTAGTGTAAGAATTACCAGCCACGAAGAATACAGCTTTTCGGATTTGATAAATGCTTGGAATGATATTGTGGAAAAATTTAATTAGTTTTTTGGGTTATAAGCTATAAGTAAGGTAATGGATGCTTGAAATTAATTTTAAGAATTTAATTTGATATTACATTGTGAACTTTGCAGAGTTGTAAGTCCTTTTAAGCCTCTCTCTATTTCTGATGCCTATTAAGTCAACTTTTTCGACAGTCCACTACATGGGAAGGTGATGTCTGATTTTTTATAAAATATGGAAGCTATTCCGTATGATTTCCTAATATATTAATTAAATAAATAAGGAACTAAGGTTTATTGAGGATCTAAATTTAGTTTTGGATCATTATAAAGAATTGAAATGAAAATTATTTTGAGGTTCAAAGTTAATTGTAAAGTTTAGGTGCTGCCACATGTCAAACGTGCACAATAGTTGCTCATATTTTTTATTATTTGTAGTAGTTGTAAATGGGATATCGTCTCCACATGGATTTCACAATCTTCTAAGGAAAGTATTTTTTGTCTTATTTTCTTAATTTAGTTAATCCAATTAAAGGGGAATTAAAATACCAAATAACCAAAAACCATAACTACTAACTTAATTAACCAAACTAACTAAACGAATTCAAACAATTCAATGCAAAATTAATGAAATAAAATTCAAATTCAATATAATGTAAACATCTAAACAAACCCTGACTAAACAATGTAATATACTTGAATTGTATTCAAATACTAGAATATAACTTCATTTCACAACCTAGTTATAATTATATCATATGGAATCTTGGAATCATTAAATCCTAATTCATAATAGGTGAATAGTATTTGGCAAACCATCGATCTTCTTATATTCAATGGAAAATAAGCCATATCTTTATCATTGTAAATCTACCTATTGGATAAAACTCAACAAAATAGACATATAATAGCATTAACACTCAATGAAATCATGCTTAATCTAAGTCAAATATTAATCGAAATATGTCAATTAATAAATAAATTAAAACAAAATCACTTAGAACATCTACTCGGGCAATACTGCCCTATATACTAGTACTAGTTACTACTTCGATAATTGTTGTCAATAATCATAGACATTGATTTAGAATCAAAATACCACAATACATAATTGCAACTATGGATGCAATATTGATCCTTATTAGTTGTAATACACAAAAACAACTTATTAAAACTGTGATTGTTGTGTATGATGAGATTTAAACCATTTAGATCATGATTTCTTAACTATAACTATATAACAACTCAAAAGATATACATGTCTAAGGTTTGTTTACAATAGTAAATTACTCGCTCATGATGAAAATAAAAAGCACAATAATATAATTAAAAGACATAATTATATAAATACCTCTTAATGAAATATATCAAAGCTCCAATGTAGCTTCAAACATAAATTAACTTACTAATAATAAAAGACTAAAAACAATTGTGGGAGAGGTATGTAGCACTTAATTTCAAAGCCTTAGGGTCGTATTTATAGTTTTCTAAGTTATATATATCACAGAAAAAATTAAATTATTCATAGTAATCTAAAAGACTCATAAGCGACCTCAGAAATTTGTCAGCAATTCCATTATGTTCACAAATCGTTGAATTAATCAATAGAAATTAGTTTCTATGTTCCACCAATTCAGGTGGCAATTTCTTGTATAATTCTCAATTCATTGATGATTTGCTAGTTCTTCTCTATAGTCGATTTAGACAGAGATTCCTACTATGTTATCACATCGATGGCTAATCTCTAGCACTGATTAGTAGTTGAGTATTTTGCTTTTTTTTCCTCTTTTTCTTCCATATCTTCTTTTTTCCTAATTAAATCCTCTAATCACAAAAACAAGAGGATGCCAAGTGTAATATAATCATTTATATCTAAATTTAATCGAAAATACACTATAAAATATATTTAATTATTGACTTGTCAAATACCCTAAACTCAACACTTTGCTATCCCGAGCAAAGGAATACTCTTAATCATATTTTTTTTTCATTCTTTATAAGTTGAACTCAATCTAATTCATTTTAACTTAAATAATACAAGTTTTAAATAGAATTGATCTTCAAATGAAAATATATCACCCACAAGTAAATAAAATTTATGATATAATAGAAGAATTTAGACAAAACGAAACATCCTTTAATAATAACTGAACTACCCCATGCAACACTCTTTAGAATTTAAAGTTCAATACCAAGATCTATATATAACATAGGTTTTCTAAATCTACACTAACAAGCATCAAGTTTACGATTACTAGTATAGAATCTTAAAAAATAAAAACCACTAGAATTATCTTAATTTTTAGAAATATACTTTAGAATAACATCATAATTAATCAATAGCAAATTTACCAAGATACCAATGAATATATCATTTAAAATATGTTAAATTAAGAAATATTTCATTCAACCCCTAGCTCGAAGCACTCGAGCTAAATCTTTTCTTTGAAAAGTATAAGAATATCCATCTTTTTCATCTCTCATTTTTTCTACTTCATCCTAATTATTTGTTCTCTTTATTATAGTTTTTCTTCCTTTTGAGTCCCTGCTCAATTTCATATGGACATTCTCACATTTTACCACTATAGATTCTTTGCTCCATTTCCTATAAAATTTATAGGACTCCCTATATATTTGTAAACTCTTTTTAACACTTCTCACTGTCCATTAAAGTTGAAGAAATTATTCTTTTTGACTTATAGAAATTCATCAGTTTCTAACTCATTTTTTCTTTCAATTATGGCTATATAGTTTTCTATATGTATACTTTAACAAAACATAACCAATAGCCTCTGTATCACAAGACTATTAGAAGATTTGTCTTGTTCATCTTGCATTATTATTTTGATCTTCTACCTATTCTCATGACTAACATAAAGCATTCAATTCAGTCTATAAATCAACTAGTAAAGTTAATTAAGAAGGATATAAAAATTGATTCCTTCTATCATAGAATTCACTTGGGTAATAAAAATATCACTTCCATTCAAAATCAATTATATATTCATATTCATTATCATTCATTTCCTAACTAAAAATAAAGTAAAACAAAATTCATGCTTACTTGAATTTGGAAGAAATTTGAAAAAATTTCATCAATTTACTTGAATAAAAAATTTAAACTTTGCATCGATTTTGAACTTGTTTTCTACCTTTCTTTCATTTCTTTGTTTTCTTTGCTATCTTTGTCATACTTCACCTAAAATACCTCCAAACGCATTCCAACCTTGTCTTCAAGGTTATAAAATCAAGTTGAGTTTCCAACAAAACAATATACCTCATTTTGTACAAACAAATTGATATAATCATAAATTGGATAATCAATGTAAGAATAAACTCAATATATAAATTTCATTAAACATAGTAGATAAAAATTAGAATAAACCATCACTAAAGTATAGATGATGACTTTGCACATGAAGCTACAGTCTTAGGAATTTGCACATAGGAACATCCACTCTATTCCTTACCAATATTCGTAATAATACAGTTGACCGAAAAAATTAAAATGGAATGAAGTTCAAGTTCCACATCAATGGACCATAAAAGATACTAAAAAAGAAGAATGTCAAAAACAAAAAGTTATAAATGAAATTCATCAAATTATAACTCATGATGATGGTAAAGTTGACATCATATTTGCTCCTCGAGCATCTACATCAAAATGATATGAAACATCTTTTCCTCCTTCTTCCTCTTCTGCCCCTCATAGCACAAGCTCTCCACCTATTTCTCAACCTCCTCCCTCTACTCGTATTGCTTATCCCGTTTATTCTTATTCTCCTAAAAATGATAATGTCAGTATTGATGATTTTGTGGAATATCATATTAATGTCATATCTATTGCTTCTGGCTCCGATGATAGATCAGATGACACTAATGAAGTAACCAGCACTGAATTTATTCTCGACTATGCTTTATTAAAACAACAATTTTTACATCATCCTTTCAAACCAATATTTTGTAAATTAGTTACTTTCAATCAACAAGCCATTTTTGTGCGAAAAATATTTTACTTATGTTAAAGAAATACAACAAAATATCCCATTTTTTAACTGGCTATCTCGACAATTTCCAAAAATTACTCATAAAATCAATACAGTTTGGGAAAGTACTTTTGGAGAGAGATATGTCCAAAATCATCCTCCATTAGCACCTATAAAATTAAAAGACAATTTTAAAGCTGCTCCATTCAAAACTCCTATTGAGGATGATGGGTTTGCAACCCGTAAAGATATCATTCACCTTCTAGAACAAAATAATTATACAAATTTATATCTTTCCACTTTATCCTCATCTTCCTTAAAAAATAATAAACCATTGCCTTCGTCCAAACAACCATCAATTCGTTCTCCTATACCAAAGGCTATGTCTACATCCTCATCATCAATTTCTCATATATCGGCTATTACAACAAAATCCTTTTTTCCTTCCACATCGTCCTCCTTTCCTTTACCTTCCTTTGTACCAAAATATTATGATGAATTTATTTATAAATTAACTGCTCAGTTGTCTCAACTAAATCTTTTCTCGAATAAGCCAACTATACCTCCACCTCCTCCATCTTCGGACCCTGCTCAATCAAAAATGGACACCGCTTCTCGAAAAGATAAAGCTCCTGTTATTGCAAACCTCGATCAACTACCTGCTTCTGACCATTCTGCATCAAGCTCTGTTGCTAATGAAATAATTACTATGCCATCCGATTCCGCTTCTTCATCTATTTCTAGTGATATTGATCAACTTTCTATTCACAAGGTTTTTCGTCATAAAAAATCCTCCTACCCTACTCGTTATCCAAAACAAAAATAATTCTATTCAAAACCTTCTCATGCCGATCATATTCTTGAAGAAAAAATAAAACGACATCAAAACTTCGATGGTAATGCTATCTATGACTAGAATATTGATGGTTTATCTGAATATCAAATAATGAAAGTTCTGTTAGAAATGCAAATCTACGCAAAAAGCCTGCCTCAGACAAAAACATAATGACGCCACAATCGCTACTGCTATCTCTGCGGGATTCACTGGCCAGTTATTTGGTTGGTGGAATTATGCATTTAATCAAGATGCTCGTACTGAAATTATAACTTCTATCATGCGTGATGATAATAGAGATCATATTCCCGATGATCACGGAAAAATTCAGCCTAATTGTGTTGATACCCTCTTATCCAATATAATCTGGTATTTTGTAGGTCGACTGTCCTCTCTTGATGAAAAAATAAGTGATCAATTACAAAGTTTATGATGCAAAACTATGAATGACTACCATTGGTATAAAGATGCATTCTTCACTAAACTTTATCAATTAACTAATCATGATAGTCAATTCTGGAAAGAACGGTTTATTGCTAGCTTGCCTGCTTATTTTAGCGCTAAAGTTAAAGAATACATTAAAACATGATCTTGGAGATTTTTGTTACGATTTTGGTCATGATTTAGATATTACACCCCTCGCTACCCATTCTCATAAACGACGCCCAAAACGCTATTCTTCTAGTTTTCCTAAAAATAAGTTTTAGAATAGCATCACAATTAAAATCAATAGCAAATTTACCAAGATGACAATGAATATATCATTTAAAATATGTTAAATTAAGAAATATTTCATTCAACCCTAGCTTGAAGAACTCGAGCTAAATCTTTTCTTTGAAAAGTATAAGAATATCCATCTTTTCATCTCTCTTTTTTCCACTTCATCCTAATTATTTGTTCTCTTTATTATAGTTTTTTTCCTTTTGAGTCCTACTCAATTTCATATGGACATTCTCACATTTTCCCACTATAGATTCTTTGCTCCATTACCTATAAAATTTATAGGACTCTCTATATATTTGTAAACTCTTTTTAACACTTTTCACTATCCATTAAAGTTCAAGAAAGTATTCTTTCTGACTTATAGAAACTCATCAGTTTCTAACTCATTTTTTCTTTCAATTATGGCTATATAATTTTCTATAGGTATACTTTAAAAATACTTAACCAATAGCCTCTGTATCACAAGACTATTAGAAAATTTGTCTTGTTCATCTAGCATTATTATTTTGATCTTCTACCTATTCTCATGACTAACATAAAGCATTCAATTCAGTCTATAAATCAACTAGTAAAGTTAATTAAAAAGGATATAAAAATTGATTCCTTCTATCATAGAATTCACTTGGGTAATAAAAATATCACTTCCATTCAAAATCAATTATATATTCATATTCATTATCATTCATTTCCTAACTAAAAATAAAGTAAAACAAAATTCATGCTTACTTGAATTTGGAAGAAATTTGAAAAAATTTCATCAATTTACTTGAATAAAAAATTTAAACTTTGCATCGATTTTGAACTTGTTTTCTACCTTTCTTTCATTTCTTTGTTTTCTTTGCTATCTTTGTCATACTTCACCTAAAATACCTCCAAACGCATTCCAACCTTGTCTTCAAGGTTATAAAATCAAGTTGAGTTTCCAACAAAACAATATACCTCATTTTGTACAAACAAATTGATATAATCATAAATTGGATAATCAATGTAAGAATAAACTCAATATATAAATTTCATTAAACATAGTAGATAAAAATTAGAATAAACCATCACTAAAGTATAGATGATGACTTTGCACATGAAGCTACAGTCTTAGGAATTTGCACACAGGAACATCCACTCTATTCCTTACCAATATTCGTAATAATACAGTTGACCGAAAAAATTAAAATGGAATGAAGTTCAAGTTCCACATCAATGGACCATAAAAGATACTAATAAAGAAGAATGTCAAAAATAAAAAGTTATAAATGAAATTCATCAAATTATAACTCATGATGATGGTAAAGTTGACATCATATTTGCTCCTCGAGCATCTACATCTAAATGATATGAAACATCTTTTCCTCCTTCTTCCTCTTCTGCCCCTCATAGCACAAGCTCTCCACCTATTTCTCAACCTCCTCCCTCTACTCGTATTGCTTATCCCGTTTATTCTTATTCTCCTAAAGATGATAATGTCAGTATTGATGATTTTGTGGAATATCATATTAATGTCATATCTATTGCTTCTGGCTCCGATGATAGATCAGATGACACTAATGAAGTAACCAACACTGAATTTATTCTCGACTATGCTTTATTAAAACAACAATTTTTACATCATCCTTTCAAACCAATATTTTGTAAATTAGTTACTTACAATCAACAAGCCATTTTTTTGCGAAAAATATTTTACTTATGTTAAACGAATACAACAAAATATCCCATTTTTTAACTGGCTATCTCAACAATTTCAAAAATTACTCATAAAATCAATACAGTTTGGGAAAGTACTTCTGGAGAGAGATATGTCCAAAATCATCCTCCATTAGCACCTATAAAATTAAAAGACAATCTTAAAGCTGCTCCATTCAAAACTCCTATTGAGGACGATGGGTTTGCAACCCGTAAAGATATCAATCACCTTCTAGAACAAAATAATTATACGAATTTATATCTTTCCACTTTATCCTCATCTTCCTTAAAAACTAATAAACCATTGCCTTCGTCCAAACAACCATCATTTCGTTCTCCTATACCAAAGGCTATGTCTACATCCTCATCATCTATTTCTCATATATCGGCTATTACAATAAAATCCTTTTTTCCTTCCACATCCTCCTCCTTTCCTTTACCTTCCTTTGTACCAAAATATTATGATGAATTTATTGATAAATTAACTGCTCAGTTGTCTCAACTAAATCTTTTCTCGAATAAGCCAACTATACCTCCACCTCCTCCATCTTCAGACCCTGCTCAATCATAAATGGACACCGCTTCTCGAAAAGATAAAGCTCCTGTTATTGCAAACCTCGATCAACTACCCGCTTCTGACCATTCTGCATCAAGCTCTGTTGCTAATGAAATAATTACTATGCCATCCGATTCCGCTTCTTCATCTATTTCTAGTGATATTGATCAACTTTCTATTCACAAGGTTTTTCGTCATAAAAAATCCTCCTACCCTACTCGTTATCCAAAACAAAAATAATTCTATTCAAAACCTTCTCATGCCGATCATATTCTTGAAGAAAAAATAAAACGACATCAAAACTTCGATGGTAATGCTATCTATGACTGGAATATTGATGGTTTATCTGAATATCAAATAATGAAAGTTCTGTTACAAATGCAAATCTACGCAAAAGCCTGCCTTATACAAAAACATAATGACGCCACAATCGCTACCGCTATCTCTGCGGGATTCACTGGCCAGTTATTTGGTTGGTGGAATTATGCATTTAATCAAGATGCTCGTACTGAAATTATAACTTCTATCATGCGTGATGATAATAGAGATCATATTCCCGATGATCACGGAAAAATTCAGCCTAATGGTGTTGATACCCTCTTATCCAATATAATCTAGTATTTTGTAGGTCGATTGTCCTCTCATGATGAAAAAATAAGTGATCAATTACAAAGTTTATGATGCAAAACTATGAATGACTACCATTGGTATAAAGATGCATTCTTCACTAAACTTTATCAATTAACTAATCATGATAGTCAATTCTGGAAAGAACGGTTTATTGCTAGCTTGTCAGCTTATTTTAGCGCTAAAGTTAAAGAATACATTAAAACATGATCTTGGAGATTTTTGTTATGATTTTGGTCATGATTTAGATATTACACCCCTCGCTACCCATTCTCATAAACGACGCCCAAAACGCTATTCTTCTAGTTTTCCTAAAAATAAGTTTTAGAATAGCATCACAATTAAAATCAATAGCAAATTTACCAAGATGACAATGAATATATCATTTAAAATATGTTAAATTAAGAAATATTTCATTCAACCCTAGCTTGAAGAACTCGAGCTAAATCTTTTCTTTGAAAAGTATAAGAATATCCATCTTTTCATCTCTCTTTTTTCTACTTCATCCTAATTATTTGTTCTCTTTATTATAGTTTTTTTCCTTTTGAGTCCTACTCAATTTCATTAGACATTCTCACATTTTCCCACTATAGATTCTTTGGTCCATTACCTATGGAATTTATAGGACTCTCTATATATTTGTAAACTCTTTTTAACACTTTTCAATATCCATTAAAGTTCAAGAAAGTATTCTTTCTGACTTATAGAAACTCATCAGTTTCTAACTCATTTTTTCTTTCAATTATGGCTATATAATTTTCTATAGGTATACTTTAAAAATACTTAACCAATAGCCTCTGTATAACAAAACTATTAGAAAATTTGTCTTGTTCATCTAGCATTATTATTTTGATCTTCTACCTATTCTCATGACTAACATAAATCATTCAATTCAGTCTATAAATCAACTAGTAAAGTTAATTAAAATGGATATAAAAATTGATTCCTTCTATCATAGAATTCACTTGGGTAATAAAAATATCACTTCCATTCAAAATCAATTATATATTCATATTCATTATCATTCATTTCCTAACTAAAAATAAAGTAAAACAAAATTCATGCTTACTTGAATTTGGAAGAAATTTGAAAAAATTTCATCAATTTACTTGAATAAAAAATTTAAACTTTGCATCGATTTTGAACTTGTTTTCTACCTTTCTTTCATTTCTTTGTTTTCTTTGCTATCTTTGTCATACTTCACCTAAAATACCTCCAAACGCATTCCAACCTTGTCTTCGAGGTTATAAAATCAAGTTGAGTTTCCAACAAAACAATATACCTCATTTTGTACAAACAAATTGATATAATCATAAATTGGATAATCAATGTAAGAATAAACTCAATATATAAATTTCATTAAACATAGTAGATAAAAATTAGAATAAACCATCACTAAAGTATAGATGATGACTTTGCACATGAAGCTACAGTCTTAGGAATTTGCACACAGGAACATCCACTCTATTCCTTACCAATATTCGTAATAATACAGTTGACCGAAAAAATTAAAATGGAATGAAGTTCAAGTTCCACATCAATGGACCATAAAAGATACTAATAAAGAAGAATGTCAAAAACAAAAAGTTATAAATGAAATTCATCAAATTATAACTCATGATGATGGTAAAGTTGACATCATATTTGCTCCTCGAGCATCTACATCAAAATGATATGAAACATCTTTTCCTCCTTCTTCCTCTTCTGCCCCTCATAGCACAAGCTCTCCACCTATTTCTCAACCTCCTCCCTCTACTCGTATTGCTTATCCCGTTTATTCTTATTCTCCTAAAGATGATAATGTCAGTATTGATGATTTTGTGGAATATCATATTAATGTCATATCTATTGCTTCTGGCTCCGATGATAGATCAGATGACACTAATGAAGTAACCAACACTGAATTTATTCTCGACTATGCTTTATTAAAACAACAATTTTTACATCATCCTTTCAAACCAATATTTTGTAAATTAGTTACTTACAATCAACAAGCCATTTTTGTGCGAAAAATATTTTACTTATGTTAAACGAATACAACAAAATATCCCATTTTTTAACTGGCTATCTCAACAATTTCCAAAAATTACTCATAAAATCAATACAGTTTGGGAAAGTACTTCTGGAGAGAGATATGTCCAAAATCATCCTCCATTAGCACCTATAAAATTAAAAGACAATCTTAAAGCTGCTTCATTCAAAACTCCTATTGAGGACGATGGGTTTGCAACCCGTAAAGATATCAATCACCTTCTAGAACAAAATAATTATACAAATTTATATCTTTCCACTTTATCCTCATCTTCCTTAAAAACTAATAAACCATTATCTTCGTCCAAACAACCATCATTTCGTTCTCCTATACCAAAGGCTATGTCTACATCCTCATCATCTATTTCTCATATATCGGCTATTACAACAAAAATCCTTTTTTCCTTCCACATCCTCCTCCTTTCCTTTACCTTCCTTTGTACCAAAATATTCTGATGAATTTATTGATAAATTAACTGCTCAGCTGTCTCAACTAAATCTTTTCTCGAATAAGCCAACTATACCTCCACCTCCTCCATCTTCAGACCCTGCTCAATCATAAATGGACACCGCTTCTCGAAAAGATAAAGCTCCTGTTATTGCAAACCTCGATCAACTACCTGCTTCTGACCATTCTGCATCAAGCTCTGTTGCTAATGAAATAATTACTATGCCATCCGATTCCACTTCTTCATCTATTTCTAGTGATATTGATCAACTTTCTATTCACAAGGTTTTTCGTCATAAAAAATCCTCCTACCCTACTCGTTATCCAAAACAAAAATAATTCTATTCAAAACCTTCTCATGCCGATCATATTCTTGAAGAAAAAATAAAACGACATCAAAACTTCGATGGTAATGCTATCTATGACTGGAATATTGATGGTTTATCTGAATATCAAATAATGAAAGTTCTGTTACAAATGCAAATCTACCCAAAAGCCTGCCTCATACAAAAACATAATGACGCCATAATCGCTCCTGCTATCTCTGCGGGATTCACTGGCCAGTTATTTGGTTGGTGGAATTATGCATTTAATCAAGATGCTCGTACTGAAATTATAACTTCTATCATGCGTGATGATAATAGAGATCATATTCCCGATGATCACGGAAAAATTCAGCCTAATGGTGTTGATACCCTCTTATCCAATATAATCTAGTATTTTGTAGGTCGATTGTCCTCTCATGATGAAAAAATAAGTGATCAATTACAAAGTTTATGATGCAAAACTATGAATGACTACCATTTGTATAAAGATGCATTCTTCACTAAACTTTATCAATTAACTAATCATGATAGTCAATTCTGGAAAGAACGGTTTATTGCTAGCTTGCCTGCTTATTTTAGCGCTAAAGTTAAAGAATACATTAAAACATGATCTTGGAGATTTTTGTTACGATTTTGGTCATGATTTAGATATTACACCCCTCGCTACCCATTCTCATAAACGACGCCCAAAACACTATTCTTCTAGTTTTCCTAAAAATAAGTTTTAGAATAGCATCACAATTAAAATCAATAGCAAATTTACCAAGATGACAATGAATATATCATTTAAAATATGTTAAATTAAGAAATATTTCATTCAACCCTAGCTTGAAGCACTCGAGCTAAATCTTTTCTTTGAAAAGTATAAGAATATCCATCTTTTCATCTCTCTTTTTTCTACTTCATCCTAATTATTTGTTCTCTTTATTATAGTTTTTTTCCTTTTGAGTCCTACTCAATTTCATATGGACATTTTCACATTTTCCCACTATAGATTCTTTGCTCCATTACTTATGGAATTTATAGGACTCTCTATATATTTGTAAACTCTTTTTAACACTTTTCACTATCCATTAAAGTTGAAGAAATTGTTCTTTCTGACTTATAGAAACTCATCAGTTTCTAACTCATTTTTTCTTTCAATTATGGCTATATAATTTTCTATAGGTATACTTTAAAAATACTTAACCAATAGCCTCTGTATCACAAGACTCTTAGAAAATTTGTCTTGTTCATCTAGCATTATTATTTCGATCTTCTACCTATTCTCATGACTAACATAAAGCATTCAATTCAGTCTATATATCAACTAGTAAAGTTAATTAAAATGGGTATAAAAATTGATTCCTTCTATCATAGAATTCACTTGGGTAATAAAAATATCACTTCCTTTCAAAATCAATTATATAGTCATATTCATTATCATTCTTTTCCTAACTAAAAATAAAGTAAAACAAAATTGATGCTTACTTGAATTTGGAAGAAATTTGAAAAATTTCATCAATTTACTTGAATAAAAAATTTAAACTTTGCATCGATTTTGAACTTGTTTTCTACCTTTCTTTCATTTCTTTGTTTTCTTTCCTATCTTGGTCATCTTTCGCCTAAAATACCTCCAAATGCATTCCAACCTTGTCTTCAAGGTTATAAAATTAAGTTGAGTTTCCAATAAAACAATATACCTCGTTTTGTACAAATAAATTGATATAATCATAAATCGGATAATCAATGTAAAAATAAGCTCAATATATAAATTTCATTAAACATAGTGGATAAAAATTAGAATAAACCATCACTAAAGTATATTAAATGTAGCATCAACTGTATGACTAAAACACTTTATAAAATGTATCAAATGACTAAGCACATATCAAATAAACTATATCACCATCATAGATCAAAAAATATATCACCAGAGTTACATGTAAGACCTTAAATAATATCACTCAAAGACAAAGAAGATGAATAGAGTAAGTAAATCAATTTCATTGTCTAGAAGTTGCATCATCATCATCCTTCACTAGATCAATCCTTTAAGATTGGTAACTAATTGCAGGGTTATATAGGTGGTAGTTCTGACCTGAAATTCGTTGAACATTAAGAATACTATTAATCGGTAGCCAGATTTGTGTAAATTGTACAAGAAACTCTATGCCTCCTTGTTGCTTAAGTCTTCTAGATATTATTCACTACATCTTGTGAATGCTCCTTGTTAAGGCCTTCACATTCTCAAACACTAGTTCTTGATTCCTTAGAGTTGTCATTTGATTACCAGAATTTTACCCATAAAGGCCAACTCTGTATAATGACCTTTCTTAAATTAAGGCACTGCCCGGCCTAATCCTGTCATTAAGCCCTAACCTCCACCACGTAGGAAATAATAATGTATTAGTCAACCTTTCCAACACTCTATCCTCATTAGCTACTTTCCTAATAAGCATTACCCAATTCACATTATTGTTATTATTTCACATTTTAGAGTTAATTAAAATTTATGTAACTTAACCTTATTCAGTGGAAGACTTATTAAATCATCGGTAACAATTAATATAAATCCTAAGTATGAGTAAAAACCAGGTAAACAACGATCACATACATATATATATAACAAAACATCAATAATAATATATCAACATGTGTCTAGTCACGTAACTATCTCACAACCAAAATATACATCCCCCAAAAGTATAAAGACATATATAAGTCAAATAACAAAACCAAAACCTACAAAATCAGAGGTAGCCACCGATCTTTTCCTTGCCCAATCTGCTACCCGATGGATCTACACCTACCGTCGTAAAAAGGATGGTGTGTACTGGAAAGTAGAAAGTAACATTGAGTGATATTTATCCACATTTCCAAATATACGAAAAGTATTAGAAAGCGTAATAATAAAAACTATGCTGAAAAGAATCATGCTATAAGATATTTCAGTTAAATAATATGAAATCGATACTTGGTTAAGCAGTATGATGTAGGGCCATTTGGCCATGAGTTACATCACGTCAGCCTTATTCCACTATTTAGGACGTAAATAACCTCATGAATGCCTTTACACCCACATAAATTTCCATCACATAAATAAATACTCACGAGTGCTCCTCACATGTAATGTATACTCGTCAACAACCTCGGGTTCCATACCCCACGTGCACAAGCTATTTGTGAGATCCTTACAACCCCGAGAATCTAGTAACCCCGTATGTTGCACACATCTCTTTCATATTATGGTCCTAGATAAACGTTAACAACTCAAGAAATGACACGGTTTAGGAATCCATTAATGAATTTGGATAACTAATGCATAAATGAAAATAGATTTTCAATACCATAGATCACATATCTAATAGCATAGTATTTCATTTAACTAAATTCCTCCATAAAAAATTGACATAGCACATGATTTGGAATCAATGAAACCAATTAAACAACATACATTGTTCTGATAACATGCTGATGTAAATGGGATAGAACAATAAAGTCAAGGCATCTAGAGTAAAATAGGTAAATCAGTCTTAATGACTATAAATGAAAAACATAGTAGGAAAAAAATGGAAATAAATATCTCAATTAGTTTACTCATAACCCATGCAAAGTTCCTAGGTTAATCCGGCCTCCCAATACCCCGTATCTCACCAACAACCTCTTGAGACTCATCCTTAGTTTTTGTAGGTTAATTAAAGTGTTTTAGGTTTTATGCAAACCATAAAATATGGATTAAACTACTAGAAAAACCCCCAAAACCTTTATTAGAAAATTAACAAATTTCTAATGTTTTGTGTTGTGGTGGTGCCATGTATACAAAAGTCAAGGCGCTGTTACGGAGTCACTTTTGTATTACACTAGATGGACACAGAGCCATGTGTTTAATGGCATGGCACCATGGTGGCATCATTTCCACTGAGCCCTTGTGATAAGTCCGTATTTATATGTATTTAATAGTCTATTTTAGTATATTTAATTATTAAAAGTATTTGAAATATATATTTAATTATATTTTTGGTCATTTTTAGGTGAAACGGAGTGCGCGGTTGAATTCGTGACGGAAAAATACTCAAAATGGAGTATTTACTTGCAGTGATCGGATGTCGCATAGTTTGCCTCGAAATATGCATTGCGCGGGTCGAATAGCGGACAGGGTGTTCCAGCCAATCAAAGCATGCCACATCAGCGTTTGACCCCAAAAGCATGCCACATCAGCGTGAAAAACAACTCTGGACCAATCGAGTGTTGCCACATGTCGCCACATCAGCAGAACTCCAGGAACCAATCACGGTCCACCATGCGTCGCCACGTCACCTAGAGCAGCCACGTTACCCGCAAGACATTTCATCACGTTTCAGCCTTCGTCGATCTGCCTCGAGTTGCGTGCTAGCACAAACTCCCAGAATTTTGGTCGAGTCGCGCGATTTTCGTCCGAGCCACGTGGGTGCCACATGGCGCACTCCCATTCGTCCAGCGTGTTAAATTGACGTGGTTCGGCCAATCTTACGCGGACACGTGGCGCTGAATCAACAGACACACAACAGACCCAACAACTTTCGGCGAATTGCACGGTGACAAGTAAGCGGTGGTGACAGGGCGGTCCAATGGTGTTCCGACACGTGGCGCGACAGTTAAAAAAAATAGCCGATCGGCTATTTACACGTGGCAAGGTCCGAATTTTGATCTAAAAACACCCCTACGATGCTCCTCGACGCACGAGTCACCTCCCTAACCCCTAAAATTAGTATCCGAGTATAATTTGGAATATTTTTTATATATTAGGAACCTATGTATTATTTAGTAACAATTAATTAGTAATATTTTTAGAGATCGATAATTAATTTTTAGTAATGATTTTTGAAGATGATGTCCGGCTAATTAATTTTTTGCCTAAATTGAAGGGGAAGCAAGTCGGGATCATGGATTCATAGCATATTATGTGAGATCTTTTATTTTATTATTTAATTAATTTAATTTCCCCTATTTTATTTTTGTTGATTTAATTATTATGATTTAGATCTATTGTATGTATGTGGCTGATGCATGCTTTTAGATGGACAATCTACTATTATTTGGAATATTAGTATGCGTGTAATTGTGGTTTTAGACCAATAAAGTAACAAACATTCACCCGTTTGCCGTAAAACCCTTTCGGTGTTTGAATGTACAACAATTGAATCTAGATTAAATCGGTAGTGGTTGCGATCCGGTTATTTAGGATTAGTGTTCCCATAGATCCATATTACTGCGGTTAGTGTGTTAAACCTGATTGGCGGATGTATAGGGTTATACATTAATTAGGGAAGTAGTTAGTGGCGGATGTCCTAACTATCGAAATTAGGGGAATTAGGAATTCCTGGTGGATGTCAATTTTTCAAAGCTAATCTAGGAGAATTAAATTAATAATTTTTTGGGAAAGATTGAGGACCATTGAATGCTATTGAATCTTGATTCTGATTTATGGAACTAGAGATTCAGGTGATTTTTCATTATTGATATTAATTTTTGAGAAGTATTCATTTTTGTTAGTTTAATTAATTATTTTATGAATTTTTCGAAAACCCCCTATTTTTAATTAACTTGGAGTAAACTCAAGTTCTGTGGATTCAACCCCGTATTTACCGCTACTACACCCTTGTGGTTGGTAACTCGATTACGGGTTATATTTGGCACGCACGACACGTGATCACCTTGCCACACAGCTAAGGTCTTGGTATTGTAGCGGCACCGTGCATTATGTACCCAAGGCATTGCCAAGGCGTCAAGCGTGTGCATTTTACATACAGTCCAACCTTGCATTCTAATGATCCATACACCTCAAATATAAATAAAATCAAGCTTGATCATCACCAATTTCCCTGAAATTTACAGGACTTAGGTGTTAAAACCCAAAATCATGATTTTCCTCAAAACTTATCAAAGTAATTACAACTTCAAAATACCATGACTTTATCAATTCAAATCGACATATGAATTTTCTTAGTAGAAAATTCGTTGTTTTTTCTTAAGGAATCCAAATTAATCAACCAATTTTAAAAATGATTTCATTTACTCTTTAAGATTGAGCAAAAACCAAAACTGACTTACCTACTTCTAAATCACTTCAATATTGATTAATCCCTCGCAAATTCACCAAAATCTTTCATAATCTTTGATCTCCTTCTTCATATCTCTTTTCCTTTTTGCATTAATCAGATGAAATGAATTTGCATGTTGATCTCATTCAATCTATATATATAAAGTGAGTTGGGTTTTTAGTTCTTCATCTCATTTACATCACAAATCTCTAGATCAATTTAATGGCCCACATTTTGATTTACATCTACTAACTCTCCACTAACTATTCCTTGATAACACTAATTGCAACTCAATTGGTCTTGTAATGTGTCCACACGTATCTCGAGGAATATCGATGACTAATGTTTTATTTAGCTAACTTAGGTTACCTTTAATGTAAATCAAATTATAACCACATCTAATTAGCTATTTAAGCCATAATAACTTAATCTTAACTTACCACATCACTATCCACCCCGATCCTACGTTGGCATGCATCTTGAGGCACATCACCACTCATATCTTGACATCTATGTGCAAGTAGGAGAGGCTTAGTAGTCTACACACATACAATACAGTAGGTATACATCACAACAAATCTACATCTTGAGGCACATCACCACTCATATCTTGACATCTATGTGCAAGTAGGAGAGGCTTAGTAGTCTACACACATACAATACAGTAGGTATACATCACAACAAATCTACCATATATATCGGTCACACAACTCAATCACTGCATGTATCTCGATGGGGATCCAACATCACAGGTCAATGATTTGATTAAGGAGTTAAACTAGGATTAAGAATTTAGGCCATGAAAAATCTTTCCGACTAATGGAAATTTCTTCCTCAAAATTAAACTTCAAGTTAAAGTTATACGTGACTCAAAAAAGTATAAAACATGTCAAGCATATAGTCTTCCAGCTCCCAAATGAGTTTTGAGTCACCATGGAATTACCAATTGACTAATACCTTTGGGATAGATTTTCCTCTCAACTGATGTACATTCGATTCTAGGATTTGTACTAGCTACTCCAAGTAACATCCTCACTAAAGACAGTCTAACTCAATTCAATCATTAGTCGTATGCTTGCCTTTAACTTAGCTACTTGAAGCATAGAAATATGGAAGACTCACTACAAAAAATAGCCAATTTAGCCACGAAATTTTTCGTTTCTAATGCCTTATTTTTCTGATGCTAATCTATTTAGCAACTGATTAGCTACGAAATTTTGTTCATTGCTTAAACCGTCATTGCTAACTGTTTAGTAATGGAATTTTTAATCCATCACGAACTTAGTAATGGAAAATTCCGTTGCTAAACATCACGAAAATCGTTTTCTAGTTTATTGTTTGATTGCGACATACTGTTTTCGTTGCTAATCCGTTGCTATTTAGCAATAGATTAGCAACGGAAAAATAATTAATTTGATATTGTTTATAAAAATTATGTTGCTAATTCGTTGGTATTCAGCAGCATATTAGCAATGGAACATTAATTTCCGAAGGTAATCTGTTGCTAAACACCAACAGATTAGCAACAAAATTTGATGTTCCATTGCTAATCCGTTGCTAGTTAGCAACGGATTGGCAATGGGGCATCATTTAAATTTTTTTCAAAATAAATTATTAGTTTAATAGTTTTCATTGCTAATTCGACTACACAGAGAGAGCTGCACGTCAAGAGTCGCGTAGCGAGCAGGGAGGGTACAATATAATGGAAATCACTTCCCGATCTGATGTAGTGATTTCCCCCTTATTGTATTGACGTTCCTGAGACACAGCATGGAAAAGTCACTGTATTCAGAAGCAAGGTCCAAGAATTCGGAATGGGTAGAATTACTGAATGAATACGGTACATGCTCTCCGAGTTGAAAGGTGAGGATATAGAATGACTACAACAACAGCGATCGATCGAGGAGATCCATTGAAGCTCCCAAAGATATATCCATTCAAGCTAGACAACACAATCATTCAACAACCCACCATGAGTCAAGCTATTCGACATACCTGACGTTTTGAAGCTAGGTGAGGTGAGGTCGTCTTTCTTTCTAGCTGCCATACGGGTTCTTTAGGCCTAAAGCTTTCTCAATCTCAGTAGTGGGGGACAAATCCTTAACCCGGCTTCAAAGGAGCAACTTTGTAAGACTCGAAACAGACTCCTCAGTCAGCTTACCTTCCATTTTGAAGAGTAGAGCGGAAGAATTGCGAGCCATCCAACTTGGAAAGCAAATCTCGTACAATATATGTCATCGCGCATACGAGCATGCTATCAGGCATGTCGCTGAGCAGCGCCACCGCTCACGTAGTCTAAATAGTAACGGATTAGCAATGGAATATCCAATTTCGTTGGTAATCCATTGCTACCTAGTAAAAAATAATATTAAATAAATAATTATCATTTTAAAATTTTTGGAAAAATAATACAAAATTTAAATAAATTGGCAAAAGTAGAGATTTCATAAAAAAATGTCAATAGTTTACAAAATTCATAATAACGCTCCTAAACAAATAACTACTAAGCTACATAATGATTAAGAACAATCTAAGTCATCATCGTCCTGTGCAAAGAAATCCTGAAAATGCTCTTCCCCTCCATAATCATCGTGATCTGTCGTGCCTTGTGGCAGGGCCTTAGATGGCGGGGTTATAGAAGGCGGGGTATCAACAGGTGGGGTCTGTTGAGGTGAGAGCTGAGAAGTGCCAGCCCGAGATCACCAAAATCTACTCAAGGGTTTTGTTGCCTCAAAAAGCCAAGAGGTGGCATATTGTCTCATCGGTCCTTCGTTGCCCCTCACGAAGATATGTAACTTCCTCGGTTAACCTTAATATATCCCTGGCCTGTGACAACCTAGTACCTTTTATGCTTTAAGCTGGTCTCACATATGATCCTATGCCGTAAATGCATCCTTTTAGATCCCTTAGAGAAATCTCATAGAAAAGCTCATTTTCGTCCATGGGCACGTCCAGACATGCCTGCATCAACTCCTCTAACCTCCTTTCATAGTGTTCCTGCAAAAATAAAATCGAGAATTCAATTACAAATTTGTACAACCACATCTCATAGAACATCTCATTTTATTTTCAACTTAGCTACGACAATAATCTCGTTGCTAAAATTAGCTACGAAAATAATTATGTTGCTAAAATTTGCAACGGATTAGTAATGGAATAATCAAATCCGTTGCTAATCCATGGCTAATTCAGCCCTTAATAAATATTACAAAATTAAATTTAATAAATGATAAATTTACATATATTTACGATCCCTATTCATGCTTAATATATATAACTATAAATATTTAGTCTTTTACTAATTTTCCACATGTGTTTATATATATAACTATAAATATTTAGAAAATAAAATTGCAAAAATTATAATTATGCACAATCATGAAAGTATAGAGAGTAAGTGAAGAATGTCACACTGAACTAGTACAAATTTAACAACAATTAGATCTACTAAATTTAAAAATATCTTTATAAACACTATTGTGTGTGCGTGTGTTGAGATCTCACGCAATTAATTGTATAACTCAAAAAAAACGTTTTCAAGTGTTAGTTTTGTTGAATAGTGTTTCGAAATTAAATTGGCCCAAAATCAATATAGTGTTATTTATCTATAACTATATCATTAAAAGCACGAATAACAACTATGATGAAATGTCAATTTTCCCATTGATCGACCATGATTTATTTTCTAATATTTTTTAAGGGCTAAAGCTTGTTTGATTTTTTTTATTGAAGTCATTTGGGAGTAAGTTATATGATTTATTTTATAATATTTTCATTTTTTATCTTTTTTAGTTTAGTACAATTATTTAATCGTGCGATTTTTTATTGTTTTTAGTTTAGTACGGTTAATGGTGTTACAATATATCAAAAAACAAATCGTGTTACACGACACTTATTAAGAAGTGTTGCACTTGCACTTAAACTAGAATTAGAATTTTGATACAAGTATATGTATTATATAACTCATTCAACACATTAAATGTATATAGTTGTTTTGTTTTTCTTTTTATTATAACCATTAAAACACAAAACCAATTATAATCTATTGATTCTAAATAAAGTTAGAAAATTTTCTCTTTTTTAAGCCATCTCTTTTGCGCCTAACTTCTTTACCGCATGTCTCACTCTCTGCCGCGATTCATTATGCTCTCTCGTAATGCTCGATCGATCATTAATGTTGCCCATGTTATTTTATAAATGTCTACAAATGATTGATTGAATACAATATCAATTTTTTCATACATTGGTTTAGGTTCTCAATTACAAGAAGCCGATGTTGATATCAATTCAATGGAGGGCTTTTTTTTCTAAGTATGGTTATTGGTTGAATTGGATCATTACGGAGATATTTTGAGTGGTTGAGAATTAATTTTTTTTTATTACCTAATGATTATTTTGAAATTAATTCACATGCGCGTGCATAGCACGTTATGAAACTAGTATATATATAGACATTATAACTTTTCAGTATGCAAAATTATTCCGTTGCTAATCCGTTGCTAAGTAAAATTAGCAATGGTATAACTTACTCCGTTGCTAATTTGATTTACCAATGGATTACCAACGAAATTAGTTATTCCGTTGCTATTCCGCTGGTAAATCAAATTAGCAACATAATAACAACGGAATAATTTATTATGTTGCTAATTTGAGTTACCAACAGATTACGAACGGAATAACTAATCCCGTTGCTAATTTAAATTACCAATGGAATAGCAACGAAATAAATTATTCTGTTGCTATTCCATTGGTACTTATGTTGCCACGTATGTACCCCATTTGAAGCTAATCCGTCGCTACTCATTAGTGACAAAATAGCAACAAAATATTAGGTGGGAAATGCGAGCACCAACGTTAGCAACAGAATAGGGACAGATTAATTTGGAAAGAAATTCGAGCGCCAACTTTACCAACGGAATAGCAACAGATTGGTTTGGGGGAGAATTTTAGAGCCAAGTTTAGTAATAGAATAGCGGCGAAATTGTTTTCGTTTTTAGAATTCCATTGCTATTCCACCGTTGATCCGTTACAAAATATTATATTTTATATCCGTTGCTAATCCGTCTCTATTCCATTGCTAAATTGCAATAGAATTGATTATGTTGCTAAGTTTCGTTGGTAATTGTTCTATTTTAGAGTAACTAGATGAATCCCTCACATCTATAGAGGTGACTCTAGCTCATAAGCAACCTTCTTGACCTGTTTATTTATTTAGAAAGGCCTGATGAATCTCAGTGCTAACTCGCCTTTCAAACTAAATCTGTGAAGATCTTTATAAGGATAGACCTTCAAATACACAAATGCTCACCTTCAAATACACAAATGCTCCCTTGATGTACGTGAGATTGCAGTGATATATGTTTGTATAGTTTTTTGCCTATCTGGAGCCCTTTTAAGCCTCTGAAAAATTTATCGTATCTTCTCTGTGTGATAAAAAAAACCTCAGGCCCTACTAACTCTCAGTACTCTGGATTAGCCTAACATGATGGCGAGCAACATGGTCTTCCATATAAAGCCTCAAATGGAGCCATGAACATTTCCTCAAGAACTTGAATCAACCTCTTAGTCCACCCATCCACTAAGAGTGAAAGGCAGTGCTGAACTGAAGGCGCGTACCATACTACTACATATTTTGCCACATTGTGGACGTATACATAGCATATATGTCTGACGTGATAGCGAAAGGTTCCTTATACTGCCTGATAATCTCTTTTTCGAATAATACACTTGACTGGTCAAATGTGTAGCGAGCTGCACTGGTAAGAAATTGGCAGATTTTGTTAATATGTCCACAACTACCTAGATAGAATCGTGTCATTCTACAATCATTAACAATCCTCTATTAAAGTTCATGGCTATGTCTTGCCACTTCCATTGTGAAATGTGAAGTGGTTGTAGTAATCATCTTCATCTATAATGCTCAGCCTTCACTTACTGGAAAAACCCACAGTTCATGATGAACTCCAATATGTCTACCTTCATCCCAGGCCACCAGAAATGCCTCCTCATGTCATGGTATATCTTAGTCCTACCCGGATAAAAAATGAACTAGGAACGGTGTGAATCTTGAAGAATCTTATCTCTCAACTTTGCCACTAATGATATCCACTATCTTCCTACGAATCTCATACATTAATCTGTCATCTTTGTCCAATTAATACAATCAATACTTTGGACTAACTCACTGAATCTCGGGTACAAGATGTTAGCTCTCTAACCTTTTAACATTATTTGTGTAGGCACTATCTATAGCCTCATTGGTGCACATATCATCACCCAAGTGTCTATAGGAATATCTAACTAACTCATCATCACTGCTTCTTCGAGTAATCCATAATCGTGTGTCATATGACATCTGATAAACGCGGACTTCAATCAGTATCCTACTCAATGCATCTTCAATTGCGTTAGGTTTTCCTAGGAGATACTTTAGGGAAATGTTGTAGTCCTTTATAAAATTTAACCATCTACGTTGTCTCATGTTCAGCTCTTTCTGTATGAAGAGACACTTCAAAATCTTATATTTAGTGTAGAGTGTGAATCTTTCTCCATAAAGATAATGTCTCCAAATCTTTAGACCAAACACCACCGCTGCCAACTCTAAATCATGAGTAAGATAGTTCTTTTTATGTATCTTCGACTATCTTGACGCATAAGCCACCGTACCTCTATCCTGCATTAATACAAAACCTAAACTCGTATGAGAAGGATTTATATATACCAGGAATCCACGTTCATCTTTTGGCAATACCAACACTAGTGTGGTTGCCAATAACCTCGTTAGCTGAGCAAATGCCTGCTTACACTCCTAAGACCAATAAAAGACGACATCCTTCTAAGTCAATCTATTAATTGATGAAGTGATATTCGAGAAATCCTTCATGAATCTACATTAATACCCTACTAACCCTAGAAAACTCCTGATCGTTATAACAGATGTCAGTGTCAGCCAATCCATAATAGATTGAATTTTGGTCAAATCCACTGCAACTCCCGCTACTTCAACAACTTGACCTAAAAATTTGACTTTTGATAGCCAAAATTCACATTCATTGAACTTGGCATAGATACGGTGCTCCCTTAAAGTCTGCAACATCTCTTTCTGGTGCTGTTCATGATATTTCAAGCCCTCGAATAAATCAATATATCATTAATGAAACTATCCAAAATGGTCAAGAAACGGTATTATCACCTGATGCATCAAATCTTTAAACATGGCAGGAGCATTAATCAAACTAAACGATATGACTGTAAATTGATAATGTCCATATCTCGTGTTGAACGATGTCTTGGACCTATCCTCATCCGCGATTTTGAGTGATGATGCCCTAATTGCATGTCTATCTCGTCGAAAAACTTCGCTTCTCTTAGCTGATCAAATAAATCATCAATGCGCGGTTGTAGATACTTGTTTCTGACTGTGACGTTGTTCAACTATTTATAGTCGATACACAGTCTTAAAGTATCATCCTTCTTCTTTACAAACAGGACTAGTGCTCCCTTTGGCAACATAGAATGTGTGATGAATCCCTTCTGTCCCAAATCCTAAAGCTGACTCCTCAACTCCTTCAACTCTTTAAGAGCCATGTAGTACATCGGTATAGAAATAGGTCTGGTGCCTGATATCAAATCAATGATAATATCTATCTCTTCGAATAATGATAAACCAGGTAAATCCTTAAAGAACATGTTTGGAAACTCGCACACGACCAGAATCTTCTCAAGTCTAGGTCCCTAACTCTCTACTGCTTTTTGTGAACATTGAATGCATTGGGATCTCAAATATTACTGTCTTGCTAAAACAATCGATATGAGTGTGATATGCTGCTAGCAAATCCATCCCTATCAACACGTCAAAATCTAGAAACTCAAGCACTCTAAAGTCTGCAATTAACTATACCCTACCTATCTCTACTAGACATCTCTCAACAAGACAATTAGGTTAAACCTTATCCTCCACCGCGGTACTAAAAAATAAATATACACTAACTCTAACCGGTGTCAACCTTTTGATGCCTATCATGTGACCAAAAATGAAAGATATTATAGAACTCGAGCCAAACAAGACATATAAATCTCTGCAACATATAGAAATCGTACCATCAATAAGACCTCGTATGGTATCAGCATATGGTTCTGCTATCATATCCACTCCCTCTCGTCTGTGATGGGAATACAACTGCAGAGTCAAGACAATCTCTCCATACATGTCCAACCAAACCACATCTATATTAAGTAATCAGCATGTGCTGACCTTGTGCCAAACCTGGGCTTTCGCCCATCTTTGCCCTTGTCAAGAATCATCTCGCCTTTACCTCTACATCAAGTTCTACTACCCTGTTGTTGATGTGGCATTGGTGGTGCAGGAAGAGCAGGTAAAGTATAAGCTAGTAATGTAGGTTTAGCTAGTTGTGGAAAGGGACGCTAATGACTATACTCTGAAATGGAGTAAGGTACGATAGATAGAGCACATATGATGTGGCTTCCCTCGATCCCTGAGAACCTATCTCCCATATCCCTTATTCCTTGCCTCTCTGCCTTCTTCACTCAAGCTCTATGACCTGATCAGATGACAATGTTGGTCTCCACAATGTCCCATCTACGACTCTACTTAAATAATGTCTCGTAAGAAAGTGCACACTCATACATCTTACCCAAGGTCTTGACACCTGAACTGATCGCATTAAAGTCTCACTAACATGTATCGAGGGTGCACAATAATTTTTCATATTTTTCTATTATTTGTAGTAGTAGTATTAAATGGAATATCATCTCCACATGGATTTTGCAAACTTTTAAGGATAGTGTTTTTTCATTTTTTTTCTTAATTTATTTAATCTAATTAAACGGGAATTAAAATACCAAATAACTAAAAACTACAACTAATTACTTAATTAACCAAATTAATTAAACTAATTCAAACAATTCAATGCAAACTAAATTAAATAATATTCAAATTCAATATAATTTAAATATCTAAATAAACCCCGCCTAACAATTTAATATATTTGGATTGCTTTCAAACACTAGAACATAGCATCACTTCATAACATAGTTATAATCATATCATATAGAATCTAAGAATCATTAAATACTAATTTATAAATGGTTGATAGCCTTTAGCCAGCCACCGATTTTCCTATATTCAATAGAAAAGCCATATTCTTATCATTGTAAATCTATCTATTGGATAAAACGCAATATCATAGAAACACAATAGCATTAGCACTCAATGAGAATCAAGTCTAATCTAAATAAAATATAAATCAGAATATGATAATTAGTAAATAACTTAGAACATAATCACCTAGAAAATCCACTCGGGATAAGCACTTTCGATTAATCCTAGTTACTACTTTTATAATTGTTGTCAATAATCATAGACATAGATTCAAAATCAAAATACCACAATACATATCTACAACGATGAATGCAATATCAATTTTCATTAGTTGTAAAACGCGAAAACGACTTATTAAATTTGTAATTGATGTGTATGAATATATTTAAAGCATTAAGTTCATGATTCCTTAATTATAACTATATAGCAATCTAAAGTATATACATATCTATTATTGTTTATATGAATAAACTACTCACTCATATTGGAAATAAATAACACAATAATATAATTAAAAGACATATATAAATAAATAAATACCTCTTAAATAAATCAAAGCTTCAATGTAGCTTCAAATATAAACTCTATAAAACTAAACTTATTACTAGTAGACGACTTAGAGGGGATGCTAAATTCGAATCCCTAAGGTCCTACTTATTGTATCCTAAGTTATAAATATTATATATAATCTCAAATCCTTCATACTAATCTAAAACTGACCTGAGTGATTTGTCAGTGATTCATAAGTTGTAAACAAATCGCTGAGTTAATCACTGGAAATGAGCTCTCAGTGCTCCGCCGATTCAAACGGAAATTTTTAGTATATTTCCTAATTCGTTGAAGACTCGTTAGCATTTCTCAGCTTTCAATTTAGGTGGCGATTCCCAGTTCATTTCTGTATCGTTGGCTAATCGCTGGACTTTTTCTATAGTTGACTGTTTTGCTCTTTTTTTTTTTTCTATTTCTTCATTTTCTTAACTAAACCCTAAAATTACAAAAACAAGAGAATACCTAATGTAATATCATCATTTATATCTAAAATCAACCTAAATTAAATTATAAACATGTTTAATTATTGACTTTTCAAATACCCTAAACTCTGCACTTTGCTATCCTGAGCAAAAAAGTAATCTCAAACACATTCTATTTTCATTTTTTATAAACTAATTTTAATCTAATTCATCTTAACTTTCTATAATAAAGATTTTAAAATAGAAGTGACTTTTAAATGGAAACATATTACCCACAAGTAAATGCAAGTTCTGATACAATGTAATGGTTGTGACAAAATGAAACATCCCTTAATGATAACTCAACCACCCAATGCAACACACTTTACAACTTAAAGTTCAATACCAAGGCCAGTACATCAGTTTCTAACTCATTTCTTCTTTCAATTGTGGCATAATAGCTTTCTATATATATATATATATATATCTACTATAAAAATATTCAATTAATAGCTTTTTTATTACAAGATTCTTAGAAATTTACCTTGTTCATCTTGCACTATTGTTTTGATCTTCTACCCATTCTCAGGAGTAACATAAGGCATTCAATTAAATGTACACATTAACTAGTAAAGTCAATGAAAATAGGTATAAAAATTAATTCCTTATATCATAGAATTTATTTGGGTAATAAGAATATCACTACCATTCAAAAATCTATTATATATTAATTTTCATTATTAGTTTTTTTCATAAATAAAACTAAAGAAAAATGAAATTCATAGTTACTTGAATTCAAAAGAAATTTGAAAATTTTCATCCATTTACTTGAACATGGGATCAAAAGTTCGAACTTTACATCAATTCTTGACTTATTTTCTATCTTTCTTTCATTTCATTGCTTTATTTGCTATCAATTTCATACTTCACCTAAAATACTCCCAAACTCATTCCAAAACTTGTCCTCGAGGTTTTAAAATGAATTCGTGTTACCAATAAAAATATACCTCGTGAAGTATACAGGAAATAATATAATCATAAATTGGACCTCAATATAAGAATAAACTCATTATATAAATTTTATCAAACAAAGTCCATTAGAAATTGGAATAAACATCACCAATGTAACAAATGCAGCATCGAACGAAACACCAATGCACTTTATAAAATGTAACTCATGAAGTCACATCATCACCAATAACAAATCAAAACAATATTTCACCATAGATCATAAAATATAACACCAGAGATACAGGTAAGACCTCACAAAATAGCTTTCGAAGACAAAGAAGATAAGTAGAATAAGGAAATCAATGTTGTCATTTGAAAGTCTCATCGTCATCATCTTCCACTGGATAAATAATTTGGGATTGGTAACTCGTAACGAGGTCATAGATGTGGTAGTTCTGACCTGGTAGTATTGGAACATTAAGACTACTATTAATCGATAGCCTCATCTGTGTAGACGAAACAAAAACGTTTATGCATCCTTGTCTTTTATTTCTTCTAGGCATCATTCTCTCCATCTTATGAGTTTTTCTTGCTAAGGTCATCTAGTTCTTGAACACCAGTTCTTGACTCCTTAGAGTTGTATTTGATTTTGTAGAATTGTACCCTTAAAGGCCAACTCTAACTCTTCCATGTACAATCCATCATAATCCCAAGTTGGTTGCTCTACAGTTGGATCATTTTTAGCTTTCGAAACTTCTTCTAACATTCTCCTCGTGTCATCTCTGATTTTTCTTCTTACCTCTTTCTCTCTTCTGGCTATCTCGGTCTTCTCTCTCTCATCTTTGGTGTCTTCATAATAGTTAATTTTTCCATATCTCTCAATAAATTCATCTGTAATGGTCTTCTTCAGTAGAACATCCATTTCAAGCTCTGTTATGTTTACTTGATCTACCTTACAAGAAGATATGATCATCAAAAGGAAAGGTAGTCCATCATTCTTCTTTGTAGTGATGGCACTCCTAATCGACTCGTAGATAATTTTGCCAACATCCAAATATCTTAATCTCATGACCATGTGGTAAAGTAGGGCGGCTTTGTAGTTCACTATCTCATAATATTGCAGGCTTTATTGTAAGCTGGCGTTAATGAAATAACACCAAGCTTTAGTCTACAGATTTGGTGGTTATGTGCATTAGGTAACCCTCCATATCAAAAATGAATCCATCACCAAGGATTACCTCTAAACCTCCTGTAATTGTCTCGCTGGGTAGTGGTACTTAATCGCATATTAAGGTTTTAGGTACTCTTCATTTTATTTTTGGTGAAGTTTCGTTAAATCAAAATATTGATTTATTCTTGCAGCATAATAATCTACTATTCTTCCTCTAACTCGTGACTCAGTTTTACTATCATTTCCATAGGCGTTTGCATAAAACTCTATCACCAAAATATCACAATCCCTCTCACTAGGAACATCCTCAAGGTCTAAATGGTTATAGTCCCTAGTCAATAATCCTCTGCTCCTTGCCTTAATGATATCTACAATCCTGAGCCTGTATTTCAAATCCTTCATCACATTGAATCCCCTCTCTTGGATTAACTTCCTATCTTTCACTAAATCATTTTTAAATTTTGTGAAAGCCTTCTCATTGATAATGTTGTCCTTTTAAAGAACATAATTTCTCACCCCTATCTGTATCTCCTATCCTACTTCCTGGTACTCATCCTCATACTCATCCTCAAAATGATAACTAAATGATAAAAGTGGAGTAGGCTCTTTTTATGGTCTAATCCTAGGAATGCCAAAAGAAATTGATGTGGGTTGAATTTGGGAAACCTTAGATTTATTCTTTGTTTTCTCTATTAACTTCACCTTTCCTTTCTCCCCTCTAAACCTCTATTCTTTTATCTTTTGACCATTTGAATAAGTACAAGTAAAAGAATGAACCTGTAAAACCATTTGAAACCAAATTTGTCAGAAAATTATTCAGTAAAATTCAACTTATCTATCTAAAAGAAGAAATTCATCAAAAAAAAGTCATTTATAAATTGAGAGTTTGAAATTCATATAAAATATATTGATAAAACATCGTTGAGAAAACAATTGTTCATAAGTAATTCAAATCATGCGATAGGCAAACACAAAAACATCAAACTCTTTTGAAACTTACTCTCAAATTAGTTTGCATATAAAATTCGATCCTTTCTCCATATACTAAAAATAGCTCAAAAATTTGATAGCAGTAAACAAATTATCATGCCATTCCCATAATAATATTATAATTGAAAACATTTGATATTAAAACCATTTTAGAATAAAAATCTAAAGATTTAGCTTCTAACCTAATAAAAACCCAAAATAGATGAAAAGCCGATAATCTAAATAATAAAAAGTTATGGTTTTCATTGATTACATTCTTAAAGTTATTATTTCAAGATTGGGATCTTAAAACTCCACTAGAACACTTTTACAAGCTCCAATTTGAATTCTCCTTCCTTATGCCCTAGATGGCTTTACATTCTCAAAACTCACCAAATTTTAGGTTGAATCTGTTGAGATCTAGGTGGGAATCACTTATATACAGTAAAACCTAACTTTAAAATGTTAAACGTAGACGAAAATTGATCTCTTGATCAAAATCACTGAAAATGAGCCTTAGTAGCTCGGTAATTACTTTAGCGAATCCTAGTTATAAGTCTAAATAAGTGACAAATCACTGACCTTCGAATTACACTAAAAATTATGCTCATTGCTGCCGATTTTCTCAGTGAATTCTAATATAAATAGTAATCGACGGAAATTGCCACCCTATTTTAACTGTTTTTTCAATCTAATAAATTTTCCATATAATTATCGAATATATGTCCAATAAAAAGTAGAATTATTCAAAATCATCGTAAATTAACTATGGTTTGCACTAAACAATAATCTTATTACTATGAAGAACCAACATAAAAATTAATGCATAAACATAATATAATACGGAAAAAAGTTGGCTCAATTAACCCCCTTTACGTGAAATTATTCCAGAATTAAATTCTTAAAATATCTCAATTATAAGAGTCAAAAGTTGAGAGAATACAAAAACAACTAACAAATACAAATAATAAAATTGAAAGTAAAGATAAAGTATAGGCTACCTCTAATAAAGCGCTTTTCTCTTCTGTCGTTAGCTCAACTGAACCTAGTTCTAAACTAATTCTATAAACTTAAGTGTAGGATTGTCCATTCTAGTATCGATATAGAATGTGATTGCTCGGCCTTGCACTCTAAAAGTGATTGTCTTTTCAGAGTATCCATGACATATTACGAAGTGGCTAAGAAAGGTTGTCTTATGATTAATGGAAGATCTTTATTGATGAAGTGTAGCATAACCAAAAAGTCTGTGGGAATAATTTACTTGTCAATTTGAACTAGTACATTAGTAACCACTCATATTGGTTTCATTGAATAATCATTTGGTAAAATACCTTTTTCAAAGACAAGTACATCCAACTCCAATTGAGTATGAAGAAATAAGTGAAATAACATGTAGTTTGCTCTAGAACCCGTATCATATATAGCTTTAAAATACCAAGCCCATTTGACTTTTAAGTTTATGTATAAATCTCCTAGATCATTCAGTTTAACAAATGCTAAATTCTTCTTTTCCTTTTTCTTATTCTTCGTAGATTTAAATTCCTCCCTTTTAAGATTGTTCTCGACATTCTTCAATTGCTTAACCCTCCATTCTTGGGTTATTGTATTTTGATTTGAAGTGTCTTTGACTTGCTTATTCTTTGGCATAGAATTTTTGTCTTCCATTGTTATCGCATTAATAACATATACTTCAGCGTCATGACGATTTAATTTGAGAAAATTCATCATCATTTGTTTTTCATTATTAAATTCATCATAATTATCATAGACATTTTTCATCATTAAAATGAAAAGAGACAATTTTGTTTTCAAATTCTATAGACATTGTTCCATCTTATATCTTTGTTTTAGCAGCTTTAAGAAATTGTCTTCCTAAAAGTATAAGCGGAGATTTAGATGATACTGAGTCTCCCATTTAAATGACATAGAAGTCAGTTGGAAATAATAATTCATTTACTTATACAAGGACCTCATAGTAAACCATAAGGCTTAATAATTGTGTTGTTTGCTTAGGTTAGATTAATAGGTGTGTTAGTCAATGAACTCATATTTAATAACTCATATAATTAAGTGACATAACATTAATTGATGCTCCAAGATCACACAGCAAAATCTATAAAAGAAGTTCATATTGTAATAGGAATTCCAAACATTCGAGGATCGGAACATTTCTTATGTATTTTCTTTCTAATTAAAGTAGACCCCTTTTTTCCTAAGTTTTCTTTAGATTCTTCTAAAAATTTATCCTTTGATTCAGAGAATTCTTTCTAAACTACATCATAATTAGAAAATTGCATAATTGATTCCATCAATGGTTTATTGATTTCTATTTTCCTTAACGCTTCAATAATGTCTTCATTGTTTTTTCCACCGTAGTATCACTTAATTATTATGGAACGGTAGAATATGAATACATATTTTCATTCAAATCATCTGAAATCTTATCATTTTTATCCTTATCAATTAATTCTAACTTTTTAACAAGTCAATAATTAGATACATTTTATAGTGTAATTTAGGTTAGCTTTAATGATGATATTATACTAGGCATTCTCTTGTTTTTGTGATTTCAAGTTTTAAATAAGATAATGAAGAAATGGAAGAAAAGAGAAATAAGTGCAAAATAGACCCCTGAAAAACTACACCAACAATCAGCTAGCGATTTCGAATAACAATAGGAATTGTCATCTAAATTAACAGTAGAAGAAGGCCAACGAATTGACAATGAATTGGAGAGTGAACTAGAAATCGCTAGCTAAATTAGTAGAGCACTAAGAGATAAACTTAATGCTTTGCTTAGTGATTTATTTATAAGTAAGAAATCGCCGACAAATCGTTAAGGTCCATTACGAGTTTTTTAGATTAATATGAAAAATTTGAGTTTATCAAAGATATGTATATATAGGGAGACTATAAAAAAGGTTAGAAAGCTTTGAAATAACTCTTTCATTTTGCTTTCCTCATGCTCTAAATTAGTTCATTGTCTATGTTTAAAGATACATTGGAGCTTTGATTTATATTAAGGTATTTATTTATTCATTATGTCTTTTAATTATATTTATGCATTGTTTATTTCCAAGATGAGTGAGTAGTCTATCAAACAAAAAAAAACCCTAGACATATAAAATATTTTGGATGGCTAGATAGTTATAATTAAGGAATCATGAACTTAATGCTTTAAATCTATTCATACATGCCAATCACGGATTTACCAAGTTTTTGAGTATTACAACTGAAGGAGATTACTATTACATGCACAGTTGCAAATGTGTTATGCGCTATTATGATTATGATTCTATGTCTAAAGTTATTGACAACAATAATAAAAGTAAAAATCTAGATTAGTCTATAGGGCATTTCTCAAGTAGATGTTCCAGGTGATTGTGTTATAAGTTGTTTATTATGTGGCTTTGGTTAATATCGGCATAGATTAGACATTGTTTTTAATGAGTTTAATGTTATCGCATTTCTACGATGTTGCATTTTATCCAATAGGTAGATTTACAATGATAAAAATGTTGTATTTCCATTGAATTTAGAAAAATTTGTGGTTGGCTAAAGGCTATCAACCTATTATGAAGTAAGATTTAACGATTCCAAGATTCCACGGATATTATGATTATAACTATAGTGTAAAGTGATATTATGTTCTAGTATTTGAAAGCAATCCAAATATATTATACTGTTTAGTGAGGGTTTGTTTAGATGTTTGTTTATTTGTATTAAATTGAATTTGAATATTGTTTAAGTTAGTTTGCATTTGAATTATTTGAATTAGTTTATTTAGTTGGATTATGTAAGTTAGTAATCATAGTTTTTAGTTATTTAATTTTTTAATTCCCATTTATTTAGATTAATTAAATTAAAAAAAAAGAAAAAAATACTTTCCTTTAATTTACAAAATCACTATGGAGACGATATATCATTTACCACTACTACAAGTTAATAGTAAAATACGAAAAATTATTATGCACTCTTGACAAATGTCAATTTTGTAAAGTTTTTTCATATTATTCAACTTTGGGTAAATACCATGGGTATAGCTTTTCAGGAAAATGAGTATATTTTAATTGTTTAGCCATCCATTCTCTAGTACGAATGACATTAGCCATCATTTCTTCTTATTCTTTTCCTTCACTAGTTTTATGTGCTTTCTTTTTATTACTCTATTTAAGTTTCTTTCCAGTTATAGGTGTGTCTTTTTCATAACTAAATAAAGCATTAACTTGTGTTTGATTAGTTGGAGCAACAGTAACTTGAGTAAGTGCTTTATCTTGATTACTCTGTTAAGTACTTAACCTATTTATTCGTAAATTCATTCGACTTAACAAATTTTTTCAGTTCACTAATAGTAGTATCAATCTTAATCTGATTTTAAGATATCTGTGTAAAGATTTGATGACTTTGGTTCATAAAATTATGTAGGATTTGCTCTAAATTTGGATTTGTAGGTTGAGCATTTTGTTAAGATTGCTGACTAGGTGCAGATTGCATCTGAGCTCCTTTTCTATAAGTATTATAATTATGATTTTGAGGACTAGAATTAAAATATGGGTTTGGTCTTCTAGGATAATAAGTATTGTTATTATATTTATTTCTCGAGGGACCAAAAAATTAGTTTATCATAACATTAACCACTTGAGTATTTTCTTCATGTAGAGTAAGACACATATCCGTAAGATGTGTAGCTTTATTATAGAATCCAAAAGATTTAACTTAATTAGTTCTATCATCAATTAATAGCTTAACAATCTTAGATAATTCATCAATTTTATCATCATACGCATTATTTCTCCTATTATTAACTTCTTAAAGTTTATTTCTTAAGGATTCAACCTTTTCACCATATTTCTTAAATTATTTTGCAATTTTATAAATTATTTTTTTTGCTAAAGTTGGTGTTGTTTCAAATAAATATCCACCACATATTGTGTCTAATAACCTTTGTTAAAAGTTGTTGAGTCTTTTCTAAAAATAATATAATAAAGCTCTTTCAGTATATCCATACTGTGGATAAAAAGAAATTAATCTTTGAAATTTGTCCCAAAATTTGATTTTCTAGCAGCCATAATGTTCGAAGTGATTGATTTGCTTTTCTCCAAGCATATATTCATCTAGGAAAGCTTTTAACATTTAAGTCTATGTAGTTATTGAATATTGTGGGAGATAGAACAACCAGTCTTGTGATTGGTCTTTAAATGCAAGAGAAAACGTTTTAGAGTTTGACTTGTTTTAAGGTACCTTCTTTCGGTTTCATCGCATTAACTTTATGTTGATACTCCCTTATTAATTTTTGTGGGTCTTCATTATCTTTACCATAGAAGTTAGCTAAGGCACTAATAAATTCGTATAAAAATTCAAATTTAAGAAATCCATCGAGGTATGATATGCACATAGACTCATATGTTGTAACATATTGATTTGTTTTTCTAAAAGTTAGCTCTCTATTATTGTTGTTATAATTATTTATAACTATATTATCATTATTATTATTAATGACGATTTCATTAATATCATTGTTGTTATCCTACATCTTTTTAGCCAAATTCTCTCTTAGTTGTTGTTGTCTAAAACCTTGATTAAAAGTTCTATCTATTACAAGCTGAAACGGATGTACAAATCCTGTAGAATTAACACAATGAAGTGTCTATAACATACATCATCAACAATACTAAGAAATTATTTAATCCCCGGCAACGGCGTCCAAAATTAACACTTGTAGAGTGTGCCCAATAGTTTTCAATATTTTACTATTTTTTATAGTTGTGGTAACGGATATCGTGTCTACAGGGACTTTGCAAACTTCTAAGGAAAGTAGTTTTTTCTTGTTTTTCTTAATTTAATTAATCTAATTAAATGAGACTTAAAATACAAAATAACTAAAAACTATAACTACTAACTTAATTAACCAAATTAATTAAACTAATTCAAAAAATTCAATGCAAACTAAATTAAACAATATTCAAATTGAATATAATATAAATATCTAAACAAACCCCTAATAAACAATGTTATATACTTGGATTGCACTCAAACACTATAAAATAACATAGTTATAATCATACCATATGAAATCTTTGAATCATTAATTCCTAATTCATAGTAGTTTGATAGCCACCAGTTTTCCTGTATTCAATGGAAAAGCCATATTCTCATCATTGTAAATCTACGTATTGGATAAAATGCAATATCATAGATATACGATAGCATTAACACTTAATGAAAATCATACCTAATCTAAGTCAAATATAAACCAGAAAATGCTAATTAATAAATAACTTAGAACATAATCACCTAAAATATCCACTCGGGAATTAGCCCTATAGATTAATCATACTTACTACTTGTATAATTATTGTCAATAATCATAGACATAGATTCATAATTAAAATACAAAAATACATATTTGAAACTATGCGTGCAATATCAATCTTCATTAGTTGTGATATGCAAGAGCAACTTATTAAATCTATAATTGATGTGTATGAATAGATTTAAAGCATTAAGTTCATGATTCCTTAATTATAACTTTATAGAAATCTAAAGTATATATATGTATATGGTTTCTTTAAACTAATAAACTACTCACTCATATTAGAAATAAATAACACAATAATATAATTAAATGACACAATTAAGTAAATAAATACGTCTTAAATAAATCGAAGCTCCAATGTAGCTTCAAACGTAAACTTAATAAAACTAAACTTATTACTAATAGAGGACTTAGAGAGGATGCTAAATCTGAAACCCTAAGATTCTATTTACACTCTCCCAAGTTATACATATCATAGATAAACTCAAGTTCTTCATATTAATCGAAAAAACATGTAACCAACCATAGTAATATGTCAACAATTCTGAAGTTGTAAACAAATCACTAAGTTAATAACTGAAATGTGGCTCTCTGTGCTCTATCAATTCAGCTGACAATTTCTAGTATATTGTTCAATTTTTTGAGGATTCACTAGTACTTCTTTGCTGCGTATTTAGGTGATGATTCCTAGTACATTCTTTTATTGTTGGCTGGTCGTTGGACATCCTCTATAGTTGACTGTTTTGCTATTCTTCCACTTTTCTTCCATTTCTTCATTTTCCTAATTAAATCCAAATATCACAAAATAATAGAATACCTAGTGTAATATCATCGTTTATATCTAAAATTAACCTAAATTAGACTATAAAACATGTGTAATTATTGACTTGTGACTAGTTGTCCGTAAAAATAAACTGCCTCTAGTTTGATGAAGTCTTTAAGCAATTGAACCTCTGGTGACATACTAGATGATGTAGGAGTGGGATATGGCGTATCAACTATCTTTGCGGCTAGTACTATTACTGTTGATATAGTCTGTACCACTAGAGCTGCTGGTGTCAGGTGTCATAGTAGGAAGCTCTAATGACAATAATGTAGTAGTAGTAGTAGTAGTAGTAGTAGTAGTAGTAGTAGTAGTAGTAGTAGTAGTAGTAGTAGTAGTAGTAGTAGTAGTAGTAGTAGTAGTAGTAGTAGTAGTAGTAGTAGTAGTAGTTTTAGTAGTAGTAGTAGGGGTCAGTGTCTGTGTTGATGGAGAAAAACGTGTTATCATCATGGAAACAAAGTATGCTAACTGATATCCCTGAGGTGCAACTCGGTCAGAAAGCCGTGTGATAATCCTCAAGAGATGGAATAGGTGGCCAACTACCATTACCACCTACATCTCTACTATCTGTGAATCGGCCATCGGTGCTTGTAAGTTGATAGCGAACGCAAATCAGCTACTACGTAGATAACGTACATATCTATATCACATGTACATTTAAGAAATACCTAACTCACTTTCATTCAATTCCCAACTAACAATTTCTAGGTAAGGATCATCTACTTTTCGCATCTAAAATTTTTGTTTTATCCAAGTTTCTAATTTGCTTATTAAAAACGTTGGCTCTAATACAAACATGATGACCCCTTCTCAAATTAGGTCACCGCCCACTAATACCGTCATTAAGCCCTAACCTCCACCACATAGGACTTACTAACGTACTATGCCTTTTTGATGGTATCTCCTCATTAGCTACTTTCCTAATAAGCATCACCCAATTTTTATTATTATTTTTATTTCACAATTCGGAGTTAATAAAAATTTCTTTAACTGAACCTTAGTTAGCGGAACACTCAATAAATTAGTGAAAGCAACTAACATAAATCCTAAATATGTGGAAAAACTAGGGAAACAAAGATCACATGCATATATATAACAAACACCGATAGTAATATATTAATATGTGTCTGGTCAGGTAACTATCTCACAACCTATAGTATAGATCCACCAAAAATATAAAGACATATATATATATATATATATATAAGTTATACAACAAAACCGAATCCTACAAAATTATATCTCTCTACATTCCAAAGGCTCAGAGGTAGTCATCAATATTGTCCTTGCTTGATCTGCTACCCAATAGATATGCACCCACAGTCATAAAAAAGAGAATGAGTACAAAAAAATAGAAAGTTACACTGAGAGACACTCATCCACATTTCTGAATATACGACAAGTATCTGAAAACATAACAATAATAATTATGCTGAAAAAGAATAATGATACAAGATACTTTAGTTAAATATTATGAAACTGACACTTAGTTAAGCATTAATGATCTAGGGTCGATTGGTCGTTAGTAACATTACGTCAGCCTCAATCTACTATTTAAGGCATAAATAACCCAATGAATGCCTTCACATCCACATCAATGCCCATTAGATTAATAAATACTCACAAGTGCCCCTCACATATGATGTATACTTATCAACAACCTCGGGTTCTATACCTCGTGTGCTGCACAAGCTAGTGGTTGGATCTCGACAAACCCGAGAATCTAGCGACCCCATGTGTCGCGCACTTCTCTATCATATCATGGTCCTAGATATTGTTGGTGCATGTACCCTCAGACAATTTAAAAACATTGTTTATATTATAATTTAAGTTAATAAATTTGAGATTTTCATTTGTTGTTTTATTATAAGTGATTGCATGTTTGCCTTATAATAAGATCCATGGGTATTTGTTGAAATGTCCTAAATGTCCCTAGTCATTCATTATACAAGGAACTATAATGAAGACTAGTGTGAATCTTGATTGATGGTCATGTGATGATTATGTGTGTAAAGATACAAATCGAGATCATGCGTACTAGTTAAGGAACATGATGTTGGACCAACCCACTATGAGAATACAACATGGATTAAGTTATAGGTATGACTCAAGATAGGTATATCATTTACTCCTTCTACTTGAGATTACCATAAGCTTCAATATTATGAGCATGGTGATTTGACACAATCAAATGTCGTCTTTAACTGGTCGATTATAAAAATTGCGATTAGTTACCATGTGAATGATATGTGAAAATGTGTGATCAAGATTGAATTTGTCCCTCACTTATGGAGAGAGATATTAGTGGCTCCCTAGATATATTTAACTGTTATATGGCCAAGTCCAAATGAATTGATATAATCGATGTCATTTGAATGTTTTCAGCTTACCTACAGATCGAGACTTGTACGATTGAACATTTAGGGTGACTTTCCTTGATTTATATTAAATCAAAGGAAATCACATGACAAAACAATATGATATATGTTATTCGTTAGGTTATTCAATTTTGATATTCATGGTACTTGGGTAGTCATAATGCCTTGCTAAAGACAAATTATGACTTGTATACCAAAATGGTTATGGTTACTGCCAACGTCGCATGAACATATTAGGTCGCACACAAAGAATGGCTTTGTACAATTTCAATTGGTCCAAAATAATGAGTTTAATATGATAAAATTCATAACAATAATCCCTTATGATTTTTTATATCATAACTTATTAATAGGGGTGTATCTGTAATTTGCTTGAATTGCTTAAATACAATAGTTGTCTTACGAATAGGTTTTTTAAGTAAACTTATCTACACATAAAATGAGTTTGAAACCCTAAAACAAAATAAGATTTTCGTTTTTGCAAATTTCGAGTTCTCTGGATTTTAGGAAAGAAAACGAAAACGTTTTCAAACTCTCTTGGGGCTAGCACTCTAAATTATAGTCTTTGTTCATATGTGGATTTTCGTAGAGGACGCACACTTCAACGACTTAGAAATTAGAAAATCAAAGAAGGAAATCACAGATTAAGGAATGGTTTACTTTTGTAGATCTAGTTTAATGGAACTTATTTTAGATCTTGTTGGGGTTTTATCTAAATTTGTTTTCACTTTTCTACTCTATATGATCCCCAAAACCCAATAGTGGTATCAAAGCTATAAGCTCGTTTCTATTAAAAGTTTATGTGTTTTCTATGATGTATATATACGTGTGAAAAACATTATTTCAATTAATGTATATATGAGGTACATATATAGGTTATGTGATAATTATTATCAAGAATTGGTTTTAAACAATGTTATTAATTCATGTATATTGACACATACACATGATTTGATTCAATGATAGTATTCATGTTTAGAATATTTCAATTAACACATATTTTTAACATTGTACAATGCAAATTTTGTCTGTTCACGGTAGTAGTCATGTTTAAGTTAGTGTGATTATGGTGTTGAATACATATTTCATTTTTGTTCAATAATTATGTATGTCTCCATGATAGAAATCATGATTAGGCTAATATGATTTAGGTGTTGATTGCACGATTAATATTTCATTTCTTGATTCAATTGCTTATTTTGTATGAATAAGAATCGAATTTGGTATTAATCATATATCTCATTGTTATCTGTTAGTATATTTCTATTAGATTGAAGATAAACTTATAATCGAATAAGAATTATAAATCGTATAAAATAAGTGAGATATATAACAAATTCATAATGGATAAAAATTCAAAGTGTCTTAAATTCTAGTTGGATTATTACAAGATATTAAGTTGGAGATGGGCCTGAATTAATTAAAAATGTCGTAATTAACGATTTTTGAAATTAAAATAAGGGGAAATTTTAGTCGATTGGATTGACCAAAATAATGAAAAATTTTATGCGATTTTCAATTATTGGAACTAAAATTCTTTGTTTAAAACTACCAGCTGATCGGTCGGCAGGACCATGGCTAACTATTCCTAAACCAAGGAAACTCGTATAATAGTCAATTTTAGTAAAATCCCCTAACTTTTTTAGTGATTTTACATGCACTATAATATATGATATTTACCTCATTTAAATTATGATCAATAAAATAAATAGAAATCCCTATTCCGGATTTTAAGACAATTACCATCCATTCTCAAACACTTGTTAGGGCTTCGATCACATCAATATAGGTCTGCCTCCGCAGAGTGTATTGTATTATCTTAGAGAGGCAAGTTAAGTAATGGTTACTCTATTATTTGAAATGGTTAGACTTGATAAAGCTATCAAAATGGTTTTGGGCTTTAGGCACTAGAGCAAATAAAACATAGTAAGACATAAGATGTCATAATCTCATAAAAATAACTAAAAGTTACATATGATGTAATTGGTAATTAGTACCTACCTAAATAACCTAATTCAAACTGTCATGCCTTAGCTATCTTGGAATTAGGTGAAACATGGATTTTAATTTCTTAAATTAATATAACATTTTTTAGGAGGGTTATTAATTTAGAGGGAGTCAAGTAGTCCTCATGTTTTGAAAAAAAGCGTTATATTGATCATATTGGCAGACTTGGATTTCCCATAAGCCAAGAGTTGGCTACAGATTTGATCCTGAATTCATTACCTAATAGTTATTCACAAATCATGATGAACTATAACATGAATTACATGGAGAAGTCTATCTCAGAGTTGGATTTGATGCTTAAAGCTACTGAGTAGAATGTTAAGAAACTCATTGCTATTCTGTTGATGGTTCAGAAAGGAAAGGCTTTAAGAAAAAAAGGGTAAAGGTAAGGCTAAAGTTGTCAAGGCTTTTGTGAGTGTCACAAAGCCTATATATTGAACAAGTCAAGCCAAAGGCTACTTCTACTACACAGACCTAGAAAGAAAAAGAAAAAGAAAGATTATAATTTATGCCAAGTACCTGGGTGTTGGTTCAGAAATTGCAAGCTCTATCTTGAAGATCTAAAGAAAAAAGAAGAGTAGTGTGACTATTGCTTCAAGTAATATCTTTATTGAAGTTAACTTGTCTACTAGTGATTCCTAGGTATTAGATACCGAATGTAGATCTCAAATTTGTATTAATGTGCAGGGTATCACAAATAGTTGAATGCAAAAGAAATGAGAAGTCATCTTATGAGTTGGAAATGGAGCAAAGGTTGTTGCGTTGGATGTAAGATGTTATGAGTTAGTTCTACCTAGTGGACTAGTTTTAGTTTTAAATAATTTTTATTATGTCTCTACCTTGAGTAGAAACATCAATTCAGTTTCATGTTTAGATTATGATGGTTTTAATTTCATTATTGTGAATAATAAATGCTCCATTTCTTTTAAAAACGTTTTCTATGTGAATGTTGATTTGTATTATGGTCTTTATTTTCTAAACATGAAAAGGTCCATATATACTCTTATTCTTAAAATAAATACAAAGAGATTCTAGTCAAATTATTGAATTAAATCTACATTTGACATTACCGTTTTGGCCACATAAATAAGAAACGCATTTCTAAACTCCATAAAGGTGTACTTTTAGATTCATTTGATTTTTAATCATATGAAATATGTATATCTTGTTTACCTGTCAGGATGACAAAAAGTCCCTTTACTGGACACAGTGGAAAGGAAACTGATTTATCGAGTCTAATATATACTATGGCCAGAGGTGGTTATCAGTACTTCATTTCTTTCACAGTTGATTTTAGCATATACGGTTATGTGCATCTCATAAAATATAAAGGTGAATCTTTTGTGTTGTTTTGAACATTTTAGAATGAAGTACAAAATCAACTTAGTAAAACTATAAAAGCACTTCAACCAGATCGAGGTGGTGAATATTTGAGTCAAGAGTTTGATGATCATCTTAAAAAATGTGGTATTGTCTTATAGTTAACTCCTCCAGCAACTGCATAATCGAATAATGTTTCTGAGAAAAGAAATTGGACTTTATTAGATATGGTTTGATCTAAGATGAGTCATGCAAATCTTCGTATTTCCTTTTGGGGTTATACCTTAGAAACTACTATGTTTACACTAAATTGTGTTCCTTTTAAATCAGTTAATAAAACACCACATGAGATGTGGTTTGGGAAAAGAACAAGTTTGTCTTTCCTTAAAATTTGGGACAGTAAGCTTTTTGTATGAAGATAAATCTTAGAAACATTATCAGCCAAATCTACCAAGTGTGTATTTGTTGGTTATCCTAAAGAAACTAGAGGAAACTTTTTTTATAATCTCACTAAGAGCAAAGTGATTATTACTATGAATGGTCTCTTTATGGGAAAAGAATTTACTTCAAAAGATGACAATGGTAATAAATTAAGTCTTAAAGAAGTTCAAGAACTGCAAATAAACACTCAACCGCCAATGGGAGATCGACAAAGTCTTGAACTAGTTGAACTTCTACAAGCATTACAATGCTCGTGTAGGTTAGATTGGGAAAGACATCAGCTTGAGAAATTTAGATTTCTTATTATTAATAGTAGTGAGATGTTGCTTATAGATCAAAATGAGCCTACTACTTATCAAGAGGTTATGTCTAGCCCTAAGGCAGATAAATGTCTTAGTACCATAAATTCTAAGATGCAACCATGTACGATAACCAAATTTGGAACCTGGTTGATTTACTTAAAGTTGGTGAGACCATTGGATGTTAATGGGTTTTCAAGAAGAAAATAGACATGGATGGCAATGTACATATTTTTAAAGCACGGCTAGGAGCAAGATATTTAAGACAGGCTCAAGGTGTTGATTATGATGAGACTTATTCTCATGTAGACATGATTAAATCCATTAGAATTCTAATTGACATAGCCACATATTATGACTTTTAGATATGACAAATGGATGGCAAAACAACTTTTATAAATGAAAATTTACTTGAGGACGTGTATATGATACAGCTTGAGGGGTTTGTCAATTCTTAGATTTCTAGGAAAGTTTTCAAGATTTAATGATCTATATATGGATTAAAGAAAGCTTCTCGAATTTGAAATCTTCATTTTGATGAAGCAATTAAGGAATTTGGTTTCTTTAAAAATGAAGATGAGCTTTATGTATACAAGAAGGTCAGTGGGAGCATGGTAGTTTCTCAATGAAGGATTTAGAAGATGCAACCATGTAGAGTGTCAGTAGGAGCATAGTATATGATACTATATGTTGATGATATATTACTCATTGAAAATAACATCCCAACCTTGCAGATTGTCAAGTCTTAGTTAGGGAAGTGATTCTCAATGAATGACTTAGAATACGCAACCTAAATCCTTGGGGTTAAGATCTATAGGGAAAAATTTAAAAGGCTTATCGATCTAAGTCACATTGTTTATATATACAAGGTACTAAATAGGTTCAATATGCAAGACTCTAGAAGAAGTTCGTTGCCAATGTCTCATGGTATAAGTCTTAGCAAGACTTAATGTTCGAAGACTAATAATGAACCAAAGCATATGAGTACGATACCATATGCATCAGCTATTAGATCTTTCATGTATGCCATATTATGTACCCGACCTGATGTATCATATGTTTTGAGTGCAATAAACAGATATCAATCTGATCTCGATGAAAGTCACTGGATAGCACTAAAGAATATTCTTAAGTACTTGAGAATGACTAAAAAATTAAACTTGGTCTGTGGAAGTCTGAAAGTTGAGCTTATTGTAAATGGTTACACAGATTCAAGTTTTCAAACTGATATAAATGACTTCAGATCATAATCTAGATATGTGTTTACTTTGAATGGAAGTGCAGTGAGCTGGAAAATTTCAAAGCAAGAAACAATGGTAGATTCTATAACAAAAACTGAGTACATTGCAGCGCTCGGTGTAGCTAAGTAGGCAGTTTAGATAAAAAAGTTCATCTTTGAACTTAGTGTGGTTCCACGTATAGCTAACCTTGTTTTCTTGTATTTTGACAACAATGAGGTGATAGCATAGGCCAAGGAACAAGATCACGCCACCGATCCAAACATATACTTGGATGTTTTCATCTCATTCGAGAAATCATTAAGAGGGGAAACGTAAAGATTTGAAGAGTTCCTATAGAAGATAATATTACGAATCATTTAACGAAGGCTTTTCCATAAGCAAAACATGATGGTCATGTTAGGTTATTAGGTATTAGATACAATAACTATTTGCCTTAGTGCAAGTGGGAGATGTTGGGGCATGTGCCCTAGGTCAATCTAAAAATATTATTTATCTTATAATTTTAGTTAATAAAATCGAGGCTTTCATTTGCTATTTTATTATAAGTGATTGCCTGTTTCACTTATATTAAGATCCATGAGTATTTGTCGGAATATCCAAAATGTCCTAGTCAATCATTATACTAGGAACTATATGAGATAAGACTAGTGTGAATCATGATTGATGGTCATGTGATGATTACGTGTATAGGGATACGAATCGAGATTATGAGTACTTATTAAGGAACAAGATACTGGACCGACCCGCTATGAGAACACCACATGGATTAAGTCATATGTGTAACTCATGATAGGTATATCATTTAGTCCTTCGACTTGAGATTACCATATACTTCAATATAAGGAGCATGGTAATTTGACATAGTCAAACTTTATCTTTAACCAGACAATTATAAAGATTGTGATTGCTTACCATGTGAGTAATATGTGAAGGTGTGTAATCAAGATAGGATTTTTCCCTCTCGTATAGAGAAAGATATCAGTGGGACCCTCAGCATGTAAGATTATTTAATGGCGAAGTCCAAGTGAATTGATATGATCGATGTAACTTGAATGTTAGATTAGTATGATTGAACATTAAAGGTGACTTTCCATGCCTTATGTTTAATCAAAGGATATCACATAACAAAAGAATATGATATATGTTATTCATTACGTTGTATCGATTTTGATATTCATGCTACTTGGATATTCATAATGCCTTGCTAAATACCTCTTGTGACTTGTATACCAAAATGGTTTTAGTTCACTGCTAACTTCACATGAACCTATTGAGTCGCACGCAAAGAATGACTTTATGCAATTTTAATTTGTCTAGAGTAATGAACTTAATTTGATAAAATTGATGACATAAAACCACTTACAATTTTTTATATGATAACTTATTAATAGGGGCATATGTGTAATTTGCTTGAATTGCCTAAATATAATAGTTGTATTACGAATAGGTTTTTTAAGTAAGCTTATCTACACATATAAATAGAGATTGAAGCCCTAAAAAGAAATAAAATTTTTGTTTTTCCGAATTTCGAGTTCTCTGGATTGTGTAAGAGAAAAGAAAAATGTTTTCTATCTCTCTAAAGGCTAGAACTCTAAATTATGATCTTCGTTCGTGTGTGGATTTTCGATAAATTACGCGCACTCGAAAGTCTGGTTTACTTCTATAGATCGAATTTAACAGAACTTATTTTCGATCCTATTGGGCTTTTGTCAAAATTTGTTTTGAATTCTCCATTGCGTATGAACCCTAAAACCCAGTAGATATAAGAACTATTTTCTTAAATCAAGAAATGACACAGTATAGGAATCTAATAATGCATTTGCAAAACTAATGCACAAATGAAAATAGAATTTAATTACCATAGATCACCTACCTAATAGCATGTTATTTCAATTAACTGAATTCCACCAAAATAAAAAATGACATAGCTCGTGAATTAGAATCAATGAAACCAATTAAGCAATAGACAATGTCATGATAACAAACTCATGAAAATTAGAATGAACAACAAAATCATGACATCTAAAGTACAATAGATAAATCAATCCAAATGAATGTAAATGAAAAGAATAGTAGGAAAGAAATAGAATTAAATATCTCATCAGTTTACTCACAATCCACACCGAAAGTTCTCAGGTTAATCCAGCCTCTTAACACCCCGTATCTCACCAACGTTTTCTTGGGTATCCTCCTTAGTTTCTTGAGGTTAATTAGGGTGCTTTAGGACTTATAGAAACCATTAAACTTGGATTAAAACAATATAAAAAAAAATCCAAATTTTTATTAAAAAACTTACCTAGTGTTTGGCATTGTAGTGGCACCGTATGTACAAAGGTCATAGTACTGCCACGACATCACTATTGTATCACACTAGATGGACACAGTGTCGTGGTGGTGTCATGCGTTTGGTGGTACGATGTCGTGACAGCGCCGTGACCACTGAACCTTTGCCAAACAACTCTGGTCTTGGTGTTGTAGTGGCGCCAAGCATTACGCACCCACTGCGTCGCCACGACGTTAAGCCTGTGAACTTTACTTAAAGTTTAACTTTGCATTCTAATGGTCCATACACCTCAAATACACCTAAATCAAGCTTGATCATCACCAATTTACCCGAAATTTATAGGACTTAGGTGTTGAAACCCTAAATCATTGTGTTTCCCAAAAATCCATCAAAGCACCTACAACTTCAAAATCCCATAACCTTATCAATTCAAATCAAAATCTGGATTTTCTTGATGGAAAATTTATTAGTTTTTTGCAAGGAATCTAAATCAATCAACCAATTTCAAAAATGATTCACTTACCCTCTGAAATATTGCAAAACCAGAACTTAACTAAAACTTTAAGTTTTTTAACAAACTTTTACAAATTGATAGTGTAAACTAGCTTACTAGCTTACCTAGTTGTAGATCACTTCAGTTTTGATTAATCCCTCACAAACTAATTAAAATCCTTCAATATCTTTGATCTCTTTCTCCAAATCTCATTTTCTCCTTGTTTTGATCAAATGAAATGAATTTGCTTGTTGATCTTATTCAATCTTGTATCTTTGAGTTAGATTTTTAGCAGTTTATCTCATTCAATCTAATGGCCCACATCTTGACTTACATCCACTAACTCTCCACTAACTATTCCTTGATAACACCAATTGCAACTCAATTGGTCTTGTGATGTGTCCACATGTATCTCGAGGAATATCAACGACTAATGTTTTATTTAGCAAATTTAGGTTACCTTTAATGTAAATCGGATTATAGCCATATCTTATTAGCTATTTAAGCCATAACAACCTCATCTTAACTTACCACATCACTCTTTACCCTGATACCATGCCACCACGCATCTCAAGGTGCATCTCCACTTATGTTTCAACATCTATACATAAGTAATAGTGACTTAGTAGTCTCACACATGCAATACACTAAGCATACATCACAACAAAACTAACATATACCTTTACCCCATGCCTCGATTAGTGCACATATCTTGATGCGGGTCTCAAGCCACGGGTCAATGATCCTGATTAAGGAATTAAATTAGGATTAGGAATTTGGGTGGCGACACTCCGTCTCTTTCATGTAAAATTTAGTGTAATCCTTTCTAAATTGCTCTACATTCAGATCATTTCTAGCTCTCTACATATCTTTCAAAACTCTCCTTGTGTCGTCTCTAATTTTTCTTCTTTGCTTTGTCTCTCTTCTGGTTATCTCAGCCTTCTATCTCTGCTCTTCGGAGTCTTCATAACCATCAATTGTTTCATTTCTCTATAACTTCATCCGTGAAGGTCTTCTTTGGTAAAACATCAATCTTAAGTCTTGCCATATTTAGTTGATCTACTTTACAAAAAATTGTGATCATCAAAGGAAATGGACCTATCATTCTTCTTCATTTTGATGGCACTTGTCAATTCGTAAATAATCTTGCTAACATCCAAATATCTCAATTCCATGAAAATGTGGTACAGCGTGGCGGCTTTGTAGTTCATGATATTATAATAATGCAAACTTGGTTTTGAGCTGGCATTTATGAAATAACACCATGTTTTCATGATCATACTAAGGAATTCAGTAGTTATGTTCTTCGGGTGCCCCTACATATCTAAATTGAATCTATCATCATAAATTGCCAAACTATGGTAAACGAAAATACCCGTTAATTGTTACAAAGGAACAATCCACTGTTCTTCCTCAAACTCATGACTCTGTCTTACTATCACTTCCAAAGGCATTTGCATAGTACTCTCTCACCAAAATATCGCATCCTTTCTCACTAGGAATATTGTCAAGGTCTAAATAGTTATAGTCTCTAGTTAATAATCCCCAGTTTCTTGCCTCATTGATATCCAAGATCCTAGGCTTATATCTCAATTCATTCTTCACATTGAATCCCCTCTCCATATCAACTTCCTTTCATTCACTAAATCATTCTTAAATTTTGTAAAGGCCTTCTCATTGATAAAGTTTTCTTTCTTAAGAACATAATTTTTCGCCCCTATGTATCTCATGTTCTACTTCCTCCTCCTCATCCTCATATTTTTCCTCGGAATTATAACAAAAATGATAAAGATAGAGTAGGCTCTCTTTGTGGTCTAATCCTAGGTGTGTTGAAAGAAATTGACGTAGATTTTATTAGGGGAGCATTAAATTTATCCTTGGGTTTCTCCACTATCTTCCCCTTTCCTTTCTCTTCCCTTGAATTTCAACCCTTTCCACTACCTGTTATTTGAATAAGTACAAGGAAAAAATAAACTTCTAAAACCATTTAAAACTAAATTGTCAGAAAATTATTTGGTAAAATTCAAATTATCTATCAAATAAGGAGAAATTTATTGGAAAAAGTCATTTATTAATTAAGAGTTTGATGTCCATATGTCATTTATTGATAAAACATCAATGATAACAAAAACAATCATTCGTAAGCAATTCAAATCATGAGATAGACAAACAAAAAATCCCCCAAACTCATTTGAAACTTAGTCTCAAATTAGTTTGCATATAAAATTCAAACCATTCGCCACATACTAAAAATATTCCAAAAATTTGATATTAATGAACAAATTATCACACCACTGCCATAATAATATTATAATTAAAAACATTCAATGCAATTTAGAGTAAAAATCTCAAAATTTAGCTTCTAATCTAATAAAAATCCAAAAATTAATGAAAGTTCGAAAATACAATTGATAGAAGGTTAAGGTTTTCATTGATTGCCTTCTCGAAAGTGAATCTTTCAATATTGGTATTCTAAGACTCCTCTAGAACATTCCTCTAAGCTCCAACTTCAAATTCCCTTTGCTCAAGATCTTGCTAGCTATAAACTCTCAAAACTCACCAAATTTTGGGTTGAATTTATGAAGATTAAGGTAGGAATCACTTAAATACACTAAAATCTAGCTTTGGAAGGTTAAATCTAGTCGAAAATTGGTCTCTTGATCGAAATATTGCAATGGTTTATGAGTGTAAAATTGATAAATATGCCAATTTTATATTTCTATTTTTGGAAACTCGTATTCGTTCTCAGCGAATCAGGGTTTAAGAGGATTAGCTAAGAAATCGCTGCCAACATCACTGAAAATGAGACTTGGTGGCTCAATGATTAGTTCAGCAAAACCTAGTTATAAGTGAAAATGGCTGACCAATTGTTGACCTGAAATTACACTAAAAGTTATGCAGATAGTTGTTAATTTTCTCAACGAATTCCAGTACAAACAGGAATCGCTAGGAAATCGTGTGCCAATTTTAATTGTTTGTTCAATTTAACTGATTTTCCCATAAATTTATCCCATATGTGTCCAATAAAAAATTAGAATTATTTAAAATTATTAGAATTTGGCAATGATTTGAACTAAATAATAATTTTATTACTATAAATAACCAACTAACATACTAGTAATGCATAAAGACAATATAATACTTAAAGAAATTGGCCCTTTCAACACCGTTGCATAAAATTATTTTGGAATTAAATTCCTAAAATATGCCTATTATGAGAGTCAAAAGTTAAGAGAATATAAAAATAACTAACTAATTCTAATATTAAAACTAAAAGTAAAAATAGAGTATGGGCTGCCTCCCATCGAGCGCTTTCGTTTACTATTGTTGGCTCAACTAAACCACTCAGTTCCAAACTAGTTCTATAAATTTAAATATAGGATTTTTCACTGTAGTGCCATTCTAGAAAGTGAGTGCTCAGCCATGCATCATAAATGTGATTGTCTTGTTCAAAGTATCCATGACAGCTTGCAAAGTAGCTAAGAAAGGTTGTCCTAAGATTATTTGAGAATTTTCATTGATGAAGTGTGGCATAGCCAAAAAATCTATGGGAATAATGTACTTGTCAATTTGAACTGGTACATTAGTAACCACTCCTATTAGTTTCACTAAATAATCACTTAGTAAAATAACATTTTTAGAAGCAATTACATCCAGCTTCAGTTGAATATGAAGAAAGAAATGAATTGGCATGTAGTTTGCTCTAGAACATGTATTATAAATAGCTTTAAAGTACCAAGCCCACTTAACTTTTATGTTTATGTATATATCTCCTAGATCATTGAGCTTGACGATTGTTAGATTCTTCTTTTTCTTCTTCTTATTCTTCGTAGCTTTAAACTCCTCCATTTTAAGATCATTCTCAACATTATTTTGTTACTTAACCCTCCATTCTTTAGTTATTGACTTTTCATTTAAATTATATTCAACTCGTTTATTCCTTGTCATAACATTTTCATCTTCCATTGTTATTGCATTAATAGCATATACTTCAGCTTTTAAATTATTACAATTCAATTCTAAAGACTCATTATCATTAGTTTGTTCAATATTAAGTTAATCAAAATTATCATAGACATCTTCGTCATAGAAATGAAAAGTGACAATTTTGCTTTCAAATTCTATAGACATTGTTCATTCAAAGATAACTAACTTTTTTTAGATATTTTTAGAATTGGTCATCCTAAAAGTATAAGCGGAGAATTAAATGGTGTTGAGTCTCCCATTTCCATGACATCGAAGTCAGCTATAAATACTAATTCATTTACTTTTACTAAAACATCTCCTAGTAAACTATGAGGTTTAATAACTATGTTGTCAGCGAAGGTAATATAAATAGGTGTATTAGACAATGAACCTATTTTCAATGATTCATATAGTTTAAGTGACATAACGTTAATCGATGTTTCAAGATCGGACATAGCAAATTCTATAAAAGAAGTTCCTAATGTGAATTGTATTCTAAACGTTCCTGGATCGAAACATTTTTCAAGTATTTTCTTTTTAATTAAAGCAAACACTTTTTGTTCTAAGTTTTCTTTAGATTCTTCTAAAAATTTATCCTTTGATTTAGATAATTCTTTCAAAACCTCATTCTAATTAAAAAAATTCCATAATTGAGTCCATCAATGGTTTATTAATTTCTACTTTCCTAAATGCATTAAGAATATATTTATTGTTTTCTTCCTCTCTAGCATCAGTTAATCATCATGGAATAGTAGAATATGAATAAATATGTTCATTCAAATTATTAGAAATCTTATCGTTTTCATCCTTAACAATTATTTAAAACTTTTGTAAAAATCTTTCATATGCTTCAACTTTGGCTAAATACTATGGGTATAGCCTTTTAAGAAAATGTGTATATTTCAATTGTTCAATTCTGCATTCTCTAGTATGAATGACATTAGCCATCATTTCTTCTTCTTCTTCATAGTCTTATGTGTTTTCTTTTTATTACTTTGTTTAAGTGTTTTCTAGTCACTAGTGCATCTTTCTCATCACTGAATAAAGCATTAACTTGTGTTTGATTAATAAGAACAACAGTAGCTTGAGTAGGAACTTTAGCTTATTACTCTGTTGAGTACTTAACCAATTTATTTATATAGTCATTTGGCTTAACTGATTTTTTAGTTCATTAACAGTAGTATCAGTTTTAATCTTATTTTGAAAAATCTATGTAAATTCTTGATGACTTTGGTTCATAAAATTAGGCAAGATTTGCTCTAGATTTGGATTTGTATATTGAGCATTTTGTTAAGGTTGTTGATCAGGTGCAAATTGCATCTAAACTCTTAGTCTATAAGTATTATAATTTTGATTTTGAGGACCATAACTAAGATATGGGTTTTGTCTTCCAGGATAATAAGTATTGATATTATATTGATTTCTTGGAATACCAGAAAATATATTCATCATTGCATTAACATTTTTAGTATTCTCTTCCTGTTAGAGTAGGACATGCATTCGTAGGATATGTAACCTCATTACAAAATCTACCAGCTTTTACTTGATTAGATCTATCATTACTTAACTTCTTAAACATTTTAAATAATTCAACAATTTTATCATCAAACGCATTATTTCTTCTATTATTAACTAAGCTTCTTTTCTTGAGGATTCAATTTTTTCACTATATTGCTTATATTGTTTTAAAATTTTATTAATTGCTTCTATCGCTAAAGTAGATGTTGTTTCAAATAAAGATCTACTGCATACTATGTCTAATAACATTTATTTAAAGTGATTGAGTCCTTCATAAAAGTATTCTTATAAAGGTTTTTTAGTATATGCATGTTGTGGACAAGAAGAAATTAATCTTTTGAATCTATTTTAGAATTCACTAAGATTTTCATCATATTTCATCTTTGCAACTGTGATTTGCTTTCTACAGGATCTAGTTTTTCTAGCTGGCATATATTCATCTAGAAAAGCTTTTAACATTTTATTCCATGTAGATATTGAATTTTGGGGGAGATAGAACAACCAATCTTGTGCTTGATCTTTTAATGCGAAAGGAAAAGCTTTAATTTTGACTAGTTCTAAAGTACCTTCTTTAAGTTTCATCACTTTAACTTTATGCTGATACTCTCTTATGAGTTTATGTGGGTCTTCATTGTCTTTACCAAAGTAGTTAGGTAAGACAATAATAAATCCATATGTAAGTTCAAATTCAAAAAATCCACCAGGGCATGCTACGCACATAGGCTCATTAAGCTGTAACATTTTGATTTGATTATCTAAAAGTGGGTTCTATGTTATTATTGTTATTATTATTATTGATAACTCTATTATCATTAGTATTATTAATGACATTTTTATTAATATTATTGTTGTTATCTTCCATCCTATTACCTAGATTTTTCCAAAGTTGTTGTTTTAAACTTCCAATAAAATATTTATCTATTTTATGATCAAATGGATCTAACGATCCTGTTGAATTAGAGCGACGAAGTGTGTAGACCATATAACGTCTAAAATCCTTAGAAATTATGTAAAAATCACCAGCAATGATGCCAATAATTGACACGTGTTGAGCATGCACAATATTTTCTCATATTTTCCTATTATTTATAGGAATGGTAAATGGGATATTGTCTCCATGGGGATTTCGCAAACTTCTAAAGAACGTAAATTTTTTGTCTTATTTTTCTTAATTTAGTTAATCTAATTAAACAAGAATTCAAATACCAAATAACCAAAAACTATAACTACTAACTTAATTAACCAAACTAACTAAACTAATTCAAACAATTCAATGTAAAATTAATCAAACAAAATTTAAATTCAATATAATGTAAATATCTAAACGGACCCCCACTAAATAATGTAATATACTTAGATTGCATTTAAACACTAGAATATAACTTCATTTCACAACCTAGTTATAATCATATCACACGGAATCTCAAAATTATTAAATCCTAATTCGTAATAGATTGATAGTCTTTAGAAAACCATTGATTTTCCTATATTCAATGGAAAATAAGACATATCCTTATCATTGTAAATATACAACAACAACAACATAGCCTTAGTCCCAAATTAAATGGGATCGGCTACATGGATCAAACTTTTCCATTATGCTCGATTAAGTGCGATTGATGGTGAGCTTTGCAAACCATTTAAATCCCTCCTAATTAATGCATCTCATGTTAACTTTGGTCTGCCCCTACCTAGTCGAATTTCTACAGTTTCTATTGAGTCAAGTTTTCTAGTTAGGGCATTTGTAGGCCGTCGTCGCAGGTGACCAAACTATCGCAATCGCCCTTCCCTAATCTTTGTATCAAATGGTGCTACTCCTACTTATCTTTGAGATTCTATATTTCTTATTCTATCTTTACTAGTTTTACCACACATCCACCTAAGCATCGTCATTTCTCCTACATTCATTTTATGTAATTGTTGTTGCTTTACCACCCAACATTCACTTCCATAGAGCATAGCTGGCCTAATTGCGGTCCTATAAAATTTTCCTTTTAACTTAGTAGGAACATTTTGATCACAAATCACCCCTGTTGCACTTCGCCATTTCTTCCATCCAGCTTGAATTCTATGTGTGACATCATTCTCAATGTTACCATCATTTTGTATGATTGATCCTAGATATCTAATGTGGTTTACCTTAGGAACTTCTGCTCCCCGTAATTTTACCACTCCGTCATCTCGATGTCTAGTGTTTCTAAACTCCCAGTGCATGTATTCGGCTTTCATCCTACTCAACTTAAAGCCTTTAGATTTTAATATATCCCTCCGAAGTTCTAATCTCCTATTCACTCCATCTTTAGTTTCATCCACTAAAACAATATCATCTGCAAGTAGCATACACCATGGTATATCCTCTTGAATATATCTAGTTTGTTCATCCATATAAATAGATATGAGCTTAAAGCCGATCTTTGATGTAGTCCTATCGTAATGAGAAATTCTTTTGTAGCTCCTCCAAACGTATTTATACTCATTAATACTCCATCATACATATCCTTAATAGTGTCTATGTATCTAGCATGCAGTCTTTTTCTTTCTAGAACCCACCAAAGAATATCTCTAAGGACCCTATCATATGCTTTTTCTATATCTACGAATACCATATGAAGATCTTTTTTCCTTTCTCTATATTTTTCTAACAATCTTCTTATAAGGAAAATCGTCTCCATAGTTGACCTCCCAGGCATGAAATTAAATTGGTTCTCTAATATTGTTATTTCTCTCCATAGACTATTGTCGATTATCCTCTCCCAAAGTTTCATAGTGTGACTCATAAGTATAATTCCCCGGTAGTTTGAGCAACTTTAAATGTCTCCTTTGTTTTTAAAGATTGGCGCAAGCGCTTTTCAAAATGCATAACTTAAATGATATATATTAAAAGAAATATAAAGAATCTATAACAGCAATATGATGGAATCTAATAAAAAAACGGCAATATGATGGAAGAATGCAATTACCAAATGATTAATAATTTCAAGGATATTTTCATTCAACCAGTTCCTGATTGAGTCCCACCATTTTGTCTTCCCCCACTAACAACATGCCAACATCTGCAGCTCCTTGAGCTTGCGCTTAAGACCAATATGACATTTATCGTCACATCTATAGCAGAGCACTTTCGCACGGTATTCCTGCTCTTCCACCACAGTGCTCGAACCTAACCAAAATAGGCATAATGTCATGTGAAACATTCACCACAGTGCTTGCAGTAAGCTCGGTCCCACCAAACAATTGTTCTTCACTTCAATCTGCTCAGTCCTCTCCATGACATCCTGGACTGTATTGCTCGTTCTTCACTTCAATCTGCTCACTTCTTCACTTTAAATGATTAATTGCTTGTTCATCCCTCCAATGAACAAGCAATTAAGTTCTAATCCTCTCCTCTAATCCATTGACAAACACTGCAATTACGTCTTCCTCTGGGATATTCTCCAAATGGAAAGACTCCAACTTTTGAGTGTCAGCGGTTTCCTCCCCCAGTAACACTTGGGGTTTATCAGCTTCCTAGCAAAGATGTACACAATGACATAAAGAACACTCTTCTCCATCAAAAGTAAGAGATCCATAAAGCTGAACTTTTTTTTCCCACCAACTGAACTCTAAATTTTCCAATGTAGTGGTTCTTGTCAAGGAGCAATAACTGGGATTAGGATCAAACTCAACGAAGAAATATTTTGGACTGACTTGAGAACCAGGAAGCAACCAACATACTAGAAAATAATACCCGTTTAAGGGGAAAATAACAAATAACTTTAATACATATATGAAAGGGCGTCTAAGATAAGATTTACTCGGCAAAGTATAATTAGGGCAATACTTCAAGACGCACATAAGAATCAGTCACATCTGCCATAATCCATATATTTTGAAACTTATCCACTTCAACCGTGAGAGAACTGCCTTGTTTCACAAATTCGAAAAGCTTATCATCATTAATTAATTTTATTCTGCAGTTAAATGTTATTATAAGATGTAACACTGCCTATCTTCAAATGATGTAACCATAATTATAATTTTTCTCTTTCTATGAAACAAAATTCAAAATAAATCTGCAATCAATTCACTTGCCCGTTAATTCTATCATCTGATTGCATGTGAAGAAGGTGTTAAATGAACAGAAACAAAAGGCTGGCTAATCCACTCTAAACAACAAGTTCTTAAACAAGGAAGAAAAATGAGGAAAAACAGTAAGAACAACAACATGATGTTGAGAAATGATGTTTAGAAGAGACGAGGAGAAATCTGTTGAACAAACAAAGTACTGAAAAACTGTTTATTGGAAGTCACTTCTCAAACAAAATTAGTTATTACAATATTGAGTTGCCTCTTTTGTGCAAGACATGATAGGCTAATGTGGCATAAGGAGGCAAGATAAACATTAATGAATCAAATGAATGCCTGTTTTTTCAGCTAACATTACATCAAACGAGCATTTTCAGCTATGATTCATTGTTGGAATCAGTGGCTCAGACTAAGTGGAATTGGAATCATAGTTGGAGGATGAATTTGAGTTGCACTCAAATTGCTTCACTTAATAATCAATAGGGATAACGTGTGGGTGTTGGTGTTTGTGTCAAACACAGTAACGTTTTTTCTGGAGTCCTAATATGATTACAAGTATATCTATCATATATATAAAAGCACGAATAACAAATTTTTTAGTGGTAATGAAATTTACTTATTTGCCCATACTTTTTTTTATCTCCAAATCAACATTTTCTTTTGTATCCAAATCAAACTCTAACTCCTTATCAATTCACTACACGTTTTTTTTTTTTTCTTTATCTCCAAATCAATCATGAACTCATTCTCATCAATCCAATACACTTTTTTTTGAGGAAGTAATGTACTAGCATGATTAGCTTGTTTTTTCATTCACATCTTGTCTCAATCATATTAGAGAATATTGATAAGCTACAAAAGGTGCTCGTATTTTTAATTTTTAAATTTTAATTACAATTTTAAATTTTGTTAATAAATTCTTAGAAATTAATTCCCGCTCGCTCCGCTCGCAGGGGGAATCGTGTGTAGCACGTCTTGAAACTAGTATATATATATATATATATATATATACATACATATATACTAGTTATCCAAGGTGCTACGCATCAATGAACCCGCTTGCTACGCTCGAGGGAATATAACTCTAACAAATTATTATCCGAAAATTACAAGTGTATTATATGCATTTAAGTATTGACAACGATTTGTTTTGTAATATTTACTTTAGAAATATAGTGCATTATAATCTATAAAAATATTGATCCTTTTTTTTTGAAACAAAAAATATTGATACTTAAATTATCTATTGATGAAAAAACCAGAGCTACTCCAATACTTTCAAAAGAGATATGTTTTGATGAATAGTAGTAGAAGCCCACTCAGGAGCAATAATCAGATGATATTGTGTGCTATTTTTTCCTTTACCTAAAGCCACTTCACCACTTTAGTCGCCCCAAGTAGATGAGTCCAAAAATCTCCTTATTCGAAGAGGATTTATAACTTCAAAATCGATGAGCTTCCATTTTTTTGTGTTTCTTATAATGTTGGAGTCCTTGAAATAGCCTAACCAAAGCAAAAAAAAAAAAAAAAAAAAAAGTGCATTAGAAATTGAAAATCCAACCCTACAACCATCACAAATGGTTACAAGGGATCAAGAATTCATAGTGAGGCATGAAACACTTGCAAAGTAACTTTATTTTGTGTTAAATGATCTCTACAACACAAACAAGTTCATGAGTGCAATGGGCATCCACTGCTGAATTACAGTGTTTAAGATTATCCAAAGCAGAGGAAAGGTCAAGTTGAGAATCGTGGCAAAGGCGAGAGGGATTAGTGAGATCGAGTTAATTATGAAATAGATACAAACCAAAACAAAAATGCAGTTGTGGAGTTATACTTTTTCTATAGATACAATAAAGCTCAAATCATAGGTGTGCCAATAAAAAGATAGCATAGAAAATACCTATGCCAAAAAGAAAAATAAACTATCCGAAAAACTATAGTTGAGATTTAAGAAATTCAGACAAGAAAAAATAGAGGTAGTGTTAAGCTCACATTCACCGAGAAATTATAAATAATAATCCCTTCTATCAATAATATAAGTTGTTTTACCCAAAACACACATTAAGGAATTCATAAATTATGGTTCAAACATTCTTGCAAGTGCTTTAATTACATTGTTAACTACACCAACCCTCTATTTTATCCAACAGAAAGAGAACAAGTGTTTAAGTGCAATTAAATGTTTATTGGTAAATTGGGGAGAAGAGGTATAAAAGTCTTCTAAAATTTCTAAAACGACTTATAGTTTTTAACAAAGAATATTTATAGGATGACATATAAAAATGATCGGAGGAATATATGAGATCAATAAAGCGCAAGCTATAGTTGAGAATTGTGATAATATACTTGGAGATCAAAGCACAATAGTAATAAAAATTGGAACATTATGATAGAGGCTAGGGCAACCACTACGATACTATTGGTGTGACCCAAGTTAGTTACAAGGATAGTTAGGTAAGTTTGTAGTTATAGTATAAATAGAGCTTTAAGGGAGAGAAAGACGTCGGTTGATTTTGAGTGTAATTTGTAAACTTTTAGAAGTTGGGATTGAGAGAATTTTAATACTTTTCTATGGGGTTAGATTTGTGTTCTTGTTCTTGCAATCGTGTTGAATTCTCAAATCAATAGATCGATATGGGTGTTCTATCAATGGTATCAGAGCATACTCTAACAATAGAAGCTCGAATGGATCGAAGCGAAGAGGGGCTGAAGAGAATTTCGGCCATTGAGGTGTCGATTAGGGAGCTCAAATCTGAAGTGAGGATGATGTTCAGAGGCTTGGCTCAGAGATTTGATGAACTCCTCCTTCATTATGGGATTGTGTCAACCAGCATAAATGACATAAAAGCACCAGATCTAGTGGCATTGAAGTGGAATCCGACCTCTAGTGATCTGCATCCAGTAGCAATCGAGGTGTTTCCAACTATTTAGGCTCCAAACTTGGTGAATAAACAGTCGAATCAAACAGTTCTACTACCTCAAATCCATTACAACTCACTTGTTATCGATCCATCGGTGAATCCTTTTTTTCTGTCAATCAGTTCTTCGGTTACGTCAGATCCATTAGTTACCGCAACTAAATCATCAATACCCTATCCGCTGTTGGATCAATTATACAATATGCATATCACTGAACTATAATATATCATGCGTGAATTCAATTACAAAGAACTAAATTAAATCATACCAGAGGCTTGCACTAAATAGCAATGTCCTAAGATGAAATTTCCTCCAATTCGGTGTATGAATGCTTCAAGAGGTTCGTCCCCAGGATACAACTGGATTGATCTTTGATTACACACCAACCAAAGAACCTTTCTTGTGCAACAGTAAAATTTCTCTCAACAAAAAACTTGATTTTTTCTTCCATTTCGTACATACTATATATAGACAAATAATGTCTCTTATAAACAGTCACATGCAACTGTTCAAAAAACGTTGGTTGTTAGTGGTTCATTTAACTACTAATGTACACACCTGTTAAAACAAAAAATCACAACTGTTCACAAATGTTCACAACTGTTCACTACTGTTCACAACTGTTCACTACTATTCACAACTGTTCACGACTTTTAGGTAACTAAAAGTTATCAAACGAACCTTTAAGTAATTACGAAATTACTTAATTTAAAAAAAATATATATTTAAAAATTTATGTTGTGAATTGGCTAAGTTCTCATATGAGACTAATATTGGATACTATACAAACTCAATATATTTCAACAATACCCCACATTTGTATGGTATCCATCTGCAACCATGACCGAGTTTACTTTGCCAAATCACAAACACAAATATAAAAATATCATTACTTTAAAAATAACATTACTTCAAAACAATTGAGAGAGATTATAATGTCATGTTAATCAGGAAAGTGTCGTATAGACTTGAACTTACCCTAGTAAGATCATATCGAGTTCACTTCGTGACTTGATGATGTATGTATCTTGAACTGTTCACTTTTTGTAGTAAACTAAGACAATATGTCTCACTTATGACATGATTTCTGATGCACTTTTTCTTTGTTGTTCATTTTTGGTCCTGAACATATCCTGGGTTCATGATAGCTTTAGAGAATGTAGCCTATTCATCCTCATAAATGCGACCCCACATTTACTATCATATAGGTGAATTATCTTTAATCATTAAATGCAATATTGCATACCCTAAACTTTTTATCAACACACTTACTTTATCATAGGAACAGGTAATTGTGTGTCTTGTTTGTTAAGTCAAGTCTAACCAGTTTGCCTACTGAACCTAGACCATGGGATCTCCAATCAGCTAGGTTAGGTTTCCGCTAGACTTGACTTACTCTATAGGCTTTAAGCCCATTCCCCTCGATAATATTTTCACTTGATCTCTTGGTAAGCCTTTAGTCAAAGGATCTGCAATGTTTTCCTTAGACTTAACATAATCAATACTAATTACTCCACTTGTGAGTAATTGTCTTATAGTATTGTGTCGGCGCCTTATATGTCTCGACTTACCATTATATATGTTGTTCTTAGCTCTTGCTTGCGCTGCCATATTATCACAATGTATGCAAATTGCTGTGACTGGTTTTGGCCAGCAAGGAATATCTTCTAGGAAATTTCTTAGCCATTCAACTTCTTCAGTTGCCTTGTCAAGAGCAAAGAATTCAGATTCCATGGTGGAACGTGCTATACACGTTTGTTTTGTTGATTTCCAAGAAATCGCTGCTCCACCTAATGTGAATATATATCCACTTGTTGATTTGGTTTCTGTATTATCAGAAATCCAATTTGCATCACTATACCCTTCAAGTACAGGTGGATATTTTGTATAATAAAGTCAATAATTTAAGGTATATTTAAGATACCTTAGAACTCTTATTAATGCTGTCCAATGAGCATCATTAGGATTACTTGTGTATCTACTCAGCCTGCTTACTGCATAAGCTATGACAGGTCTAGTAGAATTCATCAAGTACATCAAGCTTCCAATTACTTGAGAATATTCCAATTGAGAAATTGCTACTCCATTATTTTTCTTAAGATGACAATTAGCATCAAAAGGAGTTGGAGCCGGTTTACAATCGAATTGATTGAATCTTTTTAAGATTTTCTCAACATAATGAGATTGCTTGAGAACATAGCCTTCGTTATTCCTTTTGATTTGAATTCCTAGTATTACATCAGCTAGACCTAAGTCTTTCATGTCAAAACTGGTATTCAACATTTTTTTGGTTGACATTATAGCATCCCTACTTGTGCTCATAATCAACATGTCATCAACATATAAACATACTATGACGCAAAGGTTTTTCATTTCTTTAATGTACACACATTTGTCACATTCATTTATTTTGAAACCATTTGCTAGCATAGTATGATATAATTTTTCATGCCGTTGTTTTGGAGCTTGTTTAAGTCCATATAATGACTTAACAAGTCTACAAACTTTATTCTCTTGGCCTTTGACTATGAACCCTTCAGGTTGGTCCATATAGATTTCTTCTTCTAACTCTCCATTTAGAAATGTTGTTTTAACATCCATTTGGTGTATTTCCATATTGTATAAAGCAGCTATGGCAATCAACATTCTAATGGAAGTTATTCTCGAAACAGGAGAATAGGTGTCGAAGTAATCTACACCTTCCTTTTGTCTATAACCTTTTGCAACCAATCGTGCCTTGTATTTATCAATAGTACTGTCAGCTTTAAGCTTTCTTTCGAATCTCTATTTATATCCAATTGGTTTGATTCCGGATGGTAGGTCAACCAATTCCCATGTATTATTTTGTAAAATGGATTCAACTTCACTATTGATTGCTTCCATCCATAAAGGCGCTTCAGGTGAAGACATAGCCTCCCTATAAGTCTGAGGTTCATTTTCAGTTAAAAGACTTATAAAATCAGGTCCAAAATTCTTTGGAACCTTAATTCTTTTTCCCCTTCTAGGTTCCAATTCTTGTTCTTGAACCTTTGAAGTGGTTGGTTCTTCTAGACTCTCTTCAGCCGTTCTTTTTCATGATGAACCATTTTGTTTTTCCTTAAAAGGAAATATATGCTCAAAAAATGTAGCATCTGCAGATTCTATGATAGTATTATCACTGATATCTGAAATATGTGATTTAACTACTAAGAATCTATACGCTGCACTATTCTTAGCAAAATCGATGAACACACAATCTACGGTTTTAGGTCCTAATTTAGTCCTTTTTGGTAAAGGAACTTGAACCTTTGCTAAGCAACCCCACACTTTTAAAGTTTTGTAAGTGGGTTTTCTCTTTCTCCAAATCTCATATGGAGACTTATTAGATTTCTTGAAAGGAACTCTATTCAAGATATGATTTGCAGTCAGTAATGCTTCACCCCACAAGTTTTGGGGAAGTCCAGAATCATTCAACATAGAATTAATCATATTCTTGAGAGTTCTATTTTTCCTCTCTGCCACACCATTTTGTTGAGGTGTATATGGCGCAGTGGTCTGATGAATAATTTCATTTGTATTACAAAATTCTGTAAATTCAATGGAATCATATTCTCCACCTCGGTTAGTTCTTAATACTTTTATCTTTATCTCAAGTTGATTTTCAACCTCTGCCTTATATATTTTAAATACATCAAAGGCCTCGCTTTTATTCTTGATCAAAAAGACGTGACAGTACTTACTACAATCATCAATAAATGTGATGTAGTAGTTCTCTCCTCCTCTCGTAGGATTTGATTTGAAGTCACAAAGATCACTATGAATTAAATCTAATAATTCATTTGATCTTTCTTGAACAGACTTAAATGTTTGCCTAGCAAACTTTGATTCAGCACAAACTTCACATTTATGTTTTAAATCAATTTTAAACTTTGGTAACATGTTCAAATGTACCATTTTATGAATTAATCTGCTATTTACATGCCCTAATCTAGCATGCCAAATATCAAATGATTCAATCATATATGCAGAGACAGTCATATACGCAGAAATAATCATTCTATTACCAGTGCCATTAACAATTACAATACTTAATTTGAAGAGACCTTCAGTAAGGTACCCCTTCCCTATGAACATGCCACCCTTGGTCAATACAAATTTGTCAGACTCGAAAACAAGCTTGAACCCTTTCTTATTCAGTAAAGGGCCAGACATAAGATTCTTCCTAATATCAGGAACATAAAGAACATCAAGTAGAGTGATTACTTTTCCAGACGTGAACTTCATCTTCACTGTTCCTTTGCCTTCAACCACAGAGGAGGATGAGTTTCCCATGTAAAGTTTCTCTTCACTATCAGTCGGATGAAACTCAAAAAATAAGTTTTTGTCACTGCATATGTGCCTCGTTGCACCAGGATCGATCCACCATCCTTTGGCATCAGAAACAATATTAGTTTCTGAAACAACTACAGTGAGATCAAAGTCAATATTATCAATTTCCATGTCAGTAACATTTGCTTGGTTGTTCACACCATAATTATAAAAATTCTGATCTTTCTTGTGGAGACAATCTTGAGCCCTGTGACCCTGCTTTCCACAAACCCAACAACTTCCCTTAATTTTCTTGTAATCCTTCCCCTTTGGTGCTAATGGCTTGGCGGTTCTCTTAAGATTTTTCTTGAAATTCTTATTTTGGAATTTCTGAAATTTGGACTTGATTGATTGTCCTACCACCATGTTAGCATTAGCATTAGCATTAGCCATTTCCTTTTTGTCTCCCTTCCTGTGATCTTCCTCAACACGAAGTCGCGGAATTAGATCCTCAATGGACATGTCCCTTCGCTTGTGCTTTAGGTAGACCTTGAAGTCATTCCGCGACGGTGGAAGCTTTTCAATAATGGCTCCAGTCTGAAAATGTTCATTTACGATGCACCCTTAAGCGTGCAATTCATGTATCAGAACATGCGGTTCTTCCACTTGCTTTACCACGAACTTTGAATCCACCATATTGTATTTCAAAAACTTGCCTACCACGAACTTTTTAGCCCCTGCATTTTCAGTTCGGTATTTCTTTTCGAGAAGATCCCAAACATCCTTTGGGGTTTTACATTCATAATAGACATCATACAGTGTATCATCAAGTCTGTTCAAAATGTAATTCCTGCAAAGAAAGTCAGAATTCTTCCATGCTTCAATAGTAAGGAGAGTTTCCCTGGACAAAGGGTTCTCATCAGATTTCGGAACTTCTTCCTTCACTATGTTGGCAAGATTCATAGTTGTCAGCCAGAAAAGCATTTTCTGCTGCCACCTTTTAAAGTCAAGACCCTTGAACTTCTCTGGTCTTTCATCTTTGGGATTGGCAGATGTGGATTTCTCAGTTACAAGAGATGCCATTTCAAACTAGTATGAAAACAACAATTTCGTATAAATCAGTGACTAGTTTTTGTAAAAACAGTGACAAATTATATGCAATCAACTATTGTATGTAAACCAGTGATAACATCAATTTCGTCTTAGATTGTTGGATCAATTATACAATATGCATATCACTGAACTATAATATATCATGCGTGAATTCAATTACAAAGAACTAAATTAAATCATACCAGAGGCTTGCACTAAATAGCAATGTCCTAAGACGAAATTTCCTCCACACTTGTTAAAACAAAAAATCACAACTGTTCACTACTGTTCACAACTGTTCACAACTTTTACGAAACTAAAAGTTATCAAACCAACCTTTCAGTAATTACGAAATTACTTAATTTTAAAAAAATATATATTTAAAAATTTATGTTGTGAATCGGCTAAGTTCTCATATGAGACTAATATTGGATACTATACAAACTCAATATATTTGAACATCCGCTTCATCACTCCCAAACCACCTATTGCTGCCAACAACTTCCAACCCTTTTAACGCAAGCACTATTTCTTGCATATCAAAAGTCTTCTCTCATACTTCATCCTCTATAAGTCGTTAGTTCAGCTCTTCAATTCGAAATGTTGCATTTCATTTTTTTTTCGATTTGTCCACGGGATACAGTTTGGATTTTATGGATCACTAGGGCGCAACTGTTTTGCTTCCATCAAACCACCGCCATGGCCACCCCCTTTGCCATTTTCACTGCCATTAATCTTCAAGATTTCTTCCATCCCTTATTTGGCTTCCTTAAACGATTGTGTTTCAGAGGATGCGGCTACGATGATTACACTTTTGCAAGGGGAAAATCATGGAGATCGAATGGGGAGGGTAACGACACCATATGTGTGTGCTTATCTGCGTTTTCTTGTGCACGATCTTTATGGGTTCTACTTTTGGCCACCCAAATACTCTTGAGATGTGTTTGGCTATATTTCACTTCATGTTGTTGACCCACTTAAGTTTTTCACGCCTGGATACCCATCTAAAGGCCCTCTGTTTGTCTTCAACTTCTGGTTCCAGTATTTGTTGTGTGCGGCAGTGTTCGAGTCTTGTTCTCTCTGCTTTATTCCAACCTTATCGGGCCAAGGGTTCAGCGTCACTTTATGATATTTTGGAGAACCGGCTTGTTTTGCTTGGTATCCCACGACGAATATGGATCCTTGCTCGGTCTCTCTCTATTATGTACGCTCAAGTTCGTCTCATCACGTGACATCATAATTTTAATTGATCCATTCTCTCTTTACCACTTTGAGGACAAGGTAAATTTTTAAAGGGGGAGTAATTGTGACGGCCCCAATTTTCCACAAACTAGGCCCCGCCCGGCCTAAGCCCACGTGAACCTTCGAGCTAGTCTTGCAAGGTCAACGCGAGCTTAGTCAGCCTTCCAATCCATCATTATACGTAAATTCCCAATTTTTGAGTTGAGTTATTAGTGTTCTTCTAGATTTACCAATTTAAGCGGAAGTAACTATACATTAAATAACTCAACCATAATATAGAAAGTTAGGCAACCAAATTATGGAACCCAGTAAATATATCAAAGGAGAGTAAATAAAAAATATACGAAAATCACCTAGCTATGACGCCTTCCCTCTGCTACTCGTCCGCGGCTCTGCACTCAGTCAAACATAAAAATGACGAGCCCATGTAAGTAAATCCAGTATGACATATACACGACATTTCACAATATCTAAATCAACATTTCACGATATCCAAAGCAGTTGAATTCATGCAAATAGAACGAAAGAAATAAAGAACGCATGAATATACAAGACTGTAAACAATCCATTGATGAGTGATGCCAAGTAACAAGGAGTCCTGACCAAAAGTGATTGAGTCGCGGCAAAAGCCCAGCAGACTCGGGTTTAGGACGAGACCCCAGCCTCCCGGCCCTAACCCTTGCGACTATGAGATATCCATAGACCCGGATCTAAGACGTGACCCCTGCCTCCCAGCTCTAGCCGTACGACTATGAACCATCCATGGACCCAGATAAGAGCCCCCAACGTTCACTCAATTGGGAGATATCGACGGACGACCATGAAAGACATCGGATTTAGGACGAGGCCCCTGCCTTCCAGCCCTAACCCTCTCATATCGCAGATAAACAGTAACCATGACTCACTTGCCAATGGACTCACTCAATTGACAACGATTCCAAAGATAGCTATCATCACAAAGCAGTGAACAACAATAAAGCTATCACAAAACAGTAAACAACAACAGCAAATGGAGAGAAATGAAATACTGTATAAATCCCTAACTGGTTTACTTACCTCGAAATTTGTATATCAAAATCAAGACGTCCCGCTCGCATCTCGATTTGCGCACTCGACACCCGACTCCTAAGTCCCTGGTGTCCATTTAGACATTTGAGGGCTAATTTACTAAAATTAGTCAAATCACAAGTCAATTATTTGAAATACACATCACCTCCATCGCGTCGTCGCGATTTCGTCGAAATCGTGCATCCGACCGGATCGACACACGCGCATCACGCGCTGTTGTCGTTCATCGCGTTCATCGCGCACGCGCGTCATTGCGCTGCCGCGGCCCTTCGCGGCTGCTTGCGCGTCGCGCGTCGCCCTCGCGCGTCGCTGCGCGCTGGATCCCCAGTAGCGCGCTGTCGCCGCGCTGAAACCGCACCTCTCGCTGAAAATCGCGCTCGCCGCGCGCTGTCAGCTGCCTCGCTCCGTCCCCAGCCCGTCCACCGCAACTACGACGCTGGTGTTTGCTCGCTGCCTGCAACCGTCGCTGTCGCGTCCCCATCGCGCAGCCGCGCTAGCTTGCGCCGGATCGGAGCGCGCGCCGCCTCCGCGTCATGCCGTTCGCGTTAGCCGCCGCTCGCTTCGTCGCCGACTCCTCCGCGAGCTCCTCCATCGCGCTCTACCGGCCGGTGCTTCCGGCCGCCTCCGCGAGCTCCGGCGCGCTCACTGCTCACCGGATCTTGTCTCTCTCTCTCCTCTCCCTCACGATCTCTCTCTGTTTTTTTTTTCAATCCTTATCTCATCTTTTATCTTATATATATCCATATGTATATATATTTCTCTTTCTCTTTTAATTCCAAATCAAAAGTATCCTCGAGATTCGTATAACATGAATCTCGAGGCAAACTCAACAACAGAGTAGCACGCATCTCGAGGCACTAACCCGCCTCATTTCAAAATCTCAATACTCGTGCATACACGCAACACGAGGCATATCCAACATAAATATTACGCCACTATCTCGGTCCCACGTCGACACGCGACTCGAGGCACATCCCCGTTCGTGTTTTCACTCATTGAATTCCTCGCGTAGTTAGCATTATCATCTCAAATTGGATTCGGACATACATATTTTGACGAGTGGATCCCACAAACGACCCTGACCTGACACGTGGCACAAGTCAAATTTTTCGATCGTTACAGTCTTCCCAACGAATTAGAATTTCGTCCTCGAAATTGAAGCAAGTCTCACAGGACAATTGTGTTTTATGAATAAAGACCCAATGTCATACCCGCCCAAGGCCATACTCGCCCAAGGCCATACCCCCATCTTACTCTGTAGGGCTGGGCTCCTTTGCGACAAGCTGGGCTCCTCCGCGACGAGCTGGGCTCCTCCGAGACCTCCAAGCAAAGAACACACCATCTGTCTCATCCCATCAATATATGCCAGGGCAACATCCTCGCAACATATATTGGAATACAATTGAATACAAATGAACATTTTACTTTCGTGATCCACCGTCACCAACATACGTATATCTACTGTATGGCCGCGAGAAATGTAACTCAGTCTCACTCCTCGAGTGAGTTTCAACCCAACTCGTACCCTCTATCAGGTTTCAATGGATAGTAGTCGGACCTAACGTGGCAGTAGCATGAATTTGTTTCTGGCTGTCCACACACCCATACAGGTACGTTGAAATCCCGCTCCAACTGGAACATATCCATATCCTTGCCCCTGTGCATGACTAGATTGTTGTCCCTGTCTATGCACTCGACTGGATCTCTGACCCTGTCTCTGGCCACTGCTAAGGATCTGACGGTGCTGGTTGTTGTAATGTACTAGCGCAACTTTGCACTAGACCATCTAACACTGGCGCCATATACGCCGCATATGGTGGAAACGCAAAAGAGCCTACGCTCTAAGCTCGATCTCTTCGCCACGACCGTCTTGCTCTCTTTTTCCTCCTATCATCTCCAGACCCTCGCACTGACTAACGATGTCGATAATGCGATTGGAATTCCAGAGTGTGTGCTCCCAAAGCTCTCGCCAGCTATAGCCCTTGCTTAACCCTCCTGTACTGTGCTTGGAGCCGTCGTCACCCAACATAACCAATAAAGTTCAGGAAACCGTGTACGACGTAGTACGCTTGGTCAGTGTCCATCTCAGCCGCACCCCCATCATACCTCATCACGCGCATATACATATCCATGTACTGCAACTAACTCCCTGGTCCTCTGTCAAATGGTCTGAAACTCAGTACTATTCATGTACGGACTATTCCCCATCGACACTTCCGTAGTACGCCACCAGCATCGACCTCGCCGACCAGTGGAGTTGATTATATACTCGGCTGCATTTACTCCGATACGTCCCGTACATCCTATATCTTCAAGGTTAGCACCCCCGTGTAACTTTTACCCATATTACCTTTAAAACTCGCGAGCCTGCCTCGCTTTAACCGACACTCTAACACCTGTATCAGTCGACGCGCTCAGCATCTCATCATGTAAGTACGAGTTCAACTAGCTTACTCGAACGCACTTGTTGTTTGTACAACATGCACTACTTGCACGAGAATTTCCTTTCAGTGCGTTTACTAACGCATCTAAACAAATTTCAGCATGTGAGGATCCTTGAGATATACAATCTCGTAGGATTTATACTTAAGTGGCATTTAACTTTTAGAATGAGTTGCAGACTCTACTTCGACACGTAACTCATTTACAAGTCCCTAAAGGTGGTGGTCGACTTCACCGACCCTGAGATTTTAAATGCTTAGTGTCATTAAAGTGGAGTTACTTGGGCTTCTGATCCAACACTACTACTCCAAGGCTTTCGTCAAAGCTAAGGAGTCGGTACATGATGTAATCGTTATCTCTCAAGTCATCTCAACACTCTACTCCCTTAGAGTCCGCTTTTTTTTTTTTTTTTTTTTTAACTTTACTTTCTCGAATGTTCCTTACATTAATTGTTCCATTCGTTTTATATTATCCAACAACATCAATTTCCTTTATTATCAATTCAACACCATTTAGAGACTCAAACTTCCATTTTAAGTCTCACTACTTATAGGAAATCCTCAATTTCAGTACTAACTGAACAACTTGAAATGAATTTAATGAACTCTTTTGAGTCCTAAATAAGATCAAAATTCCTCTAAATGGCTTGAAAATCAATTCACAAGTTTGTTTGAGTCCTACATGGCATGTTAAGTTTCAATTTGAAACCATACCATTTGTAATACCAAAGTTCTCATTTTACTCAAAAGGAATTGTTTCGTTTTCCGTTGGCTTCACCAAACCAACCATGCTATTTATCTCAATTTATCAATTGAACTAACTAAATTCTTAAGCCACTATCCGCGAGGCTGAATTGAATTTAAACAACTCCCGCATTTCCAAGGCACGAGTACTTATCCAAAAAAGAAATCATGCAGCTCCACTATTCCCAAATACGCCACAATCACCAACATTATCACATTTGATCCGTGCATGAAGACAATGCAATACAACCTCATATCCAGAAAAATGTTGCCCATGAGGTAGCTTCAAAGTAAAGAAGGCAATTGGTTTCACGCAATTTTCACATAAATTAAGTTACTCATCGTGTCTCATGTGATACACGAGAGTAAATACGATTATATCGTATATCTATCGATAGTTTCCCTAACTCTCCTGACTTCCCAACGAAGACTAAGGTCAGGATCATAGGGTTCCACTCTAAGTTCAACCGTTCCTAACTTCCGCTGATTTTGTGTCTTATTTTGCCCATTAAACTTTCCCCTAGGTTTGCCTGAACCTAGGCTCTGATACCAACTGTGACGGCCCTAATTTTCCACAAACTGGGCCCTGCGTGGCCTAAGCCCACGTGGACCTCCGAGCCAGTCTCGCAAGATCAACGCGAGCTTAGTCAGCCTACCAATCCATCGTTATACGTAAATTCTCAATTTTTGAGTTGAGTTATTAGTATTTTTCGAGATTTACCAATTTATGCGGAAGCAACTATACATTAAATAACTCAACTATAATATAGAAAGTTAGGCAACCTATTTGTGGAACCCAGTAAATATCATCAAAGGAGAGTAAATACAAAATATACAAAAATCACCTAGCTATGACGCCTTCCCTTTGCTACTCATCTGCGGCTCTGCACTCATTCAAACATAAGAATGACGAGCCCAGGTAAGTAAATCCAGTATGACATATACACAACATTTCACAATATCCAAAGCAACATTTCACGATATCCAAAGCAATCGAATTCATGCAAATAGAACGAAAGGAATAAAGAACGCATGAATATACAAGACCGTAAACAATCCATTGATGAGTGATGCCAAGTAACAAGGAGTCCTGACCAAAAGTGATTGAGTCGCGGCAAAAGCCCAGCAGACTCGGGTTTAGGACGAGACCCCAGCCTCCCAACCCTAACCCTTGCGACTATGAGACATCCATAGACCCGGATCTAGGACGAGACCCCTGCCTCCCAGCCCTAGCCCGTACGACTATGAACCATCCATGGACCCAGATAAGAGCCCCTAACGTGCACTCAATTGGGAGATATCGACGGACGACTATGAAAGACATCGGATTTAGGACGAGGCCCCTGCCTTCCAGCCTTAACCCTCTCATATCGCAGATAAACAGTAACCATGACTCACTTGCCAATGGACTCACTCAATCGACAACAATTCCAAAGATAGCTATCATCACAAAAGCAGTGAACAACAATAAAGCTATCACAAAACAGTAAACAACAACAGCAAATGGAGAGAAATGAAATACCGTATAAATCCCTAACTGGTTTACTTACCTCAAAATTCGTAAATCAAAACCACGACGTCCCGCTCGCGTCTCGATTTGCGCCCAACTCCTAAGTCCCTGGTGTCCATTTAGACATTTGAGGGCTAATTTACTAAAATCAGTCAAATCATAAGTCAATTATTTGAAATACACATCACCTCCATCGCGTCGTCGTAATTTCGTCGAAATCTCGCATCCGACCGGTCAACACAGCGCAACCGCGTCGTCGTTCATCGCGTCGCAACCGCCGCTTTCGTTGCCGCGCAGCCTTCGCCGGTGCGCGCGCGCTTGCCGGTCGTCGCCATCGTCCCTCGCCGGCGTCGCGCTGCTGGATCCCTCGTAGCCGCGTTGTCGCTACCGAAACCCCGCCTCCGCCGAAAATGCGCCGCCGTCGCGATCGCCGCTGCCGTCCTGCCCGTCGTCGTCGTCTTGTGTCTTGCTGCGCGCTGCCGACCGCCACAGGTCGTCGTCCCTACCACGCAGCCGCTCTAGATCTGGAGCCACCGCTGCCTCCGCGTCGTGCCATCCGCCCCATGCCGCTTCGCGCTCGCCGACTCCTCCGCGAGCTCCGCCACCGCGCGCTTCTGTCGCCGGCCGGGTGCGGCCGGCCGCTCTCGCGAGCTCCGACGCTCTCACTACTCGTCGGATCTTCTCTCTCTCTCCTCTTCCTCACGATCTCTCTCTCTGTTTTTTTTTTCAATCCTTATCTCATCTTTTATCTTATATATATCCATATATATATATATATATATATATATATATCTTTTAATTCCAAATCAAAAATATCCTCGAGATTCGTGCAACGTGAATCTCGAGGTAAACTCAATAACCGAGTAGCGCGCATCTCGAGGCACCAACCCGCCTCATTTCAAAATCCCAATACTCGCGCATACACGCAACACGAGGTATATCCAACACAAATATTACGCCACTATCTCGGTCGCACATCGGCACGTGACTCGAGGCGCGTCCCCGTTCGTGTTTCGACTCACAAAATTCCTCGCATAGTTAGCATTATCATCTCAAATTGGATTCGGACATACGTATTTCGACGAGTGGATCCCACAAACGACCCTGACCTGACAAGTGGCACAAGTCAAATATTTCGGGTCGTTACAGTAATGATAGAGGCTAGGGCAACCACCACGATACTATTGGTGTAACCCAAGTTAGTTACAAGGGTAGTTAAGAAAATTTGTAGTTATAGTATAAATAGAGCTTGTAAGGGAGAGAAAGACATCGGTTCATTTTGAGTGTATTTTGAGAACTTTTAGGAGTTGGGATTGAGAGAGTTTTAAGACTCTTCTCTGGGGGTTACATTTGTGTTCTTATTCTTGCAATCGTGTTGAATTTTCAAATTAATAGATCAATATGGGTGTTCTATCACATCACCAAAAGCAAAAATGAAAGATGAGGCTCCTATATTATTTTCTTGGTTCACGAAAAATGCAAACAAAATCAATATAGTAATTTTTAATACCCATACTTGGGCATTACAAAGATATCTTCATAGTAGATTAGCTTCAATGCTTGTGGTCCATCTTGAGGCTGAGCAACAACAATAGCAGAACTACTTGATGATCCTCCAAGTATTTGAGTTGGTACTTCTAGGTTTGTAGGAGTTTCATAATGCATGTTCTCTTTAGTGAATCTTCTTCCAAAGAAAAATGTTACCAAGAAAGAATAGGAAAGAGATATTGGCAAAGCTTTTATTGGTGCTAATCATGGCTCCTCATGATCTCTACGAAAGCTACTACAATTCTGACTTGAAGTTATATGTCAGGTGAGTCTTCACTTCATATAAAATTGAATATTTGATGAATTTCTGCAAGTATCTAAATATTAATGTTAACTTCAGAATAGTATTGATCTAATAAAACTTTGTTTGTGAGGTTATTAAATGGCAAATTTTATTGCATATGGAAGGTTGTGCTTGGCCAAGTCATATTTGTTAAAGAGGTTTAAATCGAATGCACAACGAAACAAAAATGGTCAGAGCACTTTTACATACATGACCTTATTGTTGGGTATGTTGTTTACCAATTTTGAAACTTCATTCCTATAAGTTCTCTTTTAATTAAATCTTCGGTGATTGTGAGCTCCTACAAATCTTATACGAATCCAACTACCACTGTAACGTTGCTCAATACCCACATCTTGCAATACAACTTACTTTAATAATAAAAAACGTTGTACATCTTATACTTAAAAATTCTCTATTGGCATTGTCTCAAGTAGTTGGTGAACATTAACTAAATATAAACCAAATGCATCAACGAAACCGTTATTCAGTTGCAGCAAGCTAATGATCTCATAAGACATTGGACAACCATCTCATTTAAAGGACAAAAACCCATCCAAATAAAAGGCAATTTAAATAAATAAGAAGACTAATTATCAAAAAATTAAAGCATGAACCTTCACGAACAAGCAATTAGTAGTCACAACACTCAAATGGCTTGTACCTGGGATGCACAGTGATGCCCATTTTTATAGCTTCTAGGACCTTTAGATTCTCTTTGCAACATAAAAAGAGTTGTAATCATGTCCATTAGTTCAGTAACTGTGATGACCCCAACTCCAAACAAGGCACCGCCTAGCCTAATCTCATAATCAAGCCTTAATCATAATCACATAAGACTTAATTAAGCATTAGTCAGCCTTTCGTCCCTGCATTCCTCAAAACACATGTTCAGTTATTAATATTAGATTTCAAAGTTAATTACGTATTTTAAAGATTATGCCGAAGCTTTTACTATCCAAAATCCTAAGGGTGGGAAACCAGAAAAATACAACATCACAGGCATGTATATATGGAACTATTCACTCAACCCAATGTACAACCCAAAACGTACAGTAAAGACATAAACAGTAATAATACAACAAAAGTCGAGTCATACAAAATGAGATAAGAGATTCGCCGAAATACTCAAAGAAAGTCGCCGATTTTCTCCTTCCTCGGCCTGCTATTGCTCGACGGACCTACACCCACCGTCATAAACTAGATAGTGACTATAGTAATATTTAAGTAATAAATGGAGAATTATATGCCACATTTCTAAAATAAAGAATGGCATTTAAAAGGATAAAGTAGCGAAATAATTGTTGAATCAAGTAACACAAGTAATACCACAGTGAAAGATGTATAAATAGACACAGGCTAAGTCGAGATGATCTACGTCCGGTCGGCGGTGAGAACAATCATCTAACATTTTCTACTACTATATGGAGTTGCGCTTAACAAGTTCCACACCAAAAGCGGAGTTGTGCTCAATGCATACAAATCATCTATATCATTCTTGTCGATCACCCCGAGTCCCATAACTCGTGTGTCGCGCAAGTGTAGTGGTGAGTATCGGAACCCCAGTAGACCCATGTTCCCGTGATCCACGCTTCTCTCATGTAATGGACACTAGATAATCCCTGCTTTAGTTTTCAAATATCAAATAATTCCAAATCTTTAGGATTCCAAAACTAGATAGGATACAAAGCTCAAAGAAATAGATTACAAGTCTAATCAAATTCAAATTATCCCAATAGCATGCTTTTCATCAATTATTTATCAAAAATGACATCAAGAGTAGAAATTGAAATCAACGAAACATTTCACAAGGCATCATGTCACAATATTCAATCATGAATAGACACAAGAATAATATGATGTGAGATTACAAGTAGTAATGTCTACAAACAGACCATAAACCAATAAGAGTGAATGAAATGAAATATAGAATTCTCACAGCTTTACTTACAATTCACATGTTTGTCCTAGCCTATCCAATCCCTCGACAATCCGAAATGCATTCCCAAACTCTCGAGAACTCCCCTTAGTTCTCTAAAGTTGTTTGATTGGTTTTAGAGTGAGTTTAGACCCATTTATAGTGTTTAAACCATGTTTGGACTTTGATGATTTTTGTACTAATAGAGGCAAATTAGCGCGCAATATTACACCTCTAGCGCGCTATATGCAGCATAACCCAGAATTATGCACTTCGAATTCTAGATTTTTGCCACATATATGACATGTTTTCTCCTTAGGGACCCTCATACACATTATAAGAGGTCCCTAACACCATACCCAACACACAACAGCAACAACAACAAATTTTATGAAATCACAAATTTATGGTGTTGAGAAGTTACCTAACTAGAAGACCTCCTTCTTCTTCACCAAAGCTTCACTGATGTACACACATACCTCATCTTCAAGCACTCCAGAAATCTCTCTTTTTTCTCCTTCCTCCCTCTCCTACCGATTTTAATGGGGATGAAATGAGAAAATGTTGACTTAAATAGTTATTTGACTTATTAAATATATTTGAACCTTAGCTATTGATTCATGTGTGCACACGTATCTCAAGGCTCATCTTAAAGACCACATTGTCTCACTTGTCCCTCAAGTCACCATTGAGTGACTCAACAAGTTGACACCTTGTCTCTTGATGAGTTAATGGGTGTCTCGATGCACATCCAATGTCTATTGTTTTATTTCTCAACTTTAGGCACATTAATGTTTATTTTGAATGCGACTACATTAACCACTTATAAAACCAACAACAATTCACATTTAACTCAAATAAATTAAGCTTACCCCGTAAGCCGCTACCTCGGTCCCCATGTCGACACGAGACTCGAGGTACGTCCTCACTCATCTCGATACCTATACACATGTATAAAATTGACTTAATAGTTTACGTATACAATACACTAGGCATACATCACAACAAATATAAAATATACCTTGGCCCTTGCCACGGTAAATGGACATATCACTGTGTGGGTCCTATAGTACGGGTCATTGATCATGTTTAAGGAACTAAACTTGGTTAGAGATTTTCTCTAAAAGGAAGAAGTGGCACATTGGTTGATTTATAATCGTACTAAATCAATTAGAGATGCAACAACAACCACAAATAAAATAAAGGGCAGAAGTTACAAGTTTGTTCTATACATGAGTTGTACATGAAATCCTTATTCAAGAAGTGTTAACCGAATCAGAGCCTATATAGGGGAAAAAATTGGATAAGTTAATATGCATGTAGGGCTTAAACTGGAATGCCACAGAAATGACACAATAATATGGAAATCCTTAAACATATCAAATTGAATAATAGCAATTTAGACTTGACCTACTTGAATTCATCGGAAGTAGCTAATTGTGACACTGCAGCTCATAGCTGGGGCAATTTCTTTCCAAAAACCTTTCAATCCCTTATTTGAATAAATTGCCTATAGGGATTTTGATAAACGTAATAGAGTAACTAGACCATGACTAACTTTAAGAGATTAAGAAGAATGAGAGCTTTAAGAGAACGCCAACATCAGAGATAGAGAGCACATTAATTCACAATGTCACACTTGATGAGAAATAGCATCGTTGTTGACTAAATAGAAGTTAGAATCATTTTGAAAATCAAAAGATAGATGAGGCGTAGGAATTAGAGATTTTTTCGAACCCCAATCGAAGCCTTCAATCCTCCAATTTCAAAGTTAGGTCATGCGAGTAAGCAAGCGGGCGAAGAAGAAAAGAAAGAGAATTAATAAAATAAGAAGGGAAAACAAAAACTTTCATTATGACTCAACAAAACAAGATTCGTTCTTTTTATATATATATATATATATATATATATATGAGTGGTGCTAGGATAAGACTCGAAATGACAATTCCATTGACACTACTGATGTGGCAACATAGGTGGCAATCCACATGAGCATGTGTCAAAGTTAATGTTAAAGTAAAGGTATGACATATGGGTGATTCCAATGCATTAAATAAAGGTTACTTCATTTCTTTTCAAGACAGAAATGAATGTAATGTCATAATTACCCCTCTCTTTTTTGACTTTTGTTACTTGAGTATCTTATCTCTTCTTCCATTTTCATTTGAACACAATAAAGAAAGAAAAAGAGGGAGGGAGAGATCGAGGGAGAGGTCGAGAAGACGATATGTTCTTGATCTAGCAGTTTGTAAGAGTCATCATTGACAAGGCAAGTTTATTGTACTAGTAATCAACAATGCCCTATTTCAGGCGGCATGTTCAGAGTTTTGTGTTTCGAAATTTAGAAAATTTAAGGTTTTTTTCCATGTAGGGTGATGGCAGTGAAGGTATGTTGTTTCTGTAGAGAACGAACACACAATGTTGTTCAGTGCCTAGAGAAGAAGACCTGTTTTAGGTGCTTTGGCGAGCTGATACTAAGGAGGGTCCAGAAAGATTCACCTAACAAGGGTCGATTATTCTATCAGTGCCCAACGACCAGCTGCAAGACTTTCTTCTGGACAGGCAAGCGATTATCGTTGGATGGTTATAATTGCGGAGGTAGCTGCGACAAAGACGAAGAGTTCTCCAGTTTTAGAGCTATTGACGATGCAACCTTGAATCAGATGACCCAGATGTTTGAAAGAATTATTGCAGTGGTCAATGGCAATGATGGCATTCAGGAGGTGGAGGTGAAAGTTCAAGATTGTTCTGTCAAGTTCATGAAGTAGGAGATTGCATTGTTCTCAGTAGTAGTAGTCGGTGACACTCAATTTTCACTACAAGAAAAAAAGTAAACAGCAACAAACTAATTTGTTGTTGAATTGGTACGGATTTGTTGCTAAGGGGCTCAACAACAAATCAGCAACGGATCAGAGGTGTTGCTAAACTCTTTGTCGCAGATTGAAGTTAGCAACAGATTTCGGTTCTGTTGCTGAATAACAACAGAAAAAAATTTGTTGCAGATTGAAAAAGGAGGTTCTGTTGCAAATCTGTTGCAAATCAGCGACAGACATTGTCTGTTGCTGATTTGGAATGGTAATTTTTTTTATAAAATTACAATTCACTGTAAATAGTAAATGGAATTCCTCATGCGGCAGTAAAAAAAAAAAAAAAAAAAAAAAAAAAATTTCCTGCTGCAATTAAAACTAAAATTGAAAAATTATTTGTATACTATCAAAACCGACAAAAAAATATTTAAAAATTGTGGAGATTAACATTTCATAATTAACTAGTAGTATACTATATATACTACTAGATGAACATTATCCAACAAAATACAAAATACTACATAAATTAAGATGGTAACACAAATTAATTTACATATATATATATATATATATATATATATATATATATATATATATATATATATATATATATATATATATATATATATCTACAATATAAATCTCACACCCTTACCCAATTGTGTCACCGATACAAGATAGACAGTATACAATTTATGGAGCTAGGAGTACGTGTCCCATCCAAATCATGAAAATGAAAAGGAATAACTTGAATAATATTCGAAATGCAATCAAAATATTCAAACACAAATGAAAAAATCCTAAAATTAAGCCTTGCTAATCGACCTCATACATAAAAGATCATTCACAGTGACACACACAAAAATTTTCAACTGAAAAGGGAATGAAAGAATTTTCATACATGACATTTCATGCATTTTTTTTCAATTTCTTTCCTCTTGTACATTCATTCATATATATAAAAAGTTAAAAACATAAAAGAAGACACCATGTAGCCCGCAAATGAACCATTGTAAACTATATAAACTATATAAACTTCAATATCTTCATCCATCACAAAAAGCAAGATGGAGAGTACAGTTAGTAAGATTCCAACGTAGTACACCAAACATTTATAAGAAAATAAACAGATACCAATAAACATGTCAAATAATCATGCGGAAACTAAACAGGCAACCATTGCTAAGATCATGCAAATCACAATTTAAAATTAGGTGAAATACACCTCACCTCAATCGCGTCGTCGACATTCGTCGATTCACGCCTCCGATCGGTCCGACAACGCCATCATGTCATTCACCGTGCCGTTGCCCCTGCCGAGTCCACGTCGCTGCCGCTCGACGCTGCGCCGTCTGCTGCTGCTCTTGCGTACCTTGCGTCGCGCCATGACCTGGCGCCAGCTGGCGGTGCCCGCCGCCGCTCGCGCAGCTTCGGCTGCTCCTCGCTGCGCCTCCGCCGCCGCGCTGCTCCGCCAGCTTCCGCGCTGCCCCCCGCGCCGCGCTCCTCGTGCATCACCGCTCTCGCCGGCCATCGCTGGATTTCGTCGTTGCCGCACCGCTGCGTTCGCCACCTCGCGAGCCGCTGCTGCCCGTTTCTTTGCGCGTCGTCGTGCCGCACGCTCCGTCGCAGCCACCACTACCACGACCCTCGCCGCTACGTCGCGCCTCGCCACCGCTGCGATCAACCTCTCGCGTGCGCTGCGTGTCGCCACCGCCGCCCAGCCGCCCCGCTGCCTCCGTCGTCGCGAGTCGCTCGCCGTCGTCGTCGTCCCTCCCTTTCTTCCCGATCTCTCACTCTCTCCCTCCATTTCCCTCTTCTCTCTCGGATCTTTTTTTTTTCTCTCTCGGTTTTTTCTCTCTCTATCTCTTACTTTTCTTTTCTTTTCTCTCTCTTCTTATATATATCTTAATATATATATACATATATATACATTTCTTTTTTTGATTTCAAAATTAAAAGTGTCCTTGAGATTCGTGTAACACGATACCCGAGGCAAACTCAATAATTTCACCTCTTTGTCCACCGCCTCTATGCTTGACCAAAATTGTCTTGAGTCTCGCTAATTTGCGTATTTCGAGACACATCCAAAAACATTTATTTTTATACTTTCCTTAAAAAATATCCGAGCAACGCGCATCTCGAGGCACTAACCCGCCTCATTTCCAAAATTTCGATACTCGCGCTGCCAACAGCCTTGAGCGCGGCGAAGAACAGCTGGCGGCAGATCTAGCTCGCGGTCGCGCTACCGGCGGCCTTGAGCGTGGCGACGGTGCGGTGACGGCTCACGGACTGATTGGCGACGGTGCTGGCGGCGATGACGACGGCGACGGTGGTGGCGACGGGTCTCCGATGACGGTGCGGCGGGAAATGGTTTTGTGGGGAGTAGTGACGATGGAAATGAGTTTGAAGGGAGGATGTGACGGCCCCAATTTCCAACGCAAACCGGGCACTGCCACGTCGCCAGACACGTCACCAAGCATGCCACGTCACCGCACACTTAATTTTGACTGCCTGCGACATACACCTTTATACATACCTTATTTGCTTTAACTTAGTATTTATGAAATTTTTATGGATACTCTCATAAAATTGACTAAGTTAAGTTATTAACAATTTATTAAATTATTAAATATCAAGCGAAAGCCTTTTAAAAACATGTAAACGTCGTATGAAAGAAAGTTTGCATTTGTATAATTAACCCTATAGTGTGGAATCCCGGTAACAGATACCACGTATATCGAGAGCAACAAGGGTACTAAAAATGAGCATATACATGTATCAGGTATGCAAGTCTCTCCCAAAATAGCATAAAGTAGTTAATAGATACATACAACTACCTACGCAAAAAGTGGTGGCCTCTTCCTACTTAAGCGTAGTCGCCTAAGACTCCTTGCCTCGGCTCGTCGCAAGATCTGCGATTTGTCACAAAAACAATGACAAATCCCAGGTGAGTAAATCCCAGAGAACGTTAGCTAATATTCACGAATTCCAATGAAACGACTACAATTCACGCAATTTAATAAAGGACAACAATAAGGAAATTCGCATGAAAATAAGTCATTTAGAAGTCAAATTTGGACACGAGTGTAGCGTGACAGAGAACCCTGGTCGACATCCGGGAATCTTCGTAGCTAAACCGAGAGGAACCATTAACGACAACCTCGTCAAACATCTCACGGTCGAACGAGAGGAACCATTGAACGGAAGACCCCGTCCAAACATCTCTCGAGAGGAACCATTGACGTAGACTTAAGACTACGTCAAACATCTCTCAATCTACGGGTTTTCGCGAGAATAGTCACCGCGTAGCCCTACCATGGCCAATTACTCGAACAGAGCGGGGTAGCTAGCCCCGGGGTGTGAGTCCGTGCCATGCCGACCCCGTCGACAAACACACATACACACGTGGGAGTGGATGAACAATAATTGAACAACGATAAATAGCGCAATGGAATAATTTAGGATGCACAATAAAGCAAATGCAATAAAAGAATTTTAACTAATTTTCTCGTGGGATCACTTACCTCCAACGAATCGCAAAACGCCTTTGAAATGTCCCGCACTCGCCTCGAGATACGTACCGACACCCGACTAGAGTCTCCTAAATTCCTGGTGCCAATTAAAACATTTTTAATATTTTTCTTGATTTTTCCATAATTTTCCCATAATTTTCCACCTATTTTTCTTATTTTTCTGTAATTTACTTAATTTAAAACTGTTTTTAAATCAAAAATGTATATAATATTATTTTAATATAGGGGTGGGCCCCTGGACCGGGTTTGACCCGGTCCAACCGGGTCGACCAGACCCGGTCCAACCGGGTCGGCCCGACCCGGTTCGGGTCCACCCGGGTCGGGTCCACCCGGGTCGGGTCCGGTTGGGCCCGGACCGGCCCAACCGCTCTCCCCACCCCATCTTCTTCACAGCGCCTCTGCTGTTTCCTCTTTTTTTTTATATATATATAAATCCAACAACAATTTTAACAACAACAACACCACCAACCTTGATCAATGGAGGTCGTCGCCGCGCTCGTCGTCCGTCGCTCACTGCCTCCGCGACGCACCGCTGCCGGCCAGCTCCGCCGTCCGCGCCTCACCACCTCTGCGCGTCGCACGTCGCCGGCTTGCCATGCCTGCGCCACCGCCGGACCTCACTGCTGCCTGGACCGCGCCTCGTCGGCGTCACCGCTGTTGCGCGTCACTGCCGCAAGTCGCCACCGCGCGTCGGCTCGCTGCTGCCTCGCCCGCCGGCGCCGCTGCAGATCCGCACTGCCGCCTCGTCGCGCTGCCTTCGTTCGCGACCTCCGCTGTTGGGATGCGTCCGGCTCGCCTTGCCGGAGCCGTCACCGCCGTCCCCCTTCTATTGTTATCTCTCTTCCAGTTGCTCTCTCTCTATCTCTCTTCTTTTTCTTTTCTTCTCTCTCGTCCGTTTTAAACAAAAACAACAATTTTTTTTTTTTATTATTATTATTATTTGGAGAAAAAGACGAAATAGCATAATGAAGGATGAGTTGATTTGATGTTTGATGTGATGTGTGATTGATGTGACAACTCAATCACATAGTACCCCGTATACCCGCGTTACGCGCACTCCTCGATGTCGCAAACTCTCCTCACTACACGCACACAACGCGACCAAACGAAATTCTCAATTAACGGGGCGCGAACTATTAAAAATGGTAAAATAATTAAACATTCGCCACACAAAAATAACATATTTCCCGATTAGGCGTGTCACGGACTTTCCCACGACGTCCACGTGAGTCTGAGCTTATGATATTAATCTGTGATTAGCCGATTAATCGGGATTAATTAAAGCGGGCCGTTACAGAGGAGGAGGAGAGAAAATGGTTTGTTAAAATCATTTAGAAATTAGTGACAAATCAGCAACAGATTAGTATGTTGCTGAGTTTTTGTTGCTAGTTTGTTGCTGATCAGCAACATATCAAAATATGTTGTTGATTATCCAGCGTGGACAGCCTACGTGGCATTTGTTGCTATTTTGTTCTTGTTCACAAAGAACAGATCAAAATCATTCTTGATCACTTACGTGGACATCGGTAGCGATCTATTCTTGATTTGTCGCTATTCAACGACAAATCAGCAACAAACTATATGTATATAATGCATTTGACTTGCATATATACTGCATTTGACTTTCATTTGCATTAAGAAAAAAAAACAAACTTAATTAGAGGGAAATTAGCTTCATTTGAAAATTAATTGATTGGAGAAGAAATAATTATATATGCACATAAACCCTTGAAAATTCACGATTTAATCAAAATCATGAGTTTTCAACTTTATTTAAGGGAAACACATTGTTTCCCGCTTTGCACATTATTTTTGTTCTTTCTTTATAAGCTTGAAAGTAATTAGTTAAAATAAACATAACAACTTTTCATTAAACCTTACCCAAGCCTCAATATAGTTGCCTAAGGAAGATTGTTCATCATCATTAAACCAAATTTATGAAAAAGCCTAAATTACCAATTATTTATTTAAATGGTTCAAATCAATTAGAAAGAAAATATTTAAGGCAAGTATATGACTAGCACAAGGGAAATTAAGTTACGATTGCAATTCTCACCATGAATTGAGTTGCCAAAAAAAATTACTTTTGCCCTTTTCGTCACAAATACATCAATGTAGTTTGTAAATGTTGACTAAAATAAAATTTACATTTAATCTTCTTCATAGTTTTATTAACTACCCACATACGTTTAAGTTTTCATGTATAATCGAGATATATCTTTTAATTAAAAATGGGGTTTTCCTAAACTACCTTCAAAGTAATTTTTTTTTTGTTGCTCTAGCCTATGACAAAATTGAAAGTAGGGGCACATTAGGAAATTAAGCAATTTTGCCATTAATATTGAATAGATAGATAGATATATAGATATAGTATACACATAGATATAGATATTGAAAAATATAAATTTTGGGTTCAAAAATTTTTAAACGTGGTTTTTATTTTTTTTATGTAAAGGTGTTGTTTTCAAGTAAAAATAGAATCCTTGATTTTTGGAAACCGCCTATTTATCAATGGTTCTGCACTTAATGGAAACTATTAATTAATCAATTCGCAAGTTTTTTCTAAGTGCAATTTACAACAAAAAACACCAATATAAAAGGAACTTTCGTTAAAATACTACATTACCTTAAAATTAAACAATTTGGATTGGTTACTTAATTAAGAGCATTATTGGATTTTTTTTCCAAATAGGAGAGCCCCTAGTTTGAAAATATCATTTAAAAATTAGTGACATATCTGCTAATGTTTTTGCTGCTAATTTGTCGCTAATCATGACAGATCGACAGAATGATTATTATTTGCTGCAACAATCTTCTTTGATTTGTCATTGATCATGACAGATCAGCAACAAACTATGTATGTCGCTGATCTGTATCAGATCTGTCACAGATTTAGCTAAAGATCAGCGATAAACTAGGTTCTATAGCTGATCTGTCGCAGATCTGTCACAAAATGAGCAGAAAATTAATGGCGGGAGAAATTAGTGACAAATCAGTGACAAAATTCAATTTGTCACAATTTTTGTCACTAATTTGTCACTGATTTGTTGCTTTTTGGTCAACCGAGTCAAATGCTCTATCTGATGCAAAATTGTTGCTGATTTGTTATTTTTTAGCAACAAATTCAATCTGTTGCAATGTTTTGTTGCTATTCCACATTTTTCTTGTAGTGTTTTAAAGCCCACTCTTTTGCTGGTAACTTGTGTTTTGGTTAACATTTAGGCTATGTAGAGTGATGATAATCATTTTTATCTCCGTTATTTAACTCTTTAATGGGCTTTTAGCAACCTATATAGTTTTGAGCAAACTAGACGATAAGAAACTTGTTCGTATTTCATTGATTTGGTTCGTAATTTGTCAATTTGAGCCGATTTAACCACCACCGCAAGGGTAGTAGAATGAGACTCACTTTCGAGTGAAAGTGGCCGACGGTAGAGATAGAATTCGCGAGGTGGAGGTGAAAATGCATGATTTAACCATTAAGTTCATGAAGTAGGAGTTTCTTTTGTTCTGAGTGTTAGAACGAGCAATCTAATTTGATCATAAATCTGAACATGGCACTGTTATCACAAGCAACTAAACATGCTGATTTAACAATTAAGAAAATTAATAAACAAAGTGTATCAGAGGCTTGAAGTATAATGACCTAAGACAGAAAATTTCTTCCAACTCGGTGCTGAATTCAACTAGGAGTTCTGTCTCCAGGATACAACTGGTTTTCTCTTTGATCAAAGCACCAATCAAAGAACCTTCAAAGCTGCAAAATCGTCTCTCTCTCTCAAAAACACAAATCACAAATTTTTTTTTCAAAAAAATGTTTTTTCTATGTCCATGGACTCTTCTATTATAGAGAATTATCTAACTATCCAATTAGTGGACAATTTTTTCAATAACTATCTAATTAGTGGTCTTAATTAGTGTGTCACTAATTGATAGTTAATTAACTCCTAATTCGAACTTAGCAACTGTTGGTGCTCTTTTGTTTTATTCAAAAACGAAAATAAAAACGAAAAAACAAAAACTATGTTTATGAATGGGTCTTGAACAAATCAAAGCCTCAAAGTCCTTAAGGCCATTGTTAAATATTATTGAAATAGGGTGATTACTTAGTGAAACCCCATGGTCCACTCACTTCAACTCACTCCTCACTTAAATAATAGTGAAGTGTGATATGACCATATATTAAGTGAGAAATCAAACTTTTCTCTCCTAGTGGAACTAAAAGTTTAGTTAATTTGCAATACAAAATTTTAACTTCAAAGTTCAACACGAGTAGGTAGGTAACGAGTTTGCTTTGGTCTAAATAGGTTCAAGTACTAGTAATAATGGAGACTTGGTCTTAATAGATACATTATTTTCGAATTTTGAGCCTACTTAACTTCTACTGTAGGAGTGATGAAGACGCCTTTGTAGCCATTGGAATATGATGTAGTGGGCGTTAGTGCATTAAGTAGCTGACTTCGGGAAGCACTTCCACCCATAGGATGTCATCACGTGGTTAGGAGGGAATTATTTGAGGGCCGCTAAGGGCACCCCACCATTTAATGAAGGCACCCAGTTAATGTGGGCACAAACCGATTTACCTGGGGCACCCAAAAATTAGACCCTTAATACCTAAACTACCCCTCGTGGAAATCCATATGCACCCCACCACCCCCAGCACCATCTTCACCGCCTGGACTCCAAGAACCCGTTTTGTGTGAACCGTCCAGTGGGAGGAATCTCCGAAATCGTGTCTCCCGTGTCTCGCCTTGTGTTTCTCCTTCGTTTTACGTTTATTTTGCAGTTCGTAGGGTCGTGGTGTGAGCCGATTTCGTCTCGAAGTTAGGGTCCGCTGAACATCTTCGAACACACAGTATTTGCGCGAAATCGATCGTTTGAAGGTACGTTTTTAGTGTAATTAAGTTACATTTGGTAGAGTAGTTGTGATTTATAGTGGTGGTTTGTTCATTAGTGTAAGAACTGGGAATTCGCGGTTCTCGGCCACACAGGCAAGAGAATGTGCTTACTCTGTCGGACAAGCATGACCGAGAGAGAAGCTATATTTTGGGGAAGTCGAACTCTCGGCTGCAAAGGCCGACAAATATCACAGAGTCTCGGCTACGCAAGGCCGAGAGGACTCTAGGTCTCTCGGCCGAGACGTGACGAGAGATAGAATTACTGCTAGGTAATGTGGTGGCGGTGGTGTACAACCGAGAATTTGGTCATACTCTAGGTTGTACCATGGCGTGAGTGTTAGAGTAGGCTCGATCGTGATTGGCCGAGAGCAAGGCGAATTGAAATGGTCAACACATCTCGGTGGCGCACAACCGAGACCGTTCCATTGGACTCGGTTGTACACTGTCGATGTAGGGGAGGAATTGTCGGTCATGGGTGACCGACAATATGTGTTGTTTCACAAACCTGCTTGACCGAGACATAAGAAATGGATGATTTGGACATTTTTGTTTTGTAAATTAAATTTGGGATATGTTCCATGCGCTTATATGTTGTAATTTATTCAGGTATGGCTCGTCCGAAGCTACCGGTGACTAGGGAAGAGGCTGGAGCTGAGGTCCCGAGGCCTAACCGGGGGCGAGGTGGCCGGAGACCCCAGACAACATCGTAACGGAAAGAGAAAGAGAAGGAGAATGACGATGTTAAGGGCAAGGCGAAAGTAGATGGCACTCGTGGAAGGTTACATTTGCACGATGAGGGTTCGACCCTCAATGCCGGGCGACCTGAGGATGCTGTTGTTGCCGGAGGAGAAGAGGAGGGGCATGCATCGGAGTCCAGTAGCAGTGACTCTTCAGATGCGGGGAACATGATAGAAACAGATCGTAATGTGGGGGGGAGCAGTAGAGGTGGAGCTGGCCATGATGAAGGAGAGCCAGAAGTGGGTGTTAAAGCGCGTGCTCCATTCCCCGGTGGTCCTATAGACGGGGCGTTGCTGAAGAGCTTCAAGGATCATGTGGCTTTATCGATTTGGAGGAATGAGGTAATTTCAATTTCATTGAAATGATTAACTTAACACTCATGGTCTTCACATAATGACGAGATGTTTTTACATTTGCAGGAGCGGCCCGTTCTTAAGTGTATCAATCACGGAGCTCAAATAGAGGAATGGGATTTACAGTCGTGTCACCCGGACACGGCGGGACTTCAGAGGATTATTCGGCGTTCCGGGTTGAATACGCTGATAGACTGCTCATACCGCAAGGCCAACAAGGAGGTTATCTCTGCATTTGTGGAGCGGTGGCAGCCGGAGACGAACACATTTCACCTACCTTTTGGTGAAATGTCTATCTCGTTAGAGGATGTCAGCTTCCTCCTGAAGATCCCTGTGACGGGCAAAGTTGTTGAAGTGGAGAACTTTGCTAGGTACACGGAGGAATCTCGCTCGGATGCTATCAAGATGGTTTCGAACCTACTTGGGGTTAGTGCCGAGGAGGCTGAGGAGGAGGTGAATATCAGCAAGGGGCTCACAGTGCGCAAACATTGGTCGAAGAGTCGATGGTGCCCCAAAGCTGGTTCAATACCCAGAAATTATCCTCCTGTGGAATGCACCGCCCGAGCGTACCTCCTGTACTTGTTGTCGTGCACTCTTTTTGCCGATAAGAGTGGGTCTCGGGTGTCGATCGCGCTGCTGAAGCTACTTGAGGACTTGGACGATGTAAGGAACTACGCACGGGGAGCGGCTGCGTTGGCCTACTTGTATCGACACTTGGGGTCCGCCACGAGAGTGCTAGTGTCTCAGATTGCTGGCTATCTCACATTGCTTGAGGTTTGTTATAAAATAGACTTAATTATCATTCTGTTTTTCGATGAGGCCAACTTGCAATTGCGGACTAACTAACATTGTACGTATTTGCAGGGATGGGTGTACGACCATTTCAAACTTGGTCTGGCCACGCCCAATGCAAAGTACTTGGTCTACGTGCACCCTCTTGTCTCTAGATGGATTCAAAAGCACGAGATGGTTGCGAATGTTGACAAGCTCGGGGCCATTTGGAGAACCTTGGATAGGTTGCGACCAAGTGAGGTGAGCTGCTTATCCATGTCCTCTGATGAATTATTTTTTTTGGTAATTTATTTTACACACACTTGTTGTTGAATTATTTCTAGGTCACTTGGGACCCATATGTGAATTTAAGGGAAAATGGCGTTGTGCAAGCGATGGCCTTTTACAGTGGGAAGATCAAGTACATGGATGTGGTGGAGCCCTACCACCCGGAGAGGGTTTCGAGACAGTTTGGCCATGTGCAATCTATACCAGATCCTCCGTACCGTCCATTGGAAGCACACAAAGGCCCATTTGCGAACAAGTACTCCGTCAAGTATGGGTTCGAACAAGACAATTGGGAGCGATGGAGGAACCATGTGTTGGCTCATGAAGTTCGGGGCGAGAAGGCAGAATTTCAGTTTTTGGCTACACCAGACTACCTCCCTTGGTTCGTCAAAGTGTTTCATCCTGTTATCACGAATTCGAGCTTTGAGGACCTTGTAATGGTCGCCTCAACCATCGCAGACAACGAGATACTTGAGGTATTGGAATGGTTATACGTATTATGCATTTATAAGTAATTCTGAAATGTTTTACATTGACAGTAACCCGATATTTTTCATCAGAGTAATAGGCGAGCGTTGGACGCGGTGTTGCGATGGATGGACCTCCCCCAGAGATGTCTACGTTTGACTCGGCGAGGACCACTCTGACTAACATGGTCAACCTCCTTTCCGGAAGGAGTTTAAGTCCCACCCCCACGAGTATAACTCCCGCGACCGCAACCTGCACAACCGCGACAATCGGCCCTACCGAACCAGGCCCGAGGCAGTCCCAGCATGGTAGCACTTCCACACCCTTAACCCAGGCCACAGCTCAGCCTGCCGAGGCCGATGCTGGGCCTCAGAAGAGAATGCATGGGAAGGAGTATCGAAGGAAGAATATGAAAAAACCCAAGCAATGATCAGCCGATAATGGAGGGATAGACATTTGTACTACATTTTTACGACATTTTTAAATGGTTGATGTGTTCTCGTTGCCTTTTGAGTACATTTTCATGACAGTTTATAATGTTTCATTGCCCATTTTTTTTGTTGTAATTTGTGTTTGGATCCTTCTGATATCCCGGTCAAGCAGGACCGACGCCCATGTGCAATTTTCGGTACTGATCAGCCGAGACTATAAGTGGCGTTTTCGGTATTGCGTGACGGAGCTTTGGCGTCAAGTCTCGGAGGCGTACGGCCGACACTTTACCATACGTCTCGGTCATGCAGGACCGAAACGAATGTTCTAGTAACCAGTTCCAACTACCAATACAAATAACTTTCCAAGCATGACCTTCCAACACGACAAGATCAACGAAAACAAAATCATTGATATATCAATGCAGTATGATATATTCACTATACAAGAATGAAATTGTACAACAATACCCGAAAGATAGGGTAAATTCATTCATTCTATATCCACAGAAGTTGAAAGCTAACTTTCAAAATTACTAAATGTACAACCAAACAAATTTAGAGGTACCATTTGTAACACTACGGTGTACCTAAATCTACAACGGATATGGTGGCGTCAAGTAGAGTTGCAATGGCCGCGATGTCTCGGAATACGAATCTATCTCGCCAACCTTTCGCACTATCCTGAACATACCGTACCCACGACGGGTATAAGGATGGCAATGGTGCATTCGTGCTCAGCAACACCCGTCAATGTGAACAGTATAACATGACCATATTGTCGGGAAACAACAAAACAATTCAACCAAATTCGCATCACTTACCCTAAGCCAATGTATATTCCTGTCGTTAATCATGGCAATGACATGTCTGTTGTGCCCGGTGGATGGTGGAACACTACGTAAAGGTAGAAATGTGGAGGCACCCCCACGCGATAGGTTGGCGAGAACCACATTGACTGCAGTGGCTACCAACAATCCCATGTCTGGAAGTGTCAACCATTCTTGAAAAGTTGCACCAACTTGATTCTCTCGGCAATGCACCGCAATCTTGACAGTCTCGTCACCCGAGCCTAGCACTTCTCGCCAAAGGTTTTCATGCTCGATAATCTCATCGTACATCCTTCTACGGACGATCCTCCACCCGTCGACATCGGCTAGTCCAAGCCCAGACGCAACACACCTATATCCATAATTCCCATCGGCAAGCACATCGATGATGCCCTCAACATGTAGCAACCAATCCGGTTCTACGCAATGACCGTAAGCCATGTTAGTTGCACTTTGCGTGCGTCGACTACCACGACGCAGTTTAGGAACAACTTTACTTTTCGTCTGCCTAGAACTGGAGGCCTCCTGAGTCGATAGCACATACTCAAACTCACTCGGCAACCGTCTCGTAGAAGAATCGTCACAGTTGTGTTTTCTCTTCGAAGACCCCGGTGTCCTCCCTTTTGTCTTAATTTTTGCCGGCGGCACAACACCTGGTGTAGATGAAGGTCGACTAATCTCCCTGAGTTGCTGAATAATCTTGAGTCGATCGTCCTAATTACTGCTAGCATGAAACTTTTCCAACACCCTTTCAATCTCATCGTGCACGTTGTACCCAGACGGGTCCACCGGACTCTCAGGTATCATACTCAACTTTCGCCAGTAAACATGAATGTCCTCGAGAGGGATGGGCGACCCAGCAAATATATGATGGTTCAGCTCATGTGCACAAAGAAGACCATGTGTGGTGCGTATCGCGCAAACACAACGAGTGGAATCGTGACCAACATCCTCTCCACGTGTCAATTCATCTCTAATTAGCCTAAGCGCCCGTTGAGAGACATAACCACGCAATCGTCGATACAACTCAGCAACATACTCATGTTGGACGACATTCAAACTTAGCTCAAACGATGCCTTGATATTGTTGTGTTGGATTCTAAGGAGTCCATCAACCACATTCCATAGAGTCTCAAAATTGGCCTGACTGTTCCCAAGGTGTACCTTCAGAGTAGAATGCGCAGACTCCACCCTCTGCGTTGTCGTTTCCCCAAAGTGCATAAGTCTATTTGTCCAAGCCGAGACAAATTTCTCCTTGTAGTTCTTTAACCACGTGTTGTCTAAGTACTCCGTAAGACCCTTTACATGCCCAAACTCACAACGCGGGTCATTCACCCTAACTTCGAATAAGGCCTCTGAGTTGGCATACATCACGCTCGTCCACCCATCCATAAAACGCGCAAAACCATCGTTCTCCCCAAACATCTTCTTAGTCTTGGACAATACTACTTTGTTGATGTGCCAAGAGAAAAGGAGGTGAGACGAGGCCGAAAAAACTTTTTCTATGGCACTAATAAGGGCTAAGTCCCTATCGGTAACTAACACGTCAGGCTTAGGCCACCCATTCAATATGGATCTCAACTTCTCAAGTGTCCAAACATAATGCCCATGAGTCTCTGATGATAAGAATGCGAACCCAACGGAGAACGTCAAGTGCGTAGAAGTGATGCCAACAATCTCCAACAAAGGCATTCGGTACCTATTTGTCTTGTACGTGCAATCCATCAAAATAACCGATGGAAAACACCTAACCAACTTTATTGAGTCGGGATGTGACCAAAATAACTCCGTGACAACATTCGTAACGGGATGTTTCCTATGCCATGACAGCCACTTATTCTTCTCCAATATGTGCAACAATTGTTGTATTTGAGTCCTCCCACCCGCATCCTCATTTCGGGCTTTTTTTCTTGCATTATATATAGTCCTCATTGTCGATACGTTACTAACGTCTCTTTGCTTCAACGTATTTAGGATGTCTCTTGGCTTCACATTCCCCTTTGTCATTTGCACTACAACTTCCTGCTCCGCCTTATCCAATCTCCCGGCAAAAGAATGGTCGTCCAAGTTTTTTGCGGGGTCGTGATTGTGCCTCCCACATATAACAGTGATATACCACAACGAGTCAGCATTTTCCTTTACGTTGATAAGGAAAGGGCATCCACATTTCTTGGTACCGATTTGAGTCCTCGCCGTTTCGTCTTCTTCTTCATTTCTTGGTTTCGAAGCAATTTTTGCCGCTTTACCCTTACGAACTCTTTGTGACATTCCCCTATAAGTCCCTGACCTCTCACAGGCAAGTTTCACCCTTCCCCTGCGCTTAATGCCTCCGCCGTCAGAGTGCTTTGTCACTATCACGAACATGTTCTCACGGCCTATCATTTGAAGCCATGAAACTGCCGCTTCTCTAGTTGGGAATGGCCTACAAGGTGTAAACGTGTCCGTGTAGTCTGGAAATAGGGCCGAAACCGCATTACCTGCAATACAAACAATGTAACATTATAATCAACCGAAATGTACAGCACAATCACAATAACATCAAAAAAAATAGGTTATCGGTAGTATAGGTCAGCAACTTGCTTAATAGTCTCGCTCACGAACGACCGAGAGTTAATGAATACTCTCGATTTTACCGTTCTGTGAGAGACGTATACCAATCGGTCCTCTACGACCGAGACATTACAATACATCTCGGTCATGCGAGGCCGAAACAATCGTGCACCCAGACAGAAACTTCGGATAACCGCAACGAATACATAATAAATTTTCAAAATTACCTCAAGGACGACCTCCTCTGCCACCGAAGCAGTACAATCCTCCATTATATAGTGGAGGCAAGTTCGGATTTGAAGAAATTACCAAACCCTACGTTGACAAATAAATCATCATTTTCACAGTTATACACAACTCAACAGTTCTAAAAAACACGATTATGGTTGTCAAACATTGTTACCTCGCTGTCAGATGATGACAATCCGCAATAATCGATCAACACTCACCAAATGCAATGTGGCTTTGGGGTTCAACCTTGTGGTGGGGTGCCTTTTTTTCTTTGTCAAAATGATTTGTGGGGTTTGAATCACTATATATACAAGGGCAAAATAGTCTTTTCCACTTTTGCAGAATTTTTTTCAAAAACTTTGGGTGCCTTCATTAAATGGTGGGGTGCCCTTAGCGGCCCTCAATTATTTCGCACGCCACGCTAGAACGTCATAGGGCATTATAGTCAACATGCATCATAAATTCTCCCCATCAAATTGACATAACACACTAGTTGTCACATATATAAAGTGTGACACTTACATAATGTCACAAATAACCATAGCTGCTACCAAAAACATGTGTTGCACATAGTAGGAAAATATGCCATAATGGCCAGTATCGCTAGCACATGAACCACAAATGAATTGGGCATCCAATTCACAAGATAAACCTATATGAATTGGACATCCAATTCATATATAAATATAGTCTAAGTAACTTAACGCGAGACTAGTAACTCTCAATAACTTAACAGAAAACAAAGCAAAAAATGATTGCATCAAAATAAGAGCTTCATCCGTCGCTTAGGAATACCTCCTCTTTAGGTTCTCAAATGAACTATCACTGATAATCTCGTATGGATCAAATTACCACCAATTCACAAAACCAATAAGGGCACACTATCTCCCAAGTCCATAATAATAGGTCTGGGGTTGTACCTTCTCTTCGACGAGTCACATACATTTCCAAGTGGGGCTCGGAATTAGTCATCCTCGCAGTCAGGAATCGTATCTATCACAGTCTGCTTCCTCTTCTGTTGGCATTGGTTCTTCTTAACCGACTCAGTTTGGCCTGAGTTGCATTGAGATGAGTTCTTCTGGCTGACTTGCTTCTTTGAGCTGACTTAGTTATTTGAGCTGACTTCTTTTTTGGAGTTAACTTTGTTTTGTTCCCTGCCTTAGTTGTTTGAGACGACTTCCTACCACCCTTACGAAATGATTTGATCCTAGAATGACGACATCTTCCTTTCCTCTTCGCTTGCACAGGGTCTAACACTGTTGCATTCGGGTCGACCTTATTAGGTTTTTCACATTCCTCTTCATTATCCGTGCCTATAAGATCTTCTTGCAATTGCCTTAGTACAACAAGGGCCCTCTTGAACTTCTTCTTCGATGTGGAGCCCAAATCAGCTATCCTAACACATCTGACGCTTACAAAATTCTATCGGTCATCAACTGTTAAGGTTTATATGCCAAAATCATTGACGATGGTCTTTAGAACATGGAGGTGCTTGCAGTCTTTACGCCAACACTAACCAATGTACCACTTTGGTAACTCCTTCACCCCAAAACAATCCATTACAGTCAATGCATGGCAACAAAGAATTCTGGTAAACTAGAAGAGCCTGCAATGAACACATCTGAAGTGCATAACGGGACCCAAGAACAAAACATAACTACAAAATTTTCATTTAATAAAAAAATAAAAAAATAATGTTATGAAAGATTGTCTACCTGCAAACACACGACACTTGTTTTACTTCTGGCTAGTAATGCACCTGATATAGACATTCATATGGCCCTTCAACACCTCTGGGTGGTGTCACATCATTCATTAAAAAAACCAACATTTTTTCTTCTTGTCTAATGAACTTTTCTTATCAATTCAACTTTCTCTTTAGCTTTTGTTGAAACCTACAAAACATTGTATGAGTGTACGCATTTCTCGTTTTAACCTCAAAAGGTAGACATGAAAAAAACTCTCGATTCAAATCGTAGGACTTGAAATCCTGTTCATCCTCTTTCTCATACTTCCTTTCCAAAGCCATATCGTATTGTTGAATAAACATTTTTAAAGAAGTCTTCCAACCCACATATTCGTCGAAAAGGCATTCGTGCTCTCAGATCTTTCGGTAATGGACGTGTCAGCCCAAAAGTGGTCTTTAACAAAAGTAGGAACCCACTTGCTACAACTTTGAAACATATCATGCAAACAAGTATTCTCCTCTAAATGAAATTGCATCACCATCTCAATTCACCTTAGCTAAAACTCCTCTGGTAGTAGACTGTCATACACAACTCTCTTGATCAAGGCAATGATGGAATCACGTTCGATGTTGTTCCCAATCTTCTCTGAGACTTTCCTCATTATATTCCATAAACATAGACGGTGTTTGGTTCCTGGGAAAACTGCAGCAACATGGTTTCCAATTACCAAAACATTGATATGTTATAATCCCTTTAAGCGCCCTCCCATTAATACATGAAAGCCAAGAACAAAATAACCACTTGTAGTTCTTCGTCTCATTTAATATTAGACCACAACCAAGCAAGACTATTTATCCGTTGTGATTGACACTTAATAAATGGGGCAAAGGGCATGTCGTACTTATTAGTTAACTATGTGGTATCAAAAGAGATAACATCATTGAAGTAACTATAAGCTGATCGAGATCTTGAGTCTGCCCAAAACACATTTCTAAGCCGACCGAATTTTTTAAATATCCATCAGGTGGAAGAAGTTCGTGTTTTGCATTTGTTTCCTCGTAAAGTACGTGAGCAGAGCCTCCGCGTCACCATTCCCCAACTTCAATCTCCTAGCTTTTTCAACAAAGTTCCTAGCATCCTTTTCACCATATCCCAGACCTTAAATTCCCCCTTAAGTTTCTTTTGCTAATGCCATAACAGTTTTTGCAACAGAGATTCCGGCTTGGTCATTGACAAATAGTTTTCTCCTGGCACTGTCATTCATGAATCTATGATTGCGATAAAACCTTGAATTGCTCGGACTCATTATGTGGTTGTAGAACAAAATCACGTTTGTGAATAGCTAAAGCCCATCATCCAATAGGCGCACGGAAACCTTTGCCAGACATCCAGTACGGGTGCTTACGACAATTACCTTTTTCTTATTTTGTTTGTACACAATCTCCCCCTCCTTGCTGCATGATAAAATGCACTCCCAGATTTCTTCCCTAACACGGCGGTACGTATCTCTTAGCTTCGTACTAAAGCCAACAGAGAAACCATATCTATTGCAATACTCTTTAGCCGCCTCCTAAGAAGCAAAGGTCATACTTCTATCTGGCGCTGAAAATACAGTGATTTCAGGCAGCTCACGTGGAGGGGGATCTAAGTTTTTGTTTTCCACAAAACCTTCACCTTCACTGTAACACTCCTTTTCACTTTGAGACCCAGTTGCTTCCTCATCCACTGGACTGCAAAACTGGTACACATATAAAGATACATAAACAAACATACTCAACAACAATACAATATTCAACATCAACAATTTACAGAAAGAACATTATTTGCTTCACACCGACCTTATAAACGTGACATTCTAAAATACATTAAAAAGTAAGGTACTGGTACCTGGGAATCAGGTTTCTCCTCATCTTCAACATCTATTGGTCCATCATTGATATCAATCATGGGGGTGGTATTTGATGAATGAGTGTGGTCCTCGTTTGTGCAGTCCAACAACCAATTCATAATGAAATTCATCAACAAAAAGAATATTCTCTACTCACATACTTTACAACAAACGTCTAAAAAGTGTGTAAAAAGTCAGAGATCACATTTTTTACATCTATATTTAAGGTTTGGTCTTCCACATGAAGGGTCCCATCCTCAACTAGACCAATGGTGGCCATTGAAGCGTTTTTCAAATACCTTAGTGACTATGTGGGTTTGCTCAAACAGTGTCAAGCTTTGATGGCGAGAGGCAGGGGAGAGACGCAGGGAATCGAGAGACGCAAATGAGGAAGAGAGAAGACTATATGCAAGGAAAAAAGGCGAGAAATGTCTTCTTGTGGCAGGCGGCACAGTCACATCAAACCCATTTGTTCAGCAAAAGAATGGGCTGAGCGACCTCATCACCTCCATTGTTTGCTCCCCAACTCTAACATTTGCAATGACATTATTTTTAGTGAAACAAAGTCTTTATGCCACCTCAGCTGCCATGCAGGCAGTGTCAACCATAGTGTCATTGCAAATATCAAAAAAACATTTCCCTGTATATATATAATATTAAAAGAACCAATCTCAAACATTTCGACCGTGATGATAGACCAAGAATACCCTCTATTTTGATCTCATTCCCACAAAAACTAGAAAATGAGTTCCCATCTCTCCGTAATTTCCTTAACTCCAAGTTCGCTCTCCCTCATTTTAGACAACAATTTTAATCTGAATATGAGACTCGCCATAATCCGGAGTTCTTCATGTACAACAACTCCATCAAGTGTCTTCTTCAATGACAACAACTCCATTAATTGTCTTCTTCAGAGATTCAACATAATCCAGAGTTCTTCGTCGACAACAACTCCATCAACTTCTTCTTCATCGACAACAACTCCATTAACTATCTTCATCATCTCCCTATTCTATAAATATGCTCTATGTTATGTCTCCCTCACAAATATCTCTTTATTCACATCTCTCACAAAGATATCTTTATTCGCAATCTCGGTGCCAAGATCTCTTTATTCGCAATCTTGGTGCCTCTCCATCAACATATTAAGCTCTCTCCATCAACATATTTATATAGCTTGCATGGTTACGGTTTTAATCAAAGCTCAACAAGGTGAGTTAATTGTTTCAATTTATTGCCTTGATTTTTTGCAAATTTAGGGCTTTTCTATTTGGTAATGTTCGAATACTTCAATCTTTAAGTCCTTTAGGGGGTGTTTGGATGGTAGGAATTTGGGGGTGAGAATTTAAAGCCATGGAAATTTAATTCCTACGAGTTTATCAATGGGAATTCAACTGTGTGGGAATTAAATTCCATGCAATTTAAATAGCTAGGAATTCAAATTCATCTGTTTGGCTGCAGAAAGAAAATTACGATTGGAATTTGAATTTTTTTTTGTTAATAATTAATATCTCTAATAATTTATTTTATTAGTAGTAAAAAATAATAATTCTTAGATATATCTACGAGATAAATTAATCGATGATTTAAGTTTTTCACTTTGACAATTTAAATGTTTTATACTTTAATTGTTTTTTAAATCAAACAAACATAATTACAAGAATATAATTCATTGGCTTCGAAAAAATTCATTAATTTCTAAAGTATTCTTGAACAACGAATAATAAGTCCATTTGAAGTAAAAACAAAATAATAATAATAATAATAATAATAATAATGATAATAAATATAATAATACTAATAATAATAATAATAATAATAATAAGTGTTCTAAGAATGCCAATACCTAGAGCCATAGTACGTTGAAATTTTAAACAAGTCTACAATATTAATCTCTAATGCCTAAATGTCCATAGAAAAAAGTACAATAAGATATCTAAATATCAAATCGAGAACTATTGAAAATTGAATTGTTGTTGGTGCTCATGCTACAAGTGCATTAGAAAATCATATTTGTCATCGCCTTCCAATGAGAAAAAGTTATCTAGGTCATGGCAGTTATTATTGAGAAGACGGATAAGTTTTATCCGTTCATCACTTCTTAAGCCTTTAACCTTTCTCAATTCTTCATTGACTTCAGCTCATCACTTCTTAAGCCTTCTTAAGCCTTCAACCTTTCGCAATCATCTAAACGGTACCATTGTCCTCTGTATGGTGCCAAGAAACCTTTTTCGTTAGGGTAACCACCATCGCAAAGATGATAACATCCTATAAAAAATAATTGAATATACCTTTTTAGTGTTTTTTTAGAAAAAAATATAGTTCATTTGACAAATAAATAATAATAACACGTTTCGGGACCTTCAATCCATCAGGAATTGATATTGTATCTCGCGATACTCGAGAATCAGTAGCAGATCCCTCCCAACCAGGTAAAACATAAATGAATTGCATTTCGGGCGAACAAACAACTAGCACATTTGTCGAGATTTTCGCTTTCCTAGTTCGAAACCTAGGCCTATCCGAGGCTGGCACGTTGACATTAATGTATGTTCCATATAATGTTCCTAAGCAATTCTTAAACCACTTCCATCTACTATTAGTAGAGTTCTTAGCTATCGACTCTGACTTCTTTAACAATATTGGACGGAGATGCAACACAACATTCAATACTGTGTTAAACTGTCGACTAACTGTTTCTACCGAGCGTGCAAATTGACACTATATGTCCCTAATTTTAGTGTCGTGAGCTATTATATAGAGGAAAATCGTAACCATTTCTTCAATGGTCCTATTTATAGTGCCTTTCAAGCCACTTGTTGTCCGTAGAAGATCACATAGTTTCTTAAATGCTTTTCTATCCATTCGGATGTTATCGATACATTTTTTATCGTTTCTACTTATTTTTGAATAATAATTTAACTTACGTATTAGCTATCTATTGAAGCATATATATTCTATTACTCTCCTCCTTGATAATTTGCAGTAATGATAATAACTAGAATCATACCGATAATTAATGCCGTATCGTTTAACATCAGCATATTTTGAATCATAATTGATAAAAACAAATTCTCTTATTAAATGGAAGATGAGTCATATCTGCAAAGAAATATTATTTGTCAAAATTGTTAATGTTATATACTACTCATAAAACAAAAAAAACACATAAATTATAATAACATAGGCAAGTTAAGAAAAAAAACAAAAATTATGATGACATAAAGTAGTTTTTATTATTATTTATTTATCAATATGTTTTCTATTTTTTTAAGATGAAGTCATATAGTTCATTCATTAATATATATATATATATATATATATATATATATATATATATGTATATATATTGATGCTATCAAGTTTTGAGGAAACTGAATGTAGTACCAAGGAACTAGATTTTTGGAGTAACTAAAATTCCAACTTTTGAAAGCAATTATCTTATTAGGTAGTTTTTATGGACAACACAGTTGACAACAATTAATTTCTATGCTAAAGTACATTGGAGACTTCCTTGGCTGACAAGAAAAATATGTAAGTTTACATCATTTAGACTAAAACACTAAAGTAATAGAAGATATACTCTTCAATAGAAAGTTAAAGATGTGATTGATGCTATACCAAAGTGAGAGGTTTGTGTCACTCTTATCCTCACCTCAACCCAACAAAAAAGGGAAACAAATGAGAGAAAGAGATGATGGGCAGGGAACTAAAGCTGCCCAAATAGCTCAAGTTTAGATATTGTGGTCCTTGTGGAACATTGGGAGCATGAAATTTTTCTCTTCTTAAATACACAATATTATGAAACTTCAAATCAATAATTAACTTAACTATCTTGAAAAGTAAAACTTAGCTATTTATATAACAAATCACTAGTGTACATTTGATCAAACTCATTTTAAAAAATAATTATATAGAAAATCAATAGGCGGTGTATGTTGTCGCCAATATATAAGCTCAGTTGATGAAACAAACTATTAATTAGAGAATATATTCAAGGATTTTTTTCAAAATATCAGGACTTTATAGTTAAACTTGTAGAAGATACCAATTCAATAGATGAAGAAGGTCAAGAAATATTATTGATCTCTCCTGAGAAAATTAGATTATATAAAAGAAAACTATAAATATTTAAATATAGGATTTATTCAAGTAACAATAAAATCATTAACTACATTAGGACTTAACACATCAGTTTTAGCGTCGGTAAGAGATAAAAGATATAGAATTTAATGATTCTCTTTTAGGAATAGTTGAAGGAAGCTTGACCGAAGGTCCAATTTTCTTCAATTGTTTTCCTAACTTCACATTAAGTCTCCACGATCAATTTGCCCATGAAGCATTAACACTAAGTCTCTATTCTTAAAGATTTAAAATGAAAGGAGTATGTTCAAATATTGTTGTTGTTTATAGGATTTACTATAAATCAATGCTCACAATAATTCCCGCTATTACATACACTAATTTGCAAAAAAGGGACCTCTACATTATTTTTAACAAATATACAAAATAAAGTTATTACTAAAAAAATAATTAAATTGAAAATATATTAATATACCAAAAATATGGCTAATACAAGATAAAAATAAAAAAGAAAACTCCCCAGATAATACAAATGATCAAGTACATATCATCATAACTCATGATGATGGGATAGTAGAAATAAATTTTGCATCTCGAAAATCTTGCTCACCAACACCAACAATAAATAACGATTATATATATGAAGCACAACATGCAAGAGTATAAACATTTAGGATTCCAACTCATGTGGCGTATCCAGTTACACCTACGGAACATAATGTTACCATAAATGATTTTTTGATTATCGAATAAATATGGTTCAAATAAAAAAAAGAAGAAACCTTTGAAATGGATTACAAATATTTAAAAGAACAATTTCTTAAACATCCTCGAACTCTAATATTTTGTGAATTATGTGCTAAATCTCAACTAGCATCTATCAGAGAAAATTACTTTGCTTATATACAATCAACAAAACAAAATATTCAATTTTTTGATTATTTAGCTCAATCCTGTCCTAAAATAATAAATAAAACCAACAATATATGGGAATGATCTAAAGGAGAAAAATATATTAGACTCATCCCTCGTTAGCTCCTATCAAAATAACAGAAAATATTAAAGTAATTCCATTAAAAATAAGTTTTAATGAAGAAAAACCCCTATCACGAAAAATTTTAAATCATATTATCGAACAAAATAACTTTACTAATGTTTATTTATCGACCCTATCAAAACATTCTAAGACTGAAGCATCTACAAGTAAACAAACAAGCAATGAGCTTATTTTGAAAAAAACTTATGATAAAAGATACATTAGGATCTCTACCTGGTATAAAATCAAAATATTCAGATGAATTAATACAATCAATAGCATATAAGTTAGAAACATTACAATTAGATTCAGAAAAAACACACAAAAGGACAAATCTTTAGTAATAGCTAATTTAGAAAATCAATCTACTATCTCAGAATCTTAATCGGAACAATCAGATAAATTTTTAGAGCTAAATCCCATTGATAAAAACATAAATGAATCTGACCAATCATTCGATTTAGAAATTCATTGTATTCATAGGCCTAGATGACTTCCAACCTATAATGTTAAAAAGGCCAAGCACTATTATTCTCGACCATCACCAGTTGATTTGTTATTAGAAGAAAATCAATCCAAGTGAATTGAACTTGAAGGAAATGTTGTTTACGAGTGGAATATAGATGAGTTATCTGAATATTGAATAATCGAAGTTGTTCAACATATGTTAGTTTATGCCAAGGTATGTAGGATACAAAATCATCAAAAAATTAATATAGCCGATGTAATAGCAATTGGTTTTATTGGTCAGTTACATGGTTGGTGGAACTATGCATTATCTGCTGAACAATGATGAGAAATTTTAAATTTAGTCCATTGCGGTGGTAATAACAATCCAATTTTAAATACGCAAGGACAAGAATAACCAAATGGTGTTTTATGTTTAAGTACTAACATAATATGACATTTTTTAGGAATGTTATTCACTGTAGATTAAAAAACTAGGGAACAATTACAGAGTCTAAGATGTAGAACATTAACAGATTTTCGATGGTATAAAGACACCTTCCTATCTAAAGTATATACATTAACCACAACAGATACATTATTCTGGAAAGAACGATTTATAGCAGGATTACCACCATCTTTTGTAGAAAAGGTCAAAATATTATTATGTCAAAAAGGTGGCGGAACTATAAATTATAACAATTTTACTTATGAAGACTTGATCCAAACATTTCAAATGACTGGATTAACCATATGTAATGATATAAAACTAAAAAATTAATTAAATAAAGAAAATAAATTGAAAAATAAAGATTTAGGCGATTTTTGCTATCAATTTGGACATGATGCCAAAGTAGGAACATCCTGTAAAAATTCCAGAAATCAAAGACGACTTCATCGATTTTCTAATAATGAAAACCAAGACGCTTACTATAAGACTAATAAATGATGAAAATACAAAAGGAAATATAATAAGAACAATGAAAATAAAAATAAAATAAATAAATGTTACAAATGTGGAAAACCATACCATTACGCAAACAAACGTCATTTAAAAAATTATAAGAAGAAAATTAATGACATCCAAGAAGAAGCTAGTTTTTCGGAAACTTGTCAATGTTAGATAATATACAAAATACTTGTACTTCTACCTCTGAAATAGACAATGAAATAAATGTATTAACTGCACATGAAGAATTGATTTTAGAAATAGGAGAACAAATAGCAGATCCTACTTTAAAATATAAATATTATACAAAAATTTTGAATGAAGCAAACAATGAGGGAACAACCTCTCAGGGAACAAAGTCTAAAATTGATTTTCAAAACAAATAGATTTACATAGTAATCATCATACTATGAACGATGTTTTAAATGCAGTCAACAAAAAATGAGTTTCACCAACATAATCCACAATTAACTCTTTACAACAAGAAATAAATCAATTAAAAATTGAAATAAAGACTCTTAAAGATAGATTGACAAAATTAGAAGAAGATAATGTCAATTCTGAGAATTTCTCTATCTATGAAAATAATCTGTTTATAGAAACACTTACATATTATACTCATTAACGATAGTTTACCCCAATCACTTTAAAAGTAAAAGATTTTAACTATACAAGTCATGCATTAATTGACTCTGGAGCAGACTTAAACTGCATTAGAGAAGGTTTAATCCCACTACAATACTGTAAAAAAACTAATCGTCGAATTTCTACAACAGAAGGAAATAAACCCATCATTAAACTTACAATTTATATGACACATACTTGTAGAAAGAATGTTTGTATACCAACTTCATTCATTATTGTAAAAGATTTCCAACATGATGTGCTTTTAGGAACTCTATTTTTACAAAAAGAAAATAGAAACATTTTATGTTAATACAGAAGGAATAAAAACTTTGTTACACAATAAAGAAATTGACTCTCCTTTCATTTCACCACCCAAGAATAGATATCTAAATCAAATAATAAACCAAATAGAATATAAACAAAATTATATAGGATTCTTAAAATAAAAAATTAAAAATCTAAAGACAGACCAAATAATTAACTGTGACGACCCCAAATTCCAAGGCAAACTGGGTACCGCCACGTCGCCAGACACGTCACCAAGCATGCCACGTCACCGCACACTTATTTTGACTGTCCGCGACCTAAACTCTTGTACGTAACTTATTTGCCTTAAATTAGTAATTATGGATATTTTATGAATTATTAAGTTATTCATGATTTAGTAATTTAATAAATCATACATTGATGCGGAAGTCTTAAGGCATGCATATATCGTAAAAGTGAAAATTTTGCATTTTTATGAACAACCCTACAGTGTGGAAACCCGGCATTAGAGATACCATGTATATCAAAAGCGACAAAAGTACAAAAGGTGAGCATATACATGTATTGTTGGGTTTTGAGGTTCATACGCAACGGAGATTACAAAACAGTTTTGACAAAAACCCCAACAGGATCCGAATCTAATTCCATTAAAAACGTTTAAACCATGAAAAACTTAATCATACCTCAATCGCAATATACCTTTCTGAAGGTTGATCGATCTCTAAGGTGCTGCCAACGACGAACGCCCTCTATCAGCAGTCCACACACGAACAGCGGCCGAGATTTGAAGTGCTAGCTTCGAGAGAATACCAAACATTTTTGTTTCTCTCCAAAACGATCCACATCATACCAAAAACCCTAAGTCGTTTCTAAAACGAAAATAGAGTTTCGGCCTTTTTTTTTCTTTCGTGCCTGTGTTCTAACTTAAAACGTCTATTTATACAACCCTTGTATATAGACGGTTAAGTAAATTACACATATACCCTTACTTAAAGAAGTATAAGTGTAATACACCACAAGGACGTTTCTGTCATGAATTTTATCACATAAAATTCATTTTTCTGAATCATCTTAAAATCTCGCAAAACTATTCTTAGTGTGCGACACAATAGGCTCATACAACGTTGACAGTGTACCAAAACACATTTTGGTATACAAGTCATAAGCAGTCTCTAGCAAGACATTATGACTACCCAAGTTGTACGAATATCAAATCTATACAACCTAATCAATAGTGTATTGTAACGGCCCGTTTTAATCAATCCCAATTAATTGATAAATTACGAATTTAGATCATAAGCTCAAACCCACGTGGACGTCGCGGAATAGTCTACGACAAGCTTAGTGGGTGAAATATGTTATTTTTGCGTGGCGAGTGTTTAATTACTTTATTATTATTTAAATACTCGTGCCGCGTTAATCGAGAATTTCGCTTGGTCGCGTTGTGCTCGGGTAGTGACGAGAGTGTGTACGATGCGGGTGTACGAGGTAGTATAGGGTTGAGTGTCACATCACATCACACATCATCTCACACGTCACATCAAACTCATCCCTCATCATGCTATTTTGTCTCTTTCTCCCAAAAGTTTTTTTCTTTTTTTTCTTTCTTAAAAAAAACGGATGAGTGAGGAGAGGAGAGAGAAAGAAAAGAGGAAAGAAGAGAGAGATAGCAACACGAAGAGAGAGAAAGAGGTGGGAGATGAGAGATTGAAGAGGAGATATGGTGGTAGAGATTGAAGAGGAGATATGGCGGTAGAGGCGGAGCTCTCCGGCGGCAGCGACGGACGATGCGCCGGCGAGAAACGGTGGCGGCAAAGACGGCAGCGATGCGCGCGGACGAACGGTGTCGCGGACGGCAGATCGGAAGCGCGGCTCGGCGAGCGGCTCGCGGACGACCACCGCGGACGGCGGCTCGCAGCAGCGCGGTTTGCATGGACGGCCGGCACTGCGAGGCAGGCGCGGCGGCGAACGACAAGCAAGCGAGAGGGGACAGCGACTCTAGCAACGCGACGCGAGCAGCGAGCAAGGCGCGTCGCGGAGGCGGACAAAGGCTCCAGCAGGAGGAACGGCAAGAAGCGGCAGAAGAAGCTGGCGGTAAGCGGCAGCGCAGCAGCGGCGCGCAAGCGGCAGCTGGCAGCCTGCAGCAAACGCAGCAGCAATGACGTCGGCAGAGCAGAGTGAGAAAGAGCAGCAGCGACGCCGCGCTTGGCGGTAGCGGCGCCGGCATCGACGGTGGCGCGACGGTGGTGCGGCAGCGATGCCGGCAGCGACGATGGTGTGGTTGCGACGCGATGAACGGCGCGGTGGAGCGTTGTTGACCGATCGGAGGCGTGACTTCAACGAAGTTCGACGATGATTGGAGGTGATGTTTATAATTTATTTCACCTAAATTAAATGTGATTTGAATAATTTAGGTAACATAGCCCAAAATGATAAAAAAAAATATATACTTGGACACTAGGGACTTATGTTGGGCGCGTATCTCGAGGCGTGAGCGGGACTTTTGAAAAGGCGCTTTGCGAATTGTTTGAGGTAAGTAAACGCACAAGAAAGTCAGTTTAGAATTTACTTATTTTCCTTGTAAATTATTTATTTCACACTACTTTTCGCCAGTTCAGTTTGCATTGTTACTCTATTCCCGTGTGTGTCTGTGTATGGTCGAAGGGACGGTGTGACCATTTTTTGGCTCCCTCGTCGATGACGATCCGATTGTTGCTACGGTGTTGGTCATACCTTAGACTACGCATGATATTTCTCTCAGCGAGTCGATGATCTCGAGAGCAAGTTGACGTGAGGCCCACCTCCGTCACAGATTTCCTCTCATTTGAGGCGTTTGGCGGAAGTCTAACTTCCGACCAACAGAGTTCCTCATTTCGACCGTGAAGAGAGGGTGCAGATTTCCTCACCTCCTGGGCCTTCTCGGTTTAGTATTTATGTCCCAGGGCTCGAAAGTTGTACACCACACTCGCGTTCCGTATTCTTGATTATCTCACGACTTATATTCATGCTTTACATTTCTGTTCATTTATTTTATATGCATGAATTGTAGCCGTTTTTCTTGGATTTCTTGTGAATACTAACTGAATTTTTCTGGGATTTACTCACCTGGAACTTATCATTATTTTTGGTGGCAAGTTGCAGTTACTACGACGAACCGGGGGTAGGCGGTGATTGGCGACTAATCGGAGCGCCTCCACTAGCTTACTCGTAGGTGATTGTATTTACGTATATATATACTTCTTTGGATAATGTTAGGAGACTTTTACCTGATACATGTATATTGACACCTAATATACATTTTCGTCGCCTTATCTGATATACATGGTATGTTTTTGCTGGGTTTCGACCCAATAGGTTGTTAAATATTGCATAAACTATGCATGTTATTAAGACTTCCGCTACTGAAATAACTTAAATAAATCATAATAAATGAATTAAGTTATAAAAACTTTATAACTTAGTATATTTTGCAAAAATAATAATTTAAATATCAAAATGTACTAAGTCGGAGTATTAGATGGTAAGTTCGCGGGCCGTCACAGACTGGTGTGCAGGTGACGTGGCCTGACTCGGTGACGTGTCCGACGACGTGGCGGTGCCCGGTTTGTCTCAGAATTTGGGGCCGTCACAGTTGGTATCAGAGCTTAGGTTCAGGCGAACGTAAGGGAAAAGTTTAATACAACCGAATAAAACTTAACAACAAAATTTAGATGTGGAAACCCGAAGATCCTAACTTGGAACTTTAGTTGGGAAGCGAACATGGGACGGGAAGTGTCGAATGTTATACGTTATATATTTTGATGTGTAATAGTATATATGTGTATATATGCGTATACGAGGCTGATACGCACGTTCGTGATTTGCACGCACGACCCGGTTCGGCCTCCATGGCCCTTCGTGGCCACCATGGCCGACTCACCGAAACCCACAACAAAAACCATGACTTACCTCCCTCCCGGCTTCTCTGCCCTTTTCTCTCCTTCCCGCTCCTCTTCTCCTCCTCCTCCTATTTGTTTCTTCTTCTCCCTCTCGGCCTCCCGAACTGTGTGACGGTGTGTATGTGTGTGTGTGTGTGTGTGAGTGTGAGAAGGTGATGTGTAGGTGAGGGAGAGTGACGTGAGGGAGAGGAGAAAATGATGATGGAGTATAGTGGAGTGTAAATGGGGGTAAGCTAGTTGACTTGGCGTCCTTAACTCCAAAGTGTGACACCGCTAGGACACTCGCCTGTGTTTGCGGGCGTTTCGACGCCCGAATTTCGCATCCAAATCGCGATATACGCGTACCGCCGCGTCACTAGCCACCCAATATCTATTCCATAGTAGTTACTTGACCAATCTTTTATTTAATTTATGTGTTTTAGTTTCCCCGACCTTGTGTACCCACAGTTCGCTCTTCAGTACCCGTCTTGACACGTTTCTCGAGGCAAACACCCATTACACTATCTTGCTCGATTCAATTATATGAGTACACACATGCGATGCTAGATAAATAAATTGATATATAGCATCGCAAATAGGCAAACAATCACACAAAATCACTATTTACCTAATCGGCGTGCCCTGACCTATCTGCAGCGTCCACGTGGGTCTGAGCTTAGGGTCTTAACCTGTAATTTGTCTGTTAATTATGATTAATTAGAGCGGGTCGTTACATTAACACCCCATCTTTTCAATTAAAAATAAATACTTTTCAAGAACATTTAGTTAACAAATGTTGTTCTGATATCTCATTCGCATTTTGAGATTGAAGAAATTATTAAGTATCACTGCCTAATATTGATAATTTTCATGAAAACCACACTCCTACAAAAGCAAATCCATATCAAATGAGTGATAGACTATTAAATCTATGCGATGAAGAAATAAAAGATCTTTTGCAAAAGAAGTTGATAACTCCATCTAGATCTCCTTGGATGTACAACTTTTTATGCCAAAAATGCCGCAGAATTAAAATGCGGATCACCTAGCTTAGTAATAAGTTTAATCTTAAATCTGATTTTTGGCAAATACAAAGAATGAAGACAAATATAAAAATGCGGACAATACTCCTTTTAGTCAATATCAATGGAATGTTATGTCATTCGAACTAAAAAACGCTCCATCTGAATTTCAAAAGATGATGAATGAAATTTTTCATCCTTATCATGAATATATTTTAGTATATATTCATGATATACTTATTTTTTCTAAATCACCGGATCAACATTGGAAACACCTAAATACATTTCAACAAATTATAATAACTAATGGTTTAGTATTATCTCAAAAAAATAAAGCTTTTTTAGACTTCAATAATTTTTTAGGTTTTAAGATTACAAATCAAACCATAACTCCTATAAATTGAGTCATTGAATTTTCAGAAAAATTCCTAGCTCAACTCACAAATAAAAAACAACTATAAAGATTTTTAGGATATCTTAACATTTAACAGATTTTTATAAAGATGCAGCTAAAGATAGAAAAGTATTACAAGATCTACTAAAAAAGATGTAAAATTTTAATGGATTTTAGAACATACTAAAGCCATTCAACTCATCAAGTCCAAAGTTAAGTCACTCCCATGTCTTCATTTAGCTAATCCTATTTATCCAAAAATTATTCAAATAGATGCCTCTGATTTAGGTTATGGTGGCATTTTATTACAAAAACTTCCTAATGGAAATGAAGAATTAGTCTATTATACCTCAAAATTATGGAATAGCATTCAGAAAAACTACGCAACGGTCAAAAGGAGATATTAGCAATAGTTTAATATGTTCAAAAATCTCAGCTAAAGACAGAAAAATTATTCAAACAAATGCCTCTGATTTAGGTTATGGTGGCATTTTATTACAAAAATTTGCTAATGGAAATGAATAATTAGTCTGTTATACCTGAAAATTATGGAATAACACCCAGAAAAATTACGTAACAGTCAAAAATGAGATATTAGCAATAGTTTTATATCTTCAAAAATCTCAATCAGATATTTTGAATCAAAAGTTTTTGATAAGGGTTGATTGCAAATCTACAAAAGAAGTTCTTTTAAAAGATATAAAAAATCTAGTTTCTAAACAAATATTTACCAGATGGCAAGCTTTTTTGAGTATTTTTGATTTTGATATTGAATATATTAAGGGAGAAAATAATTCTTTTCCATACTTTTTATCTCAAGAATTTCTCCTAACTCCTCAAATTCATATTCTATACAGATTATGGCCGATAAAGAAAAACCCTTCTTACCTATCGAAAATCATCTTTTTCTAATAAATTCTCACTTCTATTCAATCAATACAATAAACCTGATGACCATTCCATTTATCACCGAAGTAATCACTATATAGTCATACTTCTTGAACATTCTCTTATAGAACAATCCTTAAAAAATAAAGTCAAAATCTTTATGCCTCCTACTTATCATTTTATCCCAAAATGACCTCAAGTCTCAATGAAGTTCTGTGAAGCTCTACTTTCTCAAACACATTCTGTAATTTTTGAACATTTCAAGAAACTAGGGACAGAAGAAATAACATATTCAAAAATGAAGATTCAAAAGGTTCTTAGCATGGAAAAGTGGACTTAATAGAGTCTTATCAAGCAATCACCTTTCACTCATCAATCAATGACAATTTTAACCACTCATCCTTCTTTGTATGTCAGTTATAATGATTATATCGAAGCATGAAAGGCTATCCTCTTCTCGAAGATCCCGCAGAAGGTCATTCATGGTATATATATAACATTCAAAAAATCACTATGAATCACCTTACCAGCTTGGTTCCTCTATGAATGGTGGCCAAAATTTGGCCCAATAGAACAAATTCTACCATCTAAAGTCAAGACTTTATATGAAAAGGAAAAAAAATTCCTTTCTTCAATTTATTTAGAAATATATCATTTCATGGATCCTTAAGTGGAACTATAATACATATAAGATAACCCATACAGAAAACATAACTTCTCATTATTTAATCCAAGAAATCCATGTCAAGTGGTGAGATAAATTTGATGTCGACTCTATTAAAGAAGGTCCATTTACTCCCAAACACCAGCAAATTTGGTTTTCAAACAACCATCCACTTCAAGACTTAAATAAGCCATTCTACAAAAGGGAGAAACACTTGAAAAATCAATTTAATAATCCTCCTCTAACCAATTATCTCCAGACCTCGCTACAACAATCCTTCAGCATCTTTAACGAATGGAAGAACATATGAAGAGAGGTGAAGAACTTCAATCAGCAACAACAAGAAACAACTCTAAAGAAGGGGCTAGTTCTTCAGCTTCTGATTTCTTTGAACTCTAAATCATGCCCATGCTAACATTAAAAATTCAGGCCTATGTTGTCATCAATCAATCAGGCCCATGCCAAAATCAATAATTTAGGCTCATGCCTCCAAGCTCATACCTGTTTTCAGGCCCATGCCATAAATCATATTCAGGCCCATGCCTCTAGACTCATGCCTGCCTTTAGGCCCATATCATAAATCATTTTAAGGCCCATGCCTCCAGGTTCACCAGCCTGCCTTTTGGACTACGTCAATCATTCATTTATTCTCAATTATTCATTCAACTCAATAATTCAGCTCCCAGGACCACCAATAATTTAGCTTACATTAGCATCACTCGTTCAGCTCAATAATTTCTCTATAAGCACCAAACATGGGAATCACATCATTATACAGCTCAACATCGTTCAACCAGTTCAGATCATATAGTTGTATATCAATTCTTACATAAAGTATTTACTGTCTATTTTTCTTTATTTTTGTAGTAGTCTGTCAAGAATCTATTTTATTAAAGTAGATGCGTCGTGTTTTGTGGAAGATTATTCACGCCAAGGGCTAATTGACCTTCATTCCTTGTTAATAGTCAGTTTGAAATCATCTTTTTCAGATGATGCATCTTTTTCTTTCTTTTTCTTTTATTAAAGCATACGCGAGTCAGTTGAACTATCTTTCCACGATAGTGTGTCATTTGCTTTTACTTTTGCTTGCACATTAAGTGTGGTATCTTTAATTGTGAGCCATTCCTTTAGCATATTTGTTAATGGCCACAATTTTCTTATTTGTTTATGATAGGCATATTCCAATTTTGAAGAGATTGTTCTATATCATTATAAGAAATTTCTCTAATATTTCTTAAATCTATTTTTGACTGTATTTTCTCAGGCTTCAATTTATGGTCTTGTAAGGTTTCAGAAGAGGATGATGATTCAAACTTTACAGTTGGATTTTTAAACGAAAGAGCACCTTTCATTTTTTTAATTAATTCACTTATGTTTTGTTCATAGGGTTTAAGTTTCAACTTAGTTAACGATTTACCGCTAGACTTACTCTTAGCTTTCTACTAGGCTTACAATGCGACTAGTAAAGTCTACACTTAATTTCCTAAGAGTGAACAAGAGATGAACTAATTTAAAATGAAAAGAAAACTTTCAAAACAAAATCACAAACTTAAAGTCTTAATTCAAAATCCTTTTGAAGTTCTTTTGACAAATATAAAATATATACTTACAATTGGGAGTGATTGAGGAACTGATTGATTACTCGATGAGGACAAATGAATTTGGCTCTGATACCAAATTGGTGGTGGTTGACGACGATATTGGTGAGAATGTATTGAACAAGGGTTTCTAAGATAAAAATAAAAGGGATCAATGGTTTCAAAAAATAAATATATGATGAAGTAAGATATTATATTAATATATATTTAATATATATTATTATTAAGAAGTAGAGAACCTCACTTTATTTGAATGACAAGAGACTTAAATCCTCTTTAAGTAAGATATTAGTTTTGAGTTAAGTCCTTCAAATAAAGAAAAAAATGTAATTACTCCCTCAATCAGTTTGACATGCTTATAAACTTTTTTTTATAAAAGTATCAATAGATTTACAAGTGAAAAGGTAAAAAATAAGTAACACATTCTCATACACATAATAGCTATATAGTTGTTAAAAACCTTAGGTTTTTATGTAGATACGTATGCATATTCAATTTATGCTAATCTCAACTATACGAAAAATAATACGAAAAAAAATGCACAAAAAAAACTATACAAAAAAATATGCACACAAAATACATTTATTCAAGACCTCATAGATGTTGGGGATCGCCACCCAACCATAGAGGTGACAAGGCCGAAGCCACTATAAAGCAAAGCTTCTAACCTTCTCGCTCTCCCCGTCAATTACATGTACAGCTAGAGTACAAACTCCTTTAGAAATAAAGTACAAACTCCTTTAGAAATAAGCTAAGAAACAAAGGTAATGATAGAATAACGAGACTCGAAAAAAAAAGACCAGTATCCCTTAAATAGGGAAGGGACAATGCTAAAGACCCTAAGGGGTGGAGAGGACAGACTCCTCGAAATCGTTTGACTCATATCGCATATCGCCCGCCGATCAACAGTAAATGATATTTTATCATAAGTTTCAATAGAAGGTAGGTATATCATCAAATGCACAACGCAATAGTGTTTCTTCAGCCATCATAACTCTTAGCATCTAATATAAGAAGAAATCAGAGCCGGGCATTTGGGCATGATTAGTGATGGGCATCTGGTATGTGTGGAAAAGGAGAAATCGGTATATAACAACCCAAATTAATTAAATAAGGATTAATGTTAATCTTAATTTAATTAATTTAGGTCATTACACGATATGTTTTCAGGGGTATCGAGGAATCTATACATGACACACTAAGCTTAACACATCATTACCACACGGAGTGGTTTGAGACGAAAGGGAAACGCATCATGCCAGTGCTTGACAGTAATCCAAATCTAGCTACCCATTTCTTCAGGGGAAACATTGTTTGTGTTGATGTAGCACGAAACCTAATTACGGGAGAAACGGGTCTTGGATGGATGCCACGCAATGTACGGGGCACAACTCAACTAGTTGGTAGTTCATATGTGGGGTTTACAATGGACATTAATTGGGCCGAACAACTAGCCATGAACAAAGCGCTGGAGTGTGTAGTTTCCTCCCGTGTCCTTATGGACAAAATCTACTTATTCTCTGACTACATGAACGCCATAAAATTGATTCAAGGATACTCTGTGGAGAGTGACCATGAATATCTAGCAGAGGAGGTGTGACAAAAGTGTACTATGCTTGCTGAATTCAGTTTCCATCATATACCCCACACCTACAATGAGTCAGCACATGTAATAGCCAAGAAGGCACTAAATTCCCAACTATCTAAGTTATGGTTTGACTGTTTACCAATCGAGATTGGTAATCTTGTAATCAATATCTTTGGCTAATATAGTTATTCGACAAAAAAAATAAAAATTGGGTATATAAGAAGTTCAAAATGCCAGCCCGTGAATTGAAGAAATACTCTACATAATTCAACAAAAAGGAAGAAAAAATAGACGATGTTGATGAACTAATCTCAAGAAAAAGACTCTACAAAAAAACCCTTGACAAAAAATTGGGAAGATGATTAATTAGTGATCGTGTAGCTTCTAAATTCTTTTTTTCTCAGTTTTTTTTTAAATTTTCTAATCTAATTGATCAAAACTCATTTTCTCTTATCTCTTTGTTGTGAACTTATTTATCTATCTATTTGAAATTATTAATTTAGTTGATTTTTTTTTATGTTGGAAATAGTATTAATGTTTTCATATGGTGGTTTGGAGCTCAAGGATTAATTGATTATTTTTGTTTAAGTTGACTCAACTTGTCAACCCAATCAATTTTGTAGAACAAGGCATGAATAACCTGTTTCTTATTTCCAAAGTTCTCTTTGAAGTTGTTAGCTATTGCTAATAGAAATTTAAGTTGATTTTATTTTTTTTGTTGACAACTTAGATCTTTGCGAAATGTAGTATTAATTGTAAGGAAACATAACCCGTATTAATTAACATCTTTGAGTTCTTTATTGAGTTGTTGCTTTTAAAGAAGCATTGCAGGTTTGCACAGAGGTTGCATATGTGTAATAATAATTCTATATTGGTGGAATTGGGGATAGCAGAAAATGTGAAATTATTTTTTAGGTAAGATTTATATCTCTTAATCATCTTTTTAATGTTCATTTCCATTATATGAGATTTTTTGTTGGTAATCTAATTAATTATAGGGCATTTCTTAATTGAAAGTGTGAACTATTGTTTTATTTCTAAATTTCTTTTCATTGCTTTTTTTTTTGTAGTATTATCGAATGGGTGATGGATGGTTCATTTTTCGCTAATATTAGTAATTTTGTATATCTATGAGAAAAGGGAATATGTAGCTTGCTATTGCAAATCAATCATGGTTGCTGATTTGTGGCCGAAATTATTTTTTTTTATTTAGATTTTTTAGTTATATTTTCACATTTCTAGGTAAATATTAATTTTTTTTGGATGTCTTTGGTCTTCTCTCTTGTTTTTTTGCCCGAGATATATGGGCTCCTTAATATTGATTTTCACTACAAGCATCACTGATCCTTTCTTTTCCCTCATGCGAATTTGTATTACTTGATTTCACTTGTATGGATGGATTCTTAAGGAATATAGTTCATTGCTTAATCCACATTTTACATTAGTTCTTAATTTGGTGTTCATATTGATAAAAAAATGAAAACATGATATTGTTCTCTCTCGAATTGTTTACTTTAGAATTGTCATTGTGCATTTAGAAGCTCATAGAAACACATTAATTTGTTGTTAGAAGTGTGTTTTCTTTCCTTAATATTTTAGGTTATTGTTGCTAACTGCTTTGCTACTTTGAAAGACAAGTTAAAGAGTCGATTGGTTCAAAAAATCTCTACAGATGAATTGGGTTGGAAGTTAGTAAACAACTTTGAAACTTTAGTTCAAAGACCAAGATCATATTTAGATTTAATATTTGACGAAGGCTTTTCTTCTAAATATTAATTTTAGGTATTGAGTTTTCTTACAAACTGGATAACATTTAATGTGCTGAAGATAAGAAGTTTTATTTGTAGTTTTTTGGTTTAAACCCACAACAAAATAAAAAATTCAAAATGATGGTAACCAAGTTATGAAATTGATCTTACTTTGTTTTTGAAGGATCTAAAGTTGTCAATAAGATTTAGAAAATAAAGGTGGTTACTCTCTCACTCTCCCTTCCTATTTTTATTTTTTATCTTTATTTTTTAAATTGAATAACCAAACTGAACCAACCATGGATCAATAGTACATGCCATGGGCTTAATTTTTCCTTTTATATTAATGGCGTCTAAAAGCTTTTTTTTAACAAATAAGTTATGGAATGCTGATTTTGTTTAAATTTATGTGAGTGAACAACCACTAGAGTTGTTTGACCACTATTAAAAAAATGCAGAGTTGCATAATTCTTTATTACTCGTTTAATTTTTTTCGACGTCCGACATAGCTAATAGTGCATGCCTACTTTCTTTTTTCCTTAATAGGGTGTTAAAAAAAGCTCACCATGATTATTAAGGGTAGTTTCAACATGAAAATTGAACATCCAACTAATAGAGTGTTTTGAATTTGCTTTTCCTATTTTGTTTTTCACTTCATTTTTTTTCATGTGCTTGTCGATAAAAAGAGGATTTTTCCACCTTGTAGAGCAAATAATGTACTAAGACTTGTTGCAACATGTGAAATTTGCATCTTTTTTGCATCTTCACTTCCATTTTGCTGATGGACATTCGGATCGCTTTTAGAATCTAGACTTTATTTTCTCCTTCTCAAGTAAAAACAAAATATTTGCATGGATTATATCGTACTGAATTATTAGTACATATAGCATGGTATGTGGCTTTGATTTGTTGAGCTTGTTATCGTTAATTGTTTGGCTTTAATTTCGCTTATGTTTTGTTAAAGTTCCATTTAGTATTGACCTATTTTGATGTCTACGAATGAGTTTCTCTAATTTTGAGATGTTTAGCTAATAATCGTACCTCTTCTGATTTCTTTTGCATATATAACTTTTTTTTGAAAACTTGCATTAATTTATTTCATGCAAGTTCTTTTTTTTTTAAAGTTATGTTCAATTCTTAAGCCGAATTTAGCTGAAAGTCTAAACACTGAACAAGTACTGCAATTTTGTTAGCCAAAATAATGTGTAGTTTTTAAGCCCTTCTCCTTAAGTTATTCAAGTGGTAGAAGGAAATTACATTGTGTGTTAGCCATGCACAAAACGTGAATAATGTGACCAAATGGCCCCTAACCTCCCCTATTTATAAGTTCATAGCTTCTTTCAACCTTCTTTTCTTTAAAGAATTACTTTGATGATTATAGAAAAAATGACTCTTAATCCTCTTTGTTTACATGCGCAATTCAAATAATAAGGTTTCTTGGACTTTCGACCTTCTTTTCATTAAAAATAATTACTTTGATGATAATAGAAAAAAATGACTCTTAATCCTCTTTGTTTATATGTTCACAATACACTAGTCTTACTAGTTTATAAAATTTAAAATTACTAATTTTTTTTATTAAATTAATTATTTAGCGAAAGTCTTATTGATTATGCAAATGCAATTAGTAATTTATGCGGAAGCAATTTATAATTATGCGAAAGCCATTAGAAAAATCCTAAGTGTGGAAAACTTGGAAATGACATCACATATATAAAATCCTCAAAATGTAATGAAACAATGAAATAGTCTAAGTAAGGTCGAGAACTAACACTCAACCTATTATACAAGCCAAATAGTATATAAAAAACATATATAACATATACAATCAAAATACAAAAAGAAGATCTACAATCGATGTAGTGACGCATCGCTGGCTCATAGATAATCGTCGATCTTCTCCTTGCCCGGCTTGCTGGTAGACGGCTCTGCACCCACCATCATAAAAAGGACGGTGACTATAAGAATAAAACAGTAATCCTCGATAACAAGTTTAATTTGCATTTCCAAATATTCAAATGGTATTTAAAAGCATATAAATGGGAAAGCTGAAAAATAAACCATATGCGAGTAAATAGTAGAGTTAAACAAGTGATACTAACATTAGGCTAATTAGTGGTGATTTAAGTCCAGTCGGCAGTGAATCGTATCACTTCGACTCAATAATCATATAGCACAAGGGACCCTAACCCAAGTGATTAGATATCATGTTATTTATCATTCAATTCACATTTAAAACAACAAGAATAAACATAGCATGGGATAAAATTGATGAACCAAACCATATGAATGAATATCATGCAAACTAGACTCATCAAGTGAGTGTAGACATAAAAAACACATGATATAAGAATACAAAGGCAAAATAGTCAAAAGGACTATGCAAGGAAAACAATTAACAGAAATGAGATGCCAAGTAAAGTTGTCATTGGACATACTCACAGTAATAGAGTAAAATCCTAGCTTTACTAGCCTCTTGATACTCCTAATCTTGTAGTTGCTCTCCCTGACCATTTCCCCAGGTTCCTAATTTCATATAACATGTTTTTGGATGTGTTTAGACATTTACTTAAGGTTTTAGACTTTGTTATAGTGTTTTGGAGATTTTGGAAAATTGCTAATTTTTTTGTGTTATCATGGAAATTAGCATGCTAATTCTAAAATTAGCATGATAATTTCTAACTTAGCGCACTACCAAGCCTTATTGATATTAAACTTAGCGTGCTATGTGCAGTAAAACCCAGAATTCTGCAATCAAAATTCCGTGTTTTCTCTATACATAGGCTATGTTAATGAATAAGGAACCTTATACACACTATTATAGTTTCTTAACATCAACCACAACACAAAGTAACATCCAACAATATCAAATTCATGAATTCATCAAGTTGAACTAAATAAACTAGTGTATGCAAGTTACCTATTTGTTGAGCACATTACCTAGGTTGGAGTTATTGTTGGGTGTTTGATTCTAACTCTTGATGACGAAAACACCCCTTCAAACTCCTACATTAACAATAATTACTAGATTTCCAACAGCTCTATATTTTATTTCCTTTATTTCCAACATGCAAATTGAAAAGAATGCACTAAGGTGGTTTTATATATGTTTGAGTTTTCATCTAATGTGTACCATCCATCTCCATGACATCTTGTGGCTCTCATTCACTCTTACTAACCCACTAATTCCAGCTCACTAACATAACATATTGACACACATATCATGGGAGTGTGTGCTAGCGTATATCCTGAGGTAAGTCTAAGTGTTTTCGATTTTTAAACCAATACTATAGGACTTTAATTTGATTTACATTAATAAACACAACCATAAGCTTATAAATAATTCCTTAATTCATATTAATATTAAATAAAACTTACCAAAATGCTAACTATCGGGTTCCCCGTCTCATACACAACTCGAGGCGCGTCCCGATTCTCGTGTCGACGCCTACAACTATACAAATTGACTTAGTAAGTCTACACAATACATAACACTAGGCATACATCAATAAAAAAATACAATGTACCTCGGCCATGTGCCTCAGTTGGTGCACGTATCACAGTCTGGGTCCCACGTCATGGGTTAGTGATCCAGATTATGAAATTAAAACGGGGTTTAGAGATTTGGGTTGTGACAAATATTCCCAACAAAATGGAAACTTCATCCTCGAAATTAAGTTTAAGTTATGGTTCTACCTGACTCAAACAGGTACGGGAATCTATCTCGCATGTAGTCATCTCGCCTCCAAGTGTGTTCTGTGTCGTTGTGGAACTGCCACTTGCTTAGTACCTTTAGGATGGACTTGCTCCTCAACTGCTGTACCTTCTAATCTAGGATTTGAATGGGCTACTCTTCGTAAGAGATGTCTTCAGTCAGGTCAATCTGACTTAAGTCAACTGTCGGTCGCACACCTGCCTTAGACTCGGCTAGTCGAAACATCGAAATATGAAAAACTGGATTGACCCCTAACATCTATATAGCCAGTTCAAGCTCGTATGCCACTTTCCCGACCTATTTCTTAATCATGAAAGGCCCGATGTACCTTAGTGTAAGTTACCTTTCACCTAAAATCTCTGAAGACCCTTCCGAAGGGAAACCTTAAAATAGACAAAGGCTCCCTTAGAACACACGAGATCACCGTGATACTTATTTACATATCTCTTCTATATCTCATATGCTCCTCTAAGTGTCTGGTAGATCAGTTTGACCTTTTTTCATTTGGTCAACAACAATCTCAGGGCCCACTATCTCCCGGTCCTCTAGCTCAGCCCAATACGATGGCGAGCGACACGGTCTGCTAAACAAAGACTCAAATGGCGCCATCTCAATGCTAGCCTGATAATTATTGTTGTAATTGATCTCACACAATGGTAGGTACTCCACCCAAGATCCGCCAAACTCCAACACGCATGCCCACAACATGTCCTTGAGGACATGAATAATCTCTCAGTCTGCTCGTCTATTTAAGGAAATTCATACTGAATTGTAGGCGCTTACCTTACTACTCCTGCATATTCCGCCACACCCTATACATATACGTAACATCTTTGTTTGATGTGATCGTTAATGGTACCCCATGCAACATGATAATCTCTCTATCAAATAGTGCGCTCAGCTGATTGAAAGTGTAATTCGATGCCACTGGCAGAAATGAGCATACTTTATCAGTTTGTCAATCATCGCCCATATCGAGTCATGTCTCCTTGCAGTTATCAGCAATCCTCTGACAAAACCCATAGAGATGTCTTCCCACTTCCATCGAGGAGTGGGAAGCAGCTGTAGTAATCCCTTGGGTCTGTGATGATCGGAATTTACTTGCTGACAAATACCACAGTTCGTGATGAACCTGGACACGTCTTCCTTCATCACAGGCCCCCAGAAATGTCTCCTCATGTCGTGGTACATCTTAGTCCTGCTTAGATATATGGTGAATTTGGAACGGTGCAACTCTTGAAGGATCTCATCTCTCAGCTCCTATACCTCTGGTATCCACAACCTGCCCTGATATCTCAAACACTGATCTGTCATCTCTACCCAATTTGTACACTCTGCACTTTATGCTAACTCGCGGAATCTCGAGTACAACTGGTTGGTCCTCCGACCCTCTAATACTCTCTGTGTAGACATGGTCTGTAGTCTCATTTGTGCGCAAATTATTACCACAACATTGGTAGGAACCTCTATCTGACATGCTTTCGTTGCTGCGTCGAGTAATCCGCACTCATGCGTTATGTCACATCTGACAACCTCGGTATCTTTAGTCAGTTTCCTACTCAGCGCATCTGCGACTACATTCGCTTTTCTTAGGTGATACTCTAAAGAAAAGTCTTAGTGCTTCAAGAACTCTAACCATCGGCGTTGTCTATTATTTAGCTATTTATGTGTAAAGAGATATTTTAGACTCTTGTGATCTAGGAAGAGTGTGAATCTCTCTCCATTCAGAAGGTGTCTCCAAGTCTTCAATGCATATACAATCGCTGCTAACTCCAGATCGTGCGTGGGGTAGTTCTCTTTAACTGTCTCGATGCGTATGCCACAACACCGCTGCCTTGCATCAACATGCAACCTAGACCCATATGAGAATTATCTGTGTACATTATAAATCCCTGTCTAGCCTCTGGTAGTATAAACACTGGTGCGGTAGTCAATGACCTCTTCAATTGAGTAAATGCAGCCTAACACTTCTCTGTCCACTTATAAACAACGTCCTTCTGTGTCAGCCTTATCATCGGTGAAGCAATTTTCGAGAAATCCTTCATGAACATACGTTAATATCTTTCTAACCCCATAAAGCTCCTAATATCTAGTACTGATCTTAGTGCCGACCAATCCATGATCGCCTGAATCTTGGCTGCATCTACTGTAATCCCTGCCACTCCAACAACGTGCCCCAAGAACTTGACCTCTACGAGCCAGAACTCACACTTGTTGAACTTAGTGAAAAAGTTGGTGCTTCCTCAATGTCTGCAACGTCTCTTTGAGGTGCTGGTTATGATCCTCACGTGTCCTTGAGTATATCAAAATTTCATTGATGAAGACTATCACGAAGCGATTGAGATATGGTCTAAGCACGTAGTGCATTAAATCCATGAATACTACGAGGGCGTTGGTCAACTCGAATGGCATGACCGTGAACTGGCAGTGTCCATATCTAGTGCTGAATGTTGTCTCTGACCTATCCTCATCCCTGATCCTAAGCTGATGATACCCCGATCTTAGGTCTATCTTGGAGAAAAATTGTGCCCCTCTCAGTTGATTAAATAAATTGTCTATCCGCGGAAGTGGGTACTTGTTTCTTACTGTCACTCTGTTCAGTTGCCTATAGTCGATGCATAGTCTCAGACTGCTGTCTTTTTTCTGCACAAATAGAACTGGCGCTCCCCACGGTGACACCAAAGATGCGATGAATCCCTTCCCCCCAATCCTTAAGTTGAGTACTTAATTCCTTTAACTCCCTTGGAGCCATGCGGTGCGGCGGTATCGCGATTGGTCTGGTACTCGATACTAGGTCGATGGTGAAGTCTACCTCTCGCGGTGGCAGTAATCCTGGCAAATCCTTAAGGAAAACATCTGGGAGGTCTCGAACAACCGGTATCTTCTCTGATCTAAGTCCCTAACTCACTACTACTGCGTATAACACTACTAGAGTCTCCATCTCTCCACTAGATGCAAGCTAACCTATCATGGTACTGTGTCTCGGTGTACTACCTCGGCGAATGAACATCGAACATCTTGGAAACTAAAATATGACAGACTTACTGAAGCAATCGATATGTGCGTAGTAGGATGACAACCAATCCATCCCTAGTAGCGCATTAAACTCTAACATCTCGAGGACTCTAAAACCTGTCGGTAACTTTACCCCGCCTATCTCTACCGGACATCCCCGAACTAGACTATTAGGGTAAACCATATCCCCGGCTCCGGTGCTCAAAATCAGGTGTACGCTAAACCTAATAGGTGGCAATCCTAATATGCTTAACATGCGACTAGTAATAAAAGAAACAATGGGTCTAGAGTCAAACAATGCATAAAAGTCTCTACAATAAATGAAAACGGTACCCTAGATGAGACTACGTGTCACCCTAGCATCTGGCTAAGTGACCATGGAAACTATCTCTCTGCCTTGCTGTGGGGGATGTGCTGCTGGCTGTGTACACTCCCTGGACATGTGTCCCACCCAACCACATCTCTAGCAAGTGATCTGACGACGTTGTCCTACCTGCTGCGCCTGTCGTTGTAACTACTGTTGACCCTGTCGTGGTCCATTCTGGCCTCTACCTCTGTCTCGGCCACCCTGTAGCTGTTATTGTTGTCGTGAAGCCGGTGGAGCTAGCAATGCATGTCTGGTAGGAGGTGGCAAGGGAGCTATGCCATATGTCTATGTGGGTGCAGGGTGAGGTGCGTAGGGAACTGCTGAAATAGAGGTAACATGTCCCCCACCCCTTTGTGGACCCCTATCCCCTCTCCTTTGTCCTTTGCCCCTCCGCCTCCTGTCGTAGTTTGAACCTCGATCGTAACTCTCTGCTACACTCTCCTCTCCTCTTCTTTGTAGGGGAACTGGGGTCGTCACAGCTGTGGTACTGAAAATCAAATGTACACTAACTCTAATCGGTGTCAACCCTAGGATGCCTATCATGCGACCATAAATGAAAGATATTGTGGAACCCAAATCAAATAAGACATAAATCTCTACCACAAATAGAAATTGTTCTATCAAATAGACCTCGTGTGGCATCAGAATCTGGTTATGCTATTATGTGTACTCCCTCTTGACTCTGTTGTGGAAATAATGCTACTAGCTATGGATAATCTCTCAACATGTGCCCAACTTTATTACATCCATAATGAGTAATCAGCTTGAGCTGACCCTGTGTTTGATCTGGGCCCGTGGTTGTCTCTGCTTCCATCGAGAACAATCTCGACCTCTGCCTTAGCCTCTACCTTCCTATTGCTGTTGAGGTGGTGCTGGTGGTACTGGAAGTGCCTGTAAAGTAGGACCCGACAAAGCTGGTCTGACTGGATATGGCAATGGGGGGTCTACCAACTATACTCTGTAGTGGAGAAAGTTATGATGCGTGGGGTATAACTAATATAGATGTCCTTAATGCTTGAGAGCTTCTCTCACATCTCCTTTATCTCTTGCCCCTTTATCCCCTCATCTCAAACTTCGCGACTTGATCAAATGAGAAAGTTGGTCCCAATTGTATCCCATCTGTAACTCTGCTCAAATAATAAGTCTTGTCAAAAAGTGCCCACTCATATATCTCACCCAAGGTCATAGCACCTGAACTAACCACATAAAACCTTATTCGTAGCCTTAGTCCATCTCTGAAATGATACACTTCCTCAAAGTCATCTCCCACTAAATCCCCAGAAAACTGCCTCAGATAACCATATTTGTCTTTATAGCTCATTACTGACTCATCAGCTCCCTGTCTCAGGTTCATGAACTCCTTCCTCAACCTTTTATCATTTCAAGTGAGAAGTATTGCCGATAAGACTTTTTATTGAATGCATCATAAGACTTAAAATCTCCATCATAAGCTATCGTCGCATGCCACCAAACATCACCATCTCTCTGTAGTGTATACAATGAGATCTCAGCCTGAAGTTTATCCACATTCCACAAAACCCTATGAAGCTTCTCCTAAGACAATATCCACTTATCAATCTTCTCAAAGTCTCGCTGTCTGTCAAAATAAACTGACATCTATCTGATGAAATCATTCACCAACTGAACCTTTACTGAAGTGCTAGAAGATGTAAGAGTAAGAAATTGTGCATCAATTGTATATGCGGTTGGTATTTTCACAACCGAAATAGTCTGTACCATTAGAGCTATTGGTGTTATAGTAGGAATCCATGATGCCGATAATGTGGGGGTAGTAGTGGTAGTGGTGGTGGCTGGCGTTTGTGCTGGTGGTGCAAAACAAGTTGTCATCATGACAATAAACCCAGCTAACTACTGTCCTTGAGCTACAACTCGGTCAGACAGTCCATGATAGTCATCAATAGATAGAATAAGAGGTTGGATGCTATTAGCACCTACATCCCCGTCGTTAAGTGAATCGACCATTGGTGTCTGCAAGTTCATTGCAAACGTGAATCATCTACAACGTAGATATGGCATATATACATATAGAAACTGACATGTACATATAAGAAATCCCCATCTCACTTTCACTTCGCTTCCTGACTAATGGTTTCCTGGCAATGATCATCTGGTTTCCACAACTAAGATTTTTTTTTATTCAAATTTATTTGTCGCTTATTGAAAAAGTTGGCTTTAATACCAACTATGACGACCTCTTCTCAAATTAGGGCACTGCCTGACCTGATCACATCATTAAGCCTTACTCTCAACCACATAAGACTTAACAATGTATTCGTCAACATTTTCAAATTTTTCTTCAAACTAGCTAACTTTAAAATAAGCAACCAATCGTTATCTTGTCAATCAACTTTTCAAAGTCAATTAAATTTTTTATAACTTAAGCTAATTCAGGGGAAGTCTTAACAAATTAGCAGAAGCTAGTAATATAAATCCTAAATATGTGGAAAGTAGGGAACTGAAATCACAAGCATATATATAACAGAACAACGATAATAATATATCAACATGTGTTTGGTCAAGAAAAAATTATTTCTCAACCCATATATACAACCTCAAAAGTACATATAAAAGACACACACATATATATATATGTCATATAATAAAACCAAAACCTACGATACCTTATTCTAGATCAATCTAATGGCTTTAATTCACAATCCATTAACACTCCGCTAACTATTCCCTGAAAACAAATAATATAACACAATTGGTCTTGTGAGGTGTTCACACATATCTCAAGGAACATCATATTTCAATGTTTTATTTAACAAAATTTAGGCTTCATTTAATGTAAATCAAACCATAGCCACATCACAATTACTATATAAGCTACATTTAGCTTAAATTAAACTTACCACATCACTCATTAAACGGGTCGCATGTCGACACACATTTCAAGGTGCGTGCCCGCTTATATCTCGACATCTATACAGAAGAAAGACTGACTTAGTAGTCTACACATATACAATACACTAAGCGTACATCACAACAAATCTAATATATACCTCACTAACATGCCTCGGTCAATCCATGTATCTCAACTCGGGTCCCTCGTCATGGGTCCCTCGTCACAGTCAAATGATCCCGATTAAAAAATTAAACTAGGATTAAGAATTTGGGTTGTGACAATATATATATATATATTACAACAACATCTTGAGTGTCCCACGTGGTATTTTCGAGCCTTCTCAATGAGCCACGTAGCTTGCCCAAGATCTAGCCTTATACAAAACCCAATTCCTTTCCTTATTTAAAACTTCATTAAACCTTACTAAATATCCAAATATATAAATTTAAATTTCCTAATCATCAATTCTTTCACCACGAAATCAAATCCAACTCTAATCTATATACATTAATGGTCCATTCGGTTCACATATAATATAATCTCAAGATTATGAGATTATTTCACACTGGGATTATAACGTGAGTTTAGGTATTAGTCTCAATAAAAGGATTTGTTCAATTGGGGGTATATAGTGTAGGATTAAACCTAATTTCAACATGTGAAATTACTAAAGTGCCCTTTTATATCTACAAACTCACTCCCACATCCTTGACAAGCTTACAAAGCCAAATATACATATCAAAGCAACTTCAACGACACATAAAAAAGTTATTGAGAAGCAGAAGCCTAAAAAATCCATTCATTAAGCAAACCAAATGTAACTTGAACCATCACTTTTCCCATCAAATCAAGTGAAAAAACTCATGAATAATGAAGAAAACTCAAAGTAAACTTGTCGGCTATAATAATTGTGATATGTTGTGTGTTGCTATTAGTATTAATATGAATGAAAATTGAAAATCTAATGGCGGGTCTCGTACGATCGCGCGATATAATTAATAAATGCGATTGAAGTTTGAACAAATATTTAGTAGTACTAAACATGTTATCGATGGATATTGTTGATTCATGATTATGGAAACGATCTGTTGATTTAATTGGTGCACGAACGGTAACTATAGTGCTACATTTATATACTAATGTCACACACCATAGGTTTTTTGGTGTTGGAGAGTCGAGAATAGTAAATAAAAATGTGTTTTTGGTGTTTATGATAGGGGTATTTTGGTCATTTGAAAGTCACAAAGATTGGGATAAAATAGTACGGTAGAATTCATGGTTTTAAATTATCCCAATCATGTGAGTTAAATAATCTTATGGACAATTTTATACTCGAATCGAACACCGATATTATTTAGTACCACCACTTATCCCACCCTATCCTATGAACCGAACAGGCCATAATGCAACATCTCGGGCATCCCACGTGGCATTTTTGAGCCTTCTCGATGAGCCATATGACATACCCAAGATGTAGCCTTATTAAAGACCACATTACAATCCTTATTTAAAATCCCATTAAATTTTACTAAATATAAAAATCTAAATCACCGCATCTTCAATTCTTTTGCCACGTAATCAACTCCAACTTTATATATATATATATATATATATGCAACATCTTAGGTGTCCCACGTGGAGTTTTTTAGCATTCTCAACGAGCCACGAGTTATACACAAAGATGTAGCCTTATTAAAAACCTAATAACCTTCCTTATTTAAAATCCCATTAAACATAGGGCTGGCAAAACGTGTATGCAAACATTTGTTTGATTTTGTCCAAATCCACTTCAAATGTGTCTGGACATGATTTTTCTGAAAAAAAAACACAAGAGCGAACAAATTGTTCAAACAATTTTTTTTATAAAACAAGTACCCATTTTACAATTAATTCTAGAGGTATATTTGTTGGGTTTTGGGGTTCATACGCAGCGGAAATTACAAAACAATTTTGACAAAAACCCCAACAGGATCCGAATTTAATTCCATTAAAAACGTTTAAACCATGAAAAACTTAATCATACCTCAGTCGCAATATACCTTTCTGAAGGTTGATCGATCTCTAAGGCGCTGCCAACGACGAACACCCTCTACCAGTAGTCCACACACGAACGGCAGCCGAGATTCGAAGTGCTAGCTTCGAGAGAATACCAAACCTTTTGTTTCTATCCAAAACGATCCAGAGCATACCAAAAACCCTAAGTCGTTTCTAAATCGAAAATAGAGTTCGATCTTTTAATCTTTCGTACGTGTATTCTAACTTAAAGCGTCTATTTATACAACCCTTGTATATAGACGGTTAAGTAAATTACACATATACCCTTACTTAAAGAAGTATAAGTGTAATACACCACAAGGACGTTTCTATTATGAATTTTATCATATAAAATTTGTTTTTCTGAACCATCTTAAAATCTCGCAAAACCATTCTTAGTGTGCGACCCAATAGGCTCATACAACGTTGGCAGTGTACTAAAACACATTTTGGTATACAAATCATAAGCGGCCTCTAGCAAGACATTATGACTACCCAAGTTGTACGAATATCAAATCGATACAGCCTAATCAACAGTGTATATAACATCCTTTTGTCACACGATATCCTTTTGATCAAACATAAGGTATGGAATTGTCATCCAACATGTTCAATCGTACTAGTCTCGATCTTTAGGTAGACTGAAAACATCCAAGTGACATTGATCAATATCAATTCACTTAGACTAGTCCTTTTAACAGTCTAACACATCGAGGGATCCACTAGATATCTCTATTTATATTAGAGGGACAAATTCTATCTCGATTACACAACTTCATCACATTGCTCACATAGTAACCAATCACAACCTTTATAATCGTCCGGTTAAAGACAACGTTTGATAGTGTCAAATCACTATGTTCCTAATGTTGAAGTCTCTGGCAATCTCAAGTCAGAGGACTGAAAAATATACCTATCATGAGAAACAACTATGACTTAATCCATGTGATGTTCTCATAGCGGATCGGTCCAGTACTTTGTTCCCTAACAAGTTCTCGTGATCTTGATTCGTATCCCTATACGTATAATCATCATATGATCATCAATCAAGACTCACACTAGTCTTAATTCATTATAGTTCCCAGTATAATGATCGACTAGGGACATTTAGGATATTTATGTAAATACCCATGGATCTTATTATAATGTAAACATGCAAATTAATTATAATAAACAACAAATGAAATCCTCTATTTTATTAACTAAAAGTATTCATAAAGACAGTTAATGGATTGACCTAGGGCACATGCCCCAACGTCTCCCACTTGCACTAGGGCCAATCATACATGCATCTAATGCCTAATGATCTAACATGACCATCATGTTTTGCTTGTGAAAGAGCTTTTGTCAATGGAACCGCAACGTTGTCTTCAGTAGGTACTCTGCAAATCTTTACGTCTCCTCTCTCAATAATTTCTCTGATGAGATGAAAACGCCTGAGTATATGTTTGGATCTGTGGTGTGATCTAGGTTCCTTGGCCTAGTTCAGAATTGAACTTTTTGATTTTCCAGCTTACTGCACCCCCATTCAAAGTAAACACATATCTAGACTGCGATCTAAAATCATCTATATCAGTTTGAAAACTTGCATCTGTGTAACCATTTACAACTAGATCATTTTCAAAACCTCCATAGACCAAGAACACTTCCTTAGTCCTTCTTAAGTACTTAAGGATGTTGTTTACTGCTATCGAGTGACTCTCACCAGGATTTGGTCGATATCGCTTGTAGTGCTCAAAGCATATGATACATCAGGTCGAGTGCATAGCATGGCATACATGATAGATCCAATAGCTGATGCATATGGAATCTTATTCATACGATCTCGCTCATCATTTGTCCTAGGAAATTGATTCTTGCTGAGACTTATGCCATTAGACATTGGCAACAATCCTCTTTTAGAGTCTTGCAAACTGAACCTATTTAGCACCTTGTCTATGTAAGCACTCTGACTTAGACTGATTAGCCTCTTAGATCTATCCCTATAGATCCTTATCCTCAGGATATAGGCTGCATCTCCTAAGTCTTTCATTGAGAAACACGTCCCTAACCAAGACTCGACACTTTGCAATGTTGAGATGTCATTTCCAATGAGTAATATATCATCAACATACAGTACCAGAAAAACTACACTCCCACTGACCTTCTTGTATACACAAGGCTCATCTTCGTTCTTAATAAAACCAAAATCCTTGATTGCTTCATCAAAATGAAGATTCCAACTCCGAGAAGCTTGCTTTAATCCATAAATGGATCTTTGAAGCTTGCATACCTTCCTAGAATTCTCAGGATGTACAAAACCTTCAGGTTGTGTCATATACACGTCCTCAAGCAGCTTTCCATTAAGAAATGTTATTTTGACATCCATTTGCCATATCTCATAGTCATAATATGCAGCAATGGAAATTAAAATTCTTATGGATTTAAGCATATCTACGAGTAAAACGTTTCATCATAATCAACACCTTGAGTCTGCTGAAACCTTTTGCTACAAGTCTTGCTTTAAAAGTATGCACATTGCCATCCATGTCGGTTTTCTTCTTGAAAACCCATTTACATCCGATGGTCTTATCACCTTCAGTAAATCAACCAAGTTCCAAACTTGGTTATCATACATGGATTGCATCTCAGAGTTCATGGCACTTAGCCATTTATCTGAGTCTGGTCCAGACATACCCTCCTGATAAGTGGTGGGCTCATTTTGATCCATAAGCAACACATCAGGACTATCAGTAATGAGATATCCGAATCTCTCTGGCTCATGTCTTACCCTACCAAATTTACGTGGGCCTTGTGTCACTTGCGGAGGTTCAACTAGTTCAGAACGTTGTTGAACTTCCGATGTGATTCAGGGTTTATCTGTGATTCTTGAACTTCTTCAAGATTTATTTCTCTCCCACTAGTGTCTTTTTAAATAAACTATTTTTCCATAAAGGCATCATACCGAACAACAAACACTTTGTTCTCAACGGGATTATAAAAGTAATATCCTTTTGTTTCCTTAAGATACCCCACAAATAAACACTCGTCAGATTTATGTGCTAGTTTTTCTGAGACTTGTCGTTTTACGTAAGCCTCACAACCCCAAATCTTAAGGAAAGACAAACTAGGTCTCTTCCCGTACCATATCTCATATGGTGTTTTATCAACCGCTTTAGAAGAAACTCGATTTAGAGTGAAAGCTGCAGTTTGTAATGCATAACCCCAAAAGGATAATGGAAGATCTGCATGACTCATCATAGATCGAACCTTATCTAATAAGGTTCGATTTCTCCTTTTAGAAACTCCATTCCGTTGTAGAGTTGTTGGTGGAGTCAATTGGGGGACAATCCCGCAATTTTTAAGATAATCATCAAATTCTTGGCTTAAATATTCACCACCTCGATCTGACCGAAGTGTTTTGATAGTTTTACCAAGTTGATTCTGCACTTCATTTTGAAACGTTCGAAACATCTCAAATGATTCAAACTTTACGTTTCATAAGATATACATAACCATATCTTTGAAATCATCGTAAATGTAATGAAATGCGATAACCTCCTCTAGCCATTGTGGTTATAGGACCGCATACATCAGTATGTATTAGACCCAATAAATCACTTGCCCTTTCACTGTGTCCAATAAAGGAACTTTTAGTCATCTTGCCTAGTAAAAAAGATACGCATGTTTCATATGTTTCTAAATCAAATGAATCAAGAAGCCCATCTTTATGGAGCTTCGTTATGCGTTTCTCGTTTATGTGTCCGAGACGAAAATGCCAAAGATAGGTTTGATAATAGAAATGACAATTTTCTTCCTTTTCTTTTGGGTGTTTTGAAGTAGGAACAGGCCGGGTCTTGACTTGTTCCATAGGCTTTGCGACAGGTGCAGCAACAGCCTTAGCAACTCTAGCCTTAACTTTGCCTTTCTTCTTCATTCCCTTTCCCTTTTAGACCATCAACATATTACTAGAGGGTTTCTTGATATTTTGTTCAGCAATTTTGAGCATCAAATGCAACTCCGAAATTGATTTCTCCATATTATTCATATTGTAGTTCATCATAAATTATGAGTAACTTTCGAGTAATGAATTCAGGATCAAATCCATATCCAACTCTTGGCTTATGGAAAATTCGAGTCTATCAAGCTGGTCAACATAGCCCTTCATCTTCAGAACATGAGGACTAACTGACGCACCCTCAGTCATCTTGCAAGAATGTAGGTTCTTGACTGTCTCGAACCTTTATTGCCTAGCTTGCTGTTGGAACATTTCCTTCAGCGTTACGGCCATGTCGTAGGCTTCCATTAGTTCCATGTCCTTCTGAAGTTCAGGAACCATGGTTGCTAGCATAATACATGCAACATCGGTAGAATCGTTGACATGCTTATTATGCGCATCCTTCACAGCTTTCGTAGCATTGGCTAGTGGGTCCTTATGGATTGAAGCATCCAGGACATACAACTTGCGTTCATGCTTAAGAACAATTCTCAAGTTTTTGAACCAGTCTAGAAAGTTAGTCCCAGATAGCTTATCCTTCTCAAGGATGGATCGCAGTGACATGGGATTATTGTTACTTGAAGAGGCCATTGATCTACAATAAAGATTATGCAAAGTTTATTTTAGTATAGAGGAATAGACTACCACTAAATTAACAACCCTCCTAAAACGTACCATTTATTTAGGGGACTAAAATCCATATTTCACCTAATTCTATGACAGCTATGGCATGAAACATAGAACTAGATTATTTAGGTAGGTAACAATTACTGATTACATCTTATGTAATTTTTAGATCCTTTTATGAGATATGAGACATATTATGTCTTAGCATGTTTTTATCTCATCATTTGCCTAAAGCTCAAAACAATTTCGATGGCTTTATTAAGTCGGACCATTTTAAACATTAAGGTAACTCTTACCCAACTTGTCTCACCAAGATAACACAATACACCCAACTATGGCTGAAACTATATTAGTGTGATCGAGGCCTTGACAAGTGTTTAAAATGGATGGCACAAGACTTAAAATTTAATAGAGGGATTTTATTCAGTTTTAGTGATTTTATGTAAACAATGAAATATCATATATTTTATTGATTTGTCCAATCACTAAACAATTTGGAAATTTCTTTTTTGTACTTCTCACTAACAAAAGAATTTTCGTACGCTAGATTATCAAGGCAGCGATCCGTGCCCATGTGATGGGACAGTGGTACAAAGGCAATGACCATTTTTTTTTTTTTTTTAGAAGACGAATCTCAATTCCGAAAATTAAAATTCGCTATAGAAAATCATAATTTTTTGCTGATTTTATTATCATAAATTAACCCCTTAATTTATCCGAAATTAAGTCAATTAAAACATTTTAATTAACCCGGGCCCACATCTAACTAATCATCTTATCCTAATCCAATTAGGATTTCAGATATTTGAATCCTAGTATATCACCAACAATAAGATTCTTGATATTTATCTCCTATTCTAATTTGTTATCTATCTTTATCAAATAGAAACTTCATAACAAAATAGATATAACAAGATAAATAATTAATTTCGAAAATTAATTATTTATTTTGGATTTAAGATATTTGAATCCTAGTATATCACCATTAAACAAGATTCTTGATATTTATCTCCTATTCTAATTTGTTATCTATCTTTATCAAATAGAAACTTCATAACAAAATAGATATAACAAGATAAATAATTAATTTCAAAAATTAATTATTTATTTTGGATTTAAGATATTTGAATCCTAGTATATCACCAATAACAAGATTATTGATATTTACCTCTTATTCTAATTTGTTATCTATCTTTATCAAATAGAAACTTCATAACAAAATAGATATAACAAGATAAATAAATAATTTCGAAAATTAATTATTTATTTTGGATTTAAGATATTTGAATCCTAGTATATCACCAATAACAAGATTCTTGATATTTAACTCATATTCTAATTTGTAATCTATCTTTATCAAATAGAAACTTCATAACAAAATAGATATAACAAGATAAATAAATAATTTCTAAAATTAATTAATTATAAATTAATAATTTCGAAAATTAATTATTTGCAATTTCGGTCATCATCCAAATAATCACAAACATGTAATTGAATCATGAACTACTATCCCAATCGAACCTAATGGTGTCATGGATCACAGAACACGAAATTCAATTCATTAAAATTATTTGAATTAACCTAACATGGTTACTAGCATGTACGAAACTGATTTTAATTAAATCACGAATATGTATATCATATACACAAAACATGATAATAAATCTCAAAGAAAACTTATGTATATCACATATACATCAACTATTAACATGCTTTCAATCATATATCATGTATATATCAGAAGAAAACATGCAATGAATTTAATGGAATCGAACTCGAAGGCTCTGATTCCACTGTTGGGTTTTGGGGTTTATACGCAGAGGAAATTACAAAAAATGTTTGACAAAAACCCCAACAGGATCCGAATTTAATTCCATTAAAAACGTTTAAACCATGAAAAACTTAATCATACCTTAGTCGCAATATACCTTTCTTAAGGTAGATCGATCTCAAAGGTGCTGCCAACGACGAACGCCCTCTACCAGTAGTCCACACATGAACGGCGGCCGAGATTCGAAGTGCTAGCTTCGAGAGAATACCAAACCTTTTGTTTCTCTCCAAAACGATCTAGAGCATACCAAAAACCCTAAGTCGTTTCTAAAACGAAAATAGAGTTTCGATCTTTTAATCTTTCGTACGTGTATTCTAACTTAAAGCGTGTATTTATATAACCCTTGTATATAGACGGTTAAGTAAATTACACATATACCCTTACTTAAAGAAGTATAAGTGTAATACACCATAAGGACGTTTCTGTTATGAATTTTGTCATATAAAATTTGTTTTTCTGAACCATCTTAAAATCTCGCAAAACCATTCTTAGTGTGCGACCCAATAGGCTCATATAACGTTGGCAGTGTACCAAAACACATTTTGGTATACAAGTCATAAGCGGCCTCTAGCAAGACATTATGACTACCCAAGTTGTACGAATATCAAATCGATACAACCTAATCAATAGTGTATATAACATCCTTTTGTCACACGATATCCTTTTGATCAAACATAAGGCATGGAATTGTTATCCAACATGTTCAATCGTACTAGTCTCGATCTCTAGGTACACTGAAAACATCCAAGTGACATTGATCAATATCAATTCACTTAGACTAGGCCTTTTAACAGTCTAACAAATCGAGGGATCCACTAGATATCTCTCTTTATATGAGAGGGACAAATTCTATCTCGATTACACAACTTCATCACATTGCTCACATCGTAACCAATCACAACCTTTATAATCGTCTGGTTAAAGACAACGTTTGATAGTGTCAAATCGCTATGTTCCTAATGTTGAAGTCTCTTGCAATCTCAAGTCAGAGGACTGAAAAATATACCTATCATGAGAAACAACTATGACTTAATCCATGTGATGTTCTCATAGCGGGTCGGTCCAGTACTTTGTTCCCTAACAAGTACTTGTGATCTTGATTCGTATCCCTATACGTATAATCATCATATGATCATTAATCGAGACTCACACTAGTCTTAATTCATTATAGTTCCCAGTATAATGATCGACTAGGGACATTTAGGATATTTATGTAAATACCCATGGATCTTATTATAATGTAAACATGCAAATTAATTATAATAAACAGCGAATGAAATCCTCTATTTTATTAACTAAAAGTATTCATAAAGACAGTTAATGGATTGACCTAGGGCACATGCCCCAACAATATTTGTAGTTTTACTTGAAGTAAAAAGCTAATTAACCAACCTTAGATATATGTAAGCAAGGTTTTTTGATATTTTGCGGCTTATAGTCGCCATTGCCTCATACACGCGAACTCTATGAGATAAACTCTCATTTTAATTTTATTGTGATTATTGGAAGCTTTATTGAATGATGGATTTATGATGTAATATTCTCTATTATTAATTGAGTTTATCATTAATTGATGGTGGTGGATATCTTGCCTTCTTATTGTTATTGTTAGTAAATAGTCTTTTTGATCATTCATTTCTTTTTTTTTTGGCATTCTTAGTGGACTTTCATAATTTGAATGTATAATGTATGGTTGTTGGTGGTGTTGTGAAGTTGTAAAAAATTGTATAAACAATTTAGTTTCATTATATTTAAAACAGACAAAATGAGTTCTGTATTTTTGAAAAAATACGAGACCAAACAAAAAAGTTGTCTATTTTAAAAATAGTTACGGGTTCGAACGCTATTTTAAGTCATTAGTAGGAAGGTGTGTCCATACCTGTACCCATCGGTACCCATTTTTTTGCTAGCCCTAATTAAACCTCACTAAATATAGAAACTAAAATCACCGCATCATCAACTCTTTTGCTACGTAGTCAACTCAAACTCTAATCCATATATTTAATGCAACATCTTGGACATCCTACGTGACATTTTAAAGTCTTCTCAATAAGCCACGTGGCATGCCCAAAAGTATAACCTTATTCAAAATCCAATTATTTTCCTTATTTAAAACCCCATTAAACCTCACCAAATATAGAAATTTAAATCACCACATCATCAATTCTTTTGCCATGTAATCAACATATATATAGGCAATATCTTAGGTATACCACTTGGCATTTTCAAGCCTTCTTGACGAGCCACGTGGCATGCCCTTGGTGTAGCCTTATTTAAAACCTAGTTACCTTCCCTATTTGAAACCCCATGAAAGCTCACTAAATATAGAAACTTAAATCACGACATAATCAACATTTCACCACGTAATCAACTCCAACTCTAATATATAGGCCTTGTTTGATTTATTTTTACCAACTTACAGTGCGAATGGAGATAACTCTGGAGTTAACTCACAATGTAAGGTCATATTTCATGTTTGGTTCAACTTTGAACTTACAGGGAAATTGCTAATTTTAAAATAATAAAACATGAAAATTGACATAAATACCCTTCAAACATATTTTTTTTAGATGAAAAAGAATGCATTATTATTTTCACCACATTCATTACTAATTATTTACTCATAAATAAAAGAAAAATTGAATAAAATAACAAACATATAAATTATTTACAAAAAACTTAAACAACTTTAAATAATTTTAAATATTTTCATAATTCTCATGAAATGATATTATAATAATTATCAATAATAAACATAATAAAATACTACAACAACAACAAAAACAACAACAACATAGCTTTAGTCCCAAATTAATTAGGATCAGCTAAATAGATCAAACCACTTTAGATACCTAGGATTAATCATACAAAATGATGGTAACATTGAGAATGATGTCGCACATAAAATTCAAGTTGGATGGAATAAATGGAGGAGCGCAACAAGGGTGATTTGTGATCGAAATGTTCTTACTAAGTTAAAAAGAAAATTTTATAGGACCGTAATTACGCCAGCTATGCTCTATGGAAGTGAATGTTGGGCGGTAAAGCAACAACAATTACATAAAATGAACATAGCAGAAATGAGGATGCTTAGGTGGATGTGTGGAAAAACTCGTAAAGAAGGAATAAGAAATATAGAAATTCAAAGACAAATAGGAGTAGCACCACTTGATACAAATATTAGGGATGGGAAGTTGCGGTGGTTTGGTCACCTGCAAAGAAGGCCAACAAATGCCCCAACTAGAAAACTTGACTCAATAGAAACTGTAGAAATTCGACGAGGTAGGGGCAGACAAAAGTTAACGTGAGATACATTAATTAGGAAGGATTAAAATGGTTTGAAAAGCTCACCATCAATTGCACTTAATCGAGCACAATGGAAAAGTTTGATCCATTTATCCAACCCTAGTAAATTTGGGACTGAGTTATTATATCTAAATAGATCAAACTTTTTCATTGTGCTCGATTAAGTACAATTGATAGTGAGCTTTCCAGACCATTCGAATACCTCATAATTAATGCATCCCATTTAACTTTGGTCTACCCGTATCTCATTAAATTTTTACGGTTTCTATTGAGTCAAGTTTTCTAGTAGGGGCATTTGTAGGTCGTCTTTACAGGTGACCAAATCACCGCAACTACCCTTCCGAATCTTTGTATTAATTGGTGCTGCTGCAACTTGTCTTTTGAGTTTCTATATTACGTATTCTATCTTTACGAGTTTTACTACACCACCTAAGCATCATCATTTATGTTATGTTCATTTTATGTAATTGTTGTTGATTTATCGTCCAACATTTATTTCCATAGAGCATAGCTGGCCTAATTGAAGTCCTATAAGATTTTTCTTTTAACTTTGTAAGAACATTTCGATCACAAATCACTCATATTACACTCTACCATTTCTTCCATCCAGCTGGAATTCTACTTCCTCTAGGGAGACTCCAAGCTCAATTTTCATTCTTGAAAAATGGAGGAGGGCTGCGATAAGTTGACAACCAGCGTAAAACTTTTGTCACTTCTCATGAAATGGATCAAACACATATAAACATAGTAAAATCCAACTAACGATAATTTTTAAAAAGTATTTCTCTTACTTGAAAAATACTTTCTTGTGTGAGTTATTTATTTAATCTTTATATTCATTGATTAATAACAAGCATTTGAGTTCTTATAAAAAGAATAAAGTATATTTAGAGTTAACAAATGAATAAAAATATTAAAAATATATTAAAAACATATTGCTTCAAAAAAAGCTTATTAAAAGTAATAAAGAACCAATTTCTTCTAAGAAAATATTACCCTTTTGTTTCTTAGTTAAAAAAAGTTATTAGGTACACATTTATTTGTAAAATATTAAAATTTTCTAATTCCCAAAATTTTTGTAACAATACCTAATTAAGTGGAGAGAGGGACGTTGGCAAAAAAAAAGTGGAGATTTATGAGGCGCAATTTTGTCAATATTTTTCAGGGAGATAACTCCTCTGGGTGGGGGTGAGAGAGAGGTATCTCACACCCAAGGGTGAGAGATATCTCCCTCACCCGCTTCTAAGGGGGTTATCTCCTAAGAGTTTGTGGACACAATTACTTATCATTAACTACTTTTTATTACCCACATCAATCTCTTTTGTTTGAAGGATATTTATGACGATTTATATCTTTTATTATTTAAGAATTTGCAATTTCCCAAGAAGTTTAAAGTTGAACCAAACATTAAAAATAATCTTTCACTGTAAGTTAACTCTGCTCACATTATAAGTTGGCAAAAACAAACCAAATGAGGCCATATATTAAGGCAACATCTTTGGTGTCTCATACCCTAGATGTAGCCTTATTAAAATCTAATTACCGTCCTTATTTAAAACCCCAAAAAACTTCACTAATTACAGAAATTTAAATCACCATATCGTCACCTGTTTCACTACGTAATCAACTCCAACGCTAATATATATACCTATATATGCCTCGTTTGGTTCATTTTTGTCAACTTACAGTTCGAGTGGAGATAACTCCCTGGAGTTAACTCACTGTGTAACTTCATATTTCGCGTTGGTTCAACTTCGAACTTACAAGGAAGTTGCTAATTTTAAAAATAGTAAAACATGAGAATTGACATAAAAACCATTTAAACATATTTTTTTAAGATGAAATGGGATGTATTATTATTTTCACCATATGCACCAACAATTATTTACTCATAAATAAAAGAAAACTTGAACTAAGTAACAATCATATAAATTATTTACAAAAATATTTAAAAACTTTAAATATTTTTATAATTTTCTTGAAATAATATTTTAATAATTATTAAAAATAAACATAATATAATGCAATTAATGATAATTTTTAAAATTACTTTTCTTATTTGAAAAATACTTTCTTTTTTATAGAAAAATATTTTCTTTTGTGAGTTAATTATTTTAGCTTTATATTCATTGATTAATAACAAGCATTTGAATTCTTCGAAAAAGAATAAAATATGTTTAGAGTTAAAAAAGATAAACATATTAAAAGTATATTAAATGCATATTACTTAAAAAAAAAACATATTAAAAGTAATAAACAACCAATTTCTTCCAAAAAAATATTACCCTACCTCATTTCTTAGTTAAAAGAAATCGTTGGATACACATTTTTTTTATTTATAAAATATCAAAAATTTTCTAATTCCCAAGATTTTTGTAACAATACCTAATTAAGAGGAAAAGGGACATGGGCAAAAAAAAGTGGGGATTTGTGAGGGGCAGGTTTGTCAATATTTTACAGGGAGATAAATTTTTTGGGTAGGGGTAGGGGAGGTATCTTACACCCATATCTCAACAACAGCCCCTAAAGGCGTTATCTCTCTGGAGTTTGTCGGCACAATTACCATTCATTAATTATTTTTTATCACCCAGACTCATCTCTTTCGTTTGAATGATATTTATGTCGATTCATATCTTTTATTATTTAAAATTTTGCAACTTCCCTACAAGTTTAAAGTGGAGCCAAACATTAAAAATGATCTTTCATTATGAGTTAACTGTGCTTACACTGTAAGCTGGCAATTAAGACAACATCTTTGGTGTCCCACGAGGCATTTTCGAGCCTTCTCGACTAGGCACGTTACATACCCAAGATGTAGCCATATTCAAAGTCCAATTACTTTCTTTATTTAAAACCTCGATAAACCTCACTTAATATAGAAATTTAAATCAACACATCATCAACCCTTTTGCCGTGTAGTCAACTCCAACTCTAATTTATATATCCATATATATTAAGGCAACACCTTGGATGTTCCACGCGACATTTTCAAGCTTTCTTGACAAACAGTGTAGCATGCTAAAAATGTAGCCTTATTCACAACCTAATTAAACTCCATCTATGTTGTACAATGTATGCGCTACATAGCCGGTCCCAAGTCCGGATAAAGGTGGAGGACAACTGTGAAGGCGATTTTCCTTATAAGTTGATTGTTAGGAAAATATAGAGAAAAGAACAAAGATCTTCATATGGTATTCGTAGATTTAGAAAAAACATATGATAGGGTCCCTGGAGATGTTCTTTGGTGGATTCTAGAAAGAAAAAGAGTGCATGCTAGATACATAGACACTATTAAGGATATGTATGATGGAGTAGTAACGAGTATAAAGACATTTGGAAGAGCTACCAAAGAATTTCCTATTACGATAGAACTACATCAAGGATCGTCTTTAAGCCCATATATATTTACTTTAGTTATGAATGAACTAACTAGGCATATTCGAGAGGATATACTATGGTGTATGCTATTTGCATATGATATTGTCTTAGTGGATAAAATAAAACGTGGAGTGAATAGGAAATTAGAACTCTGGAGGAATACATTGGAATATAAAAGCTTTAAGTTTAGTAGGTCGAAAACTGAATACATGCACTCTGAGTTTAGAAACACTAGACATCGAGAAGACGGAGTGGTAAAATTAGGGGAAGTAGAAGTTTCTAAGGTAAACCACTGTAGACACCTAGGATCAATCATATAAAATGATGGTAACATTGAGAATGGTCACACATAGAATTCAAGCTGGATGGAAGAAATGGTGGAGTACAACGGGGGTGATTTGTGATCGAAATGTTCCTACTAAGTCAAAAGGAAAATTTTATAGGACCGCAATTAGGTCAACTATGCTCTATTGAAGTGAATGTTGGGCGGTAAAGCTGCAACAATTACATGAAATGAACGTAGCAGAAATGAGGATGCTTAGGTGGATGTGTAGTAAAACTCGTAAAGATAGAATAAGAAATATAGAGATTCAAAGACAAGTAGGAGTAACACCAACTGATACAAAGATTAGAGAAGGGCGGTTGCTGTGGTTTGGTCACCTACAAAGACGACCCACAAATGTCCTAACTAGAAAACTTGACTTAATAGAAATTGTAGAAATTCGACGAGGTAGGGGCAGACCAAAGCTAACATGGGATGCATTAATTAAGAGGGATTTGAATAGTTTGAAAAGCTCAACATTAATAGCACTTAATCACAATGGAAAAGTTTGATCCATGTAGCCGACCCCAGTTAATTTAGGTCCGAGGCTATGTTATTGTTGTTGTTGATTCAAAACCCCATTACCTTCTTTTTTAAAAACCCCATTAAACCCTACTAAATATAAAAACTTAAATCACCACATCATCAATTCTTTCGCCACATAATCAACTCCAACTCTAATCTATTGCCTAGTTTGGAATGAAGTGGAGATATCTTCAAGGAGATAACTCACATAAAGTTGGGAACTAATCTTGTCTGGTTGCCCAACTCACCTGCAAGTTATCTCCAAACTTACACCTTAGGGTGAGAGATATCTCCCCACCACTCCCCTAAGGGGCTATCTCTAAAGAGTTGTGGATACAGTTACCCCTTATTAATGACCCTTTTGTTACTCATTTCTCTCTTGTTTGAAGGCTATTTATGTCAATTCATATTTTTAATTATATAAAAAGTTGAAACTTCCCTACGAGTTTAAAGTTGAACCAACTGTGAAAATATTAACTCCAAGGTGTTAATTCGTAGGAGATAACTCTGAACTAACTTTGTAAGTTAGCGAAATCAAAACAAATGAGGCATATATAGGCAATATCTTGGGTATCCCACGTGACATTTTCGAGCCTTTTCGATGAGCCACGTGGCATGCCAAAGATGTGGCCTTATTTAAAATCCCATAACTTTCCTCATTTAACCTCACTAAATAAAGAAATTTAAATCACCACATCATCTGTTATTTCGCCACATAATCAACATCAACTCTAATAGGAATAAAGTAACATCTTGTGTTGCCATATGACACATTAAGCCTACATCTTGAGTTGCCATGTGGCTTCGTATCAAGCTTCCTTCTCACCATATCATCAACTCCAACTCCAATGGGAATCTATATATCTTCTGTTGTCACATGACACGTTCTACTTAAACTATTTCGCAACATAGTCAACCACAAATAATCGTTGTGATTTAAAATGTAACGTTATACTGTTTAACTAATATTAATACTCGATCTCTTCATTGTGCGAAGTGCGGGAAGACGACTAGTTTAAAAAAAGGCTACATCTTTAGCGTGTCTTGTGGTGTTGCGAGAAGGCTCGAAGTCGCAATGTGACACACCCAAGAACTAGCTTATATATAATAGTATTGGAGTTGATGACATGATTGAAAGCTTATGATTATAAATTAGTGATTTAAAAAAGAAAACGAAAAGAGATTATTTGAAATTTTAAAAAAATATTGAATAAATAAATAGGGAACATCTTGTGTGCGTCATGTGACTCGCCAAAAAGGCTAAAAAATGTTATGTGGCACACCTAAAATGTTGGTATATATATATAGATTAAAATAGAATTTGATTTGATGACATGACGGAAAGTTAAATTTATTAGATAGTGATTTAAAAAAGAAAAAGAAAAAAGATTAGTTAAAGATTTTAAAAAATTAATTAATAAATAAATAGGGAACAACTTGAGTGTGCCATATAGCTTGTCAAGAAGGCTAAACAATGCCACTTGACACTCCCAAGATGTTGAGTTGTTATATATATACATATATTAGAATAGAATTGGAGTTGATGACATGGCAAAAAGGTTAAATATATTTATTAGTTATTAATTAGTGAATTTTTTTTAAAAAAGAAAAAAATTAATTAGAGATTTAAAATAAATAAATAGGGAACATCTCGAGTATGCCACATGGCACGTTCAAAAGGCTCGAAAACTGAGAATAATTTATATATATATATATATATATATATATATATATATATATATATATTAAAGTTGTATCTTGAGATGTCACATGACTTCTTCTCAAGCCTCCTTCTCACCATGTCAACAACACTTCCACTACGTCATCAACACCAACTCTAATATATATATATATTAGAGTCATATCTTCAGAGGCCACATGGCTTCTTCTCAAGCCTCCTTCTCGCCACGACAGCAACACTTTCGCCACGTCGTCAACATCAACTCTAATTGGAATAAAGTTATATCTTGTGTTGCCACATTACATATTCTCTTAATAGTAATCTGCCACGTCGTAAACATCACACATTAAATATTTCTCAAGCCTTATAAGTCATACATTAACGGTCCACTTATTTTCTTTTTGCCTCCTGATTTTCTTATATTAATGTAACCACTAAGTTAAATAGTTATTATTTAATCATTGATAATAATTATACATTAATTATGTGTTTTAGTTTTTTGATCTCTCTAGTCAGGTATGTAACATAGCACTAATTAAAATATATTAAATTTATATCTAGAGATGTCACATGGCTTCTTCTTAAGCCTCCTTTTTGCCACGTTATAAACACCAACTCTAATGGAAATAAAGTTATGTCTTGTGTTACCACCTGTTACTTTCCCTTAATAGTAATCTTCCACGTCGTAAACCTCACACATTAATATTTCTCAAGCCTCATAAGTCATACATTAACGGTCCACTTATTTTCTTTTGGCCTCTCGATTTTCCTATGTTGAAGTAACTACTAAGTTTAATAGTTATTATTTAATCATTTAAAATAATTATACATTAATTTTTTATTTTAGTTTTTTGATCTCTCTAGGTAGGTATGTAGCATAACACTAATTAAAATAATTCTATAACTAATTTTTTATTATTTCTTAATTATTTATTTTTCGTCTCTTGATTTCCCCATGTAAGTATGTAACCACTAAGCCTCTTTCTCGCCACATCGCCAACAACACTAAACATTTGTCATCGCTCACTTTTCAAAACTCTCTTTTTGATATCTTTTTTTCTACGTTAAATAATTTGTTATTGACCTCGGGTTCATCAATGATTTCACTTAAAATGAACTCATTTTTCCTATCAAATAAGGAACATATTAAGTGTGTTGCATGGCTCGTCGAGAAGGCTCGAAAACAGACGTAGCTCACTCAAGATGTGTTGGCTTATTATATATAGATATATAGATTAGAATAGAATTAGAATTGATGACACGACAAAAAGTTTAGAATTATTAATTAGTAATTTAAAAAGATTAATTAGAGATTTAAAATAAATAAATTAATAAATAAATACGAACATCTTGATTTTTTAAAAAATAATTAACACAAAATAGGGAATATCTTTAGTGTGCCACATGGCCCATCGTGAAGGCTTGAAAATGTCACGTGGCAATCAAGATGTGGCTTATTATATACTAGGCGACATCCCATGCTTCGCACTCGGGATAGTTATGAGTATTAGTGTACATGAGAGATCAATTATTATTATTAGACCAAAATATTATGTAGTCATCGATGGACTCGAGCCCCATAAAATACACTACATCAAGAATATAAATTAGTTAATAATCTACATCATAAAGAAGGAATTTGATTGAGCCAACTGAAATAAAAATATAAAAAACCTTTGTGGAATGAGAAGAAAATGGTGGAGATACATCTCGTACATCTCATTGACAAAAAAAAATTAAAGAATGGTAAGCAAGTTTTCTTTGTGCAACAATCTTTACATAATCAATCATTTAAGTCTAAATCAAAGAATGTAATTTAATGTAGCAACTAATTAGTTTGGCAGACGTCTTGAGTTTTGAAAGGTTTAAGATCGTTTTTTTGTCTTAATTAAAGATATTCTTTTATTCTAATTAGAGGTAACTTACATTTTTTTGAAAAGAAAATTAAGAGTGAAGAGTGAGGTGTTTTGAATTTAAAGTAGTAACTAATTTTAAAAGGTGTTTCGAAATTTGAAACGTTACAAATCTTCTTTTATTCTAATTAAAGTTAACTAAGGTATTTTCTTTTTAAAAATAAATTGCAGATGATATGTATTAGTTTTAAAGGGTGTTTCGAATTTTGAAATGTTAAAGATCTTCTTTATTCTAATTAAAGTTAACAAATGTATTTTTTGTAAAAAAAATTATAGATTATATATGAGTTACAAATTCTGTAATAAAAGCTAATATTAAGTGAAGAAAGGATGTTTTGAATTTATAGTGGGAGTTTTAAAATTGAAACGATCCATATATAGTAGGTTATTTGAAATCTTACAGATCTTTTATTCTAATTAGAGCTAACAAAGGTATTTTAAGGTAATTACTCAAATTAATGTACATAGCAAACATAGCTTGACATACCAAATTTGTATATATATAAAGCCTACATCTTGGGTGTGCCTATGTGATGGTTTTGAACGTTCTTGAAGTGCCACGTGGCATGCCCAAGATGTAGGTTTTGTCAAACTATATTTGGTATGTGCCACGAAGCGATTTCGAGCATTCTCACAACGCCATGTGGCATGCAATGAATTCAAAATAATATATATTCAGTATGTCAAGCTATATTTGGTGTGTACATTAAGTTGAGTAATTACCTTAAAAATACCTTTGCCAACTCTAATTATAATAAAAAATGATCATAAAAAATGATCTGTAACATTTCAAAGTACTCGCTATATAAAACTCCACTATAAATTCAAAACATCACCTCTTCACTTAATATTAGCTTTTATTACCTAATTCGTAACTCACATATCATCTATAATTTGTTTTTTTAAAACACCTTTGCTGTCTTTAAATAAAAGAAGATTTTTTAACGTTTCAAAATTTGAAACACCCTTTAAAATTAGTGCATATTATCTATTATTTATTTTTTTGAAGAAAAAAAAATCTTTGTTAACTCCACTTAGAATAAAAGAAGATTTGTAACATTTCAAAATTCAAAACACCCTTTAAAATTAGTTACTACTTTAAATTCAAAACACTCCACTCCTCAATCTTAATTCTTTTTCGAAAAAAAAAGCTCTAATTAGAATAAAGGATATCTTTAATTAAGACAAAAAAATGATATTTAACCTTTCAAACTTCAAAATCCCTACTAAACTAATCAGTTACTACATTAAATTGCATTCTTTGATTTAGCCTTAAATGATTGATTATATAAAGATCGTTGCAAAAAGAAAACTTGCTTACCATTCAATAAATTTTTGTCAACGAGATGTATCTCCACCATTTTTTTCTCATTCTGCAAAGGTTTTTTTAAATTTTGTTTCAATTGGCTCTATCAAATTTTCTTATTTATGATGTGTTGGACTAAGTGTTTCATCACTTAGACTCTCTCCCGAGATTTCGATGGCAAAAAATAACGTGAAATGGTACTAAAATGTTTGTCAAGTATTTCAGCGCAATCCATCATTGTTAGAACTCGCAAGTTCAAAGGATACCAAAGAATTCAAGTACAAATGGAATGGATAAAATGGAAGAAATAAGACTTGAAAAGCTCGTAATTTGATCAAGGTAAGGAAAGCACCGAAAACCATATATGGAGCTGTATACATCAATTGTAAGGTATACGAAGTTCAACTAGATGAGGCAAATGCATTAGATTCATGCATTTCACAAATTTCATGTTTTCAAGAACTTAAATTCATGCATTTCGTGATTTTCCGATCCGCGAGTTATAAAACGTTTTAAATCATGCAAATGAGTTGTATGGCATGAACTTGAGGTGTGCATACTGTTGGTTTTGATTTTGGATGAACCGATATTAGTTTAGATAGGTTTTCAGTTCACTTTAAAACTATTTGTAGAAAGCCCATGTGCACTTTATGAAATCGGAATTTTCCATTTCCGGGATTTGTGAAAACATCCAGACCACCCAAATGGGTTATGTGACCTATAATAAACATGTCTAACATGTTTTAAGAGATTTGGTAGGGTCAAGGATGCGGTAGGGGGTCACTAACTCAAGAGATGAGAATATTTATTATTAGGCCCCTATTGTTTAGCGCACTAATGAGATTCATTAGCGCACTAACTGAGAGATTAGCGTGCTAACTCCAGAATCTAGCGCACTAATTGCTTTTCCGATGAATAAATTCATATTATTACACATGTTGATGATAAAGATGCTTACATGCATCAAGATCTTAGACCTATTGATTCTTATGTGCCAAATAATGATGATGATAGGTCTATGCACTCTCATGCTCATGAAGGGGACTTCATTGTTGATTCATTTACTAACATTGATTGCTTTCATGATTCTTTTTTTTGATGAATTGTCCACTTTGAGCAAGAACCTTGAACTAGACTTGGACAATCTCGTAAAAGAGAATGAGAACCTCAAGAACATGATTCAACTTGCATTAGATGGGTTGATGAATCTTCAATGCACATTTAATAAGAGTTTTGAAAAGAATGAGAGCATTCTTGAAGAGTACATGGCCTTAAAGAGTCAAGATCAAGTTTTTCAATAAAGATTAGATGAATGGACAACATTGGGAACAAATGTCACTAATGAGAAGGAGAATGTGAAATTAGAGCTTAGCCTAAAGAAATACAAGTGTCTATTTCATTCTTAGAAATTCGTGATGAATTAACCCAAGTTATGGTGACAACTAAAGGTTATTGATATAATTGTAAAACTGACAGAGTTTGAAAATTTCTTGCTAGTATTTCTGCTTTAAATCCTCATGGAAAAGTAGGCGAGATGCATGTGTGTAGAAGAGTTAAGAGTTGTGAAGAACCAGTATTATTATTTCAGTAAGGAACTGAAAATTTGCTTCTCAGTAGGTAAGAGATGTATAATAGGTGGGAGGGACCTTTCTCAATCTTAACACAATATATCTGAAGTTGACAATGGTTTCCAAAGAATATAGTTTCTGAGCTCGTGACTTGGAAAATATGAATTACTGGAAGAAATATTTACTGAGAGTTCTCTAGTGTTAATTTTAACAGGTTATATATAAAATTGAGGTATTTACCTTAAAAGTTTGTATGCTTTACTTTGTCATTAAATGGTGTGGGACGAGAAGTACGATACAAATCTGTTAGAGCCTAAGTAATTTAGAACTATAAAAAGGTGTTATCAAACTGCCAGTATACAATTGCAACTCAGGTATATGGAGAAAATGTACTATTGATAGAGCTTCTCAGTTTAGACTTCATGGGAAAATGACGGTGATGATGATTTGTGTAAGATTAGTTGACACATCATCAACAGCGAGAGCTCGTTTTAGAGCTAATAATCTGATCTTTTGAGTTCAGATTCAAACTGAATTGGAGAAGATTCAGTGGTGATTAGTTGTCAAAAAGCTAATCAAGATAGAGTGTTAGAGGTTAACAGATAGTGTAAATTATCCTAATTAATTAGTTTCTCATAATGGTGCATTACGGTTTAGGGATAAATTACAGATTCTAGGTCAAGTGAGATAGGAAGTGCTATAGAAATCTCATAGATCTCTTTACTGCATTCATCTAGATAGCAGTAAGGAATATCATGAAATGAGACGCCTTTATTTATTGTTAATTTGGGAAGAAAATGATGTTGTGGGGATAATAAAGAGATATGAGATATGTCAGCAAGTTAGGGCTGAGAATAGAAACCTGGAGGTTTATTGTGTTCACAGCCTATTCCTGAATGGAAATGGAAACATAGATCGGTGGATTTTGTTTTCAGTTTATCTCTGAGTTAGCGTAAGCACAATATGGTACAGATTGTAGTTAACAGGTTGATAGAGTATGCGCATTTTTTGTTAGTTTCTATGTGAAATCCTCTTGACTGTTTATACAAAATATACATACATGAGGTGTTAGATTTTAAGATGCTTCAGTGTCGACTATTTTTGGTAAGGATCCGAGATTGACATCTAGAGGATGGAGTGAATTGTTGTGACAGCTATGGGACTTATCTTAACCTCAGTGTATACTATCGGTAGACCAATGGGTAATCGAAGTAATTGATTTTGGTACTTGAAGATATACTTAAAGCTTGTGTCTTGAAGTTTAATAATAATGGGAAGAGATGCACTTCTCTGTGTGAGTTCATTTATAAAATGGAATGCTCCTTTGAAACTTTGTATGGTCAACCATGTCATTCACTGGAGTGTCTAGACAGGGGTTAAGATGCAAGTTTATTGGAGCCGAAATTAATTTAGAAATACACTAAGGAAAGGTAGCAAATTAGCCAGCGTTTGACTACAACACAATTAAAACAGAGAAGATACACCGATAAATATCATAGGTGGTTGGAGCTTTCAAAGGACAAATATGTTTTGTTGAAAATCTCACTTATGAGAGGAGTTGTGTAAGTTAGGATTGTGAGCTAAGCTAGCTCAAGGTGTATTAAAGCTGAGAACCAAAGAGATTTCTTTGGTTATAGTGAAATAGGGATTTCACAAAGATGAGGAACTAACATGAAAGCGGAAGTATAAGTAACAGTTTCCATTTTTCTTCAAAACTTTAAGTAAGTTTTGAATTACTTTGATTTCGAGGACAAAATAGCTTTAAATTGGAGAAACTGTAACGACCCGTTACCTTAAGCTGGTGATCAATACTAATCTAAATCCTAATTAACCCGGGTTAGACTTGTATTTAAGTTCGGCGTACCTTGATTAGTGTGTGTGTGTTTGCATGATGTATGGCATTTGTTTGTATTATAAATCAGTTTTTATATAGGTTGTCGTATAATACGAAAATTATACGTAAGCCTATAAAACATAAAATACCTAATAAATAATGATTTATTGGGACACTAAGTGTGATAGGGAGTCATAGCACGAATGTGCACGTTCAAGGACACTTGTAGGCACGTCCAGTGATTTTATTGGTGAATAATATGCGATATACATTTAAGTGTTTTTAAATATATAAATATATATTGGAAAATAAAAGAATACTAGAAATATATGAATTATCAGATAGTCTCGAATGAAACATCAGTGCTTGATGTGTCAAATTTTATGTCACTTTAAGGAGTGTCACTTTAACACATCAACCACACGATCAGTATCGAGATAGCGCTACGCGTATCTCAAGAAAAATCCATATGTGAAAGCAAAATTCAAAGCTTATCTAATTCATTTCAATCAATTGAGGGTTCGGGAGAGTCGATTTCGATTTGGATCGAAGGGGACAATCCGAGAAACCGAATTCAATCAAGTCGAGGAGCTTAAATGGATTAGAAACTAGTGATCATTACTTTGGTAAGTTTGGTTTTCAAGTTTGTTGAAGTTCAATTCGGTGGCGATGATCAAAACTTGTTGAATTGAGGTTGGTGTTGATTATAAACGATTTATAACCTCATTAGAGGTCCTCCTGGATTGATTAGGAGTGTAATTGTTGAGTTTGGATGTGATTTGGATCGAATTGGATCAGCAAAGGTACGATGTTGTTGCAGGTCGGGTGCGCGTAGCGCGCTAGGCACTGGCCATAGCGCGCTGCGCGTACTAGGGAAGATTACTAACTTATGGATAGCGTGCTATTCATGTCATGTATCGCACTACCAGACTCCTAAAACCAGCAATTGTGTTGTGTTTTGTGAATAGTTTCTAGGGGACTTAGGGACTGGTTTTTGGGTTCTAAATGGAGTATAATGAACCTATATTGATCCCAAATAATTGGTGATAGGTTGAGGAACAGCGAGGAAGAGTGAGATGATCGAAAAGTTAGGGAGTTTGAGAAACAGAGACTTAAACCGAGGTAAGTATGGATTAACTTACTTGTCAATATTGTCTGGCTAATTAGTATATATAGCTCATGTAGTTGTTGGAATGGTGGGATTATGTACACTATTTTGGTTTTTCTAAAGAACAAAAAATGGTGTCTAATGTGATCTACGAGAGTAACTCTTCGAGGCTGAGACCAAGTTGTATAGTACTTGGGCTTGATCTCCCATTCTATACGTAACTCCTACTCAGTTTATAGGTTGTGTTACATATTCATCGGAGAGTTTAGGATAGAGCCATTAGGCATTAATCGATTGACTAAACATCTCATATTAATGTTGTTGATGGAAATCAGCCTTAGTAATAAAATGGGGATCATAGTGTAATTGTCCAAAGACATTTGCTTTGCATTCGTTTATGTATTGAGTTTATATGTTTTCCATATTCTTGCTAGATATCATTGGTGCATGTTGTTATTGAATGATATCCTTGAATATTATATGGAATGTTGATGATTAGTGTGAATCCTTACTTATTGAGCAAGTTGGAGCGTTCACCCCGATTAACATTACAGGTAGATTCGACAAGCGTTACGACTACGGGATGAAGAAGTTATAGGAGTCTTGAACTTCTATTTCATGTAATAACTTTCCCTGGTCATATATATTAGTGTTGAATTACAATTTTGTAATATCACATGGGATGGGTGATTTCTATAATCGAGGTTTATTCCGGTTTGTTTTTAATAGTGTATATCTTATTTTGGTTATCGAAAAAAAATTTAAATTTTCGCTGCGTATATTAATTATTTTTTTCGATAATCGATATACACTAGTGCTTATTAGTTTTAGGTGGTAAGGCTGTTAGCTCTAGTTAAGTCTGGTAAGGGTAATTTGGGCTTAATTAGGGTTTCAGGCCGGGTATTACCTTAATCAGGTTGGGGTATGCTACAAATTTCCAGTGAGTAAATCAAAAGAAGTTGGATATGAATTCACATTCAATAATAAACAAGTCTATAAATCATGCAGCAATGAAAAGAAACTGAAAAGAACATTAAAATGCGTGATAGACGGACTATGATATTCAACAGTAGACACCAAGTGACCCAGAAGTAAAGGATAAGCGCCTAAGTGGCTTTGACACTCTACACGTGGGCTCAAAGCCACTTGAATATAGGTATGTGTCAATAACTTGTATGACGGAATTAACTCTGCTTTGATCATACCCAAACCTTTGGCACTGTCAGCTCGCTTGAGCTACAGCCCTAGTAAATTTTAAAAGGAGCCACAATCGCAACAAGATGCCCAACAATAATGGAATCCTTGAAATCAAATGAGGAGCAATGAAGACTACTGTAACGACCCTTTCTTTTAACTACGAGATCGCCCGGCCTAATCGACCACATATGACTTAACAACGTATTAGTTGGTCTTTCCAATCTTTTTTCTTATTAGTTACATTTTAAATAAGCATTTCACTATTCTCATATTTAATAGTAATTCAAAGTTAATTAAGATTTTAGAAACTTTAAGATTATTCGGTAGAAGTCTTAGAAAATTAGTATAAGCCAATAATATAAATCCTAAATATGTGGAAAACAGAAAACAACGATCACGTGCATAAATGTAGCAAAACGACGATATCAATATATCAAACATTTGTTTAGTTGGGAAATTGTCTCTCAACCCAAATATACAACCCCAAAAGTATATAAAAGACAAAAGACATATATAAGTCATCAACAAAATCTCAAAACCTACGAAGTCAGATATAGAAACACTCTAGTGGCTTAGAGGTAGTCATTAATCTTCTCCTTGCCTAATCTACTACTCGATAGATCTACACCTACCATCATAAAAAGGACAATAAATACAAGAATATGGAAAGTAATATTAAGAGACACTTATTAACATTTTCAAAAATACAAATAGTATTTGAAAGCATAACAATATCATGTATGCCGAAAAAGAGATAATGTTATAAAACACTTCAGTTAAACAAAATGAAACTGACACTTGAGTAAACAGGACTGATCTAGGGCCGATTGACTATGAACTACATCACATCAACCTTATTCCACTATTTAGGGTGTAGATATACTCATAAATACCCATTACATATATATACTTGTCGACAACACCGGGTCACCTACTCTGTATGTCGCACAAGCTAGTGGTGAGATTCCATAACCCTGAAATCCCGTGACCCCATGTGCCGCCCATCTCTATCACATAATTGTCCTAGATACAAGAACTACTTTCATAAATCAAAAACTAACTTGGTTTAGGATTTCAAGAATAGAATTGCTTAAGTAAAGCACAAAGAAACATATTCATAATACTACATACAATCTACCTTATAGCATGTTATTTCACTTGATTAAATTCCTCAGCAACCAAGAAAGACATAACACATGATTTTAAATCAATGAAAGCCATTCAAATACCAATAAAGCCATGAAAACAAACTCATGATATTAGATTGAACAACAAAGTCATGACATCAACATTACAATAGGCATATCAGTCAAAATGACTATAAATAAATGCAAAAAATAGGAAATTAAATGGAGACAAATATCTCAATCAATTTACTTACAGGTCACGCAAACATCTTAGCTTAACCGGGCTCCCAACACTCTAAAATGTGTACCTGAACTCTCGAAACTCTCCTAGATGTTCTTAAAGTTAATTATGGTACTTTAGGACTTGTGCACGTTATTAGAGTTGGTTTAAGTAGTTGTAAATTTTGATTTTTCAAATCAACCGCATTAATAAGTTGTTTATGTCCAAATCTACTTTATTAAAAAAGACAGTTTTGGTACAATTTGTGAGTTGATTTCAATTACTAAAACTTTAAAATTATATATTATAGCATGAAGAGAAGTTTTTATACCTATATCTTAGCTTCCCAAAACTATAAAGTTTGCATGATTTTGATAAGAATCGAAGGAGACATGAAAATATTACCATAATGGCTTGAAACAGTTTTGAGTTTCGACCAACAACTTTGAAAAATTTATTTCTCATAAACCTTAGTTTTAAAACTCATGATTTTGTTACTAAAGCTTACTAAAATATCCTAGAACATCATACTAAAAGATGAGCTTATTCGAATAAGAAATGGGGGAGTTATGTTCAAAATAACTGGACATTAGCATAACTGTGAACCCCAAAATTCCAGATTAATTATCAAAGTTGCATATGATTTTAAGACTTGAAAACATTCAAATTTCAAAATATTTCAGTATGCAACACCGTTCCCTATTGAGTTAGCTTTCAATTGCCACCATAATGGGTCCATTTTGATTTTAAATGAAGAAGTTATGACAAAATTACAGAGGTTGGTTCATAATACACCATGCACAATTTCAAATGTGGTCTTACAATTTTGAAAATTAGTAACTTTATGAAAATAAATCCAAATCTAGAACTTCTTCATAGTAGAAATAGTAGAATCTCACAAGAAATCCAAATATGGAATTAGATTTTCAAAAAAAGTTATTTGCCTACTGGAATTGCTGAAAAACAAAAACTGAACTAAAACCTACAATTTTTGTTTGAATTGCTCAAATTAAGGGTGCAGACTATCTTACCTAGTTGTAGATCTTCCTAATCCTTGATCTACACCTCCAATTCACCAGGACTTCTTCAAAATTCATTAATCTCTCTCTCCATATCTTTCTCTCCTCTTTTGGTTACAAATGAAAGTGATTTTCATGAATTCCCATTTCATCCTTTATATATATATATAAAGTGAATTTAGAGCCCTTAATCTTCATGTATATACCCATCTTTAGATCAATCTCATGGCTTATAATGTGACCCCACAATCCATTATCCATCCACTAACTTACCTTTACTAATGCCAAACTTAACTCAATTTGTCTAGTGATGGTATCCGAACGTATCTCGAAGAACATCAATGGCTATTGTTTTATTTTTCTAACTTATGTTACAATTATTATCAATTCAACTATAGCCACATCAAATTAGCTATTTAAGCCACACTAACTTAAATTAAGACTTAACATATCACTCTCTATCCCATTCCATGTCTACTTGCATTTCGAGGCGCATCCTCACTCACGTCTCGACGTCTATAAACGACAAGTAGAGATGACTTAATAGTCTACACATATACATCTACACATATACATCACACTTAGAATACACCACAACAAAACTAAAATATACCTAGGCCACATGCCTCGACCCGTGCACATATCTTGATGCAGGTCTCACGTCACTGGTCGATGATCATGATTAAGGAATTAAAATAGAACGTGATAAATCTTCCCAACTAATGGAAACTTCTTCCTTGAAATTAAAATTCAAGTTAAGGTTATATCTGACTCGAAAAGGTACGTAAATCTATATCGCATATAGTCTTCCCACTCCCAAGTGAGTTTCGAGTCACCATGGAACTACCACTTGACTAGCACCTTCAGGATAGACTTGTATCTTAACTATTGTACCATTCAATATAAGATTTGTATTGATTGTTCCTCATGAGTAACATCCTTGCTAAAATCAATCTGGCTCAAGTCAATTGTCGGTCCTATGCCTACCTTCGACTTAACTAGTTAAGCACAGAGATGAAAGACTGGATGAGTCCCTGACATATGCGAAGATAACTTAAGCTTATAAGTCACTTTATCGACCCGCTTTTTGATCTCAAAAGGCCCGATATATCTTAGTGCTAACTTGCCTTTCAACCCAAATATGTGAATACTCTTCGAAGGAGAAACCTTTAGATAGACTAAGGCTCACTCAGTGTACATGTGATTGTTGTGATATGTATATGAATACTTCTTCTACCTCTCATAGGCCCACTATAAGCCTTTGTTGAAACTATCATACCTTCTTTGTATGATCAATAGGACTCTCTGGCTCAAACTAATATGATGACGAGCGATATAGTCTTCCATATAAAGCCTCAAATGGATACATCTCAAAGCTAGCGTGATAACTATTGTTATATACAAACTCACACAATGGTAGGTATTCCGCCCAAGATCCACCAAACTCCAATACACAAGCCCGGAGCATATCTTCGAGAAGCCGAATCAAATTTTTAGTATGTCTATCAGTTTGAGCATGAAAAGTTGTATTGAATTGTAGGCGTGTGCCATACTGCTCCTACATACTCCGCCACATCCTGAACATATGCATAACATCTCTGTTTGACATGATATTTGAAGGCACCTCATGCAGCCTGAAAATCTCTTTCTCGAACAATACGCTCAACTAGTTAAATGTGTAATAAGTTGCGACTGGTAAGAAATGTGCATATTTCATCAATCTAACCATAATCACCCAAATAGAATCATGTCATCTGGCAGTCCTCAGTAGCCCTTTGACAAAATCTATGGCTATGTCTTCCCACTAACATCATGGAATCGAAAGCAGTTGTAACAACCCTCCTAAGTGTATGATGCTCAGCCTTCACTTGTTGGCAAGTCCCACATGTCCTTATGAACTCAGATATGTCTGCTTTCATCCCATTCCACCAGAAATAGCTCCTTATATTATGGTACATCTTGGTCCTGCCTAGATGAATAGTGAACCAGGAAGGGTGTGAATCCTGAAAAATCTCATTTCTTAGCTCCGCCATTGAGAAATCCATAATCTACCTCTTAATCTTGGACACGGATCAGTCGTCTATCCAGTCAATACAATCAGTACTTTGGGCTAACTCACTGAACCTCAAGTACAAAATATCGGCTCTCGGACCCTCTGACACTCATTGTTAGACATTATCTTTAGCCTCATCTATGCATAATTCATCACCTAAGTGTTAATAGAAACCTCTGACTGACTCATCATCGATGCTGCCTCGAGTAATTTATACTCATACATCATATGACATCTAATAATATCACCATCTCCAAGCGGTATTATACTCAACGCATTTGAAACAATGTTGGCTTTTCCTGGTGGTACTATAGAGAAAACTTATAGTCCTTAAGGAACTTCAACCATTTGTATTGTCTTATATTCAGATTTTTCTATGTAAATAGATACTTCAGACTCTTCTTATTAGTGTAAATTGTGAATTTCTCTCCATACAGATGATTTCTTCAAATTTTTAGTGCAAACATCACTACTGCTAACTTTAAATCATGAGTGGGATAATTCTTCTCATGTATCTTCAGCTATCTGGAGGCATAAGCCATTATACATCTATCATGCAACAATAGACAGCCTTAACTCATATGAGAAGCATCTGTATAAACTAAGAATCTATATCTAGCCTCTGGCAACACTAATACTGGTGCAGTGTTTAACAACCTCTTTAGTTGAGCAAATATTTGCTTACAGTCCTTAGACCAATCAAACACAACATCCTTTTGAGTTAATCTGGTAATCGATGAAGCAATTTTCGAGAAATCCATCACAAATTTGCGGTAATATCCTATCAACACCCATAAAACTCATGATCTCAGTAACTAATGTCGGTGTTGTCCCATCCATAATAGCCTAAATCTTGGCCAAAACCACTGGAACTCTTGCTGCCCTAAAGATGTGACCTAAAAACTTGACCTCCGACAACCAAAATTCACACTTGCTAAACTTGGCATAAAGTTTGTGCTCAACTGTGGCGGCCCTCGCTGCCCTGGGGTGACATGTCCCCGTATACTCCTTGCCCGCCGGCCCTACTACATGTGTATGGCACCTACCCGTCCTTTTCCTGTCTCAAAATTTGCATCCACTTGTGTGTACAGCGTATAAATGACATATGCAGCGGAAGTTGTACTTAAATGCAAGAAATATTAATCAATTTAACAAATCCTATTGTGGAGAAAAACCCTGAAAAGTATTATGTATAAAGGTAGATGACTGTACTATGTAAATTATCTAGGTACAATGTCATGTCACTCTCCAGTTCCTAAATGAATCAAAATATCAAAATAATCACACGTACAAGTAATCCTCAGAGGTAGACAATCATAGGTAGTCGTCTAAGATCCCGTTGCCTTTACTTGTGCTCGGATCTGCACTCAATCATCACGAAAGAAAATTGATCATCGAGTCCGCCAGGGTTGGAGTGGCCCAACCCAAACCATGGAAAAGAAAAAAAAAACTTTAAAGTCTGTAACGTCTCCCTAAGGTGCTGCTTGTGATCCTCTCAAACCCTCAATTATATCAATATATCATCGAAGAAACTATCACAAAATGGTCAAGGAACAGTCTTATTACCCGATGCATCAAATCCATGAACATTGCGGAGGCGTTGGTCAACCCAAATGGCATGATAAGACTGATATTATCTGTACCTCCTGCTGAACACTGTCTTGAACCTTTCGTCATCCTTAATCCTAAGTTGATGATATCCTAATCGTAGATCTAACTTGGAGAAGAATTGTGATCCTCTTAGCTGATCAAACAAATCATCGATTCGTGGTTGTGAATATTTATTCCTGACTGTAACCTTGTTCAACTATTTGTAGTCGATATACAATCTCAAAGTTTCGTCCTTCTTCTTCACAAGTAGGATGGGTGATTCCCATAATGACATGGAAAGGGTGATGAATCCCTTCTATCCCAAATCCTAAAGCTAACTCCTCAACTCCTCCAGCTCTCTGGGTGCCATACAGTACAACAATATAGAAATAGGTCTAGCGTTTGGTATCAACTCAATAATAAAATATATCTCTCATTGCGGTGGTAAACTAGGTAAGTCCTCCAAAAACACGTTTGAAAACTCGCACACCACTGAAATGTCCTCAAGTTTGGGTCCCTTATTCTCTACTACTGTATACAACACTACCAGTGTCTCTATCTCTCCACTAGTCGCAAATCGACCTCTCACACCATCGACTCTTAGTATACTACCACTATATGTGAAAATTAAATGCTTTGGGATCTCGAATATCACTGTCTTAGTAAAATGGTCGATATGATTATGATACAATGCTAGACAATTGTGATGACCTCTTTCTCAAATTAGTTATTAAGCCCTAATCTCACCATATAGGACCTAACAAGGAATTAGTCAGCCTTTTTGAAACCTTATTACTTTTCAATTTTTATTTTTTTTAAATAAACATAAACATATACCTATCCTATGTCAATTCATAAATCAGAGTTAATTAAAACTTATAAGTCTAACTTAAAGTTTATTCAGTAGAAGTCTTAACTAATTAACGAAAACTTATAACATGATGCCTAACAATTGTGGACAAACCAAGAAATAAAGATCACATGCATATATACATAACAAATGCCAATAATATATATATATATATATATATATATATATATATATATATATATCATCATGTGTTTGGCCAAGGTACTAGTCACCCAAACCATAAAATACAACCCTAAAGTATATCAAATACATATAAAAGTTATACATCAAAATCAAGTCCTACAAAGTCTAGTATAGCAGCACTCCACTGGCTCATAGGTAGTCGATGATCTTCTCCTTTCTTGGTCTGCTAATCGATGGATCTGCACCCACCATCATAAAAAGGATGGTAAGTACAAGAAAGTAGAAAGTAATACTGAGAGACATTTGTTCATATTCCCAAATATGCAACAAGTATATAATAGCATGATAATAAAAACTATGCTGAAAAGAGAAGACGCAAAAATATACTTTAGTTAAACAAAATGAAACTGACACATGGCTAGGGCCGGTCGACTGTGATCTTCGTCACAACAGCCTTTTCCATTATATAAGAATGGAGATGAGCTCTACATCAAAGTGAAGGTCTAAGCAGTGCTCTTGCCTTTATAACCTTTCACTGGTGCTAGTCACTTGTAATATATACTTTCCAACAACCTCGGGTCCCACACCCTGTGTGCTGCACAAGTTATGCTTGCCAACAACCCCGAGATTCATTTCCCGTATGTCGCGCAAGATAATGGAGAGATACCTCTACCTCGGCCTCTACCACCCTGCTGCTGCTGACATGGCACTAGTAGTGTTGGTAGAGCTGGCAAAGTAGTAGGAGCTGGTACTACAGGTTTGACTAGTGTTGGCAAAGGGGGTATACCAACAATAGTCTGTAATGGTCTAGGAGATAATACAAAGGGTGCAACTGCTGTAAATGTCCCTGATCCCTAGGAACCTTTATCCCATCTGCTTGGTCCATTTCCCTTCTTTCTCCTCCTCTCATACTCTGCAACCTGATCAGGTGTCAATGCTAGCACTGACGATATCCCATCGGCAACTCTGCCCAAATAATATGTCTCGTGAGAGAGAGAAAGCTCGTAAATCTCACCTAAAGTCTTGACACCGGAACTGACCACATAAAATCTAATATTTGGCCTCAATCCATCTCCGAAGTGGTACACATCATCTAAATCCTCTCTCACTAAATCTTTAGCAAACTGCCTAAAATAGCCGTATCAGTCTCTATAGCTCATCACCGACTCATCAGCTCCTGTCTCAAGTTCATGAATTCCTTCCTCAACCTTTTCATCACTATAGGTGGGAAGTATAGCTGGTAAGACTTCATCTAGAAGGCATCTCATGACTCAAACTCTCCCTCAAAAGATATAGCCGCACACCATCATAAATATGCATCTCTCTGTAAAGTGTACGATGAAATCTCAGCTTGAAGTATGTCCTCACTCTTCAAGACTCGGTGACAGTACCCAGTTGTCAATCTTCTCGAAGTCTCTCTAACCATCAAAGTAGATTGTCTTCAATCTAATGAAATCTTTTACCTGTTGAACCTTTGCTATCGAGTTGGAAGATAGAGGTGTGAAAATGGTGTAAAAACTATCTCGATTACTGGAGTCGTCACTACTGATATAGTCTAGAAAATAGGAATTTCTTTCGATACTATGGGAGTAGTCATAGTAGATGTCCCCGAGAAGCTACTCGATCAGATAGCCTTTGAAAAGTCATCTGCTGATGGAATAGGAAGTTGGCTACCACTCGCATCTGCATCCATGCTATCGCGTGAATCAGCCATTAGTATCTGCAAGTTAATAGCGAACGTGAGTCACCTATTATGTAGATAACGCGTATATACACATACAAACTAAAATGTATACATACAATACATCCCCATCTCACTTTCACTCACTTCCTAACTTATAGTTTCTTGGCAAGTATCATATGATTTTCCACAACTAAAATTTGTGTTTTCTTGTTTATATTTTTATTTGTCAATTTTTGGAAATGTTAGGCCTTTTGCTACAAACTGGAGCTTTGGTATCATATTATAAAATAACTATATTTCACAATCTTAAGCTCTATAAACTTAGGCACTGTAACCTAGGCTTTATAAACTTAGGCTCTGGTACCACCTGTGACGAACCCTTCTCAAATTAGGGCACTGTTCGGCCTAATCCCGTTATTAAGCCTTAATCTTACCATAAAGGACCTAACAAGGAGTTAGTCAACCTTTCCAAAACCTTATTAATTACCAATTTTATTTTTTAAATGAATATAAACATATACATATCCTATGTCAATTCATAAATCAGAGTTAATTAAAACTTGTAAATCTAACTTAAAACTTATTCAATGGAAGAATTAACTAATTAGCAGAAGTTTATAACATGATGCCTAACAATTGTGGAAAAACTAATAAATAAAGATCACATGCATATATACATAACAAACATATACCCATAAAATATAACCCAAAAGTATATCAAATACATCAAAAATAATATATCAATATCAAGACCTACAAAGTCTGGCGTAGTAGTACTCCACTGGCTCAGAGGTAGTCACCGATTTTCTCCTTGCTTGGCGTGCCAATCGATGGATCTGCACCCACCGTCATAAAAAGGACAGCGAGTACATGAAAATAGAGAGTAACACTGAGAGATATTTGTTCACATTCTCAAATATACATCAAGTATCAAATAGCATGATAATAACTATTATGCCGAAAAGAAAATAAGCAAAGAGATATTTTAGTTAAATAAAATGAAACAGACACATGGCTAAGTACTAATAATCTAGGGTCGGTTGGTCGTGATCATCACATTAGCCTTTTCCACTATATGAGGATGGAGTTAAGCTCTACATCAATGTGAAGGTCTAAGCAGTGCCCTTACCTTTATAACCTTTCGTTGGTGCCAGTCACCTGCGATACATACTTACTAACCACCCCAAGTCTCATACCCCATGTGCTACACAAGTAATGCTTGTTAACAACCCCGGGACTCATTTCCTATATGTTAGCAAGATAGTAAAGAGATCATAATCACCCTGGAAAGTATAGTGACTTATGTATGTCTAACGGACCTCTAATGTAATGACCCTAGATATAAGAACCACTTTCATATTTCAAGAAACAACATGGTTTGAGAATCCAATGAAGCAATTGCATTTCTAATAAACAAAGGAAATAGATTTACAATACTATGTAACACCTACCTAAAATAATGCTATTTCACTGACCACTCGTACTAACATTCAAAAATGACATAGCACACGATTTGGAGTCAATAAAATCATTTAATCAACAATCTATACCATGAAAGCAATCTCATGAAATGAGAAAGGCCAACAAGTCATGGCATAGGGAGTACAAAGGAAAATCATTCCAAATGACTGGAAAAGAAAAATAAATAGGAATAAAATATAAATAAATATCTTAATCAATTTACTTACAATCCAAGTAATTTCTTATGCCAATCGGGCCTCCTAACACTTTGTATCACGTATCTAAACTCCTGAAACTCTTGGTTAGGTTCTTCATATCAAAATAATTCAAATAAATTAGTTTCAGGCCAGGTCAAATGGGTTTAGGAACCTTAACACAAAACAACCCCTTAATACTAAACAATATTAAAATTTTAGCATGTATTGCAATACACTTTATAACATGAGATTGTCCAAATCTCAACACCTTCCCTTGTACAAAGTTTTTAGTATCTAACTTAGCTTTTTGAAAAGGTTTGGTTTGCATAATTTCAATTTATAATGAAAGAGATATCGCAATTTTACTAAAAATAGCTCAAATTGGAACCTAATCTGACCAGCATACTTAGAACTTCATTTCTCCCAATCTGTTGTTTCAAGATTTGTGGTTTTTTGTCGCAAGGTAGCTAACATAACAAGTAACTATACATTAAAAGATCAGCTCATTTGGATAAAGAATTAGGGGTTTATGTCGTATACAATTTTAGTTTCAAAAATCTCGTAATGCATTTATTCACCTATTTGTATAGCACTTTTGGGCATGAAAGCATTTGAACTACAAAACTCTAGTAGAACAAAGTTGTTTCTCTTTGAGCTAGCTTTCAAATGCCATAAGTTTGGGTTCATTTCAATTTAAAATGAGCAAGTTATGACCAAATTACATAGGTTGGTTCATAATACAACATGCAGAATTTCTATTTTGGACTTACAAATTCAAAAATTCATATCTTTTTTATTTCAAAACCAAATCAAGAACTTCTTAATAGCTGAATTACTAGCTTAAAATGCAAATCCAAATATATCAACAAATGTTAAAGACCTAATCGTCTAACCTCTGAAAAATGGCCGAAAATTAGAATTAGTTTCAAACTTAAATAGAGAGATGTGTACCTAGTTTGATGAACACCTAGCCTAGCTTGATCTCTCCTTCACCAAACCTACTTTGGTTGTTGGTCGTCTTCTTTCTCCAGCCAGTTCTCTGCTCCGGCGAGTTTGCTTCCAAGTGAAGAAATGAAATGAGAAGGTTTGGTTTGATTAGTTTATCGCTAGCTTATATAGGAAATGGACATGGTTGAATGTTAGCAATTGATCTTCATGTGCGCACGTATTTAGAGACCTATCTTATGGTCGACAACTAACACATGTCCCACTTACTTATAATGAGTGACACCAACTTGTAACACACATGGTGTTTAGATGTGTCAACACGTATCTCGTGCTTCACTACATGACTATAGGTAACTCTACCCCGCCTAACTCTATTAGAAACTTGGGTCAAGACACCAATCCCATCCCTAACAATGCATCGAATACTAAAAAATAGGGAACCTTGAAGTCTATAGGTAACTCTACCCCGCCTAACTCTATTAGACATCCCTCAACAAGACAATTAGGATAAACCCTGTCCCCAACTGCAATACTCAATATCAAATGTATGCTAATCCTAACCGGTGTCAATCCTACGATGCCAATCATGTGACTAATAATGAAAGAATAGTAGATCTCGAATCAAATAAGATGTATAAATCTCTATCGCAAATAGAAACCATACCCTCAATGAGACCACGAGTAGCAACAACATCTGGCTAAGCTACAATTTGAACTCCCTCACAGCTCTGTTGTGGGTAGACTACTGTCGGCTGTTGATAATCTCTCACCAAATGCCCAACCTAACCATAACTGTAGCAAGTGATCGGCTTACGCTGGCCCTGTGCCTGATCCTGGGTTGTACATGTGTCTATCTCTGTCCCTGTTAGGAACCATCTCGGCCTCTACCTCTACCTCGGCCTTTGCTACCCTAACGTTGTTGTCGTGCGATTACTGGTGATTAAAGAGCTGGTATAGTATGAGCTGGTAATGATGGTCTGATTGGAGGTAGTAAGGGAGGTCTACTTACTATAATCTGAACTAGAGCGGAGTCAGATGCGTAGGTGATAAGTCAGTATTTTTAGGTTTTTAGGACTTTATATTAATATATTTAAATATAGAAAGTCTCTAAAATATGTTTTTATTATATTTATTGGTCATTTTCAGGTGAAATAGAGTGTGCGGTTGAATTCATGGTATAAAAATACTCAAAATGGAGTATTTACATGTATTGATCGGACGCCAAACTATTTGCCTCGAGTTACATGTTGCGCAGCCGGTAGAATAGGAGACAGCAGCAGTATGCTGCCACATGTCACTTTTCCATTAGATAAGCATGTCATTTCTAGCGTTTTCCACCAACCACCATTCGCCACGTGGCAAGTTTTTCCATGCACCACAGCGTCATTCCACCAGTTTTCCTCTAATAGGAAGCCACCACGTGGCGTCTCACCATCACCACGTCACAAATCATTTCTTCTCCTCATTCAGCAGCTCTTCAATTTCCTCGGGATTCATGCCCATGCGGTCTCCCAGAATTTCGGTCGAGTTCGTGCGATTCTCACCACCGCCTCCTTACCCGCCACGTGTCGCTCGCTTACCACACAGTAGCACGTCATTAGCAGTTCTCTCAACTAATCAGACGATGCCACGTTAGCGTACGGCAGACCAAACGACTAATCGACATGCGACACGTGGACATAACATGATTTCCAGCCAAAAATAGTCATATGATGCTCCTCGTCGCATTAGTCACCTCCCTGACCCCCAAAATTAGTTTATCCCACCTCTCGGGAATAATTTTTAGTAGTTTTATATATTATGAACCTAAGGTATTATTAAAAAAAACACCGACTATTATATTTTTTTTCGTATTGACTTCTCCCGACGATTGCTTAGTTCGGCAGGGAAACAATTCGGGATTATAGATTCATGGCATATTATGTGAGATCTTTTATTTTATTATTTAATTTAGTTTAACTCTCATATTTCATTCTTATTGCTTTTAAGGTTTATGTTTAGATCTAGGGTATGTATGTGGCCAGTGCATGCTTTTAGAGGGACAACCTATAGTTATTTGGACCATTAGTATCCATGTAATTGTACTTTTGGACTAATAAAGTGACAAACACTCACTCGTTTTTCATCAAACCCTTTCAAGTCTTAAGTGTGCTACAATTGAATCTAGGTTAAATTGGAAATGGATGCGATTCGATTATTTAGGATCGGTGTTCCCACAAACCCATATTACTGCGGTTAATGTGTTAAACTTGATTGGCAGATGTCTAGGATTATACATTAATTAGGGAAGTAGTTAGTGGCGGATGTCCTGGCTATCAAGATTAAGGGAATGAGGAATTTCTAGTGGATGTCGATTTTCTATAGCTAATCTAGGAGAATTTAAATTAATAACTTTTTTGGAAAGATTGAAGACCATGATTGTCATTAAATCTTGATCATGATTTGTGGAACTTTAGACTTAGGTGTTTTCTTCATGTTAATTAATTTTTTTGAAAATTAGTTTAGTTGTTTTATTTTATTTAGTTTCGTTAGATTAGTTAGTTAAATTAATAGTTAATTTAAAACCCCCGATTTTCCTTTTTTGTTGTTTTTAACCTAAGAAAGACTATCAATCTCTGTGGGATCAACCATTTGCCACTATTCTGCAAAATAATTGATTTGGAAAAATTTTATTTTATTGACGCATTCGACACGCATTAGTAGGGCATAACCAATGTGTAAGGTGTGGCTGCCCTCGATCCCTGAAAATCTCTATCCCATTTCCTCTGTCCATTGCCCTTTTGTCCCTTCCTCTCAAACTTTACGGCTTGGTCAGATGACAATGTTAGTCCTAGCGATATCCCATCGGCTACTCTACCCAAATAATAAGTCTTATGAGAAAGTGTCAGCTCATAAATCTCTTCGAGTGTCCTGGTAACTGAATTGACTACATAATACCCAATATATGGCCTCGTTCCATCTCTAAAATGATATACATCCTCAGAGTCATCTCTTACTAGATCCCCAGCAAATTTTCTCAGATATCCATGTTTATCTATGTAGCTCATCATAAACTCGTCAACTCCGTGTCTCAGATTCATGAACTATTTTTTCAACTTTTTCATCATCCCAAGTGGGAAGTACTACCGAAAGAACTTCTTCTTGAATGTTTCCCAAGACTCAGTCTCCATCGGTAGTTATCATTTTACGCCACTAAACATCGACATCTCTCTGTAGTGTGCATGATGATATCTCCACTCGCAATCTATCATCAATCTTTAAGACCTTATGCAGCTTCTCATTAGATAATATCATCTTCTCTACCTTCTCAAAGTCTTTCTTTCCATCAAAGTAAATTGGCTTCATTCTGATAAAATCCTTCACCGATTGAATCTTGGCTAATGTACTAGAAGATGTGGGAGTGCTAGACGGTACTATATCAATTGTCTTTGCTGCCGGTACTGTCACAACCAAAATAATCTGTACGGCCAGATCCGTTGGTGTATTTGCTAGTAGAGCAAAAACAGATGTCATCATGGTGATGAAGTTGGTCTACTAATGTCCCTGAGTCAATAACCAGTCAAACGGCTTTTATAGATCATTTGCAAAAGTAGGACGTTGGTTGCCACTGGAACCCACATCCCTACGATCGCATGACTCAGCCAACTATGTTTGGAAGTTAATAGCAAATGTGAATCAACTACTACATAGATACCGCATATATTCACATGTAGAAACTAACATGTACATATAAGAACTCTCCAACTCATTTTCACTCACTTCCCAACTAGTGGATTCTAGGCAAGGATCATCTGGTTTCAATAATTAAACTTTGTGTTTTATTGAAGTTTGTATCTTAGTTATTTAAAATGTTGTCTCTGATACCAACTACGATGACCCCTTCCTTAAAATGAGGCATCGTCTAACCTAATCCCGTCATTAAACCCTAATCTCGACCGTATAGGACATTACAGCGTATTAGTTAGTTTTTCTAATCTTTTTTCCTCATTAATTACATTTTCAATAAACATTTCACCATTATCATAATTAATATTAATTCGGAGTTAATTAGAATTTTAAAAACTTTAAGATTATTCGATGGAAGTCTTAACAAATTAGCGGAAGCCATTAATATAAATCTCTACATATGTGAAAACCAGGAAATAACGATCACATGCATATATATACAACAAAACAACGATATCAATATATCAAACATGTGTCTGATTGGGAAACTATTTCTCAATCCTAATATACAACTCCAAAAGTATATAAAAGACATATATAAGTCATACAACAAAATTTGAAAAACTACAAAGTTAAAGGTAGCAGCACTCCAGTGGCTTAGAGGTAGTCATCGATCTTCTCCTTACCTGGTCTGCTACTCTATGGATTGGCACCCATTGTCATAAAAAGGACGGTGATTACAAAAATATAGAAAAGAACACTGAGAGACATTTATCCATATTTCAAGAAATACAACAAGTATATGAAAGCATAATAATAGTAAGTACGTTGAAAAAGATATCATGCTATAAGACACTTCGGTTAAGCAAAACGAAACTGACACTCGACCGAGCGGTAATGATCAAGAGCTGGTTAACTATGAACTACATCACATCAACTTTATTCCACTATTTAGGGCATAGATATACTTACAAATGCCCATTATATATATACTTGTCAACAACCCTAGTTCTCATACCTCGTGTGTCGCACAAGCTAGTGGTGAGATGCCGACAATTTAGAAATCTCATGACCCCGTGTGCCCCCATCTCTATCTTATAATGGTCCTAGATCTAAGAACCACTTTCATAAATCAAGAATTAACTCGGTTTAGGATTCCAAGAATAAAATTGCTTAAGTAAAGCACAAAGGAAACATATTCACAATACCACTAACCATCTACCTAATAGAATGCTATTTCACTTGATTAAATTCCTCAACAACTAAGAAAGACATAGCACATAATTTTGAATCAATGAAAACCATTCAAACACCAATAATGCCATGAAAACAAACTCATGCTATGAGATAGGACAACAAATTTATGGCATCAAGACTACGATAGGTATATCAGCCCAAATGACTATAAATAAATGCATAAATTAGAACTGAAATGGAAAGAAATATCTCAATCAGTTTATTTACAAATCATGCACACTTCCTAGCTTAACCAGCCTCCCGACACCCCGAAGCGCATACCCGAACTCCCAAAACTCTCCTCTAAGTTCCTGAGGTTAATTAGGGTGCTTTAAGACTCGTACAAGTTATTAGAGTAAGTTTAAGTGGTTGTTAGTTCTAATTTCTCAAATAAGTCTCATTAATAAGTTGTTTATATCCAACTTTACTTTATTACAAAAATACAGTTTTGATACAACAACTTGTGAGTTGATTTCAATTACCAAAACATTAAAAATATGTATTGTAGCACAAAGAGAGGTTTTTAGAGCTATGTCTTAGCTTTCCAAAGCTCTGAGATTTGCGTGATTTCTATAAGAATCAAAGGAGATATGAAGCTTTTACGACAATAATTCAAAATAGTTTTGGGTTTTGATTAGCAACTTTGAAAAACTCATTTCTCCTAAACCATAACTTCAAAACTCATGATTTTGTTACTGAAGCTTACTAACATATCCTAGAACATCATACTAAAAGATGAGATCAATCTAATAAGAAATGAGGGAGTTATGCTCAAAATAACAGGACATTAGCAAAACTTTGAACTCGGATATTTCATATTCATTATCAAAGTTGCATATCATTTTAAGACATAAATATTTGAAATTTCAAAACATTCCTTAAGCAAAAGTTGTTTCCCTTTGAGTTAGCTTTCAAGTTTTACTAGAATGGATCCATTTTGATTTAAAATGCCGAAGTTATGACAGGTTCATAATACAACATGCAGAATTTCAAATTTGGTCTTACAATTTTAAAAATTCATAACTTTATGAAAATAAATCCAAATCCATAACTTATTTATAGTAAAATTAGTGGGATTTCACAACAAATCCAAATATGGAATTAAATTTTGAACAAAAAGTTATTTGCCCACTGAAATTACTGAAAAACCATAACTGAACTAAAACCTACATTTTTTATTTAAATTGCTAAAATCGAAGGTGTAGACTAGCTTACCTAGTTGTAAATCCTCCTAATCTTTGATCTCCACCTCTAATTCACCATAAACTTTTCATAATTCACTAATCTCTCTCTTCAGATCTTTCTCTCCTCTTTTGGTTACAAATGAAAGTGATTTGCATGAAATCTCATTTCATCCTTTTTATATATATGTGAGGTGAATTTAGAGCTCCTGGTCTTCATGTTTACATCTATATCTAGATTAATCTCATGGCTTATATTGTGACCCCACAATCCATTATCCATCCACTAACTCACCTCTGCTAACACCAAACTTAACTTAATTTGTCTAGTGATGGTATCCATATGTATCTCAAGGACGTTAATGGCTATTGTTTTATTTTTCTAACTTAGGTTACATTAATATTAATTTAAATATAGCCACATCAAATTAGCTATTTAAGCCACACTAACTTAAATTAAAACTTACCACATCACTCTCTACTAAGGTTCCATGTTGTCTCGCATCTTGAGGCGTGTTTTTACTCACGTCTCGACTTCTACAAACGACAAATAAAGAAGACTTAGTAGTCTATACATATACATTACACTAGGAAGACATGACAACAAAACTAAAATATATCTCGGCCACATGCCTTGGTCAGTGCATGTATGTAACAAACTCTTCTTTAAAATAGGGCGCCCCGCCGCCTGGCCTAATCTAGTAATCAAGCCTTAATCTCAACCACATAGAACTTAACTACGTATTAGTCAGCCTTTTGTCTTATTCTCTTCGTCAAACACGTCTAGGATAAGTAATACACATGTCACATTAATATTGAATTTTAGAGTTGATTAATTTTTTTTCTTTCAATTAATAATACCTAGTGGAAGTCTTAGCAGTTGTGTCGAAGCAATTATTAAAAACCCTAAGTGTGAAAACTAGGAAATAACATCACATGCATATAATTATCAAAAGGTGAAAATACAATGAGCTACTCAAGTGACAAGTTGGGGGAACTAATCGCTCAACCCAATATACAACCTAAAATGTCTAGAAAAACATAAAGTAAGTAATACATCAAAAGTCAAGACTTACAAGATAGGGATTGGAAGAATCATCGAATGCTTAGAAATAGTCACCGATCTTCTCTTTGCTTGGCTTGTTGCTCAACAGATGTACATCCACCGTCATAAAAACATAGTGAGTATAATATATAATAAAGTGGTTCTTAGATATTCTTATGTACATTTCCAAACATAATTGAGTGGCATTGAAAAGAAAAAATATAGCGAAGAAAAACTGAATTGGCAATATGCTAGAAAATACCACAGTTAAACAAAATGTGGTTGACATAGGCTAAGTAGTAATGATCTAGGTTCTTATCACATAGTCCTTTATTCCACTATCTCAGGATGGAGCTATGCTCTACACCTCTATCGAAAGTTGCAACTGAGCTCTACGCCTACATAATCACTCGTTTATATATTCTTGCCCACTACACCGAGTCTCGTTGACCCAAGTAACGTGCAAGTGTAGTGGTGAGTGCCGACAACCCCGGTGGTCTAGTGACCTCGTGTGTCGCGCATCCATATCGTGCAATGGATCCTAAATTCTATTACTACTTTATAATATCAATAAAGACTCGCATCAAGGTTATCAAGACAATGCAATATGCTTCAAAGCCAACAACCATAGAATATAAATCCATACACTTCAATTTCATTACTCTGATATAAATAGCATGCTATTATTGATCACACTCATTAGAAAAATAGAGAACACGAGAATTGAGTTAATGAATCCATAAGCAAATGATATCATGATAAAAAAACAATATTCATATAATGAGTAGAATATGAAACAAGTTCATAACACCGCATTTCAAGGCATTTTATAGTCAAATAGACTATAAAATAGAGCATAACTGGAATGAAATTTAAACAAGAATCTCGAAAAGATTACTTATAAGTCATGCAATGTATTTCCCAGCTTAACCAACCTCTCGACACCCGAAAATGCGTACCCGAACACCCAAGACTCATCCCTAGGCTCTTGGTATCATTTGATATGTTTTAGAATGTGTTTATACCCTTAACTAAGGTGTTAAACTTGTTTAAGGTATTTGAGTTTATGTTAAGAAATTGCAATCGGTATGTTGTCCAGAGCACTTAGTGCATTGGGTAGTTTATCTAGCACGCTAGTGACCTCCTTAGCGCGTTACTTATACTCATTTGTGTGCTAAATGTAGGTAGCACGGTAGCAAGCACGTCTAGTGCACTAAATGTAGGAAATCCTAGAAATTCTACACTTTCAATTTTAAGGTTTCCTCCTTCAAATGGCCATCACCAAAGCCTTAGATCCCTATTAATCTACGCCATAGACCTAATACATCCTTCATAGAAACAACATCAGCCTACACTTCATATATACTTATCAAACTATAAATTTATGCATGCATTTTTTTATTAAACTCAAGAATACACCTAACACTTTGATTGATCATAACTTTGTCAATTTAACTCTGAATCCCAAACTTTTTTATAGCAAATTTAATTATTCTTTGTAAGGAATCCAAATATTTAAACCAAATTCGAAAATGATATCATTTACCCTCTAAAATACATAAAAACCAAAACTAAAGTAGCACCTTTAATTTTACCAAGACTTTGTGTAGATTAGTTTACCTAATGATGTGAACTCCTTAGCTTATCATCACTTTTTGATTCAATAAAATTCTCCTCAATCAAACTTTGATCAGAACTCCAGCATTTTCTCTCCTTCTTTTGCTTAAGTTCAAAGTATTTGCATCTTTATCTCATCCATTAACATATATATTAGATAAGATTGATTTATAACCATTGATCTTAATGTACACACATCTTGAGACTATTCTAATGGCTTTCATTTTGGTGCACATTCCACTAACTCTCCACCAACTCATATTTAATAACACCATTTGTAACTCAATTAGTCTCTTGAGGTGTCTAAACTTATTTTGAGGAACATCAAATGGCTAATGTTTTATTTAGCTAACTTAGACTACATTTAATACAAATCAACTATAGTCACATCACATTTAACTAATTAAATCGCATTAACTCAATATTAGTTTACTATATCATTCTCCACCTGGTCCCACCCGCTCACGTATCGACGCCTATAAATAACAAGTAAATGTGACTTAGTAATCTACACATATACAATACACTAGAAAATCATCATACAAATATAAAATATACATTGGCCACGTGCCTAAGTCAATGTGCGTATCATGATATGGGTCCCACTTTATGAGTCGGTGATCTTGATAACGGATTAAAACGGGATTAAAAATTTTGGGTCGTGACAATATATCTTGATGTGGGTCCCACATCACGCGTCGATAATCCTGATTAGGAAATAAACTAGTATTAGGAATTTGGAGCGTTACAACCGTGGATGCTCACTCAGAGGATTCAGTCTCGTTAGGAAGCCACAAGCTCGACTCGAATGCTCAACCCATGAGTAAGCAACGACTCAATTCGAACACTCAGACCCTTGGCCACTCGGTAAGGAAGTAGAGTCCAACAATAGGTATCATTTCCATTAAAATATATAAGGAAAGGAAAAAACTAATATTGAACTTCTTGGTGGTTTACTTACAATATAATTGCATAAATCGCCACGTCAAATCGACCATTCAAATAGCCTAGTCGAGTCCTTGCCTATCTACAATCATACATGATACTTAGTTGCTTTAGGGACCATTTTCTAAATATATGTTTAGTGCGTAGCTCAAATGAGCTAATTCATCAATTAGTTATTTTAAAAACTCAAGTCATTACATAAAGGACTTAACATACTAAGATAACCTTATATTAGTTTTACTCTTGAACTTAATAAATATAAGTCTAAAAATCCCAAGTTCATAAAACATTTATTCTAGTAATTTAAACCAACCTAAAAATTACGAGTAAAATCCTATTTAATAAGATCAAAATTCATAAAAGACGATTCAAACTTAATATGCGACTAAATCTTGGTTCATACCCAATTAAAATAGCTTGCATGGAGCTAATAATTATTGATGAATAAGAAAAACTTTCTTAAAATGATTCAATGCACTTCAAACCATCTTCGAAATCTCAAAAGCACATTAAGTTTATGAATTAGTTCAAAATCATAAATCTTTGGTTGAAAGTTTGAATGAAAACATGTGAACATCTTGTTGGGACATTTTATCAAACACCAAGTATGATAATCGAGGAGGTTTTAGCCAAGCAATTGTGAATCAACCCAAAAAAAAATCTCTTTAAAACTTGAAAATATATGAAATCATGTTTAATTCATCAACAAGGTCTAAAATCCATAACAATTGAGCCAAATGTGGCTAGAAAAATTAATATTGCACAATCTAAGTTAAAAATCAGGTTTAAGGCGAGTTAAAATTGAACTTAGTCCTCAAATGAGATTTTCGATTTTTAAAATCCATTGAATCTTAGTTCAAACCATTCTCGAGATTCAAATACTTTTAGAACTTAACCCTATCAATCTTAGAAATTTAACAAATCGAGCTTAAGTTATTCATATTTGTTAAAAAACTTGAATATGAGAAATGAAACCTTCTTTGAGGCATTTCATCTAAATATTAAGTAGAAGAAATCAAAAGAGTTTTACCTAATTAACATGAATTAGCCTCAATTTTACCAATCCAACTTGAGTTATTTCTCAAAACATTCATTCATGAAAATAAAGTTCAAATCACTAGCAGCAACTAAAATCAAGTTTGTTTGACACAAATCTAACGACAAAGACCACATTGGAACCATTGTGAACTCAAAACATGATTTGAACAAACATTCAAGCCGTATCTAGTCTTTAGTGGAGGATTCTACTATAAGTCTCCTTGAAAACCACAAGTCTAGCCAAGATCTACATCTCTCTAGTAAGATCTATCACCAATAAAATCAAAACTAAGTGAAATCAAGCTTCAATGAAGGGAGATTCATTAAGCCCTCAACAACCAAGACCTAGAATTCACTTTTCTTCTTATTCTTCCTTTTCAACGCCTCTGGAGATGTGCCACCTCATAGGAGCCATTCCACCTTGCCGAAGCCTCCCTGCCGTCGCGTCATCATTCGCCGAGGTCGATCTCCAAGCGTCACGAGCTCCCTTGCGCACCCCCTCTTGCGAACGAACGAAATGGCCTCATTTCGTTCAATCCTGATAATTTTTGTTGTAAATTGAGTTGGAATTTGCTAAGAACTAGAGAAGGAAATATAAGACTAAGAACTTCTACTACTACAAACTACTACTACAAAGGAGAAGAGAAGAAATGAGATAGTTGGAATGAGAAGTTTTCATTCAACTTGGTGTAGTTTTTACAACGAGGTTGGCACCCTTTATATAGGCCTTTTGGTGATGATGATAAATGTACTTTATACAATGTGTACAAGTAACACATACACCCCATGTCATACAATACATTACAAGTAATTTGATAATACATGGAAGAGTTGGTGTACATTGGAAATGGTTACAAGTAACATGACAATACATAGACAAGTGGAGGTACTATTAAGTGAGAAATACAAGTTACATGACTACACAATATGTTGGTGTACATGTATGGTCATCCATATTCCACAACACTCCCCCTTGGATGACACTTGCTTAGAGATTATGCCTCATTAAAACTTCTACTAAGAAAAACCCTGTGGGAAAAAATATAGTAAAAGAAAAAGAGTACACTATTCTCATAAATATTAAGATGGGTATAATATTGTTAAAATTGCCTCATTAAAAACCTTGCTAGGAAAACCCAATGGGATAAAACCATAGCTAAGGGAAAAAGAGTGCAATACACTAATCAATAACTCCCCCTCATGTGAACATGGGTGAAACTTGTTCAGTTTCTTTACTTGCAATGTCTTTAAGTTTCCGCAAGCCAATACCATATGTAAGCCTTTTAAATGTTGTAGTTGGTAAGGCTTTTGTGAATAAATCAATAAGATTATCACTCGATCGGATTTGTTTGACATCAATTTCACCATTCTTCTGAAGCTCATGCGCATAAAAGAATTTTGGTGAAATATATTTTGTTCTGTCCCATTTTATGAATCCTTCACTTAATTGTGCAATACATGCTACGTTATTTTCATATAATATGGTTGGAGAATCTTTTATTGAAGGCAATCCACATGATTCTTGAATATGTTCAATCATGTTTCTCAACCATACACATTCACGACTTGCTTCATGAATTGCAAGTACTTCAAGAATGGTTGGAAGAAGTAGCAACCATAGTTTGCTTTACTGACTTCCATGATACAGCAATATTACCACATGTGAATACATATCCCGTTTGAGAGCGGGCCTTGTGGGGATCAGATAAAAATTGAGCATCAGCATAACCTTGGAGATTCAATTTTACCCCTCTCGAGTAGAATAAACTCATGTCACTTGTTCCTCGAAGATATCGGAAAATATGTTTAACACCATTCCAATGTTTTCGAGTTGGTGAAGAGCTGTATCTTGCAAGTAGGTTGACAGCAAAAGCAATGTCAGGTCTTGTACAATTTGCAAGATACATAAGTGCACCAATTGCACTTAAATATGGTACCACCGGACCAATTAGCTCTTCATCACTTTCATGAGGTCGAAATGGATCCTTATCCACTTCAAGTGATCTGACAACCATTGGAGAGCTCAATGGATGTGTTTTGTCCATATAAAATCTTTTTAATATTTTTTCAATATAACTTGATTGATGGACAAGTACTCCACTTGAAAAATGTTCAATTTGCAAACCAAGACAAAGTCTTGTTTTTTCAAGTTCTTTCATCTCGAATTCCTTTTTCAAGTATTCAGATGTTCTAACGATGTCGACGTGGTTTCCCACTATATTTAAATCATCAACATATACATCAATAATTACAAATCATGTTGATGATATTTTCATGAAGACACATAGGCAATGTGGATTATTTAAATATCCTTCTTTCAGTAAATGATCAATAAGACGTTTGTACCACATTCGTCTGGATTGTTTCAACCCGTACAAAGACCTTTGTAATTTTATAGAATGCATGTTATGAGGTTTTGATTTAATTTCATCGGATATTACAAATCCATCAGGGATTTTCATATATATCTCACTGTCTAGGGATCCGTACAGATATGTTGTAACGACATCCATTAAATGCATATCAAGCCCTTCAAAGACTGCAAGGCTTATCAAGAACCAAAATGTGATTGCATATATAACAGGAGAATATGTTTCCTCATAATCGATGTCAGGTCTTTGTGAGAAACCTTGAGCTACAAGTCTTGCTTTGTACCTTGTAACTTCATTTTTTTCGTTTCTCTTTCGTACAAATACCCATTTATATCCAACAGGTTTTACGCCATCTGGCATTTGGACAATCGGTCCAAAAACCTCTCATTTCCTTAACGCATTTAGCTCTGCTTGGATAGCATCTTGCCATTTTTGCCAATCAGGTCTTTTTTTACATTTGCCCATTGATCGTGGTTCTGGATCATCATCATTTTCACATATTTCAAAGGACACAATGAAAGCGAATATATCATCAGGAACAATTTCATTTCGATCCTAAATCTTACTAGAGTTTAAATAATTTATTGAGATCTCATTATTTTCATCTTTTTCCTCTTTTTCTAGAGGAAGTTGTTCCTCATCAGAATCAACTTGTTCTCCCTTATCAAAGGATTCTTATGCTTTCTCATGAGTATTTTGATTTGTATTTATTTTTACTCCCATTTTCCTCATTCGAGGAATTGTATCCTTTGAACCAACGGTCTTCCACGCTTTAAGCGTTTCGTTGGTTCTTGTGCATTTTGTTGCACAGAGACATCAATTCTTGCAGGAGCATTTACAGCTGGAATATGTGATTTTGTCACTTGTTTTGCATCATTAAATGCATCTAGTAATTGATTTGCGATTTGTTGCAAATGAATGATCTTTTAAACTTCAAGTTCGCACTGATTTGTGCGTGGATCATAATGTGATAAAGTTGATGCATTCCAAACAATTTCGCGCCATTCTTTTTGAATTGACTTCTTATCTCCCCCTAATGGTGGGAAAATTGCTTCATCAAAGTGACAATCAGCAAAACGTGCAGTAAATAAATCCCCTGTTAAGGGCTCAAGGTATCTTATAATGGACGATGAGTTAAATCCAACATAAATTCCAAGTTTTCATTGTGGACCCATCTTAGTTCTATTGGGAGGTGGTATAGGAACATACACTACACAACCAAAAACTCTCAAGTGTGAAATATTTGGTTGTTGACCTAAAATGAGTTGCATGGGGGAATGTTCATGGTATGCAGTAGGCCTCTAACAAATGATAGATGCTGCATGAAGGACTGCATGTCCCCAAATTGAAGTTGATAACTTAGTTCTCATGATTAAAGGTCTGGCAATTAATTGAATGCGTTTGATCAGAGATTCCGCCAAACCATTCTGGGTATGCACATGTGGAAAAGAATGTTCAATGGTAATTCCTATAGACATGCAATAATTTTTAAATGCTTGAGATTGAAATTCTCCGGCATTATCAAGACGGATGGTCTTGATTGGGTTGTCAGGGAATTGTGCTCCTAACTTAATGATTTGTGCTAAAAGTCTAGCAAATGCAACATTGCGGGTTGAAAGCAAACAAACATGTGACCACCTAGTTGATGCATCTATCAAAACCATGAAATATTTAAATGGTCCACAGTGAGGATGAATAGGACCACATATGTCTCCTTGAATGCGTTCTAAGAAAACTGGGGATTCCATAACAATTTTACTCGGGGATGGTTTAACTATCAATTTACCTTGAGAACAACTAGCACAATTATAATCACCAGCTGAAAATATTTTGTGACTCCTTAAAGGATGTCCGTGCGAATTATTAATTATTCTTCGCATCATTGATGATCCTGGATGACCAAGCCGGTCATGCCATAAAACGAATGTCTTTGGATCATTAATTTTCTTATTCAAGACGACATTCATTTCGACATGCCTTATATGAGTAAAATATAATCCAGAGGATATAGCTGAGAATTTTTCTAACGCTTATTTTTTCCCATTTGAAACCAATGTGACATAGAGAAATTCTCTATTATTTTCGTTCACGGTTTCAATGTGATATCCATTTTGTCGAATATCTTTAAAGCTCAGTAAATTTCTTATGGATTTCTCAAAGTATAAGGCATTGTCAACATGAATTGTTGTTCCCCCAGGCAACATAATATTTGCTCTTCCAGAGCCATTAATCAAATTGGAGATGCCAGATATTGTTTGAACATTAGCCTCAGCTAAGTTCAAACTAGAGAAATATTCTCTATTTTTAAGGATTCTGTGCGTTGTAGCACAATCAGCAAGACATATATCGCTCTTATTTGATTCATGATTTGAACACATGATTTGTTGATCCATCTGGACAAATAATATTTGACAAATTAGAAAAGAGTCATATTTCATTGATAAAAATTTATAATATTTTGCCTTTAATTTTGAAGGCATGGTAAAGGTCACAAAAATTTTCGGGTATATACATGACAATATTTAGGCAAAATAGCCTTTCATATATAACAAAAAAAATGTCACAATTATGAGCGCTCAATGTCAATAATTATTTACCCTTTGTAGTGGTTTTACTTTTGTTCCACCTTTTGTTGGAATTGTCAATCGACTTTTACCTGATATTTTCACATTTTCCACGTCCATAAACTTATTATTGCGATCATGATCATTATATGCAACATATGCTTCTTAATTTGAAGCTGAACTAATTGGACGGGATCGATATTATATTTATAATATCTCATTATTTTAACCTCACTACCATGAGACAAGAAATCAATCCTTAATATTTATTGGATTGACGTGCGCACTCGATATTTGTTGCAGCAATAAATCGAGGCGGGCCACGTGACCTTCTTTTTATTGTCTCATCAGTCATATTTCCACATAGCCTCAACGTAGAGGTAATTAAAATTGCGGAATTATAATTAATATTTGACTGATTAAATTTTGTAGCTTGAAACTCAACCGCTCATTTTGAGCTTTTGAAGCATTACCTTTTTTTTGGTATTTATATATTTATAACTCCATGGGGTGAGAATATATTTGAAATATTCACTTTTCAAATCTCTAAAGAGATATTGGCAAATGATTGTGTACAAGATACAGCCTTGCATAGATGCAAGCTTTATTCATAATTTGTAATATCTAATTATCCTGACAAGAATTATAATAAGGTAACAAATTCAACTATGGTTGATTAATATTTTGAAAGTAAATATAATATAAAATAATTTTCTCTTTTCTTTTATGTATAAAAAACATAACATATGATTAAGTATATGTTCACAACTTGATTCATTAATAATCAAATGTAATATTCGTATGAGTTGGTGGGACAACCTCCAGGTTGGGTGGCGAGACAAAGTCTGCTTAATGCCATGCCTCCTCGAACGGGATAACCTGTCTCCCTTTCGATGTTTAGCTTTACCAGGGACAAGGCTTACCCACTATCAACTCAAACTTATAGCATTATTTGTATTATAAAATCAAGAAAAGAACGATAATTAATCGTTTGTAGTTTTAAGAAAAAACTAGTTATGTCACACATTGACTTTTGATTTCTGATGTGGAAGATCGTACAAGACGCAACTATAGAGCATACTTTCGCAATCGGTGACGTTATAATGTATAGCATATGAATAAAGTATGCATATAGAAGTGATGCATGCAATAAAAGGAAGCAACCATGATAATATATAAATAAATTGAACTTATTTAAATAACAAAAGTTATACCTTCATAGCTTTGTCTCCTTAACAAGCCTTCTTGAACTTTAATATCTCCTTAATGCTAGAGCAAGCTCGTGTTGATAATGTGTCGTAAATTGAGTTGGAACTTACTAAGAACTAGAGAAGGAAATATAAGACTAAGAACTTCTACTACTACAAACTACTACTACAAAGGAGAAGAGAAGAAATGAGATAGTTGGAATGAGAAGTTTCATTCAACTTGGTGTAGTTTTTACAATGAGGTTGGCACCCTTTATATAGGCCATTTGGTGATGATGATAAATGTACTTTATACAATGTGTACAAGTAACACATACACCCCATGTCATACAACACATTACAAGTAATTTGACAATACATGGAAGAGTTGGTGTACATTGGAAATTGTTACAAATAACATGACAATACATAGACAAGTGGAGGTACTATTAAGTGAGAAATACAAGTAACATGACTACACAATATGTTGGTGTACATGTATGGTCATCCATATTCCACAACAATTTCATTTTTTTTCTTTGTTTTTGGCTGACTTTATTCTCACCACCCATCTCCTTCTCGATTTATGCATTAATTAAATCAAGGGTCTACCACTTAACTTGACTTATATCCAAAGGCTCAAAATTTGCAGTTATTCCCTTGGGGACTTGAGTAACTCTTACAAATACTCGTTTAAAGCATACGATGTCTTGTTTGAACCATACACTTAGCCATTCTTTTTTATTAATAAAGTGTGGTCTCTATCAGGGTTTAATTCAATTAAGTTGAATTTTATCGTTATAACATATCTCACACGCAATAGCACGCCAGAAAGAATTATAATTATTTTATTTTTTATAAATATTCGAGCAATTCAACTAACTGAGACTCTTGGTCGGGTTTTGGGCCATTAATAATTCTCGATTAGCGATTAATTATCGAATTAAAAATATGGGTCATTACAGGGAATCTAGTTGCTATATATATATATGGGTGTTTCTACAATGGAGTTCAAATGTATACCCATGTCATGGGTACTACATATCTCACCATTTAATTACTATGGGATTTCAATCTAATGGTGATTGATGTAGTGCATTTAATTCAAAACACATTAAATGCGCAATAAATGTTATGTAATTGAGTTCCATTGTAAAATCACCCTATATATAAATAAGCAGGTGCAACTAGGGATGCAAATGGGTAGGGAGACTTCTAGTGCGACCTACTATAGCAGGTAATGTTAGTAAAAAAATTTATTAATAAATAAAATAAATCTTACTTTGGAACTTTCGAAACATTTAATTTTTCAAGAAAAAAGAGGAGAATTTGGTTAAGTCATGCCACTTGGCATAATAAGCTGATAAAAAATTTAAAAAATAAATTATTAATTTAGTTAAAGAATATATGAATCACAAAATTAACACCTAATTCAAATTATAATGTATATTTCGTTTGTATTTTCTTTTAAAAAGATATATATATTTTATGTTAAAGTTATAATATAACAAAATAAAAAATAGAACACTTAACATAAAAAATTGAAACACTTAAACTTTCTTATTTTAATTAATTTTTTACTCAAGATGTATTTGTTGCAAAAAAATAAGTACGTTATTTTATATCCGTTTTAAACCATGTGCCTATTAAATATTAAATTACTAATTAGTGATAAACTTTTATTAAAAAAATATCACTACAAGGAAAATGAAATTTAGAAACAGAATTAGAAAGGGAAATAATTTCCATTGCTAAAAAAATAAGTTAGAGACGGAATTGAGACGGACTAATTTAGAGATGGAATTGAGACTAATCAGAGACGAAAATAGAGACGGAAATAGAGACGGATTTAATTCCGTCTCTAAAAAATGGCGCCAACATTCCCACCAAAAATTTCGTTTCTTATGACCATTCATCAAATCTCGGGATTTGAATATGCTTGGTTTGAGGTCCCCCCTCCCGAACCGAAAAACAAAAAAACCCCCCAACATTCATATCGTTCCCTCCCCAAAAACCATCCCCTCCCCAAAAATCATCTCAACAAAACCCTAGCGATCGTCCCCTCCCCAAAAATCATCTCGTTCGATCGTCCCTAAAAATCCCCAAATCCCATTCGATCGTGCCGTCCAAAACCCCCAAATCGGTCTCCTTCTTTGCTCTCAACTCTCGTCTCTCCGTCTTTGATTCCGCTGGTCTCTCTGGTATCTCTGGTCTCGCCGTCACTCTCGGGTCTCTCCGTCTCTTCGCGGTGGTCTCCGTCATCGGCTCTCAACTCTCTCTCTCTCTGGTCTCTCCGTCTCTTGCTTGGTGACGGATCTCCGTCTCTCATTGGTAAGATCAGCACTGCCCGTATGTATTTTTCCTTTCTTTTTTTTAGTTTAGTTTTGTATTTTCTTTCATGAACAAACAATACAATATCATTTTCTTTAAATTTGTGAAATATTTTTCCTTCATGCACAAGCATTACAATTTCTTGAATTTCTCAACTTTTTTTGTGTTGATCGATATTTGGTGCGTGGATTATCAGATAATGATTGTGGCTGATTGCTTTTCTTAGGAAATAGTTGTTGATTGATTTGTATAGTTGCAAATGCACTCTATTAGATATGGGTTATATTCTACTTAGGGAATTTTGCATATGTAATTGTATGGAATCCTCAATAACGAGTGGTAAGTAATTACTTTAATTGGTTGGCCTTTTAGGGGAAATCATACAACTAACATGTCTAGGTTAAATTAATTGTGCTTGGCATGTTAATTTTCTAGCGTTATTGACTCCATCGACTTTATTGCGACAATTGTGTTGAATTATAGTGTGCTTCACCTAGGGGTTATACATTTGCTAGGAAGTGAAACAATTGTCATACTTTGTTTGGCATAACTAAGGAATGCAGGGGTTTATACACAATATTGAACCTTATAACTAACCTAAGAATTGATTTGGAATGCTTTTTTTATGTGAAAGTTGATGATTCTTAGGTCTAAGTGTTGAGTTGATCTTGTGCATCACCGTGGCATTTGTTAGTTTCTTATAATTGATTGCATTGTTCTATTAACATTCATTTATTAGTGTTCATATCTACTTGTTTTTTTTGCTCGTGCGTGTGTTTAAGTTGTATACAATAGTTTAGTTTCACACATCCTCCAGTAAAATCGGATTTTTCATATATTTGTCTCCTAAACTAACAAAATTCCATGTGGTTAGGTCCCTTGACTTTTCATTATTAGTATGGAAAATGGTATCCTAATAAGGGTTTTATTATTTTTGACGCTTTTGGTAAACATCAAGATGTTTGGTTCCCTGATGTTTTGAACTCATGTGTTTATAGAACACTGATTCGCCTTGATAAATATTGGGATTTCCACATTTTCACATCACCAAAGTGCCTTAAATCACTTACCACTTGCCAATCTTTTCTTTTTTTTCATTTTCATTTATATCATCATTGCCCAAAAAAAAACTCTTTTATTAGCTCATAACTTAAAACCTTAATGTTTATTAATTGTATCATTGCCTAAGCACATGATGTAGTGTTATAGTTTGGACCAACATACTATATATCCATCAAAACAGTTCATACAATTGATGGTTAAAAGTTTTAAACTATTAGAGTTTTATTTTATCTCGTCAGACATTTGTGAAAATATATCACATTATATCATTCTTATTGCTTAATATTTTAAGTCTTATCGTGACTCGTTACTATGGAACTTATATTTCAATAAACATGGGATAATTTCTAGTCAAATCATTTGTCTATAGTTAAACATTTAATTGAATTCAATAATACTTTACAGACTCAATTATATTGTTCTTCACCAATTCATTCAAATATTTCAAGATAATAAGACGGGTCGCACCTATTTTTTATATTGTGATTGAATCATGATTATGATATTGAGTTGCTTAGACCTTTAGTCTTGCTCAACTACTCTAGTGCCTTCCTTACTTTGATTAAAGGAGTCTTTTCCTTCCATTTCCATCAATCACAATTAATCTCTACATCTCCTTTCTTTATGCAAAGTTTACTCAATTTCAATTCTTGTATCTAAGCTATTCTAATGTTTATATCACCTTTAGTCCCTTTTACAAATTTCTCTGGGCTTTGTTGTCCACTTAGACCACTTAAAATCTTTTTATCTTAATTGACACATGCAATTTTCAACTCTTATTTTTAGAATTGGCCATAAACAATATAAATTCGTAGAATCTTGTAATCAATTGAAGTCTTTCGTAGCTAATTCTTATTCAAAATAGAGAAACTTTAATATTCAAAAAGTCTCACTGTTTGTTCTTGCAATAAATCTTTTTCGTTTGTCTAAGATTTTCTTAATTTACTTTTTATTTTTCAAAAAGAATTTTGGTTTTTTAAGAGACTTCGAATGATAACTAAATATCTTATGAATCATTTATTTCTACCTCGAAATGTTTAACCTTTCTTTTAATATTCAACCAAAAAGATGAAATAATTATAATTTTCAAACTCTTAATCAACTAAAAAAGTAAATCAGACTCTTAAAGCGTATTATTTCAATACTTCAAATTGTATGAATTGGAATTGTAAGAATAGAAGAGTTTATACTGACTCTATATACTAATCACTTACTAATATTCAAGTCAGTACATCTTTATTTTTATTTTTCTAGCTTGTTTCGTAACAATATTCTCAATATTGGTAGGTGTAACTAGTGGGTACTCAAAACTTTACAATAAAATCAATTGTGTCTGATTTAATAGTCAATCACAACTATTATAAAAATGTTGCCTTAATATCTTAACTTCTTAACTCGTTGATAGTATCACTAAGCCTTTTATTTCTAAGTTGCAGATTTCGTCGATCCTTGTATCTTAATAATGCCTAATACAGTGTCAGCAATGACAAATCCTAACTTAATTATCATCATTCGTACTTAATAATATTTTTTGGTAAGAGCATACAACCATTGTACTCAAACTTTAATTGTAATCACCAATTTGAGTAACAATTGATTAGTATGTATTATACTGCTTCCTTGAATTTACTTGATCCTTTTCAATCGTGGTCCTATTAATATTTCACTTTGTCTTTTACTTTGGAAATGAGATAATAATGTACTTTGATGCATTTTATTTTCATAGAAATTGGTATAGATAAGTTTATAGGTCCTATCACAATCTCATTTTGGTTTTACAGCCAATATTTATGTTTTTGAAAACAAGTTTCTATTTCGTGAAAAAGTTGTCTCCTTTCACTTTTATTGAGACTATTTGGAAGCGACTTTAATTAGTTACTAATTTATACCAATATTTTGTAGAATAGATATTCCCATGTTGTTGGTCTAACTAATACTAACCTCATTCTAAAACTGAAGATATTCATATTTTTTGCTACTTAAAAGTCTCAATTTCACATTACATTTATCATAATATTTATATTCAATTGAGACTTTCACTTTATTTTAAAATGACACTCTTCTTAATGTTTTAATATAACACAATTCGATATTCTTAATATGGTGAATCACTGTGTAATAGCTAATAAATGAACGACTTGAATTTGTTTTTATATTGATTATATGTTTTTAAAATTCATGTTAGCATTAATTTGTTGATATTGCTATTACGTTTCGTTATTAAATATTATATGGATTGTTGAAAGTTAGGTGAATCTGAACTTATTGAGCAAGTTGAAGTGTTGACCCTGTGACAAGTGATAACCCAAACCCATATGAAGACCCATGTTTATTACATAAAAACTAAGTAGATAAATAGTATTAAAACCTACGCATAGAAAAAAGATCTCTTATGTTATAACCATTTATTTTTCTTTTTTTAGATCAACAACTAAGGTACTTAAGAAGTAGTCATTTTAAAGAAGTTCATCACTTAAGTATTTTCACTTGAGGAAATAAGTCTTAGAAAAAATACTTTGATCCTAGAAATCTCTACAACAAGTCAAAATAATGCGGCAAACGAAGTAAGTGAGGTTTGAACTATTATCAATCCTCCCATGCTAGTTTATATGCTTGGATTCATTTTAGTAGTGATTGATGTTTAATTTGGAATCCATTATGGTATTTCTTCATTAAGATTTTTTAAGCAGTTCCCTTTTAAACTCCTTATCGTTTAAATGCCTGTGGAACTGATATAACGTTGGATAATTTCAATTAGTACCTTGTAAAGTATGGTCAATGGCCGCCAGTAAGTCTCCTTTGCTATTTTATGATATCTTGATGTGTATAACTATTCAGATATCATAAGTGATATCTCGATGTCTTTGTTATATGTTCGGTGTCTCTCTTGATGTGTTATGTAGGTGTTCAACTAACATTTATAAAAAAAAAGTTTCCACTTCCTTTCACTCTAATGAATTCATGAATCTTCGTTCAGTATTTTTGTTCAAATTTATCATGTTAGGCATTGTTGTTTTTTATCTTGCTATTTTATTATGTTTGGTTATGCTATTCTGAAATGCCAAAAAAATGATAATAGGTGCGATGATCTGAAATATGAAAATCTAATTCTGAATATACTAGGTATTACTTGGATGATTGATGGTAATGTGGACTAGTGTTTTACTTAGACATTGACATTTTTGCTCGCCACACTTCTCTTTCCAAGTACCTTAGTTGTCGTGATAGGATTGCGAAAGGGAAGGCGTAGAAAAACTCATAGGGCCTTCTCATTTGCGTATGAAAATGGTTGTAATTTTAGTACGTATTTTCTTATTTAAACATTTATAACACAAGGATTAACTCAGGTAACTAATTGAAATGAAAGCGGTCTTAGAATTAAATATTAGACACATAAAATATTTATGTGGATAAATACACCTTATTGCATTTGGATATACATGCATAAGTTTTAGAAGAACTTTTGCAGGTATTTTGGGACTTATTTGATAGCTCAAAATACAAAGGAAACTCTATCGAAATTTCGTTAGAAGTGTAAAGTTTGAATATTTGAAATAACTAAGTTGACTTAATGGGCCTTCAACTAGTTCCACGGAAAAATTTAATTGGCGTAGAAAATAGTTAGGCAATGTCTATAAATTATTCCAAAAGTTAAGGCTTATTAAGCTGCCGCTTAACTTGGCTCGGTAATTAGAGAGGGTTAAGTGGCGGTTAAGGTCGAGCGACCGTAGTTTAGGAATTAAGGTCGCCACATTACACGTGACAAACATGTTGAATAAGTTTTCTTTATATCCTTATTATTTATAAATTGTGTTAGTTAGACACACAAGTTTCCATGTACCGTCGAAAATTATGAAACTAGTTGACTAATTTAATTGCACAACACTTCAATAGGAATGTCGTCTACAAGTCGAGATTGGATGTACAACCGGCTCGACAACGGCTACGTTCGAATTGAATTCGCGGCGAAGGTTAAAGAATTCATATCATTTGCTAAGCAACATTGTCCTACATACCAAAGTGAAAGGAAGATTAGATGTCCGTGCAATTATAAGAAATGTCGACTTGTACCGTACATGGACGTCGAAATGGTTATGTACCACATATGTAGGTATGGATTTGTTCCGGGATATCACTGTTGGTACGAACATGGTGAGAACGGAGATGAAGGCCCGCAAAAATTTTACCAAATGGATAACCATATTGATGATGCTAATGTGGGAGGAGACGATCCGACAATTTACCGCGAGATGCTACACAACGTGGCAGGTCCAAGTTTCAATTGGAATCACGTGGAAGTGCAGCAGAACTCATAAACGGAAAGCGAGTTGTCGTTGGGGGGAACCAAAAATCAGGACTTGACATTGCAGTTGAATGGAACTATGGGTGTGCGTGAATTTGTGATCATTTTGTGCTATTAAAATTGTTATCTTGTTGAAGAATTGAGAATTAATTGTTTGATCCCAATGCAGAGGCTTCCCTATTTGGTTGCATTTCATACCCGGTATCGAGCTTAGAACTGATAACGAGCCCTTCAAGGTTTTCTATTTATGTTTGTTTCGTGCCTTTTGATTTTTGACACATTAGTTTTTGCGGATTCGTAGTTATTTTATTGTTATTTGTTCTTATTCATGTTGTAGAAAGAGATGCAAAAGTTCACGGCGAAGATTGTTGATATGATGAAGCAGGAGAAGCTCTATGCCTCTCAAGGCGGGCCCATAATCCTTTCCCAGGTTGGTTTTGTATCTAATTATCTATTAGTAGAGAGAAATTCATTACCTTTTTTGGAGCTGCCTATGGTGCAGCTGCTAAGCCCTACATCAAATGGGCAACCTCCATGGCTACATATTTAGATACAGGGGTTCCATGGGTTATGTGCCAGCGATCAGATGCCCCTGATCCAGTAGTGAGTTTTGTTTACTTGGGAAGTTCTTCATAGGGCATTTTTCTTAAATATATCATCGGACCTGCATATTTCTTTGAATTCAAATCCCAAGTAGGTTTAGACTATTTGTATAAGTGCTTCGATCCTTTGCTTCTGCAGCGAGATTAGTGCTGCTCGAGACAAGTTCACAACTTCTTCAACTATCTCTTTTGGTCCAACTGGTATTCAAACACAACATCTCTATCACCTAGCACAACTCCTCATGATCCTATTGACGACATTGCATAAATAAATAAATTACTAGTAGTAATATATGCCATATAGTATGTATTCTCATATTATTCTTAATTTCAAATTTGATTGCTCCGGATATGATAGGAACATGGCATTTCCAAGTCTTTCTTTCCCAGATTCGAATGTTAGGGATACACCACTCATGATTTACAAGGAGCCTCATTTTATCCCTACTTTCGAACATTTGCATGCATGGGCAACAGGTTGTTACTATGATAGTCAGTTGTCCTTGTTCCATCTCTAGCTGCAGTGTTCCCCCATTTTATTCTTCTAATTAGATTTTCCTTCGGTTCCGTATACTTCAAAAATTTTGGTTCCTTATTATTATATTATTGACAATCATTTTTAAAGGATTTAGCTTCGTAGTGGAACATCCTTCTATGGAACAGGAGAAGTTAGTGGACAGCTTGAACGGACTGGGAAGAGAGTAAGTTATTTTTTACCAAATGGAGTGGCACTTGTGGTTCTTGCTGCCACAACTAGGCGTTGTGAGGTTGGTGTGCTCCATCTTACATATGGTTCTTTTTTACCACTCACCAGCACATTTTGAAGGGGTGCGTTATCATTCGGCTTTTAATGTCAATCACTTTATTGAGCGAGATAGACTTGTGTGAGGAATCAAAGATAAAGATTGTAGCTCTGCTTCATATCCTATCATTACATTTGGCCCGTTACCTTCTCCAACTGCAGTCCTCGTATCCCTCTCCCATGCAATTGGTTATCTTTTGGAACTCGTTACTTTTTTCCTTAAAAACAATTTGTCCTTCTTTAGTATTTTGGATTTTTTGTTGTCAATTTAACGCGATTCTCATTTATGTGATGATGGCTTCTTTTTTAGGCGTTTTTTCTTCTAGTTCGATGTCTGCTCCTTTACTTTTAAAACTTGTTATACTTTATTGCTCTATTTATATCCCTCTGAATATCCATAATACATTCTTTACTTGTTTAAAGCTTAATACCTTTCTACAATTTTCCCTATTCAAACAAAATTTTAGCCTTTAATTATTTTCCAATTACCCCCTACAATTAAGGACTTGCTTACTTGCCAGGGGATTGAGAAATGTTTATTTAAAACGTTAGGGATCAAGGTTAAACCTAAGCAATAGAAGAAAATTGTGTTAGTCATGAACCAGAAAAGCAATCCCTAGTTGAAAATGAACTACTGAGGACAAGAATGAAAAGGAAAATAACATTAATTAAACTGCCTGCATGTATTTCAGGGGATGATATGCTAATGAAAGCGGTAGGAAAAGACCGCACTCTCGGAGTTTGTGTCCTTACTCGGTTTCTCTGCTATATTCTCTGTTATATTCCTGGCTCAGGAAAGTATATATGGTCAGATGGCTGCATATATGAAGGAGAGTGGAGAAGGGGTATGAGGCATGGGCATGGAAAGACGCAGTGGCCTTCTGGAGCTGTCTATGATCTAATGCTCAGTTTACAACTAGGAATATAAGGTATTTCTTTTCTTTTACCCTATTTGTCATTTTTTACGTGACATACACGTTATTGCATTTTGCATATCTAGTGGGCTTCTACTGCGGTTGACATTAATTTTTAATCCATCTTAATGTTGTGTTGTAAACTTGTACTTGTTTCTCAATGCCTCTCCTTGGCAGAGCTTATTTTTTAATTAAACAAATTTGATGTTCTATGTTTTTATACAGGATGTCAACTACTAATGTAATCATTTTCGTATACTTGTTTTGGTTTGGGATCTTTTGTCTACAAAACTCCAAACCTGTCAGGTTAAAAAAACTTGACAAATCGAAGTAGGTTGATTCATGTGGTGAATTCCATTTAATTGAAAAAAGAAATGGTTTCATTGAGTTTAGTTAACAAGCTAACACTTGCAGAATCTGACATATACTCTTTTCACTTTTTTTTGGTTCGAGATATGTTGTTTGTAATTAAGACTTCTTTAATCTTTGAATCTAAGAAGCACGCTTGTTCCTTTAAAAGCATAACTGGCTTAAATAAAATAGAAGGCTGTAGCAGAAGGAAAGTAGAAAAGTGCATGTTCATCTATAATGCAGTGGCAGCAGTGCACTAATTGATCTACTATATTAGTCCTTGGAAAACTCAGTAGAATCAGTTGAATCGCTAATTTCCATTTTCAAATTGAAGCTTTTAAAGGAACGAGCGTGCTTCTTAGATTTATATTTGTATTCGTTTTCTTCATCTTTGAAGCCATGCAGTGGCAAGCAATGCAGTGGCAGGAGTTTGGGATATAGCTTTTTAGCTTTGTTATTTATATACAATACTATTTTCTACTCCACTAATCTAGGCAGCCATTATCCTTTTTTGTAGCAACATTGTGTGGCAAGAGTGAAGGCACTGCTAAATGGCTACTTGATGAGATAGCTCGTAGAGAGACAGACGCCAAGAGATCATTAATGCACAGGTGAGAGCCTCATCCATCTCACTGTTGATGCTTTGGCATGTCAATGTCTTTTTGAGATGAGAGCATTTGTATGATAATTCACTGTTTGTTATGACTGTTATGCCGCCTCTGATTACTAGGTTTCCAATTTGTTTTTTTTACTGAATCTGCCTTGTGTCTGTGCATTTGCAGTTTCTTACTCTATTGAGTTTAGATTGCTCTGACTTTGTTAAATTGTTGTCGCTTGATCTCTGTGATGTTAGTTTTTATGAGAGTACAAAGCTGGAAATCTAGTATTTAGCACTGATGTTGAAGGGAATGGTCTGGATGTCTGTGATAGATGCCATGTCTCTTGTTTATTACATATTGGACTTGATAGGTTTTGCTTTATTTCGACGGAAGTGATGTGGTGTGTAAATCTTTTTGTTTGTGAATTGTGACATGGTGTCTCGCGATGAAGTCTAATTGTTCTGGGAGCTGAAGCTAGACTATAACTTTGCTATCTCTTTTATAACTAGTATTGTTATGTTCTGTATTTCTAGCTTCTATTAGGTAGACGAGGCTTAATGTTTTATTTTATAAAGTTTTTGGTACTTTCAAGCTTGCGCATCTCGCGCAATTTGTATTTTTGTAAATGAAGAAACAATTAATTAGAAGAAGCGAAGAAACTAAGCTTTTCGGTTTCCCATGTACAAAATAGGGGTTAGTACTTATCGGGGATGCTCCAAACTTCGGAATACATAAAGGGTTGAAGCGATTATAGCGATAAATGTCATAACAAACTTCGAAAAACTTCAAGAAATTTTTTTGGTTGGCTTGTTTTCCTTTCTTTTGTGTTGGCTAGGCTGATAGAGAATACATGATGCAATCAAGTAAACCATCCTTGAGGTTGCATAGTTGAGAACAAAACTACACATTGACCAAAATTGGCACATTTATCTATAGAAAATGACAAATGAGGGGGATTGATAAACCAAGATGTCCAAAAAGGTTTTGAGAAGTTGTTCTGTTCATGCAAGTTACCTCTTCGATGTAGATTTTTTAGTTATGTCTCTTTTTTAATTCAAAATAGACAATATGGGATTTAGATATCGCTCATGCATGTTAATTCATGGTGAGCTATAGTTGCACAGGATGATTAGTAGTCTGAAGATGTTGACTAGGATGGAGATCATATGCTTTAGGAAGTAAAATCGGTTCAGGGGTGCGATGTAGAATGTTAATATAAATGCAATGGATATTTGAAAAGAAAGACTTTGATAGATGATAGTTCCTCATCTATCACACTGAAGTTGAAATTTGTATGTGATGTTATCAGGGACTGAAAGAAGACTAAAAATTTGAGGTAGGCTTATCCATATTTCTTATTACTGGACGATTGGAACCCCATATACTTTCCAGCCTCTCCCCTTCTTTTCATATATATTTTTACTTCCTTGAAAGCTCTTGATGTTGTATGGTGTATTGCTTTTACCAGACGTTGGAGCGGATCTGTTCCTGGGCGCTATTTAGCTCTCTATTTGGTTCAGGACTACTCGGAAGGAACCCTGTGAATATGCGTTATCACTGGTCGTTGTCCTCAGATGGAGAATCAGAAGTGCTTCAAAGCTGCGTTATAGTTATTATATGGAGTCCTTATTGCTCTTCTTATTCCGACCAGTCATGTTGGAGTTTTGGTGATTGGAGCTGTTGAACATTAGATGGATTTTGTTCTTGGTTATTAAGCTTAATTCTTTTTGTGCATATTTATAGGATTGTAAGTTTTTTTTTTGTGGTTGTTGAACAATAGGATTGGTGGTTTTTGTGAATACTTAGAAATTTGGAGCTTTTGTAATACAAGACGATTTTCCGTGGATATATAAATCTTTTTCAAATTTTGATTTTTACATTTTTTTTTCTCTTTTGAATATTTGTTGATATATATTGTCGATGTATGAATGTCAAATTTGGCTTTTTTGTGGGATGTTAGCACCCCCAATGAGTTGTTGGAGGTGGTGCAGGCGATGGAGTATGTCCTATGGTTGTAATTTCAAGTTATAGGTTGGAGAACCATTTGGATTATGTTTATGTTTGAAAATTAAATGAAAATGAAAATTAGAGACGGATTAGCAATGGAATTCAAACATTCCGTTGCTATTCCGTCTCTAATTTTCCAGGAATATATGCATGAATCACAAACGGAATCAGAAACGAAAATAAGAATTTTGTCTCTGATTCCGTTGCTAATCAGAAACGGAATCAGAGACGGAATCAGAAACGAAATTATCGTCTCTGATTCCGTTGCTGATTAGCAACGGAATCAGAGACGGACCTTTTGCATTTCGTCTCTGATTCCGTTTCTGATTAGCAACGGAATCAGAGACGGACTTCATAAATTTATTATTTCCGTCTCTAATTCCGTTTGTGATTAGCAACGGAATCAGAGACGGAATGCAATTACAAATGTACCATTTCGAAAAAAATTCCATTTCTGTTTCGTCTCTGTTCCGTTTCTAATTTCCTTCCCTAAATCCATTTATAATCAGAAACGGAATTATTCCGTCTCTATTATGTCTCTAATCAGAAACGGAATCAATTTTCCGTTTCTGATCGAATTAGCGACGACGTTTTTAGAGACGGAATTGATTCCGTCTCTGTTCCGTTTCTGATTGCAATTAGAGACGGAATTTATGCAAATCAGAGACGGAAATTTTCGTCTCTGATTTGCTGTTTTTTTGTAGTGTATTCTAGTTTGATAATTATACATATCGCATAGTAATAAAAGCTTGTATATATAACTTCAAAAAAAAAAACTTCTATATATGGTTTCAAAATATAAGCTTGTATATATTGAATAAAATTACGAATTTGATTAATTTTCTTTTATTATTTATTGTTACATTACATTAATTATTGTAAAAGAACGAACCAAAGTTCTTTTCTCATAGTTAGAAGGACCATTGTTTTTTAAAAAACAAAAAGAAACAATAGTTATACATTATTATTGATGTCAATATAGATTTTTTAAAATTACATGTAAAAACTTAATATTTTCATACAAAAAAAACTTGATGTTTTTTTTATCAGTGGCACCATATATTTTGTTTTTTGAAGTCTTTATCTTTTTTTATTTTGTATATAATAATAATAGCTTCAATAATAATAATACGAATTATGCCTCAAATAATAAATTAGAGTCGGTTTTACAAATTCAACGTTTCATGCATTTAATTAAGTCGATTTTTACCTTAGATTCAAATTTTTATTATTCATAATCCATAGTTAAAGTAAACATCAAAACATTAAATTATAGTTATAAACTAGTCTTATAAGTTATAATTAAACTATATAAATACTTTGATGATTCAATCATCCAATAAAAAAAACCCCTTTAACCTATCAAGATTTGTCTCCAAAAACAGACATCATATGCAATCGTTTACCTGTGAGTTTCAATGGTAATTAATTATATTATAGCAAAAATTAAAATAAATGAAAAGAAAAAATTGTAATTATTATACCTTTTTAGGGACTATAATTATTATTCATGATAGTTTAAAAAAAAAATTAATTACTAAATCCATTGAATGATTCTCAAAACATTTTAGATTTAATGTAAACTAGATTTATAAACTCTTTAATAATTATGGACATGTAAACATATAAATAGATTTTTTTTTATAAGAAAAGAGATTGAAAAATACGTTAGATTGCAAACTAAGTAATACCTCGTAAAAAAAAAAGTGCTACTTGATTGGATAAATGAACCCAAATGTAAATAATACAGTAAACAAAAATGAATGGGCCAAACCATAACACTCAGATTTTGTTTACGTCGTTTTTGGACCTCCCATCCAACGTCTGAGGGGCCACGCTCAGGTATACTATCCACTAAAAAAAAGTAACATACAAATTTACAACAAGTTCCTAACTAGTGATCACTCATCGAGTTAGTGATCCCTTAGCAAACTTTGATATACTTCTTACTTCGCTAAAAATGAATCTACACTATTACCCAAGATCCCCTAATACCCGAGATCACATCGGCTTACAAGTCGAGTCTCTTTGCTAGGTTTATAAAAAAGAAGAATAAAGAGATCGAACTAGTGTTCGTCTACCGTCTATCTCAAGATCGACTTTTTGTCTCCAAAATAAAGACAATTTGTGATTCTTAATTACACAATTTATAAAGAAAACACAATACAAGATTTTACAAACTTTTCATATTGTGTCTTCAATAAAAGGTTGGCATATCTTCCCTTTCATTCATTCTCCATTTCGCACCAGGAAATATTGTCAAATCTTAGAGTTTGACAGCCAAAGTTAGCGCTGGTTATGGTTGAAAATATATTCAAAGATAGTTATAGTGGGAAATATATTTAAAGATATCACAGTTGTATATTATTTTCGTCAGAGAATATTCTCCCATCTGTCAAATATCTTGCATATCAATTAAATATTACGGCTGTACCCACCGACAATGTCTTTGTCGTCATATCACCAAAACACAGTTATGCATATAAAACCCACAAGCTATAGTTGACCACATCATATCCACTTACCATATTAAGGGTGTGCAAATAAATGATAATCTCGAATCCTAACTTAACAATCTCCCCCATTGTCATTTATCTATCACAACCAAAAGTGGGATAATGCAATCATAATAAACATAACTAAAAGAATGCATATAGAAATATAAAAAATGTTGCAAGACATAATTAGTATCATATAATATAAAAACGACAACATAATGACATGCACAGTATAATAGTAGAATTCTACAACAAAATGATTAATACAATTAAGAACAAGAAGTAGCATAAATAAATAAATTAATATGGGAATAAAATAGTTACTCCCCTTAATGAAGTAAAGTGATTACTCCCCTAAAACCAAGCTATTATCTCCTTTTAGTGACAAAACATTGACAAACAAACTTCGAATAGGTACCATCTTATCAATTACGCAAGAAAAATAAACTCCCTATGCATTCTTGCGTTATCTTCCCCTTTGGGAAAAAAACAAATCAACACACGAGACACTAAAGCAACTTATCTTTCCCTGACTATACAAAGGAGGAAACACCAACAAGTAACCAAAACTTAAAACGAGGAAAGTCAATTAACTCATTAGTCGATTTAACTCATCAGTCGGTTCAAACTGACAAGCAAGAACAACTTATACTTTGGACAACTATCATATCAAAGGCTCCAAGCCCCATATCAGTAATAAGAGTAGCAGAAATATAAATACTATTAAAGAGTTGCAACATGAGATAGTATCAAAGTCATAAGGAAAACGCATATGAAACCTTGTACTAAAACTCACTCCCCCTGAATCTATCATTACCTCCAAAAAATATTTGTCAAGTTGAGCACATAGACCCACACCTTGTTGAATAATAATAACCGTTGTAAAAACAATATCAACAAAAGTTATGGTGGCGCGCAAGTGATGTAACTACAGGTTGAGAAGTTGTGGGTACAATCTCTATAAATACATGACTTGTGGGCACATATGCAAGCTAATTGTCAATGGGCCTAAAAGCAATAACATTATGAGGAAGTTCATCATCATCTCCATTTTTCGTCGAACATTTCAACTTGTTCTTTGTCATTCAACACAAAAAATATTGCAACAAAAGAAATAATAACTAAGATTTAACTTTATACTTTTCCATATGGGAACAACTTCATTGAACTTGTTGCAGTGTTTGGTGCCAGTGAATAGTGTTGGTTTCATAGTGGATACGCTTTTGGGCTAATTTGGAAATAATAACTAAGAATTACCTTTATACTTTTCGATATAGGAGCAACTTCACTGGACTTGTTGCAGCGTTTGGTGCCAATGAATAGTGTTGGTTTCATGGTGGATACTCTTTTTTGGCTAATTTGATTACATTACTTAAGTCATTGATTCACTTATGATTGCACATTACAAAGAGCCTAGGTGTTGTCTCTGATACCACTTGGTATTTGCAACGCACCTAAAAAGTAAATAATGCAAAAGATTAAACAAAATGAATGCGCCAAACCACAGCACCAAGATCTTATTTACATAGTTGAGACCTCCCATCCTACGTCTGCAGAACCACGTCCAAGCGTAAGATCCATTAAAAAAGGTAACATATAGATTTACACAATGTTCTTAACTAGTGATCCTTTATCTAGCTAGTGATCCTTAACCGAAATTTGATACACTCCTTACTTTCCTTATAATGAGTTTACACTATTACCCAAGATCCCCTTGATAACTGAAATTCCTTTAGCTTACAAGTCAAGTCCCCTTGTCAGGTTTGTAAAAAAATAAAAAAATAAAAAGATTGAACTAGTGTTCGTCTATCTCAAAATCGACTTTTGGTCTCCAAAGAAGGTACAATTTGCGATTCTTGATTAGAAAATACAATACAAGATTTCAGAAACTTTTCATATTGCCTCTTTGACGCGCGCCGAACACGTCAAATAAAATAAAATTCCTAAACCAACTATTTTCCAGAATAGTGGCACCGATCATACAGAGACTGGTTATCTTTCTGAGGTTAAAACAACAAAAAAGGAAAATCGGGGTTTTAAAATAAATATTAATTAACTAACTAATTTAACTAAACTAAATAAATAAAATAACTAAACTAATTTTGAAAACAATTAATTAACGCCTAATAAACACCTAAATCTCCAGTTCCACAAATCAAAATCAAGATTCAATAGCAATCATGGTCTTCAATCTTTCCCAAAAAGTTATTAATTTAATTCTCCTAGATTAGCTATAGAAAATCGACAACCGCCAAAAATTCCTAATTCCCCTAATTTCGATAGTCAAGACATCCGCCACTAACTACTTCCCTAATTAATGTATAACCCTAAACATCCGCCAATCAGGTTTAACACACTAACCGCAGTAATATAGATCTATGGAAACACTAACCTTAAATAACTAGATCACAACCGCTACCGATTTAACCTAGATTCAATTGTTGTACATTCAAACACCGAAAGGGTTTTACGGCAAACGGGTGAATGTTTATTACTTTATTGGTCTAAAAGCACAATTACACGGATACTAATATTCCAAATAACAATAGATTGTCCATCTAAAAGCATGTACTGGCCTCATACACACCATAGATCTAAATCATAATCATTAAATCAACAACAATGAAATATGAGAAATTAAATTAATTAAATAATAAAATAAAAAGACTTCACATAATATGCTTTGAATCTATAATTCTGACTTGCTTCCCTTTCGATTTAGGCAAGAAATTGATTACCCGGACATCATCTTTAAAAATCTATACTAAAAACTAATACTAGATCTCTAAAAAATACTAATTAATTCTTTCTAAATAATACTTAGGGGTGTTTTTAGATCAAAAATAAGACTCTGCCACGTGTCAAAACGTGATTCGCTGTTTTTTCCAGCCCGCGCCATGTGTCACGCTATGATTGGCCACCGCCTGCTGTCATCGCTGATTTGTCGCCGCGTAATTCGCCGAGTACTGTGCTTTCGATTGTGTGCAACTGAGTCAGCGCCACGTGGCATCGTCTGATTGGTCGAACCACGTATTAATGACGCACTGGACAAATGAAATAACGCCACGTGGCATGACGTGGTAAGGAGAAATCGCGCTAGAGTCGATCGAAAAACTAGGAGTTTGTGCAGGCATGGATCTCGAGGCAGATCGACGAAGGCTGTGCGAGAAGAAAATGAGTCGGTGTGTGACGTGTCTTCCAAGATGACATGGCAACGCGTGATTGGTGGCGCTGGCTTTGTGTTGCTGACATGGCGACGCTGTGGACCAATAGACCCGTGACACATGTCACACACTGTGTTCGAACCGCTGATGTGTCATCTTTTGATTGGTTAAAACATAGTGTCGGCTATTCGACCTACAGCGCAACGCGTATTTTGAGGCAAACTGTACGGCATCCGATCACTGCAAGTAAATACTCCATTTTAAGTATTTTTTCGCCACGAATTCAACCGCACACTCCGTTTCACCTAAAAATGACCAAAAAAATATAATTAAATATATATTTTAAATACTTTTAATAATTAAATATACTAAAATAGACTAATAAGTATATAAAAATACTAACTTATCACTCTTCAAACAAAGGTTGGCATATCTTCCCTTTCCATCATTTTCCATTTCTACAAGGAAAGATTACCAAATCTTGTGGGTTGACAGCCAAAGTCAGCGTTGGTTGTAGTGGGAGATATATTCAAAGTTGTTCTAGCTATATATTCTCTTTGTTGGAGAATATTCTCACATTCGTCAAGTATTTTGAATATCTGTCAAAGATTACGATTGTACACACAGACAATGTCTTTATGGGCACATCACCAAAATACAGTTATGCATATAAAACCCACAAGTTATAGTTGACCACATCATATCAACTTACCTATCGTATCTACAGTGTACAACTAAATAACAATCTCAAATCTTACCTTAACACTACTTAATATATACCACTTAGTACTTTATATCAAGCTAAAATAATTAATTAAAGGGCTTGTTATATACACACAAGATTTCCATTGTAGAGACCACACAAGCTACATATACCATATTTTAAAACTTTTGGCTAAATTACCATCACCTCTCTCACATACCACCTCCTTATCCTACTACCCTCCACCGGTCACTATCGTCATTGTCGTCGTGCCCCCTCTCACCAACATCATCATCGTACATCATCATCGTTGTCGACCTTCCTTTCTTTCTCTCTCTTCTCGACTACATCTAAGTATGGTTAAACTCGACCAAACTTGAATCTGCGATGGTCTGACCATATTTGGTTAGTCGAGCATGAAAGGAGGAGGAGAAATGAGGGAGGAAAGAGATGAAAGAAACATATAAGGAGGTTGGAAAGGATGGCGTCGTCGGTTTGATAGGCGGACAACTAATACACTATAAGAGGTGGATGGCGATAGCGACCAGTGGAGGGCAATGGGTGAGGTGGTGGTCTATGAGAGGCGAAACATTTTCGTTAAAAAATTTAAAATATGGTATGTAATGACCCCTATCCTGATTAGGGTATCGCTTGGCCTAAAACACATATTAGTTCTGGTAAACTAGGCGAACTAAACACATGCCAACAGCCTTTGTCTTCTGTACTTAATAGATACAACGTGTATATCTCGTAGCTAACTGCAACCACTTATGCCTGCTTGACTCCCAAATCATAAATTACGAGCTGAGGTAAGACCAACCGTCCATGTAGTTATGGTGGTGAAAAAATCTCAAAGCATTTACACTGCACCCGTGACTATTTTATCACTCACTTAGACTCTACCCCACTCAACACAGAACCTAAAGAATGCAAAACCAACATTTCAAGGATAGCATGATTCGGATCACAAAGGGAAACAATTCATATGAATATCACAAAGATACCAAGTTAAGACAAGATATCATAAATTGAAGATAGCATGATTCGGATCACAAAGGGAAACAATTCATATGAATATCACGAAGATACCAAGTTAAGATAAGATATCATAAACTGTAATTTCAAGACAAACATTGATCAACCAAGAAATAACTACTAGTAAGGAACGATAATTAATAACCAATAAATGACCAAGTGAAATCATGCTAAGGCCTAACTGTTTTACTTACATGAATAGCACATTATTCTATGCTATCGCAGCTCCCACACACATCAAACCACTGCTTGATACCCAACCCTAATCCCCTAAGCTCCTGGTATAATTTATATATATAATAGTTTGTGTATTAGAACCTCTAGGCTCCGGTATCATTTTATATTAGTTTATGCGTGTTGGAACCATTAAATCTTGGTTTAGACTATTAAGTTTCGAAAAAGTCCTAAACTTGACTTTAACATGTTTCTTAACCCCGAAAACCTTAAAAGACATAATCTATGCGAGAAAATCCTAAGAAAACAGCCTATAAGACCATGGAAATCTTGCATTTTAAAAATCCGCAAGATAAGTCATCCCATGCAAAACTCGTGAATTTCAGCCCATAGTTGACAGATAAAACGCTCCGTTTTTTAAATCTATATGTTTTAAGTTTTAGTTTTTTCTTTTAGCTTTCTGGCGATATAGGGAAGGCAAAAAATAGAGTTAATGAGGGAATTATCGCACTTCTACGAGAGTGGCATAAAATTGTGAATTAAATGACTAGCAAGTTTGTAAAAATCATTTATCCAAATATATAGATTCAAATCATTATTTTTTGTCACCAGCACTAGAATTTTTTTTTGCCTTTAATAGAGATTTTAAAACCCTTATATGTCATGTGAAAATGTGTTATGTTTTAATTTTTAATACATGTATTAAATAGAGATTTTTTAAAACTCCTATAAATTAGGTGTTATTTAATAACACCCCTTTAATAACACCCCTAAATAGCGAAATTGTTCAGTGCACGCAACTAAAATACTCAACAACAAGGTACTAAAAAATCATCTTGTTCCGATAAGATTGGAGAAAGTTATGTTCAGTTCTGTGAAGATTCGTGAAGTAGAAACGCAAAGGTTTGAAAACCATTTGAAAACCTTTTCTCTAAATACATGGATGGTTTTTTTATTTACATTGAGGACTCTTTTGATTTCTGGATTCTAGCTTCAAAAACCAAGCTTTAAATGGAAATGCATAACACTTAGAAAAATCTCAGATTTAATTCTTAACTCAAATCTTTCCAATGCTTGTAAAACCCAATTTAGATCATATTTGAGCATGAAAAGAAAGAAAAGACTGATACTTGGGCTTGACTTTCTTCCGAGCTTTGATTCCTTAGCTGGAATGGCCTTCAATCTCCTCTTTTCGATCCTCAATTCTTTTAACTCTCGCAAGTTTCTCACATTGATGTGAAGACGAAGAGAATGCACGTGCTTCTTTTTTTCGTATAAATGGACTCAAAAAGGTTTTTAGTTTTGAACCTCAACAACATGTCACCCTTTTAATCGGTAAGTGTCACTTAGCATGCTTGAGAGACACTTGCATTCCTACATGGACAAGTGTTCTATCCCATGTGAAATGATAGTTTTGCCCCTTGACGTTCTATGCACAAATGCTCTTGCTTTTTAGTATATTTACAAGTGTGCCATGGGTATAGTTTGGCTATGAAATTTAGGAGTTTTTAGTTAATGAATTATTTAAGTCTCACCATCTTTTCATTTCGATTAAATCATTTGTCTAAATAGCTTTTTTACTAGGGACTTAAGTAAATTAAATTCATTACTTGGTTAGTTAACTTATACATTTAATTTAAATTACATACTTAGCTTAAATAGATCTAATCCTCAACATAGGTTTATAAGTTAATTATAGACTTTATAAATTATGAGTTGAGTGATTTATTAAATTCACTTAAGCACTTAACTTACCTAATTTTCACCAAAGTATTGACCTATCCCATACCTACATCGCAAATGCATCCCGAGACAAACCTTACTCATAGAATTATTACTAATAAAATTATTTAAATTGAGCACACTAGGTATATAATAGGTGATACACTTCACTACACAAATATAAAATATCTTTAGGGTTGTAACACGAGTCAAGTTCCTCTTTTCCAACATAGAAACTTGGTTTAAAATGTTCCTCGCGCGATGCCTGACTAATTTGTGAAAAGAAACCGAGAGGTTGAGATCGAGAATTAAGATTTGAGAGAAGAGAAAATCAAAAGAAATGAATTGAGACCAATCATTTTGATCGTTTAATTTATTTTGGTTCAACTGCTAGCTTGACTTACTTCAACTGCGTGTTTATTTTTAATTTATTAATTTTTAAAATTTCTATTTTTGTTGTAAACCAAGTTTAACTCTCTAGAGACTTAAGCATGGAAGACATAAACTAAGAACTATTAAAATAAGTATAGAAGAGGAGACAAGAGAGAAGAGAGCTAGAGTTGAGAAATGTAGAGATTTCCATTCCAACATTGGTGTGTGAATTACGTTGGGGTTGACACCTTTTATATAGGCCATTTGGTGATGATGATAATTGTACTTATACAATGTGTACAAGATATACATACACCACAAGTCATAAAACACATTACAAACAACATAGACAATACATGGAAGAGTTGGTGTACATTGGAGAGGATTACAAGTTACATGAAGTGTGAAAGTCATGCTCGATGTTATGATTCAATGCGAGAACCATGTTTCACAATGTGGTCACCCACATGCACAAGTGTCCATCCATTTCATAACACTTCCCCTTGGATGACACTTGTTGAAATAATGTGTCTCGTTAAACTTCTACTAGAAAAAATCATGTGGGAAAAAAATTAGTACAAGAAAAAGAGTATAATATTGCTTTGTAGTATAGTATTTGTTGATTGCCTAATTAAAAACCTTGCTAGAAAAACCAGTAGGACAAAACCACATCTAAGGAAAAGAGCGCAACACATTGTTTCACTTAGAGAGAATATAAATGTCTCATTAAAACCACTACTAGAAAAACCTCGTGGAAAAAATCTAGTAAAGGAAAAAAGAGAACACTAATTGCTCTCATAATTTTTTATTTTTTATTTGTTATATGGAATATAATAATGTTAGGATTGCTTCATTAAAAACCTTGCTAGGAAAATCTAATGTGATAAAACCATATCGAAAGGAAAAGAGTGTAATACACTAATCAATCTAGATACAAAATTTTAATATTGTTAGAATTGCCTCATTGAAAACCTTGCTAAGAAAACCCAATGGGATAAAACCATAGCAAAGGGAAAAAGACTGCAATACATTAACCAATAACTCATTTTGATTCTCCCCTCATGTTCACATGGGTGAGATATCTTGTGCATTTTGTTGCACATGGACATCGTTTTCTATATGAACCAATTAATGTTAAAGCCTATGATTGCCACTCTTTGGTATATAGTACTTGCATCAAGTAATTGATTCATAAATTGTTGTTACTGAATGATCATTTGAACTTCAAGTTCATATTAATTTATACATGGATTGTAATATAACAAATTTAATGCAATTTGACGTGTTTCAAGCAATTTCACGTCATTCCTTTTGAATTGGCGTATATCTCTCCCTAATGGTGGGAAAATTGCTTCATCAAAGTGACAATTAGTAAAACTTGCTATAAATAAATTACCTATTAAGGATCCAAGACATATTATAATATGATTGATAGAAAGTTAAATCAATATAAGTCTCATATTGACTTGCCTTGAGATAATCTCCACGGTGATAAAAAAAATCCAGTTCGATAAAGGATGTCCGTGCGAATTTACCCATTGCCATATATCGACACCTCTTGGATTAGCTTTCATCTTAATGACCCATACTTGATAGTTGTCACCATTAAAAGTTAGAGGTGAAAAAAATGATGATGTTGTGGTGGAAACTATTGTAAAAAAGTCACAATCCATTAAAGATCAAGATTGCTCTAATACCAATGTTGGGTGTTAAAAATAAAAAATAGAAAACAAAACAGAGGGTAAGAGAGAAAACAATTTCTTTCAATTTAACCCGTATTACATCTCTATCTCATTCTCAACATACATTACATACTTATAGATTATCACATTAACTTGGTTTCAACCCACTAATATAACATGAATCACTTCATGTGTGCACACCACTAAGTTAATTTCTAAAACTACCTATTAATAACTACCCATTATACATGATTCTAAATGGACACATGTCTCACTAATCTCAATGCTAAACTTTAATCTAATTTGAATCACATATTCCAATAGATTCATGATGGGATCGAAGCACATATATCCCTTTTATATAACCCATAGACCGAAAACACACAATGAATGACACATGAGTCCAACTTACCTCCTTGGTTCTTATGTAGATGGAAAAAAGTAGCACAATAGAAATCACGAAGAGGAAGCATAAGAACTTATGGTAGCGACACATGGGTTGAAAAACATATAATGGAGCCTTAAGAATTAAGACCTTGGAAGGCCTTTGGATTAACAAATAAACAACTGTTGTGATCGCATCAACCTAGTGGCAATTGAGTACACATGTGCCAAAAAGTAGTGCTCCTGCATTTTCTAATGTATGAAATTTTTTTCTTTCTGAAATGCCATTCTACTGTGGAGTTTTTTAGCACAACATCTCATAGAGAATCCCATGTTGATGAAAGTAAGCTTGAAATTTGTTATTGATAAACTCACCTCCATTATCTGATCGAAGGACCAATATCTTTGCACAAAATCGAGTATGTACCTTAGTATGAAATGTTTGAAAAAAGGAAAAAACCTTCATATCTAATTTTCATCAAGTAAAGCCATGTCATATGTATGCTATCATCAACAAAAATTGCAAGCAAAAATCCAAAGAGTGAAGTTAAAGGAGAAAGTTCCCAAACATCGGAATGCAGGAAAGAGAAATGAACATTGTGATGATCATAATTCCCTAACTAGGGTCGTCCGGCCTAAACCATCACTTAACCCCTCAAATATCAAGCATGTTAAGCTATGGCTTAGTAAGTCTTAACCTAATGAATAACTTACAAGACCTTGACTAACTATTTTCCTTAGATCATGAGATCCATTATCATTTTTTGGGAATTTGAGAATAGCATAACCAAGCATAATAATATAGCAAGATAGAAATAACAATGCCCAACAAGATAGTTCAACAAGTATAACAAAGATATCATGAATGTCATAGAGTCAAGAGAAGTGACAACTTGATATGTCAACCTAAATAGTAGGCCTTACCTTGTCCTCCCCCAATACTGTGGGTTGGACAGCTTGGAGTTCATGAATCTAAGCACCAATCTTCCTTGCTTAGCTTGTCTTTCCCTCGACACTGCTTAATTAGATAGCTTGGAGTTCACAAGTCTAAACACATATTGTCCTTTTTTAGCTTATCGTTCCCCTAACACTACGGATCAGACAACTTGGAGTTCACATGTGTAGCTAGATAACTCCTTAGAGTATTATCGGAGGTTGTCACTGGTGGCTACTAGCCCCTTGTTTGAAGTACCAAATATAACATAGAATCCCATATCAGTTTCACAGACATTTAAGAAATTGAGTAATAAAGGATACATGTTAAGAGCAATTCAATCAATAAATTGTGACGACCGCAGTTCCCACAAACCGGGCCCTACTCGGCCTAGACCTACGTAAACCCCTAGTCAACCCTCCCAAGGTTAACGCAAGCCTAGTCAGGCGTCTTACACCATTTCATCGTTAGTTTTGTGTTTTAATATTGAGTTAATAATTTTACAAAATTTAAATTAGTAAGCAGCGAAAGGAAAATAAATGAAGTAATTTAAATAACTCTAAAGCATAACCTAAATATGGAACCCTGTAATATATACCATGTATAGATACGGTGACAAAATGAGCATATACATGTATCTAAGTGTCGCTTGACCCCAATATCCCGAAGTTTTACAAAAACATCAAAATGTATATATAAAATATAAAAACTTACAGTATCGCAAAAGTGTGAGCCGCTCTGTGAGCCCTCAGTGGTAATCACCAATCATCGGCTCTTTGCCTTTGCTAGACGACGGGCCTGCAATTGTCACCGCGAAACGAGACAATTCCAGTGAATAAATCCAGAGGAGTCTTAACAGTACTAATTAAATAAATAATCGATAAATCATGCAAAAAGAACAGGAAATAAAGTAAGTGCATGATAAATAGATTGGAAATAAAAGCAATGAATGGAGAGTGTCATGGAATCATAAGAAAGAAGCCAAGTGGTCTCAAATCTATCGAGTTGCGACTATACCGACATAAGCTCGACTTCCTAGAATCGCGGCAGCGCCAAAAGATTCAAAATTATCGTGATCATATGGGTATCAACAACGGCCCGAATACCTTACCTCCCATCCATGACACAAATTTAGTAACTCGGGATATGCTTATGATTACGAGTCGGTCGCCATACCTAGAAAATCACCTTCCTGATTCACTTAGCCCTTAGACACTCTAATTAGGAGTGTAATTTCATAAATAGGCATAACTAAAGAAATTAAGTTCAAGAAGTAGAAAATAACTACTGATAATGCTCCTACTGGTTTACTTACAAATAACCATGTAAATCGCCTAATCACATAGGCCGTTTCACATCTTCCAAGTTTGTACTATCGTCTCGCGTTTAGCGCGTTCGAATTCCCTAAATTGTTTCATAATCTTTATTAGACTCAATTCTATTTTTTATTCGTACTTTTCAAATTATGCACGCATTACAAAGTTGGTCTCGAAGTGAATTACCTCAGAAGCACTTTTCGATTATTGCATGTTTCTCGAGATAAAGTTCAATTATGATATCTATGGTTGAACCCTAATATCGATTTGGCGAGTGTCACATCGATAGTTTAGGTTCATAATTTCAGTCCAAAAATCCAATTTAAATATTAGTTTATTTGATTATATTTTCTTACTATTTACCTCAATTTTCAAAAATACAAGATTTCGTAGGTTGCGATCCCGTTAATCGTGTTTTTGGTCAAACCGCGTTGGTTGTTTTTCAGCTCGACCAATTCTCTCAAATTTGGTCTTTATTCTTTTTCATCATAATTAATTGATTATTATTCTGTTTTATTTGTATTGATTATAATATACATAAAGTATACCATATATATGTATGTATATATATCTCTCATATTATATATACACATATTGCATATACATGTATATATATTGGGTGTTTCTACAATGAAGCTCAAATATATACCCATGTCACGGGAACTATATATCTCACCATTGTATTATTATAGAATTTTAATCTAATGGTGATAGATGTGTGTATATATCTCATATTATAATTTATTATTATTTTTAAATCAACATGCATCTCGAGGCAGTCTCAAGATGCGCGTGGATACATCTCGATGTGAATTTAGTGGGCATCACGAGGTAGTCATCAACGCTCCAAAATCAACACAAATTTCGAGGTAGTTGCTATTGACATCAAGATCATGACATAGATGTCGAGGCAATCCCCACCCCACAAGAATCCCGATGTGCACATACACATACTCACTAAGCACACCCCATCAATGCTAGGCATACATCATCTTTTCTAATCAAATAGACACAACCCACACTAACAAAAATAACCACATACCTAAGTCAACGTGAATGGCGAGTGAAGAGTGGTCACCGGAGTCGAGATAAGAGCCGAAAATGGTGGAGGAGCGTCATCGGCGACTGTGGTAGCCGAAGCCGCAAGGAGGCCGAGAGGACGGTGGTTAGGTCGAGAATCCATGAGTGAGAGAGAGATAGAATAGAGGCCGAAAAGGGTGAATGATGGGTGTAGTGAGTGGTGGAGTGTAAAAAGAAAATGAGAAAGGAAGGAGAAGTTTGAGAAAAAGAGAGAGAAGAAAAAAGAGTGAGATTGGTTTGAGAGAGAAAGAGAGAGACGTTGAGGAAGTGGTGGGATAAGAGAGAAAAAGTAAGTGAGGTGAGTGATGCAATTGATGGTGAGGTCTCATTTAATTAGAGGTTGAGTGTAATAGTGGTTTTTAAGTTTTCTTACTTGTATTTTGTATGTGTCGTCTTAATTTTATTGGTTCTCATTAAAATTATCCAACACATAATTACATCATGTTTTTCTCAATTTAGATCACCACACCTTACTAATTTAACCTTAAAATTATATTAATTAATTATTTTATTTAGGAGTATGACATTTAAATTCATTTGAGACTATAGCTTTATTAATTAGAGACCATATTAATTTATATTCATATTATATAGTACCCCGGCTATATTGGTATTTTAACGTGTCACACTAATAAATATCATTCTCGATGCTCCTGTTTTGGACCGAGTGTTCCACTTAGGAATTAGGTCAACAGTCAAAGTCTTTAACTTAGTGTGTAATTCGAATTTTAACTTTTTTTGGGTTGTTACAGTCTTCCCAACTAATAAGAATCTCATCCTCGAAATTGAGTAAACTAAGAAAACGATTTACTAAGATCAGAAAGGTCGGGGAAATGATAGTCATCAGGTCTCTTCTCGTGGAATCATCTAAACGTGACTGATGGGCTTAGGTACTTCCAAATTATGGACTCGCAACAACTTCAAGTTAGCTTAGAGTTTTCTTCATCGATTTAAGAATTCAACAAAGTCATTTTAGACAGTTTGACTTCCCAATTAGATAGTTTTACAAAGTCATTGCTTCATAAGGTTCGATTTCTTAACCATCAAACTACATGTCTCGTGGTGTATAGTTTGAATTCCATATCGACATGTTGACTTAGCCAAGTTATTTCAAACATCATGAAAATAGGCCCATCAAATGTAGCAGGTCGTAGTTACTTCTGACACTAAAACTATTCCATCATGCGCAATGACTTGACTAAGCTGACATTAACGGCTCAAAGTAATGTCTAATACGAGTATAAACAAGATTTTGAACCATCGTCACATGCATAATACGTAAGCTAATCAAAATCATACAATTTGTACAGTCATACGTCGCCTTCAGATCTGGCTCTACAATGACATGAACTCTCTCTCCAGCCTGTGATTGAGTACTGCCTAATAGAGGTCACATGTCCCTAAAGTGCCCTAGCTTTCTGCACTTAAAACAAGCCCTCTGCAACCTTATTCCTAGAGGAATCGATCTCTACGATTGTCCTTGCCTGTATCAATGTCCTTGTTGTCCACCGTTTATACCCTTGTCTCGGCCCTCGACACCATGCTGTTAGTATGTTACTGATTATGCTGATAGAGGTGGTCGGGTGGCGTAACTCAGTCTAGAGAAAGTGAAACAGTGATACGTGCTATCTGTGCAGGTGGTGCCATTGACCTACACTATGAGTCCTGAAGTCACTCGACACAAAATGGTTGTTCCTTTTCCTCATCCTCATCCCGTTTAACTCAGATATGTGTCTCGATTTTACCTTTATAGGTGTAGTATTATCCTTCTCCGGATGCGTAACAAGATAATCCTTTTTAGTCAAGCTGCGCTCGTGAGCCCTATTTAGGTTACTCAGCTTGGTCATAACAATCTTGTCCCCCATAGTAAGAAGCAACACCTCACGGAAGAAATAGACATGGTCTCTATCAGTATCGGCCAGTCCATCAGCAAATGACAACAACCGTTGGAATCTCCCCATATACTAAATCGTAGACTCTCCCTGCCTCTATTGAATATGCATGAATTCTGACCTCTTGGTGATCATCACTGAGGGCGGAAAGAACTTCTAGTTAAACAAGCTCTTGAAGCCCTTCCATGTTTGTGGCTCTCCCTGGGTGGCTATCAGGTTACTCCACCTAGTGCCCGCATCCCCCGAGAAAAAAAACAACTGTTAATCCATGCTTCTTACTATCATTTAATCTCATAAATCTCTGGATCTTCTCGCGACTCCTAACGAATTTATCTGCCTCCAAAACTTTAGAATCTCCACTGAACTTCTGCGGTCTGTACCTCTCTTACTCTCTAGTCAGTCTGGCCTCAGGAGTCAAATCAAATCTACTATCTCTGTCGATAAGTGATGTAACTAGTGATGGTGATGCTATCTCGGGTAGTGCAGGGACTACAATGGCAACTGGTGCACGATGTATTGTAGATTATGGCGGAGTCGCTTAAGGTATGGCCACACTCGCGTTTTGTGTAGAAGCCATTGTAGGTGTGTTGGTAATGGTAATTGTCCTTGAGAAAAGTCAAAATCTCATCCAGACATCTATCCTGTGCAACAACCCTCCGTGTCAAGGCTTGAAAGTCTATTGGATCAATAGGGCATAGACCTGTGGCTCTACTTTGATCACCAGTGTCCCGTTGATTGGTCATCGCGGTATGCATTGTAGATTACTGGTCTTGATCAACTTTATACCTACCGGTTTGTAATATCATACAATCAACAATTAACGAGTATATTAAATTAATTATTTCCCAACTCACCTCACTTCCCAACTAAAACTCTAAGTCAAGATTATGTCTCCACACTAAGTTCATTGTTGTCATAATCTAAAGTTGTGTTTCTACCTTAGTTGAATTGTGGGCTTATCGAAAGTTGATGTACAAATCGTGCTTTCTGATACCAACTGTGATGGCCCCAGTTCCTACAAATTGGGCACTGCCTGGCCTAGACCTATATGGACCCCTAGTCAACTCTCGCAAAGTCAACGCAACTCTAGTTAGCCTTTTTATACTATTTCATCATTTGTTTTGTGTTTTAATATTGAGTTATTAATTATGCAAAATCTAAATTAGTAAGCAGCGAAATGAAAATAAATGAAGCAATTTAAATAACTCTAAAGCATGTAAAATGGGACAACCTAGATGTGGAACCCTGTAATATATACCATGTATACATATGGCGACAAAATGAGAATATACATGTATCTAAGCATCGCTCAACCCAAATATCTCAAAGTTTTACAAAACCATCAAAATGTATATATATAATACAAAAACCTACAGTATCGCAAAAGCGCAAGCCATTCCGTGAGCCCTTAAAGTTAGTCGCTAATCACTGGCTCTTTACCCCTGCTAGACTAGGGGCCAACAATTGTCACCACGAAAGGAAACAATTCCAGTGAGTAAATCTAGAGGAGTCGTAATAGTATTTCAAGAATTAAATAAATAGGCAATCAATCATATGGGAATATAAAATAACATGAAATAAAATAAGTGCATGATAAATAGATTGGAAATAAAAATAATGAAAGGAATGTGTCGTGAAAACAAAAGAAAGAAGCCAAGTGGTCTCAAATCCATCGAGTTGCGACTATATCGCCACAAGCTCGATTTCCTAGAATTGTGACAGTGCCAATAGATTCAAAATTGTCATGAACATAAGGGCATGACCCAAATCCAGTAACTCGGGATATGGTTCCGGTTGCAAGTCGATCGCTATACCGAAAAAATTACCTTCCTAACTCATTTAGCCTTCGGACACTCTAATTATGAGTAGAATTTCATAAATAGGCACGAATAAAGAAATTAAGTTCAAGAAGTAGAAAAGAACTACTGATAATGCCCTTACTGGTTTACTTACAAATAACCATGTAAATCGCTTAATCACGTAGGCCGCTTGACGTCTTCCAAGTTCGTACTATCATCTCACGTTCAGCGCGTCCGAATTCCCTAAATTGTTTCATAATCTTTATTAGACTCAATTCTATTTTTTTATTCATACTTTTCAAATTACGCACGCATTACAAAGTTGATCTCGAAATGAATTACCTTAGAAACACTTTTCAAATGCTGCACATTTCTCGAAACAAAGTTCAATTATGATATCTATGGATGAACCCTAATATCGATTTGACAAGTGTCTCATCGGTAGTTTAGGTCCGTGATTTCATTCCAAAAGTCCAATTTAAATATTATTTTATTTGATTATATTTTCTTCCTATTTAACTCAATTTTTCAAAATATAAGATTTCGTGGGTTGCGGCCCCGTTAGCCGTGTTTTGGGTCAAACCGCGTTGGTTTTTTTCGGCTCGACCAATTCTCTCAAATTTGGTCTTTATTATTTTTCTTCATACTTAATTGATTATTATTCTATTTTATTGATTATACTATACATAAAGTATACCACATATATGTATGTGTGCATATATATCATATTATATATAAATACATTGCATATGTATATTTATTATTATTTTTAAATTAGTACGCATCTCGAGGCAATTTAGAGATGCCCGTGCACACATCTCGATGTGATTTTAGTGCGCATTATGAGGTAGTCATCAATGCTCCAAAATCAACATGGATTTCGAGACAGTTGCTAAAGACATCAAGATCATGACACGGATCTCGAGGCAGTCCCCACCCTACATGAATCCAAATGTTCACATACACACACTCACTAAGCACACCCCATTAATGTTAGGCACCCACCATCTTCTCTAACCAAAATAGACACAACTCACACTAAGAAGACTAACTACATACCTCGGTCAATTTGAATGTCGGCGAGTGAGAGTGGTCACTGGAGCTGAGAGAGGAGCATGTTAGCTATAGTATGTACACATTGATACAGGGTTAGTTTTACAGACTATGGTTAGCATTACACTTAATCATAGTTAGTTTACTCTAGTTAATATAACCTAACTGTAATAGCTTAGGTTAGGCAGTTGGGGGTTCAGCTGATGTATATATAATCACTTGTAACGTGTTGAACAAGTTAATGAGAAATTCTTCATTTGTGATGAGATATAGCTCTTAAGCTCTTGTACTCACTTGCATTGTTTCCTGATCTTCATCTTTAGGTTGATCTTCACATGGTATCAATGCTACCTATGGCTCCAAATAGTGCATCTTCTTGTGATTTAGTGAGAAGTTCAAAATCGACATTGTTAGATGTTACATAATTGCCAGAGCACTGAATTTCAGTCTTCCAATAAAGTTGGATGACATAAATTACATCCACTGAAAAGTCCAAATCCATGCAGCCATCAAAGGTCTTTGTCTTAACTTCTCAATCACTGAATCAATGCCTTCTTTAACATCAGACAAGCCTTCTTCTTATTCGACATACATTTTTGCTTAAGAAATTAAGGTACGAAGCCAACTTGATTCAATTTTGATGGTCTGGTTGTTTTCAAATATAGATAAATATGTCATTGGTCATGTCACTGAATGTGAATGAGCTTACGAGATTTGGAATGTTTTGGAAAGATCTTTTGCTCAGTCTTCCATGGCTAGGGCACTTCAATTGAAGAATCGATTAAATAGATTGAAGAAAATCTAGTTATATTTATAATTTGTTGTTAAAATCAAGAACATAAGAGCCGAGTTCAAATCAATTGGACAAGGTGTGACGAAATTTGATCTAATTTAGTCAGGTTTTCATGGTGTAGGACAAAAGTTTGATTTTGTGGTGGTGTGATATTTTCACAACAAAAACCATTTCCCTTCAAGATGTACACTATTCATTAATGTTCCATGAACAAAGACTTGCACAGTTTAATTATGTATCATCCATTAAGTTATCATCTTCATCTGCAAATTTTGCTTCTAATACTAGTGATAAGAGATCATAGTTTCATAAGTCACCTAGAGGTGGTAACAATGGTTATTTCAGAGGTGGTTTCAGTGGTCTTAGAGGTGGTAGAAATGGTGGCAGAAAGAATAACAAGATGTTATGTTAGATTTGTTCTAAGACTAGTCATATGGAGTTACAGTGTTATCAAAGGTTTAATCAAAGCTAATATGGTCCTAATCAGCATAAAAATGGAAATTAAGGTGTGAATCAATTCAATTATGTGAAAGGCCTTCTTAGTCTTTTACGGGTTCTCATCAACCTTCTGCCCCAAATTCACCTTTTCCATCTCAACAAGCTCATTATCTTCAGTTTCAAGGACTCATTGCTTCTCCTGATTCGGTGACTGATTCAAGTTGGTACATGGATTTTGGGGCATCTACTTACATGACCTTAGATCCTTCAACTTTTTCTCACAGGACTGATTACATAAGTACTCAAAAAGTTAATGTTGGTAATGGTGATAAACTATCCATTTCTTCTATTGGAACTAGTTCTCTACCTACTACTGATACATCTTCCCTTAATTTGACTTTGAAACAAGTTCTTCTTGTTCCTAATCTTGCTAAAAATATGGTTAGCATTTCTGAATTTTCTAAAGAAAATAATGTAATCACTGAGTTTACATTTGACTCATTCTTTGTCCAGAACAAGGGTACGGAGAAAATTTTACTTCAAGGTAGCCTTAGAGATGGATTTTACTGTCTTCTAAGGTCACTTCAGCCATCCTCTATTGCTATGTCACTGTGTGGTTCACTTCTACTTCTGCTGCTCATTTTTCTCAGTTGCCTTCATATAATAATCCTGCCATTTCCGATTTAACAACTACTATTGATACTTGTAATAAATGGCATATTAGACTTAGTCACCCCTCCTCTACGGTGCTTCAAAAGGTTTTGCATTCCTGTATTTCTCATGTTTCTAAAGCGGAACTGCCATTTTGTTTCTCTTGTAAAGTTGGGAATTTACATAAACTCCATTTTACATATCTTGCTATTACTGCTACTCGTCTATTGGAGTTGGTATACTCTGACCTTTGGGGTCCTGCACCAAAGCTTCGTACCACTGGGTCTCGTTATTACATTGTGTTTGTTGATGCATTCAGTAGATTCACATGGTTCTACCCTTTAAAGCTTAAGTCAGATGTTTTTGTTGTTTTTATTCATTTTCATAAGACTGATGAACTACAACATGATACAAAACTTACCTATTTTCAGTCTAATATGGGACTTGAATACAAACCTATTGAATCTTATTGTCATAAACTTGGTATTATTCATCTTTACTTTTGTCCACACATCAACAAAATGGGGTTCCTGAGAGAAAGCACAGGTCCATTGTTGAAATGGGCTTAACATTACTTTCTCATGCTTGAATGCCTCTTAACTACTGGGAAGAAGCCTTTCTTACTGCAGTCATCATCATCAATAGCTTGCCTTTTTCTCTTCTACAGTTTCAATTTCCTTATTTTGTATGTTTCAAGAAGGGTCATAATTACCAGTATTTTATGTATTTGGTTGCAGTTGTTTTCCTAGTCTCGCTGCTTATTTAACTCATAAATTCAACTTTTGATCTGCTGAGTGTATGTTCATTGGATATAGCCCATGCCATTATGGATATCATTGTCTTCATCCTTTTGCCAAAGTTTACATCTCCGCATATGTTGTGTTCAATGAAACTGAATTTCTTTTTCAGTTGTTATTTCCTGGTTCTTCTCACTCGTCACTTGTTTTAGATGTGAGACCGCATTTTCCTTCAGTTCCTATTTGCTCACCACATCAGGTTTTATCCCCAGTGTCATCAGTATATTCTCTAAATGAATTTCCCATTTCAGTTCATAGTTTAGGCTCTCCTGGTGCCTCCCTATCAAATCCTACTGGTCTATTTAATTCCTTTTTAGACTGTGGTCCTCCAGCTGGTGCTCCCTTATCTTCACCTATTCCTGCATCACCTGTAGTACCTCTACCATTTGCAACATCTAAATCATCTGCATCATCTGCACCACCTACATCACCTGCACAATTTGCCCCTCCTATCAATCTTCTTCCAATGCTTACTAAAAGCAAGCATATGATTTTCAAACCTAAAGCTTTGGTTGCTACTTTTCCCCATGTTTTGGTTACTCAGTTGGAGCCTAAGTCTGTTAAGATGGCTCTTCAAGATCAAAATTGGTACAATGTTATGGTTGATGAACTTGTAGGCTTAAATAAGAATGACACTTGGACTCTTATTCCCTCCACTCCTTCTATGAATCCAGTTAGTTGTAAGTGAGTTTTTAAAGTGGAAACATCTTCTACTAGCATTATCCAACATTATAAAGCTCATTTGGTTGCAAAAGGCTTTCATCAGACACCTGGTTTGGATTAATTTTATACATACTCTCTGGTTGTCAAGCCATCTAACATTTGTATTTTGTTCATTCTTGCTGTTTCTTTCAACTGGCCTATACATCAAGTGGATGTGAATAATGCTTTCTTGAATGGTGATCTTGCTGAGGAAGTTTCATGGTTAACCAGGGGGTTTCGTCAATAAATCATTTCCATATCATGTCTACAAATTTAATAAAGCTTTATATGGACTTAAGCAAGCTCATCGAGCTTGGTTCTCCAAACTTAAGTCTGTTTTACGGGGATGGGGTTTGGTTAAGTCCTTTTTTAATGTTTCTCTCTTCTATAAATGATCCGATAGTTCTCTGTTAATGTCATTAGTCTATGTTGATGACATTCTTGTCACTGGTTCTAATCCTTGTCAAGTTCAGGAGTTGATTACCTGGTTGGATTCCTATTTTTCACTTACAAATCTTGGCCAAGTTGATTACTTTTTGGGTTTTGAGGTGTTTCGTAACTCCTTTGTAATTTTCTTACATAGCATAAGTATCTTCTTGACCTGCTTCATGAGACTGGTTTACAAGACTTTAAACCTACTACCATACCTTTCTTTGCTGGTCAGAAGTTGTCATTATGTCTAGGCAACCTTTCTCTGATTGTACCTTGTATAGAAGTATTATTGTTGCCCTGCAGTACCTTATATACTCTAGGCCAGACATCAGCTCTATTGTTAATAAGCTTAGCCAATTCCTCAGCAGCCTACAGATGTTCATTGGCTTACTTGCAAAAAGGTTCTTCGTTACCTTAAAGGGACATTTGACTGTGGTTTGTTTCTCAAACCTTCTTCTTCTCTCAATATTGAAGCTTTTACTGATGTTGATTGGGCTGGTGATCTTGATGATCAAAGATCAACCAATGATACCTATTTTTTGTGGTAATCTTATTTCGTGGTTCTCCAAAAAGCAAAATGTGGTAGCTCATTCTTCAATTGAGGTTGAATATCGAGTTTTAGCTCATGGGGCGTATGATATAATGTGGACTTCTTCCTTGCTCTATGAAGTGGGTTTTTCAAGTGTTTCTTAGCCAGTCTTCTGATGTGACAGTATTGGTGCTAAAGCCTTAACTTCTAATCCAGTTTCTCATGCTCTTACTAAGCATGTTGATATTGATGCTCACTTTCTCCGTGAGAAGTTAGCGGCAGGGGTCTTTGAGCTTCGCTATATTCCTTATCTTCATCAATCTGCTGATTTGTTTACTAAGATTCTTCCAGGCCCTCGGTTTTCTTTTATCTGTACCTAAGTAAATCTTGTTTCATCACTTAGATTTACTTTGAAGGGGAATGTTAGCTATAGTAATGTACTTTGTACAGACTATGGTTAGTAGTACACTTAACCATAGTTAGTTTACTCTAGTTAATTTAACCCAACTGTAACAGCTTAGGTTAGGCAGTTAAGGGTTCAGCTGATGCATATATAATCACTTATAACGTATTAAACAAGTTAATGAGAAAGTTTTCATTTGTGATGAGACAAAGCTCTTACGCTCTTATACTATCCTACATTGTTTCTTGATATTCCTCTTTAGGTTGATCTTTACAGAGCCGAAAGTGATGGAGGGGCGTTATCGAGGACGGTGGTCGCTAGAGCCATAAGGATGCCGAGAGGGTGGTGGTTAGGTCGAGAATTTGTATATGTGTGTGTGCGTATGAGATATATATATATATATATATATATATAATGGAGGCCAAGAGGGGTGAGTGATGGGAGTAGTGAGTGGTGGAGGGGAGTCAAAAGAAAACGAGAGAGGAAGGAAAGGTTTTCATGTAGAGAGAGAAAAGAGAGAGTGAGATTGGTTTGAGAGGGGGAGAGGGAGAGAGAGAGAGAGAGAGAGAGAGAGAGAGAGAGAGAGAGAAAGAAAAAGAAAGAAAGAAAGAAAGATTGAGGAATAGGTGGGATGAGAGAGAAAAAGTAAGTGAGGTGAATGATGAAATTGATGGTGAGGTTTCATGTAAGTAGAGGTTGAGACTTTTCTTACTTGTATTTTGTGTGTATTGTCGTAATTTTATTGGTTCCCACTAACATTATCCAACACCTAATTACATCATGTTTTTCTCAATTTAGATCACCACACCTTACTAATTTAACCTCAAAATTATATTAATTAATTATTTTATTTAAGAATATGACATTTAAATTCATTTGAAACTATAGGTTTATTAATTAGAGACCATATTAATTTATATTCATATTATATAGTTTCCCGGTTATATTGATATTTTAATGTGTCACAATACTAAATTCCGGTCTCGATGCTCTTGTTTTTGACTGAGTGTTCCACTTAGGAATCAAGTCAATAGTCAAAGTCTTTAACTTAGCGTGTAATTCGAATTTTAACTTTTTTTAGGTCGTTACATGAATATTATGGTCGAATCCAATTAAAACATAAAAAATTATTAAGAAAATCATATCATATCTACTAGCATGACATAATCGATAATATACAAACACCACTTACTGGCCTCAAACGCTAATATCCTATTCGAAGTCTTTACTTCAAGAAGTTCCTATCTGGTCCTCCTCGAGTGGTTTACATTGATATAAGTATAACACATTTCTTTTAAACTCGTTATAATTTATTTTGGTAGCTTATACTATTAAGATTTCATCCTTAATTATTTTTAAGTTCAATTAGACTCTGCATCAAAACCAACAATATGGACTAATACCACTTTTTTAAATAAAATAACGATTCATTCAGGCAAAACAAAGAAAATTTCATAAAATTAGTTTTCTTACATAGCTTGATTCAAATCTACCAATTTCAACCAAAGAATTCCAGATCATCGCATAAAGTCGACTTTGACTTAAAATTTCCAATTCATAACTTTTAGTTAGAAATTCATGACTTAATTGAGTAAAGTTCATTTTTCAAGAAATAATTCAAAACCTCTTTTAGGTCATCATTTAGCTTCAAAATAGATTCAAAACAATGAATTTCAACACATTCAATAATGAAAGCTAAATCCATTTCAAAGTGTATCAAACCATACTTAAATAACCCTTTCATTTCCAAAAGTAGTTTGAAGTTCAAAAGTCAAGTCTAGTTCATTCTCGAACAGACCCTATTTCTAAAGTCATACAACTAACTTGAATTCCATAGAATTTCACCTCGTACAGTTCTTAGGATAACAATATGACTTAATGACTAAGAAAAATCTGTTTAAAACAAGTGAAGTTCCCTTTTAGGCATTTCATCAAACACCTAACTCATTCATCCATATTTGAACATAAAGCATTACTTATAAGAAAATCATGAAATTCACAAGTATTTAAGTAAAAGCCCAGTGAAATCATCATTCAAACCATAAGACTACTCAAGTGAGATGGAAATGACTAAAACGCACTATCTAAAACATACAAGTCCCTCTCCAACCGAAAACCATACAAGTCATGATTTACCATTTCAAAACCATAATTTTTGCAAGGAAATCGTGTATTTGATTAGATTTGAGTAAAATATTAGAACTCTCTTTAAATTCTCAAGGAACCCCAAATCATGTTGTAAGTCATGAAAATCATCATAGATATTCATTTGACACCATATGGAAATCATTTAAAACCAAGCAATCAAAAGAAAACCATTTTTAATCCTTCTTTAACATCAAGAACACCATTCTTTTTTGGATTTAGAAATAAAATAGAGGGTGAGGGTTTACCTAGCTTGGATGAGAGTTTTGAAGCCTAATGGAAGTGATAATGTTGGCTTTTCCTTCTTCAATCTCCTAAGCACCACATCTCCTAACCCTAGTCTCTCCTCTTATTTAGTGTTTTGAAAGAAAGAGGTACTAGCCTCTTTAAAGTGTTTTACATACTAGTGATGACTAAGGTTTAAGAGTTTGATCTCTAATATCCATCTCATTCATCTTGCTTTAGATTTAAGTCCATCTAAGAGCATTCAATCTTCTCTCCTTTGGTTAGTTCAATCTTATACCATCTTACTAAATCATGTATCTCAAGGCTCATCCTTGGTTAGTGTAATGTCAACTCACATCTTACTAACTCACCTTTTTGTTTGAGAGATTCCCCTTTTCATATTTCGAGGTAGTTGTATGGTCTAAATGAATTTTTACAAATTTCAAATATGCGTCACTTTACACCAAAAAGGAAAGTCTCCTTTTTTGCTTAGTGAATGTTCATTCTTTTAAGGAAATAAAGTACTTTTCGTTCTTTATCTTCTCACCCATATCAAGGCAATCACTCCTTGTTCTTATCCATTCATCCACATCATCTTCTTGCCTAGTGATTGACATATCCCATCTCGAGGAATATCAAGGAGGGTCATTTTATTCTTTTAATTAATTTTTTTACTCTAAGACCACTAATTGCTAAAATGCCATTTTTTTAATCCTTTACACCAGAACAAATTCTACTTTTCATAGAGGTTTTGAACCTCTATGAAAGACTTTTCATAGAGGTTTTTGACCTCTATGAAAAGTGTTATCTTTTAAGGTGTTATCTTATCTTCCAAGCTTACATAAGGGTTTCAAACCTCTATCGAATCTTGACTATTTCATAGGGGTTTCAAACCTCTATCAAATCTTAGCTATTTCATAGGGGTTTCAAACCTCTATAATATCTTCAAAGGCTTACATAGGGGTTTCAAACCCCTATCAATTGTAGTGATTTCATAGGGGTTTGAAACCTCTATATTATCGTCAAAGGCTTACATAGGGGTTTCAAACCCCTATCAAATGTAATTTAAAAATAATAATAACTGAAAATGCCCAGAATTAATTTTCATTTCCATTTTCAATTGAAAATATACAAATCTACATTTAACTCGCAATATTATTATTCCATCAAGAAATTCAGAGTGTTCTACAACCAATCAACAAAACAACAAATCGATAGCCATACATTTCACAAAACCAATCAACAAAACTCAATTTTTCATTGTCAGACAATGTGTTAGCAGAGAGAAGTATCTGTAAAAAGTCACCCTGCTTGTTTGAAACTTCACCATTGCCAATTCTCTCATCCACAATTGCTTTGACAGTGGAAGCAATTCTTGTTGTAGCCTTTGATTTGCAGAGTTTGGATTGACCTTCCCTCAATTGAAGTCTGGTTTCAACGCATGAACATCAATGCGGAAACCTGAGCATTACCAACAATTCTCAATTTTTCAGTTAACATGGCAGAGGTACTGAACAATTAAAAATACTTGTATAGGAAAGTTAAAAAGAATGAACTTCATTTTGGTGATAGGTAACTTTGCTATCTGTTCACAACAGGGCCTATTGAATTCACTCCACATTTTGCCAAACAAAAAGAGAACATTTTGCTATTACCTTTAGCTGGAAAGCTTGACAATGTTCTCAAGGTAAGCAAAAATATTTCTCATCAACACGAGATAAGAATCAATTTTGTGATTTTGATTTGTTAACTGAAATGGGTTTTTCAAAAATAAAACAGGTTTCAGGGAGGATTACTTACAAAGGTCATGGAATGGAAGAGTTTGTGCCACAGAGGGCCTCGGCATACATCAGTCAGCATGACCTTCACATATGAGAAATGACTGAGGGAGACCTTGGCCTTCTCTGCAAGAGTTCAAGGAGACGGGAACATTAACATTATGTATAGAAAAATACTAGAATGACACACTTTGGCTACGCAATTGTTGAAGTCCTTCGGATATACTTTGAAATGAATGCACATGCAAAATATGTTACATACATATTTAAAATGCTGCAGGTGAGAAATTTGTCACTGCTGTAAAATGCTTTGATAGAATAGAAATATGTTACATTGCAAATTGAGAAGTTTGCCTTGTTTAAATAGAAACTAACAATGCAGCCTCTCTATGGAAATATTACTTTACATACAATAACACAGCAATAACTGAATCCTCTCTCAGTTCATGAATCTTGTGCACTACATTTTCAGTATAAATTGGCCTTCCAGAATTATTCTCTCCTTGTCTATTTTCTTTCTATAGGTGCCAAAGTTTCAAGGGGTAGAAATAAATTGTCAGTTGATTTTGATGAAGAGGCCTCAGTCAATGATGTAAGTAATTCTCAGAACTTTCCAATATTAAGTTTAGAATATATTTATGCTATGCAAATACAAATTCATGCTATAATGCTACCATGAACATGAAATGCAGAGTCTATATCATATAACAGGAGCTTTCAAAGAATTAGTTAAGCCACATGCAATAGTTCAAATTTAATAGATGTTTCATACCTCAGTATCTGCGGATTGGTAATTGTACTTTCAATTTTCAGAATGGTGATGACGAAAGCGAAATGCTGAAGATTGATAATGCTAAGAGAAGTGTAAAAAAACTTATGGAAGATGAAATGTCCAGTGAGCAGCAAACGCATAAGCATAATGTTAATGTTCCCAAATTCCCAAATTCCTCGCATTCGTACCAAAATCACAATCAAACACGCATAATTCAAATACTTGATTACCTCTTTGTCTTAAATAAAGCCTCCGTCGCACCCTTAATTCTTTTTCTTATCACAGTCCACTAGCTCTTGCTCTGACAATGACACCAAGCTACCTGACCTGATCTTATCGATCATTTCAACCACAGCAACTGTTGCTAATGCCCAGCAACTCCCTACATTTGCTAGTTGAATACATTCAAAATCTAGAGTTGATAGAGCCAAGTTCACTGTCATACATTCAAAAGATATAAATAAAATAAAATAAAGACGAAAACTGAATATTTTGCATAAGCACATTGTTCCTATCAAGCTATATATGTTATAAGCAGACAACCTAGTCAATCGTATACATATATAAAAAAGGCAGAAACAACTATTAAAACAAGTTAAAGATCCCCTTGCTGCAGAAATCAAGTTCAATCATGAACATCAAACAAGACAACCATTTCCATAAAACATACAGAAAAAAGATATTATATTCTTCAACTACCATTCCTTAGAACTTGTTTTGTCAAGTTCTCCACCAACCATCATCCGCAGATAACATAAATGCCTATACTTCACATTGATTTTGCAGTGGTATATTGAGGAAGGAAAAAGGAAAGCATAAGACACCTAGGAGCAACATAATCTTAAGCTATAGGCTCAATGTAAATCATCGACAGAATTTTTCAAGGTGCATTTAGAAAAAGCAAAAACAACAATGACAAGATAATTAAATTTTATATGATGCTTCACCTTCATGTTATCAGATATTATATTTTTTTTTCAATTTCAAACTTGCATCACCTGAACATATATGATCAGACAGATGTATGCATTGAGGCTGAAGCCATTACTCTGTCTAATTACATCAGCATCTTTCTGATAATGAGTAGGAACACCTAAAACAGCTTCATGATGGAAAGGAAAAACCTCACTTACATGTTCATAATGATGTTTCTCAACTTTGACGCCTTCCATAAAAAATGGGGGAATTACATCAGCATCTTTCGTTGAAGCTGCATCAGATCAAAGAAAAGTCATTACAGCAGAAGAAAAAAAAAGATTGAAAAGCAAAAGAAAAAGAAAAAGTTGAGCTTCAGGTCTGTATCGAGTAAAATTTTGACAAAATACATGAATGTCGAGCAAAGGGGGTCAAGATATAACTCACTACCCCAATTCCAAATTTGAAAGAGGTCATAGTTTAAACCTTATCAATATCTCAAATTCTCAATATCAAATGTAATAGTAGCATAGAAAGTTCCATGCATGGCACTCCCCAAAGAATTACTTAATCAAATTGAAAAAGAGCTCTTAATGGACAGTTTGGTTAAAAAGTACTGCATGGGGTTTTAACATAGAAATTTTCATCTTAGTCTCCCTTTCAAAATCCTGTACCCCTCATACATCCCATTCTCTCATCTTCACTTTCATCCCTAATTTCAATTCTCTAGACATCACAACCCTTTCATGGAACCTTTTTCTCCCTCCTTGCTCCTTTCAAAGGTTTGATGAAGAAAAAACACTTTCAAACAACAAGATAAGAGAAGATAGTTATCTAGCTACCAACCAAGGACTAACAATTTGATTTCGCCCAAGACTTCATACATTTCAAATTCAAAATTACTTTTGAAAAATATGATTTGACAAAAAGAATTTTTCATAAAATAACGGCAATGTAGAAAAATATAAACAATTTCATCCAAGTGTAAGGGGATCTATGAGCATACTGAAGAAGCTTGTTCATGCACTTTAAATATATATAAAAAAATTATATAATATGATAGGAAAAATCTTAATAGTTTTTTTTTATCAACTTTTTCTTGCAGTGATTCTTTAATTCATTCCTTGTACATAAGATAGATTTCTTGACTTGCATAATTGCATATCGCACATACTTGTGTTCTTTAGGCACATCTACTAACATATGGTGAAGCAAGCAAAAGACCTTTCTCATTACTTGGCATTAAAAAAAACGCGGATCAAGATTTAAAAAAAATTAGCAAATTACGTTGGTTTTGTGTAACTTCAATGGATGCAATAATAACAGCGACAACAACAAAGCCTCAATCCCAAATTAGTTTGGGCCGGCTACATAGATCTATCTCTTCCATTAGGCTCAACTTAGCACAATTGATGTTAAAAAAACTCTAATTGATTTGAGATGTTTAAAGAAATTCAAACTTTTTATTCCACTCTTCAAACATGGAAACACCTTATGAGATTTTAGGTGGGCAACAAAGAACATTGTGCACATTAATGCAATCAGCGTGTACATGCGAGGTGTGTGCAAGAGGCGATGGACACAGGAGGACACATGAGCACAGTATCATTACCTTAAGGTTCTTATCCCAGCTCCCTGTACAAAGTGCGCTCCCGTCAGCTGATAAACCCAAATAGGTAATCCGCTGCTCATGAGAGTCATGTAGCGAACCCAAGTTCAAAGCTACCTGAAAGGAGGGGAGCGTAGTTACAAAGAGTTGAATAGAGTACAAGAAGCAATTTTCAGACAAGTTAGACTGTTAGAATTACAACCAAGGATTGAAAAACTCAACTTCACCTATGACCTTACACATTTAAACATATCAAAATCATCACTGTATTAGTAAATAAATAAATAAACTAACATAGCTAGCACTCTACGAAACATATCTAACAAGCCAATAGCTACTAACAATTAGAAAGAAAGATCTATAAAGGTTTAATCTGAAATTTAAGAGGCAAATACATACCTTTGCGATCAAAGTATCCCACACAAAGCAATCACCATTTGAATATCCAACAAACATAAGCATGCCTGATATAGAGAAAGCAATGGAAGTTACAATGGGGAAATCACCATCACCACATTGCAGCCCATAAACTTGGAGCTGGTGCCCAGTTCTCATGTCAAAGAGTCTGCATGTACCATCGTCTGAACCAGTCCCAAATCTATGCCCATCTGGGAAGAACTTGACAGTGTTAACATCACCTTCATGGCCATGAAACGTGCGAACAGCTCGGCTTGCAATGCGAGTGTCCCACAGACGAGCAGTCGCATCACATGAACCAGACACAAACATATTTGAATTTGTCCCATTGATCGAAACACTGGAAACACGTTAAGTTGATAAACAAGTTAGTGAGAAAGTAAGTAATGATGTGAGCGCATGGAGCCACAAAAAAGGGATGCCCTACTCAAACTAGTATCTAAGACCGTCCAACCAAATTTAAATTTGGAAAATCTTGAACAAGTAAAGCATGAGTCATAACGAACTCTGATCTAAGAAATTAGTATGTGGATCTTTGAATTGAATAAATTATGGCGATACTTTTAAAATTTTATTATCTTAGAAATTAGCAATTTCTTATATTGGTTAAGAATGGAGTTCTGGTCCGTAAACATTTTTCTCCACCAAACCTCGAGCACTTAATAAATTCATATCCTATTTTCGTTAAACTAATACTTTAATGATTAAAATCAGAGAAAATTAATATAAATGGATCAACATGGAGAAAACTTAATGGTTTTACAATTGTAGATCAAAATTTGTTTAGTAGTCAAGTTAAAACTGAAAAGAACTAGCATTTCTTACTTTATGGCAAGACAGAAGGCAGCATTGGCATTCTACACTTGGTTATATGACAGGAAATAACAATTGATTCACTAACAGTGTAGATAAAATTTATTTAAAATTGAAACAGAATAAGCAAACTAGATCAGGACAATTCCAGCTATATGCACAATACATATATCACTTGACATAAATTAGAGATGCAAAAGCAAAGAGTGAAGATAGTATACCTGGCCATATGCCAGAACTGTGGCATTATAACCACTGAATAATGCATCAACTAAAGGAGAAATGCAGTCCTCGAATATTCTATAGGAAGAAGAGCTTGTGCCACTATAAACATGATCAAAAGTGAAGGCATGTGAACCAATTTGAACCTGTAATTGCATATAAATTAACCACTCATTCAGACATGAAATAGAAGCAGATTTATACTTTCAGTCAATTATTACTCTAATATAGAATTGACTTCAAATTTTCAACTCTTTTTTTCCCTCAAAATTGTCACAGACTTTAATTTTTTTTATCTCAATTAGCCATCCATGAATAGGAGTATACATATGATTAACACACAAAGTAGCTAGTTAATATTTGGTAACAGAAAGCGCAAAACATGCGGTAGTTGCATAAATTAAATTAAGTAGTAAAATAAGTCAAAATGAAAAGTTTAATCTCTTCCATCAGTTTCTTGTTAACTTTATTTAATTGATTCTCATGAAGAAACATAGTGAAATCTTAAGAGGATCATACGGCGATGATCGATCAAGGAATCTTTGTGACCGACACACAATTAAAATAATAAAAAAACCCAACAAGTCTCCATAAACTGAAGAGAAAGCACAATAATAATTAATTAATAGTTAGGGTATTGTAATGTTGAAGTAGTTGCCTAAATTAATTAAAAGAAGTGGAAAACTAACCTCATCTGCATCTTGGTGATGATGGAGAGGAGGAATTGTCTCGGAGGCCATGAGCAGACGTCGACCACGGTCATAGGAGGCTGTGCATAGGAGGAAGAGGAGGAGGTTGGAATGAATGGATGAAAATTAAGAAGTAAAAGAAAAAAGAAAGAAATAAAAAGAAAAGAAAAGAGGAAATGGTGGTATCCGCAAACTTAAATGAGCTGGTTTGATAGGAAAACAAACAAATATCTTGCGATTTGTCTTTGGATGGAATGATTGACAGATTGTTCAAATCAAATACCAAAAGGCAAAAGAGAAAGGCGGATCAAATCAAAGAGAAAGAGCACTAGCAGTAGCAGTTACTACTTATTACGGGTGCGTCCTTGCCTCCTTCTATAACGTCGCGGCATAACTTAGCTCCCAAAGCAGTGTACTTATCAAGGTTCTTCAAAAAATCCATAACTTCCTGTAATTCCAATTTGGTCTGATCAGTACAAGTTACTAAATAATGACTAATTGAAGCCATAACAGATGAGATGCGTCACCTTTCCTTGAAATAAAACAAACAAAAAATATCTTTCAATGATATGAGAAATAGCAAGGTTCATTGCTTGAAAGATAAAAGAAGGGCAATACTGATTTCCTTTGAAGAACAAAGCTATACAACTTGTATTTGAACTATGCATCTAAAATAAGAGTTATGCGTAAAAGGTAGCATTTAACATTGTCACTATTTGTACAAAAGATAAGCTAGATATCTGTCGGGACAATTATTGAGCAAGAGTTGCTCAGAAGTTTGATCTTTTCATTAGATGAATTTGGAGAGGTCCATTGATCCTATTTTTCCAAATCGTTTCCATGAATTTGGAGATTCAATTCCTTACAATCAATAACTCAATTTGATCCAAAAACACAAAAAGATATAACAAAAACTTTAAAAAGAGTAACATTTTCCAACTTTCTCAAGTTCCATCAGCGATCTCCTGCTGCAGATCCTTCGGATTCTTCTCATCCACCAAATAAATTGGAAGATTTCACAAAATCTGGAAAAGAATGTATTCAACCACTATTGATCTACTCATTGAACATCTATTTGTCAACAAAATCATACAAAATCAACAAAATCAATATTACTGTTCAAATTTTTGCACAACTAACTGAATTTTTGCAGAGAATCCACTGAACAATCGATGCGATTAGGAGAGCGACCAGAGGAGCGAAGACCACAGGTTCGAATTGACCGCGCCGGCCTTTCTGCAACTCCATTGCTTTTCCTCTCCGTCAAAAGACATCACTAATCCCATTCTCAACGCCCCATCCTCACCAATCTCTGCATTCATCAACACCGAAACCAATTCAAATCAATCCAAAACCAATTCCCTTACATTACACACCAACCGATCGATCTATACCAACAATCGCATCTCAATTTGCAAACGAATCATCAAATTGAAAACCAAACAAAACCTACGATAAAGACGACGGTTTGGACGAAATCGATAACCGAAGCGACGATCCGAGTAAGTGGAATGAGAATTTTGAGAGTGGATTGGAAAACGAGTACATGAGAAGCTAGGGTTTGGAGGATCTGATGAAGAGAGAAAGTCTTCGTAGTTGAAGTTGAAACCCGATTCGTGATTCCTAGGGTTTTTCAGTTGACGAGGAGAGTATAAAAATTGCGTGCTACAAGTGTTTTAAGGGATGACTTGTCAGAGTTGTGTTGTTTTGATTACCTAATAGATAGGGGTTCCTTAAAACCTCTATTAATTAACTGCTATAAAAAGTCAAAATTGTTCTAGTGTTAGTCTATTATTTACATTAGCTCACACTTAATTCATCCACTTAACTCTAATTAATATATTAGCGTATTAAGTACATAAGTAATACACTGAATTATGCAAACCATTCATTGATAACATGAAAATCATGAAAATACCGCGGATAATTTGGCTAATTATCTATTTAAGAAATCCGAGTCGTTACAAATGCTACTTTTATTCAAACTTGGTGGATAACAAACTCTACGACTCTTTGCTAAGATGCATGTTTCACATTTTAAACCCTTAATTTGCAATTGGGAAAACAAGTTTGGTTATACATAGGGTCTAAAGTCATGTGATCTGTGGCTCCAGAGTGTACAACCCAATCATCACATTCGAAGCATTAGATGCATTAAGAGCTTGACCAATTGTACCTCCCGTAACTGGTGGAGCAGAAGGATTTGTGACGGGAATAACAGATAATTTAGATTCAATAATATATAGCGACACCGACACCAGCGCGGTTTATGTTTTCAGTTGTAGTTGTAGTAACTTGTTTCCTCGACTGCTTGTAACTCTTGCCACTAATCTGGGTACCCATGTAGTTTGAAGCAAGTATCTCGAATGTGCTTTGGGTTACCACAATGGGTACACTTTCCTCCATCGAGCTGACCTTTAGATTTGGTTGTTAAAACATATTTCATCCGTTGTGGCTGGAGTATTTGAACTCCTTTAGAAGCCATGACAACACAACTGGAGATATTCACTATTCCTGATGTCATCATAGTCTGACGAGTATGTGCTCTTCGAACGTAAGCATAGGCTTGCTCGATGGCTTGGAATGATTTTATTTAGAAAACATTGTTGAACTTTCATTTTAGTTTGTATTGTATCCAATATTAGTCTCACATGGGAAAGAAACTTTTTGTTTCTTTCCTTATAAGAAATCTTTCACTTGAAGTAAATGGTTAAGTGAATGTGGGGTTGGAGGACAAGACCATGGTATTCATTAAATACTTGATATTTAATATGTTCCCTTTGGCGCTAATGTTAAAATAACTTAGTTAATTCACAACATAATTTTTTTACTTTTTACATTAAATTTACTAATTTCGTAATTGATAATTAGTGTGAACAGTTGTGGCTTTTAGTTTTCTAAAAGGTTCATAATTGATAATTAGTTTGAACAGTTGTGACTTTTAGTTTTCTAAAAGGTGTGTAATTAGTGGGTTAATTAGTGGTTAATGAACCACACCACTAATAACCTCTTTTTGAACAGCTGTGACTGTTCAAGAGAGGCATTTTTTTTTTTATATATAGTATTTCCGAAATAGAAGTTAAATATCAAGTTTTATTGAGAGAGATTTTGCTGTTGCAGAAGAAAGGTTCTTTGATTGATGTGTAATCAAAGATCAATCCAGTTGTATCCTGGAGACGAACCTCTTGAAGCATTCATACACTAAATTGGAGGAAATTTCGTCTTAGAACATTACTATATATTTAGTGCAAGCCTCTGGTATGATTTAATCTAGTTCTTTGTAATTGAATTAAAGCATGATATGTATTATAGTTCAGTGATATGCATGTGGTATATTTGTTCTAACAAACATCACTTCTAATATTATCAAGTCTGTCATCTAAACCATGAAGGAAAATATAAACTCTTTCCTCTAGGAGAAGAGAATTATATTTTTGTATATCTGTAGCACTCAGCATTGGGTTGGGCGACGAAAACCAATTTCACGCCATAACCCTTGTAGAGTTGTAGATCATTGTAGTATTTTTTTTACAGATCCACCACTTAGCCGCATCTGGGTTACTCATCGTCAAAGGTCGTAGACCTGTAATGAATCTGATCCACCAAAGTATGTAGTAGCAATAGATCCCAAACCTATTTGGCCATTGAGAATCGAATGAAATTCCCAATCAGTAAGGACTTCATTGAGGTGATCAACCACCCTTTCACAATGGCATTGTGTGTTCGCCATTTGCGAAAAGATGGGTCTGTCTCCCAAGGTTGTGAAAGGTCTCCATTGATATATCCTAGTTTGTCTTTGCCTGAGATATAAATCTTTAGAACTTGAGACCACAAGGCATATATAGTTAGGTCCATTTAACTTGATGCTTGCTTGTACCTCAGTAATAGATCGCGACATAGCTTATGGTAACTTGTCAAGTGGCGACTCGGTTGAGATGTTTAATGATAATGTCAATTTTGATTGATCTTCCTCCATACTCTGATACCATAAAGGTTAAAACAAAGCTATGTATGATGTATCCAATATATACACAAAGTATATATAGAAAGGAATATAAGGAAGTTTTACATATATGCACTACAAAACATTGTGCGTTTAGCGACATTAATTTACTCATTTAACGACATTAATTAGTGTCTCTAAAAATTTTACCGACGCATCATAAAGTGTTGCCACTTGTGTTGGTAAAAGTGATGTCGCCCCATTTTTTTACGACGCAAAATGTATGCGTTGGTATCATTTATTTAGGACACTTTTGCTATAAGCGTCGTTAAACTAGGGACGCTTGTTGTTTATGTGTCTTTAATTTTAGGACATTTATTTTTTATGTGTCTCCAATTTAGAGACACTATTTATGTATGCATCCCTAAATTAAGGACACTTGTAAATTTAGCGTCTTTAAATTGACAACACTTGTGCACTTAATGTCTCTAAGTTGGCAACTCATGTACACTTTAGTATCTCTAAATTGACAACGCATGTACACTTAGTGTCTCCAAATTAACAACGCATGTGCACATAATGTCTCTAAATTAACAACGCACGTGCGCTTAATGTCTTTAAATTAACAACGCATGTGCACTTTGTGTCTCTAAGTTGACAACACATATACATTAGTGTCTCTAAGTTGACAACGCATTCATATCTAGTGTCGTCATGTATATATATATATATCAAAAAAATAATTAATATTAATATAATTGGAAAGAAGATTTTATATATAAATTAAAGATGTTTCTAGTTCACGAGAATATTATTTATCAATAAAAATGAAATTTTTATTTATTTTATTTGAACAAAAATCAAATTAACAAATGTACAAATTTAAGGTGAAAAAATAAACAATATACAGTAAAATTTCCTTCTTAAACAATATACAGTTGAATTTCCTTGTTAAATGAAATCTTTAAACTATAACGATTACACAACGATTACACAAGGTCTCCCAACAATTCCTTAAGAGACCAACAAATATGTGAAAAGACGTTTCTTCGATATCTTCGAAACCGAGAATGTGATATAGTGGCAGCCCAAGCACTCCGTAGGTACAAGCCCTGTTGAGATAACTTAAGATGCACTAATTAGAAAGGATTTAAAAGGTCCAAAAAGCACAACATTAAGTAAATTAAATCAAGAGCAATGAAAAGAAAAATAAAAACCCTACTTGTATCAACAGAGGCTTTGTTTTTTATTGATATTGTTCTAACTGCCTAGTTTAGCAGGAATTCATCTGGCATTTTCCATTGCAAAGACACCAACTTTTGAAATTGAAAGCTTCAGAATCATTTTAGGCAATGCATTGTCAGAGAAACAAAAGTATTACTTGTGCAAATATCAACAAGATAATGAGTTATGGAAGCCCAACTTCCACACATTTAGCTACCTACACATAGAAAACATTTCCCTTAGCTACATTACATGGTGGAATGATAATCAGTAAAATTTACCAAAGAAGTAGCCTTATTCAAATTTCTATTCTTCATTATGCTTTCATCGATAACAAGCAATTTGTAAGTGCTTACCTATGGGGAACCAAGCTCATAGAGACCAAAACATGCTAAAGCAACTAAAGTAATCGCTAAAAGTGGATTTAAGAACCTAGAAACATATAGAGGTACATTATGAATGCATTAATAATATTGTATTGAAAGCGAAATGGTATAAATTAGTACTAATAAAGGTTAAACCCAGTTGCCCAACTGTTTTAAGCAGAAACATGGTTAACTATACTTTTAGGAAACATAAACATAAATAAGACAACTAATCATGTGCTTAACGCAAGTTAATGTTTCTAAGTCAACCCAGCAACAAACAACAATGTCTACAACACCTTTGCTTTATCCTCCTACAAACAACAAATTCAAAAAACATGACTACAATACAATGAGCTTCAACAAAAAGAAAAAAAAAAGCATAGACCAAGGTATTAAGCAACTTATAATGCGTTGATTCATTTTCATACTCACATTTCCTATTCTCATATGTGGAACAAGCGCCATTAGTATTATAACTGTCATGCCAAGCATAAGCAAGTAATGCTGGAAACCCCTCCACCCTGCTCAATTTACCGCAAGACCTGCTAAGTATATGCATCCTAATGTAGGTAGACTGATAATTTGAAGTTCAGGTTTTGGATAATAAAAAGAGAATTCCGTTATCAGACAGCACAATAATTTTTTTTTTAAGCAATCAAGATTTTCAAACTCTATCCTAACAATCGTCTCAATGTTCTATACAATAGTGCATTAAGAAAATATAACCTTGTATACTAATAATAGAAAACCACCAAAAAAAAAAAAAAAACAACAATAATGTGTAAGCAGAAACAGATGCATACTAGTGTACTATATTTTCCATAAGTTAATGTTTCTAAGTCAGCCGCTTATGATTAGAGATCCTTACTTCCTCAAGTTTTGTCTTCGGTAATCAGTGTTGACCAATGATAAATGAAGTTATTTTGAATTAAAATACAAAGTAATCATAAGAGATGTATAACAACAACAACAACAACATAGCCTCAGTCCCAAATTAATTGGGGTCAGCTACATGGATCAAATAGCAACATAACCTCGGTTTTGTGCTTCATTACAAAGTCACGTACACTTAACCGATGTGGGACTATATTTTGGTCTACAAATCTTTAACAATAAGTAAACATCATAATAAAGAAAAACCTGTACCAACAAGAAAATTTAAATGATATAATAATAGGATTCATGCAATTAATTAAAGAAGCCTTAAAACATTTTAAAAAATGAAAAAAAGTATATGGTTTAGATGAAATCACTGTAAAGGTTCGGAGATATATAAGGAGAAATCATATTAGATTGGTCGACGAAATTCTTTTTATGAAAATCATACAAAATATTAAAATATTACTTCAATAAAAAGTAAAGATGATTATCATTACCTGGAATCTTACATACTAAACATTTATTTTTATTTTTTTCCAATAGATTGGAGGAAGAAAAACACTCTTAACATGACATATAAACGTACTAAAATCACAAAGAAACTGAAGTTTTTTTTAAGAAAAGAACTTAAGTTAATTACCACCCAAAAGATGAAACTTTTGGAAGGGAAACCATACTGTTGGAAAATTAATTTGGCTTTCATGTCGTGAAGGTCTATTATGTAAAGTGAAAAGAAGAAATACCTTTATATAAATCTTATTTGTAGATTTTGGAAAATCACATCATATGGTTCCTACAAATATTCTTTCGTGGAGATTAATTAGTATGAAAAGGGTGCATGATCCATATATATACACTACAAAAAATATGATTCAAAAAGAAAAATAAATATAACAATAATTAGAAAAACTACAAAATAAGAAATCTTTCATAACAATTGGATAAGATCAATGATCCGTCGTCCACCCGTATTTGATTTTTTTTTTTTCAGTTTTTTAGATAAATTGACTAAGCATATTCAAAAAGATTTACCACCATGTATGCTATTTTAAGCCGATATTATTTTATTATAAGACGAAATAAGATATGTGTTATTATTTACTTAGAGTTTTTGGAGAAATACATTAGAGTTTATGTTGATTTTGGCTTGAAGTACTGATAAAACATGGTTTAGTCTCCTAGTACAACTCTGATAGGTTTCAGTTTCCTATTACATCTTTGATACCCTTGTGTATATATAAGTAGGGTTGACCATTAAGTTGGTAATCTAAGGTAATGTCTTGAGTTGGTGAGCGTGAGAGAGTTGGAGGCTTGACGTTGGTGTAATCTTCTGAGTTTAATAAAATCTCTATGTTCTTTGCCGTGGACGTAGGCATATTGCCTAGCCACGTAATTCTCTGTGTCGATCGCGTGCATGTGTTGTTTGTTCCCTGCGTTTGCTCTAACAGTTTAAATGCTTAAATTTGTGTAGAACTAAGACTGAATACATAATAAGAAAAAAAAAGACTCAATGCATGTATTATAAGTTTGTGAATATTAAAGATCGATATTCTGGAGTAGTAAAATTAGAGAAATAAAAGTTCTTGTTTTCTAAATTGACTCATTTTGATAATTGGAAACAATTATAAAGAAAATGATATGATCATATTGAGAATAACAATATACACGAGTCTCCATGAATCCAAATGAAATTCCAATAGTCAGGCTACCTTAGTTGTTTTATCCATCCACAAAACTGATCCATTTTGGTCGATAGAAATTTTTTTAGAGTCTAAGCAATTTAAGTTGGAAGTGTAATCTTTTGATAATTTTGGCAATTCAGAATTGGCACCAGATTGCAACTACTCAATGGGGCTTTCTCACAGCGTTCCCAACTATCATGCTGAGGATCTCAATCGACAGAGGTGAAGAAGTCTCCTTTTTGGGTTTATATGTTTTCTTGTAAAATGTTGATTCTTAGCCGTTTAGTTTGCCAGTGATTCTTAATTAGTAGTTCTTTGTTGATTGGGTAATTTAATTTCATGCTTGTCTGTGATTCTCTTTTAATGATAATTAATCAATAATAGAGCTTTATATACCATAGGTCCCTTTTTTTCTTAATACTATACAACCAGGTAGCCCAAAACATGCTCCACCAAACCAAAGCATTGGTTGGTAATTGTTTGGTCTCTAGCTTATGAAGAACTAATTATCTAGTGATGAAATATGCTCAAAAGCAGTGGTCAATGTAACACATCATCCAAATTATATTGATGGCTTTCCCTTTTAACTAATTGCAGACTCTCTTAGTCTTGAAATTATATATATATACATTTCTGCCTTGATTTCTTCTCTAATGCTCTCTTTGTAATTTCATTTTTGTAGTTTGAAGAGAAAAAGAGGTTCTCTAAGGCCGGAAAATATAGGATCTTCTGCTCTAGGTATATTCCGAACGCCATGTACGTTGCAGTGTACCTTTTGCCAGCCTATGGTCTTTTCTTCATTAGTTTTCTTATATGTTTCATTAAAAATAAAAATTCATTTTTTTTCCGAGATGCAGCTCAAATAAGAGCTGAAATGAAGATCGTGTATCGCTGCAACAACTGTAACAAAGACATTAAAGGGGTACTTTGCCTCATGCTCATCGAACCTCCTGGCTTCGAGATGTGCGAGGCATGCTTCTCTCTTGGACTTGGGGGTAGTGCAACTTAACAGAGATGAGTTCTTAGGCCAATCAATGAGAAACTTGAGTTCCAAACTCTTATTACTTTTGTGGCAATGCATTGTTTGTGTTGTCACTCTTTAATCATCAAAACAAGACATTGCACCCAGAATGCATATGCAATCACCTATGGTCTGTTTGTGCATGCATCCATATTTCCTTTAGTAGAAAGATCACTGCATCAAAGTCATCACTGCAGTGCATTTACTATAGTATCTCAATAAAGTACTGTTTTAGCCAAATTTTGAGACTTCTTGTATATGGATGGTATGTTCAAGTTCAACAAACTATCATGACTAATTCACTCAAACATGAGACCATTTCAAAGATAAGACCTTGTAGCTAGAGAACGCAGAGCATTTGTGCATAAAGAATCATATCTAATCTCACTGTTCAGTTTGTGTACAATTAGATAACAAGAATTCATAATCTTAGCCACTGATCTCCATCAATGAAATTCATGCCCAAATAAGGCTTTGCTTCCTCATGTCTCAACTGCCTTGACCATGTCACCCTTCCCTTTGTATCAGCTCCTCTGCCGCTGCACTTGTATTCTCCGAACTGAACTGTCCTGAAGATTGAAAATCGATAGACATAAACTTCATTAATCCTCCTCAAAAAATTTTCGTATTCATACACATACGCGTACTGTTATTTGGTTTTTGGTGATGTGTTGTATACCTTCTTCTAGTTTGGTCTCCCCAGTCACTCCATCCCAACGGCTCAACAATGCTACTCAAATCAGAATAGGAATACACTACCCTTGAGTAGTTCCCCCAAGCCCTGCCCAAGTAGACATTCCCCGTTCCATTTACCGTGCAATTCAAGAATGAGAAGCCTGTGTTCTCCTTGGCTGAATTCCTATGCGATGCCGCAATTGCTCCTGATTCTGTAGCAGTTGAATGAAGAACACACTCCTAGTTTAACATGAAAATATTCAATAAATTAAACCTAGAAAAAAAAATTGGTCGGTCTTCGAAGATGTAACGCTATCTTAAGTTACCTTGTAGAGCGATCTTGCATTGCCAAAGATGAAGTCAATGCATCCTCTTATGTAACACTGATAGAAGTAATGTGTTCCACTAAGGTCCAACAGAGTGTCCTGTGACCCCAAGATCTTCACCTTGAAAAACATGGATTTGTTCCCGGCTACCCTCAATGCTACCGCTTGCATTCCAGTCCCTCCTGGCACCGCTTCAACGGTATTCTGCGAGATAGTTCAATGGCGTCAATTAGCTAGGACAAGACACAGCATCATTTATCATTAACAAGTACTGATGGTGTGGCATGTTAATTACCTTGATAGTGATCTCGGTGGCACAAAAGTAATCCGATTCTACATCGACAGTAGCTGTGTTGAAGGTCCCAGTTTCCTGCCCATTCGGATCTCTATCCGAAGCTTTAGTATGCGAGGAAATCACGGTATCGGAACTTCGATTCCCTATGAACGAAATGTAAGGCTTGTCTGTTGGAACAACTATCCTTTCACTGCAAATCATCATTCAAAACAGGCCAAAACAGAGCGTAGTTAGTCCCCACAAAGAGAATTCACTCGAGGATACACAGAATTTATTAACTCCACTCACTAATAAACTCCGGGGAGAATCAAAATTTTCACCCTTGACGTGTTATTGTGTGAGACCAAATCAATGGCCCCTTGAACCGTAACTGAATCGCCACTCCCATCTTTAGCCACAACTAAAACTCTACTGCCGTTCTCCCCTTCATTCATCTTCAACTTATTCCACACATACTCCTCCACCCTCATGTCTTCCCAAGTGATATAACCCGCCGGAGGAAGCTTGTCGCTCGCAGAGAAACCCCGTTGAAGAACAAACAGAACAACCATGACATACCTTATTAAAACTGAATAGTCATCCATGGTAGTTTTTGTCAAAAGGGTACCCAGGATGGGTGTAGAAGTTAAAGAGGCGAGGAGAAGGGCGAGAAAGAACTGAAGAGATCATACATTGGGGGAGCGTCGTTGTTTTTATTGTGATGTGATTACCATAGAGTGTTTTCAAGTGTTGGAAGATGAACTGATTTTACAAAAAGAACATGAGAGGAGTCACGACGAGTGAGCCTAGTGAAAGAAAAAAAGAAGAGATTAGTGGGCGAGTGGTGGTTGATGGTTAGTTCAGAAAACAGCGGTTATGTTTTTCATATAAAAACTGAAAAGTCACATTTAGCGAGAACCCGTTTGGTTCATCAAAATGTTTGTGACCTTTGACGTCAAAAAGGTTTTAAATTGCATCCAAACTACCATTATTACTAGTACTTACGCCTCATGGATTGATAGGTATAGCAGTGGTAGTAGTAGTACCAAACGGAGGCAAAAGTCACGTTGCCTTTCAAATTAAGCCTATGGATTTTCCTACTGCAACAAATTATGCATTTAACAAAAAGCTTGACAGCGACAAAAGGAAGTTTTATTGCTAAATAATATTTATAGCAACAAATCATTAATTTCATATCTATATATCATAGCAACAATTTTTTTCGTTTAAAAAATCCATCTTAGCAACAAAGCAATTTCTTTCGTTCCTGTTATGGTAATCAAATAGAGAAAGAAAAAACAGTATCAAATTTTTTGTTGCTAAGATAGCACATTTTTAGGAACAAAAAAACCCCTTGTTAAGCCAAAACGGGGGGATCAATTAGAAGAGGTCGCGAGAGTCTCGTAATCACATTGTCGCACAGTCGCACGAGCACGCTTACACGTACGCAAAAAGTCACACTCACACGAGTCACACAATCGATGGACACCTCTCTCTCTCTCTCGGGGAAAAACCCTAACGTTCACGACGACCCTCTGATCTCTCTGAATCGCGATGACTCTCTGATCTCTGGTTTTCGCTCTCTCAATCGATCTGCAACTCACACTCTCGGCGTCAGATATTGCGACGACGACTTCATATTCATCTTCGATGGTTCGTCTCAACATCGGTAGGGCATCGATCCTCTTATCTTCAATTCCTCTATGCTTTTCGCGCATTCATCACTCTTCGTTTCTAATTTGGTCTTCAATCCAGAGTTTTTGTTAGCGAAGCTTCGATTTAATTGAATGAAATTGATAGATTGGACTCTTTGATTGGTAGTAGTTAGTTCCACATGTTGAATCTGTGTTGAGCGAGCTTGTAATGCTCAGATTTCTCTAATATTTTTGGTTTCTTTGATATTGATTATTGAAACTGTATCGATTGTTGGAATCATGGAGATCTTGTGCTTATGTGTGTGTTTCTCTCTGAAATTCAAGGTGAAAGTTGCTGATGCGTATGAGGAGATCAAGGGGTTGTTCGATCATCTCTGTTCTTCTTGGAGGTTTGGTCGTTGTTCGATTTCCTATCAATGCAGAGTGTATCTCAGTCTTAATAATTTTTTATTTTTGGTGGCGAATTTTCATGGGTAGAGTTGCGTTTGCGTTTGCAAGCTCTCTCTCTAGAATTTTGCTCTTTCTAGTTCATTAATGAAGAAATAGAGCCGCATTTGAGTAGATTAAAGAGCTTGTCAATGGTAGAAATGTTAAGACTTAATTATATCAGCCTAAACAGGTATTCAAAACTTCATCGTGCAATTACTTAAAGTTGGGACATGTCCCATTGTTATTAGTACTAGTGGAAATATGTATGCAGGGCTGGCCCAAACAAGTATTCAAAACTTCATAGTGCAATTACTTAAAGTTGGAACTAGCAATTAACTAAAGTTTCCTAACTAAAATTTAAAAAATTAATTATTATAGATCATGACAGTATTGTAGCTAGTGACTGATAGCAACCCAAAGGCCCAAGAGTTGGGAACCAAGCCCAATTCCAAGTCCATAATGAAAGTGTACCAAAGGAAGCACTTGAGAGGCACAAGATCAGCACAAGGAAAGGCTGGACATAATTAGTTAGGTGGTCCCATAGGAGAGTTTAGAAGGGTCTTGGCATATGCCACACATTGTCTAGCGTAAGAGAGCCTTTAGTGGGTAGAGTAGGACGTATAAGAGGTGAGGCTGTTCACTTCTGGGGATCTTTTTACTAATTGTGTAATGTGGGGAAAGACCTTTTGGTCTTGGGGAGAAGAGTGAGTCACTCTTTCTCAATTAGGCGTTCTGGGCTCTCCGCGTGTGTAACTTTTTTTTTTTCTGATCATCAATAAACACACGAGGCGACCCCCTCTTTCCTCTCGAGTTGTCTCGGATTCCATCAGTGACCTTCAATGTTTAGGAGATACCCTTAATTTTCACCCAACTAAGTAGTCTCTGATCACTTAATTTGTTCATCCACAATATTCTATATTGTTTGTCTCATAATCTGTTGTTTATCTTCCATTGTGGCATCGCTGATTGAATGCATGTATATTTTGTCTTCTGCAATATTTCTTGATGTATTGTTATTTAGTATAGCGCTCTCCACATGCGTAACCATCATGCGCATCCAATGCCAAAATATCCTTAAGATTTTCTTTTCTCATTTGCAAATTTCATGTACTATGTGTATATGTTCTAGCAGATATGCATCTATATTGATGTCACGTTAGAGTGTTTTCTCTGGTAATGTGTTCCCATAAGTCCAACCGACTTGAGTTTTATTTGCTTTCCTTTTAATTTTGTTACATTTTCAACATTTGCTTATGCTGATTTTGCATTCTTTTATGTTTCATTATAGTTCTCTTTCATTTGATTATTATTTCATGGGTGCGAGAACGAACTATGTAGAATATTCTTTCAGTATTTGCAGGAGTGACTGATTCTTGTTTTTTATTTGTTTTACTGGATCAGTTCTTGGTTGTGAAAGTTCGATATCGGCTGATAATTTCTTCGCACTTTTACATCTGCTGAAGCTAAACGTATTCGAAGTTGATTTGCATGTTAGTGTTCTTTTTCTATTTTTCTTTATTCTTTTGATTTTTGTTCTATGCTAATGGTTCAATTTGAAGAACCTGGTTGAGTAGGTGATATTTTTTATTTGAAACGACATGAAATAAATAAAATTTGGTTAACTAATTACTAAGACTCAATCACTTTTAATTAGATGAAACTCAATCACTTTTAATTAGAGGTCTCGAGTACAAGACTTAGGAATAGAAAAATATTCGGTCAAAGATAGTCCATATTAGAATGAGATTATATTTCTCAGGCTATGTTACTTCTTTTTCTTTTTTTTTTCTTTTTTTTTTATGAACCACGTATCTAGTTTTGTACCTATAAATTTTACTCTATAAGATTTATTTTCCTTAGTTTTACTTCAAATATTTTAGGTGTTTAATTTCTTCTCTCATCTTTCTATGAGGCTTCCTTTGTTGGAATAATATTGAGTTTGTATATCCTTAAATTGCATGTCTTCGCTAATAATCTTTTTGGATAGTCAAAAGAAAACAAGGGGGAGAGACGTCCTCCCCTCTCATCACCCAATAAATAGACCAGCTTAGTTCATCTTCTTTTCCTCTTTCATGTATGGGAACTGTTGTGAGACCCATTAAGATCTCACCAATGGCCTCGTCTGCTGTTTGCTTCATTGGTTTTTATTCTGTTTTGCTTGGATTTGTTGTTGGAATCCAAGCCTCTCATAATGTCTATAGAGGCCTCCAATCTATTGAGTCTTCTCCAAAAGAGCACTTGCCTAATAGAACTGCCTTTCACTTCCAACCTGCCAAAAAGTTGGATGAATGGCAGCACTTTTTCTTTTGATTTTCAATCAATGAAGTCCATTTTTTGTTTAAAATTGTCAGTCAGTATTTTCCTTCTTGATAAAAAAGTATGGACCCATAATGCTCAGCACTAGAAGTCTAACATCTCATGGAACCCAGAAAAATGAGACAGTAATCCAGACTGTGAGAGGTGAAAAAAATGATTAAAGTGAACAATGAACACCATTATTATGGCTGCTGCAACGACTTTTTACATTGCTTTCTTATTTGCCTTATGTTTTAGTATTTTAAATTTCCTCTGATGTTGCATGATCCGACACACACTTATTATACCTGTTTGGATTGTGTCATAGCATTGATAGGCGAAGGGGCATTCAGCACTGTTCATAGTGCTCAGATGTCAAATTGTGAGATCTTTGCTCAAATAGCTAGCTTCACTAGTAGATAGCTGACCTTTTTGTGATGTGATAACTAGAAAAAGATTTGATAGCAGCAGATAGATCTGTTAATGTGGATTCTTTGAGTTCAACTTCCCCCCTAATTAGTACTATCTGCGCAGGTGAAGTTAACTGGTAAACTAGTAGAGATCCATGGACCCGACAAACAACATGTTACCTTAGTGAGTTGAAGTTGTGGGGCTTGAGAGAAAAAATGACTTCTTTCACAATTTTAGTACTATATGTTCCCAATTTAGCGTTTAATTATTAAGTTAATAAGGTTGTAAGGTAATAAACTTGATTTACATTATGTTTCCGATCATGCTAATTAAGAAAAAAGTAGGTGATACTGTATTATAGATAAGAGTAAATGGATCCATCAACATTCAATATGTTTTTGATAGAACCCATTCATTATGTACATATAAATATTTTTGTGAAAAAAGAATGTAAATATTTTAAGGACAGTTGCCTCAATTTCTCTCTTACTTTATATGTTTTTGGTATCTGACCATAAAAACAAAGATGAAAAAAGTTTTTCTTGGAGTAACTTGGTCATTAGATATTAAAAGATCAAAATTATTAATAAATGCATTTGAGAGGTGGTAAAAAAATTACAATTAAATAAAAAAGTGCTTCTCTCTGTCTTCGTAGGCTCTTTGTCTACTTCATTAAATATAGCGTAGGAATGAGTATCAAGAGAGAGAAGACTCCTGTGGGGGAGCTGCTTACCTTGGACTATGGTTGTGCTTAGTAGACAGCGCAGCAATTTGCTTCTCAAATACCAAAGTTTACTCCTCTTCTGGCTGGATGCTAAATTTAGATCGGGTTTCTTTTCCTGTTTCATCTCTAACAAAGCCCTGATTTTCTTTGATACTACATTGAGCATAATCACTTCATTTTGTCTGATACTCTTGCTGTTAAGTGTTGAAGTTTCAAGCTGGCTTTTCTATGCTTTTACTTACAACTTCTCTATTCCTATGGTGATTCAGTAGTGTCTTGACTATTACTTTCTTCCATACAGATGGCTACTATACCTCGCCCACCTCATGGCCATGGATGGCTAAGACTTGCAATTGGGACAATTGAGCTTTCTCAGAGTATCATTCAGGTGTTTATTAACAGATCTGTCTGCTACAATCGGAATATATGAATTTTGCTTGCCTATTAGATTTACAACTGCTGCCATTTTAATTTTTCCTTAGCCTCGAGGTCAACAATGATTTTTGGGGATGGTCATTTATGCTGATTTATCATTATTCCTCGTTCCATGTTCATTTTTGTACTGTTAAATAATTGAAATTTGTTTTTCTTTGAGAATGCAGTACAATTTAGCAACAAGTAATAACCCAAAGGAACTACGAATTCCTAAATTTGACACGTAATTTCTGATTATTCTTTTAGACCCTCTGGACTCAAGATTAGTAGTTGCTTTGAATCTTCTAATGTTACAGGCTGTTCCTTTTAGTGCAAGAAAAGCATCTGGTGGACTTACAGAAGGTATTGCCCACTTTTTGCAGCGTCCACATTTTAACGAATCATAAAAAAGATTGCTCGCAAGGTATTTTTATTTGCTTAATTTCTTCAGTAACTAAGGAGTTGATTGTCATCTCATTTCTTTAGTATTTTTATTTGCCTATGACTTCAATTGCTTAAAAGTTAAAACTTGAAAGTAGTTTAGGAAAGTTTGATTTAATCTTGGGAATATTGTAAAACTTCGATTATACAACAACAACCACAACAAAGCCTCAAACCCAAACAGTTGGGGGTCTGCTACGTAGTTCAAAATTTTCCAATGTACTCAATTTAATGTAGTTAATGACAACCTTTCATAATCAATTTAAAGCATCCGAATTTACCATTGGTCTACTCTTATACCGTCAAAGTTTTTCAGTTTCTAACTTTCTACAGTGTCGAGTTTTCTTTGTGGAGAATTTGTGAGGCATCTTTGGATGTGTCCATGATCGCGCAACCACCCTTCCTAATTTTTTGTGTTGGTTGGTGATACTACTACTTTTCTTTGAATCTTAGCATGTTTTTTTTTTTTTTTTTTTTTTTTTTTTTTTTTTTTTGAGAATATTGAATCTAGGCATTTTAAGAATACAAGTTTTGTCAAGGACTAAAGCAGCTTGTTTTTGTTCTATAAGAGTATCTAATTATGCAATATTATGCTTTAGAATAAGATTTATCATTTATACAATCCTCCACAAAGTTCATTCAATTTGAAGCAAAAGCTTGCATATCAGTGGGCCAGCATACATGGCTATTCTATGGGGATTATGACGTGAAAGGAACTGCAAACTTTTGAGGATTCTAAGTATTTTAAGAATACATGTTTTGTCAAGGGCTAAAGCAGCTTGTTTTTGTTCTATAAGAGTATTTAATTGTGCAATACTATGCTTTAGGTTCTTGGTCTACTATGATTCCCTCATGTTTGACTGCCTGAATTAAAGACATTGGTATATGGCATCAATATTACTCATTGATTGCAGATTCTACACATATTGTGCATGAAATTATTGCGGATGCATGTGACATGATGGACTGAGGAGCTCGAATTGCAGTGACAACCATAGTGGGTATTTTGCGGAATCAAACAAACTGTTTTCTATCTATCTGAAACAGTAGGAGTCCTCAAGAGTAAGCATTCATTCATTCATTCATTCATTCATTCATTCATTTGTTCCCTTTTTGTCTTAAGAGCCACCAATGCTTTCTTGACCTGTTTTTGATTTTTTAGATTTCAACTGATTTCGATACTTTATTTGCAACTTTAATGGCTAAGCAAGACTTGGAAGAGCTTGGATTTGTAAGAGAACAAAATGCTGAAGTTTTTGAAAAGAAATTGAAGTAACTAACAGTAGCGGTGGGAAAGAGGTAATGATGAACTGGTGTTTTGCACCTCTCACATGATTTGAAACAAAGTATAATTCGATTTCATTTTGCAATTATTTAGTATTTGTAATATCAACAATTTAATTTTTATAATTAATTTGATTTCATTTGAATTTCAATTTCAAATTTAACGATAATTGTTCTTTATGAAGTTAATTGTTGCTAGAAAATCCTTTTTTGTTGCTCAATTGTAAATTTAGCAACGACATTTTTGTTGCAACATGTCCAGGATTTGTTGCAGAAAAGAATTCCAGCAACTTGCTGAAAGAGGTTTTAGCAACGAAAGAAATTTGTTGCTGTAACAAATAGTCAATTTGTTGCTAGGAACTATTAGATAGGACTATTAGCTTAGCAACAAAAAAAATTTCATTCTTAAGTAGCTTTAGGAACAAAACTGATGGTTTTAGCAACGAATTTCTTCGTTGCTAAACGTAATTTTTGTTGTCGTATAAGGACCTTGCTAAATCCCACCAAGTTTGGGCACCAACCACTCGTTGTGCAATAGAACTTGAGACACGTGCTTGCATGTCTCGAGTTGTATCACACCATGATCGAGTGGGTTGGTGCTCAAACTTGGGTCTCCCAATCATTTTCTTTTCTTGAATATAATCCATAACCATTGCTCCTAAGAAAAATGTAATCCATAATGACAACATTGACATATTTGTTGGTACCATTAATTTTTGCTTTGATGGTTGTGGGCATGCAAATCTATGGGTATTGAGGGACGCTAACAAATGCGTGATGTTTGTTTGTTACAATTGTGATCAAATATAGTAGCTTTCTTTCGAAAAAATTACAAAAGTACAGTAGATTATAGTTTAAATGAGCAAAACAAGTGGGTTTTTTTTTTTAAAATTTTAGAAATATGGTATATCGCCTTTTGAAAAGACGCTATTAGGTGGACAATTTTTCAGCTTACGTGGACTTGGGGTACAAAGATAGCGCCTTCTCAAAAGGTGCTATCTGTGTACCCCTGTTTTTCTTCCCGAAATAGGAAACGCAGAGAATATATTCTCTGCATTTTATGTTTCGACTCGGTGGTAGCAAGGGCTAGGTAGGGTAGGTCATGGGACTTTTGGAGGGGGGTGGTCAGTTTGATATTTAAGGAGGAGGCGGTGAGTTGAGGGCAGAGAGAGGAGACGACGTTGAAGGTAGTGACGGGATGAAGGAGAAGGAGAGGGAGTTGATGAGCGGCGGCGGAGAAGGAGGACTTGACGAGTAGCGGCGGAGAAGGAGAAGGAGGAGGAGGTGACGGTGATGGGAGAAGGAGGAGGTGACGGTGACGGTGACGGGAGAGGGATGAGGTGACGGTGACGGGTGATCGATTGGGAGGCGGGAGAATAAGGAGGTGACGGAAGGAGGTGATGGTGACGAGAGAAGGAGGAGGTGAAGGTGAAGGTGAAGGTGAAGGTGAAGTGGAAGTTTAAGATTTAAATTTTTTGTTAAAGTTTTTTTGTTTAACTTGTTATTAATTATATGAATTTTGGTTAATTTTGGTTTTTGTTTAGGTTAGGTTAGTTTAGTTTATGTTTAACTCAATTTTAAGTTTTGGATTAGATGAAGGAATTTGTGTTGAAGTATTAATTGAGTAACTAATTTTTTTTGTTAAACTTGATGTTAAAAATTTATTTGTTATTTACTGTTTGTTCGAGAAAATATTTTGTTTTTTTCAACTTTTTTGTTAAGGTGTGTGTTTGGTTAGTTTTGTTTCGTTGTTAGTTTAGTTAGTTTAGGAATTTTAGTTTGTTTAGTTTAGTTTATGTAGTTTGGTTAGTTTAGTTTAAGTTGTTAGCTTAGTTAGTTAGGTTAGTTTAGTTTAAGTAGGTAGTTTATTTAGTTTAGGTTGTTAGTTTAGTTTATGTAGTTTGTTTAGTTTAGGTAGTTAGTTTAGTTTAGGTACTTAGTTTAGTTAGTTTAAGTTGTTAGTTTAGTTTAGGTTGTTAGTTTAGGATTTGTTATTTGTTTAATGGTTTAGTTTGGTTTTTGGTTAGTTTTGTTTGGTTACTTTAGTTTTGTTTTGTTGTTAGTTTAGTTAGTTTAGTTTATGTTAGTTTAGTTTAGGTTGTTACTTTAGTTATGTTAGTTTAGTTTAGTTTAGCCTTATTATTTTGTTAAACTATGATGTTAAACTGTGTTATTGTTGTCATTTGACCTTCAATATACATACAAGTCGAACAAATTTTATTGATCTTGAGTTATTGTAGTCCATTTAAATAAAATAACTAACTATATTTTTTATCGCATGATTATTAAATTGAAGACAAAAAGAGGAGGAAAATAGTAAGTTTATAAATTTAATATTTTCATAATTATTTATTTGGTTTTGTTATAACTTTCATGATATGTAGTGACATAAGTATTTTTTTTTAAATGGTTGATATATTTATTTAATGGTATGTGTACTTAAAACATTAAGTAACTCAAACACAGATAAATGAGTATGCTCTATAGTTGCGCTATTAAGGTGATTTACTACATCAGAAAGTTCGATTGGTGTTTAAATCCCCCAATTTGAAAAAATTCCTAGCTTGATATTTAAAAAAAGAATGAAAAAAAATATAGACTAATTGATGATAAATATAGTATATATATATTACTCTTTGGGAACAAATTATTATGATAATGTTTAGATGAAATACGTGCTACTTATGAACTAGTTTAGCAATTTTCATCGTTTGAGTTGTAAATATGAGTTATTGATACCTGATGCAAATAAATGAGTATGCTATGTAGTTGCGCTGTTTTGACGATCTTCTACATCAGAAAGTTCGATTGCGTTTTAACTTTCGTCAGTAATAAACTTTTTCCCTTAATATATTTGTAATCCTGTGCGTAATCCTTTTATATTAATGTCCAATAATTATGTAGGTCATGGAACATAAGAACATCTCATTTCTATTATATGCGAACAGTTCAATTGTAAATGGTTTAATTGACATCGCGTACAACGCGCCTCTATCAGCAGTGTTGATGGTTAAGTTTGGGACGAGTAGCTCAGCAATGTTAATGGTTAAGTTTGGAACGAGTAGCAGTCAATTGATGGATGACGTGTGTAATGCGTTCTATATCTCATCTACGGAGACTCTAGTTAGGATGACTTATCGCCACGTGATAATCCTCCATGGAGGTTCACATTATTTCGTCCCTATGTTGTTGCATAATGCGACACACTTCGACTTGATGTGGGCGGTAGTGGCTAATTTATCATTAACTGCATTGTAGATATTTATTTGACATTTGAGCCAATTGACTTGTTTCGAAATGGTATGGTTCATTCGCAAGTCCATGATGAAAATGTTGGCACATCAGACGCAAGATTAATGATGGAAAGACTGCATATGCAATTACTACAAGGTAATGTTGCACAAGATGAATTTGTTAGTCTATTACATGAATACATTAATGCCTTTATTGACGATGAAGTTAACGAGGACGATAATAATGAAAGATATGAGGAAATATCGAAATACGTCCTGAAGAGGATGCCGAAGCAGCTCTCGATTAGGAGAACGTCAATGTCTCGACGGATGACCCAAGGTATGAACCTTCGGGTGCGGAAAACGTGCTAGATGATAGGCATTTTGTTATCGATGAAGAGAATTTCTTAGAGGAAGCAAGTGATGATGAAGTTCACTAACCATTGCCAATGTATAATGAAATCGATTGGGATGTGGTCAACTCCACTGCGACCCAATATTCTCATCAACAAATTGAGGGGACATGTCTAATTTTGATTTGGAAATATGGATGTGCTTTGACAATAAAAAAGACTTACAATATGCCGTCAAAGTGTGACATGTTAATATACATTGTCAATACCATATGATGGAATCGACTACAACTATGTGGGCGATTAAATGCAGAAGTGTGCAAGATGGGTGTATGTGACGTCTTCATGCTTATTTGCGAAAAAAACACAATTATGAGAAATCACATAATTAGACGTGTCGCACAACTATATAAATTTCGACGTAGAACATGATCATGCCCAACTTGACGCCAACATTCTTGCGCGAGAGATCCAAAACGTTGTTTAGAGTAATCAAACAATAACTATCAAGACATTAATACAAATAATTAAGGGAAAATTTGTATACGAAGTAAACTACAAGTGAATGTAAGATGTCAAAAGGAAGACAATTGCATGTGCATTTGGAGATTGAGATGAGTCATACGCTTTATTACCAAGATGGTTAGCGGTTGTGAGGAATAAAAGTCTGGGGACACGAATCGAGTGGTCACACAGACAATGTGCTGCTGATGAGATAAGAATTGCGTCTTCCCAATTTCGTCGTGTGTTTTTTACATTTGAAGCATCGATACAAGCTTTCAAGTTTTGTAGACATCTGCTTCTAATTGACGCGACTTTCTTATATGGTAAATATAGTGGTAAACTAATGATTCCCATCTCTGTTGATGACAATGGACACATACTATTGGTTGCATTTGTCATTGCAGAAATCGAATGTACTGATTCGTGGGGATGGTTTTTAAGGATGTTGCGCAAACACTTGACGGATAGATATGAAGTTTTCCTAATTTCTAATCGTTGCTCTGACATTTTGGAGGCGCTCAACACTCCGAGCAACGATTTTTGTCCCTCAAAAGGATACCTCTATTATTGCCTACGACACTTGCTTAATAATTTCAACACTCAATTAAAAAATGACCACTTGAAAAAACTTCTTTCTCGAGCAGTCGTTGAACATCAAGAACGAAAATTTAATGCGCGTATGGAGCGTTTTGCATACTTATAATCACGAACTTATCAATGTCTGCAATATGTCAATGCCACCCCAAAGAATTATAGACTCAACCACATGATGGAGGCATGCGGTTCGGATGGATGAATTTTAATAGTGTTCGTATTTATGAAATGCAAGTTATGTTTTGCACTCTACTATATAGTTATCGCTGAAGTAATATTACTTACACGAATTTTATCGTCACTTGTATATTGTTTTAACAGTTTATTGAATGAGTTTGATTCTTGCCAATAACAACGATGACTCATATGATTTACTACAGATTGTTGACATACTACAATCGGCGTAAACATGAAATCGATTAAACAATCTCTAACGGCCCATCCTATACAAAATATGTCATGGATAAACTCACACATTATGAACAATTTGCAAGGAGGCATCAAATCAATTTGATCAACCGTGATATTGGTAAGTTTGAAGTGCTAACTGAAAAACATGGAGATCGCATTCATAAAGGCAACAACACCCAAGTCGTCATCCTAAAGGACCGGGCGGTGCAGTTGCAATAAATGACAATCATTTGGTTTCTCTCTCATATGTGTTAGCTTCATGTGTCTTTATTCGAGCGAGCTACGCGTAATTCATTGAACCATACTATAATATAGATGTGTATGCGCAATGTTACTCATATAATTTCAAAGCCATTCCAAATGAGAAAAATTAGTCGACTTTTAGGACGAAGATCATAACCGATCTAAGGTGCTGACGTGGCCGAGGGAGACTAAAAGGAACACGAAGACAAAACGAGATAGATCTTCTTAATGTATCGAGGCCCTTGCGATGTTGCATATGTCATCAAGAAAGACATAAATGAATAACATGTCCGAATAAAGATCGTGAATGAGTCCCTACTAGGAAGAACTGGTGTGGTATTTGTCGTTAAGAGGGATGTAACAAAAGAATTGTCCAAACATAGCTCAACATTCCAATGAAAATCGATAGTCGATTTTGTATATTGTTTGTCATAACTTAAGTTGGTAATTCGATTATATTGAAATATTTGAGCATTCGTTATTGTTTGAACATATATGAAAGAGTTATTGTTTGGTTTTCGAACAATACGATTAATTTTTTTTAAATCAATCATTTGTAGTTGTATAACAATGGATCCAGGTCCATCATATCCTTCATTTTGTATCTCCAATCTACATAAAGATCGTCGCGAACCTGGAGGGGTAAAGTAAACTTTTTTACTTGTATACATCAAATGTTCATGCATAAACGTATAATATATATTAATACATTATTAATTATAAGGTGTACGGAACATTGCGCGTAAGTCGAAGATGTGATGTCGTTGATCGAACAACGCAATATCATTTGATGATGATCCCATATTATGTTCCAGTGGGTTCTATAGGATTTCTCGCATAACATTTTTTGGTCGTGATTGAGCTTTGATTACTGCATTCGTAGAGAGATGACGCCTTAAGACACATACATTTCACATGTAATGTAGCGAGTGCACAATTACATTCCAAGACGTGCAGGTACATCTCGTCTTACTTATCAAATGTATGCTTGTGACGGGAACGACCGATACAAACTATGTTGAGGTATGTGAGAGGCTACTTGGTTGAACTCCTGTTGGAGATGACATTATTAGTTGTAAACTTAAAGTCGAATGACTTGAACGTAAAGTACCAGCTATATATGATGACAACGATGAAGAATCGGTGCAACGTTATGTTTGATCGTAAATACAACAACTTATCGGTGGTTGTCTATTCGCCGACAAGTCCAACAGATTTGTACATTTGATGTTTCTACCATTGCTTAATGATTTCCAAATAGCTGGATAGTATAGTTGGGGGAGTGCCTGTTTGACTTATTTGTACAGGGAGTCGTGTCGCGGATCTCGCGCAGGTGCACATAAAGTTGCAGACCATCAATTCTTGTACAGCTGTGGGCATGAGATATATTTTCATTAATAGCACCAAGGCACCTGGGTGTTTCTAGAGTTCGACAACGAAAAGTGGATGAAGAACGCATGCTTATGGACGTTTCATTGGGACACATGTAATACAAATATTATTTCATAATTTCTATAAAATTTACTACATTTTCATTTTTTATAATTTATTGTTTTGTATACAGATGACTCGATGCATCTTATCAGCTTACCCTAATACACTCGACTCGCAGAATGATGATGATGTAGTATGACAACCTTATGTTGAAGTCATCGGGCCTCTTCCCGAATAATGTACTGACGGTCACGGCAGTTAGCTTTCGACGTGTCCCCTTATTTGTTTCCACATAGTCGAGTGACATCGACCAAAAATGGTTATGAAACAATTCGAAATGATACAAGTGGTGCCACCAAACTGTGCTTACAACACCCGACTGCATCTCATCAAATTGCGTGGACACAATCAAGAAAATTGGTTGACTTTTCACGCTACCTTTACACAAATGTAAAAAAATCGTGGCCACAACATAGTCACGACGATACAAGATGAAAGACATGATCGCCAAGACTACATGGCGTATCACTCAGTCACTAAACTATTCATTGGACACGATGGGGCTTTACTTGACTATTCGGTAAACTTGAAACTCTTAATTTTTCTCGAACAACTAATATCTTAAATTGCATGCTTTGAACTCATGTTTTTATATCAGTGTAACTTGGTGCATCGATTGAGGTAAGTGTTTATTGAGGGTGGGTACAAGGAAAGTCTTGCTGCGCTTGATGAAGTGATTAAAATTTTAGACGAAGATGAAAGACAAATGTCTACTTTATAGAATGACAGAATTAATGTCGAATATGACATAAATGAGAAGAATGAAGAGGAAGATGAAGAAAATGATTAGGGAGAATCAAATAGAGAGGTGAGAAGAAGAACACGAACAGAGACTGTGAGGGAAAGCACCAAATGTCCTCGTCCACCACGTCTATCTGATCAGATTGAGATTGCTGTAGAGAGTAGTAGACGTTCTCCTCTAGCATGTTCATTTTGTCCGATAGTGAGTAGAACAAAGATTGTTGGTGAAAGTAGCTAACACTCATTCCCACCACGTCATTCTTTTCATATGTAGATTTCTACATCGTCCACAATGCAACAAGAACCTCAAATGTTTGTACCAAAGCCGCCGATCATGAATCTTCTTCCTTACCATTTTAATCCTTATGCACCCGGGTTGTCATCTTTATATGTGGATCATGGAATGCCTAGTCATCAAATGTATCCGTCATTGTCTCAATACATGCCGATGCCATATACTCCACTATTTTATAATTATAATGTCATATAGTGGAGATGGCTCATTCATGAACCTGTTAAGCATGTCATCGCCTCATGTTTCTTTCATCCAACTGCGTATAGGAAGCCAATATTTTGGGATGGTTCAACCTCCTATTTTTGAGAGCATTAGTATCAGAGGAGAGTCGAGTGAAACAGTAGGGAAGAACATCAATCGACTCGACGGCATTCAATGTTAGATCAACAACCTCAACAATCTCAATCGGATGTACGAACACAACGTCCAACTAAATATAAAGTACGTCCAGTTTGCATGACGGAGCAACGTCAACGTAACCGTCGTAATAGACCTGTATAATGAGTTTTCTTGATGTCGTGGTAATTTTTTTTTCAGCTTATATCTTGGGTGAACGAAGTTGATGTATACAACATTCTCATGGAATGAACTTATTTCTCAACAAATCATTGTTGTTTTAATTTTAAGCTCTCAATAAAGAAATAATGTAGTTTTGACCTATAATTATTTTAATATTTGTAGCTCCGCTTATCATAACGAGATAAAAGTAAGACAAAAGTTTAAAGGATGAGTTGCACGGTTACTATGGGTTGCACGGGTTGTTCCCTTCGCGATACGTGCGTAACGTTTGCATGAGGTGCTTGGTTTGTAGTAGATATGCATGGGTTGCCATCTCGAGATACGTGTGTGACGTTTGCATGGATTGTCCACCTCAATAAACGTGTCTGTCGTTTGCATTAATTATCTACCTCGAGTTACATGAATGGCGTTTGGATGGTTTGCATTGATTGCAGCGAGTTGCATGAGTTGTCTACCTCGAAATATGTACTTAACATTCGCATGGTTTACATGGATTGCATGAGGTTGCATGAGTTGTACACACCTCAAGATATGTGTGTGACGTTTGAATGGTTTGCACGAAGATGCATGACTCGTCCGCCTCGACATACGTGCATGGCGTTTACATTTGTTGTCAACCACGAGATACGTGTGTGACGTTTGTATTGGCTTTACCACATCGAGATACATGCGTGGCGTTTACATGAGTTGCACGAGGTTGCATGGGTTGCCCACCTTGAGAGACGTTTCTGACATTTGCATGAATTCTCCACCTCACCATACATGCGTGACGCTTGCATGGGTTGTCCAAGTCGATATGTGTGCGTGTTGTTTACTCAAGTCATTAGTGGCCTAATTTCGACCAACACAAAACCGTGGTTGTCTTATATGAATTTTATTTGTGTTTGTTGTGTTTATTATAATGTAATTAAATAGGCTATGGTATTAATATTGATTAATTGAAATAGTTAGCCCGCCTATAATTTGATTTAATTGAATCAGAATTTTATGTTCGTTTTGACATACATATAACAACATCATCTAGGAGTAAATAGTGACGTGGTCAAGGAGATGAATTGTAATTCACTTAAATTTTATGGTTCTCGCGTTACGTACTTGGAGGAATGATCGCAACAGTAAGGGCACAACACTATGTAGTAATAAGAGTGATTCTAGGTTACCGAGTCAAGATGTTGATCCCACAGGGAAAAGTCAAGCAAACTACAGAGAATAAGTTAAATTAATAATCACGAGATTTGATGGTTTTACCAACTAATTAATAATGAAAATAAATAGTAGACAAGAATGAGTGGAATAAGATGACAATAATAAGAAAGAGCCAGGCTAAAGGCACCCTGGCCTTTCATAAAGGCAGTCGATTGCACTCGACCCAATTTCAAATTTTGATTTATGAGGGCACCTTGGCTTTATTATCGAAATCTCCAAAATACCCTTTCATCCCAACCGAAGGACCTAACTTTAAAACCTTCGTCGAGACATCTATTTTAGGTTCAGCAATACATAATCGAGACTTATATTCTAGGCTTGGTTTTGTCCAACTGAGCCTTTTTGTTGAAATTTGATTGACAACTGCAAGCTGATCTAAAGGCTCGGTGGGTTCCGACTGACTCTCTAATTAAAAGTTTAGTAGGCTCCGATTGATTCTCCAACTAGAGATTTGGTACGCTCTGACCCATTTTCCAAAGTGAGATTCCGACTTGCGAGGCCGAGCCACTCGATGATGCCTTACAAATCATAAGTAATGTGTGTTGAGGGATGAAGGTGGGGTGCAAAAATGAAAGGATAGGGGTAGGTGCACGAAAAGCAATGAGGGGCACATGAATCATTTTCATTAGAAATGACATTTTCAAAATTCGTCGGGTTGCCCTATTGATCGCTGGGGCGCCTTTAGCCTGGGTTTAAGAACATAATAGGGAACTAATTTCCCCGCTAGCTTTCATTATTGATTTATGGTTTTCATTCTTTATTTTCAAAGATAAAAAACTGTTAGTATCGTGATTAACCGTTTAAATGATTGACCGTTTGAATTTTCCTCATGTTGATCAGGTTGTTATTTTGTTTGGTAAATATCTCACCCAAAACATGATTCACGTGCTCAAATAAGAAGAAAGATTTTGGGGTGATTGGATGAAGATACACGGTTGCAACAAAATCTCAGAGCGGTTACAATAAGATCTCTAAATTAGTTTGTGAAATATTTGATCTTGTTGACAACCAACATAAGACCAACTGAAGATCTCATGGAAGTCGGAGTTGCGGTTCAGAGACATGCTTACAACTTGTTTAATGTGCAAGGATGTGGTTATTTAAAGATAAATATTGGGCAAATCTTAAGGATTCAATTAAAATTGTGTGATTTACATCAATCTATATATTGTGTCAAAGCAATAGAGCCTGTACACCAGTCTATTCATTTACTTTGTGATTGTGAACATGTTCTGTTCACATTCTTTATCGAGTTGTAAAACCCCAAGGGTACTTGGGCGTTCCAGTGAGGAGGAGCCTTACACACGAGATGATTGTTATGCACATAAGGTCCACAAAGAGAAGTGTAAGAAGATACTAGGAGGATATTAGTGAGGGAGTCACAAGAAGAGTCCAGTAGTTCGCTGTCTTGATACTTAGCGGAGATTACATTTGGGTGTAGCCCCACATATGTTGGTAGTGGATTGAACTACGTAACAAGTTGGATTCTTGGTTGGACTTGCTTTTCTAAACACTTTATTTTAAGTACTTGCATTAATTATCCCCCTGTTACAACCACCTGTATATTCGGTTGTAACCATATTTGATTATTTCAATTGGTATCAGAGCGGGCAATGTGAAGTCTTTGTTTACAAAAACAAGTGAGATTCGTACTAACCATAATAATAAGTCAATAATTAGACATATTTTATAGTACATTTTAGGTCGATTTTAGATGTATAAGACTATATTACTCGGGGTTTTCTTTTATTTTTGTTATCTCAGGTGATAAAATGAATATATAAAGAAATGAAGTAAAAAGGAAATATTATGAAGGAATTGATCATGTAGAAAGAATATGCAAAAAATCATCAACAAGTGAAGGGAGAAAATGGATTCCAATAACAACGGTTCTTGACCAATTCCTATACACACCAGAATCGGTACTTAGATCGGTGAAGCACTGCGAACATTTTTCCAAGGATTTTCCTAGCGATCCTACTTAAACCCGAATCACTGAGGAATCACGGAGTTCGATTTCAAGAATTTTAGATAACCACGAGACGTTTGAGTTAGTTTGGGATGTTTACTACCTAGAATACTATAAATACGACCTTAGGGCTATGACATTAGTTGCGTTTAAGTACTCAGATCAATATTTCATTACTCTCGTTGGGGTATGTGCCCTAGGTCAATTTACAAATATTATTTATCTTATAATCTTAGTTAATAAAATAGAGGTTTTTATTATCTATTTTATTATAAGTGATTACATATTTACCTTACAATAAGATCTATAGGTATTTGTTGAAATATCCTAAATGTCCCTAGTCGGTCATTATACTGAAAACTATAATGAATTAAGATTAGTGTGAATCTTGATTGATGGTCATGTGATGATCATGCGTATAAGGACACGAACTGAAATCATGAGTACTTGTTAGGGGAACAAAGTACTAGACTAACTCGCTATGAGTACACCACATACATTAAGTTATATGTGTTACTCATGATATGTATATTATTTAGTCCTTCGACTTTAGATTATCATAGACTTAAATATTATAAGCATGATAATTTGACACAACAAAACGTTGTTTTTAACCGAATAATTATAAAGATTGTGATTTATCATGTGAATAATATGTGAAGGTGTGCAATCAAGATAGAATTTGTCCATCTCGTATAGAGAGCAATATCAGTGGTTCCCTTGATATGTTAGAGTGTTGAATGGCTAAGTCCAAGTGATTTGATATAATCAATGTCACTTGGATTTTTTTGGTCTACCCAAAGATCGAGACTAGTACAATTGAGTATTAAGGGTGACTTACCATACCTTATGTTTGATAAAAAGATATCACATGAAAAAATGATATGATATATGTTATTTATTAGATTGTATCTATTTTGATATTAATGCTATTTGGTTAGTCATAATGCCTTGCTAAAGACCCCTTATGACTTGTGTACCAATATTGTTTGAACTCACTACTAATGTTGCATAAACCTATTGGGTTGCACACAAAAAATGACTTTGTACAATTTCAATTTATCAAGAGTAATGAATTTTATATAGTAAGATTCATGACATAAAAGCCCTTATGATTTGTTATATGATAGCTTATTAATAGAGAGTTTATGTAATTTGCTTGAATTGCCTAAATATAATAGTTGTATTATGAATATGTTTTTTTAAGTGAGCTTATCTACACATATAAATAAAAGTTGAAACTCTAAAATGAAATAAAAACTTGTTTTTGCTATTTTCGAGTTCTTTGAATTTTTGGAAGAGAAAGAAAAACTTTCTTAATCTCTTTTGGGGCTTGCACTCCAAATTGTGGTGATTATTCATGTATGCATTTTCGATAAAGGACGCGCGCTTAAACGTCTTGGAGATCAAACAATCAGAGAAAGAAATCATGGATTAAGGTATAATTTACTTTTGCGGATCTAGTTTAATGGAACTTATTTGCGATCCTGTTGGAAATTTTCAAATATTGTTTTGAATTTTTTGTTGCGTATGAACCCCAAAGCCCAAAAGCTCTAGGAGCCTTTCTTTATTGTTTTAGTTTATTTTTTATGTTCATTGCTTTGGGCGAAGATTTGAAGATTTAAAGTACTTATTTAGAGTTATTTATCTATATCTTTATTTACATCATTGCGATGTTATTTATGAATATGAGTGAGCAGTTTATCAATGTAAACAAAGTCCGAATGTGAACAAATAGTTTTGCAATGTAGTTATGATGAGATGGTTATGTGCTTAATGCTTTAAACCAATCGTATTTCTTGATTTATTATTTTAATAGATTTAATTATGAACTTTATATTGCATGCATAGTCTAGAATGCGTATTGTGATATATGGATTCATTATCTTGTTTAAACTGGTAACTAGAATTGTTTAAAAGGTGTTACCATTTAGATGTCCTAGGTGAATTTTAGATCTAAATCTAATATTAAAATGACTTTCTGAAGGTGTTAGATTTCGTAGTCAGAAGTTTTCACAAAGTGTAATGCGTTTTATTGCGTAAAATTAATATTTTTTGTGTATTCAGAGGGGTTAGCTCAATAACATTAAAATGAGGCTTTTCCACCAGTATAAAGAGAACCGATGGCTGGCTAAAGGTTGTTTACTTATTTATGATAAGAGTTAAATGATTTATGATACTTTATAAAATATGCTCATAATAAGATTGAAATAACATGTTTAGATGCAAAACGAACTGATGTTTCATTGTTCTGAATGTTTTTTAGATAGTTATTTATTATTGAATTGAATTTATGTGAATATTGGTGAATTTGTATTGTGATAGTTAAGTAAGTTTAATTAGTTTAGTTAATTATTATAATATATTATAGATTGGATTAGTGATTTTTAATTCTCATTTTAATTAAATTAATTGGATTAAAGTAAAAATAATAAAAATCATTAAAAGTCTTTTTCCTAAAAAGTTTGACAAATCCCTGTGGAGATGATCCCACTTATCACTACTACAAATAATATGGATATATGAGAAACTTATTATACACGTTAGACATGTGTCAATTTTGGCGTCGTTGCCAGGGACTTGAACATGATTCTATGAGTTTTAGACGTCGTATGGTCTATCAACTTTGTCGTTCTAATTCCTCGGGATCCTTACATCCGTTTGATTATGAGGTAGATAGGAATTTTAATCTTAATTTAAGACAAAAATAACGTAAAGAACATCGACCTACCACAGTGGAAGCCAATAATAACCTTGATATTAATAAAATAATGATAGAGAACTTACTTTAAGGAAAGCTAATCAAAACTTCATTGCTTATGAACTAATGTATATTATCTATCATGAAGGTTTTCCTGAATTTGAACTTAGATCTGGATTCATTAGTGCTCTACTTAATTTCTATGGTAAAGACTATGAAAACCCATAAAAATTTATAAGGGAATATCAACACAAAGTCAATGGGATGAAACCTAAAGACTGAACATTAGAACAAGTCAAACTTAAAGCTTTTTCTTTTGTATTGAAAGATGAAACACAAGATTGGTTGCTTTATCTTCTTCAAGATTCGATAACTACATGTGCTCGAATGTTAGAAGTTTTCCTAGATCAATATATGTTAAAGTTATGGAAACTAGTGGAATTGAGGAAATTGATGAATTAGTGATGAACTAAAAAACCTACATCAAAACTAAACAAGAATTGGTATCGTAGTAAGACTTGAATGTCTTTGTTTGCATAGGCTTAGCCTAAACAATCAATTAATCAAATTGATAATGTGTATAACCAATATAATGATCTCTCATTCTCACAAAACTTAAGTAATGAACGATGATCTACACAATGGAGATCATGAGTATTCATAGACTCAATCTATCTACCTTATCTAGGAATTCGATCATAAATAACATAGAACTCGAAAAACCTCATTGGTCTCTAATTGTAAGTCTTATTGGCATCATTCAATGTTCAACAACTAAGTCTTCTATTCCTTCAATAATCTTGACTCGTTGTTTCCATAAAGTTCTTCAGTCCTTTATACACCTTTATATCAGAATTCGTAGTTGTAATCCATCTCGAAATTCTCTGCTTGCGGTATCGAACGTTTTAAGTGTCGTAGACTAATACTGACAGTTGCTATGTTTCAGTATCTAACTCATGTTCAATTCCTGCTTTGAATTCGGATATGTCATCGTCTTTGACTCTGACTTTGATATTGTAATCTTCACTGGAATTTGCATTGTAGTCCATCTCTAAGTTTTATCTACACTTGGACATCTTTCTTAGTCAAACTCTTATCTACATCGCAGTTTTTACCTAACTAACATAACTCGTATTTTGACAATATACTGCCAATAAGGAAAGACCGACCCAAACGCAGTAAACTAAGGTCTAACAATCTACCCCTGTGGCATAGGTGGTCAAAAGCAATGACTCGTAAGATAACCAATTTTTCGAGGAACTTCATAAGATGTACTGTTACCGATGGATTAAAGTAACAACACATAAAAGTAAAACCCTAAAAAGTTTGTCATTAGCCAATAAGTTCATCTATGAAATGTAGTTTTAAAACATAAAGGTTAATGTACTTATAATAAAAAAATAAAAAAATAAACAACTTAACCTTACTTTCTCTTGCTCTCTCCCCCTTTTTGACCAAACAACGTCAAAGAGATTACAACTAAGTTCCTACTAGCCAATTCAAATAGTGAAGTTTGGCATCAGCAATGTCTTTTTTTTTTGCATTAGTCACATCTGTGCAGCTACATCTTCTCTATAGACAATCATATAGGTAATACGATCTAAGAAGTAATCGAACAACGACGGGTGTGATCTAATCGCCTTGGTTGTTGCAAAGGTTCATCTAAGTTGGAGCAGAGTCGTCTTCAATAGCTTCTGTCTGTATTGTAGTAGTAGCAATAGGAGCAAAAGGGGTAGGTTCAACAACAGTATCATCAACCAAAGTTGTTAGCTCAATTGAAATGGTACGAATGGCTTGATTGACACTGGAATCCTTATTCTCAAGGTGGATAGGTGGGTGGAATAACATAGTTGGCTATGGTTGTAAAGCTTCATTCACTAGAGCCTTAACAGTATGTCCCATGGTTGTAGTAACTGAAGGAAACAAAATGCTCTCAAGGTTAACAACAATCAAGTCCTCAGCAGGAGGAATATCTAATGTTGCTAAAGACTCGACCTGTGCAGTCACATTCTTACAAGGAACCTTACATGCATGGTGTTACAACATCTTCACCATCAATTCCAAAATTCATTTTAAAGAAATCAAGTGTTTTTGTCCCATTAATAGTAATAAGGTAATAACACTTATATCAAAGTGTAAATCTGTTAAAGTACTTTGATTATCTCTAATTTCTTGAAACTCAGCAGGTGAGGTAACTTCCTCTGGTCTATTAGGAAGTGGAGTAGATGAACTTGCTCCTTGTGGTGGAACAGGTAGCAACCCAGTTTGTCCTGCAACAGTAGGAAGAGTATCCTCCCCTATGCAATTTCCTATCCTAAAAATTGCATTTCGATAGGACTGGTGTCCTTATTCTTAGAAGAGTAAGTGAGATAATATGTAGAAAGAGTTGAGAGTTAATTGAGAACCAGGATTATTATTTCGGTGAGGAACTGAAAGTTTGCTTCCTAATGGGGAAGAGATGTATAATAGCGGGGGGGGGGGGGGGGGGGGGGGGGGGGGGGGACATTTATCAATCTTAACATAATACATCTGCAGCTAATCTTAATTCTAGAGAATATGATTTTTAAGCTTATGAATTGGAATGTAGTAGTTACTAAAAGAAATATATTTTACTGTATGAGTTCTCTAGTAATTATATTATCGGACTATATATTATAAAGGTTTTGCCCTTAAAAGCTTGTATGCTTAACTTCGTCGTCAATTGGGGTGGGATGAGATATAAAGATACAAGTTAACTGGAGCTTGAGTAATTTAAAACTATACAGAAAATGTGGTAGCAGACTATTAGTATGCAACTACAACTCGTTTAAATGAGAAAAATATGTTGACAAGCATCATAGTTAGAAATATTAAAAAGATGTATACATTCTTTTGAACTTCTCATCTATAAAAGGGTGATGTAGATTAAGAAATTTTTGTTGGGTTTTGATGTTCGAAAATGCATCGAAATTTTAAATTTTATTTTCAAAAACCCATTATGATCAAACAAAATTCATTGATTTGTTTATCGTAATTGAAACTATACCTTAAATGATGGTTTCCTGTTTGTGTTGATCGATCTTCAAGGCACTAACACAAACACCCTTTATTAGCAATCCACACACGAACGATGACTACGAGTTGGAGTGCTAGCTCCGGAAGACCTAGAAAATATTTGTTTTTTCTCTACAAAGTCCAGGAAACTCACTAAAAGCAAAAAATGAAAAACTAATTCGTTTTTGGGGTTTCTACCTCTTTTGTATGTTTTTTTTTTCGCTTTCGCTTAAATACCTATTTATACAACTATTATATTTATGATTTTCAAGTGACTGAAATATATGCCCTTGCTGAAATAAGCAGTAATATAGTAAAACATAAAGCTTCTATAATATGAATTTTATCCCATAAAATTCATTAATTTAGACCACTTGAAATCATGCTAAGTCGTTCTTTATGCGCGACCCAATAGGTTCATGCAACGTTGGTAGTAAACCAAAACCCTTTTTGGTACACAAGTTATAAACGGTCTTTGGCAAGACATTGTTACTACCCAAGTTGCACGAAGATTGAAATCGATAAAACTTATTTAATAGTGTATATCGCATCCTTTTGTCGTACGATATCCTTTGATTAAACGTAATGCATGGAAGTGTCAACATTAATGTTCAATCGTACTAGTCTCAATCTTAAGGTAGACTGAAAAACCCAAGTAAAATTTTTCTTATCAATTCACTTGGACTTAGTCATTTATCAGTCTATCATATCGAGGGATCCATTGATATCTCTCTTTACATGAGAGTGACAAATTCTATCTTGATTACACACATTTACCCTATTATTCACATAATAGCTAGTCACAACTTTTAATTTGTTCAGTTAAATATAACGTTTGATTACGTCAAACCACTATGCTCCTAATATTGAAGTCTATGGTAATCTCGAGTTAAATGATTAAGTGATATACCTATCATGAGTAACGCCTATGACTTAATCCATGTGGTGTTCTCATAGTAATTTGGTCCAGTACATCGTTCCCTAACAAGTACTCATGATCTTGATTTGTATCCCTATACACATGATCATTACATGGCCATCAATCAAGGCTCATGCCTATCTTAATTTATTATAGTTCCTAGTATAATAACCGACTAAGGAAATTTAAGATATTTAAACAAATACTTACGGATCTTATTATGAAGTAAACATGCAATCCCTTATGATAAAATAAAAAATGAAAACTTCTATTTTATTAACTAAAATTATAAGATAAACAATATTTAAATTAGGGTACATGCCTCAACATCTCCCGCTTACTCTATGTCCATTCATTCATGTATCTAATACCTATTGACCTAACATGACCATCATGTTTCACTTGCGGAAGAGCCTTTGTCAATAGATTTGCAACATTGTCTTCTGTAGGAACTCTGCAAATCTTTACGTCTCCCCTCTCAACGTTTTCCCTAATGAGATGAAAACATATCAGTATATGTTAGACATATGGTGTGATCTAGGTTCATTAGCTTATGCTATCGCCTTGTTGTCGTAATGCAAGCAAACGAGGTTAGAAATACTTGGAACCACACCTAGTTCAGAGAGAAGGTTTTTGATCCAAACTATCTCTTTAGTTGCATCAAAAGCTACAATGTACTCAATTTCTGTTGTAATATCTACCACACTTTCTTGCTTCAAACTTTTCCAGTTTGAAAACTTGTGTCTGTGTAACCATTTACAATAAGATCATTTTCCAAATCTTCATAGAATAAGAACACTTCTTTAGTCATTCTCTAGTACTTAAAAATGTTCTTTACTACTATCAAATGACTCTTACCGGGATCTGACTGATATATGATTGTCGTGCTTGAAACATATGATACATCGAGTCAAGTGTATAACATGGCATACATGATAGATGCAATGACTGATGCATATTGAATTTTATTCATACGATCTCGCTCGTCATTTTTCTTAGGACATTGAGTCTTGCTGAAAGTTATGCCATGAGACATATGTATCAATCCTCTTTTAGAGTCTTGCAAACTTAACCTATTTAGTATCTTGTCTATATAAGCGCTTTGACTTAAACCAATTAGCCTTTTAAATCTATCCATATAGATTTTTATCCCTAGGCTATAGGCTGCATCTCCTAAGTACTTCATTGTGAAACACTTCCCCAACCAAGACTTTTCATTCTGCAAGGTTGGGATATCGTTTCCAATAAGTAATATACGATCATACTGTACCAAAAAAAAAAAAAAACGCTCCCATCAACCTTCTTGTGTACACAAAGCTTATCTTCATTCTTAACGAAACCAAAGTCCTTAATTGCTTCATCAAAATGAAGATTCCAACTCCGAGAAGCTTATTTTAATCAATAAATGGATCTTTGAAGCTTATACACTTTCTTAGAATTCTCAGGATGAACAAACCCTTCAAGCTGTATCATATACACGTCCTCAAGTAGCTTTCCATTAAGAAATGTTGTTTTGACATCTATTTGCCATATCTCATAGTCATAATATGCACTTATGGCAATTAGAGTTCTAATGGACTTAATCATGGCTACAGGAGTAAAAGTCTCATCGTAATCACCACTTTGAGTCTGTTTGAAACCTTTTGTTACTAACTATGCTTTATAAGTGTGCATTTTTCCATCCATGTCAATTTTCTTCTTGAAAACTCATTTACATCCAATGGTCTTACCACCTTTATGTAAATCAACCAGGTTCCAAACTTGGCGCATACATGGATTGCATTTCAAAGTTCATCGCATTAAGCTATTATCTAACTTGGAGCTAGATATAGCCTCCTAATAACTAGTGGGCTCATTTTGATCTATAAGCAATACCTCACTACTATTATTAACGCGAAATTCATATCTTAGGCTCATGTCTTGTCTTACCAGACCTTTGTGGTCTTTGTGATACTTGTGGAGGCGCAACTAGCTCTAAATTTATTGATCTCCCACTAGTGGTTTAGTGTTCATTTATGGTTCTTGAACTTCTTCAAGACTTACTTTATTCCCACTGGTATCTTTTAAAAAATAAATTGCTTTTCCATAAAGGTACCATACCAAGTAATAAATACTTTGTTCTTAACCGGATTATAAATGTAGTCACCTTTAGTTTCCTTATGATAACTTAAAAATTTTCACTTATTAGATTTAGGGCCTAATTTTTCTAAAACTTAACGTTTAATGTAAGCCTCACGACCTCAAGTCTTTAGGAAATACAAGATAGGTCTCTTCCCATACCATATATCATATGATGTTCTATCAATCGCTTCAGAAGGAGCACGAGTTAATGTGAACGTGACAGTTTCTAAGGCATAGCCCTAAAAAGATATAGGAAGATCTGCATGACTCATCACATATTGAACCATATCTAATAAAGTCTAATTTCTCCTTTTAGAAACGATTCCATTGTGGAGTTGCTTGTGGAGTCAACTATGAGACAATCCCATAGTTTATAAGATGATCATCAAATTCTTGCATCAAATATTCACCATCTCGATCTAATCAAAATACCATAATAGTTTTCCCAAATTGATTTTCTATTTCATTCTGAAATGTACAAAACAATTCAAAGGATTTAGCTTTATTCTTCACGAGATGTACATAACCATGTCTAATGAAATTATTAGTAAAAGTAATAGAGTATCGATAACCTCCTTTAGCCATAATATTTGTAGGACCACATCCAATAAAACATTGGCCCCTTTTCTGTGTCCAGTAAAGGGACTCTTAGTCATTTTGCCTAACAAACAAGGCTCGTATATTTCACAAATTCGAAATCAAATGAATCTAAAAACCCATCTTTATAGAGCTTATTAATGTGTTTCTCATTTATGTGGCCAAGATGGCAATGCCAATGGTAGGTATGATTTAAATCATTTTGTTAGGTCTATGCATATATTGCTTGTAGTATATAGACCTAATTACTTGTTGTCATTGTTTGTCGAGAACTCTGATTATCTGGAAGTATTCTACTTCAACTACAATTCCTACTTAGAGTTTATCTACATTACAGATGATAGAGACATGCTTGCTTGGAGTTATAATATAACAAGGATGCCGGGCTACTTGACGTGATTGACCTATTTGTATCCGGCTACAATTAAGAGATTAATTGGAAAAGAAAACAAATATGTACGGGTGATCGAGAAATGCTTGACGTGCTTGAGAAAGACACCTTAAATTAGAGATCGATTATAACTCCAACGATGATGGAGATCGAGGTGCTTACGACATTAGATGAAATATATAATTCTTCATATGTCACTTATTTAAGAAGTGAATTAAGCACATGTAGTTCTTATTGGAATCGAACTACACAAGATTGAATATTATCTTCAAAGTGAAGATCGAAGTAAATGTTGTCAAAGGGCTTGAAGACTTGGAAGATCATTGTTAACTGAATCCAACAACAACTACAAGTTAGTATCCGGGTGGGATTCTAAACTGTATTCTAGTTAGGATTGAACCCCTAGTTATAGAAAAGGTTGGGATGTGTTCTTATAAATACCTAATGTACGCCACTTTGTGTGCATCACTTTGTAATTTCTTTTGTTGTCATTTAGATTGTTAAGATCGGTTTTAAGAGAAAGCGAGGTTCATTAGAGAAGTTGTAAATGCTATTGATATAGTGGATTATTTCCAAATTTAGGCATGATTTGCTAACTACGTTACCAAATTCTTTTTGTTCATTAATGTTGAATTTCTTCTCTATTTACTGCCTTTACGTTCATCTTTCTGCATGTTGTTCACTACAGTCTCCATTACTATAGACTGCATCACTACATTATTGTTCTCTGCAGTATCTTTTACATTTTGTTGTGAGAAACTCGTAATTGATACCAAACTCAGGGTTAATGAAACTTTTAACACATTTGACTTGAATTTCTTTGTATTTATCTTAAAAGTTGGAGTATATGTGGTCCTTTTCATTTTAAGAATATAAAAAACATCATATAAATCAGCATTTGCATAAAATACGCCTTTACGAGATATGAAGTATTTATTATTCGCAATAATAAAATCAAAATCATCTAAATCCAAACATCAAACTCAAATGATGTTTTTGCTCAAGGCGGGGACATAATAACAATTATTTAAAGATAAAACAAGTCCAGTTAAAAGAACTAAATCATAACATCCTACAGCTAGGGCGACAACTCTTGCTCCATTTCCCACGCGTAGGACGACCTCCCTTTTCTCCAACTTTCTACTTGTGAGACTTTGCACATTAATATAATTGTGAGATCTGCATCTTGTATCCAATACGCATGAATCATTAGTAGATAAGTGAATATCAAAACAAATACCTGAAGTGGGAGCCGCATTACCTTTCTTCTTTTTTCTTCAAATCTTCTAAGTAAAGGTTACAGTTTCTTAACAATGACCAGGAGTATGGCAGAAATGATAATTACCTTCATTTTCTTTCTCATTCTAGGGCTAAGAAGTAGAAGCAGCCTTGGGCTTGACTTGTTCTACATGCTTTGTGATAGGCATAACCGCCTTAACAACTACAACTTTACTCTGAGCTTTCTTCTTTTTCATGGTCTTTCCTTTTTGGACCATCAACATATTAGTAGAGGGTTTCTTGATATTCTGTTCAGTAGTCTTTAGCATCGAATGCAACTTTGAAAGGGATTTCTCCATGTTATTCATGTTATGGTTCATTACAAACTATAAATAACTATCAGGCAATGAATTCAGGATTAGATCCATAGACAACTCTTTCCTAATGGAAAATCAAATTCTATCAAGTTGCTCAACATAGCCCTTCATCTTCAAAACATGGGGACTAACTGACCCACCTTTGACCATCATGCCAGAATGAAGGTTCTTGACAATCTCAAACCTTTCTTGCCTAGCCTGTTGTTGAAACATTTCTTTCAGTGTCAAAGCCATGTAGTAAGCTTCCATGAGTTCCATGTCCTTCTTATGTTCATGAATCATGGTAGCCAACATAATGCATGCAACATTTGTTGAGTCGTTCACATGCTAAGAATGTGCGTTCTTAATTAATTTAGTGGCATTGGCTAGTGGTTCCTCAAGGATAGGATCATCCAGGACATATAACTTACGTTCGTGCTTAAGAACAATTCTTAAGTTTTTAAACTAGTCAGGAAAGTTTGTCCCAGATAACTTATCCTTCTCAAGGATGGATCTCAGTGATAAAGGATTTGTATGACTATAAGAGGCCATTGATCTATAACAAAGATTATGCAAAGTTTGTTTTAGTACGGAAGAATAGACTCCCACTAAATTAACAACCTTCCTAAAACATTCTATTAATTTGGGGGACTGAAATCCAAATTTCATCTAGTTTTAAGACAGCTATGACATGAAACGTAGAACTAGATTATTTAGCTAGGCAACTTTTTCCAATTACATCTTATGTAACTCTTAGTTGTGTTATGAAATTATGATATCTTATATATCTGCATGTTTGATCTCATTTTGTGCGTAAAGCCTAAAACTCTTTCGATAGCTTTATTAAGTCTAACCATTTTAAACATCTAGGTAACTTTTACCTAACTTACCTCACCAAGATAACACAATATACCCATCTATGGCTGAAACTATATTCGTGTGAGTAAGGCCTTGACAAGTGTTTAGAATTTGAGTGACACGTGACTCAAAATCTTAAATAGCGATTTTTAATAAGTTTTATGCATTTTGTAATTTAAATTTAACAATTAAATATCACATACTTACATGTTTGTATAATCATTAAACAAGTTAGGAAATTTAAATACTATTCACCAATAAACGAATTTTTTTGCACTTGGATTAGTTACATGGCGCTCCCGGTGGACGGTCAACGGGTGATGGGTCAGCTGATCGGTCAACAGATGAAAGTACTAGGCTCGACCTTGCCTTAAACACACTCACGCCTTATTATCATGGGCATTGCCCTGGAAAGTCCTAAGGCAGTCCCGAGGCATACCTAGGGATCGACTTAGGCTTTGCCCAGGCTTTCCCTGGGCTTAGCAAGGTCGTGCCATGCTCTACAGGTCACGCCCTGCCCAATAGATCTTCCCTTCTCTACCCTGTGTAGAGTTGGGAAACCCTCCTGCCATGGCAAGGTTTAGCCTCGCTATGGCAGGGAATTCCCTAGGACTCGAGCAGTTGCAATATCTGCTACAAGTTCTAGCAGCATTGTTATGTTCAACAATCATCTTTTTTTTTTTACTTTTTATTGATCGAACAACTCACAACAATTTATCAACTTTGTCTTCAACCCACATCAGCTAATCAAACCTATCACTCCCTTCCCTCACTAATCGATCACCATGATGTTGAGTCATACATCACCAATAATAGTCATGATTTGCTGACTACTTGGATATGTAGTAAGGCAAGCACGAAGTTGAATCCACAAAGATTGAGAAGGATTCATAGGCTCCAACTGAAAGGAAATGTGAGGGGGCGAGGGATTTAATCAACCTAATCTAGAGGAAATAAACTTAACTTATACTAAACAAAGAAAGCATGCACAGACAACTAAAACTAATAATTAAAATAATATAATAAAAGCCTGAATTGAGAGCATTTTCATAATTAACAAGTACTTTGACTTAATCATTGGTTACAAAAGATATCCAACCTATTGGATTCTCATAGACAAGTTCAAGTGCGTATACTCTATTTTTCACGATTAATGGTAAGAACGAGTGACATTATCATATACTAACTAGACCCGCAAAACCACCGGATATGTTGTAGTCATTGAACGAGCAAGCAGCCTTAGCGTTCAATGAAAACACTTACCCTAAGTGGTAACTAGTATGAACTACCACCCAACTTATACTTTAAATGTACAAGAGCACATCGATTACCAACAGACAAGGCTCTATTTGTCACCTAATGTAAACTCCCATACCGAGCGGCAGTAGGTTCACTAACCTATATCTCCTACACCCTACTCTAACTTAGATGGTTTTATCTAATTCTTCACAAAAGTTTTGCCAAATAGGAGACAAGAACACTTAAGCAAAGTTGGTTACTTTAAGTCAAGGTATTTTAGCCACTTTCCTAAAGAATACTACTGTGCAAAACACTAGTCTTTGTTAAGATTAAAGCCATCAATTACTCACGAGTTATCTCAGAACTTTTAACAAGCCGAAAATCTTTAATCTCTAAATAGGGCATTAAAGGATTCAAAGCATTGGAAAAACTTACTTAATCTAGCTACTAGCACTCGAGCTAAGTCTTTTTAAGGAGTTTTTATAGAATTCTGCTTTTTATTTAATTTTTATATCTTATTTTCTTTTTTCCCACCAATGGATTCCTTGATCCATCCGTGGAACCTGTGGGGTAGTCTATTATGAAAAAATTGTGTTAGCATTTCTCGCTTTCCCTATAATTAAGCTAGATTCCCAATGTAAGTAAATGATAATAAGGCTAATAGCTATAGGTTTAACAACAGGTGTTGAAGAAATCAGGTTAGTTTGGCTCAACTGGGCTAACTAGGGATAAATCATAGGTGGGCTAAGACTAAGGGATAAACAAACAATGCCTATGTCTTCCCCGAAACTTATTCTTAAGTGATACTCAGTTTCAAATGGATGCAAACCTATTATAGAATTTGTAGAGATTAAGCTGACTCTTGTCCTATTATGACCTTCTACCTACTCTCATATCTAGCATAGAGCATTGGCTCCAAACTAGTACTCTTTGGTGTAGACTCGGTTAGTAGACCAATTACAAGAACATTATGTTTCACCTATGCTCTACCTAAGGTCTTGTCCATTATTGGCAACATCATTCCATATATGAATCTCGAAAATTGTCAACCAATTTTCTAAGCTAGAATTGGGCATTTATTTAGGCTCAAAACAAATGGATAAAAATAAAAAGAAAGAATTCATAGGTATGAAAAGTGTACACAACCTACTAAGCTATCAATCCTTTAAAATAAAATTAAAATTTTTTCCGAAATTTCGAAAACAAAAATTTTGAAAATTACCAAAAACTTTTACGGTTCATCCATGTATTCCATCCAACCTGCATACTTGTATACCCCCAAATTTATCCTGAACCTTGTCCTTAAGGATCAAGAAAGTAGGATAAACATACATATTCCAAAAGAACAAGTGAAATATGATAATGGAAGGTAAGAAATGAAATGGAATAAAGTAGTAAACGTAGAAACTGAAACTAGGCAAATGTTATGAAACATAAATATGAACTCCTCAATCAACTTATTGAAAATAATGATCATTACCGCACCCCGATGAATAGTCATTCGACAAGTGATTAGTCAAGATTTTCAAATCTAAAACTAGTGTTTCCAACTGTGGCATCCGCCAATTATTAAAATAGTAAATAACTAAACCTAATCTTAACCTAAATCTCTGGGTCGCCTCCCAGGAACGCTGGTGTTTAACGTCGATGGCCCAACATTTTCAACCTCTATGCCCAAATGGGTGATATATTAACATCTATGAACTTGATCATTGAGAACTTCGAGTTATTGAAATATGGCACTAGGGGTGTCGGTGTCAAGTAATACTCTTCAGGAATAGTGATACATTTTCTGTCTCATATCAAAATGATGTCATCATGCCATCTCATTAAGACCACCATGCTCTCCATATCAATCAACATCTTAGCAGAATGCATGAAAGGCCTCCCAAGTATCATGGCATGTCTCATCGAATCCTAAGTTTCAAAAATGTAGAAGTCCACCTCATAAATGAATCGAGTAACATACATGTGGACATTCTTCGTTATCCTAACTGCAATGATGGTCTTACCATTTCCCAAGGTGATTTCCACCTATTCTGTGTTCATAGACAAAATCTTGGCTTTCATAAAGAATAATAAATGCATGACATTATTTTCAGCTCTGGTGTCCAAAAGTGCCTTATCACAATTTCTTTATTAACTCTCACATGAATCTCTATACGGCTTAAACCCTCCATTTTCTTGATCGTTAGTATCGCTACTTTCTGCAGCGACATCCCTTTCTCTTTTTGGTTCTTTTTCAACCCCATCTTTGGAGCTTTTGGGTTCCTCTGGATAAATACCTCATCTTTCTCTACAACAATTTCCTCTTTCTTGCTTCCTGCCGTGTTCTCCTTAGTCTTATCCCATGGTTTTGCCTTCACTTGCTATTCTTGCTTTGACTTGCTATCTAAAGTAAAGACATATAATACCTTACGAATTCCTCCAATATGATCGACTGGTGCTTCAATTGGCTCCAAGTCAACTCCATCTATTAGGGTCCTATCGAAGTCTTTATAGAAGGTTTTCAACCTGTGTCAATTCACTTTAAAAGTTTTCATGTTCCTTATACTTTGTATTTCAACGACACCATGGTAAAATATATTAGTAACAAGGAATTGACCCACTCATCTAGACCTAAGCTTACCCTGAAAGATTTTCGACTTAAAATTGAAGAGAATGAATTTTGTTTTATTACAAAGGATTTCCTCATCAAATCACGATCATGATAAGCTTTTGTCTTATCATAGTAAATCTTTCCATTCATATATGCATCATTCATAATCTTTTCTTTTTCTCGAATATCTAATTCTCACTCAAGATTGATTTTGTTGTAACTCATGTTACAATGTTTGACTGCCCAATATGTTATATCTTCTAACTCTACATGAAGATGACATGCTTTTTTAAAGTCCAACCTATATGGAGACATTCCAATAGGCATTTTGAAAGCCAGCATGTATGCCCATAATGCATCATCAAGGCGTAGACTTGAGTCTCTCCTCGATGGGTGAACAATTATCTCAAGGATGAATTTGATCTATCTATTAGATACTTTGGCTTGACCATTAGCTTAGGGATAATAGGTTGTAGATGTTCTATTAGTGACATTATATTTCTTGAACAAAGACTCTACAATCTTATTGTGGAAGTGGGTTCTTTTATCACTGATGATTGAAAGTGGAGCTCTAAATCTTGAAAAGATTCGTGACTTTAGGGACTTGACCACCATTTTGGAGTCATTATTTTTTGTGGCTTTAGCTTCAACCTATTTTGAAACATAATCTACCGCTAATAGGATATTTTATTCCTATTAGAAGATAGAAATGGGCCCATGAAGTTAATGCCCCAGATGTTGAAAATCTCATAGAAATGATCTTAGTCATAAGCATCTGATCTTTTGGTCGTAATGACCCGTACTTCTAATAGTTAGGGCAAGTTTTGGTGAAGACATAAGCATTATGGAACAGTGTGGGCTAATAATCAACACATTCTACACCATTTTTAACTGTACGTTATGGATCGAAATGACAGCCACACATGTGTGAATGATAGTGAAACATGATTGAATGTGTTTCCTAATGAGGAATGCACCTGCAAATCATTTGATCTACACATGACTTCTATATATATGGATTGTCCCGTACTGCTTCAAATCGTATATAAGCTTTTATTTTATGCATGTGAGTAGTTCGATGATAACTGCTTGGTGGCTGGATAGTTTACAAGGTCAGCATATCATGGAACTTTAAAAGACACTGCATAAACTTGTTCATCAAGAAACTCGTCATCGAGAGCAGTAAATTGTTCTCCGTTCTCTAGGGAACTAAAATGGTCCGCCACTAGATTCTTAGCACATTTTTTGTCTTTGATTATAAGATTGAAATCTTGAAGTAAGAGTACCCATCTTTTGAGTCTAGGCTTATACTTTTTTTAGAAATTAGGTAACGCAAAGCTGAATAGACAATGACTTTGGTACCTAGCGGATAGGGCCTGAACTTTTCAAGTGCAAAGACAACTGCAAGGAGTTCTTCATCAGTAGTGGTGTAATTCATTTAAGCAAGATCTAAAATTCTAGATGCATGATAAATCACATGAGAATCTCTCCCTAGTTTTTTCCAAGCACGACTCCCACAACAAAATTGCTTGCATCATTCATAATCTCAAACGGAAGAGACCAATTAGGAGCTTTGATGATTGGGGTGGAGGTGAGTGCAGTCTTTAGTATGGAAAAGACTTTTTACATTCATCATCAAAGACAATTGGAACATCTTTATGAAGTAAGCCACATATATGTTAGGCTATCTTGGAAAAATCCTTGATAAACCGCCTATAGAAGTCTGCATGACCTAAAAATGCATGTATCTCTCTCACAGTGGTGGGATGGGGAAAGTTGCGAATGACATTCACTTTTGTTGGATAAACTTCTAGACCTCTAAATGAAACAATACGACCCAAAACGATCCCTTGGTCTACCATAAAATGGCACTTCTCATAGTTGACAACAAGGTTTTCTTAAATGCATCGAGGTAACACTTTGGTCAAATTGTCAAGACAACTGTCGAAAGAATCTCCATAAACTATGAAATAATCCATGAAGACTTCAATGAAGTTCTCGATAAAATCAGATAAAATGTTTACCATGCACTGCTAAATTGTTGTAGGTGCATTGCATAACCCAAACGACATGCGCTTGTAAGAAAATATTAATGGACAGATGAAGGTTGTATTCTGCTAATATTTTAGTGCAACGAGAATCTGATGAAACCTTAAATACCCATCTAAATAGTAGTAGTAAGATGTTTAAGCCAGATGCTCAAGCATCTGATCTATGAATGGAAAAGGAAAATGATATTTCCTTGTGGTCGCATTGAGTTTTCTGTAATCAATATAAACTCGCCATTCGTTTTTAACACGGCTTGGTACCAACTCTCTTTGAGCATTGGTTACAATGGATACTCCAATTTTTTTGGGTATGACTTGCACTGGACTACTTCACTTGTTATCAGAAATGGAATAAATCATCCATACATTAAGAAGTTTCAAAATCTCCTTCTTGACTACTTCCATCATAGGCGGGTTTAAGTGCCTTTGAGCTTGCCTCGAAGGCTCGTAGCCATCTTTCAAATGTATTCTGTGTGTGCATATGGAAGGATGCAATCCTTTGATGTCAGCTAGCGTCTATCATATCGTTTCCTTGTAGTCTTATAAGATGCGTAATAGTCTTTTTTTCTAGTTTTGAGAGTTTGTTGGAAATGATTATTGGAAGTGATTCATTCTCACCTGGGTAGGAATACTTCAAGTGATCAGGAAGCTCTTTCAAATCAAGCTTTGGAAATTTGTTGAGCGAAGGATTGAGCTTGGGACCAGAGGAGAACAAATCCATCGGGGCAGGGAGTTCGGAATCAAGTTCATAAGACTCAACTCCTTAACGACATCATCGACATCTTCGCCGAGTAAACAAATGTGCTCCAAATCATCAGAAGTCACTCCTCGACATATGACTGAGTTCAATGTATTTCCCGTAGGATAGTCAATAATTGCTTGTACCAGTGGATTGATTGCATTCAAAGTAAATAGGGATGAGACATCAACAAGATATTTCATGGCCCCATGAATGTTAAACTTCATAACATCGCCATCAAATTCCACAGTCAATTATCCGTCTGCGAGATCAATTTTAGCCTATGCCATTTTCATGAAAATACATCCTAATAGAATTGAAAATGAATTGGGGAATGGTTCCTCTTTTATGCTTGATATGAAGACGTTTGCAGTAAAGTATAATGATCCTACAACAATAATGATATATTCTAAGACTCTTATAGGGTTTACAACACGTGTCTACTAACTGGATCACTATCCTGGCTTCCCTAAGTTCGTTGTAATTAAGAGACTCAAACACAGACAAAGGCATGACATTTATGGATGCTCCTAAGTTTTGCATTTCCTTAGAAAAGTTTTTGTCACCAATGGTGCACTTAGGAGGAAGTTTCTTTTGAAAAATAGCTACAATAGTTTCACAAACGAGGACTTTCTCATGTTCATGTAGCTTTAACTTGTTGCTACATAACTCTTTCAAGACCTTTGCAATCCTAGGCTTGTTGGCTACACCATTTAGCAAAGGGATATTCATCTCTACTTTCTTGAGGGTGTATGTGATTCCTTTCTCTCTTCCTCTTTCTTTGATTTTGCAAGATGTTGGGGAAATGGATGAATAACAACAAGTTTGGTGATTGGTTTTACCCTAGGTTCCTTAGGTGGTGCAGCGATAACTTCTATCTCATGCTTAGCCTCTGCTTTTACCTCATTCAGTTTACTTGGTAGAACTGGTTGCTTGGGTCCTTCGAGTTCAGCTCCACTCCTTAAAATAATCTTATTAGCCTCAATAGAATGTTGAGTGCATAATATTTCTTCCCTGTTTGCTTAAACTTTAGTTCCGACTTGCTCAATCTGCTTTGCCATCTCACCAAATCTCATGTCACACTTTTGGCTATAAGACTCAAACAGATTTTGAAATTCTCCCATAATGACTGTTTTCACTTGTATTGTGGCGGCCCCACGCCTTGAGGTTGCCGAACAAGTTGTTACGCAAGACTTGCAGCCCGGTTGATGTTTATACCCATATCGATGCTCCTTGATGTGCATGCTATTCATCGTATTCTTTATTTTATTTGCTAATTATTCGAGATATTTATCAAGTTATGAGTATGGCTTTTGTTTTACTGATTTGCAAGTAGATAACTAGTAAATTTATAGCGAAAGTCTTAAAGTATATAAACATGGATTTTCATTAACTTTTAAGTTATATAGATCATCAATCCTATCATGGAAAACCCAAAATTGAGTACACTTTATATAAGCGACAAAAATTAATATATACAATTACAGGTGTCTCATAAGTCTCACATAAACCCAAAACATATAACAAGGTACCAAAATAAGCACGTACGAGTAGTGTTCTGAACAGTGGGTGAGATCAGAGATAATCGCTAAAAATTTCCTTCCTCTTACTCGGAGAAAGATCTGCACTTAGCCATCACAAAAAAATAGATGACGAGTCCAGTGAGTAATATCTGAAGGAAACTCATTAGGCATTCATATAATAAATTAAAGGAAATCCAATAAATACTATTAAATAAACATGCGGAATGTAAACAGACAACTATAAATGGATCATCGCATGCGTAAATAATAAACATGCAGAATGTAAAATGCAAATATGTATGCCCCATCCTGGTCAAACTAGACCATAGTTCGGATACCTTCCATAGGATCCCACCAGTAGGCTCCACTAACTGGCCCATCACCTGGTCTTCTTGGTGGCCGACATAGACCCGCGACGCACCAACATATGTAGCGACAAAGTAGTTTGGGTCGCTATTCACCGAGGACTCTTGATATACATGCTATGGTCTAGCGTGTCATATATACACAACGAAATATCCGGCGGGAGTAAACTCAACCAATCGTTCAAACAGTGACACAGACATAAATAACTGAAGTAAATAAGGAATAGAATCATGAATACACTAAACAAGATAGAGTAATACAGTAATGAGAGAAAGTAAATATTTAAGGGACGTTTCATTGGGTTTTACAAACCTCAATACGTACTTACCCTGATTTGACCACGCCCCCAATTATCGTACATAGTCCAAGAGTCCTCTGAGGCCAGTTATGAGTGTTTTAGATTAGTTATAGATGTATTAAGTTGAGTGTATAAGTAAGAAAACCTAAAATAGCCCCTTAAGTTTTAATAAAACTTTAATTTGATACTTAATATTGTAGTGCAAATTAAACCATGATATATTCAAAATCATCAAAAAAACATGAGAAAAAGTTTTAGCTCTAGGTCTTAGCTTTCTAAAGTGGTAATGTGTGCAAAGTTTCGATATAAAACAAAGGAAATATCAAAGATTTACAAAGATGGCTCGAATTAGAATCATAATCAGACTATCAAGTTTGTAAAAATCATTTCTCCAAATTTATAACTCTAAAACTCATTATTTTTTCACAAGGTAGCTAACATAACTAACAAAAACATACTAAAAGATGAGCTCATTCTGATTAGAATTGAGAGAGTTATGTCTTGTTAAAGTTCATTTTAAAAATCATGTATTAGCATTGAACATCCTACTTGTGGAGCATTTTCGAACTAGAATGAGTTTGAATTTTGAAATTTCTCTAGAGACAAAAATTGTAGATCTATAATAAGCTTTCCAATGGCATGTGATCCGCCCCATTTATAGTTCATATTAGAGAGTTATGCTCAATTTACAGAGGTTAGGTCAAGAAATTTGCTAATAACTAATATGCATACATCAAGAACACAAGAAAGCCTAATTCCTTGTCAAAACTCGTTTGAAACAATTATTGATCATCAAAATTAGTTTAAACACTAATTTAGATAAGAAAAACATTAGCTTAATCTTTGTATTCATTTTTGCACAAAAACCCCAAAACTTGAGTTTTATGTACACATTTTTGATAAATTTAAGCAAGTAAAGAGTGGGTTTTTATACCTAGATGATGAACTCTTGAATTCGATCTTCTTATCTTGACTCCTCTTGTATGTGGCATCCATTCCTATTTGTTCTTGCTGAATTTTTCAGCACTCCATCCCAAGAATAAACTTTATTATTGTTGCATGACGAGATTTCCGACTAACTTAGCTATATATAGGTTATGTTAGAATCGACTGTGTTCACGTACCTTAAGGTCAATCTAATGGTCCTTGTTAACTCCTACTTCACTAACTTCCATATTGTTGACACAAATTCCTAACGTAAATATCTTAGGATTATATTATAGTGCAAATCTTGAGGCAAATCTATGACATCAATTTTTCTTCCAAATATAAGCATTTATAATCAATTAATTCAATTAATTTAATTTAAACACTTTTATACATATGTAGGCTATTTAGGGTCTTAAATTGGTGTACTACAACTTCCCTTAGCACCCAATTACCTAGCATCGAAAGCCCCGCGTCTCTACACGCATGTTGAGGCGCGCTGATCCTTAATGTACTCGATTATTATGACTTAGCCTAAAGTTTGATGATATATTTTATGCAATATTCACCCTTGTTCTAGTCTTTTTAGCATTATAAGACTTAGAATACCCGTACTAAGCTTACTCGATACAAGCTTTACGAGGTGTTTACCTGTCATACAGTCTCACACGATATGGCAATATAAATACTTACATGTGATGAGTTATGAAATAAATAATAATTTAACATTGCAATTATGCAACCAACAGACAAATAACGATTTAAGCTCAATCAGGCATGTTCTAGCCTATTCGGGGTGTCCACGTGAGCCTGACATGATGTCCTAGTCTGAAAATAACCTAAATAATGGCGTCAATAAATATTGGGCCATTACATGTATGGGTGATTGTTGTGCTTCTGGAACAACTAAATGATGATCATTGCCCTGGAGGACATAGCTCTGATCGTCCCGACCTCTCCTATGACTAATGGGGCAACTCGTGGAACTTGAATATCTCTCCTAAAATGATCCTAGAAATTATTTAACCACATCAACTTGAAATCTATCCATAAAATGTAAAGGACTATTATATGTGGAATATGTGTGTGTGTACTCAAAACAAGTACTGCAAGCTTGGACTTTTCCTGATCCTAACATTAACAGCTTTATCATGGACTTCAATTCTGATATTTCGCTCTTAAGCCTCTATACTCGTGAATTGACTGCAGCTCAACTCTTGTAAGTATTATTTACTACATTATAATTCCTAGATTGATTTGCCATTTTCTCACCATTAGTTAGCCCTTCGTAAAAGTTTTCTAACAATGATTTCTCAGTGAGATTGTGTTTTGGGTAAGCATGATAAAGTCTTTTAAATCTCTCCCAATACTCAAAGAAGGATTCTCCTTCATGTAAATGGTAGAGATTTGTTTCCTAATAGAGGTAATCTTGCTCACTGACATATATTGTTCCTGAAATTTGAGGTGTAGATCCTTCTAAAAATGGATAGATTTAGGGGGTAAGTGGAACAACCAATCAAGAGAATTACCACTCAAACAAAATGGAAAAGCCTTCAGCTTAACCATATCTGGCTCAGCTACATTAGGTTTCATACCTACAACAACCCATTAAAATTTCTCCAGAAATTTCTGGAGAAGTCCAATTTTAACATGAACTCTCCGGCTTGGGTATGAAATTCTATGCATAAAGGTTGAGAACCTCCTCGAAGTTGGTTTGCTTCCCTAAAAGTGAGTTTTTTTCTTCTTGGCTCATTATATATATTAACCTATAAAATTGTTTAACACGGTCCCCAACAGTGGCACCAAAACCTGATGTCGCATCGTACAATAACAATAATAGTCCCGATTTACTGACTACTTATATATGTGGTGAGGCAAGTACAAGATCAAACCAATGGAGACTAAGAAGGATTCCTGCCTACGACTAAAAGGAAATTGGAGGGGGGATTTTAATCAACCTAAACTAGAAGAAATGAACTTAACAACTTACACTAAACAATGTAAGCAAGCATACACAACCAAAAACAATAATTCAAACAATATAATAAAAGGCTGGATGGAGAGCATTTTCATAATTGACAAGTAATGGACTTAATCATTGGTTACAAAAGATATCCATCCTATTAGATTCTAATAGACAATTTCGAGTGCACACACTCTATTTTCCATGGTCAATGGTAGGAATGACCGACACTATCATATACTAACTAGACCTGAAAAACCATTGTATATGTCGTAGGCTTCCAACGAGCTACCAGCCTTATTGTTCAATAAAAATACTTACCCTAAGTGGTAACTAGTATGAACTGCCACCTAACTTATACTTTGAATGTACAATAGCACATCGATTTCCAACAGACAAGGCTTTATTTATCACATAGTGTAAACCCCCTTATTGAGCGACGATAGGTTCACTGACCTAGATCTCCTACCCCCACCAATGCATTTGCCACTACACAAGCAAAACATATTCAATATAATCTAATGAAAATCAATAGATTTATAATTAATACAATCAACATTACAAGATTCCAATGAATGAAAAATCAACTTTAAAGAACAAAACCTCATATAAGCAATACTTGCAATTATAGAACACTCTTAATCCAGTGAGAACTTAGTTACTTGTAAACATATAAAAAAACTACAACAATAAGATGAATTAAAGAATACCTTTAAAATAAAGAACGAACACCCAAAAATAGGATAACCAAAACTCCTGATAGCTCATCTTTTTGAAACTTAAAAACTAGTGAAAATATAAGATATTTTTCGCACGTCCAACCCTAGGTATTTTTATGGGTGATAAGTGATTATTTAGACTTATATATAGGGTTAGTTTAGTAGTATATTAAGTATGAATATCCCTAAATGAGCTCAAATTGATGGCGCTTATGCGTTTTTTGGTACACAAGTTATAAAGGGAGGAAATGAGCGAATTTGAGAAGAAATAGAGCAAAAACACACCAAACTATGAACTCCTAATCTTCTCCGATCTTAAGTCGAAGCGCACATTGGTAACCTGAAATGTTAATTGGAAAATGAGCGCTCCAACTTGCTCATTGAGTGATACTCGTAAATGTAACAATTGTCAACTAATATCAATGAATTAATGAATAGTAATATGAGTCCAAAACATATTTATTTAGGCATTCATTTTAATGATATAACAATACATAACGAGATGCAAGTTCAAGTTTCATTTGCAATTGTACTTGTGACTTGTATTTTAATTTTCATTTTAGAGTTATACTCTTGCCTTACATATGAATACATCTGCAAAACCCACTTATTGACTAGTATGGGGCTCTGCCAGTGGATTCAAATGTAATCATGCTATCGAATTTTAATAACTAAAGAGCTGTACTCTCACCTTGCCCCAATAATTCGATCCACAAAACCCCCATGTTGGTCTTCATGTGATTCTGTTAGCGTATTCAACTATAACTGAGTTTCCAACCTTTAATGGACAGTGAACGACTAAGGTAAAACTCCAGCCTACCCAGGATGTAAGGGCGAAATCCATTTCGAGACTAACCTTTTCCTCTTTACTATGATAAAGGGCGAAATTCATTTCCCGGCATACCTTCACTTCTCTCAGTCCCGGACCGCCTTATCGACACTTTGGAGAATTTTCACATATAAAAAATCTAGTCAAGCCACAATACATTGCCCTATTCACATTTCATGATGCTATATGAACTAATATACTAATTATGTTGCATAGTTGATAAGAATCTGAGTCCCACTTGCCTATGACGAGCTTTCCTAACTTTCTACCAACTTACTCAACTCCCAAGTTCCATACACCTTTCCTCGTCGACAAAGAAACTAAATTAGACCAAGTATCATCAATTTGAGTCTAATACTCATTAATTAGAAATCCTAAATTGGTCCCAATTTACTACTTGTTAGGTCAATCCGACCATTTCATGCTTTTTGAGGTAAAAACCCCCAGTATAAAGTCCTGAATGAATTCTAAATTTCCAATTTTCATAGAAATTCATCAATTTCTATTTATTTGGTCAAAATAAAATTTTTTGATTCTTTTCTCATTTTTTTCGGAGTTCTTCCCTATTTTATAGCCTTTTCTCTTTTTTATTAATTGGGGGTTTGACCCCTGAACCGAACTTGGTTTAGTCCAGTTCAAGGATCAAACCCCTTTTCTTCTTCCTCGTTCCATTGTTCCTACAACTCAAACTGATTTCCATTTTTCTCCTTTGTTGGGATTGGGATTAACCAAACCTCAGGGCACTCTTGGGGAGGGAGACGGCTCCCATGTTGTCTCTATCCTCGATCAACTGAGTCTCCATTAACAACCACAACAACGACATCAATAACGACATCCACTTCAACAACGCAACATCTACAACAACAAACAACAATCAATAACAACACAATAACTTACCTCTCCCTAAGACTCAATCCTCCTCTCCCACAGTTTCAACACACAAATCTCACCCCAAATTGGACGAGGCGTTATTCTGCATTTGGAAATAAATATATGTTTTTCTTGAGATGCGTGTCATATGAATCTCGAGGCAGATTAGATTGTTCATACCTTTTCATTTATATTTTGAATTTTATTAAGATACATGTTGTGTATCTCGAGGTCGATCTTTGTGGCTATTAAGCAACCATTACCTCTGACTGGCTTACATAAAATGAAATACACATTTTTTCGAGACTCGTACGCATAAATCTCGAGGATGATCTAAAGTACAAGAAATAAAATCACATTCCTTAATGTGACACCAATTTTCCCACATGCACATTGATTTTTCTTTGTGATCAATTTACATGCATCTCAAGGCGTGGATAAATTCTAAAAAACAGAACGATCAACACATTCACATCGTTGATGGTCACACTAAGTGTGTCTCGAGAGGAATGCAATACATAATTTTTTTGATTTAAATTTTAGGATTCATTTACACATATATAACTATATATATAAATATATAGATCACTATGTATTTCGTGCAAATAAATTCACCGTGCGCGCCAACGACCACTATCGGGCGTGCACATTATTGTATATCTGACGCCTGTCACCCTCAACCCTAGGTGGCCACCAATTATTAATTATTTATTTATTTTCAATATATATATTTATATATGCAATTTACATATAAATATATATAAGCCTATATTAATTTGTATATCATTTCGTCATGCGCGCCAATAAGTTCACTTGGGCATGCGTGCTACCCCACGACCTACGTGTGTCACCCTTGAACGTGTCACCCTTGAACCACACACGCTATTAGGCATCCCAGAATTCCCAATTATTCAATTATTGGCCAATTGATCTCATTATTTCTGTGGCGACCCTCGCCGCCCCGGAGTGACGTGTCTTCGTGTACTCCTCGCCAGCTTGCCCTACTACACATGTACAACACTTGCTTATCCTTTTCCTGTCTTGAATTTCGCATCCACTTGTTTATACAGCGTATAAATGACATGAAGCGGAAGTTGTACTTAAATGCACGAAATATTAATTAATTCATCAAATCCTACTGTGGAAAAAACCCCTAAAAAAACTATACTATACCCTGTAAAGTAACTTTGTACAATGTAAAACTAAGCATGTACAAGGTCATGTCACTCCCCAGTTCCCAAAAGAATCAAAATATCAAAATAATCACACGTATAAGTAGTCCTCAGAGGTAGGCAGTCAGAGATAGTCGCCTAAGATCCCCTTGCCCTTACTTGTACTAGGATCTGCACTAAATCATCACAGAAGAAAATGGATGACGAGTCCAGTCAGTAAAATCCCAAGGAACTCCTCCGAGTATTCATATAAATAAATGGAATACAATAAATACTGTTAAATAAACATGCGGAATGCAAACAGACAACTGTAAGTAGGGCATCGTATGCGTAAATAACAATAAAGTGTAAATGTGCGTGTCTGTTCCAGTTAGACTAAACCATACTCCGAGATTTCCTTCAAGGATCCCACTAGTGGGCGCACCCAACTAGCTATCACATGACCCCTCTCGGTGGCCGGCGTAGACCTTCGACGCACCGACACATGTAGCAGTTCCCTCGGGTCGTTATCCACCGAGCACTCCTGATACACATGCTATGGTCTAGAATGCATAGACACACAACGGAAATCCGGTTGGAGTAACTCAACCAATCGTCCAAAAGATGACAAGATATGAATGTAATTAAAAAACACAAGGAATACTGGAAATGAACGAAAATACGAAAAAAAAATAAATACTCGAGAGTTTTCCCTTTGGGTTTTACAAACCTCCCAACGCGCTCTACTACCTCGTAATCAATCCCCGAGTCCAAGTCCACTAGGTCTTTGGTCGCCAATTGATCACCCGTGTCAACCTATGTCCATTTATCAATAATTTAATTTAGCATGAAAGTTTACAACAAGTTTCTAAAACGTTTTAGGCCAAATTACCTATTTTGCGCTTTACGAGGCAAAACCCTGCAAAAAGTCGCGTCCGAAATATCCAAATATGTGATTTTTCATAAAAATTCATAAATTTCTATTTATTTTATGGAAATATATCTTTTTTTAGAATTTTCCCAGTTTTTCCCGAATTCTCCAAAAATTTCTCAAAATTTTCCTCTATTTTTTTTTTTTTTTTTTCAATTTGGTTTGGGTCTGGGTCAGGTCGACCCAGACGGGTCGGACCCGACCCGGTCCGGCCCATGAGATCTTCCTCATCTGATCGAACCAGTGACTGGTTCGACCAGCTTCCCTTTTTTTTTCGGGATTTGGGGTTGGGGTTGCTCTCCACCCCAACCCTGGTGGACTTGATGGCAGGTGAGACACCCCTGCCATCACCACCGCGACCCGGTTCGGCCTCTATGGCCGAACCCCCGTCTCGCCACCATGACCAAACCGAAACCCTCAACCAAAACCAACTAGGCTCACCTCGATCGTGGCATCTCCTCTCCTTCCTGGCGCGTCCCTGCTTCTCCTCCTCCTCTCCTCTTCTTCTTCCTTGCTCTCGGCCTCCCTGGTGTGTGTGGGGTGTGTACGGTGGTGAGGGTGGAGTGTGTGAGTGAGGTAAGAGAAATGATGTTGAAGATAAGGATTGCGATGTTAACTTTTTGTCTTGACACCAAAGCGTGACACAGCTGGGACACTCGCTCATTTTTCGGGCGTTTCGACGCCCGATTTCTCGTCCGAACCGCGATATACGCGTAGCGCAGCGTCACTAGCCGCCTAATACCCATTCCATATTAGTAATTTGGCCATTTTTATTTAATTTGTGTGTTTTAGTTTCCTCGACCTAATATTCGGTCCCGTCAACTACCCGGTACCTGCTTTGACACGCATATCGAGGCGAATACTGTTCACACAATCTCACACGTATTTTTATACAACATACACACACGCGATGTATTTCAATAAATTCCACCGCAAATAAGCATCTAACACACCATACCTAGCATACCTAAGTCCCTGTGTGTCTTAGCCTACCGCGACGTCCATGTGGATCCGAACGGACTTCCACGTCTGCAAATTTAGTACAATGGGCCGTTACTGTTCTTCCCAACTAAATAAAGTTTCGTCCCGAAATTTAACTGTAACTAAAGTTTCATACCAGAGAATAGCTGAGGGTATCGCGCCCTCATCGTCGACTCGAGCTCCCTGGTGAGTACCTCCGTCCTTTGATGCCGCCAACGAACCAGGACCTTTGCGAGTTCCCTGTTCCGGAGAATCTGTACTCGACGGTCAACGATCTCTATCGATCTCCCCTCATAGGTCGCGTCAGGCTGTATCTCCACCTGTCCCAACTCAATCGTCAGTCTCGGCCCTGACCTAGCGAGTCACAACGTGGAAATGTGAAATGTCGGATGAACACCAGCTAACTCGGCATGTAACTCCAACAGATATGCAACAGTGTCTACTCTCTGTGCAATCCGGTATGGCCCAATGTATCTCGGCGCCAATTTTCCCTTAATGCCAAATCTCTGTCGACCTTTCAAAGGAGAAACCTTCAGATACACCATATCGCCCTCGTCATAGCTCAGACCCTCGCGATACCTATCTGCGTATTTCTTCTGTCGATCTTGTGCAGCTCATAGTTTCTGACGAATTTGTCGAATTTTCTCTGCCTGATCAACAACTATCTCAGGCCCTACTGGCAATGTATCTTCCGGCTTTGCCCAACAAGCGAGTGATCTACAGGGCCTCCCATACAATGCCTCAAATGGTGGCATACCAATACTCGCCTGATAGCTGTTATTGTATGCAAACTCACAAAGAGGCAAATAATCCTCCCACGAACCCCCCAAACTGTAATATGCATGCCCTGAGCATGTCCTCCAAAATTTGGATTAGTCGCTCTGACTGTCCGTCGGTCTGAGGATAATAAGCCGTACTAAACTGCAACTTGGTGCCAAATTGTTCCTGCATTGCCTCCCATAGTTTCGAGGTCAATCTGGGATCTTTGTCTGACACAATGGAAATTGGCACCCCATGAAGTCTAATAATCTCTCGCTCAAACAATATGTTCAGCTGGGGAAACGTGTATTTCATCGAGATTGGAATGAAGTGAGCCGACTTCGTCAGTCTATCAATCACTACCCAAACTGCATCGTGACGCCTCGATGTTTGCGGTAGCCCACTAACGAAATCCATAGTGATATGTTCCAATTTCCACTATGGAATGGGAAACGACTGTAATAATCCACTGGGTCGCTTGTGCTCAGCCTTCACCTGCTGGCAAATGTGACAACTCATAACGTACGCACCTACATCAACCTTCATCCCTGGCCACCAGAATAGTCGCTTCAAATCATGGTACATCTTGGTCCGACTAGGATGAACTGTGTAACGAGAACGGTGTGCCTCCTCTAGAATCCCGTTCTGTATCTCCTGACCCGCGGGTATCCACAATCTCCCTCGGTACCTCAAACACCGATCTGCGATTTCTGCCCAATCAGTGCATTCCAGATTCCGTGACAGACCACTGACCCGCTCATAAAGTCCATCAGCCCTCTAACACTCGGCAACCCGTTCAATCGATAACGGTCGGTATCCTCAACTGACAACAAATGTGTTGTTCCGCCATAATCGACAACTCGGCCATGCACATAACTGATGCTGCCTATAATAAACCATGCTCATGTGTCATCTGCTGCAGAACAGTCTGACTGTTAAGTCCACTCTTGCTCAATGCGTCTGCTACGACGTTCGCTTTGCCAGGGTGATACTCAATAGCGAAGTCGTAGTCCTTCTGCAACTCCAACCATCTCCGGTGGCGCATATTCAGATCCATTTGCGTGAAAATGTATCGTAAACTATGGTGATCCGTATACAACACGAATCGCTCTCCATAAAGATAGTGCCTCCAAGCCTTCAGTGCAAAGACGACCACTGCAAGCTCCAGGTCATGCACTAGATAATTCCCTTTATGGGGTCTCAATCGCCTAGAAAGACAGGCAACTTGTCTACCATCTTGCATCAACACACATCCAAGACCAATGCCTGATGCATCTGTATATACAGTCAATATCTTGCCCGGTTCAGGCAATGTCAATACTGATGTAGATGTCAATCTCCGCTTCAATTCACAAAAGGCCTGCTCACATTCATCTGACCAGTCAAATCTAACATCTTTCTTAGTCAATCTCGTTATCGGCGCTGCAATCGAGGAAAATCCTGCACAAATTGCTGGTAGTATCCGGCCAGTCCGAGGAAACTCCGTATATCAGCCACAGACTCAGGCGTCTTCCAATCAATGATCGTTCAAATCTTTTCTCAATCCACTGAGATACCTTGCTCACAGATGACATGGCCTAAGCATCTCGCAGCACTTAACCAAAAGTCACACTTACTAAATTTGGCGTACAGTCGATGCTCTCTCAGTGTCGTCAAAACTGTCCTGAGATGTTCCTCGTGATCCTCACGAGTCCTGCTATAGATCAAGATATCATCGATGAATACGATGATGAATCTGTCCAAATACGGCCTCATGACTCTGTGCATCAAATCCATGAAAATCACTGGAGCGTTCGTCAGCCCAAACGGCATGACTGCGAACTCAAATAACCCGTATCTCGTGCTGAAAGCAGTTTTTTGGATATCCTCTTCTTGAATCCTCAACTGGTGATAACCTGAGCGAAGGTCAATATTTGAGAAGAATCTGGCACCCGTTAGCCGATCAAACAGATCATTTATCTTAGGAAGTGGGTAACGGTTCCTCACATTTACTTGATTCGACCTCCTATAGTCGATGCACATCCTGATCGTACCATCCTTCTTCTTCACAAACAGTATTGGAGCTCCCCAATGTGACATACTAAGGTGAATGAAACCATTCTCCAATAGCTCATCTAACTGTCGTCCCACCTCCTCCTGTTCTGCTGGTGCCATCTGGTAAGGTCGACTGGCAATCGGCTGCGTCCCCGGTATCAACTCGATTATGAACTCAACAGCGCGTTGCGGTGGCAATCCGGGTAAATCATCTGGAAATACATCGACAAAGTCCCGAACCACTGGAACGTCCTTAATGCGAACCTCCGTTCGAACCTCCAGCTCAACTATCGCCGCAAACGCCTCCATCTCCTGCACCGTAGCTAGTCAGCCTCTCGTGGTGGGTAAGTCAGTTTTTGATCCAAATAATATGAACTCCGGTATTCCAGGAATATGAAATTCTATCCTCTTGTCGTAACAATCTATCCGTGCATGATAAGATGCTAACCAATCCATTCCGAGCAGTGTGTCAAACTCTAAGTACTCCAATACTCGAAGATCAGCTGGTAGCTGATGTCCCTCCACCTCTATCATCACGTCTCGACATATTCGATTATGGTATATCTTATCCCAGTAGCCGTACTGAGGATAAGATGTGGTTCTAGTGTCTGTGTAACTAACCCTAACAATCCAACAATACGTCCAACAAGATATGATATTGTACTACCAGAATCGAACATAACATGCATGTGACGACCGAATATAAGTAATGTACCTTCAATAAGCTGTCTGGTCGCCCCACTATCTGGCTGTGCTAACGCATGCGCTCTATCTCTGGCCTGGTCTGATGCTCGGCGTGGCGATGGTGGTGTCCGACAGTCTGCCCTCAAGTGTCCCCTTTGCTCACATTGGTGACATATATGGTTCTCCAGTCTACTCATCTGTCCGTTTCCAGATTTCAGACCTTGACCCCGGTCTACCTGACCCTTGTCATGTCCTCCCTGATCTCGACCCTGACGGTACTCCTGTGGCTGTGCCATTTGTCGCTCCACTGGTGCTAAGGTGATAGCAAGAACTGGCTGTGACTCCTCATATCGAAACTGACCGCCTTGAAAATCGCCCCAGCGGCCCCTCTCCCGTCTATCATTTCTCCGAACACTATCTGAATGCTCCATTGGCCTCTTCTGCCTCTTACTAGACAAAGAACTCTGCCATGACTGTACCTCCATACCAGTTACACGTCGGCCAGCTCTCTGTAGTAAGTATGTCTTATGAGCCAATGCCCTATCAAAGATCTCCTACAATGTCGTGGCTCCAGTCGAGACAACTGCTGAGCCAACCCTATCATCAACCCCTCTGGTGAAATAATATATATGTAAGCGTTCCGTACCGACGACATCTAAAGAGAACTGCAGCAAATGTCGGAACCTCTCCATATACTGAATCAAAGTCCGATTTCCCTATCTCAGGGCTAGGAACTCCTCCCTCAGCCTCAACCTAACCTCCATAGGTATGTACTGATCGTAGAATAGCTCCCTAAACTCAGCCCATGTCGGCGGTTCCGGATGAGTACCCGTATATGTCATCCACCAGACTACCGCATGTCCTCTCGAATAGGCTCGCGAAAATCGTGCCTGTACCGTCTCGTCGTTCCTCATCAGCTTATGGAAATGCTGATGGGACACTATCCATCTCCCAGCAGCCTCGGGGTCACCGCCTCCATAAAAGAATCCAGGCTGGAACTTCAAAAACTACCTCAATAGCTTCGCCTCTGGTGCTAGGACGAATGCCGATGTAGTAGGAGTATCAGCAGTGGGGGTGGCAGTACCCTGTTCCGTAGTCGTGGGTGGAGGCATAAGAGTCGACGTCTCCAAAGGAATAACGACTGCGGTAGCTATCTCTGTAGGTGCCTCTGTCGCTACCTTCTGAACTGGCATCTGAGGTACAACCGAAACAACAGCTGTCCCCGTCGGTATAGTCACAGCTACTGGCTCTCTAGCTGAAGTAAGTGCCGTTAGTGCTGCGGTCTACTCTCGTAGTAGCTGTAATACCTCGGCCATCTGTGTCTCTTGTGCCGAGAGTATATCCTCCATACTCATTGTAACCGGGACATCCCTAACCGTATCGCTAGTCTGTCCAATCTCCACCGGTGTATCCGACTGTCCGTCCATGATCTGCATTGAGAATGTGCTCCTGATCAATCTCGAGGTATATACGTATAACATATATTAAAATGAGAATATAACACGCATATAAGTTCTAACTCTACCCACCTCACATCACTTCCCAACTAAAGTTCTGAGGAACTAACTTCGGGTTTTCCACATCTAAGTTTGTTGATTATGTCTTAGGACTTCCTCTTTTATGCTCTGATACCAACTGTGGCGGCCCTCGCCGCTCCGGGGTGACGTGTCTTTGTGTACTCCTCGCCAGCTGGCCCTACTACACGGAGACGCGTCACCCCGGGGCGGCGAGGGCCGCCATAATTTCCTTAATTAATAATGTAATCCTTACAAACACCAAACGACATGCAAATCCACGGACACACTAATCAAGATAAGTCGAACTTAAGCTTGAGCCTACCTCGACTTAATTAACTTTCAGATAAACACTAATCACCTACTTAAGGTAATTGATCATTATAGTCTCCTCAATTTAAAACAGTTTCATCCTCAAAATTAAAGGAAACGTACAAGTTACCGGTAGTTCCGAAGAGAAATGAAATTTGATCATGCATTTATAACTCCCATTCCCCGATTATCTCTTCTTTTTCATGTAATCACTATATTCCCTTAATTCGAACCTACAAAGCCCTTTCATAGATGAGAATTTAAAAAACACAACTAAAATTGTCTTTTAAACTCTTCAACAATCTATGATACTTGTCTCCTCAATCTTTTTTGTCTTAACCCAGTTGTAGTTATAAATTACCTAATCTAATATACCATTTATGTGTAGATCCAAACTATCTTATTTTTCATAAAAGCAATATCTCCAATCTTAGTTATGTACCTCAATTTACGATAAGATTAAACATATTTATCTTTATCATTTGATGATGTAATCTCTACATGATTATCTTTATTATAAAAAAGCTCATACAAAGAAATCTCTTTTCTTTCAGTTATCATACATTTCCAAGACACAAGCTTGAAAATTTAAATTCTGAATGGACAGTTAATGCTTAAGGTGATTCAGGGTTACCGATGATAAAAGAATGAAGTTTCTCTCCGGGCTAATCTTTTCCTCATCCAGGCCTAATTTGCCTTACCACATCTCACTTCCAAGAATTTCAAATAACCTATTGAAACTGATAAGAAAATGCAAACATTAGTCACTCTATAAACTACAACTCATACATCATTATATTGATGCTAAGATCTTGCTAATCTTGTTTTATACCTTATAGTTATGCTTTCTTTTTACCATCAGATATAGAAACACTCATATCTTATAATCCTAAGTTTTGGCTCTAGGTTTTATCTTTGCAATTCAATTCATTCATTTTTTGAAATACATATCAAACTTTTATTTTACAAGTGAAGCTTTAAATTATTTGGTACGATTATCAAAATAATTATCTTAATTATTCTTTTCAAACTTCCATGAACTATACGATAGTATAAACTACAATCCCTTCACTCATTATGTTAACACACAAGTACTTGAATAAAGGTATTAGGCTAAACCTTTAACTCTTTTTGTAGTTCAAGTATGATCAAGTAATTATTATAGTCATACTATATTTCAGTTTTCTCTCAAGGCATCCTTGTGTCACTTACGACTCATCTCGACTTCACTTTTAGGTTAGTTGAACATAAAACATAATAGTACTACAAATCTTTGTATACGTTGTTTGTACAGTTCAATCATTCTAAGATAACATTACCCTTCTGATTCTGCGTTGAATATAAGACAATTCTCTAATTGTCTCAATCTTAATCAAGTCCATTGACTTGCAAGTAGCATTCAACAAATATCTGAGTGATTAAACTTGAAGCTTAGCATTTGCACTTGCAATCTTTCGACATAAGCCAATTTATCGTAAAAGTCTACATGACTCTGCGATATTGCTTGTGCCGTTTCTAAGTTTTTAAACATTTTAGATTGTCATTGATAACAAAATGATACTCTTATATCAATAGAGTTCAATAACTATACATTTTCTATTTATGAACACAACATGAGATCTAGTGAATTTTCATGGTTTCCACCATGATTTTCAACATGATCAAGCTATTACTTGACTTCATTTTCACATAATCCTCATTATGATCTTAATTAATTGATAAACAGATCTCAACCAACCTTTGAGAACAATTGGTTTCATGTAATAAACCCCAAAAAGTCGTTGATTTTAGGCAATGAATATTTATTCTTGACTTAATTCAAATTAGTTCACCACTCGAGTCGAGCTCTCAAATTCATACAATTTCCATAATACACTAAGTAAACGAAAATAATCATTAATTTAACCTTAGAAATCAAGTAATTGATGAATTTAAATCTCAAATAGTGGCAAAACTCTAAAAGAATCTAATAACTAGTCTGCTTGAAACTTTTGAAATCACAATTTTCATTCATCAACATTGAATTCTCTTCATGAACTTACTATTACTCTAAAACAAATTCAACCACTCGAACCTCGAGTGATAACTTTATTTCTACAAATCATCATCCGTAGAAGATTAGAGATTTATACAATTTTTAGGTAATAATAGCAATTAATATCAACGTCTTGATATACTGCTTACCCATTCTTTCCCAGTATCAGACGTTATTCCTTGGATTCTCAAAATTCTTAGATCCATTGACAACTCATTCTCCCCAATTTAAAATATACCAGTCTATAAGATCAAATTATAACATCTAACTAGCTCACTGCCATGTTCTAACTTAACTATAAAAGTTTTCAACTTTAGATTTTTATATCAAATTACTAAAAAAGTGATAAAAGTCTAATAGATAAGATAGAGTTAACTTACAATATGAATTTCCCATAATCCTTCAACTTTCGTCTTTCGCTGTGAATATTCAATTTTAATGTAATTTCACAATAATTCATAATTATGATCATTTTCTTATATCTCAACATTGATTTTCACCTCAATCTCATAATCTTATATTTCTTTTTCCTAAGTGTGGATCCACTATAACGTCACTCTTTCCTTCATTCTAATAGTGGTGCAATTACACCACAACAACAAAAAGAAATTTTTAACTTTCACCTTCAGTATGTGCAATTATACGACAACTATAATGATAGGTTTCTTCTTATTTTAATTTTACCTTCAGAGTGTGTTGTTATACCACAATCACCTTAATAAGAGTCTTCTCACAATCTTAGTATGAACTAGCACCATATTTGGAATCTTATATTTCATAATAACTCATGAAGTACACATTCATTAGTGGTTATTTGACCTTAACAAGGTTTTTATCATCATTTACCACTAATTTCTCACTGAGTGACTTTTACTCTCATTCTACTAGTTCCAATACTAGTATATTTTCTTACTCAAAGTGTATCATCAACTTTGAGTTTCACTGGAAATCACTTTCTAATTAATATCATTCTCCTAATATTTGTCTTAAAGTCCAGGTCTAATCGATCCTTCTGCACTGACTATTATTAATCCAACAATATTAGTGAGAATAAAGACCATTATAGACTATCCAATAGGAGAAGAGTTTACTTTTGTCTTTATAAAACATCTTATGTCTTTCCTTATTTCAAACATCATTGGGATATAGATTTCTATAAACCCCGATCCTCAATGTTTTCTCATTTTTTTACATTTCCATTATCTTTCTTTATTGTAGTTCCTAGAAGTCCAGGTTCCCTAGGAACCCTCACCATCTATTCATTGGATTCCAAAATAAAAATGGGAGATAAGACCTTCAAGATAACATATAGGAAAGACGTTATAGTTATATATATCGCATAGATACAATACATCGCAACAAATAACATAAATCAGTCTTTTATCTTTCATTATCCCCTCCTATCCCAAATAAAAAACATTGATAAAAATCATTTATAAAGTCCCAAGTTATCAATAACTTGAGAATCAATCTCCAAGTTAGTAAACCTAGAATCTGACTCAGTTCAGAGGTAATAAAATCAAGTTTTGACACTAAGCTATATCGGAGTTATTTTTTATTCTCAGATAATTCAAGAATAGGGAAGCTCGCTCTATACGCTATGCTCTGATACCAACTGCAGCATCCTCTATCCTAATTAGGGCAATACCCAGTTCGAAACTCTAATTAAGCCCTAGTATACCAGTCATACTTAATTAGAGTAACAATACAAGTGTCTTTCATATCTGATAATGACAATACAATATATATTATATCGAATAAATAATTGAAAATACAATTGAATTAAGACTTTTTCGATAAAACATAAAATATACAAAAATCGGCATAAACCTCGATCGTAAAATCATATCCCAACTTTGTTTAATATAAAATAGCATTTCAATACGATATATAAACAGTATGGAAATCAATTCACCGAGAGAAGACAATAACTTCCTAATCGTCTCCATTTTTGAGTCGAAGCACACGTCGTTTAACTGAAATGTTAATGGTAGAATGAGCGCTCCAACTTGCTCAGTAAATGATGCTCGTAAACGTATCAATTATCAACTAATATCAATGAATTAATGAATAACAATATGAGTTTTCATGCATGTAAAAATTATATAATAATACATAATGGAATGCAAGTTCAAATGTCAATTACAATTGTACTTGTGACTTGTATTTTAATTTTCATTTTAGAGTTATATTCTCACTTTACAAAAAAATAAGTCTGCAAAATCCTCATGTTGACCGACATGGGGTTCAGCTAGTGGATTCAAATATAATCGTGCTATTAACTCTTAATAACTGTAGAGCCATACGTTTACCTTACCCCAAGAATACGATCCAAAGAAATCCCATATTGTTCATCATGTCATTATGCCGATGTATTAAAATGCAACTGAGCTACCAACCCTAAATGGACAGTGAATGAATATGGTAAAACTTTGGCCTACTGAGGATGTAAGGGTGAAATCCGTTTATAGGCTAACCTTTTCCTTTTTATTAGGATAAGGGGCAGAATTCATGTCCCGACATACTTTCACATCTCTCAGTCCTGGTCTGCCTTATCGACACTTCAGAGAATTTTCACATTTAAAAACAAATCCCGTCAAGTCACAGTACATTGGCCCATTCCTTTTCCATAATGCTATGTGAATTAGATATACTAATTATATTGCAAAGTTGATAAGAATACGAGTCTCACTTAGTTGTGCCGAGCTTTCCTAACTTTATACCGACTTATTCAACTCTCGAGATCCATACACCTTTCCTCGTTGACCAAGAACCTAAACTAGACAATTTATTATTAATTTGAGTCTAATACGCATTAATTAGAACTCATAAACCTGTCTCAATTGAATTTGTAACCAATTTACCACTTGTTAGATCAATCTGACCATTTCAAGCTTTTTGAGATAAAAACATTGGTATAAAGTCTTGAATGAGTTCCAAAATTTTCATTTTCTATATAAATTCATCAATTTCTATTTATTTGGTCAAAATATTTTTTTTTTAATTTTTTTCTCAATTTTTCTAAAAATTCTCCTTATTATATAGACTTTTGTCTTTTTTATTAATTGGGTTGTTTGACCGCTGAACCAGACCATTCCGGTTCAGTTGAACTGGACCCGCTTCAGTCCGGTTCGAGGAATAAACCCCCTTTCTTTTTCCTTGTTCCTCTAATTGCGTAACTCAAATCAATTTCCTTTTTTTTTTCTCTTTGTTGGGTTTAGGTTTAACACAACCCCAGAGCACTTTTGTGGTGGGGAGATGACTTTCATGCCATCTCCTTCCTCAGACAACTGAGCCTCTATTAACAACCATAACGACAACATCAATAATGACCTCTACTTCAACAACACAACAATAAACAACAGTCAACAACAACACAATTACTCACCTCTCCCTCATACTCAATCCTCCACTGTCACAGTTTCTAAACCTCCCTTTAGGTCGTACCCTGAATCGATTTTGATTTCATTGTGAAATGTGAATTGGGAGAGGTGGTGTTTTGCATTTGGAAATAAATATATATATTTCTCGAGATTCATGTTGCATGAATCTCGAGGAAAATCAGATGGTTCTTTCCTTTTCATTTATATTTTGAACTTTCTCGATATATGGGTTGTGTATCGCGAGGTCAATCTTTGTGGTTGTAAACCAACCCACCACCTCTGATCGACTTACACAAGATGAAATATAAGTTTTTTTTAGACTCATATGTATGAGTCTCGAGGATGATCCAAAGGACAAGAAATAAAATCACATTCTTTAATGTGACACCAATTTTTACACATGCACATTGATTTTCTTTGTGATCTTTTCACACACATCTCGAGGCATAGATAAACTCTCCAAAACACAGTGATCAACATACTTACCTCCTCGATGCTCATGCTACGCGTATCTTGAGGTCAATCCTATGTACAATCTTATTTGATTTAAATTTAAGGATTCATTTATATATAACTATATATATAGATCACAATGCATTTTGCGCCGATAAATTTGTTATGCGCGTCAACGACCACCTTTGGGCGTGCACACTATTGTATATCCGACGAGTGTCACCTTTGACCTCGTGTATCACTAAGAGTTTACCAATTATTAATTAATTAATTATTTTCAATATATATTTATATATATAATTTACATATAAATATATATAAGCCTATATTAATTTGTTTATCATTTCTTCGTGCACGTCAATGAGTACACTTAGGTGTGCATGCTACCCCACGACCTATGTGCGTCAACCTTGACCCACCCACACTATTAGGTGTCCCATAATTTTCCACTTATTCAATTATTGGCCAATTGATCCAATTATTTTCATAATTAATACAATACATACAAACTCCAAATGACATGCAAATCCATGCACACGCTAATCGAGATAAATTGGGGTTAACCATGAAATTAACTCAGGTTAATTAAGTTTTAGATTAAAACTAATTACCTGCTTTTGGTAACGTGTTGTTACAAAAAGAGAGTAAGGATAATCGACGCAGTGTCGGCGACGTGGAGGGCAAGGGACGCTGTCGAGGAAGCATACACATAGTGCTAGGGCTACTAAAGAGACAAATTGCGTACAGGATGCTCGCAGTAGTGACGCCATAGAAGTGTACAGACAACATTGGGACTCAAGCGACAACATCGAGAAGAGAAGAAAATAGAAAGTAGAGTTCTATTTCATGGTAAATTGTTAAGTAGAATTTCTAATTGTTTGGGAACGTAATTAAGCTGTATAATAGATTAGCCACCATTAACATAATTTAGCAAATATATGTTTACTTTATTATTATGTATTAAGAAGATTTGTGGTGAGAAGACATTGAAGACTCACGTGTAGTGATTCGGGTATTATTTTTATTGATTTAATAGAAAGTCATTTCATTATATCTCTGGTTTCAATGAATAAAACTATGTGCATATTTGTTTCAATGAAGTGTGAGTAGTTTATTAATCTTAGGATCAATGGATTCTATGACATGAATGCTATGCTATAAATATGAATATAGTGGAAAGATAAAAAGTGAAATGGTTAGAATTTGTATTGATTCTGAGCGTACTGCTATGAACATCTTGATCACATGTTTGTTGATATTAGGTTTTATAAGTTATCATGGCCATTGAAGCTTTTAAGCTGGATATGGATGGTACGACCGTAAAATATACAACATCAAGCGATAGTTGTTGATTAGGGAGGCACGGATAGTAAACTTAATTGATTATGAATCTAAAGATTTGGAACATTAAAGCAATGTGAAGTTTACGTTATTTAGACCGATAGGTAGAGTTCTAGTTTGCACATTAGAATTTTTTCCGTCATGACAGTGGGTTAAAGTAGATTTAAAGGAAATATGTCTATTCTAATTAGGCATTGCATACACATACTAAAGATGATAAAGTGAGTTGAAAAGCATAATATTTCATTACCTACGTGAAGTTTTGAAGTAAAATAGTCTTAATACAGGAATTTAAGTAAATTGCATCGATTTGTTAGTATAGATTAGTTTCATTTTGTTATAAAACCAACTAAAAAGAGTTCCTTAGCAATAGAGTAATTTTAGCTAGATAAGTATTAAGTGCATACACCTTTCCCTAAGGACGATATTTGTAGTCAACATAGATTTTTTACACTATTACTGCAAGCCAGTTGTTATACTTGCGGCGCGCACGTCAATGGGTTGTTAATACAACGGAATAAATTCACTAAATTCAACAAATCCACCGAATATGAGATTTAAAATCCCTGTATTTGTTAATTGTCGTACGTTGAACATTCACATCACTGAAGAATCGTTGCCAAATCATTGCAATGCTCTGTTTTTTACCCATTTTCTTTCCAAATTGAGCCCAATGATTTTGCAGCACCGTATGTGCAATATGACATCGCTATGAAGGTGCTCAATCATTTCTCAGGATACTAGCTCCATCGTTTTTCTGGGTCTTTACAAGACATCCTCCGCAACTTTTCCAGTGAGCTCCCCACAGTCTAGCCAAGTTTATACCAGCGATTCCTTGGCGATTTGATGTTGAACTAAAGTTGTTGTCAAGACGCAAAGACTTATTTAGCTTTTTGACTGAATTTTTGTGAAAATCACTAATTTTCAAATAAAAGCCTATTTCTAATCGGGAAATAGAAAAACAATGATTTATTAGTATAAATGATGATAAAAGTATCAAAACTCGTAGCATAAGTGTTCAAAGACATAGCGTAATTGACGACTTATCACATCACAACCATACCAACTCACCCCAAATTTCAATCCTAACCTAAATCTCATAAATTCATCAACAAAACCAAAAGAAACTACTCACTTTAACCGCTAGATGGACTCCACTATTCTTCATCATACACGATTCACCGTGAGGAAGATGAAAGGTTAGGGTTTCAAATGTCGACCAAGAGCGAGCTTTATTTGGGCAGGGAGTCGAGAGAGAAGAGGTTTGCTGCGTTGAAGGTAATAAGCGAGTGGCAGAGGATCAAATTGAGAGAATTAGGGGCGATAATACGTTGAAGATGATGAATAAGGGTTTTTTGGGTTAATTTCACCGATGGTCACTCAAGTTTGCAGTTTGTAACACTTTGGTCACTTAACTTTCATTTGTCCCAAATATATCACCCAACTTTACAAAACATTTCAACAAAATCACTCCGACTACTCTCGGATCAAAAACCCACCGGCGTTGCTGACGTGGCGCCACGTGGAATTTCATGGGAGGTCACTTAACTTGTTAAGTGATGACATGGCATGCCACATACATACCCACCCACCCACCCCACCCCACCCTTAGTTCACCCCACCACCATTAAACCAATTTCTATTCTTCATCTCCAACCCCCTTTTTTTTCCTCTTTGAAACGGCTTGGTCTCTCTCTCTCGCCATTCTTCTCGCGCTCGTGCTCTCCACCCCTGGATCGTCTTCTTCGTCGTGCTCTCACTCTCGCGGTTCCTCTCTCGCGGTCGCGGTTGTACTCTCACTCTCGCGGTTCCTCTCTCGCGGTCGCGGTCGTGCTCTCCCCTTCCCCCCAACTGGTTCGTCTTCTTCGCCGTCCGCTCTCTCGCGGTCGTGCGGTCGTGCTCTCCCCCTCCCCCGCTGGTTCGTCTTCTTCGCCGTGCTCTCTCTCTCGCGTGTACATCTCGTCTCTGTCTCGCGGAGCTTCGATCTTGCGCAACCAATCGGCCTCGACTTCACGGTGCAAGGTGTCAATGTAAGAGATTTATTCTTCGCACTTGTTTTTTGGATTGATGATAGATCAAACGGGGAGTTTAATAGGCAAATTTTGTTTTGTTGGGTAGATTTATTCCCCGACCCTCATTTTCTCAATCCCCTCTTATTTAAATCCCCATATCTTACAAAACCATTATCTCTCTGGCCTAGAAGATCATCAACATGGCAATGGTGAATGATCAAACCACCACTTTTGACATGGGAGCTCTGCAGGCCAATCTTCCACAAAGGTAAGAAAAAAAAATTGTTTGTTTTTCTTTCTTTTCTTTTTTTTTCTTTTTGTGTATAACTAGCAAAGAAATTTGATGATATAAGGTTAGACTTTGAATAATTTGGGATGCATTGATTAGAAATGATTTTAAAAAATTTGAAATCACGCTATCAATGGTATTAACTCGAGCAAAGTTCCCACCCAAAAATAAAATCGATTGAAGTGGAAGAGTTTGATTCATGTCGTCAGCCTCAACTATTATGGGTACAAATTATTTATTAACCGACCGTGGGTGCAAGATACCTTGTTATCATGGATTACGACATTTATTTTAGCAATTCAACAAAATTCAATAAATATGAAAATGTATCTTTTACCCGCGCCTATCGCGATGCACATAAATCAAAGCTCTCATTTTCTGTAGAATAGCAGTTCCCGATTTTTATTATTTATTTTTTGGTTTCTTGGGGTGCTTCTATTGCAGCAGAAGAGGATTGTCAAGGTACTATTCAGGGAAATCAAGGTCGTTTACATGCATGGCTGATGTTCATTGTGTCGAAGATCTGAAAAAGCCAGATACTCAAGAAGCCAAAAAGATTAAAAAACATTCAGAAAGGCAAGCAATGGAGATGAACAACATTCCTCCATACCATTGCAGGCGAGTTTCGAGTACGCCCATTTGACCCCTCCTTGCATAGGTGTTTAATTTGAAAGAAAATCAATCTGCAAGGCATGAGAGGTCATTGTTGATCAGATTTGCACATACAGGAAAAACACAACAAAACGTTTTTGATTATTAATCATGAGCACCCCTGTATAACCATTGAGAACTTTTGTTAGATTTTAAGATGAATTTGAATACCAACCAAGCTTTTTTAGTATTTAATTCATGATTTCATAATCAATGCATTGTGTACAGAGCATTTTAAACATAAAATTATTTCATCTGCCTAGTAAATGTGAAAAGATAGCAGTACTATAAGTCGATAGTGTAGCAGAAACTAGCGCAATCTTTTCTTCTTGCTGCCCTCCAATTCCTCATCATCAATCATGACGACGGCATTGTTGCCATCACCATGGTCAAGGCTCTTCTTACTAACCAAGTCACTAGCGGCGAGAGAATTGACGGAATTGCTGTCAACGGATATTTCAGCCAGTTTTCTTTTAGCCCCTGATGGAATGACGCTGACTTCTGTTGTTATTACCTCTATCTCATCATTCTCTTCCTCCAAAACAAAGTGTGTTAGATGACTTAGACGTGCTTTCCCCATTCGTAATCGCAGAACGTTCACCATTCTCTGTTGTACGAGCTTGTATCCATCCAGGAAAGGACCATGCCATCGAGCTCCTTCTCCTCATCAAATTCTTCTCTGCAAGAATTAAACCAAATATTGAGTTTGATTCTTTCAAAGAAAAAGAGTGGAGGATATAACATGGGAAAAAGGAAATAGAATGCACAATGCAAAATCAAATTTACGTCTCACAAGTTTGCGTAAAGCAAAGTATGGCAAGAAGAGAGTCAATATGCGAGAAAAAATGCTTTGCATTTAATACAACAACAGATGGTATGGCCATGTATTACGATCAGATTTATCAACACAACCGCATAAACCTTGGCGAGACAGGCTTGAAAACACAAACTACCATTCAAGCCCTTGATGGTGGCTCGTGTACAAATGATGAAAGTCAAAAATCACCGAACCTAACCAATATGCCTATTTTAATTCAAGAAAAACTTTCAACGAGTCTAATTGCCTCCAAGAGCAAGATTAGTCCGATCGAGATGTCTACTCGGACCTAACTAAAACAAAAAAAGCAATCATTTGCATTCCAAACAAATTAGAACATGAAGGAAACCTGTGCATGATATTAATACAAAGCATGTGGACTCTGTTGAAGGTCCTCAACGGTAAGCATTGTTCCCCAAGAATCGGGGAAGGTAACTCAGCAAGCACCCGCAAAACGAAGCACATAACATGCATCCGCGACCGAGAGAGAGGACGGCGAAGAAGACGAACCAGTTGGGGGGGAGGGGAGAGCATGACCGTGACCGCGAGAGTGAGAGCACGACCGCGACCGCGAGAGAGGAACCGCGAGAGTGAGAGCATGGCGAAGAAGACGATCCAGGGGTGGAGAGCACGAGCGCGAGAAGAATCGCGAGAGAGAGAGACCAAGCCATTTCAAAGAGGAAAAAAAAAAAACAGGGGTTGGAGATGAAGAATAGAAATTGGTTTAATGGTGGTGGGGTGAACTAAGGGTGGGGTGGGGTGGGTGGGTGGGTGTGTATGTGGCATGCCATGTCATCACTTAACAAGTTAAGTGACCTCCCATGAAATCCCACGTGGCGCCACGTCAGCAGCGCCGGTGGGTTTTTGATCGGAGAGTGGTCGGAGTGACTTTGTTGAAACGTTTTGTAAAGTTGAGTGATATATTTAGGATAAATGAAAGTTAAGTGACCAAAGTGTTACAAACTGCAAACTTGAGTGACCATCGGTGAAATTAACCCGGGTTTTTTTTGTCGAACCTAACTTATGTTCACACAAAATTACTTGGTTTCAGTTAAGGAAATGACCAAAAAGCCCTTTACTTATAAAACCATCACTTAATACCTAACTGCCGTTTATGATCCTTTCCTATTTTGTTTATTTTTTCGTGTTTATGTCATATTTTAAACCCAAATTAAACCCCAGTAAATACCTTAATTTCTTAAAAAAACTAGAAAAATACCAACGCACTCCGAAACACACGGACACCGTGTTTGAACTTCAACTTGATTATATTTCGTGATGAATAAAGTTTAATATGTTTATTAGTCACACAACACACAAAAATAATATTTTAATTTATTATCTTCGGTCAGTAACACGTAGGTTCCACCTTGGATACCTAAAAATCAAATAAAATTCGAAAAATACTTCATTAGTCTCCTAATCAAGCTTATGAAAAGCTTAGATTTCACAAGCTTAGTTACCCAACTAAGTCAATTAAATAGTAAATGATAGACACATTAATAATACCAAAACACAAGTACCATACAAATTTACCAAAATCTATACTCTCGATATTAGGACTAATTACTAGATTTGGAATTTGAGGTGTTATAGAAAACATGATCCACGAAACAAACAAGATATACTACAATAAATTTGTTAAAACCACAAGAATTATGAATCATTTTTACAAGAATAACATATTTTTGAGTTCAAGAACATATAAACTTTGAAATCTAATAACTCTATTAATTTTTTTCCAAAATTAGAAATTCATTATAGGTAGTTGAGTGAAATTTCTTGAGGAGCTTAAATATCCACTCAAAATTTTGAAATCAAAGGCTCTTTTAGATCAGATTAATGGTTTACAAAAAAGCCATGAAAATAAACTGATTTGTTTAAAAATCCGTCAATTTAAAAGACCAAGTTCTAACACACAATTGAATTACTGAAATTCATAATTTAGACACCAAGTAAGTCATGAATAATATAAATATAAACCTAAATTCATTTTAAGAAATCAAGGGTTCATTCATGACCAATTTACATCATTTGAGCAAAAGAGAAACAACGAATTTATACCTAGGGCTTTAATCTCTTCACTTGGCTTTGATTTCCTGCTCTAAATAGTTGGTTTGCCCATTACATCTCCTTCACCTTAGAAAACCAAGCAAGCTTTCTCTCTAGAGGTTTATGTGAGATTGCATGTGGCTTGGATTTTAGAGACCAAGTATGTTTTATATAGTTCCTAAGTCGGTCATCATGTCCACATATCTCATTTCAAATGGGGATCTCTACACAAATCAAGAGACTCCATTTAATTTATCCATTATCTCTCATTCCCACTAAGAACCCACTAATTTTCATTAGATTCTCCATAACATGAATTTTTAGAAAAATCATTAGTTCAAATAACATACATCATACTTAGGTCTCTTTTCAATTCAACCAATTAGTTTTGCTAGCTGAGGCACGTTAGATGAAAATATGAATGTTTAGAAGCTTTACTTAGTACACTTCATAAAATTGATCTACTTTAGTTTCTACTAATATCATTTAATTATTTCTAACTTATGCCCATTGCCACATTGCACGCATTTCGTGGTAGCATCTTTCGCCAAATAATCGAAGTTATAAAATTAAATGAAATTCGACTATAATGTACCCATATATACATTCATTTGGCATTCACCACATAAAAATAACATTATCTTGTTCTTCGTGCCATGTGTCAGACTGGGTACCTTCGGGCGTCACGTTATGGTTCGATGACCTTAAATTAAGACAAAAATCCCTATAAATGATTTAGGTCGTTACAATCTTCCCAACTAATAAGAATTTCATGCTCGAGATTTACTTTAACTTAATCGATAAGTCTATTATCTTAAAATGGGGTATCCATATAATTGAGTCGCTGCCTAGTCGACTTTTAATTTAGACTCTAAACGGTCTAAAGGCATACAACATTTTAGAAAAAGAAAAATGTATTTAACTCTATCAGTTTAGTAAAGATCTCAAACGATACTAGCCCCAAAGTCTGAATTTTTCAACTACCATAAGTAGGTCCTCTAACCACTTTAACCTGAGTTTAAATCTTGTAGTGATGAGACTTTTGCTCAATGACCACACATAAATATATATATTGGTGGTAAGGTTTCATGCTCAATGAGCACACAAGAATTTCTATTCCATACGAGACTTTGGTCATAATACTCACGAAAAAAGTTTATTCAAAATGAATTTCTTAGGAAGTTCTCAATGTGCTTATTTGGGCTACACCGCTTCCATTATCTCATTTGTAACGACCCATATCTTTAACCTAGTATTTAATATTAATTCAAATGTTAATTAACCCAAGTAAGGCTCGTGGCTAAGCCTGACTTGTTTCGATTAGCGTGTGCATGGATTTGCATGTCATTTGATGTTTCCATGGATTGTATTATTAATTATGAAAATAATTAGATTAATTGGTCTATAATTGAATAATTAAAAATTTATGGGATGCCTAATACCGTGTGGGTCAAGGGTGATGACGCACATGGGTCGTGGGGTAGTGTACTGCATGAGTGTACTTGTTGACACGCACGGCGAAATTATAAATGCATGAATATAGGGGTATATATATATTATGTATATATATTTAAATTAATTAATAAATTAGAGTGCGTCTAGTGACACGCTTGGTCAAGGGTGACACACTTGGGGACATAAAATAGTGTGCACGCCCGAAGGTGGTCATTGGTGCACATGGTTAATTTATAGGCGCGAAATACAAAGTTGTTTATATATTTATATATATAGTTATATATAAACATTTAAGAAATGAATCATATAGTTTAAATCCGATGAAATATTAAATTTTGGATTCATCTCAAGATACGAGTAGCGTGCGCATCGAGGAGGTAAGTATGGGATGATTAGTATTTTGGACAGATTATCCACACCTAGAGATGCTTATAATGACATCTCAAGGATAATCAATGTGCATATGTATGCATGTGCCAAAAATTGGTGTCACATTAAATTCATGTCCTTTGGATCTTCCTTGAGATTTACGCTTGCGAATCTCAAGAAAAATCTCTATTTGATCATTAATGAGTCGATCAAGGTGTGATCGGTTTGTTAACAACTATAAAGATGGACCCGAGATATGCAACATGTTTTTTTGGAAAAGATCTACATATAAAATGAAAAGAACCGAACCATTTAATCTACCTTGAGATTCATGCGATATGAATCTCGAGAAAAATTAATATTTATACTAAATGCAAAGAACCTCCTTACTTTATTTCGTTTTGATAGTGAGGGAGAGAAAACAAAATTGAGAGAGTGAAAAAAAAAAAGGAGTGAGGAAGAGGCAGCCAAGGCAGTGAAGGTTAGGTTATTAAGTTGTTTGTCGTTGTGTTGTTGGGCTATAGTTGATGGACGTTGTTGTTGTTGTTGATTGTTATTGTGCGTTGATGGAGTTGGGGATTAGGAGGCTGGGACGAATTGCAAAATAATTCGTCCAAGGAAGGAGGCGTTAAGGGAACCGTCTACCCTGCTTAACGAGCCCTAGGGTTGGGCCAACCCAAACCCACTGCCCTTATAAAAAAATGAAGAAGATGAATTCATTGCAGCAAAATAGAGGAAGAAGAAAGGGGTTTGATCCCTTGGATCGAACCGAGTCCGATTTAAGGGTCAACCCCTTTCATAAATTAAAATATATAAAAGAAAAGATGGAATTTAGAGCAAATTCTAGAAAATAAGAAAAAAAAATTTGTACTTAATCAATAGAAATTATGGATTTTTATGAAAAATGAAGAATTTGGAATTCTTTCGATATTTTATAATGGAGTTTTTACCTCGAAAAAATGTGAAATAGTCGTATTGACCTAAAAAGTGGAAAATTGATTTTGGATTCAATAAGGACAAGTTTAGGGGATTTAATTAATAATAATTATAGTCAAATTGATGATAATCAATCTATTTTAGGTTCTTGATCAACGGAGAAAGATATATGATTCAAAAAGTTGAGTAACTCACTATAAAGTTAGGAAAGCTCGACATAGGTAAGTGGGACTCGTATTCTTGTCAATTGTGCTTTGTAAATTAGTATATTTAGTTCATATTGCATTATGAATTGGGATTGGGCAATGTACTTTGATTTGACTATTTTTATGGCGGCCCCATTCTTCGAGGCCGATGAATGTGTTGCTATGCAGGCTCGTAGCACTGCCGTTGTTGATGCCACGTCAACGTTCTTGCAGTACGTGCAAACTTGTCTTATTTAACTATCATTTTAAAGAAAAGTCTTCAAATATATAAGTAAATCTCTAAGTAGTGGAAAACTAAAAAATAAAGTACTATGTATATAAGGCAACAAGAGACACAAAAGTAGGTATATACATGTACAACATCTTTCACGGTCCCCTGATACGCATAACACAACAAAATATATCAAAATATAAACACTTGAAAGTATGTCCAAAATTGTCAGCATAAAGAGATAGTCGCCTAAGATTACCCTTTGTCACTACTCGTAGAAGGATCAGCACGCAGTCACCCAATAAATAAAATGACGAGTCCAGGGAGTAAAATCTCAAAAGAAGTCTATACAATATTAAATAAGAAATCAAATAAAACTATGCGACATGCAAATATGCTATCTGGGAACAAGAAGACATACTCCCATGAATGTTGGGCAATACAAAAAAACCAAACCAACATGTAAATAACTGAAAAGCATAAAATAGTTATATAAGTAAGCAAAAATGTAAGCACAGATAGCCCCGATGAATCACTTAAATAGTAAATCATTCTGTTACACAACAACAAAACAACATAAGCCCCGTTGAACTAACTCAATTAATCTTCATAGCAAAACCTTGGTGAACAAACTCAACCAATCTTCGTAGCAAAACCCCGGTGAATTAACTCAATAGGTCATCAAAGCAAAACCCCAATGAACCAACTTAACCGGTCGTCATAGTAAAATCACCCAAAATGCACACGTAAAGCATGGTTATTCAACATGAACGAATAATCAATAAATCATGATAATAGGGAAGTAAACATAGTTCAACAACAGAAAAACAAATGTAAAAGTAAATTAAATTATATGAAACTTTCTGAAGGGTTTTATGCACCTCAAATTGCATTTCGAAGTCCCGAAAAATACCCGATCCAACTTCAATATGCCCCCGACTATTGCAATATACTTTCTGAGTCCCTTGAGATCAATTTCAAGTATATTACATTGATTATAGGTATTTAAAGTTAAGTTTGTAGGTCAAGTCTTCTAAACAACCCTAAAGACTAGTAAATTTTTAATTTTGGTCGTGTGTTGCAGTGCATTTTTGGGTATGAAAACGTTAGAACCTCAATAACATCCCGTGATAAAGTTGTTGGTCTCTGTCTTAACTTTTTGAAAAAGTTAGATTTGAAAATTTTCGTTTTAAAACAAAAACGATATTGCAATTCTACCAAAACAACTCAAATTTGAAACAAAGCATGCCAGCAAGATTGTAAAAATTGTTTCACCAATATATAGCTCTAAAAGTCGTGATTTTTGATCATAGAACGTAACATGTTTAAAGATCAGTACAATCCGATAAGTATTGAGGGAGTTGTACCATTGCAAAGTTTGGCTAATTTTTCATGATTATAATTGGTTCTATCGATAAGCTTGGCTTAATTCTTTTGAAACCAAAGTTATATAATATGTATATGATTCATCTACAACCTTAGAAAAACATGAAATCAGTAAACAAAAATCATTTAACTCCTCTTGGTCACGCATGAAAACATTTTTTTATCAAAATCGAAACGAATGAGGAGTAGAAGTTGTTACCTATTGTTTAATCCTTTGTAGTTTGATCCTTCAAGCTTAGGTACCCTTGAAGTCCCAAAAACTCAGCACATTCTAGCTCTTTTTGCTCTCGAGAATTCATGATTTTCCTTCTCCTCTTTGTATGAAAATCAAAGTTTGTCTTTCATATACTTAGATTAGCAACTTGATTAATTAAGAGAATCCTTAATTTGACTAAGTTCATTACTAGGACATGTGTCCTCATTCAAAGCCACTTGTCCCACACGAAGAATTCATGCCTCCACTCACTAGTTACTATTTAGCCTAATATTCCTACACATATTCATCATCTTCATACAAATTAATGGTTTCCAATTTGTTTGTCCAAACTATAGTCCTATTAATCCATATCAATTAAATTTGCAAACTTAGACACTTAAATTTACGTGGTTATAGTATTTAGTCTCATTGTTGATACATTAGTGGTCCCACCAACTCCCGACTACCTGACACCTTGTGCTCGCACCTACGTGTGCATCTTGAGGCAAACACCCGTCACACATATCGCCCGAGGACAATATAACTTACATGTGATGCATTATAATAATATAATAATTTTAAACACCATACCTAAACAACCATCATCCACAAATAACATAATCCCTTGGTTCTCATGTCCAAGTCAATCGAATTGTTCATGTAATGCCTTAATTACAACCATTAATCCTCAAGATTAATGCTAATCTTAGTTTAATTAATTTGGGCCATCACAATTCATCCCAAATAGGGGAAATTTCATCCTTGAAATTTAAGGTTAACTAGATCTCATATCGCGTGACTACTATGTTGATCTAACGACCCAAGGAACCTCAGTACCAGGTTCTTCTTCTTCTAGAATCTCAGATGGAGCTATCTCATCTGTCTTGCAACTCAACAATGGTGGAACAACCGATGATACTATAGCTAGTCTATTTACAAAAAGTAAGCTGAGATCGAGCAACTTACAATACTACTACTATCATTTCTCGGGGAGGAAGATGTTACAGAATAATAGACGATGCCACAACTTGTTGTTTCATAGGAGGAAGATGTGATGTAACAATAGACGACGCCGCAACTTGTCTTTTCATGGGGAGGAATATGTGATGGAATAACAAATGCCACTACAACTTGTCGTTTCGTGGGGAACAACAGACAACACCACTTTCTCCCATTCCTCCGTTCTTCTTTTTTGTGGAGGGTTAATTTTGGTGGAAGAACTGACGATGCCACTCTTTTCATTCTCCCCTCTTCTAAAATTCATGTCACTTCAAAAAAAAAAAAAGTTACCAACGTAATTTAGCAACGGAATCAATTCCATTGCTATTTAGCTACAGAATAACGACGGATTAGCAATGGATAGCAAGTTTAGAAATTAGTGCCGGAATAGCAAATTTAGAGTTTAGCAATAAAATAGCAATGAGATTTTAGCAATAGATTGACAACGGTAGACATTAAAAAAATATTTTTCATTAAATATAACTATTTTTCCATTGCTAATCCATTGCCAAAGTAGCAACAGATTAGCAACGGGATATTATTAAACAATATTTTTCATAAGAAATTAATTATTTTTTCGTTGCTAATCCATTGTAAAATAACAATGGAACATCAAATTTCATTGCTAATCTGTACTAAATAGTAATGAATTAGCAATGAAAATAGTCTGTTACAATCAAATGAAAAATTGGAAAATGACTTTTGCAACGTTTAGCAAAGAAAATCTTTGTTGCTAAGTTAGTGACGGATTAGAAATTGTTTTGCTAAACAGTTAGCGATGATGATGGTTTTAGCAATAGACTAAATTTCTTCATTAGTATGTTGCTAAACATATTAGCAACGCAAAAACAGGGCTTTGGTAATAGAAAAATTCGTTACTTAATCGACTATTTTTTTGTAGGTTGTGTCTTTAGATCCCTAGCTTCGCAAATCACTTGTTTCCTTCGTTGCACTTTTGTGATGTGTCTGATGTCTTCGATTGCTATTGTAGGCTTTAACTTAGCTAATATTTCTCATTTTTCCTTTTTACTGATGAGATGGCGGTGTGGCCCCCACCGACCTCACTGTTTGAGAACAATCATAAAACTTCAGTGGAGTTACTTAGATTTTCATGACTGTGAGACTAACTCCAGTGCTCTGGTAAGAGCTAAAGGTGTATGTTATCTTTTTTGTGCATATTTCGAGTCATCTCAACACTATCAGTTGTTCATAGGGTCTTATACTTTCTCATCCGTCTCGCGTTTTCAAGATGTCCTTATTAATCTATACCTACAATATTTCAACTAACTTCCTCTACTAGTAAAATTTTGAAACTATTTCTTCCAAGATTTGTCTTTTTCGTCTTCTTCTTAACGTAAACTGACAATCTATTATCATCATCAACAACAAGTTGAAATCCTTGGATCATCTTCACAATACATGTATGGTATAGTACAATTAAAGACATGATACTTATATGGACCCTAACTCTACCGGGCTCACAATCACTTCCCAACTAGAGTTCTAAGGAGTTACATCGGGTTTCCACATCTATGATTTTTTTGTTAAGTTGTATTCTCATTCCTCAACTCCCTGGGTTCCTCGAAGCTTGTCTCTCATACCAGATGAGGTGGTTTTGTGTCCCGAGAGCGCCGGACATGCAGCTACAAGAGTCTTGTAGCCCTCCAAACATTGACGCCACATCAACCTTCTCGTAGTACATGCAAATTTTTCTTATTTCACTATCATTTTACAGGGGAAGTCTTTAAATATATGAGTATTTTATGCATATTATCAAAATTTCTAAGTAGTGAAAAACGATAAAAGTAAAGTACCTTGTATGTAAATCAACAAGATACATAAAAGTATGTATATACATGTACAGTGTCTCTCACAGTCCCTTGATACCCATTACAGAGCAGAATAAATCAAAATATAAACACCTACGAGCATGTCCAAGACCGTTAGTAAAAAGGGATAGTTGCCCCAAATTTTATTTGCTACTACTTGTGGAAGGATCTGTACTTGGTCACCCACCAAATATAGTGATAAGTCCGGTGACTAAAATCCTAAAAGAAGTTCACACAATATTTAGTAAGAAATCAAATAAAACTACAAGACAAACAAGTATGATATCTTGCAACAGGAAGACATACTCCAATGAACGTAGGGCAATAAAAAAAACCAAAGCAACAGGTAAATAATAAAAAATATAACTACAGTTGTATAAGTAAGCAGAAATATAAGTAGAGATGGTTTTGGTGAATCATTTTCTCACACAACAACAACACAACATATCCCCGGTGAACCAACTCAACCGGTCTTCATAGCGAAACCCCACATATAAAGCACGTTTATTCAACATGAATGAATCAGCGATAAATCATGATAACTGGGAAGTAAAAATAGTTCGGAAACTGGAAAAAAAATGTTAAAAGCAAACTGAATTTTGTGAAGCTTTCTCATGGGTTTTACATACCTCAAATCATATTGTGAAGTCCTGAAAATACCCAATTCGACCCTAATATGCCTCGACTATCGCACTATAGTCCATGAGTCCCTCAGGATCGATTTCAAGTGTTTTATATTTACAATAGGTATTTAAAGTTAAGTGTGTAAGTTAATTCTTCAAAACAACCCCTAAAGGCTAATAAAGTCTCAATTTCGTTCATGTGTTGCAATGTATTTTTTGGCATGAAAACTTTCAAATCTCAATAATTTCCCAAGTGAAAAATTATTGGTCTTAGTCTTAACTTTTCAAAAATGTTTGGTTTGCTAAATTCCAATTTGAAACAAAAATGATAATGCAATTCTATCAAAACAGCTCACATTTGAAACAAATTTGACTAGCAAGATTATAAAAATCATTTCTCCCAATATATTATTTTAAAAGTAATGAGTTTTAGTCATATGTCATCTAACATACCCAACAATAACATATTAAAAGATCAACCCAATCTGATAAGTATTGAGTGAGCTATGCCCTTGCAAAACTTGGCTTGTTTTTCGTGAATATAATTAGTTCTACCTGTAGGTTTGGCTTAATTTTTTGAAACCAAGATTATATGGCTTTCATCTTCAATCTTAGAAAAACATGAAATCAGCAAAAAAAAAAAAAAAAAAAAAAAAACCATTCAACTCCTCTTGGTCATGCATGAATTCTTTTTTATCGAAATCGAAATGAATGAGGAGTATAAGTTATCACCTATTATTCAATCCTTTATAGTTTGATCTTCCAAGCTTAGGTACCCTTAAAGTCCTAAAAATTCAGCACATTCTAGCTCTCTTTGCTCTAAAAAATTCTGGTTTTTCCTTCTCTTGTTTGCATAAAAATCAAAGTTTGTATTTTATATACTTAGATTAGCAACTAAATTAATTAAACAAATCCTTAATATAACTAAGTTCATTACTAGGACATGTGTCCTCACTCTAAGCCACTTGTCCTACATGAAGAATGCATGTCTCCACTCATAAGTTACTATTTATCCTAAGATTCCCACATATCTTCATCTTCTTCATACAAATCAATGGTCTCCAATTTGTTTGTCCAAACTATAGTCTCACTAATCCATATCAATTAAACGAACAAGCATAGACACTTAAATTCATGTGGTTAGAGTATTTATTCTCATTGCTAACACATTAGTAATCACACTAACTCCTGACTACCTAACACCCTATGCCCGTGCCTATGTGTGCATCTCGAGGCAAACACGCATCACACATATCGCCTGATGGCAATATAACACACATGCGATGCAATATAATAATATAAAAATTTTAAACATTACACCTAAAAGAACCATCATCCATAAATAACATATTCCCTAAGTTCTTATGTCCAAGTCAACCGAGTTGTCCACGTAAGACCCTAATTATGGTCGTTAGTCCTTGTTGTGACCCAAATAATCTAACTCCAGTCACGTGTCAAGTACGGAACTATGATGTGGCCCTAACTTGACGTGGTGAGCGTAGATCACTTGGGAGTCAACACAGAGGTATGTTATTTATGTTTGGTGTGTGTAGTACCAACCTTATAGTAAAGAATGTCAATTTTATAATTTAATTAGTGGTTTGATTTTGTCGAAAATGCAGGTAAGGACCCTCAAGATGCGCGATGACATTGGGTTGTTAGATTAGGCAAAGGTTCGATTAAAACACTAGGTTTTAATTACTTATGAGCAAATTATAGACTAAACCATTGAATTGATAAATGTCCCCATTGTATTAAAATTATGCTAAATTAAAGAGAATAAGCTTAAATTAAAAACATGGAAATATTTAATTAAGTATATGTATACATATGTGTGTTGTGTGTGTGTAACTAAGTTGTAAAAAAATAATAATGATCTAAACCTTGTACATACCATATATATAAACTTACATATACATATGCATATAAGTATTCGTGTGTACCCATATGTATAAGGGATGTACATATCTCATAGGAATACATGTATGTATACTTGTTAGTGGAAAACAAGCCAATGCACAGCCCAAATCATGACCATGAATGAGTCTAAAATTTTGAGTTGATGAAAGATTAAAAAAGAATCTAATGCTCATGACTTAACTCACTAAGAGTATAAATAAAACCATTAGATGATTTTTTAAGTTTTAATTCACAAGATAAATAACCATTTTGGTTGAAGAAGTTGAGAGAGAGGAGAGTGCATGAAGGAATAAAAAAGGGGCTGCTGAAAAATTTGGCGAATATGAGAGAAGTTAATTACATTCAAGGGTCATTGAAGCTAGGATAAACAACATTCTTCAAGAACCAACTCTAAGTGAGTACGTTGTAGTGTTTTCCAAATTTTAAGTAGGGTTTTTGATGGTATGTGATGAAATTCAAAGTTTGTAATATGATTTATAGTTTCAATGCAAGCCATTCCAATATGATTTTATGAATTTTATTGGGATTTCATGGGGTTTTCAGTTTTGAAACAAAAAAGTTGTATTCTTGTTTATGTATGTTTGGGAATTAAGTTTTTATGATGAATGATTGTGAAAATATCTTATATACATGTTGTTGTTGTTAATGATATTGATGTGGTGGATGTCCCTCTTGGATTTTTGGCGATGGAAATGGCCTAGGTGGGATTTAGGGTCAATATCCTTCCTAGATAGCACGCTAGTCATTATGCGGACATGGGAGATTTACATGTTTCATAAAACAACCATAACTTTCTTGTTATTTAGTTTTTCAAAAATGGCTTGAAAGTTATAGTTAATCCGCGGGGATAGTCTTTTTGTAACTTCTTAAGCTAATTTTGGGTGTTCGAAATTTTGAAGCCTTCCGCTCATTGAATTTACCTCATCTTTTTCAAATATTATGTTTTCATTATAAAGAAGTTATTCATCAATTCTCACTCCATTTCGACTTATCTAACCAGGTTTTTCGACTAAGTTTTTGAACCACGTTTCTATTGAACTTAAAATGAGCTGATTTTTTAACATGGTCATTCCAAAGGCCAAACGACCTTAACCCAACCGAAATGTCCAGATCAGAGTTTCATATAATGAAATATGTGTATGGCGATTTTCAAGACATTTAGAGCTTTCTAACCCACTATTCTAAATGCCTATTGATTTGACTAAGTTATGTTTTTTATTTTCAAACAAGTCCATATTGGACTAAATTTTTGTAAATGGAGTATCAAACCACATAAATGATTTTTAAATAAGTTCAACTATGAATTTATTCTTATAAACACCGGAGCTGGAACTCGAGACCCTTTTGGATCGGCTCCGAGTATTTTAAGATCAATTTTAATAAGTAAAATTTGAGAATAATGGAAACTAAGTTACAATGAGGACTTGTAATAACATAGAACTTGAGTTTGAATAAGTCCATAAGAATGAGATTTAAAAGCCATTCAATTAAGTTTGTGTTGTGCATTTTATCGCCAAATCAAAACCAATAATGTCGGATAAATGACACAAGTCCTTTCTGGATTGTTCAAGGATATACTAAAACAAACAATAGTCATTTTAAGACTCCACTCTTTAGGATTAAATACTAGAAAATCAACTGTAGACTAACGTGAGTGCATAGATAGGAAACGAATGTACATTAATTCATCGAGCTTTATATTTTATTGCTATTACATTATCTTACATTTCTTGGAATCCCCACTCCAATATAAGTGTTCGAGGGCCAAGTGAGTCACGAAGGTGTTTCTGATTGGAGTGGTTGCTGGCTAGCTACCGGAGCATCGGGGAACCGTTGATATCCCTCATTCTCGACTGTCTAGGTACAGAAGGCGCTACTGCATCTTAGGACCCAAGTCTACTTGGCATTGCCAAGACTTTATGACCCCGACCCTGTGGCACCTGGACTCGATGGTCATGGACTACTTGGCACCTCTCTATTGCTTCTTTTCACATTCATTTCTCATTGTATTTTCAATTGCTAGTCTTATTATCATGCATTCCTTATAGCTTTCTTTATATCCGCATGAATTTTAGACTGCTTTATTTATTTTGAAATATTATTTAGATCTTACTAGCTTTTACTTACAAGAATCACCATTCATGTGTTTGACCGAGTGCAGATCCATAGTCGAGCAAGAGTAAGGCGTTGGTACTATGCGATGTACTTTGAGGATATCGAGCAGACCTCCCTTACTAACTTTTATAGTTTTTTTACCATTTGTATTACATATAAATGTTGTGTTATCACACTTAAGATACTTTGATAGGCTGAGAGATACTTAGGACTCGTATATCACTTTTGAACACTTTACACTTATTATTTGATATACAATTTTGATATATATATATGCAAGGTTCCACTTATAGGTTGTCCTACTCCTTTACTTAATTGTTGAGTTATTTTAATTATTAATTGCATTTGCTAACTTGTAAAGTTGCAAAATATTAATAACTCAACTTAACACTTCAAATTAACCGATATAGATTGGAAGGCTAACTAAGCTTATGTTGACCTCATGGAGATTGACTCGAGGGTCTACGTCGGCTTAGACCGGGCAGAGCCTAATTTGTGGGGAACTGGCACTGTCACAATCCCCAAGATTAACGCTAATCCTAGTTTAATTAATTTGGGCTGTTACAATTCTTCCCAACTAGAGGAGATTTTGTCCTTGATATTTAAGGTAAACTATATTGATCTAATGACCTAAAGAACCTCGGTACCCTGTTCTTCTTCTACTTCTTGAATCTCATATGGAAATATCTTATTTGTCTTGCAACTCAACTATGGTGGAACAATTGCCGACAACACTGCTAGTCATTTTGTGGAAAGTAAGCTGTGATGGAACAACATACAAGACCACTACTTGTTTTTTCTCGAGGAAGAAGATGTTATGGAACAACAGATGACGCCATTCTTTGTCATTTTACATGGAGGAATATGTGATGGAGCGACAAATGATGCCACAGCTTATAATTTCACCAGGAGGAAGATGTGACAAAACATTAGACGATGCCACAGCTTGTTATTTCATAGGGACGAAGATGTGACAAAACAACAGAAGATGTCACAACTTGTTTTATACAGAGGAAAGTTTGACATAACAACATATGACACCACTCTCTCTAGTTCCTCCATTCTTTTTTAGTGGATGGTTAATTTAGGCAAAAAAACTAATGATGCCGCTCTTTTCATTCTCGCATCTTTTAAAGGTCACGTGTCTTTAGATCCCTAGATTTGCAAATCATCTATTTCCTTCGTTGCTTTATCATGATGTTCCTAATGTCTACGGTTGCTGTTGCAAGCTCTAACTTGGCTTGTACTTTTGATTTATCCTCTTTACATATGAGATGGTGGTGTGGGCCCCCACCGACCTCATTGTCCAAGAACAATCATAAAACTTCAGTAGAGTTACTCGGACTGTCATGATTGCTAGACTAGCTCCAGTGCTCTGACCGGAGCTAAAGGTGTCTGTCATTCGTTTCGTGCACATTGCGAGTCATCTCAACAATATCAATTGTCCATAAGGTCTTCTACCTACTCCTCTTTCTCGAGTCTTGTAGTTATCCTTGTAAAACTCTTCCTACGATATTTTGACAAACTTCCTTTACTGGTTAACTTTTGAAACTCTTTCTTCCAAGTTTTATCCTTGTCATCTTCATCTTAATGTAAATTGGCAATCCATATTCATCATCCACAACTAGTTGTAACCCCTAGGTCATCTTTGTAATACGTGTGTAGTATAGTACAATCAAAGACATAACACGTATATAGACCCTAACTCTACTCGCCTCACAATCAATTCCAACTAGAGTTTTAAGGTAGGTACATCGGGTTTCCACATCAAAGATTTGTTTGTTAAGTTTTATTCTCTTTCCTTAACTCTCTAGGTTCCTCAGACCATTTTTTTGATATCAACTATGGCGGCCTCTTACCCCCAGGCTGTCGGGTTTACTGCTACGCAGGTCCCGTAATTGTAGACACTCGTCGACATTCTCATAGTGCATACAATCTTGTCTTATGTAATTAATATTTTATAGTGGAAGTCTTCAAATATATGTGTATTTTATGCATATTATCAAATTTTCTAAGTAGTACCCGAAAAATAAAGTACCATATATATAAGGCAACAAGATACACAAAAGTAGGTATATACATGTACATCATCTCTCGTAGTCCCTTGATGACCATAACTTAGCAAAACGTATCACAAAATAAACAACAACGAGTATATCGAAGACTCTCAGCAAAAAAGAGATAGTCGCCTATGATTACCCTCTGTCGCTACTCGTAGAAGGATTTGCACTCGGTCACCAACCAAATAAAGTGCCGAGTCCAGTTAGTAATATTCCAAGAGAAGTTTACACAATATTCAGTAAGAAATTAAATAAAACTACGAGAAATGTAAGTATGCTATCTGGCAACACGAAGGCATACTCCCATGAATGTAAGAAAAAAAACCAAAGCAACAGGTAAATAAGCGAAAAGCATAACAACAATTATATAAGTAAGCATAAATGTAAACATAGACAGCCCCGGTGAATCACTAAACTAGTAAATCATTATGTCACACAACAACAACACGACATAACCCCGGTGAACCAATACAATCGATCTTGATAGCGAAACCCCCAAAATGCACACATAAAGCACATTTTATTTAACATGAACGAATCATCAATAAAACATGATAGTTGGGAAGTAAATAAAGTTTGGCAACTAAAAAGAAAATGTTAAAAGCAAATTAAATTTTGTAAAGCTTTTCATGGGTTTTACGCACCTCTAGTCGCACTCCAAAATCTCGAAAATGCTCGATTCGACCCCAATATGCCCCCGATAATCGCATTGTAGTCCTTGAGTTTCCTGGATTAGTTTCAACTATTTTAGATTGGTTATAGGTATTTAAAGTTAAGTATGTAGGTCAAGTCTTCAAAGCGGCCCCTAAAGACTAATAAAGTTTCAATTTCGGTCATGTGTTGCATTGTATTTTTGGGCATGAAAACGTTTGAATCTCAAAAATTCCCGAGAGAGAAATTGTTGAACTTTATCTTAGCTTTTTGAAATAACTTAGTTTGCAAAATCTTGATTTAAAAAGAAAAAGATATCACAATTCTACCAAAATAGCTCAAATTTGAAACAAATATGACCAACAAGATCATAAAAATCATTTCTCCCAATATATAGCTCCAAAAGTCATGATCTTTAGTCATAAGTCATCTAACATACCTAACAACAACATACTAAAAGATCAACCCAATCCGATAAGTATTGAGTGAGTTATGCCCTTGCAGATTTTGGCTAATTTTTCATAAATATAATTGGTTCTACTAGCAAGCTTGGCTTGATGTTTTTGGAACCAAAGTTATATGACATGTATATGATTCATCTTTAACCTTGGAAAAACATGAAATTAGCAAACAAAAACAATTCAAGACCTTTTGGCCTTGCATGGCAACATTTGTTTTATCGAAATTGAAACGAATGAGGAGTAGAAGTTGTTATTTATTGTTTAATCCTTTGTAGTTTGATCCTCCAAGCTACTATACCCTTGAATTTCCAAAAATTCAGCACATTCTAGCTCTCTTTGCCCTCAAAAACTCATTTTCCTTCTCTTGTTTGCATGAAAATCAAACTTTATCTTTTATATACTTATATTAGCAACTTTATTAATTAAGCAAATCCTTAATTTGACTAAGTTCATTACTAGGACATGTGTCCTCACTTAAAGCCACTTTTCCCACATGAAGAATGCTTGTATCTATTCACTAGTTACTATTTAGCCTAAAATTCCTACACATCTTCATCATCTCCATACAAATCAATGGTCTTTATTTGTTTGTCCAAACAGTAGTGCATTCAATCCATATCAATTAAATTTACAAACTTAGACACTTAAATTCAAGTGGTTAAAGTATTTAGTCCCATTGTTGAAACATTAGTGGTCCCACTAACTCTCGACTACCCGACACCCTGTGCGCGCGCCTATGTGCGCATCTTGAGTTAAAAACTCATCATACATATTACCCGACGATAATATAACACAACTGTGATGCAATATAATAATATAATAATTTTAAACATCGCACCTAAACAACCATCATCCACAATTAATATATTTCCTCAGTTCTCATGTCCGAATAAGCCGAGTTGTCCACGTAAGGCTCTAATTATGATCGTTAATCCCTGATATTAATACTAATCTTAATTTAATTAATTTGGGTTGTTACGGTTTTATATGTGGAAAATCTTGGAAATGGTTGATAAGGCGAATCGAGACTGAGTATTAAAAAATTATATCGAGAAATGGATTCGGCCATTTGTCCAAATGAATGGAAAAGTTTTGCTTGGAAATGGATTCCTCCCTTTTAACCTCTGTTCGCCGAAGTTTTACCATAATCGTCATTGTCCATTTGGAGTTAGTAGTTCAGTCAAGCATGAATAAACCAATAGAATCCCTTTTATGCCAACATGCAGATTTTGTGGTTCTATTCTCGCGTGACTAAAAGTACGACTTCATAATTGAAGTCAAATTTACAAGTACGAGTACAGTTGTAGTTAACCTTTGAGTTTGCATTCCGTTAGGCATTGTCATATCATTTTTTAATGCCTCAATAAATATGTTTTGGATTCATATTCTTATTCATAATTCATTGATAATAGTTTATAATTGATACATTTATGAGCATTATATAAAGAGTAAGTTGGAGTCCTCATCCCCCAATCAACATTTTAGGTTATCGACATGCGCTTCAACTCGGGAATAGAGAGAATTAGGAGTTTATAGTCTTCTTTATGGTGAATTGAATTTTCTATTATTTATATATTATATTGAATTGTTGTTTTGTAATAAATAGGGTTGGGATATGGTTTCATGACCGAGGTTTATGCTGGTTTTTTTATATCTTGTATTTTATTAAAAAATTTTTAAATTTGTTGCATTTTGTTTTAATTATTATTCGATTATCAAGATATACATGTTATGTTTATTCATTATTGAGAAGAGGTTGTTGGCTCTTGTTAAGTATGGTTGGTGTACTAAGTCTTAATTAGGACTTCAAGTCAGGTATCGCTTTCATCGAGACAGGGGATGCTACATCATTACTATCTCCAAATCGTGTGATACGAACTTAGGCAAGTCACTTTCGTTGGTCCAGTCATCAACTTTATCTTTCAACAACTAGTGCATGTACTGTTGTATTTAAATCCAACAGATCATGCATAACACTAAAATAAATAAATGTGTACCCTCATCATGGTAGGGTTGGTCCAAAGTATTTAGGGGCCAATGGCAAAGTCATGAATTGGGCCCCTAAATTTTTCATATACTATGCAACAACGAGTATTTTTTCGATAGTAAAATACTTATTTTTGGTTATTTGGTATAATTCTATACATTGTAGCTTCTTCTCGTGAAATAAATAATATTAATAATTTTAAATAAAAATAAATTAATGACTACTTTAAATAATTATGGAATGAAAACAACATACACCATTAAAGTTTTCGTCTCCATATCATTAAATCAATTGTTGGATAAAATAAATTGATAAGCTGATTAAATTAGTACTCTAGAGGACGTACATAAGAGAGTGAAGGAAAATGGAGAAAACAAAAATAAGTTTTGAGTTTTCGTATATTATATTTTTTTTAAGTTTATAACTTCTTAATTTAAAATATTTATTTAATTAGTTTTACTTAAAAAATTAAAACGTATGAAGAAAGCTTCCTAAATATTATATGATGGTTCTTTAATTCGTGCATGATATATCCAAACTTCAGGCATTTCTAAAAGAGTAGTTACTAATATGGTACATATGTAATTAAGGAAAATACTAAGTTAACTCAAACTGGAGATGCAAAATGGTCACGCACAACTTTTAGGTGTCCATTGATTTATGCATCAACATATATGTGCATGAAAATCAATGTGTATTTAAAAGACACAAGTGTGTGCCCACTTTGGGTCTCCTCAACATTTGCTCAACTTCGTTTTTGTTAATAAAATAATTTATTTTATATACGATATATATTTATAATGTATATATAATTAAAAAAGTGGGGCCACAAAAAATGGGGTCCAGCGCTATTGCCTCACTGGCCCTTGCTTAGGGTCGGCTCTGCACCATGGTCGCGTGCAGCCTCTATGTCTAGCTCTGTCACAACATGAGCTCTTTCTGGCATGTGCCTGTGATTATGATCATTGATAACTCACGGGGTACATACATTAGTAAACGTGTTCAGTCTGATTTCATCTGAAACATGTCGGTTGTCTCCTTTGCTCTATAACTATATTTAGACTTTGTGTTAGGTTCATCCTTTAACACTATGAAGGCGGTAGTGCTAGTCTTGCCAGATATGGAAAAGAAGAGCTACTAGTTGTTTGTGAGCGATAGCTTATGATGTGTCTAATTCTATAATAAGTCGATGATCCACTTGCATTATCGAAGCTATGTCTCTTTGGTCGACATATATTTTGGTGCATCTTGATATCCTCTGTATATCTGTCCTTGTAGACTAATATCGCTACCTCTGACTCTGCTCTCAATACCTCGCTACTGATACTACTGTAATGGTTGCAATATCTAAGTTTTTTGGCTAGTGAAACTAGGCACTAAGACAGATGGGACCACGATGGTCAAAGGTAGGAATAGAAGTCTACATGTTGTCATGGGTACTGGTGGAGGAGCGTATAAGTGAGGCCTAATAGTGGTGGCTGGTGTCGCTGGTCTAGATCCTTAGTCTCTCGCTCCTTCTCTTATGTCCCTTGCCTCTTTTCCTCTTCCTCTTCCTCTTGCTTCTATCGTAGCTATTATAATCAAGTGTGCTCATAGCATAGCAAGGAGCTCGATTAATTGCTTTCCCTGAGTAATAACTATGTCGGTCTAACATTGTATGTCGTCTACGGTGACGAAGTGTTTCTTGCTGTCGGTGCTACCATCTCCACCCTCTTGCCGATCCATCATCATGCTTTATAAGTTGAGTTCAAATGAGGAATCAGTTTCTATCTTGATTTCGAATATCTACATATAGAATATAACATGTACATATATAAGTCCCCAACTCACTTTCACTTGCTTCCCAACCAATAGTTTCTAAGTCAAGATCATTTGGTTTCCATTCTTAGTTTATGTTTTATTGATGTTTAAGTTTGATACTTATTAAAAATGTAGGCTTTGACAACAACTATGACGACCCCACACTAAAAAGGGGCACGTCTGGCCTAAACTCATTATTTAACCTTAATCTCAGCCACATAAGACTTAATGACGTATTAGTCAGCCTTTTTGTCTTATTCGTCCCATCATTCGAGTTCAGATAAGTATTTCTCATTATTTTGTTATTATTAATTTTCAGAGTTAATTAAGAATTTTTAGTTAAATCAATGGAAGACTTAATAAATTTGCAGCGGGATTTAAATTAAACAATTAATTGTGGAAACCAGGTAAATAACTATCATATGTATATTAGATACACAACAACACGGTAAATACATGTATCAAGTCAAGAAGTAAGTCTTTCAACCCATCATTACCCTAAAATATACAAAAGATGTAAATAACTAAGTACAATAAATATAGCCTATAAAATTAGCAAAAATTGGCCCGTGAAAAGCCCATATATAATTATCATTTTTCTCCTTGTCGGTATGCTACTAGATGGGTCTACAATTTTCACCAAATATGACAATTCCAGTAAGTAAATCCTAACACTACTTGACCATATTTCGAATAAAGAAAGATAGGTAATTGAATTCATATAAAGGCAAGTAAATAAAGCTAGATGGAACACATGCAAAAATCACCACGATAGGCAAATAAGTAAGTGAGTGCAGGACAAACAAAAGTTAAGTCAAACAAAACTAGGTTCAGAATGTTGTGAGTTTCGTCACATCCGCTTAAGTAAAACAATATCGGTCCTGAGCCTCATTACATCAACCGATATGTCGCAAGCATATGCCGTGAGCCACGTCACATCAGTTGTTTGCCATCTAGCAAAAGGCGTGAGTTATATCATATCACTAAGCTGGACCCGACAACTAGCTTTGAGACTACGTCACGTCAACTAGGTGGGTCAACCATGTGGACTCTAACCTCGTGTCTCATCTCAATCTTATATATAAGTGAACCTAACTTCTTGACTACTCACTTGGAGTTTCCTAAATAACTAGTAAAGCAATCCCTTGAACAATGTCATTGTAAGAGAACATTCATCAACATAGATCGCCTTAACAAAAGACAAGTTCTATTAGATTTACAAGAACAATATCATGCTTGTAACGACCCAAAATTTATTAATAGTGAATTAGTCCCTAATCAAGGTTACCGACTCGTGACATGACCCAAGAGCGGGTACACAGCCCTAATACACGACATAAGGACCGAGAAGTATTTTACTTTTGAGTGATATATGCCTAGTGTGATGTATATATGCACAATACTCGAGAAATATTTATTTAGTGTTATATTTTGTAAGTTTGCACGCAAGCAGAGATACGCCACGCCTTGATATGCATGTCAGCATAAGACCCAGGTAGAAAGTGATAAGTCCTAATTTAGTTCAATATAATTAATATAACTAATCCAATGTGCCTATAGTTGAATTTATGTAAATGAGGTCAAAGTTAAGAAAATAAAACACTGAACATTGATATGCCTCGGGATGCATGTTATCACCATCACTCAGTGGTTAGTCACTTATAATCTACTTGGGATTTTGATGGCAACAAACGAAGTGAAAGGACTCTAACAAGTTTGCTAAATGTTTTTAGAACAACAAACATGGCTAGAAATCACAAGTTCCAAAGGAAGATTGAGTCCTCACAAGCTCAAGTCAAATGTAGTTGTTTAAATTCGAGATTCGACTCACATAATGATACAAGGACCGGAAAGCTCACACTATAACTTGCACAAATCCTGTGAGGTAAATAAGTTCAATTATGCAAGTCAAATGCATTAAATTCATGCATTTCATGTTTTCTACATTTTCCCAAAGTTTTAAGTTTTGATTTTTACACTACCTAAATTTCACAACTTGAAATGGTTTTAGATTGTAAAAAAAGGTTTTTATGCATTCATTGGATTTGGAAAAATTGTTGTGATTGGTTTTGAGTGCCCCAACCTCAATTTGAATGGTTTTTTAATAGTAAGCAAAATATTTGTAGAAATGCCCCTACATGTTTTGTGAAACTCGAATTTTTAATTTTTAGGATTTATGAAATTATCCGGGCAGTCTAAACGGATCCAATGATTCATACTAAACATGTTCGTTTGTTACCAGATGATTATTTAAGTCGTAGGTGTGTCAGGGAGTTGCTAACTTGAGTCCAAAAATTTCTTAGTTTCTAGTCCCTGTTGGTTAGTGCACTAATGGGATTCATTAACATGCTACCTACTGTTAGTGCACTAATGATGTCACCTAGCGCGTTAACCAACCTCATAACAACATTTTTAAAAAGCTCACTCACTTTGTTTTAGTTTGAATCAATGATTATTTTTGGGCCCTTGAATCAAGATAACGACCAAAAATTGTTAATTAGGTTTAGAAACCATTAACAAACCACTTTGAGCATTCCATTATCCTCTCAAGCTCAAAAACTCACTTGTGTCCAAGTTTTCACATCAAATAGTCTAGATTTTTGTGTTTGACCACTTGGAATCTTTCGAGGCTACTGAATCATCCTCAAAGCTAACATTACTGAGGTGTTCTAAGTCTTGCAATCATTTCTCTAGAACTGATTTTAATCACTCTAATTTGGGGTTGTAAGGAAGTTTGATTTCATAGTTCTTTTATGCTTAAACTGCATCTTTTGTTGTGTTTGGTGTGTGGAAGTCATTTTTTGTGTTCTTGAACATATTCGTCTTGGGTTTTGTGCTTAAACTTCATTTTATAAATCTTGGGACTGATTTGAATAGGAGTTAGGCTTTAAACTTGATTTTTATCAAACTACTTGTTTATTAGATTTGAAACCGTATTTATTCTCATTGATTTGGTTTAATCACTTTCTTGTTTGAGATTGGTGCAAAATCAGTGATATATTTGTATATCTCATTCATCTTCATACTTTCATGCATTAGAGTTGTTAGACTCTAAGTGGCTTGTGAGTAAACTTATTACCGTTTTACTTTGTAAAGTTGACTTTCATTGTATCATTAATTTCTTGTAATTGGTTGATTATAAGACTTAGTGGGATATAAGTCAAGGGAAAACCTAGTTGAGTAGTTGAGGCTTGGTGGAAACTTCTAATTTGTTATTAAGCATTCTAGGCGTGTATGCTTAGGTTGTAACATTTATCATTAATATAAGTGGGGGTTTTAAAATCCTAGCTGGGGAGGTTAGGTAGTGGATGTAGATTGGTTGTACCAAACCACTCTAAATTTCGGGTCTTTTTTCCATCTTTTCTACCTCCTTCATCATTGCATTGTATTTATATTTGTTGATTATATGTGCATTAAGCAACCTTGTTAATTAAAACTTTCTTAAAAGGTGATAACCCTTCGTCACACCCAATTCACCCTCCCTCTTGGGGGCGATTTTAATTGGTATTAAAGTGGGTTACTCCTCAAAGTGCTACTAATGTATTTTTGAGTGTTTTTGTGCAAGGATACAAAATCTAGATCCTGTTCACTTTAGGGAAGGTAACTCAATGAGTAGGCCTCCGTACTTTGATGGAAATCATTGGAAAGTGAAGATGAGGATGAGTTCTACATAAGAGAACAAAGTAGGCTTTTATATGACTCAATCCAAAATGGCTACACTCCACTAGACAAGCCCGTAAAGGACTACACTACCAAGGAGACAAGGATTGAGCTCTTAAATGATCAAGCTATGAATCACTTATTTTCTGCACTAAGTGCATGTCAAACGACCAAGAAAGTTTGGGAGAAGCTTGAAGTACACTATGAGCGTACAATTCAAGTGAAGAAGGCCAAATTAAAGATTCTCGAGAAACACTATGAAACTTTTCGGGTTGGCTCCGATGAAGACATAGCTACTGCTATCACTCAGTTCCCTAAGCTCTTAAATGAGATCAAGAATCTTGAAAAGAACTATGATTAAAATACTTCGATGAACAAGTTCCTTAGAGGCTTACCCAAAGAATGGGATGCAAAGAAGTATGCCATCTAATTGGTTCAAGATCTTGGAGATTACACCTTTGATGCACTATTTGGAGAGTTGAAGGTCCATGAGTTTGAACTAAAGGACTGAGTAAGATTAGAAGCACTTGGTGGTGGTATAAAGAACTAAAGGATGGAGATTTTTTTGAAAGCAAATAGCCTACTGGCCCCATCATTTGATATCATTGAAGATGAGAAATCTAGTGATGAGAATGATCTCGAGGAAGAAGCAGCCACGCTTTCAAGAAAACTCAACAAGACGATGTACAATCGTGACAAGTACAAGAAGAAGATCAAGGGTGGAAGCAAAGGAGGAAAATTAAGTAAGACCATTTGCTTCGGGTGTGCAAATTGGGCTACATCAAGGCCAATTGCAAGTCTAAGAAGGTTATGGACGAGCGAAAAGGCAAGAAGAGCTTCAAGGCAACATGGGATGACTTATCTTCATCAAGTTCTCACTCCGAGTCAAAAAATGAGAAGGCTACACTTTGTCACATGGCATAAAATGAGGTAAATTCTAATGCTTTAGATTTTGATAATGTTGATGATTTAGATGATTTGCCTAGTCTCGATGAGCTTAGGAAAGAGTTGAGAAAATAGGTCAAGAAAACCAAGCGACTCAAAAAGGGCTTGACCATAGCAATTTGTGAGATTGAGTCACAAAACAAGACCATTAGTGACCTCTAAAGTGATTTTAGTTAAGTCCTAAAGGAAAAAGATGTCTTAGTAAAGGAAGTAGAGGACTAGACTAATACGATGACCGAGTTCACCAATGGTAGAGACATGTTTGATATGATTTTAGGAGCACAACAACGTGCACTCAACAAAAGAGGCATATGCTATGGAGTAAATTTATTGAGCTACAAGAAATTGTTAGACGATGCTCATAGATGCTTTAAGTGCAATAAATCTCATGCGTTTGGGAATGTGTCTTGCAAAAGACCAATATGAGTAGACTAGCATGGGTAGTTAAGGACACTTATGGTGTGTTAGGTTCACATTTATTTGCATCCTAAACTCATAGGACTAACTCATACTGAGATTGTGCCTTGTGATTAGGTATTAGTCCAATTTTCTTGACTTGTTCGATTGGCAGGATTAGGCTTGGTGGTAAATGTGATTGCAATGAGTAAAGTTACTAGATTCCCCCTTCCTTTATAACTCCCAAAATCAAGACCATTTGTGTGTTTCTCCTTCCCAACTTTACCTACACATTTCGACACCTCCATAGCAGATTGTTAGAGTTTCTCATTTTCTCACTTCATTCATTCAGGTAGTGATCATTTCTTATTGATTTTTTATGATGTTTTGAAGGTTAGGGGTTTTGGTTACTCAACGCAAAAGGAGCGTGTTTTGTAGTGAAAACTAGTATTTAGGGTTTCATTTTCACTTATCTGTGCGTAACAATAAATGGTTTGATTAGTTGCTTGAGTTCACTAAAACAGAGTAACATGGATCGATACAACAAGGTTTATATTTTCATTGCTTGTTCATTGTCTATGCTTATCCTTCTCATTGTGGGTGGTGTGCCTTTTTTAGGTCTGGTGGTGTGTTTCTAGTGTTGAAGTTTATGGGCATTCAAATCGAAGATACCAATTTTGAATTTTAAGTTGATTTTGATTCTATGTTGGAAATCACAATTTCCTATAAATTTGTAGGCTTCCTTAAAACTAATCACACTTTTCTATATTGTTACAAATGATGTGTGAATGCTCAATTTCCTAGTTTTGTGTTAATGCTAATGTCTATTTCAAGATTGACAAAGTTTTGGAGTTATATGTGAAGGAGTGATGGGTGATTGACTGTATGTTGTTGTGCCTGTTTGCTTGTTGAATTGGAAAGTGTTGTTTAGGTACCTTATAGTGGCTTATTCATGCTTGAATGTAATGCATGGAATGTTTTAGGGAAATGAAAATATACACTGATTATATGAGACTCACAATCGCAACTATTGGTTAATTCATGTTTAAATGTAATGCATGGAATGCTTATTATAATATTGGAAAATCATATGTACACAAAGAGTAATTTTGTTGGTTGATTTGGTCAGTTTCGTTATATATTCATTATTGGTGGTTTTCTTTTTGAGTTTTTTTTTATCATTTAGGGGATTAGGCATGATGCAAGGCGAATCACAACAAGGGATTCGACAAGAAGGGTTTCAATGCCCAAGAAATGCCTCAAGCTACGACGGCCTTACCGCCCCAGGGTGACGTGTCTCCGTGTACTCCTATTAGCTTGAAGTTCATGTCCACATGTGTTTCATTAAACTTGTTAGTGGATTATCAGTATTTCTCTTAAATTATCCTCTGTAACTGTTTAAATATTTGTTAAGTTCAATAATTTGTGGTTTATTCAAATCCTAACTATATTAATAGGTTGTATTTTACAAGATAACATAAATTAGCAGAAGGCTTAATTGATACAATCAGGTAAGGTAATTTACCATGCTAAACATTATTCATAAGAGCAAATCCTACTATGGAAAACTCGAAAAAGTACTATGTATATAAGTGACAGTACCATAAAACATGGTATATACATGTACACATCATCTCAAATCTACCAATACCCAAATTAATACTAGAATATCAAAATAATATTAACACAAACAAGCATTTCTAACACCGTCAGCAAAAAGAGATAATCGCCTAAGATTTCCCTTTGCCGCTACTCGTAGAAAGATTTGCACTCAGTCACCCAACAAATACAATGACGAGTCCAGTGAGTAAATTCCCAAGAGAAGTCCACACAATATTCAGTACGAAAACAAATAAAACTAGACATGTAAGTATGCTATCTAGCAATAGAAATACATACTTCTATGAATGTAGGGCAATACTAAAGATTCAAATAGCATACAAAAACAATAATACAACATAACAGACAATAATCAAACCAAGTACCAGTTAATGAGGTAAATGACAAAGTAAACATACAACAGCTAAGTCAATATGCACATAAATGTCTTTGATGAAAACCCAAGGATGTACCGCGTGTAGTAGACTATACCATACTTTGGAGCTAACGGTCTCTCATGTGGGCTTCTCTGACAACCTCCACAATCCCGTTTCCTTAGTCCTCGCGACACCGAACAAATCTACTAAATCATAGACATGTGCATCTGAGTTTAGCTCGGGTTTCAATTCAGCGAGGCCATGATAACACGTGTTATGGTATAGCGTACCCAAGTTCGTCCACACATCTCGGTGTAAGAACCTTGATAAACCAATCAATCGGTCAGAAGAACCAATAAAATAAACAGTTTGGCACCCGTCACATGCACAAGAAAAACGAACCAAATTCTATGAAGCATTATCAAGGGGCTTACGCACTTCGATCTGCACTTCAACTTCTCCAAACTTTCGTATTTGACTCGACTAGCTCCTCGATATCGGAGCTATGGTTCTCTAAGTCCCTGAAGTCCAATTTTACGTGTTTAGTATGTATATAGGTGCTTGAGATATGTATCGAGTCAAAAAAACCCCAAAACAACCTTTTAATTTTAGTTTCTATCTGTTGTTAGCACGTTATGGGAATTATGTAGTACGCTATGTAGTGGTAGCGCGCTAAGTAATTGATGTAGCGCTCTATTGTTCTTCAGGACAAAGAACAGTTGCAAACCCAAAATGATTAGCGTGCTAATCGTTCCAGGTATTGCACTATTTGTCATCTGGGACAAAATTCTCGAGTCGAGAATTTTTTCATTTATCTTCTGATTCGTTACCTTACTAGTTTAAACATGCTTTAAACACAATATTAACTTTAAAACCACATCTAGCACACTCCAGAACATCAATTTTAACCCAAATTCTTCCAAATCTCATGCATTTACCCACTTTCCAATTCATCAAAAACATAAATTCTAGTTAAACCATTTGATAATTCTCTATGAAAATGATCTAATTACATGTAATTCATCACGTTTTAACCCAAAATCAGAGATTCATTAGACCCAAATCCACTCAATTCAATCAAAAATGGGTTCATTAGAGAGTGGAATAGATGAAGATGATGATTACTTTGGTTTGAGCTCTTGAATTGGTCTATAAAGTGTTCAATCTCAGCTAGAAATCCTTCTTCTCATCTAGTTTTACTGGTTTTTGTATGTAAATCACCGTTAGTGGAGATGAAGATCCCACTCACTTATTATATATAGTTTTGGTTTTGATCAAGTGTGCAAACGTATCTCGAGAATTATCTTATGGTCTTTATTCATGTTGTCCCCCACGACTGGATGACTCCAATAGTACACTCCTATCCTAGATTGTCTCATTATGATCATCTTGAGGTTTATCTAGTGTCCACATTATTTACCTCAAACTATAGGCTTTCATTTATTTGATTTATGAACCTTACTTAAATCCTTATCAAACCATATGGTTAGTGTTTTAATTATTAAACTAACCAATTTGTGGTCCCATTAACCTTCGGCTACCCGATACCCGTTGCCCGGCGTCTCAACATGCACTCCAAGGCACGTCATAGCCTTTTGTTCAAATTTTATAATTTAAAGTCTATGGTAACATTAACCATTTTAGTTGATTAATCAATCATCTTAACGTGAATTAATCGAGTTTCCTAGTGTACCCGTAGTTTGCCTACCCGATACCCATATTGACATGCCTTTCGAGGGGAACACCCGTCACACCAACTCGCCCGACAACAACGTACACACATGTAGTGCAATATAATAATAATTTTAAACACTACATATAAACAACCATTATCCATAATAACATATTCACTAGTTTCTCATGTCCGAGTCAACCAAGATTAACCATAATCTTAGTTTTAATTAATTTGGGCCATTACACAAGCAGTGTAACCTGACCTTCAAGATTTCTCCAACAAACTACAATTGCTGCAAGGAAAGCAATAGGTAAAACGAGGAGATCTTATGAAATGTCATAAGATGAATTAGGCGAAAGCGGCAGGTTCATTCGACGCAAGTGGAATCACACTGAGAATGTAGCACTTATAAATGCCATGATTGAGATGGATGGCAATGGTGTTTACAAATGTGATAACAAGTTCAAGCCCGAATATCTCAACTATCTAGAAGAGGCGTTAAAACTTACTTGCCCTTTTTCGAGGATCAAGGCCAAACCTCACAGTGAGTCTCAAATTAAATACTTTAAGAAGGAGTGGGGTGTAGTCAATGACATGATTTTTGGCATTAAAAATGGTTCTAGTGGCTTTAGATTTGATTGTAATTATAACATGGTGATTGCACTCGATGATGTATGGGACGATTATTTGAAGGTATGCAGTTATTGTTTAACTTATTCTTGCATCTTCTACCATTGGTTTTTCCTTATGTGGTATTGACAAATTATTTCACATTTTTTCAGAACTTTCATAACGCTAAAGTTCGGCATACAAGGTTGTTCCTGCATTACATAGATTGTTGTCTCATTTTCAAAAATGATAGGGCAATAGGTGAAATTACACTTACACTAGAAGATGCCATAGAGGATATGCGAAATATTAATGATTCAAGCAACGAGAGCAATGGTTAAATGGATACCACTACTGAGGAGGTTGAGATCACATCTAACTTCATCGAGGTCCTGAACTACTACCCTAGATGCAAATGGGAATCCTACCAAAAAAAGAAGAAAGTTAGTGGTGATGTGTACCTAAGGGACCAAATGGTAGCGGCGGCACAGGTGATGGCGAATGAAATATCAAAGGTGAAAAATGCAATTAACACTGAACACAACATGCGTAACTCTTTCATTGCTTCCATGGGGGAGGTTGTTGAATTGACAGATATGGAGATAGCAATATATGGAAGCAAGATTATGGGGCGTGTTGAGCTTATGGCAGCTTTCTTGTTCTTGAAGCCAGAGTCTCAACTTGTTTGGTTGCATGCAATGTTTGACTGGTCAATTCTATTTTCTAGTGAAAAAACTCATGATGTTGGTCTTGCTGCATTTTTTGGAGATCACTTTTATTTAAGTTTAATTTTGGTTAGCATTGCGGTACTTTTGAAGGCACATCCTTATCAATCCATGGACCTGTTGTTTTGTTTAATATGTATGAGGGTACTTTTGTTTAAGTGTTGGGCTTGCTTCTTAACAAATATACGTCCATCACTTTGTTTAATGTATACAAGTTTATCAATATGCGAGACTCTTTAATTTTCATGCTTTTTGTTAACTTTAGATTTGGACGTATAAACTACTCAACCTAGAATGGAAAATGCAATCAGATTGATGTCAACAAGTATAAATTTAACCTGATTTAGAGTTCTTTTTTGACAGTCGTACATTTACAAAATCAACATACTATTAGTTCAACTATATGCTTATGAATCGTTGAAAAAAAAAACTTACACAATGTTTCACACTTCTTTCTTGCTAAGGTAACACAAATGAAATTAACATCAATATATAATAATGTTAACTTAACTACAAAATGAGTTGTTTTGACAAAATATATCTATTAAGCGTTGTTATCAGATACTAAACAAAAAAAGGTAATGTAATTAGTTTAATTTTCTACATCGCTTTAATTAAAGATTTCAGTGAAACTAGGAAAAGATGGTCGTACAAACACATTGTTACATAATACAACATAATTAATAACGACATTTGGTATGATTCAATGGTAAGTATGCCACATATACAATGTAAGGTTGTCTCAAAATGCAGTCCACAGATTACTTAGTCCCATTGTGTTAATAACCTCGGGTTGCTCGTTGCTTGCATCATCTTCTGCTCCCAATTCCTGCCCCTCTGGTACAACATTGTCCAACAAGCCATCTGGTACCTCCATCGTAAGGTAGTTGTGAAGCAGAGCACATGCGATGATGATGAACGTCGTCATTTTTACGTTGTAGTAACAAGGAGGTCGTAAAACTGCCCAATGTTGTTTTAGTGCACTAAAACAAGTTTCAATAATGTTTCTCGCCTTTGCATGATGCATGTCGAAGACCTCTTCAGGTGTTTGCATAAGATGTTTGTCGGTGGCCCATTCTGACTAGTGGTACTATTGACCGCGGAAAGGTGCAAGAAAACTTTCACTGTTGGAGTACCCTTCATTAACTAAGCAATAATTTCCATTACGAACTTTCAAACCATTGCGACATGCTACCGCGTCTCTCAGAATCCTAGCATGTGCTGCCAATCCTTCCTAACCAGGTAGTATGTATGTAATTAGCTTAGTTGTTGTACAAGCGCATATGACATTCATCATTGTAAATTCTTTCCTACACCTGAATCATGCCTGCTATGTACTAGGGATAATAACCTCTATGTGTGTCTCGTTAATAGCACCAAGACATCCCTACATTGAACCAACAAGTAAATCTGAATGATTAAGGCTTCGTAATTTACAATACAATGAATATACGAATGATGTTAGAGTTCACATTTTAGTGAACATCAGATTACCTAGAATTACTTCCACCTAACGTTAGTTTCTTCGGGACCAATTGGACTAGAGTTCAACATAAGTACACGTTGCAACTGTATAAGTGCGCGAATAGTCCTCCTGAAGACCTTACTTACAGTGTCGCCTGATCTTTGGAACCATTTTGAAATAGCCCTATTACGTATGTTGTGTCAAAGTATGTAGAGTGTAATAGCTAAGTGTTCATCCACATTGATGCAATATTTGTCCCTTATATTTCCATGTTTATACAAAAAATCACATAGTTTTCGAAAAGGCTTCCTTTTCATCCAAAGCATTTTGTAGCGATCATCATCACACTTGTACACGATTTCTTCAATGATTTGTTAATGCTTGTCATAATCTAGTGCGTATGTTTACTGTACATGTCACCTACGACTTGCTACATCTCTAAACATTGGTACCATAATCAAAATGACCTTCTGACAAATGAGGAGGTGGTTCATGGCAACATTCCTTGAATGAGGTAGATGTGTAGATGAATTTGGATCCATGACAAACAATTTAGTTGAACTTAATCTATACCAAACCAATTTTCTTAAAACAAATCACATATTATCACGCATTACAAAACAACCAAATTAATCTAAACATATCCATAACAACTAAATCTTGTGTTGAACAATCCTAGGTACAATTGGTCAAGCACTTTTCATATAAAGAACAACGACCAAATAAATCTAAACACATCCACAACAATGAAAGCCTTTTTCAACATTTTTATGTTCTAATTTGTATTTTGAATTAGATCAGCGAATATATCTCTTGTTTAAATGTAAGTATGAACTTTCATTTTCATGTCTCAAATTGAATGAAAAAAAAACAAAAAAAAAGTAAAACTTAGTAGTAGTAGTAGTAGTAGTAGTAGTAGTAGTGTAAGTTATATATATATATATATATATATATATATATATGTTTGTGTGTTTTGTAGAATGAATGAATGGCTCTATGTTTTCTGTAGCTTTAATGGCGTGTGTGTGAGTTTTTGCAACTTTGTAGGTATTGTTGAGTAACCATAGAGTCACCAGAGTGTGTATTAAGAGCACAACAATCCTTTTTTATTGATAAATTGGAAGAATGTCATGAAATTTTCACCACAACAACAACAACAATAATAATAATAATAGCATGTGATTTTTTTAGATATATTCTCCATATCGTTTTTGGTTATTGGGTGTTTTTTTATTTCTTTGATGTTTGGATTGATTTCTAATGTGGGTATTTTGAATCTTCTCTTAATTTTGATTTGTGTTTTTTTGGCAGTTTTGGTGGTATTTTATGGTTTGAGCAATGAAGTATGTGAAGGAGTTGTTGGGGGAAATCTAACATAGGAGTTATATGAATCACCAAGGCTATCAACTATGAATGAAAAAGTTTAATGAATTATTTCACAATTTGAATAGGAATTTAACCTCCACATTACCATATGAATATGAACATCTTAATTAAGCATGTGTACAAATCAAGGAGTTATTGGATGGAAGATTTCAATCACATATGGTCACTGTTACATAATCACAAAAACCATGGTGGATGAGCTTTTGATCAATAGATATAAGGTAAATCCTACAATGTTTGTTTAAAGGTGATTTTTGTGTACAAATAAAGATTTGTAAGGTATAATTAAAATGACCCTCAACATGTGAAATTGCAATTTCACTTTTTGAGCCCTCTTATCGATCTCCTATTCATCTCTTCTATTAAGCAACCTAGCTAATTCCACTTCTATGCGATTCAAGCAAAGCTCAATATAGGTTGTTGGACTAAGTGGTTAGTCACTCACACTCCGACCGAGATTTTGATGGAAACAAACAAGGTGAAAATGTACTAATAAACATCTAGTGTATTTCAGTTTTTGTTAAAGGATGCAAAACAACATATCAAGGGTACTCAAGAAATACAAGTTCAAGACTCGGCATTAATGAAGAAATGAAGATGAAAGTTCAAACCGCAATTTGTAATTTCAATGTAAGGTATACAAATTCTTTCACGCAAGCCAAATGCATTAGTCCATGCATATCAAGTTTCTTAAACCATTTTTCAAAGTTATAAGTTTACTTCAAGTTTCAAAGTGGAATTTAAACACATAACTAGGTCTATGAGTTTAAACAATGTGAAACTTTGTGTGGATGGTCATTTGCATATTAGAGATCATTGTAAATGTTTTCGAAAAAGAAAAACTCGTTTTTGAAAGGTCTTCGAAAAGAAAAGCGTAAATTTGTAGAAAAGCCCCTAATACATTATGAAATCGTGAATTTCCATTTTCGGGATTTGTAAAAATATCCAGGACCACCCAATTAGGCTTAATGACTCATAATAAACGTGTATAACATGTTATATAAGGGTTGGTTAGGTCCGGACGAGTTTAAGGGTCGCTAACACAAAGGGACAAAATAATTGTTTTGAGGTCCCTGCAGTTAGCGCGCTAATGATTTCATTAGCGCGCTAAGTGCGAAGTTAGCGCGCTAGGTCTCAAAGCATTAGCGCGCTAATTGCATATCGATGACTTTTTTTGACAAATTTGAAAAACACACTTTAATTTGAATTCTTGATCTATTTTGGACCCTTGGATCCCTAGAACGGTCATAAAGCTGTCAAGATGGAATACCTAACATTATAAAACCACCAAGAACATGGTTTTGTTAAAAAGAAGGAAGAAACACACTCAAAAACTCAAAATCTACAAAGAGAAGAACTTTGATTTTTGTGAAGAAGCAAAAGGAGATCTTTGTGGTGTTCTTTAGTTCTCTAATCCAAAGACTTTTGAGGCTTTCAAAGGAGTACAAGAATCTCTTCAAAGCTGATCTCTTTTGTCATTCTCTTGTTTGTAAGAAAGTCCTAGATCTAAAATCTTGCTTGTGCTTAATCTACATAGTTTTGTGTATTTGATTTGAAAATCATTTTGTTGTGTGTTTGAACACCTTCTTCTTGGGTTTTGCACTTAAATTTATTTTATCAAACCCTAAGATTGATTTGAACAAAAGTTTTGCACTTAAACTTGATTTTTGTTAAACTATTGTTCTTAGACTTGAAATCGGTTTTACACTAATATATTAAGTTTTTAAAACGATTTCACATTTGGGATTTGCAACAAAATCAGTGACATATTTGCATATTCCATTTATTCTCATACTTGCATGCATAAGAGTTGTTAGGCTCTAGGAGGCTTGCTAGTGTTTGAATTTGATACCACTTTGTGTTGTAAAGTGTATCTCATTATTTGTCAAGCAACTTATTGTATTTGTATGATTGTAAGACTTAGTGGAATCTAAGTCAAAGGGGAAGACCTAGTTGAGACTAGGCACAAATCCTAGTTGCGGCTAGGTGGGAAGTCCTAATTGTAATTAGGCACTCTAGGCTTGTATGCTTAGGTTGTAACACTTATTTGCAATATAAGTGGGGTTAAAAATCCTAACCGGGGAGGTTAGGTAGTGGACGTAGATCGTTGGATCGAACCACTATAAATTGTGTGTCACTTTCCATCTCTTCCATTCCATTCACTTGCATAGAATATATATATTCATTGATAGTGTATGCATTATAGTTGTAATTTGCGCATAAAGTTTTAAAAGGGCAATAACTACTCGGTAACCCAATTCACCCCCTCTTGGGTGACCTTCAATTGGTATCGAGCGGGTTATTGCTCAAAGTATTACTAACGTATCTTTGAGTGTTCTTTTTGTGCAAGGATGCAAACCTTAGATCCGGCTCGCCTTCGGGAAGGCAACTCTTCGAGTAGGCCTCCGTATTTTGATGGAACTAACTATGCTCATTGGAAAGTGAGAATGAAATTCTACATTAGAGCACAAAATAGATTCTTATGGGATGCAATTGAAAGTGGCTACACTCCACCCGAGATAAGCCCTTGAAAGAGTACACCGCCGAGGAGATAAAGATTGAGCAGAGCTCTCAAATGATCAAGCCATGAATCACTTGTTTTGTACGCTAAGTGAAAATGAATTTAACCGAGTAAGTGCTTGTCAAACGGCTAAGGAAGTATGAGAGAAGCTTGGGGTACACTATGAAGGTACCATGCAAGTGAAGAAGACCAAGTTAAGAATTCTTGAGGAGCACTATGAAACTTTCCGAGTTGGGTCCGATGAAGACATAGCCACCGCCATCACTCGATTCACTAAACTATTGAATGAGATCAAGAATCTTGGAAATAATTATGATCAAGAAACCTCGGTGTATAAATTCCTTAGAGGCTTGCCTAAGGAATGGGATGCCAAGAAGTATGCTATCCAATCGGCACAAAATCTTGGAGATTACACATTTGATGCATTGTGTGGAGAGCTAACGAGTCCATGAATTTGAACTTAAAGACCGAGCAAGATTGGAAGCATTAAGTGGAGGTACTAAGAGTTCAAGAAAAGATATCGCCTTGAAGGCAAATAGCTCCCCTAGTGCATCGGTAGAGATCATTGAAAATGAAAAATCATGTGATGACAATGATCTTGAGGAGGAAGTAGATATGCTCTCAAGAAAGCTCAACAGGGCCATGTACAAGCGAGACAAGTATAAGAAGAAGTTTCGAAGTGGAAGCAAGGGAGGAAAATCAAATGAAACCATATGCTTCGGGTGCGGCAAACCGGGTCACATCAAGGCGGATTGCAAATCCAAGAAGGTGTTTGACAAGAAGAAAGGAAAGAAGAGTTTCAAAGCAACTTGGGATGACTCATCATCATCAAGTTCGGAATTCGAATCGGAAAGTGAGAAGGCAATACTTTGTCTCATGGCACAAGGCGAGGATGCGAGGAAGAGCACCCCATGGTACTTGGATAGTGGGTGCTCAAGACACATGACCGGAGATGCACATCAATTTATTGAACTAAAGCGGCATGATGGTGGAAAGGTTACATTTGGAGACAACAACAAAGGAAGAGTTATTGGTCTCGGAACCGTCGGTAACAATTCACTTTCTATTTCTAACGTTTATCTTGTTGATGGATTGAAACATAATTTGCTCAGTATTAGTCAATTGTGTGACAAAGGATTTCATGTTATGTTTGAATCATCGAAATGCATTGTTAGGAATGAGAAGCATGAAACCTTATTTATTGCATATAGAGATAAAAATGTTTATGCCATTAACTTTGATGAGATGAATATGCAAAATGTCTCATGTTTGAGTGCACAAAGTGAATGTGATGCATGGTTGTGGCACCGTAGATTAGGACATTCTAGCATGGAGAACTTGTCAAAATTGACTAAGCATGATCTAGTTAAGGGTCTACCCAAATGCACGTTTAAGAAAGAAAAGGAGTGTGAACCTTGTATCCTCGGTAAACAAGTGAAATCGTCATTTAAGACGAAAGTAACAAGTGATGTGACTCGAGCCTTAGAACTTATCCATATGGATTTGTTCGGACCCACCCAAACACAAAGCTTAGGAGGTAAATCATATTGCTTTGTCATTGTTGATGATTTTACTAGATATACATGGGTGTATTTTCTCTCTCATAAGCATGAAGTGTTTGATGTGTTCGTAAAATTTTGTGCTTTAGTTGAGAATGAAAAGGGATACAAAATCACCATCATTAGAAGTGATAGAGGTGGTGAGTTTGTAAATAGAAACTTGGAGGATTTTTGTGCTAAACAAGGTTATACACACCAATTATCCTCTCCTAGAACACCCCAACAAAATGGAGTTGTTGAAAGAAAAACAGGACACTCCAAGAGATGTGTAGGACTATGCTAAATGAGTACAACATAGCTAAGCACTTTTGGGCCGAAGCCATTAACACGGCATGCTATGTTATAAATAAAGTAAATGTCCGAAAGCAAGTGAAAAAGACTCCTTATGAACTATGGAAAGGCCGAAAGCCCAACATAAGTTACTTTAAGGTGTTCGGTTGTACTTGCTATGTTCTAAATGATAAGGATCAATTAGACAAATTTGACCCAAAGTCAAAGGTATGTACTTTCCTTGGCTACTCTATGCACAGCAAAGCATATAGGGTGTTTAATAGATCAACCAAAACCATAGAAGAGTCTATCCATGTGAAATTTGATGAAGTGGATCCCAAAGTTAAGACGATGCAAAACTTGGAAAAATTGAGGATCGATGATGAAGATGATGGCACCCTAGGACAAACTTCAAATAGTCGAGAAGTTGAGGCATGTAAAGAATCCGACACAAGTGCGCCTAAGAATTCAAGACTTCTAATTGGCCATTCATCCCAACAAATAATAGGTGATCCAAACAAAGGAGTAATCACTAGGTCCACATTACATCGAGATGAAGGACATATAGCTTTTGTATCACAAACCGAGCCCACTAAGATAGATGATGCCTTAGGAGATGAATTTTGGGTAATGGCTATGCAAGAGGAGCTAAGCCACTTTGTTAAGAACAAGGTATGGACATTAGTACCTAGACCCAAGGACCACACAACCATAGGCACCAAATGGGTTTTTAGAAACAAAAAGAATGAAAAAGGTGAAATTGTAAGAAACAAGGCTAGGTTGGTTGCACAAGGCTACAATCAAGAAGAAGGAATTGATTATGAGGAAGCCTTTGCACCCGTAGCAAGACTAGAAGCAATTCGAATGTTACTTGCTTATGCTTGCTACAATGAGTTTTTACTATATCAAATGGATGTTAAAAGCGCATTCTTAAATGGCTTCATTAATGAAGAGGTATATGTAGAACAACCACTAGGGTTTTGAAGATCATGAACACCCAGGTCATGTATATCATCTTCAAAAAGCCTTGTATGGACTAAGACAAGCTCCTAGAGCTTGGTATGACAGACTTAGTGCATTCCTACTTGAAAAAGGATTCAAGAAAGGAACGCTAGATCCCACTTTGTTCATTTTGATCGAAAAACATGATATGTTACTTGTTCAAATTTATGTTGATGATATCATTTTTGGGTCATCCAACACAAGTCTATGTAATGAATTCTCATCATTAATGACAAATGAATTTGAAATGAGCATGATGGGAGAACTAACATACTTTCTAGGCTTGCAAATAAAGCAATCCAAACATGGCATTTTTATAAATCAAGCAAAGTATGTGAGGGACATGTTAAAGAAATTCAAATTCGAAAATCGAAAGCATGTGACACTCCTAGTAGTTCCACCATCAAAATGGATAAAGACCAACTAGGAAAACCCATAGATCCTAAACTTTATCGTGGAATGATAGGTAGCCTCCTATACTTGACCGCTAGTAGACCCGACATTATGTTCAGTGTGTGCTTATGTGCTAGATTTCAATCCGATCCCAAGGAGTCCCACTTAAAATGTGTAAAGCGCATATTTCGATATCTAAGTGGAACACAAGACTTAGGATTGTGGTTCAACAAAACTAAGAGTTTCGAACTCCGCAGTTTTGTTGACTCTGATTATGCGGGAAGTCTAGTCGATAGGAAAAGTACTTCCGAATTTTGTCATTTGCTAGGAAATTCACTTATCTCATGGTTCAGCAAAAAGCAAAATTCCGTTGCTTTATCTACGGCGGAAGCCGAATATGTGTCTGCCGGGAGTTGTTGTGCTCAAGTTCTATACATGAAACAACAACTTGAGGATTATCAAATCCTAGTTGGGTGTCTTGAAATTTATTGTGATAACACAAGTGCGATAATCATATCGAAAAATCCGGTGTTACACTCAAGAACAAAACATATTGAGATTAGACACCATTTTCTTCGTGATCACGTCCAAAAGGGCGATGTTAAACTCATCCATGTGCCCACAGAGGATCAACTAGCCGATATATTCACTAAGCCTTTGCCCAGAGAACAATTTTCTAAAATTCGGCGTGAGTTAGGCATGTTTCGAGAATCGGACCTTCTACATATGTTTTAGCTATTCCAAACCTTTTTATATGGTGTTAGTGAAGTGTCCATGAAGTTTGAGGAGAATCGGAGCTATATTGCAAAAATCCAAAATTTTTCGTCAAAAAATTCCAGAGAGGAATTAGCGCGCTAATAGTTAAAATTAGCGCGCTAATGATGTACTGGCCCAGAATATGAATCGACCCATTAGCGCGCTAATTTTATCATTAGCGCGCTAATGTCGTTCGGCCAGGCGTCCATAAATTCGTTTTTACCCTCAAAACTCACATCTCGCCCTACCCAAGCCACGTCCTCACGTCGTCCTTCTAGCCGACGTGTTGTTCAATCTTCATCATCTAGTGATAAATCCGAATCCGCACACCCCGTCCCAACTCCGGCAAATGCCCCACGACGTGAGGGTCGTGCCAAAGCCGTCCATGAGTCCGCATCAGTCCTAGAGTTAGTGGCTCCACGGCTAACGGATGCCAAAATCCTAAGGCCCGCCATTGTCGATGTCGCCTTTTTTTGATAAGGCTCATCTCCCAATTCGGGAAATTTTTGATGCGGCGGGATGGACCACTTTCTGTGCCCACAAGGCTAACTACAACCCCCCCTTGGTTCGAGTTTTCTATTCCAATCTCGAAACTTCGAACCATTTTGTACTACGTTCGTCTGTTGGTAGCCAATCTATTGAGATTACGCCTGAAAATCTCGCTCAACGGCTTCAACTTCCCTTGCACCCTCCTACGACTACGGTTGTGTGCAAATTTCTCATTGGCCTTTTGACCGTCTTGAAGTCCTTAATTCCTTCCTTCGGTCCAAAAGGACTTTAACCGTTTATCCATTTGGTATAACGGATGCGATTTTAAACTCCTACCTCACCTTCTCCATAAGGTACTTCACAAGGTCATTCTTCCGCGAGGTGGTAGTAAAAACTATGTCACTCTCCTTGACATGTTCATTCTTGGGCACCTAATTCGTATGATACCTCTCAGCCTGCCTCATATCATCATTGGCTATATGACGAGCACGTGTAGCTCGGGTCGTCATCTTCCTTATGCTCACATTATCACATCCTACTTGGAGTCTGCCTAAGTAGATCTCGCATTAGGCGGTCGCCCCCTCACTATATATGACACCATCGACATGGCTACGTTGAAAGCCATGAAATACCGCTACATTCGTGATAGGCAGCGGTGGACTCGGGAAGATGCCATTCCAGATGGTCAACATCACGGCGGCTATGAGTCTCCCCTCCCTACGGACTCTCCAGTGGCTCCTTTTGATGCGCCGGACTATTTGGAATATAGCTATCAATTTGGCGATGATGACAACGCTGACGATGAAGGCAATGCCAGCCATGATGACCATGATGGTGATGATGAAGGTGCTCGGGACTTTCTTGTTTCAGCAGAAGAGCGCCGATATGAGTCGGCACGGCCCTCCGATTTCCCTCTACGTTCGGCGGTTTCTTGCCTCCACCGAATATGTCTCCATCATCGGCGTACGTATCTGCACAGCTGGGCTACCTGCACACTTATATGACTCAGTCATTCAATGCCGTCGAGATGATTATCCAGCATCAGAATGATCGGCTTCGTCGCATTGAGGGTCAATTGCTCCCAGTTCGGACCGCGCGTAATGATCATGCCTCCAGCTGTGCACGTCCACCACCATCCTCGAGGAGGAGTGTTTAGACACACCACCACTAGATGAGCATTAGGCTCCAATATGTCGGTCTTAGATGTTTCGATTTTTTTGTCAAACTCATGTTTAAGCCACAACTATGCTCTCATTGCTTTATGCTATCTATATCATGAATTTTTTTTTTTTTGCGTATCTCTGAGTTTTCTATATGGATATTTCTTGCTTCACTATGTTTTATCGTCTATGCATTTGTATCGCTACCGTCTATTGTTTCTTGATATGCATAAAGTGAGGGGGAGAGTATATTTCTCTCGTATTGTTTCTATTGTGTTTATTTATGGGGATGCTTGGCCCCACTTTTTGATGGTATCAAACGGGGGAGAAAAATGTGGTTGAACTTGAAAAGGTTGATGTGTTTTGAACTTGCATAGAAAAATGTGGTTGAACTTGAAAAGGTTGATGTGTTTTGAACTTGCATATATGAAATATAAAATCATGAATGCGATATACATTTAGATTACGTTTTACACCTTTAAAGTTCACATTGTTTGTTATCATCAAAAAGGGGGAGATTGTTGGACTAAGTGGTTAGTCACTCACACTCCGATCGAGATTTTGATGGAAACAAACAAGGTGAAAATGTACTAATAAACATCTAGTGTATTTCAGTTTTTGTTAAAGGATGCAAAACAACATATCAAGGGTACTCAAGAAATACAAGTTCAAGACTCGGCATTAATGAAGAAATGAAGATGAAAGTTCAAACCGCAATTTGTAATTTCAATGTAAGGTATACAAATTCTTTCACGCAAGCCAAATGCATTAGTCCATGCATATCAAGTTTCTTAAACCATTTTTCAAAGTTATAAGTTTACTTCAAGTTTCAAAGTGGAATTTAAACACATAACTAGGTCTATGAGTTTAAACAATGTGAAACTTTGTGTGGATGGTCATTTGCATATTAGAGATCATTGTAAATGTTTTCGAAAAAGAAAAACTCATTTTTGAAAGGTCTTGAAAAGAAAAGCGTAAATTTGTAGAAAAGCCCCTAATACATTATGAAATCGTGAATTTCCGTTTTCGGGATTTGTAAAAATATCCAGGACCATCCAATTAGGCTTAATGACTCATAATAAACGTGTATAACATGTTATATAAGGGTTGGTTAGGTCCCGGACGAGTTTAAGGGTCGCTAACACAAAGGGACAAAATAATTGTTTTGAGGTCCCTGCAGTTAGCGCGCTAATGATTTCATTAGCGCGCTAATCTGAGAGTTAGCGCGCTAGGTCTCGAAGATTAGCGCGCTAATTGCATATCTGACATGACTTTTTTTGACGGTGGAAAACACACTTTAATTTGAATTCTTGATCTATTTTGGACCCTTGGATCCCTAGAACGGTCATAAACTGTCAAGATGGAATACCTAACATTATAAAACCACTAAGAACATGGTTTTGTTAAAAAGAAGGAAGAAACACACTCAAAAACTCAAAATCTACAAAGAGAAGAACTTTGATTTTTGTGAAGAAGCAAAAGGAGATCTTTGTGTCTGTTCTTTAGTTCTCTAATCCAGCACTTTTGAGGCTTTCAAAGGAGTACAAGAATCTCTTCAAAGCTGATCTCTTTTGTCATTCTCTTGTTTGTAAGAAAGTCCTAGATCTAAAATCTTGCTTGTGCTTAATCTACATAGTTTTGGGTATTTGATTTGAAAATCATTTTGTTGTGTGTTTGAACACCTTCTTCTTGGGTTTTGCACTTAAATTTATTTTATCAAACCCTAAGATTGATTTGAACAAAAGTTTTGCACTTAAACTTGATTTTTGTTAAACTATTGTTCTTAGACTTGAAATCGGTTTTACACTAATATATTAAGTTTTTAAAACGATTTCACATTTGGGATTTGCAACAAAATCAGTGACATATTTGCATATTCCATTTATTCTCATACTTGCATGCATAAGAGTTGTTAGGCTCTAGGAGGCTTGCTAGTGTTTGAATTTGATACCACTTTGTGTTGTAAAGTGTATCTCATTATTCGTCAGCAACTTATTGTATTTGTATGATTGTAAGACTTAGTGGAATCTAAGTCAAAGGGGAAGACCTAGTTGAGACTAGGCACAAATCCTAGTTGCGGCTAGGTGGGAAGTCCTAATTGTAATTAGGCACTCTAGGCTTGTATGCTTAGGTTGTAACACTTATTTGCAATATAAGTGGGGGTTAAAAATCCTAACCGGGGAGGTTAGGTAGTGGACGTAGATCGTTGGATCGAACCACTATAAATTGTGTGTCACTTTCCATCTCTTCCATTCCATTCACTTGCATAGCATATATATATATTCATTGGTAGTGTATGCATTATAGTTGTAATTTGCGCATAAAGTTTTAAAAGGGCAATAACTACTCGGTAACCCAATTCACCCCCCCTCTTGGGTGACCTTCATAGGTATCCCAAATCAAAACCAAAACCAATAACAATCAAAAGCTAACAACAAAATAGAACGAAAACCCACGATCCTCCTATGGAAAAAAACCCATGATCCACTTATTAAATCAAGACGACGCTGATAATTCTCACACATGAGGCTGGTAGTGACTTGATGTGCACAATCTCAATTATAATCTTTCTCTTCTTCTCGTGTTGCTAGAATGCAATGGGAGTGGTGGGGGATGCATCTAGGGTTTTAAAGTTTTGTGAAATAGTAGATGAGAAAAGAATGTCTCATTTCTTGTTTGCAAATTGTGTAGATAGAGCTAGGGCAAAATAGTCATTTTTGGTAGAGGCAGATCAGGACTAAATAATACCATCCAAACCATGGTTTTAATTAATCCAAAGTTTGATGGATTGATTAGTCCAACTGAATACATTATACGCCAATCGAACATCCGGATTAAGCAGTCCAACTGCTTAATTCAGGCTAGTCCAATGAACTGCACACACTGTTATGGCACTAACTTTGCTCGACCTAAAGGTTTTTGTACTAAAATCTAGTGCTTTTTTCACATTGTGTAGGATGCGAGGAAGAGCACAATATGGTACATAAATAGTGGGTGCTCAAGACACATGATCGGGGATGCAAGTCAATTCATTGAGCTAAAGTGGCATGACGGTGGAAAGGTCACATTTGGAGATTGCAACAAAGGAAAGGTCATAGGTCTTTGTACCGTGGGTAACGATTCTCTATCCATCTCAAACGCTTACTTTGTTGATGGTTTGAAGCATAATTTGCTTAACATTAGTCAATTATGTGACAAAGGTTTTTATGTCATGTTTGAATCATCAAAATGCATTGTTATGAATGAGAACCATGAAACCTTATTCATTGCATATAAATATAAGAATGTTTATGCTATTAACTTTGACGAGATGTATATGCAAAATGTTTTATGTTTGAGTGTTCAAAATGAATGTGATGAATAGTTGTGGCAACATAGACTAAGACATTCTAGTATGAAAAATTTGTCAAAATTGACCAAACATGATTTAGTTAAAGGTCTCCTTAAATGCACAAACAAGAAAGGCAAGGAGTATGAATTTTGTATTCTTGGCAAACAAATGAAATCATCATTCAAAAAGAAAGTAGTTATTGATGTAACTAGAGCCTTAAAACTAGTCCACATCGATTTGTTCATACCTATCCAAACACAAAGTCTAGGGGCAAATCATATTGTTTTATTATTATTGATGATTTCACTAGATATACATAGATGCACTTTCTAGCACATAAGCATGAGGTCTTTGAGGTGTTTGTCAAATTTTGTGCATTAGTTAAAAATGAGAAAAGTTAAAAAAATTACTATCATTAAGAGTGGTAGGAGTGGTGAGTTTGTCAATAGGAACTCAGAGGACTTTTGTACTAGACAAGGGTATGCATACCAATTATCCTCTCTTAGAGCACCATAATAAAATGGAGTAGTTGAAAGGAAAAATAGAACTCTTCAAGAAATGCGTAGGACTATGCTTAGTGAATATAACATAGCAAAGTGCTTTTGGGCTGAAACCATTGACAGAGCATGCTATGTTTTGAATAGGGTGAATGTTCGAAAGCAAGTGAAAAAAGACTCCTTATGAACTATGGAAAGGCAAAAAGCCTAACATTAGTTACTTTAGGGTGTTTGGTTGCACTCGCTATGTCCTAAATGATAAGGATCATTTGGACAAGTTTGAACCAAAGTCAAATGTATGCACTTTCCTAGGATATTCCATGCATAGTAAGGCATATAAAGTGTTTAATAGATCAGCCAAGTCCATAGAGAAGTCAATCCATGCTAAGTTTGATGAAATAGATCATAAAGTGCAAATGTTGCACACCTTGGAATAAATGAAACTTGATGATGATAATGGAATCATTCAAGCTCAAGCATCTAATGGTAATGAAGTAGAAGCGAGAATGGAAACTGAACCTATTGTACCTAAAAATTCAAGACTTCTTTTAGGACATCCTTCTCAACAAATCATAGGTAATCAAAACAAAGGCATAAACACTAGTTCTTCACTAAACTGGGATGAGGGGCATATTGCATTTGTATCACAAACTGATCCCAATAAGATAGATGATGCCTAAGATAATGATTTTTGGATCATAGTCATGCAAGAGGAACTAGGACATTTTGTAAGAAACAAAGTATGAATACTAGTGCCTAGACCTAAAGACCATACCATTATAGGCACCAAATAGGCCTTTAAGAATAAAAAGAATGAAGATTGTAAGATAGTGAGAAACAAGGATATAATCAATAGGAAGGCATTAATTATTAAGAAGCCTTTGCACCGATAGCAAGACTAGGAGCAATTCACATGTTGTTTGCTTATGCTTGCTACAATAGGTTCCTACTATACCAAATGGACATTAAAAGTGTCTTTTTAATGGCTTCATTAATGAAGAGGTACATGAGGAACAACCATTAGGTTTTGAAGATCATGCTTTATCCAAGTCATGTTTATCATTTTCAAAAAGGATTGTATGGATTAAGACAAGCTCCTAGAGCTTGGTATGATGGGCTAATTGCATTTTTTCTTGAAAAAGGATTCAAGAAATGAACATTAGATCCAATATTGTTCATTTTAATCAAAGAATGTGATGTGCTCCTTATTCAAATCTATGTTGATGATATCATCTTTGGTTCATCCAATACACATTTATATATTGAATTTTCTTCTTTGATGACCAATGAATTTGAGATGAGCATGATGAGTGAACTAACATACTTCTTGGGTTTGCAAATCAAACAATCCAAGCAAAGGATTTTCATCAATCAAATGAACCATGTGAAGGACATGCTTAAGAAATTCAAGTTTGAAAGTATGTGACCCTCCTAGTAGTTCAACAGTCAAAATGGATAAAGACCAATTAGAAAAGCTCATAGATCCTAAGCTTTATCGTGGCATGATAGGAAGTCTCCTTTACTTGACTGCTAGCAGACCCAATATTATGTTTAGTGTGTATCTATGTGTTAGGTTCCAATTCGAGCATAAGGACTCACATTTAAAATGTTTCAAGTGTATATATTGTTCCTTAAGTGGCATATAAGACTTGGGATTCCGGTTCAACAAAACCAAAAGTTTTGAACTTCGAAGCTTTGTTGATTCGATTATGCGGGGAGCATAGTAGATAGGAAAAGCACTTCTAGATTTTGTCATTTTCTTGGAAAATCATTAATATCATAATTTAGCAAAAAGCAAAACTCCGTTATTTTATCCACTTTGAAGCCGAGTATGTGGATGTCGGAAGTTGTTGTGCTCAAGTATTGTAGATAAGGCAACAACTTGAGGATTATTAAATCTAAGTTACTTGTGCCGATATCTATTATGATAACACAAATGCAATCAACATATTAAAAAAATTCGGTGTTACACTCTCGTACCTAACATATTGAGATTATACACCATTACCTTAGAGATCATGCGAAAAAGGGAAATGTTAAACTAATTCATGTGTCCACTAAGGACCTACTAGCTAATGTTTTCACTAAGCCATTACCTAAAGACCAATTTTCCAAGATTCGACGAGAATTAGGCATGATTTGTGAATCCGACCTTCTAAGCATGATCTAGCTCATTCAAACTTTTTATATGTTGTTAGTGAGGTGTCTGTTGCATATGAGATGAATCCAAGTTGTCCTTCAAAAATCTAAATTTTTTACCAAAAAGATTCTAAAGAGCAATTAGCGTGCTAGGTCTGACTAGGTAGCATGCTAGGTATGTCCCAGTTAGAGTGCTTGATCCCCTTAGTAGCGTGTTAGGTCGAGTCATTAGCGTGCAACCCAAACTACATGGAACATTAATCAGTACATGTCTAGGACAACTTTTCTTCTCATTAGCACAATAATCCCCCTACCTAGCACGATAATGTCTTAGGCCAAGACGATATAAAGTCGCCTGAAATGCACGAAAACCACATTTTATCTCTTTGGCTTCCTCCCGAGTCTCCATCACTTCCCTTCGACCTTTACTGATTCTCCAAGCTTTCTAGGCAATCTTACTTATCTTTTCTATTTTTATTATCCATTTCCTTTAGTTTTGTTGTCACCATTGTTCCTCCCCTCTTCACACCACTGTGCCTTAGTGCCTACCTACTGTTTGGTAAAAGTTCTACTAAACACACTCAATGTGCCGCTACCCATACTGCTCTCGGGTCCTCTTCCCGTTGTCCCCTCATTTATTGTGTTATTGCTCCATCATTTGGTAGCAATTCTGAGTCCTCCACCATATCCTTGACCGCCTACCAATCCACCACCCGTCGTGGGACTAGGTCATCTAGTCATCAAGTTAGCGACAAACCAGCCACCGTCTCGGCCAATCCTCAATGCAATGAGGGTTGCTCTAAGTCTAAGCATGATGGTGCTTCGACATCCAAATCCATACTTGAGGCGGTTAGCTCATGACTAATGGACGTCAAAGTATTTAAACCCATCGTCATTGATTTTGAACTCATAAAAAATGGCACACCTCCCGATACGTAAGGTGCTTACCAAGCTTGGGTTGGTGTCTTTTTGTCAATACAAGTACCCCTAAATGCCTATTTGGTTTGGGTTTTCTACTCAAACCTTGCCACCACAAAAGTGTATATCATTCGTTTGGTGGTTGGTGGTCGTTGCATCACGGTCACGCTTGAGAGTCTTGTTGAGCTACTTGACATTCCTCTTCACACATCCACTACTACTCTAGGGTGTAAGATTCATGAATAGCCATTTGAACAGCTTTAGAATATCTAATGTAATATCATCATTTATATATAAAATCAACCTAAATTACATTATAAAACATGTCTAATTATTGACTTGTCAAATACTCACAAACTCAGCTCTTTGTTGTCCCGAGCAAAGGAATACTCTCAATCATATTCTCTTTTCATTCTTTATAAATTGATTTCAATCTGATTCATCTTAACTTTAAATAATATAAATTTTAAAATAGAAGTGATTTCCAAATGAAAACATATTACCCGCATGTAAATGAGATTTATGATAGAATAGAATGATTTAGACAAAATAAAACATCCCTTAATGATAACTCAATCAATCAATACAACACCCTTTAGAACTTAAAGTTCGTTAGCAAGTTCAGTACACAATTTAGGTTTTCTCAATCTCCACTTACAATCATCAAGCTTACGATACTAGTATAAAATCTCAAAATACAAAAACCAGTAAATTAATATTAATTTTGGAAAATACTTTATAATAGTACCACAATCAAAATCAATAAAAACTTTACCAAGATACCAATGAATATGTTATTTAAAACGTGTTAGATTAAGAAATACTTTATTCAACTGTAGCTTCAAGTGCTTGAGTTAAATCTTTTCTTCTAAGAGTTTATGAACACCCATGTTTTCATCTCTCATTTTCTTTTCTAGTATATTATAATTATTTCTTTTTAATATATATTTCTTTTACTTTTGCTTTTGAGTTCCTCGTCCATTTTCTTTGGACATTTTCATATTTTTTCACTAAAGATTCCCTGCACCATTTCTTTTGGAATCTCTAAGACTCTCTATATATTTGTAAACTTTTATTAACACTTTTCACTATCTACTAAAGTTGAAGAAAGCATTCTTTATAATTTATAAAATTCATCGATTTCTAACCCATTTCTTCTTTTAATCGAGGCATAATAACTTTCTACATACATACCATAAAAATACTTAATCAATAACCGTTGTATCACAAGATTCTTAGAAATCTATCATGATCATCTTGTATTATTTTTTTATCTTCTACCCATTATCATGACTAACACAAGGTATTCAATTTAGTGTATACATCAACTAGTAAAGTTAATCAAAAGGGTATAAAAATTTGATTTCTTCTATCATAAAATTCACTTGGGTGATACAAATATCACTTCCATTCAAAAATCTATTCTATGTTCAATATCATTTTAACTAAGAATAAAGTAAAATAAAATTTATACTTACTTGAATTTGGAAGAAATTTGAAGATTTTCGTCAACTCACTTGAATATGGAATCAAGATTTTTGAAATTCTTGGATCAATTCTAAACATATCTTCAACATTTCTTTCCTCTCTTCACTTTCATTGCCATCAATGTCACACTTCACCTAAAATACCTCTAAACTCATTTTGAACCTTGTTCTCAAGGTTTCAAAATTAAATTGAGTTTCCAACATAATGAACATGCCACGTGAAGCATACACGATCTAATATATGTAATAAAAATGTAAATAAATATGCAAATATTGAATTTCACAATTTTCAAATGAATGGAATGCAAAATGGAACATATACATTCATTAACGAAAATTTCACCAAGAGTAATACATTGTATCATTCAGTCATTCATTGCATACAAGAGATAGATTTTACACACGACGTTGTCCATAAGTAAGTTCATTGTCACCTTCATCATCGTCATCTATTTCTTAAAAAGGTTGGAAAACATCACTATTAGCTTGGTTGTAAGTCCCAATTGGAAATTGCAACTGCGGAGATGGGATGTCAACACTCCTCCTCGAATCTTGCATAAGACTATCATGTCTTCTCTCAAACATAGAATGGTAGCATTGTAAAGTCCTCTCATTTGTTGTTATCATTTCTTCATTGCAATGAATATTCATTTGGTTACACATAAATGAAGAAAATATGGTACAAAAAAACCCTATCTTCCTAGGCCGTGACGAAGATGGTGCTAGACTCGTAGCAATATTCAGTATGTTCACTCTAGCCATTAATTTTCTCTCTCTTTGTGTATTTTCTATTATCTTCCTTCTATTTTCTGTTGTGTTTCGCTTTCTTGCTTCTCTCGCATTTATTGCATTGAGTGATTCTCGTTTATCCTTCGAGTCATTGTATCCTACCACCTTTTTCATTCGTTATACTCTTGCATCATTTGTGGTCCTCTCGGGTAATACACTAAATTTGATATCGAAACCCACCCCAGCTTTCCTACACAATTCAGTGATCAAAATTGGGAACGTTAGTCCTTCATTCTTTATAATTTACATTGCAAACTTCATAGAATCAGGTATAATTTCTTCAACATCAATATAACTTTTCTTCATCACTATATGGTATAATAAAGCTGTTCTGGGTTCTTCATTTCAAATTGTTGCTTGGTTGGATAAAAACATGCATCAATAATATAACTCCAACTCTTTGTAGTATTCCTAAAATATATGGTTTCAATAAATTTTGGGTGGCCTTCACTATCAAGAGCAAATCCCCTCCCCGGAGGTATCTCTAACGTGCCTTGAATTATCTGAAAGGGATAGGATTCCTCATTTTCATAAATGACATTTAGATAATCCTCCTCCATTCCCTGTCTATTTTGTGATAAACCTAACAATCTATTCAACCTCATAGGCGAAATATCAATTTTATTTCATTTAACTACTACTTTGTGCCATTCCTTACTAACATGCTCATTTGCATAAAATTGTCGTGCAATTTTCGAGCATCCTCTTTCTCCTCAACCCTGCGAAGTCTCGTAGAAGTCGCTCCCATATCCTATCTATGATAATGCTCACAATTCTATCCTCATACTTACTCACATTTTAAATATTGAACCCTATCTCGGGAATTATGACTCTTTTATCACTATAATACCTCCTCTGAGCTCTAGGTCTCAAAAACAAAGAAGGGTCATTAGGCACTAAGTCACTGGGTTCGGATTCTCAAAATATTCTTCTTCATTAGACGATAATGGAGATTATTCTCTAAATTCTCCCTTCTCAGGTCTAGGTTCTCTAATACTAATCCCTATTGGTATAATACTCATCATGTGGCCCGCATACTTTTGCTTTTGTTTTGCTTGCATTACCTCCTTTCCCCTTCTCTTGTTTACAACTCCGACCTTTTCCTCTACCTCCTCCTGCCTTAAAGTAACTCGACTATTAATGAAGCAGGTAAATTGAGATCCTATAGTTGAGAATCCAAACTAACAAGGTAAGGAAAACAAGTTTATAAAAAAGGTTTTATCATGAAGTTTCAAAAGAGTTGAAAGTGATTCATATAAAATAATTATATCAACGTATCCCTATAATAAGTACGTAAATATTTAAAAAAAATTTAGAAACCCCCAAAATCATTTAAAAACCCATATTGAAATTGAAAATGTGCATAAAAAACCACTTCCAAAAATAATATTCAATAAAAACCTATAAATTGCATTTCTTGAAAATATCATCAAAAATCAATTTTTTTTTCAAGACATCAAAATCAAAAGAATGTTAGAGTATCGGACCATTACCTTCTTGAGAGTGAATGTCTCAACTAGTATGCTCTATTACCTCCTTAGACCCCCTCTCCAAGTTTCGATTTTGAACGAAACACTCACCAAGCCCTAAGTAGGTTGTATGAACTTGGATTCAAAATTTATATGGTTGAAACACTTCTAAGCCAAGTGGCGTGCACTTAATTAAGCTTTAATTCAAGCTTTAAAGGGTTGCGTCTAGGCAAAAATTGATAAATTAAATGAATGGGTGCAAGGGTTTTAGGTGTGAAAGGGTTTATTGTTGTCGATTTAGGGTTTTATTTTTAAAAACACGGATTTGTGCTCAGCAAATCTAGGTTTAAGTGAAATCGCTGAGAAATCACCAAAGACATCACTGAAAAATGGTCTTAGTGGTCCAGTAATTAGTTTAGAATCTTAGTATAAAATCAAAATCACTAACAAATCGCTGAGTCAGTTTTCACTTAAAAACCTCCAAACTACTAGCGATTTACCCAACGATTCCCAGTGTTAATCGGTATCACTAAGAAATCGCATAGTCATATCCTGTTGTTTTTCCAATATATTCTATATTATATTAATTATCATACATAGCAATCATAATTAAGGTAGAATTGATCAATAATCAACAAGAAATATTACGAAAATTAATTTGGACTTTTTTGGGAATATTATACTAAATAAATGCTTTATTACTTAAAATAATTAAAGACAAATAAGATTCCACTTAAAAACAACTCTATAATCCCCTCTTAATTGGGGATATCCCAAAAGAGACTTAAAAAGAGAGGATAAATATATTAACTATCCTAAATCTAGTAATACGAAAAGACATTAGCTCGATCAACCCCCCTTATATGAAATCCTTCCAAGATTGAAATCCTAAAATACTTTAATTATATGAGTCAAAAGTTGAGATAATAGAAAAACAACTAACTAATCCTACAACTAAAACTAAAAATAAAGATAGAGTATGGGTTGCCTCCTATAAAACACTTTTGTTTATAGTCATTAGCTTGACTTAATAAATAATATCACTCGTCGTTCAGTTTGAACAATTCAAATTGTCCATCAGTCGATTCTTCATCATTCTTGACGTCTTCAGCTTCCTTATCATTCTCAACATCTGCATAACATCCTTCAAGATAATGATATCATTATAGGATGTCACATTTTCATAATCACCATCATAATTTTCTTAATTGACGTAATCGTCAATCTTGTAATCATCCTATACATATAATTGTTTCACATCCTAAGTGTAACTATACACCAAAAACTTGGTGAGATACATGAATCACTCCATTTACACTGGCACATTCATTGATATTCCTAGTGGAAAGATGTTGTCACTATTTGCTTTGTAGACAACAAAAGCGGTATAAAATCAATCTTCAACTTGGATTTTGTACCGTTGTTCTAGTAAGATCTTCAAATAAGCTCCAATGTAAAGTAAAACACCAGGGAAACTGACATCATTTATCATCACGTGGAGGAAGCGTTTCCCCGGATCGTCATTGTAAATTTCAATGATATGTTCTAAATCTTGAAGCTTTAGTTGCTTATCAATAAATTCTTCTCTCGCCAGTTGCTTCGCTTTTTGATGTTGAGCTTCTTGTTGCTGCTCTTTAGGTTGCTGCTTCTTTGATTTCTTCTTCTCATCATGTGGTTTCATAAACATTCATAGTATAATGGTTTTATTCTTAATAGTTCCCTCGTATGGATGCAAACTTTGAACTCCATTTCCTTACTTTGCAGACTTTATTGCTCGGTTTTGAGATTGATGATCTCCATATCTCATTCAACAAATTTTCATAATAAGGTCTTAACTTATGATCATTTACTTTAAATAGTATAAGCTTTCTATTTATACTACGTCGTGAGGTAGTAAATTGACAACCAGATAAGGTCTTATTCATCTCAAATGGAGTTTTCTAGGAAATAATTTTAGTCTTCAACAAAAGAGTAGGATTTTATCTCCTACTTGAAAATTTTTCGGAACTAATTTCTTATCTTAAGATGCTTTGGTTTTATCTTTATAAATTGACATTTTCATAGGAGTCATTCATAATTTATTCTGATTCTTGAAGACTCAACTTACGTTGGTTTCTTGTTTCATTGTAATTCATGTTACGTGTTTTTATTCCCAGAAGGCTTTATGTTCTAGTTCTACTGGTAAATGACATATTTTTCCAAATACTAACCTATAAGGTGTCATGCATATAGGTGTCTTAAATGTTATTCTATATATGCCCATAATGCGTTTTCCAATTTAAGAATCCAATCCTTATGTGTTGGACTAACTATTTTTCAAGTATCGACTTAATTTCTCTATTTGAATTTTTAGCTTGTACACTAGTATGTGGGTGATATGCAATAGATGTCCTATGTGTGACATTCACTACAAAAAAACAGCAAATCAGAAACGAAATTTTTCGTCTCTGATTTGCATAAATTCCGTCTCTAATCCTAATCTGCAACGGAACAGAGACGGAATAAATTCCGTCTCTGATTTGGTCGACGCTGATTCAATCGACAATGGAATTGTGATTCCGTTTCTGATTAGAGACGGAATAAATTCCATTTCTGATTAGAGACGGATTAGAGACATAAATTAGAAATGGAACAGAGACGGAACAGAAATGGAAATTTTTCGAAATAGTACATTTGTAATTGTATTCCGTCTCTGATTCTGTTGCAAATCTTTGAATTCCTTCTCTGATTCCGTTTTTGATTAGCAGCGGAATCAGAGACGGAATTCATTATTTTCGTCTCTGATTCTCGTTTCTGATTCATGCATATATTCCTCGAAAATTAGAGACGGAATAGCAACGGAATCTCTGAATTCCGTTGCTAATCCGTCTCTAATTTCCCTTTTTGTTTAGTTTTCAAACATACACTCAATCCAATTGGTTCTCCAACCTATAACTTAAAAATACAACCATAGGACCTACTCCATCGCCTGCACCCCCTCCAACAACTCCTTGGGGGTGATAACATCCCCCAAAAAAGCAAAATTTGACATTCATACATCGACAATATATATCAACTAATATTCAAATGAGAGAAAAAATGTAAAATTCAAAATTTGAAAAAAATTTATATATTCACGAAAAATTGTCTAGTATAACAAATGCTCCAAATTTCTAAGTATTCATAAAAACCACCAATCCTATTGTTCAACAACCACAAAAAAAAACTTACAATCCCTCTAAATATGCACGAAAAGAATTATCAATATAAAAGTCATGTTAACAACTATAAAAGTTACATGAAATGCTTTAAATTCCTCATCTCTCACTTGGAAACCAGATTATGGTAGGTATTGTCACAGGGATACGGGCAATCAATGGCACTAACTCCCACTCGATCGAAGAACCAGTCACCTACCGATAGGGCCACGCTCTGCAAATATTGCAAAATAGATCAAACTCATGATAAAAAATACGAAATTGCAAAAAAACTATCTCCATTTACAGTGCAAAAGAAAACAGTATATTTAACTATAATTTCCGACGATACTTGGCTACTTGTGTGTCCAACTAACACGATTTATTAGAAGGGGGAATCTGAGAACCTACCTAACTACATGAACAAAAAGCTTTGCTAAAGCACAATTACGACGGTACATGGCTACTTGTGTTGCATACTTGCATCCTTCACATGGACAGTCACAAAGGGAGAATGAATGATAAAACATGCACAACAACAAAGAACATAATAAAATAATAAAAGTTTTTAACAAAGAACAATTGGGAGCGAAGTTCTTCCTTACATACTAAGAGATGACAAAACAAGTTTCTTTCTTATGTATTGGAAGAAATGATAAAGTTTGAAATTCAAATGAATGTATAAAGTGGAAGTTAAAGTAAATGACAAAAACCCAAAAAAAAAAAAAAAAAAAAAAAAAAAAGCAATCCAAAAAAAAACAGCAAGCCTACACATTGTTCACAACTAACACTTCAAAAATAAACAACAAGCCAGTGGCACTGTGGCAGACTCTAAACAAACAAACCTCTTCATCTTTGAAAGGAAACTAATACTCAAACAATATACAAACAAGTAAATCCCGTACCAGCAACCTAAGGAAACCTTTCACAACAAAGAAAAAACAAACCAGATGAACCAAAAATACATTACATACAAAGCCTCTCAATCGATATGAAGAGGCAATTTCAACAAGAGAACTCACTAGGAGCCATTCCAGTAGCCATTCCAGCCAGCAGCCATTCCAGCCTTGTAATGCAACCCAAAAAAAAACAGCAAAACAACAACCCAAAAAAAAAATAGCAAGTATGCAACTCAATGGAACTATGGAAGTATGGAAGTCGTACATTCCATTTCAAATGCATAATCTGAAACTCAAGAATAAGCATCTAGTGGCAGTTTCAAAATGAAAATGAACATGCAAATTTGCAATAGAAGCATTTCAAATAGAAACCAAAACCACTAATATTAAATATTAGGTGCATGTTTGTTCAAACATTACAACCAGAAATAGATCTTCAAAAAGAAGAGCAAAAAAAATTAAAAAATAGAGCATCTTGAACATACCTTGTTGTGTAAACCCCTGCGGCAAGTGCAGTTGCTCCCCCGACAGCTACAACAAGCTTGTTCTGATCCGTTAAAATACCTATGCAGTCCGCCTCAAGAAAACACACAAGTACATGAGAGAGTTTTATGAAATAGCAGAACCTTGCACGGAAAGAAAGTTTGATTGTTTAAGGGTTTAGGAAAGAAAAAATTTACAGTAAAATAGGTGAAGGCAAAGTACCAAGCAGGAAACAAAGCTTTAAGGTTTGAGGAAATAGCAGAACCTTGCACGGAGCACAACTTAGAAAGCCAAGAAATGTGGAATGCTTTGAAGCTTAGGTAGTAAAGAAATGTCCACTACAGCACCCTAAGTTAAATGAAAAATCAATTTAGGATATAAGACACGCACTAAGACCACTAATAGTATAGTGGGCAGTTCATATGTGTATAATTTCATTGCCGGAAGCAATATAAGAAAATCAATGTAATGTCCCAGGTTCAATGCACGTTGATGGTTTGCATAGAAGGTGCATACTAAAAGAACATCATCCACTTCCAAGCAAATTCCATTAAATTATCATAGAAGGTCATCCTCATGTGTTACTCGCATATAAACAGGCAAACCTTCAGATGGTAAAGGAATTATGTTCGAGAGCATTACTTTATGAATAGGTAAACAAATCACAAATGAAGTAAAAGAAACAAGAGAGAATACCTTAAGATGCACCACCTCACCATCCTCAATCACCAAAACCTTTATTGTGTGTTCAACAAGAGCTTGGGCATCACTAGAAAAGAAAAATTCTTTTGGCTTCCCATCTTTCGTCAGGAGTTTATCATTAGGAAATGCTCTATTCGTTTCTTCATTCAAGTCCTGCATTATTAGAAACTTCACACATTTAAAACCATCTCCACTATAACAATAACATCAAAAAAAAAAATTAGAAGAACAAATATATTCAACTTCACTTGGACAGTAATATAAAAGAACGAATCGTCAAATATCACCTCGATTACACCTCCACCTAAATTCACATAGATAAGTTTGAGATTGGAGTTTTCTCGAGTGGCGAGATGAAATGATGCAATAATCAATAAGTACTGAGAATCTTTGAACATTGAAGCTCTTTGTTCCAATGTATAGAGTCTCTTGACTCTTTATCGCAGTACATAAGAGCTTCCTAAGTAACGTCCGTGTCCCAAAAGCCTTTTAGAGCATCTAATTGTTTCTCCTAATCCATGCTAAAGGGGTAATACAAAATTGTAAACATTGTTTTCTTCTCAACAAACCGAACGGATATTATGGTCACGATTCTTTGAAAGGCTTTATATTTATAACAAGAAATACCTACCAAATACAAAATCAATAGAAAATCTTGAATTGCTCAAGTAAAATGTTGAAATGATATATTAAATATTAATAAACCTAAAAATAAATGCGAAAGTAAAATTTGAGACTCTTACTTGATTGATCAGGTTATGTCTCTGTGTTGGTTTCCATACCCTTCCTTGGAGCATAAATTAGAAGTATTTGCAAATTTTTTTCTCCTAATGCACAACATTTAAAAGGAATGTTCATGTCATACGTTATATCTTTTCGGTCACTAGGAAAAAAGGCTTTGACAAAGGGACTACTCATTTCACAGTTGGATCCTACATATCTTTAGGGTCACTTACATTTCATACTAATTATTTTTTTTCCATCAAAGGGAGTCAGAGCTAGAATATCATTTATATGATTTAACAATTGATTTCATACACTGCAGGAATCTAAGAAAACTAAAGTACATTGACAAATTCTACCAATTTGATTTAAGCTTCAAAAGGCATTGCAAAAGAAGGAAAACTACCAAATTATATTGCTATGGAACAAAGATACTTTGAAACTAAATTGGCAAAGGCCAACGATGATCACCCTTCTCATGACATCTTTGAGGGCCTTAAAGTCATAAAAGAAGTGTATGAAGCATTGAGATCTAGTCCACAATGGAATGATTTTCGTTCTTGATTATGGAACAAAACCCCATATCATCCAATTTGTTTTTTTAGGTAAGTATTGAAGCGGTACTCATTTATTATATATATAATAAAGTAATAATTTAAGAAAATCATGGGTTATACAACAATAAGACTTTTATATCGGGCCAAAAACAAGGCACCCATCAGCAATCCCACCATAGCTAACGAAGCACCCATAAAAAATCCCACCATAGATCTTTATGAGCTGCGAAAATAACCGTAGCAAAAGCCAAGAGATAGCGAACCATACCAAAACAATCAGCATGTCAAGCATAAAAATAACCCATATCATCCAAAACATTGCAAAATGAACATAACTACGAAACCCAGATCACAACAGAGAAACGCAGTTCACATTTCATTGTTAAAAGATAGAACAAGCATAACCACAAAACACTAAGCATGCAAGAGAAGAGCAGAACAAAAACTTCTAAACCAAACAAAATACATAACATTAACTTAATAGATCAAGTGAAGAACACCAACAAATGCACATGAAAGCCAAACAGGAGGAAAATGTGAGCAGATACAATTGTATTATTTGTAAGAGTTTTTGAAGAAACTGTCAGCTAATAAATCAACCTGAATGGTTCCATTTATAGAAAATATAACCAGACTTCTAAATTTCCATCCAAGTGTATTATTTGTAAGAGTTTAACTTGTGGTTGTTAATCTGAGGTTTAGCACAATTTCACCCAATAACAGACTCTTCAAATAGATAACATAAGCTCTCAATTGAGTTACCAGAAGAATCCTTGGTTATATATAACTAAAAATAGAAAAGAAACGTTTTAAGCATTTTTTCCCTGCGTGACATCAAATGAAGAGCACATAAAAAGAAGTCGAATCTACCTGCTTGAGTGGTATTGAACCATTGGAACCATGCTTCAAGACGAATAAATGCTCTATCCAAGAATGATAAGATTTTACTACTTTCACTAGCTGAAAACTCATTCCTTTTGGTTCTACGAACAAGATCTAAGAATATAGGTAGATAAACGCAATTCTTTGGTCCAAGTCAAAAAAGAGAATGAAGGAACTCAATACAAAGAAAAACTTTACCATGTAAAATTAGAAACAAAGTTGGTGGGTTTCCATTTGAGGGGTGCTGAGGAACAAATTCTTCTGGCACTTTATTGTAAATATTAAAAAAAGTTAAACATGAATCCCATTAAAAGAAGTGGAATTTTGATATACCTAGTAAATCAAAGTCTTAAAATTACCTTAAAGCTTCAGCACCCAAGATTTGCTCTCGAGGAATCCATCCATCAGCATTCATCAAATCCAACCAGTGTCCAATAATGTCCAAGCAAATATGAATATCCCAACGCCTATTGGAGTTGTAAGTGTATTAAAGAAGAATTAAAGAAAAAGCAAACGAGTTAAGTAGTTCTTAAAGTTGCCTGCAAATTGAGAGAGTTAGCTTAAAGAGAAGAAATGAGAATATACTCAAAGCATATCTAAGTAACAACATGTACTGACCAGATTAGCAGTTGAAGAAAACCTTCATCCCATAGAAAACCCCTAGGGAAAAAAGATCGGCTTGGAACATTTGTATAAAGCTCAATGAGGCCAATATGGAACAAAATTATCACCTTTGTTATGCTAAAATAGCATTTGACAGCATACAATCATCACTTTACAGAACATGAAAACACAATTGCAAAAGAGAAATGACTGTAGAATGTGTTGAACTCACACTAGAGGATCTAGCAAGGGCAATTTTAGATTAACCGTAGAAGTAACCAATGCCACCCGCCAAATTTTCCATAGCAGCTCTACCAACATTCATTGACTGAGAATCCACCTGAAAGGTTACAGGCGATGTAGACCCCCCAAAAGTAAGCAGACATCATCACAAACGAATTAAATTAAGAGAGGGAATTAGAAAATAAGCTTTGTTAGGGTAAATACCTTGTTGGTTAGACAAACTCTTCTGGAATTTTTCTTCAAACTTTCTTTGCCCTTGCTTGAGTCGACTGTCTAGCAGCTCTCCTAAGAAGTTGTCGTAATTTTATTTGAACTCCAAATAAGGAAACAAATAAAGAAAAGAAAGTGAGTTTTTTATATACCAACTGCATTACCTTCTAAAATAAAATCCTAGATGACAACCATGTAAAACAATAAAAGCAGAGTTATCAAGCATTTCAAAATCAACACAACTAATAAACCGATTACAAAATCAACACAACTAATAAATTGATTACAAATGCAAAACATGCAAGATATAAATAACTTATCTTCATATACTTCAACTATAAAAAGAACATAGACCGATCTACTAATGCAAACAACACAAGCCCGATAAAATTTGAGAAACATTATGTCACAAACCTCAAAGAAAAAGGAAATCTCGGATTTACATGTTCTAACAACCACATCTAACCTCTAAAAAACACACCATATCTCCTACACACTAATTTGCAAACTTCAAACCAACAAACAAAGAAAATTAAAGAATCGACCGAGAAAATATAACAGGGCAGACACAAATTGAAGACAGAGAGAACGAAAAACACATCAAATAAGATAAACCGATAACCAGCGTAAACACAAGATCGACGAGATCTGAGAAATATTTCGTCACAGAATTCAACATCAACATTTTACACGTTCTAACGACAAGAAAATAGCGAAAACACCAAAACTTCCCCAACAGAGTAACATCTTCAAAAGCCACACAAAGAGGGACATCACAGACGACGACGGCGAGGGACAGACGACGACATACAAAGCGGACAACTGTGAGGGCTTATGCGACGGTGACGGCAGAAGGCACGAGCTCCGGCAGAGAGCGGCACGAGCTCCGAACACCACCGCCGAAACCCACCAAATCTAAACCCCCATTTCCAAATCTCTTCAAACAACACCAAATCTCCCAAACTAGCTCTCCAATCTCTATCCAACAAAGCCGTAATCGCCCTCGACGATGAAGACATCAAAAATGGAGAGCACCGATGAACATAAGCTGTCTGCGGTGACTATTTCGCAGAGATTTAGGGCTTGGGAGAGAGAGAGAGTTCGAGACGAGACAGGGAGTTGAGGGTTTGCAGAGCCGTGAAGAGAGGAGTTGTTGAGCCGCCGGTGAAGAGAGCAGTTGTTGAGCTGCCGGTGAGCTCGAGAGAGGTCGAGAGAGGTCGAGGAGAGAGGTCGAAGAGAGAGGTCGAGGAGAGTCAAGGAGAGAGGTCGAGAGTTCGGTCGAGGAGAGAGGTCGAGAGAGAGAGTTTGAGGAGAGAGAGAGAGTTTAAAACAAATAAATATTTTATCTATTGATGCACGAATCTCGAGATGTGATGTGTGGTTATAAACTACTGAATTTTTGGTGGAAAGTTGGTGCCATTTTTTTAGAAACGGATTTTAATTCCGTCTCTATTTCCGTCTCTATTCCGTCTCTGACTATTTCCGTCTCAATTCTGTTTCTAACCATTTCTGATTAGAAATGGAATTAAATTCCGTTGCTATTTCCGTTTCTAATTTACATTTTTTTGTAGTGATTGAGCAAGTAGATTAGCTACTAATCGATTACAAAAATGTGAACCTCTATCACTTATAAGTGCTCTAGGTGCACTGTGACTATAAAAAAAATTATCTACGAAGATTAATCACTATTTTCTTAATCATCAGTTTTAGTAGCTTTTGCTTCCGCCCACTTTGACACATAATCTACAACAACTAAAATATAAACATAGTCACTTGATTGTGGAAAAGGTCCCATGAAATCTATATCTTATACATCAAACACTTCACAAAATATAACTATAGTTAAAGGCATTTGATTTCTAATTCCCAAGTTTCCAGTTCATTGGCAATTTAGACAAGATTTTATATAAAGGAAACAATCATGAAATATAATGGGCCAAAAGAATCCAAAATCTAAAATTTTATGAGCAGTTCTACATGGACCGAAATGTCCTCCACATGCGTAAGTATCGCAGTGAGATATCTTTGATTATACTTCTGAATGTTGCATGCATCTCCTAATTATTTGGTTGGTGCAAAACTTCCAAAATAGGGATCATCTCATAAATAATGTTTAGAATCCTTTTTTATTTTTTTTAGCTCTCATTAAGTAAGGTGATAACCTATTGGTGGTAAGATAATTGACTATATCGACATACAATGGACCATCAGTCATTATACTATATAAGTATTCATCTGGAAATTTGTCCCTCAATGGTATAGGTGGTTCTCCATTTTCTAACCTACTTAAGTGGTTTGCCACTAAGTTTTTGGCTTCTTTCTTATATTTTATAGTAAGGTCGAATTCTGGTAGAAGTAGTATCCATCTTATTAGTCTAGGTTTTGCATCTTGTTTTGTCATTAAATACTGCTAAACTGCATGATTTGAATAAATTATTACTTTTGTTCTTAATAAATACGATCTAAATTTTCCTAAGGCAAACACTACCATAAAAAGTTTCTTTTTAACAATTGTATAATTATGTTGAGTCGGGTCTATTGTGACAGCTGTTTCTCTAAACAAGGTACTGCCTGGCCTATTCCCATCATTAAGCCTTACTAATAATTATGTAGGACTTAAATAATGTATTAGTTAGCCTTTTGTCCTATTCTCTTTGTTATTCGTGTACAGGATAAGTATTACTCTAGTCTCATTATTCGTAAATTTTAGGGTTAATTAAATTTTTATTTATTTATTCAGTAGAAGACTTATAAATTTGTAATGTAATTTGAATTAAATACCTTACTACGGAAACTAGGTAAATCACATATCACATTTATATTGAGTGGTGGAAATGAGTGAATATATGCATCAAGTCGGGGAATAAGTCTATCATCTCAATATACAACCCAAAAGTATATAAAATATGTAAATTAAGTAAATGCGACGATAACCTACAAAAGTAGCAAAAGATGTTCGCCGAGGGCTCAGAAGTAATCACCAATCTTCTTTTTCCCCAGTTTGGTACTAGTAGGCACTGCAATTTTCACTTGAAATGACGATTCCAATAAGTAAATCCTGATACCATCTATTCACATTTTGAATATCCAAATATAGGTAACTAAATGCATAATTTATAAAGAAAGTGGAAGTACTAGAAAAAGTAAATTATGCAGGAAGTTGCTGACTAAACGAAGAAGTAAATTAGTGCGAGAAACAAAACTAAGTGCAATGGAAAAGATTACAAGTTTGTACACTCTGGAGGTCTTAGACTCCGAGCCTTATAGGTGTCCATGGAGGGAACCTCAACCTTATCTATCTTCAAGTTGAACTCTAAGTTTAAATTTGATCTTGGCAGGTGTTAATCGATGAAACCTTAACCTTATATATTTCTTTGAGCCCAAGCTTGATAGGTGTCCTATAATAAAGAACCTCATCCCTATCTATTTCTCTGAGCCTGATGAGTATCCTATATTAAGGATCCTCGGCCCTATCTATCTTGGTGTTGGCTATGACACATTCCCCAAAAGTATTCATGGAATGCGTATGGTAGATCAGCGCTACTGGATCTCATCCCTTCGGATCAAGTCAATTGCACAATCACACTCATAAAGATTACCAAGTAAAAGCATGCATCAATACCAATAGTTTCATAAATAAACAATTCAAGGAATCAACAATAATGAAAGGAAATGGAAATAGATGCTCTACAAGATTACTTACCTCAAATATTACAAAAATCAAATCAAATGTGACTCATTCACTTCGAAATGCATACCCGGCAGTCGAAACTACTCCTCTAGGCCCCTAGTGTCATATTTACATCAAATTAAGTATGTTTGAGTCATTAAGTACATGCTTAAAACCCTTAAATTACATTTGGCCCCAAATTTAATAATGGACAACAATTATTGTTTTGAACCTATAGATATAATTTGTTCTAACATTTAAATATGTTTTTTTAATCTAGATTTAGTAAAAGTCTTTAAGATATAAAATTGCATTCAATTAAATATTTACACTATAAATACATACACCTCACTTATCTCATTAGCCAAGCTATATCAACATTTTTATCTAATTTAATAGTGTTCTTTCCCACTAATTTTTATTAATTTCTTAATTATAATTCTCTTATTCTCTCCCATTTACTATCTAACATTTCCAATTATTCTATAATTATTACTTATTAACTTATAAATATGCTTCAATACTAATGCAAATTAATCAATTAACGTTCATCTCCCTTATTAAATGCATACTCCTAGATTGTGCACAAATTAATAGTGACAAATACATTAGAGAAGACCATATTTCCAACATGTATATCAATCATCTATATGTTTTAGGATGAACCTCATTCTTATCTATTAATTATCAATACTCAATTGATCAAACACTAAATAAATTTATCCTATACATTAACTTTCTAATGAGTTATTCCTAGTAATTTCCTTAATTATCTTACAAATAAAGATAAAGAATCTTGGAAACTAATTTTGAATCTATTAAACAATGTTCATGATACCCATTTAAATTGTCTCTAGAAAAAAACCTTTAGCTTTCATTAAGGTAGATGAATAACTAGATCTAGAATGGATAATGAATATTAAGTATAAAACATGAAAACTAGATAAGAACATCAAGGTTGAATAACATGAATTAAAAACCTACCTAAGTTTTCAATTTCACCAATTAAACTCAACACCATTAAAGCTTCTTTGGTATCTTCCTTAGGTATCAAAATTATGCTTCAAACTCTTTATTTTCACCTTTGTAACTCCATTTCTATCAATCCATAAGCTTTCCCCAAAGTTTTCTCCATATTGCTCAAGTAAAACAATGAATATGATTAAGTTTTAATCTCATTCACATACATGTAGGAGTCATTAAGACTTGATAAACTAGGCTAATCTCGTTTTATTATCTTCAAATCAAATTCATCCATCATCGTTATCATGATAACAAGTGTCACTCAAAATGTGAAAGGACTATTTTTCCCTTAGATCCTTTAGGTATTTACAATGCAACCCATGTTCAAAACCTTAACATATGCCATTAATTTTCATCTTATTTACAACATGAACCATAGGAGATTTAACTATTTTTTAATGTTACAAGAGTATAAATCAAATCATCTTAAATCAACCTATGTTGTGCGACTCTAGGCACATCCTAAGCCTATTGTTTGGTATTATAACAACTATGGTTTATTAACTATACATACTCATGATTATTTTCACTTAGTTCATGTACTTTGCATCTTAATTTATTTAGGCTTATTATCTGGCATGTGGTCTCATTACCACCCATCACCCATGTACACATGTATCCCGAGATAAGATCAATGTCTTATTTTATTTTATATATAGCTTAGTCTTCTACGTGTTCAATTTGATAAATACACATAGACTAGCTAGTTTTTAGTAGAAATCGATTCTAATACATTCACTTACAGTTTAATATTAGGACTTTTCCAAATTAGATCAACTACCAATGTTACGGTGCTCGCACGTATCTTGAGATGCTACTACACTAGCGAGCCGATAACGAAATCAAGTAAGTTATGTAAAGTGGTAAATATGTTATGCACTCACAAACCTTAAGCAACCACCACTCGAAATAATATCGCATCGATCTCCACACTGAAGGTTAAACTGTGTATCTGCCAACTTATGTCACGTCACAGGTGGTGACCCAAAATTAGGAATGATTTCACTATTAGTTATTTAGGTTGTTACATCTAGTGTCCTAGAAACATAGTATATAACATGAGATTTGTTTCCTACTTTTTGACCTAAAATCACTCCAACTACAAAGTTACTTGCATCACACATAATTTCAAAGGGTAACGACCAATCTGGTGATTTAATGATAGGTATGGTTGTTAAAGAATCCTTTTAATTTATCAAACGGTACCTTGCAATCATTGGTAAATTCAAAAGTAATGTCTTTTTGTAAAACTTCGCATAAAGGTTGTGTAATTTTAAAAAATTCTTTTACGAATCTTTTATAGAATCATGCATGCCAAAGAAATGAACGTATTTCTCTCACTGCGGTAGGTAAGGTAACATTTTGATTACTTAAGTTTTTAATCGATCTACTTCTATTCCTTTATGTGACACTATATGTCCTAATATAAGTCCTTGATCTACCATGAAATAAAACTTTTCATAATTTAGTATTAAATTTTTTTTCTATGCATTTTTAAGCACTTTAGTTATATTAACTAAACATTCATCGAAAGAGTTACCATAAACCATAAAATCATCCATGAAAACTTCAATGAGATTTTCTACATAATCAAAGAAAATACTAACCATTCACCTTTGAAATGTTGCAGGTGCATTACATAAACCAAAAGATATATGTCTATAAGCAAATGTACTAAAGGGCAGGTAAAAGTTTTTTTTCTTGATCTTATGGGGCTACATGTATCTGATAAAATCTTGAATAACCATCTAGACAACAATAATTGATTTTTTCAGCTAATCTTTCTCACATCTGATCTATAAATGGGAGTGGATCGTGGGTTTTCCTAGTCAAGGCATTCAACTTTCTATAATCTATACATACCCTCCAATCGTTTTGGATTCTAGTTAGTACTAATTCTCCATGCTCATTACTGTAATTCCTGTCTTTTTAGGGACTACTTAGATTGTGCTTACCCAATTTCTATCAGCTATTGAAAATATCATTCCTACGTCTAATAGTTACGTCTAATAGTTCTAATATTTCAGCTTTTACTAAGTCCATCATAGGTGGATATAATCTATGTTGAGGTTTTCTAGAAGCTTTTGTATCATTTTCTAGATTTATCTGATGCATACACGTTGCTGGACTTATTTCTTTAATATCAACTATGGTCCATCCTATTGTTCCTTTAAATTCTTTAAATACATTTATCAACTTATTTTCTTTTGGAATTGTCGGTTTATTATAAATTATTACTGTTAATTTATCACAATCCCCTAGATAAATATATTTCAAATGATCTGGTAAGGTTTTTATATCTAATTCTAGGGCTTAATTATAAAAGGTGAAAATTTTGAATGAGATCTAGATATGTCTAGGTAATAAGTAAGTTATGGTAGTTCATTATATGATTCTAAAGTACTTATTATCTCTTTTGCTTCCTTATCTCTATTATCATCTACTTCTAAATCTTCAATTACTTGTTCCAATTTATTCATTTTATCATTTATAAAATATTTTTCTATTAACGGATCTATCACATCTACTGTGCATATAGAAGAAACAACCATTGGATATTTCATTGCATCATATATATTGAAATTCACTGTATCATTATCTACTTCCATTGTTAATGTTCCATTTGAAATATTAATTTTTGCTTTTGTTGTTTTTAAAAATAGTCTTCATAAGATTAAAAAAGTCCTACAAGAGAAATTATCTTCTTTCATATCTAAGACATAGAAATCTACTGGGAAGACTAAATCATTAATCTTGACGAGTACATCTTCTAGTAACCCTACTGGTTTAATAGTGGATCTATCTGCTAATTTTACGACTATACCGGATTCTTCTAAATATACATCTGTCATTTGCAAATAAACAGATAAAGGCATAACATTTATAGAGGTTCATAGGTCACACAATACTTTAGAAATTTATATATTCTCAATCGTACATGGAATGAAAAACACTCCAGGATCAGAACATTTATGAGGTAATTTCTTTTGAATTAGTGCAGATAAGTGCTCTCCAAGATTCACCTTTTCATTAGTCTTAATCTTATTAGTGCATAAATTCTTTATAAAATTCTGATACTTAGGTACATTTTCAATGACTTTAAATAGAGGTATATTAACTACTACTTTCTTTAATGTATCATATATTTATTTTTCTTCCTGCAATTTCTTAGCATTTTTATTATCTTCCAAACGATGACGGAATTGTGGTTTTATCTTAACAGATCTATCTTTATCAAGTTCATTACCCTCCTCGTTGGGAATCTTGTCACTTGTTACTTGAATTTCTTTATCTCGTTCTACTTCTACTTCTTTTTTAGAAACTAATTGGTCTGGCATTTTAAGTTCATCCATCTGCTTACCGCTTCTTAATGTTATGGCTGATGTTTTTTCATATATTGTAAGGTAAGGTTGAGATGATAATTTCTTTTGATTTACAAATTCACTCAATTGTATTGCCATTTGACTCAATTAGTTTTTCAATTCAGTAATATCATTTTGTAATGTTTGAATTATTTGATCTTTTTCTTTTTCTGAATTATTCAAAGTTTTATACCTTTGATTTGTTAATATGATTATCTACATTTGGTTATGAGTAATTTGCATAACTATTAAAATTATAATTAGGATCAATAAATCCATCATATTGGTTCATTATAGCATTTGCTTCTTCAATTTTGGTTTGTTGTTTCAAAGGGTATTCATCATTAGAATGGCTTAATTCATTACAAGATTTTACTTTGCTTGATCTATCTTTTAGTAGTAATTCAACCATGGATTTTAGCTCGTTTATCTTATCATGTGGTGTTTTATATGTCCTTTTCGTGCCACATAGATTATCTTTGGTCAGTTCGCTCTTCTCACCATATTGTTTAGATTGTTTAGCCATTTTATTTATAGTTTCTCTTGCTAAAGTTGATGTTTTGTCGAGCAAAGACCCTCCACATTCAGTTTCTAATAGTCTTCGTTCTAAGTGATTTAATCATTCATAAAAATATTGCATTAAAGTTTTTCTATAAATCCATGCATTAAACATAAGATCAATCTTTAGTACCTATCCCAAAATTCAACAAAAGTTTCTCCAATTTCCACCCTTGCATTACTATTTTTTTGTCTATATAAACTAATTTGTCTTGCTATGACGTATTGATCAAGAAAGACTTGTAGCATCTCTGACCAACTGGTTATGAAATTGTGAGAGAAATAAAATAATCAATCTAAAGTTTGGCCTTTCAATACAGAAAGAAAAACTTTTAATTTAACACAATCTATTTCTATATCTTTAGGTTTCAATCCGCTTACTTTATGTACAATTTTTTTAATAAACTTTTGAGCATCTTCATTATCCTCAACATAGAAACACAGTAATGAATTTATAAGTCCGAACTTTAATTCGAATTCTGAAAATTCTGCTGTGAAAGTTATACATATAGGTTCGAAAGTCGTAACATCCTATCAGATTGCCTAAAAGTTAATTTTTCCTCATCTTCAACCATACTATATGACTTTCAACAAGATGGTTTTTAAGAGATTATTTTAAAAATCCCAGATAACGGGCCAAAAAATGGACACGTGTCGAGCGTGCAAAATTATTTATCATATTTTACTATTAATTTGTAGAATGGGTAAATGAGATATCGTCTCCACAAGGATTTCTCAAATCTCTTAAGAATTAAGGCTACCCTAAAGTTTTACTAGATTCAACTCGTTTTAAATTAATTAAACAAGAATTAAACACTAAATAATATGCAAACAAAATAAATAATTAATTAAAATAACTAAACTATAAACAACTTAAATTTAATAAACTAACCAAATGTAATTCAAACTAATAATTTAAATAATTAATAAATCAATGTAAATGAAATATCTAAACAAACCCCAGTAAAAATTATAATATACTAGGATTATTTTCAAACACTAAAACATAACATTACTTCACATTATAGTTATAATTATATTACATGGAATTTTGTAATCATTAAATCATAATTCATAATAGGTTGATAACCTTTAGCCAACCACCGATTTTCTTAAATTTATTGAAATCGCCACATTCTTATCATTGTAAATCTACCCATTAGATGAAATGCAACACCGTAGAAATAACATAGCATTACACTCAAAGAAAATCTTGTCTAATTTAGGCTAATATTAACGGAAACCGCATAATAAATAACTTAGAACACAATCACTTAGAACATCCGCTCGGAAAAAGCCCTATATATTAATCTTCGTTACTACTTCTATAATTGTTGTCAATAACTATAGACATAGATTTGGACACTTTATATTGAGGAACATATTGGTCACTATGCACTCAACATAAAGAATCACTAGTTGTAATATGCAAAAACAACTTTTTTAATCCATGAATGATGTGTATGAATCGATTTAAAGAATTAATTACGCGATTCCATAATTATAACTACATAATAATACAAAGTATATTACATGTCTAGGGTTTGTTTAAATTAACTAACTACTCACTCATGCTGGAAATAAATAATACAAATATGTAATTAAAAGACATAATTAAATAAATAAATACATCTTAATCAAAGCTCCAATGTTGTTTCACATATAAAACTAAACTTAGAAGACAAGAAGTTGAAAAGAAGAGTAATGGAAGGTTAAAAATAGAATAAGAGAGAAAAGAGAGTTATTTCGAAGCTCTATGGTCTTATATATAGTTTTCCTAAGAGTACATACAACAACATAGCCTTAGTCCCAAATTAATTAGGGTCGGCAACATGGATCAAACTTTTTCATTGTGCTCGATTAAGTGATTCCCTAAAGTACATATCCTATATAAATACAAATTCCTCATTCTTATCTAAAAAATCCATCATCGACCTAAGCGATTTATTAGCGATTCCTAAGTTGTTCACAAATTAATGAGTAAATCGCTGAGTTTAGCTCTCGCGCTCCACTGATTTAACTGGTGATTTCTTGTTCATTCTCCAATTCACTATGGATTTGCTAGATTTTTTGTGCTATCAATTGAGGTGGCAATTTTTTGTGTAAACATAAGTCTCTAGCTAATCGCTAGACATTTTCTTCAGTTTGACTATTTTGCCCTTCTTCCTATTTTCTTCTATTTCTTCATTTTCCTATTTAAATCCTAAAATCGCGATGAAATAAGAGGATACCTAGTGTAATATCATCATTTATATATAAAGTCAACCTATATTACATTATAAAACATGTCTAATTATTGACTTGTTAAAGAAAACAAAACACTAAACATTGATCTGACATCCCCTATCTTGATTAGGGTAATATTCGGCCTAAAACCTTAATTAAGCCCCGATATACCAGCCAAACTTAACTAGAGCTAGAAGCCCCTCATTCTCCTTCTTACCAAATAAACATAACATGTATATCGATATTGAAATATAAATCAAAGTATTACGCAACAAAAAATTAAAAAAAATCGATAATACATTAGATATACATAAATCCGCTATTTATCAAAACCAAAACACAATCGTAAACCTCCCACCCTGTTATATTACAACAATGTAAGTCAAAACAGTACATATATAGAAGGAAGGTTCATTACATCGTAGAGAAGATAATAAAACTCTTAAATCTTCTCCTTGCCCTTAGTTGAAACGTGTGCTTGTGAACCTGAAATGTTAAAGGGAGTAAGCGCTCTAACTTGTTCAATAAGCGACTCTCGTAAACATATCAATTAGCATCTAATATCAATAAATCAATGAATAGCAATATGAATCCAAAACATATCTATTAAGGCAATGAAACTGATATAAATAATAATAAATTGAATGCAAAACCATTCAATAATATGAAATTGTACTCGTGAATCGCAATTCACATTTGATTACAGAGTCGTACTTTTCAGTCACTCAAGAATACAACCATAGACATGTTGGCAGATAAGGGATTATGTTGGTTTATTCCTGTTTAATTGAGCTACCATATCTAAATGGACAATGAACACTAAGGTAAAACTCCGATTTACTAAGGATAAAAGGGCGAAATCTATTTTCAGGCGAGCCTTTCTATTCATTAGGATAAAAGGCGAAATCCATTTCTCGACAAACCTTTTCAATCCTCAGTCCTGGTCAGCCTTACCGACCATTTTCGAAATTCACTACATATAAAAATAGTCGAATCATAGTATGTTGCCCCCAATTCAGGTCCATATTGTTATATGGACTAAGTCTACTAATTTATGATGCATTATTGTAAAGAGTACAAGTCCAACTTATCTCGATTAGGTTTCATCTCCATTTCCTAACGTTTTCAGGTTATTCAACCTTTCCCAGTGTTTTAAAGCCTATCATAAATCATTTAAGGTTAATATAGGTATATTACCCTATACTTAGAACCCTTAAATTAATCCCTAAAACCTCTAGAAATACCAATCAGAACTTAGTATAGTTGTTTTTTTTAGGTGGGAGCGCGCTCCCTCACTTGAAGGGGCGCGCTCCACCAACTAGGTTCTTAACCATTTAAGAAGGGAAGTGCTCCTCTGATATAGGGAGCACACTCCATCCTTCACTATCTCGATAGTGAACAGGGCCGCAATTGTTCAATCCACCAAATATCACAACATCATCAAACACTCCCCCAACACATCAGGGAAGACCTCTAATGAGGTTTAAACCCATTTTCGACCATCCATAACAGTAATTTATAGAGAAATCATCATTCAACATTGAATTAAACTCAAAAATACCAAAACTAACTTACCACGGTGATGATATATGGATTCGTTATAGTTTGATCTCTCTTATTCACATGGGAAATCACTCCTGAACAACTTACTTAAAATCAAACCCTCAACTGCTCTCCTCTCTATCGAGTTGATCAGTGAGGATATGTTTAAACATTTTGATTAAAATATATGAGTTTTTCTCGAGATATGTATTGTTCTATCTCGAGGCTGATCAAGTACATAATGTGTTAAAATGACACATTCTAAAGTGACACATATCTTAACACAATCATCACTTACACTCATCTTGAGGTGATCCAACAATCCATATAATTCAAATTAAACTTATATTTCCAATTATATACATTTATATATCAATAATATATAAATATGTATATCTCATGTATTTTCTCATCTCACTTAGTATACCGACAATTTATTAAATAAATTTTAATTTTATAATTATAGGTTTGTATTAATTTCTTATTAATCCCACAACTTATAAAATTCATCAAACATACCATACAAACACCAATCATCGCATAAATCTATGCACATGCTAATCGAGGTACGTTAAATTTAACCATGAGCCTAACTCTGGTTAATTAAGATTTGGATTAATGCTAATCACCAGCTTAAGGTAACAAGTCGTTACAATCTGCCTAATTTAAAGAAATCTCATCCTTGAAATTAAAGTAAACATAATATTACTTATAGTTTGGAAGAGAAAAAGAAATTGCTCCTTCATATAAGATTCTCGCTCCCAAGTTAGCTTTTCATCTCTATGAAATTTCCATTTCACTTTAACCAAATGAATGTTTTTGGTTCTCGGCCTCTGAGTCTTAGGATCAAGAATTTGAATCGTCTACTCGTCGTAAGATAAGTCTTCCTAATGATCAAATTCATTCCAGTCAATCCTTAAAGTGAACCGAGTCTTCGCTTTTCGAAGCATAGACACATAGAGGACATTATGAACTCCAGCTAGCTGAAGAGGTAGCTCTAACTTGTAAGCAATTGGACCAACTCTTTCTTTCATTCTGAATGACCCAATATACCTAGGAGATAGCTTACCCCGCAATCCGAACCTGTATAGCCCTTTCATAGGTGAGACTTTCAACATAACATAATCATTCTTTGAAAACTCTAAAAACCTATGATGCTTCTCAGCATATCTTTTCTATCTTAGTTGTGTTATAGAAAACGCTGGCAAATCTGCTAAATTCTCTCTGTGTAGTCTTGAATCAACTCCAACTCTAACAAAACTATATCTTCAACCTTTGCCCAATACGCAAGTAAATAATAAGGACAACCAAATAGAGCTTCAAAAGGAACCATTCCTATGCTAGTTTGATAGTTATTATTATAAGAAAACTCACACATGAATTTATTTCTCCCATTTACCACCAAACTCCAAGATACAAGCTCAAAGCATATCCTCTAGCACCAAGATCAGACGTTCAGTATGCCCATCAGTCTGAGGATGATATACTGTACTAAGGTTTAGAACAGTTCCTTGTTGTCTCTACAATTCATTCCACAGTCTGAACGTAAGTCTCGGATCTCTATCCGAAGTAACCAACACTAGAACTCCATGAAATCTTAACACTTCGTATGTATACCTCATATAATCTGTCAAGAAGATCTCGTATGGAGATTCGCGAATGCGCGGACTTTGTCAACCTGTCAACTACAACTCAAATTGCATCGTACTTACGCTGACTTGATATATGCTCTCATTTCCATTTATTAATCGATAGTAAATGCAATAAACCTCGAGGTATCATATGCTCAGCCTTAACTTGGTGACATATCTGACATCTCATTATGAAACAAGAAATATCAAGCTTCATCCCAGACCACTAATAAATACGTCTCATATTGTGATACATCTTAGTGTTACCTAGATAAATAGAGTAAATAGATCTATGAGATTCCTGTAGCAACTCCTGCCTTAAGCAACACACCATCACCAAAAATTGACCAATCAAGATGATCCACACTAGTCAATAACCTTTGATGTGCTATAAAATCCTGATCAGCTTTTTGACAATCAACAACCCACTGAATAATTACCGGTTCAGCCAAAATCTGAGTATAAAAGAATATATTAGTAGCTCTAGAACTAGCTTTCTCAATTAATGATGTTCTGGCTAAACTTTCACAATTATCATCATTGAAGCTTCCTCAAGAATTCTGAGTTGTGAAGGTCTTGTAGTAGCTACATTCTCTCTGCGTGTTCTTTTCCTACTCATGGCATTAGGAATGATATTTGCCTTGCTTGGGTGGTACTCCAAAGTGAAATCATAATTCTTGAGGAACTCAAGCCATCTACAATGCCTCATATTCAATTAACTCTAAGTAAACAAATATTTCAAACTTTTATAATCTAAAAATACTATAAATTTCTTACTATACAAGTAGTACCTCCAAATCTTCAAGGCAAACACAACTGCAACTAGCTCAAGATCATGAACTAGATAATTTATTTTAGGAGTCTTGAGTCGCCTTGAAACATAAGTTATAAACCTACCTTCCTGCATCAGCACATAGCCTAAGCTTGAATGAGAAGCATTAGTATAAATCAATAACTATTTCCCCAATTTAGGTAATGTAAGAACATGCATTGTAGTCAAACTACTCTTCTAATCCTTGAAAGCAAACTTGCACACATCAGACAAACAAAGCCGACCTCTTTTTATTTTAGCCGAGTCATTGGCAGAGCAATATGAGAGAAACTATCAACAAATTACCTGCAATAACTCGCTAAACTTTGAACCTCTAATATAGTGATAGGAGTAGGACAATCATGGATTGCCTCAACCTTCGTTGGGTCAACTAATATACCCTCAGCATTAACTACATATCTAAGAAATCTGACATCTGAGGACTAGAATTCGCACTTACAAAACTTGGCATACAATCGATTATCCTTCAAAAATTGCAATGTGACTCTAAGGTGTGTGAATGCTCATTTTGAGTCTTTAAATAGATCAAAATATCATCGATAAATGGGATGATAAACTAGTCAACATGAGATGCATCAAATTCATGAACATAGCTAAAGCATTAGTGAGCCTAAATAGCATCATCATAAGTCGAAGAGCCCATAGCGAGTACTAAAAGCCATCTTCAAGATATCTTCATCCCTGATCCTTATTTGATGATAACCAGATGTCAAATCGATCTTCAAGAAATATCTGGCAAACTTCTTGATAGTCACCCTATTAAGTTGTCTCCAATAAATGCACATGCATAGGGTTCCATTCTTCACAAAAAGAATCGATGCTCCCCACGGTGACATACCAGGATAGATAAACCCTTTTTTGTAATAACTCATCGAACTGAGTCTACAACTCACGTAATTCCTTCGGTGCCATATAGTTCGAAGGAATAGATATAGGTTTCATGCCACGAATAATATTAATGACGAAGTTAATAACACAAAGTGGTGGAAGTCCATGTAAGTCAGATGGAAAGACTTTTGAAAATTCATAAACCACAAGTATCTCACTAACCTTAAGTTCATGAATAGGCTCACCAAATGTAATAACCCCTACCATAACTTCTAAATCTCAAAGTGTGGCTTCCCTTCTTTGAGTTGCGAGTCATGAAAGATTATAGCCTATATCGACTATAATTTCAAAAAGGCTAAAAATTTGAAAGATTACCCTCTTATGAAAACAATCAATACTGGCATGATATTCTGCTAGCCAATCCATTCCTAGAAGTGCATCATATTCTAGGAACTTCAGTACCCTTAAATTAATTGGGAGTTCATTCTCCCTAATTTTGACTATACATCTCTCACGGATCAGGTTAGGATAAACTTTCTCACTCACTGATGTGCTCTAAGTCAACAAAGTACTAGCTCTCATAGGTTTCAGTTTCAACTCATCAACCATTGCACCAGCAATAAAATAAATTATAGAACCAGTGCCAATTAATACATGCATATCTTAACCACAAATATTCAAAATACCTTCCACTAGCCTCCTTATACCTTAAGATCTCCCTCAGCCACTGCATGAGACTAATCCACAATCTACATCACACTGCTCACTCAAGAAGTTAGAAGTACAATACAATTCCTCTGAATGTGGCTTGCCTAACGGCAATGATAACATATCATACTAAGAATGTTAGATCTCCCATGGGAGTAAGAAACTTGCCCAGAACTGCTCAAGTTTGGGACTAGCACCTCTACCTCATGACTATACTAGTGGTAAAAGTGGTTTTGCCACCGAAGGCTGTGAAATAAATAGTGCAACAATTTTTGTGATAACATAAAAAAATTCCCTATGGAATCGATTGAATTGGTGCCACAGAATAAGAAGAACCATTAGTTGTACTCTTCTTTTATTACCTGATAAAACCTTGACTCCTCCTACTTGTAGATGTATGAGTCGGTGAAATATGAATAAATTCCTTATCCCTCTAACTACATGGATAATAAGGTGCTGATGGTGGAACCACTCATGTCCCTGTTGGACGAGTTAACATAGCTACATCTACCTCCATCGCACTTTCAAAGATAAATGCATAGCTAGTGCGAGGATGAGAGGAAACCACTACTCGTATCTCATAGTTAAGACCACTAAGGAACATGTCTATTTTATCATCATCTGATTCCACCATCTCTAAAATGAACTCACTCAGCTCAGTGAACCTTTGTTCGTATTCGCTTATAGACATATCCCCTTATTTTAGGTGTATGAACTCAGTCTTTTTTTTTCTAATTGACCTCGGAAAGTATTGTTTGTAGAATATAGTCCTAAACTATGAAAAAGTGGTGACAGTCTCCCCGCCTCTCTTTATGGAATTCCACCACTTTTAAGCAGAATCTACTAACAAGAATGAGAGCAATTTAACTTTAAACTAGTCCTCATCATCCACAACAACAAATCTTTGTTCCATCTCCAATATCCAGGTCTTAGCTATCCTACCTCTATAGTTCCATTAAACCTCATAATATCATATTTCATAAATTCCTTTTGAGTTTTGAGAAAAGCAATCTTCTCAAAATCTACTAGAACTGTGGGAGCTGTCTCTGACACCTAAACCTATGCTACTACTGGTTGTAATGAGACCGTTACTACCTCAGCTCCTCCTTTAGTCCTGCTAACATCGGGGACTGGTTGTAGGTTGAATCTTAGATTGTTGAACTGGTGGTCTCATCTGAGCCATCATCATTGTCATTAATTTCGCCTGAGATTCCATAAGTTCCCTCATTTGTTACTCCATTCTAGATTTCCATTGAGCCTTATTCTCCTTATTACCCTAAGGTCTAAACCTCTGTGAACTTTTTTCCATGATCTGCCATTAGATTCTAAAATCAAATGTAAGATAAGAACATAAGGGTAACATTCAGAGAAGACAAAGAAATCATATATGTACAATAGATAACAATAAGTGCAGCAAGTAACGTAATGTTATCATTTTACAACTAAAATCTCGATGAAAACCATTTATCATACCCCTAAGCTTATTCATAACTCGAGAAAACTCTTGGAGTTAGTAAACTTATGTTTCTAGTACTAAGGTATATTAGAACCAATAACCTTAAACATCGATACCAAACTATATCTAAATTATTGCTTGTTTCCAAGTACTAAGGTTATTCTTTAAATTAGGCTTTAACACCAAACTATATCAGAGCTAATAAAGTTAGGCTCCGAAGTAAGCTCTGATGCCTTGGGATGCATGTTGTCACCATCATTATATAACTTGGTGTATGAATGGGTGTTAATATGATTAAGTTAGTGGATTGTAGGACCAACTATGAGTCATTAGACTATTCTAGTGATGGGTATTTACGCTAGATCAAAGAGTTAAAACTTAATCATACAACCATATAAACAATTTAGTAAGATGTTCATGCAAGAGGAGAGAGGAAAGATATGGAATGAAAGTCCGAAAAAGATTTTTGGAAAATTCTAGTGGATTGAAGGGTGGTTGATCAAATTTAAGAAGTTTTACAACTAGGTAAGCCAATCTTCATCACCACTTTGTTAAATTCAAAAATGAATAGTAAGTAATGGCTCAATTCTAGTTTTTCAACAATTTAAGTGAATAAATGACTTTGTTTTCAAAATCTAATTCCATATTTGGATTCCTTCTGAATTTCCACTAACTCTACTATAAAAAAAAAGTTCAGGATTTGGATTGTTTTCATTAAGTTATGAATTTTTCAAGTTCAAGTTGTAAAACAAAACTGGAAATTCTACATATTGTTGTTATGAACCAGCCTCTGTAATTTGGTCATAACTTCTTCTTTTAAATCAAATGAACCCATTCGGGTGTCATTTGAAAGCTAACTTAAAGAAAAAAAAACCTTTCCTTTTGAAATATTGTGAAATTCGAATATTCTCTTGTTTAAAGATTCTCTGCAACTTTAATGATCAATCTAAAATTTATAGGTTTACAGTTTTGCTAATATCCTGCTATTTTGAGCATAACTCCCTCATTTCTTATTGAATTAAGCTCATCTTTTAGTATGATGTTCTAGGATATGTTTTTAGGCTTTAGTAAAAATATCATGAGTTTTGAAGCTATGGTTTAGGAGAAATAAAATTTACAAAGTTGTTGGTCATAATCTAAAACTATTTTAAGTCATTGTCGTAAAACTGCTATGTCTCCTTTAATTCTTATCGAAATTGCACAACCCTTATAGTTCTAGAAAACTAAGGCCTAATACTAAAAACTTCCCTTTGTACTACAATACATAACTTTAATATTTTGGTAATTGAAATCAACTAATATGTTTTTGCACTAAAACTCTCTTTATTTATTATAGTAGATTTCGAAATAAACAAAGTATTAAGGGGGGCTGATTGTGAAACATTAGAATTTAAGACCATTTGACCAACCTAAAACAAGTTAAATTAAATTTTTCATGATATCTCAAGAGTTTGGAGAGTACTTACGAGGTGTGGAATGCAAGTTTGAAGTGGTTGAGAGCCGGTATAGGCTAGGAATTGTGTGCATTTAAGGTAAGTAACCTGTTAAGTCAATTCTCTCCATTTTATTCCACTATTGAGTTAATATACACTCATTTGGACTGTTTTAACGTTATATTCCTAATGACATGCCTTATATATACTTTCGTGCTACGATTTCTTTGGCTATAATTGTCGTGTAATGACTTGTCGCATGACGTTCCTTGTTTTGGTTTCGTTCTATAATTGGATTCCTTTGTTTTTGTTAATCTTGGAGCTATTAAAATGTCTTATTACTAACATGCTATGATTTTTTACTCTCTTATTGGTGTATGTACACACCTATGTTAATATATTTGTTTTATGATACTTGTTTGTAGAATTTATAGCATGAACTTTTTGATAGGCATGACCTAAGGAGCCCACCTTTATAAGTGCTCTGACTTTAAAAGTTGCATGATACTTGGGGTCAGAGTCCCTAGAGACCATTGGGTAAGTGTTTAGGATTAGTTAAGGTGTTTTATGGTTGTAAGAAAAAGTGCAAAATTTGTTGTTCAAATGTGTTACTTGCACGTAGCGCACTAATGGTGCGGGAGCCTAGAATTCTAAACTTAGAATATTGGATTTTCTTCACGTGAATGATCTCTTTCTAAGCCCCTGGACTATCGCTCTCCTCCACCATAGGTCTGGAAACATCCTCTACAAAACAAAAAGGATACACTCCAATAAATTTGATCAAACCACATGAATTTTGAATCATTTTACAAGAATAACTGATTTTTACCTAAACTTTGAAATCACATAATTCTATCAACTTTTGTCCAAAATCAGAAGTATAGGTAGTTGCATGAGATTTCATGAGGAGTTTGAATATCAACTCACATTTTTGAAATCAAAGACTCTTTTAGATCAGAATTACATTTTATAAAGCCATGAAAATAACCCATTTGTTCCAAAATCCCCTAATTTGAAAGATTAAGTTCTAATACACACTTGAATCACTAAAATGCATATTTAATATACCAAATAAGTCATGAATAACATAAATCTAAACCCCAAAATCATTTTAAGAAATCAATGCTTCATTCATGATCTATTTACATCATTTATGCAAAAAAGAAACAAGGAATTTATACTTAGGGCTTTAGTCTCTTCAGCTTTGATTTCCTCCTTTAAGTAGTTAATTTGCCCATTTGATCTTTTTCGACTTAGAAAATCCAGTAAGTTTTCTCTCTAGAATTTTTGTGAGATTGCATGTGGTCTGAAGATTAGAGACCAAGTGTGTTTTATATAGTTCCTAAGTGGGTCATCATGTCCTTATCTCATTTCAAATGGAAATCTCTACCCAAATCAAGGGACTCAATTTAACTCACTCTCTACCTCTCATTCTCACTAAGAACCTATTAATCTTCATTAGAGTCTTCATAATATGAATCTATAGAAAAATTATTAGTTCAAATAACACACATCATATTTAGGTCTCTTTTCAATTTAACCAATTAGTTTTGCTAGCTTAGGCACATTAGACACAAATATGAAGCTTTACTTAGTACATTTTACAAAATTCATTTACATTAGTATCTATTGAAAAAAAACAACTTTGACAATGCTACACTCAAGACACTTCAATTACATCATCTTTTTTTTTTACAATGTTACACTTCTTATATAGGGAGTGTGTGTCATCCATAGGGTCGGGAAGGACGAATATGTGGCGAAAAGAAAGAATACGTATGGGGACTATAGGGGTCCCCAAGGTTAGAAGGCGACCCCCTGCACCTAGATTCGCCCCTGCTCGCCGTAATGCCTTTCTTGCTGAATTACTGAAGTAACAAAATTAAATGAAATTCGACTATAATGTATACACATGCATTCACTAGGCATTCACCCATGCGAAAATAGCATTATCTCACCGCATGTTGGCCTAGGTACCCGCTTCGGGTGCCACGTCACATTTCGATAACATTAAATTAATGATGTGATTTGGATCGTTACATACCCCCACTGTTGGGTTGTTTCTTGTCGGCGTGCTTGTTTGCGTTTCCTCTAGGAGCCTCTAGGAGGGTTGTCTTCCTTTTTTCTGGGCTCTCTTCGAGTTGTATCCAGTTTTTCTTCCCTATCAATTGTTCCTCAAAAGCCTTAATTGGTGGGTGTGGCAAGGCTTCATCGCCTCCGTTTTTTCTCGTTAAGAGTGAGCGTTAACATCATATATCATGGATGTAAGGGTTCTCATTTATCAATGTAATTTAATTGGACTTGATAAAAGAATAAAAAAATATAATAAATAAAAACTCACCAGACTCACCTATGCCATTTAAATTCACCTATGCGCTCCATAGATATGCTACGACCGTCGTGGGCATTTGTAGAAAAATCTTGACCCTCGATAGATTGTACTTTTTTTGAAGAGAAATTTCATTAATCATTCATCACTCATACAGGACCAGGACCAGACATAAAATCAAGTACATTGAGTTGCTAATCCTATTTGTTCAAACAAACTGCCATTAATTTAGCTGTAAATGCGAAATTGAAATAGTTTGACAATTAGGGACTGCTTTCTACAACGTTGAAACTCATGATAATACATAAAACTACTAAAACTACAAAATGAATAACAAAACTTCCCAACAAGCAGTGCTAGATCCAGGGGCAAGGGGGTGGTCACCCCTTAACCCCCGGGACCCCCTGTAATACCCCTACGATCGATACACGCTCCTATATAACTTCGCCCTTCTTGCCCCCTATGGTCTATACACGCTCCCTATATAACAAGTGCAGCATTGTCAAAACAATGATGTATTTGAAGTGTCTTGAGTGTATCATTGTAAAAATAAATAAATAAATAATTTTTTATGCTTAATTTTTCATACTAATATTTTTTTTTTTTTGGAATCGGAGTTGGGGTCAGGCTGGCAAAAGCCTGACCATGAGTGGTACAAACTGAACACGGATGGTGCAGTTCGAGGAAGGGACGGGGATGCGGTAGCTGGGGGAGTCATGAGAGATGATGAAGACCATTGGGTTCGAGGTTTCCATGCCTTCTTGGGCACTTGCTCACCAATAGATGCAGAACTAGCGGGTATTCTCATAGGGTTACAAATAGCTTGGCAATTAAATATTGATCGTCTCATCCTCGAGGTCAACTCAATGGAAGCGTTGACACTCATTACGAGCACCACCCCTCGAACTAATCATGCACATATCATCGATCAAATTTGAGGAATATTGCATAGAAGTTGGGAGGTCAAAGTTCTCTGGACGCCAAAGACCAATAACATGTGTGCCGATTTAATGGCTAAAAAAGGTTTAGTTATAAAGGAAGGAACTGTGATTCATGTAGACCCTCCATCTAATTTATCCATATTATTGGACAATGAGTGTATGAATGCTACTAATAGCACCATTTGATAAATAAAACTGGCCATTGCCAATTTACCAAAAAAATAAAGTTTGCCCCCCTCCTAACAAGATTTTTTTGGTTCCGCCAACGAGGAGAAGAAAAATCAATGAATTCCAACTAGGGAAGAAAACTAACTATAACGTAAAATTAAAGACAACATCAATCCAGCACCGCACAAATCAACGCAATACCATTGATGAAGATGCACCGCAATAAAGATGGACTAATTTCCACAAATCCGATTAGATCCGTTGGTTATTGTATGAACAAAATGTAAAAGAAATTTAATTGGAACCACCGCCGATCGAAGAGGAGGATTGGCAATGGTTCAAGAACGTAAGTAACAAAAGTAAATTAAGAAGAATTTTAAAGTTTTGGACAAAAAACGAGGCCGCTCAGTATTCAATAGATAGTAGTTATACGTGTTTATTATGGCTCATTTAGCATGTCTATGTTACGTAGGATTTCATTTATTTTCTGTGACTATTATTATTATTATTATTATTATTATTTATTTATTTATTTATTTATTAAGTAAACAATATGACTCTACTATTCTTGTTTTGGTCTATTATTTTCTATGACTACTATTATTGTTTTGGTCTATCCAACAAAATTGAAGTTGCTCATCATTACTTGTAATTGGGACAATTGTCAACAGTGGAAGGCTTTCTCCTCGTAAATAAATGATTAATAAATTTCTTAAATGAAGGAAGAAAAAAAAATCCATGGGAATAAATGAAATTAAATCATCAAGTCTTATCAAGATTGGTATCCTAAAGAGTAAGGTCTGAATCCTACTATAAATTATTACACCTGGTAAAATATGATGGGCAATGTAGTCTCTATCTTTGAAAACCCAACATGAACCCAACAGCTAAAACTCCCCAAATCTTTCCCGCTCTAATAAACTCCCAACAACTCCCCATGAATCCGGATGCAATTGCCATTGATAGGAATGCTTTCGAGTCCCACCCAGTTTGGGATTGAGGCTTTGTTGTTGTTGCTGCTGCTGCTGCTGATTTTGTTTTTGTTCCACTGTTTTGTCTATGAACAGCGATGATCCATCTTGTTGGGTAGAATTGAGTTTTCTAGGGTTTAAGCAATTTCAGTTGGAACCGTAAATGTTCTGAAAATTTCGGCGTTTTGGAATTGGCGCTAGATTGCAACGACTCAATGGGGCGTTCTCGCGGGGTTCCCAATTCGGCCGAGGATCTCGGTCAGAGGTGCTAAAAATTTACTTAATTTTGGGTTCAGTTTTTGTGGGTTGTGAAATTTAGTTGTTTTTTTCAGTGATTATTAGCTCTTTGTTGATAGAGTGACTCGTTTTGCAGTTGTTTGTGATTTCGCTTTTAGTTTCAGTTAATCAAGTTGAGAGCTTTACGTGCTCTTTGTTTGGTGTCCTTGCCTATGATCTAGTTATTAGCTTGTTATATATGCTCAAAAGCTGCTAATCTGTCAAATGCGCGTTATAATGAATATTATGGAGCTTGGTTGGTTTGCTTGATCGATTTGTTGAAGTTGTTAATCTGCCAAATATACGTTGATGAATCAATTTCAGAAGCTTTTGTCTATATGATATGTCATCCAAATCACATTGATGGTGTTTCATGGGTTTTCCATTTAATTTAATTTTTTTCATTAGATTTCTTTTTTATCATTATTTTGATTTTCTTCACGTTTTCGTTCGGTAGCGAAACTATAGAAAGGTAGGAACCGTACTTTGTTAATCATGTAGTACGTATATAAAAGCTTATGCTAATTTGTCATTTCTGCCATGTTTTCTTATCAATTCATCTTGTCTTACATTTTGTAGGTCAAAGAGAAAAAGAGCTGCTTCAAGTGCGGAGAATACAGAATCTTCTGCTGCAGGTATATTCCTATCGCCATGTATCCGTGCACTGAACCCTCTGTCAAAGATAGTTGATTCTTTCATTGGATGATTTGGTCTTGCTTCTGCATTAATATAACGACAATAATAAGGGTTTTGGTACGTTGCATTCTTTTGGCATCTTTATGAGATCTACAATCATCTGAGTCTAACTTGTACATCTGGAAACACATCAGACTGAACCTAATCATGTCGTTTCCAAAAATTAGCATCCATATTTTTTTTTGGGTAAATACGTAAATAATGTTACGCTGACTTATGCCAAGTTCCAACAACTAAGAATATGGCTGTCGTGCTCCAATAGTATTGCTATACCATGTGGACTCTCTTGATGAACCAGCGTATGAGTATGGAGTCCCCGTGCGTTCTTTGCTAGCGTATCTGCACATCCATTGACGTTCCAAGAGATGAATCTGATCTCTGTCTCTAACCTGTGCTGCAAAAAGAGAATTAGCTTCCATTTATTGTGTATGCATGGAAATCTATATTCTAGTGGCACATGCATGTTGATGTTTGTGGCACATCAATATAAGGGTTCTGTGTTAATTAACTACTATCATGGTTTAACTTTATCTTCTCTGTTGCATAGCCCAAGGAACGGCTGATGGGAAAAGGGCCTTGTATCACTGCAACTACTGCAACAAAGACATTTCAGGGAAAATTCGTATTAAGTGTTTCAAATGTCCAGACTTTGACCTATGCGTGGAGTGCTTCTCTGTTGGAGCTGAGGTCACACCTCACAAAAGCAATCATTCTTATAGGGTTATGGTATATAACTCCTTGAATACGTCTGCTTCTTAACAACTTTCTTTTCTTGATTTGTGCTACTCTTTTTTTGGTAGTGCATGTTAGTAGTAATTTCCCATGTTTCATTTCTGAAGTGCTGAGTTCAAGTTCGTATAAGATTTATTAAATAAGGCTCGAAAAACATACCTGCAATTTTTTTGAGATTTTTTTTTTCTGTATTTTATCCAACAGGACAGTTTGTCATTCCCGCTCATTTGTGCTGACTGGAATGCCGATGAAGAGATATTACTATTGGAGGTAGTTTATCTTTATCAATTCAACTTCCAAAATCATATTGCCAATCAGGTTGTTGTGAACCTGTATATCACTTTGTTTCATTCTCAGAGGATCAGTGTGTTAATTTTGAAGCTTGTCGCTTTGAAATTTCTTTAATAACTTACTCTAGGGAATTGAAATGTATGGATTGGGGAACTGGGCCGAAGTGGCTGAGCATGTTGGTACGAAGAGCAAGGCCCAATGCATTGATCACTATACAAATTGCTACATAAACTCAACAAACTTTCCTCTCCCGGTATGGCATTTTTGTCTATCCCGTCTTATTTCTTTTGTGTATGGAACAAAAGGCAAAGACATAAAAGATTTGTTAGATACTTTCATGGAGAAGCAAAAAATCTCTATATGCTGTGAATATATTCACAATTTTGTAGGACATGTCTCATGCTGCTGGAAAGAATAGGAAAGAACTCCTTGCCATGGCCAAAGTCCAAGGTAATGGTCTGAAAATTGGTAATGTTGTTCCATGAATAATTTTATTTGTTCTTTCGTTTCTATATTTGTTTGTTTGATATTATTTCTAGTCTTGAACTCATTTACAGAAACATAAATAGCTTTTTCCTGGACCCGTGCTACTCTACTATGAATAACTGTAATTTCCTAATCCTTACAACCTGTTGATTCGTTACAGGAGTTTCAACACCTGGAGAGCTTATGCTGAAGGAAGAGTATCCATTCTCTCCTTCAAGAGTCAAGTATGTCACTTTTCTTGTTTTTGGACATAAACCTCTTAACATTGTTTTATTGCACTTGTTTTTTTTTTTTTATTCAATGTGCTATTATACTTAATATCATTTTCTTTTTTCAATTAACTTGGTCAGAATTGAAGATGCTTCTTTTGGTAGATCCCCTTCTGGCTTACCTTCAGGTATGTTTACTGATACTCGTGAGCAATTGTTTGCCTTGAAACTCACTACCATCTATTTCATGGGTAAAGTTTAGAAATTGTTTATTGGACATATTTCTTTTTCGTGTCAATGTAGAATCTGGTGTTGGTTCTAGCAGCGGAATACCTCCTGTGGCGCAAAAGTCACTAAACATGGCACAGATAAAGAAGAGCTGTGATGACATAAAAATGGAAGGTTTGACACTAAATTTTATTTCAAGTTGCAAAATCAGAAGGTTGTTTATATAGATTACATATATTGAATAAAAGATCTTTTATATTTGCATTGTTTCTATTTTTTTTCTTGGAAAAATCACAGTTTTTAGAAGTATTAATGGATTCATACTAGCTTTTATCTTTATCTTTTTTCTTTTTTTTTTCAATATGAGTTTTATCATGCATGTTAAAACTTGAAGAGTTAAACAAATAGCATCCCTTGTATAGAAGGTTTTCAAGTTGATCTCTTCCCTTGGTCACATTAGCAGTTCATGATATTTATCATTATTTTGAAATTGCAGGTAGTTTGTTCTAAATATTGATACCCTTGGAAATTTTTTGGTTGATTGCTATTTTTATGCCAACAAGAAGTTAGATTTCTCCTTTTGTAATTCTACTTTTACCTCAATTACTCGAGGATAATTAAAGTGTAGATATTCAAAATGACCTCCTTCAATGGTTAAATTGACTATCTAACCTATTTGAATGGTTGGGGATCAAGGATGGTTTTGTTTGTATTGTGGTGCATAGTTGTATGAATGAAGCACCATGCTAAGAATTGAAAAAAATGTTTAACTTCCGTAGAAAGTATTATGTTATTTTGTATATTAATGTTATAAATTTGTATTGAAGAACAAAAGTAATATAAAGGAGAGCACACAAAATACCAAAAGGCTAGATATCTTCAATATCGATCATCACACATGGGAAGTAAAAATTCAAAATTTGAATCCATTTAATGCATATTACATTAAATGCACAACATTACTCACCATTGGATTGAGATCCAATGGTCAAAACACATAGTTCCCATGTTATGGGTACTTATTTTGGCTCCCATTGTAGAATTTGTATATATATAAGGGCAATTATATAATGAAGCCCAAATATATATTCATGTCATGAAAACCCCTCAAAATGTGTTGTGCATTTAATGTTTTGTGCATTTTGACTCATAGATTAATATGTTGGATTTAAAATCCAATGGTTGTAAATGATGTTCCCATGGCATGGTTATTTTATGGTTTCCATGGTAGCAGTACCACACACACGTACATACATATAAAACAAATCTGGTGAATGAAAAAAACTGGGTTGAGAGGCCTGCCTCCATATGGCCCAATAATGCCCAAGCGTAGATTGGTCAGTGCGGTTGGCGTCGGACACCAGGTGGGAAACCAAAAACAAAACGTGGTAACTGATAAATATTAACTACATCTAAAATAGATAAAACATTATCTACTTGATTTAGCAAATCTAATTTGAATCAAATCCTCACAATTCTCCCTCTTGATTCAAATTCCTAAAAGCTCTACAAAGCACATCTATTTGCAAATTTCTAATCTTCTAACCACACTTCATTACAATCTCAAGCCTGTGAAGCACTTATCTTCACACTTCTCGAACTGTGAAGCACTTCTCTTCACTTTGATGATGCACTTCTCATCATCTTCCATGGAGCACATCTCTCCAAAATCTTTAAAAAATTCTTGGTGCACTTCTCATCAACAACCTTTTTCATCGAGAAAGTAACTACAAAGTCTTTTCTTCTTGTACAACATGTCGAATGGGTGACCAATACCTTTTTTTCTAAATTCAAGCTTAGATCTCACAACTCTGCAATCTTGCCCCAAGTTCTTAAAATCCAACACTCCTTAGAATTTGACCATTGGCTCTGATACAACTGCTATAAATATTTATTGGAGGACAAAAATAATAAAAGAGGAGAAGAATTTAGAAAATACTAAAGCTATATTTCTTCAATATCGATCGTGATATAGTAAATATAATTTGAACAAAATCCTTATAATAATTTAGCTTCTATTGCTCTATCCGACAAGAATGTTTTAATGCTTGTATCTTATTACTTCAAGTACTTGACAATGTTTGCTGTGCTCTGATCTCAGATGCCCATGTAGACAGGAGTATCCTGGGAAATACACCCAAGCCTTCTAAAGACGAAGGGCCATCCTTAATTGAGCTGAGTGGCTATAATCCAAAGAGGCACGAGTTTGAACCTGAATATGACAATGATGCGGAACAGGCAATTGCAGATATGGAGTTCAAAGATACTGATGATGAAGCTGAGCGTGAACTAAAGTTACGAATGTTGCGTATTTATTGCAAGAGGTGCATTTCTTACTGTTGCACAAATACAAAAATTGCAGCAATCAATACTTTGATTTTCCTTCTAAGTAAATTAATGACATATATGCTGACAAATGGGCATGATTTTGCTGTTAACAAGTTGTGAATAACGTCAGCTGATTGTTGGAAACAGGTGGAGATGTTAATAATTGTTTTTTGTTATCTGTCTTTCTAATATGCTTCATCTGATTGTTGCGACTACTCAGAAGTATCTTTATGCAATGTGTTGCTTATCATTTTCTGTGTGCCGCTGAGGTTTGGCTGCTGTTTGCTCATCCTCAATGTATTTCTATAGTTCTAACAAACTGAAATCTTAATGGCAGGCTTGATGAAAGGAAACGCCGGAAAGATTTCATTTTGGAAAGAAATCTACTTTATCCAGACCCATTAGCGAAGGACCTAACTCCAGATGAAAAGGAAATTTATGATCGTTTCAATGTTTTCATGCGTTTTCATGCCAAGGAAGAACATGAAGAGTTGATTAAGACTGTCCTTACTGAGCATAGGATTAGAAAAAGAATTCAACTTCTTCAGGTTTGTGGCTTTTCTGGCATTTGGCTGTCGCTTTTCTTATTAAACCTGTTCTTTTCTTTTCAAAAATTTAATTTTGAACTCAATTTCCAGTGTGAGAAAAAATCATTTGCATGTAGAGTTCTTCTTCCAAATAATTCAAAAATCTCTCTCATGAAATTTTGAAATTTAATCATCGATAGTAACATGACTCCTTGTCTAAAACGTTTGGATTAAGAACCTGCTTTTTGAATATTTTACTGTTATATTAAGTTGAACCTTTTTCTTTTTCCTTTTGAAATATTTTACTAACTAATGTTAAGTTGTGAGCGCTCATATCTTTCTCATTGCTGCATTCTGAAATGTTCTCTAGTTATCTCCTTTGTAGTGTCAACTTCTGATTACTTGTTTTACTAGTTGCTTGCTAAACCTCTGAGCATGACCGAACAAATGGCTTTTTTCTTAATTATTTATTTGCATTATCCACCATAAAATCCTTCCTTGATCTGTCATTTAATGTAAATGCAATTCCTTTTTTTGTTTATTGGATTTTTTTATAGGATTTTTTTTTGTTTATCGGGTTTAGATGCAATTAATTCCTTAATTGCCCATTTCTACCACGTTGCTCTATTTAAACGAGCTAGACCTTTTACTGTTACTGCCTTTTTGTTCATGGTGTTGTCAAGATATTATCTTCTTAGTCAAGTATCATAGTGTCAGTGTGTCACGATACTGAAGTGATCATTGGTTTCAAGTGTCCAATAGCAATTTCTTCATCATTTCCGCTTGTATTTTTTATTTTATTTTTATATGAACATGAGCCAGAGCTGCTGGACCAACAATTTCTGCTTGTGTTGTTGCTAAAATGGCATTTCATTTACTCTTTGATAGTTCACTTCACTCTTATCATATAGACCACCTTGATTTCCTCGTTTAGAAATAAACCTCAACCATTCATGCATCATATTCTCAAGTAAAATTTCTCAAACAGGAAGCTCGAGATGCCGGGTGCAGCACAATCTCTGAAGCCGACAAATATATTGAATGGAAGAGGAAAAGGGAAGCCGAGGAAGCTGCCCTTAACACAAAAGAAAGTGGTCTGTCAGGTCCTAACGGTAAGGTACTGCAGCGGACAAATCGTCCCAAAGGAGAAACTGTTGGTAATCCTGGTGCAGAATCCTCTTCTGGACATGCTTTTGGCATTTCCTTGGATGATTGGGATGTCACAGGACTTCCTGGAGCAGACCTACTTTCTCTAAATGTAAGTAAACTCATTTTAATCATGTTTCCTTCTTCACACAGTTAAGTGTTACACTGTTATATATTATACACACGAATGTGTTTTTAAACATTACACGCAAATGAGTGAAATCTAAAACTTGGCAGGAAATACGGGTTTGTCGCGAGACAAAGATGATCCCTACCCATTACCTGAAAATGCAGGAGGTGATATCAATGGAGATCTTCAAAGGCACTGTCGCGAAGAAGTCGGATACTCATGGCCTCTTCAAACTTGATCCCTCCAAAATAGATAAGGTGTATGATATGCTTGTGAAGAAGGGAATTGCTCCACCCTGAATCCCATTGTATGGTTTTGACACAAGCTCTTAAATTATGTTATAAAATAAAACTTTGTTGCAATAACAGGGCCGGCCCTCGCTAATTGGGGACCTCGGCTAATTTTAAATTAGGCTTTTTTTAGTTATATTTGATTAATTTTAAAATGTTATTATAAATTTACTTGTCTTCAATTATTATAATTTATTTTCTAAATTTCAAGAGTCGGAGACTAAAACGACCAAAGAAAAACCCCGTGGATCTCGTTTAAGGTTTGACTACTAAAGTGGACAAACTCTTCTATGGTGCAATCCAACAAGCCCAATAGAGGCCTAAATGAACCAACTCCAAGCCTACTTTTCTAATGGTCTATTGTAATTAAAAAAAATAAAAAGAACATACAATCAGATTGTCAGAGTGGCAAAGGACTCGATTCTTTGTAAGCGAAGTTTCAAGTTTGAATCTCTTAATTAGAAAAAGTTGAGTTGAGGGCAGTCCTCGTATGTAACTCGATTGCGTCAAAGCGTGGAAATACATGATAATAAAAAAAGGGACTTGTCAATAGGAAAATGATAGTCACCAAGTTACACCGCTTAGTTATTGAAAGCTCTTTAGATATGCATAAAAATGTGTACATATTGAATGTATCGAAAAGGCTTCCAATAACTACGTGTCCCAAGCAGGTGTCCCAACTTATCACTTCCTTTTTCATTAATGAACAAGTTCTTCTTTATGGTCTTCTTTATGGCCTCATTTGGTTCGCTTCCCAACTTCTAGGGAGGTTTTCTTCCGAGGAACTCTACTTCCTAACTTGTAAGGAGGTTTTCGTATGAGGAACTGTACTTCCTTAGGACGTCAACCTCAAAGGAAGTTGGTAGTATATGTTTGTTCAACTTTATACTTTTGTTAAAATAAGTGTTTTTCGTAGTGATGTCTATATCACTTTCTTTTTTTTTTGGATGGATCGATATCACTTATTTTAAATAAGTCTTCTAGATAAAAACAGAAAAAACCTCTTAACCCAAAAAATAATTTTCCATAAGTAAAATACCTATATGCGGGAAGATGTTTAAGTGTTTTGGCAAAAGTCTTGCGGTCGTGTTATTTATGAAAAGAGAGCGGTTAAACAGACTCCACTTTTTTTTCTAAATTCAAAAAAATACCCTTGATGTACCCCATTACTGTTACCCTCACCCCAACACCCCTTCTGAAGATGTTTCGAACACAAAGAGCAGAGGTGTCGGACACACAAGACCGACACCTCTAAAGAGGTCTTGGTTGGATTCCTCCGTCATTCACTGAAACTTAGTTATTTTTGCAGTTTCGGTCAAAGTCGACCGATACCTCTTTAGAGGTGTCGATATTGTGTCTGATAGCTCTAAAGAGATGTCAGCTCTGTATGTTCGACACCTACGATACAACAAGAACGAACACAAAATTTTAAAACTACAAAAAAAAACATGAAAATGACTAAAAAATTGTAGTTTTTGCTCAGAATCGTTTAATATCTTCGATTCCATCGAAACTGTGCTTTCAAAATAAAAGATTCAACTCCTAAATTAAAGCTCTAAAACCAACAACAATCTTACAAAATACGAACTCAAAAAAGTAAAAAAAAAAACCCAGAAAAACTTCGAAATCGATACTAAAAGAGATGAGGAATGCAACCATGATGTCAAATCAACATGGTTTTGCTCGGATTTTGTGGGATTTGGGTTGGTGGTGAAATGCGATGGGTGAGTGGGTGGGGTACGAGGTACGTGGGGCAAGTGGGTACAATTAGTAAAAACCCTTTTATATAGAGGGGTAGTTGGGTCATTTTCATTAAGGTGGGGTGCGTTTAGCAAAAACCGGGGTCCTTTTAGCTGCTTCATATGAAAATACTTATCTTCCCCTCTCTCTCTCTCTCTCTCTCTCTCTCAATAAAGTTGCTTTCTCTCTCTCGATTTCTTCCGATTTTGAAAGGTTGTGATGAATGGAGATCGATGACTTCCAAAGAGAAGAAAAATAAAATCCCCTCAAATCCTAACTTTCCTTTGATTAAAATCCCCTCAAATCCTAACTTTCCTTTGATTTCTGGCCACTAACTCATTACTCTTCTTAACTTCTTCTTCTTTCAAGACACCAACACCGAGTTGAAACATAAGATCAACTCTCACCGCAAGCCGAAATTGAGAAATAATGGTGCAATTGGTGATTTTCACAATGGTGAACTTGTTGTTGGTAGTGGAATCGAAACCGAATTGAGGTGGGATTTGAAGAATAATGTTTATCCAGTATGAAGAAATGTGTTCTCTTAATTGCACATTTCTTCATATTCGATAAGCATCAAGTGTCAATGGGAGCACACTTCCTATTATTAATACTAGGGCGTGCGTGAGGAAAATGTTAGGGATGTGTAATTTAGAAAGATTGCAAATTCATTTTTTTTCTAAAAGAAAGGTAGAGTGAACTTAATTATACTATATGTTATTACAACATAAATAGGGTCTGTTTTAATGAGACTCTTTAAAATAATAAAATATCGTAATTGACATAAATACTCATTAATGAATATATATATATATATATATATATATATATATATATATATGAGAGAGATATCAAGAAATTAAGATGGCAATTTGGCCATCACACCTAACTTTCCCTAAAGAAAATTACTCCATCACCTCCCTAAGAAAATTATTTTCACACATACAAGGAAAGTTGGCACAAAAAACCAATCAAACGAGAAAATTGTCATATTTTCCGAAAGTTAACTCACTTCCTCCAACTTTCCCTTCAAACAAAAAATACCTTAATTTGATTATCTTGAAGGGAAATGCTATACTTCCACACTTAAGTTACATACTTATGAAGATCGTGTGATACGCATTAAAGGATGGGAGCACACTTCTCGAAAAATATTGCATGGTTTTCAAGCGTGTGAGTAACATAACAAGGTATGTAACCTTAAGTATATAAGAATATCATTATTCCCAAAAAAAGAAAAATGCATTGTAAACTAAGTTGGGACTTGCTAGAAACTAGAGAAGGAAAGTAGAAGACTAAGAACTACTGCAAATGAGAAGAGAAGAAATGAAAGAGTTGGAGTGAGAAGTTCTTCATTCGACTTAGTGTGTTTTTTACAAGTAAATAAACTCCCTTATATAGGCACTTAGTCATGATGAGAATGCGTACTTGCACAAAGTGTGCAAGTTACACCAAAGTCTCATGTCTACAAGATTACAAGTTACATGACAATTAATACATGGACAAGTGAATATACATTGGAGATGAATACAAGTTACATGGAGTGCACAAGTTACATTCAATGTGGAAGTCATGCTCGATGTTACAAATCAATGTGAGAGTCATGCTTGACAATGTGATTATCCACAAGCTTGATTAAATGGTCATCCATATCATAACACTTCTCCTTATATGACACTTGATGAGATAATGTGCATAGTTAAAACTTCTACTAGGAAAAATCCTGTGGAAAAAATCTTGAAAAAAAAGTACACCGTTCTCATTAATCTTAAAATGAGTATAATATTGTTAGGATTGCCTTATTAAAACCTTGCTAGGAAAACTTATTGGGATAAAATCATAGCTAAGGGATGTTACACAGAACAATAAATAATGAATTATAGATATGAATAAAATGAGCTTACAAATAAATACTAACAGAATTGAACAACAAATAAATTTTTTAATTGGAGGCTTGCACTGAAGCAATGTTCGAAGACATAAATATCTCTGAATTCGGTGATAGAATTTTCTCTAAATATCTATCTTCAAGATACAATCAGATGCCCTTTCAAACAAAAATCACCAAGTTCGAAACTCTGTCAGACTGAGCTTTTGCTTCTCTCTCACAAATATTTAATATGAAAAAACCAATTAATTTTCAGTATTTCGGTTCTACTTAAATAGAACTTAAAGCACTAGTTTAAACTAAGATGATTGTCCAAATCCAAAAATAATACCCATTGGTATTATTCAATGGTCACACATGTTAATCAATACAACGAAATTAATTGTCAATAATTAATTTAGAAATTAATAAATATTTAAAAATAAAAAATAACTTGATTTTACAAAGCTAACAATCTAAGCCCGAAGCCCAAAGGCCTCGAGGCCTAAGGCCTAATATTTGACTTTAAATATTAAACATTATATATGTACCCCTTATTACCCAATGCCATTTGGGATCTATCCATTGGTTTTCTCTAAAGCAAAGCTAAAGAGAAAGTGTTTGTATATAAATAGTTTGTACTCTTTTTAAGTGTGCAATGTGGGACTAAAAAATCTTCTGATCAAACTCTCTCAAATTCCAACAATACCCTACATTTGAATAGAAAATATCACTTTACTCCACATTTTTGTTCAAATTTAGATTTCGAAAAGAAATATAAAAAAATTATAATACACGAAAGAGAGAAGTATCATGCCATGTTGTCAGGAAAAGTATCTAAAAGATTTGAACTTGCCATAGTAAAAATATTAGATTTACTTCGTGGCGCAGAAGATATAGAGGATCTTGAACTCTTCACTTTTTGTAGTAAACAATATTACTTATAAATGACATGATTATCAAAACTCGGTTTATACGTTTTTGTCCATTTTGTCAACGATAGATCCTAGTTTCTCGATAGATTTAGAGAATTTAACTTGTTTCTTTCTCATAAATGCGACCCATATTTACTATCATATAGATGACCTTTTTATTTGTCATTAAATGTTTAACATATCCTTTCACTTCTTTTGAACATAGTTTTTATCTTAGGAATGAACAAATATATGTTATTCTCTTGAGTCTCATCTAACCAATTTTCCTATTGAACCTAATACATGGGATATTCAATCACATAGGTTAGTTTTGTGCCAAATTTAACTCATTTATAGGCTTTAAACCAATTTCTCTCGATAATAATACGACTTGATTTCTTGTAAGCCATTTGTCATAAGATCTGCAATGTTCTACTTTGACTTTACATAATCTATACTAATTACTCCACTTGATAGTAATTATCTCAGAGTATTATCTCAGACCCTTATATTTCTTGACTTACCATTGTATATATTATTTTAGCTTTAGCTTTTGCTTCCATACAATCATAATGTATACATATTGTTGGCACTGATTTTGGACAGAATTGAATGTCCTGTAGGAAGTTTCTTAGCCATTCTGTTTCCTCAGCAGCTTTGTCTAAGGCTACAAATTCCAACTCCATTGTTGCACTTGTTATATATGTCTGCTTTGTGGATTTCCAAGAAATCATAGCTCTTCCTAATGTAAAAATATATCCACTGATTGAGTTAATTTCAATATTATCAGAAATCTAGCTAATTGACATTACTATACCCCTCAAGTACCGGTGGATATTTTGTATATTGCAATCCATAGTCTAAAGTATGTTTTAAATACTTTAGCAGTCTTATCAATGCTTCCTAATGATCATTATTTGAAATGCTTGTATATTTACTAAGTCTGTTCACTTCATAAGCAGTGTTCGTTTTATAGAATTCATTAAGTACATCATGTTACATTTTTGGTGTTCATACGCAAAAAAAACTTAAAACTATTTTCAAAAACCCCCAACAAGATCGAAAATAGGTTCCATTAAACTAGATCTAAAAGGTAAACCATAACTCAATCCGAGTTTTACTTCTGTGATTGCTCAATCTCCAAGATATAAGCACACGCCCTATATTGAAAATCCATACGCGAATGCTGACCACAATTTAAAGTGCTAGCCCCAAGAGATTGAAAATGTTTTTCTTTCTCTACCAAAATCTAGAGAACTCAAAATTTGCGAAAACGTAAATCTTATTTCATTTTAGGGTCTCACCCTTTATTTATATGTGTAGATAAGCCATCACTTAAAATCGTATTTATAATACAACTATTGTATTTATGCAGTTTAAGAAAATCACACATACGCCCATATTAATAAGTTATCATATAAAAAATCATCAGGGCTTTTATGTCATGAATTTTATCATATAAAATTCATTACTCTAGACTAATTCAAATTGCGCAAAGCCATTTTTCGTGTGCGACCCAATAGGTTCATGCGACGTTGACAATGAACTAAAATTATTTTGGTACACAAGTCATAAGCGGTTTCTAGCAAGGTATTATGACTACCCAAGTCTCATATTTTCTTGCAAGACCCGTTCAGATAAGGGTAAGCGCATCGGGTTGATTCTTTATGGTGTGGTGTAGTCAAGCAAGGCGCGTTAGCCTTGGAGTTTGGAAGCTGGCGGTGAAGGGAGCGAGCACTCATAGCAAGGCAAGAAAGCAAGCCAGTTGTAGATTAGAGGAGGGGAGGGTACGACATTGGGCAGAAAATGATCCAAAAAGCTACTGAACCACTACTGGGAGTATGCTATTGCATGAATATCAAAATCGGTACGACCTAATGAATAACATATATCATATCCTTTGTCATGCGATATCCTTTGACTAAACATAAAACATGGAAAGTCACATTTAATGTTCAATCGTACTAGTCTCGATCTTTAGGTAAACTGAAAACATCTAAATGGCATTGATCATATCAATTCATATGGACTTGGCCATTATCAATTTATTATATCGAGGGATCTACTGATATCTCTCTCTATGTGAGAGTGACAAATTATATCTTAATTACATACCACATATTATTCACATGGTAACCAATCACAATCTTTATAATCGTCTGGTTAAAGACAACATTTGATTTTGTCAAATTACCGTGCTCCAAATATTGAAGTCTATGGTAATCTCAAGTCAAAGGACTAAATGTCATACCTATCATGAGTAACACCTATGACTTAATCCATGTGATGTTCTCATAGCAGGTCGATCCAGTACCTTATTCCCTAACAAGTACTCATGATCTCAATTCGTATCTCTATATGCATAATCATCACATGACCATCAATTAAGATTCACACTAGTCTTAATTCATTATAGTTCCCAGTATAATGATCGACTAAGGACATTTAAGATATTTCAACAAATACCCATGGATCTTACTATAAGATAAATATGCAATCACTTATAATAAAACAACAAATGAAAACTTCAATTTTATTAACTAAAATTATAAAATAAACAATGTTTGTAGATTGACATAGGGCACATGCCCCAACACATCGAGCTTCAGATTACTTAGGAGTACTCCAATTGAGAAATTGCACGTTCAACATTTTTATTAAGTTTGTGATTCGGTTCAAATGGAGTTGAAACATGTTTACAATTAAATTGATTGAACCTCTTCAATATTTTTTCTACATAATGTGATTGGATAACAATATATCCATCATCATTTCTTTTTAATTTGAATACCTAAAATGACATCTGCTTGACTTAAGTCTTTCATGTCAAAATTAGAATTCAACATCTTTTAGTTGAAATGATTATATCATTATTAGTCCTAATTATCCACATATCATCAACATAGAGACATATTATAATACATGAATTTTTCATTTCTTCGAAATAGACACATTTGTCACATTAATTTATTTTAAATCCATTTGCAATCATAGTTTGGTCAAATTTCTCATGTCATTGTTTTGGTGCTTGTTTAAATCCATATAGAGACTTAACAAGTTTGCAGACTTTGTTCACTTGACCTTGGACCACAAATTCTTCAAGTTGTTCCATATAGATCTCTTCATCTAATTCTCCTATTAAAAATGATGTTTTTTTTTACATCCATTTGAAATATTTCCATATTATAAATTGCAGCGATTGAAGTTAGCATCCCAATAGATGTAATTCTTGAAACCAAATAATACAACAACAACAACAACAACATAGCCTCAGTCCCAAAGTAACTGGGGTCGGCTACATGGATCAAACTTTTCCATTGTACTCGATTAAGTGCAATTGATGGTGAGCTTTTCAAACTATACAAACCCCTCCTAATTAATGCATCCAATGTTAACTTTGGTCTTCCCCTACCTCGTCGAATTTATACTCTTGAAACTAGAGAATAAGTATCAAAATAATCCAACTCCTCTTTTTGACGAATTCCGTTAGCAACTAAACGGGTTTTATGTTTATCAATTGATCCATCGACTTTTGATTTTCTTTTAAGAATTAATTTATAACCTATTAGTTTAATACTATGAGGTAAATCAACCAACTCCCATGTGTGGTTAATTAAAATGGGTTCTATTTCACTATTTATGGCTTCTTCCATAAAATAGCTTTAGTAGAAGTCATGACTTCTTTGTATGTTTGTGGTTCAATTTCAGTCAAGAAACTTATAAAGTCTAGTCCAAAAATCTTTTGAACTATAGATCCTTTCTCCTTTCTTGTTTCTTCATCTAATGTTGGAACATTAAAAGTGGATGGTTCATCTCGAACTCTTTCATTTGAGGAGCTTAATTTTTTTTATTTATAAGGAAAAACTCCGTCAAAGAATTGCACATTCGCAGATTCTATAATTGTACTAATATGGATATCACTAATCTTAGAATTAATTACCAAAAATCTATATGCAACACTTTTGTTAGCAAATCCAATAAATACACAATTTATAGTTTTAGGTCCCGATTTAGTTCTCTTGGTGATAGGAACTCATACCTTTGCTAAACAACCACATACTTTTAAAATTTTAAAAGTAAGATTTCTACATTTCCATAATTCATAAGGATACTTATTTGTTTTCTTAATTGGGATTTTGTTTATTATATAATTTGCTATAAGAAGTGTCTCACCCCACATATTATGTGGAAGTCCCGAACTATTTAACATATAATTATTTATCATGTCTTTAAAAGTTTTATTTTTCCTTTTTGCGACACCATTCTGTTGAGGTGTATATAGTGTCGTAGTTTGATGTATAATTCCACGATCACTACAAAGTTCAGCAAATTCAAAGGATTCATATTCTCCACCTCTATTTGTTCTTATTGCTTTAATCATTTTGTCTAATTGATTCTCCACTTCTGCCTTATATGTCTTAAACATATTAAAGATTTCATCTTTAGTTTTGATCAATTAGACATAGCAAAATTTACTACAATCATATATAAAAGTGATGTAGTAATTCTTCCCACCTCATGTAGGGGTTGATTTATAGTCGCAAATGTCACTATAAATTAAACCCAACAATTCATTTGACCTTCCCTGGGCTATTTTAAAAGTTTGCCTAACAAACTTAGATTCGATGCAAGTTTGACATTTTTGCTTTGAATCGATATTAAATTTAGGTAATAAATTAAGATGAATCATTCTATTGATAGACCTACTATTTACATGAACTAATCTTGCATGCCAGACATCATAAGAATCCACGATATAAATGAAAGAATTCATTTTATTCATAGCATTAGTAACCATTACATTTAGTTTGAACATTCCATAGACTAGGTACCTTCTTCCTATATAGTCCTTAGCCTTACATAACACAAACTTATCAGATTAAAACACTAGTTTGCATCCCTTTTTATTAAGGAGAGTACCTAAAACTATGTTATTCATAATCTCAAGGACATAAAGTACATCAATTAAAGTAAGTTTTCTTAAAAGAGAATTTTAGCAACACTTTTCATTTCCCTTTGACACTTGAAGTGAATGAATTCCCTATGTAAAGTCTTTCATCATTAGTAACATCTTCAAAGGTCGAAAACAACACTTTTTCGCCACAAATGTTCCTAGTGGCTCCCGTGTCAATCTACCAACCTTTAACATTATTGATCATATTGACTTTAGAAATATATCAACCAAATCTTCATCAACAGTTGTGACACTGGCCTGACTCTTTTGAATAAAATTTCCAGCAAGTTGATCTTTGCAGCGACAACATTCTTAAGCCTTATGTCCAGGGTTTCCACACACTTAACAATTGCCTTTAAATTTCTTAAAAGCTTTCCTTTTGGTGCAAGGATGTAGAAACTTTTTGTAGAAAACTTCTTTCCCTTATTCTTACAAAATTTGGGTTTCGAAGACTCTCATTCAACTACGTTTTCCTTGGTAGATAAGATAGGTATTTCAACTTTATCTCCCTTGCAATGATCTTCTTCAACTTGAAGCTTTAGAATCAAGTCTTCCAAAGTTAGCTCTCTCATTTTGTGCTATAGATATATTTTAAAATCAATCCACGAGGAGGTAAATTCTCAATAATTGCACCAACTTGGAAATGTTCATTGATAGAACATCCCTCAGCATTCAATTCATGAATCATAAATTGAATTTCTTCGACTTGCTTGATCACTGTTCTGGATCCCACCATGAAATACTTGAGGAATTTACCAATTATGAATTTCTTCACACCGTCATCTTCAGCTTTATATTTCTTCTTAAAAATATTCCATATTTCCTTTGTTGTGTTATATGACGAGTATATGTCATACAAATTATGGTAGCCTCATTCCCCGAGGCCATTGGGTGAGCTGCTACACGGGTCCTGCAGCCTTGCTGACGTTCATGCCATGTCAGTGTTCTCTAAGTGTGTTCTAACCTGTCTTATTTCGTTATAAAATTTATAGTCTTTTAGTTCGAGTTAACCATTTACAAGTGTGGTTTGTGTTTTACAAAGTTACAAGTAGATTATCAGTAATTTACAGCATAAATCTTAAAGTAAACATAAAAATGGATTTTTCATTGACTCTCATGTCATATAGAACATCAATCCTACTATGGAAAACCCGGAATAGTGTACACTTTATTTAAGGTGACAAAAATAAATATATACAAAGGAAAATGTCTCACCAGTCACCCGTACACGCAAAATATATAACAAAATATGTAAATAACAGGTACTAGTAGGTCTCGGATTGTAGGCAATCAAAGATAGTCGCCTAGAATCTTCTTACCCCTACCGGTACTTGGATCTACACTCAGTCATCACAAAAAAATAGAAAGACAAATCCAGTGAGTAAGATCCCTAATAAACGATTATTTATACTTATATACAAGGTTAGTTTAATAGTATATTTAATGTAAATATCCTTAAATGAGCTATAATTCATGGTGGTATTGCATTTTCAGGGAAATAAGGTGTAAAGGAAGGAAATGGGCAAAAATAAGAAGAAATACATCAAAAACTCATGAAAACATAGTTTGTGTTGTGGCCACGCTTGGTGATGTTGTGAAAAAGAAAGACACATCATGTGAAGGAAAGGCACGGCGTGGGAGAGCAAAGAAAGTGAAGAAATTAACATTGGGGGTCCAGCGTAGTGGCAATGAGGTGGCATACAAGGGATGACTCCTGGATAGGTAGTGACAACGCCAAGGCACCAGGAGGTCAAAATTAATACATGCAATGGCGGTGTCATGGCTTAACAGACATGGCAGCGGGCATTAGTGACAGCACCAAACACGCATAAAATAGAAAGTTGGAGTTTTATTTCAAGTTAAATTGGAAAGTAGGGTTTTTAATTGTTATTAGAGAGCATAAATAGCTATTAAGATGTGGTAAACTCACCACATACCAACTATTAACCACTATTAGAGTAATTTATCATATGTTTTACTTTGAGTTTGATTATTAAGGAGTATTGCGTGGAGATAACGTTGAAGACTCCACGTTTGCAATTCAAGTTTGATTTCATTGGATTAATTGAAGGCAATATTTATATTCATCTCTGATTTGCAATGATTTCAATTATGAATTGTGATATGTAGGTATCAATGAAGTGTGAGTATTCTATTTATCTTAGGGATCAATGGATCCTATTATGAATGTTATGCTTTGAATATGAGTAAAAAATGAATATAAAATGTATAATGGTTGGAATTTGTATTGATTCTGAGCATAATGCTTTTGACATATTGGCCACATGTTTAATGACATTAGGTTTTAGAGGTTATCATGGCCATTGAAGCTTTTAATTCGAACATGAACAATACAACTGTAAAATACACAACATCGAGCGATATTTGTTAATTAAGGAGGCACATATAGTAAACTTAGTTGGTTATGAATCAAAAGATTTAGGAATTAAATCAACGTCGAGCTTATGTTATTCACACCGATAGGTGGAGTTTTAGTTTCCACATTAGAATCTTTTCCGTCACGACAGTGATTTCAAGTGGATTTGAAGGAAATATGTTCATTCTAATTAGGCATTGGATATAACATATTAAGATATAAAAGTGGTTGAAAAGCATAGTATTAAATTACCTAGGTGAAGTTGTGAACTAAGATATCCTTAATATAAGAGTTAAAGTAAGTTTAAATTGATTTATTAGATTAGATTAGTCTAGTATAAAATCAATTAAAGAGAGATTTCCTTAGCAAAAGTTCCAAGTTAAATAGGTAATTAACTAGGGCAAAACCCTTTCCCTGAGGATGATATCTGTGATCAATGTAAGTTGATTGCACTATTACTAAAATTTAGTCGTTATACTTAAGGCACGCAGTAAGTTCTTGGCACCGTTGTCGGGGATAAGTAGGCATTAGAATTACTTATTTAGTTTGAGAAGTTGCTATGTTTTATTTTCAGTGTATTACTTTTAAGTTCATAAAAAAATGCTTAAGTTTCAGGTTTGACTTTTTGCACTTGATGTTTTAGTGTTTTCTTTTCAGGGATAATTAGTGCATGCGTAGCAAAGGGAGAGAAGGACCTAGTGCCTTATGACTTGGAGATTGACAGAACCAACAAAGGAAAAGAAAAGAAAGGAATCAAGATGGTTGAAGAGCAAGCTAGAAATCGACAATAGGGCCGCGCGAATAACCAAACCTGTAGATGTTCTGGTAGTGTAGGATATAGTGAGAGGATAGAGATGCCTTCGTGACTACTTTAAGCCAAAAGCAAATGAGACTTACAACAGAGTAATGAGGCTTCCGTCCAGCACCACCAGGTTCGGACTGTGACTATCTATGATAAACTTGGTGTAAGATCATCTTTGATAAACTTGGTGCAAAATAGTCTATTCAATGGCCTATCCAATGAAGATTCAGTTGCTTATGTTGAGAATTTCTAGGAGAAGTGCAACACCATGCACATCATCGGAGTTATAAAAGAGGTAATCAGGATGTGACTTCTTCCATTTTCATTGGGTGGAAAAGTCAATTCCTAGTTCCAAGGGCTGAATGCAGGAAGTATAACCTTATGGGTGAAAATCAATAAAAGATTTCTTGACAAGTTCTTAAGTATGACCTCATGGGTGAAAATCAATGAAAAATTTTTTGACAATTTCTTTCCCCCAATGAAGGTCAGTGAAAGGAAACTTGAGATTAACCAGTTCAAGCAAGAAGACACCGAGACTTTTGGCAAGGCTTGGAAAAGATTCTAAGAGATGTTAAGGAGATGTCTGAGACATGGATTTATGTATAGGCACAACTCCAGAATCTCTACTATGGGATGAACCACAGTACGAAAACATTAGTAGATGCCACATTAGGTGGATCTCTACTTACCAATGATAAAGATGGAGCATTGGATCTCTTTGATCTTATGTCTCAAAATTCTACCACCGGTACTCGTTCCATAGTGAGGAAACCAATAGGCATCTATAAGATTGACTTGTAAGCTACAATTATGCAATAACTATCAAATCTAAGCGATCAAATGGCAAAGCTTCAAATGGGACATCAAGGTCTATAAGTAGCACAATAATCCATTAATCACCAAGGCATGGTGATTAACCAAATGGAAATGCAACAGGGAATGAAGTGTGAGGACATCAACTTCATGAGCAACCAAGGCTACGAGAACAACTTCAGATGAGAGGAGTAGTCCCTCAACGGGTTTATCAAGGATAAAACAATAACTTGAACTTCGTATATGAAGATCCTAATAATGCACTGAAGTTACCTCAAGGCTTCTAGCAACAAGTCCAACAAGGGAAGTTTGGGCAGAGCGAAGAGATGACTTTTTTGAAGTGAATTGAGAAATATTTGCAAGTCTTGAAAATGAGCAATAGGGAGCGCTATTAAAAGCATAAGAAAGAGATGGAAGAAGCGAAGCAAGCCATGAAGAGGATAGAAAATAAATGATCACGATCCATCAAGAATTTAGAAAGACAAATTGGTTCACTTGCTATAGCCTTGAACTCAAGGAAATAAGGACAATTTCCTAACAAAACCATAACAAACCCCAAGGAGAACTTGAGTGCTATTCGCATGATTAGCATAACCGCAACAAAGGAGCCAAGATAAGATCAAGTGATGCACAAGTAAAAAAAAGTCAACACTTTGGCTATGAAGAAAAATGAAGAAATGCATGAGCACGGAATGAGAGTGAGGCAAGATAAGCTTGATGGTTTCAATAAATAAAGAATCAATGTCTTGAAGAAAAAGAAGGGGAAACAACGATGGAATGCCAAGCAAAAAAGTGAAGAACCTTCCAAAGAAAACCCACATGGCAAGGACATTACGTTGGTTCCAAAGAAATCGAAATCGAAGTTCACATTCGTCCCGCGACTTCAACCCATCAAAATGAGAGATCCTGTAGAGATAAACATACCGATAAACATTGACGAGCAACGGTTTAATAATGTCTTATGTGATACGGGAGCCTCAGGCAATGTCATGCCACTAATGGACATGTTGTATGCCAACTTGAAGATCAATTGTCCCAATACGACGAATTTGCAAATATCTAATTATAACTTGATACCTACTATAGGAAGAGTTTTGAATATGCACGTGAAAGTGGGTAGACTCATTCATCTAGGATTTGAGGTCATGAACCATAATATGGATGATGATGTGTCAACGATACTTGGGCGACCATTCTTAAACACTGCCAAAACAAGTTTGTACAGAAAAGAGATGAATATCACAATAGGGAACCAAAGAGGGCGATGATGCTAAGAAGGTTTTCTTTCTCGATGGTGAAGAAGTGCATTCGAACAGGAATGACATTATAATCTCTAATTTGCAGATAGAGCTTCTCGATTTAGACTCGGACTAAATGAGCAAAAAGACGTCAGGCTAATGACGTTAAATTAAGTGATACAGGGAGGTAGCCATGGTTTTAAATTTTAAGTTTTGGATTCTCAGTTAGTATTTAGTAGTTAGTTATTTATTTTAATAATTACGATTAACAAGTTTTAGTTCTAACTTTAAAAAATTCATGTCGAATGTGCATGAAAGATCACTCAACGTGTGAAGATTCATCTGAATGAAAATGTCTCACGAACTCATTTAAAGAGCGAAAAATAGCGAAGGAGTTCAAAGTGGTAAGGTAAGGTGCATGGCAAATCAAAGATAGAATTTATCAATTTTTTATTTCCATGAGTTCATTCGGTCAGAACACCTTGTGTGAGTGATACACAAAGTCAGATGAGTACTGAATAAGAATTAGAAAAATTAACGGGGAGTATGTTAGCAGACGGGTTGACACCATGGGTATTATGTGGATTTCGGGTTCATATGCAGTAAAAGATTCAAAACAATTTTTGAAAAAAAACCCCAACAGGATAAGAAATAAGCTTCATTAAACTAGATCTACAAAAGTAAACCATACATTAATCCATGATTTTCTCCTCTAGTTTTTCGATTTCCAAGATGTTCAAGTGCGTGTCCTCTATCCAAAATCTACACGCGAACGGTGACCTCAATTTGGAGTGCTAGCCCCAGGAGAGATTGAAAATAGTTTTCCTTTCTCTCCCAAAATCTAGAGAACTCCAAAATAGTAAAAATGAAAAATGTTGTTTCATTTTAGGGTTTTAACTTCTATTTATATGTGTAGATATGTTCTCTTAAAAAACATATTCATAATACAACTATTGTATTTAGACTATTCAAGAAAATTACATAAACGCCCCTATTAATAGTTATCATGTAACAGATCATAAGGGCTTTTATGTCAAGAATTTTATCATATAAAATCCCTTACTCTTGAACAGTTGAAATTGTGGAAAACCATTTATTGTTGCATCCTAATAGGTTTATACGACGTTGGCAATGAACCAAAAACCATTTTGGTACACAAGTCATAAACGGTGTCTAGCAAGGCATTATGACTACCCAAGTAGCATGAATATCAAAATCAATACAACCTAATGAATAACATATATCATATCTTTTTGTTGTGTGACATCCTTTGATTAAATATAGGGCACGAAAAGTCATCCTTAATATTCAATCGTACTAGTCTCGATCTTTAATTAAACTGAAAACATCCAAGTGACATTGATCATACCAATCCATATGGACTTAGCCATAATTGGTTTATCATATCGAGTGATTCACTAATACCTCTCTATACAACAGGGACAAGTTCTATATTGGTTACATACCTTCACATATTATTCACATGGTAACCAATCATAATCTTTATAATTGTTCGGTTAAAGACAACATTTGATTGTGTCAAATTACTATACTTCTAATATTGAAGTCTATGGTAATCTCAAGCCGAATGACTAAATGATATAGCTATCATGAGTAACACCTATGACTTAATTCATGTGGTATTCTCATAGCGGGTTGGTCCACTACCCTGTTCCCTAACAAGTAATCATTATCTCATTCGTATCCCTATATACATGATCATTACATTACCATCAATCAAAACTCACACTAGTATTTATTCATTATAATTTCCAATATAATGACCGACTAAGGATATTTAGGATATTTCAAGAAACACCACTGATCTTACTATAAGGTAAACATGCAATCACTTATAATAAAATAATAAATGAAAACTTCAATTTTATTAACCAAAATTTATAAGATAAATAATATTTGTAGATTGACCTAGGGCATATGCCCTAACATATTACCCATGGTGTCGTAGGAAAGGCCACTGTGCCGAGCTAGCAGCAAGGCAGGAAAATTAAAAACACCCCACTTTGTCATTAATGCAGTGGTGGCGCTATCATAACGATGTGCCTTAGGCACGATGCAGGGGTCGCTTTAAGGGGTTTAAACCTATTTTTACACCATTCTTCGCACTTGCACTATAAAACCCCACCACAACCACCAAACATACATCCCTCTAAAGCCAAAATTTGATCATTTCTCAGTGAGATAAGTGAGTTGCTAGTGATTGAGAGTGAAAAAGGCAAGTGCATTGTAGATTTGCACAATTTGGAGAGCTAAGGCTTGGATTTTTGGATTTTGAGTTCAAGGAGAGCTAGGCTCTAGTTGGTGACAAAAGTGAGAGGGTTTCGAGTGAAAAAAGACTTAGAGTAGTGTTCTACACCAGAAAAAATCTAACATTAAGGTACATTTACTATTTCATATAGTTATGCTTTAAATTTTGAGAATTTTGATGATATTGTGTGAAAATGTAGATTTAAGGTTGTAGGATAGGTTTTGCAAGATTGTGTGAATGTTGAAAGGTAATGTGAGGACCGACTTGCATTGCATTGTTATTGCTTAGTTGTTCGAAAATGGAAGAAATTGCATGAACAAAGAAACAAATTAGCCAAGTTAAAACAAATATTTTTAAGGCATCCACCTTAAGAAACCCCAATGAAGAGGAGCCTAGACCTTTTACCGATATGGAAAATCCTATGTAGGGAGTTCATTTGTGAACGAGGGATTAATTTGCCAGTCAAGTATGATAAAAGAGTAAATAATTTCATTAGAAAATGAAATTGGGAGCAACTCACTCAAGATTATAAAAAGAATGACGTTAAAGGAGTGAATGATATTGTTTTTGAATTTTATGCTAATGCGAAGTTCACGGATAACTACGAGCTAGTTAAGGTGAAAAAGATCTTTGTTCCCTTTCATATAAATGAGATCAATAAATTTTATAAGTTGGAGCGCTTAAGTTTATATGGATCTGAACCGAATTTCCCCACCAAGTTATATGAGAGACCTTATAACCTATACCCTTTTAGAGCCATTAAGAAAACATTGGTTGTCCCAGGAAAACAAGGATGGGTCATGGTAGGTGAGAATGTGCCGAATAACATAAAGAAGGGGAGTGTTAGAAAGATTTTATAGAATATGGCAACATTTCCTTGTTGCATCGCTATACCCCATATCTCGGCAAGGCGAAAATAACAAGCCAAAAGTGGCTTGTCTTTATGACATTACAAAGAGAGGAGAAATCAACATTGGCAATATCATTTACAACAGTCTGAAGGAGTCAATAATGTCATAAAGAGACAAAAAATTGTTGTTTTCTATCTTGATTACTTAAATGTGCTTAAAGGCCGGAGTGAGACTAAGAAATGACGAAGAATTTGATATAGAGGCCCAACCAACCATGGATGAAGCTTTCATGCTCACATTGAAATCACCACTAGGTTATCAAGACTCCAAGGAGGGGAGAGAGGGCAAAAGAAGTCAGACTTGAGGCTGAGTTGTTAGCCAAAAGGCAAGAGGATCATAAAGCAACAACAAAACTAGCCCAAAAGCTAGAAGAGGAATGATATAGAGAAAAGGAAGGATATGGAGAAGAGGAGGAGCAACAACAATAGGGATTTGCTAAGGGGCTACGAGTTTATAGATCTAGAGATTGAATAGCAGGACTTGGATGGTCTTGAGGTCTTTCCACCACCTCCTCCACCATAAGCATCAGAAACACTACTAAAGGATTGGACTCCACAGTAGTAGAGGCTGTGGATAACAGAAATGAGGAGACAGTACCAAGAGGATAGGGTGCATTACCACGCACTTATGTTGAGATTTGAGCAGGATGTGGAGAGGAGGGAGCAACACAGACAGAATGGGCAACACAATTTCATGTTGTTTGTCGATCATTAGAAGGACTTAGCTAGGCATGAGAGAAACAGAAGGATGAGACATATTGAAAGGTCATTAGGCTTTTTAGCAGCATTAGACTACATATTCGATCCAGATTTAGTGCAAAGTAGGAGGTTGGAGCGTTCATTGACACCATCTTATGTTGGAGTTGATGATACAAATATATGATGACGCATAATCTTGAAGTCAGTGTATTAGGAATCCTTTAGACTTGATGAGTTGAGAGTGACATTGATACCATTTATTTTTTAACTTTGGGATATTTTGTTAACTATTTAGTAATTTCGATCCTATGTTTAGTTTACTTTATTATAACTTGTGTTATTATATATATTTATGTGTTTTAGTATTTTCATGTTTCAGACTTACTTTTAAACCTTGAGGACAAGGTTTGGTTTAAGTTTTGGGGCATCAACACTACACTACACTATGGGAAGTAATAAGATAGGCTAAAAAATAAGGATAAACACTGTGGGTATGATTGTTTAAAGTTTTAGTTTGAAGCAGTTAAGGAGGACAGCATGGTAGTATATAAATTTTTCATTTTATTTACTATATGAATGGTTAAGTAGTATATATTAAGTTATATATAGTAATATGTAATGAATAAGTAGTTCATTTGCATGTTCATACCTTTAATTGTGGATGAGTATATTACAAGTGTCTTGTTGATATGAAACTCAAGAAAGTATGTTTAAATTTTGGAGAAGAAAGCGATGAAATGTAGCAAACAACGGTGTAATTTCATGATTAGAAATCTAGAGTTAAGGAAGACCTTGAACTTGAAACAAAAGCAAGAAATTAGAACACTTCTTGGGAAAAAAGTTAGATCTTTAAGGATTCTTTAATAAGTGTGAATCTTACTTAATAATACAAAGCAAAAAAGACTTAGTGCTGAGAGGGGAAGAAATAAACATTGTAAATTAAACATTCGAGTTAACTTACTTGATTTAGTGAAAGTGAGAAATGCTAACAAAAGTTTTAGAAAAAAAAGAACGAAATAAGAAAATCCCACAAGTTCTATAGGAAATGGAGCAGAGACCTTAATGGTTGAAAAGTGAGGAAGATGAGGTCCATAGGAAAAAGGAGCAAGGACTGTTAAATAAAAATGAAAAGAAAAAGAAGAAATGAGAAAAGAAAAATAGAGAAAAGAAGGCAAAAGTAAATTAAAACTCTTTAAATAAAAGATTTAACTCGAGTATGAATAGCTAATTGAGTTAAGTTTTATTCCAACTATATGAAGTCCTATAGACTCTCGAAGTGCTAAAGTCTATCAAAGATGAGTTTGATCTATACTTATTTGTGAATTCCCAAGCTTAATGAGAAATCATGAGATTGCATACTTGCTACTTGAGTGTTGGGATGAAACAAACTTGTGAATAGTGATGGTTTTTGGTTGTGATCTACTTCGGTGTTTGCAAGTGAAGTTATATGTGTTGTTAACGCTACACGTCTTAAAATTATAAGACATATTTGCTCGGGACACGCAAAATCTTAAGTTTGAGGGTATTTGATAAGTGATTATTTATACTTGTATAAAGGTTAGTTTAACAGTATATTTAGTATAAATATATTTAAATGAGCTCTAATTAATGTTGTTAATGCATTTTCATAGAATTAAGATGTAAAGGAATGAAATGGGCAAAAAATGAGAAGAAACAGAGCAAAAATCTATGAAAACATGGTTGGCATCGTGGCCACGCTTAGTGACGCTGTGGTAAGGAAAGGCATAGCATGGGACGGAATGGCATGGCGTGGAAGAGCAAAGAAAGTGAAGAAACCAACACTAGGGGTCCGATGCAGTGGCATACAAGGGACGACGCCGGGACAAGTAGTGACAGCGCTGAGGCACTAGGAGGTCAAAAATAATACGTGCAGTGGCAGCACAGTGGCTTAACACACACGGTGCTGGGGCATTAGTGATAGCACCAAACACACAAAAAATAGAAAGTTAGAATTTTATTTCTAGTTAAATTGTAATGCATGATTTTTAATTGTTATTAGGGAGTATAAATAGGTTTTAGGATGTGGTAAACCCACCACATACAAACTATTAGCCATCATTATAGTAGTTTAGCATAGATTACTTTGAGTTTGAGTATTAAGGAGTATTATATGGAGAAAACGTTAAAGACTCCACGTTTGCAATTCAAATTTGATTTCATTAGATTAATTGAAGGTAATATTTATTTCATCTCTGATTTGCAATGATTTGAACTATGAATTGTGATATGTGTGTTTCAATAAAGTGTGAGTAGTCTATTTATCTTAGGGATCAATAAATCATATGGTATGAATGTTGTAACGACCCAAACAATCTAATTCGTGCCATGTGTCATTGCACGACTCTGACAGGGACTTTATTTCATGTGGTGTAATTGGTTTACCCTCGGGAGTCGACACCAAAGTATATTACTTTTATTGTGTGATGATTATATTACTTAGTTATACCAACTACGCATAATTTAGTTATTTATTTAATGTTATGTTGTCGAGGTGCGAGTGAGAAATCCCTTAAAGTGTGAGCACGCTACGAGTGACGAGTATATGGGTGGATAGGTGCAAAGGTGGAACTTAGGCTAAACCTAATTTTATTTTTTTTCTAATAGCTTAAGCTATGAAATCCCATTACTAAGCAAAGTATCTGATTAAATAAAGAAAGAACCACTTAAGCATATAAATTCAAATGTCTAACTCTAGAAATGGAAATAATAAGCTATATAAACTCCAAGTATATTATCAAGACCTTCATTTACATTAAGAGAGTTCTAGTGATTTTATGAAAAAAATGGAATTTATCTCATCATGACTAAGATTGCATACTTTGATTTAATTTTTGATATTAATGTAGTGCATATGGTATGGATGGTAAATATCACAAGAAACAAGGTCATTGATTAAGGAAATGGACATAGGTTGCATGGAGAGTTTCTAATCAAACCAAGGGCACTTTTGTAAGTTCGCTATTCATGGGTAAGGGGACCAATGAGATGATAAGTAGAATCTATGTGTCACCATGAGAACAATGACGACACATGCATGATCTACTTTGATTTGAAGAAAATTCAGTTAGATTAGCTTAGTCAATCAAGTCTTAATGACTTTAATCTTATTTCTCATTTATAAATAGCTAGCTTATTCTATGTTCTTCAATTAGGGAAGAAAAACACACCATTAGTGGAGTAAAAGAGAGCTTGAATAGCAAGAAGAAGAAAATCAATTAGACTCAAATTAATTATCTCAATGCAAGCACTACTTTCTTTCTTTCTATATTTTCTTAATGTGTACATGCATGATCTGCTTCACCTTCTATCTCCCTATCTTAGATTATGGTCTATTTATCAATTCCATTACCCTATTTTAATTAGTCTATGCAAAACACGCATGCTTATAAGTCTCATTAATGTCTTATTTAAGTGAGAGTTCGTTCTTTCTTGCATTACTCGAATTGAAGTAGGCGTGTATTTTCTCTTTATAAGTCAGTTCAATATAATCTATAAGATTAATGTTTTAGTGAAACTTTATATGATTAAGATATGCACCTTATGTGAAAATAAAAAATTAAAAGTGTGTTCATAGTAGATTAATGGTTAATACATACAATTTATTTTTTGGGATATTTTTAATATACATCATCTATCCTAGGATTTTCATAGTTAAGGTATAGTTTTTGGAGGTATTTATTTATATGTAATTTAATAAAATGATGATGAAGGGAAGACTATGCCTATAGATTACTCTATTCAATATTAATTATTAGAACCTTAGATAGCTAGTGTAAAATATACATATAAGGTGATTAATGGCTTAATAGACCTAGTAAGTTGTAGTGAAATAAATAAATGAATGAGAAAAAGTATGAAATAATTAATCAATAATCATATCATATAAATAATTAGAAGGTGGCAATTAGACATATATATATAGACGTGTACGCATATGTATATATTAGACATTAGGTGTATTTGTATAACCTTGCCTACACCTATGTATAATATAAGAATAATAATATAAAGCAAATCATACTATGGACTGACTTATACATAATAGAGCATTAGTAATACAAATGAACTCTAACATGATATAAACTGATCAAAATGATTACCATAGACTTAGCATACTAGCTTAAGTGTTGGGATTGGTTTGGGGAGCGTGTTGGAGTTGTGAGAGTATCTGTATTAGCATGATCTGAAGTACGTAAACTAGCTAGGAAATGTACAGTAATTCATGAGCTTCATATTTTATTGCTATTGCGCTATCTTACCTTTCTAGAAATTCCTACTCCAATATGAGTATTCGAGGGCCAAGTGAGTTAGGAAGGTGTCTCTGATGGAATGGTTGTTAGTTAGCTACCGGAGCCATGACTTTAATACACTGGATTATTTAGTCGGGAAGAGTTGTTTTTTATTCGAGGCACCATTGATATCCCTCATTCGCGATGGTCTAGGTACAACAGGTGCTGCCACGTCATAGGACCCGAGTCTGCTTGGCGTTGTCGCGACTCTATGACCCCGACTTTGTGGCACCTCCACTCAGTGGTCTTGGACCACTTAGGCACCTCTTTATTGCTTCTTTTGACACTCGTTTCTCTTTGTACTTTTATTTTTTAGTCATATTATCATGCATTTCTTATAACTTTCTTTCTATCCGTATGAGTTTTTAACTGCTTTATTTATTTTGAAGTACTGTTTAGATCCTACTGGCTTTTACCTACTAGACTCATCATTCTTGTGTTTGACTGAGTTCAGATCCACAGTCGAGCTAGGGCAAAGTGCCGGTACTAGGCGATCTACTTTAAGGACATTGGAGCGACCCTCCCTTACTCATTTTGATAGGTTTTTGACCGTTTGTATTACTTATATATGTTGTTTTATCACACTTGATATTGTTTGGGTTGAGATATGCTTATGACTTGTATATAGGGTTCCACATATAGGTTGTCTGGCTCCTTTACTTTATTATTGAGTTGTTTTAATTATTAATTGTTTCTGCTAACTTATAAAACTTACATAATATTAATAACTCAATTTAAAAATTTCTAATTAACTGATAATGATAGATTATAAGGTTGACTAAGCTTGCGTTGACCTCGCGGAGACCGACTCCGGGGTCCACGTAGGTTTAGGCTGGGCGAGGCCCTGTTTGTGGTTAATTGGGGTCGTCACAAATGTTATGCTTTGAATATGAGTAAAATGAGAATATAAAAAGTGCAATGGTTAGAATTCGTAATTATTCTGAGCATAACGCTTTAGACGTATTGGCCACATATTTAATGATATTAGGTTTTAGGAGTTATCATAGCCGTTGAAGCTTTTAATCCTGACATGAATGGTACAACCGTAAAATACACAACATCGAGCGATAGTTGTTCATTAGGAAGGCATGGATAGTAAACATAGTTGGTTATGAACCCAAAAACTTGGGAATTAAAGCAATGTGGAGCTTTACATTATTCACAACGATAGGTGGAGTTCTAGTTTGCATATAAGAATCTTTTCTATCACAATAATAGGTTAAACTGGATTTGAAAGAAATATGTCTACTCTAATTAGGCATTGCGCATAACATATTAAAATGTGAATGTGGTTGAAAAAAATAGTATTAAAATACTTAGGTAAAGTTGCAAACTAAGATATCCTTAATATAAGATTTAAAGTAAGTTTAAATTGATTTATTAGATTAGATTAGTTTAGTATAAAACTAATTAAAAGGGATTTTCTTAGCTATAGTTATAAGTTAAATAGGTAATTAACTAGTGCAAAAACTTTTCCTTGAGGAAGATATCCATGATCAACGTAAGTTGATTGTACTATTACTAAAAGTTAGTTGTTATACTTGCGACACGCATCAATCCCAAAAGAAAATCACCAAGCATTCAATAATAAAGATGTCGAGAATAATGTTAAATAAATATGTTGAAATAAATATGCAGTAAGATAATCGCATGTGTAACTAACACTAATGAAACGAATAGTTGTATCACGTGTAGCAGACTTGACCATACTTAGTCAATCCGGATGATCCCAGCAGCCCTACCACATTGGCTCATATCTGGACTACTAACGGAGGATCAATGTGTATCACAACTCACCAAACACATGCACTGATAGGTCGATATTTATAGTTATTTAGTAGTTTATTTTAGTATATTTAATTATACAAAGTATCTAAAAAATATATTTAATTATATTTTATGGTCTTTTTTTAGTTGAAACGGAGTGCGGTTCAATTCTTAGCGAAACAATAATCAAAATTGAGTATTTACATGTAGTGATCGGATGCAGGATAGTTTGTCTCGATTTACGCGTTGCGCGGTGGGTTGAATTGGAAGCATAATATTTCAACCAATTATGAGTTGCTACATCAGCGCACATCTTCTCTCTTCCAATCACGTCTTGCCATGTCAGCGGTTTGCACCAATGCAGCTAACACGAGGCTCGTTTTCACCCTCTCCAAGCATGTCATCAGAGCCGGTTCAACCAATGGGAGAGTGCTACATCATACTCACACCACCAGCTTGCAAGCAAGGAGCCGATTCTTCCAATCACAGGCCGCCACGTTGCACAAACACAATACACGTCATGTCAGCGTCTATTCTCCTCGCTTTAGCCTTCTTCGATTCGCCTCCGGATGCGTGTTCTCAAAACTCACAGAATTTCGAACTGAATCGTGCGATTTTCTCTGCCTCTTGGACGCCATGTGGCGCGTTCTCACCCATGCACAGTGCGTCATCACTGCCCTTTCGGCCAATCAGGCGGTGACACGTAGACCTTTCTCACAGCCCAGCGCGTTATCGACACATCTCTTGACCAATCGGGTGATGACACGTTAGCGTGCAGGCAACAAATGAACCAACGACGTGCGGACATGTGGCATCGACTTTCTTCGACGACGATGTTCGGCTAATCAACTCCTTGCCTAGGTCGAAGAGGAAGCAAGTCGGAATCATGGATTCATGGCATGTTATGTGAGATCTTTTATTTTATTGTTTGATTTAACTTAAATTCTCCTATTTCGTTGTTGTTGGTTTTAATGAATATGGTTTAGATCTAGGGTATGTATGTGGCTGATGCATGCTTTTAGGTGGACAATATATAGTTATTTGGACATTTAGTATTCGTGTAATTGTGCTTTTAGACTAATAAAGTAACAAACACTCACCCATTTGCCGTCAAACCCTTTCGGTTCTTGAGTGTGCAAAAATTGAATCTAGGTTAAATCGGAAGCGGATGCGATCTGGTTATTTAGGATTAGTGTTCCCACATATCCATATTACTGCGGTTAGTATGTTAAACCCGATTGGCGGATGTCTTGGGTTATACATTAATTAGGTAAGTAGTTAGTGGCAGACGTCCTGACTATTGAGATTAGGGGAATGAGAAATTTTTGGCAGATGTCGATTTTCTATAGCTAATCTAGGAGAACATAAATTAATGATTTTTGGAAAAGATTGAAGACCATGATTGTCGTTGAATCTTGATCCTGATTTGTGAAATTGTAGACTTAGGTGTTACTTAGGTATTAATTAATTGTTTTGAAAATTAGTTTAGTTGTTTTATTTATTTAGTTTAGTTAGATTATTTAGTAAAATTAATTTATTTTAAAACCCCCGATTTTCCTTTTTTGTTGTTTTTAACCTAAGAAAAACTACCAATCTCTGTGGGATCGACCCTTTGTCACTATTCTACAAAATAGTTGGTTTAGGAACTTTACTGACGTGGCGAGACGTGATTGGAGGAGAGAAGATGTGCGCTAACGTAGCAGCTCCTAATTGGTTGAAATACGCTGCCTCTAATTCTACCCACCGCGTAATGCGTAAATCAAGGCAAACTGTCCCGCATCCGATCACTACATGTAAATACTCCATTTTGAGTATTTTTCCACCACGAATTCAACCGCGCACTCCGTTTCACCTAAAAATGACCAAAGAATATAATTAAATATATATTTTAGATACTTTATATAATTAAATATACTAAAATAAACTACTAAATAACTATAAATACCGACCTATCATGCACTAATGAGGTCAACAACTTAGGTTGCCATTCATCGAGGGTGCTACTAATACGTGCTATGGTGTAGCATTCTAGAGCTTGTAAAACACAACATCCGAATAAACCTCAACGACGAACAAAAATATCGACTGTTATGCCAAGCCAAAGTAGTGATAGAATATGGAGAATGAATTATGAAAGAATACTAGATAGCACAATTGAAACAATTTAATGTTGATGTGTTTCTTAAGGGATTTTTGCACCTCAAATCACATTTTGAAGCCCCGAAAACACCACAGTCTGACCCAGCTACAATCCAAACTAACGCAACATAACTCTCGAGAACCTCGGGATCCATTTCAAGTGTTTTAAAGTGACTTAAGGTGTTTAAATTAAGTTTGGAGTTCTATTTCCAAAATAGCCCTTTAAAGACTAAATAAATTTTCAACTTTCAATTTGGGATCATATGTTGCAGCGCAAATTAGTCTATTATAAATTTCAAATCATTTAAGACACTTAGTAGAAAAGTTTTTGCTCTGTATCTTAGCTTTTCAAAAAGGTCTAGTTTGCAAAATTTTGATTTAAAAAAAAATAGATATCGAACTTCTACCAAAATAGCTCACATTGGAACAAATCTAACTAGCAATCTTGTAAAAATTATTTCTCCCAATTTATAGCTCTAAGATTGTAATTTTTGGTCACAAGGTAGCTAAAATACTCAAAAACAACATACTAAAAGTTGAGCTCAATCCAATAAGAATCGAGAGAGTAATGTCTTGTCAAAGTTTATTTATAAAAATCACGTAATAGCATTTCAACTCCATGATTGCAGAGCATTTTTAAGCTATAAAGAGTGAACTTCAAAAATATGTTGGAGACAAAAGCTGTTCATTTTTTAGTAACTTTTTCAATGGCATATGATCTGCCTCATTTTGAGTTTGTATTAGAGAGTTATGCTCAAATTATAGAGGATAGGCCAAACACTTGACATGCATGCATCAAGAAACTTCAAGAAAACAATTCATTTAAAAAAATCAATTTCGAACCCTTAAATTGGTGAACATAATGAACTCTTCATTCACAAAGGGACTCGGAAAACCAGTAACCAAACTTAGAAATTTATTTTTAAATCAAAATCCAAAATTTTAAGGTCATTCATGGAAAATAGATGGAGAAAATGATCACCTTGGTTGTAGCTATAAAATACTTGTATTTAAAGCTTCAAATCACTAATTTTAGCCCCTCAAAGTGCTCCCTTCAAAAATTCAGATTTGCATGTAAATAGTGTTCTCTTCAAAAGTCCAACTAACACTCATTTATATGGCTTGATGATCTTGAACAAATCTCGAGGATCATTAATGGCATAAGTTTGCGCTGTCCAACAAATTATAATGACTCTAATAGGGCACTTAATAGCTTGTTGGTTCATTATATTTAACCATCATTTACTCAATTATTTGACGTCTCTGCATCTCAACACCCATCCCGAGGTATGTAATGACTTATTATTTTGACTAACTTGACTTATCCTATGTTTGTATTCCTCATTTTGATTGATCTAATTAGTTGAGTTTCTTTTAATTCGTCGTGTTTTCTAGTGTACCCGTTGTTCACCTAAGTGATACCCGTGTCAACATGCATTATGAGGCAAAGTTTCGTTGCACATCCTTACATAATATTTCAAAGTAGCTTACACATGTGATGTAATATGAGAATTATTCAAGTCAAACACCACAGTATATTCAATCAACTAATAGAAAATAACTATTTATGCAAAGTCAGCCATGTTCTATCCTATCCGAGACGTCCACATGGTTCTGAGCTGGCGTCCAAGTTTAAAAATAACTCGAATAAAGGAGCCAATAAAATTAGGCTGTTACATAAAGTATTATCCAAGCAATTGAGGAGGTAATTTCGACAAAGAAAATCAAAATTTTCCGATTTGATATGGATATAAGTGTCTCCCTTGAGAGAGGATCCTCATCTGTCTTAAGCTCATCTTCCCTTATAATATTAGCAAGGTTGAGGGTTGTCAAGTAAAACAACAATTTTTGTTGTCGCCTCTTCAAATCCACTCTTTTGAATTTCTCAGGCTTTTCTTCATGCCTCTTAAATTCAACTCTCCTAAATTTCTCAAACTTTTATTCATGCTTCTTTGATTTATTGTTCACACTCGATTGTTCTGCCATTTTTTAGAATTACTGAAATGCATAACACAACATAACTATATCTCAGAGAACTTGAAAAATCTTCTGTCTTAAATTGTTACACAAAACAATAAATAATGATACTATAAATATGAATAAAACAAATTTACAAATAAATATTAAAAAAATTGAACAAACGATAAAAATTTTAACTAGAGGCTTGCAGAGAAGCAATGTCCTAAGACAAAAATATTGGTAACAGAGTTTTTCCCAAGGACTGTCCCAGGATACAACAAGATGCTCTTTCAAACGAAAATGACCAAGTTCAAAAGTCTGCCAAACTGAGCTTTTACTTCTCTCTCACAAATATTTAATATAAAAAAATAATGAATTTTCAATGTTTTGGTTCTACTTGAATAGAACTTGAAGCACCAATTCAAACCAAGGTGACTATCCAAATTCGAAAATAATACCTATTAGTATTATTCAACAGTCGCGCCTGTTAATCAATATAACAAAATTAATTGTCAACAATCAATTTTGAAATTAAAAAAAACTTGATTTTACGAAGCTAATAATCTAAGCCCAAAGCCCTAAAGCCTCAAGGCCCAAGTCCCTATCTTTGACTTTAAATATTAAATATATATATACATCCTATTACCCAATGCCACTTGGGCTCTATCCATTGAGTTTTTCTAAAGCAAAGCTAAAGAGAGGGTATTTGTATACAAAGGGTTTATACTTTTTTAAGTGAGCGATATGGGACTAAAGAGTTTTTTAGTCAAACTTTCTCAAGTTCCAACGAGGGAAAAAGAGTGCAATACATTAATCGATAACTTCCATTTTTGCGAACATGGGTGAAACTTGTTTCATTTCTTTGTGTGCAATGTCCTTAAGTTTATGCAAGTCAAAACCATATGTAAGCCTCTTAAGTGTTGTACTTGGTATGGCTTTTGTGAATAAATCAATAAGATTATCACTCGGCCGAATTTGCTTGACGTTGATTTCACCATTCTTCTAAAACTCATCTACATAGAAGAATTTTGGTGAAACATATTTTGTTATGTCCCCTTTTATGTATCATTTACTTAATTGTGCAATATTGTCACGACTCGATTTCCTAATCCTAATTTAATTCCTTAACCAGAATCATTAACCTATAACATGGGACCCGCATAAAGATATGTGCATTGATCGAGGCATGTGGCCGAGGTATATGATAGATTTGTTGTGATGTATGCTTAGTGTATTATATATTTGTAGACTACTAAGTCACTCCTACTTGAGTATAGATGTCGAGACTTAAGCAATGATGCACCTCGAGATGCTATCAGCACGAGATCGGGGTAATGAGTGATGTCGTAAGTTTAATCTAAGGTAATGTAGCTTTAATAGCTAATTTGATAGTGACTAGAGTTTACATTGCATAAACGAAGCCTAAGTTACCTAAATAAAACATTAATCATTGATATTCCACAAGATGAGTGTGGACATATCATAAGACCAATTAAGTTTAGTTTAGTGTTAGTAGAGGTGAGTTAGTGGAGAGTTATTGGATTGTGGAGTTACCATTTGAATCGTTAGATTAAGCTAGAAATGAGTGATTTACATGAGATCCAGGGATATATATATATATATATAAGATAGAATGGGATTTTCATGCACAACACTTGCATCTTGATCAAAAAAAGGAGAAGGAAGATCTGGAGAAGAAGATTAATAGATTGTAAAGAATTTTAGTTAATTGAGGGGTGAATGAGCAAGGCAAGGAAGATCTACAACTAGGTAAGCTAGTGTACACTATCATTTTGTAAACGTTTGTTGAAAAATTTGAGTTTTACTTCAATTCTTGTTTTTGCTTAATTTAGGAGGGTAAATGTAATCAATTTCGGAATTGGTTTATAAATTTGGATTCATAGCGAAAAACCGAAAATTTGCCATCAAGAAAATCCGAATTTCTATTTGAAATAACAAAGTTACGGCATTTTGAAGTTGTAGGTGTACTTGATGGGTTTTTACCACAACGTCAAGACCTGATCTGTGTGTGTGAGGGTCAGTTGATACAACACTACCATGGTGTCATGCATATGAGCACATGAAGCCACCATGACGTCGTGCCCTCTAATGTTATACAAAGGTGATGTCGTGGCCTTTGTACACACGACACCATACCTAATAAATTATGAAGTTTTTAATAAAGGTTTTAGGTTTTTATAATCAAATTAGTCAAACTTGAATAGTTTTAATAAATCTTAAAACACCCTAATTAACCTCAAGAACCATGAGGAGAGTCTCGGGAGTTTGGATGCATGTTTTGGAGTGTCAAGAGGCTGGATTAGCCTAGAAAATTTGTGTCGATTGTAAGTAAATTAATTGAGATATTTCCCTACATTTCATTTCTTATTTGTGCATTTATTTATAGTCATTTAAACTGATGTGCCTATTGTACTCTTGATTCCATGACTTAGTCTTATTACATATTATGCATTTTTTTTCATGCCATTATTGATGTTTCAATGGTTTAATTGATTCTAAAGCACGTGCTATGTCTTTATTGGTTGTTAAGGATTTTTATCAAGTTAGGTAACATTCTATTAGGTAGATGATTTGTGTATTGTGAATCTAAATCCTTTGTGCTTTACTTGAGCAATTCAATTGTTAGATTCCTCAACCATGTCATTTCTTGAATTATGAAAGTAGTTTTTGTATCTAAGACCTCGATATGATAGAGATGAGCGTGACACAAGGGGCCACTAGATTTTCGGGGTTATCGGCATCTCACCACTAGCTTGTGCAGCACACAATATAATGACTTGTGGTTGTTGACAAGTATATTTACATATGTGATAGGCATTTATAATGATGTGAAGGCATTCATGAGATTGTTTATGCCCTAAATAGTAGAACAAGGCCGACGTGATATAACTCACGTTCGACCAGCCCTAGATCATTACTGCTTAGCCGAGTGTCAATTTCATATTGTTTAACTAAAACATCATATAGCATGAGTCTTTTTCAGTATTATTATGCTTTTAAATACTTGTTGTATATTTAGATATGTGGATACATGTATCTTGGTGTTACTTTCTACTTTCCTATACTCACCATCTTTTTTTATGATAGTGGGTGCAGATCAATCCAGTAACAAATCGGGCAAGGAGAAGATTAGGGACTACCTCTGTGCCATTAAAGTGTTGCTACCTCTGTTGTTGTAGGTTTCAATTTTGTTACACGACTAATATATGTCTTTGAAATACTTTTTAGGTTGAAATTTTAGGTTGAGAGATAGTTTTCTGACTAGACACATATTTGTCATACTGATACTGTCGTTTATATTGGCATGATATCGCTGTTTCCTGATTTCCCACACATTACTTCTGCTAATTTATTAAGACTTCCATTGAATAATTTTAAGTTATAAAAATGTTAATTAACTCTGAAATATTAATTGACAAGAGACCAATATATTGCTTATTTTAAAGTTAGCTAGTTTGGAGAAAAGTTTGAAAAGATTGACTAATACATTGTTAAGTCTTATGTGGCTGAGATTAAGGCTTAATGATAGGATTAGGCCGGGCAGTGCCCTAATTTGAGAAAGGGTCATCACAAATACATGCTACATTATATTCATATAATGTGGTTGGAGAATATATTATTGAAAGTAATCCATATGATTCTTGAATATGTTCAATCATGTTTCTCAACCATAGATACACAATTTGCTTCATGAATTACAAGTACTATTTAATGATTGGAAGAAGTAGCAATCATAGTTTTTGCTTTATTGACTTCTATGATACATTGGTATCACCGCAGGTGAATACATACTTCGTTTAAGAATGAGATTTTTAAGGATCAGATAAATATTCTGCATCGGTATAACCTTGGAAATTTAATTTCACTCATCTCAAGTAAAACAAACACATGTCACTTGTTCCTCGGAGATAACAATAAATGTGTTTAGCATCATTCCAATGTCTTCGAGTACGTGAAGAGTTGTATCTTACAAGTATGTTGAGAGAAAAATCAATGTCAGGTCTTGTGCAATTTGCAAGATATATAAGTGCACCAATCATATTTAAATATGGTACCATCAAACCAAGTAGCTCTTCATCACTTTCATGAGGTTGAAATAGATCCTTATCCACTTTAAGTGGTCTAACAACCAATGGAAAGTTCAATGGATGTGTCTTGTCCATATAAAATATTTATAAGGTTTTTGCAGGAGAAGTGCTAGAATGAAAACACCATGTCACACCACAAGCCACATTGTCTCACAAGATCCATTTATGCATGCCTCAAGATGTAGGCCTATACGGATTTTGATGCTTAACACGCGGGTAAAAATCGCATAAAAGGCCCTTATGAGTCGATGTGTCTTGTAGTGTGACATTGTTGTTGTCATTCTTGTATTTTTTTAATATAATTTGATTGGTGGACAAGTACTCGTCTTGGAGAATGCACAGTTATCAAATCAAGACAAAGTTTTATTTTTTCAAGTACTTTCATCTCGAACTCCTTTTTCAAGTATTCAAATGTTCTAATGATCTCGTCGTGGTTTTCCACTATATTTACATCATCAATATATCCAACAACAATCACAAATCTTGTTGATGATCTTTTAATAAATACATATGGACAAAGTAGATCATTTACATATCTTTTCGTGGTTTCCCACTATATTTAAATCATCAACATATCTTATTTCAATCCGTACAAAAACCATTGTAATTTTGTAGAATGCATATTATGAGGTTTTGATTTTATTTTTCAGATATTTCAAATCTTTTAAAGATTCTCTATATATTTCACTGTCTAGCGATCCGTACAGATATTCTGTAGCATCCCTATCCCGATTAGGGCAATACTCAACCTGAAACCCTAATTAAGCCTTGGTACACCAATTAAACTTAACAAGAGCCAACAACCTATTCTCAATGCCTAATAAACGCAACCTCTATATCATGATAATTGAATAATAAATTAAAACAAAAAGTTGTGGAATTCAAAACTTTATCGATAAAATGCAAGATATACAAAATCGGTATAAACCTCGGTCATAAAGCCATATTCTAACCATGTTTATTATAAAATAATAATTCAATACAATATATAAATAATAGGGAAATCAATTCACCATAAAGAAGACTATAAACTTATATTCTCTCCATTCCTTGGTTGGAGTGCACGCTGATAACCTAAAATATTAATTGAGGAATGAACGCTCCAACTTGCTTAGTAAATAATGCACATAAACATATCAATTATCAACTACTAATAATGAATTAATGAATAACAATGTGAATCCAAAAATATATATATTCAGACATTGAAAATAATATAACAATAATAAATTGAATGCAAATCCAATAGGTAACATGCAATCGTACTCGTAATTTGTTGGTTTATTAAAGCTTGACTAAGCTACCAACTCTAAATGGACAATGAAGATTAAGGTAAATCTTTGACTAGCTAAAGATAAAAGGGCAGGATCCATTTCAAGCCAAACCTTTTCCATTCATTAGGACAAAGGTGAAATCCATTTCCCAACATACCTTTTCAATCCTAAGTCACGGTCCGCCTTATCGACCATCTCCAAGATTTTTCACATATAAAATCATACGTTGCCCCAATCTCAGTCCATAATACTATATGAACTAAATATAGTAATTCACAATGCAGAATACGAATCTCACTTACCTATACTGAGCTTTCCTATCTTTATACCAACTTATTCAACTCTCGAAACCCCCAATTGATCATGAACCTGAAATGGATTGATCATCATCAATTTGAGTCTAATACTCATTAATTAAAACCCCTAAATGGTTCCCACCTGAACTCAGACTAAATTTGTCAATTTTAGGTCCATACAACCATTTTACATTTTTGAGGTAAAAACCCTGTTATAAAGTCTAAAAGAAATCCCAAATTTCTTGTTTTTCATAGAAATCCATAATTTCTATTAATTTTCCCTCAATATAATTTCTCTGATTTTTTTCTCATTTTTCTAGAATTTCCCAAATTTTTAGCCTTTTCTTTTTGTTTTATTTCTTTGATTTGTTTAGGTAGGGTTTGACCCCTGAACTGGTCCCAGTTTGGCATGGTATGGGGATCAAGCCCCACATCTTTCTTACATCTCTTATTCTGCTCTATTTTGTCGAAATCATTTTTTTCATTTTGGAATAAGGGTTGGGTTTAATACAACCCCATAGCACTCTTGGTCATGGGAGACAGTCACGTGCCATCTATGACAAGTCGATAATTAGACATATTTTATAGTGTAATCATAGTTGATGTTAGATATAAATGATGGTATTATACTAAGTATTCTCTTGTTTATATGATTTTAGGATTTTACTAAGAAAAATAAAATAATGAAAGAAAAAAAGGAAAAAAAGCAAACCAGTTAACTGGTGAACAGTGCCAGCGATTTCTTAACGATAGAAAATACACACGAATTGCTATCTAAATCGGTACCGGAGAAGGGCCAGTAAATCATCCGCGAATTAGACTTTACACTATGAGTCGACAGATGAATCTATGGAGCACAGAGAGTTATTTCCAATGATTTTCTCAGCGATTTGCGAACAAATTGAATTCGTTGAGGAATCGTTGAGGTCAGTGAAGAATGAGGAATTTGAGTTTATCTATGATTTGTACAATTAGGAAAACTATAAATAAGACCTTAAAGCTTCGAAATTAAGCTTTTTCTTTCTTTCTTTCTTTCTTTCTTTCTTTCTCTCTCTCTCTCTCTATCTCTCTTACTCCTCAATGAGAATATTATTAGTTTAAAATTCATTTCAATTAGGTTTTATTTTAGTTCATTGTTCATTACTTTGGAGACTCTTTGGAGATTCAAGAGAGGTATTTTACATTAATATCTTTCAATTATTTGTTTATTGCAATGTTTATTATTAATATGTGTGAGTAGTCTATTATTCTAAACAATACTCCATACAAGATTGTAAATTGTTCATCAATTTATTCATAATGTAGAATTTATTTATTTAATGCTTTAAACCAATCACACACATCAATCACAGATTTAATAAGTTGTTATTATATGTTACAACTAATGATTTTTGTATTGAGTGCATAGTGGCCAATATGTTTCTTAGTATAGGGCATCTAAATCTATGTCTATAATTGTTGAAAAAAAATACATAAGTAGTAACTAAGATTAATTATAGAGCGAAAAATCATCCGAGTGGTTGTTCTAGATGATTGTGTTCTAGGCTATTTAATGACTAGCATAATTCTAATTTTTATTTAGTCTGGATTAGATATGACTTTTAATGAGTGTTAATGCTATCATAATTTCTAGTTTATTGTGTTTCATCCAATAAGTAGATTTACAAGGATAAGGATATGGCTTATTTCCATTGAATATAGAAAAGTCAATCGTTTGCTAGAGGCTATCAACCTATTGTGATTAGAGTTTAATTATTTAGGATTATTATATAAATATGATGATTTATTATGACTATGCTTCGATAAAAATGTCCATATATGACGGTCTACATATCTTTATATACTATGTATTGTTTAGATATTTAATTCATATTGATTATTTGATTGTTTGTTTAAATTGCATTAGATTAGTTTATTGAATTTAAATTGTTTATAGTTTAATTATTTTAATTAATTAATTATTTTGTTTTTAGATTGATAATGTTTAATCCACATTTTAATTAGATTAATTAAATTAAAGCAAATTAAATTCAATAAAACTTTAAGGAAGCCTTAATTCTGAAGAGATTTGCAAAATCCCTATAAAACTAGTATCCAATTTACCATTATTACAAATAATAAGAAAATACATGTTTGCTTGACACTTGTCAATTTTTGGCGCCATTGCAGGGGACATTTAGAATTATCTCTTGGAAAGCTTCTTGTTAAATGTCATATAATATAGCTGAAGACAAGGAAGAACTAACTTTAGGCAATATGATAGGAATGTCATGGCTTATGAACATATGTGTATAAATTTTACAATTGAATTCTTGGAATTCGAGTTGAATTTCAGATTCATAAATTCTTTACCGTGTTTCTATGGTGAAGATAATGAAGATGCTTAAAAGTTTATTAGGGCGTTTGCACACAAAGTAAGCCCATTGAAACCTACGGATATAGAAATAGATCATGTAAAATTGAAAGTTTTTCCTTCCGCATTAAAAGGCCAAGCTTTATATTGGTTATTTTACCTCCCTTAAAATCTCATAACCAATTGGTCAAAGATGCTACAAGTATTTATTGACCAATATAACCCAGAAAAACAAATTAGTTTCTATAGACAAAAAATTAATAATACTAGGATTGAAATTGGAGAAACGTTTGATGAGTTTCTGGATAAGTATAAAAGATTGATTTCATTATGTTCACTGCATGGATTTACAAAAAAACTTTAATGCAAAATTTTTGTGAAGGGTTAAATTACTTAGAACGAAGATTCTTAGACACAATATGTTGAGGGTCTTTGCTCGACACAACATCAACTTCAGCAAGAGAAGCTATAAATAAAATGGCTAAACAATCTAAGCAATATGGTGAGAAAAGTGAATTAATTAAAAAAATCTAAGTGAAATGAATAGGACATATAGGACATCAAATGATAAGATAGATGAGCTAAAGTCCATGGTTAAGTTTTTACTAAATGATGGATCAAGCAAAGTAAAACCTTGTGTATTCTATAATGAATTAAATCATTCTAATGATGAATGTTCTTTGAAATAACAAACCAAAATATAAGAAGCTAATGTTATAATGGACTATTATGATGGGTTTGTTGATCTCACTTGTAACTCTAATAGTTATACAAATTACTCACATCCAAATGTAAGTAAACGTTTTAACAATCATGCTTATCAAATGTATAAAACATCGAATAATTTAGAAAGGAAATAAGATCAAATATTTCGACATTACAAATTGATATGATCGAGTTTGAAAATCAATTTAGTCAAGTGGCAATACAAATGAGTGAATTTGTAAATCAAGGGAAATTACCATCTCAACCTTATCCTACTTTATACGAAAAAAATCAGTCATAACATTAAGAAGTGGTAAGCAGATGAATGAACCTAAATTGTCGGACTAATTCGTTTCTAGAAAAGAGATAGAAGTAGAGTTAGAGAAAGAAATTGAAGTAACAAGCAATTAGATTCCCAAAATAAAGGGGTGATAAGCCTGATAAAGACAGACCAATTAATATTAAACCACCGTTGCCTCATCATTTAGAAGATAATAAAAATACTAAGAAATTATAAGGAAAAAAATGAATCTTTGATACATTAAAGAAAGTAGTAGTTAATATACGTCTGTTTGAAGTCATTCAAAATGTACACAAGTATCAAAAATATATGAAAGATGTATGCACTAATAAGATTAAAGCCAATGAAAAGGTGAGTCTAGGAGAACACGTATCAGCTCTAATTCAAAAGAAATTATCTTGTAAATGTTTTGACCTAGTAATGTTTTTCATTCCATGTACGATTGAAAATATAGAGATTTCTAAAGTATTATATGATTTGGGAGCCTCCATAAATGTTATGCCTTCATCTATTTATTTGCAAATGACAAATGTACATTTAGAAAAACTTGTATAGTGGTATAATTAGCATATAGATCCACTATTAAATCAGTAGGGTTATTAAAATATGTATTGGTCAAGGTTAATGATTTATTGTTCCCATTAGATTTCTACGTTTTATATTTGAAAAAAATAATAATTTCTTTAATAGAACTTCTTTAATTTTAGGAAGAAAATTTTTGAAAATAGCAAAAACAAGGATATTAACAATGAAAGTATATGCCAATACAGTGAATTTTAATATATATATATATATATATATATATATATATATATGATGCAATGATATACCTAATATGTGTCTTTTCCTTATGCGCAGTAGATATTATAGACCCATTAATAGATAAATCTTTTAGAAAAAATAAAATAGATAAATTAGAATTGGTAGTAGAATATTTAGAGGAAGATGATGATAGAGATGAGGAAACAAAAGAGATAATAAGTACTTTTGAATCATACAATGAACTACCAGAACTTACTTATTAACTAGATTTATTTAGATCTCATTTAAAACTTTTACCTTGTATAGTTAAAGCCCTAGAATTAGATTTAAAATCTTTACCAGATCATTTGAAATATGTTTATTTATAGGACTATAATATTTTACTAGTAATAATTTCTAATTAACTAACAAATTTAAAAGAAAATAGATTAATAAATGTACTAAAGAATTTAAAGGAGCAATAAGATGGACCATAGCTGATATTAAACGAATAATTCTAGTTACATGCATGCATAGGATAAATCTAGAAACTAACATAAAAGCTTCAAGAATCCAAAATGGTTGGAGAGTATGTATATATTATAGTAAGTTGAATGCCTCAACTAAGAAGGGTCATTATCCATTCCCGTTTATAGATAACATGTTAGAAAGATTAGCAGGAAAAACTCGTTACTATTTTCTAGATGGTTATTTAGGGTTTTATCAAATAACTGTTGCCCCAGAAGATCAGAAAAAAAAACTTTTACTTGCCCCTTTATTATATTTGCTTATAGGCGTATGCTTTTTTGGTTTATTTAATGCACCTGCAACTTTTCAAATGTGTATGGTTCGTATTTTCTATAATTGTGTGGAATGTTTTATTGAAGTCTTCATGGATGATTTTACTGTATATGGTAATTCTTTTAATGAATGTTTAGTTAATTTAACTAAAGTGCTTAAGAGATGCATAGAAAAGAATTTAGTATTAAATTATGAAAACATCATTCCATTGTAAATCAAGAACTTATATCAGGACATATAGTGTCACATAAAGGAATAGAGGTAGACCCAACCAAAAAGTAATCGAAACATTACATTACCCCACTATGGTGAGAGAAATACGCTCATTTCTTGGCCATGCAAGATTTTATAGAAGATTTGTGAAAGATTTATCTAAAATAACACTAGATCTCGCCTAATAGAACTATATCACTACTGAAAAAAGAACTTTTAGCGGTATTGTTTGCCTTAGAAAAATTTAGACCTTTTTATTAGGAACAAAAGTGATAGTTTATTTAGATCATGCAGCATTGAAATACTTAATGACAAAATAAGATGCTAAACTAAGACTAATAATATAGATATTACTCTTACAAGAATTCAATCTTACTATAAAAGATAAGAAAGGAGCCAAAAATCTAGTAGCATATCATTTAAGTAGGTTAGAAAATAGAGAATCGCCTATACCATTGAGGGATGAACTTTTAGATAAACATTTGTATAGTACAAAGACTGATGGCCCCTGGTATGCTGATATAGTTAATTATCTTATCACCAATAGGTTATCGCCTTATTTGACGAGAGCTCAAATGAATAAAATTAAAAAGGATTCTAAACATTATTTATGGGATGATCCTTATCTATCAAAATTTTGTACCAATCAAATAATTAGGAGATGTATACCGCAGTCAAAAGTACAATCAATTATATCTCAATGACATACTTATGCTTGTAAAGGACATTTTGGTCCACTTAGAACGGATCGTAAGATTTTAGATTCTGAATTCTTTTGGGCCACTATATTTCATGATTGTTTTATTTATACAAAATTTAGTCCAAATTGCCAACGAACTGGAAACTTAGAATGTATAAATCAAATGCATTTACTTTTTATTCTTTTTTGTGAACTGTTTGATGTATATAGTAAAGATTTCATGGGACCTTTTCCACCATCGAATGGTTATGTTTATATTTTACTTGTTGTAGATTATGTGTCTAAGTGGATAGAAGCAAAAGCTACTAAAACTAATGATTCAAAAACAGTGATTAATTTCCTTAGATCAAGAATTTTTACACTTTTTGGAGCACCTAGATTACTTATTAATGATAGAGGTTCATATTTTGTAATCGATTAATTGCAAATCTATTTTCTAAGTACAATGTCACTATAGGACATCTACTGCATATCACCCAAAAACTAGTGGACATGTTGAAACTTCAAATAGAGAAATTAAGTCAATACTGAAAAAAAAATCGTTAGTCCAATACGTAAGGATTTGAGTTTTAGATTATAAGACCCATTATGGGCATATAGAACAACATTTAAGACGCCCATAGGTATGACACATTATAGGTTAGTATTTGAAAAAAAACATGTTATTTACCAGTAGAGCTAGAACATAAAGCCTATTAGGCAATAAAAGCTTGTAACATGAATTATGAAGAAGCAAGAAACCAACTTAACTTAAGTCTTCAAGAATTAGAAAAACTTAGGAATGATGCTTATGAAAATGCATCAGTTTATAAAGAAAAGACAAAAGCACTTCATGATAAGGAATTAGTTCCTAAAAATTCAAGTAGGAGATGAAGTTTTACTATTTCGTTCAAGACTTAAACTATTTCCTGGAAAACTCCGTTCAAGATGGATAAGACCTTTTATGATTATAAATTTATTGTCTCAAAGCATAGTAGAAATAGAAAGCTTCGAAACAGGAAAAATATTTAAAGTAAACGATCATAGTTTAAAACCTTATTATGAAAATTTTGTTGAACATGATAACGAGGTCATCAATCTCATGCCTGAGAAACAAAGTCGGAAAAGTAATGAAAAGAAGTTCAATGTTTACATCAAAGGGAGTGAAACTGCTAAAGATAAAACAATTAAACTTTAGATGTACATAAAGTCGCATAATAAGATGAAGAAATCAAAGAAACAGTAACCTGAAAAACCACAACCTAAAGTGCAACAGCAAGTAGAGAAGCAACCGGTGGAAGAAGAATTTATTGCTGAGCAACTAAAGCTTCAAGATCTAAGACATCTAATTGAATTTTACAAAGATGATTCAAAAACCCTTCCTCCATGTAATGATCAATGAAGTCAATTTTTCTGGTGTTCTACTTGACACAAGAGTTGATACAAATATTTTAGCGAAGTAATGGTGCCGAAAGACCAATTTGAAGATTGATTTTATACCACTTTTTGTTGTCAATAAAGCAAATGGTGATAATATATTTCAACTAGGAACGTCAATGAATATGCCAGTGCAAGTGGGATGGCTCAAGTATTTCACCAACTTCTTGATGGTACCACAGATTGAAAAAGATGACATGATATTGATGAGACAAACTTTTCTTAATAAGGTTGGAGCTGTTCTCGATATAGAAAAATATATAATTACACTTAAAAGGGGAAATGACTATATGTGTCTTCATGATGGTTACAAGATGGACGATTACATCGAAGGCGATAGTTTTGACAATGGCTATGAAGGGGAGAACTATTACAGTTAGGAGTACACTAAAGAGGACAACTACTATGAGTTTAGCGGATCTATCGAAGGATTTTATGCGGATGCTGAAGCCGAAGATGTCAAGAATGATGAAGAATCGGTTGATGGTCAGTTTGACTCGCTCAAGCTGAACGATAAGTGATCTCATCTATCAAGTCGAGCTAATAACTATAAATAACAACACTCTATGGGAGACAACCTATACTTTATCTTTACTTTCAGTTTAATATTAGGATTAGTTAGTTGTTTTTATATTCTCTCAACTTTTGACTCTTATAATGAGGATATTTTAATAATATAATTTTGAAATAATTTCATATAATGGGGGTTGATTGAGCAAATGTCTTTTCCAATTAGTAGATTTATGATAGTTAAAATATTTATTTTCTCTTTTCTTTTAACTTTCTTTTTAAATATTTCTAATTGAGAGGGGGATGATCGAATTGTCTTTCAGTTGAATTATATTTGTCTTTAATAAAAGTAGTAAGTTAATAGTTTAATGTTTCCTAGTTACAAATTAAAATTTCATTTTAAATTATTTATTGTTAAATACCGATCAATTCTACCTTAAATATGATGAATATGTGTGAAAAATTAGTAAAATATTTTATATATTGGAAAAATTGCATAAATTGGTTAACGATTTCTCAGCGATACCAAATAACATTGGAAATCACTGGGGAAATCATAATCGGTTTGCAGAATTTTTAGTGTAAAAATAAGTCAACGATTTATCGGTGATTCAGGTTTACGCTAGGAATTGTTGAGCTAGCCGGTGGACAATCAAGATCAATTTTCAGTGATTTAATTGGTGAATGGTCAGCGAAGCCACTTAAAATCTGATTCGTTGAACAAAAATTCGTGTTGTTAAAAAATAAAACCCCAAATCACCAAATCATAAACCCTTTCACACCTAAGATCCTTGCACGCATTTGATTGTTAATTAATTTTTGTCTAAATCTAACCCTTAAAACCTTGAATTATAGCTTATTTAAGTATATCCCACCTTGTTTAGGAGTGATTCTACCCTAAAAATTTTGAATTCAAGTTCATACACCTAAGTTAGGGCTTAAGTGGATGTTTTTCAAATTAAAGCTTAGGGAAGGAGTCTAAGGAGCTAATAGAGTATATTAGTTGGAGGATTCACTCTTAAGAAGTTAATGAATCAATACTCTAGCATTCTTTTGATTTCAGTGTTTTGAAGAAAAAAAAATCAATTTTTGATGATATTTTTGGCGAATGTAGTTGATAAATTTTTTATTGCTAAAATTGTTTTTGAAAATGGGGTTTAGGTACAAGTTTTCGATTTGGATATGGGTTTTCAAATGAGTTTGGGGGTTTTATATAAATTTTCCAATATATAAATATTTATGATAGGAATATGTCGATGAAATTATTCTTAGCGTACTATTTTCAACTCATTCGAGATTCAATGACAAAACTTTTTCACGAACTTGTTTCTTTACATTGATAGTTTGAGATTTTAAAATACAAGATCTCAATTACCTATTTCTTCATAGTTTTGTATTTCTATAGCGAGAGGAGGTAGAGGACGAGGTAGGAGTAGTAAGCAAGATGAAGGGAATTGGGTAGTGCAAGAAAAATCCAAGCAGACTTATGCAAGTAGCCTAATGAATATTATATCTATTGGGGTTATTATCAGAGAACCTAGACCTAAGAGGGCTGAGCTTAGAGAACAATCCCCATTTTCATCTAATGAGGAAGAATATTTTTATAATCCAGACCTTAGTCATTTAGTGCCTTATGACCTTTCGTTGTTTGTGAGACCTAGAGCCCAGTGGAGGTGTTATAGTGATAAGAATATGGTAATAACTCAAGATAGATGATTCAATATTCAAATTGTGAACAAGTATAAGGATAAGATTGTAAGCATCATCAGAGATCGAGGATGGGAGCAACTTTTGAGAGAATATGTGGGTAGAGGAGAAAAAAGATGTTTGAGAATTGTGCGACAATTTTACACAAATGGGCATGCTAGTAAAGAATGGGATAAATTAGTAATGTAAAGGAAAAAAATTGATATTTCGACTGGGATATTGAATAGGTTTTTTAGTCTACCACAAAATAAACAAAGGACGGAGGAGGATTATCCAAATGTCATTTATGTTAGTAAGGAATCATATCCCTATGAGATGACTCAAGACGCATTGGAGATACCTCTAGGAAAGAGATTTACATTTTATAGTGAAAGACACTTGAAGTTTATATAAATCACTTATTTTAAGAAAATTACCAAGAGTTAGAGTTATATTATAGATGCATGTTTTTATCTAACCAGGTAACACTTTGAAGTGAAAAACTCTAGAGCTACTTTACTTTACCATATAGTGATGAAGAAGGGTTAAATCAATGTTGGAAAGATTATATATGATTTTATGAAATTTGCAATGAAGACTATAAAGAACGAAGAACTACCATTCCCAATTTTTTGTTTAATGTATTGCCCGAGAAGACTATAAATGATGTGGGAGTACAAAGAATAAAGAAAATGGTAGGATACAATGACTCGGATGATGAAATAAAATCATTTTCTACGATAAATGCGAGAGAAGCAAGAAGGCAGAACAACAAAGAAAATAAATGGAAAACAAAAGAAGACGCACAAAAAGCAGCACGATTGATGGCTCGAGTGATTACGCCAAGTGTTGATAGGAGTTTGGCACCATCTTCGTCACAGCGTAGGACGAGAGGATTCTTTCGGACCATATTTTCTTCATTTATGTGTAACCAAATGAAAATTCACCGAAATAAAGAAATAATAGTAGCAAACGAGATGAGTTTACAATGTTATCATTCTATGCCTGATAGAAGGCATGACAACCGTTTGCATGATTCGAGGAGAAGCGTTGAGATTCCATCTTTGTGATTGCAATTTTCAACTGGGACTTACAACCCAGTTGATAGTTTTGTTTCACAACCTTCTGCAAGAATGGATGAGGATGATGAAGATAACATTTATTGACTTCTACACACCACTATGTGTAGTTTATTTTCTTTTGTATGAAATGAATGATGAATTATTAAATTTGCTGCTCTTGCTTATGAATGAAATATGTTCCCTTTGCATTCCATTCATTTAAAGTTTATAGAATTACATATTTGTCTATTTCATTAGATTTTTATCACACTTATCGATTAGCTTATGTTTCACGAAGTATATTTATTTTGTTGAAAACCTAACTTAATTTTACAACCTTGAGGACAAGGTTTGTAATGAGTTCAAGGGTATTTTAGGTAAAATATAACAAGCATAACAAATAAAGCAAGGAAAGAAAAGAAAGTTAGAAAACAATACAAGAATTAATTCAAAAAGTTCAAAACTTTGGACCTGATATTCAAGTGAGCTAATGAAATTTTTCAAAATTCTTTTAATTTCAAGTATGAATTTCATTGTACTTTATTTTTAGTTAGGAATGTAATGGAATATATATATATATATATATAATAGATTCTTGAATGGAAGTGATATTTTTACTACCTAATTGAATTCTATGATAGAATGAATCAATTTTTATACCCTTTTTAATTAACTTTACTAGTTGATATATACACTAGATTGATTATCTTGTTTATTCATGAGAATGGGTAGAAGATCGAAATAATAGTGCAAGATGAATAATAGAGATTTCTAAGAATCTTATGATACAAAGCTATTGATTAAGTATTTTTATAATATATATAAAGTTACTATACCATAACTGAAAGAATAAATGAGTTAAAAACCAATGAATTTTTATAAGTTAGAAATAATACTTTCTACGACTTTAGTGGATAGTGAAAAGTACTAACAAGTGTTTACAAATATATAGAAAGTCTTATAGATTCCATAAGAAATGGAGCTAAGAATCTATTGTCCAAAAAATGTGAGAATGTCCATACAAAATGGAGCAGGGACTCAAAAGTGAAAAGTAAAAGAAAATAAATATATAAAAATATTAGGATGGAGTAGAAGAAATGAGATATGAAAAAGGTAGATGTTCTTAAGCTCTTCAAAGAGAGTGAAGTATTTCTTAATCTAACACATTTTAAACGATATATTCATTGATATCTTTGAAAAATTCCTATTGATTTTTATTATGGTGCTATTATAAAGTATTTTCTAAACGTAAAACTAATCTAGTGGTTTTGTGTTTTTAAGATTTTATACTAGTCATCGTAAACTTAATGCTTGTCGGTAGAGATTGAGAAAACATATATTATGTATTGGCCTCGGTATTGAACTTTAATGGCTTGTTTGCTTCGCAAATATAGTAGTCCTATGTATATGGTATTAAGTTATACATGGGACTATGGCTTAGGTTAAGTGATTAGTCTTAATTGGGCCACTTGTTCGATTGGTGTGTTAAGTTTGGGATTAAATTTTTGGAGGTTGGTGGAATGACCAACATGCCCCTAAGTAGATATCCACATCGTAGATATGATTGGGGAATCATTGGTCCTTCTCAACTTCTAGATCCAGATGTTTCGGAGGTACGATGCCTTGCTTGAATTCCTCTCCTGCCTCCGTCGTGGCCCCTTGACTCCCGCTGCTTATGCGCCTTCATCCTCTCTATCATATTAGTCGGTGACAGCGAGGAGGACGTTGTGGCGAAGGAGGTGCAAATCTCGGTGACGCGCCGGGGAGTCCACCAAGTATCAGAGGCTAGAGAGAGAGAGAGGGGAGAGGGAGAAGGAGAACAACGTCGGTGCTGTGGGGGCACCAACGATGGTGGCGTTCCTGAATTATGTTGTGAGGTGTTGCTTCTTGACGCGGTGGAGGCACGTGGTGGTGGTGGTGGCGTTTTCGAATGAGCTTTTTATGGTGTTTGATTTGCAGTACGAGGTGGTGTTGTCGATGACGGCCCTGCCGAGAGGTGTGGCAAGTTTGTGGATGTAGTGTTGGATCTGGATAATGAGGTTTTGTATTGTGCTCATTTGGATAGGAAGCATAGTGTGTCGAACATGAGGAGTATAGGGGTAATTTGGTAATGTTTGAAGGCCAACCATTGAGACTAATTAGTGCCATAAAAATGATCATTTACTTTAGTCACCTGTATTGGGTATTAGATAGTCCCATAGACTAGTTAATCCGCCAAGTGAACGGCGGATTAGCTAGTCGAGTGTGGTTAATCCGGCCTAAGACCATAAAGTGAACAAGCCTTAAGTTCTAATGGGTATTGCATTATATGGTTGAGTTATCATTAAGGGGTGGTTTGTTTTTTTCTAAATCATTCTATTCTATCATAACTTCTATTTACTTGTAGGTAATATGTTTCTATTTAAATATCACTTCTAATCTAAAAACTTATATTATTTAAAGTTAAAATGAATTAGATTGTAATCAGTATATAAAGAATGAAAAGAGAATATGATCGAGAATATTTCTTTACTCGAGACAGCAAAGTACTGAATTTGGTGGTATTTGATAAGTAAATAATTAGACATGTTTTATTGTATAATTTAGGTTGATTTTACATATGAATGATGATATTACACTAGTTATTCTCTTGTTTTTGTGATTTCATGATTTAATTATGAAAAATGAATAAATGAAAGAAAATAGCAAGAAGAGCAAAATAGTCAACTAGTGAACAATGCCAGCAATTTCTCAGCGATACGAAAATATACAGGAATCGATATCTAAATCGACAGCAGAGAATAGCCTATGAATCATCAGCGAATCGGAGTTTACACTAGGAATCTCCAGACGAATCGGTGGAGCACAAAGAATCATTTCTAGTGATTTTCTTAGTGATTTGTGAACAAATTGGATTCGCCGAGGAATCGATGAGGTCAGTGACGAGTTTTTTCAAATAAGAATGAGGAATTTGAGTTATATATGATTTTGTACACTTAGGGAAACTATAAATATGACCTTCGGGCTTCGAGATTAAGCTCTCTATCTTAGCCCTCAATTAGCCATTATTAGTTTTAAAGTCTTTTCAATTAGGTTTTAGTTTAATTTATTGTTTATTATTTTTGGAGACTTTTTGGAGATTTAAGAGATGTATTTTACATTAACATCATTCAATTATTTGTTTATTGCAATGTTTATTATTAATATATGTGAGTAGTTTATTATTTTAAACAATACTCTGGACATGATTATAAATCGTTCATCAATTTAGTCATAATGCAGAATTTATGTATTTAATGTTTTAAATCGATCACAGACGTCAATCACGGATTTAGTAAGATGTTTTTGGGTATTACAAGTAATGATTCTTTGTATTGAGTGCATAGTAGCCAATCATTCATCAGTTTATTATTCGTATGCATGAATTTCGAGGCCGATCCTAAGAACATAAATTAAAATGTCATTAATTAAAATGACACAGTGCATATTGATTTTTCTTGAGATGTGATTGCACACATCTTGGGGCATAAATAATCTCTCAAAATCCATAGTTCAACCTATTCACTTCCTAGAGATGCCCGCAATGCATATCTCGAGGTGAATCTAATGTTTAATTTAATTTGATTTAAACTGTATGCTTCATTTTCATATATTTGTATATAGAACAGTATATAAATATAGAGATAACTATGTATTTTGCGCCTATAAATTCACCACGCGCGGCCACAAGTACTATCGGGTGTGCACGCTATTGTACGTCCTACGCGTTTCACTCTCGACCTCGCGTGTCAATAAGCCCCACCAATTTATTAATTATTTTGAATATATATTTATATATACAATATATATACACATATTGTGCATTTATTCATGCATTTATTATTTCATTGCGCGTGTAAACGAGTATCTCATGAGTGCACACTACTTCAAGACCCATGTGCGTCACCCTTGATCCACACACGATATTAATTGTCTCATAATTTGTCAATCATTCAATTATAAGTCAATTAATTCAATAATTCTTTATAATAAATAATACAATCGATATACACATCAAACAAGACGCAAATCTATGCACACGCTAATTAAGATAAGCCGAACTTAACCACGAGCCTCACCCTAGTTAATTAAAATTCAGATTAATGCTAATTATCTACTTAAGGTGAGAAGTCATAACGTATGCTACAAGGACATCCATTTGATGCATATCAAGCCCTTCAAAAACTGCAAGGTTTATAAAGAATCGAAATGAAATTACATCTATAATAGAAGATTATGTTTCTCGAAATCAATGTTAGGTCTTTCTAAGAAACTTTGAGCTACAAATCTTGCTTTTACCTTGTAATCTCATTTTTTTTCATTTCTCTTCCGTATAAACACCCATTTATATCCAACGGGCTTCACCCATCTGACGTTTGAAAAATTGATCTAAAAACTTTTTGTTTCATCTACAAGTTTAGTTCTACTTAGATAGCCTCTTTCCATTTTTCCAATCAGATCTTTTTCAGCATTCATCCACTGGTCGTAGTTTTAAATCATTATCATTTTCACATATATCAAAAGACAAGTTAAAAGCAAAGATGTCATCATGAACAATATTATTTCGATACCAAGTTTTACTAGACTTTAAGAAATTTATTGAGATTTCATTATTTATCTTTTCCCTTTTTTTCCTCTTTTTCTAAAGGTAATTGTTCCTCGTCATAATGAACTTGTTCTATCAAATGATTCTTATGCTTTCTCAGGAGTATTTTGATTTTCATTTATTTTCACTCTCATTTTCCTATTTCAAGGAATTGTATCTTTTGAACTAACTGGTATTCACGCTTTAGGTGTTTGGTTAGTTCTTTAGGATTTTGCCACACGAATGCATCATTTCTAGAAGAACTATTTACAGTTGGAATATGTGATTTTGTCACTTGTTTTGCGTCAGTAATTGCATCAAGTAATTAGTTTGCAATTTGTTGCGAATGAATGATCTTTTGAACTTTGAGTTCACAGTGATTTATGTGTTGATCATAATGTGACAAGTCGATGCATTTCAAGCAATTTCGCACCATTCTTTTAAATTGGCTTTTTATCTTCCCCTAATGGTGGAAAGACTGCATCATTAAAGTGATAATCAACAAAACATATAGTAAATAAATCCCCCGTTAGTGGTTCAAGGTATCTTATAATGGTCGTGAGTTAAACCCAACATAAATATCAAGTTTTTGTTGTGGACCCATGTTAATTCTATTTGGAAGTGGTATAGGAACATACACTACATAACCAAAAATTTTCGTGTGAGATATTTGGTTGTTGACCTAAAATGAGTTGCATATGGAACGATCATGATATGCAGTATGCCTATAACAAATGATAAATATTGCATGAAGGATTGCACGTACCCAAACTAATGTTGATAACTTAGTTCTCATGATTAAGGATCTTGGAATTGATTAGATGTATTTGATCAGAGATTCTACCAAACCATCTTGAGTATGCCTTTGTGGAACATAATGTTTAATGGTAATTTCTATAGACATGCAATAATCTCTAAATGCTTGAGATTGAAATTCTCCATCATTATCAAGACGAATGATACGTCTTAATTGGTTGTCAAGGAATTATGCTTTTAACTTAATGATTTGGGCTAAAAGTCTAGCGAATGTAACATTACAAGTCAAAAGCAAATAAACATGTGACCACTTAGTTGATACATCTATCAAAACCATGAAATATTTTAATGATCCACAGTAAGGATGAATAGATCCACATATGTCTCCCTGAATAAGTTCTAAGATAACTGGGGATTTCACAACAATTTTACTTGAGGATGGTTTAACTATTAATTTACCTTGAGAATAGCTAGCGCAATTATAATCAATAGCTGAAAGTATTTTATGACTCCTTAAATGATGTACATGTAAATTATTAATTATTCTTCGCATCATTGATGATCCTAGATGACCAATTCGGTCATGCCATAAAATTATTGTCTTCAGATAATTATTTTTCTATTTATGACAACATTCGCCTCGACATGCCTTATATGAATGAAATATAATCCAGAGGATAAAGTAGGATATTTCTCTAACTCTTACTTTTTCTCATTTTGGAACCAATGTAATATAAATGAGTTTTCTATTATTTTCCATTCATGGTTTCAATATGATATCCATTATGTCGAATATCTTTAAAGCTAAGTAAATTCTTTCTAGATTTTTCTGAGTATAAGGAATTGTCAACATGAGTTTTTGTACCCCCGGGCAACATAATATTTGCTCTTCAGGAGTCATTAACCAAACTAGATATGTCTGATATTGTTTGAACAACATTAGCCTTGACTAAGTTCAAGTTAGAGAAATATTCTCTCCTTTTAAGGATTGTGTGCATTATAACACAATCAACAAGACAAATATCATTCTTATTTGGTTCATGATTTGAACGCATGACTTGATATTCTATCTAGATAAATAACGTTCGATAAATTAAAAAAAGACATTTATAATAAGAAACTAGTACATAGAAGTTAGAGAGGATAACAAAAACTATTACATAAAATTATAAAAATTGAAAAACATTACATATGATCATTAAAAACACCAAGATTAGTATTTAGATTATCATGAAAATCTGGGACATCCATAAGATTAATGTCTGACGAGCCATCTCTGATAGTGAAATTCATCTCAACAGTTTTGTCTTTCTCATTTGAGGAGGATTGATAAAAATCAATAAAATGTTTAGGCCTATGGTATATGAGTCCAATAACCTTTTAGACCACTAATGAGACATGGTTGATTATAATTATGAGCATGCCCATTTTCAGTAGTATTTTTTTCCATTTTTCTGAGTAGCCTTCTATTCCGTTTGTTTTGGAACTTATCAGCATGGAATTTATGATATTACTTATCATGGTTTTTGCTAATCGATCCTTTCCCTTTTTCATGTCCATGATTTTTATTACATTGACCATTTTTGTGGTCATATGATGCAACATTTGCTTCATGAGTTGAAGCAAATCCGGTTGGACGTGAGTTGTCATTTTTCAATATAAGCTCATTATTTTATTTAGCCACCATGAGACTAGAAATTAATTTCAAGTACTTTCTAAATTGACGCGCTCGATATTGATGTTGCAACAACAGATTCGAGGCGTGATAATCACTGAATGTTTTTTCATCATTGCATTATCGGATATATTTTCTCCACATAGCCTATAACGAGAGGTAATATTAAACATGGTGGAGTTATAATCACTGACTGTTTAGAAATCTTGTAGCCTAAGATTCAACCAATTGTTTTGAGCTTTTGGAAATATCACCGTCTTTTGTTGATCATATTGTTTTTTCAAGCTTAACCATAGGGCGAGAAGATCTCTTACAGTGAGATATTCACTTTTCAAACCCTTCACGAAAATGATGACGAAGGAATATCAATACTTTCGCATAGTCTTGCATGGACGCTTTATTTTCCTTCTATAATAGTGTTTTTCAAGTCTTTAGCTTGTAGGTGTATCTCGATATCCATTTGCCATAACAAATAATTTTTGTCAGTGATATCAAGGGCAACAAATTCAAGTTTTTGAAGATTTTCCATGATGTGAGAATATGTACAACAACAACAACATAGCCTCAGTCCCAAATTAAGTAGGGTCGGCTACATGGGTCAAACTTTTCTATTGTGCTCAATTAAGTGCAGTTGATGGTGAGCTTCGCAAACCATTCAAATCCCTCTTAATTAATGCATCCCATGTTAACTTTGGTCTGCCCCTACCTCGTCAAATTTCTACAGTTTCTATTGAGTCAAGTTTTCTAGTTGGGGCATTTGTAGGCCGTCTTTGCAAGTAACCAAACCATCGCAACCGCCCTTCCCTAATTTTTGTATCAATTGATGTTACTCCTACTTCTCTTTGAATCTCTATATTTCTTATTCTATCTTTACGAGTTTTATCACACATCCACCTAAGCATCCTCATTTCTGCTACGTTCGCTTTATGTAACTATTGTTGCTTTACCGCCTAACATTCACTTTCATAGAGCATAGCTAGCCTAATTGCAGTTCTATAAAATTTTCCTTTTAACTTAGTAGGAACATTTCGATCACAAATTACCTCTGTTGCACTCCGCCATTTCTTCCATCCAGCTTGAATTCTATGTGTGACATCATTCTCAATGTTACCATCATTTTGTATAATTGATCCTAGGTATCTAAAGTGGTTTACCTTAAGAACTTCTACTTCCCCTAATTTTACCACATCGTCATCTCGATGTCTAGTGTTTTCAAACTCACGGTGCATGTATTCGGTTTTCGTCCTACTCAACTTAAAACCTTTAGATTCTAATGTATTCCTCCAGAGTTCTAATTTCCTATTCACTCCATCTTTAGTTTCATCTACTAAGACAATATCATCTACAAATAGCATACACCATGGTATATCCTCTTGAATATGTCTAGTTAGTTCATCCATAACTAAAGTAAATAGATATGGGCTTAAAGCCGATCCTTGACGTAGTCCTATCATAATGGAAAATTCTTTTGTAGCTCATCTAAATGTCTTTATACTCGTTACTACTCCATCATACATATCCTTAATAGTGTCTATGTATCTAGCATGCACTCTTTTTCTTTCTAGAACGCACGAAAGAACATCTCTAGGGACCCTATCATATGCTTTTTCTAAATCTACGAATATCATATGAAGATTTTTTTCTTTTCTCTATATTTTTATAACAATCGTCTTACAAGAAAAATCGACTCCATAGTTGACCTCCCAGGCAAGCAATATTGACTCTCATTCTAATCATGGTATCTACTAGTTCTATTAACTTCCCCGTAAGTGTTCCTATGTTCCACGTTCCTAAACGAATTTTTTCTCCCCTTTGTATTTGTTTTCCTTTTCTATTTCTATTTTGTCTAAAAGATCTAGTGTTCATATCTATGATTTTGTTTTTTTTTTTCGTGTTTGTTTTGAACTAGCTTCTTTAGCCAAACCCGTCCTTTGTGTGGGAACCCTTGCTCATTTTTCTTCATATCCGGGCGACGATGTAAAGGGACTAGCTTCTTTGCACACACATTTCCTACGTGTGGGAACCCTTGCTCATTTTTCTTCACACCAAGGCGGCGATGTGAAACACACCCTTGCTCATTTCTCACTACACCCGGGCTCCGATGCAGCGCGTCACTAGGTGGGAACGCCCCAACGTTTATATATATTTGATCCATTTCATGAAAAGTGACAAAAGTTTTATGCTAGCTGTCAACCTATCGCAACCCTCCTCCATTTTCCATGAATGAAAAATGAGCTTGGGGCCTCCATCCCTCACTTTTCGGGTATGAAAAGTGAGTTTGGGACTTCCCTTACCCATTTTTCGGTATGAAAAAAATAGGCTTCAGAGTCCTCCTCCTTTATCCAGACTTGGGACCAGCTATGTAGCGCACATAGTGTACAATATAGGTGGAGTCGACGTGAGAATATGTAATTAAATTAAAATTGAGTAAATAGTTTTTCTCTTATTTATATAAAATAAATAATATACGATTAAATATAAGTTCACAACTTGATTATTAATATACAAAATTTGCTACTTATATGAGTTTGTGGGACAACCTCCAGGATGGGTAGCGAGACAAAGTCTGCTTAAAATAATGCCTCCTCGAACGGGATAACCTGTATTCCTTTCAATGTTTAGTTTTAACGGGGACAAGGCTTACCTAACCCAAACTCATAATACTATTTGCATTATAAAATCAAGAATAGAGCATAACTAATCGTTTATAGTATGGAGAAAAAATTATTTATGTCACATTGACTTCTGATTTCTGATGTAGAAGATCGTCCAAGACGTAACTACAGAGCATACTTTTGCAGTGTTGGTGACATTACAATGCATAATCTATAAATAAAGTATGTATATATAAATGATGCATGTAACAAAAAAAGAAATAACCATGATAACATGGAATTAAATTAAACTTATTTAAATTTACAAAAATTATACCTTCCTAGCTTTGTCTCTTTAGCAAACTTTCTTGAACTTCAAGATCTCCTTAGTGCAAGAGCAAGATCGTGCTGATAACGCGTTGTAAGAGAAAGAAAGTAGAAGACTAAAAACTACTACAAAAAAAAAACTCCCCTACTACAAATGAGAAGAAAAGAAATGAAAGAGTTGGAATGAGAAGTTTTTCATTCAACTTGGTATGCTCTTTACGATTGAAGGATCCCCTTATATAAACTCTTAGTCATGATGAGAATGAGTACTTGCACAAAGTGTGCAAGTTATGTCAAAGTTTCATGTCATACAAGATTACAAGTTACACAATTATACATGGACAAGTGAATGTACATTAGATATGAATACAAGTTACATAGAGTGCACAAATTATATTCAATGTGGAGGCCATGCTTCGTGTTATAATTCAATGTGAGAATCATATTTGACAATGTGATTATCTATAAAGCTTGATTAAATGGTCATCCTTATGACAACAAAGAATATCAATTCCATATCCTTGATTTGAGTCAACCGAGTCACACGAGCCGGTTCAGACATCTTTAAATTCCCTAAAAATAAAAATAAAAACTAAAAAATAAACCAATTGTGGATAACTTCGTGAAACCATAGCTCTCCATCTCTCTCTCTCTCCCAGCGTTGCGAGGTCTTCAATGGCGACCTCAGCGTTCTCTGCTACAATTGCTCCTCTTCTCCCACTCTGCAATTCATCATCTACCTCTAAACCCAAATTCAGCTCCATCTCTACCCACCACAATGCCCCAGCTCTTTGCTCTCTCAAATTCAACAGCACCACAAGAGTTTTCGCTGCTCCAGAGCTCGTCGACTCCGAAGAGAGCCTAGAACTACCAATTGAAGCTATGGGAGGGCCAGAACCGATCACAATCGAGGTGGGTTTCGCGATTTTTTTTGTGTAGTTAAAATTGTGGGTTTGTTGGCTTAGGTTTGGTTCTAATTAAGGCTTTTGTTTCAATTTTTAGGGTGATGGTCCCGAAGCTCGAGCTACTTCTCGGATTGCTGTTGGTTCTGATGTTGATAAGGTTCGTTTTAAAAAAAAATAAATAAATAAATAAAAACCCAATTTTTGTTTATTTTCTTTTAAGGGGGAATTCGGGTTCTATTGTTTAGCTAGAGTGAGTGCATTTTCCTAATGGGGGGTTTTCTTCCTTGGAAGAACTTCTCTTGAAACCTAATTTGTGATATGCCAATTTTCTGGCACTTGTGCAATCTTAAAACGTCATTTCTTGGATAAGAACTCATCTTGTAGTTGTAGAAATTATTGTTTTACAATTGGGGTTTATTTGAATTCTTCTAAAGATTGGTGAAGCCCTTTTATGTATTGGATGCTAAAGTAAACATTCTATTAATTGGGTTATGTATCAATGTACCATTGTATCATTGTGAAATGATTAAATGGTTTTATTTCTTGGATCGAAAGTCATATTCTACTAGTGGGATTGATTTAAATTCTCCAAAGACTGGAGATGCCCTTTAGAGATGCTAAACATTCTATTAATTGATTTGTCCTTGAGGAAACGATAACTGGTGTTTGGTTTTTTTTTTTTTCTGGTGGTTTTGTGGGGATTAAGATGCCAAACAGCATTCACTAAAACAGCTTATAGTGAATGCTTCTTTCCAAGCCAATTTGATTTGAGGTCGCATTAATTGGAAGTCAAGAAATGGTTGCGAAGGCGAACTTGGAATTCATCTGTTGTTGACAGTTAGTGGATGTTTTTTTGGTGGAAACAACCCTTGATAACGAGCTTGGTTGCTATTCACTTGCTTTAGGTTGATTTGAGTCAGTGATTGCTAGGCTACTTTCTAAATAATTTTTAGAAAGTTGAAGATGCTAATATGAATGACTACTCAATTGCAAAATCTTAATATAATTCATTTCACATAAGGATCTAAAGGCTAAGTAGTATCCTTGAGTATAGATTGAATATGTACTATAGTGACTAATAGAAAATTATTGTTACTTAAAGACATATGAATAAATAAATAAATAATAATTGAAGGCCTCTAAATAAATATTTTCTTGGTTGCCCGGATGATGCCTAGACAAGTACTGCCTCGCTGAGGCCAGGGAAATCGCTTCTAGATTGCCTTGGCGCCTTGGAATCCTTGATTTGAATGTAGGAAGAAGTAGCTAAATAAAACCCTAGCCGATAAGAAGGTATTAGCTTGTCTTTGGCTGTGATTGTGAATGTCATGGTTTCTGGACAGGGATTTCTTGTAGGTAAAAGTCAATTCCAGAAATCTTGAGCTAGTGTGCTATCTTCCGACTCCATGATTGCCAACTTTGAAGATTTTATCTTGACGACAGAGTCTAATGTACCTATCAAGACGAATGTATGGTCACATACATATTTTATCTCATTGTCGTTTGCATCGATCCTTGACTAATGTTACTCGGATCCTTCACTCTAACCCAACGTACCCATGTCAAATAACTTGAAACAAGTCTGATACTTTAAAAGATTTGGATGCTTCATTTTAGAAGTTCATTGTATAAAGAAGTTTTAAAAAAAAAGACAAATAAAATCCTAAGAACATCCTTATGTAAAATAAGATATGAAAAATGAAAGGAAGAATACAGGATTATTGGCTAGCATATGCATATTAATACGTATGTCTAAGCATCTGTCTAAATTTTTACACTTTCACATTCTAGGTAACACACTTATTGCCTCTACGACCATAACACAATTCTTTGTAACTATGCTAGGTTAGTTTGTATGTATCAATTAACATGAGGCCTTTGTTTGATGTCTTAACACGTATCTTAATTTTTAATTTTGTGGAGGGAAATCTTGTGTGGTAAGTTCATTGAATGTTACTTAATGAATGTTATTTAGTGCATTTAACATGTTTTACTCTGTGCAATTCTCTTTCAAGCATTCTTTGTGGTCCTTAGAAATGTATTTTTCTATTAAGTATTCCTGTGTCATGGTAGTTTGACATGCATGCTTTTTTGTTTCTTCGTCTCTTCTTTGTTATTGTGGCATAAATAGTAAAACATTCAAATTTAGGGGAACAAGCAAAAAAAGAAAGGTAGTTGTCTGGCAAATTGTATGCCAACACTAATACCATAAATAAGTTACTTGTTGTTGATAGAGAGAAATCAAGAATGCATTCTCTCAACTCTAACCAATTTCTGTTAGGGAGTGAGAGTTCTTTTATGGATAGAATGGAATTACATGATTGGTACACGTGTCTATTCTAGAATGTTCTGTTAGCTCAATACAGTAATGTACTAGCTCACTCAAAATCACACTGAGATGTCAACTATACAATACAGTAATGTACATTATACAATAATGTACTTAATGGTTCTGACTTACATCCCCCCTCTTAAACAAAAGGGGAGTATGGCGAATCCAAGTTTGTGCCTTAGATAGCAGAATTTGGTGAAGGACGATGCCTTTGTAAAACAATCTGCTTTTTGATCGTGAGAAGGCACATAGTGAATAGACAAAAGCTTCTTAAGAACCCGATCTTGTATGTAATGGACATCTATCTCAATATGTTTGGTTCTGGAATGAAACACTAGATTCCTTGCTAATGTTGTTACACTCATGTTGTCACACCATACCACATGTTGATGTGGAAGAGGAAAACGTAATTCAGAGAGTAAAGACGTCAACCAAGTGATCTCAAAGCTACCTGAGCAACTGCCCTGTATTCAGACTCAGTGTTGGATCTCGCTACAATAGCCTGCTTCTTCGATTGCCAAGACACCAAGTTCCCACCAAAATAAATTGCATAACCAACTACAGACTTAAGATCTTCAATAGAGGATGCCCAATCAGCATCAGAATATCCAGTGAGAAGTAACTGAGAACCAAGTTTGAAAACCAGACCACAATGAATGGTGCCTTTGAGATATCTGAGGATTCGCTTAAGTGCTTGCCAATGTGATGTAGTTGGAGCTCGTCGAAATTGACTCAGCCTATTTACAATATATGCTATATCTGGACGAGTGTTAACAACGTATTGTAGGCCACCTCGATTCCGTTGCTACCGCGGGCCTTACGCAATCGATCAGATCATATAGATATCCCTTCAACACAACATAGGTCATCGAAAGGATCTCGGACGACCCACTAAAGCACGAAAGCCATGATCTTTCAGAAAATGGATTCCTATTCGAAGAGTGCGTAACCGCATGGATACGCTCACGCTAACCCGTCAATTTGGGATCCAATTTGGGATCTTCCTTGGGGGGGGTATCGGGAAGGAATTGGAATGTAATAATATCGATTCCCAAAATGCTCCGATACAGAGTTTGATAATCGAAAGGAGGATCATGATTAGAGGGAACACCTTTCCCTAGTGCAACAGGGGTATGAGCAAGTTTTGCAGAAGACATGCCAGCTTTTAGAAGTAAAGAGTTGATGTAGCTAGATTGAGTGAGAAATAAGCCTAATCATGAATCTCTATGAACTTCGAAGCCAAGAAACATGTTAAGATCTCCAATGTCTTTCAAGGCAAACGCACTGTGTAACTGACTAGTAAAGGATTGAATTAAATGGGAATTATTGACTGTAATGATAATATCATCTACATAAACCAACACATAAAAAAGAGAGCCATTTATGTGAAGAGTAAACAATGATGTATCTGAAAATGCATTTTTAAATCCCCATTCAATAACTTATGTCTCAATTCATCAAACCAAGCTCGTGGAGCTTGCTTAAGCCATGTAATGCCTTATGAAGATGACAAACCATCCCAGAAGTGTTATCTTCAACAAACCCCTATGGTTGAGTATTGTAAACCTCCTCCTTCAAATAGCCATTTAGAAAAGCATTATTAAAGTCAACTTGTCTAATTGACCAAACATATGTAACAACAATAGCGAATATGACTCTGATTGTTGAAGCTTTAACCACTGGACTGTAGGTTTCATCGAAATCTACTCCAGGTACTTGCTTAAATCCTTTGGCAACTAGTCTTGCTTTGTATCTAGTAATAGTCCCATCAGAATTTCTCTCGATTGTAAAAATCCATTTGTTCCCCACAATGTTCTGGTTTGGAGAAGCGGGAACGAAGGACCAAGTATAATTCTTAATGAGCGCCTGATACTCCTTTTGCATACCTTTTTTTCCAGTGTGGAATAGATAATGCCTGACTTGCAGACTTAGGAATATCTTCAGTAGTTTTAGACACATGAAAAACTTATCGTTTGACGATACCATCTTTCGCCCTTGTGACCATTGGATGTATATTGTGTGGTGGAGGAGGTTGAGTAACATCAACAGGCACATCATACAATGGCTCATGAACAGTTGGTAACACCTCACCTGCAGGAGTAGGTGAAGGAGGGGAGGTAGCTACTACTAAACTAGAATTAGATGCAGAATTAGCTGGTGGATAAGGATTGTCAGTGGTAAATGCACCGGAAGATGGTAGAAGAATAGGTAAAGGAACCATAGGTCCAACTTATGGAGTAGGTGTAGAAGCAGATTGTTTAGAAGAGAAAAGAGATGTATAAGGATACTCTTTCTCATTAAACAATACATGTCTCGAAATGTACAGCCTCCCAGCTGAATTCAAGCATTTATAACCTTTGTGTACTTAACTGTAGCCTAAAAATAGGCATTTTTCAGACCTATACTGGTATTTATGAGAATTAAATGACCTTGTGTACAGGAAACAAGCACAGCCAAATACTTTCAACATCATGTAATCAGGACAAATGCCGTATAGATTTTCATATGGAGAGATACCCTGCAATACTCTCATAGGTAATTTGTTTATCAGAATACTGTTGTCTCACAAGCATCTCACCAAAATGGAACTGATAACTGGACTTGAGCAAGAAGAGTTAGACTGGTTTCTACAATGTGTATGTGCTTCCTTTCTACTCTTCCATTCTGTTCATGTGGGTAAGGACAAGGATGTTGAAACAGGATATTCTCCAAAAAATGATTTGGAAACTCGATATTCACCTCCCCGGTTAGATTGTACCTTCTTGATTTTAGTAGAGAATTGATTCTCAACTTGTAATTTGAACAACTTGAATATATTGAAAGCTTCAAATTTGTATTTCATGGGATGAATCCAAGTAAATCTTGTACAATCATCCGCAAATGTAATATAGTAATTGAATCCACCATTAGAAGATACATGTAAAGGCCCCCAAAGATCAGTATGTACCTATTCTAATACAGACTTGCTACAAGAATCAGATGTTCCAAATGGAAGGGCATGATGTTTACCCAATGGACATACAGAACAAAATTCAACTGGATTACAGGGCATATGTAGACTGAATCGCATAATTTGCTAGAGAGTTTGTGTAGCTGGATGCCCTAACCTCAAATGCCAGATAAATGATGATGGCTTTGTTGACACCACAAAAGCTTTAATATGTTGTTTTGTTGACAGTGAAACTGGTAACAATGAAGAAGATTTAGAGAACCTGTAGAGTCCTTCATTCAGTACTCCAGATAGCAGTATTTCATTAGTTGAAAAATCCATCACTAAACAATGTCTGTTAGTGAACTCAACCACAACATTATTATCTTTAGCAAGTTGAGATATACTCAGAAGATTTTTCATTATGCTTGGAACTCACAATGTATTGTGAAACTTAAGTCTATTATTTGTAGACTTAATATTTGCAGTACCAACATATGTGATAGGTAAAGCATTTCCATTTTCAACTATTAGAGCATCATTACCTTGGTTAGGAGCACAACCACTCATCTGTGAAGAATCTGGTGTAACATGTGATGTAGCACCACTATCAGCATACCAAGAACCAGCAAATATAGATTGTGAATAACCAGTGCCAAACTGACTTTGATTTCCAATGAAATTAGCACTTGGTGCATGGCCACCAAAACCACCTCTCTGATTAGAATTTATGATTTTTGATCCCTGAGTATTCTGAGTATTTTGATTCCTTCATTAAATGAAGATGCTCCCATGTAATTCATATCTGACCTATAATAGCAATTTGCTGCTGAATGACCAATTTTGTTACAGATTTGACAAGTTGGTCTAGCATTGTTTGAATGATTGAAACCTCCTCTTCCTCGTGATCTGCCTCGTCCTCTATTTGTATTTCCATTGCCTTGTCTACCACCAAATTGCTTCTAAAAATTATAATTCCAATTTCCATTTCCTTGTTTTACTTCAGCACATTTGCTTGAGCTACTCCTTGAATGCTCATTGAATTAATACCGGAAATGAGTTGAAGATGTTTCAATTTAGCCTCAAAACTCAACAATGTGGACTGCATCTCTGTCCAAGTAAGATCTATCTTGTGTTCTAACACAAAGGTGATAGGAAAATATTCACCATCCAAGCCAGACAAAGTACAACACATCAATTCACCATCAGTGATCATATCTCCAGCTGTATTCAAATTATCAGCATAATCTTTTATTCCTCAAGAATTTAATCATCTTCATTGAACCTTTTCTTGTAGTCCTAATGGTTGTTCTGTTGTACTGAATGTGTGCTCTATTTCTTGCTCCACATAAATCCTCAATCAATTTCCACAGTTCACAATCAGATTTAGGTTTTCCATCAATAGTTTTCCCAGGCACAGATCGAGCAATTGGTGATTCAATCGTACACATCAACCAAGCATATAACATTGGATCACGAGAATACCAATCTTGATAATCAAGATTTGGTTCTCCATTCTCATCAAACTCATTAGGGACAAGAATTTTCCCAAACAAGATATTATCAAGTCTACAACCTTCAAGTGTAGGCACAACAATTGATTTCCAAAGTAAGAAATTTGTTTCATCAAAGCTTAACTGAAACAAGATGATTCAAGGAATTACCAAACGGAGTGATCAACTGATTGTTGACCATTGGATTGGCAGATCTAACTTGATTAGAAGAGAAATCTTCAAGAATCCGATGTGAAGAGCTTCTTTGAGCCTCCATAGAGGATTCCCATGAGCTGCCATGGTATATCTTCAACGATCTCCTTCTCCAATGATGAATCACTTGCAATGTAACCTCAATCGATCAAATTCAAAGGCGACGATGAGTTTCTCTTCAGCTCTGATACCATATTGACAGAGAGAAATCAAGAATGCATTCTCTCAACTCTCTAACCAACTTTTGTTAGGGAGTGAGAGTTCTTTTATAAATAGAATGGAATTACATGATTAGTACACGTCTATTCTAGAATGTTCAGTTAGCTCAATACAGTAATGTACTAGCTCACTCACACTCTCACTGAGATGCCGACTATACAATACAGTAATGTACATTATACAGTAATGTACTTAATGGTTTTGACTTACCACTTGCAGTGCTTAGAACGAAGTCAATGGTAATAGTAATTCAATTGTTAGATAGGTCTTTTATGCTTTTTATTGTTCTTTGTATATGATTCATGCATAAAATCTTATTTTTATCGCAGATGTCGCCAAAGCAGAAGATTAGAATCAAGCTGAGGTCTTACTGGGTGCCTTTGATAGAGGACTCATGCAAGCAAATAATGGACGCTGCGAGGACAACAAATGCCAAAACTATGGGTCCTGTGCCCCTCCCTACCAAGAAGAGAGTTTATTGCGTATTAAAATCTCCACATGTGCACAAGGATGCTAGATTTCATTTTGAGATCCGAACGCATCAACGACTCATCGACATTGTCTACCCAACTGCACAAACCATAGATGCTTTGATGCAGCTTGATTTGCCAGCAGGAGTAGATGTGGAGGTCAAACTGTGAGTAACCATTGTCATAGATAGGCTGTCATTTTTTCATCATTTTTGACTTTATGCTATCATTGCACAAACCATAGATGCTTTGATGCTTTATGTTATCATTTCCCCCGAACCTTTTTTCCTTGTATTTCAAAGTAGTTAACCTTTATGCTGGGAGTGCTCAATCAAGATTATGCTGTTTGCTCTATTCAGATAAAACAAACTAATTAATGTGGCGAGTCGCAGGTGCACTTTCTTCGTTTTAGTACTTTTGTTCTTTCATGAAAAAAAGAAAATAATGTATATTATCTGTCATCGTTCTTCATAATTAGCTACTTTTTTTATTTTCCTAATAGACAGTTAGGCATATGTCTTCCTGTTTTTTCTTTGTTTGTCGTTGTCAGGGCTTCAATTAGTACATACTCAGGCATTGTAATCTTCATAATACACGTAATGTCTCTCCTGGGGAAAACTAATTGACTCTCCGATGCCAATTTGAGACTGCGTCTCAAGGCTCGCAACAAATCTACCTTTCCTCTTCACTGTTTTATGTATAAACAAATTCAACAAGTCTTGAATTCAATAAATACTAAATCAATTAAGCACGGCAACTTACATTCAAGACTCCTACAAACGCTTCTTCAACAACTCCAACAAATTCTCTGCTTTATCATCCCCTCTCATAACACCCATCAACTCCTCTGTCGACCAAGATAATGAAGAGCGCAAGAAGGTGTGGTCTTGCATTCAAGAAGAAGCCCAATTCGACTCGCACCAAGAACCTATCCTAAGCTCCTACTGCCACTCCTCAATCCTCTTCCACCAATCTCTCCACTCCGCACTCTACACACTCCTCGCATCAAACTCACCACCATCACACCGCTCCAGGAACTCTTCTACACCACTCTAGTAAGATCATGGGATCAGTGGTTGCTGACATCACATCCGTCAAACAGACTGACCCGGCTTGCGTCAGCATGACCCATTGCGTCAGCATGACCCATTGCGTCCTCAACTTCAAAGGCTTCCATGCGCTAGTCGCGCACCGGATCGCTCACAAACTGTGGTTGCAAAATAGAGTGTCCTTGGCTCTGTTGATACAGAGTAGAGCCTCAGAGGTTTTCCCTGCGGACATCCATCCAGCGGCGAGGATAGGACGTGGTGTCATGTTGGATCATGCGACAGGTGTCGTGATCGGAGAGACCGCTGTGGTGGGGAACCACGCGGTGATCATGCATAGGGTGACGTTGGGTGGGACAGGGAAGGAGAGCGGGGACATGCATCCCAAGATTGGTGATGGGGTGTTGGTGGGTGCAGGGAGTTGTGTGTTGGGGCCTATTCGGGTTGGAAAGGGAGCTTAGATTGGTGCTGGGTCCATGGTGTTGGTTAGGGAGGTGCTACCTGGGACTACGGTGGTAGGAAATCCTGGAAGGGTGATTGGAGGGCAAAAGCGTCCTAAAAAGTTGGATGGGGTAACTGAGACCACCTGATTAGTTCCCATTTGTGAGACAAACAGTTGTTAATGTTCCTTAAATGCACGTCAATTTACATACAAACAGACAGTGATACTACAATGAATGGACACTAACAAATTGGTTGTCATTTTAATTGTCAGGAATGAGTCATCTAATCATTTTCCTTTCCATACCTAATGTAATAATGATTTACGGTACATTGATCAATGAGTCTCTTTTACCAATGAATGGGGGGTTTGGTTTGGGATGCATCATGCAGTGACTCACTCTTCAATATGAGGTCGAGAAGGTTGATCAATAAAAGTTGATTTCTTATAAAAAAGTTATAAAAAAAGAAAAAAAATTAATAAATCTCCCTATGAGTCCGGACTAATGAGTCCAAGTAGATTTATTGTTAAAGTATATACATTCAATTACACAAGTCAATTACATTAGAATCATCCATTTCATAAAGGTTGATTTTTTGAAATCAAGTCATGATTTTCAAAATTTTCAATTTCATTAATTATAAAGTGACTTAAATAACTTAAATGATGGAAATGTGTTTTATGACATGTTTTAGAAATGTTTCAAGTGTTCAAACATGTTTTTGTTGAATGGCATGGTTTAGAGGATATTAAGAATATTTACATAAAAGCCCCTATAGGTTCATGATTTAAGGAATTTTCGTTTCGAAAAATCTATTTGGACTTTTTAAGTCTGGACTCAAAAACCTTTTATTAGTAATTTAAGATACTTACATAAACAAAAAAAATCTAATTACCCTCCTCTTTAACATTAATACACTCAAAAACCTTTTACTAGTAATCTAAGTATCACGTGGAGCTTTTGTCTCGGTTTGCATGCAAGTTGAGATTATTGGTAGTGTAAATTGAGAACAAAGTTGGTGCGATACCTTGCGTCGAGTTATGTGTTAGTTAGCAGTAGTCAAAGTTGAGAATGAGTTTAAATTGGTAGAAGTTTGGTTATGTAAAAAAAATTGGCCCGTTAGAGTTTAATAAGTTAAGGACAAATTTAAGATTTTTGGGGTTTTGATGACTGTTTTGTGGAGGCTCATTATGATAATTTGTACAACTTATTTAAAGTATGGGTAGTGCTATTTGGACTTGTGAGTCCGAACTCAAAACTTTTTTAATTTCAAATACATCCTCAAGCAATTAATGAAACAACCACAATCACTTATAAAATTCCTTTGATACCCCTTAAATATTTATAAAAATTTTAAAAACCTCCCTACAAGTCCGAACTTATTAGTCCAAATAGATTTATTGTTGAAGTATATAAGTTCAATTGCACAAGTGAATTACATCAGAATCATGCATTTCATAAAAGTTGAATTTTTAAGTCGTTAATGTCATTATTTTCAAGATTTTCAATTTCATTAGTTGTAAAATGACTTACATGATGGAAATGTGTTTTTCCGCATGTTTTAGACATGTTTCAGTGTTCAAACATGTTTTTGTTGAATATGTAATGATTGAGAGGGCATTAAAAGCTCTTATATGAACATCTACATAAAAGCCACTATATGTTCATGATTGAAGAAATTTTCCTTTTTGTGAATTAGAAAACCAATTGAATAATAATCATTTATTTTTAGTGAATATTAAACATATCTTAAGTTTCCAAGTGTGTTTTGAGTGAATCGACACAAGTTTAGAAGGCTTTCGGAACGTAAGCAAAAATGTTTGCTTAAAAGCCCTTCAAAGTGAATGAACTATTGATTTTCGTTTTCACTTGTTAAAACCTTGATTAAATCATAGACAAGTTTTTTTGAGAGACTTTTAAATTGTGAAATCCCTAATATAGACTACCATGCAAATTCCAGTGCAGAATACAGTATCAAAGTCAGAGTCAAAAATGAAGACAGATCTGAAGTCGAAGCATGAATTGAATAAGAGTTGGATGCTGAAATAGAGCAACTGTTAGTATTATTCTACAATAGTGAAGAAGTTCGATATTGCAAGCAGAGAACTTCGTGATGGATTGCAACTACAAAACTTGAGAGAAAGGTGCGTAAAGGAGTGAAAAACTTTATGGAAACGATGAGTCAAGATTCATGAAGGAATGGAGGACTTAGTTGTTAAACATTGGATGAATCCAATAACATTTACAATTGGAGACTGATGAGGTTTTTCGACTGAATTCCTATACATGGTAGATAGACTGAGTCTACAAATACTCAAGATCTTCATTATGTAGATCATCGTTTATTACTTGAGTTTTGTGAGAACACGAGAGTGTCAAGGCCCAAATCTTTAACCCCGTTTTAATTCCTTAATCACGATCATCGACCCTTGACGTGGAACCTACACTGTGTGCACCGACCGAGGTACGTGGTCGAGGTATATCGTATTTTTCTATTAATGTGTGCCTAGTGTTATGTATTGTGTAGACTTACTAAGTCGGTTTGTACAGTTGTAGGTGTCGAGAATAGAGCGGGGACACGCCTCGAGTAGCGTGCGAGCCGGCGAACCAGGCAGTTCGCATTTTGGTAAGTCTTATTTAATAGTTTTATGAAATAAGGAATTACTTATAAGCCTATGTTTGCGTTTGTTAATGTAAATCAAATTAAAGGCCTATAGTTGAGTAAATTAAATGGAAAGCATAAGATTGGTCTAGAGATGCACATTGACACATCTAGGAACTAGGTGAGTAATGAAATGGTGTCACTTGAGGTTGAGTTAGTGGGAGTTAGTGGAATAAATGACAAAGGCGGACCATTAGATATTCCTAGGGATACATAAATCCATGAAGATTAAGGGCTAGCTAGGAAGGAACATCACCTTAATATATATTATTAGTGATCAAACAACATGCAAACCAAATCACTCATTCATTTTTGCTGGAGAAGAACAAGGAATTGCTAGAGAGGAGTGAATCATCAAGGTGTTGAAGGAATCCATTAGAGTTGGTGAGAAATTCTCAAGCTAGGGTACTACATCAACTAGGTAAATATATTTTTAGTTGAAGTTAGAGCAAGTTCTGGTTTTAGGCTAATTTCAGATAGTAGATGATTGAGTATTTGCAATTAGAGCGGGGACACGCCTCGAGTAGGTTGCAAGTCGGGGAACCGGGTAGTTAGCATTTTGGTAAGTCTTATTTAATAGTAATATGAAATAAGGAATTACTTATAAGCCTATGGCTGCGTTTGTTAATGTAAATCAAATTAAAGGCCTATAGTTGAGTAAATTTAGTGGAAAGCATAAGATTGGTCTAGAAATGCACATTGACACATCTAGGAACTAGGTGAGTAATGAAATTGTGTCACTTGAGGTTGAGTTAGTGGGAGTTAGCGGAATAAATGACAAAGGTGGACCATTAGATATTCCTGGGGATACATAAATCCATGAAGATTAGGGGCTAGGAAGGAACATCACCTTAATATATATTATTAGTGATCAAACAACATGCAAACCAAATCGCTCATTCATTTTTGCTGGAGAAGAACAAGGAATTGCTGGAGAGGAGTGAATCATCAAGGTGTTGAAGGAATCCATTAGAGTTGGTGAGAAATTCTCAAGCTAGGGTACTACATCAACTAGGTAAACATATTTTTAGTTGAAATAGAGCAAGTTCTGGTTTTAGGCTAATTTCAGATAGTAAATGATTGAGTATTTGCAATTAGAGTGGGGACATGCCTCGAGTAACGTGCGAGTCGGGGAACCGGATAGTTAGCATTTTGGTAAGTCTTATTTAATAGTAATATGAAATAAGGAATTACTTATAAGCCTATGGTTGCGTTTGTTAATGTAAATCAAACCAAAGGCCTATAGTTGAGTAAATTAAATGAAAAGTATAAGATTGGTCTAGAGATGCACATTAACACATCTAGGAATTAGGTGAGTAATGAAATGGTGTCACTTGAGGTTGAGTTAGTGGGATAAATGAAAAAGGTGGTGTAACGGCCCGTTTTAACCAATCCCGATTAACTGATAAATTACGGGTTAATATCATAAGCTCAGACACACGTGGACGTCGTAGAAAAGTCTGGCACGCCTAATCGAGGAAATATGTTATTTTGTATGGCGAGTGTTTAACTATTTTATTATTATTTAATAGTTCGTGCCGCGTTAATTAAGAATTTCGCTGAGTCGGGTTGTGCGCGTATAGTGACGAGAGTGTGCGACGTTGCGGAGTGCGCGTAAGGCGGGTGTACGGGGTAGTATGGGATTGAGTTGTCACATCACACACCACATCACACGTCACATCAAGCTCATCCCTCATCATTTCTTTCTGTCCTTTCTCTCCAAATAAAAAAAACTCCTTTAAAAAAACGTGAGAGAGAGAGAGGAGAAAAGAAAGAGGAAAGAGAGTGAGAAAGAGAGAACCAGAGAGACGGTGGCGGTGAGAGCGACTCCGGCGAGGGCGAGCGTGACGCGGACCAGCAGCGCTGGCGGTGTTGCGGCTCCAACAGTGGCGAAGAGGGATCCAGCAGTGGCGGCGAGGAGAGGCTCCAGCAGCCCGCCGCGCATGAGCGTACCGGCCGCGAGCAGCGGTTGCGAGCGGCTGTGGCTGCGAGCGGCGATGAGAGGTGGCAGCGGCGCGACGCGGAGACGAACGACGATTGGCAGTAGCGGCGAGGGAATAGAGGAGAGAGGGAGAGAAAAAGTAGCGGCGGCGGTGGAAGATCGGGGGCGACGACGATGTCTGCGCGACGTCGGCAGCTACGCCGGCAGCGGTGCCAGCTAGGCCGGGTCGGTAAGGCGGTGGCGCGTGACGCGGGCACGGCGCGACAACAGCAGCGGAGCGATAGCGGCAACGGCGTGGTGGCGCGTTGCCGAAACAATCATCACCGATATGGTTCGAAAAGTGCACCAAACATTAGCTTTTTAGAATAAAAATTTTACAAATTTTGGTCTCACATTATAATTCATTTAATGAAACTCTAAAATAATAAAAATCGTATAATTGGACACCGCGGGCTAAGGCTATCATAGTCGGGTGTCGGGTATGTATCTCGAGGCGAGTGCTAGACGTTTCGAAAGCGTTTGAGGTAAGTAATCCCACGAGAAAATTAGTTAAAATTCTTTCATGACACTTATTTTGTTTCACATTTCAATTATTTTATTGTGCTATTTATTGTTGTTCAATTACTGTTCATCAACTCCCACGTGTGTATGTGTGTTTGTCGACGGGGTCAGCATGGCACGGACTCACACCTCGGGGCTAGCTACCCTGCGCTGTTCGAGTAATTGGTCATGTTAGGGCTGCACAGTGACTATTCTCTTCGAAACCCGTAGGTTGAGAGATGTTTGACGTAGTCCTAAGTCTACGTCAATGGCTCCTCTCGATAGATATTTGGATGGGGTTTTACCGTTCAATGGTTCCTCTCATTCGATCGTGAAATGTTTGGCGAGGTGGTCATCAATGGTTCCTCTCGGTTTAGCTACGAAGATTCCCGGATGTCGACTAGGGTTCTCATTCACGCTACACTCGTGTCCAAATTTGACTCCTCAACGACTAATTTTCATGCGATTTTCTTTATTCTTGTCCTTTATTTAAATTGCATGAACTGTAGCCGTTTCATTGGAATTCATGAATATTAGCTAACGTTCTCTGGGATTTACTCACTTGGGATTTGTCATTGTTTTTGGTAACAAATCACAGATCCTGCGACGAGCCTAAGCAAGGGCGTCTTAGGCGATTACGTCTAAGTTAGAAGAGCCGTCACTTTTTGCGTAAGTGGTTGTATGTAACTATTTAGTGTATTATGAACTTTTTGGGAAAGACTTGTATACCTGATACATGTATATGCACAAATTTTGTACTTTTGTTGCTCTTGATATACATGGTATCAAATGCCGGGTTTCCACACTATAGGGTTAATCATACCATGCAAAATTTTTATTTCTACCGTGTTTGCATGCTTTAAAGACTTCCGCTTAAATGTTAATTTTTAATAATTTGATAAATCGTGAACAACTTAACTTAGTCAATTTAATGTGAATATCTATAAAATTTTTCATAAATACTAAGTTAAGGCGAATAGGGTATGTTTAAAGGTGTAGGTCGAAGGCAGTCAAAATTAAGTGTGCGGCGACGTGGCATGCATGGTGACGTGTCCGACGACGTGGCGGTGCCCAGTTTGCCTCGGAATTTGGGGCCATCACAGTTGGTATTAGAGCTTAGGTTCAAGCGAACCTAGGGGAGACTTTAATGGCTTAAGACATTGTGATACCAACGTCACAGTTGGTATCAGAGCCTAGGTTCAAGCGAACCTAGGAGAAACGTTTAATGAAATTGAATAAAACTTAACAAACATTAGATGTGGAAACCCGAAGATCCTAACTTAGAACTTTAGTTGGGAAGCGAACTGGGGACGAGTAGTGCCAAGGCTTATACATTATATATTTTGATTCGTAATTGTATATATGCGTATACGAAGCTGATACGGACGTTCGCGATTGCAAATTCGACATGGATGGATGGCCATTTCTTCATACGCATGATGGAGGCTAGACGAGCGGCTCGACACTTGTCGACTCGGATCAGACCTTGCGCGACACGGTCACACTTTGTAGTTTGTAGCTTGAGGAGATGTTCGATTGCTTCGAGCGTAGGCAGCGATAATACCGGCCCCTGCCACACTCGTCGCCACCACTACCGTAGAGCAGACAGTTATCGCATCCGACGATTTCGGCGACCTCGCTCACTACCACTACTACCGGGATACTGCCAGCAGTCACTACACAATTGACTACGCTGACCGTGGCACCGACACTGACTCCACCCTTGAAGATCACATTCGAGACATTCTTATCAGCGGAGATGAAGTTGATCAAGGAGTTTGTTCGTGTTCAGTCAGGCTACTATCATAGAGGCAGAGACCCAGAGGTGGCGGGGAAGTGGATTCGTTCACACGAGAAACGTCACGGACTTTTGAGGATTCACAACAGCATACGACATAGAATTTCCGGATTCATGCTTAGGGGAGATGTTGCAGTATGGTAAATCGCCTATACAGCCGCCCACGGAGAGCCGAGGACTTGGGCTAAGTTCAAGAAATTCTTCAATGATCTGTATATGCCAATCGAGATTCAACTGAGATCGAGAGATGAGTTCTTGACGCTAAGGCATGGTGGTCGGACCGTGGCGCAAAAGATGGAGAGACTCACACACCTGCGTACCTTGCGATGGACGTAGCTGGAACCGAGCGACTTCAGGTCCATTATTTTATTCGAGGACTCCGACTAGAGATTGAAGGAGCGCAGAATGTATGCCAATTCCAGTGAGTGCGAGTTTTGGTGTACAGAGGTGAAGCCCTTGGGACACGTGATCCGCGATAGAAGTACTTCAATGGACCGAGTAAGATTCACGTTATCATCAACTGGCCTACACTAAAGTGCGTGATAGACATCAGGAGCTTTTAAGATTGGCAGAATGTTATCGACGCTTTGTACGAGAATTCTCCAAATTTGCAGCGCCGATGACTAGATTGACTAAGAAGGTTGTGATCTCCCATTAGTCCAGTGAATGTGAAGCGACCTTCACCGAGTCGAAGAAGAAGTTGACTTCTGCACCGTTGTTAATGTTGCTCGAGCCGGCCAAAGACTTGACTATTCTTACGATGCTTGTGGCACCGGACTGATATGCGTACCGATGCAGGGAGACAAGTAATAGCCCATTTATCGTGTTAGTTGGGGACTCATGTGAGGAGTTGTCCAATGCAAAACTTGGAGTTCGCAATAGCCATGAGTCCGTCAGAGGTTCCAAATACTGCAGAGGCACATATTTGCGGGCATATGCGAGGACCGACAGTATTTATTCCAGGCATTTTGGAATGTTAAAGAGCTGATGTGATGTATCCGAGGTTTAGTTACCCAGATTGACGCGAGTCCGTTGATGAGTGTTTGATACACCCAAGTAGATTGTGGATTCCTGCAGTGGCAGAGTTATACGATGGTATTCTTCAGGAGGCTTACAACTCCAGGTACACAGTGCATCCCGGCATGACCAAAATGTACCATGATATGCGACAGTTATTTTGGTGATCAGGGATGGAGGCAGATGTTAGCCAGTATTTGAGGAGTTGTGAGGTATGTCAACCGGTTAAGAATGAGCACAGGAAGCCTGGAGGACTATCGCAGTCACTGCTTATCCTACAGTGAAAATGGGAATACATTACTACGGACTTCGTTAGTGGGATGGCGACGACTTTACGCAAGCACGATGCCATTTGGGTAGTCGTGGATTGACTGACGAAATCAGCGTATTTTATCCCAATCTCCATGAATTATAGTTTTCCACAACTGAGCATGCTCTTCGAGCGAGAAATCATCAGACTGCACGGAGTGTCAGTATCTATAGTGTCAGACAAAGACAGTCGACTTACTTCACAACTTTGGCAGGCCACGCGGGAGCAGTATGATACCAGATTGCTGTTTAACGCGACCCTTCATCCGCAAACTGACAGGCAATCTGAGAGATTTATTCAAACCCTTAAGGACATGCTCAAAGCGTGTGTGCTACAATTTGAGGGTAATTGGAGGAGTTTGGCCACTTTAGGAGTAGCCTACAACAATAGCTATCAGGCTAATATTGGGATGCCACCATTCGAGGCACTATACGGGAAACCATGAAGATCACACGGAGAAGATTTGGTAGATTTATCAGAGGTTACAGAGTGCTCAGGAGAGACAAAAGAAGTGCGCGAAGTAATACCACGATGGAGTGAGTTATAAAGTGGATGATTTGGTCTACTTGAAAGTTTATCCCTTGAAGGGCCTCATTGCGGAGAGAGAGTCTATCGTGCGAAGGTGATACTCCACTTGTTCCGAAGTAGAGATTGGATTAAGTTTGAATTTTGGGACGAAATTCCTATTAGTTGGGAAAATTGTAACAGTCCGTTTCAACCAATCCCGATTATCTGATAAATTATGGGTTAATATCATTAACTCAGACCCACGTGGACGTCGTGGAATAGTCTGGCACGCCTAATCGGGGAAATATGTTATTTTTGTATGGCGAGTGTTTAACTATTTTATTATTATTTAATAGTTTGCGCCGCGTTAATTAAGAATTTCGCTTAGTCGCGTTGTCCGCGTATAGTGACGAGAGTGTGCGACGTTGCGGAGTGCGCGTAAGGCGGGTGTACGGGGTAGTATGGGATTGAGTTGTCACATCACACATCATATCACACGTCACATCAAGCTCATCCTTCATCAATTCTTTCTTTGTCCTTTCTCTCCAAAAAAAAACTCATTTAAAAAAAAAAACGTGAGAGATAGACATCAGGAGAGTGAGAAGAGAGAGAAAGAAGAGAGAGAGAGGAGAGAAAAGAGAGGAAAGAGAGTGAGAAAAGGGAACCAAAGAGATGGAGAGGGACGGTCGCGGTGAGAGCGACTCTGGCGGGGCGAGTGGGACGCGGACCACCAGCGTCGGCGGTGTTGCGGCTCCAACGGTGGCGGAGAGAGATCCAGCAGTGGCGGCGAGGAGAGGCGACAGCAGTGGCAGCAGCGGCCAGCCGCGAATGAGCGTACCAGCCGCGAGCAGCGGTTGCGAGCGGCGGCGGCTGCGAGCGGCAAAAAGAGGCGCCAGCGGCTCGACGTAAAGGCGGACGACGATTGGCAGTAGCGGCGAGGGAAGAGAGGAGAGAAGGAGAGAGAGAGAGTAGCGGCGGCGGTGGAAGATCGGGGGCGGCGGCGATGCCTGCGCAGCATCGGCAGGGGCCCCGGCTAGGCCGCGTCGGCAAGGCGGAGGCGCGCGACGCGGTAGAGATGGTGGCGAGGAGGTGGCGGTGCCGGCAGCGGCACGATAGCTGCAGCGGCGTGGCGGCGCGTTGCCGGAACAATCATCACCGGTATGGTTCGAAAAGTGCGCCAAGCATTAGCTTTTTAGAATACAAATTTTAGAAATTTTGGTCTCACATTATAAATCATTTAATGAAAATCTAAAATAGTAAAAATTATATAATTGGACACCAGGGGCTTAGGCTATCATAGTCGGGTGTCGGGTACATATCTCGAGGCGAGTGCGAGACGTTTCGAAAGCCTTTGAGGTAAGTAATCCCACGAGAAAATTAGTTAAAATTCTTTTATGACACTTATTTTATTTCGCATTTCAATTATTTCATTGTGCTATTTATTGCTGTTCAATTACTGTTCATTCACTCCCACGTGTGTACGTGTGTTTGTCGACGGGGTCGGCATGGCACGGACTCACACCCCGGGGCTAGCTACCCTGCGCTGTTCGAGTAATTGGTCATGTTAGGGCTACGTGGTGAATATTCTCCGTGAAACTCGTAAGTTGAGAGATGTTTGACGTAGTCCTAAGTCTACGTCAATGGTTCCTCTCGAGAGATGTTTGGATGGGGTTCTACCGTTCAATGATTCCTCTCATTCGATCGTGAGATGTTTGGTGAGGTGGTCATCAATGGTTCCTCTAGGTTTAGCTACGAAGATTCCCAGATGTCGACCAGGGTTCTTCGTCATGATACACTCGTGTCCAAATTTGACTCCTCAACGACTTATTTTCATGCGATTTTCTTTATTCTTGTCCTTTATTTAAGTTGCATGAACTGTAGCCGTTTCATTGGAATTCGTGAATATTAGCTAACGTTATCTGGGATTTACTCACTTTGGATTTGTCATTGTTTTTGGTAATAAATCACAGTTCCTGCGACGAGCCCAGACAAGGGCGTCTTTGGCGACTACGTCTAAGTTATGAGAGCCGTCACTTTTTGCGTAAGTGGTTGTATGTAACTATTTACTGTTTTATGAACTTTTTGGGAAAGACTTGTATAACTGATACATGTATATTCACACCTTTTGTACTTTTGTTGCTCTTGATATACATGGCATCAAATGTCAGGTTTCCACACTATAGGGTTAATCATACCATACAAACTTTTTTATTTCTACCGTGTTTGCATGCTTTAAAGATTTCTGCTTAAATGTTAATTTATAATAATTTGATAAATCGTGAACAACTTAACTTAGTCAATTTAATATGAATATCTATAAAACTCTTCATAAATACTAAGTTAAGGCGAATAGGTTACGTTTAAAGGTGTAGGTCGCAGGCAGTCAAAATTAAGTATGCAGTGACGTGGCATGCTTGGTGACATGTCCGGCGATGTGGCGGTGCCCGGTTTGCCTCAGAATTTGGGTCCGTCACGGGTGGACCATTAGATATTCCTAGGGATACATAAATCCATGAAGATTAAGGGCTAGGAAGGAACATCACCTTAATATATATTATTAGTGATCAAACGAGATGCAAACCAAGTCACTCATTCATTTTTGTTGGAGAAGAACAAGGAATTGCTGGAGAGGAGTGAATCATCAAGGTGTTGAAGGAATCCGTTAGAGTTGGTGAGAAATTCTCAAGCTAGGGTACTACATCAACTAGGTAAACATATTTTTAGTTGAGATTAGAGCAAGTTCATGTTTTAGGCTAATTTCAGATAGTAGATGATTGAGTATTTGCAATTAATTTATATATTTGGATTCCTCTTTTCAACTGATAATCCAGCTATATTGAAGTTCTTAATTTGGTTTTGAAATCATAAAGATATGAATTTTTGAAATTGCAACACCAAAACTAGAATTCTGCATGTTGTATTAAGAATCAACCTGGGTAATTTGGTCATAATCTACCCATTTTAGATCCAAATTGATCCAAACTAGTGGCATTTGAAAGCTTATTTAAAGAGGAATAACTTTGCTTAACTGAAGGTATTTAGATTCAAATGTTTCTATGTCCAAACATGCTCTACAAATAGGTGCTGGAATTAAAAAGAAAAGTTTGAAACTAAATCTTTAAGGGCATAACTCCCTAACTACTTATCCAAATGATCTTATCTTTTAGTATGTTGTATTAGGATATATTTTCTGCCTTGTGACCAAAATCACATTTTTAGGAACTATAGATTGGGAGAAATAGATTTTCTATATCCGCTGGTCGGATTAAATTTCAATTAGACCTATGTCTAGTAAAATCATGATATCTCCTTCATTTTAAATCGGAATTTTGCAAACTAAACCTTTCTGGAAAGCTAAGAGAGAGACCAACAATAATTGTACTAGTAGAGGATTTCGATATTTTGACCATTTCATGCCTAAAAACTGCGTTAAATTGTAGGACTGAAAATTGAGACTTAATTTAGTCTTTAGGGACTGATTTAGGAAGATTGATTTAAAGTCTATTGAACCAATATAAATACACAATAAACACCACTAAATTGAGCTTAAACCCACTATATTTGAACTAATGAGATACCAAACTCAGGAACCTAGGAAAAATGTACGGGAGAGCGAATACAAGATTTGGAGTATCGGGAGGCCAGTAAAGCTAGGACTTTACGTTGTTGTTGTGAGTATACCCAGTGCCAACTTTACTTGGAATTTCATTTCTATTTGCATAGTCCTTTTGACCATTTTGCCTTTGTATTCTTATATCATGTGTTCTTTATGTCTATGCTCACTTGATGAGTCTAGTTTGCATGATATCCATTCATTTGATTTGATTCATTGATTCTATCCCATGCTATACCTATTCTTGTTGTTTTAAATGTGCATTGAATGATAAATAGCATGCTATTAGGCTAGAGAATATCTTATAAATGTTTAAGAGGACTTGTATTCCTTATTTGTTTAGATGTGTAGATGTGTCTATGCCTTGACAATCCACACTTAGTATTTCTTGAAATTAAAAAAGTAGTTTTTGCATTTAGGTCCCGTACTCGATCGAGGTGCGTGCAAATCACGGGGTTAAAGTCCCCGGGGATGTCGGCACATGTTACCTGACACTGTATGACACTCAGGGTTAGAGTCCCTGAGGTTGTCTACACACCGGGGTTAGAGTCCCTAGTAACATTTGGGTTAGAGTCCCTTGCGCTATATGATTATTAAGTCAGAGTGACGCGTTTCACTGCCGATCGGACCTAAGTCACCACTACTTAGCCTAGTGTCAGTATCACTTGTTTAACTCTGGTATTTACTCGCATATGGTTTATTTTCCAGTTTTCCCATTTATATGCTTTTAAATACCATTTGTATATTTGGAAATGCAAATTAAACTTGTCATCGGGGATTACTATTTTATTCTTATACTCACTGTCCTTTTTATGACGGTGGGTGCAGAGCAGTCTACCAGCAGGCCGGGCAAGGAGAAGATCGACGATTATCCCTGAGCTTGTGGCACGTCACTGCATCGATTGTAGGTCTTCTTTTGGTATTTTGATTGTATATGTTATATATGTCTTTCAAATACTATTTGGGTTTTATATTGGGTTGAGCGTTAGTTTCCCCGACCTGACTTAGACTATTTTACTCTTTCACTGAATTTTGAGGACTTTATATATATAATGTCATTTCCTGGTTTTTCACATTTAGGATTTTATAAATGGTTTCCGCATAATCTACTAATTGCTTCCGTATACCTAATAAGACTTCTGCTAAATATTTTTTGTGAATACTAATTGAATTTCTCTGGGATTTACTCACCTGAAACTTGTCATTGTTTGTTGATGGCAAATTGCAGATCCTACGACGAGCCGGGGGAATGCGGTGATTGGCGACTACCTCTGATTTGGAGCGCCTCCACTAGCTTAGTCGTAGGTGATTGTATTTACGTATACATATTTTTGGGATAATTTTTGGAGACCTTTCACCTGATACATGTATATTGACGTCTATTATACATTTGTCGCCTTAACTGATATACATGGTATCGTTTTTGCTGGGTTTCCACCCCATAGGTTGTTAAATATTGCATAACTTGTTTACATTAATTAAATGCATGTTATTAAGACTTCCGCTACTAAAATAACTTAAATAAATTAAAACAAATGAATTAAGTTATAATACTTTATAACTTAGTATATTTTGTAAAATAATCATTTAAATATCAAAATTTACTAAGTTGGAGTAATATAAGGTAAGTTCGCGGGCCATCACAGACAGGTGTGCAGGTGACGTGGCATAGCTTGGTGACGTGTCCGGCGACGTGGCGTTGTCCGGTTTGCCTCCGAATTTGGGGCCGTCACAGTTGGCATTAAAGCTAAATTCTAAAATACTATGGACAATTTATGGAAGTGTTCATGGTTGTGATACCAACGTCACAGTTGGTATCAGAGCTTAGGTTCAGGCGAACCTAGGGGAAAGTTTGGAAAATCTCATGGCATAAGACGTTGTGATACCATAGTCACAGTTGGTATCAGAGCCTAAGTTCAGGTGAACCTAGGGGAAACTTTAATACTACCGAATAAACCTTAACAACAAACATTAGATGTGGAAACCCGAAGATCCTAACTTAGAACTTTAGTTGGGAAGTGAACATGGGATGGGTAGTGCCAAGGCTTATACGGTATATTTTTTGACGTGTAATAATATATATGTGTATATATGCGTATACGAGGCTGATACAAACGTTCGCGATTTGAAAAGTCGACATGGATGGACGACCATTCTTCATACGGACGATGGAGGCCAGCCGAGCAGCTCGACACCTGTCAACTCGGATCATATATTATGCGACACGGTCGCACTCCAGAGTTTGTGGCTCGAGGAGATTCTTCAGTTGCTTCAACTGCAGCCAGCGATAATACCGGCCCTTGCCACACTCGCCGCAACCACTACTGTAGAGCAGACACTTGATGTATCCAATTGTTCCAGCGACCCCACCCACTACCACTTCTATCGAGACACTACCAGCAGTCACTACATCATTGACAACGCCGGCTGTGGCACCGGCACTCATTCCACCACAGAAGATCACATTCGAGACCTCCTTATTAGCTGAGGCGAAGTTGATTAAGTTGTTCGTTCGTGTTCAGTGAGGCTACTATCATAGAGGCAGAGACCTAGAGGTGGCTGGGAAGTGGATCTATTCACACGAGAAACGTCACGGACTTTTGAGGAATAACAACAGCATGCGAGATAGAATTTTCGGATTCATGCTTGGGGGAGATGCTGCAGTATTGTAAATCGCCCACACAGCCGCCCACGGAGAGCCGAGTACTTGGGTAAAGTTCGAGAAATTCTTCTATGATCTGTATATCCCGATCGAGGTTCACCTGAGGCTGAGAGATAAGTTCTTAACGCTGAGGCATGATGGTCGGACGGTGGCGTAAAACATGTAGAGATTCGCACACCTGCTTACCTTGCGATAGACGTAGCTGGAACCGAGCGACTTCAGGTCCATGATTTTATTCGAGGACTCTAGCTAGAGATTGAGGGAGCGCAGATTGTACGCCAAGTCCAGTAAGTGCGAGTTTTGGCGTTCAAAGGTGAAGCCCTTGAGATACGTGATTAGCTACAAAGGTTCTTCAGTGGACCGAGTAAGATTCACGCTATTATCGATTGACCTAAACCAGAGTGTGTGACATACATCAAGAGCTTATAGGATTGGCATAATATTATCGACACTTTGTACGGGACTTCTCCAAAATTGCAGCGCCGATGACTAGATTGGCCAAGAAGGGTATGATCTCCCATTGATCCAGTGAATGTGATGCGGCTTTAACCGAGTTAAAGAAGAAGTTGATTTCGACACCGTTGTTGATGTTGCCCGAGCCGACCAAAGACTTGACTATTCTTACGGTGCTTGTAGCACCGGGCTGGTATGCGTACTAATGCAGGGAGGCAAGTAATAGCTCATTTATCGCGTTAGTTGGGGACTCATCTGAGGAGCTGTCCAATGCACAACCTGGAGCTCGCAGTAGCCATGAGTCTGTCAGAGGTTTCAGATATTGCAGAGGCACATATTCGCGGGCAGATGCGAGGACCGACAGTATCCATTTCAGGCGTCTTGGAATGTCGGAGAGCTGAAGTGATGTATCAGAGGTTCAGGGAAATGACACAGAGTCTAAGTTACCCAGATTGGCGCGAGTTCGTTGATGAGTGGTTGATACATCTAGGTAGATTGTGGGTTCCTGCGGTGGCAGAGTTATACGATGGTATTCTTAGAAGGCTCACAACTCCAGGGACACAGTGCATCCAGACATGACCAAAATGTACCATGATATGCGATGGTTATTTTGGTGGTCAGGGATGGAGGCAGATGTCAGCCAGTGTGTGAGATGTTGTGAGGTGTGTCAGCATGTTAAGGATGAGCACAAGAAGCCTAGATGACTATCGCAGTCACTGGCTATCCCACAGTGGAAATGATAACACATCATTACGGACTTCGTCAGTGGGTTGTCGACGACTTTGCGCAAGCATGATGCCATTTGGGTAATCGCGAATCGACAAACGGAATCAAAGTATTTTATCCCAATCTCCATGAAATATAGTTTTCCACAGCTGAGCATGCTCTTCAAGCGGGAAATCATCAGACTTCATGGAGTTCCAGTATCTATAGTGTCAGATAGAGACGGTTGACTTACTTCGCAACTTTGGCAGGCCATGCAGGAGCAGTATGGTACCAAATTGCGGTTCGGCGCGGCTTTTCATCCACAGACTGACAGACAATCTGAGAGACTTATTCAAATCCTTGAGGACATGCTTTGAGCCTGTGTGCTACAATTCGGAGGGTCATGGGAGGAGATTTACCACTTTGTATATTTGCCTACAACAATAGCTATAAGGCTAGTATTAAGATGCCACCATTCGAGGCGCTATACGGGAAACCATGCAGATCACACAGAGAAAATTATACTGATTCGTCAAGAGGTTACACGCCGTCCAGGACAGACAAAAGAAGTGCGCAAAGTAATACTACGATGGAGTGAGTTATAAAGTGGATGATTTGGTCTACTTGAAGGTTTCTCCCTTGAAGGGCCACATTGCGGAGAGAGAGTCTACCGTGCGAAAGCGATACTCCACTTGTTTCGGGTAGAGATTGAATTAAATTTGGATATCGGGACAAAATTCCTTTTACTTGGAAAGATTGTAACGTCCTGTCTTAACCAATCCCGATTAACTGATAAATTACAGGTGAATATCATAAGCTCAAACCCACGTGGACGTTGCGGAAAAGTCTATGACATGCCTGATCGGGGAAATATGTTCTTTTTGTAAGGCGAGTGTTTAATTATTTTAAGATTATTTAATAGTACACGTCGCGTTAATTGAGAATTTCGCTTGGTCGCGTTATGCGTGCGTAGTGACAAGAGTGTGCGACGTCGCGGAGTGCGTGTAATGCGGGTGTACAGGGTTATATGGGACTAAGTGGTCACATCACTCACCCCTATATGTCACACATCATATCAAACCCATGCATCTCTCATCATTTCAATTTGTCTTTTCTTCAAAAAAACATAATAAAATTAAATTAAATTAAATTAAATTAAATTAAAAAGAAAGAGAAGAGAATCAAATAAGAGGGAGAAAGAAAAAGAGAGAATGAGAGAGGAGAGAGAAGAGAGAGGGAGAGAGAGAGGTAGAGAGATGAGGGGAAAGAGGATCCAGCGAGGGCGACTGGAGGTGGCTGGACGACATCCCAACAGCGGAGGTCGCGGACGAAGGCGGCACGACGAGGCTCCGGTACGGTGGTGGACCACCGCTAGCAGCAGCAGCGAGGAGCACGCAGACGATGCTGTAGCGACCCTGCGGCCGGCAGTGCCACCCGATCGATGCAGCGGCGAGTGGTAGCTCTAGGGCGACGCGGAGGCGTGGAGCAGCAGCTCCAAAAATCGCAGACAGGAGATCGCGGACGGTAGCCGGCAGCAGCGCCGTGCAGACGGCGGGCTGGCCGGCACCAGTGGCCATCGCGTTGACGGCGGCGCGGTTTCGACGGCGGCGTCGGCTCAGCAATGGCTTCGGCGCAGATCGGCGTCGGCTCGAACGGAGCGGTGGCGCGATGTCGGACCGATCGAACCTTGACGAGGGGTGCGATTCGACGAAGTTCGACGACAAGATAGAGGTGAGGTTTACTTCAACTAATTTAGTTGTGATTGAAATGACTTGAGTAATTTAATTGATATAAATGGACACTTCTATCTCGAGGCGCATATCTCGAGGCGTGAGCGGGACATTTTGGATAGGTATTTGCGATTATTTGAAGTAAGTAAACCCACGAGAAAATCAACTTAGAATTTACTTATTTTCATTGTAAATATTTATTTCACATTTCTTTTCGTCAGTTCAGTATTCTTGTTACTCCATTCCCGCGTGTGTCTAAGTATGGTCAAAGGTACGGTGTGACCCCTTTCCGGCTCTCTCGTTGATGACGATCTGATTGTTGCTACAGTGTTGTTCATACCCTAGACTATGTGTGAGATTTTTTCTCAGTGAGTCGATGATCTCAAGAGCGAGTTGACGTGAGGCCTACCTCTGTCACATATTTCCTCTCCGTTGAGGCGTCGGGTGGAAGTCTACCTTCCGACCAATAGAGTTCCTCATTTCGATCGTGAAGAGGGGCTGTAGATTTCCTTACCTCTAGGGCCTTCTCGGTTTAGTGTTTTTGTCCCAGGGCTCGACAGCTATACAGCACACTCGCATTCTGCATTCTTGATTATCTCACGACTTATATTCATGCTTTACATTCCTGTTCATTTACTTTGTAAGCATGAATTTTAGCCATTTTTTTGGATTTCTTGTGAATACTAAATGAATCTCTCTAGGATTTACTCACCTGGAACTTGTCATTGTTTGTTGATGGCAATGTGCAGATCCTACGACGAGCCGGGGGAAGGCGGTGATTGGCGACTACCTCTGATTTGGAGCGCCTCCACTAGCTTACTCGTAGGTGATTGTATTTACGTATACATATTTTTGGGATCATTTTGGGATACCTTTCACCTGATACATGTATATTGACGTCTATTATATATTTGTCGCCTTAACTGATATACATGATATCCTTTTTGCTGGGTTTCCACCCCATAGGTTGTTAAATATTGCGTAACTTATTTACATTAATTATATGCATGTTATTAAGACTTCCGCTACTAAAATAACTTAAATAAATTAAAACAAATGAATTAAGTTATAAAACTTTATAACTTGGTATATTTTGTAAAATAATCATTTAAATATCAAAATTTACTAAGTTGGAGTATTAGATGGTAAGTTCGCGGGCCGTCACAGACAAGTGTGCATATGACGTGGCGTAGCTTGGTGACGTGTCCGATGACGTGGCGGTGCCCAGTTTGCCTTGGAATTTGGGGCCATCACATAATCTATTGCTTTTTCATTATCTTCTATTCTTTTGGTATTGTTTGATTGTTAGGGTTAAGCTTAGATATATTGTAAAGGGCCTTTGCATGTTTCTAAGTGGAAACCTTTTGCTAGTGAGTTGACAGCATACAAAATCGTGTACAAAAGCTCACACCACTGGCAATTTGATCATATCGACTGATTCGTACCCTTTCGAGTCTAGTCAAATCCCTTAAGGATCTAGGCTAAACCGAATGCACCTGTCTAGGTGTAGTGTCTTCACAAAACCTAAAACAGTCATCGCATTACGCACCGGGACATGTGTCTAGTTAGCGGTCGTACTATAGCTAGGGATTAATTGAAGACTAGGAATTCGGACGCGTGTTTAGTTATATATATAGCTACACTAGGGTAGTAAATAAGCACACACTTGTGTAGATCGATGACCAATGGACTTGTTACACGCCAATTAATGGAGTTTGAGATGCCTAAGGTTTAGGTTTCTTTTTTACTTGAATTGATTAGCAAATCACTTTCATCCTCTAGTTCATAATCATTCTCATAAATCATTTTCAAAACCCCTCTTTTTTTCCCTTTTGTTTTACAAACTTAAGCTCGAACTCTTGGTCTTCATGGATTGACCCCGTGCTTGCCGCTACTATAATTAATGTAGTAATTGGTAATCTTTTCGAGATTATATTTGACGCTTTGCGCGTCATGATTTAAGGAGAAAAAACGAATATTATACTAGGAATATCGTTTAAGGTAGACTATTTAAAAATAATTCGATCTATATATAAAACAGGCTTGTACATTATCATTGCTTGATGTGTGGCGGGAAATGAAAGCATCTTCTCTGGCTGTACATGAGTATCAGAGATTGTTTCATTTGCTTGTCCTTTAAATAAAAACTGTCAATCTCATAAAGCCTGTGTGAACAAGCAAAAACCCAAAAAGGTGTAAACAAAAGACATAAAGCATCATTTGGTCCATGACTTTCTGCGAAAATTACGTCTTATGATTGTAAGTGTGTCGTGTTCTCTCCCTATGGTGAATACTGGAGGCAGATTAGGAAAATATGCATCTTGGAGCTCTTAAGTTCGAAGCGTGTCCAATCATTTCGATCAGTAAGGGAAGAATAGGTATCGATTTCATTGAGAACATCTCCCTGAAGGTGGGATCGCTCATTGATCTCAGTGAAATGATTTTCACATTAACTTATGATATAACTTCCAGGGCTGCTTTTGGTAATAGATGCAAAGATAAAAAGGCATTCATAGCTGCAGCAAAGGAATCAGTTAAGTTGGGAGGAGGTTTTGGTGTCCATGATTTATTTCCTTCACTGAAGCTCATTCATGTTCTCATGGAATCAAGTTTAAATATTATGCGCTGCATCAGAAAGTCGATGCCATTCTCAAAGGCATCGTCAGAGATCACAGAATTAATAGAGCTGTAAGCAAGGGCAACGAGGGTGAATTTGAAGAGGACCTTGTCGACCTGCTTTTAACTCTTCAAGAGAACAGTGAACTTGAATATCCATTACCACATCAAAGCTGTGATCTTGGTAAGCATCCATCCATAAAATAATAAGATTCAATCATACTGTGTTCAGTTCTTGAACGGGTTAATTTTGTTTTCAGGATATTTTCATGTGGCAGGAAGTGGAACCGCTTCGACCGCATTAGAATGGGCCATGTCAGAAATTTTAAGAAACGCAAGAGTGATGAAGAGAGCACAACGTGAAGTGAGACAATCACTCAAACACTAGACCAATTTGAGCTTTTAATAGCACTTAATAGATAGAGGTTTCAATTAACCCCCATGCATTAGACAATTTGAGCTTTTAATAGCACTTAATAGATAGAGGTTTTAATTAACCCTCACGAATTAGAGAATTAGGCTTTTCATGACACTAATTCATAGAGGTTAAAAAAACCTCTATGGAAACTCTGGCCTTAACAATAAACGAATACCCAACACTCACTCGTAGTCACTCCTCTCGCCCGTCTCGCTCTATGTCGCTCTGGCTCTGGCTCTCGCTCACACTCGCTCGTCCGTCATCGTCATCGTCAACACTCACTCGCAATCGCCATTGTTGGGATGGCTGAGCTCGGATTCAGTCCATCTCTCTCTCTCTTATAGTGTCCACACTCTAACACTACGACCTCGCCTCCTCTCCCAACTCTGTCGTCCTCACCTTCATCGCCTCATCAATTGTCTCTCGCAGGGACGAAGACCACAGCTAGGGCGGCTGGAGAACCCCGATCTCCACGTGGAGTCGTCCCCCCCTAACATCTCAATGCGAGTTCTCTCTCTCTGTCTCATGTTTGATTCGATATTCATTTTTTGATGATTTTGGCTGTCGAATTTGTTGTTTGGCTCAGATATGTTGATTTGTTGCGTTTGTGGTTTCAGCTTGTAAGGCAAGAAGTTCTGATCTCAGTCTTCACTTTAAGGTGCATTGGTTTCAGATATGGTGTATTTCAGATATGGTGTTGGTGATCGATTTCGCGATTCAATTTCTTCCACTCTTCGCATAATTGCTTGATTGTTTTTCAATTCTTGTGGTTTCTGGTTTCAAAGTGTTTAATTTTGTGCATTTCTAGTTTCAAAGTGTTTAATTTCTAGTTATGAATTTAAGAAATTATAGTGGATTAGTTTAATGCATTTAGTATCAGGTCTAAATCTGATATTGACTTTGTTGCTGATGTATATATATATATATATATATATCACAAATTATAGTGGATTGCTTCAAATTTGAAAAAAATTAACTATGCGACTGCTAGAACGCTATAATTTCTTAAAAAATTTATTACTCTAGATTATTTTGAAAAGAGAGAAATGTGAAACTTTTTTTTACATTAGTTTGAAACTAATTCTTTTTGCTGCATTTTTATTATTAAATCAAATTAGATAAATCAAATCAAAGATCAAGGGATACGTAAGAGCCACGGATGCAGTAGACGTACGAGCCACATATGCAGTTTTGAGGTAAAGATGAGATCCATCTCTTTCTTTCTTGTAATACATTTCATTGACAAACAATTGAAGCATATGTTGTGCTAGTCTGCAAGATAGCTTAACCGCTCATACTTGGGAAGGTAACTCCAAATTAATTCCCTTATTGACTACACTCATATTTCAACATTATCTGTACATTTGAAAAAGAAGGTGATCGCTAAGTTTGATGTTTTGATAAGTTGTGTGGAGATGTTGTTATTGTTGTGTTAAAGTTTGAATGTGATGAGAAGTTGTGATATATATAGTAGGGCTTTCAGATTTAAAGCAATCCATTATGTGCATTTCAATGTGATAAGATGTTATTGACTTTTTTGAAAATCTTCTTTTTGATGTTTTGCCCCTTTGTTTGCTGAAGATTTTTTTTTTCTTCTGAGGATTGGTAGTGTACGTTATGTTTTAATTTGCAATTTCTTTGTTGTTAGCATCATGAATGCTGCGTGATTCAATTTATTTCACTTGATAATCCCTGATTTTTGTTGTTTTTTCTCCTTCTCTCTAATGTCATGAATGTTGCATCATAAGCAAAACTTATGCTTGAGAATTTATTATATCTCTATTTAGGAAATTTGATTCTGTAAGAGAATAGTGAGTATGAGCTTCATTATGAAAAGATTCACGCTTGTGTGAATGATTGTTGCTTATTTAGGAAGGAAAATGAAGCTTTAGATGCATGTCCTAAATACAAGTCATTTAGATGGAAGGTAAGTAAATTCAACAAAGAGACCAAAAAAAGAATTCCTGCTAAGATCTCGAGATATTTTCCTATCAAACCGAGATTCCAAAGAATGTATGGGTCATTGGAAATAGCTAAGAATTTACTATGGCACTCAAGCTAATATGAGGACAATAGAACAAGCTTTAGGGGAATCGATTCCATGGCCCAAACAATATGTCTTCATACATAACACTTGAGGAAAGTACTTTTCAACCATTTAGTTTTATTTTTTTACTCATCTTGTGTCTCTGAATTTAATTTTTTTGTGCTTGCAGATGATGGGAAGAGCGTATAGATGGTGCTAGAAATTTGACGAGTTTTAATGTTTCATATTTGTTTCAATATCTTCTTTTCTATTACTTTTGCTCCTATATAGAAAAGGAGCTTATTTTGTCTAGTTTTAAGTGGTTTGTATGAGACTAAGCTTTGTTACTTTTGTGTTTCTTTAAATACATTCTCCTTTGCTCTCACTTCTCTATACATACATGCGTGTGTCTTTAACATATGGTTGATACTTGTAACATGGACATAGCATCTAAAAGGGTGGACTAAGGACACTGCTCTTCATCTAATTCTTACATTTTCATGTCTATTATCACTTAATTGTGATGGAATGGCATAACTTTCCTCAATTCGAGAGTAGATAAGATCGTCGTAGGTAAATAGTTTTACTTTTAAACTTTGTTTAGTTAATTAATGATAGGTATAAATGACTTGTAAATGTTTTAAATTTTTAATTTAGACGAAGATTCAGCGTAGGCGGATTTAGCTGACACAGTCACAGCTTGACATCCCGATAGATGAGACTGAGCTATATTTTTCCATCGTTGAGCGTGACGACAAAGGATGGACATATGGACTAGGGTGGACATTGTCGGGGTCACGGAGCAGACATGCTACAGCTGGAGGAGCTGGAAGTGGAGATGGAGCTGGATCTTCTCGAACTATTTCTACTCATAATGAGCCCGTCGAGCTTTTGCGGAGGGACTTCCAGGCGATGCATACACACTTTCTTCGATTTATGCAGGATCACACTCTAATCTAATATCAGTTGCAAGAGGTCCAAGGCCAGTTGAATCGCATGGAGCAGGCTTTAATGGACAAACTTAGGATTTCATTCGCACCAGCACTTCCGAGAAATGTTCCATCTGATGATTCAGAGACCGACAACGTTCTCGACTATTGAGTTGACTTTCTTGTATATTTAGCCTTTGGTTGTTCATGTCTTGTTTTGTACATTTTCATTCTTGTAATTAACTTTTTTTGTTGTATTTAATTCATTTTAATTGATAGACTTCAGTTATTAACTTTAATTTCCTTTAATTTTCCTATCCTTATAATTATTCAGAATAAATTATATAGTATAGATTAAAATATATATTTTAATAATATTTTTTAATAAAGTTTTATAAAGAATTTTTAAATTTAAATATTATTTATAAATAATATTATTTTGAGACATTTCATTTAAAATTTAATTTTAACTGAATTTAAAAAATTCATAAAATTATTAAATATTATGTATAATAGTTTTTTTGCATTTATATAAGAATAAATAATAGTTCAATATTTTAAATATTTACATTTAATTTCATTTAAGATTTAATAATTTTAATAAAGTTTTTAATATTTAGTTTTTATAAATTAATTATATTTCAAATATTTATTTTTTAATTTTTAAATATTATATTATATTATATAGTTTTTAGATTTTATAAATATTTAATATTTTTAAATATTAAATATTAAATAATAAATATATTATATATAATATCAACTTAAAAAAAAAAAATATTGCCAATTTAGCGATGGGGCGACTAGCCCCGGCCACTAACCCCCAATCTACGTGGCGGCCAATGAGCCACGTGGACAAATGACGATTGGGGTTTTAGCGATGGGCTCTCGTCGCTAATTGTCCACGTGACATGGTCAAACGAGATTCGACCAAAACCACGTGGCCAATTTGCTGTAACGGCCCGTTTTAACTAATCCCCATTAATTAAAAAATCACGGATTAAGAACCTAAGCTCAAACCCACGTGGACGTCGCAGAAAAGTCTATGGCATGCCCAATGGGCGAAATATGTTATTTTCGTGTGGCGAATGTTTATTTATCCTACTATTATTAAATAGTTCGTGCCGCGTTAAATGCGAATTTCCTTTGGTCGCGTTGCGCGCGTGTAGTGACGAGAGTGTATGACGTCGCGGAATGCGCGTAACGTGGGTGTACCGGGTCGTAGGGGACTGAGTTGTCACATCACTTACCCCATCATGTCACACGTCAAATCAAACTCATCCCTCATCATTCCATTTTTTTTCTCCTAAAAAAAATAATATAAAAAAAACAAAATGTATATATATATGAATAATAAATATATATATTTAAGAAAAGAAGAAAGAGAGAGAAAGAGAGAAACAAAGAGGATGAGAGATGAGAGAAGGAGAGAGAAAAGAGAGAGAGAGAGAGAGAGAAATGAGAGAAAGAAGGCCAAGCAGCGGTGAGAGAGCTCGGCGCGACACACGGCGCAAGTTGGCTAAGCGAGCGATCGCGGCGATGGTTGGATCGGCGCCCTCGGGAGCGGACGCGGACAACTGGCGGTGGAGACAATGGCTGCACGACGCGGTTGCTTGATGAGACGACGACGCTGGTGGCCAAGCAAGCCAAGCAATGCAAATCGACAGCAGCGGCACGCAGACACGGCGGCGACCATCAGCGGCGTGGCGGCAGCGGAACAACAAAGCGGAGGATGGCGGCGGCGAAGCGAGGTCGCGGGAGGTGGCGCAATGACGGTCCAAGAAAGCCAGCGACGACGAGACGCAACGCGATGTGAAGGAGCACACCAGCGGCAATGAGGCGGTTAGCAGCGATAGCGATTCTGCAAGCATAGCGCATAAAGCAATGCGCCGCCATTGCCGACGAGTGCGTGCGCCGCAAGACGACGCGGCAGCGTCGCAAAGCGTGGCGCAACAGTAGTGCCGTGCGTGCGTTGTTGCACGGCTGAAGAACGCCGTCGCGCGCAACGCGCCAGTATGGCACAAGAATGGTGTGGCGGTGGCGAGGCGATGGCGGCGTCGGCAGCGGCAGTGGCGCATTGCCGGAATAATCCCCGGTATGGTTCGAAAAGTGTACCTAGTAGTAAACTGTTTGGAATAAAAGTTATTATCTCAAATTTTGGTATCACATTATAATTCATTTAATGAAACTCTAAAATAATAAAAATTGTAAAATTGGACAACAGGAATTTAGAAGACCAAAGTCGGGTGTCGAGTACGTATCTCGAGGCAAGTGCGGGACATTTCTAAGGCGTTTTGCGATTCGTTTGAGGTAAGTAAACCCACAAGAATTTCAGTTTAGAATTTACTCATTTTCCTTGTAAATTATTTATTTTACATTACTTTTTGCCAGTTCAGTTTGAATGTTAACTCTATTCCCGCGTGTGTCTATGTATGGTCGAAGGGACGGTGTGACCCATTTCGGCTCTCTCGTTGATGAAGATTCGATTGTTGCTACCGTGGTTGTAATACCATAGACTATGCGTGAGATTTCTCTCAGCGAGTCGATGATCTCGTGAGCGAGTTGACGTGAGGACCACCTCCGTCACATATTTCCTTACTTTTGAGGCGTTGGGCGGAAGTCTACCTTCCGACCAACATAGTTCCTCATTTCGACCGTGAAGAGGGGGTGTGGTTTTGCTCACCTCCAGGGCCTTCTCGGTTTAGTATTTTGTCCCAGGGCTCGACAGCTATACATGACACTAGCGTTCCACATACTTGATTATCTCACGACTTATATTCATGCTTTACATTCCTGTTCATTTACTTTATATGCATGAGTCGTAGCTGGTTTTTTGGGTTTCTTGTGAATACTAACTGAATTTCTCTAGGATTTACTCGCCTGAACTTGTCATTGTTTGTTGTTGGCAAGTTGCAGATCCTATGACGAGCCGGGGGAAGGCGGTGATTAGCGACTACCTCTGATTTGGAGTGCCTCCGCTAACTTAGTCGTAGGTGTTTGTATTTACGTATACATAGTTTTGGGATAATTTTGGGAGACCTTTCACCTGATACATGTATATCGACGCATATTATACATTTTTGTCGCCTTAACGAATATACATCGCATCCCTTTTTGCTGGGTTTCCACCCCATAGGTTGTTAAATATTGCATAACTTGTTTACATTAATTATATGCATGTTATTAAGACTTCCGCTACTAAAATAACTTAAATAAATCAAAACAAATTAATTAAGTTATAAAACTTTATAACTTAGTATATTTTGCTAAAATAATCATTTAAACATAAAAATTTACTAAGTTGGAGTATTAGGTGGTAAGTTCGCGGGCCGTCTTAGACAGGCGTGCAGGTGACGTGGCATGGCTTGGTGACGTGTCCAGCGACATGGCGGTGCCCGATTTGCCTCAAAATTTGGGGCCGTCACAGTTGGTATCAGAGCTTAGGTTCAGGTGAACCTAGGGAAAAGTTTTCAAAATCTTATGGCTTAAGACATTGTGATACTAACGTCACAGTTGGTATCAAAGCCTAGGTTCAGGCGAACCTAGGGGAAAAGTTTAATACAACCGAATAAAACTTAACAACAAACATTAGATGTGAAAACCCAAGGATCCTAACTTAGAACTTCAGTTGGGAAGCAAAGTGAGCAGGTAGTACTAGGACTTATATGTGTATATATTGATCGTAATACTTATGTGCACGTATTACGACGCTGATTTGCGGCACGTTCGTGATTTGCAGATTCGACATGGATGGACGCCCAGTTCTTCACACGGATGATGGAGGCCAGACGAACGGCTCGACACCTGCCGACTCGGATCAGACCTTGCGCGACACGGTCGCACTTCATAGTTTGCAGCTCGAGGATATTCTTTGATTACTTCGAGCGCAGGCACCGGCCACACCGGCCCCTACCGCACTCGCCGCCGCCACTACTGTAAAGCAGACAGTTGTCGCCCCGACTATTCCGGCGACCCCGCTCACGACCACTACCACCAATATACTGCCAGCAATCACCACACTATCGACTACACCGGCCGTGGCACCTACACTGATCCCACCCTGGGAGATCACGTTCGAGACCTCCTTATCAGTTGAGGCGAAGTTGATTAAGGAGCTCGTTCGTTTTCAACCAGGCTACTATTATGGAGGCGGTGACCCAGAGGTAGCTGGGAAGTGGATCATTTCACACGAGAAACTTCACGGACTTTTGAGGATTCACGACAGCATACAGGCTAGGATTTCCAGATTTATGCTCAGGGGAGATGCTGCAGTATGGTGGACCGCCCACACTGCCGCTCATGGAGAGCCGTGTACTTGGGCAGAGTTCAAGAAATTCTGTTATGATCAGTATATCCTGATCGAGATTCAGCTAAGACGAGGGATGAGTTCTTGACGCTGAGGCAGGGTGACCGATAAGGGGCTAGTGAACAGACTTGAAGATGTCCCAGTAGCACGCGAGTTCTCAGATGTTTTTCATGAGGATCTACCTAGATTACCCCCACCCAGACAGGTAGAGTTTATGATTGAGTTAGTGCCAGGCACGCGACCCATAACAAGCATACCATACCGTATCTCACGGCCAGAGCATGAAGAATTGAGAGCCCAGCTAGAGGATTTATCGAATAAGGGTTTCATACACCCTAGTATGTCACCCTGGGGAGCACCGGTCTTATTTGCGAGAAAGAAAAATGGTAGTATGAGGATGTGTATAGACTACCGAAAGTTAAATCAGGTGACAGTCGGGAATATGTATCCCTTGCCCAGGATCGATGACCTATTCGACCAGTTGGCCGGAGCACAGTTCTTCTCTAAGATTGATCTGAGATCCGGATATCATATGGTGTGGATCAGAGAGGAGGATGTACCTAAGAAGACGTTCAGCACACGTTACGGGTTATTCGAGTTCACTGTCATGCCGTTGAGGTTGTCGAATGCGCCAACTGTGTTTATGGATTTGACCCATCGAGTCTTAAGGCCGTTTTTAGATCGATTCGTTATAGTCTTCATCGATGACATCTTGATTTACTCCAGGACCTATGAGGACCACGAAAGACATCTTAGAGAGACGTTGAAGACTTTGAGGGAGCGCAGATTGTACGCCAAGTCCAGTGAGTGCGAGTTTTGGAGTACGGAGGTGAAGCCCTTGGGACACCCGCGATAGAAGTACTTCAGTGGACCGAGTAAGATTCACGCTATCATCGACTGTCCTACACTAGAGTGCGTGACAGACATCAGGAGCTTTTAAGATTGGCTAAATATTATCGAAGCTTTGTACGGGACTTCTCCAAAATTGCAGCGCCGATGACCAGATTGACCAAGAAGGTTGTGATCTCCTATTAGTCCAGTGAATACGAAGCGACCTTTACCGAGTCGAAGAAGAAGTTGACTTCTGCACCGTTGTTGATGTTGCTCGAGCCGGCCAAAGACTTGACTATTCTTACGATGCTTGTGGCACTGGAGTGGTATGCGTACCGATGTAGGGAGACAAGTGGTAGCTCATTTATCGCGTTAGTTGGGGACTCATGTAAGGAGCCGTCCAACGCACAACCAGGAGTTCGCAACTGCCATGAGTTTGTCGGAGGTTCCAGATACTGCAAAGGCACATATTTGCGGGCAGATGCGAGGATCGACAATATCTATTCCGTGCGCTTTGGAGTGTCAGAGAGTTGATGTGATGTATCAGAGTCTAGGTTACCCAGATTGACGCGAGTTCGTTGATGAGTGTTTGTTACACCCAGGCAGATTGTGGGTTCTGACAGTGGCAGGGTATCACGTTGGGATTTTTCGGGAGGCTCACAGCTCCAGGTACACAGTGCATCCCGACATGACCAAAATATACTGTGATATGTGATAGTTATTTTAGTGGTCGGGGATTGAGGCAGATGTCAGCCAATATGTGGGAGTTGTGAGGTGTGTCAGCCGGTTAAGGCTGAGCACAGGATGCCTGAAGGACTATTGTGGCCACTGCCTATCCCACAGTGAAAATGGGAAAACATCACTACGGACTTTGTCAGTGGGTTGCCGTTGACTTTGCGCAAGCACGATGCCATTTGGGTAGTCGTAGATCGACTGACGAAATCAGCGCATTTTATCCCAACCTCTATGAAAAATAGTTTTCCACAGCCGAGCATGCTCTTCGCTCGAGAAATCATCAGACGTCACGGAATGCCAGTATCTATAGTGTCATACAGAGACAGGCGACTTATTTCGCAACTTTTGGCAGGCCATGCAGGACCAGTATGGTATCAGATTGCGGTTTGGCGCGGCTTTTCATCCGCAGACTGATGGGCGGTTTAAAGACTTATTCAAATCTTTGAGGACATGCTCATAGATTGTGTGCTACGGTTTGGATGATCATGGGAGGAGTTTTGTCACTTGGTGAGTTTGCCTAAAGAAATAGCTATCAGGCTAGTATTGGGATGCCACCATTTGAGACACTATACGGGAAACCATGTAGATCGCAAGTTCGCTGGGTAAAGCCAAGGACGCAGCTACCGTTGGGTTTGAGATTCTTGAAGATCACACGGAGGAACTTAGTTGATTCATTAGAGGTTACAGACTAGTCAGGACAGACAAAATGGGTATGCGAACAAATATCGTGACGGGCTGAGTATGAAGTGGATGATTTATTTCTACTTGAAGGTTTCTCCCTTTAAGGACCTCATTGAGGAGAAAGAGTCTACCGTGCGAAAGCGATGCTTCACTTGTCCTTAAGTAGAGATTGGATTAAATTTGAGTTTCGGGACGAAATTCCTTTTAGTTGGGAAGATTGTAACAGCCCGTTTTAACTAATCCCGATTAATTAAAAAATTACGGATTAAGAACCTAAGCTCTGACCCACGTGGACATCGCGGAAAAGTCTATGGCATGCCCATTCGGTGAAATATGTTATTTTTGTGTGGCAAATGTTTATTTATCCTACTATTATTAAATAGCTCGCGCCGCGTTAATTGCGAATTTCATTTGGTCGCGTTGTGCGCGTATAGTGACGAGAGTGTACGACGTCACGGAGTGCGCGTAACATGGGTGTACGGGGTTGTAAGGGATTGAGTTGTCACATCACTCACCCCATCATGTCACACGTCAAATAAAACTCATCCTTCATCATTTCATTTTGTCTTTTTCTCCCAAAATAAAATAATATAAAAAAAACAAAATGTATATATATATGAATAATATATATATATAAGAAAAAAAGAGAGAGAGAGAGAGAGAGAGAGAGAGAGAGAGAGAGAGAGAGAGAAAAAAGAGAGAAAGAAAGGAGAGAAAGGAGAGAAAGAAGACCAAGAAGCAATGAGAGAGCTCGCGTAACACAACAACAAGTCCGGCTAGCGAGCGATCGCGCGCGGTTGGATTGGCGCACTCGGGACCGGATGCGGACAACGGTGGTGGAGACGATGGATGCGGCTGCTGCGCTACTCGGTTTGCGCGGTGGAGACGACGACGCGGGTGGCCAAGCAAGCCAACAACAAGCGGGTGCGGGCGGTGCGTGACGGCAGACCTTCGCATGGGCGCGGCCGGCGGCGACGCGTGGCGGCACGACGGATCGACAGCGCGGAGGATGGCGGTGGTGACGCGGAGGCCGCGGGAGGTGGCGCAGCGACGAACTACTAGCGCCACGACGAGACTCGACGCGACGCAAAGGAGCTCACCAGCGACAGTGGAGGCGGTTGGCAGCAGCAAGCAGTTGTCGGCGTAGCGCGGCAGTGCGCCGCCGCCGGCGTGGTGTGGCCGCACTGCGCCAGCAGCGTCACCAGCGTGGCGCGACAGTAGTGCCTGTGTGTGCATAGCTGCATGACAGCAACGCCATCGCGGGGCAGCGAAGCCGGTGTGGCACGACAGCGGTGGTGCGAGGCGATGGCGGCGTCAGCAGCGGCGCGGTGGCGTGTTGCCGGAATAATCCCCGGTATGGTTCGAAAAGTGTACCAAGTAGTAAACTGTTTGGAATAAAAGTTATTATCTCAAATTTTGGTATCACATTATAATTCATTTAATGAAACTCTAAAATAATAAAAATTGTAAAATTGGACACCGGGAATTTAGAAGACCATAGTCGGGTGTCGAGTACGTATCTCGAGACAAGTGAGGGACATTTCGAAGGCGTTTTACGATTCGTTTGAGGTAAGTAAACCCACTAGAAATTCAGTTTAGAATTTACTTATTTTCCTTGTCAATTATTTATTTCACATTACTTTTCGCTAGTTCAGTTTGCGTGTTTACTCTATTCCTGCATGTGTCTGTGTATGGTCGAAGGGACGGTGTGACCCCTTTCGGCTCTCTCGTTGATGACGATCTGATTGTTGCTACGGTGTTGGTCATACCCTAGACTACGCATGAGATTTCTTGTAACGACTCCAAAATTTGACTCGTGTCACATGTCAAGTCAAGGTCGTTCGTGGGACCCACTCGTCGAAACACGTATGTCCGAATCCAATTTGAGATGAAAATGCTAATTATGCGAGGAAATTCGTTGAGTCGAAACACGAACAAGGCGCGCCTCGAGTCGCGTGCCAACGTGGGACCGAAATAGTGGCTTTATGTGGTGATAAAATGTACATTGGATATGCCTCGTTATGCGTATCGCACGATTTATGAGATTTTGAAATGAGGCGGGTTGGTGCCTCGAGATACGCGTTGCATGAATCTCGAGGACACGTTTGATTTGAAATAAAAAATAAAATGTATATATAATATATATATATATATAATATAATATATATATATAAAGAAATAAAAAGAGAAGATAAGAATGAAACAAAAAGAGATCAGAAGAGAAGAGAAGGAAGAAAGGGAGAGTGATCGCGAGAACCGAGAGTGAGCGGCGGATGGTGGACTGGCGTGGCGCGCGCGAATCTGGCCTAGCGTGGAGGCGATCGGCAACACCGGCCGCAGCATGGCCGGCAGTGAATGGCGATGGTGGCGAGAGCGTAAACGAGCGCAAAGCGGCGACGATCTCGCAAGGCGGCGGTGGCGATCGCGCGAGGCGGCGGTGGCGATCGCGGCGAGGCCGGCGCGACGGCAACGAGGCGGCGATGCCGCGCAGCGACTCCGACCAGCAAATGGTCGGTCGGATCGGACGACGGCGGACGAACCAGCGACGACGCGACGCGACGAGACGCGCGGTCATTCACATCACACAAATTTAGGTGAAATTCTCACCTCCATCGCGTCGTCGCGATTTCGTCGAAATCGCGCATCCGACCGGTCGACAACGGGCCACCGCGCCGTCGTTCGCCGGCCATTGGCACCGTCATTCGCCGGCCTTCGGCGGCGCGCGCGCTGCCATTTCGTCGCCGCCGGCACCGTTGGTGAGCTTCTCGCAGTCTCGCCGCGTCGCGTCGTCATTGGTTTGTCCGTTGTCATTGCCGATCCGACCATTATTGGGTCGAGTCGCTGCCGGCGTCGGTGCCGGCGTCGCCCTCTCTATTCTTACGCTGTGGCCTGCCCCCGCCGCGACGACCCACCGCCGCTGCGCGATCGCTACTCGCGCTTGCGAGATCGCCGCGCCTTGCTCGCTTTCTTGCTCTCGCCACCACTTTCCGCTGCCGGCGGTGTTGTTGAGCAGGCCAGCCTCAAGGCGCATGTCCCCTGCTGCCGGCCAGTCGGCCGTCATCCGCTCACTCCGGTTCTCCGATCACTCTCCCTTTCTTCATTCTCTTCTCTTCTGATCTCTTTTTGTTTCATTCTTATCTTCTCTTTTTATTTCTTTTTACGTACGGCGTACGGCGAGTGACGATTTGCTAATGGTCGGCGGCAAACGAGGCAGCTGCGCGTTGTCGACCGGTCGGATGCGCGATTTCGACGAAATCGCGACGACGCGATGGAGGTGAGAATTTCACCTAATTTTGTGTGATGTGAATGAATTGAATAAAATATGCCTAAAATGTTTAAATGGACATCAGGACTTAGGAGTCGGGTGTCGGGTGCGCAAATCGAGACGCGAGCGACGTTTTGAGGTTCGCGTTTCTAGAGGTAAGTAAACCAGTTAGGGACTTATACAATATTTCATTTCTCTCCATTTACTGTTGTTGTTTACTGTTATGTGATAGCTTTATTGTTGTTCATTGCTTTGTGATGATAGCTATCGTTAAATTGTTATCGATTGAGGGGGTCCATTGGCAAGTGAGTCATGGTTACTGTGTATCTGCGATATGAGAGGGTTAGGACTAGAGGCAGGGGTCTCGTCCTAATTATGGTCGTCCGTTGATTTATCCGGGTCCATGTGTGTTTCATAGTCGTACGGGCTAGGGCTGGGAGGCAGGGTCTCGTCCTAGAGCCGTGTCTATGGATGTCTCATAGTCGCAAGGGTTAGGGCTGGGAGGCCGGGGTTTCGTCCTAAACCCGAGTCTGCTGGGCTTTTGCCGCGACTCAACGACCTTTTGGTTAGGACTCCTTGTTATTTGGCATCACTCATTGATGGATTGGTTACAGTCTTTTATATTCATGCGTTATTGATTCATTTCGTTCTATTTGCATGAATTTGACTGCTTTGGATATCGTGAACTGTTGTTTTGGATATTGTAAAATATTGTGTATATGTCCTACTGGATTTACTTACCTGGGCTCGTCATTCTTATGTTTGACTGAGTGCAGCGCCGCTGACGAGTAGCGAAGGGAAGGCCTCATAGCTAGGTGATTTTTGTATATTTTGTATTTACTCTCCTCTGATAATATTTACTGGGTTCCACAATTAGGTTGCCTAACTCCTTGAAATTATGGTTGAGTTATTTTATTTGTAGTAATTGCTTCCGCTAAAATTGTAAATCTCGAAAAATATTAATAACTCAACTGTAAAATGTTGAATTTGTGAAAAATGATGGATTGGAAGGCTGACTAGGCTCTCGTTGACCTTGCGAGACTGGCTCGGGGGTCCACGTGAGCTTAGGTCGAGCGGGGCCCAATTCGTGAAAAATTAGGGTCGTCACATTTCTCTCAGCGAGTCGATGATCTCGAGAGCGAGTTGACGTGAAAACCACCTCCGTCACAGATTTCCTCTCTTTTAAGACGTTGGGCGAAAGTATACCTTCCGACCCACAGAGTTCCTCATTTCGACCGTGAAGAGGAGGTGTGGTTTTGCTCACCTCCAGGGCCTTCTCGGTTTAGTATTTTATCCCAGGGCTCGACAGCTATACACTACACTCGCGTTCCACATTCTTGATTATCTCACGACTTATATTCATGCTTTACATTTCTGTTCATTTACTTTATATGCATGAGTTGTAGCCGTTTTCTTGGATTTCTTGTGAATACTAACTGAATTTCTCTGCGATTTACTCACCTGGAACTTGTCATTGTTTGTTGGTGGCAAGTTGCAGATCCTACGATGAGCCGGGGGAAGGCGGTGATTGGCGACTACCTCTGATTTGGAGCGCCTCCACTAGCTTACTCGTAGGTGTTTGTATTTACGTATACATATTTTTGGGATCATTTTGGGAGACCTTTCACCTGATACATGTATATCGACGCATATTATACATTTTTGTCGCCTTAACTGATATACATGGTATCCCTTTTTGCTGGGTTTCCACCCCATAGGTTGTTAAATATTGCATAACTTGTTTACATTAATTATATGCATGTTATTAAGACTTCCGCTACTAAAATAACTTAAATAAATCAAAACAATTAAGTTATAAAACTTTATAACTTAGCATATTTTGTTAAAAAAATCATTTAAGCATAAAAAATTACTAAGTTGGAGTATTAGGTGGTAAGTTCGCGGGCCATCATAGACAGACGTGCAGGTGACGTGGCATGGCTTGGTGACGTGTCCGGCGATGTGGCGTTGCCCGATTTGCCTCGAAATTTGGGGCAGTCACATTTGCGATGAGAGTTGGCGACAGGATTAGCGACGGGATCCCATCGCCAAACCTGACACGTCGTCGCTAAATCTTTTAGCGACGGGTTTCCCGTCGCTAACACGGTATAGCTAGTATCCTTTTGTAGTCTATAACCACAATTGTTTGGACACACCATATACCAAATGATTGAGGTTAAGGTTGAACCATGTGCAATTTCTATCTATCTATTGCTTTTACTGAAAAATTATAGTGAATAAGAGTAAATTTAGTCCTTCAAACAAAACAAAAAAAGAGTAAATTAACTAATAACCTTGGGGGAACGATTTAATACAAACCTCACGGGTATTAAAATGATAGCCACAGTGACTCCACGTTACTTATTAATTTTCAAAAGGCAAAATCCATTATTTGGTCCTGAATTTTGTGCTTTTAATATTTTTTTAGTTATTGAATTTTTATTACTACACATTCGGTCCTTTAACTTTTACAAAGATTTACATTTAGTCTTTTCACTATTTAGGATGTTAAATTCCGCCGACGTGAGTAATATAAGTGCAGCGTGTCAAGTTAAGAAGAGTAAAGTGATCTATATATTGTTGAATCGAACGACTCAAATCGACTAATAAAAGTCGAAAAAAAAATTAATTTCTCCCAAAAACATAAAAAAACTCAAAGTTCAGGGACTAAAAGCCCAAAATACTCAAAAGTTTAGGACCAAATGTACAAAAATGAAAGTTCAGAGACCAAATGTACACTAATAAAAGTTTAAGAACCAAAAGCATAAAAGACTCAAAGTTAAATGACCAAAAAAATATGTTTTGCATTTCCAAAATCTACGTGCTTAGGTTATTGGAACACAATCAGACCCAAGCAGAATGGTGAGTGCATGTTGTACTGGAGAAAAAAAAAATCGAAGAAACAATTTCTCATAGAACACTGACAAAAAAAAAACTGGACTTCAGCATTTTTGGTCCTCCATATGGAACTTCCAATGCTTCTTTTGTCCATATTCTTGACTTTCCTCCTCTTACTGTTCTTGGTGCTGAAAGGGAAGAGATGAAATTCAAGATCACCTGTTAATCTCTGTGTGCAAGAGGTTTATTCATCGAATAAATGATATGTCTTCAATAGCAGCCTCGGAAAGAAATCCAAAAGCAGTTGGAAGAAAGCTCTACAGTAGTTTATTTCTGATGGTAGATGTAAACACCCGGAAATGAAACCCTACAGTCGACGTTGAAGGAGCCAAGAATGCTTAGGAAAGATTTTGATTTTTATAGTAATGACAGAGTTACAATTATCACTGTTAGATCAGATTGACGTGGCGCACTCATAGTCATCTGATCATGCACAGAAATGAACACTCATGCTCACACTAACTCCCATTACAACCACATCATACATCTCGACATACACAAACATTCCAGATTACAATCAAACTAATGATTTACTCTAATAGTAGACGCCTTCATGTGATCACAGGTTCAAATTTCAGCTAGAGACGCCGTGAAGGAATGGTCTGACTTGTAAGGACATTATTGAAAAGGATAAGAGGTTCCGCTTGCGCAATTGTTATACCACTTCGCTGGAATCTACCCAATGGAATGATACCAGAAGAACTTGACATGACCGAGGAATTCGGAGCCACAGTTAGAAGAAAGCCTGACCTATATTTGATTCCTACGTACACCTTATTGTCCAGAAATAGAAATGGTCAACTAGAGGAATCATAGGACTATCAAGATTTCTTTAAAATGAAATTAAGTACATCATTTGTTACCCAAATCCTGAATATCAATGGACGGTAGTGATGAATTGTCTTTCAAATCATGATTATGTGATTTTTTCTTATAATATGTAGTGCTGCTTGTTTTAAATTGTGGAATGAAATCTATATATGCCTCGGAACTTTAACAGGTCATGCAAATTTAAGCACCGCCTTGTCTTACACTATTGCAATTTCAAGATCTTTTCAACCAAGTGTAAGGAATCATGGATGGATATTCATCCAATAAGAACACAAAGGACCTCAAGCCTTCGAGTTCGAGAATTACATCGAAGGGTTTCGTGAGTAGTATTTCTAATTGTAATCGAAAAGTTGAAATGAAGACTAAGCTATCATTTGTAAAATCCCACAATTATTCACCTTTGGGATCCCTGATTATGGCTGCTAATTGTCCTATGAAGACCACTGAAACTAACATTCTTTGATGAACTATTCATACTTGAAAAAGCTCAATCAACTGTAAATAAATCAAACACAGCAGCAACGTAAAATAAATGAACATACAAAATTATTATCGCAATTCGGACCTCCCATCCTACGTCTGCGGGGCCACACCCAAGTGCATAATCCACTAAGAGAAAATGATGTACAGATCAAGTTCCTAACTAGTGACCCTTCATCTAGCTAGTGACTCCCTCATCAAACTTTGCTACACTACCCACTCTCCTTACACCCAATCCTACACAATAGTCCCAAGTTCCCTTTGGAAAATCAACTGAGATTCCTTCGGCTATATGTGTGCAAAAACAAAAAGAGCTATCTCTTGAAAACTCTATCTCACATAATGTAGTACTGAACTGATGCATTGCTACTGCGATTACATGAATATATATGAAGATCATGCAAGGACTTTCTTGTAGAAGTTTCCTTGTATATCTTCAATCAAATGAGGTGGCGAGTATTTAGTTTCCTTCTTTATTTGTTGTTGAAAAGAAACACGCCTTGATTATCTTGTGAGTTGTCAAACGAATATCCTCTCTTTGTTGGACATAAATATGTGGGTTGTCAAAGATATCTTGTCGAACTGTAAGTGAATCTGTCGAGAATATTTGCTAAGATTCTGGGATGAATTCTGCACCTACATACAAGTCTGTACGTACAAACCAAGTCTTTCTGCTTACAACTCACAAGGTTTAAATCGTATCCTAAGTATTGGTTGAACAAATAATGACAATAAATATATATTTTACCTTATCAATCTCTCCCTTTGTCATTTATTTGTCACAACCCAATACAAAAGGATTATGACGAATTTAAACAAATAAAAAATACATTCATAAAGCGAATGAGACAATATAAATAAGTTAAGGCATGTGTTAGCAGTAGAGCAAAGTCCTACAAGGAAAAAGTTAGGAGTTGAATTCAAATTACAACAGGACCAAATATTTAGACTTAGAAAACTAAAACAGTTTGTAGAAGCATAGAAATTAAACTGAAATAGTATAAATCATAATAAGCCCCCTACATTGGAGCTATTTTTCCCCCTTTGTGATAAAATAAAAAAACAAAGGTAAGAGAAAGTAACTCAAGGGATGTATCATATATTAACTAAATGAACTCTCCTTTCTTCCTTACATTGTTTCCTTATTTGAGACATAAATTATCGAAACTCGAAATGAGGAAAATAATTAACTACCAATCAGTAGTAAGCACACTGGAAATATAGATAACATAAAAAAAGTTGTAGAATGAGACAATATTAAAGCAATATGAAAGGACGCATAAAAATTCTTATACTTACACTTATTCGCTATAAATTCATCATTTACCTCCAACAAAAGCTTCTGTAGGTACATAGCGGTTTATGAGTAAAAAGTCGTTTATATGTACAGAAGCAGTAGCATTTTGAGTAAGTTCGACATCTCCACTTGTCGTCGATCTATCCAACTTGTTCCCTGTTATAAAACAAAACAAAACAAAACAAAACAAATTGCAAAAAAAAAGAAATAACTATGATTTAATATTATACCCAACTGTAGTCCTTATGGTGTTGGTATGAACAAAGATAAACACAGACTCAATGAAATATTTGTGCCATTGCACTAAAATTGGGGTAGACCACGTACATCACTCGTGTGAGCTACATTGCATTGCAAGCTCATTTTGGATATCCATTTTTGCTTCTATTTTGGAATATGTCTAACTGCATTGCGGGACCTATCATACTTGCCGGTGACAGCTTTTTTTTGCCTAGCAAGATCTCGATATATTTTGTAGCATCGAGGTCGGATATGACCTTTGATGCCACAGTAAAAAAATGTCGACCCGAAACGCGGTTGAGCAACTTCATTTTCAATAGTAGTGACGGCTTCATTTTCATTAACAAATGGAATTGATTCACGTTTCTTTGAAGTTGACACTTCAATTGTATAGCCAGGGCCTTTGTGATCACAAAATTATTTCCCCATTTTTAAGATGTCATCGAGCTTCGCTTTTCCCTTATTCAACTGTTTAAAAGTTGATTCGGAAGGTTCAAGGGCCTTTTTGACTTCTATCAACTCCTCTTTGGCACAAAGTTGATGTTGCAGGGCTGTGATTTCTCTTGACATTATGATATTTTTGTCAACTGCCTCTGACCATTTCACATAGATATCTGCATATGCTTCTTTCAACTCTGCAGTATCAATAAAATTAGTAGAATTTGGATCTGAATCATAAGTTGAAGAACTTACCTAATCGGCTGTATTGGAGTCTGTGGGTACAGCAAGTGTTGTAGGTACAATAGACGTTATGGATGCAACAACGATTGTAAGTACAGAAAACGTTGTAGGTACAACAAATGAATCACTAGATTCTTTGGATATTGCATAAGCAAAAGCAACATAGTTGTTTCGATGTCCACTTTTACTTTCAAAAATATCTTGAAGGATCTTCTAAGCGGTTTTAGCTTCTTCGCATGAAAAATTAGCTTGAGATGATCATGATTTATCGCATTGAATATCACATTCAACTCTTTTGCATTAACAAGAAGTAATCTCTCCTTGGCCTCTGTCCAAATGTCGGTATTATTTTGGCTCACCATTAAGAAGAGGGACATAATATCCATTTTCTATTACTAAGTTCATTATCATTGTGACTGTGAGCACTAAATCTTAATAGCCATCCCAAGGTTGTTAGTGCTTGGTACCTACATGAAAAGAAATAAGGTTGAGATGATCTTTTAATAGTATTCTAAAGGTGCTTAAATTGCAGAGGTACTAGAATGAAGACTATATATGTAGATGTGAAGTCCGCCACTTCAAGGAGGTCAAGGGCTTTGCTCCAACGACATTCACGAGAAGATACGAGACACAAAGCAAATATTGAATGTGTCAGGATATTTTATGGCTATTTGTTGGTCTAAGTTATATGCGTGATATATTTATGCTACATATCGATTAGAATCATTGGTTCAAAGTTTATTTACCATGTAATTTTGATATGATGTAATGGGTTTCTCACAAATTAGTTGTTCAAATCACAAGATATCATTATTCATGCATATAATATTTAAGATGGTCTTCGATCAATGATTTGATTATTTTGAAAATGACAGGGGATTGTTGGATATTTTTCAAAAGGAAATGTTTAGTCCCACATTGGTTAGAAAATTACACTTTAAAGAGCATATATACTCTTACACTACAATAAGTGTAAAAGAAAAATCGCAAGTGCTATGCAAAGTGAACCTCACGCACGTGTGAGGTGGTGCATATGGTGCATTTTAGGCATTTTTATAGGCACAATTAGCTATTTGTATGAGGCACGTGCGCATTTGTGTGGGCTATCTATTGGTAATACTTTTTACTATTAATTTTTTAGCATTTTCGAATTTATTAAGTGGGTGGTTAATTAATTGACCCCTCAGCATTAAGTGGGCAATGAATGAGAAATTCATTCAATATTGACTGATTGGAACAGCTTCAATTGCCAAGGCAGTTAAAACTTCGCACTATCTCATTTCTTCTCCAACAGGTTTTCACCAGAGAGCTATAAGAGAAGAGGTTTAGGGAGGAAGAAGAACGTCTCGAAATTCATTGCAATTGTTTGAGTGTCAGTTTTCACTACTGCAAGTGCAAGCTGATTTTACTTCATCGTATCCTCGAAGATTTTCACTGACTTGTGCTATATTGAGAGCAAATTTTCTTCTAGGAAAGTGGCACAGTTACACGCTTTGAAGTCATTGTCAAATTCTCCAGTTTAACAAGTAGTAGCTTTATTGGTCTGGCATGTCCTCGCGACCCTCAACTCTATATGAGGTTTATTAAGAGTTCAAGGCTTCCAGTGCATTAGTATTGGGATGGTGTGAGCAGATTTTTTTAAGAAAAAAGAAAATACTAACTCTTTTTTTACTACATTAATAACAAAACATGTAGTATTACTCTCAGTCCAAAAAAAATGATGACTTAATATATTAAAACATTTTAGGTGCATATCATTAGCTTTATTTTATCAAAAACTATATCAAGTGTGATATCATGCTCTTTTACGAGTATATATTTATATATATATATATATATATATATATATATATATATAATCAAAGGCTTCGCATTATAATTTCTCCCCTGCAAAAGCGGCCCGATAGCCCTCGCACTAGCGGTTCAACATCTATTCTTTAATTCAAATATATATATATATATATATATATATATATATGTTATAAACTAAGTTGTAAGACAACTAGAACTTAAGTTTGTAGAGACTTAAGTATAGAAGGCATAAACTAAGAACTACTAGAACAAGTAGAGAAGATAAGACAAGATAGAAGAGAGCTAGAGATGAGAATGTAGAGATTTCATTCATACATTGGTGTGTAAATTACAATGGGGTTGGCACCCTTTATATAGGCCGTTTGGTGATGATGATAATTGTACTTATACAATGTGTACAAGTTACAGATACACCACAAGTCATACAATAAATCACAAGCAACATAGGCAATACACGGAAGAGTTGATGTACATTAAAGAGGATTACAAGTTACTTGAAGTGTGAGAGTCATGCTTGATGTTACAATTCAACGTGAGAACAATGCTTCACAATGTGGTCATATACATGCACAAGTGTCCATCCATTTCATAACACTCCCCCTTGGATGACACTTGTCGAAAGAATGTGTTTTGTTAAACTTCTACTAGAAAAAACCCTGTGCGAAAAAAATTTTGTACAAAAAAAAAGAATATAATATTTGTAAAGACTTGTAAAGTATATGTGTCACATGTCATGTGGTCCACGTGGGTTTAGGCCTGGCGGGGCCCAGTGTCATGGGAATATTGCTTTGTAGTATAATATTTGTTGATTGCCTAGGAAAACCTAGTAGAACAAAACATAGCTAAGGAAAAGAATGCAACACATTGATACACTTAGAGATAATATAAATGTCTCATTAAAGCCTCTAGTAGAAAAACCCCGTGCGAAAAATCTAGTACATGAGAAAGAGTACATTAATTGCTCTCATAATTTATTTATTTATTTTTAGGAAAACATATTTTTTGGTCCTTTAACTTTGAGTCTTTTACGCTTTTGGTCCTTGAACTTTCATTAGTGTACATTTGGTCCCTGAACTTTTGTTTTTGTACATTTGGTCCCTGAACTTTTGAGTTTTTTAGGCTTTTGGTCCCCGAACTTTGAGTTTTTTATGTTTTTGGGGGAAATTAATTTTTTTTTCGACTTTTGTTGGTCGATGTGAGTTGTGGTTCAATAATATAAACTCATTTACTCTTCTTGACTAATCACGCGACACTTATATTACTCACGTCGGTGAAATTTAACACTTTAAATAGTGTAAGGACTAAATGTAGATCTTTGTAAAAGTTAAAGGACCAAATGTGTGGTAATAAAAGTTCAGGGACCAAAAACATAAAAAACTAAAGTTCAAGGACTAAATAATAGGTTTTGCCTTATTTTTATATGAAGTATAATATTGTTAGGATTGCTTCATTAAATACCTTGCTAGGAAAACTCAGTGGGATAAAACCATAGCAAAAGGAAAAGAATGCAATATACTTATCAATCTAGATACAAAGTTTTAATATTGTTAGAATCGCCTCGTTAAAAATCTTTCCAAATAAAACCCAGTGGGATAAAACCATAGCGAAGGAAAAAAAAGTGCAATACACTAACCAATAACTCATTTTGATTCTCCCCCTCATGTTCATATGGGTGAGACATCTTGTACATTTTTTTGCAGATGAACATCGTTTTATCTATGAACCATTTAATGTTGAAGCATATGATTTTCACTCTTTTGTATATAGTACTTGCATTAAGTAATTGATTCATAACTTGTTGCTACTGAATGATCATTTGAACTTCGAGTTCATATTAATTTATACATGGATCATGATACAACAAATTTAATGCAATTTGATGTGTTTCAAGCAATTTCACGTCATTCATTTTGAATTGCCTTACATCTTCCCCTAAAGGTGGGAAAACTGCTTCATTAAAGTGACAATTAGTAAAACTTGCTATAAACGAATTCCCGATTAGGGATCCAAGGCATCTTATAATATGATTCATGGATAGTTAAATCAATATAAGTCTCCTATTTATTGCCTTTAGATAATCTCCAGTTGATAAAAAAAGTCTAGTTCAATAAAAGATGTCTGTGCGAATTTACAATATTTTCGCATTATTGATGATTATGGATAATCAAATAGATCTTTCACATTATGAATGTCATTTGATTTATGACGACATTCGTTTTAATGTATCTTATATATTCCAGAAGTTAAAGTCGGGAATATTATATTTAAATTAAATCATATTCATATAGATAATTTTTCTATTATTCTGAGTAGACTTCTTCTGAACAAGACATTAACAATAAAATTGTTGTACCCGATATTGACTGTACATTAGCCTCTGCTAAGTTCGAATTTGAGAAATATTCACTTTTATATTATAATGTACATGTATGTAGCACAATACACAAGACATAAACTCATCGCCCATATTTAGGTCATGATTTAAACACATCTCGATGTGTCTGTTTTATCGAGCCATTTTCAATGATAAAATTCATAATATTTTGCCTTTGATTTTGAAGACATGGTAAAGGTCACAAAGATATTCGGGTATATATATGACAATATTCAGGCAAAATAGCATTTCATATATGACTAAAAAATGTCACAATTATGAGCGCTCATTGTCAATAATTATTTGCCCTTTGTAGTGGTGCACCACTTTTGTTCTTATTTTTTGTGGAATTTTCAATACGAGCTTTACCTGATATTTTCACATTTTCCTAGTCCATAAATTTATTATTTCGATCATGATCATTATATTCAACATATGCTTCTTAATTTGAAGCTGAACTAATTGGACGGGAGCGATATTATATTTATAATATCTTATTATTTTACTCAGCTACCATGAGACAAGAAATCAATCCTTAATATTTATTGGATTGATGTGTGCACTCGATATTTGTTGCAGCAATAAATCAAAGCGGGCTACGTGACCTTATTTTTATTGTTTCATCAGTCATATTTCCACGTAGCCTTAACATAGAGGTACGTAATTAAAATTGCGGAATTATAATTATTATCTAACTGATTAAATTTTATTGTTTGAGACTCAACCACTCAATTTGAGCTTTTGGAGCGCTGCCTTTTTTGGTATTTATATATTTATAACTCCATAAAGTGAAACGATATATAAAGTAAAATATTCACTTTTCAAATCTCTAAAGAGATATTGACAAATGATTTAAATTTTGTATAGCACGACATAGTCTTACATAGATTTTTTTTTCACAAATTATAGTATCTAATTGTCATGACAAGTAATTCTTGTCGATAATATAATAAGACAACAAGTTCAACTATGGTTGAATAATAATTTGAAAATAAATTTAATATAAAATAGTTTTCTCATTTTTATGTAAAAACATAACATAAGATTAAATATATGTTTACAACTTGATTCATTAATAAACAAAATGTACTATTCATATGAGTTGGTGGGACAACCTCCAGGTTGGGTGGCGAGACATAGTCTACTTAATACATGCCTCCTCGAACGGGATAACCCGTCTCCCTTTCAATGTTTAGCTTTACCGGAGACAAGGCTTACCCACTATCAACTCAAACTTATAGCATTATTTGTATTATAAAATCAAGAATAGAACAATAACTAATTGTTTGTAGTTTTGATAGAAAAACTATATGTCACACATTGACTTTTGATTTTCGATGTAGAAGATCGTATAAGATGCATCTACATAGCATATTTTCGTAGTCGTTGACGTTACAATGCATAATGTATGAATAAAGTACATTTACATAATTAAATATGCATGTAACAAAAAAAAAAAATTAACCATGACAACATGGAAATTAATTGAACTTATTTAAATTAATAAAAATTGTACATTCTTAGCTTTATATCTTTGAAAAGCTTCTTGATCTTCAAGACCTCATCTTGTAGAGCAATTTCGTGCTGATAATGTGTTGTAAACTAAGTTGTAAGCCAATTAGAACTTAAGTTGGGACTTGCTAGAGACTTAAGTATAGAAGACATAAACTAAAAACCACTAGAACAATTTCGATATTTAATAGAGGTTTTTAAACCCCTATTAAAGGCGGTGTTATTAAATAACACCTAATTGATAGGAGTTTTAAAAAACCTCTATGTAATATACATGTATTAAAAATTAAAACATAATACATTTTCACATGACATTTAATAACACTCTATCGAATATGGGTTTTAAAACCACTATTCAAAGCCAAAAATGTTCTAGTGAACTACTAGAACAAGTAGAGAAGATGAGACAAGAGAGAAGAAAGCTAGAGATGAGAATGTAGAGATTTCATTCATACATTGGTGTGTAAATTACAATGGGGTTGACACCCTTTTTATAGGTCATTTGGTGATGATGATAATTGTACTTATACAATGTGTAAGTTATACATACATCACAAATCATACAACACATCGTAAGCAACATAGACAATACATGGAAGAGTTGATGCACATTGGAGATTATTACAAGTTACATGAAGTGTGAGAGTCATGCTTGATGTTACAATTCAATATGAGAACCATGCTTTATAATGTGGTCGCATACATACGCAAGTGTCCATCCATTTCATAACAATATTATATATATATATTTCCACATAGATGATCATTGCTTTGGGGCTACGTCATTGCTATAAACCAAAGCACATAAAGAGACAAAATGTTGAGATCACGAGCTAATTACCCTTGTCAAGAAAATAGTGATGATAATAGAAAAGTTATATAAAATCAACTGTTGACCAAAATGGTGGGGGCCACCTAGATTGGCATCCCTGCCAACAAGATTTATCGTTGTAAATCACCATACTGTATTAGATATGTGCAAGTTTCAGGGAGTTTTTCGAAAACTTGGGTAGTTTTACAATTTTATTCACAAAATAGGGAGGTTTTTTTTTTATTACGGGAATAGGCAATAACGTCCTTTGGGAAGGCGTTATTGGGTGTAGATGATTTGCTTCGACGTGACGTGGCGTCCACGTGGATTGGATTTATACAGATAGCGCCTTTTGAAAAGGCGCTATCTGTACATGTGGCAGCCACGTGGACGTTGCGTCACCTCCAACCCACATTTAACTGATAACGCCTTTTGAAAAGGCGTTATCAGGTTAATGTGAGTTGGGGTGGCGCTGACGAGGCGCCCACGTGGCAGACCAATTGGACTTAATTAAACTGGGCTTAACAAACTGTCCGCCACCGCCATGTCAATGCCACGTCACCACCCCGTCATCGCCGTCGTCACCAATCTTGAATAAATCGTCGCCATCGCCATTGGCCGTCATCATGAAGCGCTGGACGCGTCGTCCTCGGCCGCTCCGTTCGTCGCCGATAGCCGTCGTCGTCGTAGTCGAGCGATATCGACAGTTACAACCAAATTTGAATATGCATATGAGGAGTTTATATTTGTATAAAAATGAAAACCTATTATGAATATGCATATATATACATTGGTTTCAACCTTCAACTCTCTTTTCTAAACTAACTAACATTAACTAACTTAACCAATTAACCTAATAAGTAACTAAGTAACTAACTAACTTACTAAAGTAAACTAAACTAAACTAAACTAACAAACCTTAACTAATCAAACCAAAGTAAACAAAACTAAATAACTAACTAACCTGAACTAACTAAATAACTAAGTAACTAACTTAACTTAACTAACTAAGTAACTAAGTAACTAAGTAACCACAGAAAACTAAACTAACTAATATTAAACAACGTAACCAAACTAAACTTACTAACAAACTAAACTAACTAACCTTAACTAACTAACCTTAAACGAACCTTAACTAACTTTAACTAAATAACCTAAAGTAAGCAAACTAAACTAATCAAACTAACCTTAACTAACCTAACCAAACTAAACTAACTAACTAACTAACTAACTAACTAAATAACTAAACTAAAGTAAACTACGTAACCTTAAGTAACCTAACAAAACCAAACTAAACTAAGTAACTAACAAACCTCAACTAAACTAACCTAAACAAACTAAACTAACTAAACCAAACTAAACTAAATAACTAACCTTAACCAAAGTAAACTAACTAACCTTAACTAACATAACCAAACTAAAGGTAATAACAAACTAAAGTAAGTAACCTTAACTAACTAAACTAACTAACTAACTAACAAAGTAACTAAGTAAATAACTAACTAAAATAAAGTAAACTAAGTAACCAAAACTAACCTAACAAAACCAAACTAAACTAAGTAACTAACAAACCTCAACTAAACTAACCTAACTAACTAACCAACATAACCAAACTAAACTAATCGACAAACTAAACTAACTAACCTTAACTAACCAAACAACCTAACAATACAAACTAAGTAAAGTAAAATAACTAACTGAACTAGCTTAATTGCAAACTAAACATACTAACAAAATGGAACTAACCAAACTAAACTAACTAACATGAAGTAACCTAACTAACCTTAACTCACCTTAACCGACATAACCACCTAAACAATACATACTTAGTGAAGTAAAATAACTAACTTAACTAACTAAACAAACAACCAAAAAATGATCCACGTTAACCACCAAACGAAACTAAACCAACATAACCTCAACACCTAAACTAAACTACGTTAAGTAACTAACCTAATTAACCTAACCAAACTACACTAATATAACCTAACCACCGACACCTAACTAACTAAGCTAACCACTTAAGTTAAATTATACATATAACCTAAACTAACTTAACAAACTAAACTAACTATTGAAGAGTAATCAAATCTACGACATTATAATAATATGGAAAACATGAGAAATAAGTTAATTCAATGAGAAGGTTGAAAACACGTACTTCGTGAACCCAAAATATAAGTTATTTACAAATCACCATGACATCAAGTAAACTCATCATGCAGGTCTATTTCGGCGGTTTCGTTGACGTTGTTCCTCGGTGAAGCAAACCGGACGTACTCTTTGTCTAGTTGGACGATGTGTTTGTACATCCGGTTGAGCTTGTTGAGGTAGCTGGTCTTGCGATGAATCACGTCGAGTAGATTGTTGCGTTTCCTCTGGTTCTTGACTCGACTCACCTCTGCTACTCATGCTACCAAAAATAGGAGGTGGAACCATCCCGAAATACTGACTTCCTGCATGGGGTTGAGGGAATGGAACATGAGGCTGCGGCATGGTCAACAAGTTCATGAACGAAGGGTCTCCACTATACGCCATATTGTAATTATACGGAGTAGGAGTATATGGACTAGGCATGTATGGAGGCAGTGATGGATACGTTTGATGATGAGGCATTCCATGGTCCACATATGAAGACGAAGGCCTAGGTGCGTAAGGATCAAAATGGTAAGGAGGAAGATTCACGCTCGGCGGCCTGGGTACAAACATTTGAGGTTCTGGTTGGGGTGTGGAAGATGCAGGAATGTACCTATGAGAAGAATGACTACTCTCGCCAACATTCTCTCTTCTACTCACTCTCGAACGAGATGAACGTGCTGGAGGAGAAGGTCTACTACCCTCTGCAGCAATCTCAGTCTGAGTAGATGGACGTGGCGGACGAGGACGTCTGGTGCGTTCCCGCACAGTCTCTGGTCGTGTTCGTCTTCTTCTCACCTCTGTGTTTGGTTCGCCCTGATCGTCTTCTTCATCTTCTTGTTCATTATCCTCATCTATGTCTTGATGGACGTCAATTCCGTCATGCAAAAGATTTGACCTTTGTCTTTCATCTTCGTCCAAAATTTTAATCCCTTCCTCAAGGGCAGCAAGACCTTGCTCGTACCCATCCTCAATAAACACACGCCTAAGTCGATGCACCAAGTTACGCTGATATAAACAAAATAAGGGCTCAAATCACGCAATATAAAATACGAAATGTTCGAGAAAAAGTAAGAGTTAAAATAATACCGAGTAGTCACGTAACGCCCCGTCGTGTCATATGAACCTCCTAGTGACCGATCGATACCACGTCATGTAGTCTTGATGGTCATGCCCTTCATTCAGTGTCGCCGTCGCGATGGTGTCCCCACGATTTTCCCACATGTTTATGTAGCTTGCGTGAAAAGTAACCCAATTTTCATGATGATGTCCACGCAATTCGATGCGGTGCAGTTGGGCGTCGTAAGCACAATTAGGTGGCACTACTTATACCATGCCGAATTGTCTCATGACCCTTTCTGGTCGATGCCACTCCACAATGTGGAAACAAATAAGGGGACACGTCGATAGCCAACTGCCTTGACCATTTGTACAGTACTCGGGAAGTGACCCCATGAGTTCATTATATGGTTGCCACACCACATCATCCTCATGCCTCTGAGAGTCGAGTGCATCACGGTATGCCGATACGACGTGCGTCGCATTTTGTGAAACCGAAAATGCATCGAGCCATCTGTGTAGGAAACAATAAGTTATGATAAATGAAGATAGGACAAAAATTATTTGCAAAGTAATGAAAAATCTATAAGATATAGATTGGAGACTGTTACAAGTAAATGCTATAATTATATAAAATTTCTTTGACATGACAACTCGAACTTCTTTAAGCTCTTTAAGTTCTGTAAATAAATAAATAAATAAATAAATAAATAAATAAATAAATAGCACTCTCATTCACGATGGAAATCAAATATCTATTCCCTTTGAGATTAGCATTAATTTCTCCAAGTCTCCATATAAAGAAATAATAGTATTCATAAAATAATTAAGTAATACATGTGTGATGTCCAAAATGGTGGGTAACAATCAGATAGGAATCATCACCAAGGAAAATTAATAATAGATGACCATATTCTATTATTTATGAATGTGGAATTGCAATCTCTACAATAAATATTGGAGATTGTTAAGAAGTCAATGTTAACTAATTCTTTGATAGCTCATCTCAGGCATTCTTCTTCAATGTCTGAGTCTGAAAATGAATAAATAAAAACTCTTCTCTCCGTGATGCAGATAAAACTTCTCCTCTCCCCTTAGTTTTAGCACTATCAATTTTCCCACTTTAATTTGCTACTAATTATGATATATAAGGAAACTGTGAAAGTAGCCTTCAGATGGAGAGAACAAATTGACTCCATGTTCCAGAAAGTTGTATTTCCTATATCTGTATTGTCTTCAATGCTAAGGTTCGTCAAAGTATAGAGAACAGTTGTGTTCGACAATGTGAAAAGTACAACTACCCTCACCTCCACTAGAATCTTTCGAAGTATGACATCACCAAGTCACTTTCTGCGTATCTAGGTCTCATTTGGTTTATTTTTGATAATTTACCGTGTTAGTTGAGAGTTAAATCCTTGGAGTTAATATTTTCATGTTTAGTTCAACTTTAAACTTGCAAGGAAGTTTCAATTTTTTAAACAATAAAAAATATGAATTGATATATATTTTATATATATATATATATATATATATATATATATAACCTTCAAATAAGAAAAAAATGAGTAATAAAATGATCATTAATGAAGAGGTAATTTTGTCCACAACTCTTGGGAGATAACTCCCTAGGGGGTGGGGGTGGTGGTGGTGGGGAGATATCTCACACCCTAGGGTGTAAGTTAGGTGATAACTTGCAGGAAGCCAAACAAGATTAGTTTTCAACTTCTTGTGAGTTATCTCCTTGAAGATATCTCCACCTCATACCAAACAAGACCCTAAATTCATTATCTAATGTCAAAATTCTCACGGATGCGCCGCACACATCTTCAACATTCCCCTATGAACCAAAAGTCACATCATCCAACTATAGTCTTTGATACCATGCCAAAATTCTCACGGTCGCACTGCACAAGCGTGCGTGAGGCCGTAGATCTACTCCACTAGCATCGATATTGTCTCCAACTTAACTACCTTCAACTCTTATAGTTATGAGGTTTTATCTCAGAAGGTCTCGGTACTAGTTAAGAGGAGATCATCACTACTTATATACTTCTTCATGTATTTACCTGATTCTTTTGAACCCCAAAGTTTCATCGATTAATTCATTGGATCATTAACTAGAACAATTTCGGTATTTAATAGAGGTTTTTAAACTCCTATTAAAGGGGGTGTTATTAAATAACACCTAATTGATAAGAGTTTTAAAAAACCTCTATGTAATACATGTATTAAAAATTAAAACATTACACTTTTCACATGACATTTAATAACACTCTATTTAATAGAAGTTTTAAAACCTCTATTAAAGGCCAAAAATTTTCTAGTGATTTAGTCTCTCCACTTCTATCACAGATTAATCAACTTTCATGGAGTTCCTTCAATCACTCTCTTTGCCTTCACTCTTCCTCACTTTCCTCTTGTTCTTCTTGTTTTTAGTGTCTTTTTTTTAATAGGAAAGAAATAACTTTTGCACCCACCAAGGTTTGAACCTAAGACCTTTTACATCCAAATCTCATATCAAACTATTGGGCCACCCAATTGATTGGTTTGTTTGTAGTCTGCTTGATCAAACAAGAAAAGCTCAAAAGAACGAACTCCCACCAGGGCCATGGAAGCTCCAGTTCATAAGTAGTCTCCATCATATGAAGGGAACACCACCTCTCACACTGAGAAAACTGGCCAGAAAGCATGGACTCATCATGCATTTACAGCTTGGTGAGATTTCCGCACAGTAGTGATCAACACAGATTTGGCTGAAGATGTGTTCAAGACACATGACTTGTTGTTTCTCGATAGGCCACCATCCCAAACAACAAAGATTGTATGCTATGACATCAAAGATTTGGCATTTGCATCTTATGGTGAGTACTGGAGAGATCTTAGAAAGATTTGCACTTTGCATCTTTTCAATCACTGAGAGAAGCAGAGGTCGCAAAGCTCATTCGCAAAGTTTCTGTAATGGCTGGATCGCCATTCAATTTGAGTGAGAGTGCGTTTGCTATGTCGAATAATGTGTCTACAAGTGAACCCTTTGGGAAAAAGTGCAACGATACGGAAGCATTTCTAGCAGCCACGCGAGCAATTAGTAAAGTGAGAAAAAGTGTTGCAGGTTTTTGATTTGTTTCCAAGCCTTCACGTGCTTTCAGTGATCATTGGACTTTAGCCAAAATTGGAGAAGTTACATAGGATCAGAGAGCATGCAGAGAAAAAAGGAAAATTCGCAAATAAAAGGAGCAGTGAATTTGAAGAGGATCTCGTTGGTGTCCTTCTAAGACTCCAAGAAGGAACTGAACTACAGACTCCAATCACAATGTAAAACATTAAAGCTGTGATCTTGGCGAGTACTAAGATTTTGTACATATATAGCTTCTATTTGCCTAACTTTAATGTTAATTTGATCTAATTGTAGCCAGTTTTTTTTAATCTTATAATTTTCTAATTTCATTCGAATCGTACTCTTAAGCCATCAGCAAGCTATATAATTTAGCCAAGTTCCTATGAGTCAGTATTAATTAAAACAATGACCCTCACGTAAATGTAGGCCATTTAGAGATTCTATTTGGTCTTCTAGCTAGGCATCTCACTTAAAAATCATAAATAGAAGAATGGATAAGAAATTTACAAAATTGCTTGTCTACATTTTAACTTGTATCACTTTCCAAATTATTCTTGAATTATACGTAGCAAACAGTGTCAAATGATATTTTTCAGGATATTTTCCTTGCTGGAACTGAGACTTCATCAGCTACGGTTGAATGGGCAATGACTGAAATGATGAGAAATCCAAGAGTTTTGAAGAAGGCACAAACAGAAAATAAAAGAGCAATGCAAGGAAAGACAACACCAAGTGAAATAGAAAGTCAATAGCTTACTTACTTGAAGTCTATCATCAAGGAAACTCTAAGGCTGCACCTATTAACGGTAAATATAATGATGAATAGAATATTAAACAAAAGAATAAACGTATGGACAAATAGTCTTGCCTCGTATGGTGCAATTTAAATTTCAATCAAAAAAAGACAAGTGTGAGCTAGTAATCATGCCTCATATGGTAATATGGAGTAATTCAATCAATCAAGGTGTGGCGGCCCCGCCGCCCCGGTGTGTCGTCTCTTCGTGTGCTCCTCGTCTGGTGGCCCAGCTACACGTGTCCGGCACCTGCCCGTCCATCTCATGTCTCGACAATCGTGTCTATGTGTGTGTTATCAGTTTAGTGAACCGATTATTCACATTAATCTTAATTTATTTCCTTTAATTCAACTGTATGTAGCTTATTCAAGCCATAGCCTTGCTAGTGGTTTGTGCATTTCAAAGTTGCAATTAGATAACCAATATTTTACAGCAGAAGTCTTAAAGTAACATTAACATGTATTTTCATTAACCTTTAAGTTTTATAAAACATAAGTCTACTGTGGAAAACTTGGAATAGTACACTGTGTATATAAGGCGACAAAAGTAAATATATACAAGTACATATGTCTCACCGGTCTGCCATATACCCAAAATATATAATAAAACGATAAAATAAAAAAATAGTGTGCCGAACAGTGGGCAATCTCAGAGATAGTTGCCAAGAATCCCCTTACCTTTACTTGTAGAAGGATCTGCATTTAGCCATCTCAACAAAACAAATGGCGAGTCTAGTGAATAAAATCCTAAGGAAATTCACTGAATATTCATATGATAAAGTAAAGGAAATAAACATGCGAAACGTTAAAAAGAAACTGTAAATGGATCATCACATGTGTAAATAACAATAAAGAGCAAACGTATGTGCCTGTTCTAGTCAAACTATACCATACTTTGGATACTCTCCTGAGGATCCCACTAGTGGGCCCACCCAACTAGCCCACACTTGGTCCCTCTCGATGGCCGGTATAGACTCATGACGTATTGACGCATGTACGATAAAGTAGCTCGGGTCGTCATCCATCGAGGAATCCTAATACACATGTTATGGTCTAGAGTGCATAGACACACAACGGAATATCGGGCAGGAGTAAACTTAACCAACTGTCTAAACAGTGACAAAGATATAGATAACCGAGTAAATAATAGAATAAGGAAATAAAGTAAAAAAAATATTAAAAGTAAGTAAATACTCAAGTGACATTCTTGTGGGTAATACAAACCTCGAGACACTCTCCATCCAACTTCTTTGGACTATTGTATCCCACTCGACAAGCTTCCCAACACGGAGCTATGGTCCCTTAAGTCACTAAAGTCAGTTAAGTATGTTTATTGTGTATTCAAATTGGTTGACAGGTTTTAAATCAATTTTTCAGAATCAGCCCCTAGGACTAAATTAAGTCTCAATTTCTGTAGCATCCCCTAACCTGATTAGGGCAGTTCTCGACCTGAAACCCTAATTAAGCCTAGATTACCCTTACTAGACTTAACTAGAGTCAGCAGCCTTGCCATCCTCACATAATAAGCACTACTGTATATTGATTATCGAAATAAAAACAAATTATATATACGATGAAAATTTAAAACCTTTTTGGATAAACAAAATAAGATATACAATATTTAAAACAAACCGAAATAAACCTTGGTTACAAATCTCCCATCCCATATGATATTACAAAACAATAATTCAACACCAATATATAAGACCAGAGAAAGTCATTACAATGAAGAGAAGTTCGAGACTCCTATAACTTCTCAATCCCGTAGTCGTAGCGCTCGTCGGATCTACCAGTAATGTTAATTGGGTTGAGCGCTCCTACTTGCTCAATTAGTAGGGATTCAAACTAATCATCAACATTTCATATAATATTCAAGGATACCATGCAATAACAACATGCACCAATGATATCTAACAAGAATATGGAAATCATATAAATTTAATACATAAATGAATGCAAAGCAAATTTCTTTGGACTATTACACTGTGATCCCCATTTTATTTATAAAACTAGGGCTGATTACCCACAGACTCCATTAATATGAGTGTTAAACCAACACACTGCACAAATGTGATGTTTAACCAATCGATTAATGCCCAATGGTTCTATTTTAAACCCTCTAGTGAATATGTAACCCACACGACCTATAAATTGAGTAGGATTTACGTATAGATCGAGAGATCAACCCCAAGTACGATGCAACCTGGTCTCAGCCTTGAGGAGTTACTTTCGTGGATCACAATAGACACCATTTTTTGTTCATTAGAAAAACCATCACAGTGTACATAATCCCCCATTTCAATCTAACAACTAAATAAGCGAATATTGATAAATAAGTGAATCCATACTTACCTCGATCTAAGTCTTTGTTTCCCAAACTCCTCAACTTTTTTGTCATCTCACATTTCCACGGTGTTCCTCAACTTATCAACAATCATTAGGGATCAATATACGTTCAATACACTATGTTTAGAACCCCTAGACCAGTCCCTAAGTCCCCTGATAATTATTCGTAAAACACAACATATTTGCTGGCTTCAGAGCGCGTTACATGACATGGATAGCATGCTATCCATAAGTCAATCATCTTCCCCAATACGCGTAGTGTGCTATGGCCAATGCCTAGTGCACTACGCGCACCAGACCTGCTATAGCAGATACCTTTGCTGATCCAATTCGATAAAAAACACATCCAAACTCAATAATTACACTCCAAAATCACCAGGGATGACATCTAATGAGTATATAAACCGTTTATAATCAACAACAATCTCAATCCAACAATTTTTGATCATTACCACTGAATTGAACGTCAATAAACACAAGAACAAGTCATACCTGTCTTGTTGTTGATTCGATTAAGCTCCTCAACTTGATTAAATTCGGCTATCGGAATGATCTCCCTTTGATCCGAATCGAAACCGAGCCTCCTCTTCTTCTTGAGCGATCGAATTGTTAGGATAACGATCAAATTTTGTTTATATAAATAGATTTTTCCGAGATACGTGTCGCACTATCTTGACACTAATAGCGTATTGTTGATGCGTTAAAGTGATACAACTTAAAGTGACAAAATTTAACACATCAAGCACTTACACTTCGTTTAAGACGATCCAATAATTTATATATTTCTAATATCCTTTTATTATCCAATGTATATTTATATATTTAAAAACATATAAATATATATTTTTCATATTATTCACCAATAAACTCACTGGACAAGCGTACAAGTATCATTGAGCATGCACATTCGTGCCACGACTCCCTCGTCACACTTAATGCCTTAGTAAGCCATTGTTTATTGGGTATTTTCCGTCTATAGGTTTGTATATAATTTCCTTATTATACGACAAACTATACATAATTCAATTTAACAATACAAACAAACGTCAAACATCATGCAAACGCACGCACGCGCTAATCGAGGTACACTGAACTTAACCATGAGTCTAATCTGGGTTAATTAGGATTTGTATTAGTACTAATCACCATTTTAAGGTATCGGGTTGTTACCATCAACCCAATTTAAAGCAATTTCATCCCCGAAATTAAAGTAATCTAAAATTACCGGCGGTTTCGAAGAGAAATGAAAACTGTTGCTCGTACTTTCGTTCTCAGGTTAGTTCCTCATCTTTGCGAAATCCTTATTTCACTATAATCAAAGAAATTTCTTTAATTCTCAAATTTTATACACCTTAAAGCTAGCTTACCTTACAATTCAGACTTACACAACTCCTATCATAAGTAAGATTTTCAACTAAACATATTTGTCCTTTGAAAGCTCCAACCACCTATAATATTTATTAGCGTATTTGCTTTAGTTGTATTGCTGTCAAACACTGACTTATCTACCACCATTCCTCTATGTAGTTCTAAATTTATTTCGGCTCTAACAAACTTGCATCTCAACTCCTGTCCAGACACTCCGGTGAATGACATGGTTGACCATGAAAAGTTTCGAATGAGCATTACATTCTAGCTTGACGGTTGTTTTTTTAAACGAACTCACATAGAGAAATGCATCTATTCTAGTTATTATTAAAATTCAAGACACAAACTTGAAATATATCCTCTGATAACAAAAATCAATTACTTCGGCTACCCATTGGTCTGGCAATGATATACCATACTGAGGTTAAGATCAGTTCCACAGCTGTGGCAATAATTCACTCCATCCTCTAGTTGCGAATCTCGGATCCCTATCTTAAATAGTCGACACTGAAGCACCTCAAAATCACTACAAAAAAATAGCAAATCAGAAACGGAATTTTCCGTTTCTGATTTGCAAAAATTCCGTCTCTGGATTGGATTCAGAAACGGAACAGAGACGGAATGCGTTCCGTCTCTGAAAACGTCGTCGCTGATTGGATCAGAAACGGAAAATGGATTCCGTTTCTGATTTAGAGACGGATCAGAAACGGAATAAATTCCGTTTCTGATTAGAAACGGAATTTATTCCGTCTCTAATTCGTTTTCGATTAGAAACGAATTTATTCCGTTCGATTATTTCCGTCTCTCGATCCGTTGCTAATCGAGACGGATCAGACGGAATTTGATCCGTTTCGATTCATATCTAAAAAAAAAAAAAATTAGAGACGGAAATAGCAACGGAATCCAAAGATTCCGTTGCTATTTCCGTCTCTAATTTTCATTTTTGTTTAGTTTTTAAAGTCTTACATATATAGGTCTCAATCCAAGCACATTTAACTTGCCAATATATAATAAATTGACATTCATACATCGACAATATATATCAACAAATATTCAATTGAGAGAACAAAAATGTAAAAATCAAAAATTGAAAAAGATATATATCCAAAAAAAATTGTATAGTATTACAAATGCTCCAAATTTCTAAGTATTCACAAAACCACCAATCCTCTTGTTCAACAACCACAAAAAAAAAAAAAAAAAAAAAACTTACAATCCTATAAATATGCACAAAAAGAATTATCAATCGAAAAGTCTTGAGATGTTCTTCAACACCACCTGCACAGCCAAGGGACATTTGAAACAACTTAATAATTGAATAGTTGAACTTAAATTTTTCAGGGACATAAGCATCATAGGAGATAGAGCTAAGGTAGAAGAGCAATGACTCACATCGAACTTATAGTGACGATCCCTGCACTCGACCATCAAAGTCTACGAACAAGCAAAAAGATTAACATTAATTCATTTGAGATTTAAGAATCCACAAACGATGATAAACACCGCATATACTGATTTAAGTAAATTAAATTCTTACCAATCCAGTAGGAGGAAGATAGCAATGTTTGTCATTTTCACTTTTATCTTCATTTTCTAAAAACATATAAGAAAACAAAAATATGCTACCTCATAGATAGACCAAAAAACTCATAAGACTATTTTCAATCAATCCACTTTCACAAGCTACAAAATTTATCATAAGCTCACTCATCTCATTTCAAACCGAGCTTTTTTAACTTTCAAGAACCAAACAATAAACCTGTTTAATCCATTTCATAAAGATCGAACTTAATGAGTATCAAACTATTGATCACACCAAAAAAAATGATATGGACTTGTTATTGCCTAAATTTAAAGAAGACATATCCTTATTCAAACAACAATGCAAATTATAGATCATATTCAAGTAAAATTTATGCATTAAACCACTTAATCGAATATTTCAATCAAAAAATGAATGAACCAAAACCAATTTTAAATATGTTTTTCATGGATTCTTAAAGTAGTATTTACTGAATTTATTTAGACTAACTTAAATCATTTAAGGACTCAAACCTCATTCCTAGTTATCTGACTTAAGTCATTCCTGACTTTTAAACCATTCTTTCAAATCAAAATCGACAATTCGAGTAAAACAAGTATGCGGTGAAGCAAAACAAGAAAAATCTCATAAACTTAGTTATCACAACTAAAAAGATTCAAATCAACTCATTAGAGTCAAGTTCGACTTAAAATTCTCAAATCATAGCATTTAGTCGAAAATCCATGATTTAATCGAAGTCTTTTTTTCAATGGATAAAACAAAGTCTCTTCCGCATCTCAACTTAGCTTCAAGTCTCACCCAAAATGATGATTACTAACTACATTCAATAAAGTTGGATTGAACATATTTCAAGACTTGGGAAAAAAATGAATGAGCTCTCCTTGAAGCGTTTTAAAAGGATTTTACCCAAATCAATGCAAATTAGCTACAATCCTTTCGAGACATGAAAAATCATACTAATGATTGCTCGATTAAATCATATCATAGAAACAAAGCTCAATAAAGAATCCATGAGACTTTAGAATCATGCTTTTCCATGCACTTCGTTAAAAGAACAAGTTAAGGTCTCTTTTGATAATTTCATCAAACAAAAGAGCACATTATCCACCAATACCTTTTACAAGGCATGATCACTTTTGAATACTAGCCCAAATCATCAATATCATATAAATTTTTTTTCATGGAATGCAACTAACCATAACAAAATCCCAAACTTGCCCTAGACATTCAAATTTCCAAGACAAATAGAATCACAAAAAACAGAAAAAAAAGAGCTAAAAAGGTAGAGATTGAAATTCAATAGACAACCAAAAATCGAAATACCTCGGCGGCCAAGTATTCAAGCACGGCGCCAAGTAAACAGAGCGCCAAAGCATCGCCCTCGCAGCGAAGAAACCCGTCGTCGTCGGACTTGGTGAAGCGATGGTGGAATTTGTTTGCGGTGGTGGCGGTGGCGGCTGCGACGGGCTTGTCGGACGAAGCGCCCTTAGTTTTAGGGTTTTGGAGTGAGGTTTGAAGAGGGGGAGGGTTTGAGAGGGAGAGAGCGGTCGACGGTCCGTGAGAGAGAGCGGTGAGAGAGAGCGAGAGAGAGAGAGAGAGATCTGCATTGTCGAGAGAGAGGGATTTTTGGGGAGATAGGGTTTTCCGGAGAGACAGAGAATCGGGAGAGAGAGCGGTGAGAGACGAGAGAGAGAGAGAGATCCGCCGTCGAGAGAGAGAGAGAGATCTCGCCGTTCGTCGTCGAGAGAGAGAGAGAGAGATCCGCCGTTGCCGTCGAGAGTCGAGAGAGAGAGAGATCTGCCGTCGAGAGAGAGGGGTTTTTGGGGAGAGAGACAGAGAATCGGGAGAGAGAGCGGTGAGAGACAGAGAGAGAGAGATCTCGCCGTCGAGAGAGAGAGAGAGAGATCTCGGGAGAGAGAGAGAGAGAGATCTGCCGTTCGTCGAGAGAGAGAGAGAGAGATCCGTCGTCGAGAGAGAGAGGGGTTTTTGGGGAGAGAGAGAGAATCGGGAGAGAGAGGTCGAAGGGTTTTGGGAGAGAGAGAATCGGGAGAGAGAGAGGGAGTTTTATTTTTGAATCATCGAGATCGAAAGATGCACAAATCTCGAGATTTGATGAACGGGTATAACAAAATAAAGTTTTGGCGGGAATGGTGGCGCCAATTTTCAGAGACGGAATTTAATTCCGTCTCTAATTCCGTCTCTAATTCCGTCTCTAATCCGTCTCTAATCCGTCTCTGAATGTTTCCGTCTCAATTCCGTCGCTAACTTTTTAATTTAGAAACGAAAATTATTCCGTTTCTAATTCCGTTTCTGATTTAGAAACGGAACTTATTTCCGTTTCTAATTCCGTTTCTGATTTGCTGTTTTTTTGTAGTGAATCTAACACCTCATGTATGCATATTTTGCATAAACAATCAAGAGGAGTTCACATAGAAACTAGCAAGAAATGCGCAGACTCTGTCAACCTATTAACTACAATCCATACCTTAACTTAGAGATAAACTGGAAACAAAATCCACCGATCTATGTTCCCATTTTCATTCAAGAGTAGGCAGCGAATGCAATAAACCTCTGAGTTTCTTATGCTCAGCCCTAACTTGCTAACATCTCATATCTCTTTATTATTCCAACAACATCATTGTTCATCCCATATTAACAATAAATATAAGCACCTCATTTCATGATATTCTATACTGCTATCTGGATGTATGCAGTAAAAAGATCTATGAGATTCATGTAGCACTTCCTGCCTTACCTAATCTTGAACTGGAATCCATAATCTATCCCTGAATCGTAACATAACATTATTAGACACTGACTGATTAGAATAATCTACACTAGCTGTTAACCTATAATGCTCTATATAATCCTGATTAGTTTTTCGACAACTAATAACAACTGAATCTTCTCCAATTTAGTTTGAATCTAAACTTAAAAGATCATATTAGTAGCTCCAAAATTAGCTTTCTCAGTTGATGATGTGTCAACTAAACTTACACAAATCATCATCGCCGTCATTTCCCCATGAAGTCTAAACTGAGAAGCTCCATTAATAGCCACGTTTTCTTCATATATCTGAGTTGGAATTGTATACTGACAGTTTGATAACGCCTTTCTATACAGTTCTAAATTTCTCAAGCTTTAACTAACTTGTATCATTATTTCTCATCCTACCAATAATCGACGAAGTAAAGCATACAAATTTTAAAGGTAAATACCTTGACCTCATATTTAGCCTGATAACATCCATACCAGAGAACTCGCACAGTAAATATTTCTTACAATAATTCATACTTTCCAAGTCACAAGGACAAAAACTATATTCTCTGGAAACCATGGTCAACTTCATGTATATTGTGTTAAGATTAAGAAAAGTCCCTCTCAGTTATTATACATCTCGTCCCCCCTGAGAAGCAGATTTTTGTTTCCTTATTGAAATAATAATATTAGTTCTCCACAACTCTCAACTTTTCCACACACATACATCTCGCTTACTTTTCCATGAGGATTTAAACCAAAGTACTAGCAAGAAATTTCCAAACTCTGTCAGTTTTACAACTATATCAATAACCTTCAGTTGTCACCACAACTTTGGTTAATTCATCATTGATTTTTGAGTATGAAATACCATTCATATAGGCAAGAACAATATAACCCTCTAGGTTAAAATTATTCAGCTTCTACCTGCTGATATATCTCATATTTCTATATAAAATTGACACTGTCAATTTTTTTATTTCAGGTCACCAACTATTCATTTTCATCACAATGAATTTCAGACTTCACCTGAATAAGTGTATTAAAGAAATCAATGAGATTCTCACAACATTTTTGCCTCACTCTTTATTTCACGTTCTAAGAACTTTCCTTACATGCTCACTATTTTGATATGAGATTATCTTCATTAAACTTCAACAATTAGTAGTCATCCTTGACTTACTTGATAATCTCAATCGATCTCCTTCAATAATACATCACTCATTTCAATCGTTATTAGCTCAACTCCAATCTGAGCTTTAAAGAACAGACTTATAGTTATCAATCTAGCCAACTCAATTGACGATGTGCCCGCGCAAAACTTCCATTTGGTCATTAGTACATATCTCACCTAAGAGATATTACTAAGCAACTTTTATTATAACTATAGCCTCTGTCCCTTTCTTTTCAAAGCATTGTCAACCCAATCACCTTGATGAATGATGTTTCAGAGTGAATTCCTAATACTTAGGAAATTTTAAGGTAGCTGTCTTACCTTCTATTTCTATCACTCTGACAATCTCCATTTTTCAAACTTCCACATTTTGAAATTTATTACTTACTCTTATACTAGTCCACTGGTGTTATATTCTCAGGTCGTCTTTTTATGATTCCTCTAAAATTTTGATTAATCTCAAATAATGATTAAAAGATCCTCAACAACCTTTCTTCTTAATTTACAAGTGATGCCTTTCCATATTTGGTACAACTACCAAATTAGTTATCCCGAGATTATCAATTTCTAAAAGTTCTTCTCCCAATTCTGGAACTATTTATATATAGTTGGAAACATGAGTTACGATTTTGCTTTATCGTGTCACCTAAACATTCTTACCTAGATTAGAAGTCTTAGGATAAATCTTTAACTTCTTTCACAATATAGGTTTTGTTAAGCATACACTGTAATCAAACTATACTTTCACCTTCCTTTAAGGCATCCTAGTATTCGATTTCAACTTACGACCATCATATACTAAGTTAACTGAATAAATCACACAACGATATCACAGATCCCCAGGTCAATCGTTTGTAATATTCAATTATTTCAAGTTTACTACTCTTTACCATTTATTATCCTTTGAAGCTTAGCACTGGCATTTGCAAAAAAAAAAATCAGCTCTAAACGAACTTACCGTTACCAATTCCAATCCTATACGGTAATTGCTCGTGCCTTTTCTAAGTCTTTAAAGATTTCATGTTATTATCGATAACACAATAACAACTTCATTACAATATGGTTTTCCTTCACTTAACACCCTTAATTTTTGAAAATAACACGAGTTCTAATAAGTTCTAGTGGTTTCCACCATCCGCTTAAAATAATCTAGCACCCGCCTGTAATCATCTTATAAAGATATATATCTTTAGCTCTTATAATTTTACTGTGAAAATCAAATCTCAATTACCACTTGAGAATTGTTGATTTAACTTATTTTCTGAAGGAGTTGTTAATTCTGAGTAATGAATACTCATTTCGACTACTACACATTAATCCTTAAATTCCTCAAATCCTCAGATTCACTGACCACTTATTCTCCCCAATTTAGACTATACAAGTCTTATAGATCAGACGAGGATATCTTACCAACTCACTGCTACATTCTGGATTGAGCGGTCTTTTATTAATAAACCACTTGTTATTCCAATATTGAATCGCACCATGACCGAAATATCAACTTCATAACAACTTATGAAGCTTAACTGCATTAAAGGTTTCCTAACCTCTATTATGCTTTTATCATTTACTACTACTTTGTTTACTGGATAACTTTCATTACTTCTATACTAGTCTCAATACTAGTATTAAATCACATCTCAAAGTGGACCGCCATCTTTGAGTTTCATCCAAAGTCATTATGTATGTCATTATTTTATAATTTCCACTCTCCAAAGACACACCTCAATATCTTGATCCAATCGATACTTCTTCATTGACTATTATTTTTCTAATAATATCAATAAGAAGAAAAGCGACTGAAGATGTTACTTGGAGAAGAGTTTTATTTCATCTTTGTAACTTTTCTTATGTCTTTCCTTTTTGTCTATCCCCGAGGTTAAGACTCTATGAAGCTCTTACCTCCAATACCTTCTCATATCTTGAGAAATAGATGGACTTCAACCGTCTTATTATTATTCAGAATACATAAATTCTTATATCTACCACATAGATATAGTACACATAACAAATAACATATCTCTGTATTTTATCTTTTGGTTACCTTCCAAAATCATGATAAAACCATTTATCAAACCTTAAGCTTATTCATAACTCGAGACTACTCTTCGAGTCGATAAACTTAGGTTATGTTATTAGGGTCATCAAAGTATCTTAAAATTTAAAAGTAGGCTAGCATTCACTTCGAACACCATCCAAAAGTGAATGTATTGTCAGAGCCTTATCCATGATACCCAACTGTATCGTTGTTACCACTTTATCCCTAAAAGTGATGGACCATAAACTCTGGCACCACACTATATCAGAGTTATTATTTGATTCTAATAAATCATTATTCTGAGATTTATAAACCATAGCTAACCAAGGCTTTAAAACCTATATCTTTGACACCAAACTGTTTCAAAACTAATAACCTTAAGATCTTTAGAAATCTTAGGCTCTGAGGTAGGATCTAACTATACTTAACCTAGTCTTTGATATCAAAGAGTAGCATCCCCTTACTTGATTAGGGCAATATCAGATCTGAAACCCTAATTAAGCCCAAATTACCCTTACCGGATTTTACTGGAGCCAACAGCCTTACCACCTTCACCTGATAAACACTACTGTATATTGATTATCGAAATAAAAACAAATCATATATGTAGCAAAATCTTAAAACCTTTTTCGATAACCAAAATAAGATATAAGGTATTTAAAACAAGTCAGAAAAAGCTTCGATTATACAAACCTCCCATTCCATAAGATATTACAAAACAAAAATTCAACACCAATATATAAGACCAGAGAAAGTCATTACATCAAAGAGAAGTTCAAGACTCCTATAACTTCTCCATCTCGCAGTTGTAGCGCTTGCCGAATCTACCTGTAATGTTAATTAGGGTGAGCACTCCAATTTGCTCAGTAAGTAGGGATTCACACTAATCATCAATATTCCATATAATATTCAAGGATATCATGCAATAACAACATGCACCAATGATATCTAACAAGAATATGGAAATTATATAAATTCAATACATAAACGAATGCAAAACAAATTTCTTTGGACTATTACAGTGAGATCCCCATTTTATTTATAAAACTAGGGCCGATTAACCACCGGTGCTATTAACACGAATGCTAAACCAACACACAGTGTAATGTGATGTTTAGCCAATCGATTAATGCCCAATGATTCTATCCTAAACCCTCTAGTGAATATGTAACCCATGCAACCTATAAATTGAGTAGGAGTTACATATAGACTGAAAGATCAACCCAGGTACTATGCAACCTTTACTCTTGTGGATCACATTAGACACCATTTTATGTTCATTAGAAAAACCATCAGAGTGTACATAATCCCCCATTTCAATCCAACAACTACATGAGCTATATATACTAAATAGCCAGGCAATATTGAAAAAGAAGCGAATCCATACTTACTTTGGTCTAAGTCTCTATTTCCAAAACTCCCTAACATTTTGATCATCTCACATTTCCTCAGTGTTCCTCAATCTATCACCAATCATTTGAGATCAATATAGGTTCAATACACCGTGTTTAGAACCCCTAGACCAATCCCTAAGACCCCCGTAAATTATTCATAAAACACAGCACATTTGCTAGTTTCAAGGGTCTAGTAGCGTGCTACATGACATTGATAGTGCGCTATGTGCACCAGACTTGCAACAGCAACGTAACTCTGCTGATCCAACTCGATCCAAAATACCTCCAAACTCAACAATTACACTCCCAAATCACCAGGGAAGACCTATAATGAGTTTATAAACAGTTTATAATTAACAACAATCTCAATTCAACAAGTTTCGATCCTCACCACCGAATTGAACTTCAACAAACACAAGAACAAGTCATACTTAAATGTTGATCTCTTATTGTTGATTCGATTAAGCTCCTCAACTTGATTAATTTTGATTCCCGGAATGATCTCCTTTCGATCCGAATCGAAACCAAGCCTCCTCTTTTTCTCGAACGATCGAATTGTGAGGATAACAATCAACTTTTGTTTATATATATGGATTTTTCTTGAGATACATGTCGCGGTATCTCAAGACCGATCGTGTAGTTGATGTGTTAAAGTGACACAAGATTTGACACATCAAGTACGTATGCTTCGTTTGAGACGATCCAATAATCCACATATTTCTAATATTCTTTTATTTTCCTATATATATTTATATATTTAAAAAATTATAAATATATTTCGCGTATTATTCACTAATAAACTCATCCGACATTCCTACAAGTGTCTATAAGTGTGCACATTCATGCCATGACATCCTTGTCACACTTAATGTCTTAGTAAACCATTGTTTATTGGGTATTTTTCGTTTATAGGCTTGTGTAATTTCCTTATTACACAAAAACCTATACATAATTCAATTTAACAATACAAACAAATGCCATAAATCATGCAAATGCGCGCACGTTCTAATTGAGGTACCCTGAACTTAACCACAGACCTAATTCGTGTTAATTAGGATTTGAATTAATACTAATCACCAACTTTAAGTTATGGGTCGTTACAATTTGAGTCTTAGGTTACAACGCATTTTTAGGCATTAAATGGTCCAAATCTCAAAATCTTCCACCACTATAAAGATTGTTGGTCTCTATCTTAGTTTTCTGAAAAGGTTTAGTTTGAAAAATTCCGATGTAAAACAAAAGAGATATCATGATTCTACTATATATAGCTTTAACTGAAATCTAATCCAACTAGCAGATTTAGAAAATCTATCTCTCCCAATTTATTATTCCAAAAAATGTAATTTTTGGTCACAAGGTAGAAAACATATCTAATAACAACACACTAAAGGATCAACTAATTTGAATAAGTAGTTAGGGAGTTATGACTTTAACAAATTTTGTTTCAAATATTTTCTACTGAATTCTAGAACCTACTTGTAGAGCACTCTTGGATATGAAACCATTTGAATTACAATATGTATAATTAAGCAACGTTGTTCCCCTTTGAGTAAACTTTCAAGTGCCACTAGTTTGGGTTGATTTTGACCTAAAATGAGCAAGTTATGACCAAATTACATAGGCTAATTCCTAATACAACATGCAGAAATTCAGTTTTAGTCTTACAATTTCGAAAATTCATATCTTTATGATTTTGAAACCAAATTAATAACTTCAATATAGCTGGGTTATCAGCTTTAAATGAAGAATTTAAATATATAAACCAATTGCAAACTCTTAATCATCTATCCTCTGAAATTAGCCAAAAACCATAACTTGTTTCAATTTGAAATAAAAAGATGTGCACCTAATTAATGTACCACCTAGCTTAAAAAATTCTCACCAATCTTCCATGGATTCTTTTTATCCATCAACCTCATTCTTCTCCAGCAAGTTAAGATGATAAAAATGGTTTGGTTTGCATGTTGTTTGGTCCACTCATCTTATATATTAAGGTGTTATTAATTTCTAGCCATTGATCTATATGCGTTTATGTATCTCGAGACTCATCTAATGACCCATCTCTCGCCATGTATCCCACTAACTCCCACTAACTCAATAACATTGACACTAATTGGCTACTCACATGGTTCCTAGATATGACAATACTTATCTCAGGTCAGTCATATAGTTTCTATTTAATTAACCAAACTATAGTCCTTGATTTATTTGATTTAATTACCTTAGCTAAGGCCTATTATAATATATATGGTTAGTGTTTTTATTCATCGAATTGACAAATGTTGTGATCCCACTAACCCTCGACTACGTGACACCCAATACTCCACATCTTGTCATGCATTTAGAGGTACGCCACAACCTATTGTTTTAATTTAATCAACTTGGCATATGGTTACATTACCCATTTTAATTGATTAACTAGTCATCTTGACATGAATTAATCAAGTTTCCTACCGTACTAGTAGTTCACCTACCCAATTCGTGCGTTGACATGCCTTTCAAGGTGACTACCCGTCACACAATCTCACATGACAATGACTTACACACATGCGATGTCACAATAATATAATGTTTAAAACATTACACTTAAGCAACCATCATCGACAAATAACACATTACTCTTAATCATCTATCCTCTGAAATTAGCCAAAAACCATAACTTGTTTCAATTTGACATAAAAAGATGTGCACCTAATTGATGTACCACCTAGCTTAAAAAAGTATCACCAATCTTCCATGGATTCTTTTTATCCATCTACCTCATTCTTCTCCAGCTAGTTAAGATGATAAAATGGTTTGGTTTGCATGTTGTTTGGTCCACTCATCTTATATATTAAGGTGTTATTAATTTCTAGCCGTTGATCTCTATGCGTTTATGTATCTCGAGACTCATCTAATGACCCATCTCTCGCCATGTATCCCACTAACTCCCACTAACTCAATAACATTGACACTAATTGGCTACTCACATGGTTCCTAGATATAACAATACTTATCTCTAGGTCAATCATATAGTTTCGATTTAATCAACCAAACCGTAGTCCTTGATTTATTTGATTTAATTACCTTAGCTAAGGCTTTTTATAATATATATGGTTAGTGTTTTTATTCATCAAATTGACAAATCATGTGTTCCCACTAACCCTCGACTACGTGACACCTAATACCCCACATCTTGTCATGCATTTAGAGTTACGCCACAGCCTATTGTTTTAATTTAATCAACTTGGCATATGGTTACATTACCCATTTTAATAGATTAACTAGTATTCTTGACATGAATTAATCGAGTTTCCTACCGTACTAGTAGTTCACCTACCCAATTCATGCGTTGAAATTCCTTTTGAGGTGACTACTCGTCACACAATCTCACATGACAGTGACTTACACACATGCGATGTCACAATAATATAATGTTTAAAACATTACACTTAAGCAACCATCATCCACAAATAACACATTACTCTTAATCATCTATCCTCTGAAATTAGCCAAAAACCATAACTTGTTTCAATTTGAGATAAAAAGATGTGCACCTAAATGATGTACCACCTAGCTTAAAAAATTATCACCAATCTTCCATGGATTTTTTTTATCCATCAACCTCATTCTTCTCCAGCTAGTTAAGATGATAAAAATGGTTTGGTTTGCATGTTGTTTGGTCCACTCATCTTATATATTAAGGTGTTATAAATTTCTAGCCATTGATCTCTATGCGTTTATGTATCTCGAGACTCATCTAATGACCCATCTCTCGCCATGTATCCCACTAACTCCCACTAACTCAATAACATTGACACTAATTGGCTACTCACATGGTTCCTAGATATGGCAATAATTATCTCTAGGTAAATCATATAGTTTCTATTTAATTAACCAAACTATAGTCCTTGATTTATTTGATTTAATTACCTTAGCTAAAGCTTATTATAATATATATGGTTAGTGTTTTAATTCATCAAATTGACAAATCATGTGATCCCACTAACACTCGACTACGTGACACCCAATACCCCATATCTTGTCATGCATTTAGAGTTACGCCTCAGCCTATTGTTTTAATTTAATCAACTTGGCATATGGTCACATTACCCATTTTAATTGATTAACTAGTATTCTTGACATGAATTAATCGAGTTTCCTACCGTACTAGTAGTTCACATACCCAATTCGTGCGTTGAAATGCCTTTAGAGGTGACTACTCGTCACACAATCTCACATGACAGTGACTTACACACATGCGATGTCACAATAATATAATGTTTAAAACATTACACTTAAGCAACCATCATCGACAAATAACACATTACTCTTAATCATCTATCCTCTGAAATTAGCCAAAAACCATAACTTGTTTCAATTTGACATAAAAAGATGTGCACCTAATTGATGCACCACATAGCTTAAAAAATTATCACCAATCTTCCATGGATTCTTTTTATCCATCAACCTCATTCTTCTCCAGCAAGTTAAGATGATAAAAATGGTTTAGTTTGCATATTGTTTGGTCCACTCATCTTATATATTAAGGTGTTATTAATTTCTAGCCATTGATCTCTATGCGTTTATGTATCTCGAGACTCATCTAATGACCCATCTCTCGCCATGTATCCCACTAACTCCCACTAACTCAATAACATTGACACTAATTGGCTACTCATATGGTTCCTAGATATGGCAATAATTATCTCTAGGTCAATCATATAGTTTCTATTTAATTAACCAAACTATAGTCATTGATTTTATTGATTTAACTACCTTTGCTAAGGCTTATTATAATATATATGGTTAGTGTTTTTATTCATCAAATTGACAAATCATGTGATCCCACTAACCTCGACTACGTGACACCCAATACCCCACATCTTGTCATGCATTTAGAGTTACGCCACAGACTATTGTTTTAATTTAATCAACTTGGCATATGGTTACATTACCCATTTTAATTGAATAACTAGTCATCTTGACATGAATTAATCGAGTTTCCTACCGTACTAGTAGTTCACCTACCCAATTCGTGCGTTGAAATGCCTTTTGAGGTGACTACTCGTCACACAATTTCACATGACAGTGACTTACACACATGCGATGTCACAATAATATAATGTTTGAAACATTACACTTAAGCAACCATCATCGACAAATAACACATTACTCTTAATCATCTATCCTCTGAAATTAGCCAAAAACCATAACTTGTTTCAATTTGACATAAAAAGATGTGCACCTAATTAATGTACCACCTAGCTTAAAAAATTATCACCAATCTTCCACGGATTCTTTTTATCCATCAACCTCATTCTTCTCCAGCTAGTTAAGATGATAAAAATGGTTTGGCTTGCATGTTGTTTGGTCCACTCATCTTATATATTAAGGTGATATTAATTTCTAGCCATTGATCTCTATGCGTTTATGTATCTCGAGACTCATCTAATGACTCATCTCTCGCCATGTATCCCACTAACTCCCACTAACTCAATAACATTGACACTAATTGGCTACTCACATGGTTCCTAGATATGGCAATAATTATCTCTAGGTCAAACATATAGTTTCTATTTAATTAACCAAACTATAGTCCTTGATTTATTTGATTTAATTACCTTAGCTAAGGCTTTTTATAATATATATGGTTAGTGTTTTTATTCATCAAATTGACAAATCATGTGACGCCACTAACCCTCGACTACGTGACACCCAATACCCCACATCTTGTCATGCATTTAGAGTTACGCAACAGCCTATTGTTTTAATTTAATCAACTTGGCATATGGTTACATTACCCATTTTAATTGATTAATTAGTCATCTTGACATGAATTAATCGAGTTTCCTACCGTACTAGTAGTTCACCTACCCAATTCGTGCGTTTAAATGCCTTTTGAGGTGACTACTCGTCACACAATTTCACATGACAATGACTTACACACATGCGATGTCACAATAATATAATGTTTGAAACATTACACTTAAGCAACCATCATCCACAAATAACACATTAGTCTTAATCATCTATCCTCTGAAATTAGCCAAAAACCATAACTTGTTTCAATTTGACATAAAAAGATGTGCACCTAATTGATGTACCGCCTAGTTTAAAAAATTCTCAGCAATCTTCCATGGATTATTTTTATCCATCAACCTCATTCATCTCCAGCAGGTTAAGATGATAAAAATGGTTTGATTTGCATGTTGTTTGGTCCACTCATCTTATATATTAAGGTGATATTAATTTCTAGCCATTGATCTCTATGCGTTTATGTATCTCGAGACTCATCTAATGCCCATCTCTCGCCATGTATCCCACTAACTCCCACTAACTCAATAACATTGACACTAATTGGCTACTCACATGGTTCCTAGATATGACAATACTTATCTCTAGGTCAATCTTATAGTTTCTATTTAATTAACCAAACTATAGTCCTTGATTTATTTGATTTAATTACCTTAGCTAAGGCATTTTATAATATATATGCATATTGTTTTTATTCATCAAATTGAAAAATGTTGTGATCCCACTAACCCTCGACTACGTGACACCCAATACTCCACATCTTGTCATGCATTTAGAGGTACGCCACAACCTATTGTTTTAATTTAATCAACTTGGCATATGGTTACATTACCCATTTTAATTGATTAACTAGTCATCTTGACATGAATTAATCAAGTTTCCTACCGTACTAGTAGTTCACCTACCCAATTCGTGCGTTGACATGCCTTTCAAGGTGACTACCCGTCACAAAATCTCACATGGCAATGACTTACACACATGCGATGTCACAATAATATAATGTTTAAAACATTACACTTAAGCAACCATCATCGACAAATAACACATTACTCTTAATCATCTATCCTCTGAAATTAGCCAAAAACCATAACTTGTTTCAATTTGACATAAAAAGATGTGCACCTAATTGATGTACCACCTAGCTTAAAAAAGTATCACCAATCTTCCATGGATTCTTTTTATCCATCTACCTCATTCTTCTCCAGCTAGTTAAGATGATAAAATGGTTTGGTTTGCATGTTGTTTGGTCCACTCATCTTATATATTAAGGTGTTATTAATTTCTAGCCGTTGATCTCTATGCGTTTATGTATCTCGAGACTCATCTAATGACCCATCTCTCGCCATGTATCCCACTAACTCCCACTAACTCAATAACATTGACACTAATTGGCTACTCACATGGTTCCTAGATATAACAATACTTATCTCTAGGTCAATCATATAGTTTCGATTTAATCAACCAAACCGTAGTCCTTGATTTATTTGATTTAATTACCTTAGCTAAGGCTTTTTATAATATATATGGTTAGTGTTTTTATTCATCAAATTGACAAATCATGTGTTCCCACTAACCCTCGACTACGTGACACCTAATACCCCACATCTTGTAATGCATTTAGAGTTACGCCACAGCCTATTGTTTTAATTTAATCAACTTGGCATATGGTTACATTACCCATTTTAATAGATTAACTAGTATTCTTGACATGAATTAATCGAGTTTCCTACCGTACTAGTAGTTCACCTACCCAATTCATGCGTTGAAATTCCTTTTGAGGTGACTACTCGTCACACAATCTCACATGACAGTGACTTACACACATGCGATGTCACAATAATATAATGTTTAAAACATTACACTTAAGCAACCATCATCCACAAATAACACATTACTCTTAATCATCTATCCTCTGAAATTAGCCAAAAACCATAACTTGTTTCAATTTGAGATAAAAAGATGTGCACCTAAATGATGTACCACCGAGCTTAAAAAATTATCACCAATCTTCCATGGATTTTTTTTATCCATCAACCTCATTCTTCTCCAGCTAGTTAAGATGATAAAAATGGTTTGGTTTGCATGTTGTTTGGTCCACTCATCTTATATATTAAGGTGTTATTAATTTCTAGCCATTGATCTCTATGCGTTTATGTATCTCGAGACTCATCTAATGACCCATCTCTCGCCATGTATCCCACTAACTCCCACTAACTCAATAACATTGACACTAATTGGCTACTCACATGGTTCCTAGATATGGCAATAATTATCTCTAGGTCAATCATATAGTTTCTATTTAATTAACCAAACTATAGTCCTTGATTTATTTGATTTAATTACCTTAGCTAAGGCTTATTATAATATATATGGTTAGTGTTTTAATTCATCAAATTGACAAATCATGTGATCCCACTAACACTCGACTACGTGACACCCAATACCCCATATCTTGTAATGCATTTAGAGTTACGCCACAGCCTATTGTTTTAATTTAATCAACTTGGCATATGGTTACATTACCCATTTTAATAGATTAACTAGTATTCTTGACATGAATTAATCGAGTTTCCTACCGTACTAGTAGTTCACCTACCCAATTCATGCGTTGAAATTCCTTTTGAGGTGACTACTCGTCACACAATCTCACATGTGATGACTTACACACATGCGATGTCACAATAATATAATGTTTAAAACATTACACTTAAGCAACCATCATCCACAAATAACACATTACTCTTAATCATCTATCCTCTCGAAATTAGCCAAAAACCATAACTTGTTTCAATTTGACATAAAAAGATGTGCACCTAATTGATGCACCACATAGCTTAAAAATTATCACCAATCTTCCATGGATTCTTTTTATCCATCAACCTCATTCTTCTCCAGCAAGTTAAGATGATAAAAATGGTTTGGTTTGCATATTGTTTGGTCCACTCATCTTATATATTAAGGTGTTATTAATTTCTAGCCATTGATCTCTATGCGTTTATGTATCTCGAGACTCATCTAATGACCCATCTCTCGCCATGTATCCCACTAACTCCCACTAACTCAATAACATTGACACTAATTGGCTACTCATATGGTTCCTAGATATGGCAATAATTATCTCTAGGTCAATCATATAGTTTCTATTTAATTAACCAAACTATAGTAATTGATTTTATTGATTTAATTACCTTTGCTAAGGCTTATTATAATATATATGGTTAGTGTTTTTATTCATCAAATTGACAAATCATGTGATCCCACTAACCTCGACTACGTGACACCCAATACCCCACATCTTGTCATGCATTTAGAGTTACGCCACAGACTATTGTTTTAATTTAATCAACTTGGCATATGGTTACATTACCCATTTTAATTGAATAACTAGTCATCTTGACATGAATTAATCGAGTTTCCTACCGTACTAGTAGTTCACCTACCCAATTCGTGCGTTGAAATGCCTTTTGAGGTGACTACTCGTCACACAATTTCACATGACAGTGACTTACACACATGCGATGTCACAATAATATAATGTTTGAAACATTACACTTAAGCAACCATCATTGACAAATAACACATTACTCTTAATCATCTATCCTCTGAAATTAGCCAAAAACCATAACTTGTTTCAATTTGACATAAAAAGATGTGCACCTAATTGATGTACCACTTAGCTTAAAAAATTATCACCAATCTTCCATGGATTCTTTTTATCCATCAACCTCATTCTTCTCCGGCTAGTTAAGATGATAAAAATGGTTTGGCTTGCATGTTGTTTGGTCCACTCATCTTATATATTAAGGTGATATTAATTTCTAGCCATTGATCTCTATGCGTTTATGTATCTCGAGACTCATCTAATGACCCATCTCTCGCCATGTATCCCACTAACTCCCACTAACTCAATAACATTGACACTAATTGGCTACTCACATGGTTCCTAGATATGGCAATAATTATCTCTAGGTCAAACATATAGTTTCTATTTAATTAACCAAACTATAGTCCTTGATTTATTTGATTTAATTACCTTAGCTAAGGCTTTTTATAATATATATGGTTAGTGTTTTTATTCATTAAATTGACAAATCATGTGATGCCACTAACCCTCGACTACGTGACACCCAATACCCCACATCTTGTCATGCATTTAGAGTTACACAACAGCCTATTGTCTTAATTTAATCAACTTGGCATATGGTTACATTACCCATTTTAATTGATTAATTAGTCATCTTGACATGAATTAATCGAGTTTCCTACCGTACTAGTAGTTCACCTACCCAATTCGTGCGTTTAAATGCCTTTTGAGGTGACTACTCGTCACACAATTTCACATGACAGTGACTTACACACATGTGATGTCACAATAATAAAATGTTTGAAACATTACACTTAAGTAACCATCATCCACAAATAACACATTAGTCTTAATCATCTTTCCTCTGAAATTAGCCAAAAACCATAACTTGTTTCAATTTGACATAAAAAGATGTGCACCTAATTGATGTACCGCCTAGCTTAAAAAATTCTCACCAATCTTCCATGGATTATTTTTATCCATCAACCTCATTCATATCCAGCAGGTTAAGATGATAAAAATGGTTTGATTTGCATGTTGTTTGGTCCAGTCATCATATATATTAAGGTGATATTAATTTCTAGCCACTGATCTCTATGCGTTTATGTATCTCGAGACTCATCTAATGCCCATCTCTCGCCATGTATCCCACTAACTCAATAACATTGACACTAATTGGCTACTCACATGGTTCCTAGATATGACAATACTTATCTCTAGGTCAATCAAATAGTTTCTATTTAATTAACCAAACTATAGTCCTTGATTTATTTGATTTAATTACCTTAGCTAAGGCATATTATAATATATATGCATATTGTTTTTATTCATCAAATTGAAAAATGTTGTGATCCCACTAACCCTCGACTACGTGACACCCAATACTCCATATCTTGTCATGCATTTAGAGGTACGCCACAACCTATTGTTTTAATTTAATCAACTTGGCATATGGTTACATTACCCATTTTAATTGATTAACTAGTCATCTTGACATGAATTAATCAAGTTTCCTACCGTACTAGTAGTTCACCAACCCAATTCGTGCGTTGACATGCCTTTCAAGGTGACTACCCGTCACACAATCTCACATGACAATAACTTACACACATGCGATGTCACAATAATATAATGTTTAAAACATTACACTTAAGCAACCATCATCGACAAATAACACATTACTCTTAATCATCTATCCTCTGAAATTAGCCAAAAACCATAACTTGTTTCAATTTGACGTAAAAAGATGTGCACCTAATTGATGTACCACCTAGCTTAAAAAATTATCACCAATCTTCCATGGATTCTTTTTATCCATCAACCTCATTCTTCTCCAGCTAGTTAAGATGATAAAAATGGTTTGGTTTGCATGTTGTTTGGTCCACTCATCTTATATATTAAGGTGTTATTAATTTCAAGCCGTTGATCTCTATGAGTTTATGTATCTCGAGACTCATCTAATGACCCATCTCTCCCCATGTATCCCACTAAATCCCACTAACTCAATAACATTGACACTAATTGGCTACTCACATGGTTCCTAGATATAACAATACTTATCTCTAGGTCAATCATATAGTTTCTATTTAATTAACCAAACTGTAGTCCTTGATTTATTTGATTTAATTACCTTAGCTAAGGCTTTTTATAATATATATGGTTAGTGTTTTTATTCATCAAATTGACAAATCATGTGTTCCCACTAACCCTCGACTACGTGACACCTAGTACCCCACATCTTGTCATGCATTTAGAGTTACGCCACAGCCTATTGTTTTAATTTAATCAACTTGGCATATGGTTACATTACCCATTTTAATAGATTAACTAGTATTCTTGACATGAATTAATCGAGTTCCTACCGTACTAGTAGTTCACCAACCCAATTCATGCGTTGAAATTCCTTTTGAGGTGACTACTCGTCACACAATCTCACATGACAGTGACTTACACACATGCGATGTCACAATAATATAATGTTTAAAACATTACACTTAAGCAACCATCATCCACAAATAACACATTACTCTTAATCATCTATCCTCTGAAATTAGCCAAAAACCATAACTTGTTTCAATTTGAGATAAAAAGATGTGCACCTAATTGATGTACCACCTAGCTTAAAAAATTATCACCAATCTTCCATGGATTTTTTTTATCCATCAACCTCATTCTTCTCCAGCTAGTTAAGATGATAAAAATGGTTTGGTTTGCATGTTGTTTGGTCCACTCATCTTATATATTAAGGTGTTATTAATTTCTAGCCATTGATCTCTATGCGTTTATGTATCTCGAGACTCATCTAATGACCTATCTCTCGCCATGTATCCCACTAACTCCGACTAACTCAATAACATTGACACTAATTGGCTACTCACATGGTTCCTAGATATGGCAATAATTATCTCTAGGTCAATCATATAGTTTCTATTTAATTAACCAAACTATAGTCCTTGATTTATTTGATTTAATTACCTTAGCTAAGGCTTATTATAATATATATGGTTAGTGTTTTAATTCATGAAATTGACAAATCATGTGATCCCACTAACCCTCGACTACGTGACACCCAATACCCCATATCTTGTCATGCATTTAGAGTTACGCCTCAGCCTATTGTTTTAATTTAATCAACTTGGCATATGGTCACATTACCCATTTTAATTGATTAACTAGTATTCTTGACATGAATTAATCGAGTTTCCTACCGTACTAGTAGTTCACATACCCAATTCATGCGTTGAAATGCCTTTTGAGGTGACTACTCGTCACACAATCTCACATGACAGTGACTTACACACATGCTATGTCACAAATAACACATTACTCTTAATCATCTATCCTCTAAAATTAGTCAAAAACCATAACTTGTTTCAATTTGACATAAAAAGATGTGCACCTAATTGATGTACCACCTAGCCTAAAAAATTCTCACCAATCTTCCATGGATTCTTTTTATCCATCAACCTCATTCTTCTCCAGCAAGTTAAGATGATAAAAATGGTTTGGTTTGCATGTTGTTTGGTCCACTCATCTTATATATTAAGGTGTTATTAATATCTAGCCATTGATATCTATGCGTTTATGTATCTCAAGACTCATCTAATGCCCATCTCTCGCCATGTATCCCACTAACTCCCACTAACTCAATAACATTGACACTAATTGGCTACTCACATGGTTCCTAGATATGACAATACTTATCTCTAGGTCAATCATATAGTTTCTATTTAATTAACCAAACTATAGTCCTTGATTTATTTGCTTTAATTACCTTAGCTAAGGCCTATTATTATATATATGGTTAGTGTTTTTATTCATCAAATTGACAAATCATGTGATCCCACTAACCCTCAACTACCTGACACCCAATACCCCACATCTTTTCATGCATTTAGAGGTACGCCACAACCTATTGTTTTAATTTAATCAACTCGGCATATGGTTACATTACCCATTTTAATTGATTAACTAGTCATCTTGACATGAATTAATCAAGTTTCCTACCGTACTAGTAGTTCACCTACCCAATTCGTGTGTTGACATGCCTTTCAAGGTGACTAGCCGTCACACAATCTCACATGACAGTGACTTACACACATGCGATGTCACAATAATATAATGTTTAAAATAAAACATTACACTTAAGCAACCATCATCCACAAATAACACATTACTCTTAATCATCTATCCTCTGAAATTAGCCAAAAACCATAACTTGTTTCAATTTGACATAAAAAGATGTGCACCTAATTGATGCACCACATAGCTTAAAAAATTATCACCAATCTTCCATGGATTCTTTTTATCCATCAACCTCATTCTTCTCCAGCAAGTTAAGATGATAAAAATGGTTTGGTTTGCATATTGTTTGGTCCACTCATCTTATATATTAAGGTGTTATTAATTTCTAGCCATTGATCTCTATGCGTTTATGTATCTCGAGACTCATCTAATTACCCATCTCTCGCCATGTATCCCACTAACTCCCACTAACTCAATAACATTGACACTAATTGGCTACTCACATGGTTCCTAGATATGGCAATAATTATCTCTAGGTCAATCATATAGTTTCTATTTAATTAACCAAACTATAGTCCTTGATTTATTTGCTTTAATTACCTTAGCTAAGGTCTATTATTATATATATGGTTAGTGTTTTTATTCATCAAATTGACAAATCATGTGATCCCACTAACCCTCGACTACGTGACACCCAATACCCCACATCTTGTCATGCATTTAGAGTTACGCCACAGACTATTGTTTTAATTTAATCAACTTGGCATATGGTTACATTACCCATTTTAATAGATTAACTAGTATTCTTGACATGAATTAATCGAGTTTCCTACCGTACTAGTAGTTCACCTACCCAATTCATGCGTTGAAATTCCTTTTGAGGTGACTACTCGTCACACAATCTCACATGACAGTGACTTACACACATGCGATGTCACAATAATATAATGTTTAAAACATTACACTTAAGCAACCATCATCCACAAATAACACATTAATCTTAATCATCTATCCTCTGAAATTAGCCAAAAACCATAACTTGTTTCAATTTGACATAAAAAGATGTGCACCTAATTGATGTACCACCTAGCTTAAAAAATTCTCACCAATCTTCCATGGATTTTTTTTATCCATCAACCTCATTCTTTTCCAGCAAGTTAAGATGATAAAAATGGTTTGGTTTGCATGTTGATTGGTCCACACATCTTATATATTAAGGTGTTATTAATTTCTAGCCATTGATCTCTATGCGTTTATGTATCTCGAGACTCATCTAATGACCCATCTCTCGCCATGTATCCCACTAACTCCCACTAACTCAATAACATTGACACTAATTGGCTACTCACATGGTTCCTAGATATGGCAATACTTATCTTTAGGTCAATCATATAGTTTCTATTTAATTAACCAAACCATAGTCCTTGATTTATTTGATTTAATTACCTTAGCTAAGGCCTATTATAATATATTTGGTTAGTGTTTTTATTCATCAAATTGACAAATCATGTGATCCCACTAACCCTCAACTACCTGACACCCAATACCCCTCATCTTTTCATGCATTTAGAGGTACGCCACAACCTATTGTTTTAATTTAATCAACTTGGCATATGGTTACATTACCCATTTGAATTGATTAACTAGTCATCTTGACATGAATTAATCAAGTTTCCTACCGTACTAGTAGTTCACCTACCCAATTCGTGCGTTGACATGCCTTTCAAGGTGACTAGCCGTCACACAATCGCACATGACAGTAACTTACACACATGCGATGTCACAATAATATAATGTTTAAAACATTACACTTAAGCAACCATCATCCACAAATAACACATTAGTCTTAATCATCTATCCTTTGAAATTAGCCAAAAACCAAACTTGTTTCAATTTGACATAAAAAGATGTGCACCTGAATGATGTACCACCTAGCTTAGAAAATTCTCACCAATCTTCCATGGATTCTTTTTATCCATCAACCTCATTCTTCTCCAGCAAGTTAAGATGATAAAAATGGTTTGGTTTGCATGTTGTTTGGTCCACTCATCTTATATATTAAGGTGTTATTAATTTCTATCCATTGATCTCTATGCGTTTATGTATCTCGAGACTCATCTAATGCCAATCTCTCGCCATGTAACCCACTAACTCCCACTAACTCAATAACATTGACACTAATTGGCTACTCACATGGTTCCTAGATATGACAATACTTATCTCTAGGTCAATCATATAGTTTCTATTTAATTAACCAAACTATAGTCCTTGATTTATTTGATTTAATTACCTTAGCTAAGGCCTATTATAATATATATGGTAAGTGTTTTTATTCATCAAATTGATAAATGTTGCGATCCCACTAACCCTCGACTACGTGACACCCAATACCCCACATCTTGTCATGCATTTAGAGGTACGCCACAACCTATTGTTTTAATTTAATCAACTTGGCATATGGTTACATTACCCATTTTAATTGATTAACTAGTCATCTTGACATGAATTAATCAAGTTTCCTACCGTACTAGTAGTTCACCTACCCAATTCGTGCGTTGACATGCCTTTCAAGGTGACTACCCGTCACACAATCTCACATGACAATGACTTACACACTTGCGATGTCACGATAATATAATGTTTAAAACATTACACTTAAGCAACCATTATCGACAAATAACACATTACTCTTAATCATCTATCCTCTGAAATTAGCCAAAAACCATAACTTGTTTCAATTTGACATAAAAAGATGTGCACCTAATTAATGTACCACCTAGCTTAAAAAATTATCACCAATCTTCCATGGATTCTTTTTATCCATCAACCTCATTCTTCTCCAGCTAGTTAAGATGATAAAAATGGTTTGGCTTGCATGTTGTTTGATCCACTCATCTTATATATTAAGGTGATATTAATTTCTAGCCATTGATCTCTATGCGTTTATGTATCTCGAGACTCATCTACTGACCCATCTCTCGCCATGTATCCCACTAACTCCCACTAACTCAATAACATTGACACTAATTGGCTACTCACATGGTTCCTAGATATAACAATACTTATCTCTAGGTCAATCATATAGTTTCTATTTAATTAACCAAACTGTAGTCCTTGATTTATTTGATTTAATTACCTTAGCTAAGGCTTTTTATAATATATATGGTTAGTGTTTTTATTCATCAAATTGACAAATCATGTGTTCCCACTAACCCTCGACTACGTGACACCTAATACCCCACATCTTGTCATGCATTTAGAGTTACGCCACAGCCTATTGTTTTAATTTAATCAACTTGGCATATGGTTACATTACCCATTTTAATAGATTAACTAGTATTCTTGACATGAATTAATCGAGTTTCCTACCGTACTAGTAGTTCACCTACCCAATTCATGCGTTGAAATTCCTTTTGAGGTGACTACTCGTCACACAATCTCACATGACAGTGACTTACACACATGCGATGTCACAATAATATAATGTTTAAAACATTACACTTAAGCAACCATCATCCACAAATAACACATTACTCTTAATCATCTATCCTCTGAAATTAGCCAAAAACCATAACTTGTTTCAATTTGAGATAAAAAGATGTGCACCTAATTAATGTACCACCTAGGTTAAAAAATTATCACCAATCTTCCATGGATTTTTTTTATCCATCAACCTCATTCTTCTCCAGCTAGTTAAGATGATAAAAATGGTTTGGTTTGCATGTTGTTTGGTCCACTCATCTTATATATTAAGGTGTTATTAATTTCTAGCCATTGATCTCTATGCGTTTATGTATCTCGAGACTCATCTAATGACCATCTCTCGCCATGTATCCCACTAACTCCCACTAACTCAATAACATTGACACTAATTGGCTACTCACATGGTTCCTAGATAAGGCAATAATTATCTCTAGGTCAATCATATAGTTTCTATTTAATTAACCAAACTATAGTCCTTGATTTATTTGCTTTAATTACCTTAGCTAAGGTCTATTATTATATATATGGTTAGTGTTTTTATTCATCAAATTGACAAATCATGTGATCCCACTAACCCTCGACTACGTGACACCCAATACCCCACATCTTGTCATGCATTTAGAGTTACGCCACAGCCTATTGTTTTAATTTAATCAACTTGGCATATGGTTACATTACCCATTTTAATTGATTAACTAGTATTCTTGACATGAATTAATCGAGTTTCCTACCAAACTAGTAGTTCACCTACCCAATTCGTGCGTTGAAATGCCTTTCGAGGTGACTACCCGTCACAAAATCTTACTTGGCAGTGACTTACACACATGCGATGTCACAATAATATAATGTTTTAAACTTTACACTTAAGCAACCATCATCCACAAATAACACATTAATCTTAATCATCTATCCTCTGAAATTAGCCAAAAACCATAACTTGTTTCAATTTGACATAAAAAGATGTGCACCTAATTGATGTACCACCTAGCTTAAAAAATTCTCACCAATCTTCCATGGATTTTTTTTATCCATCAACCTCATTCTTCTCCAGCAAGTTAAGATGATAAAAATGGTTTGGTTTGCATGTTGATTGGTCCACACATCTTATATATTAAGGTGTTATTAATTTCTAGCCATTGATCTCTATGCGTTTATGTATCTCGAGACTCATCTAATGACCCATCTCTCGCCATGTATCCCACTAACTCCCACTAACTCAATAATATTGACACTAATTGGCTACTCACATGGTTCCTAGATATGGCAATACTTATCTTTAGGTCAATCATATAGTTTCTATTTAATTAACCAAACCATAGTCCTTGATTTATTTGATTTAATTACCTTAGCTAAGGCCTATTATAATATATTTGGTTAGTGTTTTTATTCATCAAATTGACAAATCATGTGATCCCACTAACCCTCAACTACCTGACACCCAATACCCCACATCTTTTCATGCATTTAGAGGTACGCCACAACCTATTGTTTTAATTTAATCAACTTGGCATATGGTTACATTACCCATTTGAATTGATTAACTAGTCATCTTGACATGAATTAATCAAGTTTCCTACCGTACTAGTAGTTCACCTACCCAATTCGTGCGTTGACATGCCTTTCAAGGTGACTAGCCGTCACACAATCGCACATGACAGTAACTTACACACATGCGATGTCACAATAATATAATGTTTAAAACATTACACTTAAGCAACCATCATCCACAAATAACACATTCCCTCGGTTCTCGTGTCCGAGTCGATCGAGTTGTAACGTAATGCCCGAATTATGACCGTTAACCCCAGATATTAACATTAATCCTAATTTAATTGATTTTGGCCATTAAAGTTCTTCCCAACTGAAAGAAATCTCGTCCCCAAAATTTAGAACTCGTGGAATTCCTAATTCGCCTATACTAGGAACTGCAATAGTGGCGGAACAACTGACGTTACCAACTCAATCTTAAACCCCACTAGACCATACTTATGTACTTTGAGATCCCCCTAGTGGGACTCTCTAACCCGCTCCACTGGCCCATCACTTAATACCTCGTGGTGGTTAGCATAGTCCCGTGACCCATCAACATGTTCACTAAGGATAAACAACTCAGGTCACAATTCACTGAGAACACCCATGCCACATGCTCTGGCGTAGTATATCGCACAAACATTGAGTGTTCATATTACATACATATACGCATAATTTAAATAAATAAATTATTAATAAAATACGTCATATATTTTACCATTAACATGCTATTTGATTGCTCCTATGTCCGGTTGACCAACTGCATGTGCTCGCTCTCGAGTCTGGTCTGGCTTTGGTGGTGGTAATGCCATTGAACAATCTGCTCTCAAATGTCTAATTTGACCACATCGAAAACATCATCGCGTCTCTAACCTGCTAACCTGTCCGTCTCTAGATCTCCGACCTTAACCCTGGTCTTTTTGACCCCTATCATGTCCTCCCTGATCTCTACTCTAATGGTACAGCTGTAGTTGTCGCTTGTGCTACTCAAAAGGTATTAGTGATATAGCGCGAACCTGCTGCCTATCCTCTTACTAAAACTAGTTATCCTACTGATCATCCCTTTGGTTCCTATCCAAATGATCCCTTTGTCTCTTCAGCCTCTGACTTGATTGAGAACTCTATTCAGTCTATACCTCCGTCTAAGTAATATGCTTACCCTCTCCCTACATCAAGAAGGTTTCGTATGCCAACGCTTGATTGAATATCTCTTGTACAGTACGAGCCCCAGATGACACCATTGTAGCAACAATCTTGTCGTCTACTTCTTAAGTGAAATAATATATCTTTAGTCGATCTGTCCCTACTACATCCATAAAAAACTGAAGTAGATACTGAAATCACTCCATATAGTGCATCAATGTTCGATTACCTTATCTCATGGTTAAAAACTCCTATCTCAAATGCAACTTGACCTCTATAGGTATGTACTTATCATAGAATAACTCTATAAACTCAGCCCATATTGTCGGCTTTGGATGGGTATCTATATATGTAGTCTACCTGACCACTCTATGACCTCTCAAACATGTTCCAGAAAGACGCGCCTAAACGCTCTCATCGTTCCTCATCAGCTTATGGAAATGCTAATGGGGCACTATCCACTTCCCTTCCACTTCGGGGTGACCACCTCCGTAGAAGAAGTGTGGCTGGAATTTTAAGAACACTCTCACCATCTTCGCCTCGGGGGCTAAAACAAATCCTGACGTAGTAGCAGTAGTATTGGTAGCACTCTTCTGATCTATAGTCGTGGATGGAGGCATAAGAGTCGGCGTGTCCAGTGGAACGACAACAGCTGTAGCTCTCTCTGCTTGTGTATCCGTAGTTACTGTCTCCATTGGTATTTAGGGAACAACCAGGGCAACGACTGTCCCCATATGTTGCTGTAACTACTATTGGTCTCGGGGTATTGCAATTGTTGTAGCAATTACCGTCAGTGCGACGGTCTGAATTGTAATAAACGTAGTACCTTAGTCATTAGAGTCTCATGAGCTAAAATTTGATCCTCTACACTCACCGTAATAAGGGAATCCCTAGCTGCATTGCTAGTTTGTCCAGTCACATGAGGCATAGCAGACTATCCATCTATGATCAACATCAAAAAACGTACTTAAGATCAGTCTCGGTACATATATGTATATCATGTATATAACAAAATATAAAACGTATATAACTCTAACTCTACACGTCTCACGTCACTTCCTAACTAAAGTTTTAAAGCCATAACATCGAGTTTCCACAACTAGATTTTATTTATTTAATTTTTCTGCTCTTTCACTTATAGAATAAACTACGCTTTATCCTCTAGACTTGACCTTGCTCTGATACCATCTGTGGCGGCCTCGCCGCTTCAGGGTGTCGTCTCTCCGTGTGCTCCTCGCTCGGTGGCCCAGCTACACATGTCCGGCACCTGCCTGTCCATCTCATGTCTCAAAAATCATGTCGACGTATGTGTTATCAGTTTAGTGAACCAATTATTCACATTAATCTTAATTTATTTCCTTTAGTTCAACTATATGTAGCTTATCAAGTCCTGACTTTGCTAGTTGTTTGTGTATTTCAGAGTTGCAATTAGATAATCAGTATTTACAGCAGAAGTCTTAAAGTAACATTAACATCTATTTTCATTAACTCTTAAGTTTTATAAAGCATCACTCCTACTGTGGAAAACCCGAAATAGTACACTCTATATATATAAGGTGACAAAAGTAAATATATACTAGTACATATGTCTCACCAGTCTCCTTTAAACCCAAAATATATATAACAAAATAATAAATAAACACCTACGAGTAGTGTGTCGAATAGTGGGAAAGCTCATAGATAGTCACCAAGAATTCCCTTACCCTTACTCGTAGAAGGATCTGCAGTCAGTCATCACAACAAAATAGATGATGAGTCTAGTAACTAAAATCCCAAGGAAATTCACTGAGCATTCATATGATAAACTAAAGTAAATCCAAGAAATACCGTTAAATAAACATGCAGAATATAAATAGGCAACTGTAAATGGATCATCGCCACGCGTAAATAACAATCAAGAGCAAACATTCGTGCCTGTTCAAGTTAGACTAGACCGTACTTCGAATACTCCACCTAGGATCCCACTAGTGGGCGCACCCAACTAGCCCATCACCTGGTCCCTCTCTGTGGCCGACGTAGACCCACGACACACTGACACATGTACTAAAAAAGTAGCTCGGGTCGTTATCCATCGAGGACTCCTGATACACATGCTATGATCTAGTGTGCATAGACATAAAATGAAATATCCGATGGGAGTAAAGTCAACCAACTATCTAAACAATGATACATATATATGGATAAATGATAGAATTAGGAAATAGAGTAAAATAGTATTGAAAGTAAGTAAATACTCAAGGGACATTCTTGTGGGTTTTACAAACCTCAAAACGATCTCCAACTTCACTGGACTCCTGTATCCGACCCGACAAGCTTCCCGAAATAGAGCTATGGTCCCCTAAGTCCCTGAAGTCAGTTAAGTAAATTTTTTTATGTATTCAAATTGGTCGAATAGGTTTTGAATCAATCTTCCTAAATCAGCCCCTAAAGACTAAATTAAGTCTCAATTTCAGTCTTATGTTACAATGCATTTTTAGGCATGAAATGGTCCAAGTCTTAAAATCTTCCACCACTGCAAAGATTGTTGTTTTCTATCTTTGCTTTCTGAAAAGATTTAGTTTGGAAAAACCAGATTTAAAATGAAAAAGATATCATGATTCTACTAATCATAGCTCTAATTGGTACCGAATCCGACCAAATGACTTAGAAAATCAATTTCTTTTAATCTATAGTCCCAAAAAATGTGATTTTTGGTCATAAGGCAGCTAACATACCGAATAAGAACATACTAAATGACAAACTTATTTGGATAAGTAGTTAGGGAGTCACACCTTCAACAGTCTTAGTTTCAAAATTCTTCTATTGCATTCCAGCTCTTATTTGTATAACACTTTTAGACATGAAACCATTTGACTTACCACATCTTCTGTTAAGCAAAGTTGTTCCCTTTTGAGTAAGCATTGAAATACCACTAGTTTTGGTCTAGTTGGATGTAAAATGAGCAAGTTATGATCAAATTACAAAGGCTAATTCGTAATACAACATGTTGAAAGTCGGTTTTGGTCTTACAACTTTAAAAACTCATATCTTTATAATCAAACCAAATCAAGAACTTCAATATAGCTGGATTATCAACTTCAAATGAGGAATCTAAATATACAAACCAATTCCAAATTCTTAATCATCCACCCTACAAAATTAGCCAAAAACCAGAACTTGTTTCTGTTTGACGTAAAGAGATGTGTACCTGGTTAATGTACCACATAGCTTAAGAAGTTCTCACCAATCTTCCATGGATTCTTTCTGTCCATCAACCTCCTTCTTCTCCAGCAAGTTAAGATGATAAAATGGTTTAGTTTGCATGTTGTTTGATCAACTCATCTTATATATTATGGTGTTATTAATTTTTAGCCATTGCTCTCCATGCATTTACATATCTCGAGACTCATCTAATGACTTATTTTTCCCATGTATCCTACCAACTCCCACTAACTCAATCCAATTGACATTATTTGGCTACTTACATGATTCCTAGATGTGGCAATATGTATCTCTAGGTCAACCTATAGTTTTTATTTAATTAACCAAACTATAGGCCTAGATTAATTTGATTTAATTACTTTAGCTAAGCCCCATTATAATATACATGGTTAGTATTTTTATTCACCAAACCGATAAATTTTGTGATCCCACTAACCCTCGACTACCCCATACCCAATGCCCCGCGTCTCGACATGCATAGCCTATTATTTTAATGTAAGCAACTCAGCCTATGGTCACATTACCCATTTTAATTGATTAACTAGTCATCTTAACTTGAATTAATCGAGTTTCCTAGTGTACTCATAGTTCGCCTACCCGATCCCTGCGTTGACATGACTTTCAAGGCGATTACTCATCACGTAATCTCGCACGATAGCAACTTATACATATGCGATGTCACAATAATATAATGTTTAAAAAATCACACCTAAGCAACCATCATCCATAAATAACATATTCCCTCGATTCTCATGTCTGAGTCAAATGAGTAGTCCACGTAACGCTCGAATTACGATCGTTAATCTCTAAGATTAATGCTAATCCTAGTTTAATTAAGTTGGTCTGTTAAATAAGGCCAAGATGGAAAGTAAAAGATTTTCATGGCCCAAATCTCTAACGCTGTTTTAATTCCTTAATAAGGATGACCGACCCTTGACGCGGGACCTACACCATGATACGTACACCGACTGAGGCACGTGGCCAAGGTATATCATATTTTTGTATTGATATGTGCCTAGATTTATATATTGTGTAGACTTACTAAGTCGGTTTATACAGTTGTAGACGTCGAGATGAGAGCGAGGACACACCTCGATATGCGTATCGACGTGGGTACTGGGTAGTTTACGGGACATACTATTAGGTCGGGGAAACGAAAACACACAAAGTTAATAAAATTTCGTCACGTAACTAATATCGAATAGATATTGGGTGACTAGCGATGCGGCGGCACGCGGATATCACGGTTCGGACACGAAATCGGGCGTCGAAACGCCCGAAAACACAGGCGAGTGTCTTAGCTGTATCACATATGGTGTCAAGACACAAACCCAACAACACTTGTCTATATAACCCAAACTCAACAGCAATACTTGTCTAAATTGAACACCATGTGTCCACTCACCTCACATATACACACCTCATGCACATACACACAGAGCCGAGAGATCGAGAGGAAAAAGAAGGAAGAATTGGAGAGGAGGAGAAGAAGAAGGAACACCGGGAAGGAGAGGAGACGTCACGATCGAGGTGAGTCTAAGTGGTCATCGGTTGTGGGTTCCGGTGGTTGGCGCTGGGGTGGCCGAGAGTCTGGGGTTGGGGTGGAGAGCTACCCCAACCCATCACCGGAAGAACATAGAAGAAAAAAAAATGTTGCCCCCGATCGACTGGTTTGATCGGGAGGAAGAAGGTGCACAACGGGACAGGCTCGGCCCATGGACCGAGCCTGGGCTTGTTCTGGTCTAGGGCCAGGTCGGGTCCAACCCGGTGCAAATAGAGAATGAGAAGAAAAATGAGGTAAAATTCCGAAAAAATTCCGAAAAAATTGGGGAAAATTATATTTTAATATTTTGACCATTTAATGCCCAAATTGAGCTTAAACCCATATACTTGAACTAATGAGACACCAAATTCGAAAACCTAGAAAAAGTGTACGAGAGAGCGAATACAAAATTTGGTGTATCGGGAGGCCAGTAAAACTAGGACTTGTGTGTGAGTATACCCAATGAAAATTTTACTTAGCATTTCATTTCTATTACTTGTTGTCCTTGCATAGTCCTTTTGACTATTTTGCCTTTGTATTCATATATCATGTGTTCTTTTGTGTCTATGCTTACTTGATGAGTCTAGTTTGCATGATATCCATTCAATTGATTTGGTTCATTTATTCTATCCCGTGCTATGTCTATTCTTGATGTTTTAAATGTGAACTGAATGATAAATATGATGCTATTAGGCTAATGAATAACTTATAAATGTTTAAGAGGACTTGTATTCTTTATTTGTTTAGGTGTGTAGATGTGCTATGCCTTGACAATCCGTACTTAGTATTTCTTGAAATTTAAAAAGTAGTTTTTGCATTTAGGTCTCGTACTCGATCGAGGTGTGCACGACTCACGGGGTTAGAGTCCCTGGGATGTCGGCACATGTTACTTGACACCGTATGACACTCAGGGTTAGAGTCCCCGAGGTGGTCTACATACCGGGGTTAGAGTCCCTGGTAACACTTGGGTTAGAGTCCCTTGTGCTATATGATTATTGAGTCGGAGTGACACGTTTCACTGCCAACCGGACCTAAATCACCATTACTTAGCCTAGTTTCAGTATCACTTGTTTAACTCTAGTATTTACTCGCATATGGTTTATTTTCTAATTTTTCCATTTATATACTTTAAAATACCATTTGAATATTTAGAAATGCAACTTAAACTTGTCATAGGGGATTACTATTTTATTCTTGTACTCACCGTCCTTTTTATGAAGGTAGGTGCAATGTCGTCTACCAGCAGGCCGGGCAAAGAGAAGATCGACGATTATTCCTGAGACCGTGGTGCGTCACTACATCGATTTGTAGGTCTTATTTTGATTGTATATGTTATATACATCTTTCAGATACTATTTGGGGTTGTATATTGGGTTGAGCGTTAGTTTCCCGACTTGACTTAGACTATTTTCCTGTTTCACTGCATTTCGAGGACTTTATATATGTGATGTCATTTCCTGGTTTTTCCACACTTAAGATTTTATAAATGGCTTCCACATAAGTTACTCATTGCTTCCTCATAATCAATAAGACTTCCGCTAATTAATTAATTTAATAAAAAAATTAATTAACTTTAAATTTTATAAATTGGTAGGACTAGTGTATTACTTATCATGAACACGAGAAAAGAGGCGTCTAGGTTGTAAAGGCTGACTAATACGTAGTTAAGTCCTGCATGGATATGATTAGGGCTTAATTATGAGATTAGGTCGGGCGGTGCCCTAGATTAGGAGATGGGCCGTCACAAAATTTATAGCCCATATTCTCATCATCTTGCCTCATATGGTAATATGGAGTAATTTAATCAATCAAAGACAAGATAGAAAGCATACAATCAAGATCAATTACGGTTCATATTCCCATAATCGTTTTTAAGGAAGTATTGACTTTATTGAAGAGCTACAATCAAACATGTTTCCTTTATGTAATTATATAGTGTATATAAATATATAGTTTATTGTTATAAAATCATTAAAAGAAATACACCCAAATTCAAGTTTTGTATTTATTCTAATTTTTATCTTTGTATCAGAGCATCGCTTGCTTTTGGGATCGTGAGTACTATCAATCTATCTCTCAATGTGGGTAATTTCATCACTCTGAAACTTATTTTTACTAACTATCCTTTATGGCGTGAACATGCTTTATCATTGTCCGAAAGTGAAGATTTGGGGGGTCATTTCACAAATGAAGAACCGGCTCCTCCTAAATTTGAAATTTCAGACCAAAACACATTAGATCCAGAGAAAAGCGCATCAAAATTAATTGATGTTTTCATTGCGTGGCATAAAGCTGACGTCGAATTCACTGGTGGCTTATATGGACACTTTCAGAGGAAGCACTTAGACCTATAGTAGGCTCAAAAATGACATAATCTATTTGGAAAAGTCTTAAGAGTGCCTACACCCAAGATTCACAAGAACAGGAGTTCAAACAGAAACATCAACTAACTTATCTTTACAAAGATGTAAGTAAATCCATTGGTGATCACATTCTTCTTTTCAAAGGATTATATGACAACCTTGCAGCCATAAGCAAAACAATGTTTGATAAAGAAAAAGTATTTTGTCTCATCACTAGTCTTGGTCCTCAATATGGGACTTTCACAACTACCATGCTAAAGCCCCTAAGACCAACATACTCTAAGTTGGTATCTGAACTCTAATGTTTAGATCAAAGATGTAGTTGGTTCTCCAATAGCATAAATGTTCTAACTCACCCTATTTCTCCTCAGATGGCCTTTTATGGCCAACATCAAAGAACATAAAAGTTCTTTACTGATAACCAATTTACTTCCACCAGGCGTGGTTTCAAAGCATAACAACCAAGGCATTTCAATAAGGAAAAATCAAGCAACTATCATATCGACACCAAATACGTCGACCTCCATAACCTAGGGAGTGTCAAATGAATTTTACTGAAAAAGAATTATATCGAGGAGCATTGCTAGTATTTTGGAATAAAAAGGTCATATTGCAAAAATATGTTGGTGGATTCCAAAGAAACCTACCCAGCTAAGTGAAATTCTAATTGTAATGGCCCAAAAATTCGACTATTGCCACGTGTCAGGTCAAGGTCGTACGTGGGACCCGCTAGTTGAAACACGTATGTCCGAATCTCTGGTGGAGACACTGAGTTATGATATTTTTCCGTGATCTGTGTATTATTTAATAATATCCAATTTGAGATTAGAATGCCAATAGTTGAGTTGTTTTACGAGTAACATAAACGCAAAAACGAATGGGGACGCGCCTCGAGTCGCATGTCGATGTGGACCGAGGTAGCGGCTTAATGTGGCTATAGTGATTTTAATGTGGTCACATTATACATAAACATTTGTGGTGTCTCGAGATGCGTGCTGCTTAATTTTTTAGGAAACCAACTGAATACATATGTTTTTGATGTGCCTAGAGTTCCGCTCCACATGAATCTGGAGGACATGTTAGTTTTCTTCACAAAAAGGGGGGAAACGGATAAGAGAGAGGGGAGAGGGGAGATGGGAGAGAGAAAATAAAAGAGAAAGAGAAAATAAAGGAGAGAGAGGGTGAGAGCAACTGGTGTAGAGAGAGATGGAACTAGGGAGAGGGGGAGAAGGTGGCAGAGAGAGGAGGAGATCGGCGGTACGAGCGGCTCAGGCTCAGGCGAGTCGGAGGCGACAGTGACGCGGTCCCAGCAGCGGCGCGGTGGGCGGAGCTTCCCAGCGACGGGCGACCATCAAACTAGCAGGCAGTGCGGCTGGTGCGGACCGCGGACCAACAGTGGTGCGGTGGGCCAGCAATGGGGGCTTGCAGCCGACGGCGGCAACGCGACATGACTGCAGCAGTGCGACGACTGGTAGTGGCGGAGGCGGCCGACAGCGGATCCAGTGACACCGGCGATGGGTAAATGATCGGTGCTAGCATGGACGGCCGATGCGCGGTAGTGTTGACGGCGGCAATGGCTCGACAACTGCAGTGGCATCGGCGCGACAGTAGCAACGACGCAGTAAACGGCGCGATGACGCATTGTCGGACTAATCGATCCTCGAAGAGGGATGCAATACGATGAAGTTCGATGACGTGATTGATTTAAATGAGGTTGGAAGGCCATGGTGAGTTGTATGTTAAGTAATTTGGTTGTGCTTTGAATGAGTTAATTAAATATGCCCAAATGGTATAAATGGACACCAGGGACATATGAGTCGATTGTCGGGCACGCATATCGAGGCATGAGCGAGACGTCTTGATGTTCACGAAAAATGTAAGTAAACCGGTGAGGAACTGTACAGTAATTCCATTGCTTTGATATTGTTATTCATTGCTTTGATATTATCCTTGAATGTGGTACTTCGTGGAGTGGTCCATTAGCAAGTGAGTCATGGTACTATTTATCTGTGATATGAGCTCTTTTGTGGTTTTCTCATAGTCGTAAGGGTTAGGGCTGAGAGGCAGGTGTCTCGTCCTGAACCCGAGTCTGCTAGGCTTGTGCCGCGACTTAACGACCTTTTGGTCAGGACTCCTTGCTATTTGGCCTCACTTATCGACTGATTTGTGTCTTTTATATGCACGCGTTACTCCATTGGCAAGTGAGTCGTGGTACTTTTTCTCTGTGATATGAGCTTTTATCTGGACGCCGTCGATATCTCCCAATTGAGTGTACATTGGGGTCACTTATCCGGGTCTGTTGATATCTCAAAGTCGCAAGGGTTAGGGCTGGGAGGCAGGTATCTCGTACTGAACCCGAATCTGCTTGGCTTTTGCCACGACTCAACGACCTTTTTGTCGAGACTCCGTGCTATTTAGGGACTCACTTATCGTTTGATTTGTTTACAATATTTTCTATTCATGTGTTTCCATGTTCATTTCTTTCTACTTGCATGAATTCGACTGTTTTATTTATTTCGAAATGTTGTATATATGTCCTACTTGATTTAGTTACTTGGGCTTGTCATTTTTGGGTTTGACTGAGTGCAGATCTGCAGTCCAGGAAGGGGAAGGCTCCATAGCTAGGTGAATTTTTTGTATATTTTTACTCTCATTTGATGACGATTATGCAGGGTTCCACATTTAGGTTATCCAACCCTTTTAACATTATTGTTGAGTTATTTGTAGTAACTGCTTCCGCTAAATCGTAAAACTTGAGAAATACTAATAACTCAACTTATAACTATTGAATTTACTGATAATGATGGATTGGAAGGCTGACTAGGTCTACGTTGACCTTGTGAGACTGGCTCGTGGGTCCACGCGGGCTTAGGCTGGGCGAGGCCAAGTTTGTGAAAATTGGGGCCGTCACAGTTGGTATCAGAACCAAAGTCTTAAATAATCAACTCTTGATTTGAATCACAAGCCATGGAGACGAAAAACCAGCGGAAGTTAGGAATGGTTGAACTTAAAGTGGAACCCTATGATCCTGACTAAAGTCTTCGTTGGGAAGTGAAGAGAGTTGGGGAAAGTAAAATTTGACCTATATGGGATATTTGATGTGTTGTATTATACTACTATTGATAGATATACGATATAACTACTTTTATAGTCGTATTTACTTTTGTGTATCACCTGAGACGCGATGAGTAAAATTGAAAAAAAGGATTGACAATAAGTTTATCAGATTTAGAGAAATTGATTACTTTTCCTATGAATACGTCCTCTAAGAAAATCTAAATTCGATTACATAGGAAAGTAAAGTTTGAAAAACAAAAAAAGAACTAAGATTTATGAGACAAGTGGGTTAATGCAGACTCTAAAGGAGCAGAGTGTTGAGATGACTTGAGAGCTAACGATTACATCATGTATGGACTCCTTTAGCTTTGACGAAAGCGTTGGAGTAGTACTGTTGGATCAGAAGCCCAAGTAACTCCACTTTAGCGACACTATGCATTTATAGTCTCAGGGTTGGTGAAGTTGACCACCACCTTTAAGGACTTATAAATGAATTAAGTGTTACGAGCTGAGGTAGAGTCCGCGAATCGTTCAGATGCATTAGTAAACGTACTGAAAGGAATTTTTGTGCAAGTAAACAAGTGCGTTTAAAGTTGCTAAGAAAAGAATAACTCACTTGACAAATCATGATAAAAAAAGGACAAATACTTATGAATCGAATGAACGGGTTACTCGAGAGAGAACTTGAAGATAGATAGGGCTAGGTTTCTCCAAGATTTTGAAGGACATCTATCATGTTTCCACAACCCTAGTTATTCAGGCTGGGTGTGTTTTTAGAGTTCACAATTGTTCACAACCCGCTTGAAATATCTCCAGTATAGGCAGGGCCTATAGTGGTCGAGGAGGCACAAGTTAAGATTGCGCTCATACTTCATACACTTGAGACGCTACTTGAGGATACGCTTAACATGCCGACTGATACGGGTGTTAGGGCTACAACTGAGGCATGGCAGACTCAGAAGTTTCAGAGGCATTATTCGGAAAAGTTGCAAAGGGGTACTAACCTTGAGGCCACATATATATAGCCATGTGAAGATACATGATGTACTAGCCATACCAACGTAAATGTGGCCAAGTATATCATCAACTCCACTGGTCGGCGAGGTTGATGTCCGGTGGCGTACTATGAAGGTGTCGATGAGGAACTGTCCATAACCTGAAGAGGACTGAGTTTCAGACCATTCGACAGAGGACCGGGGAGTCGGTTGCAGTATATGGATCAGTATATATGCGTGATGAAGTATGCTGGGGGTTCTGCTGACATGGACACTGACCAAGCGTACTACGCCATACTCGGTTTCCTAGAATTTATTGGTTTTGTTGGGTGACGACGGCTTCGAGCACAGTGGCTTTGGGAGCACATGCACCGGAGTACTAGTCGCATTATCGACATCGTTATTGTCAGTGCGAGGGTCTAGAGATGACCGGAAAAAAAAAGACGTTCGTGGCTAAAAGATCGAGCTTAGAGCGTAGGATCTATCGCGTTTCCGCCATATGCAGCGTATACAGCGCCAATGTTAGTTGGTCCAACGTAGAGTTACGCTAGTGCACTACGGTAGCCAACACCATTAGATCCTCAGCATCAGTACCATTAGAGGGCTGATGGCAGAGGCAGTGGCCAGAGGCAGAGACTGAGTCAGAGTTCCAGTCAAGTGTAGAGACAGGGACAAAGGTATAGTCAGGGACAGGGACAGGGACAACATGTTCCATACGAATCGAGATTTTAACATACTTGTTTGGGAGTGTGGATAGCCATGTCAATTCACTAGTACGTGTTCACGACTGCGAGCAAGCACAGCAGAGCCGGGATCAGATTCATGTTGAGACCCACTCGATCAGAGAGATTGACGGACAGTCAAAGAGTTGGATTTACATTCCCGCGGACATACTTCGGATATGAGTATGTTAATGACAGAGGATCATGGGACTAACAGTTCAGTTGTATTTCAATATATGTCGCGAGGATGTTGCCCTGACATATATTGATGGGAGAAGACAGATGGTGTGTTTTTTTCTTGGAGGTCTCGGAGAAGCCCATCTCGTCACGGAGGAGCCCAAAAAGTCGCAGAGGAGCCTAGCCCTACAAAGTAAGATGGGGGTATTGCCTTAGGCGAGTATGGCCTTGGGCGGGTATGGCATTGGGTCTTCATTCATAACACACTATCTTCCTTTGAGAATTTGCGTCAATTTCGAGGACGAAATTCTAATTCGTTGGGTGGACTGTAACTGCCCAAAAATTTGACTTTTGCCACTGCCATTTCAAGGTCATATGTGGGACCCGCTAGTCGGAATCTCAGATGGAGACACCGATGTATGATATTTTTTCGTGATGTGTGTATTATTTAATAATATCCAGTGTAAGATTAGAATGTCAATCGTTGAGTTTTTTTGCGAGTAACATATACGCGGGGAATTCGATGAGCCGAAACATGAATGGGGACGCGCCTCGAGTCGCTTGTCGACGTGGACCGAGGTAGCGACTTAATGTGGTTATAGTGATTTTAATGTGGTTACATTAAACTTAAACATTTATGGTGTCTAGAGATGCGCGCTTCCTAATTTTTTAGGAAACCAAGTGAATCAATATGTATTTGATGTGCCTCGAGTTCTGCTCCGCACGAATCTCGAGGACATCTTTATTTTCTTCTCAAGAAGGGGAAAGGATAAGAGAGAGAGGGGAGAGGGGAGAGAGAAAAGAAAGGAGAGAGAAAAAAAAAGAGGGAGAGAGCAACTGGTGTAGAGAGAGAGATCGGTGGTGCGAGCGGCTCTGGCGAGGGAGAGCTTCCCAACGACGGACGGCCGGCGAACCAGCAGGCAGTGCCGCTAGTGCGGACAGCGGACCAGGAGCGGCACGGTGGACCAACAAAGAAGCGGCTACGACGACGACGCATTGCAGCGCAGCGACATGAAGCAAAGCAAGCAGCGCGAAGACAAAGCGGTGGCATGAGGTGGCCAGTAGCGGTTCCAGCCGACGTTTAAGAAGCAGCGACCGTCGGCAACGCAGACGGTGGAGATACGCGGTTGCGACGACGGCAGAAATGGCTCAACGATGGCAGCGGCGACTCGGCAGCGGCGTTGGCTTGGTAGCCACGTCGGCGCAACAATGACAGCGAAGTGGTGAACGACACGAGGACGCATTGTCGGACGGATCCATCCTCGACAGGGGATGCGATTCGACGAAGTTCGATGTCGCAATGGATTCAAATGAGGTTGGAAGGCCATGGTGAGTTGTATGTTAAGTAATTTGGTTGTGCTTTGATCGAGTTAGTTAAATAGGCCTAAATGGTATAAATGGACATAAGGGACGTAGGAGTTGGGTGTCGAGTGCGCATATCGAGGCGTGAGTGAGACGTCTTGATGTTCACGAAAAAATGTAAGTTAACCGGTGAGGAACTGTACATTAATTTCATTGCTTTGATGTTGTTGTTCATTGCTTTGATATTGTTATTCATTGCTTCGATATTATCCTTGAAAGTGCTATTGCGTGGAGTGGTCCATTGGCAAGTGAGTCGTGGTACTATTTATCTGCGATATGAGCTCTTTTATGGATTTCTCATAGTCGCAAGGGTTAGGGCTGGGAGACAGGTGTCTCGTCTTGAACCCAAGTATGCCGGGCTTGTACCGCAACTCAACGACCTTTTGGTCGGGACTCCTTTCTATTTGGCCTCACTTATCGACTGATTTGTGTCTTTTATATGGACATGTTACTCCATTAACAAGTGAGTCATGGTACTGTTTCTCTGTGATATGAGCTCTTATTTGGACACCGTCGATATCTCCTAATTGAGTGTACATTGGGGGCACTTATCCGGGTCTGTGGATATCTAATAGTCGCAAGGGTTAGGGATTGGAGGCAGGTGTCTCGTCCTGAACCCGAGTCTGCTGGGCTTTTGTCGCGACTCAACGACCTGTTGGTCGGATTTCCTTGCTATTTAGGGACTCACTTATCGCTTGATTTGTTTACAGTATTTTCTGTTCATGCGTTTCCATGTTCATTTCTTTCTACTTGCATGAATTCGACTGTTTTATTTATTTCGAAATGTTGTATATATGTCCTACTGGATTTAGTTACCTGGGCTTGTGATTTTTGGGTTTGACTGAGTTCAGATCTGCAGTCCAACAAGGGGGAGGCTCCATAGCTAGGTGAATTTTTTGTATATCTTTACTCTCCTTTGATGACGATTATGCAGGGTTCCATATTTAGGTTGTCCAACCCTTTTAACATTATTGTTGAGTTATTTGTAGTAATTGCTTCCGCTAAATCGTAAAACTTGAAAAATACTAATAACTCAACTTATAACTTTTGAATATACTGATAATGATGGATTGGAAGGCTGACTAGGTCTGCGTTGACCTTGCGAGACTGGCTCGGGGTCCACGTAGGTTTAGACCAGGTGGGGCCCTGTTTGTGGAAAATTGGGGTCGTCACACCAACGACACTCACTACAAGAAAAATGATATTTAGAAACGGAATTAGCAGCGAAATTAAGTTCCGTTGCTAAGAAAAAGTGATTAGAGACGGAATTGAGACGGACTAATTTAGAGACGGAATAGAGAGAGATTAGAGACAGAAATAAAGACGGAAATAGAGACGGAATTAAATTCCGTCTCAAAATATTAGCGCCGACATTCCCACCAAAACTTTTTTTTACAACCATCAATTATGTCTCGAGATTCGTGCGTGCTTCATATCTATGGGACCCACCACAAAACTCTCTCTCTCTCTCAACAAACCTCTCTATGCTCTCTCTCTCTCTCAACAATCCTCTCTTCCTCACTGCTCTATCTCTCTCTCAGAAGCTCTCAACGCTCTCTCTCACCGTCACCGCTCTCTCCTCTCTCTCTCACCGTCACCGCTCTCTCTCTCTCTCACCGTTGTCGCTCACTGCTCTCTCTCTCTCTCGCACCTCTCTGTGCTCACTCTTACCAATAGCCATGTTGTTCGCCTGATTTCGTGTACCAAACCCTAGATTTAGTCCCCTCCGATTTCGTCTTGGTTTCTAGGGTTTTTTTTCGTTATAGGGTTTATTTGATGAGGCGTGGAGTCTAAAATCGAGTTCGTGATCGATAGGGTTTTGAAGGGTCTGCGGGGATTCGCAGAAATGACGAACCAGGAACTGGAGCTCGAGCTCAATGAAGCCGGGACGCGCCTCGGCGACCCCCGGCTCGTCGACGACTTGTCGGGGATTCTCGATGTGAGTTTTGTTTTTGGTTTCTAGGGTTTCGATTTTGGATTTTTTTTTATTGTTTGGTTTCTCGAAGATTGCATGTGAGTTTCTTGGGTTTTTGTGGTGTCTAGGGTTTATTTTTGTGTTTTTGGTAATGGGGTTTTGGTGGAGTTTTGTTTGGTCTTGAAAGCTTTGATCTTTCATGTTTTGTTCGACTAGGGTTTGATGGATAGGTTGAAAGACTTGTTCTTCGATGCTTTACCGTGTTTTCTTCTGAAAAAATGGAGATCAGTCAACTCTCAAGTTCATGCACTGGTTGCGCTAAAACCAAATTAGGGTTCTGGACATGTTATAAATGTAGAAACAATCGTTTAAGCAATGCGTGTGGATTGTTTGTCCTTGTGGTTTAATGCACTAAAGGTTTGACCTAGTGTTGTTGAATAATGTAATAGCCCCTTGTATATGTATATGTATTTTTCTTCGACATTCCCATTGTCGTCTAATCGCTGAATGTGTAAATCCATTTTTTTTCTTTCTTTTTTTATGTAAAAAAAAAGTGTTTAATTAGCGGTCACTGGTATGGAAGATGGATCTTATCAAGCTATTGGTTTCTGACTGAATTAGCTTCGTTTACTATCGTTCCTCGGCTCTAATTACTCAATGTCAATTATTACCACCTCCTGTTTTTTATGCTGTTATGTGTTTCTTATTTATTTTATATTTCGTATGTTTCTCTCCTGTATTTTTTCCCCTTAGAAATTAGAGAGTTGCTTGACGAAAGTAGAACAATCTCCATCTGAGTCAATGAGAAATGCAATGGAGCCATCTTTAAAAGCACTTGCTTCAGAAAATATTAGGGAACACTCGGATGCGGATGTCAAAGTAGCTGCTGCTTCTTGTGTAAGCGAAGTCACAAGAATAATCGCACTCGATGCTCCCTTTGAAGATGAACAAATGAGGGTGGGTACCTGATTTTTTTTTTCTGCCATTCCCATGTTAGTCATCACTCAATTTTTTCGTTTTTAACACATTCTGCTTTGTGAATTTCTGTAATGCAGGAATTCTTTAAATTGATTGTAGCCGCATTTGATAAGTTTGTGGAAATGTTAACCACATTTCGTTTCTCTTCCTTGCCATTTACTTCATCTTTTCTTACGTTCTTTAGATGCTTGAAACTTAACATGTCCACATGTTGAGAATGAAAGAAGTTTGTTGATATTATTTTACTGGCTTGGACAGTCTTATTTTCAAAGTTATTTATCTGTTATAGATTTCAGGATCCAATTTAAAATCATCTCGTGATAGCTACTTTGACTAATTCATGGCTCTAGATCTTGGACTTCTAACTGGAGGAATTAGATTTCTCTTGCATTTATGTTATTTGTTATTACTGTGTTACTGCTTTATGATATTAAGTGCAATTATACATTGATGCTTACAGGATCTTGCAAAGGAGCTTCTTGATACATTTATAGCTAGACAAATGGGGAAGGTTTTCTTTACAAATAGTGGTTCCGAGGCAAATGATTCTCAGGTACGTTCCCTCTGGCAATGGGATTTTCACTTCTTCTCCGAGTTGCTACTTTGAATTACTTAATGAGGTTAACTGTTGAATGACATGTTTCTAGAAGTAAATAAGGTATGAAAATGCTTAATATATTTCTCTTTCTTTCTTTGTTATCTTGGTGGGTCTCTCTTTCTTTCATTGTCTTAATTAATATTATGTGACAAAGTTAAGGTGTATAATTTCTGAAATGGTATTTAAATCTTTGAAGTTGAATCTGGTGCTTATGAATTAATGTCATATATATGGCTGGTTCCTGGTGCTTATGAATTAATGGTATGTAGGGAGTATTTTTTTCAAGTTTTCCATTAATGGCGAAACTAAGAATTTCCAATACGGCCGGTTTATTTTTGTTAGTTTTTTTTGTACTTAATTTTCCTTTCCTTTCTTCTTTATTTTTTTATGAATCTGGTGCTTATGAATTAAGGTCATATATATGGTTGTTCTCCTCCACCATGATGGCTGAAACTGAATATGGCATTGTTAACTTTAGTGCCTTAACCAAGCATGATTTTTTTCCATGTTTTCTTCTTGTTTATCATATGTATAGATAAAAAAAAACGTCATTCTAAGTTAGATTATCAAGTGAAACTCATAGAGTACTCATAAGGGACAAGTTGAGATAATGGATTCTGCAACTGTAGATTACTTTCTTCCTTTGCAAAATGTAACTAATGTAGCAGCTAGGTTTCTTTGTCGATGTCGTGAAGTTAATGTAGACTTCTGGTTACCTAAAGATAGGGGGAGGTGTGTCTTTTGGTGAGGAGTTTGAGTGTTTAGGTAAGACCATTATTTGAGCTAAGATACAAATTTTAAGACAATCTTTACTTCTATATGCTAAAAACCCTTTTCCTTTATGTATGTGTATATTGATCGGGGTATATAGCCTCAGTCACAAATTAATTGGGATCGGCTACATAGATCAAACTCTTCCGTTATGCTCGATTAAGTGCAATTGGTGATGAGCTAATTTGCGAATTCATACATGTAAATCTATTTATTTGAGTCAGGATTCTCACCCCACTAGTTTCTATTTCTTCCTAGTTCATTTAATCTCTCCAATTTGTTAATCTAGTATTTTAAATTCCACTACTACTAATTTTATTCTCTCCATTTTAGTAATCTGATATCCAAATTCTTACTACAATTAACTTTTGGTTAATGGTATTATGCTCTCATTCGTATTAATGCTCCCATTCGTATTAACATCAGGTAACTCCAACAATAACTTTATCGAGTATTTTTCCTGCCTATATTAGAATATCATGTTGTTAACTAACTCTATCTACCTTATTTTGACAAGTGTTTCTCTTTCTCTGTACTCATTAATTTTTTTTGCCAATCCAATGATCTATTTTTTGTTAAGGTATGAGTATTTCAGAAAAAAAGAAAGAAAGTGTATGTTTCTGTTTTGTTCTTAATGATCCTAATAACGATGGGAAAATCCTGATGTATTTCCTTCCCGCGGCGACAGTGAAGAGAAACGGAACTAATCACTTTTACGTAGGTCACTTGGTCTAGCAATATGCATTTCAAGTACGGCTGATCGATGATAAGAAGGTCATCATTGTCAGGGTGGTTACACGGGGACCTACGGCTGCTGTACCTTGAATTTAAGTACTTGTATTTTCTTTCAAGTTTATGGTTCAATATGCATTTGATATTAAATCATGTGTACTCCCACTTTCCTCTTGTGTCTATGTAATATGAGTGCTAATTTTTGTTTTCTGTTGGAGCTTTGAATTATGAAAGCAATAATTGTAGTAACTAATCATGGTTACCTAATTAACTCATAGTTGATGTTGTTTGTGGGTTTGTGTGTGGATTCGTGTAACAACTACAACCACTTGTACAAGCCTTCTTTCACGTAATTCTGTTGTTGTCTTTCAGGAATTAGGGGAAGCTTATCTTTCTGTGAATGAGGTATTAATTCCTATCTTTTTCCTTTTCTTTTTTATGGGCCCGTTTGCTTACCAAGTATTGATATCAATGGGCATAAGATTTAATTCTCCCATAATATTGTTTATATTCCTATTATTGTTTGTATAATTTAGTGATTTTTTTCTTTTTGATCTTTTTTCAGGTGTTTTGTATGAAGTAAAGTATTTTTTGAAGCACAATCAACTTTATATAATCTCAGAACACTTCTTCATCTGCTGTTTTTTTTTTCATTTAGAACAATTTTTGCTTTTACTTTTGTAGAAAGATACGAAATAGAAACTTTTTAGATTGTTTTTGTTGTTTCGTGTACAGTACATTGAGACAAGATAATTTTAAGGATATGTTAAGTTTATATAAGCTGTGCAATATCAATATATTATTTAGCTATGATTTGTATTATATATTGGCAGGTTAAATGTGCTTGGATTGAGACCTATATATATATATTGAGACGGATTGAGACCTAAACAAAGCGGAATTGAGACGGATTAGCAACGGAATTCAGATATTCCATTGCTATTCCGTCTCTAATTTTTGAGGAATATATGCATGATTAGCAACGGAATCAGAGACGGATCAGAGACGGAATGCAATTACAATTGTACCATTTTGAAAACTTTCCATTTATGTTCCGTCTCTGTTCCGTTTCTAATTACCATCTCTAATCCGTCTCTAATCAGAAACGGAATTTATTCCGTATCTAATCCGTCTCTAAATCAGAAACGGAATCACATTTCCGTTTCTGATTGAATCAGCGTCGACGATTTTAGAGACGAAATTTATCTCGTCTCTGTTCCATTGCAGATTTCAATTAGAGACGGAATTTATGCAAATCAGAGACGGAAAATTCCATTTCTGATCTGCTATTTTTTTGTAGTGACTTGCGACTCTTACCTTTGATAACTCTGCGGTAGATACCAAATGGACATCCGACATCGATGCATCAAATCATATGATAGGTAATCAAGGTACATTTACCAATTTAAGTAAATATGGCATATCTGATTCGATTATTATTGGACATGGGTCCTTTGTGCCTATCAGAGGTATGGATGATACTTATCTACATCATAAAAGCACTTCCTTACGACTTCACAATGTACTTTTAGTGCCCAATTTAAGAAAAAAATTATTATCTATTAACCAACTTACTACTCCATTTCCTGTAAATTGTGAATTTTCTAATAGTGATTTTTTATTAAGGAACAGACGACGGGACAACCCATTATCAAAAGGAAGCATAAGGGTGACTTTTATGTTCTATCCAAATCACCTAAATTATATTTTTCCTCTCGCTTCAAATCTTATTCAATGGAAGTTTGGTTTCAGCATTTAGGATATCTTCTATTATCTACGTTAGAGTTTTTTAAAAACAAAGGATTTATTGATGTTATTGGAAGCATTAAGCCTAAGCATCTTTGCGATATTTGTTAGTTAGGAAAAATTAGTAAATTGTCTTATTCTTTTTCTAAGAATTCTAGCACCGGTATATATGATAAAACTCATTATGATTTATGGGGCCCAACACCTGTTCAATCAATTTGTAAGTTTAAATATTATGCTTGTTTGGTATATGGTTTTTCTAAATCTACTTGGATTATTCCTTCGCAATATAAATTTGACTTTGTTGATGCATATCTATCATTTGGAAAATATATTGACAGACAACAACAACAACAACATAGCTTCCGTCCCAAGTTAACTGGGGTCGGATACATGGATCAAACTTTTTCATTGTGCTTGATTAACCGCAATTGATGGTGAGCTTTGCAAACCATTTAAATCTCTTTTAATTAATGCATCCCATGTTAACTTTGGTGTGCCCCTACCTCGTTGAACTTCTACAGTTTCTAGTGGGTCAATTTTTCTAGTTAGGGCATTTGTAGGCCGTCTTTGCAGGTGACCAAACCATCGCAACCGCCCTTCCCTAATCTTTGTATCAATTGGTGCTACTCCTACTTGTCTTTGAATTTCTATATTTCTTATTCTATCTTTAAGAGTTTTACCACACATCCACCTAAGCATCATCATTTCGGCTACGTTCACTTTATGTAATTGTTGTTGCTTTACCACCCAACATTCACTTCCATATAGCATAGCTGGCCTAATTGCGGTCCTATAAAATTTTCCTTTTAACTTAGTAGGAACATTTCGATCACAAATCACCCCTGTTGCACTCCACCATTTCTTCCATCCAGCTTGAATTCTATGTGCGACATCATTCTCAATGTTACCATCATTTTTTATGATTGATCCTAGGTATCTAAAGTGGTTTACCTTAAGAACTTCTACTTCCCCTAATTTTACTACACCGTCATCTCGATGTCTAGTGTTTCTAAACTCACAGTGCATATATTCGATTTTCGTCCTACTCAACTTAAAGCCTTTGGATTCTAATGTATTCTTCCAGAGTTCTAATTTCCTATTCACTCCATCTTTAGTTTCATCCACTAAGACAATATCATCTGCAAATAGCATAGACCATGGTATATCCTCTTGAATATGTCTAGTTAGTTCATCCATAACTAAAGTAAACAGATATGGGCTTAAAGCCGATCCTTGATGTAGTCATCATAATGGGAAATTCTTTTGTAGCTCCTCTAAATGTCTTTATACTCGTTACTACTCCATCATATATATCCTTAATAGTGTCTATGTATCTAGCATGCACTCTTTTTCTTTCTAGAACCCACCAAATAACATCTTGAAGGACCATATCATATGTTTTTTCTAAATCTACTAATACCATATGAACCAAATTGGTTCTCTGCTATTGTTGTTTCTCTCCTTAGCCTATTATCAATTATCCTCTCCCAAAGTTTCATAGCGTGACTCATACGTTCAATTCCCCGGTAGTTTGAGCAACTTTGAATGTCTCATTTGTTTTAAAAGATTGGCACAAGCGTGTTTTTTCTCCAATCCATTGGCATTCATTTTGATTTTAAAATTTTATTGAAAAGTTTTGTTAACCAAGTCAATCCAATTTCTCCTAAGCATTTCTGAACCTCTATGGGCATTTCATCTGGGCCAAATGCTTTCCTAATTTTCATTCATTTCAATGTCTGTTTAACTTCTACAATTCTAATATTGCATGTATAGTTTACATTTCTTTCTTGGTGTGGGTTTTCATCTATTATAGTATCAACTTGGCCATCATTAAATAAACTTTCAAAGTAACTTCTCCATCTCTCCTTAATATCATCCTCGCGCGTTAAAACATTTTGATTTTCATCCTTAATACATCTTACATGATTTAGGCCTTGTTTCTTTTTATCTCCTAATTTGGCTAGCCTATTTTTTTTTTTTCGCCGTCTGTATTACCTAACATTGTATATAGATCTTCCATGAAATTTGTTTTAGCTTGACTAACTACTTTTTTAGCTTGTTTTCTAGCTTCTCTATATTGATTGTACACATATTCTTCTTGACACTTAGGTATTTTCCTATGCATCTCTTTTTTAGTCTTAATTGCTCGTTGGACATCTTTGTTTCACCATCATGTTTCCTTCTTTGGAGGTCCCAAGCCCTTAAATATACCTAATATGTTTGATCTCACTTATCCTTATGAAACTACTCATTTCTAGCCACATTGTATTAGCATCTAAGTCAAGATTCCAAACATTTTCCTTTAGTAATTTTTCTTTAAACTCTACTTGTTTACTATGTTTTTGGTTCCACCACTTTATTCTAGGGTCGCTAACTCTTTTATTCATATTAAGTCGTTGTGTTAGCTTAATATCAAGTACTACTAACTTATGTTGGGTAGTAAGTGCTTCACCAGGTATTACTTTGCAGTCTTTACATATTTTTCTATCTATTTTTCTTGTTAAAAGAAAATCTATTTGACTCTTGTTATGACCACTACTAAAATTAATTATATTCGACTCCCTCTTCCTAAAACTAGTATTTGCTAAGACAAGATCGTATGCTAAAGCAAATTCTAAGATTAATTCTCCTTCTTCATTTCTATTACCATAACCAAAACCTCCATGAACACTCCCAAACCCATCGTTACTTGCCTCGACATGCCCATTTAAATATCTTCCAATAAAAACCTTTTCATCCAATGGTATACTCTGTATAAATGCATCCATATCGTTCTAAAACTTGCATTTGATGCTCTTGCTTAATCCTACTTGTGGTGCATATGCGCTAAGTATGTTAATTTTTTCTTCTCCAATAATTAATTTAACTAGAATCAATCTATCCCTAATTCTTTTAACCTCTACGACCTTATCCTTATAATCATTATCCACCACAATTCCTACTCCTTTGCATTTTCTATCTATACTAGTGTACCACAATTTAAACCCTATGCTACGTATTTCTCTACTATTTTCTCCTACCCATTTTGTCTCTTGGAGGCAAGCAATATCGACTCTCCTTTTAATCATGGTATCTACTAGTTCTATTGATTTCCCCGTAAGTGTTCCTATGTTCCATGTTCCTAAACAAATTTTTCTCCCCTTCGTATTTGTTTTCCTTTTCTATTTCTAATTTGTCAAAAAGATCTAGTGTTCATATCTATGATTTTATTTTTGTTTTCGTGTTTGTTTTGAACTAGCTTCTTTACCCACACCCGTCCTTTGTGTGGGGACCCTTGCTCATTTTTCTTCACATCCGGGCGATGATATGAAGGGACTAGCTTCTTTACCCACACATGTCCTATGTGTGGGAACCCTTGCTCATTTTTCTTCACACCCAGGCGGCGATGTGAAACACACCCTTGCTCATATCTCACTACACTCGGGCTTTGATGTAGTGCGTCGCTAGGTGGGAACGCCCCAACGTTTATATATGTTTGATCCATTTCATGAAAAGTGACAAAAGTTTTACACTGGATGTCAACTTATCGCAACCCTCATCCATTTTTCAAGAATGGAAAATGAGCTTGGGGCCACCCTCCCTCACTTTTTGGTTATGAAAAGTGAGTTTGGGACCTCCTTTACCCATTTTTCGGTATGAAAAAATGGGTGTCTGAGTCCTCCTCCTTTATTCGGACTTGGGACCGACTATGTAACGCACATAGTGTACAACATAGGTGGAGTTATATATATTGACAGACAGTTTAACAAATAACTTAAAAATTTTCACCCTGATGGTGGTGATGAGTTTCTAAATTCAAGATCATTGTAACAACCCTTATTATTAAATCTTAATTAATTAACTAATTACAGATTAGGACCTGTGGCTCGGACCCACTTGGACATCGCTAGCAAGCTTAGGGCACCTCAACCAAGGTATAAATAATTATTTTTACATAATGCATGTTAAATTGTTGTATTATTATTCAATAATTCGCGTCGCACTGTTTAAGATTTTCCATTGGTCGCGTTGTGTGCGTGTAGTGATGAGAGAGTAGGACGTCGCAGGGTGCGCGTGATGCGAGTATATGAGATAGTCAGGGGTTTATAGGTCGCATCACATCACCCATCAAATCAACAATACCCACCCCTCACTTTTCTTTCTCCTATTTTACTCTCTCGTATTCAAACAAAACTTACATTTTCCTCTCCCTCTCCCTCTCCAATGAGTTCATTTCCATCACACTCACTCATTTTTCCCATCACCAAGCTCTTCATCGCCAAGCTCTGCTCACACCTCCATGGTCTTGTCTCCTTTCTCGCGAAGTCTTCTCTCTTGGTGGCTCCCGCCGGTGACTTCCAAAACTGAGGCGAGTGATGAGTTTTGTTGTTGAATTTTTTGAGAAGTTTAGGAGCTTTAATGGTGATGGTGTTAGTGTTATAGTTGTGTTGTTGGAAATGTTGTTGTTATTAATGTTGGTTTGCAAAAAGAAAAGAAAAAAAATCCAAAACGACTGTGAAATCTAGAGACGAAATGGAAATCGAAATGGGAGGGGGTATCCAGGAAGGCCGGGCCTGGTTACTCCCAAACGAGTCGTGGGTCGGGTGGATTCAGTCCAAGCTAAGATAGGCTGGATCAACCTAGCCCAAACGGATCGAGTCGGACCGACCCTGGTCTGTTTGGACCGGGTCAGGCTGATCCTTTTCCAAGTGGTTGGGTCGAACTAGGCCCAATAGAAGAAGACCCGGTTCAGGCCCAATCAATTAAATAAGTTAAAAATTAAAGAAGATGATTTTAAATAAAAATAAAATACAGAAAAATATATAAAAATATTTAAAGATTATGGGGAATTCCAAAAAAATCAAAAAATATAAAAAACCAAAAAATCTAGGAAAATGAGTTTCAAAGTTTTTTTGGGCGTTTCACACCCCAGTATAACTTGAAAAGTGTGCTAAAACTAAATTTTTTTGAAATAAAACTTCAAATTTTTGGTCCCACATTATAAACTCACTTAATGTGACTCCAAAATAATTAAAGTGGTATAATTGAACACCACGGACTCAAGAGACTATAGTTGTGTGTCGAGTGCGCATCTCGAGGCATGAACATGACGTTTTAAGGGTGATTTGCGATTTGCTTGAGGTAAGTAAAACCACGAGAATATTAATTAAAACTCATTTATAGGGCTTGCTTTATTTTAAATTTCAATTATTGCATCTTTCTATTTATTGTTATCCATTTACTGTTTATCCACTCCCACGTGTGTATGTATGTTTGTTGACGGGGTCAGGTGTGGCACCATTTCACACTCTAGGGGTGTTGTTCAAGTAGTTGCCTTTGTTGGGGCTACGTGCTGACTATTTCTCACGAGACTCATTAGATTGAGAAATAATTAACGAGGACTTAGGTCTCCGTCATGGGTTCTTCTTGAAAGATTTTGGACAGGGTTCTACCGTTCATTGGTATTTCTCATTCGACTGTGATATGTTTGACAAGATGATTGTCATGGGTTCCTCTCGGTTTAGCTAAATCAATTCTCGGATGTCAACTACGGTTTTATATCACACTACACTCGTGTCCAATTTCGACTTCTTTGCGACTTATTTTCATGCGTTTACTTTATTTTCTATTCTTTATTTAAATTGCATGAATTGTAGTCATTTAATTGGATTTCGTGAATATTAGCTAACGGTCTTCGAGATTTACTTACTGGGATTTGTCATTTTTTGTGACAAATTATTGATCCTACAACAAACCGGCCTAAGGGGGTCTTAGGCAGTCACCTTTGAGCTAGGAAAGCCCCATAACTTTTTTCGTAAGTGTTTGTATGTACTTATTTATTGCTTTATGGGATCTTTGGGTGGACTTGTACACTTGATACATTTATATGACCATTTTCGTACTTTTGTCGCTTTTAGATATACATGGTATCTCATGTTGGGTTTCCATACTGTAAGGTTGTTTATTAATGCAAACTTTTTATTATAATAGTTGCATGCTTTAAAGACTTCCACTTAGTTATTCAACTTATATTAATTCAATAAATCGCGAACAACATAGTTAAATTAATGTAAATATTCATGAATACATGATAAATACTAAGTTAATGAGAATAAAATATAAACGAAAGCTAAGGCCGCGAACCGGTCAAGGACAAGTGTGCAGTGATGTGACATGCTTAGTGACTTGTTCGGCGACGTAGCGGTACCCGATTTGCATTGGAGTTTGGGGCCGTCACAGTTGGTATCAGAGCCCAAGTTTAAGCGAACCTAAGGAAAAGTTTAATGAAACTGAATAAGACTTAACAAAACAAACTTAAACGTGGAAACCCAAAGATCTTGACTTAGAACCTTAATTGGAAAGCAAACGTGAGGCGGGTAGTATCAGGGCTTATACGTTATATATTTTGATTGTAGTATATACATGTATACGAGGCAGATATGTACACATTTTCGTTATTGCAGATATGACGTGGACGGACAGCCGACTCCACCTCTAGAGGATGGTAGAGAGACAAATGGTACCACACCTATTGCTACTGATCAGAGTGTACTTGATCGATAACTTGAGCAGATCATGACTTGCTCCATTCCCCGACTACCACTATCGCGACGTTTACCACTGCCATTACACTGAGCATCACTAAGATGGCAATCAATCTAATTGTACAGAGAAAGCCGAATACAAAGCTATGGGAGAGACTACCACGCCGGATACAGTTGTAGAGACATGTACTAAGGTTACTACACTGGTGTCTACGCTTGTAGCGACACCGACACATACCCTGTAGGAGATCGCCTTCTAGAGCTATTTGTCAGCTGAGGCTAAGCTAACAAAGAAGTTAGTGAGATTTCAGCTGGAATATTTCACTGGAGGCGAAGATCTAAAAGTAGTCATGAAATGGATTCTCGTACATGAAAAGCTTTACATCCTGCTAAGGATTCCCGATAGCATTCAAGCCAAGATATTTGGATATATACTCTTAGGAGTGGCACGAGCTTGGTAGACCGCTTATACCGAGACCTATGAAGAACTGAATACTTGGGCCAATTTCAGACATGTATTCTATGATCAGTACATACTGAGGTAGATACAACAACATTTGAAACAAAAGTTCTTATGTTTTAGGCAGGGTAGTCGAACGGTCGTTCAGTATATGGAAATGTATTGCTACCTTTTACAATTCGTTGGGGACAAGGTTTCTACTAATCGTGATCAAGTCCATTATTTTGGAGTGTGACTTAGAGATGAGATAGCAAGCGTAGTAGTATCAAGTGGAGTTCGTACACTTAAGGAGATCTATAAGAAGGACTTAGCTCATGAGACGTATCTTCTCTACCACGCCGTGATGCCCATACCACAGCTTGCATCAGGGTCGTTTGAGCGTGGCACGAAGTCTGATTGGAAGGGAAAGAGGATCATCGATCATAAATATAAACGTGTACATAGGCCTATACATGATGACCACCAAGTAGTCATTGCCAATGAAATAGTACCGCACACTTAGCGGAGACCTCGGGGTAGTGGTTATGCACACCTGCAGGGACATAAACCAACTCTGGACAAGAGAGGCAAGGATCAAAGAAAATATGGTCAGGGTTAGGGCGAGAGGTTATGCAGTGGTCAGGGGCCAGATAACAAGCATGTAGTCTTGTTACAAATGCAAACAGCCTAAACAAATTAAAATGGATTACTTGAGATCTTCAGTACCACCGATTGCATCACCGCTGATTCAGGCTAGGGTGTGGACATACGCAGTAGCACATCCAAACTGCGAGGCCAATAGATAGCTCATCGAGGGTATAATCTCAATTTGTGGTTGTTTTATGCATACATTATTGATTATGATTCTACCATATCATTTACATATGGATGCATAATAGGAAAGTTATAGTTAACACTTATTAGAGTTAGCACACTCCTGATTCTCGGGATGGCAGCTAGGGAGAAGGTTTACCCTAACATAATTTTTGAGGGTTGCACGATAGATTTGTACGGACACTAGCTCCATATTGACCTATGTGTTTTCGCGTTGTTTGAGTTCAATGCGCTTTTGGGCATGGATTAGCTAGCATCGCATCACGGCTAGGTGGACTATTTTCGTAAGATAGTGACTTTTCATTTCCCCGACATAATAAAGTTTAGTTTCACCAGTGATGTGAGTGTAATATCGACCACTAAGGGTAGATTGATATGAACCTAGAGATAGAGGTATTTGCAGGGATATTAGAGACAACTGATACACCAGATGTAAGATTTAAGGATGTCCCAATTGTCAACGAGTCTCCTGATGTCTTTCCAAAGGATTTACTAATATTACCCCCATATAGAGAGATTGAGTTTGCACCGGGCATATAACTAATAGCAAGTAGAACGTACCAGAAGGCACAAAAAGAGCAAGATCAGTTGAAGACTCAAATGGAAGACTTACAAAAAAAGGGGTTTATACACCCGAGCACGATGCCATAGAGAGCATCGGTCCTATTCTTTAAGAAGAATGATGGTAGCATAAGGATGTGCATTGACTATAGGAAGTTGAATCAGGTGATAGTACAAAATTGTTACTTTTTGCCTACGATCAACAATTTATTTGACCAGTTGGTTGGAACCCGTTTATTCTCTAAGATTGACTTTAGATCGAATTATCATTAGCTCAGGATTCAAGATGGGGACTTACCCAAGACTAAATTCAACACTAGATATAGCTTATTTGAGTGTACAGTGATGTCATTTGGATTAACGAACGTGCTGGCCATGTTCATGGACTTGATGTATAGAGTATTGAAGTCGTACATAGATAGATTTGTCATAGTCATCATTGATGACATATTAATCTATAGCAAAACCCGTGAGGATCATGGGCAATATTTCAAGCAGATATTGATGACATTGAGAGAGCATATATTATGCTTTGAGTTTAGTAAGTGTAAGTTTTGTTTATTAGAGGGCATGTTCCTGAGACATTTAATCAGTGACTGATGTATATTAGTAGACTCGAGTAAGATTCATGCAGTCATCGATTGGCTGACACCGGAGAGAATAATCAATCTGAAGTTTTCTCGGGTTAGCAGGATACTACCAACGATTTGTAAATGACTTCTCAAAGATTGTCGCACCGATGACCAGATTGACCAAGAAGGACGTACCTTTTAATTGGTAAAGGAAATGCGAGGACGCATTTGCATAATTAAAGAATAGGCTGACTACTAGACCGTTACTCATATTGTCGGAGCCAGACAAAAGATTGATTGTTCATACAGATGCTTATAACACATGGCTGGGTTATGTGTTGATGTAGGGAGACAGCGTGATTCGTACCTTTCCCGACAGTTGAGGACCCATAAGAGGAATTATCTAATGTATGACTTAAAGCTTCCATCTGTTGTATTTACACTGAAGGTATGAGGGCATCACCTCTACGGTGAGAGGTTCACATTGTTTATAAATCATACGATTTTGAAATGTTTATTCACTTAGAAAGGTCCAAACATGAGACAATGACGTTGGCTAGAGATGTTGAAAGACTACGACTTATCCATTGAATATCAATTTAGGAAGGGAAATGTGGTTAAAAATGCACTGAGCAGGAGAGGATCAAATTCTGAGACAATTGTCAGCCACATGATGCACGAGTATGGCTTACTTGAGGCAGCAACATTGAGTTTGACAGAGGTTCCTGCTATAATGGATGCATAAATTTATAGACAGATAGGGGTACCGTTTGTTTCTATTCCATGAGTGTTAGAGTGACAGAGGGTTGACGAGATGTACTAGAGATTCAATGAGATAGGACGTAGTCTTGATCATCCAGATTGGAGCGAGTCTATGGATGAGTGTTTCAGGCATAGACTCCGTCTTGGAATCCAACAGTGGCAGAGATACGCGATGGGATACTCCAGGAGACTCACATGTCCCGGTATATAGTGTATCCCAATAAGGCCAAGATGTATCATAATATGCGACGATTATTTTGGTGGCTAGAGATGATGGCGAATATGTTAAGGGTTATGAGCTATGCCAGCAGGTTAAGGCTGAGCACATGAGGCTCGGAGGGTTATTGCAGCCACTGCCCATCCCTCAGTGGAAATGGGAACACATTATGATGGATTTTGTTTGTGGATTGCCGTAGACTTCCCGAAAACAGGATGTGATATGGGTGATCATGGATATATTGACGAAATCAGCCCATTTCCTATAAATTTCTATGAAACATACTTTCACATAGCTGAGCACATTATTCAAAAGAGAGATTGTACGGCCGCGCGTAGTTTCGATTTTGATTGTTTTAGACTAGGACAGTCGTCTCACATCATCATTGTGGAAGGCTATGCATGAGTAGTTTGGTACTAGGTTACAGTTTAGCACTGAATTCCACCAGACGAACAGTCAAAGAAATTAATACAAATACTCAAGGATATGTTCTGGACCTATATGTTGCAGTTTGGTGGGTCTTGTGAGAAGTACTTGTCGTTTTGTGAGTTTGCCTATCACAATAGTTGTCAAGATAGTATTAGGATGCCACCGTTTGATGTGCTGTATGATAAACCGTGTAGATCACGAACTTGTTGGGTAGAGCCCGAGAATACATTAGCCGTAGGGTCTAAGATTGTTGTGGACCATACAGAGAAGGTGAGACTGATTCGTCAATGATTATAGATTGCCCAATATAAACATTATAAACATAAGAATAAGTATCACGATGGACCGAGCTATAAAGTAGATGATTCGGTATAATTGAAAGTTTCCCCATTGAAGGGACGTTAAAGATTTAGGATCAAGGGGAAACTAGCTACGAGATTTATTGGGTCATTTCAGATTAAGAAATGAGTTAGGGAGGTCACTTATCAGTTAAGATTGTCGAGCCAGTTGGAATGGTTCATAATGTTTTTCATATTTCGATGTTACAACTGGCTAGATCAAGACCGAAATAGATGGTTGATATGACTAGGATCATGGTTTGACCAAATGGGACATAAGAGGAACACTTCATTGATATAGTGGATCGTAGGGTATAGACTCTCAAGAGGAAGGAAATATCGCTAATACTTGTTCGGTGGCAGTATCATAAGAAAGAAGAAATGACATGGGAAGCAAGAGTCTACCATGCGAAAGTGATACCTTAAATTGTTTCAAGGTAAAGTTTTTACTTAAGTTTGAATTTCAGGAAGAAATTCATTTTAGTTGGGAAAATTGTAACGACCTGCATTATTTAATCTTAATTAATTTATCAATTACAGATGAGGACTTATAACTCAGACCCAGAAGGACACTGCTGACAAGTTTAGGGCATGCCAACCTAGGTATAAATAGTTATTTTTGTTTGATGTGTATTAAATTGTTGTATTATTATTCAATAATTAGCGTCGCACTGGATAAAATTTTCCATTGGTCACATTGTGTGCATGTAGTGACAAGATTTTAAGTCGTTGCAGGGTGCACGTAAATTGGATGTATGGGATAGTTAGGGGTTTATAGGTCACATCAAATCATCCATCAAATCAAACATACCTACCCCTTACTTTTCTTTCTCATCTCCAAACAAAACCGACACTTTCTTCTCTCTTTCCAACGAGCTTCCTCTCCATCACATTTCCCCTCATTTTTCTCCCTTGCCAAGCTCCCCTCACACCTCCACGGTCTCGTCGCCTCATTCACGAAGTCTTCCCTCTTTGCGGCTCACCCCGGTAACTTCCAAAGTCGAGGGGAGTGATGATTTTTGTTGTTGAATTTTTGGAGAAGTTTATATGCTTTAATGGTGATAGTGTTAGTGTTATTGTAGTGTTGTAGTAAATGTTGTTGTTGTTACTAATGTTGGTTTGCAAAAAGAAAAGAAAAAAATCCCAAATGGTCTCTGAAGTCCAGAGATGAAATGGAAATGGAAGGAGGCCCGCCTGGCTACCCCTAATTCAGGCCCAACCCATTAAATAAATTAAAATTTTAATTAAAAGTTAGAGAAAATGATTTAAAATAAAAATAAATTACAGAAAAAAATATAAAAATAGATAAAATTTATGGGCAATCGCGAAAAATTAGGAAAATATAAAAAATTAGTGAAAGCACGAAAAATGAGTTTTGAGGCTTTTTCGGACGCTGGGCACCCAGTATAACTCGAAAAGTGTGTCAAAACTAAACCTTTTGGAAATAAAACTTCAAATTTTTGGTCCCACATTATAAACTCACTCAATGTGACTCCAAAATAATTAAAGTCATATAATTAGACACCAGGAACTTAGGAGAATATAATCGAGTGTTCGACGTGCATCTTGAGGCATGAACGAGACTTTTTTTTAGGCGATTTGTGATTTGCTTAAGGTAAGTAAACCAACGAGAAAATTAGTTAAAATTCATTTATAGCACTTGCTTTATTTTAAATCTCAATTATTCCATCATGATATTTATTGATATTCACTTATTAATCATCCACTCCTACGTGTGTATATGTGTTTATCGACAGGGTCGGGGATGACACAGACTCACACCCTGGGGATAGCTACCCCATGTTGTTCAAGTAGTTGCCCATGTTGGGGCTACACTGTGACTATTTCTCGTGAGACTCAGTAGGTTGAGAGATGTTTGACAGGGACTTACGTCTCTGTCATGGGTTCTTCTCTACAGATGTTTGGAAGAGGTGTACCGTTCATAGGTTCCCCTTATTCAATCATGAGATGTTTGGCAAGATGATCATCATAGGTTCCTCTCGGTTTAGGTAAGTCGATTCCCGGATGTCGACAAGGGTTTTTCATCATGCTACACTAGTGTCCAATTTCGATTTCTTTGCGACTTATTTTCATGCGATTACTTTATTTTCTGTTCCTTATTTAAATTGCATGAATTGTAATCGTTTTATTGGATTTTGTAAATATTAGCTATCATTTTTTGGGATTTACTCACTGGAATTTGTCATTGTTTTTGGTGAAAAATTGCAGATCCTACGACAAGCCGGGCCAAAGGGGTCTTAGGCGACTACCTCTGAGTTAGGAAAGCCTCATCAGTTTTTTACGTCGGTACTTGTATGTACTTATTTACTGCTTTATGGGATATTTGGGTGGACTTGTATACGTGATACATGTATATGATCATTTTTGTACTTTTGTTTCTTTTTGATATATATGGTATCTCATTCAGGGTTTCCACACTATAGGATTGTTTATTGATGCAAACTTTTCATTACAATATTTGCATGCTTTAAAGAGTTCTGCTAAGATATTCAACTTATATTAATTTAATAAATCACGAAGAACTTAACTTACTTAACTTAATGTAAATATTCATAAATACATGATAAATACTAAGTTAACGAGAATAAAATACAAATGAAGGTTTAGGTTGCAAGCAGTTAATGACAAGTGTGTGGTGACGTGGTGTGTTTAATAATGTGTCCAACGACATGGTGGTACCCGATTTGCCTTGGAGTTCTGGGCCGTCACAATTATCTTCTCATTTTAGTTCATCTGGCATAATTCATCAAGTCTCACGTCTACATATTCCTAAACAAACAAGTATGGTAGAATAGCGTCATATAATGATTTGAGTATTGGGCATGAAAATGCTTTTTCATAGTTGTGTCCCCTTAAGCGTTTGGGTTGAAGCTTTCAGTATGACAGTGTATCTTATGAATCAACTCCCATCTTCAACACTTAATTTTGATACTCCATATTTTATTTTGCAAGGAACTTTTCCCATTTACTCTTTGCTTCGTGTTTTTAGTTGCAAATGCTTTCCATACACTTGGGACACACGAGGTCGCAAATTTGATTAAAAAACTATTCCATGTGTATTTATTAGATATAACGATTGTTACAAAAGATAAAAATGCTTTCATCCGTCTAGTAAAAAAACTTTTATTTCTAGGCATGTAGTTTTTTAGGAGTTATTTTTTCCATATAAAGCTAATTGGTCTACTCATATCTCTTTTAAAAAAAATCATGTTATTAGCATTTTTTATTCTTGTTTGCCTTATACTAATGATAATACTTATACATGTACATTTTCCTCAACTCCACCTTATTCGAGTCCCTTACCATCCCATGTTGTGGATCTGTCACAAATTGAGCCCTAAAAGCACTTAGATTCATCACCCATTCTTAACCCTTCGGTTTTACTCCCAACCCAATCAATAGTGACTGCACAAATTAAAATGCAATTTGAAAACATAAGTCCAACTAGTGTTGATGATTCTCCCCCTCCACTTCTAGTTATGCATCTATTTTAGATTTTATAGATGCACATGCATCTTCTTAAGAAGTTATCTCATCTCATTCTAATGTTCATGATGGAGTCATCTAATCTCACTTTAACGTCAGTAAAGTATCATAGGTTCTTGCACAATTTAATCACCCAATGGTTACCCGCTTATAACTTGGTGTTGTTAAACCTAACTCAAAATATGCTATGATTACCACAACTCATAATATCCCTTATGAACCTCAAAATATTTGAGCAACGCTAATCCATCTATGTTGAAAATCTACCATAATTAATGAACTTACAGCTTTGCCAAAAAATAATACGTGAGAACTTGTTCCATGAAAATCTAGTATGCATGTTATTAGGTCAAAATGGGTATTTAAATCAAAACTCAAAGTTAATGGCTCTCTAGACTGACTCAAGGCCTACTTAGTTGCCAAAGGTTACAATCAAATTGATGAAGCAGACTATACTGGAACTTTCTCTCCGATCATTAAACATAGAGCCATAAGTATGGTTATTATTGTTGCTCTTGCAAAGCAATGGGCCATACTTCAAATAGATATTAAGAATTCTTTCTTACATGGTATAATTTTAGAAGATATATTCATGGAACAACCGCCGGGAATGGTTGATGCATTGTATCCCACACATGTTTGTAAACTCAAATGAGCCCTTTATGGTCTAAAATAGGTACCTCATGCTTTGTTAAATCGCTTAAGTTCTTTTCTTCTTAGTTATGGCTTTTTTGTAGTTTAGCTGAACCTTCTTTATTTATTTTTCAATCTGATTTTGGCATATCAATATTACTCCTTTACGTAAATGATATGCTTCTTACAAGTTCAACAATTGCTATTGTTAATTCATTCATTCAAATTCTTTGTAATAAGTTTGCAATGAAAGATTTGGGGGCCTATACATCATTTTCTTGGCATTGAAGTCTTCGTAACAAGTGATGGACTTCATTTATCGCAATCACATTATGCACTTACTATATCAAAAAAGTCAAATATGGTTGATTGCAAACCTATGAACACCCCTATAGAATCCATACCAGATCCTTTAAATAATAAAACATTAGTAGAAGATCAAAGCTATTTTATAAGCATTATTTGACCTTTACAATATCTCACCCATACTCATCCAGATCTTTCCTATAGTGTTTAATATATTTCTCAATTTATGCATGCTCCAAATTTTGGTCATTTAAAATTGGTTCGACATATCCTTCGATACATCAATGAAACTATTGACTTGGGTTTATATTTTACTTCTAATACCACACTTAACTTGTATGATTTTTTAGATGCTGACTGGGCATGTTATTCCATAAACATACGTTCCACCATTGGATATAATACTTTTTTTGGAAAAATTCTTATTTCTTGGTGTGCAAAGAAACAACAAACTATTTCATGTTATTGAAGCAGAATATTGTGATATGACTTATACAACATCATAATTAACTTGTTTTCCTTTATCATGAAAGATTTGCAAGTCCCAATCCACTCTCATCCCATCTTATACTGTGATGATATCAGTGCTCTACGTCTAACCGTGAACCCAGTTCTTCATGCCCACAGTAAACACATTGAATTGGACTACCAATATGTTTGTGAATGAGTTGCTCTAGGATTACTTACAACTAACCACATTCCCTTTGCCAAATAAGTTGTTGATGTTTTTACAAAGCTAATATCTAAAGGTAATATTCATTATTTTCAAGAAAAACTCGGCCTCCTACCCCGTCAAAGCTTACGGGAGGGTATTAATGGTAAAAACCATAATGAAGAGAATATTCATCAAAAGAAGGAAAGTATGGACAAATAGTCTTACCTTCTATGTTGCAATTGAAATTTCAATCAAAAGAAGGCAAGTGTGAGCTAATAATCACGCCTCATATGGTAATATGGAGTAATTCAATTAATCAAGGCCAAGATGAAAAGTACACAATCAAGATCAATTATGACCCATATCCTCATCATCTTTTTTAAGGAAACATTGACTTTATTGAAGGCAATCAAACATGTTGCATTATATGTAAATATATGGTGTATATAAATAGATAGTTTGCTATTGTAAAATTATGAAATGAAATACACTCAGATTCAAGTTCTTTATTCATTCTAATTTTTATATGCACCCTCATCTCCCGCTATTACTGCCAAACATGTGAAATCGGTGGATATGTGATCCCAAAGGTACCCAAGAAATCATTAATGCTTGGGTAATAAGGAGAGACCCAAAAAGTTGTACTAACGTGGGGAGTTTTATACTAGAAATATTTGATAGTAGCTCTGCTGAATTTAGCGAGAATAAGTTTAGGTTCATTCCATTTAGCATGGGAAGGAAAGGATGTCCAATAATTACTTTTGGTGTAGCTAATATTGAGCTAATCCTTGCACACTTACTTTTTCACTTTGATTGGGAACTCCCGGATAGGATCAAACCTGAAGAACTAGAATGAATAATTTAATCGGTGCCTCAGTTAGGAGGCAAATTAATCTCTACTTGATTCCTACACTATACTACCCTTCTCTTGAAAACTGAAATCAAACATGATGAATGTAATCTATGTTTACTTAATAAATCAATCTCTTCTTTTCACTAATCCTATCCTAGTTGAACTTAGAGTGTGTGAAAGTCACGATATAAAATAGTTGATATGTGTGAATCTGGCTTTTAGTTGTTTATCATAACCAACCCTAGAAATCATGACGTAAAATGACTCCTAGAGAGATATTTAGCAATGATGGTATAGAATTTATATATCTTGTTTTTATATTATCTTCACAACAATGCTAAGATTCCTACTGAAAGTTAAGAAGCTTGAATTGACCTAGTACAACTTGAGTCCCCTCCCCCGGTATCTTCCAAAGTATGTTCCTAATTTCTTTCCTACCGATATTAATTCATATTCGTATGCATTTCAATCACCTAAAATCACCAAGAAATTAACCTATTTTCATGAAATTATTTTTAAATAAAAATTTTGAAACCTATTATATAAAATTAGCCTTTAAAAGTAACTATAAATGTTGGGGCATGTGCCCTAGGTCAATCGATTAACTGTCTTTATGAATACTTTTAGTTGATAAAACAGAAGATTTCATTTGCCATTTATTATAATTAATTTGCATGTTTACAATATAATAAGATCCATGGGTATTTAGAGAAATATCCTAAATGTCCCTAATCGATCATTATACTGGGAACTATAATGAATGAAGAGTAGTGTAAGTCTTGATTGATGATCATATGATGATTATACATATAGGGATACGAATCAAGATCACGAGTACTTGTTAGGGAACAAAGTAATGGAGTGACCTGCTTTGAGAACATCACATGGATTAAGTCATAGTTGTTTCTCATGATAGGTATATTTTTTAGTCCTCTGACTTGAGACTACCAGAGACTTCAACATTAGGAACACAATGATTTGACGTAATCAAATGTTATCTTTAAACGGACGATTATAAATGTTGTGATTGGTTATTGTGTGAACAATGAGATGAAGTTGTGTAATCGAGATAGAATTTATCCCACTCATATAAAGAGAGATATCCAGTGGATCCCTCGATGTGTTAGACTGTTAAAAGGCCTAGTCTAAGTGAATTGATATTGATCAATGTCACTTGGATGTTTTCAATCTACCTAGAGATCGAGACTAGTACGATTGAACATGTTGGATGACAATTCTATGCCTTATGTTTGATTAAAAGGATATCGTGTGACAAAAGGATGTTATATACACTCTTGATTAAGTTGTATCGATTTGATATTCTTACAACTTGGGTAGTCATAATGTCTTGCTAGAGGTCGCTTATGACTTGTATAGCAAAATATGTTTTGGTATACTGCCAACGTTGTATGAGCCTATTGGGTCGCACACTAAGAATGGTTTTGCGGGATTTTAAGATGGTTTAGAAAAATGAGTTTTATATGATAAAATTCATGACGAAAACGTCCTTGTGGTGTATTACACTTATACTTCTTTAATTAGGGGTATATGTGTAATTTACTTAATGGTCTATATATAAGGGTTGTATAAATAGATGCTTTAAGTTCGAACACACGTATGAAAGATTAAGAACCGAAACTCTATTTTCATTGCAGAAATGAACTAGGGTTTTCTGGTATGATCTGGATCGCTTTGGAGAAAAACAAAAAGGTTTGGTATTCTCTCAAAGCTAGCACTTCGAATCTCGGCCGCCATTCGTGTGTGGAATGCTCGTATAGGGCGTTCGTCGTTGGCAGCGCCTTAGAGATCGATCAACCTTCAGAAATGTATATTGCGACCGAGGTATAATTAAGTTTTCATGGTTTAAACATTTTTAATGGAATTAGATTGAGATCCTGTTGGGTTTTTTGTCAAAATTGTTTTGTACTCTCCGCTGCGTATGAACCCCAAAACTCAACAATAAAACCTTATCAATTCATTCGTCCTTCCAACTAATTTTCAAACATACATCCTTATAGTCTATTTATATCTCTAACAAAACAATCAATAATTATGGAGTCTCTTCATTCAAACTTCACTTTCCTTTTAAGTTTCTTGGTGTTAATAGTAAATACTTCATTCTACACCCCACAATGATGTTATAACACTACTTGACTTCATTAGCTACAATTGAAAGGGCAATACCATAATGGCAGAAATGATGAGAAATCAAAAAGGTTGTGAATAATGCACGAACACAAATTATGTGAGCAATGCAAGGAAAGTCAGTGTTATGAATTAGAAATTCAAGAGCTTACTTAATTGATCTTCAAGGAGACTCTAAGTTTGCAACTTCCCTCCTTCCATTGCTGCCAAAGACTACAGAGAAACATGTGAGATTGGTAGACATGTTAACAATCAAAAACCTTACTATGAGTTTCTACATTGAGACTATAATCCAACAATGGTTCATTCCTTAATAAAATCATTCCGTAGCAATAGACATGTGCAATTCAGGAATAATTAATGGTGGTCGAAAACTACTTCTTAAAAGGGAATATATATATATAAGTAAATTCTATAATGGTGACTTTTTTAAATCACCATGGATAGTTATTTAAAATTCTCGCCATAGAAACTAGGTCTACTGGTGAATACGAAAGCTACATTTATGACTTTTAAATTTGTGCACAAGTTCCAAGAAGGTATATTTACCATTGAATCTAAATTTAATGGTCAAAATCTAAAATCACTATTCATGTGATTTTTCTCAATCACCATGGTAGAACTACATATATATATATATATATATATAAATGCAATTTATATGAAAAATGCAAAGCTCAAGGCCAATCAAGTGGTGTTGGCCGAGGTTTCATGAAAATGCTAAATGTTTCAAATGTTAAGGCATATGTAAAGAAGTTTGTGAAATTCAAGATGAAAAGTTTAAAAGTAACTGTATTTTATAGTCTATGAACCACCAAACTTACTTTTGACAAAAAACTATACAATCACCATTGAAAAGGAATTTTTAATCATAATGAAACTTAATATGTTTCTTATTGAAAACATTAGATTTAAATAAAACCACTACTGATAATTCACACATTAAATCCGGATTTTAATATGTAATATCTAGTATGATCTTATGTCACTTGCTTGAATTTTTCTACTCATATATGTCTGTCCATTGGTAAAAAATATATCTAATGTAAAAAACATATTTTATTAATTAAATTTTTAGTGAAAAACAATTTTAAAAATATGCGTTGACAAAAGTGGTGGGGCCTAATTATATGGGCTGATGGCAACATTAATGAGTAAGCTTAATAAAATGGGAGGGGCTGAACGGACCCTTCATTTTTCTTCACGTACCTCATTACTCAAGCATACCCCAAATTTGAATCAATTGCTAACTGCATCCAACTTTATTTATTTTTTCATAAAATCTTGGAAACACCCTTCCTCTCATCATCAACCTCGCCCTATTACCCCATAATCCTTATCATTTTTAGATTTTTGCCATTGTTAGGCACTTATAATAGGTTAGAAGTGTCGTATGGGTGTTTTTTAGTTCTAATAAAGTCGAATCTATTAATGTTAGCAACTAGAAGTGAGGAAGTGCCCTCGTAGGTCTCGATCACATATGGGTGAAACCACTAAAAGTGGTTTTAAGTAGCTCCCATAGAGACTTCTTTAAATGTTTCGGTCAGCCCCCACTGAGACCTCATCAAAGGTATCGTAAGGAGCTGCCAACCGAGACCTCTTTACTTTTGAAGGGGTCTTGGTCTTGTGGGGGCAAGCCTAGACCTCTAAAGAAGTTTTGGCAGAAGTTGATTAATACCTCCCTGTGTGACTAAGACCTACGAGCCACTAGAACGAAGATACGAAAGAAGAAATTTTTGAAATCGCCCAAAAAATTCATGAAAGTGAATAAAAATTAAGTTGATTTGTTGTAAGTGGCATACTCATCTTGAACTCATCTACATTTCTACCTCCAAAAAGTTGAGAATTGGAGCCTAAAATCAAAGCCCTAAATGCCACTGACAACAACACAAAAAACGACTCCAACTACCACAAAAAAACCTAGAAATCAAACCCAAAATGGTGAGAATAGCTTCACCAAAGAAGAACTGACACGATTTCGTTGGAGTCTCGCTGGATTTAGACCGGACAGGATGGTCGAGATCAAGGGAGTGGAGCTTGGGCACGGCTATTTTTGGAGGTGGGGTATTAGTGAGCAAAAACATTTTTATATTAATGACAGTTTGGTCATTTCACATAGAAACAAAATTGGAACGAAAAAAATCGAACTGGGGTATGTTGAGCAAAAATTGGGGTCTATTTAACTGCTCCCAATTAAAATTCTCCATATTCTATTATTTTTTTATAGGAAAGAAACAACTTTGGCACCCACCAAGGTTTGAACTCATGACCTCTTACTTTCAAATTTCATACGAAACAATTGGGCCACCCAATTGGTTGGTCTCCATATTCTATTATTTACGCACATGTAATTGCAATCACTACAATAAAGTTTAAGGTTGTAAACAAGTCAATTTTAGAGTTAAGTACTATTTCTTTGACATCACATCTCAATCATCTTTAATCTTTATGTTTGAAATCGAGTTAGTGATTTACTAGTTGTCACTAGGGCCTCTTAAAGATTATAGATTTAAATCTTTTAACTATCTGAGACAATCTCTTATACTTTGAGGTGTGCCTCCTAATAAATAAGCAGGGCAGTCCAAAACACCATAATATTGAGAAAAAAAATAAAAACTATCTGAAAATGAATAAGTTAAAGCTCATATATCCTTGAGGGAAATCAAACTTCACTTCTCTTCCCCTTTTAATTATACCATTAATTTTTGAGGCTTTACTGCTTAAATGAAATTGGTTTCAAACCTCTTGTAAGATGTATTTCTTATTTAGGTTCAAAACTTAGGCCAAATAGTTTTTCTATAATCAAACTTCTTGCTAATGCAATTTGAGATTCTCATTTTGGTTAGCTAGCTCTATAAAACTTCACTTCAGGAATTGGTGCTCAATAGAGTTAATGAGCACCATTTATGAATACGAAAAACTTGAACCAGTTAAGCTGATTGTGGTCCAAACAACCCTTAGAGCACAACGAACAGAGAAAATTCTTAACTACAACAATACTATAAAGTCCAACATCGAACATACGTCTTAAACCACCAATGCTCAATAACCAAATGAGAATGACTAATAGTTTGGAAAAAGCGAGTTTTTCATGAATGAAACCTTTATGATGAAATATCTACAAGAATTGCTTTCTCGGCCTAGGATATGTTTACTCTATGATCACTTACAACCTTGTAGTTGGTTTTATTAATGTAAGATCTTATTGACATTATTTAAACACCTTTCTCTTGAATGTGATCAACTCTGTATTAAGTATTTTCAAAACAAAATGTTTAGCACCACGAGAAAATCTTAGGTCCACAAAATAATATAAAAAGTGTTACACTTCTTTAAGTGTGTCAGAAGATGCTCCACATGAACTATACCAAATGCGCTACATGCGCGGCACATATGACGCAGTTTCAACCGATCAAACAGTTGAATTGCCCACTATCACACTCTTTTCTTTAACTCCTTTGATTGGAATTCTTATAAAAAGAGTGGCCTAGAAGGAAGAAATATCATTCACTCTCTTCTCTAACTCGGCAAAAGCTCTTATTCAGTTTTCACTTTTGTAAGTGCAAACTGAGCTCTCATCGAGTCCTTTAGGATTTTTTTGACTCTTGCAGAGCTTAGAGCAAAATCTTCCTTTATAAAGGCATAGATACATGTTTTGAAGTCATTGCTGATTCCTCTAGTCTAACACCATGCATATTCAATTATGATGTCCAAAATGTTTGATGTGAAGTTGTGCAGTGTTATAACAGGCTTATTACAACAAGAAGTTTAGACAGAGAACACTGCATCAGATCCTATTAATTAAGAATTACAAATTATACTCTATCGTAGAGATGTAGCAATGAAAGTCTTCCCAAAACTGGGAGCCGCCAATCTTGCATCATATATGATTTTAGGATATGGAACAGCTTGTACTTTATTTTTGAAAACACAAAAGAATGAGTTTGCTAACTTCGTGTGTTTTACTTTATATTTTTATGAATTGTTCTTACTTTTTCAGATATGATGTACTGAACTTATGTTTATTTTACAATCGAATTATTAATCACCAAATGGGTCTGGTGTATTTCTGGCCAACGAGAGCTTGACATTTCAAAGGGATCTTGGTGAGAGTCCATTGTAAGGGTGAAAACGAGTGTCGCAAAACTTAAGCGAGGGATTCGCTAGTAAAGTGTTGTCTATACTTGTGTAAAATTAGTGTTTAGGTCTCTACCCAATTGTTTCTAATTTATTTTATTTTTCTTAATACATTCACAGCATTGTTCTAGTAAAGAATATTAGGAAATTAGTTTTGTAACGTGCAAAAGATTGTTTTAGTTATTCCTATACAATATGAATTTTCTATATTTTTTAGATCTTTTAGTTGTTATTTTGTAGGTGTCTTAGATTAGAAGTTTTAGGATTTATTAAATTCCTTTTTAACTACTAATATGTACAGTTGTTTAGTTGAAAATAAGAGAATGGAAATCATTTATTATTGTTTTTTGTAACTGAATTGAGGTGAACCAAAACAAAGACTTTTTGTCTCAATTGTTGATTTCTCTCCTTGTGAAAACATTGTCAATTTTTCTTCTTATCTTTCATTGGTCTTCAAAACAAACAAATTGGTATCAGAGCTTATATCTTAAGGGATCTGTGGGATAGATTCTTAAAAGTATTTTGACAAAACTGCTCCTCCAGTCATTGATTGAGAAAAAATCAACCTTGAGTGGTGAAGATGGAGACTTACTTCGATGCTTTAGATTTGTAGGAAGCGGTAGAAGAAGATTATGAAATCCCTCCGTTACTGCAGAATCCTACAATGACACAAATCAAAAGCCATAAAGAAAGAATGTAATGGCCTAATTAATTAAATTAGGATTAGCATTAATCTTGGGGATTAACGATCATAATTCGAGTGTTATGTAGATAACTCGGTTCACTCAACACGAGAACCGAGGAAATATGTTATTTATGGATGATGGTTGTTTATATGTGGTGCTTAAAATCATTATTATCGTATTGCATTGCATGTGTGTATGTCGTTATCGAATGAGTTAGTGTGACGTGAAGTTACCTTGGGAAGCGTGTTGATGCAGTTGGGTAGGAGTTACCAAAGCATGCTAGACTAGACTAAAAACTAGAGTATGATGTCTAATTAAACCTTAGCCTAAGTTAGTTAATTAAATAAAATAAAATATGAAGCACCTCAAGATATGTATCGAGGAGCGGGGCATTGAGTGTCGGGTATTCGGGGATTTGTAGGACCACTAATGTATTAATAAAAGTTTCTAAGAACACCATTCATATGTATTATTATGCCTAAGTGAATTAAATTGATCAAAAATAAATTAAGTCCTATAGTTTGAGGGATTGATATAGGACCTTAAATCTTCATCTAGATGATCCTAGATTGAAGAAACTAGGTAAGTTGTGTCATTGATGAGTGTCATATTAGAGTCTTAATGCGGTGTAGGACAGTGCAAAAGAGTACAATTAGATTGACCTCGAGATACATGAACGAACTTGATTACACTTAACGGATTTCTCAACAAACCCACTAACATAATCCTGGCAAATTGAAGAAAAATCAGAGTGTTTTGCAGCTAGGAGACAAAAGAAATTATGGAGGTTTAGGCCAAATTGGAGTAACTCATCACAAAGTAATCATCTTTTCCATCACTTTCTTATTCAAGTCATCAAAATGGAGCTCAAAAATGGATTTTTTGTTCAAAAACTAGTTGCTAGCTTAACTTGCTATTTTGAAGAAATTGCTCATTGGTTTTAAGTCCAATTCAACCACAAAAATGAGTTTTGAAACTGATTTTCATTAAAAATTAAGATATTGGCCCAAATTGGAAAAATTGGAATGAATTCATGAAATCTCATAAATTAATGCAAATTGTTGTATTATTGCTGTTGTTGTCTATTATTTGGAGGTTTTGATTTCCCCTATAAGGAGAAGCTCGGGTCGACAGCTTGGGCGAAGGCCACGAAGGAAGAAATCACATAATTCCTAAGTAGAAAATTCTTGGTTTCGACCTTGTTAGCGCGCTAACCACCTTGCAGAAAATTCAAAAAAGTGTGCTTTAGTAATGTAGCAAGCAAAAACCTATTTTTGACACTGATTTTTCTATTTTGAGGTTTTTGTGCTATTTTGAAGAATTTATCGAGAAAATAATAATTTAATAATTCTTGGGATTTAACAAAATCTTGATCTTAGGACTTAAAAACACATAAATTGGACTCTAGGGGAGTAAGAAATCGTTGGGAGTCTAGGGAAGTCGAAGCGCATAATGAGCTGCGTAAACCCATTGAAACGCTTAATAGAATTCATGACATGTTTTATCGATATCATGTTACATATGTGACTGTTGGTGGGCACACATGAGCTTTCAACTCCTATTTCAGTTTTCATATATATTATTTGTGGCTAAGTCACTTGCACGGGTTACTTGTGTTTAGTGCTCATGTCAACAACAGTAGAATACATCTACGACTGTCGAGAGGGATGTAAGGTGTTCCCTTAACTTGAAATAGTGTCTGAAGGGGTTCATCTATTAACTGTGGTTGGTGTTTAGTCATTGTAAGCTTATAAGTTTATATGTGGCTCACTCCCTATTTTATCGATTATTAGCTGGTTTAAGTTAGAGTTTTCTCATGATTATTCGGTCGTTTATTTATTCATGCTTTATTTTCGAGCTTGTTTATTCAGTATGTGTTGTTTGATTAATCGTTAGTATTTTTATTTGTTGTATGCTACCTACATTCATTAGAGTATGACTTACTATTGCTAGAGATCGTATTTGCATATCTCGTAGTTTATTTAATTTTATTTGATTAATATCATGTGGACTTCTTTTGGGATTTTACTCACTAGAATCGTCACTGTATTTGTTGGGTGATCGAGTGCAGGTCCTTCGACGAGCAAGTGTAAGGACAAGGAGGTATTGGGCAACTACCTTTGAGATAGTGATTTCAGCTCGTGTTTGATTACAATATGTGGTTACTTTTTGTTAGGTTTGTGGACTATAGAACATTGAATACATGTATATGGATCGTTTGTTGTACTTATTTTGTCTTTAACATATACATGACATCTTTTTGTCGGTTTTTCCACTACTTAAGAATGTTAAATATTGCATTATTTATTTACTTAAAGACTTGCACTGTAAAATTGTAATATAAATTGATAAATTTATTAACTGGCTAATTAATTCATTAATACTTATATGGATATCAATTAGCTAAACTAGTGTTAGTTGGAAAGTGTAAGCACCCAGTTAGGTTGCGGGGCATCATAGGTAAGCATGTCATGATATGGCAGGGCTTGGTGACATGTGATACGACATGGCGAGTCCCATGGCGGCCTCAGAGTTTGGGGCTGCCATAGTTAGATATTAGAGCGAGGTTTCGATGAAGCCTCAGGAATAGTTTAAAGAAATTGGATAAAACTTAAACAAATAAACCTTAGAGGTGGAAACCCAAAAACTTGACTTAAAAACTAAATTGGGAAGCACACTTGAGATAGGTAGTGATAGGGATTATACATGTGTTATGTTTTTTTATTCTATATATTATATACAAGTATATAGAAGGTGATTTCACACATACTTTTCAATGCAGATCGCGATGGATGCCAAATTGGCTCCACCTACTATAAATGTTGGTCATACGAGTGATCAAACTAGAGATGAGGGTTTAGATCCAGCAGCAGCCGTACGAATCACAGTTCAAAATATGCAATTTGACTATTAATGGATATGATGCGCACACACATAGCGATGATTACATCACTTATAATCGCCCAGATACAAAACACGACTGAGACGATAGTTGCTCCGATGACCGTTGCACCGACTATTCAAGCGGTACCGATGCATGTAATAGTATAAGAGACTTCGGCAGTGGTTGCTGCATTGATAGTAGCACGGATTGAGGCGATGACTAATACCCCGGCACAGACAGATGTATTTTAGACTTCGATGACAACAAAGGTAAAGTTAATCAAGGAGTTCATCGAATTCGATCCCAGAGATTTTCATGGAGGCAGAGGCCCGGAGGTAGTCGGGAAACGGTTGATTGCACATCAAAGGCTACATAAGCCACTGCGGATTCAAAAGAGCATATTGGCCAGGATATCAGGGCATATGCTGAGAGGTGATGCCGCCGTATGGTGGACAGCTGACATAAACAGTCATTCATATCGAACCATATTGGCCAAGTTTTGAGAGATTTTCTACGATCAATACATTTTGATCGAGATCCAACTAAGGCTGAGAGTGGAGTTTCTGGCTTTGAAACATTAGTATATGGACATATATTGGTATTTGTTACAGTTTGCCTGAAATGTCACGGGCACGAAAAGATTTTAGATTTATTAATTCACCTAAAGGTTGATATGAGGCTATCACAAAGCCATTGTTTCTACCGTAGCCCAGACACTATAGGAGTTGTATGATAGAGCACTTACCCTTCAGACACATCTGATGCAAAGGGGCAACATTCGTTCATTCACTAAGTTTGAAAGGCAGACTAGATAGAGTTCTACGTAGAAGAAACATAAATATCAGGATGACATAGAGAACATATAGTACGGTCAAGGCCGTAAGGATGATGATCAAATAATTAAAGTTTATGTTGTGCCAACACTACCAGCACCACCACAGAGACAGACATAAGACCAGGGAAGTAGGGACTATAGATTACAGGGTCAAGGCGAGAGGTTAGGGACTCAGCAAGCAAGACTAGGATGGAGGTCCACTTGCTAGCGATGTCGGCAGGAGGTTCATATTAGGAAAGACTATCCATGGAGAATAGCGACTCTTATGGTAGTGATACTGGTGCAGACTTGAGAGTCGGTGCATGTGGTGAGTGAGCCAGACGGACTGATGTCCCAGCAGCGGGTTCAAGGTACGTGATTTAAAATTTTGAATAAATGCAGTTGAGTTTCATGCATGCATGGTAATTTATGGTAGGTCGTGGTATGTCATGGGATTGTCATCGTATGTTATGGTAGGTGGCAGTTGGTCATGGTAGGCCATGGTGGGTAAAGGTAGGTTATGGTGTGGCATGGTATGTCATGGTTGATTATGACTACTATGTTGTGATACATGATAGCAAAGGTTTATGGTTACTTGGTGTTAGGTAACTGGGTTAGGGAAAATTGGGCATGGAATCAAGTTGAGAATAGGTTTTGGAGGTGTCGGAGAGCATAACTGATCATGTTCACCTCAGCAGCATGCGCCTATATCTTAGTGCAACACTGCATCCCATGTGACGGGTACAAGAGTAGTGGGGTATTCAAGGGGTCGTAGAATGATATCATCAAGGTGTAAGGCGTGGTCACTGTCATGGCCTGAATTTAGTAATGACGTGTTTGCAGAAGTGGTTGACAGCTCAGACACTCATGGGACCTGCAGTTAGGCTTGTGAGCACCTGGAACTAGGTTAACAGTACTTTTCAGTGCTGAATTGATTAATTCATGATGTTTATCTTAAAATAGCATAAATTGCATCGCAATATGTGTTGTTATATTAATTTTGACGTGCGAGATTGTGTGTTAAGTTGTCGTCTCGATATGCATGTCGACGCGGGTACCAGGTAGTTTAATAGACTTAATATTAGGCTGGGGGAAACAAAATAAATAAAATTAGCTAAAGAATCAATATGGAATGTCTAATTTATGGTTAGGGACATGGTATTACGAGTGGGTAGAGGTTCGGGATGCGAAACCCAGCGTCTGACCATTCGAAAAAGGCCTTTTGTGCTAAGAACAAGAGCAATTGAGTTAACGGAGTCATAATTAGAGTCATGAAGGGTGAGAATAGGAGCAAATGAGGGCCATTTGATGGCCTAGTGATGTACAAGTGAGTGGAGATGATAATGCAACTATATAAGTCAAATTTCTCACTTCAAACCAACACATTTTCTCTTACTTTAAATTCTTATCCGAAATTGAGAGGAGGAAACTAGGGCTTTGGAGGCTCAAACGTAGTGAATCGAGGAGTTAGGAGGAGTGAAACTTCAAGTCCAAGGTGAGAATCACACCTATCTTCACTTTCTCTATCTTTTGATCATAATATTAGAGGTGTTGGTGATGGTTTTGGTGATTGTTGAGTTGTTGTTATGATGAGTTTATAGTGTTTTGAAGTGTTGTTGCTGGTGTTGTGGTTGTTGTTGGGTTGTTGGGTGTATGGAAAACCCAAAAAGCTTCATCAGTTTTGCTGTCCACAATACGATTAACGCGCTAATTGCAGAATCTAAAGTGCTAATGATAATTAGCACACTAGGGTAGACAATTAGCATGCTAATGTTATTCTAGGTAACAAACGTATAATTGTCTGGGCATCTAGCGTGCTAATGCACCCCTATTTTGACATAATTTGTGTTAAATGACTTAATACACATACAAATGACTCAATAACACTTATAAATGGAAATATGTCACTACCGGCTGTAATTTGGGATATCCGGGATTAGGCAGAGCTGGACTGGGGGTTAGTGACGTGACATGGAGTGCGATGTGAGGTGTGTAGTATCCCAACTAAAATCTTTTGAGCATTATTTACTTTTGCTTTCGAATTCATTTTTCTGTCTTTTAATACGCTATTCCCGGTATGGTTATAATGGACAGACGTTGAGGCTCTCCCTCCGTGCCATTTCTATGTGTACGTCCACTAGGCCATAGAAAGTGTGTCATCTCGGTGAATAGGGCTACTCAAGAGAGTGACGGGCATGTGTGGGTCCGTCGTAGGTTACACGCCGACCACCTAGCATATCCAGATACTGGTCTTGCTTGAGTGCTACTCGCCGGCAGTACTCTGTTGGGAGTCCGAAGTATGGCGCTAGTCTAACCCAAGGGGCTAGGAACACACACTTTGAGCTTTAACTATTACATTTGCATGCGATGAGCACAGTGGCTTGTATTTTATTTTCGCATATTTATTTAATAGTTTTTTTCAATTCCAATACTTACTTTTTGTATTGCTCACTTAATTTTCTTGGGAATACTCACTCTAGACTTGTCATCTGTCTTTTGGTGGTGGCTTAAGTGCCTCAACTTCCGTCTATTATAACCATACCAAGGCAAAAGCAAGCTTCCAGAATACAGAGACGTTTACCTTGGCTTGTACATTTGTATATACATATTTTGCTTTATTTTGGGATTTGGGATTGTGTAAGACACTAGGATTCTCTAATGTTGATATATTGAGGTACATTTTTTTATTTATGATGTTATATGGGTTTTTCACACTAGGTGTTAGAGAAAATTGCACAACTTTACTATTTTATGCTAAAGACTTCTGTTGTGATTTATTTGGATCTAAAATGATCTTAAGAGATGACGTTAAACAATTTAAACAATAAATTGTTCTCATTTATGGTTAATTGTGATTAAATGGTGGATGAGTTGTCATGTGGGACATAGCCGACGCCGGTAGGCCAGGTTGTGGGCCCACATCGGCCCCCATGAGGGTCAATTTGGAAAATGGGTTGTTACATTTTTGTATTAAAGCAAGGTTAGTGAACCTTGGGAATGGAAAGTTCACCCTGGTACGATTACTTTTGTGGAAATATTTGATGATCAACTTGATGAATAAATAGTAGATGTGGAAACCTAAAAGATGTACTTAGAGTCCTAGTTGGGAAAGAGGTGAGATGACTAGAATTTAGAGATATACGGGTAATATTTCGAGTGTATTATATTTAAGATAAATGTATATTGGTATTAAGGTTGATTGGGTGCATGTTCTTTGATGTAGATACCGATGGATAAATAGCCATCAGATACCCCTTAGCCTGAGGTCGGAGATACTATTGATCCGACGAGATCGACCCTGACGTTGGAGTCGTTGGCACAGAAGATAGATGGTCGGTTCGCGATGCTTAGGGATATGTTGAGAGCTCGGGAGGTTACTGTTCCTCCCACTAATATTGTGGCTGCACTGACGGTGGATTACTTACACAACTATTCATCCTACCGTTTCTACTTGGGTAGAGTTCTGGACGTTTTTCATGGATGAGTATATACTGATGGATGTTAGGGTCCGTTTGAAGGAAGAGCTTTGTCCTTGGTGCAGGGTGATATGTTGGTCACAGTCTATATAGAGAGGTTCATATATCTTTTGTTGTACTTCATGGACATAGCAGGTACCGATTGACTGCAGATTTACTATTATGTCCGAGGTCTGGATGAGCGGATAGCGAGTACGGTTGTATCTAGCAGAACTCGTACACTAACTGAGGTCTACAACAGGTGCCTTGCACACGAGACCTATATGGTTCTGAGGGCCAGTCGATGAGCGATTCAGGCTAAACTGCAGGGACAGCAGAGTCAACCAACATCAAGTTCTTGATTTAACTAAAGGCCGAAGAGACCGAGGAAGGATCAGGATCGACCTAGAAAAGGCCAGAGACCTCGCTGAGGAGATTGGTAGTCTAGTCAGGGTAGCCGAGATGACAAAGATCGACGTGATGATCATTAGATGGCATATTCTACGTCTTCTACACCTGTTAATCAGTCTAAGCAGTAGAAGCAGGAAAGAGGTCTAAGAGGCCAAAGTTTGGGCGAGAGTCAGATGCCGAGTCAGAGGAGTTCGAGTAGATCAGAGACTTGTACATGCTACCGTTGCGGTCAGGTGGGGCATATTGTGGCAGATTTCAGTAGAATAGCACCACTACCATTACCAATGGAGCAGGCCAGATATAGGGCCCAAACAGCAGCATTTGGGGTCGCGCAGCCAGATAGGGAGGCGACCAGATAGCTAGTTGAGGGTACGCTATCTATTCGTGCTATTCCTATGCATATTATGATTGGTTCTGGTAGTACTTTATCTTTTATTTCTGGACGCATGGTAAGAGAGTTAGGGTTACCTACACAGACGTTAGACATACATCTTTTTCTCAGCACAACGGTTGGGGATAAGATTTACCCTAACAGATTTACTAGAATTTTATACTGGAGATTGAGAGACATCAACTACCGTCTGATTTGAGAGTGCTAGAGTACTTAGAGTTCGTCGCAATGTTTAGGATGGATTAGCTATTATCTTACCATACACAGATCGAATGTTTCAGCAAGACTGTGAAGTTTGACATAAAGGGGATTCCAAGGTTAACATTTGTGGGAGTTGCGGCTGCATTACCTATCACTCGCGGTAGATTAGCAATGTCGCAGGATATAGAGGCGCGCGCGACTATGGTTGAGTCGGAACATAAGATGATGCTGAAGATTGAGGATATCCATATTGTCTGCGAGTTTTCAAATGTGTTTCCGAATTATTTGTCCGGTTTGCCACCACCGAGAGCTATGGCATTTATCATTGAGCTGATTATAGGGACTCAGCCAAGATACAACAGATCATATAGGATGTCAACATTGGAGCACGAGGAATTAAAGACCCAGTTAGAGGACTCACTCCAAAAGGGATTCATCTACCCTAACATGTCGCCTTTGGGAGCTCCAGTCTGTTTGTGAAAAAGAAGGATGGTTCGATGCATATGAGTGTGGACTACCGGAAGCCGAATCAGGTGACGATTCGAAATCGTTAGCCACTTCCAAGAATCGATGATTTATTCGATTAGTTGGCTGGGGTCAGATTCTTCTAGAAGATCGATTTACGATCAGGGTTCCATCAGTTGCGAATTCGAGAGGAAGATATGGAGAAAACTGCGTTCAATACGCGTTACGACCTATTCAAGTTTACGGTCATGCCGTTCGAGCTGACGAATGCACCGACGATCTTCATGGATTTGATGCACAAGGTGATTAGGTCATTCCTTAATCAATACATCATTGTTTTTATCAATGACATTATGATATACTGTAGGACTAGTTTGGAGCACGATAGGCATTTCAAAGATACTTTAGCAATGTTGAGAGAGCACAGACTTTACTCCAAATTCAGCACGTGAGCATTTTGGCTGAGCGAGATGAAGTTCTTGGGCCATGTCATCAGTAGTCAGGGTATATTTATTGATGGTGACAAGATTTGAACGATTATTAATTGGAAGACACCCGAGTCTGTATTTGACATCCGGAGTTTCCTGGGTTTGGCAAGATATTATAGGCATTTTGTGCAATACTTCTCGATGATTGCAACGCCATTGACGAGGCAGACCAAGAAGGATGTTGGATTTTACTAGTCATAGGAATGTAAGGATGCTTTCTGGGAGCCGAAGAGGAAATTGACTTCGGCGCCAGTTTTGGTTTTTCCAGTGGCCGTTAAAGGTTTTTCCATCTATACTGATGCATTAAGCATCAGATTGGGTGGCGTGTTGATGTTCGATGGACACCCAGTGCACGACTTAGATCTTGCAGTGGTCGTGTTTTCACTGAAGGCCTAGAGGTGCTATTTGTATGGTGAGTGGTTCATGTTGTACATAGACCATCAGAGTTTAAGGTACATGTTCACTAAGAGGGAGTTAAACATGCGACAGTGGCGATGGCTCGAGTTAATTAAGGCCTATGACTTCGCCATTGAGTATCATCCGGTAAGGCAAATGTTATAGCTGATACGCCAAGCAGAAGCGAGATCGAGAGCCAGACAGTACTACGACATATGACACGTTAGCACGGGTTGCTTGAGCCAGTATTGGTGTTATGTTTGAAAGAGGCTATTGTTGAGCTACATATTTACAGTTAGATGTGAGTTCCTACAATGTCTCTGGCGAGGGTTGTTGAGTTGCGGATAGCTGATGACCGATATATGCGGATCAATAGCCAGGCTCAAGATTCGACATGCACTAAGTGGTCTAAGGGGTCAAACGGGTGCTTGAGACACCGTTTGTAGATACTAGGGGTATCGGAGCTCATGGACAACATTAGTGAGGATGCAAACCTGTCGCGATATATAGTTCATCCTGGTCGGACCAAGATGTATCACGATCTGCGGAGTTTGTTATGGTGGCCAAGGATGAATATTGACGTGGGTAGATACGTCCGGAGTTGTCATATATGCCAGCAAGTGAAGGTGGAGCACATGAGACCGAATGTGTTACTATAGTCGCCACCTATTCCTTAGTGGAAATGGGAACACATAACTATGGACTTCGTCAGTGGCCTACCTCAGACGACGAAGAGACACAATGCGATATGGGTGGTTATCGACAAGTTGATGAATTTGTGACATTTTATACAGATCGCTAGAAGATATTCAGTTACACAGCTGAACATTATCTTCGAGAGAGACATTCACAGATTGCACGGTGTACAGATCTCCATTGTTTCTAACAGAGATCTGAGGTTTACATCGAGACGATAGGAAAGTATGCAGGAGAAGTTTGGCATGCGTTTATAATTCAGTGTTGCATACCATCCTCAGACTAACAGGTAGTCAGAGCGAATAATTCAGATTCTTGAGGATTTTCTTAAGCCGAGTATACTACACTTTGGTGGATCATGGGAGGAGTACTTACCTTTATGTGAACTTTCCTACAACAACAGCTATAAGGCGAGTATCGGGATGCCACCATTTGAGGCACTTTATGGTAGGCCATGCAGGTTACCTTCATGTTGGGCGACACCGGAAGGAACAACGACTACATGACCTAAGATTGTTTTTGATCATACTGAGAAGGTAAGATAGATCAGGCCGAGACTTCAGGCAGCGCAGGATAGGCAAAAGAAATATGCAGATAAAAACCTTGAGGGTCTGAGCTACGAGGTGGGAGACTTAGTGTACTTGAAAGTTTCACCCCGGAAGAGTCCTCAGAGGTTTGGCATTAAGGGGAAACTATCACCAAGATACATTGGGCCATTCAAAGTTGAGGAACGCGTTGGCAGAGTGGCATACCGATGGCCTAGTGATGTACAAGTGAGTGGAGATGACAAAGCAACTATATAAGTCAAATTTTTTACTTCAAACCACCACCTTTTCTCTCTCTTCAACTTCTTTTCCAAAGTTGAGAAGAGGAAAATAGGGTTTTGGAGGATCAAACGTGGTGAATCAAAGTGTTTGGAGGAGTGAAACATCAAGTCCTAGGTGAGAATCACACCTATCTTCACTTTCTCTATCTTTTGTTCATAATATTAAAGGTGTTGGTCATGGTTTTGGTGATTGTTGAGTTGTTTTTATAATGAGTTTCTAGTATTTTGAACTGTTGTTATTGGTGTTTCGGTTGTTGTTGGGTTGTTGGGTGTGTGAAAAACCCAAAATGTTTTTGTGGTTTTGCTGTCCAGAGCATGATTAGCAGGCTAATTGCAGAATCTAGCGCGCAAATGATAATTAGCGCGCTAGTCCAGGAAATTAGAGCACTAATGTTCTGCTAAGCAACAAACGTATAACTGTCTGGGCATCTAGCGCGCTAATGCCTGACCTAGCACGCTAATGCACCCTTTTTCGACATAATTAGCATGAAATGACTGAACATACATACAAATGACGCAATAACACTTATACATGAAAATAGGTCATTACGGGCTATAATTTGGGATATCTAGGACTAGACAGAGTTGGACCGGGGGTTAGTGATGAGACATGGAGTGCGGTGTAAGGTGTGTATTATCCCAACTGAAATTTCTTGAGCAGTATTTACTTTTGCTTTTGAGCTTGTTTTTTTGTCTTTCAATACTCTATTCCGAGTATGGTTATAATGGACAAACATTGAGGCTCTCCTTTGGTGTCATTTCTGTGTAAACGTCCACTAGGCCATAATACATATGCCATCTCAGTGAATAGGGCTACTCGAGAGAGTGACGGGCACCTATGGGTGCGTCGTAGGCTCCACGCCAACCATATAGCAGATCCAGATACCGGCCTTACTTCACTGCTATTCGTTGGCAGTAGTATGTTAGGACTCCTAAGTATGGCGCTAGTCTAACCCTTGGGGCTAGGAACACACACTTTGAGCTCTTACTATTACATTTGCATGCGATGAGCACAGTTGACTGTATTTTATTTCTGCATGTTTATTTAATAGTTTTGTTTCAATTCTAGTACTTAGTTTTCATATTGCTCACTTAATTTCCTTGGGAATACTCACTCTCGACTCATCATCTTTCTCTTTTGTGGTGGCTTGAGTGCATATCCTAGTACGAGCCTAGGCAAGAGCACGCTTTCAGAATACAGAGATGTTTAGCCAGGCATGTATGTTTGTATATACATATTTTGTTTTATTTTGGGATTTGGGAATGTATGAGACACTAGGACTCTCTATTATTGATAGATTGAGGTACATTTTTTATATTTAATGATATATGGGTTTTCCACACTAGGTATCAGAGTGAATTGCATGACTTTACTATTTTATGTTAAAGACTTCCGTTATGATTTATTTGGATTCAAAATGATCTTAATAGATGACTGTAACAATTTAAATAGTAAATTGTTGTCATTTGAGGTTAATTATGATTAAATGGTGGATGAGTTGGCATATGAGACACAGCTGGCGCTGGTAGGCCAGGTTGTGGGCCCGCATCAGCCTCCGTATAGATCCATTTGGAAAATGGATTGTTACAGTCACACAAAGATAGGTTAGATGCACCAGAGCTTCCTCGAAATCTAAATCTTGGGGATGACATTTCTCTAAGTTGGGAAGAATTATAATGACCTAAATTAATTAAACTAGGATTAACATTAATCTTGGGGATTAATCATTGTAATTCAGGCTTTATGTGGATGACTCGGTTGACTCAGACACGAGAATCAAGGGAATACGTTATTTATGGATGATGGTTGTTTATATATGGTGTTTAAAATCATTATTATTCTATTGCGTCGCATGTGTATATGTTGTTGTAAGGCGAGTCGGTGTGACGATGAGTTGCCTCGAGCGTGTTGACGCGAGAATCAGGTAGGAGTGACCAGAGGATACTAGACTAGACTAAGAACTATAGTATGATGTCTAATAAAACTATAGCCTAAGTTAGTTGATTAAATAAAGTAAAATATGGAGCACCTCGAGATACATGTCAAGGCGCGGGGCATCGGTGCCAGGTAGTTAGGGATTGGTGGGACCACTAATATATCAATAAAAGATTCTAGGAACATTAATTATATGTATTATTATGCCCAAGTGAATTAAATTGATCAGAAATAAAGTCCTATAGTTTGAGGAATTAATCTAAAACCTTAGATCTTCATCTAGATGATCATCGATTGAAGAAGCTAGGCAAAATGTGTCACCGATGAGTGTCGTATTGAAGTCATAATATGGTGTTCGATAACACAAAAGAGGAACATTAGACTGACCTCGAGATACGTGAATACAATTGATTACATCTATAACTATATAAACCCACTTAATGGATTTCTCAACAAAGACACTAACATTATCCATGCAAACTGAAGAAAAACCAAAGTGTTTTGGAGCTAAGAGATCAAAGAATTTGAAGGGCTTTAGATCAAATTGTAATAATTCATCACTAGGTAATCATCTTTTCCATCACTTTTTTCTCAAGTCATCAAAATGGAGCTCAAAATGGAGTTTTTGTTCAAAAATTAGTTGCTAGCTTAACTTACTATTTTAAAGAAATCTCTAGTAGGTCTTAAGTCCAATTCAACCATAAAATTGAGTTTTGAAACCGACTTTCATTAAAAATTGAGAAATTGGCCCAAATTGGAATGAATGCATGAAATCTTATAAATTGATGCAAATTGCTTTATCATTGTTGTAGTTGACTATTATTTAGAGGTGTTGATTCCCCTATGAGGAGAGGGTAGGGTCGACGGCTTGGACGAAGGCCACGAAGGAAGAAATCACAAAATTCCTGAGTTGAAAATTCTGGGTTTCGACCTTGTTGGCGCGCTAACGACCTTGCATAAAATTCAAGAAAAATGTGCTTTAAAAACGTAGCTAGCAAAAACCTATTTTTGAGACATCAATTTTTTTATTTTGAAGTTTATGCTATTTTAAGGAATTTAGCCAAGAAAATAGTAATTTAATAATTCTTCAGATTTAACAAAATCTTGATCTTAGGATTAAAAAACACATAAATTGGACTTCAGGGACTTAGGAGATAGTAGTTCAGCTACCGGGGAGCTAGGCGGGGTGGGATTCAAAAGTCCAGGGAAGTTGTTGAGTGTATTGAGTTGTGTAAAACCATTCAAAGGCTTCATAGAATTCATGATGTGTTTTATCGATATCGGGTTACATGTGTGCTGCAGGTGGGCATACATGGGTATTCTACTTCTATTTCGGTTTGTGTATATATTGATTGTGGCTAAATCACTTGCACATATTACTTGTGTTTAATGCTCGTGTCAATGATAGTACAATATATTTATAACCACCAGGATGGATGTAAGGTGTTCCCTTGACTTGAAATAACATCTAAAGGGGTTCATCTGTTAATCGTAGTTGGCATTTAGTCACTATAAGCCTATAAGTATATATGTGGCTCATGTCATGTTTCATCGATTACTGGCTGGTTTAGGTCAGAGTTTTCTCGTGATTATTTAGTCATTTATTTATTAATGATTTATTTTCAAGCATGTTTATTATATATGAGTTGTTTTATTAATTATTGTGGTTTTTATTTGTTGTATGCTGCCTACATTCATGGGAGTATGACTTACTGTTGCCAGACGTCATATTCGCATATCTTGTAGTTTAGGTAGTTTTATTTCATGAATATTATGTAGACTTCTCTTAGGATTTTACTCATTGGACTCGTCACTGTTTTCGATGGGTGACCAGGTGCAGATCCTTCAACAAACAAGGGTAAGGGCAAGGAGATATTGGCAACTACCTCGGAGATAGTGATGTCAGCTCATGTTTGATTACAATATGTATATGTTTACTTTTCGTTAAGTTTGGGGATTGTAGAACATTGAATATATGTATATGGATCTTTTGTTATACATATTCCGCCTTTGATATATACATGGTATATTTTACGGGGTTTTCCACTACTTAAGATTGTTGAATATTGCATAATTTATTTACTTAAAGACTTTAGCTATAAATATGTAATATAGCTTTATAAATTTATTAACTAGCTAATTAAATCATTAATACTTATATGGAGATTAATTAGTTAAACTAGTATTAGTTGGAAAAGTGCATGCAACAAGTTAGGTCACGGGTGTCATAAGTAAGTTGGCCATGACGTGGTAGGGTTTGGTGACGTGTGATGTGATATGGTGGATCCCAAGGTTGCCTTGTGATTTGTGGCTGCTACAAAGAAAAACCAGAAATTTAAAGGTGAGCTTATTTGTTTGTTTTTGTCTCAACAATTTTTTTACTCGAATTATGTCTCTCAAATCTGCGAAGGAGATTTGGGATTACTTGAAGAAATAGTATGAATGAGACAAAAAGATTCGAGGCATGCAAGTTCTCAATCTAATTAGAGATTTCCAATTGGAAAAATGAAAGAATGTGAGACTTTCTTATAGTACTCAAATAGATTATTAGTTGTTATCTACAAAGTGCGGCTACTTGGTACGAACTTCCCAGATTCGAGAATTGTAGAAAAGATTCTTGTCAGTCTGCTAGAAAGATATGAAGCATCTATCACCACTTTGGAGAACACTAAAGAACTTTCCAAGATCTTGTTGGTGGAGTTTTTGAATGCCATGCAAGCATAAGACCAACAAAGGTTTATGGGGAATATCGTGTTATTGAAGGTGCTTTACAAGTTATAAATCAAGATGACAAGAAACCTTACAAAGAAATGTCCAATAAGTGGAGAAAATATGGGTAGAAACTATAAGAGAAACTATCCACCATGTCACCATTGTGGGAAAAAAGGTCATCCACCATATAAATGTTAGCAAAGACCAGTTGCAAAATCCACCAAGTGTGATAAGCTTGGACATGAAGCTACGATTTGTAAAAGTGAATCTCAAAATAATGAAGTTGAGGCCAAAGTTGTTGATCTATATGATGAAATTTTTGTTGCAAGTTGTGATTTAACCGAATATTCTTGCAATAGTTGGTTAGTTGATAGTGATTGCACAAACCACATGTGTCTTGACGAAGCTTTATTTTGAGATTTGAAGCTAATTGAAGTCAAGAAAGTTAGGAATGGAAATGGTGGGTATATGCTAGCGAAAGTAAATGGCATCATTGTATGATCAACAGGTTTAGGTTCAATATTAATTTTGGATGTTAATCTTTAAATCACCAATATTGATCAGAATTTACTTAGTGTGGGCCCTGACCCTTTGATTTTGCGCCTAAAATCCAGGAAGAGAAGCGCCCCAATTGTTAGACGGGTCAGGAGGTGATAAAGTGGACTCGAGAATCCCTACCTTCCCGCAATGCCCTAAGATGTGGATCATCCAAGAACTAGCATGAAAGTCGATCTATTAAGACCAGCGCGGTTGTTTCTCTTCACTAATTATCTGTCCCTTAGCCTTCTCTTAACTCGTAGCTAGGCTTTCTAGAAGAGGTTCACGCGCGCGCAAACGAGCACCGACCGCAACAATAGAGAACTATGACCAATAGAGTCAGACACTTAGCTACATCTACATGTTAATACGTAAATCATCCCTACAAAAAGGTATCCTTATCCATATACCCTTGTCCCATACGCGAGTTCCGTCGACCCCCCACAAGCATCATTGGCTTGGTCAGCCTTTACCTGACCAACTACCTAATACTACGCAAGCTCATCATATAGCCCGAGAGTTAGCAAGCTACCTTGGCCTCTTGGCAAGAGGTTTTTTATCCCCCTCCTTTCTGGTCCGTGCGCGGTATGGCTCTTGACTACACAGAACGAACAGAAAGGGAAGATTATTGGGAAGAAATAGGGGTGTGTGGTTCATTCTAAGTAGATAACGGAAAAGGCATAACAAGCAAGTCGGCTGCTTCGGTATGCAAGCCCGCCAGCAATCATCCTTTACAGATTTGCATTATGATATTTTGGTGTTATTGCTCATGAGGTTTTTAGGATTAAAATTAAACGTAAAAGTTTTCTATTCGATTCAAAAGAAGTGAAGAAAAAGACTGGCGACAATTAAGTTACCATTGCAGAAGTTAGAGATAAGAAATTTGGCTCTTGTCACCTTCCAAAAATTGTGAATATGAGGAAGAAAGATGTTGCAACACCTTAAAGAAGGCCATCATTGCATGGAAGAATGTCATTATTATTAAAGCTCCAACGGAAGAAATTTCAAAGTGCGTAGCACTTTGTTGATACTCATTTGAAAATAAGGAAGCTTAATTTCAACCAAGAAATTCTCATGTTCATGATTTCACCAGTTTTTTTGTACCCGATATTCTTACAACATGTTTAATGGAGTTGGAAAAATTAACTGATTGGGTGTTTCCTTCTAAAAGAAAGATTAGTGGTTCAACCAAAGGAGGAGATACAAGAGTTGGTGCATATCGTAAAGTCCAAGATTCATCGGTACATTCTCCATAAATCAAAGTGGAACGTCCGATGTTATATTCAGATTGGTTGCGTCATCCTCCTGATATTACTTCAACTCGACAAGTTCGAACTCCAAATTTAAAAAATTAAAGATTAAAGATCCTTAAGCAATGAGTGTTAAAAATAGTGCTTTAAGTCTCAAACCAATTGTTTCTATTATTTTTTTTTTTTTAGTATGTGCCCAGCTTTGTTCTAGTCCTAAATTTTAGGAAATTAGTTTTGTAATGTGTGTAGGATTGTTTTAGTGATTCTTATATAATAGGAACTTTCTATATTTTTTGGAGATCTTTTAGCAGTTTTTTTGTAAGTGTCTTAGATAAGAAGTTTTAGAATTTATTATATCTATTTTAACTATTAATATGTCTAGTTGTTTAGTTCAAAATAAGATAATCTAAACTAGTTTTTTATTACTATTTTGTGCAATTGAATCGAGGTGAACCAAAACAAAGATTTTTGGTCTCCATTATTGATTTCTCTCCTTGTGAAAATCTTGTCAATCTTTTTCCTATATTTCATATAAATCTTGTCAACACTTAATCGAGCACAATGGAAAAGTTTGATCCATGTAGCCGACCCCAGTTAATTTGGGACTGAGGCTGTGTTGTTGTTGTTGTTGTTGTTGTATGGTCCCCAAACTTAGGTCATAGACCGAACTACGTTAACATCTCTTAGTGTCACCATGATCTGATTATTTCATTTCAGTTTTACATTGATTATTGCATTGATTAATTCAAATTTAGCTTTTCTCCAAAGTTTTTCTTATTTGTTTTATTGAATGTAAGACTAATTTAAATGGATCTTGGATTTATTCAGTGTTGCCAGAAAAAAAAAGGCAAAAGCTTCAAGAGTCTTGGTGAGTTCTTATCTAGAATTGTAAAAGTTGATACTAGGCAAAGACCCTTATAACAAAACAAGATTATTCTTGTATAAAATTGTGTTGTTTTCATTGAGTTATTCCTTCAATTGTATAGCACTAGTACAACATATTATATTCCTTAATTACAACGAATCAACTCCCTAATGACATCCTAAAATATAGCAAAGGTTATCTAATCACATTCTAAAATACAACCTATTCTTAAGAAATTATATATTTATAATATCTTTGACAACTATAATTAACATCCCCCTCAAATTGATACTGGTGAATCAAGCAGCATCAATTTTTGTATGAAAAATGATGTCGAGTACAAAGGACATGCTTGGTGAGGATATCAGTAATATGTTGATCAGTAGAAATATGAAGAAGTGTAATAAGACTATATAATGTAGGATCCTGGATAACGGCACCTTCATTTTTACGATATTTGAAATTTAATTCTTAAGGTAACTACTAAAGTAATATTTTCTAATCCGACTAACTGAATTATATTCTTGAGATACATAAGTTGATTAACAAAAATACATTTCTCGTTTCTCTGAATTTCCTAACCCAAAAAATAGGCAAGAGAACCCAGATCTTTCATGTGAAAAAAAGCATGGAGAGATAGTTTCAGTTCTTGAATTTTTTTCAATGTTAGAACCAGTAATTAAAATGTTAGAACTAGTAATTAAAATTTCACCTATGTATACAAGCAATAGAAAAACTCCATGAGGAGACTTGCATAAACAAAGTGAATAATCATACCGGCTTTGTATGAAGGACAAATCAAGTAGAGTATTTCTGAATTTTGCAAACCATGAACGAGGAGCTTGTTTAGCCCATATAAGGAATGTTTCGAGTGACATACCTCGTGTGCAACAATTGCTAAACTAGGTGGTGAACATATATAAATATTATTTGTTAAATCTCCATGGAGGAATGCATGTTTTACATCCATCTGATTAATAGACTAGTCTTGAGAAGCTGTTAAAGCTAAGATTGTATGAACAGTAGTCATTTAAGCAACTAGGGCAAGTGTTTTTTCAGAATCGATCCCATATTCCTGTTTATTTCCAAGAACCACTAAGCGAGCCTTACACTGATGAAATGATCCATAAGATTTTAGTTTAAGTGAGAAGACTCATTTACAACTAATGGGAGTGACATTAAAAGGACTAGTAACAATGCCCTATGTCTGATTATAGTGCAAAGAATCAAGTTCTTCTTGAATAGCTTGCTGCCAACATTCATGTTGTATTGTTTCTGAGTATGACCCTAGTATTTTAATGGAGGAAAGTGTAGCAATCATATATTTATAATGACCAAGTCTTTTTAGAGAATAACCATACTAATCCGGTATATATGAAATGCGAGTGGATTTCTTAAGTGGAGGCGGATAATAGGGGTTAGTGGTAGGGAAGACATCGGTGGTAATTGTGTCAAACTAGTTTCAGGAACAGGTTGATTAAAGAGTTTAGGAGTCGAGTCTTTGTGATGGAAATTATTTCTATTTCGATGCATGTGAATAAGATGAGTCTGAAATCGACTAATAAGAGGAAGAGAATGGGAATGAGGTCACAAGACATATCCTGAAAAGCAGGAAGACGAAAATGAATGGAATCATTAAAATGCACATCAGTTAAAGGATAAAGATACTCTTGGTCAAAGAGAACAACATTATGAGAAACACAAATCCGCTAAGCGATAGGATCAAAGCACATATAACCTTTTTTATGTAAGGCATAGCCAAGAAAAACATATTTGACAGATTGAGGAAGGAGTTTAGTACGTTCATGAGAGGGAAGAAGAATAAAGCAAACACACACAAATGGGTGAAGTTGATGATATGTAGGCTAATCTTGATAAAGAAGAAAATATGGTGTTTTATTTTGAATTGTGGGTTTAGGAAGGCGATTTATTAAATGGACAACTGTAGACAAGGCTTCTATCTATAATTTTGATGGAACACAAGACTCAATAAGTGAGGAACGAACCATATAATAAATATGTTGATTTTTCCATTCTGCAATGTCGTTTTGTTAGGGTGTATAAAGACAACTTGTTTGAGAAATAATGTAATGGCCCAAAATTTACTAATAGTAAATTAGTCCCTAATCAAGGTTATCGACCCGTAACGTGACCTAAGAGCGAGTACACGGTCCTTATACTCTATGTGAGGACCGATAAATATATTACTTTTTAGTGATAGATGCCTAGTGTGATGTATGTGTGTACATTATACCCGTGAATATTTATTTAGTGTCGTATTTTGTAAGTTAGGCATGCGAACGAAGACACGCCTCAAGATGCATGACAACGCGGGACCGAGTAAAGAGTGATTTGATAAGTCCTAATTTAGTTTAATATGATTAATTTAACTAATCTAAAGTGCCAATAGTTTAATTTATGTAAATAAGGCCTAAGTTGAGAAAATAAAACACTAAGCATTGATATGCCTCGAGAGGCGTATTATCACCATCACTAGGAAACTTAAGTTAGTATTTGTGTTAGCATGGATGGCTTAGTGGATTATAGGACCAAGATGTGAACTCTTAGATTTTCCAAGGGATGCTTATTTATACAAGATCAAGGGTGTAACAACCCCAATAATCTAACCCTAGTTGTATACTTTGTAGGACCGTGACTGGACGTCCAACTTACGTGGCGCTCTTAGTCAACGCTCGAGCTTCGACACCAAGGTAATAATTAAATTAATATTTCTATTTGTGTTTGATGTCATTTAATATATTATACTTATCTAAATTAACCTACAAATGGTACTAGCTCTAACATTAGATGAGCGAGCACGCATGGGTATTTAGATGAGTTGATGTGCTAACGAGGGACTTGGGTAGGCTTACAACTTAGCCTTTTATTCAAGAAATTAGGCCTAAAATATTTTTCAAAATAAATACACTCACTAAGTCATGAAGTTAAAATGAAATGCTTATCCTAGATATTAATCTAAGTTAAATGATATGCCATGCTACTAATTATGTGATTAAGCCTAGATTTGTTTATATGACCTTGGGTAAACTAACTAATCTAGTTCATAGCATCCATTGTCTCAAGTTAAAAATGCAAGTCCCTAAAGTCCTAATAAAAATTCATTGAAATATGAACCATGAGATCATGTCTATGGTTAAATCCTAGGGTAGGCATGTTTTAATTAAAATTCACCTTAAATCCACATAGAGATGACTAATAAGTGGGATGCTAAGTAAATCCTAGGATAAGTGTTTAGACATCTTAAAGCCTATAAATTGAGGACTTCGTGGAGAGACCACTAACATTACCTCTATATGCATTTTCTTGAGAGAACAAAGAGATGAGACTAAGAGTGTTGGGATTTTAGAGGATTGGAAGGCTAAAGGAAGGGAATTGAAGCTAAGGGAATTGAAGCTAATATTGAAGAGATTTCAGCCCTAGAAGATTTCATGACCTAGGCACCTTCTTTTCTCTTTTTTTGCTCTATGAAAGGCAAATTAGGGGTTTTGGAGACCTAATTCCAATTCTGAATTTTCAGAATTTCAATTCTATCTATAATGCAAGGGTTTTGAGTCTTAAATGGTGTTTTCAAAAGTTCTTTTGTGGGATCAAATCTTTGTTCTCAAACAAGCCATGTTTCTTGTTCAAATTTGGAGTTTTAGTGTTCAAATTCATAATAGATAGTTCTCTAAAGTTGTTGAATGTTTAGATCACTCATCTTCACTTCAAAAATAAGTACCTTAATTGAGTTTCAATCATGGATAGCAACTTCATTGAATTGGATTCATGATTTATAATATTTGGTCTTTATATTATTGAAGAACAATGCATGTTTGATGAAATGTCACAATGAAAAGTTGCATTGTATTAAGTATTGGATATTCATTGATTCTTATTTTTTCTAGATTACTTGATTAAATTTAAGGGATAATTAGGGCCTTAATAGAGTTGAAAAAGGGATGAAATTGTTATCATGAGTTGGTGTCTTGAATAGAGTTGAATTGATGAATTGATGCCTTGAATTGAGCCAAAGTTATATCTAAACTTTTAGATAGCATAAGTCCTTCATTTCTTCTCAAAATTAGCTTATTTTTTATATGTTATTCTTGGATATTTAAAAAAGCTTCTCACCAAAAATCTTATTTTTGGATATGTGGTTTGAAAGTTATGAATTTCTTAACTCTGCTGGTCAAAAACTTTTTTAAGTTGAGTTGTTTTGGTATTATGAGCATAATTCTATCAATTTTAATCAGATTTGAACTTACTTTACCATTTCAAAAAGATAATACATAGAAAAAAACTTGGGATCAGTATTTCTTACAAATTTAGTCATATTATTTATTGAGAATGGACTAAAAAGTTAGTACTAATATGTCGAGATATTCCTTTTGCAAATGTTTGGATGTTGGGACCTTTTTCGAGAGGGTCTCCACTTGTCTAATAATTACCAAAATATCCATAATAACTTAAAATAATATAAATTAATTTATCAAAAGTTTCAAGTGATTCTGAGGTATTTTGAAAGGTTTTTCAAATGAGTTTTGAAACAGGTAAACCTTAGTTACTTAATGAGCTAATTTTTTACTTAATGTGTTCCGAGCATCAAATGATTTCAGAATTGAACTAAAGTTTTTAAAACATTTTATTATATCATAATAAGGTGTCGACTGAGTTTCATGATTTTTCAGTGTGTCTAACATATTTTTCAAGTCATGTTTCGAATAAGAGATCGATAATTACAAATAAGGACTTAAAGTTTTACTTAGAGTCTCAAAGTTGATCTTTGATCATATTAATGAAATCTTTTCACTCAAAAACCTTGGTTTAAAAATTAATAGAATTAAATGAACCAACACAGAGAATTTGGAAAATTTCTATGAGTGTTTTAGCTGCATTTCAAATTGTATAAAAATGAAGTTTTTTTTGAAAATTATATCAAGGTGACTAATGGAATGTTTTACAAACCAATGCATTAAAACAACTTGAAATGATTTCCAATGGACTTTTATGATTCAATAACACTAAAAAAAATAGGAAAAACATCTACAACCTTGTATCACCAAGTTTGGGCATTTTGGTCGAGTTAAGTGTCAAAGTGGTATTTAAAATGATTAAAAGACACTTCTCAGGGTTATTCCTTTGCATCAGGCCTTAGTATAAGATAAGAATAAGTGACTAGGAACCCTATGGATTTAGAATAAACTTGTTTATGGCACATTGAACTTGAGATTTAGTCTAAGTTAAAGAGAAAAGATATTAAGGCAAATAGTGGACTATTTTACAATGAACTGAGATAATCAAACTTAAATAAGCTCTAACACATATCAAATGAACTATAATAGGTACCAAGGGCCTAGAGCATCAGTGCCAGGTATCGGGAGTGTGGTACAAACTTGTGGGAGCCGCGTTTATCTTGGATATTATTTCATTTTGAGGTGAGTAAACTAGTAAGAACGTCAACATAATTTTTTTTCAACTTCTTATTGTTAATCTCTTGAAAAACATGTCATACTTGTATTCTATTCTTATTTTAAGTGGCATAGGGTCTAGGTAGTCTACCAGTTATGTTATCTCCCGGATTAAGCATCCAGAGTCATTGTGGCTTGTTATTAAGGAATATTTAAAGTATATAGCATCCATGGTCACCATGGCTTACCACGATAGTTTAAGGGCTGTTGGAAGTGACTCGATGTGTCTATAGTGATTGAAAAATCATGTCGGGGTAGTTGGAAGTGGCTTTAGGCCCGCTGTGTTGACTTCAAGCTGTGTTATGGTCTAAAGACCCACAGTTTTGATCGGATTACCTATTCGCCTATCTTTTCCTTCCTTGCCACTAAACTTTCACTGCTTTACTTGATTAGTTTGTTTATCAAGCACTTTGTCATTTTATTTACAGCTTTCTTTAAGTACCCGCATGATTTAGAGAAAATTATGTTTTATCACTCAGAAACGTTGAATCTCATCTAGCTTTACTTTCTGGAATTGTCTTCATCACTAGTGACAATTGCAGGTCCCTCTAGTAGCAAGGGTAAGGAGCCTAAGATTGGTGACTACCTCTGAGTTTTCCTCATAATCGGGTCTTCCTTTGTTACTATCGTAGGTATTTTAATTCTATCTATTATATTATACTTTATGTTTTTATATATATTTGGGTATGGTTTTTTAGAGATACACATGAGATACATGTATATAATACTTATTTACACTGTCCTTACCTAAAATATACATTAGATCTATACTATACAGGATATCCACATGTAAGACTTGTCCCGAACTCAGTTTATTTTTTTGTTGCTTTAAATTGCTTGCTACTGCGTAATGAATATTAAGGCTTATTAAACTAATTAGCAAACTTAGTAAGCAACCAATGGATGAATAGTTCAGATAAGAGGGTTAACTCGGCAAGGGTTGACTGAGGGTCTACGTCAACTTAGGCTGAGCGAGACCCCAGTTTATGGGGACTAGGGCCATACAAATGCCACCAATAAACCACACTATTATATAAATCAACTTAGTGGGAGGGAGCGAGAGAGAGAGAAAGTGAGAAAGAGAAAGTGACTGATAAAAAGCGACAGAGAGATCTAGAGTAGAGATTCAACATCTTGTTGTGGAAAATTTAGAGAGTTGAAGGAAGATTGGTCAATTTAAAGAAGATATACAACTATATAAACCAATATCCATCACCACTTAGTGAAATTCAATATTTGGAATTCCACTAATTGTATAATAAAGAAGTTCTGGATTTGGATTTGGATTTGTTTTATAAAGTCCTGAATTTTTAAAATTGTACGTCAAAATTGAGAATTCTGCATGTTGGTGTTGTGAACTAGCCTCTGTAATTTGGTCATAACTTCCTTATTTTAAATCGAATTGGACTTATTCTAGTGACATTTGAAAGTTAATTCAAAGGGGAACAACTTTTGCCTACTGAAAGATTTTGAAATTCGAATGTATTTATGTCTATAAATCATCTACAAGTTTTGCTAATGTCATGCTATTTTGAGTATAACTCCCTCATTTCTCATTGGATTGAGCTCATATTTTATTATGATGTTCTAGGATACATTTTTAGGCTTCAATAACAAAAATAATGAGTTTTGAAGCTATGGTTTAGGAGAAATTAAATTTACAAAGTTGTTGGTCAAAATCTAAAAATGTATTGAATCATTGTGTAACGACCTAATATTTATTAATCGCATTTATTCATGAGTTTTGGACTTAGAAGCCAGCCCAGGTCCACATGGATACTATGGATAGGGTTAATACACGTCGGGATAGATAAAATAGTTATTTTTGCATGATGGTTGTTATATTCTGGTGTTTAAATTGTTAATTTTCATATTGCATCACATATGTGTACTAAAATATTTTAATCGAGTGAGATTGTATACCAGGAGTTTGCCTATAGAAGCATGTCAATCTGAGTATTGGGTAAGCAAAGTACAGGTACACTAAGGCTTAGAATCCTAACTTAAATAAAATGACTAGAACAAAGGTGAATATTGCATAAAACAGATAATCAAACTTTAGGTTAAGTCAATTAAGTCGGGTACATCAAGGTTGGCACGCTTCGGAATATGTGCCAAGAAGCAGGGCACTGGATGTCGATTAATTAAGTACTAGGGGGAGTGGTAATACACCAATTTAAGACCCTAGATAGCCCACATATGTACAAAAGTGCATAAGTTAAATTAATAGAATCAATTGATTACAAATGACTATAGCTGGATGGAAAAATGGACGTCATAGATTTGCCTAGAGATTCACACTAAAATGGAACCTAGGAGATGTAAGTTGGAAATTTTGTTAACAAGATGGAAGTTAGTGGAGTAGGAGTTAAAAATGACCATTGAATCGACCTCAAGATACGCGAACACAATTGATTCTAACATAACCTATATATAACTAAGTTAGTGGGAAATCTCTTCATGCAACAATAACAAATTTTGTGCTTGTAATCGAATGCTGGACAATTCAGCAAGAACAAGAATGAAAAGAGGTTGTCATTTAGTCGAAACAAGATAGAAATATCAAATCCAAAATTTCATCATCTAGGTATAAAGAACCCACTCTTTATTTGCTTAAAGTCATCAAAATATGTACATGGAAACTCAAATTTAGGGGTTTTCTGCAAAATGAATTTCAAAGATTAAGCCACTATTTTTTTGTGCACTTGAGTGTTCTAAACTTATCTTGACGATTAATAATGTTTCAAACTAGTTTTGGCAAGAAATTGGGGTTTCATAAGTTCTTGATGCATACATGATTAGTTCTTAGCAAATTTCTTGACCCAACCTTTCAAAATTGAGCATAACTTTCTCATACGAACTCCAAATGGGGCAGATCATACAATGTTGGAAAGCTTACCCAGAGATCTATAACTTGAGTTACGGAAAAAGTTTGAAATTTAAACTTATTTTAGCTCAAAAATGCTCTGCGAGTAGGTTGTTGAAGTGCTAATATATGATTTTTAAAACGAATCTTGACAAAGCATAACTTTCTCAATTCTTATCGGAATGTGCTCATCTTTTAATATTTTGTTTTTAGGTATATTACCTGCCTTTCGACTAAATATTATGAGTTTTAAAGCTATAAATTTGGAGAAATAGTTTTTATAATATTACTAGTTGGATTTGATTCCAATTTGGACTATTTTGGGAAATAAAACTCTAAACTTAATTTAAATACCTTAAATCACACTTAAACACTGGAAACGGATGCCAAGAAACTTAGAGCTATGGTACGGTAGTTAGTAACATAGCGGGGTTGGATTCGTGAGTCCAAAGAAGTTGGAGCACGATTTTTGAGATGCATAAAACCCATGAGAATACTCTACAACATTCAATTCATTTTTCTTATGCATGTGATAGGTACCAAAATATTTTACTTCACCATTTGTCTAACGATTGAGTGGCTTATCAAGGTTTGCATACCAGGATGTGTGGACAAACTTGGGCATATTATACAGTAGCACGTGTGATCACGCCCTCATTGAATTGCGACCCGAGTTGTACTAAGGTGCATGTATCGATGTAGCACATGATATAGGCCCAGTGTAATGAGGACTAAGGTGATGAGACAATGGAGGTTATTGGAGAAGCCCACTAAAAAGATCTTTAGCTCCGAAATATGGTATAGTCTGCTACGTGAGACACGTCCTTAGGTTTTCATTGGAGACATTTATGTATATATTAACTTAACGGTTGTATGTTTAGATTCTCATTTACCTCGTTAACTGCTGCTTTGTTCAATTATTGTTTGTTGCACTGTATTACTATTATTGTCTACCGCTTGAATCTTTTGTATTGCTCTACATTCATGGGACTATACCTTTATGTTGCCAGATAGTGTACTTGCATGTCTTGTAGCTTTATCTAATTTCTTACTGAATATTGTGTGGACTTCTCTTGAGATTTTACTCATTAGACTCGTCACTGTATTTGTTTGGGGATGGAGTGCAGATCCTTCTACGTGTAGCGGCAAAGGGGAATCTTAGGCAATTATCTTTTTTTGCTGACGATTTTGGACATACTCATAGGTGTTTACATTTTGATATATTTTGCTTTATTATGGGTATCAGGGGACTATAAGAAACACCGTACATGTATATACCTACTTTTGTTTATCTTGTCGCCTTATATACAGTGCACTTTATTTATGGGTTTTTAACTACTTAGAAATTATTATAATATGCATAAGCTATTCATATATTTTTACAGTCTTCCGCTATAAAATGTTAATGAAACCTTATAGTTTAAGTAACTAGCTAAACAAACTCATTAGTAATTACATGAAAAATAATTGGCTAAGCTAGTTTTAGTTGGAAATGTGTAAGCAACCAGTTAGGTCGCAAGGCGTCATATATAAGCAGACCGTGACATGGCAAGGCTTAGTGATATGCGATGTGACAGGGCGGTGCCCAAGTCATCTCCTAGTCAGCTCTGACAAACGGGTGCAATTTCCATCCACTAAATCGAAAACGAGGCGTTAAACCAAGTTTATAAAAAATTAAATGTAAATATTCATACTTAAATTGCGTATACTTACTATCTGCCATATTTCACGACCAACAATATTCGCCCCGATGGTTGACTAGTAGTATTGCTTCATCCTCGTCCACGTGGGGTCATACCTATGGACGGGTCACTCGAATGATGTGCCGAAGAACTAGGTAACTACTCCACCTGATAACTCGTAGAGGGCGAGGTATTCAAATCAGGATGGCCTAATGGAGGGGTTGGACGATGGTCGTGCATGCGATCATGAAGATGTGAGGGGATGCTAATCCCCCTGATGAAAAAGTAGGCTCTACACCTAGGCTATACGTACCATGACCATCAATAGGTGGAGTGGGTAGCGAGGAAAGTAAAGTAGAGTACATGTGCATAGAGGTAGGATCATCACCAAAAACAATGGCAAAGAAATGTAAGATGCACATGGATGTGATGGAGTAGCATCATCATGAGAGCGTGCTGTGAATGACCTGATCGTCGATATCTAGTAGCATTGGATCCTCTACTAGAACGACCACCAGATCGTTCACCGGATCCCTCACTAGATGATAGATCGTGTCCTCTGCTTGACAACGTAACTTTATAAAAAAAACTAAAACTAAGTTAAAAACAAGATACGCGTGAACCTCCAATATTTGAAATATTACATAACAAGTAAAAAATAATAATTGCATCATTTACTGTCTAAACAGTAAATATCATGGTTTATCGTCACCGTCCTCATCGTTCAATGAGAACTCAGAGTTATCGCTTTCATCATCTTCTTCGTCGACGTCTGACATGTGTGCACCACTAGGACCAACTAGCGAAGTTGGAACATTATTGCCAATATCGACCTCAGTATCATTTATTTATTCATACATATCGAGGGAGGCAAGTCGTACGGTGTTAGAATCACCAGCCATAAGGAGTACGCTTTGCCGGTCATTCCGAAAAGTTGAAACCCATCAGTGCATAAGCCAAGTCTAACATTAAGAACCTCGGAGTTGAACATGTACCTCACTTCATTGAAGTGGTTCCGTGCCATGGAATCGGACTAATGCTGCATATTGCCCTCATCTCTTTATTGTTCTGCGTGCCACCACATGTGTTTCGCAGTAGCTTTCGACAAGTAAAAACGTTGGAGATGAGGCGCCCAATAGAATTAAAGCATGGTCTTATGCGGCCGTTTGTTAGAGTTAAACTGAAATTCTCCGCAAAACTTTTAAGATGTATGCTGGAGTCGAGCCCCTAATAAAGCATACATAAGTTGGGACAACAATCAATTCGCTCATATGGGAGACCCAACTAGTGCCTCCAGCCCTTACATTTGTAAAAGCTATCTATCAAATAGTTGTCTTCAGGCAATATGTCTTTACATACTTGCAAAGTTTCGTTGAATCCTTGCTTCGAAATATGATGATTCGACTTTTTCATCAGTAAACGTGCCATTGCTGAGAGTTTAGTCATCTTCTTGTATCCCGGCCAAACCGGTTAATTCACCACGTTAATCATTTCGAAGAAATGATTCGCTTCAGGGTTCGGCTCATCTTCACGGTTCCAATCAAAACTGGGGCTCGCAATGTTTTGTATCATATGATGATATGATGTCGAATATTCATCCATTGGATCATCACCTCCATCGTCCTCATCGCTTACTATTTCTTCCACTTCATACGAAGTCCAACAATAGTAATTGGGAACGAATCTACCCCTCAGTAGATGAAGCTCTACCGCGTCTACATCGTAGTATTTCTCGTTGCGACATTTTTGACAAGGACATCGAATTCTTGCTTTGTTCAAGTAAGTGATGTAGTGTTGCATGGTATATTTTATAAACTCTTTCACGCTAGCCATAAACTCTAATCTAGTGTAATTGCCTTCAATGTGGTTGTACATCTAATCTCGAGATACAAACATCTCGAAAGACCTAAATAACCACATACACATCAATTACTATATAAGTTTTAGTCGAGTATTAATCGTAATTAGTCGAATTGGTTGCATTTACACATCCTTTGCATAATATATTTTATACATTTTAGTAGATTGTTAACCGTAGTTAGTCGAATTGGTTGCAATATATGCACATACATTTCGTAATATATACTATTGTATAGATGTTATTATAAATTATTAAAATTTAATTTTTCCTTTGTAATTTTAAATTTTACTTCAATATTTGCAGTTTATTATTTTATTTTGTCTCATTTATATGTATCTCATATATAAGCGTTGTTATATAAATATTATTTGGTTCAACCAATTAAAATTTTCTTATTATAGTTAAATTACTTTCAACTACTCTATATTTATTTATAGTATAATATATTATACTATTTTTATTTTTGTCCTAATCGAAATTTAATTTGTCCAATGAATTTGTATCTTTTTATTAAGTTTTTATCAGTACAATGTACCGTATTAATATTTCATTTAACTTGTAAACTTCATACTTATTTTTATTACAACTTTTTATAATTTATTACATATAGTTATATATATATATATATATGTATATGAATACTAATCCTCCCTAGCTATACTATATATATATCATATGTAAGCGTTGTTATATAAATTTTATTTTGTTCAACCAATTAAAAATAGTTAAATTTCTTTTAACTACTCCATATTTATATATAGTATAATATATTAGACACTTTTATTTTTTCCCCTAATCGAAATTTAATTTGTCCAATCAATTTGTATCATTTCATTAACTTTATACTTAAATTTATTACAACTTAACATAATTTCCTTATTATAGTTAAATAGATTTTAATTTGCTTTTTTTAATTAGTGAGAAAAAAAAATTAAATAATAGTTTAATGGAAATATTTGAAATTCAACTAATTTAATTATAACACATTACAAAATAAGTATATATATCAATATTAAAAAAATCATGCAATAAAAATAAAAAAAATCACTAAAAAATAAAAAAATTCAAATCACAAACATGCATTTTATTCGTCACAAAAATAAAGAAATAATAAATATTAGCTTAAAAATTTTATTCCAACATTTTAATCAATTTAACAAATTTTATTCACCTAAAAATACATTAAATACAAATTTTAATTCCAAAAATCTTATTCCAACATGAAATACAAAAATACAAGTTTTTAATAAAACCATTACATTTTTAATTTAACATGCATACATATACAAAATTTATTCCAAGTTTTCATTCTAACATAAAATACAAAAATCCAATTTTTTCACAAAAAATACAAATTCTCACATTAAAGATGATAAATCAACTTCGATTACAAAAAAATATACATAAATCAACTAAAAACAAAAAACAAAATATATAAAATAAAAAATATACTTAACACGAGGTGGAGCGGCTGTGACAAGACGAAGCAGGAGGCGGGGCGGTCGGTCGAGGAGGAGGGGGTGAGCCAAGAAGGAGCATGAGGCAAGGCTACCAAGGCGGAGGGGGCCGAACTAGAGAGGATGAGGACGTACGGACGTGGACGGCGACGCGGACGGGAGATCGAGTGAGGGAGAGTGCGAAAACCAGCAGAGATGGAGAACGAGAGATAGCATTTTGGGGATTTAAATCCCAAATTAGCAAAGTGAATAGCAACAGGGTATCCCCGTCGCTATTCCCACACGTGGCCCTCTACTCCGCGACCACGTGGCCGAGGAGAATTGGATTTAGGCGGGAATTTTCTCACCCAAGAATTAGCGTCTGGGGTCATCACTACCTCGTCGCTAATGTAGTCAAACCCTAACGCCTTTACCCCATCGTCGTCCCCTTGTTAAATAGCAATGGGAAATACATTGTAGTAAAAATTTCGTATCTCCTACAATACTTGTCGAAATTTTACAAACCTCATAGTTTTGGAAAGCTAAGGCATAGATCTAAAACTTCCCTTTTTGCTATAATGCATAATTTTAAAGTTTTGGTAATTAACATCAACTCATAAACTATTTCACCAAAACTGTCTTTATAGGGTAGGAATTGCATGCATTTGAGATAAGTAACATGTTGAGACAATTTTTCCATTTCATTCCATTATTTAGTTAATATACAGTCATTTGGATTGTTTTAATGTCGATCTTATATTCTTAATGCCATGCCTTGTATATAGTTTCGTGTTTTTGAACTCTTTGGCTATAATCGTTGTGTAATGACTTGTCACATGACATTCATTGTCTTGACTTCGTTCTATGATTGGATTCCTTTAATGTTATTGATCTCTAAACTATTGAATTATTTTATAAATAGCATGCTATGATTTGTTTGACTCTCTTAATGGTGTATATAAACACCCAGGTCAATATATCTGTTGTGTGATATTTGTTTGTACGATTTATAACATGAAATCTCCAATAAGCATTACTTGAGGAGCTCACCTTTGTAGGTGCGCTAACTATATGAGTTGCATGATACTTAGGGTTAGAGTCCCTTGAGATGTCGGTACTCCACACAGCTGATGTTTTAATTAATTCATAAGTAGCGCGACTTATGGGGTTAGAGTCACTGGGATGTCAGCACTCCACACTGCTGATGTTATCGGTGCGAGACATGGGGTTAGGTACCCTGAGATGTTGGCTAGATTTGCATGATCATTCTATCTATTATTCTTTGTAGAAGCTTGGCTATTGTTTGCTTACTTTCCTTTTTAGCTTCTTCTTATTTATAGCTATTGTATGTTTAAATTACCGTTATTTGTATATGTTGGAAATGTGGATGAATAACCTCCAAAATTTACTTTCTACTTTACTATACTTACTTTCTTTTTTATGACAGTGGGTGCAAATCTATCAAGTAGCAAACTAGGGAAGAAGAAGATCAACGACTACATCTGAGACCTCGGCGAGTAGTTTTGCTACTTCTGTAGGTTATTATGTCGTGTATTATCTTTTTGTATGATTTTAGGTTGTGTATTGGAACAAGAGATTAAACTTCCTGATTGATTCATGAATTACTTAGTTTGGTTTCATGAGATCGTATATTTTTTGTGGTTTCCATATTACGTATTTTGATAATGCTTCATGTAATCCCTTCTCAAATTATGGCACCACCCAATCTAATCTCATCATTAAGCCCTAATCTCACCACAAAGGACTTAACAAGGAATTAGTTAGCCTTTCCAAAGCCTTATTATTTACCAATTAATTTTTGAGATAATCAAGTATTTTCTTATCTTATGTCAATTCATACATTATATTTGATTAAAGATTTACAATCTTAAAGTTTATACAGCAAAAGCCTTAACAATTTAGCGGAAACTTTAAAGAATTGTGGAAAAACCAAAAATAAAGATCAAATGCACATATATATATAATGAAACAGCGATAATATGTCTTCATGCATCTAGTCAAGGTGCTATCTCTCAACCTATAATCTATACAACCCCAAAAGTATAAGAAATACATATAAAAGTTATACAACAAAACTAAAACCTACAAAATCTGGTGTAGCAACACTCCATTGGCTTAGAGGTAGTCGTCGATCTTCTCTTTGTCTGGTATGCTAATCGATGGATCAGCACCCATCATCAAATAAAGGATGGTGAGTATAGGAAAGTAGAAAGCAACACTAAGAGACATTTGTTCACATTCTCAAACAAGCAAAAAGTATCTAAAAGCATGATAATAGCAATTATGCGGAAAGAAGAACATGCAAAGAGATACTTTAGTTAAATAAAATGAAACTGACACTCGACTAAATAGTAATGATCTACACTACAAAAAAAAGCATATCAGAAATGGAAATTTTCGTCTCTGATTTGCATAAATTCCGTCTCTAATTGAAATCTGCAACGGAACAGAGACGAAATAAATTCCGTCTCTAAAATCTTCGACGGTGATTCAATCAGCAACGGAAATGTGATTCCGTTTCTGATTAGATACGGATTAGAGAAGGAATTCAGAAACGGAACAGAGACGGAAAAGAAATGGAATTTTTTCTAAATGGTACAATTGTAATTGCATTCCGTCTCTGATCCGTTGCTAATCAGAGACGGATCAGAGATGGAAAGCAATAATTTCGTCTCTGATCCGTTGCTGATTCATGCATCTATTCCTCGAAAATTAGATACGGAATAGCAACGGAATCTCTGAATTCCGTTGCTAATCCGTCTCTAATTTTCCTTTTTGTTTAGTTTTCAAACATAAACTCAATCCAATTGGTTCTCCAACCTATAACTTGAAAATACATCCATAGGACCTACTCCATCGCCTGCACCCCCTCCAACAACTCTTTGGGGGTACTAACATTCCCCAAAAAAGCAAAATTTGACATTCATACATCGACAATATATATCAACAAATATTCAAATGAGAGAAAAAAATGTAAAATTCAAAATTTGAAAAAGATTTATATATTCACGAAAAATTGTCGAGTATAATAAATGCTCCAAATTTCTAAGTATTCACAAAAACCACCAATCCTATTGTTCAACAACCACAAAAAAAACTTACAATCCTCTAAATATGCACAAAAAGAATTATCAATCTAAAAGTCATGTAAACAACTATAAAAGTTACATGATATGCTTTAAATTCCTCATCTCTCACTTGAAAACCAGATTATGGCAGGGTATTGTCACAGGATATGGGCAATCAATGGCACTAACTCCCACTCGATCGAAGAACCGATCACCTATCGATGGGGCCACGCTCTGCAAATATTGCAAAATAGATCAAACTCATGATAAAAAAATGAAACTGCAAAAAAAATTATCTCAATTTACTGTGCAAAAGAAAACAATATATTTTACTATAATTTTCGATGGTACATGGCTACTTGTGTGTCCAACTAACACAATTTATTAGAAGGGGGAATCTGAGAACCTACCTAACTACATGAAGAAAAAGCTTTGCTAAAGCACAATTACGAAAACGTTTTAAGTGCTAAAGCACAACAACATGCCAGCAAAAGGAAAATTTGAATCATTTCATTAAAAATGTCTAATGATCACAAAACTACATAAGGTGAAAACAAAGGGAATACAAAAAGTACAAAGATCCACAATATTGAGCAAAAATTAGAAGAGAACATAATACGTTGAGAATTTACAGTATTATAGAGCAAATAATGAAAACAAAGCACTTGTGTCTGTAGGTCTAGCAAAAATTAGAAGAGAACATAATAAGTCAAATAAGGCCACAACAGAAGAATAAAGAACATACACTTACAGAGGAAAGTAATAGAGCTGAAACATCAAAAAAAGTGAATTGGAAGCTTTGTGTAAAAATTAACAAAATATAAATAAGGATTTGTAAGGACACGATGAAGCTAAGCTTAGTTGTAATGGCAAGGTAGATTATTCACTTCATTCCAAGGTCTAAGTAACGTAGCGAATACAAAAGCACCACAACTCGGCTGTTGCCAAAGTGGCGTTCACGCGTGCTTTGTTTGTATTTAAATAGAAAACTAGAGGTATAAGCTAAAATTAACAATGTAATTCATTATAGGACAGCAATAAGGAAAATAGTACCATCATAAATAGTCCATGCCCTTGGAAATAAAGCATGATATGTAGAATGCTGACCACTCAAGTTTCATCCCCACGATGATATCCCATGATCATCAGGTTTCCTGAAAGAAGTAACAATAATGTTATGCAATGAACCAATAATAATCGAGAAATCAGCTTTTAAAATGAGAATCTGTGGCCATGAATTGGACAGCACTTACTCGTCGCTCAAGAAAAAAGACAGCACAGTACACAGGAATATTATAACAGAAAAATCAATAGCTACTCCCACGTGTGACTAAATCATACCTAATGATTTGAGTTACAAGCCTATAGGCCGAGAATTGATAAATGAGCAAAAAATGTAGAGTTAAAAACCATCAGCAAGGTATTTACTTCATATGTGTCAACAATCAGAGAATTAGTAGGTGTCATATGTGTGATGTACAAGGTTAATTCCTCTCCTTTGATCCAGTGTTTTATCTGATCATTAAATCCGTTCATTTTTTTTTTAACTTTGTTTAGATAATTATGCTTAAATTATTTATTATGGTCATTTTTAAATATCTACCAATGAAATGCAACATCCATTGTCAATCTCAAACTCGAATTATGAGTTAAATATTTTTATGCCTTTCACATTTTCCTTATAAAAAAATATTTGAACCTTACATGCAAAGCACGTGCCTGTTTACTAGTAGTAATTAATATGCATTCACCCAAAAAAAAGTAATAATATGTTATTAATGTGGTACGATTATACATATAGTATAAATAATAATATGTAGTATTATAAATGTTAGAAACGTGCCTCAACAATGCTAATGAGTTCTCATCTAATAACTACTCCCACTGGTTCACTTTATGTGATGTTTTTGTTGTAGTATGCAGGTAGAAATCTCATTAAGCATCAATGACTTGATATATGAATAAACATAGAATCAATTGCCCAAATGAAAGTGCATTGATTCACTAACTTATTTATTAAAAAAAGTATGTAACTTTTATGAATTAGGTTGTGAAGGCCACAAGGAACAAGTAGAAAGTAATTACACATATCAAATTGTTGAAATTAAGAAACATACGTACGCCTAATCACATAGAATTTCCAACATGTTTAATTTCTCTGATCCATCACTATAAACAAAGAGTTGACACATAAAACAAAAGTACCTTACAAGTGATCAATAAATGATTCTGAATTTCTTTTTAGGACCTCTGGAATACGCATGCAAGAACTTCAATACACAAACATGTTAATTGGGCCCCTCATCAAGGAGGGATTTGGATTTAACTTATAGGTTTCTCAATCGAGCTTCTTTCGGCAACATTGTAATCAAATTGTTACTCACCAAAACAACTTGTGTATAATAAAGAAGCATAAAAACAACTAAATACATGAAACAATAAAATCTCACGCCCGAGTAAAAATCACAAATCATTGTAAAAGCAAACAAAACATCTCACTGCCAATTAACCAAAAAGCAATGTTTTGAGAGGAAAGAGGGAGAACTCACTATTGAAACACAGCGAGGGGGAGAACTCACTATTGAAACACAGCGAGGCGCGGACTGAATGAGAGCACAATGAGAGAGCAGAGAGGTCGAAAAGGGGACTGAATGAGAGCACGATGTGAGAGCCGAGAGGAGCAGAGGCGCGGGCTGAAAAAGAGCACGACTGGAGCAGAACAACGCGACGACGACCAGAGCAGGGCAGCGCTACCAGGGAGCAAAGGAGTGCGAGGACGACTAGGGAGCAGAGGCGCGAGGGCGAGGATGACGACGGAGTAGAGGCGTTTGGACGACCAGGGAGCAGAGGCGTAAGGAAGACGACGGAACAAAGGCGCGAGGATGACAGCAGAGGCGTGAGGACGACGACGGAGCAGAGGCGCGAGGACGACGATGAATCAGAGAGTAAAGGAGTGCGAGTAGGGCACGGCTCGGTGAAGAGGATCGAAAGAGAGTAGCACGGCTTGGTGAAGAGGATCGAAAGAAAGTAGAGGAACGCGAGAAGCGCACGAAAATAGGCACACAGAAATCTCGAGACTAATGGACGGTTGTAAAAAATGAAAATTTTGGTGGGAATGTTGGCACCATTTTTTAGAGACGGAATTTAATTCCGTCTCTATTTCCATCTCTATTTCCGTCTCTGATTCGTCTCAATTCCGTCTCTGAATTAGTCCGTCTCAATTTCGTCTCTAACTAATTTTTTAGCAACAGAACTTATTTCCGTTGCTAATTCCATTTCTAAATTTCATTTTCCTTGTAGTGATCTAGGGCCAGTCAGCCGTGATCTTCATCACATAAGCCTTTTCCACCATATAAGGATGGAGTTGAGCTCTACATCTCTGTGAAGGTCCGAACGGTGCTCTTTGCCTTTATAATCATCCCAAGTGCCAGTCACCTATGATGTATACTTGCCAATAACCCCGAGTCTTATAACTCATGAAGTCTGATAAGTCGTTAATTGCACAATATTATATATAGTTTATTTATATATTTTTTCTCGTTAAGTCTCCAAAATACTAGTCTAATTGCATTTATTTATTATTTTCAGGGTTATTGGAGTGTGCTGTTGAATCCAGGGCAAAAAACTATGGAAAATCGAGAATCAGTAAGCACCGATTCATTATACACCGAAAACCGTAACTATCACATGTCTCGAGGCAAATTTGTTAGGCCCACGTGTGCGAAGCATGTCGTGGTGATTGATGAGGATCAAGTGAAGCAGTTAATGATGACGTTGATGCATTAAGATTTTGGTTTGGTTGTAATATACATGAAAATATATTTATATCTATATATATATATATATACATAGATATATATATAGAAAGTATAGATATATAGAATGCAACGAACAAGAGAGATAAAAAGTAGGAATATAAAAAGGAGATATGCACAATGAATATGGAAGGATAACCGAATTGGCAATTTAGGAGATATGGAGGAGAGATCATAGGAACGCACAGAGGCAACGAAATAGAAGCATCGACTTCTATTTATTGAAGTCTTCGTCATCGACTTCAAGAGTCCATTATTCTCTCCCTTTTTTCTATTCCTTTTTGCGTGCCGCCATGAGACACTAAGTTCATGTCTTAGGCAAGGCTGCAAGGGACGCATATTAATGGATTTGTGAGATCTATTTACTTTAATTGCATTTTTTTTCATTATATTTTATTTTCTTTGGTATTATTTGAATAATTAGAGTTAGATTCATATTTAAACTCAAATTTACTTGCCAGTGAGTCGTAAGCATATGACCTTATGCAATAAAACCACACTAGTAGAGATTGACCATACAAATTGATTGACCTCTTTTGGGACCGGTTGAATACTTTAGGAATCTAGGCTAAATCAGACACACTAGTGATCCAGTTGTTTAGGTGTAGTGCCGTTACGAAATACATTGCGGTCATCGTGTTAAACCCAATGTGCTTGAGTATAGGGTTATATGATTGACTAGAGAAATAGTCACCGTCGTACATTGACTATCGAGATTAGGAAGTGCGAGGAACCACTTACGTTACTAGTTCTATAGCTACACTAGAATATTTCTGAATTGCATATTTTATAAATTGAAGACCAAATTCAATCTTTTATTCGAACCGAACTTGTATGTCTTGACCTAGGTATTTTTATTAATTATTTTCAAAGCTATTTTATTGTTCGTTAATTTATTGTTATTTAGATTAGTTATATTATTCATTTTCTCAAAACCCTCAATTTCCCTTTTTGTTCTTTTTAAACTTTAGAAAGAATATCAATCTTCATGGGATCGACCCTTCGCCATTATTCTACAAAATAGTTGGTTTATGTAATTTTATTTTACTGACACATTCGGTGCTTTGCGCCATTGTCGAGGATTGACTTTTTTTCTTTCTTTGGTTTTCTTTTAGTTTTTTTGTATTTTTTGTATTTTATTTTGTATCTAGTCTCTTGTTCTTAACATTTTTGCAAGTAATTCCATAATGGCCTCCGATGCCTACAATTATGGTCGATTCGAAGACTCATACTATCATGGTGTGAATGAGGTAGATATGACACATAATCGACATCAATTTTCTAACTTGGAATCTTTTGTGCAACAAATCGTGGTTATTGAAAATTGTGGGGAGTATTTTCATCCCATGTATGCTTGCCCTCACTATCCGAATTATAGGAATCACCATGGTTCCAGTTATGCTTCGCCACAACCCGACTTCTATATGTCTAGGCGAAGTCCACAGATTTCTCAACAAGAAAAGAGATATATACAAGACATGATGAATGACTTGATCTTTAGAGAACTACCTTTTCAATAGAGTCATCAACAGGAAAGGAGAACCATTGCAGACATTGAAAGAGATATGATCTTCTACCGGCTTTCTTAAAGCACCACTCAGCAGCCCTTGCGGGAGGATATGCAGCATATGAACCCAAAGTTGCGAAATTCAGAAACTCAAGTTACTACTATACTTGAGCATTTGATGGATGAGAAAGAGTTGTCTCCGCAACTAATTTCTAACTCAAAGGAGACTGTGAATGCTGCTACATTAGCAAGTGTTGAGTTTAACGAGTTCTCAATCATGGATGACTATATGAGTGAACCAGAAGAAACAATAGAAGTTTCTTTACATTAGCTGGACATTTCCATTGCACAGAATGAAGATGATGAAGTTAAGAAAGAAATTGGAGTTATTTTTGAAAGGCCGGAGGAGTCGCAGATAGATAGCAAGGAAGACCAACCTCTGGTGTTGGTGAAACCACCCACCCTCTCATGCATATTTGTTAGACCTTATAAGGGGTAGAAATGAAGGAGCGTTTGCATATCTTCTACACTGCTGACACCTTTGTGTTGGATGACCATGATTCGACAGATTCTTTTACGTTAGAGGTCCTGAATGAGCTCCCAAGTTTGAAAGAGAGCATGCATGCTTCATTGCCCAAATATATAAATGGACCATTCATTGAAGATATCTCAAAAGAAGATGGCATTACGTGATAAATTACAACAAATCTAGCCAAATACTTAAAAGAAAGGTGCTCGTTGGGAAGCAGCCCAGCTTTATTTTTTTTTTCTTTTATTTCTTGCATAATTTTCAGTTTTAGATTAATTTTAGTTTTTTTATGTTTAATAAACCCTAACATGGTCTCTTGAATTTTTACAGGTGTTATACTTGATGAGCACCGGAGGCACGGGAGCACCCCCTGAGTTTTGATAGGTTTGACTATGGATTACATTTTTTGGAGTAATTTGAGCATATTATTTTTTGGGAATTAATATATTATTAGAGTCTTAGGTGTTTTGAGACTTGGTTGGGACATATCCAACTTAAGTTGCTGTATTACTGGCGGGTCTTTAAGTGGACCCAAAACCCTATGCTTCATTCCATCATCTTGTTGATTTCACCCTTAGTTGAAAGACTTCGGGCTCGCAAGATTTGATAGGATTCATTTGAGTCAACTCCTATGCTTATTAGTTCTTGCTCTCAATATCATTACTATTTTTTCATAGTTTACTTAGTCACCTAAACACGCAAGCTTTTGTCCGTTCACTAGTTTTTAGAGACTTTTGTTATGCATGTATTTTTATCATGTTTTTATTGATTTATAGATGTTCTTTTTCACCACTATTCTTTTTCTTTTTGTTGCATGGATTCTTTGACTTGTTTTGAACCTTGAGGACAAGGTTCGAAATAAGTTTGGAGGTACTTTGGGATTTATGGATAAGTTGGATGGATTTCTTTGTGAAAGATCGTAGGTGAGATTGTTTAGATTTTTCAATTATATGCGGTTACATGGGGTTTATGGATGGTATTGGTAGTGTTTAGTATCTCTTATTCACTCATTTCTTCCATTTCTTGTCCCTCCATACTGATCTTTCTCATTTCATTAGGAGTTGATACACTTTCACACATGTGTTTAGATTTTTTACATTGTTTAGAGTCACCCGAGATTTTGTTTCATGCCTTTGGTTGTAAATGAGTACATTATGGTTGTCTTTTTTACTTGAAACTTAGGAAAAATTAGAAGAAACACTCACTCGAGTTCGTAGCCCAGCATTTTTATGATTTCATGATTAGGGACTTTGTATGATGGTTAAGTCTTGTGCTAAATACCAAAATGGGTAGACGGTCAAAATTGTGCAAATGATAATATTTTAACCCACATTGGGAATTTGCAAGATTATAGTGGAAGTTAGAAAAGCTAACAGGAGTTTTCTTAATATTAAGAGTCCCACAGGTTTCCATAGGAAATGGAGCAAGGAAACTTGTGGGAAAAAGCGAGGAAAGCAGTTAACAGGAAATGGAGCAGGGATCGTATTACTTGAAAAAAATGGAGAAAAAAGAAAATAGATAATATATAAAAAAAATGAATAAAGGCAGAAGTTTATGAAACTCCTTAAATAAAAAGAATTTGCTTGAGTGCTTTTAACTAGATTAAGTGATGTCGTAAACTTACGTGCTAGAATTTATAAACCAAGAAAACCCGTGAGTAGCTAATGGCTTTTGTCTTATCTATGTTCTTAAAGTGTGATCTTAGTTGTGTTTGGGTTGCGGTTCTTGACATAATATAACTTCGAGATTTCTTGAGTGGCTTGTTAGCTAGGCGACTATGTAAACCAAAGGAACTCCATGAGTTTTAAATTTGGTATATGGTTTAGTTAGTGCATAATTATATTAGGAGTCTAATTTATTTGTGTTTTGTCATTTACATTTTTGCTCGGGACGTGCAAAGTCCTAAGTTTGAGGGTATTTGATAGGTCGTTAATTGCGTAATATTATATATAGTTTATTTATATTTTTTTATTGTTCAGTCTCCAAAATACTAGTCTAATTGCATTTATTTCTTATTTTCAGGGTTATTGGAGTGTGCGGTTGAATCTGAGGCGAAAAACTATGCAAAATCGAGTATTAATATGCAAAAATTCATTCTACACCAAAAATTATAGCAACACGTATCTCGAGGCAAATTTGGCAGGCCCACATGTGAGAAGCATGTCATGGTGATTGATGAAGATCAAGTGGAGCAATTAATGATGGCGTTAATGCATTAAGATTCTGGTTTGGTTGTAATATATATGAAAATATATTTATATCTATGTATATACTTAGATATATATAGAAAGTATAGATATATAGAATGCAATGAACAAGAGAGATAGAAAGTAGGAACATAGAGACGAGACATGCACAAAGAATATGGAAGGATGACCGAATTGGCAATTGAGGAGATATGGAGGAGAGATCATAGGAATGCACAGAGGTAATGAAATAGAAGCATCGACTTCTATTTATTGAAGTCTCTGTCATCGACTTAGGGAGTCTATTCTTCTCTCTCTTTTTTTCCTTTTTTTGTGCTCCACCATGAGACACCAAATTCATGTCTTAGGCAAGACTGCGAGGGAGGTTTGACTTCGCATATTAATGGATTTGTGAGATTTATTTACTTTAATTGCATTGCTTTTCAGTATATTTTATTTTCTTTGGTATTGTTTGAATAATTAGAGTTAGATTCATATTTAAACTCTAAGTTACTTGTCAGTGAGTCGTAAGCATCTGACCTTATTCGATAAGACCACACTAGTGGCGATTGACCCTACTAATTGATTGACCTCTTTTGGACCGATTGAATACCTTAGGAATCTAGGCTAAATCAGACACACTAGTGATCCGATTATCTAGGTGTAGTGCATTCACGAAACACATTGCGTCATCATGTTAAACCCAATGCGCTTGAGTTTAAGATTATATGATAAACTAGAGAAATAGTCATCGTTGTACCTTGGCTAACAAGATTAGGAAGTGCGAGGAAACGCGTATGTTACCGGTTCTTTAGCTACACTAAGATATTTCTGAATTGCATATTTTATCAATCGAAGACCAAATTCAATCTTTTATTCGAACCGAACTTGTATGTCTTAATCTAGCTATTTTTATTAATTGTTTTCAAAGCTACTTTATTGTTCGTTAATTTATTGTTATTTAGATTAGTTATATTATTCATTTTCTCAAAATCCCCGATTTCCCTTTTTGTTCTTTTTAAACCTTAGAAAGAATGTCAATCTTCATGGGATCGACCATTTGCCACTATTCTACAAAATATTTGGTTTAGGTAATTTTATTTTATTGACGCATTCAGCGCATCTCAAAGTCACCCAAGTTGTACTTGCCAACAACCCAAGGTCTCATACCTCGTGATGTAACCCAAGTTATAGTGCTGAGATCCTAACATCTCTGGATAGTCTAGTGACCCCGTGTGTCGCGGCTTATCTTTATAATGTAATGGTCTTAGATACAAGAGCTACTTTCATATTTCAAGAGATAACAGGGTTTGAGAATTCAACAAAGAAATCACATATCTAATGCACAATGGAAATAGATTCACAGCATTGTGTAGCACCTACCTAATAGCACGTTATTTCATTTGACCACCAGTATTAATAGTCAAACTCGGCGAAGATTTGGGAGACTGCACAGCGTGGGTCCCGAGGCGTGTCTGATGGAGACTGAAGCGAGGAGAAGATTGTTGTTTGGGACTTTTTGTAATGTGATGATGAAGTGGCAACGTCTGATTGGTGGAAAGCTGGTGGAATGACATAGGAGAGCGTAGAGGACCAATAGGTGAGCGATGCGTGGCGCTTGTCTGAAGAGAAAATCGCGGGAAATGATGTGCTTATCCAATGGCAAAGTGACATGTAACAGCCTACTGGGTCTGCTATCTCCTATTCTGCTTGTCGCGCGACACGTAGCTCGAGGCAAAAAGTTCGACATCTGATTAATGCATGTAAATACTCCATTTTGAGTATTTTTCGCCACGAATTCAATTGTGCACTCTATTTCACCTGAAAATGACCAACAAATAAAATTAAATATATATTTTGGAGTCTTTCTATATTTAAATATATTAATATAAAATACTAAATATATATAGACTTATCAAATACCCCCAAACTTAAGACTTTACACGTCCCGAGCAAAGGTGTAGATGACAACACAAACTAAACTAGACTCTTAATATAAATATGCAATGACCTAATTTATCCTATACCTGAATCAAATTCATGGAGTTCATTTGGTTTGCATAGTCACCAAGTTAACAAGCCACTCGAGAAATTTCGAAGTTATGATCAAACACAATTAAGACCACACTTTTAAGATATAGATTCGGTCAAAACAAAGGTCATCAACTACTCACGAGTTTTTTTGGTCTATACATTCAAATACGCAAGTTTAAAATCTCACTTAATCTAGTGAAAGCACTCAAACTAAATCTTTTGTTTGAGCAGTTTCACCACTTCTGCCTTTATTCAATATTTTATCCTCTATTTGTTTTTCTTTTTTTTCTTCTTTTTTTTCAACAAATATTATCCCTGTTCCATTTCCTTTAGACCGTTTTTCTCACTTTTTCCTACCACAAGTTTCCCTGCTCTATTTCCTGTGGAAACCTGTGGGACTCTCTACATTAAGAAAACTTTTGTTAGCCCTTCTCACTTCCACTATAATCAAGCAAATCCCCCAATGTGGGTTAAAATACAACCAGGTGCATAAGTCTGTCCGTCTAATCATTTTCGTTATCTAGCACAAAGTCTAACCATCAACTAAGTCCCTAATCACGAAATCATAAAAACGCTAGGTACGGGCTTGATTGAGTGTTTCTCCTAGTATTTCCTAAGTTTCAAGTCAAAAAGGTAACCATAATGTACTCATCCACAACCAAAGGCATGAACAAAGTTTCGGGTGACTCTATATGCAACTAAAAAAATAAAAAAAATAAAAACTATACTAAATACATGCATGAAAGTGTATCGTATCTTAATGAAATGAGAGATAAATATGAAAGGACAAGAAATGAAAGAAATGGAAGAAATGATATAAAACAACATCATTATTATCCATCAATCGCATATATGCGTATAAAAAATAAACGATCTCACCTGCGGTCTTTCGTAAAGAATCCATGTACTCAATCTACAATCCCTAAAAAACCCCCAAACTTATTCCAAACCTTGCCCTCAAGGTTCAAAACAAATCAAGGAATCCATCCATCAAAAAAGAAAAAAAATATAACATGGAGAAAGAATAAGAAGATGATACAAATGCATGCATAACAAAAAGTCCCTAAAAACTAATTAAAGCACAAAATCTCTCATGTGTAGGTGACTAAGGAAACTATAAAAGAACAATCATAACAAGAGCAAGAACTAGTAAACATAGGATTTAACTGAAAAAGTTCCTATCAAATCTTGCGAGCCCAAAGTCTTTCAATTAAGGGTGACATCAACAAGACAATGGATGAAGTCTAGGGTTTTGGATCTACTCAAAGGCCCTCTACTAATGCGGTGACTTAAGTTTGGTATGTCCCAACTAAGTCTCGAAACACTTAAAATCCTATAAACATGTTAATTCCAAAAAATGCTCAAATTATGGTAAAAAAAAATAATCGATAATCAAACCTATAAAACTCAGCGGTGCTCTAATCCTCCACCGAACGTCAAACGTAATATATCACCTGTAAAAATAAAGATACCAAATTAGAGTGTTATTAAACATAATAAAAAAAACTAAAACTAAAGTAACACCGAAATAAATGCAAAAATAAAAAAATGAAGCTGGGCTGCCTCCTAGCGAGCCTCGTTTCTTTTAAGTCTTTGGCTAGATTTGGCGTAATTGATCACGTGATGCCTTCTCCTTTAGAGATGTCAACAATGAATGGCGCATCTACGTATTTGGGTAATGAAGCATGCATGCCCTCATTTAGATTTATGAGCTCATTCGGGACTTCCAACAGGAAAGAATATGTCGCATCAAAATCGTCCAACACAAAGGTGTCGGCAATGTAGAAGATATGTGAATGTTCCATTACTTCCACCCCCTTATAAGGTGTACCAAATGTGCATGGGAGGGTGGGTGGTTGCACCAACACCAGAGGTTGGTCTTCCTCACTCTCCATATATAGATTCTTCGACTTGTCTGAAATGACATCAATTTTCATCTCATTTTCCCCCTCATTTAGTGCAATGACAATTTATGGCTCAGTTTGAAAGACTTCATGTCCTTTCGCTGCTTCTCTCAAATAGTCCTCCATCTGTGTAACCTCATTCACCTCAAAATTTTTGAAAGTATCAACACTTTCATCCTCCTCTAGGTTAAAACTGGTTGTGTACTACATAACTCTTCCTCATCAATCATATTCTGAAGACTGGCACTATATTGAATAAATTGAGTTTTCAAGTCCTTCAAGTCTAGAATCTCAGAATCAGTTTCTCGAAGCTCTTTAAAAATCCATTGACATTGTTGCTGATTATCTATCAATTGCTTCATCATAACTTCCAAGATGGTGTTTTGATGAAACTGTTGATTTCCTTCATGCTGAGGAATCTGTGGGTTTGACATGAGCCCAAAGAAGTCGGGTTGTGGCGATGCATAGCTAGAATAGTGATAGTTCTCATACTGTGGATAATATGGATAGTCATATGCGGAATGAGAATAGTCTCCACAAATTCTGCAATCCTCGACCTATTGCACAAAAGAATGCATGTTAGAAAATTGATATTCATTATGTGACATACCTACCTCATATTCACATTATAATAATGTGAGTCTTCGAATCGACCATAATTATGGGGGTAGAAGGAGTCCATCGCGGGTTGCCCGCATACATGTTAAGTGCAAGGGACTAGATAGGCAAAATATAAATAAAAATAAAAAACAAAGAAAGAAAAATATCAATCCCCGGCAACGGCTCCAAAAATCGACGCGCGCTGAACACGTCAATAAAATAAGAGTCTTAAACCAACTATTTTGTAGAATATTGGCAAAGAGTCGATCCCACAGTGATTGGTAGTCATTCTTAGGTTAAAAATAACAAAAAAGGAAAATCGGGGGTTTTAAATAAACAATTTAACTAACTAAACTAACTATACTAAATAAATAAAATAATAAAAATAACTTTCAAATAGTTTCAAGAAAACACCTAGGTTTATAGTTCCATATATTAGAATTAGGATTCAATGGCAATCATGGTCTTCAATCTTTCCCAAATAGTCATTAATTTGTATTCTCCTATATTAGCTATAGAAAATCGACATCCGCCAGAAATTCCTCGTTCTCCTAATCTCGATAGCCAGGACGTTTGCCACTAACTACTTCCATAATCAATGTATAACCTTAGACATCCTCCAATCAAGTTTAACACACTAACCGTAGTAATATGGATTTACGGGAACACTAATCCTAAATAATGGAATCGCATCTGCTCCCGATTTATCCTAGATTCAATTGTTGCATATTCAAGAACCAAAAGGGTTTTACGGCAAACGGGTGAGTGTTCATCACTTTATTGGTCCAAAAGCACAATTACACAGATACTAATGGTCCAAATAACTATAGGTTGTCCCCCTAAAAGCATGCATCGACAGTATACGCACCCTAGATCTAAACCATATTCATTAAAAGCGACAACATTGAAATAGGAGAATTTAAACAAAATTAAATAATAAAATAAAAGATCTCACATAATATACCTTGAATCCATAATCTCGACTTGTTTCCCCTTCAACCAAGGCAAGGAGTGGATTAGCCGAACATGGCCATCCAAGAAAGTCGATGATAAAAATATAATAGTTGGTTTTCTTTTTTTAATAAAACCTAAGGTTCCTAACATATAAAACTACTAAAAATTAGTCCCGAGAGGTGAGAGAAACTAATTTTGTGGAATCTTTATTGACACGTGCATCGAGGCATATCCCATGGCTGTTTGGGCTTAAAATCATGTTATGTCCATGTGTCACAACGCGATTGGTGCATTTTATGTCGTGCGCTGACGTGGCATTGTCTTATTAGAGAATGCTGCTATTACGACATTGTTGTGAGGTGTGCGAGCGACACGTGTCACGCAAGACGGCGTGAATGAGTCGCACAAACTCAGCGAAAATTTGGGAAACCGCATAGCGCGGATCCTGAGGCGTGCCTGATGGAGGCTGAAGCGAGGAGAAGATTGTTGGTTGGGACGTTATCAAAATGTGATGGTGACGTGGCAACGTCTGATTGGTGGAAAGCTGGTAGAATAACGTGGGAGATCGTGGATGACCAATAGGTGAGCAACGCGTGGCACTAGTGTAAAGAGAAAATTGCACAAAATAACGTGCTTATCCAATGGCAAAGCAACATGTAGCGGCCTAGGGGTCCGTTGTCTCCTATTTTGCCCGTCGCGCAACACGTAACTCGAGACAAATAGTCCGGCATCTAATTAATGCATGTAAATACTCCATTTTGAGTATTTTTTATCTATGAACTCAACCACGCACTCTGTTTCATCTGAAAACGACCAATAAATATAATTAAATAGATATTTTAGAGACTTTCTATATTTAAATATATTAATATAAAGTACTAAATATATATAAATATTGACTTACCATATCTCGAGGTGCATCTCCACTCACGTCTCGACACCTAAACACAAGTAGGAGTGACTTAGCAGTCTACAGATATACAATACACTAGGCATACACCACAATAAATATAACATATATCTCGACCCCATTGCCTCGGTCTTGGCATGTATCTCGATTTAGGCCCATGTCGCGGGTCATTGATTCTGATTAAGATATTAAACTCAGATTTAGAAACTTGGGCCATGACATTTTCGCTAATTTTATTAAGTCTTTCGCTGAATATTAAGATAATGATAACGACTTTTTAATTAACTCTGAAATCACAAATAAGGAGAAAATGAATAATACTTATTCTAAATATGTATAACGAGGTGAATGAGATAAAAAATGATGACTAATATGTTGCTAAGTCCTATGCGGCATGGATTAGGGCTTAATTATGATATTAGGCGTAGTATCCCATTTGGGGAAACAAGCCGTCACAAATAATATCATTTTATTGAAGGAAATCTTGGAAATGTCAAGACATATATTTCCCACTAGAGACGGTACGTAAAATTTTAATATTTTTGGAAAATTGATTTTTAATCATAGCTAGGAATTTTTGAAAAGACTAAAAAACTTTAGATTTGCATCACAAAAGTAGACCCAAGTAAAATTGCTATAATCATCAATATATGTCACAAAATATTTATACTGATCATGAAAAATGACTGCTAAAATTCCTCAAACATCACTATTAAATTAAAACAATGAGAAACATGTCTGTGATGAGAGGGAAATGGAAGAATCTTACTATTAGCCAATTTGCTGGTAGAACAATCAAAGGTAACATCTTTGGATGGAATTTTATTTTCTAGTACACCATATTTTAACAAAAATGAGAAATCCCTATCATTTGGATGATATAACTTCAAATGTCAAAATTTGTGCAGGTTGGAGAGAACAAGAATGAAGAAAACACATTCAAAAACTTGATTGATTCATAGAAATAGAGAGGAAAGAGTCAGCCCCATTTAAGTCCTTTAGCTAATGTTTTCCCTGACGCCAGCTCCTGCACAACACAACCAGAAGAAGAAAATATAACTTTGCAATTATTCTCTACTACTTTTCCAGTTGAAAGCAGATTAGAGGAGAAATTAGGAGCAATGAAGACATTTTGCATAGACGGAGATGAAGAATTATCACCAATTGCAACAATAGGAATACGATTCCCACTAGTTGTCTTAATTAATTTTCAAGTGGCCATCATATTTTTTGACATTAAGCAAATTATCAAATGATGAAGTCATATATGGTTTGAAGCAGCTAAGTCAAAAAATCAGATTTTAGATAAGGATTTGTTTTTACAATCGAGTCCAAGAGAAGAGAGAGTTAAAACAACCACTTGCTGAATATTCTCTTGTGTAATAGATGATGATTATTGAGGAGGAGAAAATTTCGAAGTTGTTTCAGTCACCATGTTAGTAGTGAAGCGTGAAAAGCACTAAGTTTACGATTTTGTTGTGACAGCCCCTCTCCTAATCTAGGGCACCGCCCGGCCCAATCCCGTAATTAAACCGTAATCTTATCCACACAGGACTTAACTACGTATTAGTCAGCCTTTACAACCAAAACGCCTCTTTTCTCGTGTTCAGGATAAATAATACACTAGTCCTACTAGTTTATAAAATTTAGAGTTCATAAAGATTTTTTATTAAATTAATTATTTAGTAGAAGTCATATTAGTTATGCAGAAGCAATAAGTAGTTTATGCGAAAGCCATATATAATTATGCGGAAGCAATTTATAAAATCCTAAGTGTGGAAAACAAGGAAATGACATCATATATATAAAGTCCTCAAAATGCAGTGAAACAGTGAAATCGTCTAAGTCAGGTCGGGGAAACTAAAGCTCAACCCAATATACAACCCAAATATACAGTCAAAATACCAAAATAAGGCCTACAATCGATGCAGTGACACATCGCGGGCTCAAGTATAATCATCGATCTTCTCCTTGCTTGGCCTACTGGTAGACGGCTCTGCACCCGCCATCATAAAAAAGACGGTGAGTACAAGAATAAAATAATAATCCCCAATGACAAGTTTAATTTGCATTTCCAAATATTCAAATGTTATTTAAAAGAATATAAATGGAAAAATTGGAAAATAAACTATATGCGAGTAAATACCAGAGTTAAACAAGTCATACTGACACTAGGCTAAGTAGTGGTGATTTAGGTCCAGTCGGCATTGAAACATGTCACTCTGACTCAATAATCATATAGCACAAGGGAATCTAACCCAAGTGTTACCAGGGACTCTAACCCCAATGTGTAGACCACCTCAGGGACTCTAACCCCGAGTGTCATACAGTGTCAGGATGTTGGGTTTTGGGGTTCATACTCGGCGGAGATTAGAAAACAATTTTGACAAAAACCCTAACAGGATCTAAATCTAATTCCATTAAAAACGTTTAAACCATGAAAACTTAATCATACCTCAGTCGCAATATATCCTTCTAAAGATTGATCGATCTTTAAGGCGCTGCCAACGACGAACGCCCTCGACCAGCAATCCACACACGAACGGCGACCAAGATTCGAAGTGCTAGCTTCGAGAGAATATCAAACCTTTTTATTTCTCTCTAAAACGATCCAGAGCGTAACAGAAAACCCTAAGTCGTTTCTAAAACAAAAATAGAGTTTCGACCCTTAATCTTTCGTACGTGTGTTCTAACTTAAAGAGCCTATTTATACAACCCTTGTATATAGACGGTTAAGTAAATTACACATATACCCCTACTTAAAGAAGTATAAGTGTAAAACACCAAAAGGACGTTTCTGTCAAGAATTTTATCATATAAAATTTATTTTTCTGAACCATCTTAAAATCTCGCAAAATCATTCTTAGTGTGCGACCCAATAGACTCATACATCGTTGGTAGTGTACGAAAACACATTTTGGTATATAAGTCATAAGCAGCCTCTAGTAAGACATTATGACTACCCAAGTTTTACGAATATCAAATCGATACAAACTAATCGATAGTGTATATAACATCCTTTTGTCACACGATATCCTTTTGATCAAATATAAGGCATGGAATTATCATCCAACATGTTCAATCGTACTAGTCTCGATCTCTAGGTAGACTGAAAACATCCAAGTGACATTGATCAATATCAATTCACTTAGACTAGGCCTTTTAATAGCCTAACACATCGAGGGGTCCACTGGATATCTCTCTTTATATGAGAGGGACAAATTTTATCTTGATTACACAACTTCATCACATTGCACACACAGTAACCAATCACAACCTTTATAATCGTCCGGTTAAAGACAACGTTTGATTGTGTCAAATCACTGTGTTCCTAATGTTGAATTCTCTAGTAATCTCAAGTCAGAGGACTGAAAAATATACATATCATGAGAAACAACTATGACTTAATCCATGTGATGTTCTCATAGCGGGTCGATCCAGTACTTTATTCCTTAACAAGTACTCGTGATCTTGATTTGTATCCTTATACGTATAATCATCGTATGGTCATCAATCAAGGCTCACACTAGTCTTAATTCATTATGGTTCCCAGTATAATGATCGACTAGGGACATTTAGGATATTTCTGTAAATACCCATGGATCTTATTATAATGTAAACATGCAAATTAATTATAATAAACAGCAAACGAAATCCTCTATTTTATTAACTAAAAGTATTCATAAAGACAGTTAATGGATTAACCTAAGGCGCATGCCCCAACATCTCCCACTTGCACTAGGGCCAGTCATACATGCATCTAATGCCTAATTATCTAACATGACCATGATGTTTTGCATGTGGAAGAGCTTTTGTTAATGGATCCGCAACGTTATCTTTAGTAGGTACTTTGCAAATCTTCACGTCTCCTCTCTCAATAATTTCTTTGATGAGAGATGAAAACGTCTGAGTATATGTTTGGATCTGTGGTGTGATCTAGGTTCCTTGGCCTGTGCTATTGCGCCGTTATTGTCACAATACAATCAAACAGGGTTAGCTATACTTTGAACCACACCTACTTCAGAAATGAATAAACTGCTTCCTTTGCTGCATCGGACGCTGCAATATACTCAGCTTCTATTATAGAATCTGCCACAGTCTTTCGCTTCAAACTTTTTCAGATTACTGCACCCCCATTCAAAGTAAACACATATCCAGACTGTGATGTAAAATCATCTATATCAGTTTGAAAACTTGCATATGTGTAACCATTTACTACTAGATCATTTTCAAAACCTACATAAACCAAGAACACTTCCTTACTCCTTCTTAAGTATTTAAAAATGTTCTTTACTGCTATCTAGTGACTCTCACCAGGATCTGACTGATATCTGTTTGTAGTGCTCAAAGCATATGATACATCAGGTCGAGTGCATAGCATGACATACATGATAGATCCAATAGCTGAGGCATATGGAGTCTTTTTTATACGGTCTCGCTCATCATTTGTCTTAGGACATTGAGTCTTGCTGAGACTTATGCCATGAGACATTGGCAACAATCTTCTTTTAGAGTCTTGCAAACTGAACCTATTCAGCACCTTGTCTATGTAAGAACTCTAACATACACTGATTAGCCTTTTAGATCTATCCCTATAGATCCTTATCCCAAGGATATAGGCTGCATCTCCTAAGTCTCTCATTGAGAAACACTTCCCTAACCAAGACTTGACATTCTGCATTGTTGGGATGTCATTTCCAATTGAGTAATATATCATCTACATACAGTACCAAAAAAATAACTACACTCCCGCTGACCTTCTTGTATACACAAGGCTCATCTTCGTTCTTAATAAAACCAAAATCCTTAATTGCTTCATCAAAACGAATATTCCAACTCCGAGAAGCTTGCTTTAATCCATAAATGGATCTTTGAAGCTTGCATACCTTCCTATAGTTCTCAAGATGTACAAACCTTCAGTTTGTGTCATGTACACGTCCTCAAGTAGCTTTCCGTTAAGAAATGTTGTTTTTACATCCATTTGCCATATCTCATAGTCATAAGATGCAGTAATGGCAATTAAAATTCTTATGGATTTAAGCATGGCTACTAGTGAAAAAATTTCATCATAATCAACACCTTGAGTCTGCCTGAAACCTTTTGCTACAAGTCTTGCTTTAAAAGTACGCACTTTGCTATCCATGTCAATTTTCTTCTTAAAAACTCATTTACATTCAATGGTCTTACCACCTTCAGGTAAATCAACCAAGTTCCAAACTTGGTTATCATACATGGATTGCATCTCAGAGTTCATGGCACTTAGCCATTTATCTAAGTCTGGTCCAGACATAGCCTTCTGATAAGTGGTGGGCTCATTTTGATCCATAAGCAACACATCACGACTATCAGTAATGAGAAATCTGAATCTCTCTGGATCATGTCTTACCCTACCACATTTACGTGGGCCTTGTGTCACTTGTGGAGGTTCAACTGGTTCAGAACGTTGTTGAACTTCAAGTAGCGGTTCAGTGTTTATCTGTGATTCTTGAACCTCTTCAAGATTTATTTCTCTTCAAGTAGTGTCTTTTGAAATAAATTGATTTTCCATAAAGGCACCATACCAAGCAACAAACACTTTGTTCTCAGCGGGATTATAAAAATAATATTCTTTTGTTTCTTTAGGATTCCCCACAAATAAACACTTATCAGATTTAGATGCTAGTTTTTCTGAGACTTGTCGCTTTATGTAAGCCTCACAACCCCAAATCTTAAGGAAAGATAAACTAGATTTCTTCCCATACCATATCTAATATGGTGTTTTATCAACCGCTTTAGAAGGAACTCAATTTAGAGTGAAAGCTGCAGTTTGTAATGCATAACCCCAAAAGGATAATAGAAAATATGCATGCCTCATCATAGATCGAACCATATCTAATAAGGTTTGATTTCTCCTTTCAGAAACTCCATTCCTCTTCTTTCAGGTGTTTTGAAGCAGGAAAAGGCTGGGGCTTGACTTGTTCCACTGACTTTGCGACAGGTGCAGCAGCAGCCTTGGCAACTTTAGCCTTGCCTTTGCCTTTCTTCTTCATTCCCTTTCCCTTTTGGACCATCAACACATTACTAGAGGGTTTCTTGATATTTTGTTCAGCAGTTTTTTGCATCAATTGCAACTCTGAAATTGATTTCTCCATATTATTCATATTATAGTTCATCACAAATTGTGAGTAACTCTCCGGTAATGAATTCAAGATCAAATCCGTAGCCAACTCTTGGCTTATGGAAAATCTGAGTCTATCAAGCTGGTCAACATAGCCCTTCATCTTCAGAACATGAGGACTAACCGACGCACCCTCCTTCATCTTGCAAAAATGTAGGTTCTTGACTGTCTCGAACCTTTCTTGCCTAGCTTGCTGTTGGAACATTTCCTTCAGCGTTACGGCCATGTCGTAGGCTTCCATTACTTTCATGTCCTTCTGAAGTTTAGGAACCATAGTAGCCAGCATAATACATGCAACATCTGTAGAATCATTGACATGCTTATTATGCACATCCTTCAATGGTTTCATAGCATTGGCTGGTGGGTCCTCAGGGATTGGAGCATCCAGGACATACAACTTGCGTTCTTGCTTGAGAACGATTCTTAAGTTTCTGAACTAGTCAAGAAAATTAGTCCCAGATAGCTTATCCTTCTCAAGGATGGATCGCAGTGACAGGGAATTATTGTTACTTGAAGAGGCCATTGATCTACAATAAAGATTATGCAAAGTTTTTTTTAGTATAGAGGAATAAACTCCCACTAAATTAACAACCCTCCTAAAACATATTGTTTATTTAGATGACTAAAATCCATATTCACCTAATTCTATGATAGCTATGGCATGAAACACAGAACTAGATTATTTAGGTAGGTAACAGTTACCAATTACATCTTATGTAATTTTAGATACTTTTATGAGATACGTGACATCTTATGTCTTAGTATGTTTTTTATCGCATCATGTGCCTAAAGCTCAAAACTATTTTAATAGTTTTATTAAGTCAGACCATTTTAAACATTTAGGTAACTCTTACCCAACGTTTCTCACCAAGATAACACAATACACCCAGTTATGGCTGAAACTATATTAGTGTGACCGAGGCCTTGACAAGTGTTTAAAATGGATGACACGAGACTTAAAATTTAATAGAGGGATTTTATTCAGTTTTAGTGATTTTTATGTAAACAATGAAATATCATATATTTTATTGATTTGTTCAATCACTAAACAATTTGGAAGATTTTTATACTATTCACTAATAAAAGAATTTCCACGCGCTAGGATTAGTTAGACAGCGGTCCCGCTGGCCGATCAGCAAGCGGTGGTTTTTTTTTTTTAGGAAACAAATTTCAATTCCGAAAATAAAAATTCGCTATAGAAAATCATATTTTTCGCTGATTTCATTATCCCAAATTTACCACTTAATTTATCAGAAATTAAGTCAATTAAAACATTTTTAATTAACCCGGACCCATATCTAACTAATCATCTTATCCTAATCCAATTAGGACTTAAGATATTTGAATCCTAGTATATCAACAATAACAAAATTTTCGATATTTATCTCATATCCAATAAGGAAAACGAAACCGATTTTGCTAATATCTCCTAATCTAATTTGTTATCTATCTCTTATCAAATAGAGATTTCATAACAAAATAGATATAACGAGATAAATAAATAATTTCGAAAAATGATTATTTGCAATTTCGATCCTCATCCAAATAATCACAAACATGTAATTGAATCATGAACTACTATCCCAATCGAGCCTAATCATATTAGTTTCGAATTAATATTCAGACTTATACGATTTAAGAAACTTAAATAAAGGTAACCTAAATATGTATACTGAATTACAGAGATTTCATCCATGCATCAATATACAAAAAATAAAGATTATACCTAATGGTGTCATGGATCACAGAACACGAAATTCAATTCATTAAAATTATTCGAATTAACCTAACATGGTTATTCGTATGTACGAAACTGATTTCAATTAAATCACAAATATGTGTATCATATATACAAACGTGATAATAAATCTCATAGAAAACTTTTGTATATCACATATACATCAAGTATTAATAGGCTTTCAATCATATATCATGTATATATCAGAATAAAACATGCAATGAGTTTAATGGAATCAAACTTGAAGGCTTTGATACCACTATTGGGTTTTGGGGTTCATACGCAGTGGAGATTACAAAATAATTTTGACAACAGGATCCGAATCTAATTCCATTAAAAACGTTTAAACCATGAAAACTTAATCATACCTCGGTCACAATATATCTTTCTGAGATTGATCGATCTCTAAGGCGCTGCCAACGACGAACGCTCTCTACTAGCAGTCCACACAAGAACGGCGGCCGAGATTCGAAGTGCTAGCTTCGAGAGAATACCAAACCTTTTTGTTTCTCTCCAAAACGATACAGTGCGTACCAGAAAACCCTAAGTCATTTCTCAAACGAGAATAGAGTTTCAGCCCTTAATCTTTCGTACGTGTGTTCTAACTTAAAGCGTCTATTTATACAACCCTTATATATAGACGGTTAAGTAAATTACACATATACCTCTACTTATAGAAGTATAAGTGTAATACACCACAAGGACGTTTCTGTCATGAGTTTTATCATATAAAATTCATTTTTCTGAACCATATTAAAATCTCCCAAAACCATTCTTAGCGTGCGACCCAATAGGCTCGTACAACGTTGGTAGTGTACCAAAACACATTTTGGTATACAAGTAATAAGCGGCCTCTAGCAAGACATTATGACTATCCAAGTTGTACGAATATCAAATCGATACAACCTAATCAATAGTGTATATAACATCCTTTTGTCACACGATATCCTTTTGATCAAACATAAGGATTGGAATTGTCATCCAACATGTTCAATCGTACTAGTCTCGATCTCTAGGTAGACTGAAAACATCCAAGTGACATTGATCAATTAATATCAATTCACTTAGACTAGGCCTTTTAACAGTCTAACACATCGAGGGATCCACTGGATATCTCTCTTTATATGAGAGGGAAAAATTCTATCTTGATTACACAACTTCATCACATTGCTCACACAGTAACCAATCACAACCTTTATAATCATCCGGTTAAAGACAACATTTGATTTTGTCAAATTACTGTGTTCCTAATGTTGAAGTCTCTTATAGTCTCAAGTCATAGGACTGAAAAATATACATATCATGAGAAACAACTATGACTTAATCCATGTGATGTTCTCATAGCGGGTCGATCCAGTACTTTGTTCCCTAACACTAGTCTGAATTCATTATAGTTCCCAGTATAATGATCGCCTATGGACATTTATGATATTTCTGTAAATACCCACGGATCTTATTATAATGTAAACTTGCAAATTAATTATAATAAACAGCAAATGAAATCCTCTATTTTATTAACTAAAAGTATTCATAAAGACAGTTAATGGATTGACCTAAGGCACATGCCCCAACACAGGTAACATGTTCCGACATCCCCAGGGACTCTAACCCCATAAGTTGCGCACACCTCGATCGAGTACGAGACCTAAATGCAATAACTATTTTTAAAAATTCAAGAAATACCAAGTATGGATTGTCAAGGCATAGGCACATCTACACACCTAAACAAATAAGGAATACAAGTCCTCTTAAACATTTATAAGATATTCACTAGCCTAATAGCATGCTATTTATCATTCAATTCAAATTTTAAAACAACAAGAATAGACATAGCATGGGATAGAATCAATGAATCAAACCAAAAGAATGGATATCATGCAAACTATACTCATCAAGTGAACATAGACACAAAGAACACGTGATATAAGAATATAAAGGCAAAATAACCAAAATGACTATGCTAGGACAACAATTAATAGAAATGAAATGTCAAGTAAAATTGTCATTGGGTATACTCACAATAACAAAATAAATTCCTAGTTTTACTGGCCTACCAATACTCCAAATCTTATATTCACTCTCCCGTACCTTTTTCTTAGGTTCCTGAGTTTAGTGTCTCATTAGTTCAGACATAGTAGGTTTAAGCTCAATTTAGTGGTGTTTATTGTGTATTCAAATTGGTTCAATAGACTTTAAATCAATCCTCCTAAATCAGCCCCTAAAGACTAAACTAAGTTTCAATTTCAGTCCTATATTTTAACGCACTTTTAGGTATCAAATGGTTTAAATATCAAAATCCTCCATCAGTATAATTATTGTTTTTCTCTCTCTTAGCTTTCCAGAAAGTTTTAGTTTGCAAAATTCTGATTTAAAATGAAAGATATGTCATGATTTTACTAAACATGGGTCTAATTGAAACTTAATACGACCAGCGGACTTAGAAGATCTATTTCTCCTAATCTATAGTTTCTAAAAATGTGATTTTTGGTCACAGCGCAGAAAATATACCCAAATACTAAATACTAAAAAATTAGCTCATTTGGATAAGTAGTTAGGGAATTATGCCCTTAAAAAGTTTAGTATCAAAACTTTCCTTTTCAATTCCAGCACCTACTTGTAGAGCATGTTTGGACATAAAAACATTTGAATCAAAATATCTTCAGTTAAGCAAAGTTATTCCCCTTTAAATAACTTTCATATCCAGCTGGTTTGGATCAATTTGCATATAAAATGGGCAGATTATGACCAAATTACCCAAGTTGATTCATAATACAACATGCATAATTCTAGTCTTGGTGTTGCAACTTCAAAAATTCCTGACTTTATGATTTCGAAACCAAAAACTTCAATATAGCTAGATTATCAGCTTGAAATGAGGAATCCAAATATATAAATTAATTGCAAATACTCAATCATCTACCATATGAAATTAGCCTAAAACCAGAACTTGTTCTAATTTCAACTAAAAAGAAGTGTACCTAGTTGATGTAGCACCCTAGCTTGAGAATTTCTTACCAACTCCCATGGATTCCTTCAACACCTTGATGATTCACTCCTCTCCAGCAATTCCTTCTTCTTCTCCAACATAAATGAATGAGTGATTTGGTTTGCATATTGTTTGATCACTAATATTATATATTAAGGTGATGTTCCTTCATAGCTCTTAATCTCCATGGATTTATGTATCCCGAGGAATATCTAATAGCCCACCTCTTATCATATATCCCACTAACTCAACCTCAAGTGACACCATTTCATCACTCACCTAGTTCCTAGATGTGTCAATGTGTATCTCTTGACCAATCTTATGCTTTCTATTTAACTTTAAGTCTTTAATTTGATTTACATTAACAAGCAAAACCATCGTCTTATAAGTAATTCCTTATTTCATATTAGTATTAAATAAGACTTACCAAAATGCTAACTACCCGATTCCCCAGCTCGCACGCTACTCGAGGCGCGTCCCCGCTCTCGTCTCGACGCTTACAACTGTACAAACTGACTTAGTAAGTCTACACAATACATAACACTATGCATACATCAATACTAAAATACAATATACCTCGCCCACGTGCCTCAAAGGGTGCACGTATCACGGTGTAGGTCCCACGTCAAAGGTCGGTGATCCTGATTAAGGAATTAAAAAGGGGGTTAGAGATTGGGGTCATGACATTTGTGGACCTTCCTACATTCATAAATAATATGTCCCTTCACCTTGCAATAATTGCAAAACTTTTTGGAACACTAATTCGCAATGTGTCCAAATTCCTTACAGTTGTAACATTGGATGTTGTTCATGTCTCGAGCTCGCGATTTACCTTGTGCAACATATGCAACATTGAGAACATTTGATAGAGTTCCCTTGTTGCTATAAAGTAGTTTGTGTTATAAGACGTTGTTTTTCTCAAAGTAGTTCATTCAGACACTCATCCACAGATAGAGGAGGTGTTATGAGCAATAAATTCGATCTCACAAATTCAAACTCCGGTCGGAGTTTCATTAAAAACTGATCTCTTTGACTAGTTCGATGACGAGTGATAACGGCTTCTAATAATGCCTCATGCATTAAAGCATAAACAATGTTTGTATATTCAATCCACAATATCTCAAAATTAGAATAAGTCTTGAATAGATATGTTTCCTTGGGCATGATTGAACATTTCATATTCCGATTGAAACCGTCGAGCTGAGTCATTTTAATCTCACATAGCTTTTGTTGTCTTGTAAGGTCTTAGATTGATGATTATAGAAGAACCTACAGTCTATAACAACTAACTCTTGACACGAGCATCATTTGTTGTCCACTCAGTAGCTTTGATCTGATCAACACGCTTGTTGTTCGTCCCATCAATAATCCCCCATGATTTTTTTCCTTGAACATAAATTTGGAATTGAAATTCTCAATAGCAAAATCATTCTTTCCTGAAAACTTGACACTTGATGTCTCTGATTTCTCCATGAATACAATATCAAGAGAACTAAAAAATGCTTAACATATAATGAACTAAGAAGAAAATGCACAAAACAAGAGAAAAAATAAGAAGCCTCAAGGCCCTGGTACTATAACGAAACAAGAGTATTCTTACATAAAATTGTGTGTTATTCATTGAGTTATTATTTCAAGTACATAGCAATGGTACAACATATTATGTTCCTTAATTACAAGTTACAACAAATCAACTCCGTAATGATATCCTAAAATACAGCAAAGGGAAGTATCTAATCATATTCTAAAATACAACAACCTATTCTTAGGAAAGTATATATTTACAATAACACCTTAGACATAGGTCAGAGTATCGAACTGCATTACCGAAGCCTTGTGTTCTTTGGTGAAATTTCTGAAAAAATAATATCTTGTGTATCTTTTTACTTAGCAATTGAAAAGTAGCATTATGCACATTGAAACTTACACCATTTTCCAAATTATGTCATAGCCAAGTCACTTTCTACACATCTAAAGTCATTGTCTAATTTAATTGAGATCATGTGGAATCACTTCAAAATAAATTCAGGAGATTCTTTTAAAGTCAAAGCATGAAACTAATTAAATTAGGGAGACCCTTGACAGAGTAACTACAAAGCCTCAACAACCCATCCCTGTGATTAGTCTCCCCTCTACTAGCAAAGATCAATCAATATTCATGGAGTTTCTTCAATCACTCTCTTTGCCTTCCCTTCTCACTTTGCTCTTGTTGTTGTGGCTTGTAGTCTTCTTCATCAAACAAGAAATGCTAAAAGAACAAAAGTCCCACCAGGACCATGGAAGCTCCCTTTAATAGGTAGTCTGCTCCACTTGAAAGGCACACCATCTCACACACTGAAAAATTTGGCAAGAAAGCATGGACCCATCATGCATTTACAGCTAGGTGAGCTTCCCACAGTGGTGGTCGCCACAGCAGATTTGGCTCAAGAAGTGTTCAAGACGCATGACCTTTTGTTTCTTTATAGGCCCCAATCGCAAACAACAAAAATTGTATGCTATGACTGGAATGATTTGGCATTTGCACCATATGGTGACTACCGGAGAGAGCTTAGAAAAATATGCACTTTGCAGCTATTGAGCTCGAAACGCGTCAAGTCTTTTCAATCAATTAGAGAAGAAGAGGTCTCAAAGCTCATTAGGAAAGTTTCTGCAATGGCTGGATCACCTTTCAATGTGGGGGTTTTTCAAAAACTAAAGTGGGAGTAGTTTTTTTATTCCAAAAATATGGTTGTCTACTTTTAATTTACAAAACTAAGGTATGTCTCTTTTTGAAAAGAAGTCATTGATGATGATGTGGCTCCATGTGGTGTTGTATGTAGATGAGGCGGAGTAAATGACTCATTTTGAAAATGAGTCATCTATACAAAATGAATGACACCTTTTGAAAAGGAGTTATTTATGCAAAAGACACAACATCTGTTTCACTTCTCAAAAGGAGTACTTTGTTCAACTCGCATCACCCACGTATCTCGAGGTAGACAAACGATGTAAAGGACACGCACGTATATGGACGTGGACAACTCATGCAAATGCCACACATGCATCTCGCGGCAGAGAAGTCATGCAAATGACAGCGTATGCCGAGGTGACCGACCCATGCAACCTCGTGCAATTCATGCAAACGTTACGCACATATCTCGAGGGGTCAACTCATTCAAACGACACACACGTATCTGGCGGTGGACAACCCTTGCCAACAACGTGTACGTATGTCGAGGTTGACAATCCATGCAAACATCATGCACGTATCTCGAGGGGACAACCCATGCAAATGACACGCACGTATCTGGCGGTGGGCAACCCATGCTAACAACACGAACTTATCTCAAGGTTAGCAATCCATGCAAACGGTACACCATGTGGATCGACAATTTATACTAATGGCGCATTCTCCAAATGCGTCATTAGTATAAGGGGTGACGCCACGGGGCGCCACGTGTATCGGCCCCCTTATATAGTTTAAGTTGTCGATACACTTGGACGCCACATGGGCGTCACGTGTATCAGCCCCTTATACTAGTATAAGTTGACGATACACGTGGACGCCACGTAGGCGCTACCTGTGTCGGCCCCCTTATACTAATGGCACATTTTGAAAACGCGACTTACATTAGTTTTGTAATAAAAACAAAACATAACTTATTTTACTAATTTATTTTATTATTAACAGTACATTTGTAATTTTTTCTTCAATGTGTGTGAGAGTGTATTCTCTGTGATGAATGATGTGACTTCAAGTGCAGCCTTTGGAAAGAAATGCAAAGATAAGGAAGTGTTCCTATCAGCTACGCGAGCAATTATTGAACTGGGACAAGGTGGGCTGCAGGTTTTTTAGGTGTTTTTTCAAAAGTAAGGAACATTTACAATTTATTTCACGAAATAGGGTGGTGTACTTTGAATTAACAAAAGTAGCTAATAACGCATTTTGAAAAGGCGATATTGCTTTTGTAGCTGGCGAGGTGGCGGTGATGTGGCGGGGCAAATGTATAGATAGCCCCTTTTGAAGGCGCTATCTATACATTTGCCCCGCCACCTCACCAATAGCCAATAACGCCTTTTCAAAAGGCGTTATTGGCTATGTTTGAAGTTAGTGAGGTGGCGGTGAGGTGGCGGGACATTGGGGGACATAATTTGTAAAGGTTTGTATAGATAGCTCCTTTTGAAAATGAGCTATCTATACATTTGCCCCGCCACCTCACCGCCACCTCATAAACTTCAAAAATAGTCAATAAAGCCTGTTGGAAATGCGACAGCCCAGTTTAAAAAAAAAAAAAAACCACACTTATTTTTGCGGGATTTAAAGTAAAAGGTAAATGAATTTTGTAATTTTTTCTCATAAATTAGTGACAAAATATCAAAAATCTGAAGATGACACTTCCAAGCTACGGAAAGTAAATTTGCACACGAGTAGTTGCAGTACACCAAAATAGTTACTGCTAAAATGTAAAATAAAACAAATAACCATATATTATAGTTCTATATAGGCCCTGGGGGAATCAATTCAAAATTAAAGATTGAAAAGGCCAAAACTCCATAGGATCCTGTAGAAAAGAAATTACTTTTAACCTCAATAAGCTGTAGTAAATTAAGGTGTATAAACAAATTAGCAAAACACCTAACTTGATAAACCTCTGCCCTAGCCATACTCACATTGAAGTCCCTCTCTTTATATTCTTTCATATGATTCGGCTTGAGATTTTTCTTTAATTAATTTATTATAATATCAATAAGATTGATTAATTAAATTTATTGATTAAGCACCAAACTTTAAGTCAATCACTTAAAGAACTTGGATACCGTACCCTAGACTATTAAAATTAGTACTTAAAACTCACCAAAAATAAAAAGTAAAGCATCAACCAACTTGGAGGTAAATGAACCAACCCAGGGTTTCATGCATTGGTTAGGACCTAGCTAGCTACTAGTTGTTTAATTAATTGAAGTTCCTTAAGGTTATAAGTTCGAATCTTCTAAATTTTCGAGATATATATATCTTTCATAGTGATGAGTTTCTGTTATGGAATGTTATAGAGTAATCACAATACCACATCATAATAATATAGAAAACATGAGAAATAAGATGTATCCATGAGAAGGTTGTATACATCAACTTCGTTCACCCAAAATATAAGATGAAAACAAATGACCATGAAACCAAGAAAACTCATCACGCAGGTCTATTACGACGGTTACGTTGACGTTGTTGCTCGGTGATGCAAACCGGACGTACTCTATGTCTTGTTGGACAATGTGTTTGTACATCCGGTTAAGGTTGTTGAGGTTGATGGTCTTGCATTGAATGACGTCACGTAGATTGATGCTCTTCCTGTGGTGCTTCACTCGACTCACCTCTGCTACTGATGCTCCCAAAAATAGGAGGCGGAACCATCCCAAAATACTGGCTTCCTGAATGCGGCTGGGGGAAAGGAACATGAGGCTGCGGCATGGTCAACAAGTTCATGAATGAGTCATCTCCACTATAAGGCATATTGTAATTATAAGGGGGGTGGAGTATATAGATCCACGTGGACGTGGCCCGAACGAATAGCGCCTTTTGAGAAGGCGCTATTCGTTTGGGCCATGTCCACGTCAGCCACTATCAGTGTTTCCGTCCCCCGTGGCCAGGACACATGGATAGCGTCTTTTGAAAAGGTGCTATCCATGTGTCCACGTCAGCAAAAAATGTGGTCCATTGTGATAGCGCCTTTAGATTAGGCGATATTGCCTAGTTTGACAAAAAAAAAATTCACCTCATTTCCCTCTTTTAAAGTAAATACATTTGTACTTTTGTAAATTTTTCGGTTTTTTATTTGTTTCCAAGTCTTGAAGTGCTTTCAATGATCATCGGACTTGAGCCGAAATTGGAAAAGTTGCATAGGATACATGATAAAATCTTTGATGATATAATCAGAGAAAATTTAGAGAACAAGGGAAAGTTCGCAAATGAAAGGAGCAGTGAATTTGAAGAGGATCTCGTTGAGGTGCTTATTACTCTCCAAGAAGGAACTGAACTACAGACTCAAATTGCTATGGACAACATTAAAGCAGTGATCATGGTGAGTATCAAAACTGTGTACATAGTTTCTATTGGCCTGACTTTCTTGTTTAATCAATTTAATTATCTCCAGTTTTTACTATCTTATTTGTCCGATTTCATTTGGTTCAGGCTATTAGGCCAGCAGAAAGCTATTTGATTTAGCCAATTTCATTTGGTCTTCTAAGCATCTCACTTCAAAATCAGATATAAAAACAATAACTCCGCAGAAACGTCTAAAATATTTCTCTGTCTATATATTTGATCATATTTCACTTCCCAAATTATTCTTAACGTATATGCTGTTGACACAGTCGAATAATATTTTTCAGGACATTTTCATTGCTGGAACTGAGACTTCATCATCTATAGTAGAATGGGCAATGGCCGAAATGATGAGAAATCAAAGAGTTTTGAAGGAGGCACAAACAGAAGTGAGGAGAGCAATGCAAGGAAAGGCCGCGGTCGATGAGGCAGAAATTCAAGAACTAACCTACGTGAAATCAGTAATTAAGGAAACTCCAAGGCTGCACCCTTCTCTCCCACTATTGCTGCCTAGAAAGTGCAGAGAGGCATGTGAGATTAGTGGATATGTGATTCGAAAGGAACCAAAGTAATTGTCAATGCTTGGGCAATTGGGAGAGACCCGAAAAGCTGGCCTGATGCAGAAAGCATTGTAACGGAGAGATTTGATGGTATCTCTGCTGATTTTAATGGGAACAACTTTGAATTCATTCCATTTGGTGCTGGTAGGAGAATATGTCATGGAGTTTCCTTTGGTATGGCCAATATTGAGCTCATGCTTGCTCACTTACTTTACTGCTTTGATTGGGAACTCCCCTATGGAATCAAATCTGAAGAACTAGACATGAAAGAGTCCTTTGGTTCCACAGTTAGAAGACAAAATGATCTCTACTTGATTCCTACACCATATTGCCCTTCACTTGAAAAGTGAGATCAAACACGAAGAATGAAGTCTACACATTAAGCCAAATAAAAGCACTGCCTTCTCTTCATTCCTAAATCATATTGCTCTCCTATTTGCACTTCTAGTTCATGGTTGCCAGTTTAGACAAAAGTTTAAATTTCAAAAATTCTAGCTATCTTTCTTGATAGTTAGATTTATTACCCATGTATTGATAATATGTCTTTGAAAGGACTAATACTAATATTATGCAATAAAGAGTGAGCAATATTTCGGCAGTTAAGTTATAAATGAGAAGGCTCTCTAAGGCAAGTCTGTCTCCTAGTCAAGATTGGCGCAGTCACCATTTTGCAGCGGGCAGCGTCTTAACTTGTAACTTGAAACAAGTTCATCTAAAATTTCAATATTTTAATAGAGAATTTAGGCTCCTATATATCACATTAGTCTCAACCTTTTTTTTTCAATATTTTGAAGATTTCAAAATTAAATACATTAGCAATACAATAATCTTATTTTACAGTTGTACAACTGATGCTTGTGTTGTTTGCTTTTGGGTTGGCACGTTCCACCAATTATTAGAAAGGTAGAAGAAGTCTAAAGTAAATAATTTAAAGAATTAAAGCAGCCCCATGATGGAATTTGTAATTTACCAAAAAAAAGAAGAAAGAAAATCTGATCTTGGCTTTGCTGGGAGGCACCATTTGATAAGTAATTTATGTCAAATGCCAGACCCTACTTCAATATATTTGCGCATTGATGATGAGATTGGTTGATAGATCCAAAGCAAGGAGACAAAATGCTGAGATCGGATATATAGTTCTGAATAAGCACATTCAATATTTAGACACCTACAAATCGCAATTACTACAACGAAAAGGCGCATTAAGAAGTTAATATTACATTTTCAGCAATCTCTTCCAAGTCATAAACACTTTACTTGTCCTTGTCCATTTGTTGGATGTTTATGGCCTATGGCAACAGACCATGAAATCATGTTGATATACTAATAGAAAATTTTGCATTCATGTTGATAACTCTCCTTCAAATTATTATGAGGAATTTCGCTTATAATATTTACTATAGATACTTTAGTTAGTATTGTAGTGGCAAATATTGACATTATAACTTCGATAGAAAATTTGTTAAGTTTATGAGAATCACAATCTTGTTTGCTCTATTATAATTCCAAAACCTACCAACCATGACCGCAAGCTAAATTATGTAAACATTCAGCCGAGAGGCAACAAGGGACTGAGTCTTCAAGTTCGAAAAATAGATCAAGGCGTCTAACAAACACCATTTCTTTAGTGGTATAAAACATGAACTCAATACCAAACAAACTAGTCCTAAAATATAATAACAAAGTCCAAGGACCCTATTGAAATTTGAAACTAATTTTCAGGGCACGCTCAACTTATGCCGTACACAATCTAATCGTGTCTTAGAATGCTGGAATATTGTACTTATGAACTCCATTTAATTCCAAAACAAATTAAGGTGGTTTTTGGAAATTCCACGAAACTTATAAACTGATAATTGAGCTAGTTGAGTATCAAACATGATGTATATATGTCATCTATATATATTTAGTCAATAAAATATATGAATTTAATATTCTTGATTTCTTACATCATACTACTCTCTCTTATTTGAATGCAAGTTCATGGTGGATCAGTTTAGCTAAAAGTTTAAATTTCAAATACCAAAATCTACTTCTATCTTTATTTCTTAGAAACTGTAGATAGGAGTTAATATGTATGCATGTTGGAGTTGTAATCTAAATTAGATTAGTGTTTGAGTTTGATTAGGACTTCGAGTTTGAGTATTAGTCTATTTAAGGTCTCCTAGTTGGATGAGGAGTATGCTTATGTGAGTCTATAAATTAGAGTTAACCCCCGCATTGTAATTAACGAGTTTATTAGAGATTAATAAAGTGTGTCATTGCGTGTCTCTAAACCTAATTACAATGCATATATAATGCGTAGCTTATTAGTAGTTTTAATATCATCGGTTAAAATTGGTCAATATCCGTATGAATACCTGTATATTGCATATTGTTTCCTCCATTATAACGGTTCAAAATGAATATGAAAGAATGGAATGTGATGCATATTTCGGGGGGAACTAACCAATGATTGGCCAGCAGCCTATTGATTCTTGGGGTTCGATGGTCATCTTCTCACCTTCAGACACTCATGTATGATTTGGCCAACTCATAGCTAAAGACGAGAGGGATAGTGTACTCTAGAGATTTCTAATCTGTTTCTCAGATTTGAGTTTCTTCAAGTGTCTTCTGTCTTGAAATCTGTTCACTATGACGCTTTAATGAAATTCTGAGCAATCAAGTGGTACCTCAAGTGACCATCTATGGATAAGGTTGAGCCGTTGAGGGTTCCAGTCTTCCCATGTGCAAGTCTGGAAGGTAATATATATACGTCGGTTTTTTATACAAAAAAGAAAAAAAAAATCTCATTTTACATCCGGAAGAAAAAGTTAGAACCTAATTAGGCTATGGATCTAAATGCCATGATAACATTTCAAAGTGATTTAGTGGAACTCAATGCGACTTTTGCTGTTCTAGCATAGCATAGTTCGCCACTAAAATTCAAAAAGTAAAATGCCAGGGGACAAAATTGGCATTGGTGTCAATGAAGTCATATTTCTTGTTTTCTTTTTTGTCTTTGTATTCATGCCAAGGTTACTAAAAGTTAGATACTTGCCTTTACCGGAAAAATTTACAAATGTACAATTGTATTACTTTTAAAAGAGGGAAATGAGATTTTTTTTTTTTTCGCAAACTAGGCAATAACGCCTAATGAAAAAGCTCTATGACTATGGACCAAATTTTTTTACTGAACTCATGGATAGCGCCTTTTCAAAAGATGTTATCTATACAATTGCGCCGCCACGTCACCCCACCTCACCACCTTCAAACCTAATAACGCCTGCGTTATTAATTACTTTTATTATTTCAAAGTACACCACCCTATTTTATAAAATAAATTGTAAAACAACTTTACTTTTCAAAAACGAAAAATCTATTTGGACTCTTTGAGTCCAGACTCAAATGATTTTTACTAGTAACTTAAATTACTCAATTATATAAAAATACATAATTACCCTTACCCCTAATTAACACCAATACTACTCAAAAAAATATATAAATCGTTATTGTTATTTGAGTCCGGACTCATTGAGTCCACCTGGCACTACCATTTCAAAAAACCCCAGTACTATTGAAATCCCCGCACCTAACAAGTTTTCGAGTTTCATGCCCATCACTTTCGAAAAAGCAACAGTAAATTTAACTCCATTGTCTTATGTGAATCCGATCATGTGAATTCTCATTAAAAAATAAATTCAGGAGATTCGTTCCAAGTCACAATCAGGAAAACAATTAAATAAGATTGGTAGAGTACCTACTATAATAGCTTTATCAATTCATCCTTCCTATTAGTCTTTTTCCTTCTCCCACACTGCCACACACGTCAACCGGTGATCATGGAGTTCCTTCAACCTCTCTCTTTGCCTTCAATCCTCACTTTCCTCTTCTTAATGTTGGCAGCTATGTTCTTGATGAAGCAACAAAAACTCAGAATAAGGACAGTCGGCCCAAAAGTAAAACACCCACCAGGACCGTGGAAGCTCCCTCTAATAGGCAGTCTGCATCACCTTAAGGGGACACCACATCACACACTGAGAAATCTAGCCAAAAAACATGGACCTATCATGCATTTGCAACTTGGTGAGATTACTACAGTAGTCATTTCCTCAGCAGAGTTTGCTCAAGAGGTGTTGAAGACACATGACCTTTTGTTTATTGATAGGCCTCAATTCCTATCTATAAAGATTGTCACCTATGACTGCAAAAATATGGCTTTTGCGCCTTACGGTGACTACTGGAGAGAGCTCAGAAAGATATGCACTATGCAGCTTTTGAGCTCGAAACGCGTCAAGTCTTTTCAATCACTGAGAGAAGAAGAGGTCTCAAAGCTTATTAGGAAAATTTCTACAAAGGCTGGATCACCTTTCAATGTGAGTGAGAGTGTGCTTTCGGCGACAAATGATGTAACTTCAAGTGCTGCTTTTGGGAAGAAATGCAAAGATAAAGAAAAATTTCTAGCAGCTACACACGAAATGGTTCAACAGGGAAGTGGTGGGTTTCAAGTTTTTGATTTGTTTCCCAGCCTCGAAGTTCTTTCTGAGATAACTGGAGTTAAGCCAAAATTTGAGAAGTTACATAGAATACATGATGCAGTCCTTGATGATATAATTAGAGAACACATACAGAACAAGGAAAAGTTGGTGAATGAAAGGAGTGTCGAATTTGAAGAAGACCTTGTTGATGTGCTTCTAAGCCTTCAAGAGGGCACAGAACTAGCAACTCCAATCACAAAGGAAAACATTAAAGCTGTTATCTTGGTGAGTATTAGAATTGTGTACATAGCTTCTATAGTGCCTTATTTCATTGTTTGATCTGCTTGTATCGAGTTTTTGCTATCTTCTAATTATCAAATTTCAAGTTGATCATACTCAAGTAAGAGAAAGCTATTTAATTTTGGTAAATACCCTTTCGGGCGCTACTCAAGTGCTCTACCACTTGTATGACCCTGATGCACCTAACTTGCCATTTTGTTTGGAGGCTGCTATCGAGCATTATACGGATAAATTAAGGCCTATATCAATAAGTTGTAGATTTTCTTAGGCTTTTCCATGAAAGCATCTAAAAAACAACTTATTTTCGTTTTTGGAGTTGCAAGATTTCTAGTTCAGTTAAGTCTTGTACATTAGGGAATTTTGTTACTAGGGACTACCTAAGTTTTGTGTGTTTTCTTTTAATTAGTGTTTTTTTTTACAATATCTTAGCTAGATTTGGATCAGGTCTAACGGGTAAATGTTTAAAGACCTTAAGTCAGATTATGTATTGCCAATTCGAATTGTCTTGATAATGTTCGTTAATTATTGGTTTCGTTTAGGCAATTGTAATTCGGATTTGAATTTACTTCGCCAGCTGCTTTTGACATTACATGTTGAATATATGTACTTCACCAAGCAATTTATATTATATGCTCAAAAGCATTCTTAGTTAACAGAGTTGTTTCACAATTTTTCAGGATATATTCGTTGCTGGAACTGAGACTTCATCAGCTACAGTTGAATGGTCGATGGCAGAAATGATGAGAAACCAACAAGTTCTAAAGAAGGCACAAACAGAAGTTAGAAGTGCACTGCAAGGAAATACAACTTTCAATGAGGCAGATATTCAAGAACTAACTTACTTGAAGTCTGTCATCAAGGAGACTTTAAGGTTGCACCCTCCTCTCCCACTATCAGTGCCAAGAAAGTGCAGAGAAACATGCGAGATTGGTGGATATGCGATTTCCAAAGGAACCCAAGTCATCATCAATGCTTGGGCAATTGGGAGAGACCCGGAAATCTGGACCGATTCTGAGAGCTTTATCCCGGAGAGGTTTGATGGTATCTCTGCTGATTTTAATGGGAACAACTTTGGATTCATTCCATTTGGTGCTGGTAGGAGAAGATGTCCTGGAATTCTCTTTGGCTTGACCAATATTGAGCTAATGCTTGCTCACTTACTTTATCACTTTGATTGGGAACTCCCTTATGGGGTCAAACCTGAAGAACTTGACATGAAAGAGTCATTTGGTAACACAGTTAGAAGACAAAATGATCTCTACTTGGTTCCTACACCATATAGCCCTTCTCTTTAAATGTGAAGCAGAACATGAAGAATATATATTAGTCAATAAAAGTTATCTCTTCCTTCTCCTTTTGATTCCTAAATCTACGGATTTTTTTTTTGAGCTTCAAGTGCATGGATGTCAGTTTAAGCAAAAGTTTAAATTTCAATAATCCTAGCTTTCTTTACTGATAGTTAGATTCATTGTAGTTTATATGCAAGTCTTTCAAAGGGCTACTGTTGTTGATATCTTTTAGTAACGATATTGTTTTCTAACTTAATCGCCTATTCCATTCATAAATTTAGGATTTTAAAATAATTTTGTATCTAAATTGTTAATGAAACGAAATAATATAAATCCTGTGTAATTATTAGTTAAGAAAATTAAAATTTTGTGTAATTAATTAGTTCCTTTTGTGGGCATATATATATATATTTATATTTTTAATGATAAACATTATTTTCTTTATAAATTATTATGATACCAGATCCCTAACCGTGGGTGTTTCTGTTCAAAACTTAGTCTGCATGCCGCACTTTAAGTCCGCCAGCTGTTGCCCTCCTGCCATACGCCGCCATTGGGTCTATTGCCATCTGCGCCTGCTACTCGTTTGTCGGTCCCGAAATTTAACAATAACTTAAATTTTATACCATAAAATAATTGAGGGTATTGCTCTGTCATCATCGACTCGAGCTCTTAGGTGAGTCCATCTATCATATGATGCTGTCAACGAACTAAGACCTTAGAGAGTTCTTTGTTCCTGAGAATATGTACTATGCGGTCAATGATCTTTATCGGCCTCTCCTCGTAAGTCATGTCAGGTTGAACCTCAATCTGTCCCAACTTAATAGTCGGTCTCAGTTCTGGCCTAGCTAATCTTAGCATCGAAATGTGAAATGTAGGATGAACCCTAGCTAACTCAACAGGTAGCTCTAATCGATACGCGACATTGCCCACTCGCTGTGCAATCCTGTATGGCCCAATAAACCTCTACGACAAAGAAATACGCGACATTGTCTATCATGTGCGGCTCGTAACCTTTGTCGAATCTGTATGATCTTCTCTATGTGATCAACAATTATCTCAAGCCCAACTGTCACTATATCTTCTGACTCCACCCAACAGACGAGTGATCTACAAAGGCCTCCCACAGAGTGCCTCAAACGGTCGCATGCCAATGCTTGCCTGATAGTTGTTATTATATGCAAACTCACACAAAGGCAGATAGTCCTCCCACGAACCCCCTAAACTACAATATACAAGCATTTAGCATATCCTCCAAAATCTGTATCAGTCGCTCTGACTGTCCGTCGGTATGAGGATGATAAGCTATACTAAACTGCAACCTGGCGCCAAACTTCTACTGCATAGTCTCTTAAAGCTTCGATGTCAACCTGAGATCTCTATCCGATAAAATGAAAATCGACACTCTATGCAATCTAATAATCTCCCGCTCAAACAATCTGCTCAGCTGAGGAAACGTGTATCTCATAGAAATCGGAATGAAATGAGTCGATTTCGTCAATCTATAAATTGCTACCCAAACTGCATCGTGACACTTCGATGTCTGCGGTAGTCTATTAACAAAATCCATGGTGATGTGCTCATATTTCCACTATGCAATGGGCAATGGCTGTAACAATCCACCGGATCTCTTGTGCTCACCCTTCACCTGCTGGAAAATGTGACAACTTCTGATGTATACGCCTACGTCAGCCTTCATCCCTGGCGACCAGAATAATCGTCTCAAATAATGGTACATTTTGGTCCGACCATGATGAACTCTATAGCGAGACCGATGTGCATATTCCAGAATCCCGTTCCGTATCTCTTGATCTGCTGGTATCCATAACCTTCCTCGATGTCTCAAATATCGATATGTGGTCTCTGCCCAATCAGTGCACTCCGGATCTCGAGCCAGACCACTGAATCGCTCATAAAGCCCATTAGCCCTTTAACACTTGGCAACCCTCTCAATCGATATGGTCGGAACCCCCCATCTGACCGAAAATGTGTTCCTCGGCCGAAGTAGATACCTCTATCATGCGTATAATTGATGTCGCCTGTAATAGATTATGCTCGTGTTTCGTAGCTCACAAACTAGTCTGACAGTCAATATCACTCCGACTCAATGCGTACGCTCGACGTTCGCCTTTTTAGGGACTCAATAGTGAAATCGTAGTCCTTCAACAACTCCAGTCATCTTCGCTCGTGCATGTTTAGATCCATCTGAGTAAAAATATAATGTAAACTCTGATGATCTGTACATAAGATGAAAATGTCTTCAAGCCTTTAGTGCAAAGATGACCGTTGCAAGCTCCGGGTCATGCACGCGGTAATTTCCCTCATGGGGTCTCAATCGTCCAAGAACAATACCCGACGCATCCAATACCAATACCTGACGCATCTACATAAATGTTAAAGTCTTGTCCGGTTTCGGCAATGTCAATACTGGTGCGGAAGTCAACCTCTTCTTCCACTACAAGAAAAATGTAGAATAGCATCAAAACATTGCAACAGCTTGAATTTGTTGCTAAACAACAACAAATCAACAACAATTTTGCATCAGAAATCGTGTTTGACTCGGTTGACCAAAAAACAACAAATCAGTGACTGATTTGTGACAAAAATTGTGACAAATTGTATTTTGTCACTTATCTGTCGCTGATTTCTCCCGCCAGTAATTTTCTGCCCATTTTGTGATAGATCTACGACAGATCAGCTACAGAACCTAGTTTGTCGCTGATCTGTAGCTAAATCTTTGACAGATCTGCTACAGATCAGCGACAAACATAGTTTGTTGCTGATCTGTTGCTGATTAGCGACAAATTCATTTTGTCGCTGATTAGCGACAAATCAGCAACATACTGTTAGCAACAGAATAATATGTTGCTGTTCTGTCTCTGATTAGCGACAAATTAGCAACAAAAAAATCCGCAACAGACTAGTCTGTTGCTGATATGTCACTATTTTTTAAATGGTTTTTTCAAACCAGGGGCTCTCCTATTTGTATAAAAAAAATCCAATAGTGCTCTTAAGTAACCAATCCAAATTGTTTAATTTTAAGGTAATGTAGTAATTTAACAAAAATTCCTTTTATATTGGTGCTTTTTGTTGCAAATTGCACTTAGAAAAAACTTGTGAATTGATTAATTAACAGTTTCCATTAAGTGCAGAACCATTGATAAATAGGCGGTTTCCTAAAATCAAGGATTCTATTTTTACTTGAAAACAACACCTTTACATAAAAAAAATAAAAACCACGTTTAAAATTTTTTTGAACCCAAAAATTATATTTTTCAAGATCTATATCTATATGTATATTATATCTATATATCTATCTATCTATTCAATATTAATTGCAAAATTGCTTAATTTCCTAATGTGCCCCTACTTTCAATTTTGACATAGGCTAGAGCAAAAAAAAATTACTTTGAAGGTAGTTTAGGAAAACCCCATTTTTAATTAAAAGATATATCTCGATTATACATGAAAACTTAAAATATATAGGAACGCCAGGAAATTTGCCTTCGATATAGGGGGTGAGATTAGTTAATTGATTAACAAAGACTTAAAAGAGTTAATTAAGATCTATTGTTAACTCATGATATGCGAGTTACACAAGAAAGTATGGGATGTTCATGATTGTTCAGTGATCGAATCAATGTCAATTAGGCATTATTTTTTATCTAGTGTCAATGGACGTACGGGGATGGACATAGACATTTTTTTATTGTTGTTTCTTTAGAATAAACATGCATTGAACTTTGAAGAAAATTAAATGTAAATTTTATTTTTAGTCAACATTTACAAACTACAATGATGTATTTGTGACGAAAACGGCAAAAGTAATTTTTTTTTGGCAACTCAATTCATGGTGAGAATTGCAGTCGTAACTTAATTTCCCTTGTGATAGTCATATACTTGCCCTTAAATATTTTCTTTCTAATTGATTTGAACCATTTAAATAAAGAATATATAATTTGGGGAAAAAAATTAATGCGTATATATTTGGTAATTTATGCTTTTTCATAAATTTGGTTTAATGATGATGAACAATCATAATTTTGATTAAATCGTGAATTTTCAAGGGTTTATGTGCATATATAATTATTTCATCTCCAATCAATTAATTTTCAAATGAAGCTAATTTCACTTTAATTAAGTTTGACTTTTTTTTTAATGCAAATGCAAGTCAAATGCATTATATACATATAGTTTGTTGCTTATTTGTCGCTGTTCAGCGACAAATCAGCAACAGACTGCTAGTGTCCACGTGGGCTAATCAACAACATATTTTGATCTGTTGCTAAACAGCAACAAAATAGCAAAAAATGCCGCGTAAGCAAATCAGCAACAAACTAGCAACAACAACTCAGCAACTGACTAATCTGTTGCTGATTTGTCACTAATTTCTAAATGGTTTTAACAAACCATTTTCTCTCCTCCTCCTCCCTCCAAACCCATTTCCATCATCACAACTCACTGCCAAAAAATTTTTCGCCGCACCGTCACTGAAGACCTGCCGCCGCACCGTCACCGTCGTCATCGCCGCTGGCACCGTCGCCGATCAGTCCGTGAGCGGCGCCACACCGTCGCAGCGCTCAAGGCCGCCGCCAGCTCGACCGCGAGCAAGATCCGCCGCTACCTGTTCGTCACCGCCGCCGCCCTGCTCCAGATCTGCCGCTCCGTCGCTAGTCGTCGCCGCACCATCGGCTGTTCGCGAGGCTAGCCGTCGCCGGCGGTGGCTCGCAGATGCGCAACGATCGCGGTGGCTCGCAGACGCGCGCGCGGCTCGGTGGCTCGCAGACGTGCGGCATGGCGCGGTGGCTCGCGGACGCGTAACGCCGGACGGTGGCTCGCGGACGCTCGTCGCAGCAGCCAGCGATAGAGCTCGCGGACGCTGCGCGCGCGCTTGATGGTGGCGGCAACGAACACAAGAACGATGGAGTCCGGCAGCGGTGGTCGAGAGTGATCGGCAGCAGCCAGAGACAATGGGACAGCGTTCAGCCAGCCAGCAGCAGCGTTGGCGGCAAGCAATAAGCAGCCAGGTGGTGGCAGCGGTAGCGAAGCGCGAGCAAGCAAGCGATAGGCGGCGATAGCAGCAGTTAGCAACGACAACGACAAGAACAAGCGCGACGCGGCGCGGTGAAGCAATGCGATAAACGATCGCGGTGGCGCGTTGTCGACCGATCGGAGGCGTGACGGCTGCGAAATTCGACGTCGCGTTAGATGTGAGGTTTTAAACCAAATTCATTTCAAATACAAGTTCATTCTATAAATCCATAGTAGTTGTTGATAGTTAATATGATTTAATTAGAAAGTTTGATTCATGGTTTTCATTAGAAATGGTTTTATGAACAACTCAAGTGATTTTGCTAACTTGAGATTAATGTATGTTTAATTAAGGGAAAACCTTTACTATTGTACACCAAGTGTTTGTTGAAATGCGCAAAAGAGGCCCTACACATTCCAAACAAGTTTTGAAATAAGGAATTGTGATTTTAAATAGTAAACTTGGATTTCTAATTGACTTCCATGGATTCTTCGGCTAAGAAAAGAGTTGTAGGACTCAAGTAGAGTTCTATGAACTCTATTTTTTTAAAAACTCATAGCTGGCCAATTTAGTTTTAAAAAGAATGCTTTACATGTTTTAAACGAGCCTTTTGACTATTTCGCTCTATTTTTATCCTAATAACTAAATAGGATGAAACATCGCATATTTCAAGTCGATGTTAAGGTTTTTGAATACTTATTCGTGGGAGATACACTATTTTAAATAATCTTGACTTGACTTTTAGATTTTCAAACCATGTTAGTAAAATCGACTCTTTAAAGATTGATTTTGATCATTTGAATGTGTTGGACAACCAAGGTTTATGAGGTTTTCTTTGTTTTGCTTCACCACATGCTTGTTTTACTCGAATCGTCGTTCTTGATTTAAAGGAATGGTTATTAAAGTCAAGAAAGACTTAATTGACAATATTAGGAATGTGAATGAGTTCATTATCGTCTAAATTATCCTAAACAAGTTCTAAATGAGTTTAAACAATATGTATTATACTTACACGCTTGTAAATACGCTACGAGTTTGTAATGCAAATGCTTGAGTGAATAACTTTTTACATTATTGTTGAGTTATGTAATTCATTTTGCAGGTATGTGCACCGGTCACGTTTGATATGGGTGTTGCATAAGGAGGCAAACTCTGCGTGCACCAATTGGGTTGCAAGTTTTAGAGATTCCTTTGGTATGTGCATGACATAAATAGTTTAATATTGACATTATAGTTTAATATTGTAAGCTTAGTTTGTTATGCTTTTCATAAATTATTGTACGTACCTTAAATAAATGTGCATGGCATACATAGTTTAATATTGGCATTATAGTGATACTTAACTTAGAATATCAAGTGAACACTCCACGTACACATATATATCCCTAGATTTGGTATCGTCAATGCCCACATATAACATGTTAATAAGTCTCTCTGATTCTGTTGAAAAAATGAGAAAATACTTGGCATGGGATTCAATATTTGTTGGAGTAAGCGGATACCTCACAACAAACGTAACAATATAAGATTATCTACCAAATATATATTGTTCTGCGAGTCAACTCTATACGATGTTAGTAACTTATTCGATTTGTATTATAAAAGAAGAATATGAATTTTTTCATGTCATTGATTTTTTTCAATTAATAGTTACATATTTTGAGATTTGCTCAATTATCTTATATTTGTTCTCATGTCATTGAATTTTTTTCATTTTTTACTGTTTTGAGTTTTTAGAATGGTTCATTTGTGGGCTGCATAGTGTCTTCTTTTATGTTCTTAACTTCTTATATATATGAATGAATGTACAAGAGGAAAGAAATTGAAAAAATGCATGGAACGTCATGTATGGAAGTTCTTTCATTCCCTTTTGAGTTGGAAATTTTTGTGTGTGTCATTGTGGACGATCTTTTATGTATGAGGTCGATGAGCAAGGCTTACTTTTAGGATTTTTTCATTTGTGTTTGAATATTTTGATTGCATTTCAAATATTGTTCAAGTTATTCCTTTTCATTTTCAGGATTTGGATGGGACACGCACTCCTACCCCCAAAAATTGTATAGTGTCTATTTTTTATAGGTGACACAATTGGGTAAGGGTGTGAGATTAACATTGTAGATATATATGTAAATTAATTTGTGTTGCCATCTTAATTTGTGTATTATTTTGTATTTTGTTGAATAATGTTTATCTAGTAGTATATAGTATACTACTAGTTAATTATGAAATGTTAATCTCCACATTTTGTAGATATTATTTGTCAAATTTTGATAATATACAAATAATTTTTCAATTTTAGTTTAAATTGCAGGAGGAAAAATTATTATTTTTTTTCAGATTTTACTGTTGCAGGAATTCCATTTACTATTCACAGTGAACTGTAATTTTTTTAAAAAAAAATTACCATTCCAAATCAAGAATGATTCAAGTTTGTTCTTGATTTGCACTGATCAAGCAAAAAGGTATCTATTCTTGATTCGTCATTGTTTTGCAACAAATCAACGACTGAAGGTGGTTTTGCTGACTGTGCAAATCAGCAACAAACTATGTCTGTTGCTGATTTGCAACAGAACCTCATTTCTCAATCTGAAACAGATTTTCTTCATTCTTTGTTCAAGCCAACAGATTTACACTAAATCATTGTTGAACAACAACATAACCTAAATCTGTTGCTAACTTCAATCTGCGACAAAGAGTTTAGCAACACCTCTAATCTGTTGCTGATCTGTTGCAAAGTCGCTTAGCAACAAATCTGTACCAATTCGAGAAGAATTTGACACCCGCCAACTGATCGAACAGATCATCTATCCTAGGAATTGGGTAACGATTCCTAACTATCACCTGATTCAACTTCATATAGTCTATGCACATCCCCATTGACTCATCCTTCTTCTTCACAAACAATACTAGAGCTCGCCAATGTGACTTACTAGGGTGAATAAAACCCTACTCCAACAATTCATCCAGTTGTCGTCTAACCTCCTCCTACTTCGATGGTGACATCTTATATGGTATATAGGCAATAGGCTACGTTCCTGGTATTAATTCGATGATAAACTCGACAGCTCGTGGCAGTGGCTATCCAGGTAGGTAATCCAGAAATACATTGACAAAATCTCTCGCTACTGGTACCTCCTCAATCTTGACCTCCGTCCTAATCTCCCGCTCAACTATCGCTGCAAACGCCTCCCTCTCCTATATTGTAGCTAGTCAGCCTTTAGTGATAGGTAAATCAGTCCCAGATCCAACCAGTGCAAACTCTGATATCCCAGGAATACAAAACTTTATCCTCTTACTATAACAATCTATATATCCATGCATGATAGGATGGAAACCAATCCATCCCGAGAAGCGCGCCAAACTCTAGGTACTCTAATACTCGAAGATTGGCTAGTAATTGATGTCCTTCAATCTTTATCACCACGTCTCTACAATTTTGGTTAGGGTATATCTTGTCCCCAGCGGCCGTACTAAGGACAGGTGCGTGTCTAGTGTTTGTGTATCTAACCTAACATTCCAACATGTCCAACAATAAATGATAAAATACTACCAAAATCAAACATAGCATGCATAGGTCGTCTAAAAATCTGCAACGTACCGTCGATGAGCTGTCTGGTCGCTCCACCATCAGGTTGTGCTACCGCATGAGCTCTCTCTGGCCTGCTCTGGCTTTTTACGTGGTGATAGCGGCGTCCTGCAGTCGGCCCTCAAATGTCCCCTCTGACCTTACCTGTGACATCTACGGTTATCCTGGCTCCCAGTCTGTCCATCTCCAATTCTCGGACCCTAACCCCATTCTCTTTGACCTTTTTCATGTCCCCCCGATCTCTGCCCTGAAGGTGTATATACGGCTGTGGCCTATGCTCATCTACGAGTTTTGATGTGATGGCATGTACCGGCTATCTCTCCTCATACTGGAACTGACTACCCTGATAATCACCCCTATGGCCCTTGTCCCGTCTATCATTGCTTCGACCTCTATCCTGACAATCCCTATGTCTCTTCAGCCTCTGATCCGACTGAGAACTCTACCATGTCTGTACCTCAGTACCGGTCACACGCCTGCCATCTCTCTGCATCAGATGTCTCATATGTCCTGTAGAGTAGATGCCCCAGATGATACAACCGCTGATCATGTTATCAACCCCTCTAGTGAAATAGTAGAACTGTAGGTGCTCCGCCTCGGTGACATCCATCGAAAACTGTAGTAAATGTCAAAATATCACCATGTACTACATTACTCCTCCATCAATCTCAGTCTAACCTTCAAGTGTACTAGTCGTATAATAGTTCTCTAAACTTAGCTCATGTCGTCGGCTCTAGATGCGTATGCTGATACGCGGTCCACCATACTGCGGCGTGACCTCTCAAGCATGCTCTCGATAGTCATGCCTGAACACTCTCATCATTCCTCATTAGCTTATGGAATCGCTAATGAGATATAATCCACTTCCCCGTGGCCTCGGGGTCACCACCTCCGTAAAAAAAAACCTGGCTGAAACTTCAGAAACTCCATAAACAACTTCGCCTTTGGAGCTAAAATGAATCCTGATGTAGTAGCAATAGTAGTGGTAGTATTCGTTTGACCAATAGCCGTAGTGGAAGTGTAGGAGTATGTGTCTCTAAGGGAACAATAATGGATGTGGCTCTCTCCATTTATGCATCCTCTACTACTATCTCGACCGATGTCTAGGGTGTAACCGGGATGACAACTATCCCCATAGGTGTCGTAATTGCTACTGGCTCTCTAGGTGTAGAAACTGATATAGCTAATGATGTCAATGCAGCAATCGATCCCTATATTAGGTGCAACTGGGGAATCTCTAGCTGTACCACTAGGCTGACCAACATCCTAAGGCGTCGTCGACTGTCCGTCCATGTTTTGCATCGAGAAGCGTGCTCCGTATAAGTCTTTGTATATATATGTATATCAATATATATATATATAATGGAAAAATAACACGTATATAGATCTTAACTCTACCCGCCTCACATCACTTCCCAACTAAAGTTCTAAGGCAATAACATAGGGTTTCCATAACTAAGGTTTATTTATTACGTCATATGCTCTTTCATTGTAAATTTTCTTAAGTTCCTCAAACTCGGGCTTTGATACCTATTGTGGCAGCCCCAGCCGCTCGGGGGCGACGTGTCTCCGTGTACTCCTTGCCGGCTGGCCCAACTACACGTGTCTGGCACCTGCCCCGTCCTTTTTATATCTCGTAACTCGTGTCCACATGTGTAATATTAGATAAACTAGTAAATCATCCTTATATTCTTTGTCTCATACCAATTATGCCATTCTAACTGTTTCAACCGTTACCTAGTTGACAATTTATTGAGATCCTAACCGTACTAATGGGTTGTATTTTAAGGTTAACATATTCAACGGAAGTCTTACTTAATACCATTTAAACAAGATAATTTAGCATGATAAACATTGTTGAATGGCAAAACCTACTATAGAAAACATACACAATATAAAAAATAAACACGTACAAGTAGGTCCTCGATAGTGGGCAATTAGATGTAGTCGCCTAGGATCCCTTTGCCCCTATTGGTACTAGGATCCGCACTCAATCATCACAAAAGACGGATGACAAGTACAGTAAGTAAAATCCCAAGAAAGTCCTCTGAGCATTCATATAATAAAATAAAGGAAATACAAGGAATGATGTCAAGTAAACATGTGGAATATAAAACAAGCAATTGTAAATGGCTCATCGCATGAATAAACAACATACAAGCTAACAAATGTGTGTGCTCACTCCAGATAAACTAGACTGTACTTCAGGTCACCAAGTTCCCACCAGTGGTTGAGTTCAACTGGCCCAACACTTGGTCCCTCGCAGTGTTGGTCAAATATGCTGAGTCACCGACACGTGCACCAAGGCAAGCCCGGGTCGCCATTCACTGAGGGTCGGGTCACAATGCTACAGTCCAGTGCCTGATAAACACACAACAAGGAAATTCGGGGGGAGTAACCTCAACCCACGTCCAAATATTCGAATAAAATGATGAACAATAAGGAATAATAGAAATAACATGTAAGCAGAATAAATACTCAGAGTTTTTTAGTTGGGTTTTACAAACCTCACACCGCTTTTCGACCTCCCCGGACTCTTGTACCCGACCTGTCAAGCTCCCCAACACTGAGTTTGGTCCATTAATTCCCTGAAGTCCATTTCTACCAGTTTAGTTTGTTTACAAAGGTGTAGATGTATATTAGGTGGAAAATCTCTAAAACATTCCTAAATTCTCATTCTCATATGTCATTAGCGCGAATCAGGTCTACCTATTGCACTAATTTTGAGTTAGCGCGCTAAGGGGTGTACCTAGCGCGCTAGAAGGTATTAGCACACTAGAAATTTTAACTAGCATGCTATTGTTCTTTGTTACGATGAACAGTGGCACACTCAGGACAGTTAGTGCGCTAATTACCTTATGAGACATAATTTTCAATTCAAGAATTATGTCCTAGCCCTACAATTAGCTATTCTAACTGGCCTATTCCCATCTCCTCATCAAAATAACCTCAATCCATGAATCAGAACACTTCAAACATCAATTTTTCATAAATCATGCATTTACCACAATATCCATTAACAACCAATTTCATCAAAACTAACCAAACCAGTGATAAATTCTCCTTATATACGATCTAATGACGTGAAATGCATCATATTTACACAGCAAAGGAGATGCTAAACCATCAACTCGAATTTCACTAAACACACCCAAAAAATGGGTTCATTTGCAAGCTTAGAAAGTGGAGAAGGTGATTACCTAGGTTAGATCACTTGGTTTAATGCCTAGGTTGTTGAATTCCCAGCTGGAAGTCTCTTCTCCCTTCTCAGATTCTTCTGGTTTTGCATGAAATGAATGTGAGTGTTTATGATCAACGCTCCACAAACTCTCCTATATATGTTTATGGAATCAATTATGCGTAAATATCCCGAGGCATATCTTGTGGTTCACAAATATGTTGTCTAATGCCTCCTGGTGACTCCAATAGCACACTCATCATCTAGTACCACTTACTATGCTAATCTAGATGTCTATCTCATGGCTCCTTTTAATTAATTGAAACTATAGGCTTCCATTTATTTTATTAAATGTCACATTACATTAAGCCTTATCCAACCATATGGCTAGTGTTTTATTTATCAAATCAAGCCAACTCATCGTCACACTAACCCTTGGCTACCTGTACCCGGTGCGCCATAACCCATTATTCGAGTTAATTAAATAAGCCTATGATTACATCAATCATCTCGATTTGATAACCTATGTTTACATTCATTATGCCAAATTAATAACCTTGACATGTTTATGTAAATTTATTGAGTTTTCTTTAGTGTACCCGAATCTCACCTCTCGATACCCGCCTTAGCATGCAATTCGAGGCAGCTACCCCTCACACAACCTCGCACGCTCTCGTGATTCAACATGCACACATGCGATGTATTTATCCAATAATTGAATAAATTTCACCGTAATTAAGCCATACAAGACGTAATTAAACCAGTGTACTTGGGTCGACGCGTGTCCTAGCCTATCCGTGGCGTCCACGCGGATCTGAGCTGGCATCCATGACTGTAATTTCGAGATAATAATGGCATTAATAAAATGGGTCGTTACATCTGTCATCGAAGAATCTATCACCTCTGATGTTCCTATTCTTGCTCATATTCCCCCTCGTTGTTCTAAACAGGTAACTAAACCTCCATCTTACCTCAAGGATTATCATTATTTCTATGCTATTTCTTCTTTACATGAGCCTTCCTAGTATTAAAAGGCTAGTTATGGCTCTCTTTGGTAGTAAGCAATGTCAAAAGAATTGTGTGCATTAGAGAAGACTTATACTTGGGACCTACTAGAATTCCCCTATAGTAAGACTTATATTAGATGCAAATGGATTTACAAGATAAAAACTCGCTCTGATGGCTCTATTGAGCAGTACAAGGCTCGTCTGGTTGCCGAAGGCTACACACAGGAATATAGCATTGACTATGAAGAATCATTTGCTTATGTGGCCCACTTGACCTCTGTTCGAAGTTTGTTAACTATAGCAGTTGTCAAACATTCGCCATTATTCCAAATGGATGTTAAAAATGCTTTTCTTAATGAAGATCTTGCAGAAGAAGTTTACTGTGGGTCCCCTAGATATTCTCATTCTCTAAAGTAAGTTTGTCTTATTCGTCATACATTGTATGGGCTTAAATAACCAAACAACCTTCCCGTGCTTAGTTTGCCAAGTTCATTTCCACTATTACACAGTTTGGCTTTCAATTGAGTCCTCACGATCCTACCTTGTTTACTCGATGAACTGATAAATGCATGGTTATTCTCCTACTTTATGTTGATGACATGATCATCACCAAGGACAACTCAATTGGGATATTTAACTTACAACAATATCTCAAAAGTCACTTTAAAATGAAGGATTTGGGTCTCTTGAGCTACTTTCTTGGTCTTGAAGTTGCTTCTACTTCTGATGGATACTATCTTTCATAAGCGAAATATGCATTTGATTTGATCTCTCAATCTGTGATTACTGATACTACTGTTGCATCCATTCCATTGGATATAAGTGTCAAGCTGACTCCATCATATGGTACACTTCTTTCAGATCATACTTAATGTTGCCAGCTTGTGGGTAGTTTAGTTTATCTTATTGTTAGTTATCTAGACATTGCCTACACTGTTCATATTGTTACTCAGTTCATGTCGGGTCCCTGTACTGCTCACTTTACTATTGTTCTTTGCATCTTTCAATATGTGAAAGACACTCTATTCCATAGTCTCCACTTCTCTTTAGACTCCATTAATATTATTTGGTTACTCAGATGCAGATTGGGTCGGTGATCCGACTGATCGACGATCTACTACTGGTTATTGTTTCTTCTTGGGAAACTCATTGATATCCTGGCAAAGTAAGAAATAAACAGTCACATCTTGCTCCAGCACAAAATCTGAGTATCGGGCCCTTGCTGATGCCGCTTTTGAATTACTTTGTTTTCATTGGTTACTTGAAGATATAAAGGTTACACACTCTTCTGCTACTATCTTGTACTGTGACAATTATAGTGCGATCATAATTGCTCACAATGATGTTTTTCATAAGTGACCAAAACACATTGAAAATGATTGTCACTTTGTCCATCAACATCTAATTCGAGGAACTCTTCAGCTTTCTTCTGTTTCTTCCTCTAACCAAACGGTTGATATCTTCACTATAGCTCATCTTCTTGGTTGCTTTCAAGCATTAGTTGACAAACTCAAGTTGATTTCTACAAAGCCATCTTGCATTTGAGGGAAGGTGTTAATGAAATTAAATAATATAAAATCCTGTGTAATTAGTAGTTAAGGAAGTTAAAATCCCGTGTTATTAGTATTGAAGGAAATTAGAATCATGTGTAGTTAGTAGGTTCCTTTTGTGGAGATGCACTTTCCTTTTATACTCAAGACCTATGTGTATATATAGGTTCCCTGCACACAAGAAGAATATACAATAAACATTATTCTCTTTAGAAATTATCATAAGTGCTACGATGACACTTGAACATAACACACTAAGTGATACAAGTATGGAGTTAGTTTGTGACTTCCCTAAGATGTCTTTGTACACATACCAAAGTGATTATGCAGTTCCTTAACCTAAATTCACAATGTAAAATGGCTCCCCAAGAAAATTTGGCATTAATGGTATTGAAGTCCTATTTCTTATTCTCATTTTATCTTCGCATTCATGCCAAGGTTCTTAAAGTTAAGCTTGCATACTAAATTCATCTTCCTATGCGATCCAAAGCGTGTGGAATCTCTAAAACATATATTCATGAGATTGTTTTCTAGTCATGAAATCCATTAAATAAGATTAGCATTTAAGAGCAAGCACAAAGCCTTACCAATTCATCCTTCCTTCCAATCGATTTCTATGCATCTGCAAGGTATTAGTCTCATCACTTCTCTCAAACTGCAATTAATAATCATGGAATCCCCCAGTCTCTCTCTCTGCCTTCAATCATCACTTTCCTATTCATGTTCTTGGTGGTACCATTGTTGATGAAGCAAGAAAAACTCAAAGTCGGGCAATAGGCCAAATGGCAAAACTCCCACCCGGGCCATGTAAGCTCTCTCTAATAGGTAGTTTGCAACATTTAAAGGGCACACCACATCAAACTGAGAAATTTAGCCAAAAAACATGGACCAACCATGCATTTAAATCTTGGTGAGACTCCCACAGTAGTCATTTCCTCAGCACATTTGACTAAAGAAATGTTGAAGATGCATAGGATCAAATTCCTATCAATAGGTTGCATGGTATGACTTCAAATATTTGGCCTTTGCTCCATATATATGGTGATTACAGAAGATATCTTAGAAAGATATGCAATTTGCAGCTTTTGAGTTCAAAACGTGTAAGTTTGATAAGGTAAAATATGTATTGTCATTATTTGTACAACCAATACTAGGTAAGAAAAAAAAGATATAATCTCGTGAGTTTATGCAGAGCTGCTAGTTCTGTACCCACAGAATATGTCCCAAACAAATTCGCAAAATATTCTCCAAACAGATTCTCGGGACAACTGGACAAGGTAACAACAACAACCTATATACATCCAGCAATGCAAGAATATTTGATTGACAACTCGTGAGAAAACTAAGACAAAATTCCTTTAATTAACGATGAATGAAGGAAAGAGTATATTTGGCACAATATTGATTGAAAACATAAAAGGAATTTTCTATGAAAGAGCCATTGTTGACTTCTTTATATTCATGTAATCACAAGTTGTAGGCCATCACTCATGCTTGAACTTTTGGCAATACCGTGAGATAAGATCTTTCAACAGATTGTTCTTTGTTTTCTTTTACACACGCTAGGCTAAGGGGACTTAAACCAATTCACGAGAGGATCTCGGGCACCAAGAGGACTCGAGTATTGTGTAGGATCCTTTGTAAGGGAAGCGAGTAGCGTAGCAAAGCTTGGCGAGGGACTCACTAGCTAGTTGAGTTAGAAACTTTGAGTAAAACTGTACTTTACTTCTCATAGTGGATTCTACACTTGGACATGGCCCTGCAAATGTAGGACGGGAGGTCTGCACGGCGATAAAGATTTTGTATGTTCATTTATTTTTTGCTTGCTTTGTTGTTGTTTTTCTTAATTGTAGTGAATTGAGCGTTTTCAAAATTCCTTTCAATCACTGACATAAGTATAGGTCTCAAAGTTCATTAGAAAAATATTTACAATGGCTGGATCACCTTTCAATTTGAGCATTACCGGGAAATTATTGAACATGGAAATGCTGGATTAATTACAAGTTTTTGATTTGTTTCCAAGCCTTGAAGCACTTGATGTGATGACTGGAGGTAAACTCATGAAATTGGAGAAGTTAAATATAGGACCCATGATAAGGTCCATGATGACATAATCAGAGAACACTAATAACACAAAGATGGAGAGAGGCAAAAAATGAAAGGAGCAGCGAAGTGGAAGAGGGTGTTGTGCTTCTAAGCCTCCAAGAGGGAACTTATGAACTTGGGTTTCTAATCACAATTGCCAACATTGAAGCTGAGTTGTAATTGTACACATAGCTTCCATGGCCTGACTGTCGTGTTTCTGTTGTTAGTATCATGTTTTTGTTGCCTTCTCTGTTTAATTATAATTTAATCATGCCCATACTCATAGTCAATGGAAAGCTATTTAAGTTTGGCAAATACCACCTCAAGGTTCTTACTAAACTACTCTAGCCTTTAAGTTAACCAGTGATCAACACCCACAAAAACCTAATTCGCTAAATATGCCATTTCGCTTCTAGGTCAGAGATCGAGCATTACATAATCCTATTAAATTGTTTTTTTTCAGTGTTCTAAGGCATCTCCAAGGACACATTCGAAAAACTACTTATTGTTAAGACATAAATTCCACACAAGTTGTAATTGGTTGTCACACCTTAAGCATCAATTTTTAATAGAACATATTGTGTTATTAATGGTCCATTTAGTTATTTCATTGTATAGCTTTTCCTTGAACGTCGCCACGTAAGTCTGGAGAATATATGTACAACTCACTGAATCTTTGAAGATTTGAAAAATATTCTTGCAGTATCTTGTGTATCTACCAAAGATTGGCAAACATTTACAACATAAGGAAGGAGTGCTCATACTGAAATTGCATATTTCAAACGAGATGCAGAAAAAAATTTGGAGATTTGACATTCAATTCTTTCCTAAAGCCATCGAATCTCGATTAAAAGGAAAGATAAATATGGGAAAGATAATTTGAAGGGTGTGAAGATCGAAACAAATATATTTAGAGATTCTAGGCTTTCTTTATAAATAGTAGAGTCATCACACATGCAAAGTAACCTTTGAGAAATTAAATTCTCATTGCATTCAAAGTGGGATAAGAGAAAACATTCTCTTCAGTTACACACACACTAGGCTAAGGGAACTTAGCCAAAACACTGAGGGGATCTCAGATACCGAGGGGACTTGAGATTTCATGTAAGCATAGAGTGTAAGGGGGGTGATTAGTGTAATAGAACTTGGTGAGGGATCACTAGCTAGATGTGGGATCACTAGTTATGAGTTTTATATAAATCTGTAATCAACTTTCTTAATGCATTTACACCTGGGCGTAGCCTTGCAGACATAGGATGGGAGGTCTAAACTGCGTAAAAAATCCTAGTATGACATTTATTTACTGCAAATCAGTTTTACTTGTTATTTATTTGTGCCAAGATAGGCATCCTATATTTGTACCAACAACACCTAATATACAAAGCTATTGTCCGTGCCTACAAAGAAATTTGTCGGACAAGATATTGTGTTTTTATGCTTATCTATAGTTCGAATTTATTTTACAAAGCAATTTTTTCTCAATTAAATTAGACTAAAGCAATCAATTTTCAGCATATTTTCATTGCCTGAACTTAGACTTATTCATCTACTGTAGAATGTCCAATAGCAAAAATGATAAAGAAATGGATTAGTTAAAAAGTACAAGCAGAAATTAGAAGTACAATGCAGTTTTTAAATAAAATAGAACTTCAAGAGCTTACTTGAAGTCTATAATCAAGGGGACTCTAAGGCTGAACTCTCCTATCACAATGTTGCTACCTAGGAAGTGCGGAGAAACATGTGAGATTGGTGGATGATCCAATAAGGAACCCAAGTCATCATCAATATGCTTCAGCAATGGAGAGAGACCCGAAAATGTGGAACCATACGGAGAGCTTCGTACTGGAGAGACTTGCTGGTATCTCTGCTAATTTTAATGGGAACAACTTTAGGTTTATTCTATTTGGTGTCGGTAGGAGAAGATGTCCTGGAATCCACTTTGGTGTGACCAATATTGAGCTAATGCTTGCTCACTTTATCACTTTGATTGGGAACTTCATCATGGAATGAAACCTGAAGAACTAAACATGAAAGAGTCATTTGGTAACAAAGTTAGAAGACAAAATGATCTCTACTTAGTTCCTACCTCATACCGCCCTTCTCCTGAAAAATGAAATCAAATATGACGAATGCTAATATCTATATTAAGTCAAATAAAACCTCTTGTATTTTACTGACTCGAAACATTAGGAATGTACTATATGTTTAGTCAATAAAAGCCATCTTAATTTCTTAGTATTTGATTGTAATAATGTTCTTATTTGAACTTCACATTCATGGTGGGTCAGTTTAGACTAAGTTTAAACTTCAAAAATCAAATTAGTATGCCTAATGATTTTATTACATTTAGAAATTAGATAGTAATCTCGCACTTAAGAATGGGTTGAGCTTGAGCCACCTTGAAAAGTCCAAAGCCTGGGTATATTTTAAAATAGTTAGTTGTATAGGTGAGATTTGCATATGATAGGGTCCCTAGAGATTTTCCTTGGTGGGTTCTAGAAAGAAAAAGAGTGCACGCTAGATACATAGACACTATTAAGGATATGTATGATGGAGTAGTAACGAGTATAAAGACATTTGGAGGAGCTACAAAAGAATTTTCCATTACGATAGGACTACATCAAGGATCGGCTTTAAGCCCATATCTATTTACTTTAGTTATGGATGAACTAAATAGACATATTCAAGAGGATATACCATGTTGTATGTTATTTGCAGTTGATATTGTCTTAGTGGATGAAACCAAAGATGGAGTGAATAGGAAATTAGAACTCTGGAGGAATACATTAGAATCTAAAGGCTTTAAGTTGAGTAGGACGAAAAGCGAATACATGCCTTTGTGAGTTTGGAAACACTAGACATCGAGATGACGGAGTGGTAAAATTAGGGGAAGTAGAAGTTCCTAAGGTAAACCACTTTAGATACCTAGGATCAATCATACAAAATGATGGTAACATTGAAAATGATGTCACACATAGAATTCAAGCTGGATGGAAGAAATGGCGGAGTGCAACAGGGGTGATTTGTGATCGACATGTTCCTACTAAGTTAAAAGGAAAATTTTATAGGACCGCAATTAGGCCAGCTATGCTCTATGGAAGTGAATGTTGGATGGTAAAGCAACAACAATTACATAAAGTGAACGTAGCAGAAATGAGGATGCTTAGGTGGATGTGTGGTAAAACTAGTAAAAATAGAATAAGAAATATAGAAATTCAAAGACAAGTAGGAGTAGCACCAATTAATACAAAAATTAGGGAAGGGCGGTTGCGATGGTTTGGTCACCTGCAAAGACGGCCTACAAATGCCCCAACTAGAAAACTTGACTTAATAGAAACTGTAGAAATTCGACGAGGTAGGGGCAGACCAAAGTTAACATGGGATGCATTAATTAAAAGGGATTTGAATGGTTTGCAAAGCTCACCATCAATTGCACTTAATCGAGCACAATGGAAAAGTTTGATCCATGTAGCCGACCCCAGTTAATTTGGGACTGAGGCTATGTTGTTGTTGTTGTTGTTGTTGTTGTAGTTTTATAGGTGAGATTTGATCCTTGGATCTAATGCTTACATTAAGCGATGTTTACCATTTGAGCAACTTCTTCTTTTTGCAAGACAAATGAATCTAAAATATCATAGAAACACATATGTTATTGAAAAAGTCCATCAAAAACTTTATTAAATGAATAAATAATTTATTTTTATATTTTAATAATAAAATGTTGATATATGGGTTCGATCGGCTGAACTTAGGCTTTGTATTTTTACGTGAGTTATATATAGTGAGTTTAGGTCTCCAGTACACACGATCCAAAGATTTTTAAAAGTTGAATTACCCAATTACTACTTGAATATAAAAATATGTAAAAAAATATTATATTTTTTATATAACTTCATCTCCATTAATCACTTGACGTAATGACGAATAAAGTAAAATAAATGAAGACTCGTTAGGTTATTACCTCTAGAGGTGCACAAAGATTGAATTCAATTCAATTAGGGTCAATCCATAATCTAATCTGTTATGATGAATTACTGCGGAATACCCAATATCATAGTCACATGAATACACTCAAAGATAAACAAACCACAGAGAAAAGATGAACACAAAAATTTACGTGAAAACCTCAAAACCAAGGACAAAACCATGGGCAAGAAACATGAAAATCCACTATCAATATTTTAATCATGACAGCAATATACCCTTCAAACTAGGTTCCACCAGACCTAAACCTACGTGGATCCCTAGTCAACTCCCGCAGAATTAACGCAGGACTAGTCAGCCTCTTATCCAAGTTATTCAACTGTTAGTTGCTTATTAGGTTTTTCATTTAGTTTGATAGGTATTAATGTTTACGCAATGAAATTTAAAAATATTTAAAACAACTTAAATAAATAAAAGGTAGTCGGGACATGCCTAAATATGGATATTATGCCAAAAATAGATATCATGTATATATATATATATATAGACAAATAGTGTGAAGAAGTGTCATATACATGTATCAAACATCTGACAACACCCAAAATGAACCTCAAGATAACAAAGAAACTTAAGTATATATATCATAAGTACAGTCTAAAATATCAAAAATAAGCTTGTTGTAGTAACAAGGAGGAGCTGACTCTAAAGGAATCTCAGAAGAAGTCACCGATCACAAGCTCCTTGCCCCGGCTACTAGAGGGACCTACAATTGACACCAAAATTAAAGATATTTTGAGTGAGTAAATCCAGGAAAAAAAATCAATAGTAATTCAGATTAAACAATAAACAAGCCTATAAATCATGCTAGAAGGAAATAAAGTGCTAAGAAAAAATAGTAAAACGTGTGATAAACAGATTACAATGATCAACAGTAGGGACCTAGTGACCCGGAAGCAAAGGATAGGGAGTAAGTGGTCTTAACACTCTACACATGGGCTCAAAGCCACTTAAAATGTTCAAGTATCTAAAACTGTTCCGGTGGGTCAAGCCGTTTTGACCACACCTAATTCGTTTGGTACTATTGGCTCACTTAAGGAACAACTTGAGAGAAATTCCAAAGGAAGTCACCTACTTAACCGGATGTTTAACCACAATGGAACTCGAATAACTGAGTGGAGCCACGACACATGGCGGATGCTCACTTATAGGATTTAGACCGATCGGGAAGCCACGAGAGCTAGTTGGTTGCTCAACCCGCGAGTGGACATGACTAGACTTGACCACTTAGACCCTAGGTCACTCGGTAGGCAAGTACAGTCCAATAATACTAATCATTTCATCAAATATAGCAAAAAATAAAAAAAAACTATTATTGAATATTTTACTCATTTACTTACCTCGACATGTAAAATACCAAACAAATTGCGGCTCCCACATGCTCCAAAATATGTACTCAATACCCGACACTATCTCCTGAGCTCTTGGTATCAATTTACAATGAATTAGGTGTGTTTAAGCCTATTTGATATAATTTAAAATTTTAAATCCCAAAATAATTCAAAATATTGAATTTATTATGTTGGCACATTTTTCAAGGAGAATCTTGGCGTAAAAACCCCAGGAAAACTCCAAAAGATAAGCAATACTCTTGTCGATGACTTGTTTTTAGGGTAGTAGCCCAGTTCCTTAAAGTGTAAGGCAGTGGCAGCTACCAACTCTGCTTTCCCACTTAAGGCATCTGTGACCTGGTTGGTCCGTCTAAGCTTATACTCTAGCACCATATCAATCAAACTTGGAAAGTTTGTCTTGCTTGCAATCGTGCTCGTTTTGGCGTTCGTTGGGTCAGGAAGTCACTCGTCGCTACGTTATCTGTCTTTGTTGGGGCATGTGCCCTAGGTCAATCTATTAACTGTCTTTACGAATACTTTTATTAATAAAATAGAGGATTTCATTTGCTGTTTATTCTAATTAATTTGCATGTTTACATTATAACAAGATCCATGGGTATTTACAGAAATATCATAAATGTCCCTAGTGGATCATTATACTGGGAACTATAATGAATTAAGACTAGTGTGAGTCTTGATTGACGATCATATGATGATTATACGTATAGGGATACGAATCAAGATCACGAGTATTTATTAGGGAACAAAGTACTGGATCGACCCGCTATGAGGACATCACATGGATTAAGTCATAGTTGTTTCTCATGATAGGTATATTTTTTAGTCCTCTAACTTGAGATTACCAGAGACTTCAACATTAGGAACACAGTGATTTAACACAATCAAACGTTGTCTTTAACCAGACGATTATAAAGGTTGTGATTGGTTACTATGTGAGCAATGTGATGAAGTTGTGTAATCAAGATAGAATTTGTCCCTCTCATATAAAGAGAGATATCCAAGTGGATCCCTCGATGTGTTAGATGTTAAAAGGCCTAGTCTAAGTGAATCGATATTGATCAATGTCACTTGGATGTTTTCGGTCTACCTAAAGATCGAGACTAGTACGATTGAACATGTTGGATGACAATTCTATGCCTTATGTTTGATCAAAAAGATATCGTGTGACAAAAGGATGTTATATACACTATTGATTAGGTTGTATCAATTTGATATTCGTACGACTTGGGTAGTCATAATGTCTTGCTAGAGGCCGCTTATGTCTTGTATACCAAAATATGTTTTGGTACACTGCCAACGTTGTATGAGCCTATTGGGTCGCACACTAAGGATAGTTTTGCGAGATTTTAAGATGGTTCAGAAAAATGAATTTTATATGATAAAATTCATGACAAAAACGTCCTTGTGGTGTATTACACTTATACTTCTTTAAGTAGGGGTATATGTGTAATTTACTTAACCGTCTATATACAAGTGTTGTATATATAGACGCTTTAAGTTAGAATACACGTGCGAAAGATTAAAAGGCCGAAACTATATTTTCGTTTAAGAAACGACTTAGGGTTTTTGGTATGCTCTGGATCGTTTTGGAGAGAAACGAAAAGATTTGGTATTCTCTCAAAACTAGCACTTCAAATCTCGGCCGTTGTTCGTGTGTGGACTGTCGATAGAGGGCGTTCGTCGTTGGCAGCGCCTTAAAGATCGATTAACCTTCAGAAAGGTATATTGCGACTGAGGTAAGATTAAGTTTTCATGGTTTAAACGTTTTAATGGAGTTAGATTCGGATCCTGTTGGGGTTTTTGTCAAAATTGTTTTTGTAATTTTCGCTGCGTATGAACCCCAAAACACAACAGTGGTATCAGAGCCTTCTAGTTTGATTCCATTAAACTCATTGCATGTTTTCTTCTGATATATACATGATATATGATTGAAAACATGTTAATAGTTGATGTATATGTGATATACATAAGTTTTCTGTGAGATTTATTATCGTGTTTTGTGTATATGATACATATATTCGTGATTTAATTGAAATTAGTTTCGTACATGCTAGTAACCATGTTAGGTTAATTTGAATAATTTTAATGAATTAAGTTTCGTGTTCTATGATCCATAACACCATTAGGTTCGATTGGGATAGTAGTTCATGATTCAATTACATGTTTGTGATTATTTGGATGAAGACCGAAATTGCAAATAATTAATTTTCGAAATTATTTATTTATAAATAATTAATTTTCGAAATTATTTATTTATCTTGTTATATCTATTTTGTTATGAAGTTTCTATTTGATAAAGATAGATAACAAATTAAAATATGAGATAAATATCAAGAATCTTGTTATCGGTGATATACTAGGATTCAAATATCTTAAATCCAAAATAAATAATTAATTTTTGAAATTATTTATTTATATTGTTATATCTATTTTGTTAAGAAGTTTCTATTTGATAAAGATAGATAACAAATTAGATTAGGAGATATAAGCAAAATCGGTTTCGTTGTCCCTATTGGATAGGAGATAAATATGGAGAAGTTTGTTATTGGTGATATGCTAGGATTCAAATATCTAAAGTCCTAATTGGATTAGGAAAAGATGATTAGTTAGATGTGGGCCCGGGTTAATTAAAAAAGTTTTAATTGACTTAATTTTGGATAAATTAAGGGGTAAATTTATTATAGTAAAATCAGCGAAAATTATGATTTTCTGTAGCGAATTTTAATTTTCAGAATTGAGATTCGTCTTCTTAAAAAAAAAAATAACAAAACGGGAGCACTGCCCCCTTTAACCCCCGCCCGTTGACCGGCCAGCAGGATCGCCGTCTAACTAATCCTAGCGCACGGAAATTCTTTTATTAGTGAACAGTATAAAAATCTCCAAATTGTTTAGTGATTTAACAAATCAATAAAATATATGATATTTCATTGTTTACATAAAATCACTAAAACTGAATAAAATCCCTCTATTAAATTTAAAGTCTCACGCCATCCATTTTAAACACTTGTCAAGGCATCGATCACACTAATACAGTTTCAGCCATAGCTGGGTGTATTGTGTTATCTTGGTAAGACAAGTTGGGTAAGAGTTACCTAAATGTTTAAAATGGTCCGACTTAATAAAGCCATCAAAATAGTTTTGAGCTTTAGGCAAATGATGAGATAAAAATATGCTAAGACATAAGATGTCCCCTATCTCATAAAAGGATCTAAAAATTACATAAGATGTAATTGGTAACAGTTACCTACCTAAATAATCTAGTTCTGTGTTTCATGTCATAGCTGTCATAGAATTAGGTGAAATATGGATTTTAGTCCCCTAAATAAACAGTGTGTTTTAGGAGGGTTGTTAATTTAGTGGGAGTCTATTCCTCTATGCTAAAATAAACTTTGCATAATCTTTATTGTAGATCAATGGCCTCTTCAAGTAAAAATAATCCCCTGTCACTGCGATCCATCATTGAGAATCGTTATCAAGCATGAACGCAAGTTGTATCTGGATGCTCCAATCGAGGTTGCCAATGCTATGAAAGCGAGTGAAGGATGCACATAATAATCATATCAACGATTCTACCGATGTTGCATGTATTATGCTGGCAACTATGGTTCCTGAACTTCAGAAGGACATGGAGCTAATGGAAGCCTACGATATGGCTATAACGCTGAAGGAAATGTTCCAACATCAAGCTGGGCAAGAAAGGTTCAAGACAGTAAAAAACCTACATTCTTGCAAGATGACTGAGGGTGCGTCAGTTAGTCCTCATGTTCTGAAAATGAAGGGCTATGTTGACCAGCTCGATAGACTCAGATTTCCCATAAGCCAAGAGTTGGCTATGGATTTGATCCTGAATTCATTACCGGAAAGTTACTCACAATTTGTGATGAACTACAATGTGAATAATATGGAGAAATCAATTTCAGAGTTGCATTTGATGCTCGAAATTGCTGAACAAAATATCAAGAAACATTATAGTAATGTGTTGATGGTCCAAAAGGGAAGGGGAATGAAGAAGAAAGGCAAAGGCAAGGCTAAAGTTGTCAAGGCTGTTGTTGCACCTTTCGCAAAGCCTGTGGAACAAGTCAAGCCCCAGCTATTCCTGCTTCAAAACACCCAAAAGAAAAAGAAGGAAATTGTCATTTCTGTCATGCACCTGGACATTGGTTCAGAAATTACAAACTCTATCTAGAAGATCTATAGAAGAAAAAAGGTAGTGCGACTACCACTACAGGTATTTATGTTATTGAAATTAATTTATCTACTAGTGATTTCTGGGTATTAGTTACCGGATGTGGATCTCACATTTGTATAAATGTGCAGGGACTCACCATAAGTAGAAAGTTGAAGAAAGGAGAAGTCATCCTCCTCGTAGGGAATGGAGCAAGAGTTGCTGCCCTGGCTGTTGGATCATATGACTTAGTCTTACCTAGTGGACTTATCTTAACTTTAAATAATTGTTATTTTGTGCCTGCCTTGAGCAGAAACATCATTTATGTTTCATGCTTGGATATGGATGGTTTTGATTTTATTATTGCGAATAATAGATGTTCCATTTCTCGTAAAGGAATATTTTATGCAAATGCTGATTTGTGTGATGGTCTTTATATTCTAAGCATGAAAAAGTCCACCGATACTCCAGTCTTTAACATAAATACAAAGAGATTTAAGTCAAATGATTTGAATCTAACCTATCTTTGGCATTGTCGTCTCGGGCACATAAATGAGAAACGCATAACGAAGCTCCATAAAGATGGACTTCTAGATTCATTTGATTTAGAAACATATGAAACGTGCGTATCTTGTTTACGAGGCAAGATGACTAAAAGTCCCTTTATCGGACACAGTGAAAGGGCAAGTGATTTATTGGGTCTAATACATACTGATGTATGCGGTCCTATAAACACAATGGCTAGAGGAGGTTATCAGTACTTCATTACATTTTCGATGATTTCAATGAGATATGGTTATGTATATCTAATGAAACACAAAGCTGAATCATTTGAGATGTTTCGAACGTTTCAAAATGAAGTGCAGAATAAACTTGGTAAAACTATCAAAACACTTCGGTCAGATCGAGGTGGTGAATATTTGAGCCAAGAATTTGATGATCATCTTAGAAATTGTGGGATTGTCTCCCAATTGATTTCACCAGCAACTCCACAGTGAAATGTAGTTCTGAAAGGAGAAATCGAGCCTTATTAGATATGGTTCGATCTATGATGAGTCATGCAGATCTTCCATTATCCTTTTGGGGTTATGCATTACGAACTGCAGCTTTCGCTCTAAATCGAGTTCCTTCTAAAACGGTTGATAAAACACCATATGAGATATGGTATGGGAAGAGACCTAGTTTGTCTTTCCTTAAGATTTGGGGTTGTGAGGCTTACGTAAAACGACAAGTCTCAGAAAAACAAGCACCTAAATTTGACAAGTGTTTATTTGTGGGGTATCCTGAGGAAACAAAAGGATATTACTTTTATAATCTCGCAGAGAACAAAGCGTTTGTTGCTCGGTATGGTGCCTTTATGGAAAAATAGTTTATTTCAAAAGACACTAGTGGGAGAGAAATAAATCTTGAAAAAGTTCAAGAATCACAGATGAATCCTGAACCGTTACTGGAAGTTCAACAACGTTCTGAACCAGTTGAACCTCCGCAAGTGACATAAGGCCCATGTAAATCTGGTAGGGTAAGACATGAGCCAGAGAGATTTGGATTTCTCATTACTGATAGTCGTGATGTGTTGCTTATAGATCAAAATGAGCCCACCACTTATCAAGAGGCTATGTCTGGACCAGACTCAGATAAATGGCTAAGTGCCATGAACTCTGAGATGCAATCTATGTATGATAACCAAGTTTGGAACTTGGTTGATTTACCTGAAGGTGGTAAGACCATTGGATGTAAATGGATTTTCAAGAAGAAAATTGACATGGATGGCAATGTGCATACTTTTGAAGCAAGACTTGTAGCAAAAGGTTTCAGGCAAACTCAAGGTGTTGATTATAATGAAACTTTTTCGCCAGTAGCCATGCTTAAATCCATAAGAATTTTAATTGCCATTGCTGCATATTATGACTATGAGATATGACAAATGGATGTAAAAACATCATTTCTTAATGGAAAGCTACTTGAGGACGTGTATATGACACCCTGAAGGTTTTCTACATCCTGAGAATTCTAGGAAGGTATGCAAGCTTCAAAGATCCATTTATGGATTAAAGCAAGCTTTTCGGAGTTGGAATCTTCATTTTGATGAAGCAATCAAGGATTTTGGTTTTAAAAACGAAGATGAGCCTTGTGTATACAAGAAGGTCAGTGGGAGTGTAGTTGTTTTTCTGGTACTATATGTTAACGATATATTAGTCATTAGAAATGACATCCCAACATAAGTCTTGGTTAGGGAAGTGTTTCTCAATGAAAGACTTAGGAGATGCAGCCTATATCCTAGGGATAAGGATCTATAGGAATAGATCTAAAAGGCTAATCGGTCTAAGTCAGAGTGCTTACATACACGAGGTGCTGAATAGGTTCAGTCCGCAAGACTCTAAAAGAGGATTGTTGCCAATTTCTCGTGGCATAAGTCTCGGCAAGAATCAATGTCCTAGGACAAATGATGAGTGAGATCGTATGAATAAGATTCCATATGCATCAGCTATTGGATCTATCATGTATGCCATGCTATGCACTCGACCTGATGTAACATATGCTTTGAGCACTACAAGCAGATATCAGTCAGATCCTGGTGAGAGTCACTGGATAACAGTAAAGAACATCCTTAAGTACTTAAGAAGGACTAAGGAAGTGTTCTTGGTCTATGGAGGTTTTGAAAATGATCTAGTTATAAATGGTTACACAGATGCAAGTTTTCAAACTGATATAGATGATTTTAGATCGCAAACTGGATATGTGTTTACTTTGAACGGGGTGCGATGAAGTGGAAAAGTTCGAAGCAAGAGACTATGGCAGATTCTACAATGAAGCGAGTATATTGCGGCGTCCGATGCAAAGAAAGGAGGCGGTTTGGATAAAAAGTTCATTTTTGAACTAGGTATGGTTCCAAGTATTGCTAACCCTGTTTGTTTGTATTGTGACAATAATAGGGCAATAGCACAGGCTAAGGAACCTAGATCACACCACAGATCTAAACATATACTCAGGCGTTTTCATCTCATCAGAGAAATTATTGAGAGGGGAGACGTAAAGATTTGCAGAGTACCAACCGAAGACAACATTGCGGATCCATTGACAAAAGCTCTTCTACAAGCAAAACATGATGGTCATGTTAGATCATTAAGCATTAGATGCATGTATGATTGGCCCTAGTGCAAGTGGGAGATGTTGGGGCATGTGCCCTAAGTCAATCTATTAACTCTCTTTATGAATACTTTTATTAATAAAATAGATGATTTCATTTGCGGTTTATTATAATTAATTTGCATGTTTACGTTATAATAAGATCCATGGGTATTTACAGAAATATCCTAAATGTCCCTAGTCGATCATTATACTGGGAACTATAATGAATTAAAACTAGTGTGAGTCTTGATTGATGATCATATGATGATTATACGTATAGGGATACGAATCAAGATCACGAGTATTTGTTAGGGAACAAAGTACTGGATCGACCGGCTATAAGGACATCACATGGATTAAGTCATAGTTGTTTCTCATGATAGGTATATTTTCTAGTCCTCTGACTTGAGATTACCAGAGACTTCAACATTAGGAACACAGTGATTTGACACAATCAAATGTTGTCTTTAACCGAACGATTATAAAGGTTGTGTTAGGTTACTGTGTGAGCAATGTGATGAAGTTGTGTAATCAAGATAGAATTTGTCCCTCTTATATAAAGAGAGATATCCGGAGGATCCCTCGATGTGTTAGACTGTTAAAAGGCCTAGTCTAAGTGAATCGATATTGATCGATGTCACTTGGATGTTTTCAGTCTACCTAAAGATCGAGACTAGTACGATTGAACATGTTGGATGACAATTCCATGCCTTATGTTTGATCAAAAGGATATCGTGTGACAAAGGGATGTTATATACACTATTGATTAGGTTGTATCGATTTGATATTCGTACGACTTGGGTAGTCATAATGTCTTGCTAGAGGCCGCTTATGTCTTGTATACCAAAATATGTTTTGGTACACTGCCAACGTTGTATGAGCCTATTGGGTCGCACACTAAGAATGGTTTTGCGAGATTTTAAGATGGTTCAAAAAAATGAATTTTATATGATAAAATTCATGACAGAAACGTCCTTATTGTGTATTACACTTATACTTCTTTTAGTAGGGGTATATGCGTAATTTACTTAACTATCTATATACAAGGGTTGTATAAATAGACTATTTAAGTTAGAATACACGTGCGAAAGATTAAAAGGCCGAAACTCTATTTTCGTTTAAGAAACGACTTAGGGTTTTTGGTATGCTCTGGATCGTTTTGGAGAGAAACAAAAAGATTTGGTATTCTCTCAAAACTAGCACTTCAAATCTCGTCCGCTGTACCTGTGTGGACTGCTGATAGAGGGCGTTCGTCGTTGGCAGCGCCTTAAAGATCGATTAACCTTCAGAAAGGTATATTGCGATTGAGCTAAGATTAAGTTTTCATGATTTAAATGTTTTAATGGAATTAGATTCGGATCCTGTTGGGGTTTTTGTCAAAATTGTTTTGTAATTTCCGCTGCGTATGAACCCCAAAACCTAACAGTCTTGACCATGAATTGTGGCCCGCCTTCACGTTCTCAAGTAGGGTACTATTGCAGTCATCTCATTTTTTTGGCTCTAAAAGTCAAGGCCTTCGGGTCTCATTGAACTTTCGGCTCTCATATTCTACTGGTTACCTTCTTGTACTTGCACACAGCGGCATAATTTGACACATCCATGTGTACTTCAAATGGCTTAGTGTGATATGGAAACTGCAATATGGGGTCATCAATCATTGCCTGCTTTCGGTCCTCACAAGCTCTTTGACACTCCCCCAACAAACATAAGGCTAGTGCAGTGCCATAATCGGTCTTTCTGTCCTTCTTTAGTTTAGGAGATTTGTGAGTTGAGCAGCTCTATTCGATTAACCTACAATGAATCTTCGGTAGGTAATAGTTCACGAGCCTTAAAAAGCTCACTCACCTTGATCACTTAGAGCCCCTTGATGGCTTTGATGCCCATCCTCATGCCCTAAGAATACGGTCACTGTCTATCCAAAAGAGCATTTCTCTTTCTTTACATAAAGGGTTAAACACGCCTTAATACCTTAAGCTCCAGAGATAGCTAACGTGGTCATTTAACGAATGGATATAGCCCACGATAAAAGTATACCACCAGTCGTCTAAGTATGGGTTGAATAGCTTATTGTCGAGGGTGCAGAACGTGGCAGGAGCATTGGTGACTCAAAATCAAAAGGCATAACCAAATCGAACGCACCGTACCTTGTTTGTCATACGGGTTCTCTTTGGCTTGGTTCGCCCCTTAGGCTGGGCTTGGCCAATGTCAGGCCCAATATGAGGACCACACGCATGTGTAATGCGTAATGGCCCAATATGCATTTATGTCCCTAATCGGGGTCACCGACCCATAACGTGGCCCAAAAGTGTGTACGCAATCCAACACTCGGTATGGAAACCAAGAAATATATTATTTTTGAGTGATGGATGTCTAGTGTGATGTATTTGTATACACTATGCTCGACTTTTTATTTAGCTTTTTAATTCGTAAATTTAGCGCACAACTGGGGACATGCCTCGAAATGCATGCCAACTTAAGGACTGGGTAGATAGTGACATGGAGACTTTTAGTCTACTAAATTAATGTGACAAATATACATCTTAGTTGAATATAGTTTAATGTGAATAAAATAAAGAAGCTTAAGTATAAAAATAAAGTAAAATAAATCCTCAAGTCTTGCATCGAGATACGGGTTGTAGAAAATCCTGGGAGATCAACTTTTCTTATTGAATGGTGAGAGAATGAGTGGAAAAAATATGGAGCAAATATAAACCTTTGATAGATTTAGAGATTTAAAAATGAACAAGAGATGGAGGGCTTTGATCATCCAACGAAAGACATATATAAGATGTTTTTCTCTCAAAACATGCATGAAGTCCTCAAACTTGAAAAAAAAAATCTGAAGTGGAAGACTTAGCTTCCTAAAATTTGCAATTCAACAAGAAAGCTAAAGCACTACATAGTGCTTTACAAAAATCAAGCTAAGAAGCCTCATTAAACCTTAAATAAGTGTTAGTTTCCCACTTTTTTTATTCACTTCTCTCGTCGAGATTTGGACATGAATTGGGCAAATGATTTGCCAAATGAGCTTTTGATGGAATTGCTACTGTTTTTCAACTCTTATTTAGTTTTAATTCATGATCTATGGTCATTTATGCTTTACGTTTCATCAAACCATTTTTTAAGATTTTAGCTTAAATGCATGTTTAATTTGTAAATTGATGCAAATGGATGTTGTTGGCTATTGTTTGGAGGTGCTAATCCCCCTACGAGGAGTGGCTAAGGCTGACGGTTTGGGTGAAGGCCATCGGAGAAGAAATCATAGAATTTATGAATTGAGAATTCTGAGGTTTGACCTCATTAGCACACTAATGGCTTTCCCTAGTGCGTTAACCACCCTATAGAAAATTCAATAAAAATGTGTTTTAATAACATTGCTAGCTAAAACCAACTTTTGACACAGTGATTCTTTGATTTAAGAATTTTTGACTTATTTTGAAGGAATTAAATCAATAAAAGAATATTTAATTTTTTTTGGATTTGTTAATGAATAGTTGGTTTAGGAGTTAATATAAACTAAATTGGCCTTAAACCCACTATATTTGAACTAATAAGACACTGAACTCAAGGACCATAGCTCGGGTATTAGTAGCGAGTTAGGGTCAGATTCTGGAGTTTTGGGAAAGTAGCCCATGATTGAGGTGCGTAAGACCCCCGAGAAAGCTTCACAGAATTTAGTTTGCTTTTAACATTTGTTTTCCGATTGCGGAGCTGTGTTTATTTCATTGTTATCATGATTTATTGTTGTTCCTTCATATCGAATAACCGCAATTTTTGCATGCATTTTCAGGGTTTTGCTTTGAATACCGATTGAGTTGTTTCATTAGGGTTATATTGTATGGTTGTTGTGTGACAAAACGATTTACCAGTGGAGTGGTTCATTAAGGCTTTAGTAGACATGTTATAGGAGTGACTAATTTACAGGTCGAGTGGTTCACCGGGACTATCTGTGTTTAAGTTTTTTCTTACTTATATAACTCTTATGTTTTTTATTATTTATTTTTTGCATTGGGTTTTATGTTGCTCTACATTTATAGGAGTATGCCTTTCTATTTTCAGATAGCGTACTTGCATGTCTCGTAGTTTTATTTGATTTCTTGCTGAATATTGTATGGATTTCTCTTGGGATTTTACTCACTGGACTCGTCACGGTATTTATTAGGTAACTGAGTGAAGATCCTTCTACGAGTAGCAATAAAAGGGAATCTTGGGTGACTATATCATTATGTCGACAGTCTTGAAGACTACGGAGATTAACATATATTTTAGGATTTTAGCAGCTCGTCAGGCTTGACTTCGGACACGCAGAGTAGATAGGATAGATGCTACGAACCATGAGGCTCGTGCAACTGAACCTGCACCATAGCCAGACACGATGTTGGCTAAGCATAACACTGGTGATGAGTATGAGAGGACTAGACATAGGATATAGGAGGAGTACATGTTGACATTTGTAGGTCCTCAAGCAAATAGGGAGCGTGATTGAGTACCCACACCTCCAGGACAGTGTGGGAGAATTTTGAGCTAGAGTTCAAGGAGACATTGGGGAAAATCAGGATAACGATGTAGGTGTTTTTGATGTGGCCAGTGAGGAAATGATAGGAAAGGTTTTTCATGGAGAATATAGTCAGTTAGTACAGTGCCACTTGCGCTAGAGCCATATTTACAGAGTGACGAAATTGCATCATTGGGATAGGAGCACCCTCCAATATGTTCTCATTATGGATTGGAGGGGAATCATCATTTCAAATGCCCACTAATTTTTATGCTGCCGATATCAGTAGAGCCATTACGGGTTAGAGCTTCAGGCTCAAATTATGTCTTGACAGTACATATAGAGTAAGGACTTAGAAGGCTAGGTTATTTTATATAGTTAATAAGAACCTAATGTTTTTGCTACACTATATCTATAAGTTTCATACTATAAGAAGATAATGATGAATGTGATTACTTATATGTATTTATTTCATGCTAAAGAGGATGATGATGACTGCGAGTAGAGACTATGTATTTTGTAGATCACAACACGATTGCCGATGACGTGATATTTCCTAATTTAGTCAGTACGAAAATCCTAGCTTAGATGGCGACATAACATGGGAAGTAGGATGATGAGTTCATACATGCCATGAGTTGTAGGTCGAGTGTGTTCTTGATTGGAAGGCCTATAGAGAGATGATAAGGACAAGACTTAGAAGGAAGAGTTTCATTTATGTACAGTAGCAGAAGATAGTCAAAATATCTCAGGTAGACTTACAAGGATAGGTAGAAAACACGAGACAGAGGAGCAGCTAGAAGACCCTATGAATAACTGATAGTCTAGAGATGGCTCGGAATGTACACAAAAGTGACGATAGACACCTTTAGCTCCAGCTAGAGCGATGCTATTAGTTTCGCAATCATGATAGTCCGAGTAACTCCACCAGAAGTTTTACGATTGTTCTCGGACAGTGAGGTCGGTAGAGGCCCATACCGACACCTCATCTGAAAATAGGACAATTTAGTAAGTACAAGTTGAATGAAAACTTACAATTATGCCAAATAACATCAAACAAATCCCCAATACCAAGATTTAAATCGAGTTCAAGGAAGATGAACAACGAGGACCAGGGCGAGAGAGATTAGTCTAACAAAGTGGAACACGTGAGATCATATGAAAAAATATAAGAGATGTGCACATAGAAAGTGAAATGGATGGGCGTCACGACAGAGAGATAGAAGAGCCATACGATTTACAAATCTAAGGATCTGAAGACACAAAAATTTTAGAAGACACAAGATAAAAAAGGTGATAATTGACACTAATAGATGAGTGGTTACTCTCCATTAGGTATTATATACAAGCTGTGTGACCTTATTAGGTATTCATTGTAAAAAGGCAAGATGAGATAATACGTAACTTATACATCATCGAGAGTTACTTATAATGGCTATAGTCATAGTGTCGTCAAATCATATTTCTTTGCCTAGTAAGAATCATGTGCTTTGTGAAGCACTACAGAAACACCGTGGTTGTGATGGTATGGATCTAATCAAAGTTAATGAAAGCAAGACTGAAACAGTCGGTGTTCAAAGCAGGACAATGAGCATGAACATAGTTAACTATGTTGATAGACATGACTCATTTTCAAGCAAGGTCGAGTAACAACTAGACCATAATAATGGTATTAGCAGTCCTTTGCTGAATGATGACCCGAGCTACTTTATTGATACATGTGTCGGTGCATCGTAGGTCTTTGTCAACCACCAAAAAAACCAGGTAATAGGTCAGTTGGGTGCGCACACTAGAAGGATCCTGGGGAGGGAATCCGAAGTATAGTCTAGTTGGTTTTGGGAGTGAGTTGGAAATTGGGAATGCTCTCTACCGTGTTCTCCCACGAAGAGAAAAACATTAGATTAAGAGTGAGTTGGCGTCGTGAATGTTTCCTACTATAATTTCTTCCCCATGAAGATGAAGAGCTGAAGAATTGTATTAAGGGCCTATCAGGGCACATTGCATACAGGGCAATGCCCGTGGATACAGTTATATGAAGAGCTGGAGAACTATATTAAGGGCCTAACTGGGCACATTGCGTACAAGGCAATGCCAGAGGATACATTTATGTGAAGGTCTGAAGAGTTGTATGAAGGGTGTTGCAGGGCACATTACGTGTAGGGCAACGTCTAATGAATACAATTATAGAGAGATCGAGAATAATAGTCGATCATACAGAGGAAGTCAGATAGTGTTGTCAGAAAGTTTAGGCTGCCAGGGGCAGATAGAATGCTATAGGGAAAAGTTAGCCTAACTAGTCAGATGAGTCAGTCCTATCGTAGATCCGAGATAAAAAAGAACCTCGTACCAAGGTTCATTAGGCTGTTAAATTACCATAATAGTTTCACGATAAGAGATTTTGTTTCCCTTAAATTACGAGATGAGATTTCCCTAGTTAGGAAGAATTCTAACAACCAAATATTTATTAATAGCATTTATGTCCCTAATCAAGGTCACCAACCCGTGAAGTGGCCAGAAAGCGGGTATGCGGGCTAACGCTCGGCACAGAGACCAAGAAATATATTGATTTTGAGTTATGGATACCTAGTGTGATGTATGTGTGTACATTAATTTTTCTAAAACTTTGTGTAGAGTAGCTTACCTAGTTGAGGATCCTCCTTACTTTGCTCGACTCTTTCTCCAAATCCACAAGAACACTCCATAGCTTGCTGGTTTTTTCTTTCCAGAGCTTTACTTCACTCCTAAGTTATAAATGAAACCATTTGCATGTTTCATCTCATGCATTATATATAGGACAAGGTTGATTAATAGCCATTGATCCTAATGCATATACATATCTCGAGACTAATCTAATGGCCTACATCTTGATACAATTCTACTAACTCTCCACTAACTCCATCTTACAAACACCAATTTCATACTTAATTGGTTTCTTGATGTGTTCACATTTATCTCGAGGAATATCAATGACTAATGTTTTGATTTTCTAACTTAGGTTACATTAATGTAAATCAAGTTATAGCCACATTAATCTAATTATTTAAGCCACATTAACTTAATACAAGTAGGAGTGACTCAGTAGTCTACACATATACATCAAAATAGGCATCCATAACTCAAAAAATACTATACTACTCAGTCCTTCCATCGAGTATTCGAATCGTGTACCTGCTCTCGGGCCATATTTTAGGTTAGTAACTCCGATTAGAGACTAATTTACTATTAGTAAATTATGGTCTATTACAACCTGATAAGTTAACTAACTAGCTAAACTAATTCATTAGTAATTATATGAAGAATAATTGGCTAATATAGTGTTAGTTGGAAACGTGTAAACAATCAGTTAGGTTGCAGGGTGTCATAAGATAAGCATGCCATAACGTGGCAGGACTTTGTGATGGGAGATGTGATATGGCGGTACTTAGGGTTGTCTCGAGATCTGGGTCCGCGACACAATGCGTGCGTGCATCCTCCTCCCCTCCCCCACCCATATCACCAATATGGTCATTTGATTTCCTTTTCTTTTCTTTTTTCCCATCAAATTTAATACTACACTTTCAAGAATACAACTTTAACAATATCACAAAACTTTTTTAAATGAATTTCTCATTTAATTCAGAAATAACTTAAACCATGTTAAATATGCAATTTTTTTCAAATAGACCACATCAAAGATTCCACCATTAATGAGAAGGTCTTAACATTTAGGAGGCTAAACTATACAAATCATGATAATATCTTTTGGATTATTCAATCATACTTTAATACTCATACCTCAATATCATCAAATTTGAGAAAAAGCACACTTGAGGTCTATGAAAGAAGTTGTGAACACCCACCACCTCAACGCAACATATACCTCCCTTTTCTCTCCAACATTTTGAACACAATGAGAGAAGTGCAAGAGAGTGAGAAAATGATAGAAAATGAGCTTTAGATCTCTTGCTTTTTTTTATCTTTTTTTGTTGATTTCTCCACCACTACATAAGCAAAAAGTCTCTCTATCCCAACCTTTCGCTCCTTCAATTTAAAAAATATTTTGAATTTCAAGATATAAATCTCTATTAAACCTTTTGACTTTGTTGACTAACCATTTAACTCATTTCAACTTTACAAAACTTAGTAACATCAAATATTTTTTACGGACATAGATACATTGAATTAAAACAATAAGATTTAACTTCAATTATTTTATTAATTGAGATATTCTCACCACTTATCTTATATATTTAAATTAATAAATTTCATTAGAATCTCAATTCCATCAGTCTTGTCGATCTCCCCAACCCCGTGTGCACACACATCTTGAGGTTTATGCTCACTCGTAAGTTCGACATCGATGTCAATAAAGTTTTGCGTGCACATATAGATAAATATAAAATATCCAAGGAATCACCCATAAGCTAAATTATTTAATTATTACCTTGGTGTCGACACTCGAGTTCTGATTGAGTTGCCACGTAGGATCTGTCGTCACGTAACGCTCATATTAGGCGAATGATTAGGATTAGATTTATTAGGGTCATTTAAGTCTTCCCAGTTAATAAGAATTTTGACCTCGAAATTAAAATATCTAAAATGAAGTTACTTACCGAAATAAAAGAGAAACAAGAAACTCTCGCGCATATAAGACTCCTGCTGCCACATCAATTCCTCTTCTCTATGATGCTACTACTTGATAAGGACTAATTGAGTGACCTTAATCCTCAAACTCTGCACCTTGTGGTCTAAAATCTGCATAGGCTACTCCTCGTAAGTAATGTCCTCAGCTAAGTCAATTTAAGTCAGGTCCACTATCAGTCTTCTCCCTCACTTGACCTGTCCAATCTCAGCATCGATATATGGAACACTGGATGAGTGCGTGCCAACTGCGGTGGTAACTCAATCTTATAAGTATCCTTGCCAACTCTCTCTATGATTCTGAAATGACCTATAAACCTATGCATGAGCTTTCCCTTGACTTAGAGCCGTTTGTGACCCTTCAGAGGTGAAACTTTTAGATAGACATAGTTTCCACTTTGTACTCTAACCCATCTCGGTACTTGTCAGCACATTTCTTATGTCTTTCTTAAGCTTATCAAAGATGTTGATGTATCATTCATATCTTCTCTGTGTGATCTACCATAATCTCTGGCCTAACTACCGTGATATCCTTAGGCTCTGCCCAACATGTTGATGATCTACGCGCCTATCGTAGAGTGCCTCAAATGGCACCCTCTCGATGCTAACCTGATAACTATTATCATAGACAAATTTACATAAAGGTAGATACTCATCCCATGACTCATTGTACTCCAACACACAAGCTTTAAGCATGTCCTCTAACACCTAAATTAGTCTCTCTAATTGTTCATCGGTCTACGGGTAGAATACCGTACTATGCTGTAACCTCATGCCAAACTGTTCCTAGATGCTCTTCCATAACATGGATGTGAACTGCGATCCTCTGTTTGACACAATAGACAATAGTACCTCTTGAAATCTGACAATCTCTCTCTCATAACATGGATGTGAATTGCGATCCTCCAATGCCCAGTCTCAACCTGTTGGCAAATCTTGCAACTCCTGATGTAATTCCCTATGCTTGCCTTCTTCCCCAGCCACCTAAATAGACATTTCATATCTCGGTTCATCTTGGTCCTGCCTAGATGAACGATATAACGTGACCAGTGGGCCTCCTAAAGTATCTTTGTACATAACTCAACCATTGATTGAATCTATAATAGTCCCTATATCTTAGACACGATTTCATTGAATGACTCCACTTTAGATGATCTGAACTCTATGCCAACTCATAAAATTTCTAGAACTTCTCATCAGCCTGTCCTGTATAACCTTCTGAATAGAGACAAGCTAAGTCCTTATCTGTCCACAGATGTGCGCTTGTATAATAGTCAAAATATCAAATGAAGCCATCATATATGTCGTCTCGATGAGTGCAAACTCTTGTGTCATCTGATAAATGACAACCTATGCATTTGATCACTTATGACTCAATGCATCTGCCACAACATTCGTATTCTCAGATGGTACTTTAAGGAGAAGTTGTAATCCCTAAGGAACTCTAGCCACATGCACTGTCTCATATTCAGGACCTTCTTTGTAAAGAGATACTTTAAACTTTTATAATCAGTGAATAAAGTAAATCTTTTGCCATACAGGTAGTGCTTCCAAATCTTCTAAGCAAATACCACTATCGCTAACTATAAGTCATGCACCAGGTAGTTCTTCTCATGAATCTTCAGCTGTTGAGACACATAAGCATTCACACCGTTACCATGCATTAGAACAAAGCCTAATCTGACCTATGACTCGATTGTATTCACAATCTTGGCCTTTCCTACCTTTGGCAGTACTAACATTGGAGATGTCGTCAATCTTTGCTTTAATTTTGTGAAAGCCAAATCACATTTCTCGTCCCACTCAAACTTGACATCCTTATTAGTCAACCTCTTCATCAGTGCTACGATCTTATAGAAATCACGTGCAAATCTTCACTATTACCCTGCTAGACCCACAAAGCTACGAATATCAATCATCGATTGTAGGGTATGGAAATCCATCATTGCTTGTACCTGTGAATGATCAACTGATACCCCATTAACCCTAACTACATGTCCAAAAAATTTGACCTCTAAAACTTAAGACTCACTCTTGCTAAACTTAGCATAAAGTTGGGTTCTCAGCTCTTCCAACTCTTTCGGTGCCATTCTATATGGAGGTGTCAAAATTAGCTTTATCCTGACGACTAGTAAATAATAAATTCGATCTCTCATGGTGGTAGTAATCCTAGTAAATACTTGGAAAACACATCTGGTAACCCACACACCATGGGCACCTCCTCAATAGTCGCCACCGATTTCTCTATTGTTCTTAGATTACTAGTGAATGCCTTCATCTCTTAGCTCGTAGCCACTCTACTTTTATTACTTTGAGGTTGTCTTAAATCACTACAAAAGCAGGACTTTGACTGCTTAAAATCTGAAATGCGATTGTCTTACTAAAGCAATCCAACTAAGCATGATATGCTACCAGCCAGTTCATCCCCAATAACGTCTCTAACTCTAAAAGGTCTAGTACTTTGAGGTCTATAGGCATCTCGTGTCCCTCTATCTCAATGGTACAACCTTCACAAATCAGATTATGGTAAATCTTAACCCCGACAGCCGTGGTGAGGATCAAGTGAGTGCTAAGCCTAATGGGTCTTGACCTTAACTTATCTACCATCTGTCTAGAAATAAAAGACAAGGTGAACCAGAATCAATCAAAGTATGCATCATGCAACAAAAAATATAAATCATAACCTCTATAAGTTGTCGCGTCGATTATGGGTCCACTTGAGCCACTACATATGCTCTCTTTCTCTTTCGGGGTTGTTGTTGCTGTAAGCTTTACTGCATGCCGACAAGTTGCGAACACTTGATATTGATATTCTCCTTCTGTCCACACTCAAGAAATAGTCCCAGTCCCAGCTGCCCAGATTGTCTACTCTACCACTGGCCTGACCTCTGCTCCCAGTCTTACTGTTAGGAGCCCTGAATTGCTACCCTGACCGCGAAGAATGCGGTGCCTCTAGAGGTCTATTTATGTAACTATGCGTCAGAGCAAGCGTGGCTGCATAAACTGGATGCGGTGCAACAGACCCTACACTCGATTCCATACCGAACCTCTAATGGTTACTCTTCTTCTTCCTCTCCCTCTTCATATCTCTGTCATAACCATGCTCTAATCTACACCATGAACTCTGACCAATCACTTTCTTTGCTGGTCGTAGGGCGCCATCCTCGGAGTGCGTGATAAGATAAGCCTCTGCCAATATTTTGGATCATGAATTCTCTCAGCCTCTATTTAATATGCATGAGTTCCAACCTTTTGGCGATCGTCACTGAGGGCGAGAAGAACTTTAGGTTGATTAATCTCTTGAAGTCCTTCCATGTTTGTGGCTCTCATTAGATGGCTACCAAGTTAGTCCATCAAGTCCCCTAAGAAGGAAAAAGCTACCAACCCAGGCCTCTTGCTACCATCTAATTTCAGAATTCTATGGATCTTCTCCTAACTCATAATGAATTTCTTTGCGTCCAACTGGAATCACCACTGAATTTCCTCAATTTGTACTTCTCGTACTCCTTAGTTAGTTTACCTTAGGAGTTAAATCAAAGCTAGTATCCATCTTAGTTAGTTTCACAACTGCTGGTGCTGCTATCTCGAGTAGTGTGGGGACTACGACGGTAACTTATGCTACATGAATTGTAGATAGTGATGGAGTCGCCTAAGGCGTGGGCGCACTCGCGTCTTATCTAGAAGCCACTGTAGGTGTCGAGGGTGATAGCAACTATCCCCTAAGAATAGTCAAAATCTAATCCAAACGTCTGTCCTGTAAAGTAACCCTTTGTGTCAGGGCCAGCTAGATCATTAAGGCCTGAACCTGTAGCTCCACTCTGATCACCGGTGTCATGTTGATCGACCATCACAGTCTACAAAACCAAATAGCAAGCTTGATCAGTTTCTATAGCTATCAGTAATAATATATAACACATATTAGACAATTAACATGTGAAATTCTAACTTAATTCCCCCAACTCTGAACACTTCCTAACTAATATTCTACATCGGGATCATAAGATTTTCACTCTAAGTTTAGTTGTGTCCTAACAAGATTTACGTTTTAGTTGAGTCGTGGATTACATAGAGTTAAGGTATAAACCTACACTTTGATACCGACTGTGACGACCCCAAACCCCACAAACTGGGCCCCGCCTGGCTTAAACCTATGTGGACCCCTCGTCAACTCCCGCAAAATCAATACAGGTCCAGTCTGCCTCTTATCCAAGCTATTCAATCATTAGTTGCTTATTATGTTTATCATTTAGTTTAACAAGTATTAATTTTTACTCCGAAAAATTTAAAAATATTTAAAGCAACTTAAATAAGTAAACGGTAGTTGGGACATGCGTAGATGTGAGATCCTACCAAAAATAAATCTTGTATATATATATATATATATATATATATATATATATATATCTAGCGACAAGCAATTTGAAGAAGTGTCTTATTCATGTATCAAATGTCTCACAACCTAAAATGAACCCAAGGTAACTACAAAAATATAAGTATATATACCAAATTCATAGTCCAAAATATCAAAAATAAACTTATTGTAATAACAGAGAGGAGCTGACTCTAAGGGAAGGTTAGAGGAACTCACTGATCACATGCTCCTTGTCTCTACTACTAGAGGGACTTGCAATTGTCGCTAAAATCAGAGACAATTCTAGTGAGTAAATCCAGAAGAAGTACAATAATAATTCAGATTAAATAATAAAAAGTCTATAAATCATGTTGGAAGGAAATAAAGTGTTGAGAAAGAATAATAAAACGCATGATAGACAGACTACAATAATTAATGGTAGGGACTAAGTGACCTGGAAGCAAAGGATAAGGATTAAATGGTCTTGACACTTTACACATGGGCTTAAAGCCACATAAAAGATACAAGTGTCTAAAATTGATGTGGCATGTTAAGCCACTTCACACTGCAAAAAAACATCAATTCAACAACAGACTAGTCTATTGCTATATTAGTACGATTTTGTTGCTAATGGGGCCTGCAACAGATCTCTGACAGATATAGCTTGTCACTGATCTCTTTATCGCAAAGTAGAATCAACGCAAAATTAGCAATCTATTGGTGTCTAACAACAAAATCGTGATAAACTTTGTCGCTGAATAACGATAAACTAACATTTATTGCTAAATTTAATCCAGTCAAAATAGCGACATCTGTCATTTGTTATTGTTCATCAACAAAATTGTGACAAAAGTCTATCACTGAATAACGACAAACTGATGCTTATTGATGACTGATATCCAGTCAGCATAGCTGTATTTGTTACAATTTTTTCATTATTCTGCTAACTAAGATCTAGTAAGCACAAAAGCATTTGTCATAAATCTATTGTTGTTTTGCAGACTGGGATCTAGTAAAAAATAATTTTTAAATTTATTTATTCCAAAAATAGTAAAACAAAAAATGAAGTAAAGGATGTGTGTCAAAAATTATTTATTTCTATTTCCAACTGAGAAAATAACAAACGTACATCCACTTGCGATATTATTATAAATGATAAAAAATTATTTAATTCCTCATATAACACTTGGACATTGTCGGCTCTCACTTGTCACGCCTCAACTTTTTGAATTAGTTGTTCAGCAAAATATCCAAGACGCTCTAGAAATTGCTCAACAATGAAATAGATTAACCTGCCAAGAAGAGCAACAATGTAGCCTAATACAATTAAGATATGATGTTAAAATCAAGGAATCGATTTACAATGACAAATTTAAATGAGAAGCTATAGACCAATCAAAGCAACTACCAATAAATCTATGTAGGAAGACTCACGGAAAAGAGAGCTAATAGCTAGAGTTTTCTCATGTGTGCAAGCCTAATAGACATGATAATATACTAATTCAAAACAACACTACTTCACAATCCATGTTTAGGCCATCAAGTGCAAATAAATCCAATAGACAACAATATTTTTTAATCCATTTCAAAGAAACCTAAAACCAGGAAAAGAAAATTAAACATTAAAAACTAGTTTTGGTTGTTGAAAAAGCTAATAATAGAATAATACCTTAAACTACTTGTGATGGCTCAAATAAAAAATACATTAATAAACATCAGCATAAGTAACTCATTTAATGATAGATAGAAACCAAACTAACAAATTAGAACATATTTAAGTCCTTAGTTATTCATGTAACAATATTGTCAATAGGTCATAATAGATTTTATAAAAAAAAGCTCATAGTAAAAGAATCTAAATCACACTACAAGGTATAGTTAATATAGATAATTCCATTTAGCGTGTTGCAAAAACCATATTACAAATAAACACGAAAAACACAATAAAGGATTCCAACATCGAAACAAAATGAAAATCTAGGAGTCGATTAGAAGATCTAGGATTCTTAAGTTGTTTAGTATATAAGAGGTGCTATAGTAATATTGTTCATACACAACTCAACATCACTGACACAATATATGGTTATGGGTGTGATAGTTGGAGTGAGGAACTCAACCTTAATATAACATCTTTTTCATCATGAATGTTTCAAACATGCTTCAAATAGTTTAAGAATGCTAACAATGCCATTGATTTTCGCTGGCAAGTTGGGATACATTTCGATTTGCATGATTTTGAAAACCTTGTAAAATAGTTAAAAAAACTCCAGAGGAGAGAATAAATGGGCAAGCAAATAAAGACCAAAAAATAAATAAGTAAATAAAGAAGTTGCACTTATTTGATTGAGAAATTCATGTCAATCAAAAAGTTAAGAACAAAAACATTCAAAGTAAATCAAAACCTTGTTTGTAAAGCAAATTTAAAGCCAACTATCGCAACTAACTATCTGAAGAGAGAAACACAACATAACAACATCAAATTTAGCCATAAAACCACAAATCTCGTTCCACTTATGCAAATACACTTGTGAACACAAGATTAATTATAAGAGATATGTCTATTAAAACAAATTAAAACATTGATCTAAATAGTGTTGGATCCAATAACAAAGTGAACACCCATCACAATGCCAATGGACAATGACAATGACATAACAAAAAAGGCTTTGAAGTTCAACCTATTCCTAGTGACACATAGAATATGCTTCCAAAATGTTCCAAGCAAAGTTTCATTACAAAGGCAGTTCTAGAAGAGTGCAATGCTTTGAAAAACATATACTCTCCACTCGTGAGTGTTTGAGAAACATATCAAATTCATCAAAACAAGTGAAATTAACTTAAGCCTAATTTATGAATCAAATAAATTTAAAACTTCAAAACAGAAAAAAATGAAGTGAAATAAAATTTACCTTAAATATAAGTAGCATTCGTTTGAGTGCTACATCAAAGCATGAAAGACTCGATTAACAAAGTGAAGTTAATTCCTTATTACAATTAGAAAAGGATGCCAAGTTTTAAATCCTAGCAGCACATAAGGCTGGCATCCTAATTCTCCTTCCCCTCCTATCCACCTTTGTGTAATTGTCCATGTTTGAGCTCTTATTTGGCCCCAATTGTTTCTTTACATTATCTGCAATTCCTACTTGGAAGTCTTTGATTTCTTGTTGCTTTCTTCTCCTCCAACACTTGTTAGCAACTTTTTCACCTCTTCATAAGGTTGCTTTGGACTCTTTGGATCCATCACAACAAAATATTTATGTTATTTGTGTGTGAGAGTCTAAGAGAACTAAAACAATAGAACTTTCTTATGTGATTGAAGTGATTTTTCATTGTTTGCAATTCCTAATTGAGAAAATTTTGACTAGAGTGTTTGATTTAATGGGTTTGCTAACAACCAACTTCAATGAAAAAAAATGCTCTCCAAATATTATGGATTCCCACTACTACTACTACTTCAAGTCTTCATGTCTATCACTTCTATGTCTTGTATGATATCTTTTATGGACATAAGACTGAGTAACTACTCCAAATAATGGTGAAAAGTAAGAGAAACAATTACCTCATTCCAACAATTCCCATACCAATTCCAATGTCAGCTAATTTTCTCTGTCGATGAACCTGCCATAAAATGGGATTAGAAAGGCCTATAATAAGAAAACAATAGTCTCCAATAATCTATGCAACTAATGCACACCGTATCTAGAGCGACACAATGATAAAATGCAATAAAATGCGGCACAATGTGCCCATGTTTTTAATTTATTCACTATCACTAATCCACTTTGATGAATGCTTTATGCAAATTAAGGAGAGAGATTTACTTAATATATGCCATTGGTGCAGCATCCCCAATAGTGAACCTAAAAAAAGTTGAAAAATAGAAAGTAATAATGGAAAAGAAATTACTTGTAATGGTATGCTAGTTTAGTGAATAACTTATGAATAACATCGTCTCCACGAACAAAAACAGCAGCTTGTCTAGAAGCGTGGAGAGTGCCTTAGATTAAAAAAGAATAAGATAATGATAATTATGATATAAAGAGCATGGAAAATAATAATGAGAGACTCAGGTTCATTGTTGATGATAGGGTAGCTTCATTTAGTCCAAATATATTTAAGTATCAAAATAATATCATTTATGTTCATACATTAGCTATTATGCCTATCAATTATATAGACAAAATAGAAGCAAAGAAAGAATGAAATATATTAGATAAAAACATTTTTGTTTGTGGTAATGAAAAACTGCACAAGTGTCCATATATCTTGCAAAGAAAAATGAAACTAGTGTCGAGTTAGAAACATCACCTTGTCTTGATGCTCCTTCCCAGACATCTTGGACTCTCATTCTTTCATATATCTAAAAAGAATACATCGCTTCTCTCCGAGTCTGCAACGTTAAACAGCTGAACCATCAAAAACTCACGAGAAATTATAACTAGAACTTTAGACATACTCAATATAAGAACCAATTAAACCAAAAATGGGCGGCAACATTACTACGAAAAAAACAAAGTACCGCAACATAAGTTTCCGACAAAAAACCTACTAAAGTTTGAAACAAACTACATCGTTTTCAACCAAAAAAAGTACACTATCAAATCACTCATGCGTGGCGGCAGTGGCGGAGGCGACATAAGTTGCGACACAAACTCCTCATAATCATCTAAAAACTGCTACCTATCCTGAGGCAGCTTTCTATATGGATTGGTCCAATTTTCAAATTGGTGGTTATCCAGGTGTGCAGACTGAGAAGGTGGCTGTGGACTCGTGGGTGATTCGTTAGTCTTCAAGTATTGGGTGTCAACAACGTAGACACCCTTATGAATGTCATCAATATATGGACAAGAACATTCTGTAGTTGGTGATGGTAGAGGTCGCGGTGGCAGAGGCACGTGGGGCCTGATCCCAAGGTGTTGCATCAATAATGCCTCCAAACACATCTGACCTAGGGGTGATCCATCCATCCTTCTTTCAGATATCTACTTTTAAAAACTAAACTCATCTGCCCCATCACCATGAAAGAAGGGTGTAACCTATTATTTCAATCTTTAAGTTACTCTGAGAAAGTAGTATTTTTATGTACTAAGTGTATATTGTTAAGATTAACGTACAAGCCATGCTAAACAATGAGATGAATCAAATGGTTTTTGCCTTCCGCGAGGGCGATCGGTGGTTTGAAAACGTCTAAGACCTCCTCAATTGCATGTGGTATCGATGATGGAAACCAGTCAGTGGATGACCTCGTGGATGGAGTTCTACATCATGTTGGGAGCCTACACGATGTAGAAGTGTGTCAGTCGCCTACTCTAAAAGAATAAATGAGATGACCCGAATGGTGTGGAGTATGAGGTTAAATGGTAGCATCACGTGAAGACGAGGGTGTGATTGATGGGGCATTTGCCCTAGGTCAATCCATTAACTGTCTTTATGAATACTTTTAGTTATTAAAATAGAGGATTTCATTTGCTGTTTATTATAATTAATTTTCATGTTTACATTATAATAAGATCCATGGGTATTTACATAAATATCCTAAATGTCCCTAGTCGATCATTATACTGGGAACTATAATGAATTAAGACTAGTGTGAGTCTTGATTGATGATCATATGATGATTATACGTATAGGGATACGAATCAAGATCACGAGTACTTGTTAGGGAACAAAGTATTGGACCGACCCGCTATGAGAACATCACATGGATTAAGTCATTGTTGTTTCTCATGGTAGGTATATTTTTCGGTCCTCTGACTTGAGATTGCCAGAGACTTCAACATTAGGAACATAGTAATTTGACACAATCAAACGTTGTCTTTAACCGAACGATTATAAAGGTTGTGATTGGTTACTGTGTGAGCAATGTGACGAAGTTGTGTAATCGAGATAGAATTTGTCCCTCTCATATAAAGAGAGATATATAGTGGATCCCTCGATGTGTTAGACTGTTAAAAGGCCTAGTCTAAGTGAATTGATATTGATCAATGTCACTCGGATGTTTTCAGTCTACCTAGAGATCGAGACTAGTACGATTGAACATGTTGGATGACAATTCCATGCCTTATGTTTGATCAAAAGGATATCGTGTGACAAAAGGATGTTATATACACTATTGATTAGGTTGTATCGATTTGATATTCGTACAACTTGGGTAGTCATAATGTCTTGCTAGAGGCTGCTTATGACTTGTATACCAAAATGTGTTTTGGTACACTGCCAACGTTGTATGAGCCTATTGGGTCGCACACTAAGAATGGTTTTGCGAGATTTTAAGATGGTTTAGAAAAATGAATTTTATATGATAAAATTCATGACGGAAACGTCTTTGTGGTGTATTACACTTATACTTCTTTAAGTAGGGGTATATGTGTAATTTACTTAACCGTCTATATACAAGGGTTGTATAAATAGACGCTTTAAGTTAGAATACACTAACGAAAGATCAATAGGCCGAAACTATTTTCGTTTTAGAAATGACTTAGGGTTTTTGGTATGCTCTGGATCGTTTTGGAGAGAAACAAAAGGATTTGGTATTCTCTCGAAGCTAGCGCTTTGAATCTCAGCCGCCGTTCGTGTGTGGACTACCGGTAGAGGGCGTTCGTCGTTGGCAGCGCCTTAGAGATCAATTAAACTTCAGAAAGGTACATTGCGACTGAGGTATGATTAAGTTTTCATGATTTAAACGTTTTTAATGGAATTAGATTCGGATCCTGTTGGGGTTTTTGTCGAAATTGTTTTGTAATCTCCGCTGCGTATGAACCCCAAAACCCAACAGTGGTATCAGAGCCTTCGAGTTCGATTCCATTAAATTCATTGCATGTTTTCTTCTAATATATACATGATATATGATTGAAAGCATGTTAATATTTGATGTATATGTGATATACATAAGTTGTCTTTGAGATTTATTATCATGTTTTGTGTATATGATACACATATTCGTGATTTAATTAAAATTAGTTTCGTACATGCTAGTAACCATGTTAGGTTAATTCAAATAATTTTAATGAATTGAATTTCGTGTTCTGTGATCCATAACACCATTAGGTTCGATTGGGATAGTAGTTCATGATTCAATTACATGTTTGTGATTATTTGGATGAGGACCGAAATTGTAAATAATTAATTTTGAAATTATTTATTCATAAATAATTAGTTTTCGAAATTATTTATTTATAATTAATTAATTTTCGAAATTATTTATTTATAAATAATTAATTTTCGAAATTATTTATTTATAATTAATTAATTTTCGAAATTATTTATTTATCTTGTTGTATCTATTTTGTTATGAAGTTTCTATTTGATAAAGATAGATAACAAATTAGAATATGAGATAAATATCAAGATTCTTGTTATTGGTGATATACTAGGATTCAAATATCTTAAATCTAAAATAAATAATTAATTTTCGAAATTAATTATTTATCTTGTTATATCTATTTTGTTATGAAGTTTCTATTTGATAAAGATAGATAACAAATTAGAATAAGAGATAAATATCAAGAATCTTGTTATTGGTGATATACTAGGATTCAAATATCTTAAATCTAAAATAAATAATTAATTTTCGAAATTAATTATTTATCTTGTTATATCTATTTTGTTATGAAGTTTCTATTTGATAAAGATAGATAACAAATTAGAATAGAAGATAAATATCAAGAATCTTGTTATTGGTGATATACTAGCGAAAATTTGTGGGCCCGGGTTAATTAAAATGTTTTAATTGACTTAATTTTGGATAAATTAAGGGGTTAATTTATGATAATAAAATCAGCAAAAATTATGATTTTCTATAGCGAATTTTAATTTTCGGAATTGAGATTCGTCTTCTAAAAAAAAAAAAAAACGGGGGTGCTACCCCCTGTACCTCGCTGACCGGCCAGCTGGACCGCCGTCTAACTAATCATAGCGTACGGAAATTCTTTTGTTAGTGAAAAGTATATATAAAAAAAAATTCCAAATTGTTTAGTGATTGAACAAATCAATAAAATATATGATATTTCATCGTTTACATAAAATCACTAAAACTGAATAAAATCCCTCTATTAAATTTTAAGTCTCGTGTCATCCATTTTAAACACTTGTCAAGGCCTCGATCACACTAATATAGTTTAAGCCATAGTTGGGTGTATTGTGTTATCTTGGTGAGACAAGTTGGGTAAGAGTTACCTTAATGTTCAAAATGGTCCGACTCAATAAAGCCATCAAAATAGTTTTGAGCTTTAGGCAAATGATGAGATAAAAACATGCTAAGACATAAGATGTCCCATATCTCATAAAAGGATCTAAAAATTACATAAGATGTAATTGGTAACTGTTACCTACCTAAATAATCCAGTTCTGTGTTTCATGCCATAGCCGTCATAGAATTAGGTGAAATATGGATTTTAGTCCCCTAAATAAACAGTACGTTTTAGGAGGGTTGTTAATTTAGTGGGAATCTATTCCTCTATACTAAAATAAACTTTGCATAATCTTTTTTGTAGATCAATGGCCTCTTCAAGTAACAATAATCCCCTGTCACAGCGATCCATCCTTGAGAAGGATAAGCTATCTGGGACTAACTTTCTTGACTGGTTCAAAAACTTGAGAATTGTTCTTAAGCATGAACGCAAGTTGTATGTCCTGGATGCTTCAATCCCTGAGGACCCACTTGTCAATGCTACGAAAGTTGTGAAGGATGCGCATAATAAGCATGTCAACGATTCTACTGATGTTGCATGTATTATGCTGGCAACTATGGTTCCTGAACTTCAGAAGGACATGGAACTAATGGAAGCCTACGACATGGCTATAACGCTGAAGGAAATGTTCCAACAGCAAGCTAGGCAAGAAAGGTTCGAGACAGTAAAAAACCTACATTCTAGCAAGATGACTGAGATGAAGGGCTATGTTGACCAGCTGCTTGATAGACTCAGATTCCCCATAAGCCAAGAGTTGGCTACGGATTTGATCATGAATTTATTACCAGATAGTTACTCACAATTTGTGATGAACTAAAATATGAATAATATGGAGAAATCAATTTCGGAGTTGCATTTGATGCTCTAAACTACTGAACAAAATATCAAGGAACCCTCTAGTAATATGTTGATGGTCTAAAAGGGAAAGGGAATGAAGAAGAAAGGCAAAGGCAAGGCTAGAGTTGTCAAGGCTGTTGCTGCACCTGTCGCAAAGCCTATGGAACGAGTCAAGACCCGGTCTGTTCCTGCTTCAAAACACCCTAAAGAAAAGGAAGAAAATTGTCATTTCTGTAATCAAATCTATCTTTGGCATTGTCGTCTCGGACACATAAACGAGAAATGCATAACCAAGCTCCATAAAGATGGGCTTCTAGATTCATTTGATTTAGAAACATATGAAACATGCGTATCTTATTTACTAGGCAAGATGACTAAAAGTCCCTTTACTGGACACAGTGAAAGGGCAAGTGATTTATTGGGTCTAATACATACTGATGAATGCGGTCCTATAAACACAATAGCTAGATAAGGTTATCAGTACTTTATTACATTTACCGATGATTTCAACTGATATGGTTATGTATATTTAATGAAACATAAAGCTGAATCATTTGAGATGTTTCGAACGTTTCAAAATGAAGTGCAGAATCTACTTGGTAAAACTATCAAAACACTTCTATCAGATTGAGGTGGTGAATATTTAAGCCAAGAATTTGATGATCATCTTAGAAATTGTGGGATTGTCTCCCTATTGACTCCACCAGCAACTCCACAATGGAATGGAGTTTCTGAAAGGAGAAATCGAACCTTATTAGATATGGTTCGATCTATGATGAGTCATGTAGATCTTTCATTATCCATTTGGGGTTATGCATTACAAACTGCACCTTTCACTCTAAATCGAGTTCCTTCTTAAGTGGTTGATAAAACACCATATGAGATATGGTACGGGAAGAGACCTAGTTTGTCTTTTCTTAAGATTTGGGGTTGTGAGGCTTACGTAAAGCGACAAGTCTCAGAAAAACTAGCACCTAAATCTGACAAGTGTTTATTTGTGGGGTATCCTAAGGAAACAAAAGGATATTACTTTTATAATCTCGCAGAGAACAAAGTGTTTGTTGCTCGGTATGGTGCCTTTATGGAAAAATAGTTTATTTCAAAAGACACTAGTGGGAGAGAAATAAATCTTGAAGAAGTTCAAGAATCACAGATAAACACTAAACCGCTACTGGAAGTTCAACAATGTTCTGAACCAGTTGAACCTCCGCAAGTGATACAAGACCCACGTAAATCTGGTAGGGTAAGACATGAGCCAGAGAGATTTGAATTTCTCATTACTGATAGTCGTGATGTGTTGCTTATAGACCAAAATGAGCCCACCACTTATCAGGAGGCTATGTATGGACCAGACTCAGATAAATTGCTAAGTGCCATGAACTCTGAGATGCAATCCATGTATGATAACCAAGTTTTGAACTTGGTTGATTTACCTGAAGGTGGTAAGACCATTGGATGTAAATGGGTTTTCAAGAAGAAAACTGACATGGATAGCAAAGTGCATACTTTTAAAGCAAGACTTGTAGCCAAAGGTTTCAGGCAGACTCAAGGTGTTGATTATGATGAAACTTTTTCGCCAGTAGCCATGCTTAAATCCATAAGAACTTTAATTGTCATTGCTGCATATTATGACTATGAGATATGATAAATGGATGTAAAAACAACATTTCTTAATGGAAAGTTGTTTGAGGACGTGTATATGACACAACCTGAAGGTTTTGTACATCTTGAGAATTCTAGGAAGGTATGCAAGCTTCAAAGATCCATTTATGGATTAAAGCAAGCTTCTCGGAGTTGGAATCTTCGTTTTGATGAAGCAATCAAGGATTTTGGTTTAATTAAGAACGAATATGAGCCTTGTGTATACAAGAAGGTTAGTGGGAGTGTAGTTTTTTTGGTACTGTATGTTGATGATATATTACTCATTGGAAATGACATCCCAACATTGCAGAGTGTTAAGTCTTAGTTAAGGAAATGTTTCTCAATGAAAGACTTAGGAGATGCAGCCTATATCCTAGGGATAAGGATCTATAGGGATAGATCTAAGAGGCTAATCGGTCTAAGTCAGAGTGCTTACATAGACAAGGTGTTGAATAGGATCAGTTTGCAAGACTCTAAAAGAGGATTGTTGCCAATGTCTCATGGCATAAGTCTCAGCAAGAATCAATGTCCTAGGAAAAATGATGAGCGAGACCGTATGAATAAGATTCCATATGCATCAGCTATTGGATCTATCATGTATGCCATGTTATGCACTCGACCTGATGTGTCATATACTTTAAGCACTACAAGCAGATATCAGTCAGATCCTGGTGAGAGTCACTAGATAGCAGTAAAGAACATTCTTAAATCCTTAAGAAGGACTAAGGAAATGTTCCTGGTCTATGGAGGTTTTGAAAATGATCTAGTTGTAAATGGTAACACAGAGGCAAGTTTTCAAACTGATATAGATGATTTTAGATCGCAATCTGGATATGTGTTTACTTTGAATGGGGGTGCAGTAAGTTGGAAAAGTTCGAAGCAAGAGCTCACATTGATTCTACAACAGAAGTTGAGTATATTGCGGCGTACGATGCAAAGAAAGGAGGCGATTTGGATCAAAAAGTTTATTTCGAACTAGGTGTGGTTCCAAGTATTGCTAACCCTGTTTGTTTGTATTGTGACAATAACGGGGCAATATAACACGACCAAGGAACCTAGATCACACCACAGATCCAAACATATACTCAAGCGTTTTCATCTCATCGAGAGAAATTATTGAGAGGGAGACGTAAAGATTTGAAGAGTACCTCGAAGACAACGTTGCGGATCCATTGACAAAAGCTCTTCCACAAGCAAAACATGATGGTCATGTTAGATCATTAGGCATTAGATGCATGTATGATTGGCCCTAGTGCAAGTGGGAGATGATGGGGCATGTGCCCTAGGTCAATCCATTAACTGTCTTTATGAATACTTTTAGTTAATAAAATAGAGGATTTCATTTGTTGTTTATTATAATTAATTTGAATGTTTACATTATAATAAGATCCATGGGTATTTACATAAATATCCTAAAAGTCCTTAGTCGATCATTATACTGGGAACTATAATGAATTAAGACTAGTGTGAGTCTTGATTGATTATCATATGATGATTATACGTATAGGGATATGAATCATGATCACGAGTACTTGTTAGGGAACAAAGTACTGGACCGACCCGCTATGAGAACATCACATGGATTAAGTCATTGTTGTTTCTCATGATAGGTATATTTTTCAGTCCTCTGACTTGAGATTGCTAGAGACTTCAACATTAGGAACATAGTAATTTGACACAATCAAACGTTGTCTTTAACCAGACGATTATAAAGGTTGTGATTGGTTATTGTGTGAGCAATGTGATGAAGTTGTGTAATCGAGATAGAATTTGTCCCTCTCATATAAAGAGAGATATCTAGTGGATCCCTCGATGTGTTAGACTGTTAAAAGGCCTAGTCTAAGTGAATTGATATTGATCAACGTCGCTTGGATGTTTTCAGTCTACCTAGAGATCGAGACTAGTACGATTGAACATGTTGGATGACAATTCCATGCCTTATGTTTGATCAAAAGGATATCGTGTGACAAAAGGATGTTATATACACTATTGATTAGGTTGTATCGATTTGGTATTCTTACAACTTGGGTAGTCATAATGTCTTGCTAGAGGCTGCTTATGACTTGTATACCAAAATGTGTTTTGGTACACTGCCAACGTTGTATGAGCCTATTGGGTCGCACACTAAGAATGGTTTTGCGAGATTTTAAGATGGTTCAGAAAAATGAATTTTATATGATAAAATTCATGACAGAAACGTCCTTGTGGTGTATTACATTTATACTTCTTTAAGTAGGGGTATATGTGTAATTTACTTAACCATCTATATACAAGGGTTGTATAAATAGATGCTTTAAGTTAGAATACACTAACGAAAGATCAATAGGCCGAAACTCTATTTTCGTTTTAGAAACGACTTAGGGTTTTTGGTATGCTCTGGATCGTTTTGGAGAGAAACAAAAGGATTTGGTATTCTCTCAAAGCTAGCACTTTGAATCTCGGCCGCCGTTCGTGTGTGGACTACTGGTAGAGGGCGTTCGTCGTTGGCAGCGCCTTAGAGATCGATTAAACTTCAGAAAGGTACATCGCGACTGAGGTATGATTAAGTTTTCATGATTTAAACGTTTTTAATGGAATTAGATTCGGATCCTGTTGGGGTTTTTGTCAAAATTGTTTTGTAATCTCCGCTGCGTATGAACCCCAAAACCCAACGGTGATACCGTGCTCGTGTGGGTATACATGTCTTGGAGGTGATGGTGTAGCATGATGTGATTAAAAAGGAATGGTACCATGCTAAGCTGGGAGTAAATGACTTGGAGGAGATGGTGTATCGTGGTGTGATGCTGAGGGGCTAGCACCATGTTGAGATGTATATATAGTACCTATCGGTGATAGTGTGGCATGCTGATGTGGGTATGGTGACCAAGATGTGACGAGGTGGTATAATGTGATGACGATGGTCCAAAAATATAAGGTGGTTATGGACAAGCCAGATGTGACGGACTAGTGTGATGTGGTGAGGGTCTTGTGTCGTAATGTAACTAGGAATAACCCAGAAGTGATGGAGTGATGTGATGTAAAGAGTACAAATGAGTCGGGTGTAATGAGTATCGATCATCCGCACAAGAAAGTGTGACATGCTGTGATAACGATCCATGTTCAATGGTCATCATCTCCTCCGTGGCTCCATTGAGGTCCTCCATATCCTTATCCTCCATATGACCACACCCTACCTTTCGCCATATATAATGGTATCTATATTAATCACATAAACAAATAAGTCGATTGATACATATAATAATCATAAAGATATAGAAGTTGTACATAAACATCATTTTTCAAGCAAATTGCTAAATTGGACTACAAAAACACACTCAAATCACTTTAGCTCATCGTCGCTACCATTGTCTGATGATGATGTGACTTCATCCTCTTCATCATCATCTACATTCATCTTGAATTCATCATTGTTAAACATAATTTCACCTGTCGAATCAACGGATGTCGACACTGTGGGTCTACATCAACTTCCACGATGTTGGTATCATCATTTCAATCAGCTTGAAATGCATTATCCGTGACGAAAATTTCTGAACTGATGACATTGGTTTCATTTACGAACTTTGGTTGAAGCTTGCATATAGCTAAATAATACTTCGTTCCCTCCTCCCGATAAAGGGGTAAGGAAGATAATACACTTGATATGTTTGCATCACCAATATGAAGGGCTCATACCTATTAAATCGTTGATTTTTATGAACTTCAACCAAACTCAATTCTCGATGTCGTCGCGTACCATTCCGAGTAGGATCAAACCAATTACATTTGAACAATATTGCACGAAGTGATCCATCATGGTAATCGATTCGAACTACGTATCAGAGTAACCTGTAATAGTTAGTGTAGTTCCCATTTTTGACGTACACACCACTATTTTGTGTTGTCTTATTTGTACCATATGACAGGTTATGAAACTTATATCCATTAACAAGGTATGCAGGGTAACTCGTGCATAAAGGCATTGGTCCTTAGCAAATTTGACGAATCAAGTCTGGCATATCATTTTCATCAGCCTGATATGTAACATTAAAGAAAAAGAAATTGCATGTTACAAAATGAAATGTGTAAAGCTAAACTGATTTGAAGTAGGTGTATATAGTATATTGCATACATGTTGCAAGAACCATGTTGCAAATTGTTGCTCAAGCTTGGTCTCGATAGCTTGATCAGTGATGTTAGGTTCTCGCAAATGAATGATGGATTTGAATATGCTATAAAAGAATGATATGAGATTAAACACTACACTAAAGAAGCAGTAAGAGGAGAAATCAACCTAAATTGTAATACTTAATAAATGGATATACATCCCGGCAATTTAGTAACATGTATTGATGAGCCGCAACATACTCTTCTGACGTAAGGTATTGTTTCTTTATTTTGCCCAATGGTCGTATTGGATGCGTGAAAATTGAGAATGCATCATTGTTAGCAAATCTCAGACCTACCCCAATAACATCATTTCATTGGTCTCGTTCGTGTGCTGTAAAAATATGATCTTCGAAGTAGAAGGAACAAAAAGAAGTTGACTCCTCAACTAAATATGTATTACATATGGACCCTTCTACTTTTGCCTTGTTCCTAATATTGTTTTTCAAATGCTTAAGATACTTATATGATAGGATTAAACATTTGGACGGTACGTCTGTTAAATTAGGTAGTTCTAACCAACATAACCTAAGATATTGATTATTCACTACAATACATGTTTATTGTTTACAAAGATTGCCTCTCGAATAGATAAATCCACTAGAACTGTAGTGGTCCCACGATATGAGCTTTGTATGCTAGGTGTATGGAAAGATGCTCCATTGAGTCAAAAAAGCTTAGTTGGATGATTTGCTCCAATTTAAACAATATTTTGAGAATGTTGGAGTGCAACAACTCGATTTGCGCCATATTAAGGTTCCTAGCATTCGAGTCTCAAAAAATTGAACTTAACTTGCTAATTGTAATCTACACCTTATCCTTTAGTAGTTCACGAAATGCAATAAGTATAAATCTTTGCGTAAACACATAATAGTCATGAATTTTCATTCTAAACATCCTCAATTTGTTGGCGTCCACACACCGACCAATGTTTGAAGCATATCCATCAGGAAACAACAACCATCGTATCCAATCAAACGAAACTTATTTCTTACGTTTATCGAGTGCATAACACGCTCTAGGATATGAGTTGGAAGTGGGGTCATATTTGAGGGACGGTCGATTATAATTTTTTTTAAATCTAGTTATGACTTTGCATTGTGCTTACTTTTCCTAGGAACACGCATAATTGTACTGAAAATGTTGTCGAATACATTTTTCTCAATGGACATGATATCCAAGTTATACCTAATGAGATTCGTGTTCCAATAAGGTAGGTCCTAGAAAATGTTTCGTTTTCTCCACCCTGAATACTTGCCAATCTTATTGTTCACCTCAATAGATCCGATTTTAGTTACATTCATTAGTCCTAAAGCTTCAATTTCACTCGAGATTTGTTCCGCATATTTAATTGGCGGTGGTCCTTTTCGACAAGTTGTACATATCTGAAGTCGGTCTTGTCACTTTTTTAAAGGGGAGCAATGTGGTAGAAAGCGACGATGGGAATCAAGCCAAAAAGTCTTTCCACCATGCTTTAATTGAAATGCATCAGTGTCATCCCCATAATACGGACAAGCTCTCTTGCTATGTGTGCTCCAACCAGATAACATACCATAAGCAAGGAAGTCGTTGACAGTCCATAAGTGCAGTTCGGAGTTGGAAGTTCGTATTGGTGGAAATGTCATAGATAAGTACTTTTTCATGCCATAAATCTTGCAACTCCTTTTTCAAGGGTTGAAGGAAGAAATCGATTTGATTTGTAAGATTAGTCGAGCTAGGCACGATGACCGTTAAAAACATGAACTCCTTCTTCATGCACATTGAGGAGATAGGTTGTAAGGAGTTATAATTACATGCCATGATAAGTATTGTTTTTCAAATTGGTTAAATGGTTGGAAACCATCCGCACATAACCCCAAACGAACATTACGTATTTCGGCGCTGAAATCAGCGTTCACACTATTGAAATGCTTTCATGCGATAAAATCGGAATAATATTGCATTACAATGCCATCTGAAACGTGTTATCCATGCTACCACATGTGCCTTGTCATTGCTTCAGATGCGAATAAATGCTGCAATCGAGGTGCTATGGGGAAATAATACATTTTTTTCGATGTCGTGACACACCACTCTGTCCTTCACAATTGGTTTGTTCATATCTTGACTCACTGCAAAACTTACACGTCATCAACACTGAATCCTCGTCCCAGTAAATCATGCACGTGGACTCACAACAATCAATTTGCTTGACTAGTAACCCCATCCCCTGCATTATTCGTTTCGTGTTGTAAAAGCTATCAAATAAATAATTGTTATTCGATAATGAGTCTTTACAAAATTGAAGAATCTAATAGTACACATTTTCAGAGATACAATGTTCTAATTTGGTTTTTTGGAATCTTGCGATTGCTAACAATTTGGTCATGTTCTTGCACCCCAGCCATAGCGGCTGACTTGTTGCGTCTAGCATATCATACAATTTTTGCGAAAATGAATTTAGAGTTTGTTCCGTGTGACAATGATTGAAACTTGGACCCGCCAAGTCTTGCACCATCTCGTGATACGATGTATAAGAACCGGCTACATGTGTCTCTTCATGGCCATCATATCTCATTGTATTGCTAGCTTCGTCATGTACATATTGAGTGTATCTATTTTCTTCCTCCCTGTGTTCCGACCAATAGTGATATCCAGGAACAAAGCCTTGACGAAGTATATGACATTATACGGTGTCCACATTATAGTAGGAATGATTACGACACTTCTTATAGTTGCATGGACACCGGATTTTTCCCTCAGTAGCGAATGTCCTACAGTGCGCCTTAGTGTACGCTATGAACTAGTTCACACCGTTAATGAACTCGCGTCGTGTATACCCATTTTTATACGACTATACATCCATTCTCGATTAATAGACATCTCGATCCTAATTTTTCCAGGCAATCAATAGATAATTTTATCAATTCTTAATAATGAAGTATATAAATTATTATAGTTTGTATTATTTTTAAAATCTATCCGAATATTCATCAATTCCTAACATATAGTCTCAAATGTTTCAAATATAGATACCTAGTAAGGCCAAGTTATGTGCAATTGAACTTAATGGATCAGAGATCTACTTTAATTAAGGAAGAAGGCATCAAATTCAACACAGTTTTGGCTGAAAATTTGGTGACCAAGTGTGAGTGATAAGTTTCTATGTATCTTTATGCCACAATGGTAGAAATGAAGGGAAATGGGTAGCGTGCTATGAAATGTAAAGATAACTTATCAAACTAAACTATTTTCTTAAATCAATAACATATATCAATCAACAACAAATGAAGGGAAATGTACAAGTTAACAAAAAATATATATAGAGAGGGAGATTGAGGTATATCATGGTCAAAAGTGCAAACTATTCACACACTATCACCACACAATAAACTAACCCAATTCTCAAATCAAAAACAAAATCTTTCAACCTATTAAAAAAAACACAACAATCTACAAAAAAAAATAGATAATAGAATATAGCAAAAATAAAATATTAAAACACCCAACATCCAACAATTAAACAATTCCAAAATAAGAAATTGAAACGAACAAAAGAATTGAGAAACTAAGAATAAAGTGGTGGAAACCAAAATACCAAAAATTTTAGAATTCAATGACAAAATACTAAAAGAAAATGTATGGAACCTAAAGTGACGTGGCAATGACAACAATTGAACCAAATGAGAATTTAAGTAGTTAGTTGCTCTATCAAGGGAGCACTCCACTTAAAGCTCAATGCATACCGTTAATCTAGTTTGTGTTGTATTTTCTTAAAAAAGCTAAATAATATATGGAGGCTAAGAGAATTAGAGTAGTATTACTAATTTTCTTGATCCATGGGGTCCCCCCAAGAGAGAGACTCGTTGCTTGTCTGATTTCAAGAACATTCATAAGAGACATGGTCCCTATCAACTGCTGCTGCTTCTTATTTCAAAAGCTTTTCTATATCTTCTTTTTATTTTCTAGAGACACATTGAGAGGGATGGATGGATGGATCAAGCGTCAAGTGTGGCAATGTGCGTGCACTTACACCCAACACAAGAATAAGTGCCACCACTCAAAGCCCTACAGATTCACTAATCTTCCATTTTTTCCAAATGCATCTCAAAAGCTCTTGAAATTCTAGTTAACTTAGTTAACCAAGTCATCATAACCATGCCACTTTCACTTGTCCACCATCTTTTATAGCAACTCTATTATATATGGCATGAGACTTACTTTATAAGGGGCTACTTCATTTGTAATCAAAAGTGAACTATATGAAAATATTAAGTGTGTCCACAAAAGCGCTTCATATATTTCACTCAACTGATCACATTTAAATCTACAATTCTACCCTTATGTGAGGGAAGTTTATTTGGAAATTAAGTAGTAGCTAGCTAGTTAGAAATAAGGGTCACATGTGAATGTGATTGATTAATGATCGGAAAGTAGGTAAGTAACAAAGGACGTACATCTCATTGATCGTCCATCAAACAACCCATCAAGTTGCATTGATTAAGGCATATATGTAGAGAACTCCTAAAAATTGGGCGCGCCACCTACTTGAATCCTACATTAAGTATATATCAAGTTTGGCCCATTCGACTGCTTAATCAATTTGGGACTAAAAAAAGTAAGCAAATCAATAGAGGACTTGCATGGATAGACAACGCATTCAAACCCATGCATAATCTTGTTGCTTTCCATTAATATTGTCCTTGAGCAGGCCAAGGTACACTATAAATCTAGCTAGCTAATTATTCGTAGTAGCTAACCTAACCCTCTTTTTAATCAATTTAGTCTACGCTTTCCTTTATTGTTTTGATGTTCTTTCTTAATAGCCAGACATTGTAATTCGAAGGCAAAGGAACAACAAAGAAGGAAACGTGATGGGGGATAAATACCAGACCTATGAACATGATTGTTATAGTAGTTATTCCATAAAAATTAATTGTTCTGCCTAGTTTTTATGGTTCTAATTGCAGGGATATATATGGAAATTTTTTTTTGGTGTAGGGATATGGATCTTTCGAGTAATGTTTGTCATCCATTTCAATTTCGAGCTGATCTTTTGAATATGATTTAAGTAGCTGTTGTTCCAAATTAATTTAATTACCTACTCTAACGATTCTTGCAATTCAATTCGAGCTATTTGGATGTTTTAAGTTACAGTTGTCATTCATCAAAATTGGGTCTATCTACATATGATATTCTAGGCCTTACAAAAAATTGTGAATAAGTGCAAATAAAATAATATTTTAGGTATAAAAAGTAATGTTTGAGGTGTTAGGAATGGAACTGAAAAAGTGATGCTCGCAGTCCTGTAATAAAAATGTAAGAGAGTTTTGATGAATTGCAGAAGGAAATATTACATTTTTTTAAGATCCGACAGAGAATGAATGCTTTTGATTATCAAACATTAAAAACAGAAACCATATGATTCTCAACGTTCCATTATCAACTTATCAACCTCAATAGGCTTCACTTGAAAAAAAAAGAAACTTCACATTCTATCTATAAGAAATTAAGTAAACACAATTACATTGGTATCCAAAATCTAAAAACCTAATTCATCATCAATTTTAAAAAATAGAATAAAAATCATCAACTCTTACACTAACTAAAATCTGCAAACAAGGCAACAAAGAAAAATTGAAGCTACTTAAAAATATAAGTATATTCAAAAAATAAAAAAAGGATAGATCATTGTTAGTTGAAAAAGAAATGCATGCATACCAAAAACCAATGTAGGCTCGGTGTAGTTGAAGATATGGTTGTAGATATGAAATAGTGCAAGGTCAATGACACCCATGGTGCAGGATTTTGGATTGTCTAAATGGATCACCACCCTCGCAGCCGCACAAACCAATCACTTACCATCCAAACAGATCACCACCACCATGACCTCACCTCTAATGTTACAAATGTGTACGAGAGCAAGCCCTAAGAAATATATGAGAGCGAGCCCTTAAAAGGGTTTTGGCATCATGCAGGTGTTCGTGATGGTGGTTAATGTGAAATGGGGAAGATGACTCCGTTTTTTTTTTTTTTTTTTTTTTTTCGATTCTACAACAAATTAGCGACAAACTAAAGTTTTTTGAAAAAATTATAAAAGTACATATAAAATTACTTTAAATGAGGGAAATGAGGGAAATGAGGTGAAAATGGTTTTTTTCCCAAAATAGGCAATAACGCCTAATCAAAAGGCGTTATCACAATGGGTTGGTTTTCTTGCTGACGTTGACACATGGATAACGCCTTTTGAAAAAGCGCTATCCATGTGTCATGGCCACGTGGGATGGAGTACACTGATAGCGCCTTTTGAAAAGGCGCTATTAGAGTACATGGCCACGTGGACTTGCCACGAACGAATAACGCCTTTTCAAAAGGCGCTATTCGTTCGGGCAAATACCCATGTGGACATTACGCATCGGGGTACGCAAATAGCGCCTTTCGAGAAGGCGCTATCCGTGTACCATCCCTTCTTTCTCGCGAAAACCGGGATGCTGCGAATATATTCTCTGCGTCCCGGTCTGCGCGAGGAAGAAGGGTACAGGCTAGGAAAGTAGGGTAGGTCATGGGTGTGTTGTAGGGGGTGGGTCGAGTATTTAAGGAGGGGAGGGGTAGAGGCCGGTGAAGGTGTCAAGTGTGGCTGGTGTTGGTGAGAGAGAGGAGGCGACGGGTCGGGACGTGGGGTTGTCGACCAGCAGTGGACAAGGAGGAGAGGGAGTTGACGGAGCGGCGGGGCAAGGAGCTGCGGCAGCTTAGTAGGGAATGGACGGAGCTGCGACAGGGTGTAGCGGATTAGTGGCAGCTGAGGCAAGGGTGCGCGGATCCCCTGCACGGAACTGAGGCAGGGGTGCGCAGAGCTGCAGCAGGGGAGCGCTGAGCTGCGACAGGGGAGCGCGGAGCTGAGGCAGCGGGCCAAAATACGTCCCAACGGAGGAGAAGGAGGATGAGGTTAGTTTAGTTTCGTTTAGTTGTTTAGTTAATCATTTTTTGGTTGTTTGTTTAGTTAGTTAAGTTAGTTTAGTTTAGTTAGTTTGTTTTGTTTAGGTAGTTAGGTTAGTTAAGGTTAGTTAGTTTAGTTTGGTTAGTTCCATTTAGTTAGTATGTTTAGTTTGTTAAGTCAATTAAGTTAGTTTATTTTTGGTCTTCGGGTTAGTTAGTTTAGTTAAGGTAGTATGTGTGAGATTCGTTACGAACTTCATTGAACCTCGACACAAGAAACACCACAATGTCATGCACAAAGTTAGGTATGAATCAATGCAGCTACTTTTGATTCTTTTCAAATAGAGTCGAACCCATGACTTTTCCAAAACTTCTAATCTATGTTTATTTGGTTAATGCTGATAACTGAGCTTATATATATATATATAAATCATGACAAAACTTTTGTCATGTATGAAAAAGCATGTTAAGGATTTTCATGTTGCCATAACTAAACAGATAGATATGCTTCAACTCATTTTTACTTGTTTTATAACACATCTTTCTGACCGTATTAGCGCCATTTTACATAGAAGAACCACAAGGAATTGCAATATATCATACGACTAAGGCATACAAAGTAAGGCAAAATGTGTGGTACTACTGGGTGTAAAAGTGAACAGCTTAAGCAAAGAAAGACACGCACACCTTGCCAAATGAGATATGGCAGACCTTCAGCTACTCTTCATATTAAACGGCTAATATAGGTGGCAGGGAAGTCACGTACATAATTCATATTAAAAAAAAGCAATAAAAAGCTAACACAAATTCCTTGATTTCACAACATCCTTTCAAATGTGCTAAACTACAATTATATTTAATATTATTGTATACCGTTTTCCAGTGCCCGGGTATTCGAGACTTCGTTGTGACTAGTCAAAAAACTCGGGGTTGATAGTGATACATATAAATGTGCGATATAGGCCATTTTTCATTGATATGTAGTGACATAAGTATTGTGTTTTTGAAAAATGGTTGATATGATTATTTAATGGTATGTCTGCCAAAAACATTTAGTAAGTCAAACTCAAATGAATGAGTATGCTCTGTAGTTGCGCTATTAATACGATCTTCTACATCAGAAAGTTCCTTATGAACTAGTTCAGTAGGTTTGATCGTTTGACATGTAAGTATGACTTAGTACGTGATTGGGAGTGCAAAGAAATGAGTATGCTCTGTAGTTGCGCTGTTATGACGATCTTCTACATCAGAAAGTTTGCTTGCGCGTTAACTCCATTATTAACCAACTAGTGCACTTAATATATTTGTGCATTTGTGTGTATTCCTTTTACATCATTGTTCAATAACTTATGTAGGTTATGGAAAATAGGAACATCCCTTTTCTATTCTATGCGTACGGCGAAATTGTTAATGGGTTAAATGGCATTGCGTATAGCGCACCCCCATCAGTAGTGTTGATGGTTAAGTTTGGGACGAGTTGCCGTCAATTGAAGCATGACGTGTGTAACACGTTCAATATATCATCATCGGAGACTCTAGTGGAGATGACATATCGCTACGTAGATGACATATCGCCACGTGATAATCCTCCCCGGAGGTTCGCATTATTACGTCCCTATATTGCTGCACAATACGACACATTTCGACTTAATGTAGGAGACGGTGGCCAATTTGCCAATAACTGCAACGGTAGAAATCTATGTGACATTTGAGTCAGTCGATTCTGTTCAAAATCGTACGTTTCATGCCCAAGTTCGTGATGAACACGTCGGCACGCCAAACACAGCATTAATGATTGAAAAGCTGCATATGTAATCCTCACAAGGTGCGGTCGTTCAAGATGGGTTTGTTAGTCCATTACATGAAGATATTAATGCATGTAATGACGATGAAGTTAATGAGAATGCCAATAATGAAACTGATGAGGACATACGTCCCAATGAAGATGCTCCAGAAGCTGTCGATTGAGATAACGTCAATGTTTGCACGGATGATCCAAGATATGAACCTCCGGGTGCGGAGAATGTGGAAGATAATGAGTAATTTGCTATCGATGAAGAGTTTTTATTGGAGGAAGCAAGTGATGATGAAGTTCACCAACCAATACCGGTATATCACGAAATCGATTGGGAGGTGGCTAATTCCACTGTGACCCAACATTCCCATCAGCAAAGTGGGGGGGCATGTTTAATTTCGATTTGGAGATATGGATGTACTTTGACAATAAAAAAGACTTACAACATGCCGTTAAAGTCTGGCATGTCAATAAACATTGTCAATTCCATGTGATGGAATCGACTACAACTACGTGGGCAATTAAGTGTAGAAGTGCTCAACTAAGTGTAGAAGTGCTCAACACGAGTGTTTGTGGCGTCATCGTGCTTGTTTGCGAAAGAAAACACAATTATGGGAGATAACACAGTTAAACGTACCGCACATGTGTATTAATCCCGATGTAGAATGTGGTCATGCCCAACTTGACGCCAACATGATTGCGCGAGAGATCCAAATCGTCGTTAAGAGCGATAAAGCAATCACTATCAGAGCATTAGTTCAAATAATAAAAGGAAAATACAGCCACGAATTCAACTACAAGCGAATGTGGGATGCCAAACGGAAGTCAATTGCATGTGCATTTAGAGATTGGGATGAGTCATACGCTTAATTACCAATATGGTTGGCGGCTGTGAGAAGTAAGAAACTGGAGACAAGAATCGAGTGGTCACATAGACATTGGGCTGCCGATGAGATAAGAACTGCGTCTCCACAATTTCGACGTGTATTTTTTGCATTTGAAGCATCAAACATGCTTTCAAGTTTTGCAGGCCTTTGCTTCAGATTGACGCGACATTCTTATATGGAAAATGCAGTGGAAAGCTAATGATTGCGATCTCTGTTGATGGCAATGAACACATATTACCGGTTGCATTTGCCATTGCAGAAACCGAATCAATTGATTCATGGGGGGTGGTTCTTGAGGATGTTGCGCAAACACGTGACAGATAGAGAAGGAGTTTGGGTTATTTCTGATTGTCACCTTGGCATTTTGGAGGCGGTTAACACCCCAAGCGACGATTTTTGTTCCCCACATGGATATCACCGTTATTGCTTAAGACACTTGCTTAGTAATTTCGGCACCAAGTTCAAAAATGACCCCTTAAAAATACTCCTAGGTCGAGCAGCAGTTCAACATCAAGAAAGAAAATTTAATGCGTGCAAGGAGCATTTTGCATACGTATCATCATGAACACCTCAATGTCTGCAATATGTAAATGCCATCCCCAAATAACTATAGGCTCAATCGCACGACAGAGGCATGTGGTACGGATGGATGAATTCTAACATTGTTGGTATGTACGAAATACAATTTATGTCTTGCACTCAATACACAGTAATCGCGGAACCAATATTACTTACACGAATGTTATCATCAATTGCAGAGTGCTTTAACGGTGTGTTGAAGGGGGCTCGATTCTTGCCAATAACAGCGATGACTCAGATGATATACTACAGATTGGTGACATACCACAAGCAACGCAACCAGAAAATTAATGATGCAATCTAAAACAGACAAGCGTACACTCGATATGTCATGGATAAACTCACGAAAAATGAAAAATCCACAAGGAGGCATCAAGTCACTTTGATCAATCGTGACATTGGTGAGTTCGAAGTGCAGACTGGAAGACGAGGAGATTGCATGCATAAAGGCAACAACACCTAAGTCGTCATCCTAAAGGACTGGGTGTACAGTTGTAATAAATGGCAGTTGTTTGGTTTCCCTTGCTCACACGTGATAGCTGCATGTACCTTTATTCGAGTGAGCTACGCGCGGTTCATCGAGCCATACTATAGAATGGATGTGTACGCACAATGTTACTCATACAATTTCAAGGCCATCCCAGATGAGAAGTATTGGCCCACTTTTGGGACGAAGATCATACCCGACCCAAGGTGCAGACGTGGCCGAGGGAGACCTAAGGGATCGTGAAGACATAATGAGATGGATATTCCTAATGTGCAAAGGCCTTTGCGATGTGGCATTTGTCATCAAGAAGGACATAGAAGAACAATATGTCCAAATAAAGACCGTGAACGAGTTCCAACTAGGAAGAACCGGTGTGGTATTTGTCGTTCAGAGGGACATAACAAAAAAAAATCGTCCAAGCAGACCTCAACCTTCCAATGAAAACCAATAGTCGATTTTCTATAATATTTGAAATAACTTAAGTTTGTACATATGTTGCTTTTGAGCATTTACGCATTTGTTTTTGTGTGAACATTTACGAAGTAGTTGTCGTTTGGTTTCGAACAACACTCTAATTCTTTTTATAACATTCATTTATAGTTGTACAACTATGGATCCTGGTCCTTCAAATCCATCACTTTTGCAACTCCAATCTACACACAGATCATCGCGAACCTGGAGGGGTGAGGTAAACTGTTTTACATGAATACGTCAAATTTACAACAATAACGTATCAAAAATATAGATTAATACATTATCAATTATAAGGTGTACGAAACAATGCGCGTACGTCGAAGACGTGGGGTCGTTGATCGAACGGTGCAGTATCATTCGAGGATGATCCCATATCTTTGTTCCAGTGGGTTCTATGGGATTTCCCGGGTAGCATTTTTCAGCCTTAATTGGGCTTTAATTACTGCGTTCGTAGAGAAATGATGCCCTGAGACGCATACATTTCACATGCATTGTGGGGAGTGTACAATTACACTCCTGGACGTGCAGGTACAGCTTGGATTACCTATCGAAGGTATGCCTATGACGGGAATGACAGATACAGACTATGCTGATGTCTGCGAGAGGCTACTTGGTCGAACTCCTGTTGGAGATGACGTTATTGGTTGTAAACTTAAAGTCGATTGGCTTGAGCGTAACGTACCAGCTATAGATGATGATAGCGATGAGGAGTCGGTGTAACGTTATGTTCGATCGTACATACTACAACTTATCGGTGGTTGTCTTTTCGCCGACAAGTCCAATCGATTCGTACATTTGATGTTCCTACCATTGCTGGAGGATTTCCAAGTAGCTGGACAATATAGTTGGGGGAGTGCATGTTTGGCTTATTTGTACAGGGAGTTGTGTCGTGAATCTCGCGCAGGGGCATATGAGGTTGCAGGCGCGTCAATTATTGTACAACTGTGGGCATGGGACATATTTCCATTCATAGCATCGCGGCGCCTGCATGTTTCTAGAGTTCAACCGCGAACAGTGGATAGAGAACAAATCCTTATGGACGTTCCACTGGGACACAAGTAGTACAAATATTTTTCATTAATTTGCTAAAAAGTCTTGTCCAATTTCATATATCTTAACTTATTGTTTTCTACACAAATGGCTCGGTGCATTTAAGGTTACACAAAGTGCGACGCACGTCGTATCGGCTTACCGTGATGCACTCGACTCACAAAGGCATGAGGATGATGTGGTATGGCAACCATATAGTGAAGTCATGAGGTCTCTTCCCGATTACTGCACTAACGGTCATGGTAGTTGGCTTTCGACATGTCCCCTTATTTGTTTCCACATAGTCGAGTGGCATCGACCGAAAAGGGTTATGAGACAATTCAGAATGGTACCAGTGGTGCCACCAAATTGTGCTTATGACGCCTAACTGCACCGCCTCGAATTGCGTGGACATCATCATGAAAATTGGGTGACTTTTCATGCAAGCTATATACATATGTGGGAAAGTCGTGGGGACACCATTGCCACTGGGGCACATAATAAAGGGCACGATCATCAAGACTACATGACGTGGTATCGCTCGGTCACTAGGAGATTCATTGGACACGACGGGGCTTTCGTGACTACTCGGTAATCTTCTTACTCTTACTTTTCCTCGAGCAACTAATATCTTATATTGCGTGCTTTGAGCTCATGTTTTTATATCAGTGAAACTTGGTGCATCGACTGAGGCAAGTGTTTATTGAGGATGGGTACGAGCAAGGTCTTGCTGCGCTTGATGAAGGGATTAGAATTTTAGACGAATATGAAAGGCAAAGAACTACTATTTCGCATGACAAAATTGACGTCGAACAAGACATAAATGAGGATAATGAACAGGAATATGAAGAAGACGATCAGGGTGAAGCAAACAGAGAGGTGAGAAGAAGACGAACACGACCAGAGACTCTGAGGGAATGCACCAGACGTCCTCGTCCACCACGTCCATCTACTCAGACTGAAATTGCTTCAAAGAGTAGCAGACGTTCTCCTCCGGCACGTTCATCTCGTCCGAGAGCGAGTAGAACAGAGATAGTTGGTGAGAGTAGCCAACGATCATCCCCACTAACTCATTCTTCTCATGGGTACATTTCTGCGTCGTCCACAATGCAACCAGAACCTCAAATGTTTGTACCCTGGCCGCCGATCGTAAATTTTCCTCCTTACCATTTTGATCCTTATGCACCCGGGCTATCGTCTTCATATGTGGACCATGGAATGCCTAGACATCAAATATATCCGTCACTGCCTCGATACATGCCGAGTCCATATACTCCACCATGTTATAATTACAATATGCCATATAGTGGAGATGGCTCATTCATGAACTTGTTGACCATGCTGCAACCTCATGTTCCTTTCCCCCAGCCGCATACATGAAGCCTGTATTTTGGGATGGTTTCACCTCCTATTTTTGGGAGCATTAGTAGCATAGGTGAGTCGAGTGAAGCACCAGAGGAAGAGCATCAATCTACTCGACGTCATTCAATGCAAGACCAGCAACCTCAACAACCTCAACCGGACGTACAAACACATCGTCCAACTAGACATAAAGTATGTCCGGTTTGTATCACCGAGCAACAACATCAACGTAACCGTCGTAATAGACATGTGTGATGATTTTTCTTGATTTCATGGTGATTTGTTTTTTGGGTGAACGAAGTTGATGTGTACAACCTTCTCATGGATTGAACTTATTTCTCATGTTTTCCATATTATTATAATGTGGTATCTGTGATTACTCTATAATATTCCATAACAGAAACTCATCACTGTGAAAGATATATATATCTCGAAAAATTAGAAGATTCGAACTTATAACCTTAAGGAACTTTAATTAATTAAACAACTAGTAGCTAGCTAGGTCCTAACCAATGCATGAAACCCAGGGTTGGTTCATTGACCTCCAAGTTGGTTGGTGCTTTACTTATTTATTTTTGGTGAGTTTTAAGTACTAATTTTAAGAGTCTAGGGTACGCTTTCCAAGTTCTTGAAGTGATTGACTTAAAGTTCAGTGCTTAATCAATAAGTTTAATCAATCTTATTGATATTATAATCTATTAATTGAAGAAAGATCTCAAGCCGAATCATATGAAAGAATATAAAGAGAAGGACTTCAATGTGAGTATGGCTAGGGCAGAGCTTTACCAAGTTAGGTGTTTTTGTAATTTATTTATACACCTTAATTTACTGCAACTTTTTGAGGTTAAAAGTAATTTCTTTTGTACAGGATCATATGGAGTCTTGGCCTTTGCAATTTATAAGTTTTAATTGATTGCCCCAAGGCCTATATAGAACTATAATATATGGTTAGTTGTTTTATTTTACATTTTAGCAGTAACTATTTGGGAGTACTGCAACTACTTGTGTGCAATTTTACTTTTCATAGCTTGGAAGTGTCAACTTCAAATTTTTTATATTCTGTCACTAATTTATGAGAAAAAATTACAAAAATACATTACCTTTTAGTTTAAACCCCGAAAAATAAGTGTGGTTTTTTTCTCTTTTTCTAAAACTAGGCTATGTCGCATTTCCAACATGCGCTGCGCTATCCGTGAAACACAATCCCCGTATGACGCGTGAACATGAGCCACTCGAATAGCGCCTATGGGTTGCACAGGTTGTACGGGTTGTCCGCCTCGCAATACGTGCGTGACGTTTACATTGTCTTTATCACCTCGAGACACGTGTTTGACGTTTACACGAGGTTGCATGGGTCGCCCACCTCTACAGACGTGCCTGCCATTTGCATGAAATCTCCACCTCGACATACATGGGTCATATTTGCATGGGATGTCCACGTCGATATGCGTGCGCGTTGTTTACATTGGTTGTCTACCTCGAGATACGCGAGTGGCGCGGGTTATCCATCTCCATATGCACGTGGTGGTCATAGGGGGAGAGAATTTGTATTGATAGATCATTTTCAAAAGGAGCTATCAGTATAAAGTTTAGTTTTGTATAGATAGCTCCTTTCAAAAGGAGCTATCTATACATTTGCCCCGCCACCTCACCGCCACCTTTCTGCCACCTCACACCCTTCCTATGTAATAACGTCTATTATAAAGGCGTTATTGCCTATTTTTTCATTTCAAAGTACAACACCTTATTTTGTGAATTATAAAGTAAATGTGCCTTACTTTTTGAAAAACCCAGAAGTTTGTCTATAATTTGTTTCATATTTGTTATTGACACCTTTATTCCATAGATTAAACGCAATCTCAAAGAAATGCACATCTCGAGGCTTGTCACCAATCTGTCGCTGATTTTAGTGACAGATTAGCCACAAATATTAAAGGAGAATATATGGCAAGAAATTTAGCTACATATTTGTGACAATTACCAGTCTGTCATTAAGATTTTGTCATAAATTTGTCGTTAAATAATTGTTTCGTGGTCAAATGGGTCAAACGACTTATCTGATGCACATTTTTTGTTGATTTGTTGTTGTTTTGCAACTATTCATGTCTGTCGGTATTTATTGTTGTTATTCCACCATTTTCTTGTAGTGTCAATTGCACCTAATATGTTTGACACTATCAGCTCGCTTAAGCTGCAGCTCGAGAAAAATTCTAAAGGGAGCCACAGACTTAATCGGATGCTCAACCACAATGGTACTCGAATACCTGAGAGGAGCCACGACATATAGTGGATGCTTACTCAGAAGATTCAGACCCGTCGGGCAGCCACTAGAGCTAGTTGGTTGCTCAACCCGCGAGTGGCAATGACTAGACCTGACCATTTAGACCTTAGGTCACTCGGTAGGAAAATAGAGTCTAATAATAGCAATCATTTCATCAAATATAGCAAAAAATGAAAAGAATTAATATTGATTTTTTTATGATTTACTTACAGCAAAACGCAAAATACTAAGCAAATCACGCCTCAAAATGCGTACCCGATACTCGACACTAGTCTTCTAAGCTCCTAGTATCAATTTACAATGATTTAGGTTTGTTTGAGCCTATTTTATATAATTTAGATTTTTAAATTTGAATATAATTCAAAATAGAGAATTTATAGTGTTGACACATTTTTCGAGGGGAATCTCGATCTAAAAATCCCCCAAAAAACTCTAAACTCACTTTCCTACAATTTTCTCACTTTTTCTTATTTTTCCTAATTTTGTTTTCTATTTTCTTAAATTTTATGTTATTATTTATGATTTTTATCAATAAAATGTATAAATTACAATTTTTTATATGTATATAATTATTTTTTTGGGAGGGAAGGGGGTTTGGGTCCCTTGAACCAGGCTGATTTGGCTACATGACCTGGCTCGGTTCGAGCCTTGGGTTGGGTTCAGCCAATGGCAGGCTCGGTTTGAGGACTGCATTCACGAGCAATGCGTGCATGCGATTCCCCCTTCCCCCCATCACCCAAATCACCAAACGTGGTGATTTGATTTCCTTTCCTTTTTTTTGCCTTACGTAAACAAATTTCATTTAATTCACAAATAACTCAAACCATGTTAACTATGCAATTTATGCGATTTTTGTTAAATATACCACATCAAAGATTCCACTATTAATGCGTGGATCTCAACATTTAAGAGGCTAGACTATACAAATCATGATGATATATTTTGGATTATTCAATCATACTTTAATACTCGTACCTTAATTTCATTAAGTATGAGAGGAAAGCACACTTGAGGTCTATAAAAGGAAGTTGTTAACACCCACCACCTCAACTCAACATCTACTTCCCTTTTGCTCCCCAATGTTTTGAACACCATGAGAGAAGCACAAGAGAGTGAGAAATGATAGCAAATGAGCTCCAGATCTCTTGCTTCTTCTTTTTTAAAAAAAATATTTTTTGTTGACTTCTCCACCACTACATAAGAAACAACTGACTCTATCCCAACATTTCACTCATTCAATTTAAATATTATTTTGAATTTCAAGATATAAATCTCTACTAAACCTTTTAACTTGGTTAATTAACCATTTGACTCACTTTACCTTTACAAAACTTAGTCACATCAAATATTTTTAAGCACTTAGATACACTGAATTAGAATAATGAGACATTAACTTCAATTATTTTATTAATTGAGATATTCTCACCACTTAGCTTAGATATTCAAATTAATAAATTTCATTAGAATCTAAATTCCATCAATCTCATCGACTTATCTAGCCCCGTGTGTGCACACATCTTGAGGTCTACTCTCACTCGTAAGTTCGACAACGTCAATAAAGTTTTATATACACATATAGATAAATATAAAATATTCAAGGCATCACACACAAGTGAAATTATTAAATTATTATCTCGGTGTTGACAATCAAGTCGCCAAATAGGATCTATCGCCACGTAGGAGTTGTCGCCACGTCACGATCCTATTAGGCTAATGATTATAATTAGATTTATTGGGGTCGTTATGCTAGTAAACAAAAGAAAAACTACCTTTATCTAAACTCTAGATAGAAACCCCAACAAGATTCAATCTCACAGTGTCGCGTACTTGCTCGTAGACCTGTACACTATGACACAACTCTCGTCTCTCAATTAGCACCTCAACACTATTTGATGTGTCATGTACCCGCAACTAGCTTGTCGCCCATACACAACACCATCTTCTTTTGTTATACAAACAATCCTATATGTAGCTATTTAAATATGTGACCCGTACCACATACAACTACCCAATATTACTAGTAATTGTAATAACACATGATTTGGACATTGATACCAAATTATACTTGTTCGATGATACATAAAAATAAACTCCTTGTCAAATTCCAAGTTTGAATAAACTTTTGATCAGTATAATATATGTCATTCCTACCCGTCACATGACTCATACCAGTGTATAGCAATTGGAGGCCAACATGGAATTTGAGTCACTTCACAACAAATCTTCACCTTCACGAAAATTCTTCACTTTGTTCTTGTCACACCGTCCTCTCGGGCCACCATCCTCACCCGTACAACTTGCATAATTACCGACTCATGTCTTATATACACATACATTAACTGTGGCCGTGCTTACCAATTCTCCTTTCTGATCGTCAATCTTATTCTAAGCTGGATATATAGGATAATTACTACCAATCTTGAGAACCAACAAATTGACAGCGTCATCGCTTTTAACATTAGAACCCCCTTTGTTGAACCAGAGTTTTTTAGTCGAGCTCGCTCCTTTACCTTTCCTTTTCCTGCAGTCTCTCCTGAGATGCCATGCTTGACCCCATCTCTAACAAAACTGTTTCCCGTACTTCTCCTTCTCAACAGCTACCAAACTAGAGTTTGAAGATGAATCATTGTCTTTACCTTTCATCATTTTCTCCTCGGATATTAACATGGTAGTGACCTCTGCTAAATTAATGGTTTTCGTCCTATACATCAATATTGGCTTCAAGTGCTTGAACGAAGGTGGAAGTGACCAGATCAACTTGAGCGCTTTGTCCACAACACTAATTTGCTCTCCCAATTGTTAGGTTTTATGGTTCATACGCAATGAAAAATTCAAAACAATTTCAAAAAATCCTGATAGGATCGAAAATAAGTTCCATTAAACTAGATCTACAAAAGTAAATCATACATTAATCCATGATTTCCTTATCTGATTGTCAAATCTCCAAGACGTTCAAACGCCTATCATCTATTGAAAATACACACATGAATGGTGACCATGATTTTAAGTGCTAGCCCCTAGTGAGATAGAAAACGTTTTTCTTTCTCTTCTAAAATTCAGAGAACTTGAAAATAGCAAAAACAAAAAAAAAATTATTTCATTTTAGGGTTTCAACCTCTATTTATATGTGTAGATAAGCCCTCACTTGAAATCATATTCGTAATACAATTATTGTATTTATGCCGTTTAAGCAAATTACACATATACGCTCCTATAAATAAGTTATCATGTAATGAATCATAAAGGCTTTTATGTCATGAATTGTATCAAATTATCATGCTCCTAATATTGAAGTCTATGGTAGAGGGATTTTTTATTTGTTTTAGTGATCATAATTTAAACGAGGTAAGTATCATATATTACAATGCATGTACAATTAGTAAACGAGTTAAGAGATTTTACTAACATTGAATATAATATGAATTTCCTTGCGCTACGAACAGTTAGCGACGATTCCGCTATTTTAGACAACGAACTTCGGTTCCGAAAATTGAAAATCACCTAAAATTTCTCATTATTTTTGTCAATCCAATTGACCAAAATTGCCCCTTATTTTAATTCCAAAAAATATTAATTAAAATATTTTTAATTAACTTGGGCCCACCTCTAACTTAATATCTTTTCTTGAACCAATTAGAAGTTAAGATACTTTGAATCTTTATCCAATACGAATTTATTATATATCTCACCTACCTTATAGGATTTGTAATTGTTATCCGATTACAAGTTCATCTCCTATCTCATAGGAATTTACTAACAGATAACTACGATGAGATACATGATCAAAACCAATTTTGATTCTCATTCATACGAAACAAGCAATTGAATAAAGAAACACAATATTAATCATGCATTCAACACCAAAATCATATTAACCTAATCATGATTTCTATCTTGAAAACACAGATAATTATTGAACAAAATGAACTATATATCCAACACGAGAATCACATTAACCCAAACATGACTTCTAAAATGTAAATATACAAAAGTTTGCATCATTTAATATTAAAACATATGTTAATCGAAATATTCTAAACCTGAATTCTATTATTGAATCAAACCATTTGTATGTATCAAAATACATGAATTAACAACATGCTTTAAAACCAATTCTTGATAACAATAACACAAAATCTATATGCACATTATATATACATTAATAGAGATCATTTTTCTCACATATATATATATAGATATTAGAAAAACATGCAAACGTTTAATAGAATCGAGCCTAAGGCTCTGATACATCTATTGGATTTTGGGATTCATATGCAGAAAAAAATTTAAAACAATTTTGAAAAACCCCAACAGGATTGAAAATAAGTTCCATTAAACTAGATCTACAAAAGTAAACCATACCTTAATCCGTGATTTCCTTCTCCGATTGGTCGATCTCTAAGACGTTCAAGCGTCTGTCCTCTGTCGAAAATCTACATACGAATGGTGACTACAATTTGAAGTGCTAGCCCCAAGAGAGATAGAAAACGTTTTTCTTTCTCTCCCGAAATCCAGAGAACTCGAACTTAGCAAAAACAAAAAAAAAATTTAGTTTTAGGGTTTCAACATCTATTTATATGTGTATATCAGCCCTCATTTAAAATCTTATTCGTAATACAACTATTACATTTATGTAGTTTAAGCAAATTACATATACGCTCCTACTAATAAGTTATCATATAATAAATCGTAAGGGCTTTTATGTCATAAATTTTATCCTATAAAATTCATTACTCTGGACCAATTGAAATTGTGTAAAATCATTCTTTGTGTGAAACCCAATAGGTTCATGTGACGTTATCAGTGAACCAAAATCGTTTTAGTACATAAGTCAAAATTGATACAGCCTAATGAATAACATATATCATATCCTTTTGTTGCGCGATATCCTTTGATTAAACATGAGGAATGGAAAGTCACTCTTAATGTTCAATCGTACTAGTCTTGATCTTTAGGTAAACTAAAAACATCCAAGTGACATTGATCATATCAATTCACATGGACTTGGCCATTATCAGTCTATCATATTGAGGGATCCATTGATATTTCTCTCTGTACGAGAGTGACAAATTCTATCTTGATTACGCAACTTAATATATTATTCACTTGGTAACCAATCACAATCTTTATAATCACCCAGTCAAAAACAACATTTGATTGTGTCTAATAACCATGTTTCTATTATTAAAGTCTATGGTAATCTCAAGTTGAATGACTAAGTGATATACCAATCATGAGTAACATGTATGACTAAATCTATGTGGTGTTCTCATAGCGGGTCGGACGAACACCTTATTCCCTAACAAGTTCTCGATTCGTATCCTTATATGCATGATCGTCACATGACCATCAATCAAGATTTGGACTATTCTTAATTCATTATAGGTCCCTAGTATAATGACCGAATATGGACATTTAAGATATTTCAACAAACAATCATGGATCTTATTATAAGATAAACATGTAATCGTTTATAATAAAACAACAAACAAAAACTTTTATTTTACTAGCTGAAATCACAAGTTGAACAATGTTCGTAGATTGACCTATGACATATGCCCCAACATCCAATTCCTCAAGTTCAGAGACAATCTCATTTAGAGCATTAAGATGATCAGTAATATTTATACCTTCATCCATCTTTAGGTAATGATATTGCTCCTTTAGATAGAATCGATTTGACATGCTTTTCGTCAAATACATAGCCTTCAATTTCTCCCAAAGACCTTTTACCGAAGAAATATATATTCCTTATGTTCAAAATAACATTCTTTGCCAAATTGAGTCTTATGACGCTCGTGCCCTCAAAGCCAACTCTTTTCAATTCTCATCATTTTCTTTCCTTCGACCCTTCAACGTTTGGCGTAGCCCAGATTGAATCAATAAATCCTTGACTTGATTTTTCCACAAGCCAAAATTCATCTTCTCATCGAACTTCTCCATATTGAAATTCATCGCAATTGTGTACTTCGACATCTTTGAAAACTTTACCTTAATAGTATAACCTCATCCGATCTAAATCTTATCTTTGATACCAATTTGTTATGACGAATCACCACAGAATACCCAAGAGCGTAGTCACACGAATACATCTAAAGATAGAACAAACCATAGAGAAAATATGAACACAATAATTTACGTGGAAACCCCCAAAATCAAGAAAAAAACTAAGAGCAAGAAACAAGACAATCTACTATTAGTAGTTTAGTAAACAAAGAAAAACTCCTCTATCTAAACCCCAAATAGAAACCCTCAACAAGATTCAATCTCGCAATATCGCGTTCCCGCTTGTAGAATCGTATGTCATGCCATAACTCTCGACCCTTAACAAGCACCTCAACCCAATATGATGTGCCACGTACTCGCAACTAGCTTATTCCTAAATATATAGGTGTTTAAACATGCGACGTACCACATACAACCACCCAATATTACAAGTTGTAATTGTAATAATACATGATTTGGACACTAATACTAAATCATGCTTGTTCGATGACATAAAAATAAACTCTTTGTCAAATTCCAAGTTTGAATAAACTTCTTATCAGTATCATGTATGTGATTTCTACCCTTCACATGACTCATACCAGTGTATAGTAAATGTAGGTCAACATGGGATTTGAGTCACTTCACAACGCAATCCAATTATTGTAGATTGAGATTTCACAACTCAATTCGGTCTGTTTATTTCGCTAATCCAACTTGATCCAATTTACAAAAAGCGAAGCAGACTGAATCAAAAGTTAACGGATTGACAATTATAAAATTAATATTCCGAATTAAAGCTTAGGTAATCCCAATGAGTAACAAAGAAATGATGAATAAAAAAATGTTAGAATGTGACTTTTAGTTCAAATATATTAGTTTTAACATTTTCTACATTTGCTTGACTAACTCGAATAAAAAAGAATTAATTTATGTTGTAAAAATTTAGATTTTCAAATATATATGAATAAACGTACCCACTTTGGGCAATCAATTCGGTACACTTACCAAGGAGCATTGTTCGATACACCTCGAACATGAATCTTAAGGTGTACCACCGGCACACTTTTGTAGGTGCGTCAAATTAGGTGCCCAAAGTGGGTACCCAACCCAATCATTTTCCATAGATAAATTAGTGACATAAAAATGTTATAACCCCATCTAAAATATAGTTCAAAATTTTAAATGTATGTGCATATTAAGGTGTCCAATCTGCAATTCTATACAATTCTATACAATTCGTATGGATTGCAAACGTTGCAATCCAATCCAGTTTAACGAACTCGAATTATGAATCAATTAGAGCTAAATGGACCGGATCAAACTGGATCCGCGTATTTCGTGAACCCTAAATTTACCTCATGTAATGGCATATCTGTAGTTGAGCTAATTGATTGGTGTGATTTAGTAAATTCAGCCATCGCGCTCCAACTACGAAAATTTGAATTCGGCCAGCGCCAACGCATGTCGTCTCTGCAGTTAAAGCTCAGAAAGCCTAAACGTCAAACCTTTTCTATCCCCAAAAAAATGCACACAGATCTTTGAAATTCTCCCAATCGACCCACCAAACCCCTCATAGAAAGCACAATTGATATCAACAATGGCGTCGTCGACGAAGCCCTCATCTCGTTACTCCTCTTTCGACGCACGATCTTCGAATTCATCTCAGATCTCAGGCTCATCTTCCTCAACAGAATTCAAAAACCCTAGCAAGAATCACCACTCCTCGCTTAAACGGATCATCGGAAACTCTAAGGCCACTCGCAGAGTTCCATCAGATACGGTGTCAGCGGCGGAGAATTCGTCTAGGGCTTTGGTGAAGGCGAAAGGAGGTGATCTAGCCGTGGTTAAGGGGAGGAATGAGCAGAATTTCAGTGCAATGGTGAAGAAGTTTATGGAGAGGAGGGCGTCGAACAAGAAGGCGGAGGCGAAGCAGACTACTGCGCTGGTGATTCCAGCTGACTTCATTGCTGAGGATCTGAAGAAGACGGCGTCAAAGGGTTCGTCGTCGTCTAACATTTCGAATCTGCATCGGAAATTCTTTCGGAAGGGTTCAGGGAGTGGTGGGAGTGAAGTGAAGGCGCTGACGGAGGTGAAGTCCAATACGAGGACTTTGGCGATGGTTCTGAGGAGTGAGAGGGAGCTTCTGAGCCAGAACAAGGAGCATGAAATGGAGATCACAAAGCTCAAGTTGATGATTGAAGAAAAGAACAGAGAAGTAAGCACTAAAACCCTTATATCCTTTTAGTTATGAATCTTCGGTTTGTAATCTAAAGCAATCTAGAACCTTGAATGAGCTCAAATTGGATGAATTCCCTACATTGTAGTTCGAATTGAGAGTACTAATTATATGGATGTTTTCGCGGTTTTTTTGTTCTTTGTCTAGGTTGAGAAGTTGAAGGATTTGTGTTTGAATCAACGGGAAGAGATAAAATCATTGAAAAGTGCAATTTTATTTCCGGATGTAATGAATTCCCAACTCCACTACCTTCTAGAGAAGCAAGGTTCAGAGCTGAAACAGGCGAAACAAGTCATCCCTACGTTACAGCAACAGGTTACTTCTCTTACAGGCCAACTCCAATGTCTAGCTGATGATCTTGCAGAGGTATTTTTTATAGTTCTTCTGTGCACACCATAAGCAAGAATGTTGATTTTATAAGCTGATTCCTGATTTTGATTCAATCCAGTTGTGTTTTATGAGCATGTGTTGATGTTGCAGGTGAAGGCAGATAAGTATTCAGTGAGGTCGTGTTTTGACAGTTTTGGATCTCCAAAAACGCCGATACTTGATCAAGGGGTTGCATTTTCTTCTGTAAGTATTGACTTGATACAAGTAGCATAACTAGAAAGTTTAGTTTTGATCGAGATAGTAAGAATATTTAGGTAGATGTAAACAAGCATTTCTGGCTGTTTATATCGACAATAATAAGTTTTCGATACCATCAAATGGATTCATATTTCTACTAGTATATAACTTTCAGTTTTCGAGCATAGTCTGTGCCTCAGAAGGAAATGTGATGATTTACATTTTGCATTTCTAACTCTTATGGGAAACCGATTTAGGAGTACAGTTCTGGTGATGAAATGAGAATGTCCGGAACTCCAGATGACATGTTCCTCAAGGATTTGAACCCCTGTTTAACTCCTTATTCCAAGTCAAAATCTAAGGTGAGTTGCGTGTATTTTTCGTCTTATGAAGCAACCTTCCTGACATTCCTGTTATCTTACTAGGACTAGGAAATTTGTTGCAGGAATTTGATGAGACGACAGGATATGATTCTTCATCCGAGAGAGGGTTGTTCTGGCATAATGAACAAGTTTTCGACGACAGCCCATTAGATCCTCATCCTCGCGGACAAAAAATGTCTAGGAGTTCTGAGTCTTACATAAGGCCAAACCCAGTGATCATCACGGCTCCAGTGACACGAAGATCAGATGGGAATAAATGCACCAATGGGATGCCAATGCATCGTATGGTTTTCTGACCTGGGAAACCAATCTTTGAGTTTCTTTCGTAATTCCAGTTAATCCATATATATTGTTCTTCTAAACTTCTCGTCAGTCTTGTCTGCTAGAGATATGCTTCCACTGCTTTTTAACAATCCTTAGCTTCTCTGTATCAACGATAAATGAAATGCATCCTCTTTAGGCACTAAAAGTCTACTGGGTGTTTTGCAGTCCCAATTCAGTATTCACCTCAATGCAAATTTCATCAATAGATTCTACCAAACATCTTGTAGGAACTCTAGCTAGTTTCATACTTGTAAGATAATGGCCATTTACCCAATTTTTTCATGGAGTAGATGAGATCTGCACCAATTAATAATCAAGGGCATGAAGTTTACAACTTAGAATCTCCAAATCAGATGTGAAATACAAAAGGTTCATAATCTCAAATTGTTCATCAAAGCACATCAAATTCATGGCTGTTTCATGCACGCACTTGCAACCGTTCAATCACATTTAAGAACAAGGGCTAAATAATATAGTGTGGGTGCAAAAACTCGTACATTAAGATCCTTTTTTTAGGCAATGGTCTCAGTAAAATCCTTCTAATACAAGGCCAGCAGCACAAAAATCAACCGATGGTTCATTTCAGGACAACAATCCAAACATTAACATCACAACTACGTACGCTGATAATCAACATTGATTACTTCGGAGTTAATATCCAAGCTGAATGTCAAGAGTAAAAGTCCTTGTTAGAAGATCATCAGCCACAATCAAAATCTTGGAGCTGCAGCGAGAAAAAAGAAAAGAAAATAAAAGCATGCAAATTAATAATTAGAAAAAAAAATTCTTCGAATGCAAAATAAAAGGTTTCTATAGAAACACTGACTCAAACGACTTGAAATTGGAACTTAGTGTTGGAACTAAAAATTTATCCTATCATATATGATTGTCGCTAGGGCAGATATACGTTCAGCAATTATAATACCGAACATCCCATCTACTGCTGTTCCATACTATATTTTCCTTCTACATGTTGGTACTTATCAAACAAAAAATAAGAAAGAATGCTTCAAGCATACCTCCACCCATGGTTGCTTCAGGTAGTCTCTCAATTGAATATTGGCGTTTAGTAATGTACATAATTGGCACTCCAGCGATCTACATGTCAACAAACAATGTAAATGCCAAAGTTTCTTTTGAGGAACCTAAATTAAAAAGTAAGCATCTATATGAAAGATTCTAGTACCTTCCGGATCCTTCGTTTCAAGTCTCGATCGCAAGTGGCAACAATGTAGCACTTGTGCTGCACAGCATAATAGAAAGTTTAAAATTGATGGTACAAAAGCTTCAATGAAGGCATGCATCAGACTTCTCAACTTCCAAAAACCAACAGCAAGAGGTAAGGAAACTACAGTTATTCTGGAGAGACAAGTAATGCTACAAAAACCACAAGTAGGTTGAAATGCAAAACATGATTATAATTCACGTGTCTAAAATATAGAGGAAAAAGAAGTAGACAGGTCAAGCCATGAAATACTTTAAAAAAAAAAAAACCCAGAAAGCATGTTGGAAATCATGTTACAATGACTATACAACATCCATACCTGAGTAACTCGATCAACAAGACAATCATCAGCATATGTTCCTTTATGAGAACAGGGTAGCCTCTCAAATCTAGGATCCTTTGCAATCCTGTAAGAGAAATTGAAAGAAAAATAATTAGGAAAAAACTAAGTATTGCTGTCATAACTGATCATATAAAAGCATAACCACTACAAATGGGAAAACCACTGCATCCATCAGTAATGAATGTCGAGCTCATGCTAAGAATGACATAATGCTAAATTGTAACCTCGATCACTATGAACACAAGTTTAAGTTTAACAACTAATAAAATGTAACCATGATCAGGATGAAGACAAGCTTAACAAAAATATATGTAAAACCACTACCAATTATCATAGCAGAACAAATGCTCCTTGCAAAAGAAGACATGCTCTCTATAGAAAATTTACATCCTGAACTAGTCATCCGACAGCCATAAAGAAATGTACCTCAAAGCCACACGATATTTCTGCCCTAACTTCTCAAGTTCTGCCATGACGCAATCTGTAATGCAAGGTGTACCTATATTGCCAAAATGAGGATGAGAGGTCAGGATAGAAGTTAAAGACAAGGCCAGGATAAGTGCACTGGCAAAATGAAAGTAAGCTTGCAGAAAAATATCATACTGGCAGCGATTGCAAAGGTGTTGCCTAGGCGGTTAGCGTCCTAACGCCCAAGTAATTTTGAGAACGTCAAAGGGGATGGTTACAATTAAATTTGTTGATATGGATACCTACCCAACACCAAAGCCTTAACATAATAAGTGTTATATAAGAACCTAAAGGCTAATTAGTGTTCTAAATCTTGAAACATACATTAAATATGATTCATAATAACTAATAAAGAATGGGAGATGCTAGTGCGACTCGTTTTGGGACACCCGGGCTGAACACTTGGTGATGGTGTCCATGCATTCGTGCAGTGCGCCCACACATCGATGCGCGAATGGATGGAAAATCATCACCGGGTGTCCCAAAACGGGTCATTCTAGTATTTTCCATAAGGAATTACTTACTAAAGGACCCATACAGAAATGATCAATTGTTCAAGCACCTCTGGACAAACATATTTTTGTTTACGTTGGCGTCAACTAGGTACAGCCTTTGCTAAGGTCAAGGAAGACGCTTTGGCATCTCACAAATCCTTGAATCCTAGGGATGGGACCAACCGCTAACGGTTCCCACATCTGGAGCACTCCATACTCCGGATCAATTGGTCAAATGTCAATAGATAAAAAAAAACACAACTCTATCCTCACCACTCAAAAGCCCTAGCGTCCTTCTACAACGCATGCAAATTAGAATATTGAGAATCAAGTCCCATGCCCCTAGCATGTGCATCGCCTCCATCACAATTCTCAACCACAAATATAGCAACCAACATACACTCTATAACACATTCCACAAATTTCAACGCTATAAAAATAGAGAGACAAGAACTCACATTTGGCATTCAAGCAACGCAACATGGCTTCCTCCAAATCCAACTACAAAAACCATAAAATTGTATCAATTACACCTCCAAGACGATCAGATGCCGCAATGAAACTACAAAACATCAATCTAATAAGCGCAAAAACCAAAACCAAAAACCAAATCCAAGCATTCCCCAAACACACCTTGTTCTGAATAGAGAAGTTGATGAAGTTAGTATCCACCAAAACTCGGTAAGGCGGCCCCAACGCAGTGTTGTACTTGAAAAACAGAGCCGACGAAACATTAGGACTGCGAAAAACCCACCAAAACAGATAAAAAACACAACAAACACATTGAAACCCAATCTAGCAAAATAAATCAATAGCACAGAAAGTAACGCATACATGTTCTTGGGCAGATTCTCCTTCTTCATATCTATCTTTCTAGGGTTCAAAATCTCTTCTTTCTGCCTGATATCGAAGAAGCGTAGAGACTCATAAAAAATCTCAATACAAACGCACAGTAATCGCATTGAATAGAAAAGAAATTCAATCAAACAAGAAATCAACTCACTGTTTAAGCATTTTTGAGGTTACGAGCTTCTTCATGACTGCGAATTTCGGGCCTTTCTTCGCTTTCCCCATATTTGAGCTCGAGAGAGTTGATCGAAGAACCCTAGAAAAGTGATTTTCAGAGACTAAAACCCTAATGGTGTGTTTGCTTATTGCAGTGAGGCTGGACAAAGTTAATAGGTGGGCATTAAATTACCAAATCACCCTCAACCTTAAAAATTAGGATGAAAAGAGGATCGAAAGAAAACTCAATTTAGGGTTTCGTGCGGAATGAGGGCTACTATTAGGTTTATAGACACAACAATGACACATTTTATTAATATATAATAAACTCGTTAATTATAATGCGGGGGTTAACTCTAATTTATAGACTCACATAAGCATACTTCTAATCCAACTAGGAGACCCTAAATAGACTCATACTCTAACTCGAAGTCCTAATCAAACTCAAACATTAATCTAATTTAGATTACAACTCTAACATCGCCCCATAATCTAAATTACCTATCTGAATTAAAAAACAAAACATCATCCCCCCATAATTCAGATTTTCATGATCTTCCCTCGAAACGCAAATCTCAACCTCCATCGACGACGTCTTTTATCGTTCACCCGCCATCTATCTCGCACAGCTTCCTTAATGCTGAATAGTGCACAATGCACTCGATTGCCTTTTTCAGCAACGACATTATCATGGGTGATCTTACAATCCTGAAGTCAAGCTGGTTGTCCCACACTTCTTTGTGGTTTGCAACTGGTACACTGGGGTCTAGCGTCAATGCCAACTGAAGTTACCAACCGAAGTGGAAGCTTCATCCTCACATCTAATCGTAGAAGGTTGAGCAATACTATTTCCTTTTATGTCCCAAATCCACGCACTCTTCTCGTCGAACTTGACATCTCTGCTAACAATGACTGTATTGGTAACTGGATTGTAAAATTTGTACGTTCCAGTCCTTCCTGAAACATAGCCGATAAATATGACCTTCACGCATTTGTCATCTAACTTCTTCCTGTTAGCATCAAGAACGTATACATATGCAGTGGATCCAAACACTTTCAAGTGTTTGGCACTTGGCTCGTAACCACTCCAAGCCTCTTCTGGGGTTATATGGGACACACCTTTTGTGGGAGACCTATTCAGTAAATAAACTGAACATGCAACTCCTTAAGCCCAAAAAGAATAAGGTAGACCTTTGGCTTGCAACATACTATGAGCTATGGCTATAATCGTCTTATTCTTTCTCTCTGCAACACCATTATGTTGCGTTGTCTGTGGTGGCATGATCTCATGTTTAATCCCATGACGATTACAAAACTTTGAAAATGTTGAGGACGTGTACTCACCGCCACCATCCGTCTTCAAAGTCTTGATGTAGCATCCACTCTGTTTCTCCACAGTTGCCTTGAACTTCTGAAAGCAACTAAAGGCATCAGACTTATTCGTTAAAATATACACCCAAATCATCCTGTTGCAGTCATCAATAAAAGTCATAAAATATTTGCTTCCTCCTAGTGAAGCGGTTTGTATTGGACCATAAACATCTGAGTGAACCAACTGTAGTAGAGATTTGGCACGCCTTGGGGTGTTGGAAGAAATCGTTCGTCTATGTTACTCCCCCGAAATACACCTCTCACAAAATTGCTCTGGATGTTGAATCATAGGCAATCCTTTCACTAAATTCTTATGAGTCAACAACTTCAAACTCTTGAAGTTCAGATGACCATATCTTAGATGTCATAACCATGACTCGTCAGAAACAATGGATTTAAAACACGCATAAGATCTAGTCTTAATCTCAATCTGGAATAACCTATTTTTCAAATGAGACTTAAGAATGATCATACCTTTAGAGTCAAATACAGTAAGATGACTATCTTTAAAATTCATTTTGTACCCCTTTTCTAGTAATTGCCCCAAACTTAGCAAATCGCATGTCAATGTCGGTACATATAACACATCTAAAATATACCGATGATCACCATTCTCCAACTCGATCAGAATTCTTCATTTTCCCTTAACTGGAAGTTTCCTATCATCAGCAAACTTGACCTCTGTCAATACCGACTCATCCAACTCATCAAAAAATTCTTTATTGCCACACACGTGGTTAGAGCATGCACTGTCGAGATACCACATGTTACTCTGAGCATTCTCCTGGGCTGATGAAACCATCATTAGTGTCTGATAACACTCTTCATCTTGCTCTGTCTGCTCCTCAGACTCTAACTCTAATGATTGCTTTACCCTGCATTGTCAAGCTATATGCCCAAATTTGAGACAGTTGTAACACTGAATCCGATTTTTCTGTTGATCGCGACCTTCGTCTCGTCTATGACCTTTATTTCTTTCCCACCACTACTGATTATTATTCTGAACTAGGCCATTGTTGTTGACTTTATCACGGCCTTTGAAACCATAATTCTCGTTTAACTTTGGGAAAACTGTAGTCTTCGATGCCTACTCGGTAGGCTTAACTTTTTCACTTTTTTCATTGATTCGTTGCTCATGTGTTCGTAATGAACCAATAATTTCTTCAACAGACTTGGTCTCATAATTTGTCCCAGACTCCATAATAGCAGCTACTACGTGGTCGAACTTCGTGGTCAAGGTGCGCAAAATCTTCTCGTTCACATCGAGATTGACGACTTCTCCGCCATTCATCTTTAACTTATTGACGACTGTCTGAACATGATTGGTGTACTTCTCTATATCTTCTGAGTCACCCATCTCGATCAACTCGAATTGTCGCCTCAAAGTTTGCAACCGAACTTTCTTGGCTTTCTGTACACCCTTGTAGGACGTCTCTAAAGTGTCCCACGCTTCCTTTGATGTCTTCGCCAGTTGCACTTTCTCAAACGCCACATCATCAAGCGTTTGCAAAATAAAATAAAATAAAGTGCTTCTGATCTTTCTTGCTAAGCTCTTTTTGTGTCGAGGTAGCGGTGGCCCCTGGGTCTTCGAACCCATCTTCAACGATTGTGACCAAGTCTTAAAAACTGAACAAGACTCTCATCTGAGTGCTCCATCTATCAAACTTCTTCCCATCAAATATTGGAAGAGTAGGTTGAACTTGGCCGTTCCCCGATGTCGCCATAATTTACACCAAATAAGAAAATCAAAAATCTCAATTTTGATTTTAACTCTCTGCCACACACACTTTGAACAAATTGTTCAAATCTTCGTTTCTTCTCCAAAACAAGAAACGGGCACGCTTCGATCTATCGATATATCTGAAGCCCAAATTCTGTTCTTGAAACTTCAAGAACTCTCACACAACCAAGATTAAAAATCTCGGTCTCTCTCTCACAGATCTTAAGATCTCACTATTGCTCTGATACCATGTTAGGTTTAGAGACACCGCAATGACACACTTTATTAATATCTAATAAACTCGTTAATTACAATGCGAGGGTTAACTCTAATTTATATACTCACATAAGCATACTCCTAATCCAACTAGGAGACCCTAAATAGACTCATACTCTAACTTGAAGTCCTAATCAAACTCAAACACTAATCTAATTTAGATTACAACTCTAATAGCTACTAGAACCATGAGGTTGTCGAGATTGACAGAAGTGTTGACAGTGAATCAGAAGACCTTACCTTGTGAAGGTGGTGGAGACAACAACAAAAACGACAACGACAAGGACGCCGACTGCAAGAGAAGCATTAGATGGGGCTTGTGAGACTAGGGTTTAGGGTTTCGAGAGAGGAGTGGATGGGGCTCTTGAGTTTGGTGAAGAATTCGACAGAGAAACTTCTCTGTTTCGTAAGGTTATACAATAGACGGGTAAAAAGGTAACGTGTGAATCCCCAACATAACATTTTTTTTTCAAAGATTCTAAATATAAACTTCATCATCTTTCCACTTTGGCCACAATTGTTTTTTCTAAAATAGTCACAAAACTTTTCTTAAATTTCACTAATGATTGTTTCATCTATTTTCCGTTAACTCACCCTTAAATAAGGCTGATATGTCGTTCACGTGGCAATGATGAGTCGTTGACGTGGCTAGGGCATCAAATTTACTCATTTTTAAAAATTAATTTACTTGTTTTTAAATAAGTGTCGAAATTATTTTTTAAAAACAAAAAAAATGATCAAAGGCGCTGGCTATGTGCACCTCACAAAACTTTAAGGGCAAGCTATATGATGAGTGCAACCCATCGATTATTAAGGGCACCATCTAAAATACTTTTTCCCTTGAAATGCCCTTGTGTGTTTGGTAGGGCACCCCATAACAAAGAAATAAAAAAATAGATTTCGAACGAGAGCACGAGCCCTGCAACTCGGATTCGTGGACAAGAAAGAGGCAGCGAAGCTTGTTTTGCAGTGGTAGTGGTTCGAATTTGGGTCTTCATCAAAATCATATTTGTAAGGTAAGATTTTTGTGTATTGTAATGTTATTCATCAAGTTTGTGTTTTGTATACGTTTGTTGTTGTTTGAGGTCGAAGTTGAAGGGAGTTTCATTTCGGTCTAGGGCTCGCCTTTGATTCGGTCACACGGGACTGAACGAATTCTATTTGCTTGGTTGAAGGTGACCGAGCAAATAGATTTTGTTTAGGTTTAGGGCACCACTGTCTTATACATTACTCAATAACTTTTCATTGTTTTGCATTCATTTGTTATTCTTTATAACCAAAATTGATTGGTCATTTCATGCCAAAGATTTAGTTGCCTCTTGTTCGATCACATAGTACTGAACGAGATGGAATTTTTCGATTACAGGTGGCCAAATAAACTATTTTTTGTTCGGTCATGTGCAATTGAACATTAAAGGTATTTGTGTTACATAAGTGTAATAGAAATTGTTTGGCCATGTACTATTGAATGTAACTGTGTAGATTGGTGCTATCCTACCGAACTGTTCATTGTTGCTCGGTCACTAACAACCGAATAGTAGGTTTTTTCTCGATTAGTACCTACAGGCACCTCTACCATTTTGAGGCCTTTCGAGGGCTAATGTTCACTTTTAATCAAAGCGCTAATCTCTTCCGCCTGCTAACTCATTAAAGTGAACAAAGTCAACCGCTGCCTTAGCCTTGGGCTCCAACCCAGGGTACTTTAGCTAGCTATTCCTCGCATCATTAATAGTTCTTCGCTAAACAAGAGACTAATGGAATCGCATCTGAGTCAACCTCTCAGAGGGAAGTGAAGGAGCCAATAGCCTTTCCTTCATTTCTCTACTATTCGTGCACCTTAGGCTAGACCCATTTTCGACTCAAATTTGTTATGAGCTTCTATTGTTTAATGAATGATTGGTTGTTGATTTGGGGTTATATATGTGTAAAGTTTTTGTAGGTATGGCTCGTACTAAGATGACTAGCAGTGGAGAGGATACCCGTGTCGAGACGAGCGAGCGTGCTGGCTGGAGAGCTCATACGACTTTTTATAGAAAATCAAATGAGTTGGGATGGAAAGTTGATGACCTTGACAAAGAATCCATAACATCGGCCTCGAATGTACAAGGGAGGGAACATCAGTTCATAAGACCCCCATTCCTCCGGCATAATCTTTTTCATCAGAGTCAAGCGAAGAAGATAAGGAACAAGTTGTTGAGGAAAGATATTCTATTGAAGAAGAAAGCGAAGAAAAAAATTAAGAAGAAAATGGAGAAGAAGGTGAAAGTGAAGGAAATGAGCAAGAAAAAGAGCAAGAATAAGAAAAGGAAGAAAAATGATGATGAAGAAAAGGACGTTCTTGAACAAGTGGTTAAAGAAAGGGACATTGGCAAGGGTCGTGGTAGTAAGACCAAGGCCGAAACTTCAGGCCAGAAAACAGTTTAAGTGCCAACTAATGACTCTTCAACACCTTTTTCTCGGTGGGCTAACAAATCAGACAATATTGACGAGTTTCAACTATTACGTCGCTGTAGCTATATGGAACAACAAAATATTTATGTTTTTCAATTATAATACAAATGAACCCTATTTGAGTTGTTTCAATAATTCTATTAGTTTCTAATCATATATTTTTTGATATTTCAAGTGCAGCCCTAGTTCAAATGCATCAAACAAGGTGCTCGGTTAGCAAGAGAGATGGCAACCGGAGACCAACATTTTTCACCTTCCCTTCGGTGAAACGTTGATCACACTAGAAGTTGTCAAAAGGCTATTGCCTATTCCCGTGATGAGAAAGGTTGTTGATTGTGACGCCATTTTCACGAACGAAGCAATCGAGTTGGTGTCTAAGGCTATTGAAACCAAAGACGTCGAAGAAAGACAATGAAAAGACACAATTGATTCCCCCGATTGAGTGCACAGCTTGAGCCTACTTGTGGTACATGTTGGGATGTAGCTTGTGTGTTGACAAGTTAAGAATGAATGTGTCGATTCACCTTCTATGATTGCTAGATGATTTGGATGAGATCAGAATATATGCAAGGGGTTGCTACAAAACTAACCTACCAATATTGACAACTTGGAGTGGCTACTCGGGTGGATGTTTATCAGATCGCGAGATATCTGACTTCACTTAAGTTATGTTTCGTATCTGGCAAGTTTTTAAGGTGCATAGAATTTTGTATCTTTTACTTTTAATGACTTCTTTTTGTTATTCATTTGCAGGGATGGGTGTACGATCATTTTGATCTTCACAAAGAGCACATGAACATTGGGTACGTTGACATCCTCCTACGTGTTAGTAGGTGGGTCATAAAAAAAAGTATGGTCTTAATGTAGACCATCTGCCAATGCTCCACATAACACTTGACAATGCCCGATTTAATAAGGTGCGTGTGGTATCTTGAATTGTTAAGAATTTTCGTGACTTTGTTAACTTCTAAATGAATTTGTTTAAGTTAGATTTTTCTAGGTTACATTGGACTATTACTCGAGTATTCGGACAGGCGAGGATACTACGGAGCTCGCTTTCTAAACTGAAAGCATCAAGTATGTGGAGATTGTTGAGCCATATCACCTTGATAGGTTCTTGCGACAGTTGGTTCACGTGCAACGCATTCTTTCGGCTCCATATAATCCTACATGATTATAACAAGGAAAGATAGCTTCTAGTTACGTGTTCAAGTATAATTTTCAGACTGAGATCTGGGAGAGGTAGCAAGATCGCGTACCGTCGGCTAGATCAAGAGGACGACATGCGACAGTCCCTTGGGCGGCCGAGGATTACATTGGGTGGTTCAATGACATCTTACACCCAATCATTGAAAATCCAAAGGGAATCACTGTCGGTAATGAACAAGAGGATGACATTTACGATGTGAGTTTATTTGGTTTTGGGGTTCATATGGAGCGAAAAATTGAAAATAATTTTTGAAAAACCCCAACATGATCGAAAAATAAGTTACATTAAACTAGATCTATAAAAATAAATTATACCTTAATTCGTGGTTTCCTTATATGATTGTTCGATTTTCAAGACGTTCAAGTGCGCATCCTCTATCAAAAACCCACACATGAAGGGTGACCACTATTTGGAGTGTTAGCCAAGAGAGATTGAAAACATTTTTCTTTCTCTCAAAAATTCAGAGAACTCGAAAATAGCAAAAACGAAAATCATATTCATTTTTAGGGTTTCAACGCCTATTTATATGTGTAGATAAGCTCACTTAAAAAACTTATGCGTAATACAACTATTATATTTATGCAATTTAAATAACGTACATAAACGCCCCTATTAATAAGTTTTCATATAACAAATCATAAAGGCTTTTTTGTGATAAATTTGATAAAATAAAACTCATTACTCTGGTCCAATTGAAATTGCGCAAAACCATTCTTTATGTGCAACCCAATAGGTTCATGCGACATTGGGAGTGAACCAAAACCATTTTAGTACACAAGTCATAAGCGGTCTCTAGCAAGACATTATGACTACCCAAATAGCATGAATATCCAAAATCGAAACAACCTAATGAATAACATTTATCATATTATTTTGTCGTGCGATATCCTTTGATTAAACATAACGTATGGAAAGTTGCCCTTAATGTTCAATCGTACTAGTCTCGATCTTTAGGTAGACTTAAAATATCCGAGTAACATTGATCATATCAATTCACTTGGACGTGGCCATTTAATAGTCTAACAGATCGAAGGATCCATTGATATTTCTCTATACATGAGAGGGACAAATTCTATAATGATTACACACTTTCACATGTTATTCACATGGTAACCAATCATAATATTTATAGTCGTCTGGTTAAAGACAACGTTTGATTGTGTTAAATTACTATGCTCATAATATTGAAGTCTATGATAATCTCAAGTTGAGGGACTAAATGATATACCTATCATAAATAACATCTATGACTTAATCCATGTAATGTTCTCATAGTGGGCCAGTCTAGTGTCTTGTTCCCTAACAAGTACTCATGATCTTGATTCATATCTCTATATGCATGATCATCACATGACCATCAATCAAGATTCACACTAGTCTTAATTTAATATAGTTCCCAGTATAATGACCAACTAAGGACATTTAAGATATTTCAACAAATACCCATGGATCTTATTATAAGGCAAACATGCAATCACTTATAATAAAACAACAAACGAAAACTTTTATTTTATTAACAAAAATTATAAAATAAATAATGTTTGTAGATTGACCTAGGACACATGCCTTAACATCTCCTACTTTGAACTGGGGCCAAACATTTATGTATCTAATACTTAATGACTTATCATGACCATCATATTTCACTTGTGGAAGAGCCTTCATCAAATGATCTGCAACATTCTCTGCTATAGGAAATCTGTAAATCTTCAAGTCTCCCATCTCAATGATTTTTCAAAGGAGATGAAAACATCTAACTATATGTTTAGACGGGTGGTGTGATCTTAGTTCCTTGACCCGTGATATCGCCTCGTTGTTGTCACAATACAAACAAATAGGGTTAGCTATACTCGAAACAATACCAAGTTCAAAGATGAACTTTTTAATCCAAACTGCCTCGTTAACAACTTCTGGCGCTGCAATATACTCAGCTTATGTTGTAGAATCTGCCACAGTTACTTGCTTCAGAATTTTCCAGCTCACTAGGCCTTCATTCAAAGTAAACATATATCCAAACTGCGATCTTAAGTCATCTATATCAATTTGAAAACTTACATTTGTGTAACCATTTACAACAAACTCGTCTTTCAAACTTTCGTAGACCAATAAAACTTCTTTAGTCACTCTCAAGTACTTAAAAATGTTCTTGTCTGCTATTCAGTGACTCTCATCGGGATCAAACTGATATCTGCTTATTCTGCTAAAAACATATGATACATCAAGTTAGGTTCGTAACATGACATACACGATATATACAATAGCAGATGCCTATGGAATCATACTCATGCGCTCTCGTTCATCATTAGTCTTCGGACATTGAGTTTTTTTAGACTTATTGTTGGGGCATGTGCCCTAGGTCAATCCATTAACTGTCTTTATGAATACTTTTAGTTAATAAAATAGAGGATTTCATTTGCTGTTTATTATAATTAATTTGCATGTTTACATTATAATAAGATCCATGGGTATTTACATAAATATCCTAAATGTCCCTAGTCGATCATTATACTGGGAACTATAATGAATTAATACTAGTATGAGTCTTGATTGATGATCATATGATGATTATACGTATATGGATACAAATCAAGATCACGAGTACTTGTTAGGGAACAAAAGTCTTGGACCGACCCGCTATGAGAACATCACATGGATTAAGTCATAGTTGTTTCTCATGATAGGTATATATTCCAGTCCTCGACTTGAGATTACAGAGACTTCAACATTAGGAACACAGTGATTTGACACAATCAAACGTTGTCTTTAACTTAGGACGATTATAAAGGTTGTGATTGGTTACTGTGTCAGCAATGTGATGAAGTTGTGTAATCGAGATAAAATTTGTCCTTCTCATATAAAGAGAGATATCTAGTGGATCCCTCGATGTGTTAGACTGTTAAAAGGCCTAGTCTAAGTGAATTGATATTGATCAATGTCACTTTGATGTTTTCAGCCTACCTAGAGATCGAGACTAGTACGATTGAACATGTTGGATGACTATTCCATGCCTTATGTTTGATCAAAAGGATATCGCGTGACAAAAGGATGTTATATACACTATTGATTAGGTTGTTTCGATTTGATATTCGTACAACTTGGGTAGTCATAATGTCTTGCTAGAGGCCGCTTATGACTTGTATACCAAAATGTGTTTTTGTACACTGCCAACATTGTATGAGCCTATTGGGTCGCACACTTAGAATGGTTTTGCGAGATTTTAAGATGGTTCAGAAAAATGAATTTTATATGATAAAATTCATGACGGAAACGTTCTTGTGGTGTATTACACTTATACTTCTTTAAGTAGGGGTATATTTGTAATTTACTTAACCGTCTATATACAATAGTTGTATAAATAGACGTTTTAAGTTACAATACACGTACGAAAAATCAAAAGGCCGAAACTCTATTTTCGTTTCAGAAACGACTTAGGGTTTTTTGGTATGCTCTAGATCGTTTTGGAGAGAAACAAAAAGGTTTGGTATTCTCTCGAAGCTAGCACTTCAAATCACGGCCGCCGTTCCTGTGTGGACTGCTGATAGAGGGCGTTCGTCGTTGGCAGCGCCTTAGAGATCGATCAACCTTCAGAAAGGTATATTGCGATTGAGGTATGATTAAGTTTTTCATGGTTTAAACGTTTTTAATGGAATTAGATTCGGATCTGTTGGGGTTTTTGTCAAAATTGTTTTGTAATTTCCGCTGCGTATGAACCCCAAAACCCATCAGTGGTATCAGAGCCTTCGAGTTCGATTCCATTAAATTCATTGCATGTTTTATTCTGATATATACATGATATATGATTGAAAGCATGTTAATAGTTGATGTATATGTGTTATACATAAGTTGTCTTTGAGATTTATTATCATGTTTTGTGTATATGATACACATATTCGTGATTTAATTAAAATCAATTTCGCACATGCTTGTAACCATGTTAGGTTAATTCAAATAATTTTAATGAATTGAATTTCGTGTTCTGTGATCCATGACACCATTAGGTTCGATTGGGATAGTAGTTCAAGATTCAATTACGTGTTTGTGATTATTTGGATGAGGACCGAAATTGCAAATAATTAATTTTCGAAATTATTTATTTATAAATAATTAATTTTCGAAATTATTTATTTATAAATAATTAATTTTCGAAATTATTTATTTATCTTGTTATATCTATTTTGTTATGAAGTTTCTATTTGATAAAGATAGATAACAAATTAGAATATGAGATAAATATCAAGAATCTTGTTATTGGTGATATACTAGGATTCAAATATCTTAAATCCAAAATAAATAAATAATTTTCAAAATTAATTATATATCTTGTTATATCTATTTTGTTATGAAGTTTCTATTTGATAAAGATAGATAACAAATTAGAATAGGAGATAAATATCAAGAATCTTGTTGTTGGTGATATACTAGGATTCAAATATCTTAAATCCTAATTGGATTATGATAAGATGATTAGTTAGATGCGGGCCCGGGTTAATTAAAATGTTTTAATTGAATTAATTTCGGATAAATTAAGGGGTTAATTTATGATAATAAAATCAGCGAAAATTATGATTTTCTATAGCGAATTTTAATTTTCGGAATTGAGATTCGTCTTATAAAAAAAAATTCCAAATTGTTTAGTGACTGAACAAATCAATAAAATATATGATATTTCATTGTTTACATAACTAAAACTGAATAAAATCCCTCTATTAAATTTTAAGTCTCGTGCAATCCATTTTAAACACTTGTCAAGGCCTCGATCACACTAATATAGTTTCAGCCATAGCTGGGTGTATTGTGTTATCTTAGTGAAACAAGTTGGGTAAGAGTTACCTTAATGTTTAAAATGGTCCGACTTAATAAAGCCATCAAAATAGTTTTGAGCTTTAGGCAAATGATGAGATAAAAACATGCTAAGACATAAGATGTCCCGTATCTCATAAAAGGATCTAAAATTACATAAGATGTAATTGGTAACTGTTACCTACCTAAATAATCTAGTTCGTGTTCCATGCCATATTTGTCACGAGAATTAGGTGAAATATGGATTTTAGTCCCCTAAATAAACAGTACGTTTTAGGAGGGTTGTTAATTTAGTGGGAGTCTATTCCTCTATACTAAAATAAACTTTGCATAATCTTTATTGTGGATCAATGGCCTCTTTAAGTAACAATAATCCCCTGTCACCGCGATCCATCCTTAAGAAGGATAAACTATCTGGGACTAACTTTCTTGACTGGTTCAAAAACTTGAGAATTATTCTTAAGCATGAACGCAAGTTGTATGTCCTGGATGCTCCTATCCCTGAGGACCCACCAGCCAATGCTACGAAAGCTGTGAAGGATGCGCATAGTAAGCATGTCAACGATTCTACTGATGTTGCATGTATTATGCGGCAACTATGGTTTCGAACTTCGAAGGACATGGAACTAATGGAAGCCTACGACATGGCTATAACGCTTGAAGGAAATGTTCCAACAACAAGCTAGGCAAGAAAGGTTCGAGACAAGTAAAAAACCTACATTCTTGCAAGATGACTCGAGGGTGCGTCGGTTAGTCCTCATGTTCGAAGATGAAGGGCTATGTTGACCGACTTGATAGACTCGGATTCCCGTAAGCCAAGAGTTGGCTACGGATTTGATCTTGAATTCATTACCAGAGAGTTACTCACAATTTGTGATGAACTACAATATGAATAATATGGAGAAATCAATTTCAGAGTCGCATTTGATGCTCAAAACTGCTGAACAAAATATCAAGAAACCCTCTAGTAATATGTTGATGGTCTAAATGGGAAAGGGAATGAAGAAGAAAGGCAAAGGCAAGGCTAGAGTTTTCAAGGCTGTTGCTGCACCTGTCGCAAAGCCTATGGAACAAGTCAAGCTCCGGCCTGTTCCTGCTTCAAAACACCAAAAGAAAAGGAAGAAAATTGTCATTTCTCTAATCAAACCTATCTCTGGAATTATCGTCTCGGGCACATAAACGAGAAACACATAACGAAGCTCCATAAAGATGGGCTTCTAGATTCATTTGATTTAGAAACATATGAAACGCGCGTATCTTGTTTACTAGGCAAGATGACTAAAAGTCCCTTTACTGGACACAGTGAAAGGGCAAGTGATTTATTGAGTCTAATACATACTGATGTATGCGGTCCTATAAACACAATGGCTAGATAAGGTTATCAGTACTTCATTACATTTGCTGATGATTTCAGCAGATGTGGTTATGTAAATTTAATGAAACATAAAGCTGAATCATTTGAGATGTTTCAAACGTTTCAAAATGAAGTGCAGAATCAACTTGGTAAAACTATCAAAACACTTCGATCAGATCGAGGTGGTGAATATTTAAGCCAAGAATTTGATGATCATCTTAGAAATTGTGAGATGGTCTCCCAATTGACTCTACCAGTAACTCCACAATGGAATGGAGTTTCTGAAAGGAGAAATCGAACCTTATTAGATATGGTTCGATCTATGATGAGTCATGCAGATCTTCCATTATCCTTTTGGGGTTATGCATTACAAACTACAGCTTTCACTCTAAATCGAGTTCCTTCTAAAGCGGTTGATAAAACACCATATGAGATATGGTACGGGAAGAGACATAGTTTGTCTTTTCTTAAGATTTGGGGTTATGAGGCTTACGTAAAGCGACAAGTCTCAGAAAAACTAGCACCTAAATCTGACAAGTGTTTATTTGTGGGGTATCCTAAGGAAACAAAAGGATATTACTTTTATAATCCCACTGAGAACAAAGTGTTTGTTGCTCGGTATGGTGCCTTTATGGAAAAACAGTTTATTTCAAAAGACACTAGTGGGAGAGAAATAAATCTTGAAGAAGTTCAAGAATCACAGGTAAACACTGAATCGCTACTAGAAGTTCAACAACGTTCCGAACTAGTTGAACCTCCACAAGTGACACAAGGCCCACGTAAATCTAGTAGGGTAAGACATGAGCCAGTGAGATTCAGATTTCTCATAACCGATAGTCGTGATGTGTTGCTTATAGACCAAAATGAGCCCACCACTTATCAGGAGGCTATGTCTGGACCAGACTAAGATAAATGGCTAAGTGCCATGAACTCTGAGATGCAATCCATGTATGATAACCAAGTTTGGAACTTGGTTGATTTACCTGAAGGTGGTAAGACCATTGGATGTAAATGGGTTTTCAAGAAAAAAACTGACATGGATGGCAAAGTGCATACTTTTAAAGCAAGATTTGTAGCAAAAGGTTTCAGGCAGACTCAAGGTGTTGATTATGATGAAACTTTTTCACCAGTAGCCATGCTTAAATCTATAAGAATTTTAGTTGCCATCGCTGCATATTATGACTATGAAATATGGCTAATGGATGTAAAAACAACATTTCTTAATGGAAAGATGCTTGAGGACGTGTATATGACACAACCTGAAAGTTTTGTACATCCTGAGAATTCTAGGAAGATATGCAAGCTTCAAAGATCCATTTATGGATTAAAGCAAGCTTCTCAGAGTTGGAATCTTCGTTTTGATGAAGCAATCAAGGATTTTGGTTTTATTAAGAACGAATATGAGCCTTGTGTATACAAGAAGGTCGGTGGGAGTGTAGTTGTTTTTCAGTATCTTGTATGTTGATGATATATTACTCATCGGAAATGACATCCCAACATTGCGAGAATGTCAAGTCTTGGTTAGGGAAATGTTTCTCAATGAAAGACTTAGGAGATGCGACCTATATCTTAGGGATAAAGATCTATAGGGATAGATCTAAGAGGCTAATCGGTCTAAGTCGAGTGCTTACATAGACAAGGTCTTGAATAGGTTCGGTTGCAAGACTCTAAAAGAGGATTGTTGCCAATATCTCATGGCATAAGTCTCAAGAAGACTCAATGTCCTAAGACTAATGATGAGCGAGCGAGACCGTATGAATAAGATTCCATATGCTTCACTATTGGATCTATCATGTATGCCATGTTATGCACTCGATTCGATGTATCATATGCTTTGAGCACTACAAGCGAGATATCGGTCAGATCCAAAGTGAGAGTCACTTTGGATAGCGTAAAGAACATCCTTAAGTACTTAAGAAGGACTAAGGAAGTGTTATTGGTCTATGGAGGTTTTGAAAATGATCTAGTTGTAAATGGTAACACAAATGCAAGTTTTCAAACTGATATAGATGATTTTAGATCGCGATCTGGATATGTGTTTACTTTGAATGGGGGTACAAGATAGCGGAAATGTTTGAAGCAAGAGCGCGTGGCGAGATTCTACAAATGAAGTGAGTATATTGCGGCGTCGGATGCGAAAAATGAGGCGATTTGGATTAAAAAGTTCATTTCTGAACTAGGTGTGGTTCCAAGTATTGCTAACCCTGTTTGTTTGTATTGTGACAATAACGGGGCAATAGCACAGGCCAAGGAACCTAGATCACACCACATATCCAAACATATACTTAGACGTTTTCATCTCATCAGAGAAATCATTGAGAGGGAAGACGTAAATATTTGCAGAGTACCTACTGAAGACAACGTTGCGGATCCATTGATAAAAGCTCTTCCACAAGCAAAACATGATGGTCATGTTAGATCATTAGGCATTAGATGCATGTATGATTGGCCCTAGTGCAAGTGGGAGATGTTAGGGCATATGCCCTAGGTCAATTCATTAACTGTCTTTATGAATACTTTTAGTTAATAAAATAGAGGATCGCATTTGCTGTTTATTATAATTAATTTGCATGTTTACATTATAATAAGATCCATGGGTTTTTACATAAATATCCTAAATGTCCATAGTCGATCATTATACTGGGAACTATAATGAATTAAGACTAGTATGAGTCTTGATTGATGATCATATGATGATTATACGTATATGGATACAAATCAAGATCACGAGTACTTGTTAGGGAACAAAGTACTGGGCCGACCCGCTATGAGAACATCACATGGATTAAGTCATAGTTGTTTCTCATGATAGGTATATATTCCAGTCCTCTGACTTGAGATTACCAGAGACTTCAACATTAGGAACACAAGTGATTTGACACAATCAAACGTTGTCTTTAACCGGACGATTATAAAGGTTGTGATTGGTTACTGTGTGAGCAATGTGATGAAGTTGTGTAATCGAGATAAAATTTGTCCCTCTCATATAAAGAGAGATATCTAGTGGATCCCTTGACGTGTTAGACTGTTAAAAGGCCTAGTCTAAGTGAATTGATATTGATCAATGTCACTTGGATGTTTTCGGTCTACCTAGAGATCGAGACTAGTACGATTGAACATGTTGGATGACTATTCCATGCCTTATGTTTGATCAAAAGGATATCGCGTGACAAAAGGATGTTATATACACTATTGATTAGGTTGTTTCGATTTGATATTCGTACAACTTGGGTAGTCATAATGTCTTGCTAGAGGCCGCTTATGACTTGTATACCAAAATGTGTTTTGGTACACTGCCAACGTTGTATGAGCCTATTGGGTCGCATACTAAGAATGGTTTTGCGAGATTTTAAGATGGTTCAGAAAAATGAATTTTATATGATAAAATTCATGACGGAAACGTCCTTATGGTGTATTACACTTATACTTCTTTAAGTAGGGGTATATTTGTAATTTACTTAACCGTCTATATACAATAGTTGTATAAATAGACGCTTTAAGTTACAATACACGTACGAAAGATCAAAAGGCCGAAACTCTATTTTCGTTTCTGAAACGACTTAAGGTTTTTTGGTATGCTCTGGATCATTTTGGAGAGAAACAAAAAGGTTTGGTATTCTCTCGAAGCTAGCACTTCAAATCACGGCTGCCGTTCGTGTGTGGACTGCTGATAGAGGGCGTTCGTCGTTAGCAGCGCCTTAGAGATCGATTAACCTTCAGAAAGGTATATTGCGATTGAGGTATGATTAAGTTTTTCATGGTTTAAACGTTTTTAATGGAATTAGATTCGGATCCTGTTGGGGTTTTATGTCAAAATTGTTTTGTAATTTCCGCTGCGTATGAACCCCAAAACCCAACACTTATACCATGAAACATTGGCATTGACATTCTTTTAGAGTCTTGCATATCGAACATATTCAGTACCTTATTAATATAAATACTCTGACTTAGATCGATCAACCTTTTAAATCTATCCCTATAGATCTTAATCCTAATGATGTAGAATGTATCTCCTAAGTCCTTCATTTAGAAACACCTCCCTAACCTAGAGTTGATACTCTGCAAGGTTTGGATGTCATTTCCAATAAGTAATATATCATCAACATACAGTACTAGAAAAATAACCATGCTCCCATTGACATTTTTGTATACACAAGGCTCATTTTCACTTTTAATGAAAGAAAATTCCTTAATTGCTTCATCAAAACAAAGATTTCAACTCCAAGAAGCTTTCTTTAAGCCACAAATATATCTTTGAAGCTTGCACACTTTCTCAGAATTCTTAGAATGAACAAACCTTTCAGATTGTATCGTATACACGTCCTTAATTAACTTTCCATTTAGAAAAACTATTTTGACATCCATTTGTCATATCTCATAGTCATAATATGAAGCCATGACAATTAGAATTCTAATGGATTTAAGCATGGCTACAGAAGAAAGAGTTTCATCATAATCAACATCTTGAGTCTACTTGAAACCTTTTGCTACTAATCGTGCTTTATAAGTGTGCACATTGCCATCCATGTCAGTTTTCTTCTTGAAAACCCATTTACATCCAATGGTCTTACTACCTTCAGGTAAATCAACTAAGTTCTAAACTAGGTTATCATACATGTATTATATCTCATAATTCTTGGAACTAAGCCATTTATCTGCCTTAGGGCTAGATACAGCCTCTGGATAAGTAATAGGCTCATTTTGATTTATAAGCAACACCTCACTACTACAATAATAAGAAATCTTAATCTCTTAGGTTGATTTCTTACCCTATCAAACCTATGCGGGCCTTATGATATCTGTGGAGGTTCAACTAGTTCAAGACTTTGTTAATCTCCCACTGGCAGTTGAGTGTTTATTTGTGGTTCGTGAACTTCTTCAATACTTACTTTATTCCAATTTTTTTCTTTTGAAATAAACTTTTTTCCCATAAAGACAACATTTCGAGCAACAAACACTTTGCTCTTGATAACTAACAAATACACAATTGGTAGATTTGGTTGGTAATTTTTTTGAGATTTTTTCGTCATACAAAAACCTTACAGCCCTAAATCTTAAGGAACTACGAACTTGGTCTTTTCATAAACCACATCTCATATGGTGTTTTATCAACTGCTTTATAAGGAACACGATTCAGTGTAAACACAACAGTTTCTAAGGCATAATTCTAAAAGGAAATAAGAAGATTTGCATGACACATCATAGATCAAACCATATCTAATAAAGTTCGATTTCTTCTCTTAGAAATTCATCCCATTTCGGAGTTGTCGGAGGAGATAATTGTGAGACAATCCCACAGTTTCTAAGATGATCATCAAACACTTGGCTCAAATATTCACCAACTCGATCTGATCAAAATGCTTTAATAGTTTTATCAAGTTAATTTTGCACTTCATTCTGAAATGTTTGAATCATCTCAAAAGATTCACCTTTATGTTTCATAAGATATATGTAATCATATCCGCTGAAATCATCGGTGAAAGTAATGAAGTATTGATAACCATCTTTAGCCATTGTGTTTACAAGACCACATACATTAGTATGTATTAGACCCAATAAATCACTTGCCCTTTCATTATGTCATGTAAAAGGAATTTTTTCATCTTGCCTAATAAACAAGATACACATGTTTCATATGATTCAAAATCAAATGAATCTAAAAGTCCATTATTATGAAGTTTAGAAATGCGTTTCTCATTTATATGGCCAAGACGACAATGCCAAATGTTGGTTTAATTCAAATCATTTGACTTGAATCTCTTAGTATTTATATTAAGAATATGAGTATATGTAGACCTTTTAATGTTTATAATATAAATACTATTACACAAATCAACATTTACATAGAAAACGTTTTTACGAGAAATGGAGCATTTATTATTCGTAATAATGAAACTAAAACCATTCAAATTCAAACATGAAAATGAAATGATGTTTCCGCTCAAGGCATGGACATAATAACAATTATTTAAAACTAAAACAAGTCCACTAGATAAAATTAACTCATAGCATCCTACAACCAACGCAACAACCTTTGCTCCATTTCCAACTCGTAGGATAACTTCTCTATTCTTTAGGTTTCTACTTTTGGTGAAACCCTACACATTAGAACAAATGTGAGATCTACATTTGTTATCCAATACACATGAATCGCTAGTAGACAAGTTAACTTAAATAGGGTAAATACATGAAGCAGTAGTCGCACTACTCTTTTTTTAGATATTCAAGATAGAGCTTTCAATTTCTGAACTAACATTCAGATGCATAGCAAAAATAACAATTTCCTTCCTTTTCCTTTTCCTTTTGAGAATGTGAAGTAGAAGTAGCCTTGGGCTTGACTTGTTCCACAGGTTTCGTGACAATCACAATAGCCTTGGCAACTTTAGCATTGCCTTTGCCCTTTTTCTTTAAAGCATTTAATTTCTAAACCATCAACACATTAATAGTGGGTTTCTTGACATTCTGCTTAGCAGTTTTAAGTATCGAATACAACCGTAAGATAGATTTCTCCATGTTATTCATGTTATAGTTCATCACAAATTATGAAAAACTATAATGTAATGAATTAAGGATCAAATCCATAGCCAACTCTTTGATTATGGGAAATCTAAGTCTGTCAAGATGACCAATATAACCCTTTATTTTTAAAACATGGGGACTAACTGATGCACCCTCAGCCATTTTACAAAAATGAAGGTTCTTGACTGTCTCGAACCTTTTTTCCCTAGCCTACTGTTGGAACATTTCCTTTAGCATCATAGCCATGCCGTAAGCTTCCGTGTTTTTCATGTCATTCCGAAGTTTCGGAACCATGGTTGCCAACATAATGCATGCAACATTAGTTAAATCATTGACATGCTTATTATGTGCATCCTTCATTGCTTTTCAAGCATTGGCTGGTGGTTCCTCTGGAATAGGATCATCCATGACATACAACTTGCGGTCATCCTTAAGAACGATTCCCCAGCTTCTGAACCGGTTAAGAAAGTTTGTCTCAAACAACTTATCATTCTCAATGATGAATCACAATTACAAGGGATTAGTGTGATTTGAAAAGGCCTTAGATATACAACAAAGATTACATAAAATTTCATTTTAGTATAAAGGAATAGACTCCCACTAAATTAACAACCCTTCTAAAAATACTATGTTAATTTAAGGGACTAAGATTTATGTTTCACCTAATTCCAAGACAACTAAGACATGACATTTTGAATTAGGTTATTTAGGTAGGTACCTATTACCAATTACATCATATATAAATTTTAGTTATTTTTATGAGATTATGACGTCTTATGTCTTAGCATTTTTTATCTCATATTGTGCCTAAAGCCTAAAACTGTTTTGATAGCTTTATCAAGTCTAACTATTTCAAATAATATAGTAACCATTACTCAATTCGCCTCACTAAGATAACAAAATACACTCTGTGGAGGCAGACCCATATTGATGTGATCGAAGTCTGGACAAGTATTTGAGAATGGATGACACTTGACTTAAAATCTAGAAGATGAATATTTTATTATTTTAGTGATCATAATTTTAACGAAATAAATATCATATATTACAATGTATCTACAATCACAAAATAATTTAAGAAATCTTACTAATATTAATTATGATACAAATTTCTTTACACTACGAACAGTTAACGACAGTCCCTCTAACCGGTCAGCGGGCAATGGTCTTTTTTAGACAATGAATTCGAGATCTGAAAATTGAAAATCAAATAAAATCTCTCATTATTTTAGCCAATCCAATTGACAAAAAATATCTTCTATTTTAATTTCAAAAATTATTAATTAAAGATTTTTTTAATTAACTCGGGCCACCTTTAACTTAATATCTTATCCTAATGCATTTAGAATTTAAGATATTTTGAATCCTTATCTAATATGAATTTATTATATGTCTCTTCTATCTTATAGGATTTGTAATTCTTATCCGATTGAAAGTGTATCTTTTATCTAATAGGAATATTTTAACAGATAACCATAATGAGATATATGATTAAAACCACTTTCATTCTTATTCATACAAAACAAGCAATTGAATAAAAAAATGAAATACTAATCATGCATTCAACACCAGAATCTTATTAAATTAATCATATTAACCTAATCATGATTTCTATCATGGAGACATACATAATTATTGAACAAAATGAATTATAGATGCAACACGAGAATCACATTAATCTAAAAATGACTTCTATGTAAACATAAAAAAAATTCACATCATTCAATATTAAAACATATTTTAATCGAAATATTCTAATCATAAATTTTATCGTTGAATCAAATCATGTGTATGTATCAAATACATGAATTAACAACATGCTTTAAAACTAATTCTTGATAACAATTATCACATAACCTATATGTACATAGATATACATAAATCAAGATCATGTTTTCACATATGTATTGTATATACATCAGATAAAACATGCAAATGTTTAATAGAACCGAGCCTGTCAGGATTGAAAAATAAGTTCCATTAAATTAGATCTATAAAAATAACCCATACCTTAATTCGTGATTTCCTTATCTGATTGTTTGATTTTCAAGACGTTCAAGTGTGCGTCCTCTATAAAAAATTCATACACGAATGGTGACCATAATTTGGAGTGCTATCCTTAAGAAAAATTGAAAACATTTTTCTTTCTCTCCCAAAAGCTTAGAGAAATTGAAAATAGCAAAAACGAAAATCTTATTCGTTTTTATGGTTTCAACCTTTATTTATATATGTAGACAAAATCTTTTAAAAAACTTATTCTTAATACAACTATTGTATTTAGGCAATTCAAGCAAATTATACAAACAACTCTATTAATAAGTTATCATATAAAAAATCGTAAGGGCTTTTATGTAATGAATTTTATAATACAAAGTTCATTACTCTGAACCAATTGAAATTGCGTAAAGCCATTCTTCGTGTTCGACCCAATAGGTTCATGCGACGTCGTTAGTGAACTAATACCATTTTGGTACACAGTCATAAAAGATCCCTAGTAAGGCATATGACTACCCAAGTAGCATGAATATCACAATTGAAACAACCTAATGAATAACAAATATCATATCCTTTTGTCGTGTGATATCCTTTGATTAATATAAGGCATGAAAAGTCACCCTTATTGTTCAATCGTACTGGTTTCGATCTTTAGGTAGACTTAAAACTTCCAAGTTATATTGATCTTATCAATTCACTTGGATTTGACCATTTAACAGTTTAACATATCGAGAGATCCACTGATATCTCTATATATGAGAGGGACAAATTCTATCTTGATTACGTACCTTCACATATTATTTACATGGTAACCAATCATAATCTTTATAATCGTCCGGTTAAAATAACATTTGATTTTATCAAGTTACTATGCTCATAATATTGAAGTCTATGGTAATCTCAAGTCGAAGGACTAAATGATATACCTATTATGAGTAACACACATGACTTAATCCATTTAGTGTTCTCATAGCAGGTCAGTCCAGTTGCTTGTTTCGTAATAGGTACTCATGATCTCGATTCATATCCTTATACGCATGATCATTATGTAACTACCAATCAAGATTCACACTAGTCTTAATTCATTATAGTTCCCATTATAATGATCGACTAGAGAAATTCATGATATTTCAAAAAACACATGTGGATCTTATTATGAGGTAAACATGCAATCACTTATAATAAAAACAAACAAACGAAAACCTTTATTTTATTAACTAAAATTATAAGATACACAATGTTTTACAAATCCTATAAGATATGTGAGATATATAAGATACTTGTAATGGATAAGGATTCAAAGTATCTTAAATTCTAATTAGATTATGATAAGATATTAAGTTAGTGGTGGACTTGAGTTAATTAAAAATATTTTAATTAATATTTTTGAAATTAAAAAAAGAGGTAGTTTTGGTCATTTGGATTAGTTAAATAATGAAAAATTCTAAGCCATTTTCGATTTTCGAAATTGGAATTTATTTTCTATAAAAATGAGGGCACTCCCCCTGTACCCCAGTTCGATGCTTGGTCATTGAAACCACTGCTCGCTGACCGGTCAGCAGGAGCGCCGCCAACCATTCATAGCCCAAGAAAATTTGTATAATAATCTATATAAGTAGAATTTTCTAACTTGTTTAGTGATTGTGCAAGTATTGTAATATATAATATTTACCGCGTTTAAATTATAATCATTGAAACGAATAAAAATTCCTCTTCCAAATTTTAAGTCAAGTGTCATCCATTCTGAATACTTGTCAAGACTTTGATCACATCAGTATAGATCTGCCTTCACATATTGTATTGTGTTATCTTGGTTAGGCAAGTTAAGTAATGATCACTCTACTATCTGAAATGGTTAGACTTGATAAAGTTATCAAAACGGTTTTAGGCTTTAGGCATAAGATGAGAAAAACATGCAAATATATAAGATGCCATAATCTCATAAAACAACTAAAAGTTACACATGATGTAATTGGTAATTTGTACCTACATAAATAACCTAATTTAAATTTTCATGATTTAGTTGCCTTGGATTTAGGTGAAACATGATTTTAGTCACTTAAATTAACATAACGTTTGAGGAGGGTTATTAATTTAGTGGAAGTCTATTCCTCTATACTCGAATTAACTTTTGCAGAATCTTTTTTGTAGATTTATATGGCCACTTCAAATAACACTAATTTCTTGTCACTACGATCCATCTTTGAGATGGATAAGTTGTTTAGGACAAATTTTCTCAACTAGTTCAGAAACTTAAGAATTGTTCTTAATCATGAATGAAAGTTGTACGTCCTGGATGATCCTATTCTTTATGAACCACCTGACGATGCTTTAAGCGTAAAGGATTCATATACTAAGCATGTCAATGACTCAACTAATATTGCATGCATTATGTTGGAAACCATGGTTCCTGAGCTTCAGAAGGACATAGAGCACATGGCAACTTATGAATTAGCTATGATGGTGAAGGAAATGTTCAAGTGGTAGGTTAGGCAAGAAAGGTTTGAGACAATTCAAGAACCTTCATTCTTGTAAAATGGCTGAGGGTGTGTCAGTTAGTCCACATGTTCAGAAAATAAAGGGCTATATTGACTATCTTTACATACTTGGAGATCCCATAAGTCAACAATTGGCTATAGATTTGATCCTGAATTCATTGCTTGATAGTTATTCACAATTTATGATGAACTATAACATGAATAATATGGAGACATATATCTTAGAGTTGAATTTGATGCTTAAGACTGGTGAGCAGAATGTCAACAAACCCATTGCTAATGTGTTGATGGTTAAAAAAGGAAAGTCTCTAAAGAAGAATAGCAAAGAAAAGGCTAAAGTTGCAAAAGCTGTAGTGAATGTCACTTTGCCTATGGAACAAGTCAAGCCTAAAATTGCTTCTACTTCACAGTCCCAAAAAGAAAAAGGAAAAAAAAGAAAATTGTCATTCATGCCATGCACTTGGGTATTGGTTCAGAAATTGCAAGCTCTATCTTGAAAATCTAAAGAAAATTAGGAGCAATTCAACTGTTGTTTCATGTATTTACGTTTGAAGTTAACTTGTTTACTAGTGATTATTGGATATTCGATACGAGATGCGGATCTCGCATTTGTATTAATGTGCAGGGTCTCACCAAAAGTAGAAAGCTAAATAAATGAGAAGTCATTCTACAAGATGGAAATGGAGCAAAGGCTGTTGCGTTAGTTGTAGGATGCTATGAGATAATCTTACCTAGTGTACTTGTTTTAGTTTTTAAGTAATTGTTATTATGTTCCTACCCTAAGTAGAAACATCATTTTAGTTACATGTTTGGATTTGGATGGTTTTAATTTCATTATAATAAATAATAAATGCTCCATTTCTCGGAAAGACATTTTCTATGTGAATGCAGATTCGTGTGATTGTACTTATATTTTAAACATGAAAAGTCTAAAGATTCTCCTAATCTTAACGTAAATACAAAGAGATTCAAGTCATATGATTTGAATCAAACATACTTTTGGCATTTTCGTCTTGGCCGTATAAATGAGAAATGCATTTCTAAACTTCACAGAGATTGAGTTTTAGATTAATCTGATTTTAAATCATATGAAACATGTATATCTTGTTTAGTAGGCAAGATGACAAATAGTCCTTTTACTGGACACATTGGGTCTAATACATATTGAAGTATGTGGTCGTGTAAACACAATGGCTAGAGGTGGTTATCAGCACTTCATTACTTTCAGTGATGATTTCAGCAGATATGGTTACGTGTATCTAATGAAACATAAAAGTGAATCATTTGAGATATTCAGAACATTTCAGAATGAAGTGTAAAATCAACTTAGTAAAACTATTAAAACACCTTAATCAGATTGAGGTGGTGAATATATTGAGCCAAGAATTTGATGATCATCTTAAAAACTATGGTATTATCTCATAATTAACTCCTCTAGCTACACAATAATAGAATAGTGTTTCTAAAGGAAAAATCAGACTTTATTAGATATGGCTTGATCTATGAGGAGTCGTGCATACCTTCCTCTTTCTTTTTATATGCCAAAAAAAATAGTGCATTTACACTGAATTGTATTCCTTCTAAAGCAGTTAATAAAACACCATAAGAAATGTGGTTTGGGAAAAGAACAAGTTTGTCTTTCCTTAAGATTTGGGGCTGTGAGGTTTTCGTATGACGATAAATCTCAGAAAAACTACCAGCCAAATCTAATAAGTGTGTACTTTGCGGTTATCTTAAGGAAACTTAAGGATATTACTATTATAATCCATTGATAATAAAATATTTATTACTCAGAATGGTGTCTTTATGGAAAAGTAGTTTATTTCTAAAAATAACAATAGGAATAAAGTAAGTCTTCAAGAAGTTCAAGAACCATAAATAAATACTTTACCCCCAGTTGGAGATCAATAATGTCCTGAACTTGTTGAACCTCCACAAATATCATAAGGCCGTTATAGGTTTTATATAGTAAGACATCAGCCTGAGAAATTTGGATTTCTTATTACTGATAGTAGTGGGGTGTTACTTATGGATCAAAATGAGCTTACTACTTATCAAGAGGTTGTGTTTAGCCCTAAATCAAATAAATGGCTTAGTGCCATGAATTCTGAGATGCAATCCATATATGATAACCAAGTATGGAACTTGGTTGATTTACTTGAAGGTGGTAAATTGATGCCAAAAAAACTTTTCTAAATGGAAAGTTACTTGAGGACGTGTATATGATACAACCTGAAATGTTTGTTTATCCTAAGAATTCTAGGAAAGTGTGTAAGCTTTATAGATCTATTTATGGATTAAAGCAAACTTCTCGGAGTTAGAATCTTCTTTTTGATGAAGTAATTAAAGAATTTGGCTTCATTAAAAATGAAGATGAGCCTTGTATATACAAAAAAGTTAGTGGGTGCGTGGTTCTTTTCCTGGTAATGTATTATGATCATATATTACCCATTGGAAATTATATTTAGACCTTGTAGAGTGTCAAATCTTGGTTAGGTAAGTGTTTCTTAATGAAAAACTTAGGAGATGTAATCTACATCATTGGGTTTACGATCTATAAAGATAGATTTAAAAGGTTGATCGGTCTAAGTTAGAGTTCTTATATCAAGGTCTAAAAGAGGGTCGTTGCCAATGTCTCATGGTATAAGTCTCAGTAAGACTTAATGTCCTAAGATTAATGATGAGCGAAAACTCATGAATACTAGTCCATATCATCAGCTATTAGATCTATTATGTATGCCATGTTTTGAACTCAACCCGATGTATTGTATGCTTTGAGCATAAGAAGCAGAGTCTGATCTCGATGAGAGTCACTGGATAGCAGTAAAGATTATTCTAAAATACATGAGAAGCACTAAAGAAATAATCTTGGACTATGGAAGGTCGAAAGACGAGCTTGTTGTAATTGGTTACACGGATGCAAGTTTCCAAAATGATATAGATGCCTTCGGATTGCGGTCTAGATTTATGTTTACTTTGAATGGAAGCACAGTAAGCTGAAAAAGCTTAACTTAAGACACTCTAACATATTATACAAAAGAAGCTAAATATATTGCAGTGTCTGATGCAACTCAGGTGGTAGTTTGGATAAAAAATTTCATATCTCAACTTGATGTGGTTCCAAGTATAGCTAACCTCATTTGCTTTTATTGTGGCAACAAATGGGCAATATCACGAGCCAAGGAACCAAGATCACACCACCAATCCATACATATACTTAAACGTGTTTATCTCATTCGAGAAATCATTAAGAGGGGAGACATAAAGATTTGCTAAATTCTTACATAAGACAATATTGCAGATCTTTTGACGGTGGCTCTTCCACAAGAGAAACTTGATGGTCATGTTAGTTCATTAGGTATTACATATATGAATTATTGGCCCTAATGCAAGTGGGAGTTATTGGGAATGTGCCCTAGGTCTATCTACAAACATTGTTAATCTTATAATTTTAGTTAATAAAATAGAGGTTTTCGTTTATTATTTTATTATAAGTGATTACATGTTTACTTTATAATATGATCCATGAGTATTTGTTGAAATATCCTAAATGTACCTAGTCGGTCATTATACTGGAAACTATAATGAGTTAAGACTAGTGTAAATTTTGATTGATGGCCTTGTGATGATCACGAGTATAGGGATATGAATTGAGATCATCAATACTTGCTATGTAACAAGGTACTGGATCGACCACTAAGAAAACATCTCATGGATTAAGTTATAGGTGTTACTCATGAATTGAGATTAGCTTAAAATTCAATATTAGGAGCATGGAAATTTGACACAATCAAATGTCATCTTTAACCATACGATTATAAAGATTGTGATTGGTTATCATATCAATAATTTATAAAGGTGTGTAATCAAGATAAAATTTGTCCCTTTCGTATAAATAGAGATATCAGTGGATCCCTTGATATGTTAGATTGTTAAATGGACATGTCCAAGTGAATTGATATGATCAATGTCACTTAGATGTTTTTCTTTTACTTAAAGATTGAGACTAGTATGATTGAACATTGAGGGTGGCTTTCCGTGCCTTATATTTAATCAAAGGATATCACATCACTGAAAGATATAATATATGTTATTCATTATGTTGTATCGATTTTGATATTCATGCTACTTATGTAGTCATAATTTTCGCTAGAGTCTGCTTATACTTGTGTATTAAAATTGTTTTTGTTCACTGGCAACGTTGCATGATCCTATAGGGGCGGATACAAAGAATGACTTTGCACAGTTTCGATTTGTCCATAGTAATGAATTTCATATGATAAAATTCATGACATAGAAGCCTTTATGATTTGTTATATGATAACTTATTAATAGGGGCATTTATGTAATTTTCTTGAATTGCCTGAATACAATAGTTGTATTACAAATAAATATTTTAATTGAGCTTATCTACACATTTCGTTTTTGCAATTTTCGAGTTCTCTGAATTTTGGGAGAGAAAGAAAAATGTTTTCTATATCTCTTGGAGCTAGCGATCCAAATTGTGGGAATTGTTAATGTATAGATTTTCGATAGAGGATGCACACTTAATCATCTTGGAAATCGAACAATCAGATGAAGAAATCAGATATTGAGGTATAGTTTACTTTTGTATTTCTTGTTTAGTAGAACTTATTTTTGATCCTGTTGGAGTTTTTCAAAAATTGTCTTAAACTTTTTGCTGTGTATGAACCCCAAAACCCAACACTATCTAAGTACCACATGGTGCTCCTCCTTACATCATATACAATGTGATGGACACTAAATTTTTATACCCAAACTCCTTTGGATCCAAGAAATTTAGTATCATAAACATTCTTAACTACCCTTGCTAGTCCACCCATATGAGACATTTTCAAGATTCATTTCCCAACCTCATGAGACCTATTGCACTTGGAGCATTTATGGACATCATTTCACAATTTCTTATAACTCAGTAAATTTTCTCCATAGCCTATGCCACTTTTGTTGAGTGCACTTTGTTATGGTCCCAACATCATATCAAACCCATCCATAACATCGGTGAAGTTGGTCACTTTATTGGTCAAGTTCCCAAACTCTTTCTCTAAGGAATCCCTTTCATTTATGACCATATTCATATTATTTTAAAGGTCACTAATAGTCTTATTTTATGACTCTATCTCACAAATTGCTATGGTCAAGCTATTTTTGAGTTGTTTAGTCTTTTTGACGTATTTTTCCAACTCTTTCCTAAGCTCGTCAAGACAAGGCAAGTCATCCAAGTCATCAACATCATCAAAATTCAAAGCATTAGAATTTACCTCACTTCATGTCATAAGAGAAAGTATAGCTTTTCATTTTTTAACTAAGAGTAAGAGCTTGATGAAAATGAATCATCTCATGATGCCTTAAACCTACTCTTGCCTTTCCTCTTGTCCATAATTTTCTTGGACTTACAATCAGCCTTGATGTGGCCTGATTTACAACACCCAAAACAAACTACCTCACTTTTTTTTCCTCATTTGCTTCCACTCTTGAACCTTTTCATGTACTTTTCACGCTTCTACATTGCCTTATGGAGGTTTCTTGAGAGCATGGATACTTCCGCCTCAAGATCATTTTTATCACTTGATTTCTCATCCTCAATGATCTCAACTGAAGGAGCGAGACCTTTAAATTTATTCGGTGGACAATTTGCCTTCAAAGCATTCTCATTCTTTGAATCTTTCTTAGAACCAACACCAATGTGAAATTGAAGAATTTCATAAACTTGATTAGTAGATTAATTAATGATTTTTGGGTTTTAACTTGAAAATAAGTATCCGAAGCGGGATCCATGCATTATGAAGCAGAGATCGTAAGTTTTAAAATATTATTTTCATTTGATGCGTGCCTAGTGGACTTATTATACTCTAGTCGACGTTAAATATTGTTAATTTAAGGTGTAGAAGCGGTGTCTATGATTATTGGAGCGCGTTGGAGATTTTCTCAATTTTTGACTGAATTAGGGTATTTTTAGGGGTTTGATTTGATCGGAAGCTAAAGAGATAATCATAAAAAATCAAAGACAAATGTGAAATGCCCAAAAGAGGCATTAAAGGAATGAATAAATGGATATGAATTAGGGGTATTTTGGTAATTGAACCACTAGATATTTTGGTTTAAATGTGAAAAACAAGAAGGGGTTTTGGCACACCTATTTCGATTGGACATTTGCCCAAAACCTCCATTACCAAGCTTCATATTCTATTTCTCGATTGCTCTTTCTGTGATCTTTCCCTCTCTCGTTGACTCCCTATTTCGAGACGCTTACCTCTCTGTTTCTCTTTCATCTCGTCTCATCTCTCTCTCTCCCACGGTCTCTCTCCCTCTCAGTTTACGCTCACAATAAATTTGATCTCTTTGTTTTTTCATACTTTAGAATAATGTTAACCTGATTGAATTAGTAACTTGAAAAGACCAATTCTATAAAAAATTGGTTGAATTCACAACCAATTAAGAGTTGCTTTCGAAAGTAGTCTTAATAAGAGAATAAAAATGAAACAAATGGTTTTGAAAATGGAAATTGATTATTCAATCTGAATTTTGACAAGAAAATAACAATAGATTGTGATCAGTCCATTCAAGTTGTTCAAGTCGATTTCTATTAAAATAAAATACTTCGAAGCAAAGTATTGTTTCCTCTTCAAAACAAAAAGAAATTTGGAATAGATTCACGATTCGAAACAAGAAAACGACTTCTATAAAAAAGTATTGAATATTTTTTTTGTTTATTAGTCAAGTTACTTATCAATAAGTGGCGTTGAGTATAATGGTTCTATGAGTCGAATAAAGAAATGATAAAACGAATGAAAAATATACCAGATGGAAGTAATCTTTGTTAACACCTGATTAGGCGTTCTTACGAAACAAAGATCAACAAAATTTCTAACTTGAGAATGAAAGGTGTAATGATAAGATCAACATGTTACAAGCTGAGATTTGGGGAAAATAGTGTGAAAATAGCTAAGTTTTGCTATTAAATAAAACATAAATATTTGTGTTTTGAAATTCAATGTACCCGATATTCACTTCTAATTGAATTAAGTTATAATGCCTATCATTATAGTTTAAATAAAACCAATGAAAAGATAAGTGTACTGATTGAGAATCAGTAAATAATTTGTATAGAACGTCAGTATGACCTCTTATATTATGAGAATATCCAACGATATAAATTAAAGGATTGAAATAATGCCCTTTTAGTTTTTAATAAGTTGTGAAGTTATTCTAGGCATTGGAAATTCAAATTATTCTCTCTTCAGTTGAATAATAATGGAATAGTTAATTCATCAAAAGTAATTTGATGAACAATAACATAGAAAGTTATTTTACACATTCTCTTAAAAAGTGCCGAATTTCTTTTTGAGAAAAAAAATTAGGGAATTTGAGACTAATGGAAAAAAATAAGGCAATAACAAACAACATAACTGTTTGAGTTATATAATTCCTCTATTTTGAATCATGATTTGCTAAGGAAGACTTGATTGATTGAATGACCATAAGAAGTGGCGTCAACCATAGTTATGTATTTCGAAAATAGAAGACGTATAAATTGCCACTGTAAGTTAAGAGTAAATAGCTGTAAGTGGTTTAGGTGTCGATTGAAAGTCATGATAGGTTTGAAGAAAATGGGCCAATATGTGAGATCAATGTGAGAATGGCAAAGATTGACAACAATGAAACCTAGTAGACTCTATATCGTAATCATGATTCATTTAGAGTATAGAAGACTTGTGTGGCACCCACCTATCTTTGAATAATCGAGCGAGTGGTAAGGTTTGGTATAAAAGAGTCTGTGAAGTTTAGTTGGAGTTTATTGGAAGCTTATGTATAAGCAAACAAATGGTCAATAAATTCTCCCATACGCAAGAAAATGATATTTCAAGTGAATGAATTCCGATAAGACTTTAGATATCAAATTGATGGAATTTAATATCTTTTCATAAGGATCTTACAAGGAATTAAACTCTAAATGTTGAAAGTTTTGAACCAAAGTAATATACAACTGATATCGATGAATATGTTGTATGTTGGTTTAAATATTATATTACACCATGTAATCAGTCGCTAGAGGAAGTTTGAAGCTCTAGGTTTTTTTAAATTGGAGTCGATGTAAGATACCTATATGATGGTGAAGATGGAAATCAAAAAATAAGAAAAAAATTGTACGACTTACAACTTAGTAAGTATTATCTGTATTTATTGGAAACATTGAATAGAGTACAACAAATCTGACTTGATATATTTGAAGAATTGAATATTTTCCACAGTAAATTGTGTAAAGTCAACAATATGTATTGAGTAGAGATGAAAAAGAGATAACATATTTATTAACTTATATGCGATATAAGTTAAATGTTATACTATGAAAGTTTAATCATAGAATATGTCAATATCTCTTTTTAGAAATACATGTCTACTAAAGTTAAAGATAACTTTCTCAATTCAGGTAATGAAAGAAGTTCGATGGACAATAATGATCGAGATGTTAGGAAATCTAAAAAATTGGAAGTAATATTTGCAGTTAATTGGCAGTTAATGTTGGTAATTGCTTTCTATTCAACAACTTAAATAATACTATGAGTAGATATTTAGAGTGAGAATAAGAATTGCACGAGTTGTCAGGTTTCAATTTATGATCGAATTGAGATTTTAGATCTCTCGTCATGAGATGATAGATATATTACGAGATCTACAGTCATGAGATGACTTGTATAATTACTGGTTTCTATTAAGAAATGCTGGAAGGTGATGGATCAGATAGACACGTAACTCTACCTAATATCTAATGTTAGGCTTAAATATTATTTAGATCATTTATATTTAGACCATTGATATTTAGACCGATGATAGTATAAGAATTGATCGACCAACAATTCAAATAACGTAATGATCTGCGATGAGATGGTAAATTGGGCTGTACATAACATAGTTTAATTGATATGGAAAGAATTATCAACAGTTTGTGGAATTGTTATCAGTAAAGAATGAAAATGGTTTAATTAAAAAGTAAGATATGCTAGATCTTGATAAATATTAATGCTCAAATGAGATTCAAGGCATAAAATATGAAGCGAACTAAGTTCATTGGATATTCCATAAAGTTGAAAGTTTAACTCGTCAGAAACTCGCAAATTGCGAAGATTGGCAGAGTAATAGATATAGCTTTTCATTGAACCAAAAGTTTGGAAATTAAAAGTTGAAGTGTTTATGATCTTTGCCACCGGGTTGTTGTATATGAAGAAGGTGATTGGGTCCATTTAACAGTTTTACCTTAGAAATGTTTTTATACGTTTAGATTAAAAGAGTTGTATATGAAGGATCATATTTTAATTTTTCTTTTAGTTTAGTAACTTGTAAGTTTGAATTTCGAGGATGAGATTTTTAATTAGTTGAATAGAATTGTGAAATCCAAGGATTTTATAAACTTTATTAGCATACTACTTAAGGATTTTTGGGATTTAAATTGAAATTAAGTATCCGAGTTGAGATCTACGCATTACAGACTGAAGATCCTAAGCTTTAAAATATTATTTTTATTTTTTGCATGCCTATTGGTCTTAATATACTCCATTCGACTTGAAATAGGGTTAGCTTGAGGTGTAAACACGGTGTCCATGATTATTGGAGCGAGTTGGGGCTTATTCTAATTTTTTATTAAATTATGGTTTTTTTTTTAAGTTTGATTTGTTTTGAAGTTAAAGAGATCATGAAAAATTAAAGAAAAATGTGAAATGACTAAAATGGAATTGAAGAAGTGAATACATGGATATGAATTGGGGGGTATTTTTGTAATCAAACCATAAGACAATTTTGTTCAAATATAAAAACCAGAAGGGTTTTGCCACTCCTATTTCGATTGAACATTTGCCCAAAATTCCCATCAGCAAGCTTCATCTTTTATCTTCTATCGATTGCTCTTTCTATGATATTTCCCTCTCTCGTCGACTCCCTATTCCAAGACTCCCACCGCTCTATTTCCCTTTCGTCTCATCTCTCTCTCTCTTTCACGATCTCTCTCTCTCGATTAATTCTCACCAACACTTTGATCTCTCGATTTTTCATAGGAAGAAAGGGTATTAGTGTCATTGATCAACATATTAGAGAGTAGAGGCAATTCATTAGAGGTTAGGTTGTGATAAAAAAAATCATGATTGTTTAATGAATTTAAAGTTAAATCAGTGGATTGTTTGGTTCGGTTTAATAATAAGGGATATAAGATTTGTGAGTTTAATCAATGAATATGTATTTGTAGCTAAGATCTTGATAAAATATGATTATTACTGAGGTGTGTTTGAGGATTTGAATCGCGTTTTATTAGTATGGGACTGACTTCAATTGATTTGGAGGAGAAAATTTTAGTTCACTTTTCTTGTTATGCAGTCTAAATACTGTCCCACTTTGGAGCTCGGTTATAGTAGACCAATTGATGCATTTAAGGTCGATTTCTTGATGATTTCTTATACATGTATGTCAGATTTAACCCATAATAATCATATTGGGGTTTGGTATACGTTTCGTAGGTCAATTTGGGTAAAATTAGTTGTATTTTTCGTGGAAAAAATTAGTTGTGCAGTCTTAGTTTTTGGTTGTTTTGAGGTGCGATTTTGAGCAAACAAACATTCATTTTTAGGTGAGATATGTTATGGGTTTCGATACTTCTATATCAATAATAATGTGTGAGAATCATATTTTTATTTTGATATGGTTTGTTAGTGTTTTGAAGGTCGGAAAAAAGACCGAAAATTTGGACTGCACTGTTATTTGTTTTAACTATTTTGAGTATGCATGTTGAGGCATTGATTTGAGACATCGAATGGGGCTGATTTACTTGTGAATAAGTTCGTTTGAATCCTAGTACAACATACTTTGAAGATAAAAAAGATTGTGGCCATTGGAATTTGTTTGATCAATGAAAAACAAGTTAGAACATAGCATGTTAATATGGTCCAAAACAATTCAATTATGACAGTTGCGGCTTAGCAATTTCACGTAATGATTTAAATTGGTATTTGTTATCCAAATGAAATAAGTTTGGTTTTTTTGAAGTCCTTATAAATTTTACTTTGAGTTGCATTTAAGCTCGAACTTTAGTACAACTTTTAAGTTGGTGGAAATTAGTCACGAAAATAGCCAAAAATAATGAACTAAATTAATTAGTTAATAAAATGAATGGTATTGATTGGCGATCAAATTGAGTTGTAGCTTTTAAAATGTGTATTTGTGATTTAATAGGACTTGTTGAAGTATGTGAAAGCCAGGTAAACATTGTGTAAGGCTTCATAACCGTCTTTGAGTTAGTTTAGACTGTAAGTAAACCTTATAGGGGTCTCTACTATTTAATGATTTATCTTTGTACCTGCATTTGTGTTTAGTCTGCATTGCATTTCATATTTTTCTTAGTCATACATACAAGGCATTCTGATAGAGCTACCCTGGCTCTGTCGTAAGAGTGTGAGCTGCTCCACTCCAAACTAGACGTAATGTAGGCATCTAAAGCGGGTAATGTCGAATTCGAGATAGCATGCATTGAACTCATAGTATTGTTCGAGACTTATCGTGTGTCGGTCCCATTGTTATGAACTTAGAACATGAAATGAGGGATCCATATTATTATATAAATGTCTTTTTATTTGGAAATGCAATTAAATTTCTCCATGTACTTAGTCTTATATTTGCAGGAGTACAAAGCAGTGTTAGAGTTTACTTACCTGAAATCTTCGAGTTGTTTTTTATGATGTCTCGTTCTATGCGAAGAATTGAAGACCATGGTAAATGTTATGAATTCTTAAAGTTAATTTTCTTGATGTAATCCTTAAATATATGTTATTTTTCGCTTTGGGGTGAGTTTAGGATGTCAAATGCTATTGAATAGGTTATGAAAGTATCCTAAATTAGTTTTAAGTACGTTACCGAGTTTATATTCTAGTTTGGTTTATTTGAAACTGTAAAGTTGTAACTAATGCATCGCAGACTCAACGATAGTTTAGAGATTTCAATTTGATATATATGGTGAACTGCGGGGAGTTGAAAGTTCTTCGAGGCTTTTCCCCATTCTATTATCTATTAAGTGAATTTTTCAGCAAGTACGACACTTTTATAGGAGGTGCTGCTGAAATTTTTATAAAATATGGACAATACTCAATATGATTTCCTGATTTGCTCCAATTGAACTAGTAATGAATTTAGGTTTAATCGAGAATATAAATTTAGTTTATGAGCATTATTGATGAATAAAATAAAAACAATTTTAAGGTTAAGTTAATTTACTAGATTAAATGCCTAATTAGGGGAATTAAGCTAAGTCAGAACTTAGTGAGACGCGCCTTGAAAATCGAGTGCTTCCAATCTTGCTCGATCTTTTAACTCAAACTTATGAACCATCAAATCTTCACATAGGGCATCAAAGGTGTAATCTCCAAGATTTTGTGCTGATAGTATGACACACTTCTTTGCATCCTATACTATAAGTAAGCCACTACGGTGCTCATACACCAAAGACTTTTGATCATAATTCATTGTACGGTTCTGGATCTTATTCAAGAGCTTAGTTAAGCGAGTGATGGATGTAGGATTCGTAATGCTCCTCAAGAATCCTTAATTTGGTCTTATGTACTTGAATTATGCTTCCCCCATACTTCCTTGGCTATTTCCATGCATTAAATTGATTGAACTCATTCTCACTCAGTGGACCAAACAAATGATTCATAGCTCGATCATTTGAGAGCTAAATCCTTGTCTTCTCGAGGGTGTAGTCCTTTGTAAACTTGACCGATAAAGTAAAGCCACTTTGGATTGATTCCCATAAATGCCTCCTTTATGCTTTTATGTAGATCTTCGTCCTCACTTTCCAATGAGCATAGTTTGTACCATTAAATTGCGGAGGCCTACTCGATGAGTTGCCTTCTATAAGGCGAGCCGGATCTAAAGTTCACATCCTTGAAAGAAAACACTTAAAGATACATTAGTAACATTTTGAGCAACAACCCGCTCTGATACAAATTGAAATCACAACCAATAGGGGTGAATTGGGTGTAGCGAGAGGTTATCGCCTTTTTAAATCTTTTCATTGAACAATGATGCTTGATTTACACATAATGAACAAGTATAAATGGAATGCAATAGTGAAGGAGGTAGAAGATATGGAAAAGAGACACAAGATTTATAGTAGTTCGATCCAACCAATCTGCATCTACTAGCTTACCTCCCTGGTTAGGATTTTGAACCCCCCATTATTATAATGATAAGTGTTACAACCTAAGCGTACAAGCCTAGAATACATAATCACAAATTAAGACTTCTTACCTAGCCTCAACTAGGATTTAGACCTAGCTTAAACTAGGTATTCCCTTGACTTAGATCCCATTAAGTTTTACAATCAGCCACTTGCAAAAAAATATATGAATAGAATGAAAATTGAATTTACATATTAAAATGGAAATAAATTCAATTACTCACAAGCCACGAGGAGCCTAGAACTCTAATGCATGCAAGTATGAATATGAGTAAGATTTTAAAATGTGCTACTAATTTTGTACCAATCTCAGTCACGAAAGTAGTCAAAACAGTTTAATAAGAATAAAGACTGTTTCAAATTCGATCAATAAATAGTTTTAGTAAAAATCAATTTTAAGACCTAACTCTTGTTCAAATCAATCCTAAGTTTTTTCAAACAAAACGTAAGCACAAAACCTAAGAAAAATGTGTTCAACAAGATAACAAATGATTTTCACACAACAATCTCAATAAATGAAGTAATTTAAGAACAAATGAGCTAAGAAATCAAGCTTCGTTACATCAAAAAATGAGAGCGAGTCAAATCAGTTCTGGAGTGTTGGTTGTAAGCCTTAGAACACCACAATGACATTAGCTTCGAGGATGATTCAACAGCCTTGAATTATTCAAAGTGATCAATCAGAAAAATCTAGTCAAATTAATGTGAAAACTTGGACACAAATGAGTTTTCGAGGTTGAGAGGATAATAATATGTTCTAACTAGTTTGTTAATGGTTTCTAAACCTATTTAATGGTTTTTGGCCGTTATCTTTATCTAAAGGCTCAAAATCAATTATTAGTTTGAACAAAAGCAAAAGGTTTAAGCTTTTTAACACAGGTGTCAAAAGACTGGTTTGCATGCTAGGTTTCATCATAAGCATGCTAACTATTGGTAGTGTGCGAATGAATCCCATTAGCGCGCTCACCAGTCGGGACCATATATTTAATATTTTCAAGTTTAGGTTAGCAACTCCCTAACACACCTACGTCTCAACCAATCATCTAGGAATATTTTTAACATGTTTAGTATTAGTCATTGGACCTGTTTGGACTACCCAGATGATTTTGCAAATCTCAAAAATCTAAAATTCTAGTTTCATACAACATGTATTGGCTAATCGACAAATATTTTACTCATCATTCAAAAGTCACCCATACTGGTCCTGGTGCATTCATAATCGATCATGAAACTTTTTCCAACACCAATGCATGCTTAAAAACATATTTACATACTAGGAAAATCGTTTTCAAGTTACGAAGTTTAGCTAATGCATAAATAAAAAATTGAAACTTTGGAAAACATGATGTCCATAAGTTATATGCATTTGACTTGCAAAATTGGACTAACATACCTCGCATCGGTTATACAGTTGATAATATGAGCTTTTTGGTCCATCTATTCTTGTACGATCTGAATCTTAAGGTTTTCCAGATTTGTTTGACTTGAGCTTGTGAAAACTCATTTTTCATTTAGAACTTGTTATTCCTAGTAAATTTTGATGTTTTGAAAACATTCGACAAACTTGATAGAATACTTTCACTTTGTTTGTTGCCATATAGAGTATAAGGGACAAAATGCTTAGTCTAATAAGGTTTTAAACCTATTTCATTCTCATTTTACACTGCCACTAATTTTTTCTTTCAAGCAAATTGAGAAAAAAAAGCTTAATGTGATACTTATACTTGATTTATGAGTTCTCCATAAACTAATCATGTATTTTAGCTCGTGCCCTTCAAACACCCACTTGCAACCTTGATTATGACACAAATTAAGGGCATACCTCAACACACTAACTTCACAATGAGATATCATATAATACACACAGACACAGAGACACACACATTAAGCATTCACTAACTGAAATTAACACAAACACACACATTAAGCATTAACCACAACACATGTCCTGATTAAGACCCATTAATCTTATAATTAACTCCTAATATACGTATATTGAAATCTAGGATTTCATATATCATTTGTTTCATCATTTCCTTCGGGGTTGACCCTGGCTGCTGAGTCTGCAGTAATTGTCATCCTTGAGGAACAAAACTCAGGAAGTTTAGGTACCTTAGCTTATAGCTGTAAATAGGGTGATTGTTCCGTTCTCGTTGAAGTAATTAGATTGATGTCCATACTAACCTTAGGGAGGTCCTGAAAATTTTCCCTCTACACTCAATTGCCTATTGTCTTTAAGAAGTTGGGGACAATTCTATATGAAGTGATTAGTTCCAACACATATATCCCAAGCTTTAACATAGCCCTTCTCGATCTACATCCGTTTCACTAATGAGTTTAGCTTAGAAACTTCGCTTACTAATCTACTCTCTTACTATGAAATCGTCACTTCTCATCTCGCCATGTCACTAGAATGACCATATTGGTTGGAGCGGTTTGCGACTTTCTCGATGTATCTCCATGCCTCGGTCAGTGTGATTTTGAGTATGCTTTCATTGTACACTTTATCTAGTAGTAGTTTTTCATTGTACAAGAGACCATTGTAGAAGGTTTCTAATGAAGACTTTTACATAAATCCATAATGTGGGCATGATCGACACAATGTCTTTGACCATTTCTGCAGATCCTCGTTCACTTAATCGCAGAAGCTAGAGAGCTTATGAATGACCCATAATTTTAGATCAAATGAGCCTGTCACGGCGGGATACTTAATACATAGCAACAAAGACCCACCTCAATGCTGATTTCATTCTCTGAACATAAGTTCACGTTCTTCCCTTATTGTTAGCCGATTATTAACCTTATCATTTTGTACCATAGGAAAAGGTCGATTTCCTTTATTTCCTTCCATCCTAACTCATTACCTTCCTCATTGTTTGTTGTTCTCCTAAACGTCAGACCAATCTCCAGATCAAACAGAGCGTAAGAGTCTATAGATATGGAGCAACGATATCCTGTGATCATAAGCAAATAACAAAAACCTGAAAATCAATTAGCACGAATCCCTGACAATAGTGCCAAAAACTGATGCATTTTCGGACACACAAATATAAACCTAAATATTGGGCTATTACGGATTTGTAGTAGTGGTAATGGGATTGATTCCATTGGGATTGGAAATCGATCTTTAGGTTCTAAAATTGAGGGATTTTTGAAAGGAAATATGACTAAACTAAAAAATAGCTACTAATGCATACTAAATTAAACGTAATTCCTTACCAAACAATTAACAGTGGATTAAAAACTCTAGATCAAACTATGGCATGACTATCATAATATTGAGTTCATTCATAGGTTCTAAAATATTGTTTTCATAATAACTCCCATAGGTAAGGTATAGCAACTGACCCACTATCAATCACCTCTTTTTACTCTTGTTAACTGAAGGAACATGTAACACAACTATATACTAAGTAGGTTGCAAAACCCTAAGTGGTTTGCAGATTTCCAATAACCTAGCAGCCTTAAGTTCTATGAGAACACCTACCATAAGCTATATTAGCGTACTCTTTTACTCAACCTATATTTCAAAAACACCTAGGACTTCTAGAAAGCGAACATTTTAGGATCCTAGTTACCACCAGTGCAATCTCCCTCACCGCACGATGGTAAGATTACTTGATATGGTTCTTATTAAAACAAAAGCGCATGAGCATTTACACAATGATAAATAAGAAACATTAGACCATAATCTATGCATAAAATATCATAAAATTCGTGCAATTAATATGAAAATAGTAAAAAGAACAATTAAAACATTAAGCGTATAACCTTATTAACTCTAAACCCTACAAATCAAGTAAACTTCATCTAGATAAATTGAATTAGCCACTCATGGCCATAGAATCACCAATGCTTCTTTAATGAAAAATAAAGAACACCAATGAATATATTACAAAGATGAAACTTACAAGAAAAGTAAAACCAAAGAACCCACTCTGATATCTCTGTGTTCTCTTGAACAATAATAGTAAACAATAAAACTAACCCAATTTATGTCAATTTAAGGTGTATTCGATTTTTTTTTGGGTTTTCTTACGAGTCTTATTTATACTAAAAGCAACATCATAGTAAATTTGCTCCGTAATCTTTCGCAACAACAAAATCATAAACTTCCTAATCTTATATTTATGCTAACACTATAGGTTCATTTTGTGAAGGCGCTGGGAATCTACAAGGAGGCACTATAATGCTTTTTTTTTCTTTAGTCTATGTCTTAGATTAGGTTCAACACTATCTATCGCCTTGCGTTCAACATTGCAATGCTGGGTATCGTTAGCTAATTATTTATTATTTATGTTTTATTTCTCTCTGGGCATTGTCAATTGTTGGTCCGTACCAATTCCACTATATTTCCTGCAATTCACCAAGTTTAGATTTATTGATTCCTTAACGATTTTAGTTTAATGCCAAGGTGTTAAGCCTAAATTCAGCTTTTTAACTTAATTCTTGAAATGATTTTTTTTTTCATTTTTACCAAATTGCCTATTATGACCTTGAAAATACAAAAACAGGGGATAATTACTATAAATGAAGAATAAAGTCTCACAAAACACACCAAAACACACTAAAATATAGCACATTTATAGAATTATCACTCATTCAAAGTTATAAGTTATAAGATAAGTTAAACATATGCAACAAATAGATGATTCTTAGAAACTTTAACATGTACTATCGTCCAGTTTTAATTAACACTAATTATAACTCAACCTTAAGTTTCTCAAGAACTGAGTGCTTAGCCTTTCAACCATCCTTAAAAAGATCTCACTTTCATATCCTAAAAACAAGTCTGAGATCTTAACCTCATTTACTAGAGCGAGTCCACAAAGTGATTTGAATCCATAATGAATTTTCAAATTAAAGCATCGACTCATGAGGGACTCCATATACATAAATTAATCTCATTTCTTTACTATCATCAAACTTAAAGGATGAAGAATCTCAGGACTTTAATCGGTTGGATTGGGGTCATGGTTGTGGCTACAAATAAAGTGATATGGAAGATTTTAAAGAATTAGGAAAGCTATGTGTTAGACCATCAAAATATGTTAGAGAACTAGGAAGTAAGATTACTGCACTAAATTTCATTTTTCCTTTCTCAACAGTGTAGTCCTCACATATTTCCAACCACTCGACTCCCTTCTCTATTTTTGTAAGAAATCTTGCATTCCTTTGGATACTATTTTTTGTGGTACACTCTATTCATGAATAATCTTGTACACATTATGAATATTTTCCCTTATTTCATGGTTATATATATTTTTTCCTCTCTCATTTTCTTTTCTTGTTCTTTTTGTTCAAAACTCCAAGTCTAAGTATGATTTCCCATCTAGATGTATGAGTGATATAGGCTAAGGGTTGTAGGTTTGATTTATATATCAAGAAAACATGTTCATTTAGGCTCAAGATGGGTGACTTGTGGCATAATATTTAGAAAGGTTAGGAAGGACACTAAGGTTATATAATTCGAATAAGGCCTATTTTTTCCTTTATCAATAAAGTTTAGAACTTTAACGCCATGAATGAACCTAGAAGATGTTCTAGAATCCCTAATTCTTATTTAGAAATAACTTACTCTAACTTTATTCTAATTTCTAACAACATAGATCCTTCCCTACAGTGGGCTCTTACGGTGATCACAAGCTCTAAATGGCTGAGTACTTTAACAAATAAGTCTCAATTCACCTAAAGTATACTATCTCCTTGGTGTTATCAACAAGTTATTATCATATTGTCAGCTACCTGTTGAAAATATTTTAAGAGATTCATTATTAAAAGGTTCCACCATTCTTTCCACATTCTAAGACATACTGGCAAAACATTCTAAATACCCAAAATTTAAACCGTTCATTGTCCTGAATGAATAATCATCTAATATATAAAGAGAAAGATGATTCAAATATCAAATGTAAAGCGTGCATTTCAACAAAAATTAAGTATGGATTGAGTTATGAAAAATTAATAATAATACTCCCTAGAATAATATGTGCTTTTCCTGTCTTTCAATGAGATATTCTGCGATTCTCCCCAAACTTGAATTGTACCGGTGCCTCGTAACATCATAATCTAGCTTTCTGATGAAAAATTACCTAACAAATAGTAGCGAACCTAAAGCTCATTGCAACTCAAAACAATCACTATCGAGTATAGTGACACGTATCGAGAGTGTACAATAAGTTTACTGTATATCCTTATTTATTTGTAGTTATGATAACTATGATCATCTCCACAGAGATTTCGCAACTTCTTAAGAAAAAGTCGTTCAATAGTTTTTATGCTTTTACTTTAATATAATTAATTTAATTAAAACGGGAATTAAAATAATCTACTTGAAATAATCCAATCAATTAATCTAATTATCTTAGCATAAGTAACTTAACGAACATAATTCAAATTCAACAAAATTAAACTCAAATCAAATTAAAACAATTTAATTCAATATAAGTCAAACACCTAAATAATAGAACAATGAAACATTTACTAGTTTTGTATCCAAATACTTTACTCAAATCATAGTCATAATCACACTTTCATCATATTATAAAGTATTTGAAGATCATTAAACTTAAATCATAAGTAAGTTGATAGCCTTTTATCAAACCACATGTTTTCCTTCTAAGAAAATCCACATCCTAATATTATTAAATTAATCTTTCGAAAGCTGTAAAATAATTAGTTAGACAATAAAACATCATTAAGTTCTATGAAAACTTTGAACTAGTAAGCCTAATATTATCGAAAAAGTCGTATCAATATCAAATGTACAAGTCAATTCACCTAGGAAATCTAATGGTAGTTGACATATTAAATATCCTAGTTATTACTTTAAATTAGATATAAAAATTAAATATCATAATACATATTGGCCACTATGCATTCAATACAAAGTTTCATAATTGGAATCCACAAATAACAATCTATTAAATAAATGAATTGACGAAAATGATTAGGTTTAGAGCCTTAAGTATAAATCCCTTTTCATTATGGCTACATTAAAAAACAGATCAAATTCATGTTTAGACTTTGTTTAGATTAATAAACTATTCACGCTTATTCATAATAAACATCATAATAAAGTAAATAAAAGACATTAATTAAAATACATTTTCATTGAGTACTTTAGTCTTCAAAAGCAATGAAAACTAATGATAATGGTCTAAAACTAGTCAAAAGTAGTCGAAAGCTTCAAAATCTTGTCAAAACTTTTTTATTTCAAAGTCTATGGTAAATATTTACAGTATTCTAAGTAATACATATCCTAACTGAACTGAAATCCCTTGTTTTAATCCAAAATTCTCGAGGCCGATTATAATCGCCCAAATAACTTATAGTGTATTTGTTCGTAATCGAGCGTTACCATGACCTGTGACGTGGCTCAAAAGTGGGTACATAATCCGATGCTCAGCGTGGATGCCGAGATATATCCTATTTTTGAGTGATGGATACCTAGTGTATGTATATGTGTAGATTATTAAATCATTGTTGTACACTATCTATAAGTGTCAAGACACGACCAGGGACATGCCTTGAGATGCGTGCAGGCATAGGACTATGATGAAGCGATTGTCTAAGTGAATTTTAAACATATTGTGAATATCTTTATGTAGCTTGATTAAGTAGTATATTGATTAATTAAACTAAAGTACCTATGTTACATAAACAATATAAGCACCATGGATATTCCTCGAGCTTTGTGTTGTGATCGATTTCATGAGATCAAGTGTATTTGTAGTGTTAGAGTGAGTGTATTAGTTGAAATGATGGAGTGCACATGTTCTTTTGATTTGTCTTGATATGGGAAAAAGAAGATGTGAGGACAGGCTAGGATCAAGTCTTCAAGGAATTATATATATGAACATTTAGTTGGTTTCATGGACATGCATTACAAACCAAGATAGAAAATAATAGGGCTGGAGTGAACTTTTGTTGTAATTCATCAAATTGAATTGGCAAGACAACTAATTCATCACTTGGAAGAGGAATTAAGTGTTAAGAGATCAAACAAGAACCCTAGGTGAAAATGTTCATTTTTTATGTTTCAATTCATGATGTAATGGGTCCCTAATCATATGGCTTTTGATCTAAACGAAATGGAGGCTTTTGTTTTTAGTTTTTTTTTACCCAAATTAAAAACCTAATTGATTTCCTAAGTGTTAACTTTTGAAATTTCAAGTTTTGAGAAAAATGAGGCATTACATTGTTTCAAATCTTTTATCAAATTTTGATTTGAAAATGAGTTTGATTTTAAAATGCAATTTAATATTTGAAATCCTGATGAAAATCCACTCAATTTGGTATAAAGAAGTTCGAGATTTGGTAGAGTTTTGACCAAGTTATGGGATTTGAAAGTTTAAGGTGCTCTTGACAAAATCTTAATTTTCATGTCAAATGCATGATAATTTCAATGGTATGATGTACATTATTGATAAAATTATTCATTGTTAATGTTTTTCGAATGGTTGTACCCCATTGTGAGAGTTTTGGATGATGAAGACGACCTAAGTTGGATTTGGAGTCAAAAACCTCAAATTTCGACCTGCAAAAATGCAGGTTTCAACTCATTAGTATGCTAAGGAGGCTAATTAGCACGCTAATGAGGATGTAGGTTGGAAATATTGACTAGTTTTAGCAAAATGGTCGTATCTCCCTCGTTTTAACTCCATTTTTGATATTTTGCATATCACCGAAAAGCTAAAAGAGAGAGAGCGGAACAACCTAAAACCATTAGTTTCTACAAATTAAGTAATGTTCATGGTCGAAAATGAGCTGAAATTCAGGGTTTGTGCATAAGGACAGTTTTTGACTTGTGTATTGAGTCATTTTGGTTTCAATTAGTCTAAACATTTTATAAGGGACCAAAACACACCTAATACAACTTAAATCGACACCATGAACATATGAGTTTATGTCGGGTACGGGACGCGAGACTAAAGGTGAGCGATGATCGGAGTAGCTTAAAATGTTGTGTGGTTTGAGATGAGTAAACATATAGGGCAATTGTAACCATTTCTTTTCCTTTATTTAACTTTGAGTAGTCACTTGGAATTTTATTGTTGTTTTAATTTAATGGTTTCCATGACTTGTATTTCTTCTAGTTGGTTGATGTTTTAATATATCATGGCATGAAATTATCAAGAAACTTTATCATTACTTTTTGTGATGCATTGATACCCTAGTTGTGAATATTTTGTCTTGTTCACTTATACTCTATAGTTTGATCTTGATAAGTTTATTGTTCCAGTTTTTGTTGAGTGTAACTTATGTGATGTTGTAATCCGAAAGGGATAGGGTTCCGGTTGAGCAGTTGAACCTGACACATTCCACATAAATGTTTGCGGCCTTCGTAGTCTAACCAAGTTGTCTTGGCTAGATTTCGAGAGTATATCAAGGATATATTTTAGGGCTTAGGCTTACATAGGGCTAGGAGTTCTCACGAATGTATCGAGGAATCACCCTTTGAGCTTGGGCTAGGTTCCTTCCGATGGTTTAAAGAACCTCTATAGGTATGTAGTTAGTTATCTTCATATATGCCAAAAGGCACCCCGAGTTGAGTCTAAGGCACCCCAATCATGTTTGAGCTTAGTATAACTCATATCACACCTTTAGCTTTTATTTCTACACTTACAGATTTACTAGTTTACCTTGGTAATTTCTTACATGTAGTTCTTTTTGACATGTTTAGTTGCGTATCATTGGTTTGAATAAGAAATACTTATCATGAACACAAATAACGAGACGAATATGACAAAAAGGCTAACTAATACGTCGTTAAGTCCTACATGGAGTGAATAAGGGCTTAATGACAGGACTAGGCCGGACGGTGCCTTATTTAGGGAAATGGTTGGGCAGTGCCCTATTTAGGTAAGTGGGTTGTCACACCAACTCTAGCGATTCATCACCGAATCATATATCCATCCTAATTCATAGGACAAATCAGTGGAAATATGTTTTTGTCCTTCAACAATTTGACTAGCGATTTATGTTTCTAACCCGATTCACTGTTGATTCACAGGCAATGAATCAAAGTTCATTATCTGATTCGCTCTTTATTCGCTGTGTACTTTCTACACTTGACTATATTATTTATTTTCTTCCCTTTTTTCTCTCATTTCCTCCCATAGTCTAAACATAACCTAAAATCACGAAACAAGAGAAAACATACTATAATATAACCTTTTACATCTAAAATCGCCATAAAATTTATTATAAAATACTGTCTAATTATTGACTTATCAAATACCCCCAAACTCAGCAATTTGCTGTCTCGAGCAAAATAATACTCTAAATTATATTCTCTTTTCATTTTTCATTCTCATTTCACTCTCGTTTACTCTTATTCTTTAACATATTGATCATTAAATAGAAACATATTACCATCATAAAAGTAAAAATTATGATAGAATAGAAAGATTTAAAGAACAACCCCTTATTTGACAACTTAACCTTTTAGTAATGCAATACACCTCAGAATTCAAGCTTCAATAAATTACTAAGACCTGGCTATGATATAGGTTTTCTCTATCTCCATTGACAAGCATCAAGATTACAATGACTAATAAAGAATCTCAAGAAACAAAAATCACTGGGTCAACACTACAAAAAAACAGCAAATCAGAAACGGAATTTTCCGTCTCTGATTTGCAAAAATTCCGTCTCTAATTGCAATCAGAAACGGAAAAGAGACGAAATCAATTCCGTCTCTGAAAACGTCGTCGCTGATTCGATCAGAAACGGAAAATTGATTCCGTTTCTGATTAGAGACGGAATAGAGACGGAAAAATTCCGTTTCCGATTAGAGACGAATTTAGAGACGGAAATTAGAAACGGAACAAAGACGGAACAGAAATGGATTTTTTTTCGAAATGGTACATTTGTAATTGCATTCCGTCTCTGATTCCGTTGCTGATTAGCAACGGAATCAGAGACGGAATTAATAAATTTATGAATTCGTCTCGATTCCGTTTCTAATCAAGAACGAATCGAGAGGAATCGAGACGAGAATGCAATATTCGTCTCGATTCCGTCGCTAATCAGAAACAGAATCAGAGACGGATTTTTCCGTTTCGATTTAAATCTCGAATCCGTATCTGATTAGCGATGGAATCAGAGACGGAATTCTTATTTCCGTCTCTGATCCGTTTGTGATTCATACATATATTTCTGGAACATTAGAGACGGAATAACAACGGAATGTTTGACTTCCGTTGCTAATCCGTCTCTAATTTTCTGTTTTGTTTAATTATGACACAGAAACATAATCCAATTGGTTCTCCAACCTATAAATTCAAATTACAACCATATGACCTACTCCATCGCCTGCACCCTCTCCAACAACTCCTTGGGTGTGCTAACATCCCACAAAAAAGCCAAATTGCACATTCATACATCGACAATATATATCAACAAATATTCAAAAGAGAAAGAAAAAATGTGAAACTCAAAATTTGCAAAAAAATTTATATATCCACGGAAAATTGTCATGTATTACAAAAGCTCCAAATTTGGAAGTATACACAAAAACCACCAATCCTATTGTTCAACAACCGAAAAAAAAAAAGAACACTTACAATCCTATAAATATGCACATAAAGAATTAAGTTTAATAATAATAACCAAGAACAAAATCCATCTAATGTTCAACACATCCAATCACCAACACTCCAACATGACTGGTCAGAATAAGAATAGCAAAAAGGACTTCATATAATAACTATAACGGAGCTTTGAAGCATTTCTGATTCTCCATCCGAAGACAACAACCAGTGATTATGCACCTGAAAAAAGTAGGCAAAGGAGAGATTATTGAACTCGATAGTACATTGGAAGCGAATGAGAAAAATGGTGGATTCGAAGAAACATAGAAAGTAATAATAATCATACATAAAAAGTAGGCTTGGAACCTATTTTTTAATTTCTTTACGATTGAGTTTGCTTTGGTCTTTTGTCAATTCAACACATATGTAGGTAGAGAGTACTAGAGCTAATAAGGAACATGAAAGAAAATTAACTCATATTAAACATTAAATACAACACCATAGTCAATACATGAAGTTCCTTAGGGAGACCCAATTTTCATTCAATTCAAAAGAAGACAACAACGACAACAAGTCCTAATAAAACACTGCAATAAAGTAGAAACAACACACACTTTGTTGACTTTGCTTTAGTTCTTTGAAAATTAAGATCAAAGCATTAACAACATTCTGGGGATTGTAATAGGTGCAATGAGAATAACATGGAGCTTTTAGCATTAAAACAAGAAGAATTGAACTCCTTCGCTTGAGTTGGATTATTTATCAAGCTTTGTAAGGCATGCATTTCAACATGTATATGATAATGGTGAAGTGCAAGAATGCTAAAAGGTAAAAACTGAAAGTTAAGCACAAACCTTTATCAAAGCAAGATTCACATCCATCAATCTTGAAAGAAAGTCATCATCTCATCCACCAACTACTGCTTTGTGCTCCATTAACTAGCTGTGTTCCTACTCAAAAAAAAAAAAAAACAAGCTGAGGTCCTCTCCTGCACTCGAGAAAAAAATAACTCATTTGAAGATAGTATACGTACATTGAAATGTGCACCTCTTCCTTGATCTGTTGCATTAAAAAAGAAAACATAGCAGAACAGAGAGGATCAACAGCCCTCACAAAGCCCTCTATTTTCCCAGCCTCTCTGTCAGGGTTAAATTGGTCATTAAGTCGAGTTGGATTATTTATCAAGCTTTGTAAGGCATGCATTTCAACATGTATATGATAATGGTGAAGTGCAAGAATGCTAAAAGGTAAAAACCGAAAGTTAAGCACAAACCTTTATCAAAGCAAGATTCACATCCATCAATCTTGAAAGAAAGTCATCATCTCATCCACCAACACTGGATGCAACATCAAATGGGTGATAAAATCCATACAAATAGAATAAGAAAGCTTCAAAAAAAAAGTAGGAGCAAAGAAGCGAACCGATTTAGGATGAAGTTTTGTTGTTGTTGTGACTTTGGGGTGTCACTGTAGCTATTATTTCTCCAAGTTATATCCATAATCCTAGCTAAAATTATCAAAATTGAAGAGAGTTACTCATTGATTCCATTTGAAACAGAAGAGAGAGGATCAACGGCCCTTCATGCCGAATCCAAACAAACATTTCACCAAAGAACACCAAAAGCTCACCAGATCACTTCCACCATCCTACCATTTCTGCCCAGTATTGGTCTTGCAGAGTTACCTAGGCCATTCCAGTTGGTCAATTTGAAAAACATTTTAGTTCATTTCAGAATTTCAAACAAATGGGATCATTAGCGATCAAACCCCAATAAACCCGTAGTTGTTTCAGTTTAAACAATTTCTATAAACCTAAGATTTATCAAGCAAGTAGGGAACATATTGTGATCACAGCACAAATTATATAAGTGATTGGATGACATGTATATACATACTACTAATAAACAAGCAAACTCATTGGCTCATCGCTTCCATGACGCACCTTCAAATATACTAACAATATTCCCAAAACCTTTACATAGACCATATTCTAGCAAAATCAAGCAGCCAAATAGAAGACATATGTACCCACAAATCTCAGTAGCATAAACAACAGATCAACAAGACAACAACATTACACAAAAAAGGACAATAGAAAAATAAGTTTGCAAAAACCGACATTGAAATATCTCACCCAACACTAAATGCTAAACACCACAAACAATCTTTAATCATTATGAGCACAATAACTAACCCTTCTCTAGAATCAATCAATCCAATAGCTTCACAATCCCATCAAACCTTCTTTACTGCAGTGACTAGTAAGAAGGCATCCTGCATTACCTAGAAGACCAAGACAACAAATCAAACAAACCCTTAAAAACCCCAACATGGGAGAGCTAAGAATGTCAAGTAGCACTAAAGAAGATAGAAGAACAGATAGAACACCAACCAGTCCAAACTAAACAAGACCAATGATCTTACTTAAAATGATATCTTCAACCAAGGGAACTTTCTTCTAACCCAAATAAATCTAAACAATCAAACCAGAAGGCAGGAAGTTTACATAGAATCAACAAGTTGTAGAGGTAACTCTGTCATCTACCAATGATCTCCAAAACAGTGAAACAATAATCCTTTCAAAGCGATCAACACCATATGCAAGTAAAAAATAATACGATAGAAACCAAGCAGCCAAAAAGTAGCATGCAATGGCTAAAAGAAGTAATGTCCAATAGCCATATATAACAATTACCTTGGTAGTATTGTAAGCAACTGCCATCGTAATCTGGTAATTCGTTTCTACGAGGATCTGGCTCACCCCAGCCATGAACATGAATTGAGCAAAGTAATTTTCTTCTTAGGAAAAATGATATATAAGATCAGAAAACTTTCTTGGAATTTAAGGAAACAGTGAATATAATGCGAATTAACTAACCAGCTAGTCTAATTTTCAGTCCACAGCTTAGGACTATTGGGATTGGTAGGTGTAAATTGATCACAATACCAGCCATTGCAAGTGTTAATCTAAAGAAGAAAAGAAGTGACACATTACATCATCCCTCAAGGAATTCTCAACTGGGTTTTTAAGCCTTCCAGAAAAAGTAATAATCCCAGAAAAAAAAAATGAAGAAGAAGGCAAAGATCTCAAGTAAAACTATAAACTATAAACATATTCAAGTATGGAAATGATTGCAATACTGTCGAGGAGGTCGAACACAACTCCTCAGACTTTGCCCTTGTAATAGTGGTTTCAATGTGTTTAGGACCATCAGCAGTAGCAGTGATGAAAGGCAAACTGTCAAATATATAAACAATTAATAAATTATTAAGTACAATTTGTCGAAAAGAAAACAAAAATGAATAAGAAGGCAGCATAAAGAAAAAATATAATACCTAATGTTGGTTTGAGTCAAAGATGAAAGGTCCATCTTAGCTTTCTCAGCAGTCTCAGTGAGGCGCTGAAGAGCTTGCTTGTCTTTCAAAAGATCAATGCCATCGTCTCTCTTGCTTGTCTCGGTGAGGTCCCAGCAAGGCAAACTCCAAACTCTCTGTTACAACATGAGATAGGTAGCTCAACAACTAACAAATAGCAACATGTTGAAAATTGCAAAAAAAGAACTAAGGAACTTCATCATCAGTACCCTCTACTACATCAGGCTTCAACAAACCACCATGGAATCAAAAACAAATTAGCATGCAATGGCTAAAAGGAGTAATGTCAAATAGCCATTTGTTACCATGGATCAAGCTGAGATAATATTTTTTATTAGAACGTAGATTATTGGATGCATACCTTTGAGATAAACGAGTCCACCATGAATTGCAGGTAAATGTGTTCTTCCTTTATCCTCTGTATATCTTAGTTGCCTTGGAAGCCCAGTTCATGCATAAGTTATCATGGATTTTAGTTTTTTTACCTTTTCCTCCCCAAATTTTTTTTTTATGTTAAGTAAAATATACTTTAAGTACAGAATGTTTGCAAAATCCATGGGAGAAGAAAACATGCTGGCTGTTGTGTGCAAATCTTATGCCGTTGCAGGTTCTCTCAAGTGCTATGATGAAGAAAGTGGTAGAATGGACAGGGAGCAACATCTTCATGCCATAGCAAATGAATTTGGGAAATCGATAAAGGGTCGTTTTTCGGTCATCTGTGTTGAGAACATGTAGGCTCTTGTTCTTCTAGGGACATGCGATAATAGAAGAACAAGAGCCTACATGTTCTCAACACAGATGAACGAAAAATGAGCCTTTATCGATTTCCCAAATTCATTTGCTATTGCATGAAAATGTTGTTCCCTATCAATTCTACCACTTTCTTCATCATAGCACTCGAGATAACCTGCAACGCCATAAGACTTGCACAAAACAGCCAGCATGTTTTCTTCTCCCATGGATTATGCAAACATTCTGTAGTTATAGTATATTTTACTTTACATAAAAAAAAAATTTTGGGGAGGAAAAGGTCAAAAAAGTAAAATCCACGATAAATTATGGAATATCAATCTAATTATGCACAAAAAGAAGTGTCAATCATAAAGTAATTCGAAGAATTGCTAAAGTTGTTTATAAAGGCAAACATTTAATCTAAGAATTTACACAAACAACAAGTAAAATACCTATGTATCACCAAGTTGCTCATCTCTCGAGAGCCACGCTCGCGTCTCACGCTCAACATTGTCCCTTTGTTGTGGTGGATCGACCGGATCTATTTGCGGCAGCTGTTGCTAGTTATAAGGTGGCGGTGGTGGTGGCGGCGGTGGTGGTTGTTGCTGAGCTAGGCCTGCTTCGTCCATGTTCTTCCCGAGATGCTGCTGCATGAACTCCATAACCTTTCGTAATTGCTCCGCAACGACATTGAACTCTGCCCGCGGCACCACATCCGGCATCTCCGACGTGCTAGCACCAGGATCTCCGTATCTCCTCTTCTTTCTCCCTAAGGACCCGAGTCCGTAGACACGTCCTTTGGGACACTCACCCGCCACATTGAGGTACACCGCCTCATCATCCACCGATTGGTCCTGTGTAGCCTGGGTCAGCTCTTGACGTCTGCTCTGGAGCCTATCCTGCAGATATGAACAACAAACAAAATACATGATATGGGTTAAAGTAAACTTAATACTATTTTACATATAATTTCTATACTTACATAGAACCACTCTGATCTAGTATCGATGAATGTCATCCTGTCGTGATTTACGGTGTGGAGATGCAAATAAAATTCATTCACAGTCGGTGGCGTCTCGGATGAATCAGTCTGCGTGCAGGACCAAGCATAGTGAACAAGTGTATAAATGTAAAAATATCCAAGATGTTACAAAAAACTTACCAATCTTTCTTGGGTAGTCACAAAAGACACGGAACCACCACCGTGCTTCGAGGGTCCAGTCCCAGGGCCTTCGACCTCAGTGTTCCTATTCTCCGTCGCTTGCCTAGACCTGGCCTGGAAGTCCTCGCTCTCCCAGTACTCCAAGTATCTCCTCCATGCCTCATCTATAACATAAACTGGCTGCACACGATTCTTCTTTAACTTGTGCATCAATGCGGTGTACCTTGTGCCTGCGAGCCTGTCGTACGCCGCTCGAATGAGATCCTCGGGAATCGCGTCATCCCATCTAAAAAATACCTACAAATTGGCTATTGCTATTGTTACGAGACATTGAGAAAATAGTATAAATCATAAGGCATTTAGTAGTCTTGTTTACCTTCAATTGGCGCCAGTATTGGTCTTTATGATGAGGCGATACCGATTTCCAACAATACCCTTCAGGAATCATCCATCGTTTGAAAACTTTTGTCATCCTCCGTGCACAAAAATGCGAAGAATGCAACTCCCTGTGTTTCATGAACATGCATATCACCTTAACTACTTCTTCAATAATTGACATCCATATTTAAAACGACATATAAGAGTCAAACACAAACTTACATATCATTGGCAATCAGTTTGATAGGGATCCCCTGCACGCGAGGGGGCTCCATCCCTGTCCTCTGAGGTGGCCGCGGAGGGCCTGTCACCTCCAACCCTGCTCTTACGTCGTCTTGTGGGGATGCCGCCGGCGATGCTGTGGCTGGGGGTGCAGGCCTCGTGGGTAAATGAGTCCTTGATGTCAGAGATGGTGACTGGAAGTGCATATTTGGTATAGTCCTTGATGACAACGATGACGGTACACACGACGCAGACGGTATGGAAGGGGAAGGTAACGCTACGGCTGTATCGTGCTCGAGAGACCGAGAAGTCAGAATCGATAATGCAGGTATCGACCCACGACCTCGACCGCCACGACCTCTATGGATCCCTCGTGTGGCCTGACCATGTGGCCCAGTCGGTATTTCACTGCTAGAGGTCGGTGCTGCACCTCTTCCGCCTGGACGATGTCCTCCTAATGGGAAACCTCGACGTGGGGGATGACCACCTCCCGCCATGAAACCTAATAAAATAGCAATAAAACATCAGAGAAGGAGGGCATACAAAAATTAGAAATTAAGTCTAAATGATTGGACTTAATAACACAGGATCCATGCCGATAAAAGTAACTACATTATTGGACGTTGACATATCATATACATACATTATTCGCTATCATCCGTTTCAAATTCACTCTCATGAGTAGAAGGTGAGGATTCTTTTTCTGAATCATCTCCACTATAAACTTCTTCACTTGGACCCGCTTCAACAATGAATCGAGTCCCAGTCGGATCATCCAGATTGTTGATATCGGCGATTGCATCATCGACTACGCACGTGGTGGGCATCCCATCTTGGAAAGCAATCTCTGCCGAGCCCTAGTCATTATCGTCTTTGCTAGTTTCCTCGTCAGGGAATTTTGGCTGACAACAACAAACTGCTAGCCATTCTTGTCGGTCGTTCCTCATAGAAGGGTACGAAAGGTAGTACACTTGAGTGGCTTGCATTTCTAGTAAAATGGCTCGTAGTTGTTATATCGTCGACTTCGATGAACCTCTACCAATTGAAGTGTTGGGTGAGTCCTCACACCATGATTCGGTGTAGGGTCATACCATTCACACTTAAACAAGACCACACGCTTGAGGCCGGTATACTCAATCTCCACAACCTCTTGCAGTACTCCATAATAGTTATGGGAAACATAGGTGTAGTTTGAACCCTTCACCAAAACACCGCTGCTTTGCGTCGATCTATTAACGTCATATGTTGCGGAGTGGAACTTATACCCATTAACAAGGTAACCAAGGTAGACAGTACATGATCGACTAGGACCAACAAAAAGATCAACGAGCGTCTCGTCAACTATAGAATTCCGAGCCTATTAAAAAAAAAAAATTAGAAATGCAATATGACACATTACTTATGGAAGAAATTTATGAATCTATAACGTACAAAAGTAATGACCTTACATATGTTTGAAACCAAATGGGGAAGTTGTGCTCTAGACTACTATCAACTTCCGACTCCCCCATTGCTTGAGTGATTTCATCGACGAATATCCTAGAAGAAACGAACATGTAAGTAGGTTGTCTTACTAAAATATGAACAATGAATGTACTGCATTATTGAATGAAAGTGACGGACATACTGGACGTAAGGAGCGATCTCTGGACAATTGAGCAGTATGTACGAATGAGCGGAATTATACTCCTGCTCTGTTAAGTACCGCTCCTTCGACTTGCCCATGGGTCGACCAGGATAAGTGAAAATTGAGAAATTGCCGAAGAAGTTCGGTGTGGCTCGAGACCGCCTTCGTCGTTACGTGGCACTTTGTCATGCAACGTAAAGACGTGATCTTCGAAGTAGTAAGAACAAAAGGATGTAACCTCTTCGACCAAATAAGCATTACACATGGAGCCCTCAACCTTCGCTTTGTTTCGCACATTGTTCTTCAAATGTTTAAGGTACTTCTATGAATGGTATAGGAAATGTTGATATAAAACCTATTGAATGGGAAAATAATTTCAAGGGCTCAAGATAGTACCTCTCAAATGGATACATCCATCGAAATTGAACGGGACCAGCCAGACGGGCCTCGTAGGCCAAGTGGATTGGTAGGTGTTCCATAGAGTCAAATAAGCTCGGAGGGAATATTTTTTCCAACTTGCAAATGATTTTTGGTATTTCAGACTCTAAGACCTCCATATCTCGGATACTGACACATTTCGCAGTTAGGGATCGGAAAAAAAGGCTTAATTCGCTAATAGCAACCCAAACCAGGTTTGGGAGGAGTTCTCTGAATGCAATTGGTATCAACCGTTGCATGAATATATGACAATCATGGCTCTTCATGCCGAACATTCGCAGTTTCTTTGGATCCACACATCCACCAAGATTCGATGCGTAACCATCAGGAAAACGCAACTTTTCAACCCACTCGCACAATTTTTATTTTTTTTGATGTATCAAGAGCATAGCACCCAAGGACGTAAGTATTTGTCGCCGAATCAATGTGTAGAGAAGGTCGGTGAAAATATTCACGAATATCTTGCCTCGATTTTGCATTGTCCTTACTCTTGCCCGGTACACACATAATAGTGTTGAATATGTTGTCAAAAACATTTTTCTCAATGTGCACGACATCTAAGTTATGGCGGATCAAGTTCGTCTTCCAATACGGCAAGTCCCAGAATATGCTTTTCTTCCTCCGTCCCGAATTCTTAGCTATCCGCCTATTCACAGATTCAGCTCCAATTTCTGTCACCTTCATCAAGCCTAACGATTCAATTTCTGCCAAAATTTCTTCACCGGAACGCAAAGCGGGCGGATCATCATTTATGACCATTTTGCCTCTAATGAAATTTTTTTTGTCTTTCCTTAATAGTGATGACTTCGCCAAGAAACGACGGTGACAGTCGAACCACGATGTCTTACCACCATTTCGCAATTGAAATGCATTTGTATCCTCCATACAATACGGACAAGCGTACTTACCGTGTGTGCTCCAACCGGACAACATGCTATATGCAGGGAAATCACTAACAGTCCATAAAAGGGCAACTCGCATGAGAAAATTTGTCTTGGTGGAGACGTCGTATGTAATCACCCCATTGTTCCATAAATCTTGCAACTCTTTCGCAAGCGGCTGAAGGAACACATCGATTTCTGCTTTGGGCTGGTCGGTCCAGGAACGATAACCGTTAAGAACATAAACTCAGATTTCATGCACATCGACGGTGGAAGGTTGTAAGGAGTCAAAATCACGGGCCACGAAGAGTACGATTTCCCGGAAAGCCCAAATACTTGAAAACCATCAGTGCACAATCCTAAACGAACATTCCGAACCTCGGCGGCGAAGTCTCTATTGACGTCATTAAAATGTCTCCAAGCAATCGAATCAGAACAGTGTTGCATAACATCTTCTGGCGAGGAATGATCTCCATGCCATCGCATATGTTTTGCGGTTGACTCAGACGCATACAATCGTTGCAACCGAGGGCCCAAAGGGAAGTAGTACATTTTTTTGCAAGGGCGGTTTTTTGTGTTCCGACCATGACCTCGTCGATGTGCAATGTAGAGTGATTTCCCACAAAATTTACGTGACGTCAACTCAGAGTCCACTCCCCAATAAATCATACATTGGTCCTCACAACAATCTATTTTCTCAACAGGTAGACCTAGACCTCGCATTAGTCTTTTAGTGGCATAAAATTTTTCAACCAATGAGTTGTCATTTGGCAAACAATCCTTCATGAGTTTAATGATTTCATTATACCCTCGTTCAGATATATGATGTTCAGACTTGATCGCAAGTAATCTTGCCATTGCGGACAACGTTGTCATGGTTTCGCAACCAGGCCACAATTGTTCCCTATTTGCATCAATCATGTCATATAGTTGGCGTGCTTGGCGGTTTGGTGATTCTTCCACGTGATTCCAATTGAAACTTGGACCTGCCACGTTGTGTAGCATCTCGCGGTAAGGTGTCGGATCGTATCCTCCCATATCAGCATCATCAATATGGCTATCCATTTGGTAAAAGTTTTGCGGGCCTTCATCTCCGTTCTCACCATGTTCGTACCAACAGTGATATCCCGGGACAAATCCATACCTACATATGTGGTACTCAACCGTTTCGACGTCCAGGTATGGTACAAGTCGACATTTCTTAAAATTGCACGGACATCTAATCTTCCTTTCACTTTGGTATATAGGACAATGTTGTTTCGCAAATGATATGAATTCTTTAACCTTCGCCGCGAATTCAATTCCACCGTAACCGTTGTCGAGCCGGTTGTACATCCAGTCTCTACTTGTAGACGACATTCATATTCGAACGTAACCGTTGTCGAGCCGGTTGTCTATTCAAGTAATGAAATAATAATGATTATGATGATAGGAAATCTCACTAATTGGAGAATAGTGTAAATCGGAATAGCGATCAAGACAATCTAGAAGAAATTGATAGCTAAGTGAAAGAACGAGGTTCTTGTTGAACTCATGAATAGAGAATAAATTGACAAAGTTAGAAAGTCATTAATTTTCTAACTAGTCAGCGTTACACGATGTGTCAGGTTTCATTTATGATCGTATTGTAATGTAATGTCTCTTTTCATATGATGATAGATGTAATTAGATCACTCTAGTCATGGAATGACTTATATAATTATAGGTTTTATTAAAAATGCTAGAATGGTGATAGATCAAATTTACTTTAATATCTAATGTTGTGCTTAAATATTATCTCGCATCATTTTTTAAATATTTTGATTGAAAATAATCTTAGAATTGATCTCATTTCGTAATTCGATGAAAAAATGATTAGTGATAAGAAAGTAAACGAGGATTTGTACACGCGAGTTTGGTAAACAAGGAATGAATTATCAATGGTTTTTGGAAATGTTAGTAGTTATGAATTAAGGCAGATTTATATATAAAAAAAAGATAGGATATATCTTGCTAAGTATTAATGTTTGAATGCAATTCAAGGCACAAAATGCAAAGTACAACAACATTTATTCGATATTCCTCTAACTGGATTATTTACCTCATCATAAATATATAAGATGCCTGGATTAGAAAGTAATTGTTTTAACTTTTCATTGAACTAAGGATAGGAGTTGAAAATTCAAAGTGTTTTTTATCTATACCAACTATGCTCATTGGAAAGTAAGGATGAAGTTCTACATTAGGGTGAAAATTAAACTTTTGCGGGAGTCAATTGAGAATAGGTATAGTCCACCGAACAGGGCCATGAGAGAATACATCATTGAGGAGACCAAGATTGAGCTCTCCAATGATCAAGCCATGAATAATATTTTTTCCTTGCTTTATGAGAACAAATTTAAGTGAGTTAGGGCTTGTCAAACAACTAAGGAAGTGAAGGAGAAGCTTAGGGTACATTATAAAGGTAAACATCAAGTGAAGAAAAAAGTTGATAATCGAGGGGCACTATGAGACTTTCAGAGTTGGCTCCGATGAAGACATAGCCACAACCATCACTTCGTTCACTAAGCTCTTGAATGAGATCAAGAATCATGCAAAAGAACTATGATCATAGTAATACCTAGTATATTCAAAATTAGATTTTCATATTTCAGATCATTGCACCTATTATCAATTTTTTGGCATTTCAGAATAGCATAACCAAACATAATAAAATAGCAAGGAAAAAAAAACAATGCCTAACATGATAAATTTGAACAAAAATACTGAACGGAAATTCTTGATTTCATTAGACTGAAAGGAAGTGGAAACTTGTTCTTTTTATAAATGTTAGTTGAACACCTACATAACACATCAAGAGAGACACCGAACATATAACAAACACATCAAGATATCACTTATGATAGCTGAATAGTTATACACATCAAGATATCATACAATAGCAAGGGAGACATACCTGGTAAAGTTACAACCAAATCAAATTTATTTAAATTATACATTTAAATAGGTAAACCAACATCAAGATATGATAAAATAGCAAGGAACACCTACATAACATGTCGCTGCCAATTCACCAAAAACAATGGTTCGAGAGTGAAGAGGGAGAACTCACCAATCAAGCACAGCGAGGCGAGGAATGAATGATAGCACAATACCACCGAACAGAGATCGAAGAGGGGACTGAATGAGAGCACGAAGTGAGAGCCGAGAGGAGCAGAGGCGCGGACCGAAATGGTGCAAGACAACCGAACAGGACCAGGGCAGGGCAGCGCTACCAGGGAGCAATGTAGTGCGAGGACGACTTGTTGGGGGTTGGGGATTTGGGGGGCGGTGACTGGAGAGAGACGGAGAGACCAGAGAGAGAGAGTTGAGAGCAACGGAACAGAGACACTAGATTTGTTGGGGGTTGGAGATTTGGGGGCCCGTGACCAGGAGAGACGGCGCGACCGAGAGAGGAGAGACGAGAGTATAGAGGAGAGACGACGAAGACGATGAGATCTTATCGCGCGGTGGGTTTGCTTGGTTAGGGCTTTCGGTGGCTTTCGGTGGTGGGGAGGACGACGAGGGGGGGTTTTGGAGGGGTAAAGAGAAGTCTCGAGATTTGTTGTCACAAATCTCGAGATTTGATGAACGGGTATAATAAAATAAAGTTTTGGTGGGAATGTTGGCGCCATTTTTTAGAGACGGAATTTAATTCCGTCTCTAATTCCGTCTCTGATCCGTCTCAAATCCGTCTCTGAATGTTTCCGTCTCAATTCCGTCGCTAACTTTTTAATTTAGAAACGAAACTTATTCCATTTCTAATTCCGTTTCTGATTTAGAAACATAACTTATTTCCGTTTCTAATTCCGTTTCTGATTTGCTATTTTTTCATAGTGCAATCTTAATTTTTGAACAATATTTAACAATGCCATCATAATCGAAGTCGATAAAAATTTTTAATCACCAATAATTATCAATATCGTGTTCATTTATTGGAATGTTGAAAAAAGAAGAGACTTCACTGAAGTTAGTTGTAAGCACTCGAGCTTAATCTTTTATTTTAAGAGTTTTTCATAAACATTCTTTAATTTTTCTATATCTCTCTTTTCTCATCTTCTTTCTTCTATATATATTTTCCTATATTAATTCCTACGGTTCCTTGATCGATTTCCTTTTGATAACATTATTCTTTTAATAGGAATTCTTTCTCACGTTTTTTACACCACTAGATTCTTTGCTCTATTTCCTTTGGAATCTGTAGGTCTCTCCATTTTCATTTAAAAACTCATATTAGCTCTTCTCAATTTCACTATAGTTAAGGAAGTATTCTTTAAAACTAAGTTAATTTTAATAGTTATTTCCTATTTTTCTACTCAATTATTTCATTAACTCTTTCAATACATATATAGCTATATAATAACTTGACCAATAATTTTTGTATAATAAGATTATTAGAAATCCCACTAAATTCTTCTAATGTATACACAATCTAGGTAAGTTGAATAGGGCATAATAATTTCTTTCTATCATAAAATTTCTTTTTTAATGGGTAGCAAGAATATCACTTATATTTAAATCTAAATTATAATCAATTCATATTTTTCTAATCAAATAAATTAAAAGAAAGAAATAGTACCTATTTCTCTAAAAATTCTAAAATTTTTTGTCAACTTGGAATATTTAATAAATGGATTCTACTTCTCGAATCTTCCATACCTCACTTCATTACACTCCACTTCACCTAAATACCTCCAAACTCATTTGAAATCTTATCTTTAAGGTTTAAGAATTAAGTCAGATTTTCAACAAAACAGATATACCTTATAAAACATAAATGAACTACATAAAATAAATTACTTTCTAAATTTATAAAATGGAGAAACAAAGAATTCACAAATAATAGCAAAATTGCAATGTAATATATCATTCATAGAAAATGTTCGAATAACACTCCAAATGACATCCCAAGTGATACCTTGTGATGCGATGAGCAGACTCCACCTAAAAATGAGTGTGCATAAAAGGGTCCCTAGTACATAACATGAGTGGTGTGTATCTCGAAGCACGCATACAGCTCCCATGAATGCAAGCCCTAATGCTACATCACAGTTGTATCACTTGAGGTGTCATTTTAGCATTTACCTCTTTAATTTTTCATTAATAACCAAAAAAAAAATTCATAATTTTCTTAATCAAGCAAAAAGTTAGAAAGATTACAAATTATGATATCTAGAAGTATATTTATCATTAGTATCATCTGCTCCTCTTTTTTCCCTATTTGCAGTTGTTTTTGAAATGTAACTATCTGTCGGGTTATAAACTTTCGATGGAAAGTGCAATCGAAATGATGGAATATCAATGTTCCTTTTCAAATCGTGCAAATCTTCAACAAATCTCATTTTCTTTATAGAATGGTGACATGTCAAAGTTCTTTCATTCTCCTCTATCATCCCCTGCTTTCTTAAAAAAGTTGAAAATAAGGATAAGAAAAATCTATTCCTTTTAGCTCTTATTAGAGATGTAGAAGTGCATTCCGTCCTTGGAACATTTAATTGAGCCATCATACTTGTCTTTTGTCTTACATCTTCTAACGCTCTGCTTGAAACTTCCTATGTACTATTCCATTCCTTAATTCTTGAACTTCTTGATTCATTGATTTCACTTTCATCGTTCAAATCAGTATAATCATTTACCACTCTCATCTTTTTTCCACCATGGCATCAATAATTATCTTTTAAGGTAATAAATCAAATTCAACTTCACCGAAATCAACCTTGGCCTTCATATAGAGCGTTGTAATTAATATTGAGAATGGTAGACCATTATGTTTCATGGTCTTCATTGCTTGTTTCATAGCATCGTGAATTATGTACCCAACATAAGTATGTCCCCTCTATATAATAATGTGATAAAGTAATGCAATTCTAGAATTCTTTACTTCAAAATGTTATGTAGTGGGATATAAAGAAAACATCTATTATATAGCCTCAACATTTGGTTATTTGTTTTTAAATTAGTTGTTTTAATAACTATAAGATCACCTTCAACATTGAGAGCAAATACTTGTCTCGAACTACCTCCAAGGCTTATTTAATCATCACATAAGGATAAGATTCCTTATTGACACAAATGATATTTGGTTAATTGGTGTCTTATCTATATATCTTATCAAAAAGTTTGTACTATCTATTCAATCTTATAGGTGAAATATTAATCTTCTTCCCTTGAACTAAAACTTCATTTAGATTATCACTATATCCATTCACATAAAATTGTTGTACCAATTCAGAACATTCGTGCACCAATTTTCCTTTATAATCCCTAAGAAGTTCCTCCTAATTCCTTTCTCTTATAATGCTCACAATTTTGTCCTCACACTTATGCACATTATTAATTGTCAATCCTTTCTCATGTATTACAATTTTTTTCATAGCTAAAATATCTATTTTGTGCCTTATGAATGAGAAATCGTGATGGATCAAAAAGATACTAATATGCTTGAATCTAACTGTTCAAAATATTTTCCTCGTCAGAGCTAGGTGAGGATGGTGTTCTCAACTCTGCCTCCCAGGACTTGATTCTCTAATACTAGCCCCTATGGGTTGGATAAACATTTTTTGACACGTATAATTCTTCTTGAGTTTCTCTCTCAAAATGCCTTTCCTTTATCTTATTTACTGCTCTTACCTCGTCCTCTACCTCTTCCTGTTAAAGCAAATCAATTGACTATAATGAATTGGCAAGTCAAAATCATATATTTGATATGAAAATGAATTCAAAATGAGTTATTAATCAAGAATCACATTTTTTTAAATATTTAAATAAGTTTGTAAAAAGAATTTATTTTCATAACAATTAATGAAAAGATTTTAAAATTAGTAAAGACAGGTAAAACGAAAGAAAATCCATCAAGATAATTCTCAAATATTTGAAAAACACACCCTAAAACATATTTAGTAGATCATTTCAAAATTTTCATTTATACGTAAGTAAAAACCTTAACCTCACCGATTTAGTATACAAAATCAAATATCTTTTAATTGTAGTTGAAACAATAATTTAAAAATCAATTTTTAAAGCATCGTAATTGAAAGAATTTATATATTATCAAATGATTACCTCTTTAAGATTGAATCTTTCAAGTATTAGACTCTTGATAACTCCTAGATTCCTTTTCCACGCATCTTCAAGTATCTTTCTCATTCAAGCCCTAATTTGAATTTTTACTCTCAAATTACTCTCTTTTCTTTTAGTTTGAATGAATCCTCCTCGAGGTAAGAATTATTTAAATAAGCTATAGTGTAACATCCCCTACCTCGATTAGGGTGATACCAGGCCTGAAACCCTAATTAAGCTTCGATATATCAGTGATGTGTGTGCTGCAAGTATAACTGCTCGCTTGTTTAAATAGTGCAATCAACTGACATTGATCAAAGAAATAGTCCTCAGGGAAAGGTTTTTGCAGTAGTTGGCTACCTACTTATGTTTGAACTATTGCCAAGGAAAACATTTTTAAATGGTTTTATAGTAAAGTACTCTATCTAAAACAACAAAGTAAACTTTACTTTAACTCTTATATTAAGGATATCTTAGTTCACAACTTCACCTTGGTAATATAATACTATGCTTCTCAATCACTTTTACATTTTAATATGTTTTGTGTAATGCCTAATTTGAATAGACAGATTGATGTGTTGTTAATTATGTAATTATGTATAGGTTATTTATATATATTATGTTTAAGTTTCCAAAATACTAGTCTAATTGCATTTATTTATCACTTTTACGGATATTGGAGTGCACGATTGAATCCGAAAAAAAACTATGCAAAATCGAATATTCATATGGTCAGATTTGTTCGACATCGAAAACCACGCTAGCGCGTATCTCGAGGCAAATTTGGTGGGACCACATGTGAGAAGCGTGTCATGGTGATTGATGAAGATCAAGTGGTGCACGATGCATTGCAAACTTTAAGGAAAAGTAAGTTGAAGGGTTGTTTTTTGATTTTTATAATTTTATATTATTTTATTAGTAACTAATATAGACATAGATATATAGAAAGTGAGGAGAGATATGCATGGAAGAAAGGAAACATAGAGAGAAATAGAAACGGTCAGAGAAATAAAAAAAAAGCAAGTGATCGAGGAGGCATACATATATAGATATAGCAACAGGGGCATAAAGAAATGGAAAGATTGAAACAACGCACAAAAGGAAAGAAAGGCAAGAAAGTAGACCGGAATTGACATTCATATACTATACCTCTCAGCTATTCATCGTCTCTCCCTCCCAAACTCTTATTTTTTATTTTTTGTGTTCTTCAATTATGCGAGGCTAAAACCTCTAGCCTAGGCAAGACGGTGAGGGAGGTTCGACTGCGCATATTAATGGATTTGTGAGGTTTATATATTTTAATTTCATTCTTTTCATTATTATTTTATTTTCTTTGGTATTGTTTGAACAATTAGAGTTAAATTTATATTTAAACTCTAATTTATTTGCCAGTGAGTCGCAAGCACCCAATACTTGTGCAATATGACCACACTAGTGGCAATTGACCATACCAATTGATTAAGCCTCTTTTGGGACAGGTTGAATACCTTAGGAATATTGGCTAAATCGGACACACTAGTGATCCGGTTGTCTAGGTGTAGTGCCTTCATGAAACCCATTGCGGTCAACGTGTTAAACCAAGTGCGCTTGAGTATAGGGTTATACGTTTGATTAGGAAAATAGTCACCGTCGTACCTTGGCTATCGCAATTAGGAAGTGCAAGGAACCGCATACGTTACTGGTTCTATAGCTACACTCGAATATTTCGATTTGCATATTTTACATAAATCGACGACCAAATTCAATCTTTTATCGAATTGAACTTGAATGTCTTGACCTTGGTTTTTTTATGAATTGTTTTCAAATTATTTTCATTGTTTTATTTATTTTGTCGATATTTAGATTAGCAATATTATTCACCCTTAAAACCCCCTATTTCCCTTTTTGTTAATTTTTAGACCTTAGAAAGATACCAATCTCCGTGGGATCGACCCTTTGCCAATATCTAGAAAATAGTTGGTTTAGCTATTTTTATTTTATTCGAGTTCGGAGCGCGTTACAGATTTCTTTAAAATCACTTTTACTTAATGTCGTGACAGAAAAGATTCTCATGTGCAAACTAGAACTCCATTTTTCAAGTTGAATAAAGTAAGCTCCATATTACTTTAATGCTCCAAATCTTTAGATTCATAACCAATTAAATTTACTATCAGTGCCTCCTAAATTAACAACTATCTATCAATTTTGTGTATTTTACTGTTGTGCCATTCATGTCCGGCTTAAAATCTTTAATGGTCATGATAATTTTTAAAACCTAATATCAATAAACATGTGTCTTATAGTTCTATAGTATTACACTGACAATCAATACAAAATCTAATCATCACACTTTTTATATTCACTTTGTACTCGTCTTCATAGCATAACATTCAAACCATAAAATCCATTGATCCTTAAGATTAATAGAATACTTGAAATTTATTGAAACACACGTATTAAAACTCAAAATTGAAATCATTGAAAATCAGAGATGAATATCAATATATTACCTTCAACTAATGAACCCAATTTAAATTGCAAAAGTGGAGTCTTTAACGTTTTCTCAAAACAAATCTTCATAATACTAAAAAACAAAGTAAATCTATGCTAAAATACTCTAATGGTGGCTAATGGTTCATAAGTGGTAATTTTAACACATCCTAATACCTATTTATAATTCCTAATGACAATTAGATGCCCTACTTTACTATTTAACTTGAAATAAAACTCTAAATTTCTAATTTAAGCGAATATGGTGCTGCTACTTATAATCTAGCGCTATGTTTACATTCCCACTGCATCGCCACTACTCCGCCACTCTTGTTTGAAATTCTTCTCTTATGTCCACCTAGCGTAGTCCCTCCTTTTTGGTGTCGTCCCTTTAATGTCCATAGTGCCACTACTATGCCAAGCCTATAGCTACATTCTCTACATTTGCTTTGCTCTCCCAAGTCATGACCTTCCTTCACATGTTATGCCTTACTACTCCATAGTGCCACCATGTGTAACCACGACGCCAACCAAGCTTCATGTTTTTTTTGCTCATTTCCTTACTTTACACATTAATTACCTGAAAAATACATAAACACCATTAATTAGAGCTCGTTTAAGGATATTTATAGTGAATATACTACTCAACTAACCCTATATATGTATAAATAATCACTTATCAAATACCCCCAAACATAAGATTTTGTGCCTTCCAAACAAAAGTATATTTTACTAAGTCTTCTAATAACTAGTTATTGATCCACTCAAGAATTTTTCTTTTTTGCTAAAACTTTTTATTTTAAGATATGTAGCATTAACAACACATAATTTCACTTTCAAAACACCAAAGTAGACCACAACCAAAATCATGCTACTCACAAGTTTGTTTCACCTTGACACTCAAATAGCAAGCAATCTCATGATTTCTCATTAAGCTCAATGATTTACAAATAAGCAAAGATCATACTCATCTTTAGTAAACTTTAATACTTCAAGAGTCTATAGGACTTAACATAGTTGGAAAGAAAATTTAACTCAACTAGCTACTCGTACTCGAGCTAAATCTTTTATTTGTAGAGTTTTATTTTACTTTCAAATTTTTTCTTTATTTTTTCTTTTCTTATTCTCCTTTTTTTTTTTCAGTCTCCGTTCCTTTTCTTATGGACTCTTTTTTCTCACTTTTTCCAACTCACGAGTTTTCTGCTCTATTTCCTGTAGAACTTGTGGGATTCTTTCATTTTTTCTTTTATTTCTAAAATGCTGCTTAGCACTTCTTATTTTTACCAAATCAAGTAAGTTAACTCCAACTTTTCATTTGCAATGCATATTTCTTCCCTCTTTGAGCTAAGTCTTTATTTTCTTTGTATTATCAAGTAAGATTCACAATTATTATAGAATCCATTGGGATCTAATGTTTTTCATAAAAAGTGTTCTAGTCTCTTACTTTTATTTCAAGTTCAAGGTCTTCTCTAACTCTATATTTCTAATCATGAAATGATACTGTAATGATTACATTTCATTATTTTAATAAAAAAAGTTTAAAAACTCTCTCCTGAGTCTCATATCAACAAGATACTTTAATGTACTCATTTTCAATTAAAATCATGAACATGCAAATGAACTACTTATTCATTACATATTACTATATATTACTTAATCTATAATACATAAACATTCAAATAATAAATAGAACGAAAATTTTATACACTACCATGCTTTCCTTTTTAATTGTTTCAAAATAAAGTTTAAATGATCATACACGCAGAGTTTATCCTGATTTCTTTACCTATGTATCCATTTCCCATAGTGCAGTGTAGTGTTTATGCCCCTAAATATAAACCAAACCGTGTCATCAAGGTTTAAAAATAAGATTGTAACATAAAAAAAAAACACTAAAAACATATAACAATAATACAAATTATATAATCCTGAACTAAACATGCAAATCTAAATACATAAATAAGTATAATAAAATATCCTAAATGAAACTCCTTAATTTATCCTGACTATTGGCACAAATCTTGAGACTTATCCATTCTGATGAATCATCACCTGGTAAATGGTTTTTGCTACACATTTGACACAAATTCTTAAAAGTTAGAAATAAAACGTGTTGATTGTACTTATGAAACTAAATAACTAGATGTAACAAAAATTTCAAAACTTGGAATTTGAAAACCTATGGGCTGCTCCTAGTAATGCTAAGTTTAACATCATTAGCTTGATGCTTCTTTATCTCATTTAGTCTTAGTCTAAATCGAGAGACTCTATCTGCGGATAGGAGATTTGAAATAATTGCTCGTCTAGGAATATTTTGGTTACGACTTTCATATATCACCTTCTTCATGTGGTAACCTACATAGATGGACTGTAACCAAATTTTCACATCCTTTATTATTTTTTATTTTCAAGAGAAACTCTTGCCATAATAACACCCACTAATCAACCATGGCTTGGCATCCTTCTTTGCAAAAAGGTAGCAGATTACTGCATGATCAGACGAAGTGACTTTGGATCCCACTATGTAAGCTCTAAACTTGTCACATACAAACACTACTACTAATAGCTCCTTTTCTGTAGTAGTAGTATAATTTTGTTGGGCTTAATCTAGTGTTCTACTTACGTAGTATATAGCTATAAACATTCAATTTATCCATTGGCCTTACACTGCTCTTACAACGTAATCACTTGCATCGCACATTATTTCAAACTTAGAATCGCAATCTGGTAATACCACTATTGGTGCTGAAATCAAAGCAACTTTCAAGGTCTTAAATGATTGTATGTATGCCAGACTCGTTTCAAATGAAACATCTTTTTCCAGCAAATAAAATAATGGTTTAGTGATTTTGGAAAAATCCTTAATAACCCTTATTTAGAAACCCACTTTCCCTAAAAAAATTCCTTATGTCTCTAATTTTTTTTTGGTATAGGAAGTTTCTCAATTGGCGCTATTTATTCTCTATCAACCTCTAATCCGTGAGCATACATTATATATCCCAAAAGAATATCTTCTCGAACTATAAGTGACACTATTCCCAATTAACTACCAAGTTTATGTCTTGATATTTTTCAATACAAAAATCAAATTTTGTAAGCATAGATCGAAAGAAGCCCCAAATAGAGAAAAGTCATCCATAAATACCTCCATAATATTCTTGACCATATCAGAAAAAATACCAATCATGCATCTTTGAAATGTTGATTGCACACTGCATAATCCAAATGGCATGCGTCTAAACACAAATGTTCCATAAGGGCAAGTAAACATTGTTTTCTCCTGATCTTCTGTTGCTTTTACAATTTTATTAAATCCTGAGTACCCATCTAGGAAACAATAGTATTCATGTCATGCTAGTTTATCCAACGTTTTATCAATGAATGGCAACGGGAAGTGATCCTTTCTTGTAACTTTATTTAACTTTCTGTAATCAATGTAAACTCTCCAGCCAATTACTATTCTTGTGAACAAGTTTTCACCATTTTTAGCTTGATTAATAGTCATTTATCTTTTCTGTAGTACTACATGTATTGGTGTTGACAAGGTTTCCTCATTTTCAACTTGAAAAATGGTCACTCCTCCTTTCTTTGGTACTACAAGTATTGGAGAAACTGATGAACTGCCTAAAATGTCTTAGATGATTTTAGCATTCAATAATTTCAAGATCACTTTCTTTACCATTTCTTTCATTACTGGATTCAACCGCCTCTAAGCTTCAGTTAATTGCTTATGTTTTTCTTCCATTAAGATCTTATGCATCCAAACCATTAGGCTTATTCTTTATAAATCCTTGATTGTCCATCATAATGCTAACTTATGTTTTCTCAAAACTCGAAGTATTTTTCTTATTCCAACTTCATCAACTTTACTAAAACTATCACATGACATGTTAAACTTTCTTCCAAATATGCATATCTCATATGCTTTTTTAAAGGCTTCAATTCCATTGTTAATTCAATAAATACACTTTCTACATCTATTTCTAATTTCTCAAAACCTTTATGAAACTTTAGGGGTCTTAATGGTTCTAAATTATTTACTGCATCCTGAAGATCACCTTTTATTTCAGAACTTGTTGTTATGCTTTTGACTAGACATTGCTGCAGTGGATCATTTGGCTTACACTTCTGGCTATCTCAGTAACATAATCAAAAATTACATCTATGACTTTGATGCTTTTGCAATGTTCTCCCTCACTCAGAGATTTTAAGGTTCTATAGATATTAAACAAGAATTCATTTTCATTTACTCGTAACCTAAACTCTCCTTCTTGAATGTCTATTAATGTTTGTGTAGTTGCTATAAAGAGTCTCCCTGAAATTAATGGTACCTTTGAATCCTCTTCCATATCTAATATTACGAAATCTACTGGTAAATGAACTTATCCACTTTCACCAACACATCTTCAATCACTCATTTTGGATATGCCACTAATCGATCTACCAATTGCAAAGTCATATTGGTTGACTTTACTTCTCCTAATCCTAATTTCTTGAATATTGATAAAGGCATTAAATTTATGCTCCCAAATTACATAACACCTTATCCAATAAGTGTACTGCCATCATGTATGGAATGGAAAAACTTCTTGGATCCTTCAACTTCGGTGGTAACATCCTTTATAGAATTGCAATGCATTATTCGGCCAAACTCATTATTTTGTGATCTTCTAGTTGCACATTTTTTGCTATTATATCCTTCAACAATTTTGCGTAATTCGGTATCTGTTCCAATGCATATGCGAATTGGATGTTTATGTGCAACTTTCTAAACATTTATACAAATTTCTTGAACTATCCCTGATCTTTCTATTTCTTGAACAGTTAAGGATATGGTAAGGGTGGATTTATTAGTGGAAGATTATTTGGAAATGTGACTCTCCCTGGTACCATATCTTTTTCTACCTATCTCCCACTATTTTTCTTTGAGTCGATTCTAACTCTGTTGCACGTGCTACTTCTTTTTGGGGTACTAGTGGCATTATTTAAGTGTTCTGCATCTCTTTGTTGTTGCTTATTGATTTGCTTCCTTGTGTCATTTATTATATCTCTTAGCCACACTGGATCATTGATTATTTTGCCACTCCTTAATTAAATTGCATGTGCATTTGCCATGTGATTACTAATAAGGTTACTTAGAAACTATTTTTCCTTTTATAAATTTCAAACATTAGTAAGCTGACCAATTTGTATTTCTAAGTTATTAATGGATTGCGATCTCTTATAATCTATTCTTTTCATAGCTTGCCTCATTTCTTCAATATCTTTCTCACGTTTCCCACAATGCTCCCTATGCTCATATTCATGGCATGAAAATACTTCTCAATTGACTTCAATAATGTCATTTTTTTGCTCTACCTTTGCTTCTCTTATTGGACTTGTTGATTGAAGCCTTAAAGTAACTTCAATGTATTATTAAGATTTTTGTAAGAGAAGTTCAGGTTGTTGTCGTTTAATCTTTTATAAAACTGTTGAGGAGACATTCTTCTTGTCCTGAAGTTGTTCCTATAGCTTTGGTTGTGCAAAAAGTTGATGTCCTCATATTTGAATCCTTGCTATATGTCCATTTGGTTAACCACCATAGCATGGTGATTATTTGGTTAATGTGCTATTTGCGGACCCTGGTGTCCCATTTAAAGTTTCATCATTTGACTGCTCAGATTTGATTACTGCACCTTAATTATAGCTTGTGAAACAATCTCGTATAACCCTGTTGGCTTCCTTACCATGGAAGAAGTATTGGCAATAGAATTTTGAGACGTAAGATTAAATAGATCCAATGCTCCATCCTCATCCTTGGTAAGTAAAAAGACACCTGTTGTGGCATCTACTAGCATGTTGTGGCTCATCTTATAGTAGAAAATCAAGAGTTGTGCCCATTTGATGTATTGTGTCCTGAACATCTCCTCAACATCTCTTTCAATCTTTATGAAGCCTCATCAAAAGATTCGGTGTCTTCTTGGTAGTTTAATTAATCTCAAGTTCTTTTTCACTGACATTCTTAGGGGGAAATAACTTGTTAAGAAATATTTCATTAATTTTTGCCCATGAGATCATACTCCTTGCATGGAGCCCTTCGAACCAGAATTTTTGCTTTTCCACCTAATGAGGATGGAAAAATTCTCATGTTGATCACCTCCATTGTAACTCTGGTGATGTGCACAGTGTCGTACTTCTCCAAGAAATTCTCAACATACGCAATTGGATCTTTATTAGATAGCCCATTGAACAAGCTATTTTGCACCATGCTTATCAAGATGGTCTTAGTTTAAATTCGGTGATGTTGGCTGGAAGCCTCATAGGTTCGTTGTACATCTCTTAATCTTCTGGCTTGAAGTAGTCACTAAGGCATCTCTGTCCTCGTAGGCACTATAGGATCACTTGGGAGTTGGTTATTCCAATGGCTCTATTGTTGGTTTCTTGCTTACTCCTTGACCATCTGAATCCTTTTTTTTTTCCTTCCTTTGTTGGTTCTATGAAACTCAGGGTTGTAAGGCACTAGGTCCTTCTCTCCCTTGCTTCACATGCACTAGTTATCCCTAAAAATAAGACACAAAAGATCAAGTGTAGAAAGTCAAACTTGGAACTTAAGCCTATTTTTTATTTTTTTTATGAACTTTAATGTAAAATACTAAAAGAAACATAAAAACTTTTCCAACTAAATAAGTAATAATAAATGGCCACCTATCCTAAGCAACGACGCGAAAAACTTTGTGTGTTGCACAAGTATAACGACTTGCTTGTAGTAATAGTGCAATAAACTTACGTTGATCAGATATATCAAGGTTTTTGCATTAGTTGGTTTCCTATTTAACTTTGAATTATTGCTAAGGAAATCCTTTTTTAAATGATTTTATACTAAACTACTTTATCTAACAAAACAATGTAAACTTTAGTTCAACTCTTACATTAAGGATATCTTAATTCACAACTTCGCCTAGGTAATATAATACTATGTCTTTCAACCACTTTTACATACCAATATGCTGTGTGCAATGCCTAATTAGAATAAACAGATTTCCTTCAAATCCATCTCAACCCACTTTCATGATGAAAAAGAGTAGAATGTGCAAACTATAACTCCACCTATCGGTGTAAATAACGTAACTTCCACATTGCTTTAAATCTCAAATCATTGGATTCATAACCAACTAAGTTTATTTGTGCCTCCCTAATTAATAACTATTTCTTGATGTTGTGTATTTACCTTTTATGTCTATATTAGAAGCTTTAATGGCCCTGATAACTTCTAAAGCCCAAGTTCATTAAACATGTTATCAAGATGTCTAAAACATTACACTCAAAATTAATGCAAATTCTAACCATTACAGTTCTTCTTATCATTTTTTATTCATATTTCAAAGAATAGAATTGGTACCATCAGATCCATTGATCCCTATGATAAATAGACTACTCGCACATTATTGAATAACACACATCAAAACTCAGTATAAAATTCATTTAAAAACAAAGATTAGTATAAATATTACCTTGCGTTAATCAATGAAACAAAATATTGATTGCAAATGTGGAGTCTTCGAAGTTTCTCCAACAAAAACTCCTTAATACTCAATATTAATGCTAAATTACTCTAAGGGAGGCTAATCTCCATTTATGTGGATGGCTCTCCCTTGTTTACCATGTCCTAATACCTTTTTATACTTTCAAATAACAATTAAAAACCTTAAATTATAAATTAACCCAAATTTAAGCTTCAGTTTCTAACTTTTGCAAATTTGTCACTGTCATTAATGCCCCGTCGCCAGATATGTTAACCTTCCACAACTTTATTGTGTGATTTGGAGCTCCCAGAGCCTAGAAGCTGTCCCTTATGTATCTCAATGGTGTCCCTTGTGAGCTACGATGTCGCCACTGATTCAAACCTCCCGAGTTAGTTTTCCTCATTTCTTCGTCTCTCCCACGCTACGCCTTTCATCCCATGCCATGCCTTGTATTTCCATAGCTTCAATACATGCTCCCACGGTGCCAACTCAGATTTTGTCTATTTTTGCTTTGTTTTTTCTCCCTTTCCCTTGATTTCTTCCAATACACTTTAATTCCCTGAAAATGCACTAATAATATAAATTAGCAATTATTTAAGGATATTTATACTAACTAAATTTCAAAATTAACCCCATATATACATATATTTAATTACTTTTCAAATACCCCTAAACTTAAGGTTTTGCGTGTCCTGAGCAAAGGTGTATTCTACTAAGCCCCCTAATAACTAATTCTCATTCGATTCACATTGCTCATAGAGTCTACTTTAATTTACTAAGTCTCAAGTTAACAATCCACTCAAGAGTTTTTCTTTGCAAAAACTAATATTTTTAAGACATGTAGCTTTAACAACTCTTATAACTTCGCTTTCAAAACACCAAAGCAGATCTTAACTAAAAACCATCACTACTTATAAGTTTGTTTCATTTCAATACTTAAGTAGTAAATATACAATATTATGATTTGTCGGTGCTGTTGGAAAGCTTAATGACCTATTAGTAGGTCTCAACCATCCGCTCTTCTCATATCTAGCTATGACTTTGTGATGATCAAAAAATAACATGAAATTTCACTACTCATTCAATATGTGCTGCTATCTCCTCACTATATCCTACTAATATCTAATTAAGGTTACTTGGTATTGCGCACTATCCTTTTGGTACTGTCTCTTCATCTTTGTTATCCATAGCCTCTACTATCATGAAGTCAAATCCTTAGGTGGTGGTATAGATGTCTGTAGTGGAGGAGATGGTGGAAAGACTTCAAGACCATCCAAGACATGCTTGCCAATATCTGGGTCTAACAATTCATAGCCCTCAGCAAATCGCTATTGTTGTTGCTCCTTCGCTTTTTCATTCTCTTCATTTTCTAGCTGTTGGGTTAGTTATTCTGCTGCTGCTCGATTTCTTTCCTCTTGGCAAACAAATCGGCCTCACGTCTAGCTCCCTCGACCCTCTCCCTATCTTTCTCAAAGACTTGGTAATCAGGTAGTGAATTCAACATAAGCATGAATGCTTCATCCATGGTTTGTTGTGCATCTATTTCAAATTCTTCATCATCTCTTATTCTCACTTCGGCCCGTAAGTACATATGAGTAATCAAAATAGTAAACAACAATTTATTGTCCATTTTCGACATAATGAACTCCCTCATACTAGGGTGTATGATCTTCTCAATGTTGATCTCCCTGAACTTCATAATCTCATAAAGACAAGCTATTTTCGGCTTGTTGATCTTGACCTATTGAGAAGTGCAGTATAGCCATGCAATAAGAAATTGTTGCCACATTTTGTAAACCTTTTTAATGGTCCCTTTCTTAATGTTCCTCGAGACATTCTCACCTTGCATAACCTATCCTTGTTGCCCTAGGACAACCAATGCATATTCGATGGATCTAAATGAGTATAGCTTATAAGGCTTCTCATATAACATTTTTGAAAAAGTTTGTTCAGATCCATACCATCTAAATTGCTCCAACCCATGAAAGTATTGATCTCACATATCATAAAAGGAACTAAAACCCCTATCACCTTCATTAGCACATCCTTAGCCGTGAACTTCGCATTGGGAAAAAGTTCAAAATATTCCCACTCTATTCTTACACTTTATTCTCCCTATAGTCTTAAGTGAGTTGCTCCCGATTTCGGTGCCTAATGAATTCATTTTTAATCGTATTTGGTTGGCAAATTAATTCCCATTTCGTAAATTAACTCACTACGTAAAATTTTCTTGTATCAGTCCTTAGCCTCTTTACAAACAAAATATTTGGATTTAAAAGGTTTAGGCACTTCATCATTAGATTCCCAGAGGTAGATGCCTTAAATTTATTTTCTCTTGTTTAGCTAACTTGTCTTTTTCTTCTTGTCATTTCCTTTAAATTTCAAGCAACTAACAAAATGCAACACAACTTGATCTTCAAATCACCTAAAATTTAAGATTTATGTAACATGGATCATGCATACGGCAAATAGTGCAATGATTATCAATTAAGTCTCAATGGGTGATATTACTGCTCACATTCACACAACCTTGCAAAACCTGTCCTATGACCTCAAATCCATAATTTTATATAATATCATCAAAGTTTTTAAAATTCAATGCATAACTTGATGAAATTGTAAATGTACCACAATGCTGGATTAATTTTGGATGTAAATCACTCCTTCAAGTCTTTTCCAATCCAAGCCCTCTAACATTTCTCACTAACTAGAACCTTAGCTCTCCTTGGAATCAAATTCCAAAAATTCAAGCACTAGCTCTTCTACTTGTGTAAATCCATTATGTTTTTGTATTTTTACTCTAAATCACTAGGAACTCACTAATCTCACTGAAAAATTATCTAACTTTTCCTTTAGAAGGGTGTATACATTGGGGTTTTGGTAGGGTTTAATTGTATAAGTGGAGAATGGGGTGAGAAATGGGTTTAAAACCCTTATCTCGACCTTGGCATCGTGCCTATGCTTTTGTTGCCACCTCGGTGCTATGGCCTATACCCATAGCGTTGACCTTTTTTACAACTCACACTAGATGTCGTGACCATATAAAATCTATGAAAATATAAAATAAATGAATTTTACCTTTTGATTTGCCCATGCATTACACCTTCACCACTTTGAACTCCTTCGCTCATTTTTTCTCTTTGAATGAGTTTTTGAGACATTTCCATTCCAATGAATCGTCACCTGGCAAATGATCTTTCCTACGAATCTGACACAAATTTTTGGAAAGCTAAAATTAAAACTCATGAATTGTAATTATTAAACTAAATAACTAACTACTAACTATTAATCAAAAACTTGAAAATTTAAAAATCTCTAGGCTCCCTCCTAGTACTGCCTAATTTAATTTCATTAGCCTGGCGCCTTTTTAGCTCATCTAGTCTGAGTATAAATCAAGAAGATCCATCTGAATATCAGAGATTATGATATCGTTCCCATTCGGATATACTTCGTCGCCATCAACAAAGAAAACCTTCTCAGAATCATTTCCCTCATCGATACTCAACATGATCTTCATTTCCCTTACATCCAAACTTGCTTTAGCTGTGTTCAATAATGGTCATCCAAGTATCATATATACATCATAATTTATGTTGTGGTTCATGATTGTGAATCTACCTACTTTAACGTGCACATTGAAAACTATTCCTATAATAGGTTGAAGTTATTATTTGTTGCTTGCAAATTAGAGGTATCTGAACAATAGATCTTCAAGTCAGCTTAAATCATGTCCATTAATGGCATGTCCTTGATCGAGGATCCCGTATCACATAAGATGTTTCAAAATTGATGGTAATCAATGTTTACCGGTATGCTTATCTCTTTAAGATCTCCAAGATCTCTCTTTTCAATAGGTTGAAGTCGTGGTAAGAACTTGAGTTTTGGTATTAATTTCTTTGGAACCAACTTGATGTCATTTCTTTGTGGGTCTTCTTCAAGAACTCCTTCACTTTTTTTCTTGGCCTTCCATTTTTGCTTCCCTTTCATTTTCTTTAAGGCATTGATCCTATGCTTAATGAAACCATCAAGCTCATCTTGCCTCACTTTCATTCCGTGCTCATGAATCTTTTCATGCTTATACAAATACCTGGCGCCTTTTTAGCTCATTTGTTGCTCATGAATCTTCTTAGGATTAGTGACGGTGTTTCTAGGAAACTGTCCTTCCTTCATTGAGTTCAAGGTTTTCGCATGTTGACCAGTTTCCCTCTCTAAGTTCTTGATAGATTGTGATTGTTCATTATCCATCCTTTTCATGGCTTGCCTTATTCCTTTCAACTCTTTCTTGTACGTCTCATTGCACTCCCTATCTCTAACTCTTATGGCTTGCAAATATTTCTCAATTGACTTCAAAGAAGTCATTTCTTCGTTCTTCCCCAACTTTCCCTATTGGACTTGTTGTTCAAAGCCTTGAATTAACTTCATTGCATTATCAGGATTTCCATAAGAAAAGTTCAAGTTGTTGTTGCTATATCCCTGATAAAACTATTGAAGAGCCACTCATCCTAGCCTAAAGTTGTTCCCATAGCCTTAGTTGTTCATGAAGTTGATGTCTTCACGTTCAATTCCTAGTTGTATGTCCATCAAACTAACCACCATGCCTTGGTGATTCATGAGTTGTTGTGTTACTTATAGAACTTGGTTTCCTATCTAAAGTTTTTCCATCTAACTGCTCAGATTTCAATGATTTGCCATAATTGTAGCTTGTGAGTTAATCTCGTAGACACTAGTTAATTTCGTGACTGTGGAATGAGTATTGGTTGTAGGATTTTGAGACATAAAATCAAGGAGATCCAATGCTCCATCCTCAACCTTGGTAACTAGAAAGCTGCCTAATGCAGCATCTACTAGCATTCTCGTGCTCTTATTCATCCTATGGTAAAAAAATCTATAGTTGTTCCAATTTTAAGTATTTGTATCCCAGACATCTCCTTAGCATCTACTTTAATCTTTCTAAAGCCTCATCCAAAGACTCGTGGTTTTCTTGCATAAAGTAAGTTATCTCGAGTTTATTTTCACTGACCTTCAAAGGTTGAAAAAACTTGTCAAGAATTCTTTTGTCGATTTTTGCTCATGAAGTTAATCTCCCTACATTTAGCCCTTGGATCCAGGACCTACCTTTTCCACCTAGTGAAAATGGAAAAATTCATATCCTGATCACTTTTTTTGTAACTCCAGTGATGTGTATGGTGTCGCACTTCTCCAAACAATTCTCAACATGTGCAACTGGATGTTTATTAGATAGCCCGTTAAATAGATTATTTTGCACCATGTTTATCAAAGATACTTATAGCTTGAACTCTGTCGTATTGGCTGGAAGTGTTATCACTCCATTGTATGTCTTAAACTTCTTCCTGAAGTAGTCAAAAAGGCATCTCTGTCTTGCGATCTCTCTTACACTACCAGATCACTTACGGGTTGGTTATCCCTATGGCCTTACTGCTATTTCTATCTTGCTCTTCAACCATCTTGACTTCTTCTTTTTCATTCCTTTGGTTTTTCTCTTAATCTCTGGATCGTAAGACACTAGGTCTTTCTCTCCCTTGCAACACATGTACTGAGTATCCATGAAAAGAAAAAAAAATATTAATTGCAAAAAGTCAAACTAAATCTGAAGCTTATATTTTATTATTTTTGTTTTTATGAACCGAGAATTAAAGTATTGAAAATAAAACTCGCAACTATTCAAAGTAACTATCTAATACTAATTGCTACCTATTCCCAACAACGAAACCAAAAACTTGACATGTGTTACAAGAATAATGACTCGCTTGTAGTAATAGTGCAATCAACTAACGTTGATCATAGATATCGTCCTCAAGGATAAAATTTTGCACTAGTTGTATATCACCTACTTTACTTGAACTATTGTTAAGGGATTCACTTTTAATTGATTTTATATCTAAATTAAACCATTCTAACAAATCATTTTAAACTTTTGTTAAACTTATATTAAGGATATCTTAGTTCACAACTTCACCTAGGTAATTTAATACTATGCTTTGTGTTCATATGTACATTATAGCATGTTGTGTGTAATGCCTAATTAGAATAGACAGATTTCTTTCAAATCCACTTCAACCCATTATCGTGATAGGAAAAATTATAATGTGCAAATTAGAACTCCACCTATCGGTGTGAATAACGTAAGTTCCACATTTCTTTATGTCTCAAATCATTGGATTCATAACTAACTAAGTTTAATATTTGAGCCTCCCTAATCAATAACTATCTCTCAATGTTGTGTATTTTTATGGTTATACCATTCATTTCCAAATTAGAAGCTTCAATGACCATTATAACTGTTAAAGGCTAAGATCAATAAACAAGTGATCGAGATGTCTAAAGCATTACTATTAGAATTAATAGAAATTCTAACCATTGCACTTTTTATTATCATTTTTTATTCATATATAAAAGCATAAAATTCATACCATTTGACCCATTGATCCCTAAGATAAATAGACTACTTGCACATCATTGAAACATACACAATAAAATTCAATAGAGAGTTCATTGCAAAACAAAGATTAATATAAATATTACCTTGAATTAGTCAATGAAACCAAATATTGATTGCAAACGTGGAGTCTTCAATGTCTCTCCAACAAAAACTCCTTAATTTTCAAACTCAATGTTAAATTACTCTAATGGAGGCTAATTTCTTTCTATGTGCTTTGCTCTTCCTTGTTTAGCACGTCTTAATACCTATTTATACTCCTTAATAACAATTAAATTATAATTTAACCTAAATTTAAGGTTGACTTTATAATTTCTAAAATTTGGCACTATCACTAATGCCCCGGGGCCATGTGTGTTAAGCGGTGGCTCCATCACTACACCATAACGTTTTTGAGTGATTTTTCGCTCCTAGAGTATCGACATCATCCCATATGTGTCATGAAGATGCCCATTGTGAGCCATGGCACCGCTACTGCGCTGGACCTCCATAGTTGGTTGTCTTCATTTCTTCTTCTCTCCCATGTCGTGTTTTTCATCCACATTTCGTGCCTAGTCTTCCCACAATGTCAATAAATGCTCCTATGGCACAAACTCTGATTTTATAGGTTTTTGCTATGTTTCTTCTCATTTTCCTTGATTTCTTCCAATACACTTTAATTCTTTTAAATTGCAATAATACCATGAATTAGCTCTCATTCGAAGATATTTATATTAACTAAACTACTAAATTAACCCTGTATATATGTATAAATAATCACTTACCACCTATTCAAGTTGATAAACTATGTGAACTACATATACTACATATCCATGTAATATTGATAAATAAGCGAATCTATACTTACTTCGGTTAAGTTTTGTTTACAATTTCATAACTTTCTGGGTCTCTCAACCTTTCCTTGTGTTCGAGAATCTTTTACAAACAATTTGAGGTCAATAGATGTCTAATACCTTATATTTTGAACCCTAAAACAAGTTCCTAAACCCTCAGATATTCCCATGTAAAAATAAGCAGAATAAGTATTTCATGAGGTGGGAGCACGGTCGATCACTTGGTGGGGCGCACTCCACTAACTAGGTTCCTTACAGTTCTTAATGAGTGCGTGCTTCCCTGCTACTAGGAGCACCCTCCATCATTGAGCATTCCAACCGAGAACAGGGCAGGATCACCTATTCAATTATTAATTCTAAACAACAATAGCCAAAATCTCCTCATAACATTAGGGAGGGCCTCTAACGATGTCTTAAACCATTTACAATCAATAATAACAATAATTAACAGAGAATTGATCACCATTTCTCAAATTCAACTTAAGATACAAACTCAAACTTCCCAATTGTGATGATCATGAGATTAACAGTGGTTTAATCCTTCCTTGATTACTTTAAACTCATTCTCTACATCTCCCTGGATCAATCAACCAACATACCAAAACCTCCACTGCTTCTCTCAAATGCTCAATGAAAAAGTGATAAACTTGAGTTGTTTTTTATTTATATATTTGGAATTCTTCTAGATATGCATCATGATGTCTAGAGGCTGATCTAATGGATATTATGTAGAAGTGACACAACTCTAAACTGATATACATTTTAACACATCTTCCATTTAATCTCATCTCGAGGTGATCCAACAATCTATATTAATCAAATCAAACTTATAGTTTATTTATATATATTTATACATCAATTATATAAATATATATACACCTCGTATATTTATTGCCAATAAATTCGCTAGACATGCCAATAAGTACTTTGAGGTGTGCACATTCATCCCTCGTCACACCTGGTGTACCAACAATTTATTAATTAATTAATCATTTCCCAATTATAGGCTTGCATTACTTTTCAATTTGTCTAAACGCTAATAAAATCCATTAGCAAACATCATACAAACTCATGCACACAATAATCGAGGTACGTCGAACTTAACCAAGAGCCTAACTCGAGTTAATTAAGATTCAGGATATCACTGATCACCAGCTTAAGATAAATGGTCATTATATAGTTAGGCTTTGGATAGTTAAATCTAGATAATAAATTGATTTTCTACTCGAAGAGTTTCAGGGGTTTATAGTGTGAGTGGAGTTGTGTACACCAATTTATGGTTTACATTTTAAAACGTGAATTTGGTCTTAATGAACCAGGGTTTGAGTGGATTCGCTGATAAATTGATATATGAATCAGTGAAATCAAGTTTATGTGTCTCACTTATTTACCCAACGAATTCTGTTAGAAGGTTGATTCACTTATAAATCGCTATACTTGAATTTTTTACTTAAAATTCTGCTAACGGTCATTGATTTATCTAGCAATTAATAGTGTAAATACAAATCGTTATGGATTTGTTGGACATCAAAATTATATTTTCAAATCTAATTCGTAATTATCATATATATCACTTATAATAGTAAGTATAAAGGTAAAATTCACTAGAAATTTGAAAATTGAGTAGGATATGAAAAAATTATTTTATTAAATAATAAAAATTGCTAAAATGACAATGTATATTGCAAAAACATAACAACTTGATCATCCACCTTCTTTTTGAAGCTACTCCGGAGCTTGAGTTTCAAAAATATTTCTAAAAGAGAGTCAAAAGAGGAGAAAGAGAGGGAGAGTAAAATCATACTATACTAATGCTAAACTTACGCTAAAATTAAAGTTGAAATTAATAAATAAACAATATGGACTGCCTCCTATAAAACATTGTTGCGTATTGTTATTGGCTCGCCTAGTATAAAAATCAATCGTCATGTAGTGTGAGCGATTCAACCTTTACCTCAATTAATTCCTTATTAAGATCATCTTCCTTAGCATCATAGAGAAATCCTCCATCGTCATTTTCATAATAATAGTTCTCATCTTCATAACCATCGCAAAATTGCTCTCCTTCACCATCATCACAAAGTTCTATTCCATTATGAGGTATCATTTCATCATCACCCATTCTAAGTGTAACTAGGCGATCACATACATCAATAATAGCTCAAGTAAGTGATAGAAATGGTCTTCCAAATAATAGCACATCATCTTGGTTAGCTGACGACACGATTAAGAAATGTTTAGTGAAAGTAAGCCATCCCATTCTCACTTGCACATTATTTGATATATCTATTGAGAATGTAAAGGTACAATTTGGTTTATATACCTTGTTAGGAGGCTTGCTATGAATACACGAATTCAAAAAAAAAACCAATATGCAGGCATAATATTCATATCAGCTCCCGTATCAAGTTGGGTTCCAGATAGGGAAATCTCATTGATTGTATGTTGAGGAAGATATGGCCTTGATCGCCTTTTAAGATTGTTGAATGATCACTATTTTTGTTGTACTTTTCATAGTCTAGGTCATCCTCATCACACTTGTATAGGTCTTTGACGGTTTGTTGTTCCTTCTGTGATTTTATATTCTACTTAAGTCTTGGTGTCTTAACCATCCAAAAGTTGAATGTTTTATTAGAGTTTATAATCACAACATGCTCCTCCAAAGTGTTCATATCATTTAATGAATTGTTGACTAGATCTAAAATAATAATTTCCATGTCTTTAGAAACAAAACTTTCATAGTAAGGTTTTAATCTATATCATTAACTTTAAATATTCTTCCTGTTTCTATACTTTTTATATAAATAGCACTATTAGGGAATGCATTTGTAATTACAAAAAGTCTTATACATCATGGATGAAGTTCTTCGGGAAATAATTAACGACGTGAATAAAAGAGTAACACTTTTCGCCTAAATTAAAATTAAAATATTTAGTTTATTATCATGAAATGCTTTAGTTTTATATTTATAAATAGAAGCACTCTTATAAGCATCATTTCGTAATTCTTCTAATTCCTGAATATTTAACTTACATTGTTGTCCTCAATTATCATAATTCATATTACAGGTCTTAATTGCCCTGTATGCTTTATATTCTAATTCTACTGGTGAATGATATGCTGTTCCAAAAACTAACGTATAGGTTTTCATACCTATAGGTGTTTAAGTGCAGTTCTAAATGTCCATAGTGCATCTTCTAATAGAAAAATCAAATCTTTATGTGTTGGACATATTGTATTTTTAAATATTGATTTGATTTCTTTGTTTGAAGTTTCGGCTTATCCACTAGTTTGAGGATGATATGCAGTTGATGTTTTATGTGTAATGATATATTTGTGAAGTAGAGTACCAATTATTATATTACAAAAATGTGAACCTCTATCACTAATTAATGCTCTGGGGGCTTCAAAAAGGGTAAAAATCCTTGATTTACGGCTAGTAAAATATAAATATTTCCATTAGATGGTTGAAAAGGTACCATAAAATATATTCCTCAAACATCAAATACTTCACAAAAAAGTATAAGACATAAAGACATTTTACTCTTACGTCATAAATTTTCAGTCTTTCAACAATTTGGAGAAGTTTTTGTGTAAACATAACAATCATGGAATAAGGTTGGCATAAAAATCATAAATCTAATATGTTACAGGATGTACGATGTCGACATAAATATCCTCCATAAGCATAAGTATGTGAATGAGCCATGATGGATTCTAGACCTAATTGTGGAATACAACTTTGAATTGTTTGGTTTGAATAGAATTTCCATAAATAAATATTCATGCCATAAATAATGCTTGGAATCATTTTTTTATCTTATTCTTTTGGACTCTCATCAAATAGGGTGATAACTTATTAGTAGTAAGATAATCGACTATATAAGCGTACCATGGGCTATTGCCAACTATGTTGTACAAATATTCATCTGAAAATTCATCTCTTAATAGTATTAAGGGTTTTCTATTTTCTAATCTACTTAAATGGTCTGCTACTAAGTTTTCGACACTTTTCTTATCTTTTATAGAAAGGTCGAATTCTCTTAACAATAAGATCCATCTTATTAATCTTGGTTTAACATCTTTCTTTGCCATGAAATATCTTAATGCAACATGATAAGAGTAAACTATTACTATTGTTCCTAATAAATACGATCTACACTTTTCTAATGCAAACACAGCTGCTAAGACTTTTTTCAGTAGTGGTATAGTTTAGTTGAGCACGATACAAAGTTTTAGAGTCATAATATATGACATGTGAATTCTTTCGTATCTTTTACTCTAAAAAAGCTCCTACTGCATAATTACTTGCAGTACACATTATTTTGAAAGTTTATAACTAATATGGTGATTTTATTACAGGTGTGGTACTTAAGACTTCTCTTAATTTATTAAAAGTTATCTTGCATTCAGTTGTGAATTCAAAAAGGACATCATTTTAAAAAAAATCTTACATAAAGGGTGTACTACATAAAGGTTGTAGTATATTGGTAAGTATTCCTGCCTGTCACGCATGTGACCCGAGTTCGATCCACAACAATGCTGCCAAACATTGACACATGTTGAGCATATGTAATACGTTTCCCATATATCCTTATTATTTGTGGTAGTGATAAATGTGATTATCTCCACAGGGTTTTCGCAAAATTCTTAAAAAAAGTCTTTTAATAGTTTTATATTTTTAATTTAACTTAATTTGTTAAATGGAATCAAATTTATCTACTCAAACTATAGCAATCAATTGAACTAAATAAATCAACTTAATGAAAAAAACTCAAATTCACTAAAACTAAGTTCAAATAAAATCAATTCAATTTAATATAAACAAACATCTAAACAAATATCTAGAACAACGAAACGTTAATATGTTTTATATCAAAATATATTACTCAAATCGTAGTCGTAATCATACAGTCATCTGTCATCATATTATATAATATTTTTAGATCATTAAACCTAAATCATAAATAAGTCGATAAACTTTATCAAGCCGCCAGATTTCCTTATATCAATAAAAAAATCATTTCCTAATTTTGTTAAAATAATCCTTCGAAAGCTCTAGAAAAATTAATTAGACAATAAAAAAACACTAAGTTCAGTGAAAACTTTAAACTACTATGCCTAATATATCGAAAAAGTCGTATCAATATTAAACCTAGAATTCAATTCACATTTGACATCTAATGGTAGTAGACCAATTAAATAATCCTAGTTAATACTTTAAATTAGATACAAAACCTAAATATCACAATTCACATTGGCCACTATTCATGCAATACAAAGTTTCATGATTACGATCCACAAATAACTATCTATTAAATCAATAAATTGATGAATACAATTGATTTTAAAGCATTAAATACAAATCCCTCTTCATTATGACTGCATTACAAAATGGATCATGTTCATATTTGGACTCTGTTTAGATTAATAAACTACTAGCACATATTCATAATAATTTCTCAATGAAGTAAATAAAATACATTAATGAAAACACTTCATTATTCAATACTTGAGTCTTCAAATCATCTCCAAAAGCAATGAAAATAATTGATAGTGGCTTAAAACTAATCAAATTTAATCGAAACCTTCAAAAAGTTGTTAAAGGTTTTTTATTTCGAAGTTTATGGTTGATATGTATAGTTAAGTAAAACATATCCCAACCGAACTGAATTTCCTTGTTTAAATAAAAAATTATCGTGGTTGACTTCAGCGATTAGTTACCGAATCTTCTATCCATCATAATTCATTGGAAAAATCGATGGAAATATGTCTCTATCCTTCACTGATTTAACTACCAAGTCATGTATCAAACCTAATTCACTGTTGATTTGCTGGTAGTGAATCCTAGTTCATTCTCTTATTCACTCTTAATTCAATGTGCACTTTCCCCACTTGAATAAATTCTTTATTTTCTTCCATTTTTCCATTTCTTCACATAATCTGGGCATAACCAGAAATCATAAAAACTAGAGAAAAACCAGTGTAATATAGCCTTTTACATCAAAAATCAACATAAAATATTCTATAAAACACTATCTAGTTATTTACAATTCATACAGCAGTAATTTATTCAATTCATTGAATAATTAAAAAAATTAAAAAGGAAATACATGGAAACAAACTACGATGCCTCCCAAGAGCGTAGTTGTTTAACGTCGATTGCCCAACATCATCAAAATGGCTAATCCCTGCTTAGTGCAATATCATCTTCCATAATCTCCATGTTGTCGAAATATGAGGGTTATATACATGAGGTCATACTCCTCTAATAGCACTATTTCTTCATGGTCTTTCATTAACTTCACAACCTCGTGCCACATCAACATGATTACCTTATTCAACACATCAATCAAAACTTTTTCATTGTTCAATAATTTTCTTCTGAATACTAATGGTGGACTATCTGGCCTTGTGTTGTCTTTTATGTAGAAGTCTATAGATTGGCAAAACAACTAACTAGGTCCCGCATATTATGTACTTGTCACAATGCAAATGTCTTGCCACCATTTGCTAGTGTGATGCCAGTGGTCTTCATGTTGAAGAACTTCAGCTTGGCCAGTTGGAGAAATGACAATCATTAAGTTAATTTGTGGTCTGGAAAAAATAAATGTTTTCATGTACATGACATCTCCTATCTTAATTATAATTTCAATTGCTCCTAGGTCTAATTTCCTTTTAGGCATTGTCATCACAACCTTTTTTTTTCATTTTTAGGGTATAAAGTGCTCTACTAGGGTCTTCCATAAGATTAACTTGCTAGTCCAAGAGCTCCATATCAATGCCATCTTTCACAAAATTGTTGAAGTACTCTTGCATGGCTTTAAACGATGGCCATTCACTTTGAAGGTCTTACCGAAATCCATGCTCTATATTTCAACAGCTCCATGAAAGAAAACATTAGTAATAATAGAGGGTCCCATCTAGTGGGATAAAAGTTTTTCGTAGGATACTTGTAATCTAGAATTGAAATGGACTTTTGACAAAAAATGAAGGATTTCCTCATTAATGCCAGCTTAATGCCAGCTTCATTGTAATTCATATTACAATGCTTAGCTTCCGAATAAGCTTTATGCTCTAATTCTATTGGAAGATGACAAGCTTTTTTAAAAATCAACCGATAAGGAGACATCATAATCAATGTTTCCAAAGATGCTCGACATGCCAGAGTGCATCTTCAAGGCATAGACTCAAGTCTTCCCTTGATGGATGAACAATTTTTTTCATGATAGATGTTATCTCTCTATTGAAGACCTCAGCTTAACCACTTACTTGAGGATGATAAGTTGTACATGCTCCATGAGTTTCATTGTATTTACCAAGCAGATATTCGACAATCCTATTAAAAAAGGAGGTTTCTGTATCACTTATTATGAAGCATAGTGCTTTCTAATAGTTGAGAAAATCCTTGATTTCAGAAATTTGACAATAGTATTAGAGTCATTATTTTTTGTTGCCTTTACTTGAACCCATTTGGGAACGTAGTCACAACTAAAAGAATATAAGTACTCCCACTAAATAGTAAAAATGCTCCAATGAAATCAATGACCCAAATGACGAAAACCTCATAAAAGAGAAGACATATGCGAAATTGGAAAATGGAAGGACAATAGAAATCATATTTTACAACCTTCCAAGCAATGGGCATGGACTAAAATAGACACCACATGCATATTTATGACAATGAGACAAAATAGAATTTGTTTCATGTTGAAGAACACACCTACAAACCATTCGATTAACATAAAATTCCATAAGTAGGGATCAACCCACAAGTAGTTATTTGAATCATCCATCATTTTTTGTTATTCTGCACATGTAAAATCACGTAGTAGCTTCTTAGTAACCAAGTAGTTCAGTGGGCCAACATACCATGAAATTTTGAAAACCATTGTATAGATTTGTTCATCAGGGAACTTGTTGAACATTGTAGTTAGTGGTTCTCTCTTTTCAAGATGATTCAAATCTCCTGCTACTAAATTCTTGGCACTTTTCTTATCCTTGATTGTAAGATCAAACTTAAAGTAAAAGTATCCATTTTATAAGTCTTGGTTTGGACACTTTCTTTTCCATTAGTTACCCCTAAGCTGCATGGTCCCATAACACAATGTCCATTGACAGGTGTTGAGTGTATACAATAAGTTTCTTGTATGTCTTTATTATTTGTAGTGGCGATAAGTGGGATCGTCTCAACAAGGATTTAGCAAACTTCTTTATGAAAAAAGGTTTTCAATAGTTTATGTTTTTATTTTTCCTTTAACTTAATTAAATTAATTAAAATGAGAATTAAAAACCACTAATTCAAACTAAAATGATCAACTAAACTAATTAAGCTAATTTAATTATCATAATTCAAGTTCTCTAAACTCAAATCAATTCAATTCAATAGAAAAAATAGAAATTAACCTTCTAAACAAACATCCAAAATAATGAAACATTAATCCTTTTTACATCCAGACATATTACTTAAATCATAGTTATAAGCATACTTTAATCTCTTTATAAAGTATTCTAGATCATTAAATAACTCAAATAATAAGTTGGTAGATAGCCCTTATCAATTCATCAGTTCTCCTTATATCAATGTAAAAGACACATTCTAATTTTATTGAATAAATCATTTGAAAGCTCCAAGAAATTATCTTTAGGCAATAATATCAATGTAAAAGACACATTCTAATAAGTTAGTAGATAGCCCTTACCTACAGAAAGCCACTTCAATATTAAACTTAGATCTTAATCCACCTAGGACATCAAAACAGTAAAATACCTCTTTAGACAATCCTAGTCACTCTTTTAAACTAGATATCGAATCTAGATATCCCAATCCACATTCTAGAATATGCATGTAATATAAAGCTTTAAGATTATAATCTACAAAAAAAATCTATAAAATAAGTAAATTTAAGAATATGATTGGTGTAACATCCTAAAAATTAAAGCCTAATTTTTTACTATTAATTATGGATTATTGATAATTAAACATTTGGTTTTGCCTAAGTTAATAATCTATCGTGGTAGTCTAGTTAATAGTAATATATGATATAAATTAAGGATTGTTTGTTGTTGTGGTGGGATGATAATTAATATAATTATTGGTAATTAACATGATTAATGTAAACCCTATAATTTAAAGAATAAATAATTAGTTAGCCAAGGATAGGTTTATAAAACGTGTAAGTTGTGGGAAAGCAGTACACCCTCGAGTGTATTCATTAGCATATGTGGTAACAATATAAGGTGTAAAATATATAGGTATATATATTTATATATGTTGTTATATAAATAGATATAAATAAAACCTATAGTTGGAAAGAAAATAATTGAAAAATTATGAAACGCCTAATATCATGTGTGGGTTAAGGGTGACGCACATTAGTAGTAGAGTAGCGTGTACGCCCAAGTGTACTCATTGGCATACATGACGAAATTATAAATGCATGAATTTATGCATATATATATATATTCAAAATAATTAGTAGATTGGTGGGTATCTAGTAATACGCGTGGGACGGTGGTCGTTAGTATGCATTATGATATTCTAGGTGATAAATTACATAGGTATATATAGTTATATATAATTGATATATATATAACAAATAGTTTGGTTTAAATTGTTTAAACCTTTGGATTGCCTCGAGATATGCATAGTATGCGCATCGATGAGGCGAATGGTGTGGACATTAGTATTTTTCAGGATTATCCATGTCTCGAGTTACGTGCAACCACATGACAAATAATATCAATGTATATTTGTATACATGTGTTCATTTTGGTGTCATTTTAGGATTGTGACATTTTTTCATGTCCTGTATATCGGCCTCGAGATTCTTATGTATGAATCTCATTTCAAATCAGATAAGAAAAGTGAAATGGGAAATAGAGGGATCGAAACTAGAAACCAAGGGAAAGGGAGAGGTCAACGAAGGTGAGTTGTTATTGATTATCGTTGAGGTTGTGGTTGTTGTTGTTATTCTTCGTTGGTCGTTGATGTTGTTGTTTTTTGTTGACTGTTATTAGAGAAAGATGAATAGGAGGCTCAGGTTTGAGGAGGGAGACGACATAGGAGGGTGGTCTCCCCTCCTTAATCAAACTGGGGAAAACCTAGTTCGATGTTTTAAAAAAACAAGAGAATCAAAACAGAGCACTATGCTCTGTTTTGATTCCTTTATGGAAGTCAGTTGAACCTGATTCAACCCAATCCTTTCTAAAAGAAAATTAAAAAGATAATAGGGGTTGATCCTATAGACCAGATCGAAGCACTCTGGCCTGGTCTGATTAAAGGCTCAACTCATCTTGAAAAATTATAAAATAATAATAAATAAAAATAATGTTGTTAATTAATGAAAAACTAAAGAAAACTAATATTTTGGACAAAAGATAGAAATTATGGATTTTTATAGACAATTGGGATTTTAAGATACTTTGAAGAATTAATACCGGGGTTTTAATTTCAAAAGCGTAAGAAGTCCGGATCGACTTAAAAATTGACAAATTAGAATTTAAATTATATAAAAATGATTTTAGACTCACGGACTTACAAGGGATTTGTTCCAGACTTGGTTAAGAGTTCTAAAATTTTATTAGACTTAGATTAACATGAAATTACACTAAAAATACCTAATGTTGGTATAGGTTTATTGCCTATAATCCGAGAAGAAGATCGTGAGACTCGAAGTGGTGAAAAATACTAAAAATTAGATAAACGCAACTAATGTAAGTGTTTTTCACTTGTTCATTTATGCCATGCTACATTTTGCATTGTAGGTTCATGTAGCTTATGAATTGGGAATAAGGAGTTGTGTACTGTGACAAAGTTTATTTGATTTAAAATATTTTTAAATAGACATGTATTATCTAGTGATATCTGAGGCTATACTAATGAAGATATATCGTGTTTGTAAAAAGAATGTTGGTGGAATAGAGTTAGGAGTGGCACCTTAGATTATTTGTAAATCCAAACTTGATAGATTGGTGGAAAAGTTATATTTTAATTAAGGGTTTTGGATAGAGCTATTGGAACTAGTTTACAACTGAATGAACAATACTTAGCCAGAGTATTGATTCAGTCAGTTGGTATACTTGGGAAATAGTGGAAATGACCCTCATTTTATTATATAAAAATCGAAATGTCACGGTATCACATGCCATCATTATTGGATTTGCATGCATGTATTGTTTATAAGAATTCGATTACCCTATTAAAATATGTTGTTGGATCATATTGGTATTGCATTTCTCTATGATTATTATATGGATATTTAATGGCTAACTGAACACCACTTTACTGGGTTTGTTGAATGCTTACCCCCATTTTCAACAATCTTAGGTACCTTGGCTAGCATTCAAGAATAGGAAAAATAAGGCAAGCTTGGAGTTTAGTCTTTTGGCTTTCGATGTTTGAAATTATTTTTTAGTTATTTGATAAAAGTTTTAATTTTCCTGTATAGTAATACATTATCACACGGTTTGGGTAACTTGTATATTTCATCAGTTTTATCTAAGTTGTATACTACATTTAAGGAAAATTTATTTTAAAGTCTTCCGCTATTATTAATCTGGTTTTATTCGATTTTCCTCGAGATAAACATATTATTTTATCAGGTATTGTGGAGAGGCTGCTAGCACTAATTGAGTCTTGCTAGTATATCCGGGGCTAAATTAAGGTTTTAGGCTGAATGACGCCCTTATCAGGATCGGGGTCCTTGCAGTTGGTGTCGGAGCTAAAGTTTATTACTTTCAAATTAAGTGATAACTCTGATACAGATTGGTGCTCAAGTTTGATTTAGAGCCTCACTTTAGTACTTATAGTCTAAGTTTACAAACATTGAGTGTAAACTTAGGTCACGAAGTAAACTTATAACTTGATAAAAGGTTTATCAACGATTTTAGGGACCTGGGTTAATAGAAAGATAAATTTCATGATGTGGTAGTATTATTTGGTTTGCATATTATCTATTGTGATCGATATTAGGTTATACTTTCCTTACGATAAAACTTACGGTTTTATTTCTCATTATGTTTCTCTGAATACGATGAGTACTGGCGAAGAAGATTTGAAAAGACCTGGATCTCAAGATGAGCGAGAAGTGGAAAAATAGCGGAAACAAAAATATAACATCAAATGAGAGATTTGTTAGAGTCTTATAATAGACTTTTGGCCATGTTTGCTGCATAAAGAGTACAACTTGCACATCAGTTTGAGCCTTTACATGAATCTATTTCTAAAGGAAATATGGTATGAAACATAGTGGAATCAATAGGGAATGTTCTAGTTCAGCTAGTGGTAGCCATCCAAGCTTCAAAAATAGCCTCAATAGTACCATTAGATCTTAAGAAGGACGCATATCATAAGACTAGAAAGGAGTTCATGAAGTATAATATTATGAGATACAATGGTACTATGTAGAAGGGCTTTGCTGAGACTTGGATACTAGAAATGGAGTAACGATTTGTTGCGGCTAAAGTTGAGGACTGATTTAAGATTAAGTTAGTCGTATTTTTGTTGATTGACTCTGCTGAAAAATGGTGGAACTCCCTTGAAAGAAGATTTCGACAGTAACTACATGGCAAGAGTTTAAGATCATCTTTCACAAGCAATACTTTCTTAAACCAATTAGGAATAGAAAAAAGAAAGAATCCATGAGTACGAAACAGGGTGATATGATCATGAGGGAGTATGAGTAAAGATTCACTAAGTTGAGTGAGTTTGCCCCCGAGTTGATTGAGTTAGAGGAGAATAATATTGACATGTTTCTGAATGGGTAGAGGTTTTAGATACGGATAATCCTATCTTCACATCGCCATACAAGTTATGCATTTATCTTTGCAATGGTGGTTGAAATAGCAAAGTTAGCTGGGCCACACGAACAGGTGTTAATTCGTCCTTTAAGCCCACAGTGTCCTAATAGCCAAAAGGTAAGAAAGTCTTTCCATATTTAACCAGCTCAATTATTTATAAACATGACTCATCGGATATTTCTCTATGGCAGCTGTGACAGTTGCAGTCTGAAAATAAAAGATCTAGTGGAGTTAGAAAATTATACCAACAAAGAAAGACTGAGCTGAGTGGTATGCAAATATGACGTTACACCAGGAGAAACTTCAAATTTCTAGTCAGAGCCGACGAAAATTATGTATATTGGTTCCTCAACTCTTTCTATTGTTCAAAGTTCTAAATTGTAGAGATCACATGTGATATGTTTTCAATGTAATCTGCCAGGGCACCTTAGGAGGGATTTTCCTATGTTGATAGATAGCGATGTATCTCCGGTAAGTGATCAATCACATGTGAAAACACAAGAGGATTCAAAATCTCAGGAATAACTTATAAAAGGTAAATTTAAATAATTATATTATTATGATTTAAATCCATGCAACTTGGTGATATAATAATGTTGAAATGATGTAATCAACTTAATATGGTGATTTTAGGGATAACTATGTAATGTGATCCGCAGTATAAGTTTTCCTTAAATTTGTGAGAACCGACTAATGAACTAAGTAAGAATGAAATTGAGATTTTAAATCAAGTAAGTATTGATGGTCTGAAACCCTGCAGGTACATCAATCACTTGAGAAAGTGCGACGACCCTAAATTTTTAGGCAAACCAAGCACCGCCATATTGATGTACATGTCACCAGGCTATGCCACGTCACTTGCACACCTATTAATGACTGCCTCTGAAGTAAACATCATGTAATTTGACTTAGTCAATTTCGTTGTTTACAAGATTATTTGGTCAAAATATACTAAGTGAACAAGTTTTACAACTTAATCTAATTATTTTAATTCTTTTCAAGTTATTCTTAATAGCAGAAGTCTTAATAATATGCAATTAAATAATATAAAATAGTTTTTGTATTAATGAATAACCTATGAGGTGGAAACCAAACAAATGGATAGCATGTATATCGATAAAGGCATAAAAAAGGTATAACAAGTGTCAATATACATGTATCAAATAATAAGTCTGCCAAAATAATCCCGAAAATAGTATATATAATACAAATGCCTACGAGTAAGCTAGTTGAGGCGCTCATGATCAGAGGTAGTCGCCAAGCACCGCCTTCCCCTAACTCGTCATATGATCTGCAACTTGCCACAAAAACAATGACAAGTTCCAAGGAATGAATCCCAGAGAAATTCACTCAGTATTCACAAGAAATTTAAGAAAATGGCTACAATTCTTGCATATAAATAAATGAACAGGAATGTAAAACATGAATATAAGTCACTGAGATAATCAAGAATATGGAATGATAGTGTGATGTATGGTTGTCAAACCCTGGGATGCAAATACTTAACCAAGAATGCCCTGATGGCAAGGAAATCCACGCCTTTCTTCACGGTCGAAATGAGGAGCTTTGTTAGTCGAAAAGTAGACGTCTACCTAATACCTCAAATGAAAGGAACTCTGTGACGGAGGCAAGCCTTATGTTAACCCACTCTAGAGATCATTGACTCACAAAGAGGAATCTCCCGCATAGTCTAAGGTATGACCGAACTGTAACAACAATCGAATCTTCAATTACGAGAGAACTAGAATGGGGTCATACCGTCCCTTCGACCATACACAAACACACGCAGGGATAGAGTAAACATGCAAGCCGAACTGGTGAAAAATAATTGAGAAATAAATGAATTTCAAGAGAAATAAGTAAATTCTAGTGGGTTTACTTACCTCAAGCTATCACAATATCTTACTAAAATGTCTTGCTCACGCCTCAAGATACGCACTTGACACTCGATTATGGTCTCCTAAGTCCTTGGTGTCCAATTATACCACTTTAACTATTTTAGAGTCACATTAAGTGAATTTATAATAAATGACCAAAAACTTAAAATTTTATTCCAAAAAGTTTGGTTTTTGACACACTTTTCGAGTTATATCGGGGTGTCAAATGTTCAAAAATCCCTCGAAAACTACATTTCTATCTATTCCTCATTTTTTATGTTTTTCAGATCTTTTCGCATTTTTGCAAAAAAAATTAGCTATTTTTCTTGTTATTCTGAAATTTATTTTATTTAAAACGATATTTCATATAATTTTTAATTATTTTTAATTAATTTTGTTTTTTTTAGGGCGGGTAGGGCCCGAACCGAGCCCAATTTAGTTGGGCCTAGTTGGGCCCAATCAACTACCCGGGTCTAGGCTGGCTTTGCTCGACCCATCCCAAGCCTTGGCCTGGGCAGCTGGGTCTGACCCGCTCGACTGCCCACACCCCTTTTCCTCCCGAGTTCATCTCTTTTAGGGACAAACTCTATTTCTTTTAAACAACATCAACAAAAACAACTACAATAACAACCACATCGACAACAACAACACCACCACTACATAATCACCATTAAAGTTTTAAGTTCTCCACCAAAAAGTTTACAAAATCAACAAAAGCTCACCTCGATTTCGAGCTCGTCGTGAGCGCCACTGAAAGGAAGCACCTCAAAGGATGTGAGAAAGAGTTTAGCAAGTGCTGGAGAGCTTGGTGATGGAAAGTTGGAAAACAAAATGAAAAATGAAAGAGAGAAGAGGGAGCTAAGGTGGAGAGAAAGGATGTGGAGAAATCTTTTTTTTTATTTAAATGAGAGATGAGAAAGAAAATGAGGTATTGGTATGAGTAGGGTGATTTGATTGGTGATGTGATGTGATTTGTGATGTGATAACTAACCTTCGACTACCTTATATACGCGCATTACGCACACACCGCGACGTCATATAATCTCGTCACTACACGCGCGCAATGCAACCAATTGTAATTCTTAACTAGCGAGACACAAATTATTAAATAATAATAAAATAAATAAACACGCACTACATAAAATAACAAATTTTACCTCTTTAGGCATGCCCTAAATGTTTTCGCGATGTCCACGTGGGTTTGAGCTCAGGGCCCTAATATGAAATTAGCCAGTTAATCAGAATTAATTAAAGCAGGCCATTACAGAAAGTCTTAAATTCAATCAAATCAAATTTGATGAATTAATGATTGAGATAAAGGGATATGATCAGAAAAATGATACATTATTATGTAATTGTTCACTTGAATTAGGTTTTGATTGATTTTGGGATTGATTTTCATTCAATCAAAACAAATTTGACGAATTAATTCCATTAATTTAATTTTTAAAATGTATCGAGGTAAGAAAAGTTGGGTATAGTTAATTTCTTAAATTCATGTTATTTGTTGATAATCTTTGAGGGTTTTGATGTTGATATATTTTATTTCAACCTCAATATTTTGATTTTGGGTTTTCTTATAGTTTGATAGGTTTTGGAGGGTGCGAATAGAAGTTACAACTTCAATTTGAACCGCTAAAATATCCAAAAATTTGGCGAAATATAAAACACTACTTGCAAGCAAACAAGTTGTGTCGATAAGTTAAGGTATCAAACATCATCCAATTTACATGAGGTTAAGCTTATTTTAAACCTCGTCTTTCATATTATACATATGGAAAGATACAAAGTTACATACATTTATTTGGGTGGTGGAAAAGTTGTGAAAATGTAGCATATAAGCCAATTTCAAAATGATTACAATTTTAATAATTCCGAGTAGCCATGTTAGATGAATGATTTAAAGACCTTTTGGATGTCTAAAATACTTACGAATAATTTCATTTGAATCTTGGTATATCCTATTTCAATGTTCAATAAGGTTTGTAGTGAAATTTATTGGTTTATAGGTCGAAATTTATGTTGAATATTGGGTCATGCTATTGAAAAATCTTTACCACCCATAATTTAACTTTGTGTTGAAGGCTTATTTCGAGGTAGTTTAACTTAGATTTTGATAGGGATTGTTTTATAATTTGAGTAAGGACATAAAAGGGTTTTAGTCTTAGATATGTAGGATGTCAAAAGAAGCAAAGAACTTTGGAAATTTTAAGGTAATTGTAGAAATCATTAAGGGACTCGAACTTCGTTATGACTTGAAAGTAGATTTTAAAATTCCATTACGAGTTAGAAATGATTTTTAAATTTTAAGATTAAGTTATGACTCTAAAATATGAATTTTATGATTTAATAAAACTTGTTAAAATATATGAAAATCGGGATCATCGTGTGAGGCTTTGCAACCAACTTTGAGTTGGTTTAACAGTAAGTAAACACTTCTTCTTACTTTTAACATTAATATGGTTTATATTTTGTATGATGAGGGAGTTAACATCTCAATCTTGCATTTATAGCATCCGAATAAAGCTGCCCTTGCATCGGTCAAAAGAGTTGGATGTGACCCACTCCAAACTAGACATACTGCAGGCATCTTAGGTGGGTAATGTCGAGTCTGGTGTAGCATGCATTGAACTAATAGCATCGTTCTATGTTCATCATGAGAGGGCCCGTGATAAGTCAATAATTAGATAGTGTTTTATAGTATATTTTATAATAATTTTGGATGTAAAAGGCTATAATACATTAGGTTTTCCAATGTTTTTATGATTTTAGGTATATTTGCATTTTTTAAAAAATGGATGAAAATAGAAAAAAGTAAAGAATTAAGTCATTTAGATAAGGTGTACAGTGAATGAAAAACAATTCAAGAATGAACTAGAAATCTTTACTAGCGAATCAGTAGTGAATCATCTTTTATAAAACAATCGCCAGCTAAATTGGAGAAGGATAGAGACACAATTCCATTGATTTGCCCAGTGAATAAGGTTCGATAGAGGATTAGGTGGTGATTCGTTAGGGCTAGTTTTGATTTTTTTTAGCAAATGAAGGAATTTTGTTTTAAATGGATGTGTAATACCTAGAGTATTTTATATATGAACTTTGGGCTTCAAGATTTGGGCCCTTGAGTATCGTACATCATATTTCATTACACCTGGAGCCATATTTTTTTTTCATGTTTATTAGTTTAATTTATAGTTTAGTTTTATTGTTCATTATTTTTGGAGATGATTTGAAGATGCAAAGTATTTGATAAGAGGTATTTATTAATAATGTCTTTTATTTACTTTTTGTGATGTTTATTATAAACATGAGTGAGTAATTTATTAATCTAAATATAGTTCAAATATGAACTGAACTTATTTTGTAATATAGTCATAATGAAGATTGATTTGTACTTAATTTTTTAAACTTAATCGTACTATTTAATTAACATATTTTAGAGGTTGTTTTTGGGAATTACAATCATGAAGCTTTGTATTGCCATAGTCTAAAACGTGTATTATGATATTTGGATTCAATCTTATGATTTAAGTAAGGATTGTTTAATCTATCTACTTACTTATGATTTAAGTAAGGCTTAATATATTTATTTTAGGATGTAGCTTTTCCATTGATATAAAGAAAACTAGTGGCTCGATAAGGGCTATCTGCTTACTTATTATTTAAGTTTAATGATCCAAAAATACTTTATAATACAATGAAAGTATGATTATGACTATAATTTAAGTAATATGTTTTGACACAAATCGATTAATGTTTCATTGTTCTAAACATTTGTTTAGATATTTAATATATATTGAAATGATTTGATATGAATTTAGTTTTAGTAAATTAAATTTGTGTTAGTTAAGTTAGTTAGTTAATTTAATTAGTTTAGTTTATTGTTATAGTTTGATTGAGTAATTTTTAATTCCCATTTTAATTAAATTAATTAAGTTAATGTAAAAACTAATACAAACTGTCGAAAAACCATTTTCCTTAAGAAATTTGCAAAATCTTTATGGACTTAATCTCACTTATCACGATGACAAATAATAAAGATATATGGAAAACTTACTGTACAAGCTCAACACATGATAATTTGGTGTCGTTATCAGGGATTTTAACATAATGTTTTTGGAGTTTTACACTTATAGTCTACACACTTCGTCGATCTAATTTTACAGGAACTTTACATCCGTTTGATCATATGGTAAATAAGATCTTTAATCGTAATTTAAAATAACAACAATATTGTAGGGAACAACAAACTACCACAATGAAAGCGAATGATAACATTAATAATTGACATGTATCAAGCGTGTACAATAATTTCCTCTTTTATATTACACTTTAATTATTTTGTAGAAGTGATAAGTGGGAATCATCTCCAAAGGGATTTATCAAAATTCATAGGAAAAATAACTTTTAAAGGTTTTTTTATTATTATTTTTATTTTATTGATAATAATTAAACCAACAAATAACTAACAATAATATAATAATACTTAACTAACTATATTATCTTAATTAACTAATACAATCTCAAATCACAATCAATAAAATAGATTAAATTTGATAATAAATAAATATCTAGAACAATGAAAGAAAAACTCGTTTTGCATTCCAATCAAGTAAATCTATTCCATATAGTCATAAGCATATTTTATAAAGTATAATAGATTATTAAACTTTAATTATAAGTAAGTAAAAAGCTTTTCACCAGCAATTAGTTCTTCATAAATCGGTGGAAAATTCACGTTCTAATTTTATTGAGCTAACCCTTTTATTCACAAAAAAACATTAACTTCACGCAATAAAACCACATTAATTTTTATGAGAACTTCAAACTACTAAATCTATCATCTTCGAAAAACCATTTTAACAATAGATTTAGATCTCAAATTCTCCTAAGATATTTAAACGGTGTGTGTCATTCAAATAATCCTAGTTACTACTTCAAATAGATAATGGAACCATAGATCATAATACACATTCTGAACTATGCACGCAATACAAAGATTATGATTAAAATTAATAGATATTAACCTTTTACAATCAGTAAATTAAATAATACAATCGGTTTAAGGCATTAAGCACACATTCATCTCATCATAAATACAATGGATCTATTTTACATTAGGACTTTGTGTAGGTCAAATAAACTACTCACTCATAATCGTAAATAACATTGCAATAATACAAATAAAAATCATAATTGAAAATACCTCTAAATTAAAATTCTTGAATCTTCAAAAGTAATGAAATAATAGCAATATATGCAAACTATGTAGACTAGCTCCAAGAATAACCAAGGCTTTTAGGGCTTCAATGTAAGATCAAGGACAATTAATTTCATAACCGTAGGTTAGTATTTATATGATTCTAAGTAGTAAACATCCAACAAATAACTTAAACAACTCGTATTTATCTTAAATTCTCATAATCTAACCTAATTATTAATATTGATTTGGGTGGACAGGCTAGAAAAACCCACAATTTCGAGCTCATTGTTTTTTTTTCTTATGTCCATCGATTTAGTCAATGATTTAGTACTTCTCACAAATCGTTAAAAACTGATGGTTCATAATTCCTGTTCTTTTATGCTTCTTTAGTGATAAATCTTCACATACTTTTTACATTGATTAATTCCTTCGTAATCTTCCTTTTTTTGTTCATTTCTTCATAGTCTCCATTTATTACTTGAAATATCAAAAGCAAGAGAAAACCCGATGTAATATAATCTTTTACGTAAAAAACCATCTTAAACTGTACAATAAATCATGTCTAATTATTAACTTGTCAAATACCCCCAGACTCAGCACTTTGTCATCCCAAGCAAAAGAATACTCTTAATCATATTTTATTTTCTTCCCTTATTCTAATTTCATAAATATATATTCTTATTCTTAGACAAAAATTATCTTAAAACATAAACATATTATCTTCATAAAATAAGAAACATAATAGAATAGAAAGAACTAAAAACAACCCCTTTTATTTGACATTTCAACATTTTAATTGCGCAATACACCTTCGAATTCAGAGTTAAATCAAGCACCAAGATTTAGGCACCACATAGGTTTTCTCAATCTTCACTTACAAGCATCAAGCTTATGACAACTATTATCAAATCTCAAGATACAAAACTTACTTAATCAATCTCATTTTTTCAAATAGTGCTAAAAATATCACCACAATCAAAGTCGATCAGAACTTATATTCACCAATAATCATCATTAAATATTCATTTATTAGAATAAAAAAGATATACTTCACTTAACCTAGCTATAAGCACTCAAGGTAAATCTTTTATTTTAAGAGTTTTCGTAATCTTCCTCCATTTTCTTATTTCTCTTTATTCTTCTTCAATTACCTAAATTCATTTTATTCTTTTTATTGTATTCCTACCGTTTCCTAATTCATTTCCTTTGGAATCCAATATTCTTTTTATAGGAATTCTTCTTCATATTTTTCCCACCACTAGATTCCCTACTCCATTTCCTTTGAAGTGTTTAAGTCTTCTTTTTCTTACAAAAACTGTTGTTTGCTCTTTTCACTTTAATTATAGTCAAAGAAGCATTCTTTCCAACTATGTAAAGTTTATTGGCTATTTCCTATTTTCTCTTTAATTGTGGCATGAACTTTCAATACTTATATATATATAACTTTGATTAGTAACCTTTGTATACCAAGATTCTTAAAAATCTGCCTTGTTTATCTTGCACTTTTATTCCAATTTTCTACCCATTATAATATCTAACACAAAGTAATCAGTCCCCTTTAAACTCCTCTGATGCATACACAATCTAAGTGAAGTTATGAAGATTCTTTTCCATCATAAAATTTTCATTTTCATGGGTAATAATAATATATCATTTTTTTAAATTATAATCATATTTAAATTCTTAACTATGTAAAATGAAATGAAATAGGAAAATATTAGCTGTATTGTGAAAAATTTGAAAACTTCTTAAAAATTCAGTTAACTTTGGATAAATAAATGCATTCTACCTCTCATTTGTTCCATACTTTGCATCTTCATACTTCATTTTACTTAATTCCCCCAAACTCATTCCTAACCTTATCCTCAAGGTTTAAAAATTATATCGGGTGTTTCAACAAAAATAAAAATACTTAGTGAAGCATTAATAAATAAATTGAATATTTAATAACATATCATAAGAATGAATTAAATAAATATAGTCAATTTAAACAAATTCATGTATCATTGCATAGAATTGAATGTCATTTAACTTAACACATTAAACCATATCATTGTATCAAAGTGTGAAATCATACCGAAGAAAACGTATTATGATAACATACCATATCATTCAGAGCATAAGATTATAAATAAAGACCTCCCATAAATAACACTCAGAAAAAGATTACACAGAGAAGAAAAAAATCTCAAACAACTGTTTTGATGTCGCATCATCACCATCATCCGCATGATCAGGCTGTTGAGGCAGTTTTCTTTCTCAGGATTATAGAGGGTGTACGTTGTTATCTTCAATAAAGATTACCTGGTTGAGCATCATCATCTGGAGTTATGGAACGTGATGTTGGCTCCCCCGTTTTGAGTCCTCCTAGTCCTACATTGCTTTGATCCATAAATGTTTTAGGCGATCTCGCGTTGGTTTTGGAACATAAACTTTTAATATCTTAGAGTTCTCATCTGATTACAAAAGATTTTCTGCATCATGGCGATTTCTATGTCCTCTGCATCTGCGTTATTGATGTCTTATGCAGGTGGATCTTTGGTCAAATTCGTTTGCTGATGGTAAGCGGTGGTCTCAGTTTCCTATAAATTTCTTTAGTTACATGCTCGTGATCTTCTTCTCTTTTTGGGTTCCCTCCATTTGTAGCATTTATCTCTCATTTTTCCTCTAATTCAACATAACACGGTATCATCTTTCTTTTCTCAATGACATTATCAGTGATGTTTTAATCCAAAAATAAATCAAACTCGACTCCTCTCATTGAGACTCGATCATGCTTGCAAAAACTCAGTGATCATCAACAAAAAAGGTAGTTCTTCATTTTTTTTGTCATGGCATTCCTAATCGATTCATAAGTCATTCGACAAACGTCAATGTACCCAATCCCTTTGACTATGTTGGACAAGAGAGTCACCCTATAGTTTATGATGTCACAGTGTTGTACACTAGGGTGTAGACTCGCATTCAGGAAAAAGCTCCAAGCTTTGGTTGTTTCCTCAAATTCTTTGCTTGTATGTGCTTTGGGTACCCCTCTGAATCATAAAAGGAAACCATTCCCCAGAATAGCTTCTAAACTGTTATGAATGGCTTCATCGAAAAATTCGTTTCTGTACATGTGCTCAATTTAGGGTACTTATTATGTTGCCTCAAATGCACTTTCGATAAACCATGATGCAAACTTATTCTTTCGGGTGAGTAGTCTACTGGTCTTCTTCAGACTATGGCTACTTTCTTGTTCTGATCTCGTCCCCTTTTCTTGTAGAACTCTCTAACTAAAATATCATACCCCATTTCAACTAAAGAACCCACATCATTATCGACGTAGTAATCTATATTTTATAATCTCGAGTTCTATTCCCTAATTATATTTAGGATCCTAAGCATGTACTTATTTTTGTTTTTTATATTGAAGTCCCTTTTTCGTTATAATCTTTCGACTCTTACTAATTTTACTCTCCATCCTAGCAGTGGCTTTGACATTTATAAGGTTATGGGCATGGAAAGAAATAGTGGGTGTTTCCTCAATCTCTTCATCACCCTCCATATCATAATCAAAACTTAAAGGTGGAGAAGGCTATCTAGGCGCTCTAGTTTGGGGGTTTTTCCTTGAAATCCCCGTTGACCTAATTGATTTGGGCGGAGCTTTGGATTTTTATATGGGTTTTTTATATAAGTTGAGCTTGCCCTTCTCCTCTCGAGAGCTTTTACCTTTTCTTCCTCCAACCGATATTTCAAATTTAAAAAATTACAAGTTCAAAAGCACAACAAACCTATAAAGGATACAAACAACATTATTGGAAATAGTTCGTTAAAATTCAAAACTTTATTTAAAATGAGAAATCTATTTGGAATGCTTCGATTGGAATTCATAGTAAATGTAAAATATACTTGCATCAACATGAAAAGTAAAATATAAACTTTGAAAATCGATTTTCTATATATTATAAATTAATTTGGTGACACTTTATAAGTCCTTTTGAAATCATTGCAACATAAATTGAACTAAAACCATAATAAAACCCTCAAACTTATTTCAAACTCGCATTTGTGAACTATTTGCAAATATAGGTAATTATAGAGAAAATTCTGAAAATGTTGAAGTTGTAAATCAATGATCAATGTGATCACTATTCCAATAATATTGGAATTAATAAAAAAATTTGTGCAAGGCAATTGAATAAATTCCAACAAAACAATTTTACAAAATATTGAAAAATTTGCAAAAACCCCTGAATAAAAAATCTGATGAAGTAAAGAGCTAGGGTTGATGTAATTACCTTCTTAAGAGTGAATCTCTCAAGATTGACGCTCTTGAACTCATCAAGATCATCCCTTCACGCTCTAAATCAAAATTTCCTAAAACACTAGTTTGGTTTAACACCCTCAAAATTAAGATTTTATGTTTTAATGAGAGTAGGTTGAGGTGTGAATTATTTAAATATTATGGGATTGAGCTTATTATGGTTGAATATAGGCAAAAAATTAGAATTTTCATGAAGGGGTGCAATGGTTGTTGATATAGGGTTTTTTCTTTTAAAAACCAAAAATCATGCCCATTAATTCTTGTTTAATTGGAATTGTAGAGAATCCCTGAGTTTATAAAAAATATTTAAGCTTCCGGAGAATTTTATAACTAGAAAATTAATTAGCGATTCATGTTTTAATCGAAATTCTTGGGAATCGTTAGACTCAGATTTTGCATTGATTTACTTGTGTACTGCTACTGATTTAGCTAGTGATTCTAAGCATAAATTAGAATCACTAGGATTAGAATCACTAGGAATCGCTAGGCTTATTTAATGATTTTTTTAAAGTTATCTTGTAATTAACTTATTTATCATTCATAATAACTCATATCAAGGTAGAATTTGACCAAAAATTCAAATGTTTGGATAGGACATATAACTAAATAAATACTTCTTTTCAATATATATATATATATATATATATACAAGCAAGTAAATAATGCAACTTTCGTACAATACATATAAACAAAAACAACTCGATCACTCCCCTCAATTGGAATCACTTTAGAGTGGAAATCTTGAAAATATTTCCAATGCAAGAGTAAAAAAGCGAGAAAATAAAAACGTACTAAACTATCATAAACTAAGTTCCTACAAAATTAAATGATCATAAAATAAATATAGAATATGGGCTACCTCCCAAAGAGCACTCTTGTTTATCATCATTTAGTTTGGACCTCTAAACTGAAATTTAGGGTTTTTCACTCTAGTGCCAATCTAGAAAGTGAGTGGTCGACAATTGATTGTCCGGGTAATTGTTTTATTTAGAATATCCATAATAGCAAGTCTAGTGGCTAAGAAAGGTCATCCTAATATTAGAGAAGGATTTTCTTTGATAAATTGTGGCATTGGCATTAGCAAAAACATCGTAGGTAAGATGTTGTTGTCTACTTGAATTGGCACATCCATGACCACTCCAATTAGTTGAATGAAAGTTCCATCCGATAAAGAGAATCATTCAGAAGCAAGTAAATTCAACTCCAATTGAGTTTGTAGAAAGAAGTTTATAGGCATGAGATTTGCATTAAAGTCCATATCACACTAAGCTTTGTAGCACTAAGCCCATTTGATTTTATTGTGCAAGTATATGCCTCCAGGATCATTAAGCTTCATACGAATCAAGTTTGGCATTTTCTTTTTCTTATTCTACATGGATCTTGAAACTTCCATCTTGTTAATGATTTTTTCATTCTCCAATTTCTTAACTCTCAATTCTTGTGTTACTTTCTTTTCTTTTGAAGTGTCTTCAACTGAATCTTTCTTCGAAATCCCTTTTATCAGTTTCCATTGTTACTGTATTAATTACATAAATTTTAGCGTTAAAATTATTATTATAATCTAAGTCTAAAAACTCATTGTCTTCTATTTCATTATCAAATAATTCTTCATATTCTTTCTAGGTGTCGTAATTAAGTTCATTATTAATCATGAATTTGATATCTTATCTTCAAACTCTATAGCCATTGTTCTTTTGGAAAAATCTAATGTAGTCCTAGCTATCTTCAGACAAGGTTTACCTGATAGAATAGGCAAAGGATTGGGTGATGTTAAGTCTCCCATTTCAAAGACATAAAAATCAACTGGAAATACTAAATCATTAGTTATACTAGGATGTTTTCCAACAAACATTTCTCAAGCATTCTTTTTAAAGATGAAATCTTTTGTTCTAAGTTTTCATTAATCTCTAATTTCCTAAATGGTTCTGATGTCTTCTTTAGGTTCATCCTCCTTGACATGTGCAAATCATTTTGAAATGGTGAAATTAGAATGCATATCTTCATTTGACTTATAATTATCATTTACTTTTTCTTGTTTAACTAACTTAGAATTTTGTAAAGATTTCTCGTAGGCTTCTACTTTGACTAAATGTCACGAGTATAGTCTTTCGTAAAAAGTTGTATACTTAAATTACTCAGCCATCTGTTCCTTAGTGGGAATGTCATTTTCAATCATCTCCTCTTCTTCTTATTCTGTTATCTTCGATACTTTAGCCTTCTTTTCAACTTTTTTTTTTCATGTTTTTTGTTGCGTATTCGTTTCTTTTTCGTTTTCACATAATAAACCGTTAACTTTTAGTTGATTAGTAGTGTCCATAGGTTGTGCAGTAACTTTAGTTTGATTACTTAACTGGTTGATTTGTAGAGTCATTTGACTTAATTGGTTTTTCAGATCGTTAATAGAAGTATCGGTTTTAATTTTATTTTGAGCAATTTGCATAATTCTTTAATGAATTTGGGTCATAAATTTGTGTAATATTTGTTCTAGATTTGGTTACATAGGTTGAATAGTTTCTTGAGGTTGTTGCATTATTGTATGTTGTGTTGGTGCTCTCAGTCTAAAAATGGTATAGTTTTGATTTTGTAGATCGTAGCTAAGATGTGCATTCATTTTCCAGCATAATAATTGTTATTATTATATTAGGTCCTCGGTGGACCAGAATATTTGTTCGTAACCGTGTTAACTTCTTCATTATTTTCTTCTTTTAAAGTAGGCTACACATCCATAAGATTTGTAACTTCATTAGAAAATTCACATGGTTTAACTTGATTCGACCCACCATTTAATAGTAGCTTGATCATGTTATATAATTCTTTAACTTCATTAACCTTGTAAATTTTCTTTCTTGATGTATCGGCCTTTTCACCATATTGTTTAGATTGTTTAGCCCTCTTATTAATAGCTTTTTTTAGCTAGAGTTGGTGTAACATTAAATAATGATCCACCACAAATGGTATCTAATAGACTTTGCTCAAAATCATTTAGTCCTTCATAGAAGTATTCTAATAAGACTCTTTAAGTGTATCCATATTGTAAAAAAGATGAAATTAATCTTTGAAATCTATCTCAAAATACAATAAAGTTCTCATTGTCTCTCATTTTCACGAATGTGATTAGTATTCTCTAAGTACTTATTTTCTCAAAGGCATATATTGATCTAGGAAAGCTTCTAACATTTGAGCTCATGTAGTTATTGAATCTTGAGGAAGATAAAACAACAAATCTTATGCTTGATCTTTCAACGCAAAAGGAAAAGCTTGAAGTTTGACTTGTTTTAATGTGCAATCTATAGGAGAAACAAGCCTCTTGGGCTTCAAAAGATGATCAAGGGCAATTAATGTCATAACCTTAGGTTAATATTTGTTGTATTCTGAGTATTAAACATCCCAAAATAACTCAAACAACTCATAGGTAATCTAACCCAATGATTCACAGCAATTTGGGTATGGTAGGAAATCTAGAAAATTCCAGAATTTTAAGCACACTGGTCTTTTCTTGTGTCCATCAATTTAGCTAGTGATTCAATGCTCCTTAAGAAATGTTGGTTCATAATTTCGGTTCTTATTTGCTTCCTTAGTGATAATTTTTCATATACTTCTTCTACTTGATTGATTGTTTCATCATATTTCATTTTTCGTTAATTTCTTAATATTCTCCATTTATTACATGAAATATTAAAAACAAGAGAAAACCCAGTGTAACATAGTCTTTTACATCTAAAACTATCTTCAAATGTACTATAAAATATGTCTAATTAATAAATTCTCAATAATAATAATAATAAAAGAGAGCTTACTTTTAGGTAAGCATATCAAAATGTCACAGCTTATGAGCCAATATGTATTAATTATTCTGAGGAATGTCCTGAACTTGAAGTAAGATCTAGTTTCATTAGTGCTTTACCCAACTCTTATGTTAAAGATAATAGAGACCCAAAACTTTATAAGGCAACACCAACATAAAATCAATGGGATGAAACCTAAAGACAATACGTTAGATCAAGTCAAACTTAAAGCTTTTCCATTTGCATTTAAAGATCAAGCACAAATTGTTTTGTTTTACCTTCCTCAAGATTCAGTAACTACATGGGCTCAAATGTTAGAGGCTTTCCGAGTTCAATATATGTCTTCAAGAAATATTACTTCCTATAGAAGACAAATAATATTTATAAAAGTAAAAGATGATGAAAACTTTAATGAATTTTGGGATAGATCTCAAAGATTAATCTCGTCTTTTCCACAACATGGATATACACAAAAAGCTTTATTAGAATACTTCCATGAAGGACTAAATCATTTTGAAGAAAGATTATTAGACATCATATGTGGTGTGTCACTATTTGATGTAACAACAACTTTAGCCAAAGAAGCTATTAATAAAATGGCTGAATAATCTTAATAATTTGGTGACAAGATTAAGACATCAAGGAAAAAGCTTCATGAAGTTAATAATAAAAGAAGCAATACATTTGATGAAAAGGTCGATGAATTATCCAGCATGGTAAAGTTGCTATTAAAAGATAGATCAAACCAAGTAAACATTTGTGGATTTTGTAATGAACTTATACATCATACCGATGCGTGTCCTACTTTACATGAAGAACAATACTAAAGATTTTAATGCGGTTATGAACTAATTTTTTGGCCTTTCCAGAAATCAATATAACAACAATAATCGCTACATTAGAAAACCAAATTCAAATCTTAGCTATAGTCCACAAAATTAAAATTATACCACATATAGACCAAAAGCATAGATACAATCCATGCTAATTCAGCAATTTCAACAAATGATTCAACCTATGCCACCAAGTTTAGAGCAATTCTTGCATAATTTTATGAATCAATGTCATCAAAAACTTACATAGATTTCTTAAAATCAAGCTAAAACTGATACATCTATCAACGAATTAAAAATCAATTAAGTTAGAAGAACCTACAAATTAACAGGTTAAGTAATAAAACTAAAAGATCTACTCAAACTACTAGTCATACTAATCTAGCACAAGTTAACGCTTTATTTTGTGATAATGAATAAGAGGTGTATATACCAGAAAAATACCTAAGAGAGGTAAAAGAAAAGCACATAAAATATACCAGTAAAATCCACTTCTTTCTAAATATTTAATACGTGATAATTAAAATGTTGACCCAAACTTTTATTTCAAATTTTGCAAAAAATAATCCTATTTAAGTTTTAAGATTTGAGTTTTGAGCACTAAATGGACTTAACGAGTCGTCGTGGGTCCCACACCTTGAATTGCATATGACATGGGTTGTCCAAGAGTTTCGAAATGTATTGATAAATTCTTCAATTGTTTGCCAAATTATGGTAGTTTTCGGGGTTGGACAAGAATTGAAGAGATAATTAAGAAATAAATTGAAAAGGAGAATTTACGTATAAGGGCACTAAGGTTGTACATAGAGGATAGAAATTGAGGGGTGTATTGGTAATTAGTTAACCTTTTTTATTAATCCAAAATTGATCTAAGGGGTATGTGTCCACTGCTCCATCATCCATAACTTTGGTCATTCATTTCCATCGTCCTCTCTATAATGCAATATTCATCCTCATTGGTTCCTTTCTCTCTCTCTCTTTTTCTTTCTCTAATCTTTGTTTAGTTGGATTGAGAAGAGGACGGTGACAGTCGGGTGTGTGGCAGTTTGAAGTTGAGCTTCAAATGGAAAACTTCAATTTAAATTTTTTTAGAACTGATGGTTTTGTCTAAGGGATGGCTAGAGTATTGGATTTTGGGTTTGAGAGATGATGATGGTGTGATTGAGACTGTGATTGTGTAAGATGATATAGGAGGAGGGAATCAAAAGAAAATTAAAAAAACACAGTGCTATAAAGAAGAGCATATAGGAACTATGAGAGGGAGAAGAAAAAAGAGGGGGAAAGGAAGAGATGATGTGGGAGGGGGAAACCCAATGAATTAGAAGAAAGGGGTTTGATCACCAGATCGGTTCGAACTGGTCTAGTTCAACTAAGTCGAACTCGTCTGGTTCTACGGCAAAATCCCTCATTTAAAAAATGTTTAAAATTGGAAAAAATAAAATAAAATCGCTAGAAATTAGGGAAAATTCAAAAAAATGGAAAAAATAATTGAAATTGGGGGTTTTTACAAGAAATGGGGATTTTGACATTTTCTCGAGGATTTAAATTGAGGTTTTCCTCATATTACGATACCGACAATGCCCAAAATTTGTAAAATTATTTAAAATCCTAGTCAGGGTTAATTTTGATGTCGAACCACAATTTGCATTCAAAATTAGGTTTCAAACATCTGAGGAGTTGATTTAGAGTGATTCTTAGGTTTTTGGGTCGTGATAAGACTAATTGAATATAATAAATTGGAAAAACAATTATGGAACTATTATGGATTCTTACCAAACTTATAAATGAATTATAGGACTGCAATTAGAAGCCTGTGTAGACTAGTTTACCAACTCGGAGTGCAAGGGAGTTGCCTTATCATGTTTGTAAGGTTAAGTAAATCCCAAAGTAACCTTTATATTTTGTGGTTATAAATTTCGTCTAAATTGCATTAATCGTTGCTATTGCATTATTTGTTGTACATGCATATAAAGGAAGAGGATAAAGTCGATTCGAGTCTCCTTAAGTGCTTACTATACATTAGTTAGAGGGTAGAACACTATCTTTTGTCTAAGGGTCGGAGTCACTGATACTTTCAATCATGTTGTTATTATGAGATCACGTTGAACTAGATCATACTCTTATAGTCTAAAGGAATAAGACTTGTTTGGTTATCCTCTCTGTGCATGAGTCCTTATTACTATTTACTTACTACTTTTAGAGGACATTGTTTAATTGTGTTCTAATAACAGAAACAGGATGGATTCAAGATTTTATTATGTTCCATGGATAATATTTGTAAATGTCATATCTTACATGACTTATTGTCATTAATCGAACTAAGTAAATGACGCATGAAAAATGTGTTTCATATGTTAAATGAAACCAATCAAAGATTGTTTACGACGTTATAATTATCAAATCTGTATCTTGGGAATTATCCATGAAACGGTTACATATTTATAAAGATACGGATGTTGCAACAAGGAGATTTGCTATTGCAAAAAGGTCTCAAGATCGAATAATTGTGGATATGATATGTTCTTGATTAATCGAAGATATCCTATTCACAAAGATGATATGAAACATATTAACCATTTGGACAATAGGCTGGAACATGTTGAGATTAAGAGTCTCCACTTGTCTGTTTATATTCCAAAGTTAGGAGTAATAAGTAACTCATATACTTTGTAATTTTGTGAACATGTTGTTCACTTCATATTTTTATTGTCATTATGAAGGGAACTTAGGCATTCTTAAAAGGGGAGCCTCACCATGCAAGTGATGGAAACTTGTGTAAAGTTCTTGAGAGGAGTGAAAAAGATAAAAGAAGGAGCTCGGTGAGGGAGTCACATGAAGAATCCTATATCCATTATTCTTTACTTTATAGATTTTACATTTGGGCATGGCTTGGCTAATGTAGGTTGTGGACCAAACTATATAAGCAAGTTCCTCGTGTCTGGTCATATTTGTTTACTATTTTATTTCATTTCAATATGTGTATTGCTATTTATTTCTTGGTTACAATAACACACACTCCTACTTTTTACTTTTGGTTTTTTCAATTGGTATTAAAGCAAGCACTGTAGAATATTTGTTTAGAAAGAATAGTAAGATCTGTATACTAACCATGATTTCTCGAGGAAATCAATCACATCAGCCAGAAGGTGTATCTAACAAAAACCCATGACTACTCACCAATACAAACTACACATATTGGAAAGCCTGTATGGAAGGTTATATAATTTTCATAAATGTCAAAGCATGGTGAGTAATTCAAAATGGCTTCGAACAACCACTTATTAATGGAAAGCGAAAGAACATAACCCAATGGACTGAAGCTGAAGAAAGAACTCTATCAAAAAAATGCCAAATGAGTGAATGTGATCTTTGGAGCTGTATCGCAAGAACACCTCAAGTTAATATTTCATGCAAGATAACTAAAGAAGCATAGGAAATCCTCGAGAGCTTTTCTGAAGGAAATTCTAATGTTTGAGAAAATAATTTTTTTCTTTTTGCTTCATAATTTGAATCACTTCGAATGGGAGAAGATGAGACGGTAGTAGAGTACAAGGTAACGCTGAAAAGATATTGCCAATTAAGCCTAACTTGGCAAGAAGTACTCTAACAAGAAGATAGTGCATAAAGCAATCAGGTCTCTTCCAGCCAAGTACAATGTGAAAGTCGCTGCCATCTAAGAAAATAGAGGTCTTAAGGATCTAAAAGTTGAAGAACTGATGGGATCCCTCACAGCTTATGAGATGCATTTAAACAAGCAAAAGAAGTCTAACTAACTAGCACTAATAGTTTTTGCTCAATACCCCCTTGCTGATAAAATTATTAATGAAAAATAATATGACATGGCTCTATTGACTTGTAAATATAACAAACTATTTAAGAAATTTTAAGGAATGAACTTATCTTAAAGAGTGACTCTTAGAAGAAAAAAAGTGGAGAACAAAGCTATCGATAAAAGAAAAATGAAGTATAGAGAGTGTAGAGGACTTGGCAACTTTTACGAATGCCCATCAAGAAGGAAGGAAAAGTCATTTGTATTTATCTGGAGTGAATCATATTCAAAAAGTGAAAGAGACCGTTAAATCATTACATTACATTTGCCACTGCTTCAAAAGTTCTAGTTGCAACCACAATGCCTATTACAACAAATCAGCCTATTACACCAACTAAGGTTGATACATTAAAACTCTCATTATCGAATGAAATTGTAAGTGACTCTAATGATTCTGAATTTTATTTATTGAATGACACTAACCATGCAGAAACCATTAAAACATAATCGATTTGCTTAAAACGTGAAAACCATTTAATTATAATATTTACATTAGCGTAATTAGTTTTGAGTTTTTCATCAACAAACTAATGCATGTAGTTTTTTACAAACTAGTTTTATATAAAAAAATAAAAAAACTAAAACTCAATATAATCCTTCTTTAGAATGGACGAACCTCAAGCCAAACTTGCACTTATAAGACCAATATCTATTTGGCTATAACAAACTTTTTTATTAAGATAAAGGCTATAAGTAACTTAGATTTGAACATTAAAAAAGTTAAAAATTCTTTTTCATCATTTTTTGTATTTAGACAAAGGTTATAACTAACTAAATAGGAAGAAGTAGTTGAGTGTAACAAAGCACTACAACGACTACTATCTTCAAAATAAAATGAACTGAATAATTGCAAAGCTAATCTAGGAAAAATAGAAGATTCTATGAAGAAAATCAACAAAGGAAAAACACAGCTTGATAATATTATAATGCAAGGACTGGTGATCATAAAGGCCTTGGCTATGTCAAAGGGTAATCATCAAAGAGTACACAAAATGAACTTGTGAAGTTTTTCAATGCTACACAAGTCTTCAATCTCAAGGAGACACTTAGTGTTGAGCATAACTTTCAGTCTAAAAGGAGATATTGTCCCACTTATTACTATTGTTGAATTTTGGGACATGTTTGTCCTAGATGTTTCAAAATGATCAAGGAACTAGCAAGAAGACAACATGAAATCACTCAAAGGCAGCAACAAACAAACTCTAAAAAAAAATGGGTGCCAAAAATGATGATGCAGTGTCAAGTTGTTCAGTTGCCTCTCACATCCCTAACAAACTCTTAGTGGTACTTTGATAGAAAATGCTTAAAGCACAAGATTAGACATAGGCGCAACCTTGTGAACTACTGAATATATGAGGAAGGACACATCACATTTGGAGATGGAGCACGAAACATAGTGTTTGGAAAAGGAACACTACATGTTGTTGGACTCCCCTTACTGAAATTTGTATTCCATGTTGAAGATCTAAAAGTCGATTTACTTAGTTTCAGTCAGCTTCATGATCAAAATTTATATGTAAAGTTTACTAAAGATAGCTTTCGAGCATGTAATGAGAGTGGAAACTATGTAATGACCAGAGAAAAGTCATCTAACAACTGCTATTTGTTGCAACAGGCAAGTACAAACTATTTTCAAATCATCTCTATACTGGATGAATATAAAATATGACACAAAAAGCAAAGCCATGTACACTTCAAACATATGAAGAAGATATTTGATGTGGGAGCGGTATGGGGCTAACGAAAGTTTCACCACATTTCGAAAAAAGTATGTAAGGCATGCTAGCTTGGAAAGCAAAGGAGAAAACTACACAAACTAGTTAATAACTACAACACCAAGGCAGTTCATGAGCTTCTCCACATTGACCTTGTTAGACCAACTTAGGTGACTAGTTTATCAGGGAAATGGTATATCTTGGTATGTGTGGATGATTTTTCTCATTTCACTTCTATGTTGTTTCTTGTGAAAAACCAGATTCATTTGATGCATTTAGTGACTTATGTTTAAAGTTACTAACTAAAAAAAAAAAGTTTTGGAGAAAACATTTTTAGGATAATAAGTGACTCTGGGAAGGAATTCAAAAACTACAAGTTTGTTGAGTTTTATAGATAAAAAGAATCCACCAAGAGTTCTCAGCTCCAATCACCCCATAGTAGAATGGAGTGTAGAAAGAAAAATATGCATGTTTTGGAGATGGCTCGAGTTATGTTGGATTCTAATGGACTTCCTACAATGTTATGGGTAGAAGTAGTTAGTACAGCTTACTACATCATAAATAGAATTTACCTTTGACCATTCACTCATAAGACTCCCTACAAATTGTGGAATGATAAGAACCCTAACCTTAGTTATTTCCATAAATTTGGAAGCAAATACTTTGTATTGAATGATAGAGAGCCATTGAAGAGATTTTAGAAAAGATTTGGTAAGGGAATCTTTTTGGGGTAATCATCAAATAACATGACGTACATAATCTTCAACAACAGGAAACAAAAAATTATGGAATCAATCAACATTATGTTTGATGACTCTTCATCAGAAGAACAATTACAAGATTCAAGAATAGAATATTTTGAAAATCCTTATGTCTTAATCGTATCTGTTGCAAATCCATATACATCATATTGTAGTAATGTTGTTACACCCACCAACAATATCCTTGTTGCATGAGCTGGTGGACCAACCTATTCAGATAATCATAATTCACTAATGGAAGATTTAACATTTAATCAAGAGCCTTCCACCAGAATCGAGAAGAACCATCCTGCTGAGAATTTCATTGGATCACTAGTAGAAGGAATGACTATATGATAAATAGCCAAGATTTACTATAGGAAGCTTGTTGGGTACGTATGCTATGTCTCCTTTCTTCAACATAAAAGTGTATTTGATGCTCTTCAGGACAAGCAATAGTTAAATCTATTTCAAAGGCTGGATATATGGATTTTGTTACCAAGTTCTCCATGGTCAAATGTTATTAGCACAAAATGGATCTTCAAGGACAAGACAAATGTTGAAGGAGATGTGATTCGCAATAAAGCCAAATTGGTTGCACAAAGATACAACCAAGTAGAAGGTACAGATTTCGATGAAACCTTTGCTCTTGTTGCTCGATTAGAATCTATATGTCTATTGCTCACTGTTTCTTGTTCTCTAGGATTGAAACTTTATCATATGGATGTCAAAAGTGCCTTTCTAAATGGGACACTTAAGGAAGAAGTCTATGTGGAGCAACCTAAGGGCTTTGAAAATGAGAAATTTCCTCTTCTTGTAGACCACCCAATGAAGGCCTTATACGTATTGAAACATGCCCCAAAAGCCTGGTATGATCCACTTCTCTCATTCTTGCTTGCCCAAGGCTACACCAGAGGCAGTGTTAATAAAACTTTATTTGTCAAAAACTATACTAAAGTTGTTTTGATTGCTCAAGTGTATGTAGATGATATTGTTTTTTACTTAACTGCAATTCCTTGGAAAAATAAATTTGTTACTAACATGCAGAACAAGTTCAAAATGAGTATGGTTGTTGAGCTTACTTATTTTCAAGGTTTGCAATTTCAACAAACTCCTCAAGGTGCCTTCATCTCTCAACATAAAATATTGATTTTCTTTAGTGAAGAGATTTGTACTAGATAAAACACACCATCTTCGAACTCCATTAGGAACACATAAAAAGCTCTCCAAAGATTAACATGGAAAACTTGTTGACTGTTATCTATGTTGGAGTACGATTGGAAGTCTGTTGTATCTAACGGCAAGTAGACTAGATATAGCCTTCACTATAAGTATGTGTGTAAGATATCAAGCTGCTCCAAAAGAATCGCACCTCACTACTGTAAAACTCATCACTCGATAAATGAAAGGTTCATCTCATCTTAGTTTGTGGTATTCCTATAATGCTAATTTTTCTTTTACTGGATATAGTGATGCAAACTAGGCAGGAAATGGAGAAAACAAAAAAAAAAAAACTTCAGGAGGATGTTTTTTTGTTGGTACTAACATGATGTCCTAGTTTACAAGAAATAAAACTTGTTCTTCCTTTCCACTGCTAAACTTTAATATATTACAGTAGGAAGTTGTTGTACCTAATTACTATAGATGTGTCAGATGTACAAAATTATGACATCCAGTTACAACAACTTACCATCTTCTATGACAATAAGAGTGCGATTGACATATTAAAAAATCATGTTCAGTACTCAAGGACCAAAAAGGTCTATTTAAGGTATCATTTTTATTCGTGATCTTATTGAGAAAAAGGTTATAGAAATTCAATATATCTTAAATGAGATGCAATTGGTTGACATGTTCGCTTAGGCACTAAATGCTACTACGTTTGAGATGTTACGAGGAGAGATTGGGCTATGTTCAAGCCTCGTGTAATTCATACTCGTTACCTCCCAAGAATTTTAAAATAAATTTCTTATTTATTTAAAAAATGGGGAATATAGCCATTTATGATATCTTTTGATTTTTAAGTTGCCATTGCACATAATGGATCTTTACTTAATCTACGTGATTTAGATCATTAGAGATCATTAGTTTTTTTATTTTGTTTTTCATATTAATTAGGGTGGTGAGTTAGTGAGATTTTTAAGGTGGTTGTTAGCATTTTTAGTGTTCTAGTGATTATCCAATTGCTCTCTTTCTCTCTCATATTTTTAATGAGATTAGAATAATCTAACCCTAATCGACAAATTCCTTATGGAAGTCCTATTATTTTTTATTGTTTCTTCTTCTTTATCATTGAATTTCCATCAATCAATTCATCATGGTTTCAACAAGAGGATCTAAGAAGATAGTAGGAGCACAAAACCCTCTTACTCGAAGCCACCTTCAAAAGGAAAATAGACCAGAGTACCCAAAAACAAAGTTGATTTTTGAATCCAACTCCTCTAATGGCTATACAACCCGACGCCATAAAAAAATGGGTCGACCTCTTCCTTCGATGGTCTTCCACCAATCATTGTCAAACGACCACCAAGGGTACCAATTTGGGAAGACCCAATGTCTAATTCATCTTCTAAGCCAAATAAGGCACAGAACTATGAGATCCAACCTACCGATGTTCTTATATAAGAGAAAGAACAATTGCATGCATTGCCTAAAAAAGATTAGTAGCGTTAAAATCCAACCATTGAAGCAATAACTGAGATATAACAAACGACTATCCATGTTACAACCGGTCCTCCAATCATTGAGCAAGGAGATTGTAGTGATAAAACTTTTTCTCAAGCAAATCTAACAAAATAGAATACTCGAGAACGGATTATTGCTAAAATCTCTTAGGAATTCGTGTTGAGGAACATTATGATGTCCACACATAATAAGCAAAATTAGTCCATGACGATACTACAGAACATGTAGTTCCAATGCAAGGAGAAACTAAAACACTAGAGGAATCTCTTCCTTAGACTGACGAGTAGCACACTGGTAATACTGATTTGCAAAAAGAAGTTCAACTTTAACGTGATGAAAACCTCAATGTTGAAGTTCATTTAGAGGAAATACAAGACCTTGTGTCTTTTTCTAAGACCTTTAGAAGACTGAAGGTAAAAAACCTAGTCATAGGAAAAGCCTCAAAGAGGAGAAAAGCACCTACGAGATCTACATTCACTAGTCATGTTGCCCCAACTATGCACACCAACCCTGTTGCACCAACTATAACCAACCACTAGTGATAACTAGTCCGAATGCAAATATAAACCTCATATCCTGGTAGATCACCTCTTTATAGTTCCAGTTATGATTTTGATAATGCTGGTAATTTTGAAAGGTCAATCTCTGACTTTGATGAAGAAGCAGCACTAAAGGAAGGAAAACATAAAGGATTGTCTCAATAGTTCTATGATTTCGAAGCTGAAAAGATGTTTGATGATGTACGTCAAATGAAGTTCCACTCTAAGAAATATCTTCACAATGATACTTATATCAAGGCAAACTTGGTAAGGTTTATGACCTCAAGATCTATACTAAAGTTTTTATCTTTCCCAAGTAAGTTTAATGAGAGTTTAGTGAGAATATTCTCTACCAATTTAAGGATAGTTGCGAGTAACCCATTCTCACCCTTCTATCATAAAGTCTATGTTAGAAAGTATATTTATGAGTTTTCACTTGAGATAATTAGTTAAGTTTAGGAATGTGAGCTGAACTATAATGGACATAAATATCCTGTTATTTTTAGGATAGAGAGCAACATGTTAACCATTGTAAAAACTATCACACGTGGGTTAGTGAGAACTTGGAAAAAGATGGAGGATAGATAACAAACCAAAGACCTGACTGCCCTACTTTCTTCTCTATACACTCACTTGACCTATAATCTCATACCCATTAAACATGGTAGTACATTTGTGAAAGAAATGGGGATACTGCTATATGCCATTGGACAGGGAGTATTATGTAATTTAGGGGAGATAATCTTCAAGGCCATTATAGAAGGAATTAAGCCTGGAAATCCATTTGGCTATATCTTTTTTCCTTGCTTGATAACTAGTTTACTAATCTATCAAAATGTTAAGATAAATAGATAGGATCATTGGACCTCGGTAGAAGTAAGAATGATTTTCACAAAGGTTAGGAAGGAAAACTCTTTTCACACAAATGATCTTCCTGTTGATAAATAATTTGAAAATACACCTCTGTATCTAGTACAACATGGTGGACTATCTGGTGCAATACATGACGATGTGGCTAGGCCATTAAAACCTTAAAGTAAGAAGAAGAAGAAACCAAAGTCAGATAATGCTCTTTTCCGTGTGGTCAACAACAATTTCATGCCTCACTATTTCCCGGTCCTCTGGCTCAGCCCAACACGATGGCGAGTAACACGATATGCCATACAAAGCCTCAAATTGCGCCATCTCAATGCTAGCCTGATAACTGTTGTTATAAGCGAACTCACACAAGGGTAGGTACTCCGCCCAAGATCTGCCAAACTCCAACCCGCAAGCCCGCAACATGTCCTCGAAGACCTGAATCAATCTCTCAGTCTGCCCTTCTATTTGAGGATGGAAAGCCGTACAGAACTGTAGGTGCATATCGTACTGCTCTTGCATGCTCCGCCATATCCTGGACGTATGCATAACATCTCGGTTTGACGTGATCGTCAATGGTACCATGTGCAACCTGATAATCTCTCTTTCGAATAGTACGCTCATCTGATCGAATGTGTAATGTGAAGCCACTGGCAGGAAATGAGCAAACTTCGTTAGTCTATCAACTATCACCCAGATTGAGTCATGTTTCCTCGCAATCCTCGGCAATCCTCTGACAAAATCCATAGATATGTCTTCCCACTTCCATCGAGGAATGGGAAGCGGTTGTAGTAATCCCTCGGGTTTGCGATGCTCGAACTTCACTTGCTGACATATACCACACCTCCTAATGAATTTAGACACGTCTGCCTTCATCCCAGGCCATCAGAAATGTCTCCTCATGTCGTGGTACATCTTAGTCCTGCTTGGATGTACGGTAAATTTGCAATGGTGTGACTCCTAAAAGATCTCATCTCTCAACTCTGGCACCTCTGGTCCACAACCTGCCCCAATATCTCAAACACTAATCTCTCTTCTTTGCCCAATCTGTAAACTTTTCACTCTGTGCAAGCTCGCTGAATCTCAAGTACAACCGGTTGGTCCACTGACCCTCTGACACTCGTTGTGTATACATGGTCTGTAGTCTCATCTATACGCAATCATCACCTAAGTATCGGTAGGAACATCTGTTTGACATGTTGTCGCTGCTGCCTCGAATAATCTGTACTCATGAATCATGTGACATTAGACCACCTCGACATTTCTAGTCGATCTCTTACTCAGCGCATATGCGACTATGTTTACTTTTCCTGGGTGATACTTCAAGGAAAAGTCGTAGTCCTTCAAAAACTTCAACCATCTGCGTTGTCTCATATTCAACTCTTTTGTGTGAAAAGATATTTTACACTCTTGTGATCAGTAAAGAATGTGAATCTCTCTCAATACAAAGGTGTCTTAAGTATTCAACGCAAATACAATCATTGCCAACTCTAGATCGTGTGTGGGGTAGTTCTTCTCCTGTATCTTTAACTGTCTCAATGCGTATGCGACGACACCGCTACCCTGCATTAACACATAACCTAGACCTATAATAGAAGCATGTATATACACTAGAAATCCCTGTCCAGCCTCTGGCAATACTAGCACTAGCACGGTAGTTAATGACCTCTTCAACTGAGTAAATGCGGCCTCGCACTTCTCAGTCCAGTAATAAGAAATATCCTTTTGTGTCAGCGTCATCGTCGGTGAAGCGATCTTCGAGAAATCTTTCACGAACCTATGGTAGTATCTTGCTAACCCCAGAAAGCTTCTGATCCCTAGTACTGATGTAGGTACTGGCCAATCCATGATCGTTTGAGTCTTGGCCGGATCTAATATAATCCCTGCTGCTCCAGCAATGTGCACCAAGAACTTGACCTCTCCAAGCCAGAATTCACACTTGCTAAACTTAGCGAAAAGTCAGTGTTCCCGAATGTTTGCAACATTTCTCTGATGTGCTGCTCGTGCTCTTCACGTGTCCTCGAGTATATCAAGATGCCATCGATTAAGACTATCACGAAGCGGTCGAGATATGGTCCAAGTACCCGGTGCATCAAATCTATGAATACGAAAAGGATGTTGGTCAGCTCGAATGTCATGACCGTGAACACATAGTGTCTGTATTTGGTGCTGAATGTTATCTTGGACCTATCCTCATCCCTGATCCTAAGCTGATGATACCCCGATCTTAGGTTTATCTTGGAGAAAAATTGTGCTCACTCAGATAATCAAATAAATTGTCTATCTACGAAAGTGGGTATTTGTTTCTGGCTGTCACTTTTTTCGACTATCTGTAGTCGATGCATAGTCTCATAATTCCATCCATATTATTCACAAATAGAACTAGCGCTAGCCATGGTGACATCGAAGGTGTGATGAACCCCTTCTCAGTCTGGTACCCGGTACTAGGTCGATGATGAAGTCTAGCTCTCGCGGTGGTGAAAATCTAGGTAAATCCTCTGGGAAAACAATTACGAAGTCTTGAACAACCGGTATCTCTTCTAGTCTGGGTTCTAGAATCTCCGCTACTACGTATAACGCTAAAAAGAGTCTCCATCTCTCCTCTAGATGCAAGTCGAACTCTCGTAGTGTTGAGTCTGGTGGTCGGGGGTGCTATAGTAGTAGCTGCGGTGTTGGGGCGGTCGAAACCAGTGCGGTCATCTGCGCTGACATGTAAGCGATGATATCAGTGATCTGTCCCTTCTGAGCAATCATCTGGTCAGACATCCTCTAAATATTGTCAACCAATACGGTGGGAGGCTGATTATGAATCTGCTGCGGAGTCTATGGCCTCACGCGAATCCGCCATTGCTGTCTTCAAGTGGATAGCGAACGCGAATCAGCTACTATATGGCATAACGCATATATACATATACAGAAACTAACACGCATATATAAGACATCACCATCTCACCTTCACTCAATTCCTAACAAAATAGTTCCTAGGCAAGGATCATCTAGTTTCCACTTCTATGGTTTTGTGTTTTATACGAGTTCATGTTTTTCTTATTTATCCTTAAGGTTTTAATACATAAGCTCTGATACCAACTGTAATGACCCCTCTCCTAATCTAGGGCACCACCCAGCCTAATCCCGTAATTAAGCTCTAATCCTATCCACGCAGGCTCAACTACGTATTGTCAGCCTTTACAACCTAAACGCCTCTTTTCTCGTGTTCAGGATAAGTAATACATTAGTTCTACTAGTTTATCAAATTTAGAGTTAATTAAAACTTTCTATTAAATTAATTATTTAGCATAAGTCTTACTGGTTATGCGGAAGCAATTAGCAGATTATGCGGAAGCCATTTATAAAATCCTAAGTGTGGAAAACTAGGAAACGACATCATATATATATATAAAGTCCTCAAAATGCAGTGAAACAGTAAAACAGTCTCAGTCAACCTAATATATAACCCCAAATAGTATTTGAAAGACATATATAACATATACAATCAAAATACCAAAAGAAAACTTATAATCGATGCAGTGACGTGTCGCGAGCTCAGGGATAATCGTCGATCTTCTCTTTGCCCGGCCTACTGGTAGATGGCTCTGTACCCACCGTCATAAAAAGGACGGTGTGTACAAGAATAAAATAGTAATCCCTGATGACAAGTTTAATTTGCATTTCCAAATATTCAAGTGGTATTTAAAAGCATATAAATGGGAAAGCTGGAAATTAAACTATATGCGAGTAAATATCAGAGTTAAACAAGTGATACTGACACTAGACTAATTAGTGCAACAATCATATAGCACAAGGGACTTTAACCCAAGCATTACCGGGACTCTAACCCCAATGTGTAGACCCACCTCAGGGACTCTAACCCCGAGTGTCATACAATGTCAGGTAACACATGCCGACATCCCCAGGGACTCTAACCCCGTGAGTCGTGCACACCTCGATCGAGTACGGGACCTAAATGCGAAAACTACTTTTAAACTTTCAAGAAATACCAAGCGTGGATTGTCAAGGCATAGGCACATCTACACACCTAAACAAATATGGAATACAAGTCCGCTTAAATATTTATAAGATATTCACTAGCCTAATAGCACGCTATTTATCATTCAATTCACATTTAAAACAACAAGAATAGACATACCATGGGATAGAATCAATGAATCAAATCAAATGAATGGATGTCATGCAAATTAGACTCATCAAGTGAGCATAGACACAAAGCACACATGATATAAGAATACAAAGGAAAAATAGTCAAAAGGACTACGCAAGAACAACAATTAATAGAAATGAAATGCCAAGTAAAGTTTCCATTAGGTATACTCACAACAACAATGTAAAGTCCTACCTTTACCGGCCTCCCAATACTCCAAATCTTGTATTCGCTTTCCCGTACCCTTTTTCTAGGTACCTGAGTTTGGTATCTCATTAGTTCAAATATAGTTGGTTTAAGCTCAATTTAGTGGTGTTTATTGTGTATTCAAATTTGGTTCAATAGACTTTAAATCAATCTTCCTAAATTAACCCGTCCTACAATTTAACACAGTTTTTAGGCATGAAATGGTCAAAACATCAAAATTATCTATCACTACAATTATTGTTGGTCTCTCTCTTAGCTTTCCATAAAGGTTTAGTTTGCAAATCCTGATTTAAAATGAAAGAGATATCATGATTTTATTAAACATAGGTCTAATTGGGACTTAATCCAACCAGCTGGATTAGAAAGTTTATTTCTCCCAATCTATAGTTCTAAAAAATGTAATTCTTGGTCACAAGGAAATAAATATATCCATATACAACATACTAAAAGATCAGCTCATTTGAATTTGTTGTTAGGGAGTTATGCCCTTAGCTAATTTAGTTTCAAAACTTTCCTTTTTAATTCCAGCACCAATTTGTAGAGCACGTTTGGAAATAAAAACATTTGAATCAGAATACCTTCATTTAACCAAAGTTATTCCCTTTTAAATAAGCTTTCAAATGCTGCTGGTTTGGATCCATGCGGACTTAAAATGGGTAGATTATGACGAAATTGCCCAGGTTGATTCCTAATAGAACATGCAGAATTCTAGTTTTGGTTTTGCAATTTCAAAAATTCATATCTTTATGATTTCAAAACCAAATTAAGAACTTTAATATGGCTGGATTATTAGCTTGAAATGAGGAATCTAAATATATAAATTAACTGCAAATACTCAATCATCTACTATCTAAAATCAGCCTAAAACCAGAACTTGTTCTAATTTCAACTAAAAAGATGTGTACCTAGTTGATGTAGCACCCTAACTTGAGAATTTCTCACCAACTCTCATGGATTCCTTCAACACCTTGATGATTCACTCATCTCCAGCAATTCCTTCTTCATCTCCAACAAAAATGAATGAGTGATTTGGTTTGCATATTGTTTGATCGCTAATATTATATATTAATATGATGTTCCTTCCTAGCCCTTAATCTTCATGGATTTATGTATCCCTAGGAATATCTAATGGTCCACCTTTGTCATATATCCCACCAACTCCCACTAACTCAACTTCAAGTGACACCATTTTATTACTCACCTTGTTCTTAGATGTACCAATGTGTATCTCAAGACCAATCTTATGCTTTCCATTTAATTTACTCATCTATAGGCCTTTACTTTTTTTACATTAACCAACACAACCATAGGCTTACAAGTAATTCCTTATTTCATATTAGTATTAAATAAGACTTACAAAAATGCTAACTACCCAGTTCCCCAACTCGCACGCTACTTGAGGCGTGTCCCCGCTCTCGTCTCGATGCCTACAACTGTACCAATCGACTAAGTCTACACAATACATAACACTAGGCATACATCAATACAAAAATATAATATACCTCGGTCACGTGCCTCGGTCGGTGCACGTATCACTGTGTCCCACGTCAAGGGTCGGTGATTCTGATTAAGGAATTAAAACGAGGGTTAGAGATTTGGGCCTTGGCATTTCTTTTATTTTTAAATTTCTTTTTAGCAATTCTCTTTTTTACTTAATCAATAAGTTAACTCCAACTGTTCATTTACGATGCCTATTTCTTCCCCTCTTTACACTAAGTTTTTATTTGCTTTGTATTATCACATAAGATTCACGCTTATTATTGAACCCTTGGACATCTAACTTTTTCAACAAGAAGTATTCTAATTTCTTGCTTTTTGTTTTTAGTTCAAGGTCTTCCCTAACTCTAAGTTTGTAATCATGAAATCACACCGTTGTTGCTACATTACATTATTTTCTTCTTAAAAGATTTTAAAAACGTTCTCTTGAGTTTTATATCAACAAGACACTTGTAATCTACTCATCATCAATTAATAGTATTAACATGGAAATGAACTACGTATTCATTACATAGTGCTACACATAACCTAATCTACACTAATTAAACATTCAAATAGTAAATATAATGAAAAATTTATACACTACCTTGTTTTCCTATTTAACTGCTTCATAGTTTAAAATTTAAACAATTATACCTGTAGTGGTTATCATTAATTCTCAACCTATCTTACAACGTCCCATAGTGCACTATAGTATTGATGCACCAAACTTAAACCAAACCTTGTCCTAAAGATTTAAAAATAATCCTAAAACATGAAAACACTAAAACACACAAACATATATAATAACACAAGTTTTATAATAAAAAATAAAACTAAACGTAGAATTTAAAGAACTAAATAGTTAACAAAAAACCCTAAATGTAAAAATAAATGGTATAAATATAACACTCATCTCCTCAGGTCTAAAGGACTCCTAAAACATCGACATAAGGATTACGCATCGTCATCATCATCATCATCCTCAACCGCTTCATCAGCTCAAGCATGGGATGGTATCAATAAATGCTCCACCCTCCCGCTTTACACTAAATCCAGATCGAAACACATAGTATGGTGCGACTAGATAGCCAAATGACCTGTCAGTAGGTCACATCTATCCGCTCCTCTCATATCGAGCAATATCCCTTAAATGATTGACAAACAACATGAAATTACACTTCCTGTTCCATCGGTATGCTCTTTCCTTTCCATATCCTATTCATATCATAACATGGCTACCTAATATTATGCTATATCCTTTCAGTACTCTCTCCTCATTTCAGTTATCCCTAGCTTCTGCTGCCATAGAGTCATGTCCTCTAATAGTTGTACATGTAGATGTTGTGGAGGATGTGGTTGAAAGACCTTAGGACCATCCAAGTCCTGCTCTCCAATTTGTAGGTCTACAAACTCTTAGCCTTCAACGAATCCCAACTGTTGTTCTTCTCCTTTTCTCCATATCCTTCATCTTCTAGTTCTTGGGCTAACTCTACTATTATTGGTACTGCCTAATCCTCTTATAGTTTGGCCAGCAACTCAGCCTCAAGTCTAGCTCTTTCGACTCTCTCTATCCTCTTAGTAGTCTCAATAATGAGGCGGTGATTTTAGTGTGAGCAAGAAAGCTTTATCCATGGTTTCTTGAGCCTCTACATCAGATTTTTCTACATTTCTCAATCGCACTTCAACCTTTAAGCAAAATTAGTGATCAAAATAGGAAATAATAACTTGTTGCTCTTTTTTGACAAGATGGAGACCCTTAGATTGTTGTAGATGATGTCATTGATGTTATTCTCAAAGTTCTTTGTAATCTCATAAAGACAAGATGTTTTTGGCTTATTGATCTCACCCAATTAAGAAGTGGGGTATAATGAAGCAATAATGAAATGTTGCCGCATTTTGTAAACTTTCCTTACACATCCCTTCTTTATATGCATTGGCACATTCTTAGCTCCCGTGACCCAAACTTGTTATCCTTGGACAACCAATGCACTCTTTGTGGCCTTAAAAGGGTTTAGGTTATAGGGTCTCTCATATAACTTATTCAAGAAACTCAGTTCGGCTCCATAAAAACTTAAGTGCTTCAATCTATAGATATTAGTAATCTCACATCTATTAAAGGGAACATAGATTCCTCTCACCTTCATTTGCTCATCCTTGTTAATGAACTTCGCATCGTCATAAAACTTGTACACAATCTCACTCACTCATTTAACTTCATTCTTTCCATAGTCTTGAGTAAGTTGCTCCCAGTTTTGTTGCCTAATGAAGTTATTCACTCTATTATCATACTTGGCCAACAAAATAACTCCTCGCTCACAAATGAACCCCTTATGTTGAATATTCTTATATCTCTCATTGACCTCTCTACTAATGAAAAATTTGGATTTAAATAGTCTAGACTATTCTTTGGGATCTGTTGAGGTAGATTCCTCAAAATTATTTGCTCTACTTTGGCTAACTTATTTCCTTGTTCTTCTCATTTCTTCAAATTCAAACAATACAACAACAATGCTACTAGCAATCCAGATCTTCAAATCACCAAAAAAGTCAAAATTTATATCGCATGGATTATACATATGTCAAATCATGCAAAAACATAGACAATGCCTCCATGGGTAATATTCGTGTGCAACATTCACAAAATCTTGAGAAACCTATCCTACAACCTCACATCCACAATTCAAACAATTTCATCAAAATTTTCTAATATTCAACGAATAAATTGATGAAATTGTAAATTTACCTCAATGCCACATTACCTTTTGGTGTAGAACACTCCTCCAAGTCTCCATCAATTCAAGCCTTCTCACGTTTCTTACAAACTAGAACCCTAACTTTATTTGAAATCAAAATCATCAAATCAAACCCTAGCTTTCCAACTTGTGCAAATCCAAAATGCACTTGCCTTTTTCACTCTCAATCACTAACTCTCTTATCTTACTTAGAAATTATCAAAATCTGGCTTTAAAGAGATATATGCTTGGAGGTTGTAGTAAGCTTTTAGTTGCAAATGTGAAGAATGTGTTAAATAAGGGTTTAACTCCTATATAAAAACATTAGTGTCATGCCTTATAGGCACAACGTCATGACAACACCGCCTCTCCATTGAGGATGTAGTTGAGTGTTTTGTTCTTTTTGCCCTACTGTCATCCTGGCGTTGTGGCTACTACCCACGGAGTTAAGTTGTCTACCAATGTGCTTTACGTGTATTTTTTCTTAATTTCGTTTTGGCACTCCTTCGACTTTGTTTATCACTCACACAGGATGTCGTGACCATATGAAAACCATGTAAATATAATAAATAAATAAATTTTAACTTTTTTTCCCATGCACCTTACCTTTACTACTTTGAACTCCTTTGCTCTTTTACGCTCTTTAATGAGTTAGCGAGACATTTCATTATGATGAATCATCACTAGTTAAATGGTCTTTCCTCCACATTCAACACAAATTTTTGAAAGTAAAAACTAAAATGTGTTAATTGTACTTATTAAACTAAAGAACCGACTACTTGACTAAAATTGAAAAACTTGAAATTTAAAAACCCTAGGCAGCCTCCCACTAGCACTTGATTTAATGTCATTACCATGACGCCCTTTCGCTCATTTAGTCTGAGTGTAAATCGTGAAGCTTTATCTGTAGATTGGGTATTATGATGTCATTCTCGGTAAGACGAAGAAAACCTTCTCAGCATCATTGCCCTAATCGATACTCATCATAATATTTCTATCTTTTATGTATAAATTTGCAATAATAGTGTTCAAGAATGGCCGCCCAAGTATCATAGACACATCATCATCCATATTGTGGTCCATAAACTAAAAGTCCATGACGAATTTGAATCTACCCACTTTCATGCACATTCAAGACTCTTCCAAAAGTTGGCATTAAGTTGTCACTTATTACTTGCAAATTCGTGGAATCGGGACAATTGATCTTCAATTCAGTGTGCAATAATAGGTTGAAGTCTCAGGATGAACTTGAACTTGAACTTTGGTTTTAACTTCTTTAAAACCACCTTGGTGAAATTGCCTTATGGGGCTTCTTCAAATGAAATTGTCTTGTGGGGCTTCTTAAAATGGTTCTTCATCTATTTGCTTGGCTTTCCATTATTTTTTCCCCTACTTTTTCCTTATGACATTGATTGTTTGTTTCTTAAAACTATCACATTCCTCTTACCTTAGTTTCATGTTGAGCTAAAACATCAATTCATGATTCCATATAGCCAAAGTGTTGACTTTTTTGGCTTGTACATCACTTGCTTTTGTCTTAACTCCTTTATTACCATAGTGCTCATCATTTTAATGGCACTTATGTCCTCCTAGGGATTGGTGACAGTGTTGCTAGGAAACTATCATTCTTTCTTTGAGTTTAAGGCTATAGCAAGCTGACCAATTTGTCTTTCTAAGCTCTTAATAGATTCTGATTGCACATCATCCATCTCTTTCATGGCTTGCTTCACTCTATCCATATATTTCTTGTGCTTCTCATGATGCTCCCTATTGGTCATATCCATTACTTGCAGGTACTTCTCAATTAACTACAATGAAGTACTCTCTCTGCTCTACCCCGGCTTCTTTTGTTGGACTTGTTGATCGAAGCCTTGATGTAACTTTAGTGCATTATCAAAATTTCCGAAAGAGAAGTTCAGGTTGTTGTTATTACATCCTTGATAAAACTGGTGAGGAGCCCTTCCTCTTAACTCGAAGTTTTTCATGTAGCTTTAGTTATTCATGAAGTTGATGTCCTTATACTCAATTCCTTGTTATGTGTCCATTTAGTTAACCACCATGGTGTGGTGATTATTAGGTTGATATGCTACTTGTGGACCTTGGTGTCCCATATAAATTTTTACCATTTGATTTCTCATATTTGGTAGCCGCATCATAATTGCAACTTGAGAGTTAATTTCATATACCCCTGATGGTTTCCTTACCATGAAATGAGTATCGACTATAGAATTTGGAGACATAAGATGAAGGAGATCAAATGCTCCATCCTCATCCTTAGGTAGTAGAGAACCACCTGCTACGACATCCACTAGTTTTCTCATGACGTGGTTCATCCCATAATAGAAAATCTGAAGTTGTGTCCATTACACGTATTTATGTCCCGAACATCTCCTCAGCATCTGTTTGAGTCTATCTGAAACCTTGCCAACAGACTAAGTATCTTCTTGCTTGAAATGATTAATCTGGAGTTTCCTTTCGCTAACCTTTACTTGGGAAAGAGCTTCTAAAGAAATCTTTAATTGATTTCTTCCCATGAGGTCATACTCCATGCATTTAGCACTTAGAACCAAGATTTGCTTTTTTCACCTGATGAGAATGGAAAAAATCTCAACCTTATTAACTCCTTTGTAACTTCGGTAATATGCACGGTGTCGTACTTCTCTAAAAAATTCTCAACATGTGTAATTGAATCTTCATCGGATAACCCATTGAACAGGATATTTTGCACCATGTTTATCATAAATAACATGTGTCAAGCATGCACAATAATTTTTTGTATTCTCTATTAACTTGTAGTAGTGGTAAATTGGATATCATCTCCACAGGGAATTTTGAAATATCTAAGGAAAGTAACTTTTTATTGTTTCTATTTACTTAATTAATCTAGTTATACAGGAATTAAAAAGATTAAATAACATAACAATTACGATCACTAACTTAATTAACCAAACTAACTAATTAATCTAAAAATTCAAATTCAAATAAAATTAAACAATATTCAAATACAATTCAATATAAATAAGCAAACATCTATACAAACCCCCACTAAATAATAAATATATTTGGATTACTTTCAAACATTAGATCATAATATCAATTCATTCTACTTACTCATGCTGGAAATTAACAATGCATAAATATAATTGAAAGGCATGCTAAATTAATAAATACCTTAAAATAAATCAAAGCACCAAATTATCTTCAAACATAGACAATAAAACTAATAAGCAAAAGGAAAAGGGTTAAAAGCAAATGAAGAAAGTTTTTTCGAAGATCTTTGGCCTTTTCTATAATTTTTCTACATACACATATCTTTGATAAACTAAAATACTTCAAACTAATCTACAAAAATTGTAACCGACTTCGACGATTCCTAATTTATAAGCAAATTACTAAGCAAATCACTAAGGTTAGCTCTTAGTGGTTAACCAATTGTGTTGGCAATTCAAAGTTCATTCTCCAATTCGCAATGGATTCACTGGCCTTCTTCTTTTGCTAATTGACATGGAAAATTCTAGGGTTAATCCAAATCGTTGGCTAATTAATCACTTTTTTAGTTGACCGTTCTGCCTTTATTTCTCTTTTCTTCCATTTCTTCACTTTCATTACTAAAACTAGAAATCATAAAAATAAGATAATACCTAGCGTAATATCATCATTTATGTATAAAAACACTCTAAATTAAATTATCAAATGTGTCTAGTTTTGGACTTGTCAAATACCCCTAAACTTAACACTTTGCTATCTTGCTATCCCGAGCAAAGGAATACTCTCATTCATATTATTTTTTCCTTTTTTATATATTAATTTCAATATAATTCAATCTTAACTTTAAATAATAGAAATTATTCTCAAATGGAAACATATTAATCAAAAGTAAAAGAAAGTTCTGATAGAATAGATTGATTTATTCAAATTGAAACATCCCTTAATGATAACACTTTTTTTGAATTTAAAGTTCATTGCCAAGGCTAGTGCACAACATAAAATTTCTTAATCTCCACTGACAAGCATATGGCTTATGATAACTAATATAAAATCTCAAAATATAAAAACTACTAGATTATCTTTAATTTTTAGAAAATATTTTGTAATAGTACAACAATCTAATCAATAAAAACTTTTCCAATATACCAATGAATATGTCATTTGGAACATGTTAGACTAAGAAATACTTCATTCTATTCTAGCTTCAAGTTCTTGAGTTAAGTCTTTTCATTTCAAGAGTTTTAAGAAAATCCATCTTTTCTTTTTATCTCTCACATTTTTTCTACTTCATTCTAATTATTTCTTTTTACTTATTTCTTTTGAATCCCGACTCCATTTTCCTTGGACATTCTCACATTTTTTCCACTATAGATTCCCTGCTCTATTTCCCTTAAAATCTATTGGATTCTTTTAATATTTATTCTATAAACTCTTATTAACACTTCTCACTGTCCAATAAAGTTGAAGAAAGTATTCTTTCTAACTCATAGAAATTTATCAGTTTCTAACCTATTTCATTCTTCAGTTGTGGCATAATAAATTTCTTTACATATACAATAAAAGTACTTAATCAATAGCTTATGTAGCACATGATTCATAGAAATCTTTCTCGTTCATCTTGTATTATTGTTTTGACCTTCTACCCATTCTCCTGACAAGCACAAGGCATGCATTCATTTTAGTGTTCCAATCAAGTAGCAAAGTTAATCAAAAAGGATTTAAAATTAATTCCTTCTACCATAAAATTAACTTGGGTAATAAAGCATCACATTAATTTAAAATCTATTATATACACATTCATTTTCATTCTTTTCCTAAGTAAAAGTAAAGTAAAATGAAAATTCATACGTACTTGATTTCAGAAGAAATTTGACGAATTTCCATCAACTTACTTGAATATCGGATTAAAAGTAATTTTGAACTTTTCTTAAACCTTTCTTTCCTTTTATTGCCATCAATTCCATACTTTACCTAAAATACCCCTAAACTCATTCTTAACCTTGTCCTCAAGGTTTTAAAATGAAGTTCAATTTTCAACAAAAAAAAACATACTAAGTGAAGTACAAAAAGAATGATAAAATAATAATAAATATGAAAAATTAAGAAACTAAGTGAATTTAAAATCATAGTAAAACATAATGCATACAAACTAAATAAACGTAACTATTATAAAACAAGTGAAATAAATATATTACTCAAGCATTGAATACAACGTACCAAAAAATGTATTATTTTAAACATAATGTATACAACCATGAAAAAAAAATATAATCACTGACGAAATTACAAAGACGAATCTCACAACATCACTCAAAATGAGAGAAAAGGAATTTAAGAAGGAAATCAATGTCGGCATTCAGAAGTCGCAACATCATCGTCCTCTGTTAGATCAATCCTTTGGAACTGATAGCTTACACTGGGGTCGTAGAGGTGGTATTCTTGACTGGGCAATGCCGGAACATCAAGATTACCGCTAAGAGGTAATCTAATCAGTGTAAAAAATACAAGGATCGATTTGCCTCATTCACATATGGTCCTCATGGATGTCGTAGGCTCCATTATGTGAATGTTCCTTCATAAGGCTCTCTTTTTCTCGAATAATAAATCTTGATTGCGAAGAGTGGTTATCTAATTGCGTAAGATTTCACCCATGAAATTCGACTCTAACTTATCCATGTATAATTCGTTATAGTTCTTAGCATGTTGTTCCACGTTTGGATCATTTTGAGCTTTCGACATCTCTTACATGATTCTCCTTGTGTCATCTCTGATTTCCTTTCTTTGCTCACTTTCTATTCTCGCTATCTTAGCTCTCTCTCTCATACTCTGTGTCTGGATAACCATTCACTCTACCATATCTCTCTGTTACCTCATAAGTGATAGTCTTCTCTAGTAAAACATTCAAGTTGAGGTCTGCCATGTTTACTTAGTCCATCCCATAAATGGTTGTAATCATTAAGGGAAAGGGTAGTTTGTCGTTCTTCTTGGTGGTGCTGGCACTCATACTGGATTCATAAGTAAAATAATCAAAAATATTGATTTATTCATACAATGTAGTAATCTACTATCCTCCCTCTCACTCAGGACTCAATTTTACTTTCACTACCATAAGCATTTGCATTAAGTTCTTGTACTAAAGCCTTTCAACTCCATTCATTAGGTACATCCTCTAGATCTTGGTGGTTGTAATCTCTAGTCAGTAAACCCGAGTTTCTCATCTCTATAATGTCGAGGATCCTAGGCCTATAATCTAATTCATTTTTCAAAATAAATCCCCTCTACTGAATCAGCTCCATATCCTTAATTAAATCGCTTATAAAAAATTTTGTAGGCCTTCTCATTCACAAAATTCTCCTTCCTCGATTCATAGTTATTCTCCCTTATCAATATCTCTTGATCAAGTTTCTTTACTTCCTCCTCATCCACATACTCATCCTCAGTGTTATAACTAAATGATAATGTCGGAGTAGTTTCTCTTTGCGATCTAATTCTAGGTATGTTGAAAGATATGGATGTGGGTTAGATTTGGGATACTTTGGATTTTGTTTTTTATTTTTCTACTAATTTTACCTTACCCTTTACTTTTCATGAGTTTTTACCATTACCACCTCCGCCCATTCGGCATATCGTTGACGAAAGAATGAACCTGTAAAAGCATTTGGGACCAAATATGTCGAAAACGTATTCGATAAAGTTTAACATATCTATCTAGAATAAGAAATCATCAGGAAAAGCTTTTTGAAATTGAGATTTTGAGATTTACATGAAATTTGTTGATAAAATAGTATTGGGAAAAACAAGCTTTATAAATAATTCACATTGATCGATAAATATTCACAAAAACCCCCCAAACTCATTTGAAACTTAATTTCAAATTAGTTTGCGTATAAAGCCTAAATTCATTTGCCATATATGAAAAATAGTTCAAAAATTTGATAGTGATAAACGAATCTTCACATCATTCACATACTAGTATTATAATTGAAAGCATTGGATATCAAAATCATTTCTAAGTAAAAATTTCAAAATTGAGTTCCTTTGGTAAAAATTAATCCAAAATCGACTAAAAACCAAAGATTCGATCCATAAGAGGTATGGTTTTCAGTTGATTAACTTCTTGAAAGTTAGTCTTTCAAGTATTGAATCCAAAATTGCTTCTTTAGACTCTCCCAAGCTCATATTCGAACATCCTTGCTAAAACCGTAGGTGGCTCTATATACTCGAAACTCACCACTTATTTTGGTTAAATGTGTGAAAATTGAGTTGGGAATCACTTAAATAGACTATAAGTCAAGCTTTAAAGAGTTGAATCAAAGCAAAAATTATTGTTTTAATCGAAAAGTTACAATGGTTATAAGTGGGAATGGTTTAAATGTTACAATTTGGGGTTGTGTTTTTTTTTTTCAAAAAGAGAATTCATTCCCAGCAGATCAAGGTTTTAGTGGATTCACCAAGAAATCATTGGTGAAATTGGTGGAAATGTGCCTCATTAACTCAGCAATATGGTCAGTGATTCCTAGTTATAAATGTGATTCAGTGTGAAATTGCTAACATCGAATTTACACTAAAAATTATGCAAACACCTCTCGATTTAGCCAACAATTTATAGTATATAATGGAATCGTTGGGAAGCAGGAGATTTAATTTTACTATTTTTCATTAAACTAATTTTCCCAACTAATTATTACACATAAATATATTAGTAAAGGTAGAAATATTTGAAATTCAAAATTTAACTAAGATATGTATTAAATAATACATTTTATTACCATAAATAACTAATTAACATAATCCTAATGCATAAAACAATATAGTACAAAAATAAATTGGCTCGATCAACCCCTTACATGAAATTATTCTAGAATTAAATTCCTAAAATATCTCTATTATAAAAGTCAAGAGTTGAGAGAATATACAAACGACTAATTATTCCTAATACAAAAACAAAAAATAAAGGTAGAGTATGGGATGCCTCCCATATAGTGCCTTTGTTTACTTCCATTGGCTCGATTGAACCACGCAATTCTAAACTGGTTCTATAAACTTAAGTGTATGATTGTCCACTCTTGCGCCATTTCGGGAAATGATTGCTCGACCATGCACTCAAAAAGTAATTGTCTTGTTCAGAGTATCCATAATAGCTTATGAAGTGGCTAAGAAAGGTCATTTTAAGATTACTGGAGGATTTTCATTAATGAAGTGCGGCTTAACCAAAAAGTCTATAGGAATAATATACTTATCAATCTGAACTGGTACATTAGTAACCACACCTATCGATTTTACTGAACACCTTTTGGTAGGGCAACTTTTTTGGAAGCAAGTACATCAAGTTCTAATTTAAGTTGATCGAATGAAGTTTAGGGTTTTGGATCTACTAAAAGACCCGCCACTAATGCGGCGACTTAAGTTGGACATGTCCCAACCAAGTCTCAAAACACCTAAAATCTTATAAACATGTTAATTCCAAAACAAATGCTCACGTTATACTAAAAAAACTAATCCATAGTCAAATCTAACAAAAGTCACGGGGTACTCCAATTTATAAATGAATAAAAAACAATAATAAAAATAAAAGTATTAAAGAAAGAAATCCAATCCCCAACAATGGCGACAAAAATTGATGCGCGCCGAACACGTCAATGAAATAAAGTTTCTTAAACTAACTATTTTACAAAATAATGACAAAGGGTCAATCCCACAGAGATTGGTGGTCTTTCTAAGGTTATAAACAGAGAAAAGGATAATTCTGGGGTTTTAAATAAATAATTTAACTAACTAAAATAAAATAAACAAAATAATAAAAATAATAAAAATAACTTTGAAAAGTAACACCTAGGTCTACAGGTCCATGAATTAGGATCAAGTTTCAATGGCAATCATGGTTTTCAATCTTTTCCAAAAAGTTATTAATTCAAATTCCACTAGATTATCTATAGAAAATCAACATCCACTAGAAATTCCTCATTCCCCTAATCTCGATAGCCAGGACGTCTGCCACTAACTATTTTCCTAATTAATGCATAACCCTATACATCTAATAATCTGGTTTGATATACTAACCGTAATAATATGGGTCTGTGGAAATACTAATCCTAAATAACAAGATCGTATTCGCTTCCGGTTTAACCTAAATTCAATTTTTTCATACTCGAGAACGCAAAGGGTTTTACAACAAACGGGTGAGTATTCGTCATTTTGTTGGCCAAATGCACAATTACACAGATATTATCGATCTACAAAACTATAGGTTGTTTACCTAAAAGCATGCACTTGCCGCATACATACCCTAGATCTAAGCCATATTCCTTAAAATCAACGATAATGAAATAGGAGAATTTAAATTAAATAATAATAAAAGATCTCACATAATATGCCATGAATCCATAATCCTGACTTATTTCCCCACCGACCTAGGCAATCGTCGAGAGAAGTCGATGCTCAAAATATAATAGTCGGTCATCTCTAAGAAAAAATACCTAAGTTTCATAATATATAAAACTACTAAAAATTGATCCGGAGAGCTGAGAGAAACTAATTTTGTGGGTTGGCCTTGTAAAATGTATGCCGAGGAGCATATAAGGACTTTTATGGTGAAAATGGGTTTCGTACACGTATCTACAACCGATAGGTTGTTTTGTTGCCGCACGCCACGTGTTTGCTGCCTATTGGACTAGATCATTTGCATGACATTCTGTTTGTTGGAAGGCCGACACGTGTTAACATCTGATTTTTGAAGAAAATGGAGACTTTTGACCTGGTGCATTTGGATCAGTGGAAGAAGCTTCTTGTGACATCTTGGTGATTGCGAGTGCACTACTTGGCAGCAAAGGAGGCGATGAAGAAGGCTCGCACAAAGCCATTCAAAAAGAGGGCCGCTAAGGGCACCCCACCATTTAATGAGGGCACCCAGTTAATGTGGGCACAAACTGTTTTACCTAGGGCACCCAAAAATTAGCCCCGAACTATCGAAAATACCCCTTCGTGCAAACCCCTGAGTACCCCACCACCCTCGTGCAAACCCCTAGGCACCCCACCACCCCCACCACAACCACCACCCTCGTTCACAGAACTCCTTGTGGAAGAATTCATTTGTTTTGAACCGACCAGTGAAAGGAATCCCCGAAATCGTGTTCTCCGTCCTTCGCCGTGCGTTTCTCCTTCGTTGTTCGAGTTTTCTGCATTTTGTAGGGTCCGGTGTGTTAGCCGATTTCGTCTCCAAATTAGGGCTCGGTTGAAGATCGTCGAATTAAGTTACATTTGGTAGAGTAGTTGTAATGTGTGTGTGGCAGTTTTTTCAAATGTAAAAAAATTGGAAAATCATGGTTCTCGGCCACATAGGCCAGAGACTGTGTCAACTTTCTCGGCCTTGGCCGAGACAGAAGCTAATATTTTTGGGAACTCGCAATCTCGGCCACGAAGACCGGAAGAGTTAACTGCGTATCGGTTGTCCACTTCCAAGAGGGTCTCAGTAGGCTCTGTCGTCATAGGACGAGAGTCAGGTGAATTGAAATGGTCGATCCATCTCGGTGGTGTACAACTGAGAAATTGAAAATGGACTTGGTTGTACACGACCGATATATTAGAATACTTGTCGGTCATGGGTGACCGAAAATATGGGTTGTTTCATGAACCTGCTTGACCGATACATCAAAAATGGATGAATTTGAACATTACAGTTTGAAAAAAAATGGGAAATCGTCAAAGTAACAATACAAGATTGAAAATCCATCACGACAATTTGCACCGAAACTTAATTAATTATAAATATCCGTAACATTCAAACTGACTCTAAAAAGGGTCCATCCATAAGTAAACAACAATCAAAACACAACAACAATCAAAACACCACACAACATTTGCATATACATAGAACATTCAGACGAATTGCAAAATTTCTAAATGTTTAGCCGTCTAGGTACAAGCTTTAACCTACGGTGTATCTAAATCTACAACAGGTATGGTGGCTTCATCATCAGCAGTTGCAATGGGCGCGATGTCTCGAAAAACAAATCCATCTCGCCAACCTTTGGCGCAGTCCTCAACGTACCGATCCCACGATGGATATAAGGATGGCAAACGGTGCATTCACACTCAACCGCACTGTCAAAGTGAACAGTAGAACATAGAAGATATTGTCACAAACCCGATTAAGGGGGAAACAAACCAATTCACAAAAGATCATAGAACTTACCCTAACCCAATGGATATTCCTTTCATTTGCCATTGCAATGATAAGTCTGTTGTGCAATGACGACGGTGGAGTACTACGTAGAGGTAGGAATGTGGAGGCACTCCCATGCGAGAGGTTGACGAGAATGACATTGAATGCGGTGGATACTAATAATCCCATGTCTGGAAGTGTCAACCATTCTTTAAAAGATGCCCCCTCTTGCTTCTCTGGGCAATGCACAACATTCTTGACAATCTCGAAACTCGAGCCAAGCACTTCCCGCCAAAGGTCTTCATACCCGATAATCTCATCGTACATCCTTCTACGCACAATCCTCCACCCGTCTACGTCGGCAAGTCCAAGCCTAGAGACTATACACCGATATCCACAATTTCCATCGGAAACCACATCGATAAAGGCCTAAACATGTGGCAACCAATCCGGTTCTAAGCAATGACCATAAGCCATGTTAGATCCACTTTGCGTGCGTCGAAATGCACGACGCATTTGTGGAACAACCTTGCCTTTCTTCTGCCTAGAAGTGGAGGCCTCTTTTGTGGAGTGGTAGGACTCAAATCCGCCCTCAACTTCCTGCTCGCACTCCACAAAAGACGAAGGTGGACTAATCTCCCTGAGCTGCTCACTTTCAGTCCTCCCCCCCCGCATCCTCGACTTCCTCCTCCCCCTTATCCAGTCTTCCTGCGGTGTCGTGATTGTGCCTCCCACAAATCATAGTGACATATTATAAGGAGTCAGCATTTTCCTTGACTTTAATTTGGAAAGGGCATCCACATTTCTTCGTACTAGTGTGAGTCCTCGCCTTTTCATCATTCATTGATTTCTTTAAAAATTTTGCCGCTTTCCCCTTCCCTACTCTCTGAGCCAGTCCCCTATATGTCCCAGACCTCTCACAGGCAATTTTCACCCTTCCCCTGCGCTTAATGCCCCCGGCATCCGAGCGCTTCGTTACTAACACAAACTTGTTCTCACCACCAATCATTTGATGCCATGAAATAGCCGTTTCTCGAGAGGGGAATGGCTTAGAAGGTGTAAAAGTGTCCTCGTAGTCTGTAAAATTACTAGATAACGACATTACCAGCAATACAAATAGTGTAACATTATAATCAACCGAAATGTACAGCACAATCACAAAAAAACCCCAAAAAAAAAAGTTCTCGGTTTTACAGTTCCGAAAATTTCTTTAGAGTCTCGTTTACGTACGACCGAAAGTTACCCAGTACTCTCGGTCGTTCCAGACCGTGACCTACGTGAAACCTCTCGGTACTCTATGACTGAGACTTTACCATACATCTCGGTCTGCGAGGCTGAAACAAACGCGCGCCCAGACAGAAACTTCGGATAACCGCAAAAAAAACACAAAAAATTTGCAAAATTACCTAAAGGACGACCTCCTCTGGCACCGAAGCATTACAATCCTCCATTATACAGTTGAAACAACTTTGGATTTGAAGAAATTACCAAACCCTACGTTGACAAACAAATCATCATTTTCACTGTTATACACAACTAAACAGTTCTAAAAAACCCGAATATGGTTGTCAAACATTGTTACCTCGCTGTCGGACGAGCAAGAATCGATCAGCTCTTCGCCAAACGCAATGTGGCTGTGGCTTTGTGGTTCAAGCTTGTTGGTGGGGTGCCCTAACTCCTTGTCAAAATGGTTTGTGGGGTTTAAACCATTATTTATATACAGGGGCAAAATGGTCTTTTCTATTTGTGCTGAAATTTTTACAAATAAGTTGGGTGCCCTCATTAAATGGTGGGGTGCCCTTAGCGGCCCTCTTCAAAAATTTGGGAAATCGCACTAATGCTTGTCTCGAGGAGCATCCAAAGTAGCTAAGGCGAGGAGAAATAAAAGGTTGGACGTGCTTTGGTGTCGAGCTGGCGTGGTAGCTCCTGATTGGTGAAGACTGTTATCGATGACTCTGTTGTGAGGTGTGCGAGTGTCACGTAGCTAACTACTAGAAACGCATGGAATGCTTGGCGAGCTAAGCCAATTGATGGCTAACATGTGGCACGTTGAGGCCAGTTGGACCAATAGTATGCTGCCACGTATTAATTGGTTTGTTGATCCTATTGCGCAGCACATAACTCAAGGCAAATAATTCAGCGTTCGATTAATGCATGTAAATACTCAATTTTGAGTATTTTCCACCACGAATTCAACCGCGCACTCCATTTCACCAAAAAATGACCAAGAAATATGATTAAATATATATTTTAAAGATTTTCTATATTAAATCTACTAAATCAGACTAATAAAAATCTATAAATACTAACTTATCACTACCCAGGGATTTATCAAACTTCTTTGGAAAAAAAGACTTTTAATGGTTTTTATTATTTTTGCTTTAATTGAATTTATTGGTTAAAAAAAGTAATTACACTTAGTAATTCAATCTATAATATTATAATAATTAACTAATTATACAAACTTAACTAAGATGATTCAAATTCAATATCAATCAAATAAATTCAATTCAATAATAAATTAATATCTAAACAAACATCCTGAATAATGAAACATATGTTAGGGCATGTGCCCTATGTCAATCTATAAACATTGTTTATCTTATAATTTTAGTTAATAAAATAGAGGTTTTATTTATTGTTTTATTAAAAGTGATTGCATGTTTACCTTATAGTAAGATCCATAGGTATTTGTTGAAATATCCTAAATGTCCCTAGTCGGTCCTTATACTAGGAACTATAATGAATTAAAACTAGTGTGAATCCTTATTGATGATCATGTGTATAGGGATACAAATAAAGATCATGAGTACTTATTAGGGAATAAGATATTGGATCGAACCGCTATGAGAACACCACATGGATTAAGTTACAGGAATTACTCATAATAGGTATATCATTTAGTCCTTCGACTTAAAATTACCATAAACTTCAATTAGGAGCATGATAATTTGGCACAATCAAATGTTTTCTTTAACTGGACAATTATAATGATTGTGATTTGTTACTGTGTGAATATTATGTAAAAGTATGTAATCAAGATAGAATTTGTCGCTCTCGTATAAAGAGAGACATATTGGATCCCTCGATAAGATAGACTGATAATGGCCAAGTCCATGTGAATTGATATGATCAATGTCATTTGAATGTTTTTAGTTTACCTAAAGATCGAGACTAGTACGATTGAACATTAAGGGTGACTTTACATGCCTTATGTTTAATTAAAGGATATCGCACGATAAAAAACTATAATATACGTTATTAATTAGGTTGTATCGATGTTGATATTCATGCTCTTTGGGTAGTGATAATGACTTGCTAGAGACTACTTATGACTTGTGTATTAAAATGGTTTTTGGTTTACTGCGAACGTCACATGAACATATTAGGTCGCACACGAAAAATGGCTTTGCACAATTTCAATTGGTCCACAGTAATAAGTTTTATATGATAAAATTCATGATATAAAAGTCATTAAGATTTGTTATATGATAACGTATTAATAGGGGCATACGTGTAATTTGCTTAAACTGCCTAAATACATGAGTTGTATTACGAATAGGATTTTAAGTGAAAGCTTATCTACGCATATAAATAAAGGGTGGGACCATAAAAATGAAATAAGATTTTCATTTTATAATTTTCGAGTTCTCTGCATTTAAGGAGAGAAAGAAAAATCGTTTTCAATATCTCTTGGAGCTAGCACTCCAAATTGTGGTCACCGTTTGTGTGTGGAATTTTGATAAAGGACGAGCACTTGAACGTCTTGAAAATTGAACAATCAAAAAGGAAATCACGGAATAAGGTATGATTTACTTTCATAGATTTAGTTTAATGGACTTATTTTCGACTGTTGGGGTTTTTCAAAATTTGTTTTGAATTTTCCGCTGTGTTTGAACCCCAAAAACCCTGCAGTGGAATCTGAGCATTAGGCTCGGTTCTATTAAACATTTGCATGTATTCACAAATGTATATATGATATATGTGTGAAAACATAATCCTCGTTAATGTATATATGATATACAAATAGATTATGTGATAATTGTTATCAATAATTTGTTTTAAAGCATGTCGTTAATTCATGTATATTGATATATCACATGATATAATTCAATGATAGTATTCGTGTTTAGAATATTTCGATTAACATATATTTTATATCGAGCGATGTGAATTTTGTATGTTCATGGTAAACTTCATGTTTAGGTTAATATGATTCTGATCTTAAACACATATTTCGTTTTGTTTAATAATTATGTATGTCTCCATGATAGAGATCATGATTAGGTTATATGATTAATTTAATATGATATTGATATTGAATGCATGATTAATATCTCAAAATTGATTTTGATCGTATATCTCATTGTAGTAATCATTAGTATATTCCTACAAGATAGGTGATAGACTTATACTTAGATTAGAATAACAAATCTTATAAGATAGGTGAGATATAAAACAAATCCTAATTGGATAAGGATTCAAAGTATCTTAAATTCTAATTGGATTAGGATAAAATATTAAGTTAATTATGGGCCTGAGATAATTAAAAATGTTTTAATTAATATTTTCGCACTTAAAATAAGGGGCAGTTTTAATTAATATTTTCAGTTTTGGTCGATTAGATTGAATAAAATTATAATTTCCTAACTTTTTAGTGATTATTCATGAATTGTCATATAGGATATTTATCTTATTTAATTATGATCACTAAAACAAATAAAAATCCCTCTTTCAAATTTTAAGTCAAGTCGTCATCCATTCTCGAAAACTTTTCAAGGCTTAAATTACATCAATATGGGTCTGCCTCTGCATAGTGTATTGTGTTATCTTTGTGAGGCAAGTTAAGTAATGGTTACTCTATTGTTTGAAATGTTTAGACTTGATAAAGCTATCAAAACAATTTTGGGCTTTAGGCACTAGATGAGATAAAACATGCTAAGACATAAGATGTCATAATCTCATAAAATAACTAAAAGTTACATATGATGTAATTGGCAATTGGTACCTACCTAAATAACCTAATTTGAAGTGTCATGCCTTTGCTGTCTTGGAATTAGGTAAAACATGGATTTTAGTCCCCTAAATTAACATAACATTTTTAATTAGGGTTATTAATTTAGTGGGAGTTTATTCGTCTATACTAAAATGAACTTTTGCTTAATCTTTGTTGTAGATCTATGGCCTCTTCAAATCACACTAATCCCTTGTCACTGCGATCCATCCTTGAGAAGGATAAGTTGTCTGGGAGTAACTTTCTTGATTGGTTCAGAAACTTGGGAATTGTTCTTAATCATGAACACAAGTTGTATGTCTTGGATAATCCTATTCCTGAGGAACCACCAGCCAATGCTTTAAGAGCCATGGAAAATGCACATACTAAGCATCTCAACGACTTAACTAATGTCGCATGCATTATGTTGGCAACCATGGTTCTTGAACTTCAGAAGGACATGGAACACATGGAAGTTTATGACATGGCTACAACGCTGAAGGAAATGTTCCAACAACGTAGGCTAGGCGAGAAAGGTTTAAGATAGTCATGAACCTTCATTCTTGCAAAATGGCTGAAGGTGCGTAAGTTAGTCCTCATGTTCTGAAAATGAAGGGCTATATTAACCATCTTGACAGACTTAGATTTCCCAAAAGCCAAGTGTTGGCTACGGATTTGATCCTGAATTCATTGCTTGATACTTATTCATAATTTGTGATGAAATATAACATGAATAACATGGAGAATACTATCTCAGAGTTGCATTTGATGCTTAAAATTGCTAAGCTAAATGTCAAGAAACCCATTGCTAGTGTGTTGATGGTTCAGAAAGGAAAGACTTTGAAGAAAAAGGGAAAAGGCACGGCTAAAGTTACAAAGGCTATTGTGACTATCACAAAGCTTATAGAACAAGTCAAGCCCCATGTTGTTTCTACTTTTTAGTCCTAAAAGGAAAAGGAAAAAGAAGGAAATTGTCATTTCTGCCATGCACCTAGACATTGGTTCATAAATTGCAAGCTCTCTCTAGAAGATATAAAGAAAAAGAAGAGTAGTGCGACTACTGCTTTAGGAATTTGCGTTATTGAAGTTAACTTATCTACTAGTGATTCCTGGGTATTGGATACCGGATTGGATCTCATATTTGTATTATTGTGTTGGGTTTCACCAAAAGTAGAAAAATAAATAGAGGAGAAGTCATCCTACATGTTGGAAATGGAGCAAAAGTTGTTGCGTTGGCTATAGGATAGTATGAGTTAATTTTACAAGTGGACTTTTTTTAGTTTTAAATAATTGTTATTATGTCCCTGCCTTGAGCAGAAACATCATTTCAGTTTCATTTTTGGATTTGGATGGTTTTAATTTCATTATTGCAAATAATAAATGCTCTATTTCTCGTAAAGAAATTTTCTATGCAAATGTTGATTTGTGTGATGATCTTTATGTTCTAAACATGAAAATATCATAGATACTCCAATTCTTAACGTAAATACAAAGAGATTCAAGTCAAATGATTTGAGTCAAACTTACCTAAAGCATTGTCGCCTTGGCCACATTACTGAAAAACAAATTTCCAAACTCCATAAAGATGGACTTTTAGACTCATTTGATTTTGAATCATATGAAACATGTGTATCTTATTTACTAGGCAATATGACAAAGAGTCTCTTTACTGGACACAGTGAAAGGGCAAGTGATTTAGTGGGTCTAATACATATTGATGTATGCGGTCCTATAAATATAATGGCTAGAGGTGGTTATCAATACTTCATTACATTCACTGATTATTTCAATAGATATGGTTATGTTTATCTCATGAAACATAAAGGTGAATATTTTGAGATATTTCGAACATTTCAGAACAAAGTGCAAAATCAACTTAGTAAAACTTTTAAAGCACTTTGATCATATCGGGTGGTGAATATTTGAGCTAATAGTTTGACGATCATCTTAGGAAATGTGGAATTGTCTCACAGTTAACTCCCCCGGTATCTCCACAATGGAATGGTGTTTCTAATAGGAGAAATCAGACTTTATTGGATATGGTTCGATCTATGATGAGTCATGTAGATCTTCCTTTTTCCTTTTAGGTTTATAACTTAGAAACGGCTGCGTTTACACTAAATCATGTTCCTTCTAAAGGGTAGATAAAACACAAAATGAGATGTGGTTTCAAAAAAGACCAAGTTTGTCTTTCCTTAAGATTTGGGGCTGTGCGGTTTTTGTACAACGATAAATCTTAGAAAAATTATCAGCCAAACCTACCAAGTGTGTATTTGTTGGTTATCCTAAAGAAACTAGAGGACACTACTTTTATAATCCCACTGAGAATAAAGTATTTGTTGCTTGGAATGGTGTCTTTATGGAAAAATAGTTTATTTTAAAAGACAATAGTGGGAATAAAGTAAGTCTTAAGAAATTCAAGAGCCACAAATAAATACTCAATTTCCAGTGGGAGATCAACTAAGTCTTCAACTAATTGATCCTCTATAGGTATCACAAAGCCTTCATAGGTCTGATAAGGTAAGACATCGGCCTGATAAATTTGGATTTCTTATTATTGATAGTAGTGTGGTGTTGCTTATAGATCAAAATTAACCTACTACATATCAAGAGGCTGTTTCTAGCCTTGAGGTAGATAAATGGCTTAGTGCCATGAATTCTGAGATGCAATCCATATATGATAACCAGGTTTGGAACCTGGTTGATTTACTTAAAGGTGGTAAGATCATTGGATGTAAATGGGTTTTCAAGAGAAAATTGATATGGATGGTAATGTGCATACTTATGAAGCATGACTAGTAGCAAAGGGTTTCAGACAAACTCAAGGTGTTGACTATGATGAAACTTATTCTCCTATAGCCATGCTTGAACCCATTAGAAATCTAATTGCTATAGCAACATATTATGACTATGAGATAAGGCAAATGGATGTCAAAATAGATTTTCTAAATGGAGATTTACTTGAGAATGTGTATATGATACAGCCTGAAGGGTTTATTCATCCTGAGATTTCTAGGAAGGTGCGCGAGCTTCAAAGATCTATTTATGGATTAAAGCAAGCTTCTCGGAGTTGGAATCTTCATTTTGATGAAGCAATTAAGGAACTTGGTTTTATTAAAAATGAAGATGAGCCTTGTGTATACAAGAAGGTAAGTGGGAGCGTGGTTATTTTCCTTGTCATGTATGTTGATGATATATTACTCATTAGAAATAGCATCCTAACCTTGCAGAATTTCAAGTCTTAGTTAGGGAAGTGTTTCTCAATGAAGGACTTAGGATATGCAGCCTACATATTTGGGATTAAGATCCATAGGGATAGACCTAAAAGGTTGATCGGTCTAAATCAAAGTGTTTATATTGTTAAGGTATTGAATAGGTTCAATATGCAAGACTCTAAAAGAGGGTCATTTCCAATATCTCATGGTATAAATCTCAGCAAGACTCAATGTCCGAACACAAATGATGAGCGAGAGCGCATGAATACGATTCCATATGCATCAGCTATTGGATTTATCACGTATGCAATGTTATGCACTCGACTTGATATGTCATATGTTTTGAGCGCAACAAGAAGATATCAGTTCGATCCCGATGAGAGTCACAGGGTAGCAGTAAAACACATTATTAAGTACTTGAGAAGGACTAAAGAATTGTTCTTAGTCTATGGAAGTTTGGAAGACAAGCTTGTTGTAAATGGTTTCACAGATGCAAGTTTTCAAACTGAAATAGATGACTTCAGATTGCAGTTTAGATATGTGTTTACTTTGAATGGAGGCGCACACTACAAGGAAAATGAAATTTAGAAACGGAATTAGAAAGGGAAATAATTTCCGTTGCAAAAAAAAAAGTTATAGACGGAATTAAGACGGACTCATTTAGAGACGGAATTGAGACGAATCAATGACGGAAATAGAGACGGAAATAGAGACGGATTTAATTATGTCTCTAAAAAATGGCGCCAACATTCCCACCAAAAATTTCGTTTCTTATGACCGTTCATCAAATCTCGGGATTTGAAGATGCTTGGTTCAAGGTCCCCCCCTTCTACACCCCCCTTCCTCCTCTTCCTTCCCTCCCGAACCCCGAACCCGAAATAGAAAAAATCCCCAAATCATCTCAACAAAACCCTAGCGATCGTCCCCTCCCCAGAAATCATCTCGTTCGATCGTCCCCAAAAATCCCCAAATCCCGTTCGATCGTCCCGTCCAAAACCCCCAAATCGGTCTCCTTCTTTGCTCTCAACTCTCGTCTCTCCGTCTCTGATTCCGCTGCTCTCTGGTATCTCTGGTCTCGCCGTCACTCTCGGGTCTCTCCGTCTCGTCGCTGTGGTCTCCGTCATCGGCTCTCTACTCTCTCTCTCTGATCTTGCCATCACAGTAGGTTCTTTCTTTCCGTTGTTGATGTTGCTTTCCTTGCCTTAACTATTATATAACCATCTTGTTTCTAGTGTATGTTCTCTTAACTATTTTCATGCCATAATCACTTTTGATCATTTGTTGCTGTAGCTTGATTCATTGGTTCTCACAATTTGCATGTTCTTTAAGTTGGTAACTTGCGTAAATCTTCTGCATTTCTAGAACTCTGCAGAATAGAATTCTACTCTCATGTTGAGATCCTTTCTGCTTCCATAAAATAATGTGAACCACTGAATCTCTCTCTCTCTCTCAAGCTGCCTTACTCCCTCTTCTATATGTCAGCATTTACTGCTTGTGGATGTGAAATACTTTTTAGTTTTCTTTTGATGGTAATATTAACAGACAAATTATATCTTATAGAGTTGTGGCCTATCAACTGAACTTACTTTCTATTACTAAAATCTACAATGTGTTGCATGTATCCCTTTTGAGGCATTGTCATAAAGACTCCCATTCTCTGCGAAGTCCTCTTCCTGATGAATTACTCGGCTCCCCATCCTCTATTGCATCCATTGGCAGTTCTGGATCAATGTTTTATCATTACCTTCAAATTCTATTTCAATGGTCAACAATATTTTGAAGCTACTTGAAAACGCTATACTACTTCCATGTGTCAGTTTCTCAATTCTAACCTTTAAGACAAGGTTCTTCATAATGTAAAACCATAAAGCATTGGAGTAGACCAAGTCCATGGAGGCCCAACTACAACACAGCCCAAGCTTAGGAGGAGCAACCGAGTGGTGTGAAAACTTTTGAGGTTGCTTGACTAAAACATTAGGTATCTGTTGCACAAGTTTGTCTTTATTTATATAATTCCGTTAAGTTGTTAAAGCATATTATCTATCATTCATGCGTGTGTGATGCACACAGCACAAAGGATGTAATTCCTCTATTTATATAAGCATGAATGAAAAGCATATGAGGGTATGAAAGAATTATCCCTTTCCTTTTTTTGATTTCCTTGCTCCCATCTATTTCTCTTTCTAATTCTGTTGTCTTTATCTCCCTAACCCCTTTTCAAATTTGATCTCAAACTTGGTGCCCAACATAAACACTATGTCGTATAGGATGAATGTGTCTTTATTTCCCTAATCCCTTCTCTTCTTTAAGCTTTGGCTTATTTGACATTTCAATTGATGGTAGCTCTTTTGCCATGTCAATGTTTTATATTGGAGCACAAGTTTTACAATCTATATATATTAGGAAGATTAAAGTATCGACACCATAAACATTGCAAGTGAAAACAAAAAATCATAAACCTGTAATTAATCTACTGGTATGATCAAGTTTTTGGATTTTGTTTTGAAAGAGCAATCCAAAAAAGATTCGTACGAATCAGTTTTTCAGGGCATGGTTGCTTTAGTTTCTGCCTTGATAATTATAGCGAATAATGTATGTCTATGTTACGTCAACGTCCAATCATTTATTTACTTTTATCAGCATGGATCCTGTGTTATTAATTCCAATCATTTAGACTTAATTACTACTTTTTGTATGCCCTTCTTCTCTGAAATTTTATTGGTATTTTGTTAGGATTCATGGCGGGTGGTGATCATCCCCCACGTCGAGGTATCCCATTAGGAGGACATCGTCCAGTCGGAAGAGGTGCAGCACCGACCTCTGGATGCAAAATACCGACTGGGCGTCATGGTCAGGCCACACGAAGGGTCCATAGAGGTCGTGGCGGTCGAGGTCGTCGATTCCGACTTCTCGTTCTCTCGAGCACGATCCAGCCGCAGCGTCACCTTCGCCTTCCATACCGTCGGCGTCGTCTGTACCATCATCTTCGTCATCAAGGACTATACCAAATACGCAGTTCCAATCACCACCGCCGACATCAAGGACTCCTTTACCCACGAGGCTTGCACCCCCAGCCACAACATCACCGGCAGCATCCCCATAATACGACGGTAGAGCAGGGTTGGAGGTGACAGGCCCTCCGCGAGCACCTCAGAGGATAGGGATAGAAGCCCCCTCGCGTGTAGGGGATCCCTATCAGACTGATTGCCAATGATACGTAAGTTTGTATTTGATTCATATATGTCGTTTTAAATATGGATGTAAATTATTAAAGAAGTAGTTAAGATGTTATGCATGTTCATGAAACAGAGGGAGTTGCATCCTTCTCATTTTTGTGCACGGAGGATGACAAAAGTTTTCAAAAGATGGATGATTCCTGAAGGGTATTGTTGGAAGTCGGTACCGACTCATCCTAAAGACCAATACTGGCGCCAATGGAAGGTAAACATGACTACTAAATGTCTTATGATTTATACTATTTTCTCAATGTCTCGTAACAATTGCAATCGCCATTTTGTAGGTACTTTTTAGATGGGATGACGCGATTCCCGAGGATCTCAGTCGAGCGACGTACGACAGGCTTGCAGGCACGAGGTACACCCCATTGATGCACGAGTTAAAGAATAATCGTGTGCGGCCAGTGTATGTTACAGATGAGGCATGGAGGAGATACTTGGAGTACTGGGAGAGCGAGGACTTCCTTGCCAGGTATAGGCAGGCGACAGCGAATAGGAACATTGAGGTCGAAGGCCCTGGGAGTGGGCCCTCGAAGCACGGTGGTGGTTCCGTGTCTTTTGTGACTACCCATGAAAGATTGGTAAGTTTTTTTTAACCTCTTGGTTATTTTTTACATTTATACACTTGTTCACTATGCTGAATGTATGATTGGTCATGTACGCAGACTGATTCATCCGAGACGCCACCTAGCGTGAATGAATTGTATTTGCATCTCCACACCGTAAATCACGACGGGATGACATTCATCGATACTAGATCAGAGTGGTTCTATGTAAGTATAGAAATGAGATGTTAAATAGTATTAAGTTTACTTTAAAATATATCATGTATGTTGTTTGTTGTTGATATCTGCAGGATAGGCTCCAGAGGAGACGTCAGGAGCTGACCCAGGATACACCGCACCAATCGGTGGATGATTAGGCGGTGTACCTCATTGTGGCGGGTGAGTGTCCCAAAGGACGTGTCTACGGTCTCGGGTATTTAGGGAGAAAGAAGAGGATATATGCAGATCCTAGTGCTAGCACGTTCGAGATGCCGGATATGGTGCCGCGTGCAGAGTTGAATGTCGTTGCAGAGCAATTACGAAAGGTTACGGAGTTCATCCATCAACATCTCGGGATGAACATGGACGGAGCAGGCCTATCTCAACAACAACCACCACCACCACCTCATGACCAGCAACAGCTGCCGCAAATTGATCCGGTCGATCCACCACAACAAGGGGAAAATGTTGAGCGAGAGACGCAAGCGTGGCTTACGAGAGATGAGCAGCTTGGTGATACATAGGTATTTTACTTGTTGTTTGTGTAAATTATGAGATTATACTTTTTCTTTTGTAGGTAACTTTAGCAATTCTTCGCATTACTTTGTGATTGACACTTCTTTTTGTGCATATTTAGATTGATACTCCTTTATGTTTCATTGGATAGTTGTTCATAATTTTTTCCCATTCCATTTACTTCTTCTTTCTTACCTTACTGCAGATGTTACATTTGCTTGGCGTAGAGATGTTTGTGAAGGTGTAGCCGAAAGAATTGTGTTCAACTCATGAAAAACCCCTAACGAATACTTGTACATATATGCATATATGAGGGCTTAGAGCCAATGCACTTTACAAGTTCATTTTTTGCATGTTGTGTATACTATTTTGAGGCTACCGTTTATATTATCAATTAGTTATGAATCTCTGGTTTGAGTGATATTGACATAATCTGAAGCTCTCACTGTCATTTTTTTACTTGGTCCTACGTTGTTCATGAAAGATTGCTATATGATTGTTTCACTAATTGATGTCTTTGTTGTTTCTGCCCATGCGGTTGCAGCGAGTTTCTGTGTACGTAATGGCATTGTTAGGGGTTTTAGATGGCTTAGTAATTCACGACTGGTTTCCTTCTCATACACTCAGGTATGTGAATTTATTCCATTGTTTTCAATTACTTGGTTAATTCATAGCCGAACGAGAGATGGATTCATGGTGTGTATGGGGTGGCACTGGTGAGCCCTTTAGTCATAGAGGAAAATGGAGCATTTCCTTTCAAAACGCACTTAACCATGGCTTGGCAGGTAATACATATAAAAGAGTATCCTTTATGTTTGTTTCGTGCCTTTTGATTTTTGACACATTAGTTTTTGCGAATTCGTAGTTTTTTATTGTTATTTGTTCTTATTCATGTTGTAGGAAGAGATGCAAAAGTTCACGGCGAAGATTGTTAATATGATGAAGTAGGAGATTTCCTGATGCCTCTCAAGGCGGGCCCATAATCCTTTCCCAGGTTGGTTTTGTATTCTTCATTTTGAAAGGGGAGATTTTGAGGTTAGCAGGAGTTTTACTGGCACTGTTTTATGTAATCCCATCATCTAATTTAATGTATGGTTTAGGCTTCTAGATATGCTAGGCTACAATTCCAGTGTATGCAAATTGATGGAAATTATTATTATGCACTGCTGCTCATTGTTAATTGCATCAAATGACTTTTTAAGAGCTTCTAGGTAGGCAACTGATGGGAAAGAATTTTTTGCAACCAACCTCCTATTACTACTCTTTTCTTCTCTTTCTGAAACTATTTAGGCAACTATTAATCAACAGGTAGTTATTTGTCTTTTCGTTCTTTTGGGCTTCTTCTATTATTTTCTTGCTCTTCTGGGTGTGTTTCAATTACTAGGAATATAAGGTATTTCGTTCTTTTACCTTGCTTTCATTTTCTGTGTCCCACCTCTGATCAAATTCGATTGTGAAAGTACCAAAAATAGTTGTAGCTTTAGTTTCAACTGGTGAAAAAAATTGCCTTGTTCAATTTAACTTAACAAAGCCTTTTCCAAGTTGTCTGAGTTTTCCATTACTCTCTCCCAGTTGCTAAATCTCTGTCGTATTACTGCTGCCTATATATTTGTTGATTATAATTCATCTTCATTAAAGTATCTGTAAGTTGTAAATCTATTAATTTTAAGGTGCACCTCCCAAAGGTAAACATCAGGTTCATTGCTGGTATATCATTTAGCATGTGGTTCACACAATTGGTGTGGCTCTTAGTCAACCATTCTTTAATGTTGCTTTACGAATTGTTGTTGATTTTTTTTTCTAAAGGGGAATGATGATCTAGCATTGGTTCAAACAAGGTGGGCTTTTGTTAATAAGGATGAGAACCTGCTGACAAGGTTGTAGAATATAAATTTATCCTTCCATTTTGAAGTTGAACAACAAGTTAATGGAATATTGATCATCAACTTCTTTGGCTTTAATGGAACTGCTGGTGTTTGGAGGATCAAAGCTCTCGAGGAATCCGGTGGCTGGTCGGAGCGAACCACTATCGAGGACATGGATATTGCTGTCCGTGCACACATTGGTGGATGGAAACTCATATATCTGAATGATGTAAAGGTTAGTTTGCTGATGGATACCTGTTATGTTTTTTCGTAACTTTGAGGTGAGTGATTAATGTTAATCTTATTGGTTACGCTTGCGGTGCCTACGTGAACTCCCAGAGTCCTAAGAAGCATACAAGAAACAGCAACATCGCTGGCACTCAGGTCCAATGCAGTTGTTTCATTTGTGTTTCTTTGACGTCCTTATCTAAGGGCCTATATGCATGGTTTCTTTATTAAATATCAGCTATACAAAAAGGTAATATGTCCTTGATGTACTGAACAGTTCATTTTATAATGGAGGATTCATGATAATCTTTTGAGTTGAACCTCCCATTCTTTTGAAGGTTTGTGGACCTGTTCACTTACAAAGTGATGGTTTATTTAGTTCCAGTTTGATGTGCATTGATTTTTCTCCTCTTTCTGTTGTAGTTGTTGAAATGCATCAACCATTTGTCAACTGATCCAAACTGCCTAGAGAATCTTCCGCGAGCAGATGCAATCAAACATTTGATTCCAAACCTTGAAGGGCTTTTTATTTCTCAAATTCATCTTGAAGCGAGTTTTGTTGCGTCTCATTCCTATAGTTTGTTATCTCCAAGATCAAGTACTACAAGAGAAATGAACGTCATTCGTATTTTCTCTTATTTTTTATCATGTCATGCATTCATTTTTTTATTATGTGGTGCGATTTTTATGATGCCTTAGAAGAGCTTGATTGAAATTGTGAGATAGGAAGTTGCTTGAACTGTCGAGTTACTTTCTTCCTGAGCTTGCTCTGATTTTAAGTTTGTTTTGCGACATTCTATTTTATTCATGTTTTGTTTATTTCAATATTAATGTTGAAACTTGATTAAGTAATGTTTGGCTTATGAACCTTGTTTCTGATGGTTTCTAACTCGTCTTATTTTGAAGGTCGTCCAAGCACTGTTCAATCTATGTAAGATTAACAAAAGCAGACAAGAGCAAGCTGCTGAATTCAAGGATTTCGCCACTATACTGCTACTATATATGTTTTCTCAAAGCGGCACTGATTTGCAGCTTTTTATAGAAACGTCTTCAAAGCAATCCTTTGTAAGAAATGGAGAGAGTGTTGTGAGGTATTGTACCAAATCTCTATCTCCTCTTTCCTGTGTTAGCAATCATTCAAAAACTGGCCATTTCCTAGCTAGCTTTTTGACTTGGGGCTGATTTGCGCAGGTAAATTGATAAAGTGTGAAAGGAAGTTTTTAAAGTTTTTTCCAGTTTCCATCTGTAGTTTCTGCTGCATTCGATTTTTTTTTCATGGAGAAAGTTTTGTAAGTTTCTAATTCAAATTTCATTGAATCTTTTACACTTAGACTTACAATTAGTTACTAATCAACATTTGAGTCAGATGGCTGCATATATGAAGGAGAGCGGAGAAGGGGTATGAGGCATGGGCATGGAAAGACGCAGTGGCCTTCTGGAGCTGTCTATGATCTAATGCTCAGTTAATAACTAGGAATATAAGGTATTTCTTATCTTTTACCCTGCTGTCATTTTCTGTGTCGTACACGTTGTTGCATTTTGCATATCTAGTGGGCTTCTACAATGCAGTGGCAGCAGGGCACTTGATCTATAATGCAGTGGCAGCAGTGGCGAAGATTTATATTTGTTTTCTTCATCTTTTAAGCCATTTTCTGTGCTTCCTTCTTTGTGATGGTAATTTTCCATTTAATACTTAATTGTCCATTCCATGCTCGAACTCACTTACTCCTAGCGTGTCCTAACTGTCCTTTAATGCATATGCTTAAACCTGATCCCTATGCTTCTTCTGATGTATTCCTACCTCTGCTGTCATGTTTTATTCATGTCATATAGCTTTTTAGCTTAGTTATTGATATACAATATTTGTGATTCTCTTACTCATAGCAGTCTTAAACCTGATCCCTATGCTCGAATCATTTAGTACCATTTGTTAGAAAGGAGTGAACTTTTTTTTTTTGTTTTGGTCATTAGGAATTGAAATTAAATGCTCACTTTCGGTGGACTTCTCTGTCAATTGCAAAGAATTTACAGCAACAACAATGTTGCTCATCTTATTTAGAACTGATTGCCAAACGAATTAGATGATACGATGAGAACAAAGGGTCGCATGTTTACTAACACTTATGCAAGTTAATGAAAATCCGTGATTAGAATTGCTAAGGAACTCATCTAATTAACTCCACACTTACTGTCAATCATGTTTTCCTTGTGAAGATCTAGAGCTTGTGTTAGTGATGTGATATAATATATATATATATATTGCAACTTAGTGAGAGACTCATTTTTCTCAATAGTGTAACTTAGTGAGCTAGAGACTCATTTTTCCCAATCTAGTATTCTTGTCTCAAATAATTCTTATTTTGCGTTAGAAGTATGTATTTAGGCTGCGAACAAGGTAATTTTTTTCTTGTGATCTTATCTGTGCCTTGATGTTTTAGAAAGATGTTTGAACTGATTTAGAGGTTACACATGAAATAGGGGAATGGTACAATTACATGGTTCGGTTACACATGTTTTTAGAAAGATGTTTGAACTGATTTAGAGGTTCCTTGAAAGCTCTTGATGTTGTGTGGTGTATTGCTTTTACCAGACATTGGAGCGGATCTGTTCCTTGGCGCTATTTAGCTCTCTATTTGGTTCAGGACTGCTCGGAAGGAACCCCGTGAATATGCATTATCACTGGTTGTTGCCCTCAGATGGAGAATCAGAAGTGCTTCAAAGGTGCGTTATAGTTATTATATGGAGTCCTTATTGCTCTTCTTATTCTAACCAGTCATGTTGGTGTTTTGGTGATTGGAGGTGTTGAACATTAGATGGATTTTGTTCTTGGTTATTAAGCTTAATTCTTTTTGTGCATATTTATAGGATTGTAAGTTTTCTTTTTTTTGTGGTTGTTGAACAATAGGATTGGTGGTTTTTGTGTATACTTAAAAATTTGGAGCTTTTGTAATACAAGACAAATTTTCGTGGATATATAATTTTTTTTCAAATTTTGAGTTTTACATTTTTTTTTCTCTTTTGAATATTTGTCGATATATATTGTTGATGTATGAATGTCAAATTTGGTTTTTTGTGGGATGTTAGCACCCCCAAGGAGTTGTTGGAGGGGGTGCAGGTGATGGAGTAGGTCCTATGGTTGTAATTTCAAGTTATAGGTTGGAGAATCAATTGGATTATGTTTATGTTTGAATATTAAACAAAAATGAAAATTAGAGACGGATTAGCAACGGAATTCAAATGTAAAAAAATTGGAAAATCGTGGTTCTCGGCCACATAGGCCAGAGACTGTGTCAACTGTCTCGGCCTTGGCCGAGACAAAAGCTAATATTTTTGGGAACTCGCAGTCTCGGCCACGAAGACCGGAAGAGTTAACTGCGTATCGGTTGTCCACTTCCAAGAGGGTCTCAGTAGGCTCGGTCGTCATAGGACGAGAGTCAGGTGAATTGAAATGGTCAATCCATCTCGGTGGTGACCGAGAAATTGAAAATGGACTTGGTTGTACATGGCCGATATATTAGAATACTTATCGGTCATGGGTGACCGAAAATATGGGTTGTTTCATGAACCTGCTTGACCGAGACATCAGAAATGGATGAATTTGAACATTACTGTTTGAAAAAAAATGGGAAATCGTCAAACTAACAATACAAGATTGAAAATCCATCAGGACAATTTGCACCGAAACTTAATTAATTATAAATATCCGTAACATTCAAACTGACTCTAAAAAGGGTCCATCCATAAGTAAACAACAATCAAAACACAACAACAATCAAAACACAACACAACATTTGCATATACATAGAACATTCGGACGAATTGCAAAATTTCTAAATGTTTAGCCGTCTAGGTACAAGCTTTAACCTACGGTGTATCTAAATCTACAACAGGTATGGTGGCTTCATCATCAGCAGTTGCAATGGGCGCGATGTCTCGAAAAACAAATCCATCTCTCCAACCTTTGGCGCAGTCCTCAACGTACCGATCCCACGATGGATATAAGGATGGCAGCGGTGCATTCACACTCAACTGCACCTGTCAAAGTGAACAGTAGAACATAGAAGATATTGTCACAAACCCGATTAAGGGGGAAACAAACCAATTCACAAAAGATCATAGAACTTACCCTAACCCAATGGATATTCCTTTCATTTGCCATTGCAATGATAAGTCTGTTGTGCAATGACGACGGTGGAGTATTACGTAGAGGTAGGAATGTGGAGGCACTCCCATGCGAGAGGTTGACGAGAATGACATTGAATGCGGTGGATACTAATAATCCCATGTCTGGAAGTGTCAACCATTCTTTGAAAGATGCCCCCTCTTGCTTCTCTGGGCAATGCACAACATTCTTGACGGTCTCGAAACTCGAGCCAAGCACTTCCCGCCAAAGGTCTTCATACCCGATAATCTCATCGTACATTCGTCTACGCACAATCCTCCACCCGTCTACGTCGACAAGTCCAAGCCCAGAGACTATACACCGATATCTACAATTTCCATCGGAAACCACATCGATAATGGCCTCAACATGTGGCAACCAATCCGGTTCTAAGCAATGACCATAAGCCATGTTAGATCCACTTTGCGTGCGTTGACTGGCATGACGCATTTGTGGAACAACCTTGCCTTTCTTCTGCCTAGAAGTGGAGGCCTCTTTTGTGGAGTGGGAGGACTCAAATCCGCCCTCAACTTCCTGCTCGCACTCCACAAAAGACGAAGGTGGACTAATCTCCCTGATCTGCTCACTTTCAGTCCTCCCCCCTCGCATCCTCGACTTCCTCCTCCCCCTTATCCAATCTTCCTGCGGTGTCGTGATTGTGCCTCCCACAAATCATAGTGACATATTATAAGGAGTCAGCATTTTCCTTGACTTTAATTTGGAAAGGGAATCCACATTTCTTCGTACTAGTGTGAGTCCTCGCCTTTTCATCATTCCTTGATTTCTTTAAAAATTTTGCCGCTTTCCCCTTCTCTACTCTCTGAGCCAGTCCCCTATATGTCCCAGACCTCTCACAGGCAATTTTCACCCTTCCCCTGCGCTTAATGCCCCCGGCATCCGAGCGCTTCGTTACTAACACAAACTTGTTCTCACCACCAATCATTTGAAGCCATGAAATAGTCGTTTCTCGAGAGGGGAATGGCTTAGAAGGTGTAAAAGTGTCCTCGTAGTCTGTAAAATTACTAGATAACGACATTACCAGCAATACAAATAGTGTAACATTATAATCAACCGAAATGTACAGCACAATCACAAAAAAACCCCAAAAAAAAAAGTTCTCGATTTTACAGTTCCGAAAATTTCTTTAGAGTCTCGTTTACGTACGACCGAAAGTTACCCAGTACTCTCGGTCGTTCCAGACCGTGACCTACGTGAAACCTCTCGGTACTCTATGACTGAGACTTTACCATACATCTCGGTCCTGCGAGGCTGAAACAAACGCGCGCCCAGACAGAAACTTCGGATAACCGCAAAAAAAACACAAAAAATTTGCAAAATTACCTCAAGGACGACCTCCTCTGGCACCGAAACATTACAATCCTCCATTATACAGTTGAAACAACTTTGGATTTGAAGAAATTACCAAACCCTACGTTGACAAACAAATCATCATTTTCACTGTTATACACAACTAAACAGTTCTAAAAAACCCGAATATGGTTGTCAAACATTGTTACCTCGCTGTCGGACGAGCAAGAATCGATCAGCTCTTCGCCAAACGCAATGTGGCTGTGGCTTTGTGGTTCAAGCTTGCTGGTGGGGTGCCCTAACTCCTTGTCAAAATGGTTTGTGGGGTTTAAACCATTATTTATATACAGGGGCAAAATGGTCTTTTCTATTTGTGCTGAAATTTTTACAAATAAGTTGGGTGCCCTCATTAAATGGTGGGGTGCCCTTAGCGGCCCTCTTCAAAAATTTGGGAAATCGCACTAATGCTTGTCTCGAGGAGCATCCAAAGTAGCTAAGGCGAGGAGAAATAAAAGGTTGGACGCGCTTTGGTTGATTTAAAACTTTTTTGATTAAACACAAGATATACAAAAATCGACATGAACCTCAGTCTTAAAAACATGTCCAAACCATATTTATTACAAAACAATAATTCAATACAATATAAAGATACAAAAGAGTCCAGCCCATCGAAATAGATATCCAAACACCTGAATCTTCTTTTTCCATTTATCCCAAGCACTAAGCCATGTACTTGAGATATTAAGAGGGATGAGCGCTCCATCTTGCTCAGTAAGTGATACTCATTTACCTATCAAATATTGACTAGTAATTAATGAATAAATGAATAACAACATGAACCAATAATAGCTACTCTGGGTAATAGAAATGATATAACCAATACATATCATATGTAAATCACTCTGAGTATCGCAACTATACTACGACCCTTATTTCCAATTATTTAAAAAAAATAAGAATCTTCCTCTCTTTTATGCTAGAACACTGTCTAAGAGGCTCTATACTGGCCTAATGTAAAATCCCATAGAGTGCATTAATGAGTAAATGAGATTATGACTCTAATAAGATAGTGAATCGTTAAGGTTCTAGTTTTTTTTTTTTTTTATTAAAGGTCAGTACTTATCCGCCTTTCTCTATTTTCTCACAAGATGCCGATACTTATCTGCCAACTTATATGTCTTTATTTGAGGTTGGTAAGTATCCTCCTTCCTCATTATGTTTAACTAAGGTTGGTACTTGTCCACCTCCCTTATTATGTTCAATCGTGGTTGGTACATAACCCCTTCCTTGTTGTTTTCAATAGAGATAGTTACTTATTCGCCTATCTTGTTGTTTCTTTTTTCATTACAGAACCCTTTCCAATTCACTTCCGAGATTTGAGTTGCAAAACATAAAAAAACATAAATCACAGTGGAATGCCCTTGACCCAGTCTAAAAGATCATAAGCTATTATACTGATTATGTAGCATAATTGATAAAATAAATGAGTCTCACTTACCTGTGCTGAGCTTTCCTAACTTTATAGCAACTTACTCAACTCCTAAAATCCATAAACCTTTCTCATCAATCAAAAATCTAAATTAAATCAATTTTTATTAATTTGAGCCTAACACTCGATAATCAAAACTCATAAACTGGACCCAATTAAATTCGAAACCAATTTACTAACTTTTGGTTTAATTCAAACATTTCACACTTTTCAAGATGAAACCCCGATGTAAAGTCTGGAAAGAATACCAAATTATCTTTTCTCCATATAAATATATGATTTTTACTTATTAAGTCAACAAATATTATTTTTCTAATATTATTCTTGTTTTCTTGAATTTTTATTAACTTCCAGCATTTTCTCTTCTTTTTTTATGTAAGGAGCGCTTGACCCCTGAACTTGAATCGGTTCAATTCAATCTCGGGATCACACCCCTCTATTCCTCATTAACTCAAAAGCTCTATTTATGTAAATCATTCATTTTTTTAATTAATCAGTTGATTGGGGTTGGGTTTTGTCCAACCCTAGGGTTCGTTTCGACAGGGGAGGCTACTCTCCTGTCATCACCTACCCCGGAGTCATTCGAGTCTCCAATTCTCACATCCATCGAAATAATAACATCAATGACAACAACGCCCAAAAACAACACAACAACAACCAACAACAATGATAACAACCTCACCTACACAATTTGCCTCTCCCTTGTCTATCAATTTCTCTCTTTCTCTTCCTCCCTAAATTTTGAACCCTGCCTATTTTTATTTTAACAGATGAGTTGGTGTTGTTGTGGTATAAATATTGAAAATTCCTCAAGATTTGCATATTATCAATTTTGAGACAAACAAGATGGTTTAGTTATTTTCATTTTATATTTTGATCTTTCTCGAGATACGTGTTGCGTATCTCAAAGTCGATCCTTATGGTTATTAACAAATCAATTAAACCTCTATCACCTCTTGAGCGACTTATTGTTGATCAAATATATTGATCTCCTATCTCGAGATAGATTTAGTGGTTTTATAACTCACCATAATCTTCTCCATCACTAGCCACCTCATCCTACACATGCTCGACACCTTGCTCACTTCATGCACCACTTGATCTATCTAGAGATTATAAAACGTATATCGTGGTATATTTATAACCTATATATGTGCTTATGTATGCACCACTTGATTGCCATGGAGATGTGCTTACATACATCTCAAGGCATGACTAATCCATCAATACATCAATGCCTCCTTGCAATTGTCACCTTAGTCCCTATCTGCCTTATCAATACTTCTAAGGATTTTGACACTTTAAAACGAATACAGTGAAGTCACGGTACATTGTCCCATTCCAGTCTATAATGTTATATGCAATAAATATACTAATTTCGTTGCATAATTGATAAGAATACGAGTCTCATTCACCTGTATCGAGGTTTTCTAACTTTCTATCGATTTTCACAACTCCTAAGATCCATACACCTTTCCCCATCGAGTAAGAACCAAAAATAGTCCAATTGCCATCAATTTGGGTCTAATACTCACTAATTGGAACCTTTAATTTGTTCCTAATTGAGTTAATAACCGGTTTATTATTTTTGAGTCAATATGACTATTTTCATGTTTTTCGAGGTGAAATCCTTATATAAAGTCTCACACGAATCTTGAATTCTACATTTTTCATAGAAATTCATTAATTTCTATTTATTTTATCATAATATTATATTTCAAGATTTTTGAACATTTTTGGAGTTTTTTCTCCATTTCTAGCTATTCTTTTATCTTTTTTAAATGCTTTGGGGTTTGGGCCTGAACCTAAAATACTGAGCCAAACCGGCCTGATTCAGGGCCCAACCCCTCTTCTTCCGTGAAGCAAAATAGAGATGTTGCTCTCTTTCGTTTGATTCATTTTTTTTAATGATTTCAACTGGGGTTGGAGATCTAACTGCAGCTCGTTTTGGGAGGGGAGATGACTCCCCTTGGTTGTCTCCCTCCTCGGACAAACTGCAAACGTTGTTCGTCTAAGCCTTCACCGTCCTCGACCACCTACACAACAACAAGAACTCAACAAGACAACAACTACCATCAACGACTCACAACAATCTCACCTTCATCATCATCTCTATCGCCTCTCCCTCAGTTTCCTCTCTCTCTCTCTATCTCTCTCTCTCTCTCTTTCTCTTTCTCTCTCTCTCTCTCTCTATTTTGACTTTTTGACTCACTATAGGAACAAGGATTTGATGAGGCGATAAATATAAGATTTCCTCATGATTCACATTACATGAATCTCGAGACTGATCTTGTGGCTACTAACCAACTCATCCCTCTTGATCGACTTATTGTGATCAAGTACAAAGTTTTCTCAAAATTCGTACACACGAGTCTTGAGGACGATCCAAAGAATTGAATTAAAATCACATTGATTTTCATTGAGATGTGATTGCATGTATCTCGAGGCGTGGACAACTCTCTCCAAATCGACCATCGTACCAACAATTCACTTCCTCGACTCTCACGGTATGCGTATCTCGAAGGGAATCCAATGTATACTTTTATTTTATCTAAACTTTAAGATTTATTTATAGGTATTTATATATAACTATATAAATATCTGTGTAACTTCTTATTTTTGCGCCTATAAATTCAATATGCACGCCAACGGCCACCTTCGGGCGTACACACTATTGTACATCCTATGCGTGTCACCATCAACTCCGCGTATCACTAGGCATCCACCGATTATTAGTTATGTATTTATTTTCAATATGTATTTATATATTCAAGTTATATATTAATATATAAGCCTATATTAACATGCCTATGACTTTTCCATGCGCGCCAATGAGTTCACTCCGATTTACACGCTACCCCACGACTCTTGTGCGTCACCTTTGACCCACAAACAGTATTAAGCGTCCCATAATTTTTCGATTATTCAATTATAGGCTAATTAATCTGATTAATTTCAATAAGTATGAATACAAATCATACAAACACCAAACATCACGCAAATCCACACTCGTGTTAATCGAGACAAACTGAGCTTAACCACGAGCCTAACTCGCGTTAATTAGAATTTGGATTAACACTAATAACATGCTTAAGGTAACAGGTCGTTATAGTCTCCACAATTTAAGACAATTTTGTCCTCGAAATTATAGGAAATGTACAAGTTACCAGTATTTTGGAAGAGAAATGGAAATTTGCTTTTCAAATTTTAACTCTTGTTCCTCGATTTTTTCTTCGTTTTCATGGCACATTTATTTTATTGTAATCTGAATCTACGAAGCGCATAGATAAGACTTTCAAATGCACAACCAAAATTGTCATTTAAACTCTCCAACAATCTATAACAATCTATAATGCTTATCTCCTCAACATTTTTATTTTAACCAAGTTGTAATTACATATCACCGTGTCTGCCTTACCCTCTCTGTGTAGCTCCTTATTATTTCATTTTCTAGAAAAGCTATACACTAATCTTAGTTATATATCTTAATGTATACAAGATTGATTATATCTAGGTTTATTATGCTATGATGTAATCTCTTTGATTACCTTTATTATGAAAGAAAATCTCACACAAACGAATATGTTTTCTTTCAGTGGTTAAACATTATGAGACACAAGCTCAAAATATTTATTCTTATGAACTAGGATTAGCAGCTCGATTTCTTCGTCAACATAAAGAAAATATCTTGTATTGATATTGACAATGGTTTTCAGGTACATCAATAACTTCTTCTACCGTTGGAAGCAAGTCTTTGATCTCTGTTCTGGGAATCAAACACTGAAACATCATATCATCTCGCATCTCTGTCTACATATATCTTGCTCAATCAATCAAAAGAATCACATAACCTTACTAAAAATAATTTTTAGACTTCGATCAAGCTATAAACTACAACTCATACATCATTATGCTGAGGTCAAAATCTAGTAAATTTCATTACATAACCACCAATTATGTTATCATTCTACCATCAGGCATATAGAAGAATTTTCTGAACCTTTCAAGTTTTTATCTAGTCTCGACGTACTGGATAACTCTCGTATCTCTTTATGAGTTTAACAACATATTTATCACTTAAGGCAATCCATAATCATCATTCCATTCATCGTTTGAAATACATTTCAAGCTTTTATTCTACAAGTGATGCCTAAAAGTGTTTTTTTATTCTACAAGTGATGCCTTAAATTGTTTGGTATGCGTGCCAAAATAGTTAATTCATAATAGTTCTTCTCAACCTTCCTTAAACTATATAATTGTATAAACAATAATCTCTTGCCTGGTTGTATCAACACACAACTACTTGGATAAAAAGACTGGGATAAATCGTAACTATTTTCGTAGTCCAGGTATAAACAAGCAATTATCGTAGTCAAACTACATTTCAATGCTCTTTTAATGCATCCTTGTGTCATTTACGACTCACCTTAATTGCACTTTTAAATTAACTGAACATACAACAGAATGATACGACAAATCTTTATATACTTTATTTTTATCGTTCAATTATTTCATAATAATACTACATTTTCTAATTCTTTGTTGAATGTAAGACGATCATCTAATTGTCTTAGTTTTAGTCAAGTCCATTGACTCACAAGTAACAATCAACACATATCTAAACAACTTACATTTGAAGCCTAGTATTTGCACTTGCAATCTTTTGTATAAACTAATTTATTGTCCGAGTTCACATAACTTTGTGATATTACTTGTACATTTGCTAAGTCATTAGTTCGTTTCATATTATCATTGATAACACAATGATAATCTTATCCAATAAAGTTTAAAAACTCTATGTTTTCTATTAACGAACATAGAATAAGATCAAGTGGTTTTTCGTGGTTTCCACCATGATTTTCAATATGAACAAGCCATTGCTTGACTTGATTTCCAAATATATTCCTAAATTTAATCATAAGTTAATGAAAATTAGATCTCCACCAACCTTTGAGAACATCTGGTTTTACATAACAAATCTAAATGAGTTGTCGATTCTGGGCAATGAATATCCATCCTTGACTTAGTTTAATTTAATGCATCATTTAAGTTAAGTTCTCAACTCAAACTATTCTTGTAATACCAAAAAGTAAAATATAATCAATTGTTGGTTTAACATTAGAAATCAAGAAATTGTTGAATTTCATTTCTAATTGTGCCAAAATTCTAAAAGAATCTGGCAAATAAATTTCTTGAAACTTTTGGAATCACAATTTTTGTTCATCGAGCTTGAATTCTATTCATGGACTTATAACTGTTCTAAAATGAATTTAACCATTTAAATCTTGAGTAATAGCTTTATTTTTACAAATCACTATTCACAGAAATTTATAAATTTATGATTTTTTAAAGAATAGCAGTTAATACCAACTTGTTGATATACTGCTCATTGACTCAAGAGCTGTACAATGGATGGTTGGGGTAATTAATGGGATAGTCAAAGGGGCGGAAGAGTTATCATCACCGAAGTTCTGGCACGAAGGGCTTGTTACTATTTCCTTGCAAATTCTACACAACAACAGAGGGGCGATTTTGAAGATCTTGAAGCTATCAGGCAGTGGGAGACAAATGGTGCTAATTCCAGAAGGAGACAACAAACAAGCTTGGCGTAAATTTCTTGATGCTTTACAGGACAAGCAGGAAGGCCCGAACTTCAAGGGTATCTCGTCTGGACCTCAAGCTTCTACCTCAGCAAATGGTGGTTTCATTCGCGAACCACATCAAGGTGCGACGGCTGCCGAGGGAGGACACCAATTCGTCTCCTCCAAAGAGGCAACAACGTCACGACGTGCGATTGGGAACCAACACTTGTGATCTTCCATTCGTCGCGATATGCTGCCTGGGAAGAGATTGAAGAACGACTAACTTTGGCCCTTAACCGTCCCACCAGTCTAAAATCTATAGGGGAAGATCGGGCCAAATTGTTTTGCTCCTCGGAGGCGGAAAGGATGCGGATAATTCATCAGCTAGATTTAATCGGAGGTGACCTCGTGGCCTCGGCGACGCCGTGGAAACCAGAGCTACATTGGGAGGATCGCAAGTGGGGAGGGGTAAATTGTTGGATATCTATTGCAGGACTTCGACTTAGCCTTTCGAACACAGAGGCGCTGGCGATGATTGGATATATATTCGGTGGGCTATTGGAGGTTGACGCGCAGACAAGGAGGCGACATAACTTTGAGTCGGCGATAATCAAAGTCAAAGGGAGATTTAAAGGCTTCTACCCATCGGAGTTGACTATACCATGCCCGAATGGTACTGCGAAATTGTTCATCTCTCGAACCTCGGAAGCTATTCATCCGAAGGCTCCCGGAGTGGTCAATCATTCAGATCATCATAATTTGGGAGTTGGGCGGGTGGATAGGTCAGCCGAGCTACCCGCTGATGCTCCCACACTGAGATGTTTACCTGTTGTGGTGGATCTCACAGCTAGGATGGATTTGCAGCCCCCACCAACGATGAGAACGGCCTCGCTAGTTGGGCTAATGGAGAACATGACCCTTGCGAGCCCAAATCTGCAGCTGACAGAAGCGTTGACGCAACATCAGCCACATCTAGGACTGGATCAAGTGCCGACAATACGAACGAAGAGCACGGTTCCTACGAGGCCATATACGCTGCCGATGGAGGCAATGAAGCAACATCTGTCGACGTCGGAGCCGAGAAATGGGAGCCACGGTGTTCGATGACTATTCCGATTTTGCCCGTTGACAGCAGGATGGTCGGAGATCAGGGACTGCCGCACCTGGGTGTACGGCCTCATACCATACATGATGATGAGAATACGTGTCATCTCAATGCTCCCCTTACAGTCATTCAAACGACTAGTCCAGTAAAAAGTAAGGGGAATGCATTGATGGGAGAGGGGACAAATGCCCAGTTGGAGATGTCCAATATTGATGCGGGATTATGGCATGTTTTTGATCGGGCGACGGTTCAAGATGTCAGGCATGGCCCATGGAGATTAATGTTTGAATCCAAATTGAACGTGATGAACATGAGTTCGGAATCCCAAATTGAGGAGGGAGACTCGGTCATACAATCACATATGGGTCGCACGGGAGACTTCTCAGTAGGAATGATCAGGTCGATTGCAGGGGTTGAGCAAGCAAATCAAAGGGGGGACGGATGCAGTGACAGTAAACAAAAGTGCTCTATGAATGGCACCTCATATTAAAGTTTGTTTAATTTTATTAGGATTTTAATTTAGCTTAGTTTGATATACTATGTTTTTATTCTCTCATTTTTTGACTCTTGTATCGAAAGTATTTTTGGATTTAAACTCTGAGGTAATTTCAATTAAGAAGGAGTGATCGAGTTGTTTTTTATTATATGGCCTTTATGCAAGTTGCATTATTTACTTGCTTATATATATATATATGCTTGTTTATTTATTTAATTAATAAATGTATTTAGTTAGTTACATGTCCCACTCAAACTTTCGAGATTTCAGTCAATTCTACTATAACATAACTTTTAATGAATGATATATAAGTTAATAATGGAACAAATTGCAAAAATAGTGAATTAAGCCTACCGATTTCTCAATAATTTGGAATAACAGTGGGAATCGTAGGCAAAATCGATAGCAGAATACAAAAAGTTAGTGAAAATTTAGAGTCAGCGAATCCCTTGTGATTCGTCTTATAAGGGAGTCGCTCGTCATATCGGTGGGTCACTGAACCTCACTTACGACTTATTCACTTAGCGATTTCCCAACAATTCCACTTTACACAGGAATTGTTGGGCACGATTTTTGGTTCTAAATATCAAAACACCAAATTGTCATAACTCAACCCCATTTAGACTAACAAACTGTTGCATCCCTTTACAAAAATCCCAATTTCTTTCCTAGATCCAACTTTCCTAAGTTCGATCCTATAGTATTTAAGTGATTCTTACCTCAACCTACTCCCATTCAAACCAAATTTTTTTTTTTTCAGAGTGTTGAGCCAAACTAGGGTTTTAGGGAATTCGGCATAGAGCTTGGAATGATGATCTATAGGAGTTTGAGAGCTTTCAAAAAGGTAATTACATCAACCCTAGCTCTTTACTTTAAGAAATTTTTTATTCGAAGGATTTTCAAAAATTTCCCAATTGTTTTGTTGGAGTTTACTCAACTATCTTAAACAAATGGTTTCATTGAATCCAATAGACTAGGAATTAAGATTACATTGATCGTTTATTTACAAATTTAACAATTTTGAAATTTTGGTATATTTACACGCACTTGCAAATAGTTTGAAAATCGAGTTTAAAATGGGTTTGGGGGTTTGGTTATGATTTTATTATAATTTAATTTGTTTTATTTTTGAAAAGACAATGATTTACCATACAATTGCTTTATGATATTTATAAAACCAATTTTAAAGTCTATATTTTAGTTAACACTTCAATGCTATTTTCATTTCTAAGTTTTTGATAATTTTCAAGCTAGCTTTCCAAATGGATTTCTCCTTTTAAAATAAGTCTAAAATTTTACCAAATTATTTATGACGAAGTTGTTTTTATGATCTTTATATTTAATTATTTTTGGACTTGTGAGTTTTTGAAATTAAGACAATGGTCGGAGGAGCTAAAGGTATAAGCTCACGGTAGGAGAAGGGTAAGGCACCATTAGTTGAAAAACCTTAACAGAAATCCAAGGTTCAACCTACACCAATTAGGCCAATTGGTATTTCGAATAATGATCCCCAAACTTAAGTACCAAGTGAACCTTCTCCGCTTTTAAGTTTTACTAATGAATCAAACGGAGAGAAAGAGATTGAGGAGACACCTAGAAATCAATTCTCTCCCCCAACACCACATCAATGCTAATGCTCTTGATATGATGCAGAGCGACATTAGTAAGAAAAGGAAAATGATACTTGATAGAGGTTTCAATGTTAAAAATGAAGCTAAGTATGGGCCTAGGATCTTGAACATAATAAGGGAGCGGAACTGGAGGTTGTTAATTGGGGACTATTATGTTGACAATGACGCGGGGTCCTCGGTTGAAATGGGTTATGAAATTTTAGTGAGAGAGTTTTATGCTAATGGGCATGGAGATGAGAATAAAATAATAGCCAATGTTCGAAGAAGACTAATGGACAATTCATCTACAAGAATAATTTGTATTATGGTTTGCTGAAATTCTGTATGAGATAAAATAATGAGTACCAAAAACTTGAATATAGGTATAGACACGGATTTTCCCAAGAGACCATTAGAAATGGTTTAGAAGCTATTCCAGAGGATGGATTTCTTTTTGATAAAGATGGGTACATAAAACACATACAGACCAAATACTCTAGGAAAACCACCAAAGCTTGGAGCTTTCTCTTAAACGCGAGCCTATAACCTAGTTTGCAACACTATGATATAGTGAACTATAGGGTGGCTCTATTATACAACATAGTTTAAGGAATCGATTATATTGATGTTGGAAAAGTAATCTATGATTCCATTAGGAACGCCATGACCACTAATGAAAACGAAGGTTGGCCTTTTTCCTTAATGATTACGGAGTTTTGCAAGCATTATCAAGTTCCAATGAGAGATCTAAGGTTAGATGTTTATTCAGATAGGACCATCACTAATTAAGTCATTGAAAGCACCAAGAAGGTGTCAAGATATGTTGATTTGGAGGAACGGGGGAGAAATGATACACACAGGTTATAGTCCATGAAAAGAAGGAAAAATGGGCAAAAATGTAGAAGAAATTTGTAAGAAAAGCAGACTGTCGTGTATAATGATCAAACAAGCCAAAGCCTTAAGCTACCTACAAAGGACTTCACAAGAATGTATGCGAAAGAAATAGAGATGGCCATAAAGGGTTCAGTCTTACGGAACCAGATAAATACTCTAAAACATCAAGAGTTCATGTTACATATATGTTTTAAGCATGTATAATAATTTCCCCCTTATATACTTTAAATATTTTGTAGTAGTGATAAGTGGGAATCGTCTTCACGAAGATTTTGCAAATTCCATAAGAAAAGAAATTTTTTTTTTTTTTTTTTTTTTAAATTAATTAATACAAGATTTAAACTAACTACACTTACATAAATAACACAAATCGAAGTCAATAAATTAAAATCAAATCAATTCAATAAAACTCAGTAATAAATAAACATCTAAAAAATCTTCCTAAATAATGAAACTTCAATCCGTTTTGCACTCCAAACATGTTAATCGCGTCATATAGTCATGATCATACTCCCTTAAGTATCATAGATCATTAAACCTCAATCATAAGTAAACAGCCTTTAACCAGCCATTTGTTCTCTTCATACCGGTGGAAAATTCACTTTTTAATTTTATCGAGCTAACACCTTCATTTAAATAAAGACATTAACTTCATGTAATAAAACCGCATTATGTTTTATAAAAAATTTGAATTACTAAATTTAACATCTTCGGAAAGCCACTTCAATACTAAACTTAGATCTCGAATTCACCTAGGACATTTAAATGGTGTTCGCCTTTCGAACAATCCTACTACTACTTCAAATAGATAACGAATTAAATCATCACATACATGTTGGCCACTATGCACATAATACTCAAATCCATGATTGCATTTCGTATATAACAATCTATAACAAAACAGTGAATCAAATAATATGATTGGCTTAAAGCATTAAGCACATCTTCATCATATCATGACTACATTGCTAAACGGATCTAATTTATGTTTGGAGTTTTGTTTAGATTAACAAATTACTCACTCATGATAATAAATTACATAATAATTTTAGAATTAAAATACATAATTAAAAATATCTTGATAGAAACTTGAATCTTTTCCAAAAAGTAAAGCAATAAAGAATGGCCTTCAAACAAAAGTGAAAGTGTAAAACTAACCAAAGGTTCTTAATTTCGTGTTCTAGGGTTCATATTTATAGTATATTAAATAATACATATCTTAAACTGACTCAAAATCCTTGTTTTAATCCAAAATCCATGAATTCGTAGCCAGCGACTCAGTGTGTAAGTTGAATCGCTGGAAAAATATAAAATTTGAAGCTCTCTGGTCTTTTCTCTTGTCCACCTATTTAACCAGCGGTTCAAGTTTCCTATGAATCATTGGGAATCACTGGTTCAAAATCCCAACTCTTCCTTACTTCCTTAGTGTTGATTTTTCATGCAATCTTTTGACTCGGTCAATTCCTTCATTTTCTTCCTTTTTTCCTTCGCTTCTTCAAATATTGTATTTATTACATGAATTATCAAAAACAAGATAAAATCTCATGTAATATAGTCTTTTACATCTATAATCATTCTAAAATGTACTACAAAACATGTCTAATTATTGACTGGTCAAATTCCTATACAAAAGAATAGCAGATTCTAAAGGAAATGGAGTATGAAACCATAAGAATGCAATATAAAGAAAAAAATGAATATATAATTGAAGAAGAAAGAAAGAGAGATATAAGATAATAGAAGGATGTTTGAGAAAACCCTTCAAATAAAGATTCAGCTCGAGTGCTTATAGCTAAGTTAAGTAAAGTATATCTTTTTCTTCCAATAAATGGATATGAAAATATGATTATTGGTGAATAAAAGTTCCTATCGACTTTGATTGTGATTATATTTAGAATATTATTTCAAAATGAGAATGATTTAGTGATTTTTGTATCTTGAGACTCTATATTTGAAGTATCATAAACTTGATACTTGTCAATGGAAATTGAGAAAACCTATATAGTCGCTAGACCTTGTGATTGATTTAGCTTTGAATTCTGATGTGCATTGCACAATTCGAGGTCGCGTTTTCAAATAAAAGTGTTTTTTTTTTAATCTTTCTATTCTATCATGATTCATGTCTTTATGAAGGTAACATGTGTGGTGGCCCTGCCACCCCGGGCTGACTTGTCTGCGTGTACTCCTTTCCCAGTAGGGCCTAACTATATGCGTTTGGCACCTGCCTGTCTACCTCTTGTCTCAGAATTTATGTCCACGTGTGTTTTATCAAATTAGTTAGTAGATTATCAGTATTTTCTTAACTTATTCTTTTTAAGTATTTAAAAGTTTATTCTGATGCCCAACCATACTAGTGGGTTGTATCTTACAAGTTAACATAAAGCAGCAGAAGCCTTAATTGATATAATTTGAATAAGTAACTAGCATGGTAAACATTCTTCATAAGAGCAATTCCTAGTGTGGAAAAGAGATTACTATGTATATAAGCGACTGTATCATAAACAAGGTATATATATATGCACTATGTCATCACAACTTCCCAATACCTAAAATAATACAAAATATCAAAATAAGCATGTACTAGTTGGTCCTTGATGGCGGGCAATCAGACGCAGTTGCCTAGGATACCCTTTCTCCTATTGGTACTAGGATCTGCATTCAATCATCACTAAAATATATATGACAAGTACAGTAAGTAAAATCCCAAGGAACACCTCTGAGAATTCGCATAAAATAAAGTAAGGAAATACAATAAGTAATGTCAAATAAACATGCAGAATCGAAATACAGACAAATGTAAATGGCTCATCGCATGAAAAGATAAAAACTAAGCAAAAAAAATGTGTGTGCTCGCTCTAGATGGGCTAGAATGTACTTCGGGTCACCAAGTTCCCACTAGTGGTCTGGCCCAACTGGCCCGAAACTTGGTCCCTCGCGGTGCTGGCCAAATCCACTGAGTCACCGACACGAGCATCAAAGGCAAGCTCACGTTATGTTCACTGAGGGTCAGGTCATACGTGCAACAGTCTAGTGCATCATGAACACACAAACAAGAAACCCTTGAGAGTAACCTCAACCCACGTATAAGTAATAGAATGGAATAGTAACAATGGCAAGGAAATGATAGTATGAAATGCAAAACATAATTAAATATTCATAGTTTTTCAATTGGGTTTTACAAACCTCGAACTGCTATCGGACCTCCCCAGACTTATGTATCCTACCGACAAGCTCCTAACACTGAGCTACTATCACTCAAGTCCCCAAAGTCCAATTTTTATTGGTTTAGGTTGTTTACTAGTGATTAGACATGTGTTAAGTTGAAAATCACCAAAATAGCCCATAAATTCATAGTTTATCTATCATTAGCGTGTTAGGTGAAGTTAACATGTTAGGGAATCAGTCTAATGCACTACTGTTCTTAATTTTGAAAAATAGTTGGAAACCTAGAACGATTAGTGCACTAACCAGCCAAGTTAGCTCGGTAATTGCCCTAAGTGACAGAATTCTCAAGTTGAGAATTTTGTCCTACCCCACTCAATTAGCTACTCTAACTTGGTTTACATCCTCTCAATTCATTTTTAACTCAAAAACAACAACTATAACATTCCAGAACATCAAATTAATCCCAAACCTCTCTAGATTCCATGCATTCACCAAACATTCCAACTCATCAAAAACACCAATTCTAGTTAAACCCTTGGTAAATTCTTTATGAAAAAGTGCTAATAACATGTAACTCATCAAGTTTTCATCAAACATCAAAGGTCTAGTCATCAAATCCGAATTTCACTAAATCATATAAAAAATGGGTTCATTAAAAAGTGTAGAAGATGATGATGATGATTAACTTTGTTTCATCTCTTTATTTGGTCGCTAATGTGATGAATTTCCAGTTTGTAATCCCTCTCTTCCTTAGGTTCTCACTAAATTTTCATGAATTATGTGAATGGTTTAATCAACATTCCACTAAGTCTGATATATATATGTTTGATTAAGATCGAATGTCCATACGTATCTCGAAGATTATCTTCTGGTTCATAAACATGCTATTCCACACCACCTGATGACTTCATCGTTAACTCCAATAACACACTCCCTTCCTTGTTTCTCCCATTATGATCATCTAGATGCCCATCTTGTGGTCCTCTTTATTGGTTACAAACTATACGTTTTCTTAATTTAATTAAGTCACATTATATTTGGCCTTACCAAATCATATGGTCAGTGTTTTATTTATCAAAATAAAAAAAACTCATGGTCCTACTAACCTTCGACTACCTGATATCCGGTGCCCCGAATTTCGACATGAATTTCGAGGCACGCCATTGCCTATTATTCAATCTTTAATTTAATTAGCCTATGTTTACATTACCTATTTCAATTGAAGTACTTAGTCATATTTATGTTAGTTTGTTGAGTTTTTCTAATGTACCTGTACTTTGCCTCTTGATACTTCCATTAACACGTACTTCGAGGAGACTACCCGTCATACACCCTTGCACGATACCACTATTCAATATACATATATGCGATGTATTAACAAATAATTTCATAAAATGCATCGCAATTAAACAATACAACACATAATTCACTAGTATACCTAGGTCGACGTGTGTCCTAGCCTACCCGCGGTGTCCACGTACATTTGAGCTGGTGTCCATATCTGATATTACAAAATATTGTCCTAAAATTTAACATAACCGAATGTCGTACCATGAAATAACTGAGGGTATCGCGACTTGATTTCCTAGGTAATTCAATCCGTCCCATAATCCTGCCAACAAACTGAGACCTTAGAGAGCTCCTTATTCCTGAGAATCTGAACTCTGCGATCAAAGATCTCTACAGACCTCTCCTCATAATTCACGTCAGGCTGAACCTCAACCTGCCCAAATCAATAGTCTATCTTGTCCCTGACCAAGCTAGTTTAAACATCGATATGTGAAATGTCGAATGAACAGCTAACTCAATAGGTAACTCTAGGTAATATGAGACATTGCCCACTCTGCGATCCTGAATGGTCCTATAAATTGTAGCGCCAGTTTCCCTTTAATACCAAACCTCTGCTGACCCTTTTGAGAGGAAACCTTCAAATATACCATGTCGCCCTCCTCATAGCTCTGACCCTCGTGATATCAATATGTGTATTTCTTCTATATATCATGTGTAACTCGTAACCTCTGAAAAATCTATCTGATCTTCTCTTTGTGATCACTAATTGTCTCGAGACTAATAGTAGTTATATCTTCCGGCTATGCCCAACACGCAAGTGATCTACAGGGCTTCTCATACAGCACCTCAAACGGTGGCATGCCAATACTCGCCCGATAGTTGTTATTATATGCAAACTCGCACTAAAGCAAGTAATATTCCCACAAACCACCAAACTGCAATATACAAGCCTTGAGCATTTCCTCCAAAGTCTATATCAGTCTCTCTGACTGTCCGTCGGTCTGAGGATGATAAGGTATTCCAAACTGCAACCTGGTTCCAAACTGCTCCTACATAGCCTCCCAAAGACTCGAAGTCAACCTGGGATCTCTATCTAATACAATAGAAACTGGCACCCTATGCAATCTAATAATCTCTTGCTCAAACAATATCCTCAGTTGTGGGAACGTGTACTTGATAGAAATCAGAATGAAGTGAGTCGATTTCGTCAGTCTGTCAATTGCAACCCAAACTGCATGGTGACGCCTCGATATATGCGGTATTCTATAAATGAAATCCATGGTGATGTGCTCCTATTTCAACTTTGGAATAGGTAATGGTTGTAATAGTCCACCTAGTGTCCAGTTCTCAGCTTTCACCTGCTTGCGGATGTGACAAATCGTGACGTATGCCCGTACATTAGCCTTCATCCCTGACCACCAGAATAGTTGCCTCAAGTCATGGTACATCTTGGTACCATCAGGATTAACTGTGTAGCAAAACCAATGTGCATCCTCTAGAATCTTGTCCCGTATCTCCTAATCCACAGGTATCCACAATCTCCCTCGCTGTCTCAAACACTGATCTGTGGTCTTCGCCCAATCAGTGCACTCACATTCCTAAGCCAGACCATTGAATTGCGCTCATAAAGCCTATTATTCCTCTGACACTCAGCAACTCACTCAATCAATATGGTCGGAACTATCATCTGGCAATAAATGTACTACTTAGCCATAGTCGACACTTTTGTCATACATATAACTGCTTCCGCCTGTAACAAGCCATGCTCATGTGTTATAAGTTGCAACACAATCAGACTATCAATCTCGCTCCTGCTCAATGCATCCATTATACCGTTCACTTTTTTAGGGTGATACTAAATAGTGGAGTCGTATTCCTTCAGCAGCTCATGCCATCTCCTCTAGTGCATATTCAGATCCCTTTGAGAGAAGATATACCGCAAACTCTCGTAATCTGTATACATTATGAACCTTTATCCATAAAGGTAGTGCCTTTGTCATTTCTGCCATGCACCTAGACATTGGTTCATAAATTGCAAGCTCTCTCTAGAAGATATAAAGAAAAAGAAGAGTAGTGCGACTACTGCTTTAGGAATTTGCGTTATTGAAGTTAACTTATCTACTAGTGATTCCTGGGTATTGGATACCGGATTGGATCTCATATTTGTATTATTGTGCAGGGTTTCACCAAAAGTAGAAAACTAAATAGAGGAGAAGTCATCCTACATGTTGGAAATGGAGCAAAAGTTGTTGCGTTGGCTATAGGATAGTATGAGTTAATTTTACAAGTGGACTTGTTTTAGTTTTAAATAATTGTTATTATGTCCCTTCCTTGAGCAGAAACATCATTTCAGTTTCATTTTTGGATTTGGATGGTTTTAATTTCATTATTGCGAATAATAAATGCTCTATTTCTCGTAAAGAAATTTTCTATGCAAATGTTGATTTGTGTGATGATCTTTATATTCTAAACATGAAAATATCATAGATACTCCAATTCTTAACGTAAATACAAAGAGATTCAAGTCAAATGATTTGAGTCAAACCTACCTAAAGCATTGTCGCCTTGGCCACATTAATGAAAAACAAATTTCTAAACTCCATAAAGATGGACTTTTAGACTCATTTGATTTTGAATCATATGAAACATGTGTATCTTATTTACTAGGCAATATGACAAAGATTCTCTTTACTGGACACAGTGAAAGGGCAAGTGATTTAGTGGGTCTAATACATATTGATGTATGCGGTCCTATAAATATAATGGCTAGAGGTGGTTATCAATACTTCATTACATTCACTGATTATTTCAATAGATATGGTTATGTTTATCTCATGAAACATAAAGGTGAATATTTTGAGATATTTCGAACATTTCAGAACAAAGTGCAAAATCAACTTAGTAAAATTTTTAAAGCACTTTGATCATATCAGGTGGTGAATATTTGAGCTAATAGTTTGACGATCATCTTAGGAAATGTGGAATTGTCTCACAGTTAACTCCCCCGGTATCTCCACAATGGAATGGTGTTTCTAATAGGAGAAATCAGACTTTATTGGATATGGTTCGATCTATGATGAGTCATGTAAATCTTCCTATTTCCTTTTAGGTTTATAACATAGAAACGGCTGCGTTTACACTAAATCATGTTCCTTCTAAAGCGGTAGATAAAACACAAAATGAGATGTGGTTTCAAAAAAGACCAAGTTTGTCTTTCCTTAAGATTTGGGGCTGTGGGGTTTTTGTACAACGATAAATCTTAGAAAAATTATCGGCCAAACCTACCAAGTGTGTATTTGCTGGTTATCCTAAAGAAACTAGAGGACACTACGTTTATAATCCCATTGAGAATAAAGTATTTGTTGCTTGGAATGGTGTCTTTATGGAAAAAGAGTTTATTTTAAAAGACAATAGTGGGAATAAAGTAAGTCTTAAGAAATTCAAGAACCACAAATAAATACTCAATTTCCAGTGGGAGATCAACTAAGTCTTCAACTAATTGATCCTCTATAGGTATCACAAAGCCTTCATAGGTCTGATAAGGTAAGACATCGGCCTGAGAAATTTGGATTTCTTATTATTGATAGTAGTGTGGTGTTGCTTATAGATCAAAATTAACCTACTACATATCAAGAGGCTGTTTCTAGCCTTGAGGTAGATAAATGGCTTAGTGCCATGAATTCTGAGATGCAATCCATATATGATAACCAGGTTTGGAACCTGGTTGATTTACTTAAAGGTGGTAAGATCATTGGATGTAAATGGGTTTTCAAGAGAAAATTGATATGGATGGTAATGTGCATACTTATGAAGCATGACTAGTAGCAAAGGGTTTCAGACAAACTCAAGGTGTTGACTATGATGAAACTTATTCTCCTATAGCCATGCTTGAACCCATTAGAAATCTAATTGCTATAACAACATATTATGACTATGAGATAAGGCAAATGGATGTCAAAATAGATTTTCTAAATGGAGATTTACTTGAGAATGTGTATATGATACAGCCTGAAGGGTTTATTCATCCTGAGATTTCTAGGAAGGTGCGCGAGCTTCAAAGATCTATTTATGGATTAAAGCAAGCTTCTCGGAGTTGGAATCTTCATTTTGATGAAGCAATTAAGGAACTTGGTTTTATTAAAAATGAAGATGAGCCTTGTGTATACAAGAAGGTAAGTGGGAGCGTGGTTATTTTCCTTGTCATGTATGTTGATGATATATTACTCATTAGAAATAGCATCCTAACCTTGCAGAATGTCAAGTCTTAGTTAGGGAAGTGTTTCTCAATGAAGGACTTAGGATATGCAGCCTACATATTTGGGATTAAGATCCATAGGGATAGACCTAAAAGGTTGATCGGTCTAAATCAGAGTGTTTATATTGTTAAGGTATTGAATAGGTTCAATATGCAAGACTCTAAAAGAGGGTCATTTCCAATATCTCATGGTATAAATCTCAGCAAGACTCAATGTCCGAACACTAATGATGAGCGAGAGAGCATGAATACGATTCCATATGCATCAGCTATTGGATCTATCACATATGCCATGTTATGCACTCGACCTGATATGTCATATGTTTTGAGCGCAACAAGAAGATATCAGTTCGATCCCGATGAGAGTCACAGGGTAGCAGTAAAACACATTATTAAGTACTTGAGAAGGACTAAAGAATTGTTCTTAGTCTATGGAAGTTTGGAAGACGAGCTTGTTGTAAGTGGTTGCACAGATGCAAGTTTTCAAACTGAAATAGATGACTTCAGATTGCAGTTTAGATATGTGTTTACTTTGAATGGAGGCGCACACTACAAGGAAAATGAAATTTAGAAACGGAATTAGAAAGGGAAATAATTTCCATTGCAAAAAAAAAAGTTAGAGACGGAATTGAGACAGACTCATTTAGAGACGGAATTGAGACGAATTAGAGACGGAAATAGAGACGGAAATAGAGACGGATTTAATTCTGTCTCTAAAAAATGGCGCCAACATTCCCACCAAAAATTTCGTTTCTTATGACCGTTCATCAAATCTCGGGATTTGAAGATGCTTGGTTCAAGGTCCCCCCCTCCTACACCCCCTTTCCTCCTCTTCCTTCCTTCCCGAACCCCGAACCCGAAATAGAAAAAATCCCCAAATCATCTCAACAAAACCCTAGCGATCGTCCCCTCCCCAGAAATCATCTCGTTCGATCGTCCCCAAAAATCCCCAAATCCCGTTCGATCGTCCCGTCCAAAACCCCCAAATCTGTCTCCTTCTTTGCTCTCAAATCTCATCTCTCCGTCTCTGATTCCGCTGCTCTCTCTCGTATCTCTGGTCTCTCCGTCTCGTCGCTGTGGTCTCCTTCATCGGCTCTCAACTCTCTCTCTCTCTGATCTTGCCGTCAGAGTAGGTTCTTTCTTTCCTTTGTTGATGTTGCTTTCCTTGCCTTAACTATTATATAACCATCTTGTTTCTAGTGTATGTTCTCTTAACTATTTTCGTGCCATAATCACTTTTGATCATTTGTTGCTGTAGCTTGATTCATTGGTTCTCACAATTTGCATGTTCTTTAAGTTGGTAACTTGCGTAAATCTTCTGCATTTCTAGAACTCTGCAGAATAGAATTCTACTCTCATGTTGAGATCCTTTCGCTTCCATAAAATAATGTGAACCACTTGAATCTCTCTCTCTCTCTCAAGTCGCCTTACTCCTCTTCTATATGTCGGCATTTCATCGCTTGTGGATGTGAAATACTTTTTAGTTTTCTTTTGATGGTAATATTAACAGAAAAATTATATCTTATAGAGTTGTGGCCTATCAACTGAACTTACTTTCTATTACTAAAATCTACAATGTGTTGCATGTATCCCTTTTGAGGCATTGTCATAAAGACTCCCATTCTCTGCAAAGTCCTCTTCCTGATGAATTACTCGGCTCCCCATCCTCTATTGCATCCATTGGCAGTTCTGGATCAATGTTTTATCATTACCTTCAAATTCTATTTCAATGGTCAACAATATTTTGAAGCTACTTGAAAACGCTATACTACTTCCATGTGTCAGTTTCTCAATTCTAACCTTTAAGACAAGGTTCTTCATAATGTAAAACCATAAAGCATTGGAGTAGACCAAGTCCATGGAGGCCCAACTACAACACAGCCCAAGCTTAGGAGGAGCAACCGAGTGGTGTGAAAACTTTTGAGGTTGCTTGACTAAAACATTAGGTATCTGTTGCACAAGTTTGTCTTTATTTATATAATTCCGTTAAGGTGTTAAAGCATATTATCTATCATTCATGCGTGTGTGATGCACACAGCACAAAGGATGTAATTCCTCTATTTATATAAGCATGAATGAAAAGCATATGAGGGTATGAAAGAATTATCCCTTTCCTTTTTTTGATTTCCTTGCTCCCATCTATTTCTCTTTCTAATTCTGTTGTCTTTATCTCCCTAACCCCTTTTCAAATTTGATCTCAAACTTGGTGCCCAACATAAACACTATGTCGTATAGGATGAATGTGTCTTTAATTCCCTAATCCCTTCTCTTCTTTAAGCTTTGGCTTATTTGACATTTCAATTGATGGTAGCTCTTTTGCCATGTCAATGTTTTATATTGGAGCACAAGTTTTACAATCTATATATATTAGGAAGATTAAAGTATCGACACCATAAACATTGCAAGTGAAAACAAAAAATCATAAACCTGTAATTAATCTACTGGTATGATCAAGTTTTTGGATTTTGTTTTGAAAGAGCAATCCAAAAAAGATTCGTACGAATCAGTTTTTCAGGGCATGGTTGCTTTAGTTTCTGCCTTGATAATTATAACGAATAATGTATGTCTATGTTACGTCAACGTCCAATCATTTAGTTACTTTTATCAGCATGGATCCTGTGTTATTAATTCCAATCATTTAGACTTAATTACTACTTTTTGTATGCCCTTCTTCTCTGAAATTTTATTGGTATTTTGTTAGGTTTCATGGCGGGAGGTGATCATCCCCCACGTCGAGGTATCCCATTAGGAGGACATCGTCCAGTCGGAAGAGGTGCAGCACCGACCTCTGGATGCAAAATACCGACTGGGCGTCATGGTCAGGCCACACGAGGGGTCCGTAGAGGTCGTGGTGGTCGAGGTCGTCGATTCCGACTTCTCGTTCTCTCGAGCACGATCCAGCCGCAGCGTCACCTTCGCCTTCCATACCGTCGGCGTCGTCTGTACCATCATCTTCGTCATCAAGGACTATACCAAATACGCGGTTCCAATCACCACCGTCGACATCAAGGACTCCTTTACCCACGAGGCCTGCACCCCCAGCCATAGCATCACCGGCAGTATCCCCATAATACGACGGTAGAGCAGGGTTGGAGGTGACAGGCCCTCCGCGAGCACCTCAGAGGATAGGGATAGAAGCCCCCTCGCGTGTAGGGGATCCCTATCAGACTGATTGCCAATGATACGTAAGTTTGCATTTGATTCATATATGTCGTTTTAAATATGGATGTAAATTATTAAAGAAGTAGTTAAGATATTATGCATGTTAATGAAACAAAGGGAGTTGCATCCTTCTCATTTTTGTGCACGGAGGATGACAAAAGTTTTCAAAGGATGGATGATTCCTGAAGGGTATTGTTGGAAGTCGGTACCGACTCATCATAAAGACCAATACTGGCGCCAATGGAAGGTAAACATGACTACTAAATGTCTTATTATTTATACTATTTTCTCAATGTCTCGTAACAATTGCAATCGCCATTTTGTAGGTACTTTTTAGATGGGATGACGCGATTCCCGAGGATCTCAGTCGAGCGACGTACGACAGGCTTGCAGGCACAAGGTACACCGCATTGATGCACAAGTTAAAGAATAATCGTGTGCGGCCGGTGTATGTTACAGATGAGGCGTGGAGGAGATACTTGGAGTACTGGGAGAGCGAGGACTTCCTTGCCAGGTCTAGGCAGGCGACAGCGAATAGGAACACTGAGGTCGAAGGCCCTGGGACTGGGCCCTCGAAGCACGGTGGTGGTTCCGTGTCTTTTGTGACTACCCATGAAAGATTGGTAAGTTTTTTTTAACCTCTTGGTTATTTTTTACATTTATACACTTGTTCACTATGCTGAATGTATGATTGGTCATGTACTGTGACCGATTCATCCGAGACGCCACCTACTGTGAATGAATTGTATTTGCATCTCCACACCGTAAATCACGACGGGATGACATTCATCGATACTAGATCAGAGTGGTTCTATGTAAGTATAGAAATGAAATGTTAAATAGTATTAAGTTTACTTTAAAATATATCATGTATGTTGTTTGTTGTTGATATCTGCAGGATAGGCTCCAGAGGAGACGTCAGGAGCTGACCCAGGATACACCGCACCAATCGGTGGATGATGAGGCGGTGTACCTCAATGTGGCGGGTGAGTGTCCCAAAGGACGTGTCTACGGTCTCGCGTCTTTAGGGAGAAAGAAGAGGAGATATGCAGATCCTAGTGCTAGCACGTTCGAGATGCCGGATATGGTGCCGCGTGTAGAGTTCAATGTCGTTGCAGAGCAATTACGAAAGGTTATGGAGTTCATGCATCAACATCTCGGGATGAACATGGACGGAGCAGGCCTATCTCAACAACAACCACCACCACCACCTCATGACCAGCAACTGCTGCCGCAAATTGATCCGGTCGATCCACCACAACAAGGGGACAATGTCGAGCGAGAGACGCAAGCGTGGCTTACGAGAGATGAGCAACTTGGTGATACATAGGTATTTTACTTGTTGTTTGTGTAAATTATGAGATTATACTTTTGCTTTTGTAGATAACTTTAGCAATTCTTCGCATTACTTTATGATTGACACTTCTTTTTGTGCATATTTAGATTGATACTCCTTTATGTTTCATTGGATAGTTGTTCAGAATTTTTTCCCATTCCATTTACTTCTTCTTTCTTACCTTACTGCAGATGTTACATTTGCTTGGCGTAGAGATGTTTGTGAAGGTGTAGCCGAAAGAATCGTGTTCAGCTCATGAAAAACCCCTAACGAATACTTGTACATATATGCATATATGAGGGCTTAGAGCCAATGCACTTTACAAGTTCATTTTTTCCATGTTGTGTATACTATTTTGAGGCTACTGTTTATATTATCAATTAGTTATGAATCTATGGTTTGAGTGATATTGACATAATCTGAAGCTCTCGCTGTCATTTTTTTACTTGGTCCTACGTTGTTCATGAAAGATTGCTATATGATTGTTTCACTAATTGATGTCTTTGTTGTTTCTGCCCATGCGGTTGCAGCGAGTTTCTGTGTACGTAATGGCATTGTTAGGGGTTTTAGATGGCTTAGTAATTCACGACTGGTTTCCTTCTCATACACTCAGGTATGTGAATTTATTCCATTGTTTTCAATTACTTGGTTAATTCATAGCTGAACGCAGAGATGGATTCATGGTGTGTATGGGGTGGCACTGGTGAGCCCTTTAGTCATAGAGGAAAATGGAGCATTTCCTTTCAAAACGCACTTAACCATGGCTTGGCAGGTAATACATATAAAAGAGTATCCTTTATGTTTGTTTCGTGCCTTTTGATTTTTGACACATTAGTTTTTGCGGATTCGTAGTTTTTTATTGTTATTTGTTCTTATTCATGTTGTAGGAAGAGATGCAAAAGTTCACGGCGAAGATTGTTAATATGATGAAGTAGGAGATTTCCTGATGCCTCTCAAGGCGGACCCATAATCCTTTCCCATGTTGGTTTGGTAATCTTCATTTTGAAAGGGGAGATTTTGAGGTTAGCAGGAGTTTTACTGGCACTGTTTTATGTAATCCCATCATCTAATTTAATGTATGGTTTAGGCTTCTAGATATGCTAGGCTACAATTCCAGTGTATGCAAATTGATGGAAATTATTATTATGCACTGCTGCTCATTGTTAATTGCATCAAATGACTTTTTAAGAGCTTCTAAGTAGGCAACTGATGGGAAATAATTTTTTGCAACCAACCTCCTATTACTACTATTTTCTTCTCTTTCTGAAACTATTTAGGCAGCTATGAATCAACAGGTAGTTATTTGTCTTTTCGTTCTTTTGGGCTTCTTCTATTATTTTCTTGCTCTTCTGGGTGTGTTTCAATTACTAGGAATATAAGGTATTTCGTTCTTTTACCTTGCTGTCATTTTCTGTGTCCCACCTCTGATCAAATTCGATTGTGAAAGTACCAAAAATAGTTGTAGCTTTAGTTTCAACTGGTGAAAAAAAATTGCCTTGTTCAATTTAACTTAACAAAGCCTTTTCCAAGTTATCCGAGTTTTCCATTACTCTCTCCCTGTTGCTAAATCTCTGTCGTATTACTGCTGCCTATATATTTGTTGATTATAATTCATCTTCAGTAAAGTATCTATAAGTTGTAAATCTATTAATTTTAAGGTGCACCTCACAAAGGTAAACATCAGGTTCATTGCTGGTATATCATTTAGCATGTGGTTCACACAATTGGTGTGGCTCTTAGTCAACCATTCTTTAATGTTGCTTTACGAATTGTTGTTGATTTTTTTTTCTAAAAAGGAATGATGATCTAGCATTGGTTCAAACAAGGTGGGCTTTTGTTAATAAGGATGAGAACCTGCTGACGAGGTTGCAGAATATAAATTTATCCTTCCATTTTGAAGTTGAACAACAAGTTAATGGAATATTGATCATCAACTTCTTTGGCTTTAATGGAACTGCTGGTGTTTGGAGGATCAAAGCTCTCGAGGAATCTGGTGGCTAGTCGGAGCGAACCACTATCGAAGACATGGATATTGCTGTCCGTGCACACCTTGGTGGATGGAAATTCATATATCTAAATGATGTAAAGGTTAGTTTGCTGATGGACACCTGTTATGTTTTTTCGTAACTTTGAGGTGAGTGATTAATGTTAATCTTATTGGTTACGCTTTCGGTGCCTATGTGAACTCCCAGAGTCCTATGAAGCATACAAGAAACAGCAACATCGCTGGCACTCAGGTCCAATGCAGTTGTTTCATTTGTGTTTCTTTGACGTCCTTATCTAAGGGCCTATATGCATGGTTTCTTTATTAAATATCAGCTATACAAAAAGGTAATATGTCCTTGATGTACTGAACAGTTCATTTTATAATGGAGGATTCATGATAATCTTTTGAGTTGAACCTCCCATTCTTTTGAAGGTTTGTGGACCTGTTCACTTACAAAGTGATGGTTTATTTAGTTCCAGTTTGATGTGCATTGATTTTTCTCCTCTTTCTGTTGTAGTTGTTGAAATGCATCAACCATTTGTCAACCGATCCAAACTGCCTAGAGAATCTTCCGCGAGCAGATGCAATCAAACATTTGATTCCAAACCTTGAAGGGCTTTTTATTTCTGAAATTCATCTTGAAGTGAGTTTTGTTGCGTCTCATTCCTATAGTTTGTTATCTCCAAGATCAAGTACTACAAGAGAAATGAACGTCATTCGTATTTTCTCCTTTTATTTTTTATCATGTCATGCTTTCATTTTTTTATTATGTGGTGCGATTTTTATGATGCCTTAGAAGAGCTTGATTGAAATTGTGAGATAGGAAGTTGCTCGAACTGTCGAGTTACTTTCTTCTTGAGCTTGCTCTGATTTTAAGTTTGTTTTGCGACATTCTATTTTATTCATGTTTTGTTTATTTCAATATTAATGTTGAAACTTGATTAAGTAATGTTTGGCTTATGAACCTTGTTTCTGATGGTTTCTAACTCGTCTTATTCTGAAGGTCCTCCAAGCACTGTTCAATCTATGTAAGATTAACGAAAGCAGACAAGAGCAAGCTGCTGAATTCAAGGATTTCGCCACTATACTGCTACTATATATGTTTTCTCAAAGCCGGCCTGGACTGCAGTTTTTTATAGAAACGTCTTCAGCAATCCTTTGTAAGAAATGGAGAGAGTGTTGTGAGGTATTGTACCAAATCTCTATCTCCTCTTTCCTGTGTTAGCAATCATTCAAAAACTGGCCAATTCCTAGCTAGCTTTTTGACTTGGGGCTGATTTGCGCAGGTAAATTGATAAAGTGTGAAAGGAAATTTTTAGAGTTTTTTTCAGTTTCCATCTGTAGTTTCTGTTGCATTCGATTTTTTTTTCATGGAGAAAGTTTTGTAAGTTTCTAATTCAAATTTCATTGAATCTTTTACACTTAGACTTACAATTAGTTACTAATCAACATTTAAGTCAGATGGCTGCATATATGAAGGAGAGTGGAGAAGGGGTATGAGGCATGGGCATGGAAAGAAAGAGTGTCTATGATCTAATGCTCGATTAATAACTAGGAATATAAGGTATTTCTTATCTTTTACCCCCTATTTGTCACTTTCGTATCATACACGTTGTTGCATTTTGCATATCTAGATCTAATGCTCGAGGGGCATGATCTATAATAGGAATATAAGATTTATATTTGTTTTCTTCATCTTTAAGCCATTTTCTGTGCTTCCTTCTTTGTGATGGTAATTTTCCATTTAATACTAAATTGTCCATTCCATGCTCGAACTCACTTACTCCTAGCGTGTCCTAACTGTCCTTTAATGCATATTCTTAAACCTGATCCCTATGCTTCTTCTGATGTATTCCTACCTCTGCTGTCATGTTTATTCATGTCATATAGCTTTTTAGCTTAGTTATTGATATACAATATTTGCGATTCTCTTACTCATAGCAGTCTTAAACCTGATCCCTATGCTCGAATCATTTAGTACCATTTGTTAGAAAGGACTGAACTTTTTTCTTTTTGTTTTGGTCGTTAGGAATTGAAATTAAATGCTCACTTTCGGTGGACTTCTCTATCAATTGCAAAGAATTTATAGCAACAACAATGTTGCTCATCTTATTTAGAACTGATTGCCAAACGAATTAGATGATACGATGAGAACAAAAGGTCGCATGTTTACTAACACTTATGCAAGTTAATGAAAATCCGTGATTAGAATTGCTAAGGAACTCATCTAATTAACTCCACACTTACTGTCAATCATGTTTTCCATGTGAAGATCTAGAGCTTGTGTTAGTGATGTGATATTATATATATATATATATATATATATTGCAACTTAGTGAGAGACTCATTTTTCTCAATAGTGTAACTTAGTGAGCTAGAGACTCATTTTTCCCAATCTAGTATTCTTGTCTCAAATAATTCTTATTTTGCGTTAGAAGTATGTATTTAGGCTGTGAACAAGGTAATTTTTGTCTTGTGATCTTATCTGTGCCTTGATGTTTTAGAAAGATGTTTGAACTGATTTAGAGGTTACACATGAAATAGGGGAATGGTACAATTACATGGTTCGGTTACACATGTTTTTAGAAAGATGTTCGAACTGATTTAGAGGTTCCTTGAAAGCTCTTGATGTTGTGTGTTGTATTGCTTTTACCAGACGTTCGAGCAGATCTATTCCTGGGCGCTATTTAGCTCTCTATTTGGTTCAGGACTGCTCGGAAGGAACCCTGTGAATATGCATTATCACTGGTTGTTGCCCTCAGATGGAGAATCAGAAGTGCTTCAAAGCTGCGTTATAGTTATTATATGGAGTCCTTATTGCTCTTCTTATTCTAACCAGTCATGTTGGTGTTTTGGTGATTGGAGGTGTTGAACATTAGATGGATTTTGTTCTTGGTTATTAAGCTTAATTCTTTTTGTGCATATTTATAGGATTGTAAGTTTTCTTTTTTTTGTGGTTGTTGAACAATAGGATTGGTGGTTTTTGTGTATACTTACAAATTTGGAGCTTTTGTAATACAAGACAAATTTCCGTGGATATATAATTTTTTTTCAAATTTTGAGTTTAACATTTTTTTTTCTCTTTTGAATATTTGTCGATATATATTGTTGATGTATGAATGTCAAATTTGGCTTTTTAGTGGGATGTTAGCACCCCCAAGGAGTTGTTGGAGGGGGTGCAGGTGATGGAGTGGGTCCTATGGTTGTAATTTCAAGTGATAGGTTGGAGAACCAATTGGATTATGTTTATGTTTGAATATTAAACAAAAATGAAAATTAGAGACGGATTAGCAACGGAATTCAAACATTCCGTTGCTACTCCGTCTCTAATTTTCAAGAAATATATGTATGAATCACAAACGGAATCAGAAACGGAAATAAGAATTCAGTCTCTGATTCCGTTGCTAATCAGAAACAGATTCAGAGACGGATTCAGAAACGGACGTATCGTCTCCGATTCCGTTGCTGATTAGCAACGGAATCATAGACGGATAGTTTGCATTCCGTCTCTGATTCCGTCTCTGATTTCGTTTCTGATTAGCAACGGAATCAGAGACGGAATTCATAAATTTATTATTTCCGTCTCTGATTCTGTTTCGATTAGAAAAGGAATCAGAGACGGAATGCAACTACAAATGTATCATTTCGAAAAAAAATTCCATTTATGTTCCGTTTCTGTTCCGTTTCAAATTTTCGTCTCTAAATCCGTCTCTAATCTGAAACGGAATAATTCCGTCTCTATTCTGTCTCTAATCAGAAATGGAATCAAATTTTCATTTCTGATCGAATCAGCGACGACGTTTTTAGAAACGGAATAAATTCCGTCTCTGTTCCGTTGCTGACTGCAATTAGAGACGGAATTTATGCAAATCAGGGACGAAAATTTTCGTTTCTGATTTGCTATTTTTTTGTAGAGGCAGTGAGCTAGAAAAGTTCGAAGAAAGAAACTGTCACAGATTCTACAATATAAGCTAAATATATTGCAACGTTTGATGCAGCTAAGGAGGCAGTTTGGATCAAGAATTTCATCTCAGAAATTAGTGTGGCTCCGAGTATAGCTAACCTCATTTGCTTGTATTGTGACAACAACGAGGCGATAGCACAGGCTAAGGAACCAAGATCATACCACCGATCCAAACATATATTTAGATGTTTTCATCTCATTCAAAAAATATTGAAATGAGAGACGTGAAGATTTGGAGAGTTCCAACTGAAGACAACGTTGCAGATCCTTTGACAAAGACTCTTCCACAAGCGAAACATGATAGTCATGTTAGGTTATTAGGTATTAGATACATGAATGATTGACCCTAGTGTAAGTGGGAGATGTTGGGATATGTGCCCTAGGTCAATCTACAAATATTATTTATCTTATAATTTTAGTTAATAAAATAGTGGTTTTATTTGTTGTTTTATTATAAGTGATTACATGTTTACCTTATAGTAAGATTTATGGGTATTTGTTGAAAAATCCTAAATGTCCCTAGTCGATCATTATACTAGGAACTATAATGAATTTAGACTAGTATGAATCTTGATTGATGGTCATGCGATGATCATGCATAGATGGATATTAATCAAGATCATGAATACTTATTAGGGAATAAGATACTGGACCCACCTACTATGAGAACACCACATGAATTAAGTTGTAGGTGTTACTCATAATAGGTATATCATTTAGTCCTTCAACTTAAGATTACCATAGACTTCAATATTATGAGCATCATAATTTGACAAAATCAAATGTTGTCTATAATCGGATAATTATAAAAATTATGATTTGTTACCGTGTGAATAATATGTGAAGGTGCATAATCAAGATAGAGTTTTTTATTCTCGTATAGATAGAGATATCAGTGGATCCCTCGATAATATAGACTGATAATGGCCAAGTCCGTGTAAATTGATATGATCAATGTCACTTGGATGTTTTTCAGTTTGCTTAAAGATCGAGACTAATACGATTGAAAATTAAGAATGACTTTCCATACCTTATGTTTAACCAAAGGATATCGCACAACAAAATGATATGATGCACATTATTAATTAGGTAGTTTCGATATTGATATTCATGCCACTTGGGTAGTCATAATGCCTTGCTAGAGACCGCTTATGACTTATATACCAAAATAGTTTTTGGTTCACTGCCAACATCGCATGAACCTATTGGGTCGCACACAAAGAATGGCTTGCACAATTTCGATTAGTCCAGAGGAATGAATTTATATGATAAAATTCATGACATAAAAGCCGTTATGATTTTTTATATTATAACTTATTAATAGGGCGTATGTGTAATTTGCTTATACTGCGTAAATACAATAGTTGTATTATGAATATAATTTTAAGTGAGGGCTTATCTACACATATAAATAAAGCATGGAACCCTAAAAACTAAATAAGATTTTCGTTTTACGAATTTCGAGTTCTCTGGATTTAGGAAGATAGAAAAATCATTGTCAATCTATCTTGGGGCTAGCACTCCAAATTGTAGTCACCTTTTGTGTGTGGAATTCTAATAAAGGACGCGAACTTGAACGTCTTGAAAATCGAACAATCAAAAAGGAAATCACGGAATAAGTTATGATTTAATTTCATAGATTTAGTTTAATGGAACCTATTTTTATCGCGTTTGGGGTTTTTCAAAATTTGTTTTGAATTTTCTGCTTCGTATGAAGCCCAAAAACCTAACAACATCAATCTATTTTGCATTCCAAACATTTTACTCCAATCAATATAGTCCACAACATACTTTACAAAGTACCGTAGATCATTAAAATCTAAATATAAGTAAGTAACCAAACTTTAGCTAGCCATTTGTTCTCCACATACTGGTGGAAAAGCCACATTCTAATTTTATTAAGCTAACCCTTTTGAATACACAAAGACTTTAACTTCACGCAATAAGACCGCATTACACTTTAGGAAAACTTTGAAATACTAAATCTAACTCCTTCAGAAAGCCACTTTAACATTAGATTTAGATCTCAAATTCACCTAGAAAATCTAAAAGCATATACCTTTCAAATAATCTTAGTTACTACTTGAAATTAGATAATGAATCCAATTATCACAATACACATTCTATGCTATACCTGCAATACAAAGATCGTGATTAAAATCAATAGATAATAATCTATTAAATTAGTTAATCAAAGAATACGATTGGTTTAAAGCATTAAGCACATAAGCCCCTCATCAAAACTAAAAGCAAAAATGATCTAGTTCATGTTCGAACTTTGTTTAGATCAACTAAATGCTCACTCATTATCATAAATAACATTGCTATAATATAAATAAAGGATGTATATAAATACCTCTTAAATACCTCTTGAATGAATACTTTAAATCTTCAAATCTTCTCTAAAAGCAGTGAACAATAAAACAATAAACTAACACAATAAAGAATGGTTCCTAAAGCAATAAAATATTGATATAAGTACTCAAAGGCAACTAATTTTGTAACCCTAGAGTCATATTTATTGTATTCTAGGTAGTAAACATCATAAACTAACTTAAACTACTCGTAGTTATCTAAAATCTTCGAAATATACTCTAGCAAATCCTTGGCAATTTAAGGTTAAGTGAAATCGTTGAGTAAATTCGTGGAATTGGAGTCCTTATTCCACCTATTTAGTGGCGATTCTAGGTATATAGGAATCGTTGGGAAATCGTCTGTATTGATGTCCAATTTTCCTTGATTCCTTGGTGATGATTTTTTGTATAATCTTTCCACTTGATTAATTCTTTCTTTATCTTCCTTTTTTACATATAAAATCATCCTAAAATGTACTATAAAACATAGCTAATTATTAAGTTGTTGATAAGTCAATATTTTATAGGGTTGTAGTAGTCTATTTTAATATATTTAATGTGTAAAGTATCTAAAACATATATTTAATTGTATTTATTTGTCCTTTGGGGTAAATCGAATGCGCGGTTGAATATGAGGTGAGATATTGTGTGAAATAGAGTGTTTCCATGCAGTGATCAGGTGCCAGTAGATCAACCTCAAGTTACGTACTGCGTAGTTAGTAAACAATGACCAACATACCAAATAACGCAGGGGAGTGACACAGTTAAGTCACTTGGAAACGGATGTTGTTGGATTGCCTCGAGATGTGTGTTATGTAGGCTCCCACTCCTTCGCACACACTCTTGCGATTTTCTCCTCCACAATAGGTGCCACGCGTCCTCACTTCATTCGCCACCAGTTGCCACGTGTCGCTCTCGCGTTTTCCAGCTCGTCCACAGCAAGCTCCTCTCCCTTCATCAGCATCCATAAAACTGTCCTTGAGATACTTACCATGTTCTTTCCTATTTCTTCGGTGAGTTTTATGCAAACTGTTCACCACTTCTAGTCTGCCATGACTCATCACCTCACACACTCAAACACGTCACAAAGCAGTATTTCACCAATCAAAGCCTACAACGTCAATGCCTCAATCAAACTCGCCCAATCTGCTGCTGCCACGTGTCCAGGCCAAGCAAAAAATGCCCAATAGCCCCTAGATGCTCTTAGACGAACGTGTTACGAGACTAACCCCCAAAATTAGTTTCCCTCACCTCAAGAGAGCATTTTTTAGTGGTTTTTCATATTATGAACTAGTGCATTCATAAAAAGAGTCGAGTTTAGAGCCGCTACACACAACTTTTTATACTTGGTAATTGTAAAGACCATGTCCGGTTAAACCAATCTTCGCCTAGGTCAGAGGGGAAACAAGTGGGATTATTAATTCATGGCATGAAATTTTTAGATATATGATTTTTGTTTAACTTAATTTATTTTCTTTTATTTCGTTGTTGTTGATTTTAAGGATTATGATTTAGATCTTGGGTGTGTATATGGCCATTGCATGCTTCTACGAGGAGAATTTATAGTTAATTGGACCATTTGTATCCGTAATTGTACTTTTGGACCAATAAAGTGACGAACACTCACCCATTCGCCATAAAACCCTTTCAGTTATTGAGTGTGCAACAATTGAATCTAGGTTAAACTGGAAGCGAATGCGATTCAGATATTTAGGATTAGTATTCCCACGGATCCTTATTATTGCGATTAGTGTGTTAAACCTAATTTTCGAATGTCTAGGGTTATGCATTAATTAGGGAAATAGTTAGTGGCGGACTTCCTAGCTATCGAGATTATAGGAATTAGGAATTTTTGGAGGACGTCGATCTTCTATAGCTTATCTAGGAGAAATTAAATTAGTAACTTTTTGAAAAGATTAAGAACCATAATATGCCATTAAATGTTGATTCTTGCTTGTGGAACCGTAGACCTAAGTGTTTTCTCTCATTGATATTATCTTTTGGGAACTTTTCATTTTTGCTAGTTTAGTTAATTGTTTCAATGAACTTTTTTAACCCCCCCCCCCCCCCATTTTTGGTTAACTTAGAGTAAAAGTCAAGTCCTATGGATTCGACCTCGTATTTACCACTACTACACCCTTATGGTTGGTAACTCCATTGCACGTTATATTTCGCATGAATGAAACATGATCAAATTTTAGCACCGTTGTCGAGGAATTAGTCCTTACTCTAAGTTTAGTTTTCCTTTTTTTTATGCTGCCACACCTCACTCGGTCAAAATTGACTAGTTCACTGTTACCTTTCGTTCCTGAACCAGAGATAACATTGCATATGCGGATTATTGATACCCGACTTAGGCAACAACATGGACAAAATCTTTTGAACATGGTCGAAAATCACCAAATTAATATGGGTCATGCAAATTAAGAGCTTTAGGCTCTTTTGGCATAACAAACCTGCTGCATCAACTATCTGGATAATGCAAGAGATTTTAAGTTGAGGTCCAGGTTTATTCATCTCCTACCATCCTTTCATGGTGGTGAGAATGAAACCCTATTCCTTTTTTGAAGGAGTTTCAGACAAACTGCAAGTCAATGAAACCCTCTAATGCAGATGAGGACACGGTTAAGCTTAGATCTTTTCCATTTTGCCTTAAGGACAAAACCAAGGAATGGTTTTTCTACTTTTCACCTAGCTAGATTAACTCATGGAATGAGATGAAAATTGAATTTTTAAATGAATATTTCCTTTAAGTAAAGTTGCTCAGCTCATCAAGGATATATGCAACATCAAAATGAAGTTGGGTGAATCATTTGGTGCATATTGGGATCGCTATAAGTGATTAATTGCTAGCTGCCCACAACATGGCTAGTTTGAGAAAGCCATAGCCCGTTTCTTCTATGTTCGCATGTTGCTCATATAACGACGCATGATTGATAATGCGTGTCGAGGTCACATTCAAGATAAAACTCTGGCCCAAATGAAGCAACTGCATAAGGACATCGCACAACAGTCAAGCCTTTATGGTGATCTTGATGTTACTGCTTACCGAAGTCTGACTGCAGGGAGTGTCTCGAGTTTTACTGACTAGAAAATTGACCAACTTACCTCCATGATGGATTATTTCCTCTGCTCTGGCAAAGTGCAAGTAAAAGATTGTAGCATTTATAGTACCAAAAATCATGCAACTGATTAATGTCTTCCTCTCTTTGAGCATAATCAACAGGCTAATGCCATGGGTAATCAGTTCCAAGGATAATGTAGAGTCCCATTTAGGAATACATACAATCATGTAACGGCGAGGAATAACCAGAACTTCAGGTACGGGCCTCAAAATCAGAACAACCAGACATTCGTCTTGAGAGGTCAACACCATCCAATAATTTCTCTTTACTTGAGGATATGTTCAAAGCTCTTATGGTTCAACTGAGCCAATTTATGAGTAAGATAGTCTAATTCAAAATAAGATATACAAATTGCAATTCCCCAAATTTTTGTTGCAAAATATCAAGTTCTTTTCATTATGGCATTTCATTAAATACAAGATGCAACTTCTCGAATAACTTCATTGCATAATGATCAAGTCTTGAAAACACAAAATCGCCCAACTCCATATGCTCAAACCTCTCTAGCCTCTACTTGTAAGGTTATAACCACCAAAATCTAACAAGTAATAACAATAATCATCATCAAGCATTATACAATCATGAATTCAATCATCTAGAACATAAAACACGAATTCCATTCCTATTCTTTCAGCACTACAAACCAACTTAAGGTACTCGTATAAAAATAAAAACCCAAGCATAATACGTTCATTTATTGACAAATTCAGCCTATGAATGGTTGAACACTAAAAACCCCAAATTCAGACACAGAAGTATTGAGTTTCTTGATAATTTCTGGACGTCATTACTTGATTCTTCCAAGAACTTCAAACTACTATATTCTAGATTAATATCTCACTAAGAGATGGGGGTAAAACCTCTAAAAATTCAGCTAACTATGAATCAAAGAAAAACCTAATTTTAGCATGAAAAACAAAGGATTAGGGTTACCTTGGTTTCATTTCTTCTCCTCCTAACTTAGGACTCTTTATTTCACCACACTCTGCCTTTGATTTCTAAGAAGTTCACCAAGTTTTACCTTCTCAATAGGGTTGTATTTTTTTCTTGAATTGCATGTGAACTCAAATGAGTTAAGTTCCACTTTTACACTATTTTATTTCATCATCAATCACTTCCTAATCACTATAACATCTAAGGTCCCTTATTTAGTTCAGCCCTACACTTGATTGACACTATTTTTAACTCAACTTGCCTAGTAGGATACTTCCTAGAATCATCTCAAGAATGATCAAATGCCACAATAAACTAATCCCAACTGTAGTCTTATGTAATTTCTTAGTTTTATTTAGATAAGCTTAGGCACATTAACTTAATTGGGTAGTCTATTAATGACTTATCATTTTGTATCGATCTCATACTAGTTCCTGACCACCTGACACCTGGTGCCCCACACCTCAACATACATCTCGAGGCATGTCGAGTCCATATTCAGCTTATTGGTGTTTTATCTAACATAGTCAAATTTTTTAATTACTTTACTTAGTATCTCGATATATAAATTGGTAATTTGTACATCTAAGCTATGTAATTTTAAATAGCCTCGTACTCCCATTGCACGCATATCTCAACTTTCATGCATTTCGATGCAATCGGACCAATAATTTACTGAAACTTGACATTTCTTAAGTATGAAATAGGCATTACATACACCACATATAAAATAATATACCTTAGTATCGACTCCCGAGGATTGATTATACTCACCACTTTAGGTCGGGTCCACATCACTGTCATGAAACAGACACATAACACGATTTAGAATTTTTGGGTCGTTAGATCCATGCTTTGCCCATGCCTTTTGCTCTCTTCCCACAACGTCAAGTGTCTATGCCACAACGTCAAGAGCTTATTAGTGCTTTTTTTCCTCATTTCATCATGAAATCACTCTTTTGTATCCATTATATCTTGTAATCTTATAAACACGTAAATACCATCGATTAGAGCTCATTCTAGGATATTTAGTCCAATTATACTACTAAACTAACCTTATATATAAGTTTAATTAATAACTTATCAAATGCTCCCAAACTTAGGATTTTACACGTCCCTAACAAAAGTGTATTGTATTAAGTACTCTTACTACTACTACTACTTATATTCCATACTAGTTTTACATAGTTCATGGACTATCCTTTAATTCAAATAAGTTCAAGTTAATGATCCACTCAAGTATTTTTATTTATAAATAACAATTACTTTCAAAATACGTAGCATTAACAACACATATAATTTACAACCAAAACCATTATTAATCACAAGCTTATTTGACCTCGACACTCAAACAGCAAGTGTACAATCTCGTGATTTTTCATTAAGCTCAAGAATTCACAAATAAATTAAGTCACACTATTTTTTAGTACACTTTAGTACTTCAAGAGTCAATAGTTGGAAAAAGAACTTATCTTAATTAAGTTACTTGTACTCGAAATAAGTTTTTTTATTTGAAGAGTTTTAATTAAACTTACTCCTTCCTTTCTTTTTGTTTATTTTTCTTTTCTTTTCTTCTCCTTATATTTTTGAGTTGTACTAAAACAACCCTCACCTGAAATAGGGACGGGTCACCCGGCACAGACAGTTAATCAAACTCGATACCTGAATTGGGCTCAAATTTCGGTCTGGCATGCCTAAACAACTTGCGGAAAACATATAGATAATATGGCAAAAGAATGCGAAAACTAGAATTATAATAAATACCATATATCATCATAAACCAAATCATGTAATATCTCAAATTCATCTAAGTAAATCAAGACTGTATGAAATTCCCATAGCCTTCACATGCTTATAAATGGATCCAACTAACTAAAGTAAGGTTAACTACCAAACCAATTTGCCTAGGTAACAACCCTTTTTAATAATTTTCAAAACAATTATTAGATATATCATATAATGCTCACGCTGTAAGGAGACTCCAAACAATGAAATTCCCACTTTCACGATCTATCATACTCATAGATGGACCTGTAGTGTAAGTGGGGTGAGCTAAGGAACCAACGGAGCCCAATAAGAGAAGAACTAAGCTCAAATATTAAACATGCAAGTAAAACCTATAAAGCAAAATAAAGCTAGCATGCATTTAAAATCAGGATAACATTGAAATATGTAGCATGACATCAATTTCATATAGAATAAGCATATCATAATCATAGAGAAACTTAAACAAATATTTGGAGTAACAAGGATTATAAACATATAAGAAATTCAGCTTTTGCATGCAAAGGGGTTCCAAGATATATACATAGAATGTAATAGAAATAAATGCAAGTTCATGGTCATATTTTTCATTAGCTTCCCTTGTTAACCAATCATCATAATATAATAAATATGCGTGGGTGACTTGATTCAACCGTGTATCCACGGCTCCTCAAGAGGCCCGGGTGACTTGGTTCCATCGTGCATCTACGACTTCTCAAGAGGTCCTTGCAGAAATGGGTGACTTGGTTCCATCGTATTACTACGGCTCCCCAAGAGGCCTTTAAGCATGTAAGGTGACTTGGTTCCACCATGTGAGTATAACTCCCCACGAGGCCTTACATGAAGTCAACCAAGGTAGGTAATGGCCCCATCCCAAGTCGTTTTGTCAAAATCATGAAACCTAATTATACTAGTAGTAAGCCATATTTAATAGATGAGCAGAGCTAACCACTTACCTCGACTCCCCGAGTTAGACTCTCTCGCTTGACCTCACACGCACCGGGCTAGATGTGAGAACCTCTTTGCGAATCTGGATAATTTAAATAATAACTTCATATCAAAGCATAATTCAATGTCAAGTTATATATTCTTTATTTCATTTGTATTTAGGGACTCACTAGTGTAAGAACTGCAGTCATTAGTGTCATCGAGACCTTCATCGAGGTCTAGCGAACCGTGTCAAGGGTGTGACACGCTGTCGGGTCAAATGAGTCAAACTGGTTTGTTGACCCTTGGTCAAATTGGTCAGGGGTCTGTTGACCCTGGTCAACTCAGTCAAGGGATCAACTCCTTGACCAGCCATGGGAGGGGGAGCACGAGCTCCCCCGTCTCCCCTGCTACCCCAGCTCCAAAGGTGTTGGGGTCCCTTGGCCCAACTTGCCGGACCTTTGGCTAATCGTAGCCGGGAGGGTAAGACCACACCGAAGGGAGGGTGGCTAGAGCCACCCTTCTCTCTCAGTCTGTTGGGGTTGGACATTGTGGCAGCGTCTCTCCCCCACCCACAGTTGACGATGGCTGTGTCGATGCTCCCTCCTGTCGCCGTCGTTAGCGGCGAGACCGCCTCTCCCTTCCTTGGGTGCACTTTGAACAAAAGAGATAGAGGGAGAGAGAGATAGAGAGAGAGTGAGAGCGAGACAGAGATTACCTTGTTTGGATCTAGGAGCATTCTATCACCATTATCTCCACTATCTAGTTTACCCCTTTTTTATTTAGGGTTTTAAGATCAATGAGGGGTGCTTAGGTTTTTATTTTAGACTTGTTTGAATTAGGGTTCACATAATTACAAGTTTGCCTATAGGGCAGGTTTATTGGATCTTAGGTCATGACAACATTCCCAATTTTAAAGAACTTTCACCCTCGAAAGTAAAAAAAATAAAATAATAAAGTACATGCGTAGCTTTACGTGTCTGTTCGTAATGATTTCTTTTACGACCCATTTTTTTAACTAATGCGAATATACAAAGCCTTATGTGTTTATTCGTAATGCTTTCTTTTACGACCTATTTTTTTAACTAATGCAAATTTTGCTCCTATGAGATTTTATTGTACCGTCATGAAATAGAATCTTACTCTTGAATATAACTTTTCAATAGTATTATTTTTGTCCCACAAATCGAAACTCAAAAAGTCAGCCTTATATGAGTCCTAATATAGTCATTATATCTTAATTACATGTCAAATCCTTGTATCATCACGCATTTTTGGGCGTTCCTTTGTAATCCTCACCGATGTTGCAACATGTACCCAAGTCGTCCAACCAACATTTAGAAAGACCATACCGAGAAATGATCTGGTGTCTATCTATGTCGTAAAACATCTATGCCATCTGGCAACAAATACCAACCACCAATTAGTAGTAGGAACAAGGATAGCTATCTGCTATGATATGAATAATAGCACACCATCTCTGCCACCATCTCGATTACACATATCAATGAACGAATTATCATGTCGTTGCGACTTATCTATGAAGGCTACAAATGTGCATACATGATATTCCTTTCTAGAATTATACCGTAACATCATTGTTATTACACGTTTATCGACACTCATTTATGTAGGTTCATAATTCAAGTCAACTCTTGACCATTGGTCCACCTCGTAACTTCTCCATCACATTTAATCGTTTACTTACACATCAAGCTTCCACCCTTGGTAAGCTGTGGAATCCCTTAAGCGACTTTCAATACTCATTTGTCTGCGTTTTATTACATCATAATTTTCGTTTCATACTAAAGTCTCTTATTGTAATTACTCGAATTTATGGAGACTTGTCGTATTGCATCCTCAAACTAATCAACTCTCAAGTCCTGGGTAACTGTTTAAATTCTTTTCATGTTGTCGAGGTTCACATTTATTACACAATCATCTCTCATCGTTCCATCAAGCCAACCCTTAGTTCTGATAGTTCATTTAGAACTTCTCTCACTGAGAAATCAATAATGGTTTAACTTCCATGTCGTTTCTAAGTTCATAATTTACCCTCGATGTTTCAATTTGTTACTTGCGAGTGTTACTACTGTCACGTTTTTTTTGGTACTTCAAAAGTTTTGTACCTGATTGTGTACTTAGTAATTAGACAAGCGTAATTTGCATGTCATGACATTTAAAGATTTATTCAAGGGTACCCCGATTTCAAGATGATATACGTTCACAAACTTTACTTTACTCAGAATGAATTTTCAAGTCTACCTCATCAACACGAGAGATTTATGGTTTTAGACTTCTATATTGTCATTATCATTTGTCAAATGGTTTTAACATCCAATGTGTATAAGGTTCATGCCCGGTGGTTCATCAAATATCCTACAACATACATGCATTCAATCAAAACTTGTATTCAAGCAAACTTAGTCTGTGTAAATTCCCTCTAAACGACTCAGATTTACCTTATGCTTAGGCGAACCTTCCATGTCATATAAATTACTTATAATTTTGTTACTTGTTAAGGCATCAACTTTAATTGTTCATGCTACATTGTATGAGCTTTATTTGGAGTCGATCCTAATTTAGAATCCCTAATTTTAATCGTCAACATATCACTGGTTTGATCTTTTATCTTTCTCCAAAACGTCTAGTTTGGTAGTTTCATGTTCTTATGGTAACGTACACTCTTACCAAGATAGTTCAAGTTACTTTCTATAAGCAATTTTCACGATTTCTCATGTTGTCACCATTTCGATTTGAAATATTAATTTCTTGGAAAGGGTACTCCTCTTGCAAATCTTGTAGCTACGAAAAACTATCGTAGTTAATGTTTTCTCTCTTGTATTCAAAATTGTTTTATTCCATATCCCCTATTAACTTATTTGTTTCCCCATATGTCGATCCTATCTTAGGATCCCTAATTTTAAAAATCAACTCATCGGTGACTTAGGTTAGGTGGCATTAGTTACAATTTTTTTTCTCAAAATTATTTTCATTCAACTACCTCAGGTTCCACTTTGCCTCAATAGTCCTTAATTCACGTATCCATTACCATGCAATCATACCAACGATATTTTTTTATCGGGGTATCCTCAATTTTAATGATTTACCTATCATCGAGTTTATTACGACATCATTAACATTGATCTACACCCTTCAAATTCTATAAATTTTGGAACATATAAAGCATTTAGTGTTGAGGCATTCCTTACTTTCTTAATTATGGTACCTTCACTATGTACCTCACATTCATTTCGAAAATGATTTATAAATCAATATTTTGGTATCCCTAAGTTTATGAGTAAACTCATTTCTAATTAAATTAGGACGATTTATCTTTGTGTTGATTGCCTTTAATTTGTAATATCTTAATCTCGAATATGGAGTCCTTACAACATCTACAAATTCTACTTCGCAACGTGATCTTTACTCGTGTCAATTTTCATCGAAAAATAGCCCTTGACTTGGGATCTCCAATTTATGTAACTCGCCTATCTTTGAGTATACTAGTTTGACATTTTGTATTCACTAGATCTTCTCATTGAGTTCTTTTGAGTTACACTTTAACTTCTCATTTACTGATCGGTATGTCGTGTACTTATATTTCACATTAATCATTATTTTAAGATTTCTCAGTTTCAACATTCAACCCATTGAATATTCGTTTAGATTTAACTTTATGTTACATAAGGTTGATCAAAAATTGAGTAAGGTTATTCACTTTCCTATATGTCAAATCTAAAACGAAGTTTTTTTATATGGGTCATTTCACGAAAAAATATAAAACTATCCTCTCGTTTCGACTGTAAACACCTTTTTAAATCAATTTCGCTTATGCAATTAAAGAAAATAGATTATGACACCACATAAAAGGTTTTTTTATATGTTCCTTGGATGATAGTTTAGGTCCAAACCGTTACTTCACATTTCAAAAACCCATCATTTGATCCCTAAACTTTGTGTTTTTTATACTTTTGGTCCCTAAAATTTTATTACTACACATTTGGTCCTTGAACTTTCACAAATGTCTACATTTAGTCCTTCCACCATTTAAAGTGTTAAATTTCGAAAATACGGGTAATAAAAGTAACGTGTGACTAGTCAAAAGGAGTAAAGTAGTTTATACTAGTAAGCCGAACGACTCACATCGATCAATAAAAGTCGAAAAAAAAATAAATTTCCCCCAAAAATGTGAAAACCTCAAAGTTCAAGGACCAAAAACATAAAACACTCAAAAGTTCAGGGACCAAATGTACAAAAATGAAAGTTCAGGGATCAAATTGATACTAATAAAAGTTCGGGGACTAAAAGCATAAAAGTCTCAAAGTTCAAGGATTAAAAAATATGTTTTGCCTTTCATTAATTCAAACTTCAAATTCAGTAGAAACTCTTTCGTACAACCAAATTAGGTTTGAATTGTCTTAAATGCAATCACCCAAGAAAATCTCAACCACATTTGCAAAACTCATTTTAAGATTCTTCCTTTTGGTTAAATAGCCTTTCTGATTCTCACGACGAGTTAAAAACTCATAATTCGAGTTCATACCATTTCAATGATACAAGATTTCGAGCAAAATTACGACAATATGTATTTTTTTAAAATACATAGAAGCCCATTCACTCCACTTTTTTTTTTGAACACTAAGGAAAATGAGTCATTTCCTTTTATACTTGCTTACGCTTTCAAAACTTGTAAAACAAACAGAGTTTTTTCTTAAGACTTCATCAAAGTGTGATAAACAATAACTCAGGTCAACGCAATCATGATCTAACATAGTTGAAGTTTTTGGAAGGAAAATAAATTACATAAAATAACAAAATTCGATAATAGTATTGACCTTTTAGCTGAGTTATAGATCAATAATTTGTATCTTTAATCAAGAGTTAGACGTTTAAGAGTACACGTGTTCACCCTATCTCAAATTAAGTTTTCAAGTATAGTTTCATAGCCAAACTATTTTAACTTGATTTATTTATGACCAAGACTCATTGACTTCTTTGCTAGAATCATTAACTTCTTTTAAACATGTATTATGAATTTTAACCAATTTATTAGAATTTCAAGAGTAAAAACTGCTTTCCTAAAGTGTGACCACGTCACTACTCCCTTTTACATATATATAATGTGGCATTTCACTGCCCTTTTTTGTCTAATGATTCTTATTTGACTATTTTATTTTGCTACATTACTAATAAGTATAGGCGCATTAAGTTATGTAATTCTGAATCTAAGTTTATTCGTTTTCACTATAGTTGTTGCAAATATTATTTGAAGCGCGTGTGGGCTCTCTTCCAGAGAGTTCGCTTCGATTTTCTTGCGTAGTCCATTGTCATTCCCTTCTCATAGAACTAAAGTTCCTATTTTATCTATATATCTAGCGATATATATTTATATATACAAGGAAACAAATAATTATCATAATAATTTTTTTGTCAAATTTCTTCTATCCCATGCCATCATAGGATTTTATCATATGTGTATGTTAAGTTGAGTTCGAACCAAAGTCTCATACCATTGATTCGTCTAACTTAAACTTGATTTTTAAATCTAAAAAGGCTATAAAAACATGGGTTCCACTAACCTAACGTGTCCGAAGGTTCTAATCCCTATACTTTGATAACAACTAAAATGACCTTGACCCCGATCCAAACCGTTACTAAGGCCTGATACTTGAACCAGGCCCAAATTTTAGTTTGGCAAGCCTAAACAACCTACGGAATAATATATAGACAATATGGCAAATGAATGTGGAATTTAGAATTATAATAAATACCATATGTCATCATAAACCAAATCATGGAGTATCCAAAATTCATCAAAATAAATCAAGATTGTATGAAATTCCCATAACCTTCACATGCTTATAAATGTATCCAACTAACTAAACTAAAGTTAACTACCTAATAAATTTGCCTAGGTTACAACCCTTTTTAATAATTTTCAAAACAATTATTAGATATAACATATAATACTGACGCTGTATGGAGACTTCAAACAATGAAATTCCCACTTTCAAGATCTATCACACTCATAGATGGACCTATAGTCTAAGTAGGGTGAGCTAAAGAACCAACGAAGCCCGATAAGAGAAGAACTAAGCTCAAATATTAAACATGGAAGTAATACCTATAAAGAAAAATAAAGCTATCATGCATTTAAAATCAAGATACTATTGAAATATGTAGCATGACATCAATTCATATAGAATAAGCATATTATAATCATAGAGCAACTTAAACAGATATACAGAGTATCGAGGATTGTAAAAACATAAGAAGTTCAACTTTTGCATGCAAATGGGTTCCAAGATATATATATATAGAATGCAATAGATATAAATGTAAGTTCGTGGTCACATTTGTCATTACCTTCCCTTTTTGAGCAATCATCATAATATAATAAATATGCGTAGGTGACTTGATTCCACCGTATGTCCACGGCTCCTCAAGAGGCCCGGTTGACTTGGTACCATCGTTCATCCACGACTCCCCAAGAGGCCCTTGCAGAAATGGATGACTTGGTTCCACCTTATTACTACTGCTCCCTAAGAGACAATCATGAAACTTAATTGTACTAGTAGCAAGCCACTTTTAATAGATGAACGGAGCTCCCCACTTACCTTGATTCGCCGAGTAAGACTCTCTTAGCCGACCTCGCATGCACGGGGCTCGATGTGAACCTCCTTGCGAATCTAGATAATTTAAACAATAACTTCATATCAATGCATAATTCAATTTCAAGTTATTTATTCTTTATTTCATATTTATTTAGGGACTCACTAGTGTAAGTTTCACAGTCATTAGTGTCGTCGAGACCTTCGTCAAAGGTCCAGCGTAGCGTGTCAAGGGTGGAGCCCGTTGTGCGGTCAAACTAGTCAAGCTGGTCAAAATTCAAACTCGTAAGAGGTTTGTCGACCCCTGGTCAAACTGGTCAAGGGTCTGTTGACCCCTTGATCGGTCATGGGAAAGGAAGTGCGAGCTCCCCATGGTGGTTGCGGGAAGGGGAGCAAAAGCTCCCCCTTCTCCCCTGCTACCCCGGCGCCGAAGGAACCTGGGTCCCTCATCCTAACTTGCCGGACCTCCAACCAGTCATTGTCGGGAGGGGAAGACCCCACCGAGGGGAAAGTGGCTAGAGCCACCCTTCCCTATCATTCCGTGGGGGTGAGTCGTTGTGGCAGCATCTCTCCCCCACCTACGTTTGACGACGGTGGTGTCGCCCCTCCCTCATACCGCCTCTCCCTTCCTTGGGTGCACTTTGCACTAAAGAGTGAGAGAGAGATTACCTTGTTTGGATCTAGGAGCATTCCATCACCATTATCTCCACCATCTAGTTCCACCCATTTTTGTATTTAGGGTTTTTAGATCAATGAGGGGTAGTTAGGTTTTTATTTTAGACTTGTTTGAATTAGGGTTCACATAATTACAAGTTTGCCCATAGAATGGGTTTATTGGATTTTGGCCATCGCATGTACAGTCCCTGCTCCTTTTCTTGTGAATTCCATTTTTTCTCACTTTTTCCAACCCATCAAGTTCTCTGCTCCTTTTTCTGTAGAACTTGTGAGAATCTCTAATTTCTAATTTTAAAACTCTTGTTAGCACTTTTCATTTTCACACTATTAAGCAAGTTTTTACCCCAACTTTTCATTCAAAACATGCCTAACTCTTTCCCTTTTAGTACTAAGTCTTTAATTACTTTATACTCAAGTAAAACTCATACTTATTATAGAATTTCTTGGAGATCTAACTTTTTCAAGAAATGTTTCTTACTTTTTTTCAAATTATAGGTCTTACCTAACTCTAAGTTTCTAATCATTGAATTATACCATTGTTTGCTTACATTTCTTATTTTCTTCAAAAATGATAATATTCTCTTGAGTTTCATATCAATAAGATATTTGCATTCTTAATCATCCTCAATTAAATGCATGAACTTTGCAAATGATCTACTTTATTCATTACTATATTTCTATATATAACATAATATATACTACAATACATATTTAAATAATAAGTAAATGAAATATAAAATCTACCATTCTTTCCTCTTTAATTGCTTCAAAAATAAGTTTTTTCCATCATACCTGCATTGTTTATCCTTATTTCATCCTTTATTACCACTTTTGATAGTGTTGATGCCCCCAAACTTAAACCAAACCTTGTCCACAAGGTTTAAAATAAGCTTGAAACATTAAAACGCTAAACATATAAACATATACAATATAATTTAAGAACTAAACATAAAAATGTATAAATATAAAATTTAAACTACTAAATTTCCAAAATATCCAAAAGTAAAAATTAATCAATATTAAATGTATCTCTCATCAACCCAAAGTCTAGAGAAATCCTAAGACTTAGACTTTAGGACTGTGCATCATGATCATCATCATCATTATCAGCTCCAGCATAGGATGTTGTCAAAGGACACTCCACTCATTTGTTTTGCATTACTTTAGCATCAAACATGTAGTTCAGTGCTGCTAGAAAGCCAATAGACCTATCTTCATGTCTTAACCTTTCACTCATCCCATATCTAGCTATGTCTCTGTGATGATCTGCAAATAACATGAAGTTTCTCTGTCCCTTCAATCACTCTTGCTCATATCCAAATAAGGCTTCATGATACTGAGCCCTATCATCTCTATAATGTCTCTTCATCTCAGTAATCCGCAGCCTCTACTGTTGTGAAGTCAAGTTCTCAGGTGGTGGAACCAGTGCCCACGGTAGTGGAAGTGGTGGAAAAACATTAGGACTATCCAAGTCTCGCTCTCCTATTAATGGTTCTAAGAACTCATAACCCTTTAAGAATCCTTGTTTGTGATGTTCCTCTTCCCCATATCCTTCATTCCACAACTCTTAGGCCAACTCCACTGCTTTTGATGTTGTTGCTTGATCCTCTACTTTTTGCTATCAATTCGGCCTCAAGTTTATTCCTCTTGGGTCTCTCTGTCTCATTTTTTAAGTCTTATTATCCATTATGTGATTTCAAAGGTAGCTTAAACTTCTAATTTATTGTATCTTGGGCCTCTATATCAAATTCCTTATCTCGAATTAATCACACTCCAGCCTTCAAGCACATTTGGGTTATAAGGATTAGAAGTAATAGCTTGTTGTCTCTCTCTATCATGATTGAATCCCTCATACTCTTATAAATAATCTCCCTAACGATGATCCTCCCATTCTTTATAATCTCATACAAATAAGATGTCTTAGATTTATTGATCTCACCTTGCGAGTAGTCAGGTATAATGAAGCAACTAGAAATTGTTGTCATTCTATAAATTTTCCTCCTACTCCCCTTCTTAATGTGCTTGGGCACATTTTTAGCTCCAGTTATCAATCCTTGTTGTCCTTGGACATCTAATGCTCTCTTAATGACTTTAAACAGATATAGGTTATATTATCTCTCATACAAATTATATGGAAATTTCTATTGTTCTCCATTCATTCTCAAGTATTCTAACTCAAAGATGTCATTTATTGAAGGCTAATTAAATGGTACCATCACTCCTCTCACTTTAACTGAGTCACCTTTTTTTGAAAACTTTGCATTCCATAAACCTTATTCTCCATTCATAAACTATTTCATGCACTCCATAAACCTTGTTCTCTATATAATATTACGTGAAATGTTCCCAACCCCATTGTCTAATGAAATTATTGACTCTCTTATCATGTTTGGCCAGTCGATTTATTGCTCTCTCAGAAATGAATTCTTTATTTTCTATAGCCACATACCTCTCATTGGCCTCTCTCCTAATATAGAACTTTGACTTGAAATGCCTTGGTCTTCATTTGGAGCTCTCGAAGATGATGCCTCATTTTCGTTCGTCCTCACTTCACTAACTTGGTTTGTTTTCTTCCTTGTTCTTGCCGTTATAACAATAAAACTCACATAACACAATAATTCAACGACGGGTCTTCAAATCACCTATAATCATAATTTTCATTCACAAAGGTCATTCACATTCAAAATAATTCAAAAGGACATATACTAATCTACCATAAGCTACATCGATGCTCTAAGTCAACATAACTTCAAATTTGTATCCAAAAACCTAATTTTCACAATTCATGCAATTTCATCTATAATTTCAAAAGTTCATAAGCATCATCAATGAAATTGTAAATTTACCACAATGCCGAACTACTTCCCAGTATAGATTGCTTCTCCAAACCTCTATCAATCAAAGCCCTCTCACTTTGCTCACACAAATTATAACTTTATTGCTCTCTTGACTCAAATCTCAAAGTCAATTCCCTAGCTCTCCTTGTTTATGCAAATTTGCAATGCACCTTCCCTTTTCACTTTTGATCACTAGGAACATTCTTTTCTCACTTAAAATTGTTCAAACTATGGTTCTAGAAGGATGTATGCTTGGTTAGTGGTGTATGGACTAGGGTACAAGTATGTAATATTTAGGCTTAAAGACCTCCTTGATGTTGAACCCATCCTTTATAGGGCATGATGCCACCATAGCGCGGGCATGGTGTCGAGGCTACTGTTAGCAATTTTTACTCATAACTTGGCACTATCCTGGCGTCGCCTGTGTTGGCTCATGACATCATGTTTTAGTACACACGACGTCAACTGGTCTTTCTCCATAATTTTCAAAATTTTCATTAACTCCATATTGGCACTCTCTCGGCTCTATATATTGCTGCACAAGGCATCGAGAAAGCTTGAAATACCTTGTAGATATAAAAATTTCAAAAAACTTACCCACGATTCATCCATTTACCCGACCTTTAAAATTTTAACTCCTTTGCATATTTATGCTCTTTGCTGAGTATGTTGAGACACCTCTATTCCGATGAACATTAACCCGACAAATGGTTTTTTCATACATATTTAGTACAAAACTTTGTGAAAATTAGAAAACTACTAAAATGTTTGGTTTGCTCTATCTAATAAAATTAAGTAACTGGAATTTTAAAAATTGAAATTAAAAACTCTAGGCTGCCTCCCAGTATTATTTTGTTTAATGTCCTTAGCCTAACACCTGCACTACAACTCCCAAATGAACACTATGATGAAACAAAGTTACTTCAATGATGTGCCCTCATAAAGTTCCTCATTTCCTCTAATCATTTTCGGCATGCTACCTTATCCTTCATAGTCTTGATATAATTTGGCATAGTTTTCCTTAACTTTTTGAAAAGGGATCATCTTTGTAATCTTCTCATACGTCTCTGTAAATATCCCAATTTTCTCATCATTACATTGATCTTGCAATTCTTATTGAAATTGTTTCATTGATAGAACAAAATTAATTATCCATCGCATAAACTTTGTAATGTTTGATCTTAGATTTTCAATGTTTTTTTATTTCATTATTATTTCAAACTTCTCTAGATCAACATCATTATCATGTTGCATAATATCCTCGATATGAATCTTCTCTCAAACATGGTCAAGTGAATCATATTGCTCTGATGTATTAATAATATTGCAATCCTCGTGATTTAGTTTCTTTACTTCTTCTTATGTTTCACGACATGTATCTTTGCTTAGTAACATCTCCTTAATTTCGTTCTCTTTAGACTCAGCCACAACCTCTTATCTTTAATTTATGAATGTTGCAACTTCTTCTAAATTCTTTTTCTAATTCAAGAAAGCTTAATCATCTTCTTCCACCTTTATATTAAATGATTGCACAAATTCTCTAATATTTGCTCATATCTCTTGATCATGTCGTGATTGCCAATTGTCCTGAGAACTCTGTGATGGTTGATCAACATTTTGAAAGTGAAGGTTGTAAGAGCTTTGATAATTATGCCATTACTTTTTTCTTTGTATGCTCTTGACTTCCCACAAATCTTGTAAATCCATATAGGTTATAATATGGCTGCTTATATCTTGTCCATGCCAAACAACTCACCATTGGTTGTCCTTGGTATGATGTATTATCTCAAATGGATTAACTTTGATAAACTAACCTAAAAACTTAACCAAGGATTTCACTGTTTAATTCCTTAACATGATAACCATACATTCTTTACTTCCCTGAAATACCAAAGAAAAAAAAAAGTAGATCAAGTGCAATACGGTCAATAAAATTTATACTAAAAATAAAAAATTATTGAAAATCACAATTCTTAACAACTAAGCGAACTAAACTAATTATGGCTACCTATCCCTGGCAACAATGCCAAAAACTTGATCATAATCACAAGTATAACAGTTCAATTGTAGTAAAAATGTAATCAGCAAGATTTTATTACGGTTATCCTCCTTAAGTAAAGGTTTATATGGATACAACTCACTTAGTTAAGTTCATTCTGTTTTTAAGAAGATATATTTTTAATTGATTTAACTAAACTACTGTATTCTATAAAACAATATAAATTAACTTGTACTCTTATATTGAGAAGACTCTTGGTTCACAACTTCACCTTGGTAATGAATCACTATGCTTTCATTTCATACTTCCTTTATCGTCATTATATTTGTGCAATAGTCAATTAGAATAGACAAATTTCTTTCATATTCACTTCAACCCACCGTCATGGTGGAAAAGATCCTGATGTGAAAACTAGAATTCTACCCAACGGTGTAAATAATGTAAGTCTTACGTATCATTAAGTTTTAAATCCTTAGACTCATAACCTCTTATGTTTACTATCTGGGCATCCCTAATCAATAATTATCCATCAATGTTATATATCTTAAGGTTGTATTGTCCATATCCGGCATAAAACTCAAATGGTCATGGTAACTCCTAAAACCTCTAATCAACAAACACGTGGTCAAGATGTTCATAGCATTATGCATAGAATCAATACAAGTTCTAACCATTGCACTTTTTAACTTTTTTATCCATTCGTACTTATTTTAGCATAACATTTATACCATAGGATCTATTGATCCCCAAGATAAATAAACTACTCATTCATCATTGAAATCAACATACAAATCATGGTATTCATTGCAATCAAAGATTAAACAAAATAATTTTAATTAAATGAAAGAAAAAATACCGAATAACAACGAGTGAAGTCTTCCACGCCTTTTCTTTGTAAACTCTTCTCAATACTCAAATATATTATGATGGTTCTAAAACTATTGTAATGTATGATAATTGGTGATATTAGATGAGTTTACCACATTGCAATATTTATTTATACTCCTAAGACTCCTAAGAAAAAAATTAGAAACCCTAATTAACAATTCCAAATGAACTAGAACTCAAAACTTTCTATTTTTATTTTTCGGCGTTGTTTGCAAGTGATCCACGTTGTGTGTGTAATGCCACAGCGCTGCCACAACTTTGACCTTTAGGTGTATTTTCTCCTCACAGTAAGCTTGGCACCTTGTGTGTAATGTTCGGGGTGTCGTGGTGTATCCCCACAGTGTTGCCACTGCTTTAACTTTACTAAACCTATTTTCTTGTCTTCAAGCTTTATCCACATATCGCCCATGCTTTATGCTCTCTTCCCATGGTGTCAATTGTCTATGGCACGTCGTTATGTGTGTATTTGTGCATTTTCTCCTCATTTCATCGTGAAATCACTCATTTATTTTTTTTACACCTTATAAACCTGAAAACACATAAATACCATCAATTAGAGCTCATTTTGGTTCATTTAGTTTAATTCTACTACTAACTAACCCTATATAAGTCTAATTAATCACTTAAAAAACCCCAAACTCAGAACTTTGTTATCCCTAGCGAATAAATACTTTCAATCATATTCTTTTTTCTTCAGTCGTTTTGATTTCATAATTATATACTCTTATTCTCAAACATAAATGATCTATAAAATAGAAACATATTACCTTCATAAAAAGAAGAACTTAATTGGAATAGAATGATTTAAAGAACAACTATTTTATTTGACAATTCAACCTCCTAATTATGAAATACACCTCATAATTCAAAGTTAAACCAATCATCATGGTTAAAGCAGTGTATAGGTTTTCTCAATCTCCACTAACAAGCATCAAACTTACGATAACTAATATATAATATCGAAATATAAAAATCACTAAATTAAACTAATTTTTAAACAATATTTAAAATATTACCATAATCAAAATCGATAGGAACTTTTATTCACTAATAATCATCATTTCATAGTCAATTGTTTGAATCAAAAGATATACTTCACTTAACATAGCTATAAGCACTCGTGCTAAATCTTTTATTTGAAAATTTCTTCATATTCTTCTTTTTATTTTCTTTTATATCTTTGTTTCTTTGTTATTCAGTTATATATATTCACTTTTCTTCTTCATTTTGTATTCCTACGGTTCCCTGCTCCATTTCCTTTGGAACCCGTTATTGTTTTTATAGGAATTCTTCTAATTTTTCCACCACTAGATTCCATTCTCCATTTCATTTGGACTATGTGGGTCTCTCGATTTTTTTCATATAAAAGTTGTTATTGTCTCTTCTCACTTTTACTATAGTCAAGGAGGCATTATTTCCAACTTAGTAAAGTCTATTAGCTATTTTATCTATTTTTCTTCTCAGTTGTGGCATAAGCTCTTTTTAATACATATATAAATATAAAATACTCGATCCATAATCTTTGTATAACAATACTCTTAGTAATCTATCTTGTTTATCTTATACTATCATATAGGTCTTCTACCTATTATAATGTCTAACACAAAGCAATCAATCCCCTCTAAGCTTTTCTAGTGTATACACAGTCTAGATGAAGTCAATTAGGGTATAACAATTCCTTTCCATCATAAAATTTCTATTTTCAGGGGGAATAATAATATATCACTTACATTTCTATTCAAATGCAAATTATATTCAATTTCATATTACTAACTATATAAAGTAAAATTAAATGGGAAAATATTACCTATATTATGGAAAATTTCGAAAAATTCATAATGTCGAACTAGATTCTACCTCTTGTTTTTTCCATACTTCACATCTTCATACCTCACTTCACCTAATACCTAAAGTCATTTAAAACCCTATCTTCAAGGTTTAAAAATTATGTTGTGTTTCCAACAAAAATAAAAAGACCTCGTGAAAGATAAAATAATTGAACAAATAAATAACTAACATAAGAATGAGTTTCATAAGTAATTGAAAACATGATAAATTTAAACATTTCGAAGCATGATATGGTTTAAAAGGACATATCAAGTGAATGTATTAAATTTCAACACACTAAAGTAATAGTATCATAGTAGCACATACCACATCATTTCAAATAATAGGATTACAAACATAGACCTCTCAATAATAATACTCAAAAAAAGATTACAGGGAGAAGAATAAAATATTAAAGTCGTCGTCCAAATGTAGCATCATCACCATCATCCCACATGATCAGGTTGTTGAGATTAGAAACTCTTCGCAGGATAATATAATGTGTAGTGCACTCCTACCACTGGTTTATCTTCTGAAAAGAATCACTGGTTAGGTATTCTCAATTGGGTTTATGGAACATGAATGTTAGCTACCCCACCTTGCAATCTCGCGTTGGTTCTAGAAGATGAACCCTTGATGTCTCAAAGTTGTCATTTGATTGTGCAAGATTGATTCCATTATGGCCATTTTCATCTCTTATGCATACATGCCAGTGAAGTCTTATATATGTGGCTCAAGGCTCTAGTTCATTTGCTCAATATACGTGCCATTCCGCATATCTTCCAAATTTCTACAATTTTCTGCTCGTATACGTGGTCTCTCTTTTTCATGCATCATTTCTACCATTCCTCCTTTAAATCAACATATCCAGGCACTTTCTTGGTACTTATAATGACTTCATCAATGATGGTCCTATTTGGAAAAACTTTTAACCCTAGATCTTTCATCGGAACTCGGTCTTGCCTAAAAAATTAAGTAATCATTGAGGGAAAAGGCAAAACTTCATTTTTCTTTGTGGTCATGGCATTCATAAATGAATCACAGATTATTTTGCTAACACCAACATAATCGATCATTTGGACTATGTAGTATAAAAGAGCAACTCTATAGGGCACTATATCATAATGTTGTAAAGTAGGTTGTAGGCTCGCATCTAAGAAAAAGCTTCAAGCTTTTATGGTTTTCCTAAAGTATTTGGCTTGGATGTATTTTGGGTTCCCATCTTTATAAAAAATGAAACCTTCCCCTGAAATAGTTTCTAAATCGTTTCCAGTAGTCTTGTGGGTACTCATTATTTTGTCTAAAATGAAATTTTGGTAAACTATAATTTTGGTTTATTCTTTTAGGTTAGTAGTCCACTAGTCTTCCTCAGACTATGGCTATTGTTTTATTTTCATCTTTATGCCCATTTACATAAAACTTTTTCGCTTGTAATTAACACCCATTTCAACTGAGGACCCCACGTCGTTATTGGCGTAGTAATCAACAAGTTTTTGTATTTGGTGAAAAAACAATTTTATTCCAAAAAAACATTATTTTTTAAATTATAAATACATAATGAATTAAATAATTAAAAAAAAAGAAATAAATGAAATAAATTGTACATATGGTATAAAGCAAATTTCATTAAAAAGAAATTATTTACAAATAATGGTTTTTGTTTTTTATTTGGCGAAAAAAACAATTTCATTCCAAAAAACATTATTTTTTGTATTATTTTGTTTCAATTTAGTTTGGTTAAGATTTATTTTGTTTAATTAGATTTTAAGTGTTTTATTTTGTTTAAGATTTATTATGTTTAATTATGTTTTTTCACTTATATATATACTATAAGTACTATTTTTTCATTAATTAAAGTTTTGAAGTACATTAATATAATTGTACATACAGTATAAGTTATTATAATTTTCTTTCAATATATATATATATATATATATATATATATATATATATATATATATATATATATAGTGTGTGTGTGTATGTGTAATTATTAATTTGTAAGTGTTTTTTTGACAAATACAGTATAAGTTCTATATATAATATAATTCTTACATCCATATAGTATATATATAAGTATTAAAGTGCTTTATTTTGTTTTAATTTTTTTGGGTTTAATTAGGTTTTTTTTCATTAAATATAGTTAAGTTCTATATCAAGTATAAAAGCGTTGTTATATATTTTTATTTCAATCAATTATATATTTTATTTTTTTAATATATATATATTTAATTAATTTTAAAGTGCTTTATGTTTGTGCATATATATATATATATATATATATATATATATATATATATATTAGTTATTTAATTTTGTCTTGATTGAAATGTAATTTGTCTAATTAGTTTTTATCATTTAAATGAAATCATATTAGCAAAGTGTACATCATTAATATTTTATTTTACTTTTTTAACTATAACTTTAATTCAACTCAACATACTATAAATATTTTTTTACTTTTTTTCAATAAAATAATAACACATTACGAAAAAAATACATATCAATATAAAAAATTATAGACAAACATCATAAATATATACAAAAACAAAATTACAATCACGCATGCATTTTCTTTTTCACAAATATGAAAAAATCATACATATCAAAATAAAAGATTATTATAAGATTTTATTTAAACAGTTTTTATTTTTACCAAAAAATACGATTACACATTTTTCATATACAAACATATGAAATATACAAATTTGTTTTAATGAAAATAAATAAATCAAAATAGAAGCACAAATTAAAAATCATATTAAAAAAAAATAATAATAATACCTACGACACCTGCAAAATGCGATATCAAAAAGGGAAAGGCGGGGCGGCGAGTAGTGGCACAGTGGGGTGGATGGCGAAGCAGGTAGTGATAGTGGACGGTGGGTCGGCTGCAGTGTTCACGACGCAGTGAGAGTGGGGTGAGGGTTAAGGTGTTAAGCAGAGGGGCGGCGGGGGTTATGGTCTAAACGGTTAAGAGAGAGACAGAGAAAAAGAGAGAGAAAGAAAGAAAGAGAAAGAAAGAAATGAATAGTGATGGTGGCGAGAGAGATGGGGTTTGATCGAGAGAAATAGAGAGACGATGGATAACGAGAAAGCGAGAGAAGGGGCGGTGACAGTCTGGGGGTTAGGGTTTTTTAGAGCAAATAGAGGATAAATGAAAGGAGTAAAATTTTATTAATTTTTATTTTCTTAAATGATTTGGATGTCTTCTTTACATTCTTCTTAACTAGCATTTGCTAATCGTTATGGAACAGTAGAATTAGAATGCATATCTTCATTCGATTCATAAATATCGTTTAATTTGTCTTGGTTAACTAATTCTAAATTTTGTATAGATTTTTCATAAGCTTCAACTTTTGGTTAAATACCATGAGTATAGCGTTTCTAGAAAAGTTATGTATTTCAATTTTTCAACCATCTAATCCCTAGTGGGGATGACATTAGTCATCGTCTCTTCTTCTTTTTGTACTATTGTCTTAAGTATTTTGATTCTCTTTTTACTTTTTTCATGGTGTCTTTTCTTCCGTATTTGTTTCTTTTTCATTTTCACAAAATAAAACGTTAACATATGTTTGATTAGTAATTTTTGTAGGTTTAGTTGATACTCAAGTTTTGATTACTTGTTAATTTTCATATAGGTTTTAATTTGATTTTGAAAGGTTTGTGTATAGTTATGATGAGTTTGGGTCATAACATTATGTAATATTTGTTCTAAATTTGGCTAAGTAGATTAAATAATTTGTCGAGGTTGTTGTATTGGAGTAGGTTATGTAGGTGCTCTCATTCTATATGTGGTATAATTTTAAATTTTTGGACAGTATTAATAGATTTGAGTTTGATTTTTCAGTGTAATAATTGATGTTATTATATGTATTGGTTTTTAGGAGGACCAGAATATTGGTTCATAACCGCATTGAATTCTTTAGTATTACTTTTAATAGTAGTTTAACCATGTTAGATAATTCATCTACTTTTTCATAAACTTGTTGCTTATTTTATCATTCACTTCATAAAGTTTCTTTCTTGTTGTATCGGTTTCTTCACCATATTGTTTAGATTGTTTGGCCATCTTACTAGTAACGTTTTTCGCTAATGTTGGAGTAAGATCGAATAATGATCCACCACATACCGTATCTAATAGTCTTTGTTAAAAATGATTTAGTCCTTCGTAGAAGTATTGTAATGATGCTCTTTAGGTATATCTATATTGTGGACAAGATGAAATTAATATTTAAAATCTATCCCAAAATTTATTAAAATCTTTATCATCTTTCATTTTCACGACTGTGATTTTTCTTCTATAAGTAATAATTGTTCTTGCAGGTGATAGGTGATTATTTACACTTATATATAAGTTTAGTTTAGTAGTACATTTGGTATAAATATCAGTAAATAAGCTCAAATCGCTTGTGTTTACACATTTTTAGGTACACGATGCATAAAGGAAGGAATAGAGTGAGTTTGAAAAGAAACAGAGCTAAAACACATAAAAGTAGGTTTGGCATCATTGCTAAGCAGTATGGCACTTTAGTATAAGAAGACACATCGTATAAAGGAAATGCATTGCATGGGAGAGCTAGTGAATAAAATATGATAGGATGGTTGGCAGAGTGGCGGCACCGCGGAGGTCATGGGACGATGTCGGAGAGACATAGGGATAGCGCCATGACCACTAAAGGGAGGAATGGACACACAATGTGCTCAACACATCTGCGACACCGTGGGATTGTACACTTAGTGCTGAGACTTAAGTGACAGCAGCGATACGAGAATAAAGTAGAAAGAAGAGTTCTATTTCATGTTAAATTGTCAAGTTGGGTTTGTAATTGTTTTCAAATATTTTTAAGGAGTATAAATAGATATGAGATTGTGGTAAACTCACCAATTACCATAGAATAGCTAACAATAACTGAGGTTAGCATAGGTTAATTTATTCTTGAGTATTAAGAATATTTGTGGAAAGAAGACATTAAACACTTGTGTAGTGGTTTAGATATTGTCTTTATTGATTTAATTGAAAGTATTTCATTATATCTCTGATTTTAATGAATATTACCATGTGCATACTTTTTACAATGAAATGTGAGTAGTTTATAAATCTTAGGGATCAATTGATCCTATTATATGAATATTATGCTATAAACATGAATAGAGTAGAAATATAAAAAGCGAAATGGTTAGAATTTGTCTTGTATATGAGCGTAACGCTACGAATATTTTGATTATGTGTTTTTTTAATATTAGGTTTTAGAAGTTATAATGGTCATTGAAGCTTTTAAGCCTGATATGTACGATACAACCGTAAAATACGTAACATGGAGCGATAATTGTCGATTAGGGAAGCATGGATAGTAAACTTAATTGGTTATTCACACTGGTAGGTGGAATTCCAGTTTGCACTTTAGAATATTTTCTGTCACGACAGTGGGTTGAAATGGATTTAAATGAAATCTGTTTATTCTAATTAGACATTGACACACATTTTAAGGAGGAGAAGTGAGTTGAGATGTATAGTATTTTATTACCTAGGTGAAGTTGTAAACCGAGATAGTCTTAATATGAGAGTTAAAATAATTTCAATTGATTTACTAATATAGATTAGTTTAGTTTAGTTATAAAACCAACTAAAAAAAATTTCCTTTGCAATAGAGTAATTTTAGCTAGGTACGTATTTAGTAGATACACCTTTCCCTGAAGACAATATTCATAATCAACCTAATTTGGCCACACCATTGCTACAATCGAGTTGTTATCCTTGCGGCCATAATCAAGTTTTTGGCGCCGTTGCTAGGAATAGGTAGCAATTTAAACTTACTTAGTTTGAAAAGTTGTTAAGTTTTATTATAAGTACTTTACTTTCAAGTTCATAAAAATAAAAAGAAAAAAATTATAGGTTTGAGTTCCATGTTTTACTTTTTGCACTTGATCTTTTATGTTTTATTTTCAGGGATAACTAGTACATGCGTAGTAAAGAAGAGACGAACTCAGTGCCTTATGACCCTAAAATTGATGGAACCAACAAAGGAATAAAAGGAATAAAATTGTTAAGGATCAAGCAAGAAACCAATAACAGGGTGAGGGAATAACCAACATGAAGTTGATATGGTAATGCAAGATAGAGTGCGATGATAGAGATGTATTCATGACTACTTCAAATAAGAAGTTCGAGAGACTTATAACAGAGTGATTAAGCTTCTAGGTAACAAAACTGAGTTCAAACTGAGACTGCATCAAATCAAAATGATGCAAAATAGCTTGTTTAATGGGCTAGTGATTGAAGATCCAGTTGCACATGTAGAGAATTTCTTGTATAAGTGAAAAAGTTTTTCATATTACTGGAGTTACAAAGGAGGTGATCGGTATTGGAATTTCCCATTCTCATTGGCTGGAAATACTAAATTTTGATTTCAAGGACTAAATGCTGAAAGTATGACCTCAGGGGTGAAAAATTAATGAAAGATTTTTAGACAAGTTATTTCCCCACGAGTAGGTCAGTGAAAGGAAGGCGGAAATGAATCAATCCAAGAAGCAAGAGGTTGAGGCTCTTGAAGAGGCTTGGGAAATATTGAAGGAAATGTTGAGGAGATTTCTAAGACATGGATATGTAAAATGGGCACAACTCCAGATTTTCTACTATGGATGGACAACAACACGAGAGCGCTACTAGATGCCGCAGTAGGTGGTTCTCTACTAATCAAGAAAGAGGATGGAGCATTTGATGTCCTAGATCTTATGTCTTAAGAATTTACAGCCGGTACTCATTCAACAATGAGGAAACCAGCGGGTGTATATGAAATAGATTCGGAAACTATGATTATTGCATAACTATCCAACATAAGCAATCAAATGGCAAAACTTCAAATGGGATAACAAGGTATAAAAGTGTAGGCGATATAATAACCCATTAATCACCAAGCTACGGTTGTTAACCAGATGAACATGCATCAAGGAACAAAATATGAAAACATTAATTTTATGAACGACAAAGGTTATGGAAACAACTTCAGGCCGAGAGGAATGGCTCCTCAAAGGTTTTTCAAGGATACAATAACAACCAAAAATTCTCGTATGGAAATCTAGATAATGTACTGAAGTTACCTCTAGGCTTCGAACAACAAGTTCAATAAGTGAAGCTAGGGCAAAATGAATAGATGACTTCATTAAACTCAATTAAGAAACTATTGCATGCCCTAGACATAAGCAATAAGGAATGCAATGACAAGCTTTAAAAAGATATAGAAGGAGTGGAGAAAGCCATAAAGAGAATGGATCATGAGAGATCATTATCCATAAGAATTCGAGAGATAGATTAGTTAGTTAGCCATTACCTTGAATTCAAGCAAAGAAAGACAATTTTCGAGCAGACTATGTTAACTATTTGGCATGCGGAGTATTTCCTCCAAATTTAACATTTGCAAAAAGAAACAAATTCCATAGTGATATGAAGTCGTACTTTTGTGATGAGCTATATCGATTCAAAAGATGCAGTAATGAGTTAATTCTACGATGTGTAGTAGAGAAGGAGTTTGCACGCATTCTAGAAGGATGTCATTCAATACCATACAAGGGAACATTTTGGTGCACAAAGAAAGGCAATGAAAATGTTACAATGCGGACTCTATTGGCAAAATCTATTTAAGGATTTGCATATTTATGTGAAAACTTGCAACGAGTGCCGGAGAACAAGAAACATTTCTAGAAGGCATGAGTTTATATAAACCTATTTTCAAGAAGTTGTGCTATTTGACATGTTGGGAATAGATTTCATGGGACCATTCCCTACTTGGAATGGGAAACATTATATACTATTAGTATTGGATTATGTTTCCAAATGGGCTGAAGTAGTTGCAACCACGACCAATGATGCAAAAGTGGTCGTTGAATTCATAATGAAAAACATCATTTATCGGTTAGAAAATCCTAGAGCATTAGTCAGTGATGAGGGGTCGCCTTTCTAAAATAGAGTCTTAGACACGATGCTAAAGAATATTGGGTTAGGCATAAGACTACACTTGCTTATCATCCTCAAATAAAACATACAAGGTGAACTAAGCAACAGAAAAGCGAAAAAGATCTTAAAAAAGTTGTTAACAGTAAAAGGAGAAATTGGGCATTCTAAGTATTGTGGGCAAATGGGACGGCATTCAAAACACCAAATGGCATATCTCTTTATTAGTAGGTGTATGGAAAAGCACGTCACTAACCAATAAAGTTAGAGGATAAAGTATATTGGGCGATTTAAAATATCATCATGGATCTTCAAGCTGCAGGAAAGGCCGGATTACTTCAACTAATGGAACTAGATGATTTTAGACAAGATGTGAAAACACTACGATATACAAAGAGAAATCAAGACTATGGCGGGAAAAGCAGATTAAATATCGATCCTTTGAGTAAGGACAATTGGTCTTATTATTTAATTCAAGACAAAAATTGTTTCAGGGCAAATTCAGATCTCGATAGTCAGGACCATTCATGGTCGTGGCCACTTGGTCTTATGGAATGGTAGAGCTAATAACAACTAGTGGTAAGACATTTTAAGTAAATGCTTATAGGGTTAACAACATGTCAATAATTACATATATTTTATATTGTAATTTAGGTTGATTTTAGATATAAAAGATAATATTACACTTGGTATTCTCTTGCTTTTTGTTATTTCGGGATTAGGAAAAATGAAGAAATTGAAGAGAAAAAGGAATAAGAGCAAAATAGTCAACTTAACAGAAAGTCCGATAGTTGATCACCAATACAAAAGTACACAAGAATCGTTGCCTAAATCCGCAGCATAGAAGAGCCAGCGATTAGCCTTCAAATTAGGATTTACAAAAGAATTGTCAGATGAGTTGTGGAGCATAGAGAGATATTTACATTAATTAACTCAACAATTTGTGAATAATATATGATTCGGTTAAAAATCTCTTAGGTCGATGACGAGTTATTTAGATAAATATGAAGAATTTAAGTTTCTCTATGATTTGTATAGCTTAGGAAACTATAAATAGGACCTTAGGGATTTTAAAGAAAGAGCCCACAACCTCCTTTTTTCTTAATAAGTTTGTGAGAGTTGTAAGTTAATTTTATTGATTTTGTGTTTGAAGCAACATTGGAGCTTTGTTTATTTCAATAAGAGGTACTAATTAATTATGTCTTTCAATTATATTATCATGTTAGTTATTTCTAACATGAGTAAGTAGTTTATTAATCTAAACAAATCCCAGACATGTATATACTTTGGATTGCTATATACTATAAGTACTATTGTTTCATTAATTAAAGTTTTGAAGTACATTAATATAATTGTATATACAGTATAAGTTATTATAATTTTCTTTCAATATATATATATATAGTGTGTGTGTGTGTGTAATTATTAATTTGTAAATGTTTTTTTGACAAATATAGTATAACTTCTATATATAATATAATTTGTACATCCATATAGGATATATATATAAGTATTTAAGTGCTTTATTTTGTTTTAATTTTTTTTGGTTTAATTAAGTTTTTTTTCATTAAATATAGTTAAGTTCTATATCAAGTATAAAAGCTTTGTTATTTATTTTTATTTCAATCAATTATATATTTTATCTTTTTAATGAATATATATATATATATATTTAATTAATTTTAAAGTGCTTTATGTTTGTGCATATATATATATATATATATATATATATTAGTTATTTATTTTTGTCCTGATTGAAATGTAATTTGTCTAATTAGTTTTTATCATTTATATGAAATCCTATTAGTAAAGTGTACATCATTAATATTTTATTTTACTTTTTTAACTATAACTTGAATTCAACTCAACATAATATAAATAATTTTTTAATTTTTTTCAACAAAATAAGAACACATTACGAAAAAAATACATATCAATATAAAAAATTATAGACAAACATCATAAATATACACAAAACAAAATTACAATCACGCATGCATTTTATTTTTAACAAATATGAAAAAATCATACATATCAACATAAAAATGATTATAAGATTTTATTTAAACAGTTTTTATTTTTACCAAAAAAAAACAATTACACATTTTTCATATACAAACATAAGAAATATACAAATTTGTTTTAATTAAAATAAATAAATCAAAATAGAAGCACAAATTAAAAATCATATTAAAATAAAAAATAATAATACCTATGGCACCTGCAAAATGTGATATCAAAAAGGGCAAGGCGGGGCGGCGAGTAGTGGCACAGTGGGGTGGATGGCAAAGCAGGGTAGTGATAGTGGACGACGGGTCTGCTGCAGTGTTCGCGGCACAGTGAGAGTGGGGTGAGGGTTAAGGTGTTAAGCGGAGGGGCGGCGGGGGTTATGGTCTAAACGGTTAAGAGAGAGAGAGAGAGAGATGAACAGTGATGGCGGCGAAAGAGATGGGGTTTGATCGAGATAAATAGAGAGCCGGTGGATAACGAGAAAACGAGAGAAGGGGCGGTGATAGTCGGGGGGTTAGGGTTTTTTAGAGCAAAGGGAGGATAAATGAAAGGAGTAAAATTTTCTTAATTTTTATTTTCTTAAATGATTTGGATATGTCTTCTTTACAATCTTCTGAACTAGCATTTGCTAATCGTTATGGAACGGTAGAATTAGAATGCATATCTTCATTCGATTCATAAATATCGTTTAATTTGTCTTAGTTAACTAATTCTAAATTTTGTATAGATTTTTCATAAGCTTCAACTTTTGGTTAAATACCATGAGTATAGCATTTCTAGAAAAGTTGTGTATTTCAATTTTTCAGCCATCTAATCCCTAGTGGGGATGACATTAGTCATAATCTTTCTTCTTCATGTACTATTGTCTTAAGTATTTTGATTCTCTTTTTACTTTTTTCACGGTGTCTTTTCTCGCGTATTTGTTTCTTTTTCATTTTCACAAAATAAAGCGTTAACATATGTTTGATTAGTAATTTTTGTAGGTTTAGTTGATACTCAAGTTTTTATTACTTGTTAATTTTCATAGTTATTTGATTTAATTTGTTTTTCAGTTCGTTAATAGACATATCGGTTTTAATTTGATTTTAAAAGTTTTGTGTATAGTTATGATGACTTTGGGTCAGAACATTATGTAATATTTGTTCTATATTTGGCTGAGTAGATTGAATAATTTGTTGAGGTTGTTATATTGGTGTAGGTTATGTAGGTGCTCTCATTCTATATGTGGTATAATTTTGATTTTTTGGAGTTTGATTTTTCAGTGTAATAATTGACGTTATTATATGTATTGGTTTTTAGGAGGACCAGAATATTGGTTCATAACCGCGTTGACTTTTTTTAGTATTATTTTTAATAGTAGTTTAACCATGTTAGATAATTCATCTACTTTTTCATCAAACTTGTTGCTTATTTTATCATTTACTTCTTAAGTTTCTTTCTTGTCGTATCGGTTTTTTCACAATATTGTTTAGATTGTTTGGCCATCCTATTAGTAACTTATTTTTGCTAATGTTGGAGTAAGATCGAATAATGATCCACCACATACGGTGTCTAATAGTTTTTGTTAAAAATGATTTAGTCCTTCATAGAAGTATTGTAATGATGCTTTTTAGGTATATCCATATTGTGAACAAGATGAAATTAATCTTTAAAATCTATCCCAAAATTTATTAAAATCTTCATCATTTTCATTTTCACGACAGTGATTTTTCTTCTGTAAGTACTAATTGTTCTTGGAGGAGATAAGTGATTATTTAGACTAATATATAGCTTTAGTTTAGTGGTACATTTGGTTTAAATATCCGTAAATAAGCTTGAATCGATTGTGTTTACACATTTTTAGGTACACAATGCATAAAGGAAGGAATAGAGTGAGTTCAAGAAGAAACAGAGCTAAAACGCACAAAAATAGGTTTGGCATCATTGATAAGCAGTATCGCACTTTAGAATAAAAAGGCACATCGTATAAAGGAAATGCATTGCATGGGAGAGCTAGTGAATAAAATATGAAAGGATGGTTGGCAGAGTGGCGGCACCGCGGAGGTCATGGGACGATGTCAGAGAGACATAGGGATAGCGCCATGACCACTAAAGGTAGGAATGGACACACAATGTGCTCAACACATCTGTGAAACCGTGGGATTGTACACTTAGTGCTGAGACTTAAGTGACATCAGCGATACGAGAATAAAGTAGAAAGAAGAGTTCTATTTCATGTTAAATTGTCAAGTTGGGTTTGTAATTGTTTTCAAATATTTTTAAGGAGTATAAATAGATATGAGATTGTGGTAAACTCACCAATTACCATAGAATAGCTACCATTAACTTAGGTTAGCATAGGTTTACTATATTCTTGAGTATTAAGAATATTTGTGGAGAGAAGACATTAAACACTCGTGTAGTGATTTAGATATTGTTTTTATTGATCTAATTCAAAGTATTTCATTATATCTCTGATTTTGATGAATATTACCATGTGCATATATTTTACAATAAAATGTGAGTTGTCTATAAATCCTAGGGATCAATTGATCCTATTATATGAATATTATGCTATAAACATGAATAGAGTAGAAATATAAAAAGTGAAATGGTTAGAATTTGTCTTAATTCTGAGCGTAACGCTATGAATATTTTGATTACGTGTTTTTTTAATATTAGGTTTTAGAAGTTATAATGGCCATTGAAGCTTTTAAGCCTGATATGTACGGTACAACCGTAAAATACGTAACATGGAGCGATAATTGTCGATTAGGGAAGCATGGATAGTAAACTTAATTGGTTATTCACACTGGTAGGTGGAATTCCAGTTTGCACTTTTGAATATTTTATGTCACGACTGTGGGTTGAAATGGATTTAAATGAAATATGTTTATTCTAATTAGGCATTGACACACATTATAAGGAGGAGAAGTGAGTGGAGATGTATAGTATTTTATTACCTAGGTGAAGTTGTATACCGAGATAGTCTTAATATGAGAGTTAAAATAATTTCAATTGATTTATTAGTATAGATTGGTTTAGTTTAGTTATAAAACCAACTAAAAAAATTTCCTTAGCAATAGAGTAATTTTTGCTAGGTATGTATTTAGTACATACAACTTTCCCTGAGGACAATATTCGTAATCAACCTAATTTGGCCACACTATTACTACAATCGAGTTGTTATCCTTGTTACCATAATCAAGTTTTTGGCGCCGTTGCTAGGAATATGTAGCAATTTAAACTTACTTAGTTTGAAAAGTTGCTAAATTTTATTATAAGTACTTTACTTTCAAGTTCATAAAAATAAAAAGAAAGAAATAATAGGTTTGAGTTCCATGTTTGACTTTTTCCACTTGATCTTTTATGTTTTCTTTTCAGGGATAACTAGTACATGCGTAGTAAAGAAGAGATGAACTCAGTGCCTTATGACACTGAAATTGATGGAACCAACAAAGGAGAAAAATGAATAAAATGGTTAAGGATCAAGCAAGAAACCAATAATAGGGTAAGGGAATAACCAGCATGAAGTTGATATGGTAATGCAGGATAGAGTGCGATGAAAGAGATGTATTCATGACTACTTCAAATAAGAAGTTCAAGAGACTTATAACAGAGTGATTAAGCTTCTAGGTAACAAAATTGAGTTCAAACTGAGACTGCATCAAATCAAAATGATGCAAAATAGCTTGTTTAATGGGCTAGCGATTGAAGATCCAGTTGCACATGTAGAGAATTTCTTGTATAAGTGCAAAAGTTTTTCATATTACTGGAGTTACAAAGGAGGTGATTGGTATTGGAATTTTCCCATTCTCATTGGGTGGAATAGCTAAATTTTGATTTCAAGGACTAAATGCATAAAGTATGACCTCAGGGGTGAAAAATTAATGAATGATTTTTAGACAAGTTATTTCCCCCAGTGAAGGTCAGTGAAAGGAAGTCGAAAATGAATCAATTCAAGAAGGAAGAGGTTGAGTCTCTTGAAGAGGCTTGGGAAATATTGAAGGCGATGTTGAGGAGATTTTTAAGACAAGGAAACGTAAAATGGGCACAACTCCAGATTTTCTTCTATGGATGAACCACAACACGAGAGCGCTACTAGATGACGCAGTAGGTGGTTCTCTACTAAAGAAGGAAAAGGATGGAGCATTTGCTGTCCTAGATCTTATGTCTTAAGAATTTACAGCCGGTACTTATTAAACAATGAGGAAACCAGCGGGCGTACATGAAATTGATTCGGAAACTACGATTATTGCATAACTTTCCAACCTAAGCAATCAAATGGCAAAACTTCAAATGGGATAGCAAGGTATAAAAGTGTAGGCGATACAATAACCTATTAATCACCAAGCTATGGTGCTTAACCAAATGAACATGCATCAAGGAACAAAATATGAAAACGTTAATTTTATGAACAGCAAAGGTTATGGAAACAACTTCAGGCCGAAAGGAATGGCTCCTCAAAGGTTTTTCAAGGATACGACAACAACCAAAAATTCTCGTATGGAAATCTAGATAATGTACTGAAGTTACCTCTAGGCTTCGAACAACAAGTTCAATAAGTGAAGCTAGGGCAAAATGAATAGATGACTTCATTAAACTCAATTAAGAAACACTTGCACGCCCTAAACATAAGCAATAAGGAATGCAATGACGAGCTTTAAAAAGATATAGAAGGAGTGGAGAAAGCCATAAAGAGAATGGATCATGAGAGATCATTATCCATAAGAATTCGAGAGATAGATTAGTTAGTTAGCCATTACCTTGAATTCAAGGAAAGAAAGACAATTTTCGAGCAGACTATGTTAACTGTTTGGCATGCGGAGTATTTCCTCCAAATTTAACATTTACAATAAGAAACAAATTCCATAGTGATATGAAGTCATACTTTTGTGATGAGCTATATCGATTCAAAAGATGCAGGACTGAGTTAATTCTACGAAGTGTAGTAGAGAAGGAGTTTGCAGGCATTCTAGAAAGATGTCATTCAATACCATATAGGGAACATTTTGGAGCACAAAGAACAGCAATGAAAGTGTTTCAATGCGGACTCTATTGGCAAAATCTATTTAAGGATTTGCATATTTATGTGAAAACTTGCAACGAGTGCCGGAGAACAGGAAACATTTCTAGAAGGCATGAGTTTATATAAACCAATTTTCAAGAAGTTGTGCTATTTGGCATGTGGGGAATAGATTTCATGGGACCATTCCCTACTTGAAATGGGAAACATTATATACTATTAGTATTGGATTATGTTTCCGAATGGGCTGAAGTAGTTGCAACCATGACCAATGATGCAAAAGTGGTCATTGAATTCATAATGAAAAACATCATTTATCAGTTAGGAAATCCTAGAGCATTCGTCAGTGATGAGGGGTCGCATTTCTAAAATAGAGCCTTAGACACGTTGCTAAAGAATATTGGGGTTAGGCATAAGGCTTCACTTGCTTATCATCCTTAAATAAAACATACAAGATGAACTAAGCAACAGAAAAGCGAAAAAGATCTTAAAAAAGTTGTTAACACTAAAAGGAGAAATTGGGAATTCCAAGTATTATGGGCATATGGACGACATTCAAAACACCAAATGGCATATCTCTTTATCAGTAGGTGTATGGAAAAGCACGTCACTAACCAATAAAGTTGGGGATAAAGTATATTGGGCGATTTAAAATATCATCATGGATCTTCAAGCTGCAGGAAAGGCTAGATTACTTCAACTAATGGAACTAGATGATTTTAGACAAGATGTGAAAACACTAAGATATACAAAGACAAATCAAGACTATGGCGGCAAAAGCGGATTAAATATTGATCCTTTGAGTAAGGGCAATTGGTCTTATTATTTAATTCAAGACAAAAATTGTTTCCAGGCAAATTGAGATCTCGATAGTCAGGACCATTCATGGTCGTGGCCACTTGGTCTTATGGAATGGTAGAGCTAATAACAACTAGTGGTTAGACATTTTAAGTAAATGCTTATAGGGTTAACAACATGTCAATAATTAGATATATTTTATATTGTAATTTAGGTTGATTTTAGATATAAAAGATAATATTACACTTTGTATTCTCTTGCTTTTTGTTATTTCGGGATTAGGAAAAATGAAGAAATGGAAGAGAAAAAGGAATAAGAGCAAAATAGTCAACTTAACAGAAAGTCTAATAGTTGAGCACCAATACAAAAGTACGCAAGAATCGTTGCCTAAATCCGCAGCATAGAAGAGCCAACGATTAGGCTTCAAATTAGGATTTACAAAAGAATTGTCAGATGAGTTGTGGAGCATAGAGAGATATTTACATTAATTAACTCAACAATTTGTGAATAATATATGATTCGGTGACTAATCACTTAGGTCGATGACGAGTTATTTGGATTAATATGAAGAATTTAAGTTTATCTATAATTTGTATAGCTTAGGAAACTATAAATAGGACCCTAGGGCTTTTAAAGAAAGAGCCCACAACCTCCTTTTTTCTTAATAAGTTTGTGAGAGTTGTAAGTTAGTTTTATTGATTTTGTGTTTGAAGCAACATTGGAGCTTTGTTTATTTCAATAAAAGGTACTAATTAATTATGTCTTTCAATTATATTATCATGTTAGTTATTTCCAACATGAGTAAGTAGTTTATTAATCTAAACAAACCCTAGACATGTATATACTTTGGATTGCTATATACTATAAGTACTATTTTTTTCATTAATTAAAGTTTTGAAGTAAATTAATATAATTGTACATACAGTATAAGTTATTATAATTTTCTTTCAATATATATATATATATATAGTGTGTGTGTGTGTGTAATTATTAATTTGTAAATGTTTTTTTGACAAATATGGTATAAGTTCTATATATAATATAATTTGTACATCCATTTAGGATATATATATATATAAGTATTTAAGTGCTTTATTTTGTTTTAAATTTTTTTGGTTTAATTAAGTTTATTTTTCATTAAATATAGTTAAGTTCTATAACAAGTATAAAAGCATTGTTATATATTTTTATTTCAATCAATTATATATTTTATTTTTTTAATATATATATATATATATTTAATTAATTTTAAAGTGCTTTGTGTTTGTGCATATATATATATATTGGTTATTTATTTTTGTCCTGACTGAAATGTAATTTGTGTAATTAGTTTTTATCATTTAAATGAAATCCTATTAGTAAAGTATGCATCATTAATATTTTATTTTACTTTTTTAACTATAACTTTAATTCAAGTCAACATACTATAAATATTTTTTTCCTTTTTTTCAACAAAATAATAACACATTACGAAAAAAATACTTATCGATATAAAAAATTGTAAACGAACATCATAAATATACAGAAAAACAAATTTAAAATCACGCATGGATTTTATTTTTCAGAAATATGAAAAAATCATACATATCAACATAAAAAATTATTATAAGATTTTATTTAAACAGTTTTTATTTTTACCAAAAAATACAATTACACATTTTTCATATACAAACATAAGAAATATACAAATTTGTTTTAATTAAAATAAATAAATCAAAATAGAAGCACAAATTAAAAATCATATTAAAATAAAAAGTAATAATACCTACGGCACCTGCAAAATGCGATATCAAAAAGGGCAAGGCGAGGCGGCGAGTAGTGGCACAGTGGGGTGGATGGCGAAGCAGGGTAGTGATAGTGGACGGTGGGTCGACTGCAGGTGTTCGCGGCGCAGTGAGAGTGGGGTGAGGGTTAAGGTGTTAAGTGGAGGGGCGGCGGGGTTATGGTCTAAACGGTTAAAAAAAAGAGAGAGAGAGAGAGAGAGAGAGAGAGAGAGAGAGAGAGAGAGAGAGAGAGAAAGAGAGAAAGAGAAAGAAATGAACAGTGATGGTGGTGAGAGAGATGGGGTTTGATCGAGACAAATAGAGAGTCGGTGGATAGTGAGAAAGCGTGAGAAAGGGGCAATGACAGTCAGGGGGTTAGGGTTTTTTAGGGCAAAGAGAGGATAAATGAAAGGAGTGAAATTTTATTAATTTTTATTTTCTTAAATGATTTGGATATGTCTTCTTTACAATCTTCTTAACTAGCATTTGCTAATCGTTAAGGAACGGTAGAATTAAAATGCATATCTTCATTGGATTCATAAATATCGTTTAATTTGTCTTGGTTAACTAATTCTAAATTTTGTATAGATTTTTCATAAGCTTCAACTTTTGGTTAAATACCATGAGTATAGCATTTCTAGAAAAGTTGTGTATTTCAATTTTTCGGCCATCTAATCCCTAGTGGGGATGACATTAGTCATCATCTATTCTTCTTCTTATACTATTGTCTTAAGTATTTTGATTCTCTTTTTACTTTTTTCATTGTGTCTTTTCTTGCGTATTTGTTTCTGTTTCATTTTCACAAAATAAAGCATTAACTTATGTTTGATTATTAATTTTTGTAGGTTTATTTGATACTCAAGTTTTGAATGCTTGTTAATTTTCATAGTTATTTGATTTAATTTGTTTTTCAGTTTGTTAATAGACGTATCGGTTTTAATTTGATTTTGAAAGTTTCGTGTATAGTTATGATGACTTTGGGTCATAACATTATGTAATATTTGTTCTAAATTTGGCTGAGTAGATTGAATAATTTGTTGAGGTTGTTGTATTGGTGTAGGTTATGTAGGTGCTTTCATTCTATATGTGGTATAATTTTGATTTTTTGGAGTTTGATTTTTCAGCGTAATAATTGATGTTATTATATGTATTGGTTTTTAGGAGTACCAGAATATTAGTTCTTAACCGCATTGACTTTTTTAGTATTATTTTTAATAGTAGTTTAACCATGTTAGATAATTCATCTACTTTTTCATCAAACTTGTTGCTTATTTTATCATTTACTTCATAAAGTTTCTTTCTTGTCGTATCGGTTTTTTCACCATATTGTTTAGATTGTTTAGCCATCTTATTAGTAACTTTTTTTGCTAATGTTGGAGTAAGATCGAATAATGATCCACCACATACGGTATCTAATAGTCTTTATTAAAAATGATTTAGTCCTTCATAGAAGTATTGTAATGATGCTCTTTATGTATATCCATATTGTGGACAAGATGAAATTAATCTTTAAAATCTATCCCAAAATTTATTAAAATTTTCGTCATCTTTCATTTTCACTACTGTGATTTTTCTTCTGTAAGTACTAATTGTTCTTGAAGGTGATAAGTGATTATTTAGACTTATATATAGGTTTAGTTTAGTAGTACATTTGGTATAAATATCCGTAAATAAGCTCAAATCGATTGTGTTTACATATTTTTAGGTACACAATGCATAAAGGAAGGAATCGAGTGAGTTCGAGAAGAAACAGAGATAAAACACACAAAAGTAGTTTTGGCATCAATGCTAAGTAGTATGGCACTTTAGAATAAGAAGGCACATCGTATAAAGGAAATGCATTGCATGGGAGAGCTAGTGAATAAAATATGATAGGATGGTTGGCAGAGTAGCGGCGCGGTGGAGGTCATGGGACGATGCCAGAGAGACATAGGGATAGCGCCATGACCACTAAAGGGAGGAATGGACACACAATGTGCTCAACACATCCGCGGCACCGTGGGATTGTACACTTAGTGCTAAGACTTAATTGCCAGCAGCGATACGAGAATAAAGTAGAAAGAAGAGTTCTATTTCATGTTAAATTGTCAAGTTGGGTTTGTAATTGTTTTCAAATATTTTTAAGGAGTATAAATAGATATGAGATTATGGTAAACTCACCAATTACCATAGAATAGCTACCATTAACTTAGGTTAGCATAGGTTTACTCTATTCTTGAGTATTAAGAATATTTGTGGAGAGAAGACATTAAACACTCGTGTAGTGATTTAGATATTGTTTTTATTGATCTAGTTGAAAGTATTTCATTATATCTCTTATTTTAACGAATATTACCATGTGCACACTTTTTACAATGAAATGTGAGTAGTTTATAAATCTTAGGGATCAGTTGATCCTATTTTATGAATATTATGCTATAAACATTAATAGAGTAGAAATATAAAAAGCGAAATGGTTTGAATTTGTCTTGATTCTGAGCGTAACGCTATGAATATTTTGATTACGTGCTTTTTTAATATTAGGTTTTAGAAGTTATAATGGCCATAGAAGCTTTTTAAGCTTGATATGTACGGTACAACCGTAAAATACATAACATTAAGCGATAATTATCGATTAGGGAAGCATGGATAGTAAACTTAATTGGTTATTCACACTGGTAGGTGGAAGTCTAGTTTGCACTTTAGAATTTTTTCTGTCACGACAGTGGGTTGAAATGGATTTAAATGTAATCTGTTTATTCTAATTAGGCATTGACACACATTATAAGGAGGAGAAGTGAGTTGAGATGTATAGTATTTTATTACCTAAGTGAAGTTGTAAACCGAGATAGTCTTAATATGAGAGTTAAAATAATTTCAATTGATTTATTAGTATAGATTAGTTTAGTTTAGTTATAAAACCAACTAAAAATATTTCCTTAGCAATAGAGTAATTTTAGCTAGGTACGTATTTAGTACATACACCTTTCCCTGAGGACAATATTCGTAATCAACCTAATTTGGCCACACTATTACTACAATCGAGTTGTTATCCTTGTGACCATAATCATGTTTTTTGGCGCCGTTGCTAGAAATAGGTAGCAGTTTAAACTTAGTTTGAAAAGTTACTACGTTTTATTATAAGTACTTTACTTTCAAGTTCATAAAAAAATGAAAAAAATAATAGGTTTGAGTTCCATGTTTGACTTTTTGCACATGATCTTTTATGTTTTATTTTCAGGGATAACTAGTATATGCGTAGTAAAGAAGAGACGATCTCAGTGCCTTATGACCCCTGAAATTGATGGAACCAACGAAGGAAAAAAAGGAATAAAATGGTTAAGGATCAAGCAAGAAACCAATAACAGGGTGAGGGAATAAGCAATATGAAGTTGATATTGTAATGCAGGATAGAGTGCGATGATAGAGATGTATTCATGACTACTTCAAATAAGAAGGTCAAGAGACTTATAACAGAGTGATTAAGCTTCTAGGTAACAAAACTGAGTTCAAACTGAGACCGCATCAAATCAAAATGATGCAAAATAGCTTGTTTAATAGGCTAGCGATTGAAGATCCAGTTGCACATGTAGAAAATTTCTTGTATAAGTGCAAAAGATTTTCATATTACTGGAGTTACATAGGAGGTGATCGGTATTGGAATTTCGCATTCTCATTGGCTGGAAATACTAAATTTTGATTTCAAGGACTAAATGCAGAAAGTATGACCTCAGGGGTGAAAAATTAATGAAAGATTTTTGGACAAGTTATTTCCCCAGTGAAGGTCAGTGAAAGGAACCCGTAAATGAATCAATTCAAGAAGGAAGAGGTTGAGTCTCTTGAAGAGGCTCGGGAAATATTCAAGGAGATGTTGAGGAGATTTCTAAGATATGGATAGGTAAAATGGGCACAACTCCATATTTTCTACTATGGATGAACCAGAACACGAGAGCGCTACTAGAAGTCGTAGTAGGCGGTTCTCTACTAATCAAGGAAGAGGATGGAGCATTTGATGTCCTAGATCTTATGTCTTAAAAATTTACAGCCGGTACTCATTCAACAATGAGGAAACCAGTGGGCGTATATGAAATTGATTCAGAAACTACGATTATTGCATAACTATCCAACCTAAGCAATCAAATGGCAAAACTTCAAATGGGATAATAAGGTATAAAAGTGTAGGCAATACAATAACTCATTAATCACCAAGCTATAGTGGTTAACTAAATGAACAAGCATCAAGGAGCAAAATATGAAAACATTAACTTTATGAACGACAAAGGTTATGGAAACAACTTTAGGCTGAGAGGAATGGCTCCTCAAAGGTTTTTCAAGGATACAACAACAACCCAAAATTCTCGTATGGAAATCCAGATAATGTACTGAAGTTACCTCTAGGCTTCGAACAACAAGTTCAATAAGTGAAGCTAGGGCAAAATGAATAGATGACTTCATTAAACTCAATTAAGAAACTCTTGCACGCCCTAGACATAAGCAAAAAGTAATGCAATGACAAGCTTTAAAAAGATATAGAAGGAGTGAAGAAATCCATAAAGAGAATGGATCATGAGAGATCATTATCCATAAGAATTTGAGAGATAGATTGGTTAGTTAGCCATTGCCTTGAATTCAAGGAAAGAAAGACAATTTTCGAGCAGGCAATGTTAACTATTTGGCATGCAGAGTATTTCCTCCAAATTTAACATTTGCAATAAGAAACAAATTCCATAGTGATATGAAGTCGTACTTTTGTGATGATATATATCGATTCAAAAGATGCAGTAATGAGTTAATTCTACGATGTGTAGTAGAGGAGGAGTTTGCAGGCATTCTAGAAGGATGCCATTCAATACCATATAGGGAACGTTTTGGAGCACAAAGAACGGCAATGAAAGTGTTACAATGCGGACTCTATTGGTAAAATCTATTTAAGGATTTGCATATTTATGTGAAAAGTTGCAACGAGTGTCGGAGAACAGGAAACATTTCTAGAAGGCATGAGTTTATATAAACCAATTTTCAAGAAGTTGTGCTATTTGGCATGTGGGGAATAGATTTCATGGGACCATTCCCTACTTGAAATGGGAAACATTATATACTATTAGTATTGGATTATGTTTCCAAATGGGCTGAAGTAGTTGCAACCACGACCAATGATGCAAAAGTGGTCATTGAATTCATAATGAAAAACATCATTTATAGGTTAGGAAATCCTAGAGCATTAGTCAGTGATGAGGGGTCACATTTCTAAAATAGAGCCTTAGACACGTTGCTAAAGAATATTGGGTTAGACATAAGACTTCACTTGCTTATCATCCTCAAATAAAACATACAAGGTGAACTAAGCAACAGAAAAGCGAAAAAGATCTTAAAAAAGTTATTAACACTAAAAGGAGAAATTGGGCATTCCAAGTATTGTGGGCAAATGGGACGGCATTCAAAACACCAAATGGCATATCTCTTTATCAGTAGGTGTATAGAAAAGCACGTCACTAACCAATAAAGTTAGAGGATAAAGTATATTGGGCGATTTAAAATATCATCATGGATCTTCAAGCTGCAGGAAAGGCCATATTACTTTAACTAGTGGAACTAGATGATTTTAGACAAGATGTGAAAACACTAAGATATACAAAGAGAAATTAAGACTATGGCGGGAAAAGCGGATTAAATATCGATCCTTTGAGTAAGGACAATTGGACTTATTATTTAATTCAAGACAAAAATTATTTCCAGGTAAATTGAGATCTCGATAGTCAGGACCATTCATGGTCGTGGCCACTTGGTCTTATGGAATGGTAGAGCTTATAACAACTAGTGGTAAGACATTTTAAGTAAATGCTTATAGGGTTAACAACACATCAATAATTATATATTTTTTATATTGTAATTTAGGTTGATTTTAGATATAAAAGATAATATAACTCTTAGTATTCTCTTGCTTTTTGTTATTTCGGGATTATGAAAAATGAAGAAAAGGAAGAGAAAAAGGAATAAGAGCAAAATAGTCGACTTAACAGAAAGTCCGATAGTTGAGCACCAATACAAAAGTACGCAAGAATCGTTGCCTAAATCTGCAGCATAGAAGTGCCAGCGATTAGCCTTTAAATTAGGATTTACAAAAGAATTGTCAGATGAGTTGTGGAGCATAGAGAGATATTTACATTAATTAACTAAACAATTTGTGAATAATATATGATTCGGTGAAAAATCGCTTAGGTCGATGACAGGTTATTTAGATTAATAAGAAGAATTTAAGTTTGTCTATGATTCGTATAGCTTAGGAAACTATAAATAGGACCTTAGGGCTTTTAAAGAAAGAGCCCGCATCCTCCTTTTTTCTTAATAAGTTTGTGAGAGTTGTAAGTTAGTTTTATTGATTTTGTGTTTGAAGCAACATTGGAGCTTTGTTTATTTCAAAAAGAAGTACTAATTAATTATGTCTTTCAATTATATTATCGTGTTAGTTATTTCCAACATGAGTAAGTAGTTTATTAATCTAAACAAACCCTAGACATGTATATGCTTTTGATTGCTATATAGTTATAATTAAGGAATCATATACTTAATGTTTTAAATATATTCATATACAACAATCATGGTTGTAATAAGCTATTTTAGCATATTAGAACTAATGAGAATTGATATTGTATGCATAGTTGAAAATATGTATTGTAATATTCGATTTTCTAAATCTATGTCTATGATTCTTGACACCATTTATATAAGTAATAAGTAGGATTAACTTATATCGACAAATAACCCGAGTAGATGTTATAAGTGATTGTGTTCTAAGTTAATTATTAATTGGCATTCTGTTTAATATATGGTTTAGATTATGCTTGATTTTCATTGAGTATTAATGCTATCGTGATTTCTATTTTAATGCATTTTATCCAATAGTTAGATTTACAATGATAAGAATATGGCTATTTTTCATTGAATATAGGAAAATTGATGGTGTGCTTAATGCTATCAACCTATTATGAATTAGAATTTAATGATTCCAAGATTTCATATGCTATAATTATAACTAGGTTACGAGGGGGTTTTGCAATTCAATTATATTACATTGTTTAGTGGGGGTTGTTTAGATTTTTGTTTACATATTTATATTATGTTGAATTTGATTTTCGTTTAATAAAGTTTGCATTGAATTGTTTGAATTAGTTTAGTTAGTTTAATTAATTAAGTTAGTAGTCATAGTTTTTATTATTTAGTATTTCAATTTTCGTTTAATTAGATTAATTAATGAAGAAAATCAAAACAAAAAAGCACTTTCTTGAGAAGTTTGCAAAATCCCCAACGAAGACAATATCCCACTTACCACTACCACAAAAAATTGGAAAATACATGGAACTATTATGCACGCTACACATGTGTCAATTTTTGGTGCCGTTGCCGAGGATTTTTAAATAATTTTATAAAATTTTAGATGTTGTATGTTCTAAACACTTCATCGTTCTAATTCTACAGGGTCTTTACATCCATTTGATCTTGAAATGGATAGAACTTTTAATTGAAGTTTAAGAAAAAAACAACTTAGGAAGAATTTAGATAACAGAATGAAAGATAACAACAATAACAATAATGACAATGTCATTAGTAGTAATAATAATAATAATAATAATAATAATAACAATAATAACAATAATAATAACAATAATGTTATTAGAGTTATCAATAATAATAACAACAACAATAAATAACTTACTTTTAGATAAGCAAATCAAATGTTACAACATATCAACCTATGTGCATTGCATACCTCGATGGATTCCCTGAATTTGAACTTAGATATGGGTTTATTAGTGTTTTACCTAACTTCTATGGTAAAGATCATGAAGACCCACAAAATTTATAAACGAGTATCAACATAAGGTTTACAGGATGCAATCAAAAGAAGGAGTCCTAGAACAAGTCGATCTTAAAGCTTTTCCTTTTACATTAAAAGATCAAGCAAAAGATTGGTTGTTACATATACCTTAAGATTCAATAACAATATGGAATCAAATGTTTGAACCTTTCCTAGATGAATATATGCTTGCTAGAAAAATTAATTACTACAGAAAGCATATAACAGTTGTAAAGATGAAAGATGATGAAAATTTTAATGAATTCTGGGATAAATTCCGAAGACTAAGTTCTTCTTGTCCACAAAATAGATATATTCAATGAGCTTTATTAGAATATTTTTATTAAGGACACAATCACTTTTAACAAAGGCTAGTAGACACAGTTTGTGGTGGATCTTTATTTGAAACAACACCACTTTAGCAAATGAAGCAATTAATAAAATGCCTAAACAATCTAAGCAATATGGTGAAAAGATTGAATCCTCAAGAAAGAAACTTTACGAAGTTGATAATAGAAGAAATAATAAGTGGATAAAATTAATAAATTATCTAACATGGCTAAGCTATTAATTAAAGATTAATCTAATCAAGTTAAAGCTTGTGAATTTTGTAGTGAGGTTACACATCCTACGGATGCGTGTCCTACTCTATCTGAAGATAATATTGAAGTGGTTAATGCAATGGTGAACTGATTTTCTGGTCCTCTAAAAAATCAATATAATAACAATAGTTATTATCTTGGAAGACAACACCTAAATCTTAGTTATGGTCCTCAAAATCAAAATTATAGTTCTTATAGACCAAAAGCTCTGATGCAATCTAAACCTATTTAGCAACCTTAACAAAATGTTCAATCTACGAATCCAGATTTAGAGCAAATCCTGCATAATTTTATGACCTAAAGTCATCAAAACTTTACATTGATAATCGTAAAACCAAACTAAGACTAATTCTACTATTGATGAACTTGAAAATCAGTTTAGTCAAATGAGTTTACAAATAAATAGGTTAAGTACTTAATAGAGTAATCAAACTAAAGCACATACTCAAGCCGATGCTACTCCTACTAATCGAACACAGGTCAATGCATTATTTATTGATGAAAAAATACACCTGTAGTGGAAAGATACTTAAACAAGGTAATAAAGAAATTATATTTAACTATTGAAGAAGAAGAAGAAGAAATCATGGCTAATGCCACTCCTACTAGAGAATGGATAGCTAAGCAATTGAAATATATATCTTATCCTGAAATGCTTTACCCATGGTATTTAGCCAGAGTTGAAGCATATGAAAAATCTTTACAAAAGTCTAAAATAATTGATAAGGATGAAAATGATAAGATTTCAGATAATTCGAATGAAGATATGTATTTATATTTTACCATTCCATAAAGATTAGCTCATGCTAAAGAGGAAGAAAACAATGAAGAAAATTTTGAAGTATTTAAGAAAATAGAAATTAATAAACTATTGATGGAATCAACTATGCAATTTTCTAATTATTATGAAGTTTGAGAAATTCTCTTAATCTAAGGATACATTTCTGGAAGAATCTAAAGAAAACATAGGACAAAAAGGTGTTTGCTTTATTTAAGAAGAAAATATCTTAGAAATGTTCCGATCTAGGAATTTTTGGAATTCTAATTACATTAGGAACTTCTTTTATAAATTTTGATGTGTGATTTTAGAGCATCAATTAATGTTATGTAACTTAAACCATGAGTCATTGAAAATAGATTCATTGACCAATACACCTATTAATATTACATTAGCCGACAACATAGTTATTAAACTTCATGGTTTACTAGAAGATGACTTAGTAAAAGTAAATGACTTAGTATTTTTAGCTGAATTCTATGTAATGGAAATGGGAGACTCAGTATCATCTTAATCTCAGTCTATACTTTTTGGAATACCATTTCGTAAAACAACTATAACAAAGTCAGATATCTTTGATGGTAACAATGTCTATGGAATTTGAAAACAAAAATGTCACTTTTCATTTTAATGATGAATATGTTTGATATTTCTTATGAATATAAATGAACAAACAAATGATAATGAAACTTTAAAATTAAATCATCATAATTTAAAAGCTGAAGTATATATTACTAATGCAATAATAATGGAAAACGAAAATGTTATGACAAAGAATGAGCGAGTTGGAGATACTTCAAATGAACATATAACAATTCAAGAATGGAGGGTAAAACAACCGAACGATGTTCAGAATGATCTTAAAATAGATGAGTTTAAAGTTATGAAGAATAAGAAAAAGAAAAAGAAGAATTTAGCAATTGTCAAGCTTGATGATCCATGATATATATACGTAAACATAAAAGTTAAATGGGCTTGGTATTTTCAAGCTATTTGTAATATAGGTTCTAGAGCAAAACATGTCAATTCACTTCTTTCTTCATACTCAATTGGAGTTAGATGTACTTGCTTCTAAATTAGTGCTTCTACCTAACGATTATTCAATGAAACTAAAAGGAGTAGTTACTAATGTACCAGTTCGAATTGACAAGTACATTATTTCCCCACACTTTTTGGTTACGCCACACTTTATCGATGAAGATCTTACATTAATCTTAAGACGACCTTTCTTAGCCATTTTGCAAGCTGTTTAGGATACTTATAACTAGATAATCACTTTTATTGTGCATGGTCGAGCAATCACTTTCAGGATTACCACTAGAGTGGACACTCCTACATTTTTGTTTATAGAACCAGTTAAGAACTACTTGATTCAGTCGAGCTACCGACGGTAAAAAAAAGGCTATATAGGAGACAGCCTTTACTCTATCTTTACGTTTAGTTTAGGTATTAGAATTTTGTTTTTATTTTCTATCAACTTTTAACTACTATAATGGGGATATTTTAGGAATTTAATTCTAGAATAATTTCATATGAGGGGGTTGAGCGAGCCAATGCCTTTCCGTATTATATTAACTTTATGCATTAGGTTTTACGTTAGTCGGTTATTTATAATGATGAGATTATTGTTTGGTACCAATCATAGTCAAATTTTGATAATTTTGAAAAATTCTACCTTTTATTGTATATATAAGTGATAAATATAAGAAAAAATCAATTAAATTGAAAAAATAGTTAAAATAGGTCAGTTATTTCCTAATGATTCTAGTATATACTAGAATTCACGGAGAGAATTGGTCTCAATTTGTAGAATTTTTTTTTTTGTAATTTCAATATAGCAATTTGTCAGTGATTGATTTGCACTAATAACACTACAAGAAAAATGATACATAATGATAGGAATTCCTCCAAATATTTTTTTCCTGTCATTATAACGATTTAGTGACAAGCGCCCACTCTCATTATCGCCCCTCTCATTAAAAGTCAATAATGACAGGAAAGTTGTTCCTGTCATTAATTGTAATAGTAACGGGAACAATTCTTTCATTCTAAAGTATATTTGCCATGACAATTGTTCCCGTCATTATATATATTTTCCTATCACTAAATATTATTTAAAAACTTAAACATCTTTCATTTTTCCTGTCAGTAAAGAGTATTTTTCCTGTCATTAAAGGCTCTAAAGTTTTATAAATATTGTCACAAAAAGTAATTTGTGACAAAAAACTAATACTTTTTGTTACAACTTCTGGACAGCAAAAAAAAAGTAAATCTTTATTACAAATTTGTTTTTACTATATTTTAATTATTTATGATTTCTCACCACATCTATTTCACAAATTAATTTTTAACTAACAAACAAATAAACTTTAAAACAAACTTGCATTTCATTTAAAAAAATAATAAGCGTTATTCATCAACTTCAATATAAACACACCAACCTACATGTCATCAAATTATAATTCAATACATATCACCACATCCAATACAAGTGACTAAGATATAGAGAATTTTTCATTACTACATGATTTTCAATAAGTATAATAACATCAAGCCAAATAACTACAATATAGAGTGGATGAAGAAAATTATGGGAGAATTTGCTATCTCAATTCTTGGAGTATCAATAAGTGTCGAATTCCCGCTAACTCGTTAGTAAATACACTGCATAAGAAAGAGCGAACTAGTAAGTCACAAAAATTATCGAACATAAAACAAAACTAAGTTCTTAGTGGAGATACAAATATTTAAGAATCACTAGATTGTTGGAAATCCAAAATATAATAAACACCAATTATAGAACAATATAATTTTTGTATTCTATAAAAATTTCGTTAGAGTTTCAACTATAAATAGTGATGTCGGAAATCCAAAATGTAATAAACACCAATTAGAAAATGCCTAGAAGGACTCACATCTCCACAAACTTAATACAATTTAATACATCACTACAACTCTTAACTTATCGCTATGCTCGCAATTGAAGAACACTAGCATAGTAGATAGATAAAGAAAACGTGGGAGTTTTTTTATTATTATTCTCCATGAAATAAATACGGTAAGAAAAATGCATTCATCAAATGAGGTGCTTGCAAGGGGCGCATATATAGAATGTTAAAAGCTTAGCTAATTAAATGCAATTCTATTTGAATGAGAAAGGCTTATAACCAAGTTGTAAACACCACGTGGTAGCACCAGCACAACTGTTGTGATCTGCAAATAAAATAAAACGCTTTATCAAGTTAAATAAGTTCCATACGAATATATAAATTATGGGAGAACATGAGCAATCTTTTCAAGTTCTTTGTTTCTTCTATAATGTTACAATGTATAATATTAAAACATAAAAAAAATATTAGAGTAGAACTATAAAACAAATATACTTTAATCATCGAGATTTGAAAATACTGATAAATGTCTCATTTCCCCTTCTCCTGTGCAATCGTTTCATTACTACACGTTTTTCAACAAGTGTAATAACATCAAGTTTGAAACTACAACATAAAGTGGACGAAGGAAATTCTGGGAGAACCTGCATTCTCAATTCTTGGAGTATCAATAAGTGCTGAATTCTCAATAACCCATTAGTAAATAAACTGCATGAAAAGGGCAAAACTAGTAAGTCACAAAAATTGTCGAACACAAAGCAAAACTAAGTTCTTAGTAAGGATACGAATATTTAAGAATCGCTAGTGCCGCCAAAAATCCAAAATGGCATAAACACCAATTAGAGAAGGCCTAGAAGGACTCACATCTCCACAAACTCCATAACAGTTCATATTATCACAATTTTATATCAATATGAATGTATTTTGCATGCAAGGCGCACATATAGAGAAGGTTAAAAGCTTAGCTAATTAAATGCAATTCTATTTGAACGAGAAAGGCTTACCAAAAGGATGTAACCAAGTTGTACAGACTGGTAGCGCTTGGACAACTGCAGTGGTCATGCTTCATCAAGTTGAATAAGTTCCATACAAATATATCAATTTCCCCTTCACTTGTGCAATCATTTCAAATTCTTTATTTCTTCTATAACATTAAAATATAATATATAAACACAAAAAAAATAATATTGGAATAGAACTATTAAACAAATATACCTTAATAGTCGAGATTTGGAAATACTGATAAATGTCTCATTTCCCCTTCACCTGTGCAATCATTTCAAACTCCATGTTTCTTGTATAACATATTGCAATATAATATTCGAACACAAAATATAGTATAGTAACTTAATGGATAATAGTTAACTGTGTCATGATAGCAAATAAAGTTATTTAAACAAGGTCTTTGACATAACATTCAAGAAATAAAATTATAGTTGATTGAAACAAAGACAAAACAATTGTGTATATAGGCATAAAAGCAAAGCAATAAAAGTTTCAAAAAATAACGTATTAATTCCAATTTGTTAAAGTCCTCGTAAAATTTCTAAGCAAGACACTTCAAAAAATCCTACAAAACACACAAAAAAAACGTATATCTTTGACTTTCGACTATATGTATATACAAAAACTAAAAAGAAGACAATATGAAATAAGAATAGTAAGTGTATTACCTAAAAGAAGAAGCCAAAAAGAAACTATCTTAATCTACCAGTTGATATTATGCATTTTCCTACATCAATTAAAACAAAGTTCAAATTAAAAGAAACTTGTTATCTGATGATATTCCAGTTTTTAATAGTTTTGTATGAAAAAGTTTTAAAATTTTCATTGCTTTTACTTTATCTTTTTATTTTGATATTAGTTATACACGTTCTGATTATCAGGTACAATGGGACAAGGCTGCTGGCTCTAGTTAGGCCTGATCAGGTGTACAAAGGCTTAATTAGGGTTTCAGGCCCATTATCGCCCTAATCGGGATAAGGGATGCAATAGTTTGATATTTGAGCTAAGTTAAAGCCTAGTTCCATTATTCATTAATTGACTTTGAGTTAAATAATGATTCTGATACAATTAAGTACTAGAATTTAAGTTCACTAACTTTAAGAGTGATCTCAGGTTATGAAATAACTTGAGAACTGATAAAAAGTCTTTATCACGGTTTTAGAGCGAAATGAAAATGAAACTGTTATTATACATTATTTGATGCGTTTTGTGATATATATGGAATAGATATGATTTTACTGTCTTCTTCAAACACTTTTCTTATGGTCTTTTCTCTCCTTTGTGTTACAGAATCTAAAAGCTGATCACTAAGAGGGCCCATTTAAGCGTGCACCTCAGGGTAGTGCTCAGATATAGGCAAAATGGAAAACCAGAATTGAGCAGCAATTGTGAGACTTGTTAGAGTCTCAGGCTAGATTCCTAGGTATCTTTATGGCACAGGTAGTATCACCTACACCATAGCTTAAGACACTGCCAGCAGCCAGTCTTAAGGTTAGCAGAGCTGAGAGGGGGGTTGAGACAGTTAAAGCTCCCGTAAAACTAGAGTTACACAAGTTCAGGCACATTCACTAGAGACAATACCTCTACGGCAAGTGGATCCTAAGAATGCTGCCTATATTAGGACAGGGAAAACGTTTATGAAATCGATATCATAAGGTTTAACGGTATCACACTGGAATATGTTGCAGAGGCCTAGATCTTGGTGATGGAGGAACGTTTTATGGTTATGGAGGAAGAGGATCAGTTTAACGTTAAGTCGATCATCTTTATGTTGTTATACTCTACGAGGAAATGGTTGAATTCTTGAGAGAGAGAGAGAGAGAGAGAGAGATAGAGAGATGGAAAGACAAGAAGTACATGGCTAGAATTTAGAACCATTTTCTACAAATAGTATTTTCCTAAACTAATCAGAAAAAGAATTAAAGCCGAGTTTATTCGTTTGATATAAGTAAACATGATTGTCAAGGAATATGAGTAGAGGTTTAATGAGCTGAGTGAGTTTGCTCTTGAACTAATCGAAAGAGAGGAGAACAAGATTGATATGTTCCTTACTGGGCTAAATACTGAGATCAGGACTGTTGTATCATCATAATCTCGTACCAATTTTTCATTCATTTTTTAAAGTGTGGTGGAGGTGGAGGCAGCTATATTGGTCTGATCGCCAGGATCATGACTAGGTATTCCACCAGTTTCCAAGTTCCCAGGCCGTCAAAGAGTTTAGGAATTGGTGTACATTCAGCCGTCACAGTCAGTATATAGTAAGAGGAAATGTAATTATCTAAGGCAACATAATTGGATAAGCATGGCAGATGGTTATTCTACTTTTATAGCACCACCTATGTCAACTCTACTAGGAACATTATATGTTAGTGCACCTATTGCTGCAACATCAGCAATTTCTCCACCTTTAGTGGCAAAACCACTTTTGCCACCAGCACAATTAGGAAGTAAGGGTAAAGGTAGAGGCATGTCTAGTTCATACTCAGCCCTTCTACGTATAGTTATCCGGCCAATGTAGTTTCATATAAGCCCAATGTCATTTGTTATCATTGTAGGTAAACCAAACATATTCAGAAGGATTGTCCAATGCCATCAAAGGCATCAATGGGCAGTGTAGCATAACTAACACAAGGGCAGACTCGTGCAATGGCTGAGGAAGATCCTGAGGCTACATAGAGGCTAAGGGAAGGTATACTTAATATTTGTGGTCGAGATATGAATGTTTTAACTGATCCTGGTTCTACAACTTCTTTTATTTTTGGTGCAATGTTTGATGAATTAAAATTGAAACCTATTAAAGCTAGAACACAATTAATTTTAAGCATAGAAGTGATTTAGAAGGTTTATCATAACCTGATCTGTGACAACTATGTCATCAAAATTGGGGAGAATGAACTTTCAATCAATCTTAGGGTGATGGAATTCTTAAAGTATAATGCACTGGTATGGATGGATTAATTAGCAACATATCATGCTAGTGTCGATTGTTTCTACAAATGAGTTGTTTTTGAGATTCCCAATCTCCTTGAGATTAATTCTATAAAGGCTTTAATTCGTCGCAACTTGCCACTCGTGGTAGATTTGCTACTCTTTAGGATTAGAGGTTTGTGTGATGATTGTTACACTTGGTGAGCTGGGGTCAGGAAGCGAAGATTGATGAGATTCCAGTTCATGAATTTTCAAAAAACTTTCCATCTAACTTTCCTGGACTTCCACCACCACGTGTCATTGACTTTATCATTAATCTAATTCCTAACACCAAACTTATATATATTCCTCCGCACCATATGACACTGAAGGAATTGCATGAGTTACAGACTCAGCTCGTAACGACCTATTTCATTAATGTCTATTAAATTTAAAGACGTGGGCGCCAGATCGGATCTACGTGAACGCCGCGGTAGGCTAGGACACACGGGGACTTAGGTATGGAAGTTTATGGTGTGTTGGTTGCATATTTGCGGTGTAATATATTCAAATACATCGCATGTGTGTATGTTGCAAACTAATACGTGTGAGGGTGTGTGAACTGCATTTACCTCGATATGGTTGTCGACGGGGGTACCGGGTAGTTGACAGGATCTAATATTAGGATGAGGAAACTAACACACAACGTAATTTTATGAACTGTATTTGCCTCGACATACGTGTCGAAGCGGGTATCGGGTAGTCGACGAGACCGAATAGTAGGTCGGGGAAATGAAAACACACAAATTAAATAAAAACTTGTCAAGTAAATAATATCAAATAGATATTGGGTGACTAGCGACGCGGCGGTACGTGGATATCACGGTTCGGACGCGAAATCGGGCATCGAAATGCCCGAAAACATAAGCGAGTGTCTTAATTGTGTCACAGTTAGATGTCACTTGTACAAACACAACAACACTTGTCCACATACCTCAAAATGCCAAAGGTTAGTGCCTTAGAACTTCAGTTGGGAAGTGATGTAAGGCGGGTAGAGTTATAACTAATATGTGTTATATTTTCATGTTACTATATGATATACGTATATACCTCGAGACTTATTCGGAGCGCATTCTCGATTCAGATCATGGACGGACAGTTTAGTACGCCAGATGAGACTTGACAGACTAGTGATGCGACTAAGGATGTTCCGATTAAGGCGAGTGTGGAGGATAGACTCTCGGTCTAGGATACGCAGATGTCCGAGGTATTATGACTATTAGCGAGTAGACCGCGGTACTGGCGGCACTCACTTTAGTTAGAGAGCCAGTAGCTGTGACTATACCTGTGGAGGCAGATGTTATTCAGGTGGTACCCCATACACCGATTCAAGGGTTAGCAACAGAGGCACCCACAGAGATAGGTACCGCAGTTGTTCTTTTGGAAACGTCGATTCTTCTACCTCCGCACACGACGACGAACCAGGTTACTACCAACCCCGCTGTTGATACTCCTTCGACATTAGCATTCGTTCTAACGCCAGAGGCGAAGTTATTGAGACAGTTTCTGAAGTTCCAGCCTGGATTCTTTTACGGCAGTGGTCATCCCGAGGCTGCAGGGAAATCGATAGTGTCCCATTAGCATTTTCATAAGCTGATGAGGAATGATGAGATAGTACATGCGCGACTTTCGGGGGCCCGTTTGAGAGGGAATGAGGTAGTCTGGTGGACGACATATACAGATACTCATTCGGAACTGACGACATGGGCTAAGTTTAGGGAGCTATTTTATGATCGGTACATACCAATGGAGGTTAGTTTGAGACTAAGGGAGAAGTTCTTGGCCCTACGACAGGGGAATCAGACTTTGATGCAGTATGTGGAGAGGTTCTGACATTTGCTTCAGTTCTCTCTAGAAGTTGCTGGGAAAGAGCGCTTGCAGATCTATTATTTCACCAGAGGGGTTAATGACAGGATTGCATCAGCAGTTGTCTCAACTGGAGCCACGACACTGCATGAGATTTTTGACAAGGCATTGGCTCATGAGACATATACTTGGAGAGGGTCGGGCCGACGTTTGATCGGGCAGGGGAGGTAGGTGATCGGGCGAGTTCTCGGATTAACTTCGAGGCAGAAAAGACTGATGGAGCGTGCAGATAGAGGTCGAAGAGATTATAGACGGGATAGGGGCCACTGGGACGAGTTTCATGACAGTCAGTTCCGATATGAGGAGCCACAACCAGTTCATAATATCACCTCAGCACCAATGGATCGACAAAGGGCACAACCACAGAAGTACCGTCAGGGTTGAGATCAGAGGGGATATGACAGGGGTCAGGTAGACCGGGGTCAGGGTCCGAGATCTGGAGACTGATAGATGGGTAGATTGGAGAGCCGTAGATGTCATCGATGTGGGTAGAGGGGACACTTAAGGACTGACTGTCGGATACCACCATCGCCACGACGAGGGTCAGACCAGGCCATAGATAGAGCGCATGCATTAGCACAGCCAAATAATGGGGCGACTAGGCAACTTATTGAGGGTACATTACTTATATATGGTCGCCACATGCATGCTATGTTTGATTCTAGTAGTACTTTATCGTTTCTTGCTGGGCGTATTGTTGGATTGTTAGGGTTAGTTACACAGACACTAGAGCCACATCTTGTCCTCAGTACAACTGCTGGGGATAAGATATACCCTGACCAAATATGTTGAGACGTGATGATATAGGTGGATGGACATCAGCTACCAGCGGATCTTCGAGTATCGGAGTACTTAGAGTTTGACAAACTGCTCGTGATGGATTGGTTAGCATCATACCATGCACGGATTGATTGTTACGACAAGATGATAAAGTTTTTATTCCTGGAATATCAGAGTTTATATTAGTTGGATCAGCAATTGACTTACCCATCACAAGATGCTGACTAGCTACAAAGTAGGAGATGGAGGCGTTTGCGGCGATAGTTGAGCCGGAGGTTCCAACGGAGGCCCGGATTGAAGACGTTCCGGTGTTCGGGATTTTGTCGATGTATTTCTAGATGATTTACCCGGATTTCCACCGCCACGAGCTTTTGAGTTTGTAATCGAGTTGATACTAGGGACGCAGCCGATCGCTAGTTGACCTAACCGGATGGCACCAGAGGAGCAGGAGGAGGTGAGACGACAGTTGGATGAGATGTTAGAGAACGGTTTCATTCACCCTAGTAAGTCACCTTGGGGGAGCTCCAATACTATTTGTGAAGAAGAAGGATGGTACGATGAGTATGTACATCGACTACAGGAAATTGAATAAGGTAACTATGAGGAACCATTACCCAATTCTTTGGATTGATGATCTGTTTGATCAACTGATGGGTGCCAAATTCTTCTCGAAGATTGACCATCGCTTAGGTTATCACCAGTTGAGGACTCGAGAAGAAGATATCTAGAAGACTACTTTCAGCACGAGATACAGGTTGTTTGAGTTCACAGTAAAGCCGTTTGGGCGGATAAATGCCTTAGCGATTTTCATGGATCTGATGCACATGGTCATGAGGCCGTAGTTGGACACATTCGTCATCGTATTCATCGATGATATCTTGATCTATAGCAGGACTCGTGAGGATCATGAGGGACATCTCAAGACAGTTTTGACGACACTAAGAGAGCAGCGACTGTATGCCGAGTTCAACAAGTGTGACTTTTGGCTAAGTGCGGTGAGACTTTTAGGCTATGTCATTTGTGAGCAGGGTATCTCAGTGGATTCAGAAAAGATTCGGGCAATCATTGATTGGAAGACGCCTGAGTCTGTGGCTAATATACGTAGTTTCCTTGATCTGGTCGGATACTACCGATGATTTGTGCAGGACTTTTCCTTGATTGCAACGCCGATGATGAGATTGACTAAGAAAGACGTCAAATTTGATTGGTCAGAGGAGTGTGAGCAGGCTTTTTGTGAGTTGAAACGGAGGTTGACATCTGCACCAGTATTGACATTTTCGGAGCTGAGCAATACCTTCACAGTATATACAGATGCGTCGGGTATTGGTCTTGGATGTGTGTTAATGCAGGATAGCAGACCAGTTGCCTATCTTTCTAGATGATTGAGACCCACAGGGAGAATTATCCAGTGCACGACTTCGAGCTTGCACTGTCATCTTTCCACTGAATGCTTGGAGGCGCTATCTCTATGGAGTGCAATTTGTGTTGTATACAGATCACCAGAGTTTACATTACATCTTCACTCAAAGGGATCTGAATATGCGCCAGCGGAGATGGCTGGAGTTCCAGAAGGACTATGACTTCGCTATTGAATATCATCATAGCAAAGCGAATGTCCTAGCAGACGCATTGAGCATGAGTGGACTAGACAATCAGACTGATCTGCAGTAGATGACATATGAGCACGATTTATTACAAGCAACATCAGTTATGTGCATGGCCGAGTTGTCGACTATGGAGGAACAGATTGAGGATACCGACCATATCGATTGAACGGGTTGTCGAGTATTAGATGGTTGATGGGCTCTATGAGCGGGTCAGTGGTTTATCACGAAATTCAGAATGCACTGATTGGGCAGAAACCACAAATCGGTGTTTAAGATGCCGATGGAGATTGTGGATACATGCGGATCAGGAGATACGGTACGAGATTTTGGAGGAGGCACTATATGGGAACCCTATAGATCACCTGCTTGTTGGGCAGAGACGGAAGATACAATGACGGTAGGGCCTGAGATAGTTGTTGATCACACATAGAAAACCTAACAAATTCATCAGAAACTGTGAGCTGCACAAGATCGATAGAAAAAATACGCAGATAGGTATCGCGATGATCTGAGATATGACTAGGGCGATATGGTGTACGTGAGGGTTTTTCCTTGGAAAGATCAACAGAGATTTGACATGATGGAGAAACTGGCGCCGAGATACATTGGGCCATATCGGATTGCACAGAGAGTAGACACTACTGCATAACGATTAGAGTTACCTGCCGAGTTAGCTGGGGTTCATCCGATCTTTCACATTTTCATGTTGAGACTCGCTAGGTCAGTGTCGAGATTGACGATTGAGTTGGGACAGGTGGAGATACAGCCTGACGTGACTTATGAGGAGAGACTAATAGAGATTGTTGACCGTCGAGTACAGATTCTCTGGAACATGGAACTCGCGAAGGTCCGAGTTCATTGGCAGCATCACAACACGAAGGGACTCACCTGGGAGCTTGAGTCGACGATCAGGACGCGATACCCTCAACTATTCTCTGGTATGTGACTTTAGTTACAGTTAAATTTCAGGTCAAAATTTTATTTAGTTGGGAAGAACTATAACAACCCATTTTATTAATGTCTATTAAATTTAGAAATGTGGACACCAGCTCGGATCTTCGTGGACGCCGCGGTACGTTAGGACACAAGGGGACTTAGGTATAGGAGTTTATGGCGTGTTGGTTGCTTATTTGTAGTGTAATTTATTTAAATACATCGCATCTGTGTATGTTGCAAAATAATACGTGTGAGGGTGTATGAACAATATTTGCCTCGATATGCATGTCGACGCGGGTACTGGGTAGTTGACAGGATCGAATATTAAAACGGAGAAACTAACAAACAACGTGATTTTGTGAACTGTATTGGCCTCGATATATGTGTCGAAGCGGGTATCGAGTAGTCGACGGGACAGAATATTAGGTCGGGGAAATGAAAACACACAAATTAAATAGAAATTTGTCAAGTAAATAATATGGAATAGATATTTGGTGACTAGCGACGCGGTGGTATGCGAATATCACGGTTCGGACGTAAAATCGGGGTTCGAAACGCCCGAAAACACAGGCGAGTGTCTTAATTGTGTCACAGTTAGGTGTCACTTGTACAAACACAACAACACTTGTCCAATTTAATACCACGTGTACACCACCCGACCTACACCTACACATAACATACACATCCCATGCACACACACACATACAGAACCAATCGGGTCGAGAGAGGAAGAAGAAGAAAAGGAGAAGAGGAGGAGAAGAAGGAACGCGCTAGCAAGGAGAGGAGAAGGTGGAAACGTCACAATCGAGGTAAGTCCTCGTTGTTGTTGTGGGTTCGGTGGTTGGCGGTGGGGTGGCCGAGAGTGGGGCTTAGCCATGATGGCCGAACCCCATGACCGAACTGGGCCAAGGTGGAGATGGCAGAGGTGTCTCCCCTGCCATCGATTCCACCAGGGTTGGGGAAGAAGAGCCCCTTGTTGGGCCGAGCCTAGACCCGTTCTGGTTCAGGGTCGGGTCAAGTCTAACCCTGTTCGGTCGACCTGACCTAACCAATAGTAGAAAAAAAAAGAGAAAAGAGAAGAAAAATGAAAGAAAAATGAAAGAAAAATTATATTTCGATAAAATAAATAAAAATTTATAAAGTTCTATGAAAAGAACATATGTGGGAATGTCGGACGCGACTTTTTGTAGGGTTTTGACTCGAAAAGCACGAAATGGGAAATTTGGCCTAAAATTTTTAGAATTTTGTGGTAAATTGTCATGCTAACTTAAGTTATTAATAAATGGACATAAGTTGACACGGTGATCAATTGGTGACCAAGGACTCAGTGGACTTGGACACGGGGATTGATTGCGGGGTAGTGGAGTGCATTGTGAGGTTTGTAAAACCCAATGAAAAAACTCTCTCGTATTTATTTTGCTTTGTTTTTCCATTCATTTTCAGTATTCCTTGTGATTTTTATTACATTCATATCTTGTCATCTTTTGGACGGTTGGTTGAGTTACTCCCACCGAATTTTCCATTGTGTGTCTATGCATTCTAGATCATAACATGTTTATCAGGAGTTCTCGATGGATAACGACCCGAGCTATTGAATTGCTACATGTGTCGGTGCGTCGTAGGTCTACGCCACCCACCGAGATGGATTAGGTGATAGCTAGTTGGGTGCGCTCGCTAGTGGAATCCTGGAAGGGAATCCTGAAGTATGGTTTAGTCTGAGTGGAACAGGCACACACACTTGCGTTTTATTGTTGTCTATGCATGCGATGCCCTACTTACAGCTGTCTGTTTACATTCTGCATGTTTATTTAACTGTATTTATTGACCTCCACTTGTTTATGTGAATGCTCGGAGGAGTTCCTTGAGATTTTATTGATTGTACTAGTCATCCATTTTCTTTCGTGATGATTGAGTGCAGATCCGAGTACAAGTAAAGGAAATGGGATCTTAGGCGACTACTTCTGGCTGCCTACCTTTGAGGAGTTCTTGTACGTGTGATTATTTTGATATTTAGGTTCTTTTGGGAATTGGGGAGTGACATGACCATGTACATGCTTAGTTTTATATGGTATAGTTGTTTACCTCGTACTTTTCAGGGTTTTTCCACACTAGGATTTGTTTAATTGATTAATATTTCTTGCATTTAAATACATCTTCCGCTGAATATGTTATTTATAGAGTGTACGCACACAAGTGGATACATATCGAGACAGAGTAAGGACGGGAAGGTGTCGTACACATGTAGTTGGGACAACATAAAACGAGTACATGGAGACATGTCACCCCGGGGCGGCGAGGACCGCCACACAGCTTGAGGAGTTGTAAAGAAAGAGTTTATTCATCCTAGTATTTCATTGTGGGGAGCACCTGTGAAATCTGAGAATTTCATAAGCTTGATTAATGACTAATTAAGTGATTTGCATATTTTAATTCGAAATTAAGTATCCAAGGTGGGTCCCACATTTTCTGAACTGGAGATTATATGCATAAAAATTATGTTTGGGTCTCGTGTGCTTAATGGACGTAATATAGTATATTTATTGTGAATTTGAGTCAAACTGAGGTATAGACGCGATGTCCATGAATTTCGTAGGCATTAGTATTTTTGCTAATTTTTGGAAAATTTGGGGTATTGTCTCGGGTTTAATTTGGGCATAAAATAAATGAAATAAATATTTAAAAATAAAAGAGAAGTGTGAAATAACAAAAAATGACCGTGGTTTTTTAAAGGAATGAATAAAAAATGAGCAGCAAAATTTTCAATTGCCCACTAACTCATTTGATTCGAATGTGAAATCGATTATGGTTAAAACCATCAATCTATATCCTTATCTTCTTCCCCAAACCATGCTTCCTACCTCCCTAGCGTGACCCTCCATCCATCTCGTTGCACAATCTCTCACTCTCGATCTCGCCTCTGTCCATCAAAGTCTCTCGTCTCCCCCTTTCTGCCCATATCATTTCCACTATCTCTCTCTCTCTCTCTCTCTCTCTCTCTCTCTCGATGATAACCCTCTTTTTTTTTAATGCTATACTCTGCGACTCTGGATCCTACACGTCTCTCTTGGTTCTCAAATTCTCGTTTCTCTCTTTTTGTCTTGGATTGAAGAGAAAAGGAATGGAAAAGAGGTAGTTTTGAGCAAGGTGAGTTCAAATTTAATTTTATAAGTTAATGTTGCAACCCTATTATGGGGGATTGTAGAGAGATGATGATGTGTTTTTTTTTTTTTTTTTTGGATCTCGCCATTGTGTTGTGTTGTTGTTGTTTGTTAAATTATGAAGGGGGATAAAAAGGAGATTTGAAGAAGACTATGATGGGGAAAGAATAGGGTTGTTGTAGTATTATTGGTTTGGTTAATTGTTGGATTAATTTGGGGTTTGATAAGTATAGATGATAAATTGTTGGAGTAGTGATGGCGTTGAAGTAGGGCAAGAAAATAGGGAGAATAAATGATGTTATAATTATCGTTGATGTTTAGGTTGAATAGAGGTTGTTAACGAAGATGGGAGGGGGAAACTTAGACTGTTATTTTTTCATTATTAATGGAAAGGAAAAGTAGTTGTTGTAATATTGTTTTGAACTCAATTGATAGGAGGGAGAGGTACATGATGTGTAGCTATATGTATGTAAGTATGTGTTATTATTGCTAATTGATGTTTTGGTTGGACATGACGATAGGAAGGGTTTGGTCGATATTCGAATTGGTGGTTAGAAAAGAAAAAAGACGTTATAGTTGTTTTGAAGCTTAATTGGGATAGGAACTACGGTAGCCATGAAAGTCTTGAGGAAGCTTAGAGTGTAATACCGAGTTAATGGCGATGCCAAGCCTTGGCTCAACCGATGCCATTGCACTCAAAGAGAAAATTGAGTAATTGGTCATATATAATAAGATAAATTACTTTTTTTGTGATAAAATGAGTTAAATTTAGATTCATTGAGTGTTTTGACTTAATGTTTGAAATAGGAAAAACCTAAGATTTATCAATTTAGTTTAAGACTCAATTTGGTAATGTATCAACAATTTGTTGGCCATTGTAAAGGTAATGAGGTGGTTAAGACCTTAATTCAAGTTTGCAAGTAAGTTGTCATTTGTTTTGGAGTTCAAAAATAAGAAAAGTATTTGAGGACCTTAAAAAGAAGTTATCCGAGAATACAGTGTTTTAAACTTCGTTATGAGATTGAAAGTGGTTTCAACTTCATAGTAACTTGTAATTGAGTTGAACACTCATTAGGAGAGTTCGGTTGCGCTTAGTATCAAGTATTATACGATTTTAAATATGAATAAATAAACTTTTAGGTCTTGTGGAAATATGCGAAAGCAAAAAATAACTTGTGAGGCTTCGTAACCAACTTTGAGTTGGTTGGACTGTAAGTAAACTCTACAGCGGTCTTTACTATTTCCAGAATTTATCTTTGTATATGCATTTTTGTTTAGTCTGCATTATATTTCACATCATTCTTGGTCATACATATATGACATCCAGATATAGTTTCCCTTGCTTTAGTCGTAAAAGCGTGAGGTGCTCCATTCCAGACTAGACGTTTTGTAGGCATCTAAGGCAGGTAATGTCGACTCTAATGTAGCATACATTGAACTTACAGGATTGTTCTAGGTTCATCGAAAGTGGGCTCACTTATTATGAGCTTACAACGAGAAATAAGGGATCTACATTGTTATCTAAATTTATTTATTTTTGGAAATGCAATTACATGTCTCCATGTATTTGGACTAATATTTACAAAAGGGCAAAGTAATGTAGGATTTTGCATACATGACATCTTTGAGTTATGTTTGATGATGTCGGGTTCTTTGTGAGGATAGGGAAGAATGAACAAGACTCGAAGATGTTGGTGAATGTTTTCAAATCTTAAATTTAAATTTTCATGTTGTAATCATTATATATATTATTTTGGGTTCTGAGGTGAGTGTAGGTCATAAAAATATTTTCAAATAGGTTATGAGAGTCTCTTAAATTGATTTAAAAGTAAGTTAAGAGGTTTATGATCGAGTTTTTGATTTATTTTGAGTATGTTAATTTGTAAATAAGGTATCAGAGACTTTAAGTTAGTTTAAATGATTTAAATTGATATATATTGTGAACTGCGGTGAGTTGTGAGTCGTTCTAGGCTTCTTCCATTCTATTGTCTATTAGGTAAGTTTTTCGACAAATCACTTTTAAACGAGGTGTTACCCAGATTTTCATAAAATATAGATAATACTTAATATGATTTCTTAATTTTTTCTAATTAAACTAAACATGAATTAAGTTTCATTGAGTACATAAATTAAGTTTATAACATTATTAATGATTGAAATAAAAGTTATTTTGAGGTTAAAGTTAACTGAATGGATTAAGTGCCTAATTATGGCGATTGAGGATAAATCGAGTCTTAGTGAGACTGGCCTTGACAAATTTTATATCAGAGCTATAGTTTAACTTAATCAAAGAAATGTTAGAAATTATAATGGTGTTGAGTTCATGATTAAGTTGATTAGGAAGTTTAGGTTAAGGCTTTTAGATTACATTAAGTTACATGAACTTAAGTGATGGTTTCGATTAACAAGGTTCAGTAATGAGATCACGATTAGTTGGGAAGTGACTGTGAGTTAGGAATACTTATTGTTATATGTTTGTTGAATATTATTTTATTATCACTAGTTATAAGTTAAGAAGTTTATTCTTATCGTCTGTTTGATGCTTAACTAGCAAGATATAACGAGTGAGATTAAGAATAAACAATTAAAAAGAGAATAGACTTATGAAATAAAATTGAGTGTGATTTGAGGTGAAACAGACTTGTCAAGTCTGAATTTATAAAGTGGTTGTAAGTAGTTTGGTAGTAATATAACTTATGGGAGTTATAAATTATAAAACCAATAACAATTGGTTGAAAGGGAAGTTTGAAGGATTCAGGACCGCATCTACTAAACATGGATTTCTTGGAAATAGAAAGTATCAAATTATTACAATTATAAAACGATCAGTAAAGAATCGAAATAGACTTAAAATATGTCTCAAACGATTGAGAATCTTTTGTAAACATGAAAAAACTGCAATTGGAAACCTTTAGGAAGCACAAGATAAGAAAATCTTGGATTATAGAATAAGGTTAGTACCATTTGTACTAGTAATTCAAAAAGATCTATTTTATAAATTGTTGGTTTAATTCATAACCAATTACAAGTTTCTTTCGAGAATAGTCTTAATAAAAGAAAAGAGAGACAAAAGTTTTGAAAATAAATATTGATTAGACACACTGAATGTAGACAAGAAAATCATCATGGGATTGTGATTGTATCAGTCAAGCTGTTAAAGTCAGTTTCTATTGAAATAAAAAACTTTGAAGCAAAATGTGGTCTCCTTTGCAAAATAAAACACAACGGAATTGAGAATGGAACCATGATCTTAAATAATCAAATGACTTCTTAAAAGAAGTATTGAATTTCTTTTATTGTTTATTACTCAAGCTACTTATCCATAAGTGACACTGAGTATAGTGGTTCTATGAATCGAACAAAATATTGATAAAATGAATGTAAATACATGAGTTAGGAATGATCTTTGTTGACATTAAATTAGATGTTGTTACAAAACAAAGATTGACAAAGTTTCTAACTTGAAAATAAAAAGTGCAGTGATGAGATCAATGTGTTAGAAGTTGAGATTGGGTAAAATGGTATGAAAATTGCTAGGATTGGCAATTAAATATAACACAAGTAGTTGTGTTGTGAAATTCAATGTACCTAATAGTCACTTCTAACCAAATAAGAAATTTTAATGTTTATTAGTACGACTTAAAAAAATGAAGAGATATATGTACTAATTAAGTATCAGTAAATTATATTCGTAGGAAGTTGGTTTGAATTCCTATATCGTAAAAATTTTCATTACTATGATATAAGGGATAGAAATAGTACCCTTTAAAAGTTTGATAAGTTGTTAAGTTAATTAGGGTATTGGAAATTCAAATTCTTCTATCTATTCAAATGAACAATAACTAAAAAATGGATTCATAAAAATAGAATTGATGATCAGTAAGATATTTTATTATCTTTCATAGTCTCTTGAAACTACTAAAATTCTTTTTTTTTTTTTTTGAGAAAAAGAAAAGTCGAGAAAAATGAGACTAATGAAAATAAATTAAGGCACTAACAACTTAGCTAAAAAAGATTACCCTTAGCTAAGTTTAACTGTTTGAGTTGCAAAATTTATCTATTTCGAATAAAGATTAGCTAAGAAAGACTTCGATTGATTCAATGATTATAAAAAGTCGTATTACCCTTAGCTAAGTTTTTAAAAACAAAAAAGATATAAATCTCATTTTTAAGTCAAGAGTAAGGAGCTGTACGTAGCATAGGTGTTGAGCGAAAGTCATGGTAAGTTTATAAAGGGACCAAGATTGAGATCAATGTGAGAATAGCTAAGATTGACAAAAATCGAATGGAATAGACTTAGTGCATAAAATAAAGTAAGACGTAAAGATAACTTGTGACTGGTGTAAGTGACACAAACATACTCCTTTGTCAAGGCAAGACAACGAAGTAGTTTTGTATGACCAAAATCTGACTAACTCCGTTTTATAATCATGGTTCATTCACAGCGTAGAAGTCAAGTGAATCACGACACTAGTATTTGAATAACCTAATGAATTGGTAATAGTCAGAATAAAAGAGTCTATGAAGTTTTGTTGGAGTCAATTGGAAGCTTGATTATAAGCATATAAATGGACAATAAATTCTCACATACGCATAAATGTGGAAATTTTAGGTGAACGAGTCCCTATAAGAATTAGGATATCAAACTATAAGTTTGAAGGAATTTAATATATCTTCATAATGATCTTACAAGGCATCAAATTCAAAAAGTTGAAAGTGTTGAACCAAAGTAATATATCACCGTTATCAGTGAATATGTTGTATATTGGTTCAAATCTTGTATAACACCATGTAGTCGATCAATAGGGAGCTTTAAAGCGTAAAGTTATTTTCAATTGGAGTTGATTTAAAATACATGTATAATGGTGAAGATATAAATGAAAATGAAAATTGATGCATGACTTAAACATTAGTTAGTCAGTATTATCTATATTAGTTGAAAATACTGAATAGATGATAATGTATCTAGCTTAATATGTTTGAAGAATTGAATATTCTTACACTTTTATTAAAGATAGGACATTGTGTTTGAGAAGAGATAAAAAAAGATAACATATTTATAAACTTGTATGAAATACAAGTTAATTGTTATACCGTGAGAGTATAATAAGAAAATATGTCGATATCTCTGTTTATAAGCTTATATCTACTTAAGAGAAGGATAACTATCTCTTTTCATGTAATGAAAGAAGTTTGTTCAATAATAAATGATTGAGAAGTGAAATCTCAGATATTGGAAAAATGGAACAAAACCTCACCAATGTGAAAATCTGGAAAACAGAGTAGTGATAAAAAAAATCTAAAAGAGATTACTAGTTGAGTGAAAGAATGGGGTTCTTTGTGAGCTCATGGATAGGAAATGATTTGACAAAGTTAGAAAAGTTCTTAACTTTCTAACTAGTTAAATGGAAGTTAAGTGAATTGGTTGACGAGTTGAAATTGGTAATTGGTTTCTTCTCCACAAATCTAAATGATATTGTAAGTAGACATTTAGACAATGAGTGAGAGTTGCGTGACGTATTAGGTTGCATTTTCTGATCGAGTTAAAATTCGAGATTTATTCATGGTATGAAAAATGTAGTTTGAGATCCATAGTCATGAGATTAGTTGTGTTGTTCTAGGTTTCCGTTGAGAAAAGTTGAAATAGTGATGGATCAGATAGACACACAACTCTACTATGTATCTAATATTGAGCTCACATATTATTTGCATCCGTATATATTTTTAGACTAATGATAATTTAAGAATTGATCAACCAAAAAATTCAAATAAATAAATGATAAGTGATGAGAAAGCAAATTGGGATGTATATACCGGAGTTTGTTAGATATGGAAAGAATTATCAACAGTTTGTAGAATTGTATTCTATTAAGAAAAAAATGGTTTTATATAAAGTAAAATAGGATAGATCTTGCAAAGTGTTGATTTTTGAATAACATTTAAGGTATTAAAAGTACAACAAAGTTTGTTGGATATTTCACAAAGTTGATTGTTTAACTCGTCAGAAATTCAAAAATCGCTAAAATTGGCAGAGTAACAAATAAAAATTTCATTGAACCAAAAAAAATTGGAAATGAGAAGTTGAAGTGTTTATGATCTCTTCCACTAAGTTGTTGTATACAATGAAAGTGATTGGATCCACTTAACAGTTGCACCTTGGAAATGGTACTTACAGGTTTGGATTTTATTGGGTTATATATAAATGAGTATTTTATTGTATCTCTTTTAGTTTCATCGACCTATAAGTTTAAATTTTGAGGACAAAATTTAAAATTAGTTGGGAAGAATTGTGAAATCCAAAAATTTCATAAACTTGATTATCGACTAATTAAATTATTTATGAATTTTTATTCAAAATTAACCCTTATTCTGGACTAAAAATTATTTATATAAATATTATGTTTGTGTGTCGCGTCCCAAATGAACTTAATATACTATATTCGTCGCAAAATTGAATCAAGCTAAGGTATAAACGCAGTGTCCGCGAATTTAGAAGAGCATTGGTATTTTTGCCAATTTTTGGCAAAATTGGAGTATTCTTTGGGGTTTAATTTGGGCTTACAAAATTAAGATAAATATGAAAAAAATAAAAGAAAAGTGTAAAAGACCAAGAAGGGCAGTGGTTATATAAAAGAATGAATGAACAAGGAGGCGCAAAATTGTTAATCGCCCCATAACTCATTTGATTCTAATGTGAAATCGATTGGGGTTAAACCTATCGATCCTTATCCTTATCGTTTGCCCCAAACCATGCTTCCTACCTCTCTAGCTCAACCTTCCATCCCTCTTGTTGCACAACTCTCTTTCAATCTCACATTTGTCTCTCACGGTTTCTCGCCACTCTATCTCTGCCCTCATCTTTTCCTTTATGCTCTTTCTCTCTCTATTTCTCTTTTTCGACTTGATGGTTAGAAGAGAAAAAAGTTGTTGTAGTTGTTGTGAACCTTAATTGGGATAGGGACTATGGTAGCCATGCAAGTCATGGGGTGCTTAGAGTGCACTATCGAGTTAATGGCCAGGTCGAGCCTCGAATCAGGCGATACCATTGCACTCAAAGAGGAAATTCAGTAATTGGTCATCTGTAATATGATAAATTAGTTTGTTTCGTGATAAAAATGAGTCAAATTGAGATTTATTGAGTATTTTTAGTCAATGTTTGAAATAGGAAAAACATATGATTTATCAGTTGAGTTTAAGACTCAATTTGGTAATATATCAGCAAGTTGTTGGCCGTTGTGATGGTAAATAGGTGGTTAAGACCTAATTCGAGTTCGTAAATAATTTGTTATTTATTTTGGAGCTCAAAAATGAGAAAAAGAGTTGTGAAGAGTATTGGGGGATTTTAAAAAGAAGTTATCCAAGTTAATAGTTGTTTGAACTTCATTATGAGATTGAAAGTGGTTTTAACTACTTAATACCTTGTAATTGAATTGAACACTCAGTTGGAAAGTTCGGTTAAGCCTAGTATCAAATATTATATGATTTTAAATATGAATAAATGAAATTGTAGGTCTTTTGGAAACACGTGAAAGCCAAGAAACAACGTGTGAGGCTTCACAACCACCTTTGAGACAATTGGATTGTAAGTAAATCTTATAGTGGTCTTTACTATTTTGGAATTTATCTTTGTACCTGCATTTGTATCGCATTTCGCATCATTCTTGGTCATGCATACGTGACATCTGGATAGAATTACCCCTGCTTCGATCATAAAAGTGTTAGGTGCTCCAGTCCAGACTAGACATACTGTAGGCATCTAAGTCGGCTAATTTCGACTCTGGAGTAGCATACATTAAACTCATTGGACTGTTCTAGGTTCTTCATGAATAGGCCCACTTGTTATAAGCTTAGGACAGGAAATGAGGGATTCATGTTGTGATATAAACTTCTTGTTTTTTGGAAATACAATTACATGTCTTTATGTATTCCGACCAACATTTGTAGGAATACAGAGAAGTGGAAGAGTTTACTTACTTGATATCTTTGAGTTGTTTTTAATGATGCCAAATTCATTGTGACGATAGGGAAGACTAAACAAGACTCGAAGTCCTTTGTGAATTTCTTAAAATCTTAAAGTTAAATTTTCATGTTGTAATCATTTTATATATCTTATTTCGGGTCCCGGGGTGAGTGTTGGTCATGAAAATATTCTCAAATAGGTTATAAGTCTCCCAAATTGATTTAAAATTAAGTTGAGAGGTTTATGATCACGTTTTTTATTTATTTTGATTATTTAAAGTTTTAAATAAGGTATCAGAGACTTTAAGTTAGTTTAAATGATTTATGTTGATATATATTTTGAACTGATGGAAGTTGTGAGTCCTTCTAGGCTTTTTCTCATTCTGCTATCTATCAGGTAAATTTTTCGATAGACAACTTTTAGGGGAGGTTCTACTCAAATTTTCGTAAAATGTGGATAATACTCAATTTGATTTCCTAATTTGCTCCAATTAACTAATAATGAATTGGTTATCATTGAGGATATAAATTTAGTTTGGAGCATTATTTAGAATTGAAGTAAAAGTTATTTTGAGGTTAAAGTTAACTTAATGGATTAAGTGCCTAATTAGAGTGATTAGGGATAAGTCGGGGCTTAGTGAAACATGCCTTGACAACACAAGTCCTTTTTGTCAAGAAAAAGGACGAAACCCAATGCATGTGCATTATTTTAAAGGCTGCTGAATAGAGTCTCTATCAGGAACAAATATCTATTGCCTATGATTGATGACATGTTTGATTAGTTGAAGGGTGCCAAATATTGTCAAATATTGACTTGAGGTTTGGGTATTATCAGCTGAGGATCAGTGATAAGGATTTTTCAAAGACAACTTTTACTACTCGTTATGGGCAATTCGAGTTCTCAGTGATGTCATTTAGACTCACTAGCTCTTGCTATGTTTATGGATTCAATGCATAGGATTTTGAACCTATCTTGAATATTTCATCATCGTGTTTATCAATGACATTATGATCTATCTAAAGACTCAAGAAGAGCACTTGCATCACCTCATAGTTGCATTGAAGACTCTAAAGGATAATAGGTTTTATGCCAAATTCAATAAGTAGGAATGCTCGACTTCTGAGGTCAAATTTTTTGGACATGTAGTCAATGCTAAAAGAATACATGTGGAGTCAATAAATGTTGAGAATATTAAGGATTGGCCTACTCTTATCACAGTGACCGTTGTTTGTAGCTTTTTAGGGTTGATTAGTTATTACAGTTGATTTATTGATGGTTTTCTCATATCTCTTTGGCTCTTACCCAGCTAACACAAAAGAGTTGATTTTATGTGGTCTGATGAGTGTAACAATGCCTTCAAGGAATTGTAAAGTAGGTTCACTATGACACACGTTCTTACACTACTTGATCCGAGGAAGGACTTAGTGATTTATACTGATGCTTATCATTTAGGCTTGGGTCGTGTACTGATGCAAGAAGGCAAAGTTGTAGCTTATGCTTTAAGGCAACTCAAGATTCATGAAAGGAATTATCTAGTTCATGACTTAAGCTTGCAATTGTAATGTTTGCCTGAAAGATTTGGAGACATTACTTGTATGGCAAGAAGTTTACAGTATTCTCAAATAAAAAAAGTCTAAAATACTTGTTTATAAAGAGTGAACTGAATATGAGGCAACATAAATGGCTTGAGAATCTCAAAGATTTTGATTTCACTCTAGAGTACTACCTAGGCAAGGCGAATATTGTTGTTAATACCTAGAGTAGCAGGAGAATAGTTAAATAGAATGTAGCTATTGCATGAGCTTCTTAATCTTCTTCTTATGGAAGAGTCAATGAAGATGATTCGTGAAAGTAAACTTGCACATCATTAGCTGAGAGAGCTAGTACTAAAGCCACGAATCTATTATTTTGTGCTTGGATTCAAGCTGAGCCAAAGATTATCCAGAAGGTGTTGGATACTAAAAAACTTAATTAAGATTACTTAACACATTAAAGCTTAGCTCCTCGCATTAATTATCCTAATTGGTTAGTGTTTGGTGATGGTGCATTATGATTTAGGGATAGATTGTATGTTCCAGCTTAGGATCAGTTAAGGCAAGAGTTGCTCCAGGAAACTCATAGAGCTCTTTACATGATTCATCCATGTAACACTAAGATGCTATTGGGGAATGTGCCCTAGGTCAATCCATTAACTGTCTTTATGAATACTTTTAGTCAATAAAATAGAGGATTTCATTTGTTATTTATTATAATTAATTTATACGTTTACATTACAATAAGATCCATGGACATTTGCAGAAATATCCTAAATGTCCCTAGTCGATTATTATACTGAAAACTATAATGAATAAAGACTAGTGTAAGTCTTGATTAATGATTATATGATGATTATACGTATATTGATACAAATCAAGATCACGAGTACTTGTTAGGGAACAAAGTACTGGAATGACCCGCTATGAGAACATCACATGGATTAAGTCATAGTTGTTTCTCACGATAGGTACATTTTTAGTCCTCTGACTTGAGATTACCAAAGACTTCAACATTAGGAACACAATGATTTGACACAAGAAAACGTTGTCTTTAAACGGACGATTATAAAAGTTGTGATTGGTTATTGTGTGAGCAATGTGATAAAGTTGTGTAATCGAGATATAATTTGTCCCTCTCATATAAAGAGAGATATCTAGTGGATCCCTCGATGAGTTAGACTGTTAAAAGGCCTAGTCTAAGTGAATTGATATTGATCATGTCACTTGGATGTTTTTAGCCTACCTAGAGGTCGAGACTACTACGATTGAACATGTTGGATGACAATTCCATGCCTTATGTTTGATCAAAAGGATATCGTGTGACAAAAGGATGTTGTATACACTATTGATTTGGTTGTATTGATTTGATATTCCTACAACTTGGGTAGTCATAATGTCTTGCTAGAGGCCGCTTATGACTTGTATACCAAAATGTGTTTTGGTACACTACCAACGTTGTATGATCCTATTAAGTCGCACACTAAGAATGGTTTTATGAGATTTTAAGATGTTTCAGAAAAATGATTTTTATATGATAAAACTCATGACCGAAACATCTTTGTCGTGTATTACATTTATACTTCTTTAAGTAGGGGTATATGTGTAATTTACTTAACCGTCTACATATAAGGGTTGTATAACTAGACGCTTTAAGTTGGAACTCACAGATGAAATTTTAGGGCCGAAACTCTATTTTCTTTTAGAAACGAATTAGGGTTTTCTGGTACACTCTGGATCGTTTTGGAGAGAAACAAAAAGGTTTGGTATTCTTTTGAAGCTAGCACTTCGAACCTCGACTGCCATTCATGTGTGGACTATTGGTAGAGGGCGTTCGTCGTTGGTAGTGCCTTAGAGATCGATCAACCTTCAGAAATATATTTTGCGACCGAGGTATGATTAAGTTTTCTTAGTTTAAACGTTTTAATGGAATTAGATTCGGATCCTGTTTGGGTTTTTGTCAAAATTGTTTTGTAATCTCCTATGCGCGTGAACCCCAAAACCCAACAATGGTATCAGAGCCTTCGAGTTTGATTCAATTAAATTCATTGCATGTTTTCTTCTGATATGTACATGTTAATAGTTGATGTATATGTGATATATAAAAGTTTTCTATGAGATTTATTATCATGTTTTATGTATATGATACACATATTTGTGATTTAATTGAAATCAATTTCGTACATGCTAATAAGCATGTTAGGTTAATTCGAATAATTTTAATGAATTGAATTTCGTGTTCTGTGATCCATGACACCATTAGGTGTAATCTTTATTTTTCGTGGATTGATGCATGGATGAAATCTTTGTAATTCAATATGCATATTTAGGTTACATTGATTTAAGTTTCTTAAATCGTATAAGTCTGAATATTAATTCTAAACAAATATGATTAGGTTCGTTTGGGATCGTAGTTCATTATTCAATTACATGTTTGTGATTATTTGGATGAGGATCGAAATTGCAAATAATTATTTTTTGAAATTATTTATTTATCTCGTTATATCTATTCTGTTTTGAAATTTCTATTTGATAAGAGATAGATAACAAATTAGATTATGAGATATTAGCAAAATAGATTTCGTTATCCCTATTGGATAGGAGATAAATATCGAAAATTTTGTTATTGTTGATATAATAGGATTCAAATATCCTAAGTCCTAATTGGATTAGGACAAGATGATTAGTTAGATGTGGGCCCGGGTTAATTAAAAATGTTTTAATTGACTTAATTTCTGATAAATTAAGGGGTAAACTTGGGATATTGAAATTAGCAAAAAATATGATTTTCTATAGCGAATTTTAATTTTCGGGATTGAAATCGCTGACCGGCCAACAGGACCGCCATCTAACCAATCCTAGCGCCAGAAAATTCTTTTATTAGTGAACAGTATAATAAATTTCCAAATTGTTTAGTGATTGTACAAATCAATAAAATATATGATATTTCATTGTTTACATAAAAATCACTAAAACTGAATAAAATCCCTCTATTAAATTTTAAGTCTCGTGCAATCCATTTTAAACACTTGTCAAGGCCTCGATCACACTAATATAGTTTCAGCCATAGCTGGGTGTATTTTGTTATCTTGGTGAGAAAAGTAGGGTAAGAGTTACCTAAATGTTTAAAATGGTCCGACTTAATATAACTATCAAAATAGTTTTGAGCTTTAGGCACATGATAAGATAAAAAAACATGGTAAGACAAAAGATGTCCCGTATCTCATGAAAGTATCTAAAATTACATAAGATGCAATTGGTAACTATTACCTACCTAAATAATCTACTTCTGTGTTTCATGCCATAGCTGTCATAGAATTAGGTGAAATATGGATTTTAGTCCCCTAAATAAATAGTATGTTTTAGGAGGATTGTTAATTTAGTGGGAGTCTATTCCTTTATACTAAAATAAACTTTGCATAATCTTTATTGTAGATCAATGGCCTCTTCAAGTAACAATAATCCCCTGTCACTGCGATGCATCCTTGAGAAGAATAAGCTATCTAGGACTAACTTTCTTGACTGGTTCAGAAACTTGAGAATTGTTTTTAAGCATGAACGCAAGTTGTATGTCCTGGATGCTCCAATCCCTGAGTACCCACCAGCCAATGCTACGAAAGCTGTGAAGGATGCGCATAATAAGCATGTCAACGATTCTACTGATGTTGCATCTATTATGCTGGCAACTATGGTTCCTAAACTTCGGAAGGACATGGAACTAATGGAAACCTACGACATGGCTATAACGCTGAAGAAAATGTTCTAATATCAAGCTAGGCAGGAAAGGTTTGAGACAGTTAAAAACCTACATTCTTGTAAGATGACCGAGGGTGCGTCAGTCAGTCCTCATGTTCTGAAGATGAATGGCTTTGTTGACCAGCTTGATAGAATTGAATTTCCCATAAGCCAAAAGTTGACTACGGATTTGATCCTGAATTCATTACCAGAGAGTTACTCACAATTTGTGATGAAATACAATATGAATAATATGGAGAAATCAATTTCAGAGTTGCATTTGATGCACAAAACTGCTGAACAAAATATCAAGAAACCATCTAGTAATGTGTTGATGCTCCTAAAGGGAAAGGGAATGAATAAGAAAGGCAAAGGAAAGGCTAGAGTTGTCAAGGCTGTTGAAGCACCTATCGCAAAGCCTGTGGAACAAGTCAAGCCCCAGCCTGTTCCTGCTTCAAACACCCAAAAGAAAAGGAAGGAAATTGTCATTTCTGTTATGCACCTGGACATTGGTTCTGAAATTGCAAACTCTATCTGGAAGATCTAAAGAAGAAAAAGGGTAGTGCGACTACTACTACATGTATTTATGTTATTGAAATTAATTTATCTACTAATGATTCCTAGGCATTAGATACCGAATGTGGATCTCACATTTGTATAAATGTGCAGGGACTCACCAGAAGTAGAAAGTTGAAGAAAGGAGAAGTCATCCTCCACGTAGGGAATGGAGCAAGAGTTGATGCCCTTGCTGTTGGATCATATGACTTAGTCTTACCTAGTGGATTTATTTTAACATTAAATAATTGTTATTTTGTGCCTGCCTTGAGCAGAAACATCATTTTCGTTTCATGTTTGGATATGGATGGTTTTGATTTTATTATTGCGAATAATAGATGTTCCATTTCTCGTAAAGGTATATTTTATGCAAATGCTGATTTGTGTGACGGTATTTATATTCTAAGCATGAAAAGGTCCACTGATACTACAGTCTTTAACATAAATACAAAGAGATTCAAGTCAAATGATTTGAATCAAACTTATTTTGACATTGTCGTCTCGGGCACATAAACGATAAACATATAACGAAGCTCCATAAAGATGGACTTCTAGATTCATTTGATTTAGAAACATATGAAAAGTGCGTATCTTGTTTACTAGGCAAGATGACTAAAAGTCCATTTACTTGACACAGTGAAAGGGCAAGTGATTAATTAGGTCTAATACATACTGATGTATGCGGTCCTATAAATACAATGGCTAGACGAGGTTATCAGTACTTCATTACATTTACTGATGATTTCAGTAGATATGGTTATGTATATCTAATGAAACATAAAGCTGAATCATTTGAGATGTTTTGAACGTTTCAAAATGAAGTGCATAATAAACTTGGTACAACAACAACAACAACAACATAGCCTCAGTCCCAAATTAACTGGGGTCGGCTACATGGATCAAACTTTTCCATTGTGTTCGATTAAGTGCAATTGATGGTGAGCTTTGCAAACCATTCAAATCCCTTTTAATAAACTTGGTAAAACTATCAAAACACTTCGGTCAGATCGAGGTGGTGAATATTTAAGCCAAGAAGTTGATGATCATCTTAGAAATTGTGGTATTGTCTCCTAATTGACTCTACCAGCAACTCCATAGAGAATGGAGTTTCTGAAAAGAGAAATCGAACCTTATTAGATATGGTTCGATCTATGACGAGTCATGCAGATCTTCCATTATCCTTTTGGGGTTATGCATTACAAACTGCAGGTTTCACTCTAAATCGAGTTCCTTCTAAAGCGGTTGATAAGACACCATATGAGGTATGGTACGGGAAGAGACCTAGTTTGTATTTCCTTAAGATTTGGGGTTGTGAGGTTTATGTAAAACGACAAGTCTCAAAAAAACTAGCACCTAAATCTGACAAGCGTTTATTTGTAGGGTATCCTAAGGAAACAAAAGGATATTACTTTTATAATCTAGCTGGGAACAAAGTGTTTGTTGCTCGGTACGGTGCCTCTATGGAAAAATAGTTTATTTCAAAAGACACTAGTGGGAGAGAAATAAATCTTAAAGAAGTTCAAGAATCACGGATAAACCCTGAACCGCTACTGGAAGTTTAACAACATTATGAACTAGTTGAACCTCCACAAATAACATAAAGCCCACGTAAATCTGGTAGGGTAAGACATGAGCCAGAGAGATTCGGGTTTATCATTACTAATAATTGTGATGTGTTGCTTATGGATCAAAATGAGCCCACCACTTTTCAGGAGGCTATGTCTGGACCAGACTCAGATAAATGGCTAAGTGCCATGAACTCTGATATGCAATCCATGTGTGATAACCAAGTTTGGAACTTAGTTGATTTACCTGAAGGTGGTAAGACCATTGGATGTAAATGGGTTTTCAAGAAGAAAACTGATATGGATGGCAAAGTGAATACTTTTAAAGCAAGACTTGTAGCAACATGTTTCAGGCAGACTCAAGGTGTAGATTATGATGAAACTTTTTCGCCAATAGCCATGCTTAAATCCATAAGAGTTTTAATTACCATTGCTGAATATTATGACTATGAGATATGACAAATGAATGTAAAAACATCATTTCTTAACGGAAAGCTGCTTGAGGACGTGTATATGACACAACCTGAAGGTTTTGTACATCTTAAGAATTCTAGGAAGGTATGCAAGCTTCAAAGATCCATTTATGGATTAAAGAAAGCTTCTCGGAGTTGGAATCTTCGTTTTGATGAAGCAATCAAGGATTTTGGTTTTATTAAGAACGAAGATGAGCCTCGTGTTTAAAAGAAGGTCAATGGGAGTGTAGTTGTTTTTCTGATACTGTATGTTGATGATATATTACTCATTAGAAATGACATCCCAACATTGCAGAATGTCAAGTCTTGGTTTGGGAAGTGTTTCTCAATGAAAGACTTAGGAGATGCAGCCTATATCCTAAGGATAAGGATCTAGAGGGATAGATTTAAGAGGTTAATTTGTCTATGTCAAAGTGCTTATAAAGGTTGTGATTGGTTATTGTGTGAGCAATATGATGAAGTTGTGTAATCAAGATAGAATTTGTCCCTCTCATATAATGAGAAATATCCAGTGGATCCCTCGATGTGTTAGACTATTAAAAGGCCTAGTCTAAGTGAATTGATATTGATCAATGTCACTTGGATGTTTTCAGTCTACCTAAAGATCGAGACTACTAAGATTGAACATGTTGGATGACAATTCCATGCCTTATGTTTGATAAAAAGGATATCGTGTGACAAAAGGATGTTGTATACACTATTGATTAGGTTGTATCGATTTGATATTCGTACAACTTGTGTAGTCATAATATCTTGCTAGAGGCCGCTTATGACTTGTATACCAAAATGTGTTTTGGTACACTGCCGATGTTGTGTGAGCCTATTGGGTTGCACACTAAGAATGGTTTTGCGAGATTTTAAGATGGTTCAGAAAAATGAATTTTATATGATAAAACTCATGATAGAAACATCCTTGTCGTGTATTACACTTATACTTCTTTAAGTAGGGGTATATGTGTAACTTACTTAACCGTCTATAAACAAGGGTTACATAAATAGACGCTTTAAGTTAGAACATACGGATGAAATTTTCGGGCCGAAACTCTATTTTCGTTTAGAAATGAATTAGGGTTTTCTGGTACGCTCAGGATCGTTTTAGAGAGAAGCAAAAAGGTTTGGTATTCTCTTGAAGCTAGCACTTCGAATCTCGGCCGCCGGTCGTGTGTGGACTGCGTTCGTCGTTGGCAGCGCCTTAGATATTGATCAACTTTCAGAATGGTTTTTTGCGACCGAGGTATGATTAAGGTTTTTTGGTTAAACGTTTTAAACATTTTTGCCAAAATTGTTTTGTAATCTCTGCCGCGTATGAACCCCAAAACCCAACAGATGTATCATGATATGAGGCATATGTATTGGTGGCCTACGATCAAAACCGATGTTGTTGAGTTTGTAAAAAGATGTGATATTTCTTAGCAAGTTAAATATTGAGCATAGAAAACGTGGAGGGTTGTTACATTCTTTATCGATTCATGAATGGAAATTAGAGCTTATATCAATGGATTTTATTTTTTATCTACCTCTGACTCAGCGTAATCACGATGTTGTTTTGGATGTGGTTGATAGGTTGACAAAATCTACAAATATTATTCCAATTTTTGCAATATTCTTTGAAGCGGTTATGTGAGATTTACGTTCATAAGGTGTTGAGATTTCATGGTGTTACAATGTCGATTGCTTCGAATAGAGATCTAATATTCACATCAAGAATGTGCAGTGAGTTACAGAAGAAGCTAGGAACCACATTCAACCTCAGTATGGCTTATCATCCTCAGATTTATGGGAAACCTGAGCGAGTGATTTTTTTGCTAAAGGATATCCTTTGAGCTTGTGCCTTGGAGTTTTGTGGCAACTGGGAGAAATATATTTCTCTATGTGTGTTCTCTTATAAGTATAATTGTCAAGCTAGCATTGGAATGAACCTCTTGAGGCTTTGTATTATTGACCATGCCATTCACATACATTTTGGGAAGAGGTGTGAGATATAGTGTTGTTGGGGCCTAAGTTAATTTAGGATTACACAAAGAGAATTTAGCATATTTGTTACTGTTTGATTATAATACAGTTGAGATAAAAGAGATACACCGACGAACATCATAGGTTCCTGAAATATTTAAAGAATAATTATGTTGTTTTGAAAGTGTCACCTATAAAGGGCTTGTACAGGTTTGGGTTAAGGGGTAAGGTAGCTCCAAGGTATATTGGGTAATTCAAAATCAAAGAGAGAGTTGGTCCCATTTATTACAAGTTAGAGTTACCTCCTTAGCTTGCTAGAGTTAATAATATTTTCCACTTGTCTATGCATTGCAAAACGAAGACTCAAATCACTCCAAGAGCTGATTGGAATAAATTTGATCTTCGGGAGGACTCATCTTACGATGAGCAACAAATTCAAATCCTTGATCATAAGATTACAAAGTAGAGAACCGAAGAGATTCCTTTGGTTAAGGTGAAATGGTAGCTTCAAGGAGACGAGGAGCTAATTTTTGAGTGGGAATCTTATATAAAGGAGCATTTACCTTTTCTCTTCGAGACTACATGTAATTTTTATTTTTCATTTTATTTTGAGGATGAAATTATCTTAAATCGAGGAGACTGTAATGACCAGATACCCTAACTAGGTGCTTAGTGTTAAACTAAGTCCTAATTTACTTAAGTTGAACTCGTGGTTAAGCCTGATGTGTTTCGATTAGCATGTGAATATCAATTTTGTTTGTATGGTTTGAAATATTATTTATTGAATTAATTAAAATTATGTGACCTAAATTTGAATAAAATGAATAATTGATAAATTAGTGTGGCAGGTAATAGCATGCATGTGTTGGTCGTGAGTGACACATATCAGTTACGTGGTAATGTGCACGCCCGAGTTTACTAGTTGTCGAGCTTAAATAAAGTATTGGCACGGAAACACAAGTGTACATATATAAAGAAAATGTGAAATTACCAAAAAGTAGGTGATAAGTGAAGGAGTCTTGATAGACACAAGGGTATACTGGTAATTTCGCAAAAAAATTATATAATTTGGCTTTGAATGCCGGGAACACACAACTACCTCACTTTGATTCTTAATCGATCGAAAAAAAGGAAAAAGAGAGAGTTTGATCGAGAGCCAGTGAAAAGAGAGGAAGAGAAAAGAGAAAAAGATGAAGAGAATAGCCAAATGAGAGGAGCTCGGGAGTTGAAGGCAATAAATGTGAGGTGTAGTTGTTGTTGTGTATGCAGTTGAGGAAAACTTTAACAAATTACTTTTGCAATTCGTCCGATGAGGGAGACGACCCAGGGAGTTGTCTCCCCTCTCAAATTGAGATAGGGTTGGATCTCCAATCCTAATTTAAAAAGATATTCACTGGAACGAACAAAGAGTTTAACTCTATGTTCGTCTAGTGCAGGAGACTTACTTGCACGATTGTGCATGTGCATCCCATAATAGGGTGGGCTAGGGGCCTAAGTGTTGGGTTTCTAATATCCTCAAACCAAGATCATATTGATTCCATTAAATTGATATACTAAGAGAAAAAAAACCATACCTTAACAAGAAAAACTCTATGCCTATATTGTTTGGTGTTGATCGATTCCTTCAAGATGCTGCCAGAGACAATCGTCCTTTATCAGAAATCCATACATGAACGGTTGATTACGATCTGAAGTACTAGCGCCAAATATTCTAGGGAAAAGTTTTCACAAAAATTCTCTAGGAGAAATCACTCTAGTACAATTGTACCTAATGTCGTATTTATAGTACAATAGGTCAAGTTGTAAAAGAACTTTATCTTCTAGTCATATTCCAAATAGAGTCTTAGATAAAGTCCAACTCTAAAATGGATAGAGGCATATATAATCTACAATTACCAATCCAATAAGAGTTGTAATTTATTAAAAACTCAAATAAAAATAAAAATCATACTATAATTCGAATTATAGTCCTATTCAAAATAGGATTTATCAAGAGACAAGATTTCTAGTCACACTAAAAATGTAAGGGATCGAGTTTTAAATCCTATTCAAACTAGGACACTTAATGAGAATCTTCAAATTGAATTTTATCAAATAAAATTCATTAACCTAGACAATATTGAAATCGTGCAAATCCATTCAAAATGAATTTTATCAAATAAAATTCATTAACCTAGACAATATTGAAATCATACAACATTGCCAGTGAATTGAAACCCTTTTCGGCACACAAATCATAAGCTGCCTCTAGTAAGACATTATGACTACCTAAAGTTGCACGAGCATCAAATATCGATACAACCTAATAGATAGTCTATATCTTATCCCTTTGTCACATGATATCTTTTGATTGAAAATAAAACATGGAATTTCACCCTTATAGTTCAATCTACTAGTCTTGATTTTCGAGTAGACTGAAATTTTCAAGTTACATTGATCTAATCCATTCATTAGACATAGCCTTTTATCAGACTAACATATCGAGGGGCCCAATAGATATCTCTCTAAAAGAGAGGGGCAATTTCATCTTGATCACATAACATCTACACATTAGTCAGAGACCGACCAATCACGACTTTAATAATCATCCAGTTAAAGACGACGTTTAATTATGTCAAATCATTGTACTAGTAATGTTAGTCTTTGGTGGTCTCAAGTTAAACGACTAAATAAAATTACTATCACGAGAAGCACTTATGATATTGACTATGTAAAGTTCTTATAGCGGGTTGGTTCAGCATCCAGTCCCAACAAATACCCATAATCTTGATCCATATCCATATATGCACAATCATCACATGATTATCAATCAAGAATCATAATACTCTTAATTTATTATCATTCCTATAATAATAACTGTCTAGGGATGTTTAGAATAATAGAATAATAATTCATGGATACTATTATAAAAGAAAAATGCATCTACTTATAATAGTTATACAACCTTTACAAAATTGGCTTAGGGCACATACCCCTACATCTCCCACTTGCACAAAGTCATATCCTACATGTATCCAATACTGTGTGACCTTAATGTGTTCTTATTGGAAGAAGTTTATTTATATATCAGCTACATTGCTCAATATTAATGTTCTGTAAATCTTCATGTTCTTTTCTAGTAAGACAAAAATGCTCAGGTGATTGTTTATATCTATAGTGTTATTTAGGTTCCATAACCTAAACTTATCCATTGGTTTTACAATAAAAACCAACGTTTCTTCCAACACTTGAAAAATTTACACCTTTTTCAATCATGAAACTTATGATCTAAATATTTTCTTTAGCTACATCAAATGTTGTTAAAAACTTAGTTTATGTTGTAGAACTTGTTAGAGTGAGTTTAGAACATTTCTAACTCACTGCATATTCCTTCAAAGTTAACACATATCCATATAATGGTCATTAATCGTTTATACTAGCTTGAAAGTTTACATTTTGTAACAATTTACAAGACTCATATCCTTCTAACCTCTACAAATCCAATAATATTTCTCAAGTGCTTCTAAAGTATTTAGAAATGTTATCAAAAAATATCAAATAACCTTCACTGGAATCTATGAGATATATGTATGTTTTGCCTTAAGCATATGAAATATCAAATTTAATGCAAAATATAACATATGTGATTATTCTCACAGCCAATTTGTATGAAATTATATTCACATTGTTCTGTTCAAGATTCGTCCTATGACTTTGAGTCTTGCAAAGACTTATATTATAAGACATAAGACTTTGAGTCTTGTAAGAATCTCGCACATTGAAACCTTTTTAATTATTTGTCTATATAAGAACTTTAATTTAGACCAATTAGCCTCTTAGGTTTATCTCTATTTATTTATATCACAAGGATATGTGCTAAATTGTCTAAGAATTTCACTAAGAAACTTTTCCTTAACCAAGACTTGACATTGTGCAAGGTTAGGACATTGTTTCTAATGCATAATATATCTTCAACATGCAAATTCAAAAAGATAAGTGCCCTCCCACTAAAGTTTGTCTATACACAAGGTATATATTTGATTTAATGAATTTAATTTATTAATTATTTCATTAAAAAAGGTCTTAACATTGATAAGTTCACTATAATCCATAAATGGATCCTTTAAACTTGCTTGCATACATTTCTAAAATTCTCAAGATAATTAAAACTCATAAGTTGTGCCATACACATCTTTAAGGAGCATAGAGCAATGCTATTTTGACACTCATTTGACATATCTTATTGTCAAACTATGCAGTAATGACAATTAGAATTCTATAACTTGAGCTTAGCTACAAGTGAAATATCTTATCATAATCAACACCTTGATTTAGATTGAAGTTTTTTTATAAGCCGTGTTTTTAATTATGCACCTTTTAATTTTTCATGTCATATTAAATCATTTACATCCAATGCTCATAAGTCTTTCAAGTAAATAAGTCAAGTTCCAAACTTGAATAACATACATGAATTAATATTCAGAGTTCATTAACACTTAGTCTCTTCATCCAATCTAGACGAGACATGTCTCTTGATAAGGAGTCATTCATTTTGATCCAGTATCAAAAATATATCACAACTATCAATAATAAAGAATCTCAAATTTCTCTAGCCAATTTCTTAATATTCTAAGTTTCTAAGAGATATATATTATTCGTGTATACTCAACTGGTTCAAGACTTTGTTGAGCATCCTAAAGTGGTTCAGTTTTCATTCGTGGCTCTTGAATATTTCAAGATTCATTTTATTCCCAATAATGTCTTTGAAATAAACTCTTTATTAAGAGAGGCATCATATTGAGCAACAAACAATTTGTTCTTAACTATCTAAAATAGCATAATAATGTTCAACCACAATTAGACACTAATGACTTAGGCAACAAACTTTATGTGACTTAGCGTCTTACGCAAGTTTTGCCGCATCAAATCTAAGGAAAAGACAAACTAAACCTTTTATTCCATATCATGTATAGACTTTTATCAACCACTTTAAAGAAAATAAGGTTTAGTGCGAAGTGCAATTATTTCTAAAGTATAGCCTCAATAGGACATTTTAAGAAGGTCTGTGTAACACATCATAAATTGAATTATATCCTATATACTTTGATATCTCCTCTTAAAACATCATTTCTCAAAATGATGTTCCCAATGGAGTTAATTGCAAGACAATCCCACAATTTGAAAAATGGTCATTTAAACTATTAGCTCAAATATTATCCACCGTGATCTCATCAAAGTATGTTAACAGTTTGTCAAGTGATTTTTATACTCATTTTGAAATGTTTGCAACAATTCAAAATTGTGTGTTCCTAGTAGAATTTGTAATTCATTATAAAATGAAAAATCTCATTTTTTGAATAACTTAATCCGTTTTTCAGGCTTATCTTTAGAACTAGGGAAACTCTAGATCACAACTAAAGTTTTTGTGTCCGACGCAAACACTTTTGATAGTTTTTACCTTCTCCTTATCTTTCTTTATTAAGTTCTTTTATGTTACAAACCATCAAATATATGTCAAAGGCATTTTTTTAAAATATCTTGTCTTACATTTTTAAACATCATATGCAACTGTAAACAAATTTTTCCATGTTATTCATATTATATAGTTTAAAACTATTTTAATGATTATAGATCAAATCTACGGCTAACTTTTGGCACATGAAGATTCAAGCCTTTTGGGATAATTAATATAGTCCATTCATGTTTCAAATATAAAGAAATATTAATAGGTTCTCAATCATTTTTCAAGAATCTAGGAATTTTATAATCTTATACCCTTCCAAGTGACTTACGATTGCAACATTTTCTTCATTGTCACTGCCATGTCATTAGTTTTCAAGTTCGGTCTTATATTTGCTAACATAACATATAATCTTTCTATTAATAGATAGTACTTTAAAATGAACCATTAATTGAAGACATACATCCTTGTTTTTCTGGTTGATAACATTTATCAATTTTTCAATTAAAATAGGAAAATTACTCTTAGAAACTAGTTTATCCTACTCAAGGATTGATCGGAGTTACTTTGGATTAGTTACAAGGATTCTAATATATACACGCCTATAGATTGCGTAGAATAATTTATTATTGAGTAATTAAACTCCTTCTAAATCAATAACCCTCGTAAATATTAATTTAAGGGTCTAAGATCCATATATCATTTAATTTTTGAGACAGCTAGGGCATGATACTCAAAATCAAGTTACTTAAGTAGGTAACAATTACTAATTACTTCAAAAGGAACTCTTATATTTTTTATGAGACCCCGACATCATATGTCACAACATGTTATGTATCATCTATGCCTAAAGCCTAAAATCGTTTTGATAGCTTTATTAAGTCAAACTAATTTAAAATATCCAGGTAACCGTTACTCAACTTGCCTCACTTAGATAACACAATACACCCTATGGAGGCATACCTATATTATCGGGATAGAGGCCTTGACAAGAGTTTTTATAATTGGGTGGCATTGACTTAAAATTTTAAAGAGGAATTCTAGTAAGTTTTATGATCCTTTTTGTATTTGATGATAATTAGTTCTAGCATCATTTAATCATGGAATATCCTATTTACCTATTTTGCATGCACATAATGGAGATTATAAAACCAGTTGGCATTTCGCGCTTCACGCTCGGGATAGTTTTGAGTATAGGTGTATGTGAGAGATCGAGTATTAGTATTAGATAAAAATATTATATAGTACATCCTCGACTCATCAATGGATTCGAATGTAAAAATAACACACTACATCAAGAATAAAAATTAGTTAATAATTTACATTTGATGTAATAAGAAAAATTGAAGTAAAAATAAAAGAAGATCCTCGCAGTAAGAGCCAATTGAAATAAAAATATAAAAACCTTTGTGGAATTAGAAAGAAAAAGCTAAATTAGATTTAATAGATAACTATTTGAAATTCAAATTAAAATATAAAAGATCTCTACATGAGACATGGCTGCAAACTCGTACATTCCATGATCAAAGACAAAATATGGAGGACTCCATCAAGAATATAAATTAGTTAATAATCAACATCAAAGATAATAAGAAAATTTAAAAGAGCCATATAAAATAAAAATATATAAAAAAACTTAGTACAATGATAAAATACAAAGAAAATATATAGTTCATCCAACAAATCTATGTGAAACCAACATTTACATTGAAAATATGGTGGACTCCATCAAGAATATAAATTATTTAATAATCAACATCACATACAATAAGAAAATTTAAAAGAGCCATATGAAATAAAAATATGTAGTTCATCCAACAAATCTATGTGAAAAACAATATTTACATTGAAAATTTTAGGCAATTTTAGTATCTAATTTTAAAAGTACGTTGTTGAACTAAAAATCATCTCCAAAAACACATCATGAATTGCATCAAAAAGAGAAATGAATGAGCAAGAACAACATAGCAAAACTAAGAAAAAAATAATAATTAGACTCTATTGCAATCTTGTAGAACAAACTAAAAAATAGTGATTATTGATATGAACAACACTCACAAGAAGTTGTCAACAATCATGCGTCATTTCTAAAATTTTGCTTTTTAGAATAGTGATTGACTCCTGAAAAGAAAAAAAAAAACAAAAAAAGATTAGAATCAAAACCCAAAAGAAGAAGATTGACAATTTCGTGTACATGTAGGATATAAATAATTTTTTGAAATCAATGCATATTTGTAACTACTTAGTAAAATGAATGGTTTCGATATTTATAACTCCTGATTAGGGGCATCATTATAAAGAGTAAATTAAAGAATGAAACGTTACATAATAATTTAAAATAGAAACGGTTATTTTGAAAAAGTAGAAGTTGAAAGGTGAGAATTTTATGTAACATATATTATTTTAAATTTGCAAATGAAATTTTCATATTTGTAAATTATTGACTTAAAAAAGAATTAAAAGTTAGAGATAAAATTATATATTTGAATAGTCCATATTAATATTTAATAATTAATAAATACGGAGTCTTGGAGTGTCACTTGGCGATAGAATTTTATGTAACCTACATCATTTTAAATTCGTTAATTAAATTTCCATTTTGTTCATTATTGATTTAAGAAAGAATTAAAAGTTAGAGATTCAATTAGAGATTTGAAAATTTCGAATTAATAAATAGGGAGTCTTAGGAGTGCCATATGGTGATAGAATTTTATGTAACCTACATCATTTTAAATTCGGAAATTAAATTTCTATATTTGGTAATTATTGATTTAAAAAGTATTTAAATTTAGAAATAAAATTAGAGGTTTTGAAAATTCATATTAATAAATAGGGAGTCTTGGAAGTGCCAAGTGACACTGCGGGAAGCTCGAAACTGCCACGTGGCACATACAAGATGCAAGCTTAATATATATTATAAAATAAAAAGAGAATCAATATCAATATATATGAACAAAGCATCATAAAATAAGTTAGGAAATTAAATGTTATTTATTAATAGAAAATTTTCCATGCATAGCACCGCCATTTGCACGGTCGTAGAGTAGAACGAGGCATAGTCAATCCAATTGACGAATTAATGTAATAAGCATCAATTGGAATTTATTTAATTAAAACCTCTTTTAATTCAAATATACCAATATGCTAAATTAAGTAATTAGATACACTATGAAAAACTTGATACTACATATTTTTGTTACACATCGCGATACCAATTAAACAAACTAGTACATGGAGTTGGCTCCACCACTAGTGACCATGTGTGCGTGTGAACGTGGCCGTTCTAATCTCACAATATCAATATATAATTGAAATACAAACAGTGACTTTTGCTTAGATGACCCGTTAGGTCATTATTTAGTCCATGCGTACAGTGTATGTAATTAACTAGCAAATCCCCTAAAATGTAGGGTTCTTCCGTGACATATAAGACTTAATCAAATCCTACAGTATCGAATAATATCTGATGGAACTACCTAGAGAATCCTCGTTTTACATGGAATCTCCTTAATTTAATCTCTTTGTATCTTGTTGTGATCACATAACAACATAATAAAATAATGCTTAATCAAACGTTATCTTATGCAATTAATTAATCAAATTAATAACCTTTTTAGACACATGGTACGGGTGGTATGTATGTATTACATGTATGTACATGTGGCACCAAACAATCCCGTAACGTTGGAATTATTATTATTACTTTTAAATTCAACGATATGGTCAAAGCATGATAACAATCAAATCTGTCGAGTTTAACCATTAACTTGGTGTGATTAATATCCCGAAAGCAATTTTCACAAAGAAACCCAACATAGTTATTTAACGCACAAATCAACAATTTTGTAACCAAATATGCATTGTTTTTCCTACACGCACCGCCAATATCAATTATATGGTCTGCAATTAGGGAGAGACAATTTTTCGAGAACCACTGAAACTCAATTGAAGGTTTAATCAATGACATGCTTTAAAATTTAATGGAATTGAACCAAAAGGCTCTGATACCACTGTTAGGTTTCAGGGATCAAGCGCGACGTAAATTTTCGAGACTTTTTTGAATATCCCCAAATCAAGATCATATCGATTCAATTAAACTGATTTACCAAGATAGAAAATCAATACCTTAATAAAAACAATTCTATGTCTGCCTTGTTTGGTGTTGATCAATTCCTCCAATATGCTGCCAGAGACAATCGTCCTCTATTAGAAATCCACAAATGAATTGATGATCACGATCTGGAGTGTTAGCGCTAAATACTCTAGGGCAAAACGTCTCGGAAAAACTCTCAAGGAAAAATCTCTCCATTACAATCGAGAACTTAATGTCTTATTTATAGTGCAATAGGCCAAGTTGTAAAAGTACTCCATCTGCAAGTCATAGTTCAAATAGAGTCTTAGATAAAGTCCAACTTTTAAAAGGATAGATTTATAGATAATCTACAATTACTAGTCCAACAAGAGTTGTAATTTATTTTAAACTTAAATAAGAATTAGAGTCATTGTACAATTCAAATTAGAATCCTATTCAAAATTGAATTTACGAAGAGATAAAATTTCTAGTCACGCAAGAAATTTGGGAGAGTTTTAAATCCTAGTCAAACTAGGGCACTTAATGAGAATCTTCAAAATGAATTTTATTTTTATCAAATAAAATTCATCAACCTGAATGTTATCAAATAAATTCATCAACCTAGACAATATTAAAATTGCAAAAATCCATTCTTTGTTTGAACCTAATAGATTCATGCAATTTTGACGGTGAACCAAAACTCTTTTTGGCACACAAATCATATAAGCGGAGTCTAGTAAGACATTATAACTAACAAAGTTGCATTAGATCAAAAAATTGATACAACCTAATGGACGGTATATATCATATCCCTTTGCCACGCGATATCTTTTGATTGAACATAAAAAATGAAATATCACCTTTATAGTTCAATCTACTAGTCTCCATATCTAAGTATATTGAAATCCTCAAGTAATATTGATCCACTCAATTCACTAGACATGACCATTTATTAGTCAACATATCAAGGGGCTCAAAAGATACCTCTCTCTAAAAGAGAGGGACAAATTCCATCATGATCACACAACGTCCACACACAAGTCGGACAATGACCAATCACACTTTTGTAATCATCCGGTCAAAGACAACGTTTAGTTATGTCAAATCATTACGCTACTAATGTTAGAGTCACTAGTGATCTTAAGTAAAATGACTAAATATTACTAACATGAGAAACACTTTTGACATTAACCATGTAACGTTCTCATAGCAGGTCGGTTTAGCATCAGTTCCCAACAAATACTCATGAGCCTGATCTGTATCCATATACACATAATCATAACATAATTATCAATCAAGAATCATATTAGTCTTTATTTATTATTATCCCACAATAATAACTGACTAGCGATGTTTAAAATAATACAATTATTATTCATAGATACTATAATAAAAAAAACATGCATTTACTTGTAATAGTTAAACGATGTTTACAAAATTGGCTTATGACACATATCCCAATATTGGGCAGGCTCAGCCCATGGAGCGAGCCGGGCCCAGTGCCCTGGCCAAGGTCGAGTTAGACCCGTTAGGGTCGACTCGACCTAATAACCAAAAAAAGGAAAATGTTCTGAAATTAAGAAAAATCCAAAAAATTCAAGAAAAACTAAGAAAAATAGTATATTGACCAAATAAATAGAAATTGATGTATTTTTTTTTTGAAAAATGAGTATATTGGGATTCTTTCAAGACTTTATATTGGGGTTTTTACCTCGTAAAATGTGAAATAATCAGATTAAACTTCAAATAAGTTAAGATAATTGGTAAAAATGGAAAATTGGTCACAATGGAGTTTTATGATCGTCATTTGACTCGCAAAAATAGTCAGACTCAATAAATGAACATATTTTGAATATAGATTTATTCGGGAGTTCCATCGGAGGCTCGGGAGACCCTATAAGGCTAGTAAACACCTGTAAAGGTATGAGGGACTGCTATGCTTATCGTTTATACAACATAATTAGTATATTTAGTTCTTGTAGCGTAATGGACTAGGAATAGGGCAACACACCATGAATGAAATGTTTTATATGTGAAAATGTTCGAAAGTATGCGACAACGCGGATCAGGACTGAGGTTGGAGAGGTATGCTTGGAAATGAATTATGCCTATTATCCTTATAAACGGAAAAGGCATTCCTGGAAAGGATTCTGCCCTTTCATCCTTAGTAAGCCAATGTTTTACCTTAGTCGGCATTTTACAGTTAAAAATGGTATCTTGATCAAACTTGAATAAATTAACGGAATCACATGCAGCGTAGTGTGTGGATTATGTGGTTGTATTCTCGAGTGATGCGAGTGTACAACTCTATCTTTAAACTTAAATCAATAGTCACGTGTATGTGATTTACATCCTTTATTTCTTGTTATATCATTTCTTATGCCTGAATAAATATGGTTTATGTTCATATTGCTATCCATTTGTTCATTGATACTAGTTGATAATTGATGAATTTATGAGAGTCACTTACAGAGCATGTTGGAGTGCTTTCCTCTCCTAATATTCCAGGTTCGTGATTTAGCGTTACAACGAAAGGAAAGGGGAAAGCACTTGAATCTACATAATCTTCTCTTATTGTAACGATTCCTTTTGTGTAATATATAATATTTAAGATATGGGTTTTGTAATATCGCCGGGTTAGGGATGTATTCTTAACTGATGGTATTCTAGTTTTCAATAGTTATATATATAGTGTTATATTTCAAAAAAGCTTTAAATGTTCCGCTATGTTTACTCTATGTTTTTTTTTAGATATTCGATATACGGGTTGTGATTATCAGGTATAATAGGATAATGTTGCTAGTTCTAGTTAGGCTTGATCTAGTGTACCGGGGCCTAATTAAGATTTCGGGTTGAGTATCGACCTAACCGGGATAGGGGATGCTACATACAGGACCTAAAATCAACTTTTTATTCTTCTTATTCTTTTTAACTATAAAATCTTTCGCCTTATCAATACTCTTCCCATTCTCTAGTTGCTTAACTATCCATTCATGACTTACTTTCTTTCCATTTGAAGTGTCTTCGACTTGTTCTTTCTTTGAAACATTATTTTCAGTTTCTATTGTTATTGCATTAATTGCTTATACTTCAACAATTAGATTATCATAATGATTTAATTCTAAAAAATCATTATCATTAATTTCTTTATCAAGTAATTCATCAAAATCCTTATAATTATCCTCTTTATAGAATTTGAATGTGACAATTTTGTTTTCAAATTCCATATACATTATCCCTTCAAAGATATCTAACTTAGTTTTAGTTGATTTAAGAAAAGGTCTACCTACTAATATGGGTGGAGAACTAGGTACTATTGAATCTCTAATTTTCATGACATAGAAGTCAGCTGGAAATAGTAAGTCATTTACTTTCACTAAAACGTCTTCTAATAATCCACATGGTTTAATAATTGTATTATCAGCAAAAGTAAGATGAATATGTGTATTAGTCGACGATCCTATTTTTAATGATTCATATAATTTATGTGACCTCACATTAATTGATGCTTTGAGATCACACATAGAAAAACTAATAGAAGAAGTTCAAATTTAATAAGTATTCCAAACATTCCTAGATCAGAACATTTCTCTGGTAATTTCTTTTTTTATTAAAGCCGATACCTTTTGCCCTAAGTTTTCTTTCAATTCCTATAAAAATTTCCTTTAGATTTAGAGAATTCTTTCAAAACTTCGTCATAATTTGATAATTGCATAATCGATTCCATTGAAGGTTTATTAATTTCTATTTTCCTAAATGCTTTGAAAATGCCTTCATTAATTTTCTCCTTCCTTGCCTTCGCTAATTGTTATGTTACGGGAGAAATAGAATAGATATCTTCATTTATTTTATCAGGAATCTTATCATGTTTTTCTTTATTAAATATTTCAAAAGTTTATAAATACTTTTCATAAGCTTCAACTCCGACTAAATACTATGGGTACAACCTTTTCGGGAAAAAGGTGTATCTTTCAATTATTCAACCATCCATTCTCTAGTAGGAATGACATTGGTCATCAACTCTTCTTCTACTTCTTCTTTTTCTTCTTCTTCTATTATTTTATGTATTTTCTTTTTCTTTATACCCCTCTTAGATATCTTTTCTGGCATATTTGTCTCTTTTTCATTATATCAAAATAAATCATTAATGTGTGCTCAATTAATGGAGTAATAGACATAATAGATGCTTTAGTTTGATTAATTGGTCTATTAAATTGGAGGTTCATCTAACTTAATTGGTTTTTCAGCTCGTTAATATATATATATATATATATATATATATATATATATATATTAGTTTTAACTTAATTTTGAGAAATTTGTGTGAAGTTTTCATGACTTTGAGTCATAAAATTACCGAAGATTTACTTTAAATTTGGTTGCATAGTGATTACGTGTAATGCATGTCAAATATAACCCATAAAAGGTTACGAATCCCACTTGGGTGTAGTACTGGTAAATACGAGGTCAACTCCACAAGATTCAATCAAACTAAATCTAACGAATAGAAAAGTAAATTTGGGGGGTTTTGAAATAGTTTTATGCTAAAGATCTACTAAACAAGAAAGTCAATAATTGAAAGTCAAAAAATAGAAACATACCTAAGTGTAGGAATCTACAATCTAGCCTTATATTGTTCCCATTTCTTGTATCATGCACTTTGAAGGATGGGTTTTGAAATAGTTTCCCTAAATACGCTACAGGCGTTGGGATCACTAACACCCTAGTTCCCTATTCTTGATACAAAGAGCAATCGCTTTCTAAATACTTCTCTTAGTCCAACGTATAACCTTGGGCAACCACTCTCAAGATTTAGGACGTGAGCAATACTCATAGCTCTATGTGAACACCAACCCTAGATAACCATAAGCAAGTCGCTCTTAAGATTTAACTTAATTCTTGATGTTACACACTTAAAACAATAAGTGTGTCAGGTTTCTTGCTTTAAGTGAATGCTACTTCTCAACCCGGTTGGTATCACAGAATTAACCTTATCGGTAGCAGGTCAACAGGTTTATGCCTAGAGATTTGCTATGAATATACAAAATTTAAACTACCATTGGTACATCGTTAAAAACATTAACATAAAAATAAAGAACTGAATCAAAACACTATTATATTAGAAAATCTCAACAAGACATAGAAAAAAACCTACTATTGGATAGAAAGATTCATCATTGACTTAGGTATTAAAGAACCTGGTCTGACATGGCTACTCTAACTTGATCTAGTCTTAAATCGCTCTAAATACAATTTATTTTCGTTCAAATAGGTGCCTCCTTTATATAGGTGTACTTGGGTACAAAAATAGCAACTTGTGAGAACAAGAACCTTCTAAAAGTCTCAAAACATCTATTTTATGTGGAAACAACACTGGATGGCGGCATGACAATATATAGAAAGTCTTGGCAGCAAGTCAATCTAAAACTTCCATTTTTGAACCTGAGGTCGTAGGTGACGTTGTTTATAGAGTTGACGTTGTCCATTCAATTCTAGCGCCATCAACTGTTCTACTATGACTCCATGCTTGGCGTAGTGAGTCTTCATTAGCACCATCTGTCCATTCTAGGGTCGTCAAGCCTACTGGTTTTTTTCTTACCTATTTTTGACTTATTTCCCAAATTTTTCTAATTTTTGCACAAACATTCAAATACATTGTAAATCTCTAAAGTAAACATATAGAGCCATAAAACACGACTTAGGACAAGATTTACATACCAAAACACTTATGAAAAATCCATAAATAATGACTTATCCAATACCCATAAGCTTATAACTTTGTAGTTCCTGAGCAAAGGGTTATCTAACTACAACAACTAAATTCATTGTGAAAATTTTGAGTGATGCTTTCTTAAACACTTTAACATACTTCGCAAGATAATGGAGTCCTTATAATTGAAACTTGGTTAATATGTTTAACAAAATAATTGAGATTTTTGAAGGCTGGTCAGATAAGGTCATATTTCAAGACGACACTTTTTCAAGACTCGAAGCATTTCAAAACTATAACCTTCAACTTACTCATAGGTTTTTTGGGTCTCTTCATTAAGGTAGTAAATCCAAATTGATCTCCTTATTAAATGGGTTCTTTCTAATCGAATTAATCACCACGTTTTGCTTTGTTTCATATTGTCACACATTAAAGAGTGCATACGGCTTATTTAAAAGTCGACTATTATTTGGTTCATGGCATTGGAAGAATTTACTAAACCTAGCTACAAGCACTTTATCTAAATCTTTATTTCTTAATAGGAGTTTCTTTTTATGAACTTTTGCATTTTATTTATCTAGATATCCTCACTTTCTCCCTCTATATAGTTTTTTTTTTTTTTTTTTTTTTTTTAATATGGTCCCTTCTCCATTTCCCGTGGATACCGATTATTCGATATTTTTCCAACCATCAAGTTCCCAGTTCCATTTCCAGTAGAACTTGTGGGACTCTCTATATTTATAAATATCTTGTTAGCACTTCTCACTTTCGCTAATGTTAAGTTCGTTCTCCAATATAGAATCATTAAGTCCATATTCAACTATAAGCCTACTTTTTCCTCTTACAAGGACTAGATCTTTAACAATCATACAACAAGTGGATTAGTCCTAGTTTAAGAATCCGAGAGATTTGAATTTCTCACAAAGTTAATTTAACGGTCTACCTACTTTGGTCTCAAGTTATAACCCATCCTTACTCCAAGTTTCTATTTATGTTTTTAGGTAGGTGTAAAAGCTCTTCTATTTCTTCTAAGTCTGAAGGTAAATAACTTGACCAAGTTTTTACCCCAAAATTGAAAGCAACATTTCACTCATCGGGAAGACTCTATAAAATAGTAAATATACCAAATTACCTAAAACATGGATGCAGTATTGTACTAATTTCTAAAGGATGAACAAAATGGAAAGTAAGAAATAGAATCAAAAACAAGAAACACCACCATGATTCTATTGAAGTGGCAAGTAAATTGAAAAAATGTAAAACATATACGTGCGGGTCTTCAACTAATGATTCTGTCTAACGGTCCACTTTCCTAACCACCCCCAAACTTATTTCGAACAATATCCTCAAGGCTCAAAATAAGCTTGGCGTAATAAAAAAGAAATGGTGGAAATGAATGGATAGTATATATATAGAATATAATACTTCATGCACATTTAGGAAAATAAGAAAAACAAGAATTAAAACTGATTACTAATTACAAAATTTCTCATAGGTTGTGGGCTACCTCCTAATAGCACTTTTGTTTAACATCGTTGGCTCAACAAATTTACCTCCGCCTAATCAAGGTCCAAATCGATTACCTCAATTTCCAATATAGAGAATCATGCGAAGAATATCTCTTTGTCATATAAGATCTCCACATCGATCAATGCTACAGCTGTCATTAGGAATGGTTATCGTAACAGAAGTGTTTCGCTCTGGCTATTACTTCCATTAACAATATAAAATTCTATGACAAACACGAAGTCTACTAAGTGAACAGATACATTCTCGGCCATCCCTCTAGATTTCTCCACCATCCCATTTGGATGTCTCACATTAGTCTTAGCATCATTGGCGATACATAATCCGCATATTTTAAAAAAATCTTGAATGACATTACATTCACTATAGCACCCATGTCACATAGCACCCTGTGAACCTATTATATCCAATATTGCATGGGAGCACGATCTTCATAGGATTCTTGTCGGATTGGAACTGGTAATGCAGTATGTCAAGGGATACAGTCCTTTTCTCCTTGCTATCATTCATCCATATCTGATTAATTCCTTAATTGGCGAGTCGCAAGTTATGAAGAGGCATGGTACTTATCCATGCACCTCTTCTTATGAGGCTATCTCCAGCTTGATTTCGTCCATATCTTCCTCGATCCACAAATAGGTACCCATAACATCTTGTTCAAAATAATAGTGGAATAAGCAAATGAAATGTCAGTTGAAGAATTCAAGAGACATAAAATTATAAAACTGTCAACTCTTCCTTTATGCTCAATGGACATAGAACCCTTGACTAATTCAATGTTGGCTCGGCCCGTTCGTATAAATAGATTATCAAAAAGAAATCAGAATGGCTTGAAATTGTGTGACTTTGTCATGTCGATGACATGAAAGTCTGCAGGAAATTTCAAGTCCCCTACATGTACCATTAAGTCTTGGATTACTCCTTTTGCAGGTATCACCTTGCCATTAATGGCATGAATTTGAGTCTTCATCTCGATCAAATCACAAACCCCAATAAAGTTATGAAAGTTTGAGGACATCATGTCAATTTATGCTCCCAAATCAAGCATTACATTTTCCAAATAGATTCCTCTTATTATGTAAGGGATACCCAGTACCCCTGAATCGACACATTTAAGCAAGGTGTCGTTAGGACTTTTTTAGGTTTTGGGTTGGTCATCTAATTTGGTATCACCTAAGGTAATGGTTTGGCAGACCATTCTTTGAGGCTGCGGTATTATGAACAATTTCAGCCACCTGGATTTGGATTTGGGTTCGTGCCTATATTTGGATTTAGTTAAGGTTGCGAAGGCATTTTCCTCGTCTCCCCTAGTTGGTCCGCAATTTCACCCACCTGGACTTCTAGGTTTCAGACCGTGACATTTGTGTCACTTAGAGCTTACTAAGTGTTTACCTGAAGCTAGGGGCATATCTAACAAACTTGCTATATTAAATCGCTAAAGATTTAACCGTCTTCTAGTGAGGAACGATTGGCCATTGGTTTAAGCAACGGTTGTCCTTTTAGGACAAAGGATGAATAGTTTAGGTTTTGAAGCCCATAACTAAAGTTAAGGGGGTTCCCCATCGTTGCTTGGTTATATGTGTTTGTAAAGGACTCTCGGACATGCCCTTGGAATTAGTTACTGTTGGACTAAATGGTTAGTCACTTATACTCAATCTGGGATTTCGATGGCAACAAACAAAGTGAAATGATTCTAACAAGTTTGCTAAGTATTTTAAGAATATCAAACTTGGCTAGGAATTACAAGTTCAAAACGAAGAATGATTTCTTACAAGTTTAAGTCAAATGTAGCTGATCAAATTCAAGATTCAACTCACATAAGGATTCAAGGGTTGGAAAGCTCATATTATAGATAGTACACATCATGTAAGGTATATAATTCCAATTACCCAAGTCAAATTCATTATATACATGCATTTAACGTTTTACACGTTTTCAGAAATTTCAAGTTTCAGTTTTTATACTATCTAAATTTCATTATTTGAAATGGTTTTACATTGTGAAAATAAAGTTTTACACATGCATTGGATTTGGAAAAACTTTTATGGTTGGTTTTGAAAGCACCAACCTCATTTTGAATGGTTTTTGAATAGTACGAAAAACATTTTCAGAAAAACCCCTACATGTTTCATGAAACAAGGATTTCTGATTTATGGGATTTGCAAAATCATCCAAGCTGTCTAAACGAGTCCTGATCACGTGTCGTGCGTGCCAAATATAACCTGCAATCGAGTTACCAACCACAAGGGTGTAGTAGTGATAAATACGAGGTCGAATCCACAGGACTTGAGTTTACTCCAAGTTAACTAAAAACATGGGGTTTTCAGAAAATTCAATAAAATAATTAATTAAACTAACGAAAATAAAAATTTCTCAAAAATTAATATCAATAATGAAAAATTACCTAAATCTCCAATTGCACGAATCAAAATCAAGATTCAATAGCATTCAATGGTCCTCAATCTTTTCCAAATAAATTATTAATTTAATTCTCCTAGATTAACCATGGAAAATCGAAATATGCTAGAAATTCCTAATTCCCCTAATTCAGATAGTCAGGACATCTGCCACTTACTATTTCCCTAATTAATGTATAACCCTAGACATCCGCTAATCAAGTTTAACACACTACCCTCAGTAATATAGATCTATGAGAAAACTAATCCTAGATAATTGGATCACAACCACTACCGATTTAACCTAGATTCAATTGTTGTACATTCAAACACCGAAAGGGTTTCACGGCAAACGGGTGAATGTTTGTTACTTTATTGGTCTAAAAGCACAATTACACGGATACTAATATTCCATATAACAGTAGATTGTCCATCTAAAAGGATGTACCGGCCACATACATACCATAGATCTAAATCATAATAATTGAATCAACAACATTGAAATAGGAGAAATTAAATTAATTAAATAATAAAATAAAAAGATCTCACATATTATGCTTTGAATCCAAAATTCCGACTTGCTTCCCCTTCGATTTAGGCAAGAAATTCATTACCCGGACATCATCTTCAAAAATCTATACTAAAAACGTGATTCGCTATTTTTCCCAGCCTGCACCACGTGTCCGTTTCTGATTGGCCACTGCCTGCTATCATCGCTGATTTGTCGCCGCGCCATTCGCCGAAAATCCACGCTTCCAGTTGTGTATGGCTGAGTCAACGCCACGTGGCATCGTATGATTGGCGGAACCGCTTCAATGTGACATGTTTGGCCAATGGGAGATCGCCACGTGGACGTGCGCTGGCAGAAAAGAATCGCGCGATTATCATCAAAATTCTGGGAGTCTTTGTGGGCAAACATCTCGAGGCAGATCGACGAAGGCTGAAATGTGATGAAATGTCTTGCGGGTGACGTGGCTGCGCTAGGTGATGTAGCGACGCATGGCGGGCCGTGATTGGTTGCTAGAACTGGAGTCTGCTAACGTGGCGACACGTGGCAACACCCGATTGGTCCAGAGTGGCTTTTCACGCTGACGTGGCATACTTTATTGGTCAAACGCTGACGTGGCATGCTTTGATTGGCTGGAACACCCTGTCCGCTACTCAACCCACTGCGTAATGCGTATTTCGAGGCAAACTGTGTAGCATCCGATCACTGCAAATAAATACTATATTTTGAGTATTTCTCCATCACGAATTCAACAGCGCACTCCGTTTCACCTATAAATGACCAAAAAATATAATTAAATATATATTTTAAATACTTTTAATAATTAAACATACTAAAATAGACTATTAAATACCTATAAATACCGACTTATCAAATATTCCCAAACTTATGAATTTGCACGTCCCGAGCAAAGGTGTAAATAACAACACGAACTAAACTAGACTCCTAATATAATAACGCACTGACTTGACTAATCCTCTACCCGACCCAAACTCATGAAGTTCCTTTGGTTTACATAGTCACCAAATTAACAAGTAACTCAAAAAATTTAAGAGGTATGATATGTCAAGTCTCGCAAGTCAAACACAATTAAGATCACACTTTCAAAACAAAAGACTCGGTCAATACAAAGGCCATCAACTAATCACAAGTTTTATTGGTCCATACATATAAGTACGCAAGTTAAAATTCTTACTTAATATAGTGAAAGCACTCGAACTAAATCTTTTATTTGAGGAGTTCCACAACTTCCACCATTATTCATTTTTTTTCATTTTTATTTTATTTTTTTTCTTCTCTAAATCCTTTTTCTTTTTTTTTCAATTAATACGATCCCTGCTCCATTTCATATGGACCAATTTTCTCACTTTTTTTTCCACCACAAGTTTCCTTGCTCCATTTCCTGCGGAAACCTGTGGGACTCTCTTTTTTATTATTATTTTTATTAAAAAAACTCCTGTTAGTACTTCTCACTTTCACTATAATCAAGCAAATCCCTCGATGTGGGTTAAAATAATATAACTTGCATAAATTTGACCGTTTACTCATTTTCGTTATCTAGCATAAAGTCCAACCATCATCTAAGTCTCTAATCATGAAATCATAAAAATGCTGAGCTACAAACTTGATTAAATGTTTATCCTAATTTTCTCTAAGTTTCAAGTTAAAAAGGCAACAATAATTTACTCATCCACAACCAAAGGCATGAACACAGTTTCGGGTGACTCTAAAATAAATAAAACATACTAAATATATACATGAAGGTGTATCAATTCCTGATGAAATGATAAAGGAATATGAATAGACAAGAAATGAAAGAAATGGTAGAAATGATATAAAATACCACCATTACCATTTGATATCCGCATATAACCGCATAAAAAGAATTAAACGATCTCACCTGCGCTCTTTCGCAAAGATCCATCCAAAATAATCCACAATCCCTAAAACACCCCCAAACTTTTTCTGAACCTTGTCCTCAAGGTTCAAAACAAGTCAAGGCAACCATATAACAAAAAGAAAATGACAGTGGTGAAGAAGAACAGGGATTAGAAAATGATACAAATACATGCATAATAAAAAGTCTCCAAAAACTAGTGAACGCATAAAACCTCTCATATGTGGGTGACTAAGGAAACTTTAAAAGAATAATCATAACAAGAGCAAGAACTAGTAAACATAGGAGTTAACTCAAAAAATTTCAATCCAATCATGCAAGCCCGAAGTCTGTCAACTAAGGGTGAAATCAACAAGATGATGGAATGAAGTTTATGGTTTTGGGTCTACTCAAAAATCTGCCACAAATGCGGCGACTTAAGTTAGGTATATCCAACCAAGTCTCAAAACACCCAAAATCCTAAAATAGATGTTAAGTCCTAAAAAATAATGCCCAAATTATGTTAAAAATGTAATCCAAAGTGAAACCTACAAAACTTAATGCTCCAACCCTCCATCACTTGTAAAAATAAAGGAACCAAATTAGAGTGCTATTAAAAATAATAATAAACAATAAAAAAACTAAAACGAAAATAAATGCAAGAAATAAAAATAAATAAATAAATAAAGTTGGGCTGCCTCCCAACGAGCCACCTTTCTTTTAAGTCGTGGGCTAGACTTAGCATGATTGGTCACGTAATACCCTCTCCTTTAGAGAAGTCAACAATGAATGGCGCATCTGCGTAATTGGGCAATGAAGCATGCACGCCCTATTTCAGATTTAGGAGCTCATCCGGAACTTCCAACACGAAAGAATCTATCGTATCAGGATCGTCCAACACAAAGGTGTCGGCAATGTAGAAAATCTGCAAACGCTCCCTTACTTCCACCCCCTTATAAGGTGTACCAAATGTGCACGGGAGGGTGGGTGGTTGTGCCAACACCATAAGTTGGTCTTCCTCGCTCTCTATTTGCGGCTTCTCCAGCTTGTCTGAATTGACATCAATGTTCATCTCATCTTCTCCCTCATTTAGTGCAATGACAATCTCTGGCTCAATTTGAAAGACTTCACATTCTTCGTATGTTTCTATCAAATAGTCTTCCACCTGTGTATCCTCTTTCACCTCAAGATTCGTCAACGTATCAACGCTCACATCCTCCCCTGGGTTAAAAGTTGGTTGTGTACTACACAACTCTGCTTCATCAATTTTTCTTTGACAACTGGCAATATATTGATCTAAGTCAGTTACTAAGTCCTTCGAGCCTGGGCAACTAAAATCAAGTTTTCGAATCTCATTGCAAATTTGCCAGCATTCTAGCACACTTTCCGTCACTTCCATCACCATATCTTCTAAGGAGAGGCTTTGATGAAACTGTTGATTTCCTTCACTTTGAGGAACTTGTGGGTATGACATGAATCCAGAGAAGTTGGGTTGTGGCGATGCATAGTTAGAATAGTGATAATTCTCATAATGTGGATGATATGGACAATTACGTACGGAATGAGAATAGTCTCCACAAATTTCGCAAACCTCGACCTGTTGCACAAAAGAATTCAAGTTAAAATATTGATATCTATTATTTGACATACCTACCCCATTCACATTATGATAATGTGAGTCTTTGTATCGACCATAATTATGGGGGTAGGAGGAGTCCATTGTGGGGTTGACTTGCACTTCACCAGATGAGAGGAGATGTTCCATCATGGAGATTATTCGGTCAAGTTTATGGTCAGTGGAACTCGAGATATTGCCTGCATACATGTTAAGAGCAAGGGACTAGATATGCAAAATAAAAAAAAAATTAAAAAATAAAAATAAAAAAATAACAATAAAACCAAAGAAAGAAAAATACAAATCCCTGGCAACGGCGCCAAAAATTTGATCATGTGTCGTGCGTGCCAAATATAATCCGCAATTGAGTTACCGACCACAAGGTGTAATAGTGATAAATACGAGGTCGAATCCACAGGACTTGAGTTTACTCCAAGTTAACTAAAAATAGGGGGTTTTAAGAAAATTCAATAAAATAATTAATTAAAACAAAAATAAAAAGTTCTCAAAAATTAATATCAATAATGAAAAATTACCTAAATCTCCAGTTCAACAAATCAGAATCAAGATTCAATAGCATTCAATGGTCCTCGATATTTTCCATATAAATTATTAATTTAATTCTCCTAGATTAGCCATGGAAAATCGACATCCGCCAAAAATTCCTAATTCCCCTAATTCTGATAGTCAGGACATCCGCCACTAACTATTTCCCTAATTAATGTATAACCCTAGACATCCACCAATCAGGTTTAAAACACTAACCGCAGTAATATAGATCTATGAGAAAACTAATCCTAGATAACAGGATCACAACCGCTACTGATTTAACCTATATTCAATTGTTGTACATTCAAACACCGAAAGGGTTTCACGAAAAATGGGTGAATGTTTGTTATTTTATTGGTCTAAAAGCACAATTACACGGATACTAATATTCCAAATAACAGTAGATTGTCCATCTAAAAGCATGCACTGGCCACATACATATCATAGATCTAAATCATAATAATTAAATCAACAACAATGAAATAGGAGAAATTAAATTAATTAAATAATAAAATAAAAAGATCTCACATATTATTCTTTGATCCATAATTTCGACTTGCTTCCTCTTCGATTTAGGCAAGAAATTGATTACCCGGACATCATCTTCAAAAATCTATACTAAAAACTAATAATTAATCTCTAAAAAATACTAATTAATCGTTTCTAATAATACTAGGTTCCTAATATATAAAAATACTCCAAATTGTACTCAGATACCAATTTTAGGGGTTAGGTACGTGACTCGTGCATCGAGGAGCATCGTAAGAGTGGTTTTAGATCAAAATTTGGACTCTACCAACTGTAAAAACGTGATTCGCTGTTTTTCCCAGCCCGCGCCACGTGTCCGCTTCTGATTGGCCACCGCCTGCTGTCATCGCTGATTTGTCGCTGCGCCATTCGCCAAAAATCCGCGCTTTCGGTTGTGTATGGCTGAATCAGCGCCACGTGGCATCATATGATTGGTGGAATCGCTTCAATGTGACGTGTCTGGCCAATGGGAGCTCGCCACGTGGACGTGCGCTGGCAGAAGAGAATCGCGCGATTATCACTGAAATTTTGGGATTCTTTGTGGGCACAAATCTCGAGGCAGATCGACGAAGGCTGAAACATGATGAAATGTCTTGCGGGTGATGTGGCTGCGCTAGGTGACATGGCGACGCCAGGCGGACCGTGATTGGTTCCTAGAACTGGAGTCTGCTGACGTGGCGACACGTGGCAACACACGATTGGTCCGGAGTGGCTTTTCACTCTGACATGGCATGCTTTATTGGTCAAATGCTGATGTGGCATGCTTTGATTGGCTGGAACACCCTGTCCGCTATTCGACCCACTACGCAATGCGTATTTAGAGACAAATTGTCCGGTATCCGATCACTGCAAGTAAATACTCTATTTTGAGTATTTTTTCACCACGAATTCAACCGCGCACTCCGTTTCACCTAAAAGTGACCAAAAATATAATTAAATATATATTTGAAATACTTTTAATAATTAAATATACTAAAATAGACTATTAAATACCTATAAATACTGACTTATCAGGTCCATTGACTTATACCAAACATATTTAATGTATTCCCGAAGATTTAGTTAAATCATAGTTGTGTTAATGAGTTGCTAAGTTGAGAATAGAAATAATTTAGTCTCTGGTCCGTACTGGTTAGCACACTAATAGGATTCATTAATGTGCCACCTGCAATTAGCGCGCTAATGATTTCACCTAGCGTGCTAGCCAGTCTCATGATAGCTTTTTAAAAGCTTACACATTTTGCTTTATTTCAAATCGATGATTGATTTTGGGCCCTTCGATCAAGATAACGTTCATAAACTATTAAATAGACTTGGAAACCATTATCAAACCACTTAGAACACTCCATTACTCTCTCAAGCTCAAAAACTAACTTGTGTCCAAGTTTTGCATCAAATTGTTTAGATTTTTGTTCTTGATGACTTGGAACTTATGAGGCTACTGAATCATCCTCGAAGCTAGCATTATTGAGGTGTTCTAAGGCTTACAACCACTTCTCCATAACTGATTTTAATCATTCTCATTAGAGGTTGTAGGAAAGTTTGATTTCCTAGTTCTTTTTGTGCTTAAACTGCATATCCTATTAAGATTAGTGTGTAGAAATCATTTGTTGGAAGCACAACAATGCACACTTAACAAAAGAGGCATATGTTATGGAGCAAATCTATTGACCTACAAGAAATTGTTAGATGATGCTCAAAGATGCTCTAAGTTCAATAGGTCTCATGAGGTTGGGAAATGTGTTTTGAAAAAACACCAAAAAGGGTAGACTAGCATAGGTGGACAAGCATAGGTAGTTAAGAATGTTTATGATACTAACTTTATCAAACCCAAAGGAGTTTAGATATCAAAATCTAGTATTTTTCACATTGTGTAGGATGTAAGGAAGAGCACCCAGTGGTACTTGGATAGTGGATGCTTAAGACACATGACCGAAAACGCAAGTCAATTCATTGAGCTAAAGCTTGGAAAAGTCACATTTTGAGACGATAGCAAATGAGAGGTCATAGGCCTTGGTACCATGGATAACGATTCTTTATCCATCTCAAATGTTTACCTGGTTGATGGTTTGAAACAAAATTTGCTTAGCATTAGTCCATTGTGTGACAAAGGTTTCATCAAAATGCATTATTAGGAATAAGAAGCATGAAATCTTGTACATTGTAAATAGCGATAAGAATGTCTATGCTATTAAGTCTGATGAGATGCATATGTAAAATGTTTCATTTTTAAGTGCTAAAAGTGAATGTGATGCATGGTTGTGGAAACGTAAGCTAAGACACTCTAGTATGGAAAATTTGTCAAAGTTGACTAAGCATGATTTAGTAAAAGTCCTTCCTAAATGCACATATAAGAAAGATAGTGAATGTGAACCTCGTATTCTTGGCAAGCAAGTGAAATCATCTTTCAAGAAAAGGGTAGATAGTGGTGTAACTAGAGCCTTAAAAGTAATCCACATTAACTTATTTAGACCCACCCAAACACAAAGTCTAGGGGGTAAATCATATTGCTTTGTTATTGTTGGTGATTTCACTGTATATACATGGGTGCAATTCCTAGCACATAAGCATGAGGCCTTTGAGGTATTTATCAAATTTTGTGCATTAGTTGAAATGAGAAGGGTTCTGGAATTACTATCATTAAGAGTGATAGGGGTTGTGACTTTGTCAATAGTAACTAGGAGGATTTTTGTGCTAGATAAATGTATACATACAATTTATCCATTCATAGAACACTACATTAAAATTGAGTGGTTAAAAGGAAAAATAGAACCCCTCCAAGAAAGGTTTAAGACTATACTAAATGAATGCAACACAGCTAAGAACTTTTGTGCTGAAACCATTAATACGACAGGCTATGTTTTGAATAGGGTGAATGTCTGAAAGCAATTTAAAAAGACTCCTTATGAACAATGGAAAAGTTGAAAGCCTAATATTAGTTACTTTAAGGTGTTTGGTTGCACTCTCTATGTCTTAAATGATAAGGAACATTTGTACATGTTTGACGCAAAGTCAAATGTATATACTTTTTTAGGATATTCCATGCATAGTAACCCATATAGAGCGTTAGATAGATTAACCAAGACCGTATAGGAGCAATCCATGTTAAGTTTGATGAGATATATCCTAAAGTGCAAATATTGCACACCTTGGTGAAAATGAAACTTGATGATAGAGATGGTATCATTCAAGTTCTAGAATCCAATAGTAAAGAAGTAGGAGTGAGAGCATAAACCAAACCTAGTGTACTTAAGAACTCAAGACTTCTTTTAGGACATCATTCTCAATAAATCCAAGGTGATCCAAATCAAACCATAACTACTAGATCTTCACCAAATCGGGATGACTGGCATATTGCATTCGTATCACAAATTGAGCCCACTAAGATAAAATGATACCTTAGGTGGTGAATTTTGGATTATGGCCATGTTAGAGGAACTAAGGCATTTTGTAAGAAACAAAGTATGGACACTAGTGCGTAGACCTAAAAACCATACCATTATAGGCACTAAATAGGTTTAGAAATAAAAAGAATGAAAAGGGTGAAATAGTGAGAAACAAAGCTAAGTTGGTTATATAAGGCTGTACTAAAAAAGAATGCATTGATTAAGAAAAATATTTTGCCCTAGTAGCAAGACTAGAATAAACTCAATATTGCTTTCTTATGCTAGCTACAATGAGTTCTTCTTATATCAAATGGACGTTAAAAGTGCATTTTTGAATGAATTCACCAATGAATAGGTATATTTAGAACGACCACCAGGTTTTGAAGACCATGTTTATCCAAACCATGTTTATCATATTCAAAAGCCCATATATGAGTTAAGACAAGATCTTAGAGCTTGGTATGATAAGCTAAGCACATTTCTTCTTCAAAAAAGGTTCAAGAAAGAAACACTAGATCCCATATTGTTCATTTTGATAAAAAATATGATATGCTCCTTGTTCAAATCTATGTTCATGATATTACTTTTAGTTCATCCAATGCACATTTATGTGATGAGTTTTCATATTTGATGACCAATGAATTTGAAATGAGCATGATGGGTAAACTAACATACTTCTTGAGTTTGCAAATTAAGCAATCTCACTTGAGATTTTCATCAATCAAGTGAAGTATGGGAGGGACGTTCTTAAGAAATTAGAATTTGACAAGTAGAAGGAATGTGACACTCCTAGTATTTCCACCATCAAAATGGACGATGACAAATTTGGAACGCCAAAAAATCCTAAGCTATGTCGTGGCATGATAGGTAGTTAAGCTATGTTGTGGCATGATAGGTAGTCCTTTTTACTTGACCACTTGTAAACTCGATATTATCTTTAGTGTAGGTCTATGTGCTAGGTTCCAATACGAGCCTAAGGAATCAAATTTAAAATGTGTCAAGAGTTATTTTATTACTTAAGTGGTACACAAGAATTGGGATTGTTGTCCCATAAAGCCAAAATTCTCGAATTTAGAAGCTTTGTTGATTTCAACTATGCGTGGAGTCTAGTAAATTGGAAATTCTTTAATATAATGATTTAGTAAAAAGGAAAATTCTGTTGCTTTGGCCACCGTCGAAGCTGAATATGTGGCTGTAAAAGATGTTATGCTCGAGTATTGTACATGAAGCAACAACTTGTGGATTATCAAATCCAATTTGGTTGTTCTGAAATCTATTGTGATAATATAAGTGTAATCAACATATTAAAAGATCCGGTGTTACACTCCTGTAGTAAATACGTTGAGATTAGACATCGTTTCCTTTGTGATAATGTGCAAAATGGGGATGTTAAACTGATTCATATGTCCATTGACGACAAGCTAGCCGATATTTTCACCAATCCATTACTTATAGACCAATTTTCAAATATTTGGTGACAATTAGGCATGACTCATGAATCCAACCTTCTAATAATAATATAGCTCATTCAAACCTTTTTATATCTTGTTAGTGAAGCGTCTATCGAGTATGAGATGAATTTGAGTTGTCCTTTAAAAATGCAAATTTTATACCAAAAAATTTCAAGAAGCAATTAGCATGCTAGGGATCTCCCAGTTAGCACGCTAGGTCCACTTAGTAGTGTACTAGGTAGAGCTATTAGCATAGTACCACATCTTCATACCATTAGTGAGTTCATGTCCAGTATAATCTTCTCTTCATTGCACGCTACTCCTCCTACCAAGTGCGTTAGTTATAAATTCACCTGAAATGCACGAAAGCCCCATTTGTTTTATCTCCAATGAATCCAACCAAGTTTCAAATATCCTCACTCAATTTCTCAAGACTTTTAAGGTTTTCTAGGTAAAGTTCTCCCATTCTTGGCTCATTTTCTCATTGATTTCGTGTTTGTCCATGTTGGTAACCCTAACACACCATTGTGCCTTTGTGCCTATCTAGTGTTTGATAGAATGTCTACCCAACGTACATAATATGCCACTGCCCGAATAGTTCCCGGGTCATCAATTCATTGTCCCCCAACTCGTTGGGTCATCGCTCTGTCATTCGTTAGTGATTCCAAGTGACTGGTTCCATCCTTGACTGCCTCCCAATCTACTACCCATCACGATAATAGGTCGTCTAGTTGTTAAGTTAGTGACACGTCGACCACTATCCTGGCCAATTCTCCTCGAAATGATGGTCGCTCCAAGTCCAAACATGATGGTGTTTTGGCCTCCAAATCCGTTCTTGAGATGGTTATCGTACTAATAATGAACGCCAAAGTTCTTAAACCTGCCATCGTTGATTTTGAATTCTTCGACAAGGCACACCACCCGATGAGTAAGGTACTTACTAAGCTTGTGTGCAATCTTTTTGATAGTACAATGAAACGAACAATGCCCCTTTTGTTTAGGTTTTCTACTCAAACTTTGCTACCACCAGTTGCTGGTTGGCAGTTGCTTCATTATAATTACTCCAAGCAGTCTAGCTAAGCTCATTAATATTCCCTTCCATACCCCACAACTACTCTAGGGCCTAAGATTTGAGAATGGTCATTTGAACGACTTCAGGTCCTCAATTCTTTCACACGATCTGATAGGGAGATAACTATGTATCTATCTGGAGTCATTGACATTTACTTCAAATTCGTGCCTCATCTTCTTTACAAGATACATCATAACGTCGTTATTCCTTGTGGCGATAGTAAGAACTATGTTACTCTTCTTGACCTCTATGTATTTAGGGCTCTCTTACGTGAGATACCTATCCGCTTCCCATACATCATGATTGCTAATATGACATTTACGTCAGGCTCTTGTCACCACTTCCTTATGCCCACATCATTACCATCTTTCTTGAGGCAACACAGGTGGATCTTCTTCTAGGGGTCGCCCACTTTCCGATATCTATACCATCAAGATGGACACTTGAAAGCCATGAAGTATTGCTACATTCACATCGAGCGATGGTGGATATGTGAGGAGGACATCCCTGATTGTAAGCACTATAAGGGATATGAGTCACCATAAGAGACCGATCCTCCCATTGACTTTGACGAGCGCGACTACTTGGACTACAACTGTCTTTACCTTGATAGCGATGGAGACAATGATGAGGTTCAGTATGAACCCCTAACTGACCACGCTACACTACCTTTGCAACACAAGTAGCGGAGCCTCTACCCTATCCATCATACTTTGGCATAGCTCCTCCCCTTGATATGTCTATTTCATTGACCTACATCTATGCTTAGTTGAGTCATATGCACAAGCACATGATGTAGACGTTCACGGCTGTAAACTCCCACCTTTATCATTGGGTGATCGTCTTCATCGCATGAAGGACACATGTTGCCAGCTAGGCTAGCGAGAGACAACCGCGCTTTTGGCTTCTTATGCATGTGCCACAACTTTGTTACTCATTATTTTTTAGTACATAATGACATGGATGTTTATTTTGCATATCTCTAAGTTATATTGTTCTCTGCTATATGATCTTACATGTGGATTGATTGCTTTCCATCACCTTACTTGTACTTCCATTCATGCATGTTATGAAGGGGTGCTTCGTTCCCACTTTTTAATGTTATTAAAAAGGGGAGATATTCATGGTTTGAGCTTGAGATCATGAACTTGATATGAATTGATTATGCACTTAATATATATCATTTGTTTTTCAAGTTCATATTATTTTTTATCATAAAAAAAGGAGAGATTGTTGGATTTAATGGTTAGTCACTTATACTTCATCCGGGATTTTGATGGCAACAAACAAAGTTAAATAATTCTAAAAAGTTTGCTAAATGTTCTCAAAATACCATAGTTGGCTAGGAATCACAATTTCAATAGTAAGAATGAGTTCTCACAAGTTCAAGTCAAATTTAAGATTCGACTTACAAGGACACAAGGTCAGGAAAGCTTATACCGTAGATTGTACACATCATGTAAGGTATATAACTTTAACTACCTAAGCCAAATGCATTAGATACATGCACATCATGTTTTATAAATTTTCCAAAGTTTCAAGTTTCAATTTTTACACTATCTAAATTTCATAACTTGAAATGATTTTACATTGCGAAAATAAGTTTTTAAACATGCATTGGATTCGAAAAAACTGTTGTGATTGATTTTGAAAGTAACAATCTATCTTTGACTGGTTTTTGAATAGTAAGCAAAAAGTTTGTAGAAAAGCCCCTACATGTTTCATGAAACCCAGATTTTCAATTTTCAGGATTTGAAAATCATTCGGGTAGTCCAAACGGGTCCAATGACTGATACTAAACATGTTTCATGTATTTCCAGAGGCTTAGTTGAGTCATAGATATATTAGGGAGTTACTAACTTGAGACCTAAAATTATTAAGACTCTAGCCCGTGTTTGTTAGCGCACTAATGGAATTCATTAGCGCACTACCTGCAGTTAGTGCGCTATTGATGTCACCTAGCGTGCTAATCAATCTACTGACAACTTTTTAAAAAGCTTACACTTTTTGCTTTAGTTTTGAATGAATGAATGATTTTAGGCCCTTGGATTAAATAATGGCCTTAAACTATTAAATGGGCTTAAAAACCCATTAACAAACCTTCTAGAACATTCCATTATTCTCCCAAGCTCAAAAACTAACTTGTGTCCAAGTTTTCACATCAAATAGTTTATATTTTTGTGCTTGACTACTTAGAATCTTTCAAGCCTACTGAATCATCCTCAAAGCTAGCGTTACCGAGGTGTTATATGGCTTGCAACCACTTCTTCAGAACTAATTTTAATCATTCGCATTTAAGGTTGAATAAAAGTTTGATTTCCTAGTTCCTTTGTGCTTAAACTACATCTTTTATGGTGATTGGTGTGTGGAAATCATTTTTTATGTTTTTGAACATATTTGTCTTGGTCTTTATGCTTGAACTTTGTTTTCTAAACCTTAGGACTGATTTGAATAAGAATAAGGTCTTAAACTTGATTTTTATCAAACTACTTTTTCTTCGGATTCGAAACTATTTTTATTCTCGTTGAATTAATTGAAATGATTTAATATTTGAGATTGGTGCAAAATCAGTGGTATACTTCTATATCTCATTCATATTCATACTTAATACTTATTTGTATTCATCTATTTCTTATAAGTGGCTGATTGTAATACATAGTGGGATCTAAGTCAAGAGAAGGCCTGGTTGAGGCCAGACATAAACCCAAGTTGACACTAGGTGGTAAGTCCTAATTTGTAATAAGGCATTCTAGGCTTGTACGCTTAGGTTGTAATATTTATCATTAGTATAAGTTGGGGTTTAAAAATCTTAATCGAGGAGGTTAGGTACTAGATATAGATTGGTTAGATTAAACCACTATAAATTTTGTGTCTCTTTTCCATCTCTTCTACCTCTTTCACCATTGTATTTCATCTATAATTGTTGATTGTGCGTGCATAGAGCATCATTGTCTATTGAAAGGTTTTAAAATGCGATAACCTTTCGGTATACTCTATTCACCCCCTTTTGGGTTTGATTTCAGTTACCTATAACATTGACATATTGATGGTCCTCGAACATAATATGACATTCATCACTTGCATGGCTTGTGGCTGAGCAGAATCTAAAACCTTTAACATGCACTTGGCCATTACTTAGGAGACGTTCCACTAGGGATGTCAACTGATCAATTCTCTTATTAATAGAGCTATTGGTAGCTCCAACTGACATACTTTGGTACGTGTCAAAACTAATATCCCCGTATAATCGAGATTGTTGCGCTCTGTTCTCGTAGAGTTACTTCATCTGCGCTGGGTATTTATTATGAATATGACCACCACAAGCTCTATCTATCATACGCCTCTCTGGAGGGGACATGCTAATATAGAAGAATTGGATAATGGCCCTATCAGATTGGCCATGCTAGAGGCAATTGGCAATTAGGCGCTTATTGTTGTCCCAATAATCACCTATAAACTTGGGGATCTTCATCTTAATACTACATGTCTCAGAAATGAGTTGGGCTACCTTATTGTTAGGAAAATATTCCTTGATGAACTCATCTATCATGCCGTGCCATGAGTTAATGTAGCTAGGGTGGAGAAAAAAGAGCCACTATTTTACCTTATCTTTAAAAAGAATGGGAAAGCCCTAAGCTTTACTGCATTCTATTTTGTCCAAGGGGGTTTCAGAGACTAGCTACGTATCTCAAACTCCTTATGTAACGCCACTGGGTCTTCCTTCTCCATGCCATGGACTGTGGGCAGGAGGAGAATAAAGTCGGACTTAAGCACAAAAGCTTCACCATTTGATGGAAATTTTATGCATAGGGGATCCTACGCAAGAAGATTTTGTAGATCTTCATTAATGTGCCCCATAGTATTCTGGTAATCACCGCTAGCGTAGAGACCATCATCGGCCATAATAGGTTTGGGAAAATTAGACTCTTTGTTTAGAACTTCCTTAGCCAACTGCTAATGTAACGACAAAGAACTGAATCAAAAGACTATTATATTAGAAAATCTTAACAAGACATAAAAACACTACTAATGGCTAGAGAGCTTCATCTTCGACTTAGGTATTAAAGAACCCAGCTAGACATGGTTACTCTTTCTTGCTCTACTCCTAAATCACTCTAAATATAATCTATTTTTATTCGTAGAGGTGCCTCCTTTATATAGGTGTTCTTGGGTACAAGAATAGCAACTGCAGAATAAGAACCTTCAAAAAAATCTCAAAACTTCTATTCTATGGAGTTGGCACCATCCATGGCGCGACCATTATGTAGGATCAGTGCCGGATGGCGGCGTAGCAATATATAGAAAGTCTTGGGTAGTAAGTCGACCAGATACTTCTAATTTTGAACTTGGCACCGTGGGTGACGTCGTCCCTAGTAGAGTTGATGTCGTCCATTGAATTCTAGCGTTGTTGGTTTTTTACATATCTTTGACTTCTTTCACAGATTTATCTAATTCTAACGCCAACACTCAAATACATTGCAAATGACATGAAAAATACATAAATAATAACTTATCCCAAAGGTCGAACCATTTGTTGAGATCGCTGAATCCGTGTAGATAGTATTTGTGCACTTCGTCTAAGTGGATTATTTTTTATTTTGTCGGCTAAAGCAAAAATCCGAATGTGGTCTCTCAATATAGTGACTATTATTATCTTCATGTAAAGTAGGGCACAGATCCATAGGATGTGTAACTTCATTACAGGATCCACATTGTTTGACTATGTTTGATCTATCTTTTAATAGAAACTTAACCATATGCTTTAACTCATCAAATTCACTAGCTGATGTCTTAATTATTTTTTTATTGATTTGACAAGATTTCTTTTTTGTAGATTAATTCTTTCATCATATTGCTTTAATTGTTTAGCTATTTTATTAATAGCGTCTTTTGCTAATATTGGTGTTATATCAAATAAATATCCTCCATATACAATGTTTAAGAATCTTTGTTCTAAATGGTTTAATCATTCATAAAAATATTCCCATAAAACTCTTTTTGTATGTCCATGTTCTGTACAAAATAAAGTCAATCTTTTGTATCTATCACAAAACGCACCAAAAGTCTCTACAGCTTCCATCTTTGCATTATTAGTTTGTTTTCTATTTAAACTCATCTTGCATGATGGAACTTATTGATCTAAAAAAACTAGTAACATTTCGGACCATGTAGTTACGAAATCTTGAGGAAAATAGAACAACCAATATTGAGCTTGAACTTTTAAGGAAAAAAGGGAAAGCTTTATGCTTACATATTCTAACTCTATATCTTTGGATTTCATCACACTTACTTTATGTGTATATTTCCTAATAAATTGTTTAAGATCTTCAACATCTTCACTGTAAAAGTGAGGTAAAGAATTGATAAATTCAGATGTTAATTCAAAATTGAAAAACTCCACAAGAAACGTAATACACATATGTTCGTAAGTTGTGACATTTTTCTTGACTTGTCTAAAAGTAAGTTCTTGCTCGCCTCTTGTCATATTGTATGACATATAATGAGAAAGATTACTAAGAATTATTTTTAAAATTTTCGGCAACAATGTCAAAGCTTGACACATGTCGAGCGTGTACAATGAATAGTCCTACTATTTGTAGTAGTGTTAAGTAGTATCATCTCCACAAGGATTTTGCAAACTTCCTAAAAATAGGGTTTTCTAAGGGTTTTTACTTTTTTACTTTAACTTAATTAAAACATGAATTAAAATGATCTAATCAAACAATTGCAATCTATTAAACTAATTAAAATAATTTAAACTTAATACAATTTAAATTCATAAATATTAAATATTTTAAATTCAATTCAAATCAAATTAATATGAAACAAACATCTAAACCAATATCCAGAACAATGAAACATAAACTTCTTTGAATCCGAATATATTAATTAAAGTGTAATCATAATCATAATATCATCATATTATGAAATATTCTTGTATTATTAAAATTAATTCATAAGCAAGATTGCTAGCCTTTATCAACCAATCAGTTTCCTTATATCAATTGAAAAGCCATATTCTGATTTTATCACCATTAGTTCTTCAAAAGCTTAAAGATAACTAAAAGAAACAAAACAACATTACACTCTATGAAACCTTCTTACTACTAAACCAATATTATTGGAATTAGCCATATTAATATCATATTTAGAACACAATTCACCTAAGACATCTAAATGGTAGAAGATCTTTCAAATTAATTCTAGTTACTACTTTATACTAGATTTATGACCTAAATATGGCAATACACATTCTATACTATGCATGCAAAACAAAGTTTTTTTATTGTAATATGCAAAAAAAAAATCTATTGAAACCGTGAATTCACCTATACGATTAAATTTAAAGCATTAAGCACAAATTCTTTTTCATTATGACTACTTTGCAAAATGGTTTAAATTCATCTTCGGAGTTTGTTTAGATTAATAAACTACTTACACATATTCAAAATAAAACATTTTAATAAAATAAATAAAAGACATTATTGAAAAATACCTCTTATTGAATACTTGAATTTCCAAAGAGTCTTCGAAAGGAAGAACAAGAAAACTAAATGAAACTCAATTGAGAAATAATATAAAACTAATCAATGGCTCTTAACGGCAATCAAGGGAATTCAAGGGCACTTGATTTTGAAGCCCTAGAGTTATATATTATAAATATTGCATATCTTAATCGAACTTAAATTCTTCATTTTGATCTAGTATTCTTAAGGTCGACTTTAGCGAATCCATATCGAAGCTTCCTTAGCAGCAAAATTGTTGGTAAAATCAATGGAAATAAGTCTCTATGGTTCACCAAATATATAGCAAATCCTGGTTCATTTCATGAATTGTTGGATTTCTCTGCGCCCAATTATGTAGCGAATCTTAGTGTATTGCTCGAATCGTTGTGGAATCGTCGTGACTTTCTTCAATTGACTAAATTCTTTACTTTTCTTCTTTTTTTCCAATGTTTTCATATAACCTTGATATAACATAAAATCACAAAAATAAGAGAAAACCTAGGGTAATATGGCCTTGCACATCTAAATTATGCAATAAAACATTGTCTAATTATAGAATTATCATCACATAATGATTGAGATATCACAAGGGATGTTGGAGAGCTAACTTACAGTAGAATATATTATTAGGACCATAGAGCGGCCACAATATGGGAATATTTTGGTATTTTTTAAGTTTTTTTTTAAGTACTTGTTTTCTAACTTTTTTTCAAATGATTGCCAACACAATAGCTAATTTAACTGTTGATATGCAACTCATTCTATCTATTGTTTATATCACTTCCATTATTACCTTTTGTAGCAACTATTGTTCACTTAGTTATTGCAATTAAGTTAATAGTGGATAATGGTTGGCCAAAGTGGAATTCCATTTACTGAGCCAGTTGAATGCTCGCTCCCTTTTCAACAATCTCAGGCACCTCGACTAGCACTCAGGACAAGGGAAAAAGCAAAACTTACGAGTTTAATTGTCCATTTATAGTATGTAGTGAGACTCTAGTTGTTTTTATATTGTTTAAGGTTTTGATATCGTACTATAATTATTATCACAGGGATGGAACCATTATCTCTTTTATTTTATCATGTTTTGAAAAACCTTGATGTTTAAGTCTTCCAGTGCTAGTTACTTTTATTTATATCAATTTTCTCAAGATATACAAGTTATGTTCATTGGGTACCAAAGGTTAAGCTTCTAGTATGGATTAATTCTAGTTGTTTTACTTGCGCCTAATCTATATTCTAGGCCAAATGATTCCTTACTTAATTAGGACAAGGTTCGTTACAACATAAAACTCTCTTACCAAAGTTTCACAACCCATCTCTGGTGAAATGTTATTATCATCCAAATAGTTTTAGTCCATAGTTAACAACTCTCAATTCCTATCACAAATAATACTAAGTATCTTATGTCCATACTTCGTATCATTTTTCACATTGAATGTCTAATCCGAGGTCAACTTCCTACATTTCTTTTGAAAATCATCAGTAAACCTCTTCAATGCCTTATCATGAATGAGATTGCTTGTGTCAAAGTAAATTTCTTCAACCTTCTCAACCATCTCCAAACTGCTCTCACTACCCTATATCTCATCATCCCTAAAAATTGGGGCAGGTAGGGTAGGTTCTCTTTCACTTCTATTCATATTAGTGTTAATAGAAACTCACTTGAGTTTAATTGGTATGTGTGAAGGCCCCGCACCTCGAAGCTGTCAAGTGAGCTGATACGCAGGTCCCGTAGCTCTGCTGTAGTTTATTGCCACATCAATGTTCCTCGATGTATGGGCTAATCATCATATTCAATATATTATTTGCCAATTATTCAAGATATTCATTTAGTTACAAGTATGCCTTGTATTTTTCAGAGTTTGCAATTAGGTAATCAATAAATTTACAATGGAAGTCTTAAAGAACATAAACATGGATTTTCATTCACTTTTAAGTTTTATAGAGCATTAGTTCTACTATGGAACACTCGGAATAGTGTACATTGTATATTAGGTGACAACATATCGTGAAAATTAAATATATACATGTACATTGTCTATGAAGTCTCCCATAATCCAACAAATAAATAAATATCAAAATGAACATGTACTATTAAGTCTGAGACTTTGAACAATCAAAGATAGTCGCCTAAGACATCCTTGCCTTTACTGGTACTGGGATATGCACTCTTTCACCACAACAAAATAGATAACGAGTCTAGTGAGTAAAATCTCAAAAGAGAACCTCGAGAATTCAATAATAGAAAAACTAAGAATAATGTTAAATAAACATGCGGAAATAAATAAGCAACTATAAGAAAATTGTATGCATAACTAACACCAATAGAAAACAAATAATTATGGCATGCGTAGCAAATTAGATCATACTTCGTCAATTAGGATGATCTCAGCGGCCTGTACCACGCTAGCTTACATCTAGACTAGTAGCGGAGGATCGGTTCATATCACAACATACCGAACACGTGTACAGATGAGGTCAGCAGCTCAGGTTTCCATTCACCGAGGGTGCAAGTGACACGTACTTTTGTCTAGCATACTAGAACCTGTGCAACACAACATCCAAATAGTCCCTGGTGATAAACAAAACTACCGACCGTTATACCAAATAAAAGCAATGACGAGAACATGGATAATGAACAACAAAAAATACAATATAGCATAATTGAAACAAATAAATACTTAAGATGTTTTTCTTAAGGGATTTGCACACCTTAAATTGCACTTCGAAACCCCGAAAACACCTCAGTCCAACTTTGCTAGCTGCCAACTACTGTACCATAGTCCCTAAGTCCCCTGTGATATATTTTCAATGTTTTAAAGTGACTTAAGTTATTTAAATTAAGTTTAGAGTTATATTTCCAAAAATAGCCCCATAAAGACTAAATTAAGTTTCAACTTTCAATTTGGGATCATATGTTGCAGCGCAAATTAGATCATTATAAATTCCAAATTATCGAAGACACTTAACAAAAAAGTTTATTCTCTATGTTTTAGCTTTTAGAAAAGGTTTGGTTTGCAAAATTCCGATTTTAAAAAAAGAGAGATATTGAACTTCTACCAAAAACAACGCAAATTGGAATCAAATCCGATCAACAACATTGTAAAAATCATTTCTCCCAACTTATAGTTTCAAAAATTGTAATTTTCAGTCCCAAGGCATCCAACATACTTAAAAAATATATACTAAAAGATGAGCTCATTTTGATAAGAGTCGAGAGAGTTTTGTCTTATCAAATTTCATTTTAAAAATACCGTATCAACATTTAGATTTCGTTATTTCAGAGAATTTTGAGTTTGAAGGACATTGATTTTCAAAATATATCCATAGACAATATTATAGAACTTTGAGTAAGCTTTCCAATCGAGTATGATCCGCCCCATTTGGAGCTTGAATGAGAAAGTTATGTTCAATTTAGAGAGGTTAGGTCAAGAAATTTAACATACATGCATAAAAAAATCAAGAACACATTTGAAAAATCAGTTTCAAATCCTTAAATTGGTGAGCATAATGAACTCTCCATTCATAAAGAGACTAAAAAAAATCAGTGAGCAAATTGAATAGTTAATTTTTAAATCAAAACCTAAATTTTGATGCTCCCTTTCATAGAAAAAAGATTAAAGGCTAGATGATCACCTTGGTTTCGATCTTCCTAGTTTAATTCCTCTAGTAGATAGCCTGCATTCCTTTTTTTTCTTGTTAAAATTTCCAGTACTCCATCCCAAAAATAAACTTGGTTATTGTTGTATGAAGAGATTTCCTACAAATATAACTATATACAGGTTATGTTAGAATCGATTGTGTTCACGTATCTCAAGGTTAATTTAATGTTCCTTCTTAACTCTTACTCCACTAATTTTCACCTTGTTGACATAATTTACCAATTCAAATCTCATAGGATTCCATTTAATGCATATCTCGAGGCAAATCTATAACATTAATTTTTTCATCCAACTATAAGCATTTGTAATCAATTGAATCAATTGGTTTAACTTATACACTTTAATATATATGTGGCTATTTCAAGGTTTAACAACTTGTGTACTACCACCTCCCCTAGTACCCAATTACTCAGCACTTAGTGCTTTGCGCCGCACACATCTCGAGGCACACCAATCCTTAATGTACCTGATTATTGACTTAGCCTAAAGTTTGATTATCTATTTTATGCAATATTCACTTTTGTTCTAGTCATTTTATTTAATTTAGCATTTTATGACTTAGTGTACTCATAATACGCCTATCCAGTACCAGTGTTGACTCGTTTTACGAAGAATTTACCCATCATACTATCTCACATAGTATGACAATATAAATACACACATGCGATGAGTTATGAGATAAATAATAATTAACATCACAATTATGCAACCAACAAACACAAATAACGATTTAAGCCCATTCAGGCATGTTCTAGCATATTTGAGGCGTCCACGTGAGCTTGAGTTGGCGTGCGAATCTGAAAATAAATTTATTAATGGTGTCAATAAATATTGGGCCGTTATACTATGGGTGAAACTTTAAATTTTTTTTGGTTTCTCAACTACTTAATCTTTTCTTTTCTCTTCTCTCAAACTTCAGCCACTTCTACTTCTAGGCATCATAACTCAAATAATAATAGCACAAGTCCAAAATATATTCAAAATATGGAATTCATGAAAAACCAATGGTCACAAATAATTTGATAAAATTCTAAAGTAATTTAGATCAATAAAACTCGAAAGAGTTTAAAATCAAATTCGGTATGAGTTAAAACACTAATTCTATCCAATTTATCAAATTCAAAGCTTTTTAAAACCCCAAACTTATTTTTGAACCAATTAGATAGTCATTCGCAAGCTAAAACTTTAATTTGAGAGTTCGAAATCAAGATTTCCTAATAAATTTATGGCAATAAATCAAGAATCGTTTAATTCAACTCACATTCTTTTCAATTGAAAATAGATAAAATAATTTAACCATCATTATCAAATCAAATGCAATAGAAAATACATTTCGAAATCTAGAGTTTTTAAAAAACTTAAAAACTTCCATAGAAACCCCTAGTTTATATTTTAAAAATTGAGAAATCAAATGGGGTATTAAGTGATTACCTTCATGAGAGTGAAACTCCCTATTAAAACACGCTTTAAATGGTTTAAAATCTCCTCTTCTGAGCTCCTAGTCTTGATTCCTAACCATAAACCCTAGATTAGCTTTAAACTCTTAATCGAGCTCTCTTTTATATGAGTGGGTCAAGATTGATGTGTGAATTACTTAAATAAGCTAAAATCGAGATTTTGAAGGATAAATCTAGTCCAAATTTTGGTATTTTTTCAAAGGGCTACACCAATTTGGGAAAAGGAGAGATATATTGTGTTTGACAATTCGATGTTTTATGTTTAAAAATAGAAAATTATGCTTAACGATTTGGGGTTTTAGTGAATTGCTGGAGAATCGCTACTTAAATCAGTACCAGAGGCATAAATACATGTCTTAGTGAACAACCGATTCACTTAGGAATTTTGAGTTTTAGCAAATCGTTGACAATTTACTAATATATGGTCAATGATATATTTAGCAATTTTTAGTACAAAGGCAAATTGTTGACAAATTGTTGGGACTTAAAAATCCAAAAATTCGGCAAACTTTTAATGATTTGGCCAATTATTTCCATTAAAATTTAAATTGCTAAGAAATCGCTAGGCAAGAATTGGAATTATTTTTCATTTTTATCATATTTATCATAATTCTAGATCAAATCATGGTAGAATTAATCATAAATTCAATAATTTGATACTGATATGTAACTATATAAACAAATAATTAATTAAATTATATAACTAAATATTTATTTATTATGTAAATTACATAAATTAAATTTCAACTGGATCATCCCTAATATTCGAAGCTACTCTTAAGCTTAAATTTTGAAAATATTTTCAAAAAGAGTCAAAATGAGCAAAAAAAATACTAACTAGCCTAATTCTAATACTAAAACATAAAAACGATAGATTATGGAGTGTCTACCATATAGCACTTTTATTTACTATCGTTGGCTTGACTAAACCACTCTAGTACTAGTACGAGTCTATATCAAGGAGTTTCATCTTTAAATCAAAAATTATTATGGGGCTCCCTTTTGTTAAGACTTATTCACCATCATTGAAGATGATATCTTTGTCTTGAACACGCAATGTAATAGTTCTTTGTGCTCTAAGAAGAATTGCATTGGAAGTTACTAGGAAATGTCTTCCTAGCATAATATCCACATCATCTTCCGGACCATCATCCAAAATAATGAAATCTAGTAGAAAATTGAATTTACCAATGTTAACTTCTACATCATATAATCTTTTTAGTGTATGCACAATAACTCCATCTGTAAAGTAAATTTGAGCTTCTTGGTCTATTTAATTCATTATCTTATAGAGATTTGCTTTGACAAGATCACATAATAGTTGCATATTCGTTAATGCGCCAGTATCACATAGTATATTCTTAAATCTCTGATTATTAATTGTAATGGAGACAATAACTTCTCCTTCGTAGTTCTGCATCTTTTTAGATCCACATGATTTTCTTGCCCGTACTTAACACATTGAATGTGTATATTCAATTTTTCACTCTAGTACCATTCCAGAAAGTGATTGCTTGACTAATTATCTTAAAAAGATGGTTCTATTTAGGGTATCCAAGACATCATGAAAAGTAGGTAAGAAAGAATGACCTAATATCAAGAGAGGATCTTTATCGATATAAAATGGCATAATTAGGAAAGATGAGGAAAAAAGAAACTTATGAACTTTAATTGGAACATTTATAACCAACCATATGTGTTTGATGGAAGAGTCATTCTGTAATTGAACTTTTGAAGATGCATGTTCATCCAACTCCTATTGAGTATGAAGAAAGAAATGTATTGGCATGAGATTGATAATTGAACTCTTATTACATTAAGCTTTATAGTACTATGCCCAAATGACTCCGATGTTCAGATTTATATCATTAGTATCATTTAGTTTCATAGGGATCAAACTTACAATTTTCTTTTTATTATTTTTTTATTCACTTTAAGTTTTTTTCGTTGACTTACTAATTGATTTTTCATTTTTGTCTATTTAACTCTTCATTGTCGAATACCTTTCTTATCAGTTGAAGTTCTTTCATCTATCTCATCCTTTTGAATGTTGTTGTTAGTTTCCATATTTACTCCATTAGTTTCATAAATTTTAGTATTGATATCATTATAAGCATTTAATTTTAAATAAATATTATTAGGTGTTTCTAAATGAAATAATTCATTAGAATCAATATAGTTATCGATTTCATTGAATTGAAAAGTGAAAATATTATCTTCAAATTCCATAGATATAGTTCCTTCAAAAATATCTAACTTAGTTTTAGTACTTGTAAGAAAATTACTCCTTAACAGAATAGATGGATAATTAGGGGATAATGAACCTACCATTTCCATGACATAAAATTCTGATGAAAATACTAAGTCATTTAGTTTTAATAAAATGTCTTCTAACAATCCATTAGGTTTAAATATTATCCTATCAACTAAAGTAAGATAAAGTAAGATTTTATATGTGTATTTGTCAATGAACCTATTTTTAACGATTCATATAAGGAGAGGGACATCACGTCAATTGATGCACCTATATCACATATAGCAAATTCAATAAAATTAGTCCATATTATTGTGTGAATCCCAAACATTCATGTGTCAGAATATTTTTCAGTATTTCTTTATTTATCAAGCTGACACTTTCTCCCAAGTATTCTTTAAATTCTTCTAAGAATTTTTCTATTGACTCAGTAAATTCCTTCAAAACTTTATCATACATACATAGTTACATTATTAATTCCATTAAAGGTTTATTAATTTATACTTTCTGAAATGCTCAAAGGATGTCTTCATTCTCCTCTTCCATCCTAGCAGTAGGTATTCGTTGTGGAATGGTAAAATTAAGATACACCTTTTGTGTCAAATTATGCGAAATCTTTTCTTCTTTCATATTTTCAGTTATTAAATTCTTAGAAGTCTTTAAAGATCTTTCGTAAGCTTCTATATTCTCTAAGTACCACGAGCATAGTCTTTCAGGCCAAGGTGTAAGCCTTAATTGTTTTATCATCCATTCTCTAGTGGGAATGACATTGGCCAACATATTTTCTTCTATTTTTTGTATTTTCTTTTTTAACTATTTTTGGTATCTTATCTGGTATGTTTGTCATTTCCTTAGATTCACAAGACAATGCCTGATTAGCAGTTATATGTTAATATAGTGTTTTACTTTCATTGCTCAATCTAATAATTTGCAAATTCATTTGACGTAATTCACTTTTCAACTTAATGATGAAAGTATCGGTCTTAATTTTATTTGAAGAAATTTGTGTAAATTTTTGATGACTAAGATTATTTCGGATTTGGTCTAAGTTTGGTTGCAAAGGTTTAACTATTTGTTGCGGTTGCTGAATTGGTCTAGATTTTGTTTGTGCTTGTGGCCTATAAGTCATATAGTTCTAGTTCTGTAGGTCATATCTATGATTTGCATTTGGTTACATCTATAATAACCATATCTTTCATCATTATTATATTGACTCTTTGGGTTTCTCAAAAATTGATTGATTACCGCATTGACCTCTTTAGTATTTTATTCTTGTAAAGTTATACTTGGGTTCGTAGGATATACAACTTCATTGTAGAACTCACATTGTTTAACTTGAGTTGCATTGTCTTTCAACTTAACCATACTTGTTAACTCAATAAATTTATCCTCATATTGGTATATTTGTCTATTATTAATTTCATAAAGTTTCTTCTTTGTCCTTTCAATTTTTTCACGATATTGTTACATTGTTTTGTCATTTTATTAACAACCTCTTTTGTTAGTGTTAGTGTTGTTTCAAATAAAGATTCCCCACAAACAATGTCTAATAGTCTCTATTCAAAGTGATTAAGTCCTTCATAGAAGTACGCCAATAATGCATTTTTAGTATAACCATGTTGTGGATAGGAAGAAATGATTCTTTGAAATTTATCCAAAAACTCATTAGAATTGTCATCATCTTTCATCTTTACAACTGTGATTCATTTCCTATAGTAACTAATCTTTTTTGTAGGCATATATTAGTCTAAGAAAGTGTCTAACATTCAACTCCAAGTAGTAATTGAATTCTGAGGAAGATGAAATAACTAATCTTGTGTTTGATCTTTCAGCGCAAAAAAAAAAGCTTTTAAATTGATTAGATCTAAAGTAATGTATTTTGGTTTCATCCCATTGGATTTGTTTAAGTGGTCTGGTGTACGGGCCACAAATATAACAACTTACTTGTAGTAATAGTGCAATCAACTTACGTTGATCACGGACATAGTCCTTAGTAAAAGGTTTTTGACTAGTTGTATATTACTTAACTTGAATTATTGTTCAGGGTTCATTTTTAATTGATTTTATATCAAACTATTCTAACAAATCACTTTAAACTTTAGTTGAGTTCTTATATTAAGGATATTTTAGTTCACAACTTCACCTAGGTAATTTAATAATATGATTTGGTTTCTAGTTTACATCTCAATATGTTATGTGCAATGCTTAATTAGAATAGATAGATTTCATTCAAATCCACTTCAACCCATTGTTGTGACAGAGAGGATTTTGAGTTCCAAACTAGAACTCCACCTATCGATGTGTATAACATAAGTTCCACATTGTTTTAAGTCTCAAATCATAGGATTTATAATCAATTAGGTTTACTATCCGTTTCTCCCTAATCAGCAACTATCGCTCGATGTTGTATATTTTACGATTGTATCATTCATATCTGTATTAGAAGCTTCAATGGCCATGATAACTTTTAAAGTCTATGTTCATTAAACACGAGATCAAGATGTATAAAGTATTACGCTCGCAATCAATACAAATTCTAACCATTGTTCTTTTTATCGTAACTTTTTATTCTAATTCAAAGCGTAGCATTCATACTATATGATTTATTGATCCCTAAGATAAATAGACTACTCATACATCATTGAAACACAAGTATCACAATTCAATATAACATTCATTGCAAATCAAGATGAATATAAATATTACCTTGAATTAATCAACGAAACCAAAAATTGATTGCAAACGTGGAGTCTTCAATGTTTCTCCAACAAATACTCATTATTACTTAAAATCAATGCTAAATTACTCTAATGGAGGCTAATCTCCTTCTATGTGGTGGCATCCTCCTAGTTTGCCATGCCGTAATACCTATTTATACTCCTTAATAATAATTAGAAACACTAAATTATAATTTAACCCAAATTAAAGCTTAACTTTTCTCTTTCCTGCGAAGTCGGCGTTGCTACTTACTGCCCCGGCGCCGTGTGTATTAAGCCACAGCTTCACCACTACGCCACTGCTTCACTGTGTGTTTTTGAGCACTTTGAGTCTCAGCGTCGTCCTTAGTGTATCCTAGCAATGTCCATTGTATGCTTCTGTGCTGCCACTACGCCAGACCTCCAAATTTAATTTTTTTCATTTTTTTCTTCTTTCCCATGCCATGCCTTTCATTCCTACGTCATGCCTTATATTCCCTCAATGTCAACTCATGCTCCCACGGGGCCAACTCTAATTTAATGATTTTTTTATGTTTCTTCTAATTTTTCTTTGATTCCTTCTATTACACCTTAATTCCCTAAAAATGCAATACTACCATGAATTAGCACTTATTTAAGGATATTTATACTAATTATATGACTAAAATAACCTTATATACGTATAAATAACCACCTATCAAATACCCCTAAACTTAAGGTTTTGCGCATCCCGAGCAAAGTTGTATTCTACTAAGCCTCCTAATAACTAGTTCTCATTCAATTTACATTGTTCGTGGAGTATCCTTCAATTCACTAAGTTTTAAGTTAACAATCCACTCAAGAGTTTCTCTTTGAAAAACCCTATATTTTTAAGATTTGTAGCTTTAACAACTCAAATAACTTCACTTTCAAAATGCTAAAGTAGATCTCAATCGAAAACCATCGGCACTTACAAGTTTGTTTCGTTTCAACACTCAAGTAGCAAGTATACAATCTCATGATTTCTCATTGAGCTCAGAAGTTTACAAATAAGCATAGATCAAACTCATTTTTGTAGACTTTAGCACTTCAAGAGTCTATAGGACATAACATTGTTGAAATTGAAACTTAACTCAATTAGCTACTCGAACTCGAGCTAAATCTTTCAATTGAAGAGTTTTAGTTTACTTCCACCTTCTTCCTCTTTAATTTCTCTCTCATTTCTTTTTTTCTTCTTTTCATTTTTTTAATTTGATAGACCTTACTCCTTTTCATGTGGACTTTTTCTTCCTCACTTTTTTCAACCATCAAGTTCTCTGCTTCATTTCCGTAGAACTTGTAATATTCTCTCATTTTTTCTTTTTATTCTAAAACTCTTGTTAGCACTTCTCATTTTCACTAAATCAAGTAAGTTAACTCCAACTTCTACTATACAATACCTATTTCTTCCTTTTTTTGCACTAAGTCTTTATTTGCTTTGGATTTTCATGTAAGACTCACACTTATTATAGAATCATTAGAGATCTATTTTTTTCACTATATGTGTTCTAATTTGACAAAACACATTTTTTGGTCCTTGAACTTTGAGACTTTTATGCTTTTAGTCCTTGAACTTTTATAAGTGTTAATTTGGTCCCAGAACTTTCATTTTTGTACATTTGGTTCCTTAACTTTTGAGTGTTTTATGCTTTTGGTCCTTGAACTTTGAGGTTTTTATGTTTTTAGGGGAGATTTTTTTTTCGGCTTTTATTGATCGATGTAAGTCGTTCGGCCTAGTAGTATAAACCACTTTACTCTTTTTGACTAGTCACACGCTACTTTTATTACTCGCATTACCGAAATTTAGCACTTTAAATGGTGGAAGGACTAAATGTAGATCTTTGTGAAAGTTTAAGGACCAAATGTGTAGTAATAAAAGTTTAGAGACCAAAATCATAAAAAACACAAAGTTTAGGGACCAAATGATGGGTCTCGCCTTATAATTTCTTGCTTTTGTTTCAAGTTCAAGGTCTTCCATAACTCTAGGTTTCTAATCGTGAAATTACATCATTTTTTGCTACATTTCATTTTTTTCTTCAAAAAGTTAAAAATACTATCTTAAGTTTCATATCAATAAGATACTTGCAATCAACTCATCTACAATTAAAGGCATGAGCATACAAATGAACAATTTATTCATTACATATTACTATATCTAACCTAGTCTACGCTAGTTAAACATTCATATAGTAAATAAAACAAAACAATTTATACACTGCGCTTCCTCCTTAACCGCTTCAAATAAAAATTTTAAACGATCATACTTGCCATGTTTATCCCAGTTTCTCAGTGTATCTTACCACTTTTCCATAGTGAAAAGTAGAGTCGATGCCACAAAACATAAACTGAACCTTTTCCTCGAGGTTTAAAAGTAAGCCTGAAAATGAAGACACTAAAACGCATAAGCATATATGATAACATAAGTTATAATAAACTGAACAAAATATTAAATTTAAAATAACTAAATAATTAACAAAATATCCTAAATGGTAGAAAATATATTGGTATCAAAAGCACTCTCAGCTCCTCAGTTCTAAAGGAATCCTAGAACGCTGACTTCAATACTGTGTCATCATCATCATCATCATCATCATCTACATCATCAGCTCCATCCTGCGATGGTGTCAATGGACACTCCACTACTCTGTTCTACACCAAATCAAGATCAAACACGCATGTAGGTGTTGTTGGAAAGCCTAATGACTTAACAGTAGGTCTCAAATGTCTACTCCTCTCACACAAACAACATGAAATTTATTACCTGTTAAGTCAGTGCTGCTCTCTCCTCTCCATGTCATGCTCATATCTTAACATGGATGCCTGGTATTGCATCTTATCCTCCTGGTACTGTCTCATCGACTCTGTTATCCGTAGCCTTTGCTTTTGTGGAGTTAAATCCTCTAGTGGTAGTGTAGGTGCCAATGGTATAGGAGGTGGTGGAAAAACTTCAGGACCATCCAAGTCTAGCTATCTCTTATCTAGTCGTCTGTAACTTCCTAGCCTTCAACAAATCATTGTTGTTGTTACTCCTCAATTTCTTTAATTCTCTTCAGCTTCTATCTTTTGGGCCAACTCTGCTGGTGCTACGTTTTCTATTGAATGATCGTCTTACCTCTTGGCCAACAACTCAATCTCACGTCTAGCTCTTTCAGTCCTCTCTCTCATCCTCCTCGAAGTCTTGGTAACTAGGTGGTGACTTCAATGTGAGCATGAAAGCTTTATCTATAGTTTTTTGGACATCTATATCAAACTCTGACCCTTAAGCACATCGGAGTAATCAAAATAGAAAACAACAATTTGTTATCCATTTCCAACATAATAGACTCCCTTAGACTAGTGTATATGATTTCCCTAATGTTGATATCCCCGAACTTCGTAATCTCATAAAGACAAGCCACTTTCGACTTGTTGATTTCACCCTTCTAAGAACAACAAGAAATTGTTCCCACATTTTATAAACTTTCAATACTCCTCTTCTTAATGTGCTTTGGCACATTCTCAACTCCTATTACCTATCATTTTTGTCTTGCAATAACCAATATTCATTCTATAGCTCTAAAAGGGTATCAATTATAGGGTCTCTTATATTACTAGCCGGGAAACTCGATTGCAATTCTATTAAATTCAAGCTCTCCAATCCTTAGATGGTATTAATCTCACACACATTAAAAAGAACAAGAATCCTCGCACCTTCACTGGCTCATCCTCGGCCTTGAATCTCACATTGGCATAAAACTCATAAACAATCTCACTCACACCTTTCACTTTTTTCTTTCTATAATCTCGAGTAATTTGCCTAATAAAATTAGTCAATCTTTTATCGTACTTGTGATGTGTGCAGCAAGTATAACAGCTAGCTTGTAGTAATAGTGTGATTAACTTACATTGATCACGGATATCGTCCACAGGGAAAGGTTTTTGCACTAGATGTATATTACTTAGTTAACTTAAACTATTGCTAAGGGATTCAATTTTAATTAATTTTCCACTAATCATAACTATTCTAAAATTTCACTTCAATGTTACTTGAACTCTTATATTAAGGATATCTTAGTACATAACTTCACTAAGGTAAGTTAATACCATACTTTGACTTTATGTATACATCTCAATATGTTGTGTTCAATGCCCAATTACAATAGATAGATTTCCTTCAAGTCCACTTCAACCCACTGTCGTGAGGAGAAGGCAAACTAGAACTCCACATTTCTTTAAATCTCAAATTATTGGAGTCATAACCAACTAAGTTTAATATTCGTGTCTCCTTAATCAACAACAATCGCTTGATGTTGTGTATTTTATAGTTGTACCATTCATGTATGAGTTAGAAACTTCAATGGCCATAATAACTCCTAAAGCCTAAGTTCATTAAACGTATGGCTAGTATGTCTAAAGCATTATGCTCAAAATTAATACAAATTTTAACAATTGCACTTTTTGATATCACTTTTTATTCTTATTTCAAAGCATAACATTCATACCATATGATTCATTGATCCTTAAGATAAATAGACTACTCGTGCATAATTGAAACACTCACATCACAATTCAATATAGAATTATTTGCAAAATAGAGATGAATATAAATATTACCTCGAATTAATCTATGAAATCAAATATTGATTGCAAACGTGGAGTTTTTAACGTTTCTCCAACATAAACTCCTTAATACTCAAACTCAATGCTAAATTACTCTAATGAAGGCTAATCTCCTTCTATGTGGTCGGCTCCCTCTTATTTACCACGTCCTAATACCTATTTATACTCCCCTAATGATAATTAGAAACCTTAAATTACAATTTAACAGAATTTAAGCTTCACTTTCTAGTTTCTGCGAAGTTGGCAGAGTGCCACTAATGCCCTAGTGCCATGTGTTAAATTACAGTGCCGCCACTGCACCACCGTTGTATTGTGTGATTTTGAGCTCCTGAAGCCTTAGCGTCATCCCCTATGTGTCTTGGCACTGTCCCTTGCGAGCCATGGCTCCTCCATTGCGCCAGACCTCCAGAGTTGGTTTTCTTCATTTCGTTTTCTCTTCTACGTTGTGCCTTTATCACTACGTTGTGCCTTTTCTTTCCACAGTGTCAATACATGCTCCCATGGGACCAACTCTGATTTTGTGGGTTTTTGCTCCATTTTTTCTCTTTTTCCTTGATTTCTTTAGGCATACCTTAATTTAGTGAAAATGCAATAATACCATGAATTAGCACTAATTTGAGGATATTTATACTAACTATACTACTAAATTAACCTTATATATGTATAAATAATCACTTATCAAATATCCTCAAACTTAGGTTTTGCTCGTTCCGAGCAAAGGTGTATTTTATTATGTCTCTTAATAACTAATTCTCAATTGATTCACATTGCTCATAGAGTGTCCTTTAATTTACAAAGTCTCAAGTTAAAAAAACCACTCAAGAGTCTTTCTTTACAAAAACTTATATTTTTAAGAAATGCAGCTTTAGCAACTCAAATAACTTCAATTTCAAAACACTAAAATAGATCTCAATCAAAACACCATTACTACTTACAAGTTTGCTTCATTTCAACACTCAAGTAGCAAGTATGTAATCTCATAATTTCTCATTAAGCTTAGCAATTTGTAAATAAGCATAGATCAAATTCATCTTTGATAGACTTTAGCACTTCAAGAGTCTATAGGACTTTTACATAGTTGGAATGAAAACTTAACTTAACTAGCTACTCACACTCGAACTAAACCTTTTATTTGAAGAGTTTTAGTTTACTTCCGCCTTCTTTTCTCTATTTTCTTTATCATTTCTTTTTTTCTTCTTTTTTTAATTTAACTGTCCCTGCCCTTTTTTCTATGGACTTATTCTTCCTTACTTTTTCCAACCATCGAGTTCTCTGCTCTATTTCATGTAGAACTTATGGGATTCTCTCATTATTTTTATGTATTTTTATTTTTAAAACTCTTGTTAATGCTTCTCACTTTCATTAAATCAAGTAAGTTTACTCCAACTTTTACTATACAATGCTTATTTCTTCCCTTCTTTACACTAAGCCTTTCTTTGCTTTGTGTTATTAAGTAAGATTTACACTTATTATAGAATCCTTAGAGATCTAACTTTTTTCACAAAAAGAGTTCTAGTTTCTTGATAATGTTTCAAGTTCAAGGTCTTCCCTAACTTTATGTTTCTGATAATGAAATCGCATTGTTGGTTGCTACATTTCATTGTTTCTTTTTCTTCAAAAATTGAAAATATTATCTTGATTTTAATATCAACACGATACTTGTAATCTACTCCATCATAATTAAAGGCACGAACATGCAAATGAATTACTTACTCAATGCATATTACTATATATAACCTAATCTATAGTATTTAAACATTCACATAATAAATAAAATGAAAAAATTTATACACTACCATATTTTCCTCCTTAACTTCTTCAATTTAAAAATTAAAACGATCATACCTATATTGTTTATCCTCATTTCTCCGGCTATCATACCACTTCCCATGGTGTGTTGTAGTGTCAATGCCCCCAAACTGAAACCAAACCATATCCTTAAAGTTTAAAAGTAAGCCTGAAATATAAAGACAATAAAACACACAAACATATGTAATAACACAAGTTATAATAAGATAAATTAAACATTAAAATAAAAATAAATAGTCAACAAAATATCCCAAATGTAACTTCTTGAAGTAGTGGCTTTAGATCCCATTATATAAGCTCTATATTTGTCACAAGCAAATACCACTGCTAATAGCTCATTTTCTGTAGTAGTATAATTCAATTGTGCTTGATCTAGTATTCTACTTGTGTAGTATATAGCTCTAAACATTCCATATCTCCTTTGGCCTAACACTACTCCTACTTCTTGATCACTATCATCGCACATTATTTCAAACTTAGAATCCCAATCTAGTACTACTGCTATTGGTGGCAAAATCAACGCTATTTTCAAGGTTTCAAATTCTTGTATACATGTTGGGCTCACTTCAAATGGAACATCTTTTTCCAATGATGTGCACAATGGTTTAGTGATTTTAAAAAAAAATCTTTAATAAAACTTTTGTAGAAACTTGCATGCCCTAGAAAACTCCTTATGTCTCTAATGTTGCTTGGTATAGGAAGTTTCTCAATTGGCGCTATTTTCGCTCTATCTACCTCCAATCTATGAGCAACACTCTATGTCCTAAAATAATTCCTTCTCGAACCATGAAATGACACTTCTCCCGGTTAAGTACTTGGTTTGTGTCTTGACATTTTTTCAATACTAAAGCCAAATTTTGCATGCATAGATTGAAAGAAGCCCCAAATACAAAAAACTCATCCATAAATACCTCCATATTATCCTTGAACACATCAAAGAAAATAGCCATCATACATCTTCGAAAAGTTGTTGGAGCATTGCATAATCCAAATGTCATCCGTCTACATGTATTGTTTATTGTTTCTAATATGATCGGGTATGAATAAAGTCTATATGATCTTAAGCTTATTCATACCAGATCGAGTTATCATTGATTCCCGTTATAGCTTATTCATACCCGATCGAGTTATTTCTTTTCCTTACGTGCCTATATGATCTTAAGCTATTGTTTATTGTTTCTAATATTGGAACACATCAAGGGTATTTTTGGATTTTACTTACTGAAATTTGTTGCGCTTATGGCATATCTTATGGCCTACAACTAACAGAGGCAAGGTGGTGATGAGCAATTGTTTGTAAGATAGAACAACCTCTACTGCTCACTCGTAGATGTTTGTACATACTGTATTTAATATTTTGTATTAGGAGAATGTACGGACACCTGATGAATGTATCATCTCTTGTATACTTATCGCCTTATTAGGATGCATGATATCTACGTCTACGCTTGTCTGGTTTCCACCCTTAATGTTATTTTTGATTAAAGAAATAATTATCACTCGTTTTTCATTAATTGTTGCATGATCTAAGGTTTCTGCAATTATATATCATGTTCATTGCATATAAACTACACAAACTCTTGAGATTAAGTCTAATTCAGCTACGAAAAACTATATAATACTTGATTGTTGAATAATTGAATCTAGACCTTCATCGAGATGTGCGATGTGATGTGGCAAGCTTGGTGACGTGTCCGGGTGTCGGCTTTCCTCAGGAACTTGGGCCGCCACATTTCGTCTACGAGGCAATTAACAATTCATTCTAACAAAGTGTTTGGGGGTGGTCTCCTTATACAACTCTTCTTCAGTTAGGATATAATTTTTATTTTGTTCTAGGTTTAGTTCTTTTATAGGGGTAGTGCTCCCTATTTTAACTAGGGTAGTTCCAGGCTTCAGCACGTGATGTAGGTATTTAATTTCATTCGTTGAAATATGGTAATAGGTTGCCTTACCCTATTGGGTTAGAAATGAATCAAGGTGCTTATTTAGACTTAAAAAAGATCTGCCATCAATTTCGTTATGAATGAGACTGTAATATTGAAATAGTGTGATAATCAGAGATTGCTCTCTACAAACATATGAAACACATGACTATACAAAAACATCTCTAGGGCGATATAACGAAAAACAAAACTTCCAACAAGGAAAGAAAATCTAAGAATTTTAACAAGAGAAGACAATGCAACACTTCTAACGAGGGAAGAGAGACGAACTATCAAATTGAAAAACTAAAGAAAAACCAACCCAATAGCTGTACAAATCCATGATTGATTGTTGAGTGAGATGTACCGCAATAAGAATTAAACCAATCTTCTCAAATGGGGCAAATTCTGTATTTTATTTAATAAATACAATGGAAAAATGTATTTGGAACCACCGCCATTCTATTCAAGATCAAGAACATCACAAGAGAGAATTAAAGGATAATTTAAGGTTTGATTGGTGGCAGCTCTCCACAATCTTGCACTTGAAAGAGATCGATATGTTACTAGTAGTTGTATTTATTGTACTTTAATCTATTTAAATTGGCTATTAGAATTGGTTATGGTGTTGAATAACCTGTGCGGTCCTAGTTATAAAATAAATTAATTAGGTTACATAGATCGTCGTTTTTATATTCTTTATTTTGAAATCATTTTAAGGACAGTATTTCAATCCACATCCTCAACACTACAGGCACCAAAATGCGCATTCTACATTACAGGAAAATATAAAGAATTCTACATTTTTATTACTTCCTACTTTTTAGATACAAATCGCTATCATAGAAAATTCAATGCCGAATAAAACACCTAGGGCAAAAAAAAGGCTAGTAAAACTAACAAAAATGGTGCTATAGTCTTCCATCATAGAAGAATAAGCTTGCATTTTTGTCGGGGCTCGAATGCAAGTTTTGCATATATAAAGCATACAAATACTAAGAAACCTTAGCTATGTGGTTGAATGCTCTCAAGTGGAGCTTGACAGCAACTTATAGGTTCCCTGGTCATGATCACACTCCATGTTAATAGAGCAGTTGGGGTTTTGATGCATATACACATTATATATTACTGGCAAGCATATGTACTCATGTTCATTTTTCTCATCTCATTGTTTGTTTCTCTACATATTTGTTTGCATTCTCTGGTGCTCTTTAAAGATAGAGAAGTCTTAGATTTGCCCCCTTGGAATTAAACCTTCTCAAATAATTTCCCCTTTTCTTTTTTCCTTCTTAGAACCCAGGAAACTAAAATGAAAATAATTAAAGCTTTTCAATTGAAGCCAGTCTAGTACCCTTTAACTTTTAAAAACACTGGGAAAAGAAGAGGGTGAGAAGATTAACTTGTGTACCTATAAGAAAGGTATAGCTTTGATCAAGTTAAAAAAAAAAAAAAAAAAAAAAAAAAAAAAAAAAAAGAAAAGAAAGGTATAGCAACCGAAAAAGAAAAATGGTGCTATAGTATCTTACATATTGAGAGAGTTCACTTTCTTTTCTTTTTTCTTTTTTTTTTCCTAGCTCGTACTATATGGTTCCCTTTTGAATTTTTGAGGGGATCAGAGAAGTAATGCATGAATAGTTGTGTTTTTTATAAGAAAGAAACATATTGCCCCACTAGCTTGGGCTAGAACCCCTACCTTTTAAATAAGTGAACTCATATACGAGTGTGTTGTTACCCATACTTGGTGTATAAAGACTTTCTTTACAAAACGTAAATTGAATTTAGACACATTAATTCATATATATTGTAAATATCTCTTTACTTACAATATTGGATCAAAAGACTAAATAATCACAAACTATACTTACTTTCTTATATCTATTCCAAGCAAAAAAAAAATGTCTTTTTTTGAGAAACATAAAAAAATTATGTCTTAAAAAAAAAAAAAAAAATATATATATATATATATATAGATTAATTTTTATACGCGCTACGCATGTTGGAGCCCGCTCGCTGCGCTCAAGGGAAAACAATTTATTGATATAAAATCTAAAAAGAAAAAATCGTGACAAGTAAAACTTGAACAACATGTGGATTAGAATAGATATATAGTAAATCAAAATAAAAACTAGATTCCCTATGATATATATAGCTATGGGACTCCCACAAGTCTACTAACTCTCAATTGTCTTAAAAAAAAAACTAAATAAAAAATATAAAAAGAAACGAATTAAGTGATGCTATGAATGTGCCTATATATCTTTTAATAAAATATTGAATGTAATTATGTACAACTATATATGAAATGTACATATTATGAAATTAAAATTCTAGAATTCTATTTTACTTTAGAATTACAACAATAATTAAGATAAAAATTAGGAAAGAAAATTAAAAAAGAAAAAAATATCGACACAACCAAATAGAAAAATAGGGACGAAAATATATAGGGCAATTTTATAATTTGAAATTACAAATGAATAAAGAGGGATTCGTACTAATTATATTACTTAGATTGGATTAGATACTTAGATATTACATAGATTTATTAGATATATAAAACAACATTTTTTGTGAGAAGCTCTAACAATGTGACACGTGACATTATGATATCATTTTTCTACTAGGGTTTTTCTATTTTTTATTCTTCTTTTTTGTCTATTTTTTAAATATTTTTAAGTGTTTCTATTTTCGATCTAATGTATTTGTCATTTTTTTTTGCCTAGTACTTTTTGTTTAGGTAGTTGTATGTGCACCCCACAATATTGTAAGGGTAAGCCAAAAATATTTTGGCACTCCAATTCCATATCTGCCATTAAACAAAATGACTTAGTTACCCTCCATAACCTTTCCGTCATAGGCCACACTCTCTCTTTTCTCTCTCTCTCACACACTCTTTATCTCTCTCACATTGTGCACCCGACACAAGCTGACAACCTTCGACTCAGATAATCCATTCCGACCACCAGTAGTACAAACTTACAATTTTTGAGCCCACTACCATCATAAGAGTCGATTTGTTAATGTTTTATGATGAAAATATAGTATTTCTAATTTTTTGTGTCCATTTATGGTTTGAACAAATTTTATTATTCTACTAGGGCATTGTTTGTTTTGGTTATTTGGTACCTAGTAACCCTACAAAAAGGAGGATAAAATTGTAGAGGATGCGGATGTGCAAGATAGAGAGGTATTTTTTGAGTTTTCCTTAGATCATTTTTTTCGTGTTTAAATTATGGGTTCCGCCCCTGATTCGGCCAAATAGGGCAGCATGACACGTTGTAGGTCTATTTCAACGGGCCAACTTATGCGGCCTTGGGAGGTCACACGACACCAAACTTTGAAGCTTTAATCAATCCATCACGTTCGAACCTCAAAGCGTTGATCGGTCCATTAAGCCTTTATATGTATTTAGTTATAACTTTCCTATTTGAACCTACTATTTTAAGAGTTATTCTTGTATTTTTTTTAGTTCTTGATTGAAGATCGAATGTAATGTTGTGATTTAACATTTTGAATGGAAAGTCTTGTTGTACTGATTTTTTTTACTACACTAATGACTTTATCCCCGACGCGCCATTAGGATGACACATGTTAATGACAACCATTTTATAAGGGTATGGGAAACTATTTTTTATTCCTAGTTATATTTTTATACTTATTATTTTTTTCTTGACCGGTTTATCTATCTTTTAAATGTATTATTCAAGGTGCATGCGCCCTTTCCCTCCATTGTATCCGAGATGGTGAAAAAATGTACAACCAGAGGCAATAGGATGGGGTTGAACTTGAACATCAAAGAGCCACCCGAAGGTATTAATTCTCAAATCGGGACTCCTATTCTTTTTCACTTGGACAGACCTTGATCTTATGTACATTTAATGTATTATTTAGGAACCTTTTGTAAGTAAATATTCCTTTTTCTACATTCGTTTCACAATGCATGTCGGTGTTAGTTACAAGACCCCTTTTGTAAGTACACGATCCCTTTTTTGTATATCTAGGACCCGACATACATTGATATTAGTTGCACATGATGTTGTCTTATCTTACATGGTTTCTTTTGTGCATTTATTAAATCACATATTATTCATAAAAGATGTTGGAAAAACCCAACTTGTATGTAAATATTAGTTTATATACTTTGGATTGATATTATCATTATTTGAAATGAATCGTATCGTACCCGACTTGTTTTTATATCTAAACTAAAATGTAGACATCAGATCTATGTTGATTTGTCATATATAGCCGAATTGTCTTGTATTGTTTGGTCACACACATTCGACCTATATATATTTAGTCAGTGTTTTGCGACTGAACATATACTTCAACATTTAATCTATTTGGTACTGTTATTTTTGCTTGACTAATCAAGTTTGGTTTGGTCATACAAAATCGATTCTTGTAGTTTTATTCGCTCTTGCATGACTAATGTAGAACAAAAAAATTGGGTCTATATCGTTCGGTGATGTAGGACCGAACAGTTCAACTATGTGCAGTCATGCAGGATCGAACAAAATCTGTTTAATTAGTTATGCAGGGCCAAACCATAATGTTTATGTTGGTCTTGTACAATCAAAGTAATAGTTTTCAATAATAAATGACAAATCATAAACTCAAAATAAATAACGATCCACAAAAAGTAAAACTCTAACATTTTTATACCAAACATATTTTCTTACATGAACTCATCAAATTTCTCAGTAAGTCAAGTTCCAATGAAAGTATATTGTTTCATCAATCCCCAAGTTTTCCATTAGTAGTGAACTCAAAAACACATAACAATTAACATCCATCGAGTTATCATCACTCCACACCATTTTCGTAATACAACACATTAGACTTTCTTGCTCATTTTCCCCTTATGCAATGAAGTTGACGTCGCCTTGCGCTTTGACGAACTACCTTCCATCACATTGCCTTCAGGCTAGGTTGGAGTGCCACTATTACAGAGCTGGGAGTTCTTAATAGGTGGACATCTTCTTGATGTGGTCATAGATGTGGTCTCACATAAAATGTTAAGATATAGGTATAGAATAATAGAGCTTGTACAACAATAATGTATGGTTCCAAAAGGACGGTGGAGACAATTAATTGTTGATTTCCGAAATGAAGTTAGAATCGACTAGACTTAATAAACTTGCGAGCATGATTTGTTTTGTACATAATTGTCAGCCCCTCGTCATTAAGACACTTGACCAGCCCAGATTATCTTAATCCCCTGGTGATCTAGTCAGCCTAATACATTCTTTCAACTTTGACCACCAAAAAAAAATTCATCTCAATCCTTAATAAGGCTCCAAAACTAAATCTATATCTTCAATGAAAATTAATTCATGACTTGTTTAATTGGAGCAATTTAGCAAATCATACAGGTCTTTCTCTGTATTTTGTAAAAATTTGGACAACATCTCTCCTAAACATTGCCTGCCGTATTACTTTCACTTAATAGATAGGAGAATTGGGGAGAGGCCTAAAATGACTCACAATCTCTTCCGTACACATTATATATCCAATTCAATTTTATAAATTAACTTAAGAGTCTTTGATACTTTAGTTACAACTTTACAATCCCAAATAAACCAAAATTGAATCATAAACCTTTCAACTTATTTTAAACTAACTTAGGCAAATCTCAGAACTATTCAACAAAACTTCATGTCTTACACTCACCCCATGAAACCCAAAACAATATAAATAAAAACTTTAAATGGGAATTTACTTTAAATTCTAAAAACACTCACCACAATCTTCAAGTCTTGCCAATTCTTCCCTTGTCTTCATATAGAACCTGACATTATCAAAAACAACTCGAAGATGTCACATAATATCTACATTGATTTATACTCCTGCAATTGTTAGTCTGAGATATGAAGACATGTAATTGTATTTTCAAATAATCAATAAGATATATGTGTCAACATGAAATGTGATCCACTCTAATCTTGTCTTCTAATTATAATCATATGTAAACTTTCAAAAATAGTACAAAGCCAATATTAAGAGATCATGAAATGCAGAGATAACTAGTCGACATAAGACTCGAAACTAGCTTCACTAGATGGTGTTAGAGGTAGGACTGAAATCTAATTTCAAGCAAACCAGGCTCTGAAATGAAGCTTATCACCCTTACTCTCTCCATGAATGCATGAACAAAAATGACGAAATACAATGCAAATTACAATGCAATTACAGGTACAAAGATTTTTAATCAATGGTAAAGATATCTGTAAGGTTTACTTACAACCAATCAACTTTCATATTTATTTTTAGGGTTCCCGGAATGTCAGATGACCTTGAAAATGGTTGCAATAGCTTTCCTACATACCCAATTATTGTTGGGTTTTGAGGTTTATACGCAGTGGAGATTACAAAACAATTTTGACGAAAACCCTAACAGGATCCGAATCTAATTCCATTAAAACGTTTAAACCAAGAAAGTTTAATCATACCTCTGTCGCAAAATACCTTTCTGAAGGTTGATCGATCTTTAAGACGCTGTCAACGACGAACGTCCTTTATCAGAAGTCCACATATGAATGACGACCGAGATTCGAAGTGCTAGCTTCGAGAGAATACCAAACCTTTTTGTTTATCTCCAAAATGATCCAGAGCATACCAGAAAACCCTAAGTCATTTCTAAAACGAAAATAGAGTTTCAACCCTTAATCTTTCATCCGTGTGTTCTAACTTAAAGCGTATATTTATACAACCCTTCTATATAGACGGTTAAGTAAATTATACATATACCCCTACTTAAAGAAGTATAAGTGTTATACACCACAAGGACGTTTCTGTCATGAATTTTATCATATAAAATTTATTTTTCTGAACCGTCTTAAAATCTCGCAAAACCATTCTTAGTGTGCGACCCAATAGGCTCATACAACGTCGGTAGTGAACCAAAACACATTTTGGTATACAAGTCATAAGCGGCCTCTAGCAAGACATTATGACTACCTAACTCGTACGAATATCAAATTGATACAACCTAATTAATAATGTATATAACATCCTTTTGTCACACGATTTGGGCCGCTGCTGCACCGCCTCTGATTTGTCGCCGCTCCATTCGCTGGAAATCAACGCGTTTTGTTGTGTGTTGCTGACTCATTTCCACATGGCGCCTCCGGATTGGCTAAACCCCTTATATTGACGTGTCTGGGCTAATGAGACACCGCCACGTGCCTCAGAGAAGAAAATCGCAACTCGCGCGAATAACTGGGAGTTTGTGCTGTCGCGCATCCCAAGGCCGATCGATGGTGTCTGAAACGAAGAGAAGTTAGATCTCTGGTGACGTGGATCTCCTGCTGACGTGGCGACGCGTGGCGTCCCATGATTGGTGGCAGTAACTAGAGACGGCTAACGTGGCATCACCTAATTGGCTGGAACACCCTGTCCGCAATTCGATCCACCGCGCAACGCGTATTTCGAGGCAAACTGTCCGACATCCGATCACTTCGAGTAAATACTCCATTTTGAGTATTTTTCCGCCACGAATTCAACCACGCACTCCGTTTCACCTAAAAATGACCAAAAATATAATTAAATATATATTTTAAATACTTTTAATAATTAAATATACTAAAATAGACTATTAAATGCCTATAAATACCAACTTATCAAATACCCCCAAACTTAAGACTTTGCACGTCCCGAGCAAAGGTGTAAATGACAACACATATTGAACTAGACTCCTAATATAATAACGCACTAACTCAACTAATCATATACCCGATCCAAATTCAAGGAGTTCCTTTGGTTTACATAGTCACCAAATTAAAAAGTAACTCAGAAAATTTCAGAGTTATGATATGTCAAGTATCGCAATTCAAACACAATTAAGATCTTACTTTCAAAACATAAACTCGGTCAAAACAAAGGCCATCAACTAATCATAAGTTTTATTGGTCTATATATTTAAGCACGTAAGTTCAAAATATTTAGTCTATATAATCAAGCACGCAAGTTCAAAATATTACTTAATATAGCGAAAGCACTCGAACTAAATCTTTTATTTGAGGAGTTTCACAACTTCTGCCTTTATTCATTTTTATTTTCTTTTTTATTATTTTTTTTTCTTCTTCAAATTTTTTTCTTTTTTCAAGTAGTACGATCCCTGCTCCATTTCCTGCGAACCGCTTTTCTCACTTTTTCCCACTATAAGTTTCCCTGCTTCATTTCCTGTGGAAACTTGTAGGACACTCTACATTAAGAAAACTCCTGTTAGTACTTCTCACTTTCACTATAATCAAGCAAATCCATCAAATATGGGTCAAAATAATATAACTTGCACAAATTGAACCTTCTACTCATTTTCGTTATCTAGCACTAAGTTTAACCATCATCCAAGTCTCTAATCACAAAATCATAAAAATGCAGAGCTACGAACTTGATTAAATGTTTCTCCTAATTTTTTCCAAGTTTCAAGTTAGAAAGGCAACTGTAATTTACTCATCCACAACCAAAGGCATGAACAAAGTTTCGGGTGACTCTAAAATATATAATAACATACTAAATATATACATGAAAGTGTATCAAATCCTAATGAAATGAGAATGGAATGTGAATAGATAAGAAATGAAAGAAATGAAAGAAATGATATAAAACACCACCGTTACCATCCAATATCCGCATATAACCGCATAAAAAAAATTAAACGATCTCACCTGCGGTCTTTCGCAAAAGAATCCATCCAAAAGAATCCACAATCCCTAAAACACCCCCAAACTTATTCCGAACCTTGTCTTCAAGGTTCAAAACAAGTCAAGGCATCCATATGACAAAAAGAGATAGTGGTGAAGAAGAACATAGATTAGAAAATGATACAAATGCATGCATAACAAAAAGTTTCTAAAAACTAGTGAACGCACAAAACCTCGTATGTGTGGGTGACTAAGGAAACTATGAAATAACAATCATAAGAAGAGCAAGAACTAGTAGGCATAGGAGTTAACTAAAAAGATTCCAATCAAGTCTTGCGAGCCCGAAATCTGTCAACTAAGGGTAAAATCAACAAGATGAATGAATGAAATTTAGGGTTTTGGGTCTATTAAAAAACCTGCCACTAATGTAGCGACTTAAGTTGGGTATATCCAACCAAGTCTCAAAACACCTAAAATCCTAAAAACATGTTAAGTCCTTTAAAAAAATAATGCTCAAATTATGGTAAAAATGTAATCCAAAGTTAAAGCTACAAAGCTTAACGCTCCATTCCTCCATAACCTGTAAAAATAAAGAGACCAAATTAGAGTGTTAATAATAATAATAATAATGATAATAATAATAATAAAACTAAAACTAAAATCAATGCAAGAAATAAATAAAATAAAAGAAAAATAAAGTTGGGTTGCCTCCCAACGAGCCGCCTTTCTTTTAAGTCTTTGGCTAGACTTAGAATGATTGATCACGTGATGCCCTCTCCTTTAGAGATGTCGACAACGAATGGCGCATCTACATCATTGGGCAACGAAACATGCATGCCCTCTTTTAGATTTAGGAGCTCATCCGAAACTTCCAACACGAATGAATCTATCGTATCAGGATCGTCCAACACAAAGGTGTCGGCAGTGTAGAAGATCTGCAAACGCTCCCTTACTTCCACCCCTTATAAGGCTTACCAAATGTGCATGGGAGGGTGGGTGGTTGTACCAACACCAGAAGTTGGTCTTCCTCGCTCTCTATTTGCGGCTTCTCCGGCTTGTCTGAATTGACATCAATTTTCATCTCATCTTCTCCCTCATTTAGTGCAATGACAATCTCTGGCTCAATTTGAAAGACTTCACATTCGTCGGATGTTTCTATCAAATAGTCTTCCATTTGTATACCCTCATGCACCTCAAGATTTGTCAACGTATGAACACTCACATCCTCGTCTGGGTTAAAAGTTGGTTGTGTACTACAAAACTCTGCTTCATCAATTGTTCTGTGAAGAGTGGCACTATATTGATCTAAGTCAGTTACCAAGTCCTTCTTTCCTGGACAACTAAAATCAAGTTGTCGTATGTTATGACTAGCTCGTCGAAGGCCTTGCGCACTTTCTCTCATTTGATATATCATTTGCATCACCATATCTTCCAAGGAGAGGCTTTGATGAAACTGTTGATTTCCTTTATGTCAAGGAGCCTGTGGGTGTGACATGAATCCAGAGAAGTCGGGTTGTGGCGATGCATAGCTAGAATAGTGATAATTCTTATACTATGGATGATATGGACAATTATGTACGGAATGAGAATAATCTCCACAAATTTCGCAAACCTTGACCTGTTGCACAAATGAACTCATGTTAAAATATTGATATCTATTATGTGACATACCTACCCCATTCACATTATTATAATGTGAGTTTTCGTATCGACCATAATTATGGGAGTAGGAGGAGTCCATCGCGGGGTTGACTTGCACTTCACCAGAGGAGAGGAGATGTTCCATCATGGATATCATTCGGTCGAGTTTCTGGTCATAGGAACTCGAGATATTGCCTGGATACATGTTAAAAGTACGGGACTAGATAGGCAAAATAAAAAAAAAAGAAAAGAAAAAAAAAAGAAAACTAAAAAGTAAAAAGTAAACTAATAAAGTAATAAAAGATTAAAATAAAACGTAAATAAACTAAAAGAAAAAAAAAAAGAAAACTAAAAAGTAAAAAGTAAAAAAAAAAAAAAGTAAAAAGTAAGAAAAACAAAAACAAAAACTAACGAAAAAAAAAACGTGACGAAAAGAAAAACTAAAAAAAAACGTGAAAAAACGTAACTAATTAGTTACTAATCTATCTAAAACAAACTAATCAAGATAAATAGATTAACTAAACTAATGTAACTAACTAACACCTAAACTCAGAGTAAAGACAAAGTCCCCTGCAACGACGCCAAAAATTGACGAGCACCGAACATGTCAATAAAGTAAAGTTTCCTAAACCAACTATTTTGTAGAAGAGTGGCAAAGGGTCGATCCCACAGAGACTGGTTTTCTTTCTTAAGTTAAAACAACAAAAAAAGGAAAATCGGGAGTTTTAAAATAAATATTAAGTTAACTAACTAATCTATCTAAACTAAATAAATAAATAAATTAAACTAATTTCTTAAATAATTAATTAATAATTAATTAAATCCTAAATAACACCAAAATCTCCAGTTCCAGAAATCAAAATCAAGATTCAATAGCAATCATGGTCTTCAATCTTTCCCAAAAAGTTATTAATTTAAATTCTCCTAGATTAGCTATAGAAAATCGATAACCGCCAGAAATTCCTAGTTCCCCTAATCTCGATAGTCAGGACGTCCGCCACTAACTACTTCCCTAATTAATGTATAACCCTCGACATCCGCCAATCAGATTTAACACATTAACCGCAGTAATATGGATCTATGGGAACATTAATCCTAAATAACCGGATCGCGTCCTCTCCCGATTTAACTTAGATTCAATTGTTGCATATTCAAACACCGAAATGGTTTTACGGCAAACGGGTGAATGTTTGTTACTTTATTGGTCTAAAAGCACAATTACACGGATACTAATATTCCAAATAAAAATAGATTATCAACCTAAAAGCATGCATTGGTCACATACATACCATAGATCTAAATCATAATCATTAAATCAACAACAACAAAATAGGAGAAATTAAATTAATTAAAAAAATAAAATAAAAAGATCTCACAAAGAATGCCATGAATCCATGATTCCAACTCGCTTCCCCTTCGACTTAGGCGAGAAATCAATTACTCGGACATCATCTTCAAAAATCTATACTAAAAACTAATAATTGATCTATTTACAACTCTAATTAATTGTCCTATATTAAAAACCTAGGTTTCTAATATATAAAAATACTCCAAATTGTACTCGTATACTAATTTTAGGGGTTAGAGAGGTGACTCGTGCGCCGAGGAGCATCATAGAGGTGTTTTTAGATAAAAAATCAGACTCTGCCACGTGTCTGCACGCGATTCGCTGATTTTTACCTGTCGATCCACATGTCCGCACCGGATTAGGCTGCTGCTGCACCGCCTCTGATTTGTCGTAGCTCCATTCGTTGGAAATCAACGCGTTCTGTTGTGTATTGTTGACTCATCACCACATGGCGCCTCCGGATTGGCTGAACCCCTTATATTGACGTATATGGGCCAATGAGACACCGCTAAGTGGCACCCACGTGGCTCAGAGAAGAAAATTGCAAATCGCGCGAATAACTGAGAGTTTGTGCTATCGCGCATCCCGAGGCCGATCGATGGTGTCTAAAACGAAGAGAAGTTTGATCTCTGGTGGCGTGGATCTCCCGCTGACGTGGCGACGCGTGGCGTCCCCTGATTGGTGGCGGTAACTGGAGACGGCTGACGTGGCATCACCTAATTTGCCGGGAACACCGTCCATGATTCGATCCCATCGCGCGCACGCGTATTTCGAGGCAAACTGTCCGGCAATCGATCACTTCAAGTAAATACTCCATTTTAAGTATTTTTTCGCCACGAATTCAACCACGCATTCTGTTTCACCTAAAAATGACCAAAAATATAATTAAATATATATTTTAAATACTTTTAATAATTAACTATACTAAAATAGACTATTAAATACCTATAAATACCAACTTATCAATAAGGCATGGAATTGTCATCCAACATGTTCAATCGTACTAGTCTCGATCTCTACGTAGACTGAAAACATCCAAGTGACATTGATCAATATCAATTAACTTAGACTAGGCCTTTTAACGGTCTAACACATCGAGGGATCCACTAGATATCTCTCTTTATATGAGAGGGACAAATTCTATCTCTATTACACAACTTCATCACATTGCTCACACAGTAACCAATCACAACCTTTATAATCGTCCGGTTAAAGACAACATTTGATAATGTCAAATCACTATGTTCCTAATGTTGAAGTCTCTGGTAATCTCAAGTAAGAGGACTAAAAAATTTACCTATCATGAGAAACAACTATGACTTAATCCATGTGATGTTCTCAAAGCGAGTCGGTCCAGTACTTTGTTCCCGTACAAGTACTCGTGATCTTGATTCATATCCCCGTACGTATAATCATCATATGATCATCAATCAAGACTCACACTAGTCTTAATTCATTATAGTTCCCAGTATAATGATCGACTAGGGACATTTAGGATATTTCTGTAAATACCCATTTATCTTATTATAATGTAAACATGCAAATTAATTATAATAAACAGCAAATGAAATCCTCTATTTTATTAACTAAAAGTATTCATAAAGACAGTTAATGGATTGACCTAGGGCAAATGCCCCAACAATTATATTATAGATCGAGCTTCAAGTGAAACTAAATCAATAAACCCAATAAAAACTAAGGCCAAAGTACGTTTGAGAATAGTTTCCAAAAATATTAATTTATATAAATGTTTTAACTGGCTTTCAACTAGCCAACTTAGGGCAACTTTTTAACCATGGAAACCTTAATATTTTCTTGATGAACTAGAAAGAACTTGTAGTACTCATGTCCTACTTTTCATAAACTCTACGAACACTCAAATCAGATCACCAGCGGAGAAGTTGTGAATTTTCAAATATGGCTTGTTAACTAAGCAAACTTCATTTATTTTGAACTAAACGTTTTTTTCAAACCAATAATTTCACAATTAAATCCTTAAAACTCAACAAAAAACACCACGAAACCACTTAATAACAACATCAAAATATTTTCAATGCCCGTGGATCAAATTAAATAAAAAACTAAAATCGATTCATCCAGAAACCCAATGTCGATCAGTATCAAATATAAAACATCTCAAAAATATTTATCAACCGAATCACATCAGTTCAATTAATCAAAAACCTAACTCATGCTATTGGAATTTATTCCAAGTTGATGAAAATCAATTCAATATACCTATTCAAAACAATCCTTACTAATTTTTATCAAAACACAAAAAAAATTGAGAAATCGCGAGAATTCAAATGGAATTGAAGAAAATGCCATGAATTGAAAATCTACCAAATTGTGGGCTACATGCCTTATTTCCATTGTAGAAACTTAGATTTAACTTACCGTCTCGTGTTGCTCTGCAGTGTTGCAGAAAGAAATCAAGCAAAAATCAGAAGGTGAGTGGTCTTAGAGCATAAACACGGGTTGAGAGGGTTTAGAGAATGAACTGTCTATTCTGTTGAGAAAAGAAATGAAATGATTCGTTTCGTATTTTATTTTTCCTTATATATATAAACCATCAGCTGCTTGTTATCGGTTTAATTTCTTTTTTATTTATTAATTCCTAAAATCCCAATTTTTACTTGCTTTGGCTTTTAACGCTCGTTTTCGATTCGATTTTTCACCTAATCGAATAAAACTCTAGACAAAATAATCCATCTTCATAAAACATCCATAACACTTATTTTGGTCACACCAATATCTCAGAAATCTTAACTTTGTTCATGACATACAAAACCCCTTGACCAATTCTCTTGCCATACTAAACCAAACTTACACCAATTTGGACCCAATCTTAACCTCGACTATAACAAAATGATATAAAGCTCGAGGTAAGGTCTTGCACTAACTTCATTCTCATCTTACATTGCCACTGATCTAAACTTTTACGTATACCGAGGCAAAATCCCGCTTGATATTTGATACTTGATTTACTAGTTTTCAAGTAACTAATCATTTTTACTTCATTTGTGCCCTTCAGATACAAGTTTATAACCCCGATTATGACAAATTGAGGACACACTTCAATACACTCAAACGACGTAAAAAAATATCATATAGTACACATAAGAAGCATTCATTATCGAAAAAATAACATTTTATGTTATGATCTCTGTTCCGTAATCCTCGGATACTTAAATTCCAAATAAAATTTGAAAAATACTTAATTAGCCTCCTAATCAAGTTTATGAAATTTTCAGATGTCACAATTCTTCCCAACTAATTAAAAACTTTGTTTTCAAAATTTAAACTTACTAGTTGTTGAACCAAAAGTGATATGAGAAAATGATCCTTCATATACCACTCTTTTAATCCAAACCTGTGAAACTATTTCCAGGGTGAAACCATTAACTGGACCCAATCACCTTCGTCATATGCAACAACTTAGTGGTAAAGATCATAAACACTTTAACTTCTCATTTTTTGAATTCTTGGTTTAATGAAAATTATTTCCATTACTTTGCAAATCTTGGCTTTTATGAATTTTAGATGAGTTAAACTGTTAACTTTATGGAATATCCGATTACCTAACTTTACTTCAAATCTCATGCCTTGAATTCCATTCCAACATCAATACTTAACTAGATATAGGCTATCTTGCGTTTAACAGGGTATTGATCATTTTCATTTTTAGTTGAATAAAAATCCACAAACCGTCGATAATTCTTTCCCTATCCACCATACTCTGGTATACATCCTAATTTACTTTCTCATCACTAATCATCTCTTATTACAATTGTCAGCCAATCAATTCTTAGGCTATCATTAGTCTAAAATATTATAGTGATACAAATAATATTTGAGCACAACATTAGATACTAAGTAAAGTCACACGTTTATCTGATCCATTACTATTTCATTATTTCTCAATAGAAACCTAGAATTATATAAGTCATCCCATGACTATATATCTCTAATTATATATGTTATCCTATGACAAGAGATCTCAAAATTTAAACCGAACAAAAAATTAAGCCTGACACATCGTGCAACTCCTACTCATTCCCTAATCTCTACTAACAATATAACTTTAGTTGTGGACTAGAAAGTAATTATCAAGTTCAACTAGTTAGTCATTTCATTTAACTTTTCTTTGACTGAAAGTTAACCCATTTTTCTACTTTTGTCAAATCGTTCTCTATTTGTGAGTTCACTAAGAACCTCATTCCATTCATTTAACTGCTCAAGTTTTGAGATTTCCCATAATCTCGATCATTACTTTCACCAGACTTCATTCATTACCTAAATATAGATAGTTATCCTTAACTTGAGTAGATTTACGTTTCTAAATAGAGATATTGACATATTCAATGATTATACTCTCATAGTATAACTTTTAACTTATATTCGATACATGATATAAATATGATATCTTTCTTTTTGTAAGGGCCCAAATTAATTAAACTAGGATTAGCGTTAATCTCGTAGATTAACGGTCGTAATTCGGAAGTTACGCGGACAACTCGATTGACTCAAACACGAGAACTATGGAAATATGCTATTTATGGATGGTGGTTGTGTATATGTAGTGTTCAAAAATTATTATTATATTGCACTACATGTGTGTATATTGCTATTGGCTAGTTTGTGTTACGGGTGTTCGCCTCGAAAGGCATGTCAACGCTTCTATCGGATAGGCAAACTACAGGTACATTAGGAAACTCAATTAATTCACATTAAGATGATTAATTAATCAATTAAAATGGGTAATGTGGACATAGGCCAAGTAAGTTCAAATTAAAACAATAGGCTATAGTGTGCCTCGAAATGTGTGTTGAGACATGGGGCACTGGGTACCATGGGTACCAGGTAGTCGAAGGTTAGTGGGACCACAAGTTGGTTGATTTTGAGAAATAAAACACTAACCGTATGTATTAAAATGGGCCTAAGTTAATGCAATTAAATTAAAATAAATCAAGGCCTATAGTTTAGTTCATTAATTAAAAACCATATGATTTACCTAGAGATACACATTGACACATCTATGAGTCAATTGAGTATCAATTAGTGTCACAATGACTGAGTAGGCGTAAGTGAGTTGGCTAAGTGGCTAGAGAACAACCATTACATAAACACATTGAGATTTAGGGCTAGAAATCAATCCCACCTTAATATATATTGATCATTTGGTCCAACACATTCAATTAAACTACTTACAATTCTGGAGTTTAGATGGAAGAGAAGGAGATTAGGAGGTTGGAATTTAACCATTTTAGAGCAAATTAGAGGATTTGTACTAAGTTAATCATCATTTTCATCATCGCCTCTATGCAATGAACTAATTTGTTAGAATTTTTGATCAAATTGTTATTCTGAGGTTGTGTAGTTGCTATTTTGGTAATAATCGGGTATGGAGAGTGTGTAAGATAAGTTTAGGTAGGCAAATTTGAAGGGAAAAACAGAATTCTCAACTTGAGAATTCTGACCCAGAAGCTAGGTAGCGTGCTACCTAGAACGGTTAGCGTGCCAATTATTCTGGATTTCCAACTGTTCTTCGTCTTGAAGAACAATAACGCGCTACATCAATTACCTAACATGCTACCACAACATAGCGCGCTACACCAAGCCCATAACGCACCAACAATAGACAAAAATTGAATATAAAAAGGTTGTTTTGGTGATTTTCCACTTAATACAAAGCTGTAAATAACCTAACCTTATAAAATTTGAATGCTTCACAAAATTCATGATTTGGTATATCGATTTTGCTTTTCATGTGTGACGTCTGGTAGGCAGACATGGGGTTTTCACTCCTATTTCGGTGTGTATATATATCTGTGGTGGCTAAATCGCATGTATGGGTTGCTTACTAAAATGCTCGTGTAGATGGCAGTACAATATATATATATATATATGACCTTCGAGAGGGATTAAGGTGATCCTGATATGTAACAGCGTCCGGAAGGGACCATGTCATTTACTAAAGTTGTGGTTTAGCCAATATAAGCCTATAAGTATATCCATGGTTCCTATTCGATTTATTGATTACTGGCTAGAGTAGGTCAGTGTTTTCTCGTGATTATACAGATGTTTACTAATTAAAGCTTTAATTTTGAACTTGTTTAACTGGTATATGCTATTTACTTATTTCATGTTATTTCTTTTGCATGTCGTATGCTACTTACATTCATGGGAATATGACGTACTATAGCCAGGTGTTATATTCACATGTCTCATAGTTTATCAGTTGTATTTCATGAATGTTATGTGGACTTCTCTAGAGATTTTACTTACTGGACTCGCCACTGTATCAGTTGGATGACTAAGTCCAGATCATTCGACGAGCAAGGGCAAGGGCAAGGGCAAGGGTAAGGAGGTACTGGGCGACTACATCGAGATTGTAGAGCCAGCTCGTGTGTAATATCATTATGTATTTATTTTACTTTTATTGGGTTTTGGGGACCATAGAACACTGATTACATTTATAAGGAACTTGTGTTATACTTAACTCGCCTTAATATATACACGGTATCTTTTGCTGGGTTTTCCACTACTTAGGATTGTTGAATACTATATAACTTACTTAAATTAAGATTTCTGCTGTAAGATTTCATTATAACTTGATAAATTGATTAATGGGATAATGAAGTCATTAAAAATTATATGAAAATTAATTAGCTAAGTTAGGATTAAATGGAAAAGTGTAAATAGCAGGTAGGTCACAGAATGTCAAGGATAAGCAGGCCATAATGTGGCAAGGTTTTGTGACTTGGGATGCGACGTGGTGGGTAGCAAGGCGGCCTAAAATTTTGGGACACCTTAATTTGGTATCAGAGCGAGGTTTTGAGGAAGCATCAGGATAGTTTAGAGGAAATATAATAATACTGAAATATATTAACCTTAGATGTGGAAACCCGATTATCCTGACTTATAACCTTAGTTAGGAAGCAAACTTGAGACGGGTAGTGATAGGTTTATATACATGTTATATTTTGTTATATATATTATATACGTCTATATATATCGAGGTTGATCCAGAGCACGCTTCACAATGCAGATCATGGACGGACAGTTTGGTATGCCTTACGAGACTAGATAGACTAGCGATGCGGCTTTGGATTTCCTTATTATGGCTAGTGTAGAGGATCAACTATCAGCTTAAGAGACTCAGATGGCCTAGGGATTAAGATTATTACGACATTAGACCTCTACACTTACGACACTTGTTAAGGCTGTTGAAGTACCCCAATACTCAAGAGTAGTTACAACATGTATAGGGACATACGTCACCTCAGTTGTTCCTTAGACACCAGTAGAGATAGTAGCAACAAAGAAATAGGTAGAAAGAGCTACAACTATTATTATTCCACTAGAGACGCCTACTCTTGTGCCTCTGCCAACGACTACAAAGCAGATGACTGCTACTATGTCAAGATCGGTGAATATGTTGAGGGAGTTCTTAAAGTTCTAGCAATGTTTCTTCTACATAGGCGGTAACCCTAAGGCGGCAGGGAAGTGTATAGTGTTTCGTCTGCGTTTCCATAAGTTGATAAGGAACGATGAGAATGTTTAGGCTCATTTTTTTGGAGAATGCTCGAGAGGTCATGCAGCATTCTGCGGGACTATGTATACAGAAACTCATCCAGAGATGATGAAATAGGCTTAGTCTAGAGAGTTGTTCTACGACCAGTATATATCCATGGAGGTGAGCTTAAGATTGAGGGAAAATTTTCTGACCTTGGGACGAGGTAGTCGGACATTGATACAGTATATGGAGCGATTCTGCTATTTACTTAAGTTTGCTAGGAATATGGCCAAGACTGAGTGACTAAAGATATATTAATTCACACGAGGGGCTGATGACAGGATTGCTGAGGCAGTGGTGTCATCTGAAGCTCACACTTTGTAGGAGATATTTTATTGAGCTTTGGCACACGAGACCTTCTTGATGCAAAAAAAAATATGCATATTACTGGGAGGTACAGACTGGACAAAAGAGACAAAGAGATTAGGATTTTAGAGAGGATAAACAGTACAGTGGAGATTGTAAGGATGATGATCGGGAAGCTAGAGTTTATGTTATACCTACATTACCAACACTGCCATTGAGACAGGTACATGAACAAGGAGGCAGGGACTGGAGAACGCAAAGTCGGGGCAGAAGGTCAGTCTATAGTTATTCAAATGTATGTTGGTTGTGTGGACAATAAGGGCACATCAAGAGAGATTATCCCTAAAGATTAGTGACTCAAGCAATAGTGACACCGGTGCAGACTCGAGAGCCGATGCACGTGGTAAATGAGCCGGGCTAAGAGATATCCCAGCAGTGAGTTCAGGGTATGTTAATTTTTAAATTTTTAATCATTACAGCTTAGGTCCATGTATGCATGATAGATTATTGTATTATGGCATGTGATTGTCAAAGGTCATAACATGGCATGGCATGAATTTGTCATGGTGTGTAAGAATAAGTCATAGCATGACACGGGATTGTCATGGTGAGTAAGAGTAGGTCGTAACATGACGTGGGATTTTCATGGTGAGTAGGAGTAGGTCATGACATGACGTGGGATTTTTATGGTGAGTAAGGGAGGATATGGTATGGCATAAGATTATCATGGTATATGATGGTTGGTTAGGACTATTGTGTTGGGATACATGATAGGAGAGGTTTACAGTTACTTTTGTTAAGTAACTGGTTAGGGAAACTTGAACACGGAAATCGAAGTGAGAATAGGTTGCAGGGATGTTGGGAAGAGAGTGATTGATTTTGACTACCTCGGCAACACGTGCCTACGTCTCAGGGTAACACTATGATCCCTGTGATGGAGTTGTAGAGGTGTTCAAGGGACTGTAGAGAAAGACTATCAAAGTGTGAGGCATGGTCACACGGGGATAGGATAGTTACATCAAAGTTCACTCGAGATTCAAATTCCGAATATGAAGTTCTTATATTTGGGATTAATTGTAACGACCCAAATTAATTAAACTAGGATTAGCTTTAATCTCAAAGATTAACAGTCGTAATTCAGGCATTATATGGACAACTCGATTGTCTGGGACACGAGAATCGATTAAAAATGTTATTTATGGATGGTGGTTGTGTATATGTTGTGTTTAAAAATTATTATTATTATATTGCACCGCACGTATGTATGATGATATCAGGCGAGTTTGTATGATGGGTGTTCGCCTCGAAAGGCATGTCAGCGCAGGTGTCGGATAGGCAAACTATGGATACACTAGGAAGCTCGACTAATTCACGTTAAGATTAATTAATCAATTAAAAGGGGGAATGCGACCATAGAACAAGTAAATTCAAATTAAAACAATAGGTTATGACATGCCTCGAAATATGTGTCGAGATGCAGGACACCGGGTACTGAGTAGTCGAAGGTTAGTGGGACCACAAGTTGGTTAATTTTGATAAATAAAACACTAACCATATGTATTAAAATGGGCCTAATTTAGTGCAATTAAATTAAAATAAATCAAGGCCTATAGTTTAGTTTAGTAATTGGAAACCATATGATTTACCTAGATATACACATTGACACATCTCAATTAGTGTCATAAGGACCGAGTGAGTGGGCTAAGTGGGTAGAGGAGAATTATTAGACAAACCTCGAGATACGTAAACACATTAAGATTAAGGGCTAGAAATCAATCCCACCTTAATATATATTCATTATTTGGTCTAACACATGTAACCAAACCATTTACAACACTAGAATTTGGAGAGAAGAGAAGGAGATTAGGAGGCCGAAATTTAACCATTTTAGAGCAAATTATAGGATTTAAACTAAGGTAATAATCATCTCCATCATCACTCTATCTAATGAACTCATTTGTTTGAATTTTTGATCAAATTGTTGTTCTGAAGTTGTGTAGTTGTTGTTTTGGTGTAAATTGGGTATGAGGAGTGTATTAGATAAGTTTAGGTTGGTAAATTTGAAGGGAAAAACATAATTCTCTACTTGAGAATTATGTCCCAAAGGCTAGGTAGCACGCTACCTGGAACGATTAGCGCGCTTATCATTTTGGGTGAACAGTAGCATGCTATATCAATTACCTAGCGTGCTACCACCACATTGCGCAAACGACATACATAAACTGAATATAAAAAGGTGGTTTTGGTGATTTTACACTTAATACATAGCTAAACACTTTTAAACAACCTAAAATTATAAAATTGGACTTCAGGGAGTTAGGGGACTATAGCTCAAGCATCGGGGAGCAAGTCGGTTTGCATACAAAAATCCGGGGAAGTTGGAGCGCGAATTAAGGTGCCTAAATCCATTGTAATGCCTCATGGAGTTCATGATTTGGTTTATCGATTTCACTTTTCATGTGAGACTACTGGTAGGCACACATAGGGTTTTCACTCCAATTTCGATATGCGTAAATATGGTTGTGGCTAAATTGCATGCATGGGTTACTTGTGATAGTGTTCATGTCGATTGCAGTAGAATATATCTATAACTGTTGGGAAGGGTTAGGATGATCCTGATGTGTAACGGCTTCAGGAAAGGACCATGCCATTTACTAAAGTTGGGGTTAGCCACTGTAAGCATGTAAGTATATACGTGGTTGCTATTCAATTTATCGATTTCTAACTGGTGCAGGTTAGGGTTTTCTCATGATTATGCTGATGTTTACTGATTAATGTTTTATTTCTGAAATGGTTTAATTGTTATATGCTATTTATTTATCTCAACCTGCTGTTTTTACTTGTCATGTGCGGCTTACACTTATGGGAAAATGAAGTACTGTTACTAGGTGTTATATTCACATGTCTAATAGTTTATCGATTTATTTCTCAAATATTGTGTGGACTTCTCTTGGGATTTTACTTACTAGACTCTTGACTATATTTTTTGGGTGACCGAGTGCAGATCCTTCGACGAGCAAGGGCAAGGGCAAGGAGGTATTGGGCGACCACCTCTGAGATTGTGGAGCCACCTCAAGTGTGATATCAGCATGTATTTATTTTACTTTTGTTGGGTTTAGGGAACCATAGAATACTGATTACATGTATATGGAAATTTTATTATACTTAACTTGCCTTTATATATGCATGGTATCTTTTGTTGAGTTTTCCACTACTTAGGATTGTTGAATACTTTATAACTTACTTAAATTTAGACTTCCGCTATAAAATTTCATTATAACTCGATAAATTGATTAATAGGCTAATGAAATCATTAATAATTATATGGAGATTAATTAGCTAAGTTAGGATTAAATGAAAAAGTGTAAGTAGCCTGGTAGGTCGTGGAACGTAAATGATAAGCAGGCCATGACTTGGCAAGGCTTGGTGACATAGGATGCGATGTGGCGGGTAGCAAGGTGGCCTAGAATTTTGGGACGCCACACATTTGTTCCACTCAATACATTTCTGACTTCTTTTAATTACAATGGAAGAATACTTAATTCTTCCTACATATCAAGTCAAATATATTGTCCTCCATTCAGTATTTTCGACCAATTCGGATAATACTGACTAACTGAGCTGTAAGTCACACATCTCTATTCATTTTCATTTGTATCTTCACCATTATACATGTATCTTACATCAACTACAATTTACAATAACCCCGTGCTTTTAAAATGTGACCATTGACTAATCATGTGGTGTAGCATTAAAATTTACAACATATTCACTGATATTAGTTATATACTACTTTTATTCAAAACTTTCAGCTTTTAGAGTTTGATTCCTTGTAAGATTTTTGTAAAATTATATTAATTTATATCAAACTCATAATTTGATATATTAAGTCATATCGCGACTCGTTGGCCTTAAGTTCTCTTTTTCATACGTATGTGAGAATTTATTGACCATTGGTTAACCTATATTTAAGCTTTTCAATTAACTCTGATGAAACTTCATACAAACTTTTATATCGAACCTCGCAATTCATTCGTTTATTCTAAGAGGGGTTGGGTGCTTACACTAGTCTTCTACGCTGTGAATGAATCATGATTACGATACAGAGTCTACTCAGCTCGATTTTTTTTTAATCTTAGCTAGCTCACATTTATCTTGTTCTTAGTCCATGTACAAACTTATCAAAACTTTTAGTCAACACCTAAACCACTTACAGCTCTTTAGTTTTAACTTACAACGATAATTTATATCTCTTTTCTCTTTAAAAATATAGCTAATGATAGTGTGACTTCTTATGATCATTCTGTCAATTGAAGTATTCCTTACCTATTTTTTTTATTCGAAACAGAGAAATTCCTAACTCGAACAGACTAGTTATTTGTTATTGCCTTAGTTTTTTCCATTACTCTCAAATTTTCTTGAGTTTTCTTTCTCTCAAAAAGAGATTTTGTACTTTTCAAGAGATTATATAAGATAATTAAATATCTTACTAATCATCAATTCATTTTTTGATGATTTCTTTTGTTCATTGTTGTTCAACTTAAGAGATAGAAGAATTTAAGTTTCCACTAACTTGATTACCTTAATGACTAATAAAACTCTCAAAGGATGTTATTTTATTCCTTTAAGTCTTATACATAGATTCTTACAATATAGAAGCTCATACTGATGTCCAATACAAATCACTTACTAATTCTCAATTAGTACATCTATCTCTTCCTCATTTATATTTTTTAGTTGTAGTCATAACCATCATAACTTAATTTTGTTGGAAGTGACTATTACGTACTTTGAATTTCAAAACATAACTACTTGTGTTTTATTTAATATCTAATCCTCACCATTTTCATATCATTTTCCCTATTCTCAACTTCTAACACGTTGATCTTATAACTACACTTTTTTTAAGTTAGAAATTTTTTGTTGATCTTTATTTCACAACAACGCCCAATGTGGCGTTAACAAAGATAACTTCTAACTCTTATACTTCCATTTCTTTTATCATTTCTTTATTCATCTTATAGAACCACTATACTCAATATTGCTTGTGAATAAGTAACTTGAGTAGTAAACAATAAAAAATTATCCATATTTCTTTTTAAAAGTTGTTTAATTGTTTAAAACCATGGTTTTATTCTAATTTTAATTTTGAGTTTTGTTTTTAGAAAGGAGACAATACTTTGCTACAAAGTATTTTATTTTCGTAGAAACTGAATTAGACAACTTGACTGATCCAATCACAATCCTATTGTGATTTTCTAGTCATATTCAGTTTATCTAATCAATTTATATTTTTAACACCACGTGTCTCCATTTTCCTTTCATTAGAGACTCTTTTGAAGGAACTCTTAATTTGTTATGAATTCAACCAATACCTCATAAAATAGGTCTTCATAGTTGACGTACAACCAATACTAACTTTATTCTAAAATCTGAGATAATTCATATCTTGTGTTTCCCTCAAGTCACAATTTCTTTTTATATTTTACAAACGATTCTTAATCGTTTGAGACTTTATTTGAGCCTTTTCCGATATTTTCCTGAGCTATTCATAATTCTATTATTTTGATACTTTCAATTTTAATGGAGTTTATTTTAAATACTTATGTACCTGGATCATTTGAACTTTCCTTTCAACCAACTTACTATTGGTTTTATAGTTAATACTTTCATCAATTATATTGGTATCGAACAATTTACAGCCCTTTTATGAATTCAGACTTCAAAAGTTTATTTCACATCCAAACATGCTCAGTTTAGTTTCATAAGTCTATTATCTCTTTTATTATTTGTTCCTATTGATCTTGTTACATCTCACAAATTAAGTATCGAACAAACAATGAGAAGTTCATATCGCATATCTAAAAATATTATTTATATATAATTACATAACAAGCATAATAAAATAACCAAATATCCCAGCTCACAGTCATTTCCTAACTAATTGCACTCGATCACCTTTTTGGTTCTTAACTAAAGTTTATTCTTATTTGAGCCAAACTGAGGCTCTCAAACCAACTTTGTCAGCCTATTAAGACGAGTGACCGACCTAGATTATCTTACTCCCCTGATGATCTAGTCACCCTAATCAATTCTTTTAACTTTGACCTCCAAATAATTTTCATTTACAATCTTTAATAAGGCTCCAAAACTAAATTTATTTCCTCAATGAAAATTAATTCATGATTTGTTTAATTGGAGTAAATTAGGAAATCATACGAATCCTTCTCCGTATTTTGTAAAATTTTTGCAACATTTCCCCTAAAAGTGGCTTACCGGAGTACCTTCGGCTAATAGACGTCAGAATTGGGGAGAGGCTTATAAGGACTCAACTCCCTATAATTCACAATACCTATTAAATTCGAATTTATAAACAAACTTAGAGTCTCCAATACTTTAGTTACAACATTACAATCCTAAATAAACCAAAATTGAAATTCAACATATTTTAAACTAACTTAAGAGACTTTGATAAAGATTCAATGAAACTTCACGTCCTACACTCACCCTAAAAATCCTAAAACAATATATAAATAAACAATTTTAAATGAGAATTTTCTTTAAGTTTTGAAAATAATCACTACAATCTTCGAGTCTTATCAATTCTTCCCTTGTCTTTATATAGAATCTAACATCATAAAAATAACTCGAAGATATCACGTAAGTAAATATCAACACTAATTTGTAATCCTGCAATTGTTTGTCTAATACATGAAGACATGTAATTGCATTTTCAAATAATCAATAAGATATATGTGTCAACATGTCATGCAATCCACTTTATGTTTGTCTCCTAACTATAATCAGATGTCGACTTCCAAAAATAGTATAGAGATAGTATTAAGAGATCAAGAAATGTAGAGATAACTTGTCAATGTTAGACTCTGAAACTAGTTTCACTAGCCGCCATTAGAGGTAGGATTAAAATCTAATATCATGAAAACTAGACTTTGAAACAAGCTTATTGCCCTCACTACCTCTATGCATGCATGACTAAGAATGACGAAATACAATGCAAACTATGATGCAATTACACGTACAAAGATATTCAATCAATAGTAAAGATCATTATAGGGTTTACTTATAATCAACCAACTTTGAGCTTAACTTTCGAGGTTCTTGGATTTTTAGATCACCTTTAAAATGTTTACAATAGCTTCCTTGCATACCAAATTATAATATGGGTCAAGTTTCAAGTGAAATTAAATCACTAAACCTAATGAAAACTGCGACAAAAGTACGTTTGAGAACAATTTCCAAAAATCTTAGTTTATATAACTGTTCCTATTAGCTTTCAACCAGCCAACTTGAGGCAACTTCTTAACCTTGAAAACCTCCATATTTGTCATGAAAAAGAACTTGTAGTAGTCATGTCCTAATTTCCATGGACTCCAAGAACACTCAAATCGAATCACCAACGAAGAAGTTATGGTGAATTTTCTAAAATGGTCTGTCAACTAGGCAAACTTTATTTATTTTGAACTGAAAAACATCTACAAATCAATATTTTCGCAATTAAATCCTTAAAACTTGACAACAAACACCACGAAACCACTCGATGCCAACATCAAAATATCTTCATAGTCCTTAGAGTAAATTGGATCAAAACCAATAACCGATTCAACCAGATACAAAATGTATATCAATATCAACTATAAAAACAACACCAAATAGTAATCAACTGAGTCAAATTAGTTCAATTCATCAAAACTCTTAGTCATGCTAATGAGATTTATTCGAAATTAGGGCAAATTAACTTAATATACCAATTCACAAAAATAAATACTAATTTCTATCAAAACCACGAGATAATTCAAATTGAATTGAGGAAAACACCCTATGTTGAAAATCTACCAAATTGTGTGTCGAATACCTTGTTTCCACTGCAAAAACTTCACTCGATCTAATTAGCTTATGATGCTCTACAAGTTTGCAGAAAGAAATTGGGCGAAAATCAGAAGTTGAGAGGTCGGAAAGTGTAAACTTTGGTTGAGAAGGTTTAGAGAGTGAATTGTTTGTTCTATTGAGAGATGAGATGAAATGATTCATTTCATTATTTTTCTTTTTCCTTATTATATAAAACGTCACCTTCTTATAAGCAGTTTCATTTATTTTTATTTATTAATTTCCAAAATTCCTATTTTGACTTGTTTTGGCTTCCAACGCTCGTTTTCAATCCAAGTTTTCACCGAATTGAACTAAACTCTTGAGAAAACAATCCATTTTCATAAGACTTCCACAACAATAGTTTTAGTCACACCAAAACGCCAAAAATCTTAACTTTTTCCATGACGTAGTGAACCCTTATGGACTAATTCTCTTTCGATACTAAACCAAACCTACACCAATTTGGACTTAATCTCAACCTCGATCACCGCAAACTGACAGAGAGTTTGAGGTAAGGTCTTGTACCAACTTCATTCTCATCTTACACTGGCGCCGATCCTAACTTGCATGTAAACCAAGGTAAAATCCCACATGATATTTAATACTTGATTTACTAGTTTTCATGGAACTAATCATTTTTATTTTGCTTGTGTCCTTCAAACACACATTTACAACTAAGATTATGATAAACTGAGAACATACTTCACCACAATCTGACATCCCGACAAAATACCATATAACATGCACAATAAGCATTCATCATTGAAAAAATAATATTTAACATTAAGATCTCTGTTTTGTAATGCGTTCCAAATATAATTTGAAAAATATGTAATTAACCTCTTAATCAATTTTATGAGATTTTTGGATGTGACATTTATTATAGAAAATTCTAATAGCAGTATAGTCAATACTCTTCGAGATTTATAGAGATTCTTTGAAAATTTCTTTCTTGGTAAGTTTTGTAAGAGAACTCTTCTCCATATTATGGAGGGTCAATTTATTAGTCGATTTATTCAACTATAAATATATGTTTGTTAGATGAAATAACATTTTCATTTACTTTTTTGTTTCCAGTACGGAATTGTTCGCCAATCATCCTGAGTATTTCAAACTGGGACAATCTTGAGCTCTTTCCAAGGGTAGTTCTTTCAATCTAGACTTTAGCCTAATCTTATTGCTCGAACCCAATAACCAAACTTCACTTTCTATATATATATATATGTATCCAAATATGCATCCTAAAGGCTCCACAAAGTCAATATACATGTAGAATATTAATGTTTGTGCAAATGGTTAACATATATATATGCATAAACTTTTCAATTGTTCTTGCTGTTGGGGTATGTGGCCTAGGCCAATTCCGTAAACGTTGGTTAACTATTATAAGTAGATACATGTTTCATTTATAATTGTATCCATGGATCATTATTATATTATTCTAAATGTCCCTATTCAATTATTATTGTGGAATAATAATAAATTAAGACTAGTATGAGTCTTAATTGATAATCATGTAATGATTATGCATATACGGATACGAATCAAGATAATGGGTATCTGTTGGGAACAGATACTGGATTGGCCCACTATGATAACACTGCATGGTCAATGTCATAAGTGATTCTCATAAGAGTTATATCATTTAGTCATTTGACTTGAGATCACTAGAGACTCCAATATTACGAACACAATGATTTGATACAATCAAATGTTGTCTTTAACCTGATGATTATAAAGATTGTGATTGGTCATTGTTTGACTAATTTGTGGATGTTATGTGATCATGATGGAATTTGTCCCTCTCTTTTAAAAGATATCTATTGGGCCCCTCGATATATTAGACTGAAAAATGGTCATGTCTAGTGAATTGATTGGATTAATGTCACTTGACAATTTTAGTATACTTAGAGATTGAGACTAGTCGATTGAACTATAAGGGTGACATTCCATGACTTATGTTCAATTCAAAGATATCGCGTGACAAGGATATGATATACACTATTTATTAGAATGTATTGCTTTATTGGTCTTCATGCTACTTGGATAGTCATAATGCCTTACTAGAGACCGCTTATGAATTGTGTACTGAAATCTTTTTTGTTCACTACCAACATTGTATGAACCTATTAGGTCGCACACAAAGGATGAATTTGTCCGATTTAATATTGTCCGGGTTGATAAATTTTATTTCATAAAATTTATTTTGAAGATTCTCATTAAATGTCTTAGTTTTACTAGGATTCAAGATTCTCCTACATTTCTAGTATGACCATAAATTTTATCTCTTAGTAAATCCTATCTGGAATAGGACTCTAATTGGATTTTTAGTATGAATTTAATTCTTATTTGAGTTTTAGATAAATTAAAACTCTAGTTGGATTAGTAATTATAGATTATTATGACTCTATTTGGAGTGTGACTAGGAGATGGAGTTCTTTTACAACTCGACCTAGTGTACTATAAATAAGACATTAGGGTCACAGTTGTGAAGTGATTTTTCTTAGTAGAGACTTCCTAAGAGAGATTTTTCGTAGAACGTTTTTGTGAGACTTTTTGTCCTAGGGTTTTTGGGGCGAGCACTTCGAATTGTGATCATCCATTCGTGTCTGGATTTCTGATAGAGGACGTTCGTCTCTGGTAATGTCTAAAAAGAATCGATCAACAGAAAAAAGGCAAACATGGAGTTATTCTTGCTAAGGTGTGATTTTTCTTTGCACATCAATTTAGTGGAATAAATAGGATCTTTGTTTGGGGATGTTTGAAAAGGTTTTGAAAACTTTCGTTGTGCATGATCCCCGAAACCCATTAGTGGTATCAGAACCAGTAGGCATGATTTAATTAAATTTGTAATGTGCCCTTATTTTTTGTTATACGCGATATATATAAGTCAATCATGATATTTTATATGTGGTTGCATCATTGCGTTTAATAAAATTAATCTATATGCAAAAGCGTGAAAGTATCGGCATGGTGTTATTGATGTAATCGCACCGTCACACACATACATGCACAAGACGGGTGCGCATCAAATTTGGCAAATAAGATCTCACTATTTGTGTACATAGATATGTGTAATTCAATATGTTGGTCATTGTATTGGATATGAAAGCAATGATATTGATTACATATATATAAAGAGTTTTTGCTAATATGGGATTCGATCCCTAGTTACCAAACTTTTTGGAATGCTTTAGCCATCCTAGCTAGCAATTCAACTTGTAACAATATTACATAATAAAAGTAAAAGCAAGTCTATTTGTAATATGATTACAAAAATAGAATAAATAGGTGGCCTTTGTTGATAGTAGGATTCGATTCTTCATCCACCGACTCATTGAAATGACTTAGCCATCTAGGCTATCCATTCCATGTTGCAATAGGATTGCAACTTTATTTATATTAATTGAGTTATATATATTAATTGAAAGAAGTTTTAATTGATTAATTACCATTAATTAAATGGGGTTATTGTTCATTAATTGGATTGAATTAATTTAATTGGAAGGTGTTTTAATCGAATTAATATCAATTTAAATTAGTGGAACTATTATTAATATTAATTAAAATATTTAACGAAAAGGGATTTTAATTAAATAGAGTCCGATAAAGATTATATTGAGATATATTTAATTAATGAGATTAATGAAAATATAATCTTTCATGCACTTGGAAAATTTTTAGGTATTTAATTTCCTTGATTTGTTTTGTGATGCCTTGTTGATATATGAAGATGTTTATTCTTGTTTTATTTTAATGGTCATTATTCTATGCATATTGGGTATATATATGATATTCTATAATTAAATAAATGCTAGAATTAATCATTGTAAAAACACTACATGGATCATAAATCTTAATAAAAATCCCTCGATTAGAATTTTAAGTTAATGCCACCCATTTTAAACATTTGTCAAAGCCTCGATCACATCAATATGGATCTGCCTTCACAAGGTGTATTGTGTTATCTTGGTGAGGCAAGTTGGGTTACTATTACCTGGATGTTTTAAATTGGTTTGACTTAAGAAAGCTACCAAAACAATCTTGGGCTTTAGACATAGATAAGACGTAACATGTTGTCACATATGACCTCTAGGCTTCATAAAGAACCTATGAGTTGCATATGATGCAGCTGGTAAAGGTTACCTACCAAAATAACTTGATTTTGAGTGTCATGCCTTAGCTATCTCAAAATTAAGTGAAATATAGGTCTTAGACCACTAAATTAATATTTACGAGGGTTATTTATTTAGTGGAAGTTTAATTACTTACTAATAAATTATTCTACATAATCTTCTAAGTGTAAATGTTAAACTTCTACTAACACTAATCCAGAATAATTGCGATCAATCCTTGATAAGGATAAAATAATTTCTAAGACTAATTTCCCTGTTTTGATTAGAAATTTGATAAATGTTATCAACCATAAAATAAGGATATATGTCTTAGATTAATGACTCCTTTAAACTACTATCCATTAGTAATATGATTATATGTCATGTTACCAAATATAAAACTGGACTTTAGGAAAGATTCGAGCCGTGAAAACTAATGATATGACAATGACACTGAAAGGAAATGTTCCAACAGTAAGTCACACGGGAAGGGAATAAGATTCCAAAATTCCTAGATTCTTGTAAAATGGTTGTGAACATATTAATATTTCTTTATGTTTGGTACATAAAAGAACTAAATTAATTATCTTAAAAGGCTTGAATCTTTATGTGCCAAAAGTTGGTAGTAGATTTGATCTATAATTCATCAAAATAGTTTTAAACTACATAATTTGAAAGATAAAGGAATTTAATAAAGAAAGATAAATGGAAGGTAAAAGCTACAAAAGGTGTTTGTGTCGGACACAGAAACTTTAGTTGTGAGCTAGACTTTGCCAAGTTCTAAAGAAAGCCTTAAAGAACAAATTTTTTTTTCATAGAATTAAATTATTCGTTTTATAATAAATTACAAATCCTATCAAGAAAACATAATTTTTAATTGTTATGAATATTTCAAAATGAGTATAAAAAATCACTTGGAAAACTATTAACATACTTTGATGAGATCAAGGTCGATAATGTTTGAGCCTAGAATTTAAGTGACCATCTTTGAAATTGTGAGACAGTCTTTCAATTAACTCCACTAAGAATGTCATTCAAGAAATGATGTTTTAAGATGATAAATCGAACTATATATGATATAATTTGATTTTTCATGTGTCACACAGACTTTTCTATGATGTCTTATTGAGGCTATACTTTAGAAATCAAAACACTTGCACTATACCTTATTTTCGTTGAGATTTGAGGCAGCGAGACTTGCGTAGGATGTTAAGTCACATAAACTTTGATGCCTTAGTCTTTTGTGTCTAATTGTGGTTACACACTATGATACTATTTTATATAATTGAGAACAAATTATTTGTTGCTCAAAATCAATTCTTTTTTTAAAAAAAGTTTATTTTTAAAGAAACTATTGGGAATAAAACAAATCTTGAAATGTTCAAGAGCTACAAATCAGAATTGAACCACTTTAGGAAGATCAACAAAGTTTTGAACTAGTTGAGTATACACAAGTAACATATATCTCTTGAAAATTTAGAATAATTACAAATTGGCTAGAGAAATTTGAAATTTCTTATTATTGATAGTTGTGATTTATTTTTTATACTGGATCAGAATGAATCATTACTCATCAAGAAACTTGTCTTGTCTAAATTGAATGAAGAAACTAAGTGTTGTTGACTTTGAATTTTAATTCATGTATGTTAACCAAGTTTGGAACTTGAATTATTTACCTGAAGATGGTATGGCCATTGGATGTAAATAAGTTAAAGTCACATGAAAAAGAAAAAATGCATACTTAAAAGCACGGTTTGTCGAGAATTCTAATCTAAATCAAGGTGTTGATTATGATAAGATTTTTCACAAGTAGCTAAGCTCAACTTCTATAATTCTATTGTCATTAGAAACGACGTCTTAGCCCTGCAGAATGTCAAGTCTTAGTTAAGGAAGGTTTCTCAATGAGATTCTTAGCTAATTATGCCTATATTCTTATGATATAGATCTATGAAGATATATCTATGAAACTAATTAATCTAAATAAGAGTGCTTATATAGACAAATAACTGAAAGGTTTCAGTGTACGAGATTCTTAAAAGAATTCGCACTTATGTCTCATAACATAAGTCTCTGCAAGACTCAAAATCTTAAGACAAATGATGAGCAAGCCAATGCGAATATGATTTCTTACGCATTAGCTATGAGAATCATCACATAAGTTATACTTTGCATTCAACTCGATATTTCATATGCTTTGGGCAAAACATACATAAATCTCATAGATTCTGGTAAGGGTCACTAGATGTTTATTGATAACATTCTTAAGTACTCCAAAACTAGTTGAGAGATGTTACTAGATTTGGAGAGGTTTGAAAGATATGAGTCTTGTAAATGGTTACATGATGTAAAATTTCAAATTTATATAAAATATTAATGATCACAATATGGATTTGTTAACTTCATAGGAATGAGTTAGAAATGTCCTAAGTTCTTTCCAACAAGTTCTATAACATAGACTGAGTTTTTAGCGGCATTTGGTGCAGAAAAAGAAAATTTTTAGATCGTGAGATTCATGATTGAAAAAGGTGTGGTTCCAAATGTTGGAAATAATATTGGCTTTTATTGTAAAAGCAATGGACAAATTTAGGTTATGGAACCTAAATCACACTACAGATCTGTGACGACCCCTTCTCAAAATAAAGGCACCGCCTGGCCTAATCCCTTAATTAAGCCATAATTTCCCTTATAGGACCTAACAAGGAACTAGTAAGCCTTAGTTAAATACTTAAACACCTACCAATTATGATACCACTTACAATTAATTAGATAGTCCAACTACCTAAAAAATCAGAGTTAATTTCAATTTTTTATCTAACCAATTATTCAGCGGAAGTCTTCTTAAGTTACTAGTGGACATAAGGCCTAACCTATGGTGGAAAAACCACGAAATAGAGATCACATGCATATATAAACGAAAGTAGTGATATATATAACATGTATCTGGTGATATGTTCCTATCACTCAACCCAAAAGCAAAATATCATGTATATAGAAAATATAATACAAAGAATGCAAAACGTACAAAAACATGTCGTAGCAGTCCTTCCCTGGCTCGGATGTAGTTACAAATCTTCTCTTTGCCTGGACTGCTACTCAGCCGATCGGCACCCACCGTCACAAACTAGACGGTATGTACATGAAATTATTTAAGTAATACTGAGAGACATTGATCCACATTCCCAAACAGGCAACAAGTATCAAATGACATAATTTAAATAGCAACTATGCTAAAAAAAGACTTCATGCAAAGAGATACTTGCGATAACCAAATATGAAACCGACTCAAGGCTAAGTAGTAATGGATTAGGGTCGGTCGGCCGTGATCTACATCACATTAGCCTTTCCACTACAATTTGAGCTCTGCTCTATAACGTTTCATTACAAATTGAGCTATATATCAAAATGTCAAAAGGTCATACTTACGATTACGCTTTTTTTATTCCAAGTGAATTATTCATCACCGGAATGTATACTTGCTAGCATACCCGAGTTTTAAAACTCGTCACGCTCACCCAAGTAATTCTTGCGCCAACAAACCTCAAGGTATGGTTACCCCATTCGAGGCACGTTACCCTGTGTGTCATGTAAGATAGTGGAGATATTTCCTAACATCCCGGCAATTCTAGTGACCCTCGTATGAAAGCTGAATCTCTATCATCAAATGACCCTAATCACAAGAACCACTTTCACTTTCAAGAATGACTCGATAATGGAATACAAGAAATGTAACTGCATACTAATGCACAAAAGATAAGAGTCAAAATAAACAAACTAACCTAATAGCATGCCATATTATCGACTTCCACACACAACAATCAACATGACAAAGTATAGGAATTGGAATCAATGATATACATAATAGAGTATGCTATGAACAACATTATAAAATGAGAACTGAACAAGTCATAACATATGGATTTCAAAGGCAATTCAGTTCAAATAACTGAGAATACATAAATAAATGGAATGAAATGTAAATAAATGTCTCAAATCAGTTTACTTACCTACACAACAAGTCCTAAGCTATCCGGCTTCTCGTCACGGTGATGTATGCACCAAAACCCTATAATAGCTCTTTTACGGTCCTAGCATTTGAAAATTTATCAATTTAGAGTCAATATTACTTATTTAAATTTCTAAATTGGTCAAAATTAGTTGAAATCGAATTAGCGACCAATTTGCCAATTTCACGCTTTTCGAAGTAAAAACTCTGTAAAAGTCACGCCCGAAATCTCAAATATTTTATTTTTCACAAAAATTTATCAATTTCTATTTATTTTCTCGAAATATAATTTTTCAGAAATTTTCCTAATTCTTTTGGAATTTTCCTGAATTTTTTCTATTTTCTTGCATTTATTTTCTATTTTCCGTTTTGTTTTTTTATTTTATTTGGGTAGTGACAATACTTCCCAACTAATAGGAAGTTCGTCCTCAAACTTAATTTAAACGAATTTTCACATATACCTGACTTGAAGGTACGGAAATTTGTCTCGCATATAGTCTTTTCGTTCCTAAGTGAGTTCTGAATCTCCATGAAACTGCCACTTGACTAACACCTTCGGGATAGACTTGTTTTTTAACTGCAGTACCCTTTGGTCAAGAATCTGAACTGGTTGCTCTTCATATGAGATGTCTCTACTCAAATTAATCTAACTCAAATCCACTGTCGGTTTTTTGCCTGCCTTTGTCTTATCTAGTCGAAACATCGAAATATGAAACACCGAATGAATTCCCGATATCTATGGAGGTAATTCTAGCTCATATGCAACCTTTCCAACCCGCTTCTTGATCTTGAAAGGCCTGATGAATCTCAGTGCTAATTTGCCTTTCAAACCAAATTGATGATGACCCTTACCAAGAGAAACCTTTAGATACATTAAAGCTCCCTTATCCTATGTGAGATCGCTGCGATACATGTCTGCATACTTCTTTTGCCTCTCCTGGGCTCCATTCAGCTTTTAGCCAATCTTTCTTACATTTTCTGTGTGATCGACAACAATTTTAGGCCCTAAAAATCTCGGCCTTTTAGCTCAGCCCAACAAGATGGTGAGCGACACGGTCTACCATATAACGCCTCAAATGGCATCATTTCAATGCTCGTCTGATAACTATTATTGTACGCAAATTCGTACAATGGTAAATACTCTTCCCACGATCCGCCGAACTCAAGTACATACGCCATGAGCATATCTTCGAGAGTTTAAATCAACCTTTCAGTTTGCCCATCACTCTTAAGGTGAAAGGTTGTGCTAAAGTGTAAGCGTGCACCATATTGCTCCTGCATACTCCTCCATATCCTGGATGTATACATAGCATCTCTGTTTGACGTAATAGTCAAAGGTACTCTATGCAGCCTGATAATCTCTCTCTAGAATAATACACTCAGCTGGTCAAAGGTGTAATGAGCTGCAACTGGTATGAAATGAGCAGATTTCGTCAATTTGTCTACAATTACCCAGATGGATTCATGTGGATGAACAGTCCTCGGTTGTCCTCGAACGAAATCCATGGCTATGTTTTCACACTTCCATCGTGGAATAGGAAGTGGCTATAGTAATCCTTCAGATTTTCGATGCTTTGCCTTCACTTGCTGGTAGATCCCACGGTTCTTGATAAACTCTTATATGTTCGCTTTCATCCCAGTCCACCAAAAATTTCTTTTCATATCATGGTACATTTTGGTCTTTCTTGGATGAACGGTGAACCGAGAACGAAGGGAATCCTGAAGAATTTCATCTCTCAGCTCTGCCGCTGCCGATATCCACAATCTACCTCAAAATCTGATACGCTAATCTGCTGTCTCAGTCCAGTCAGTACACTCAAAACTCTTGGTTAATGCATTGAATCTCGGATATAGAATGTCAGTTTTATGATCCTCTGACACTCTCTAAGTTGACACTATCTGAAGCCTCACTTGGGCACAAATCAATACCTCCGTGTCGTTCAAAATATCTGACCGACTTATCATCGCCGCCGCCTCGAATAAGCCATACTCGTGCGTTATATGACAACTAAATGTCTCGGCATCTCCAATCGGAACCCTACTCAGTGCATCAGCAACGACATTGGCTTTTCCTGGATGATATTCCAAGGAAAAGTCATAGTCTTTCAAAAACTCTAACCATCTACGCTGTCTCATATTTAGTTTCTTCTATGTGAAGAGATATTTCAAACTTTTATAGTTATTATAAAGTGTGAACTTCTCTCCATACTGATAATGTCTCCATACCTTTAGAGCAAACACTACCACCGCTAACTCTAAATCATGAGTTGGGTAGTTCTTTTCATGTACCTTTAGTTGTCTTGATGCATAGGCCACCGTACCCTTCTCATGCATCAACACACCACCTAAACCTATATGAGAAGCAACTGTGTACACCATAAAACTATTTCCAGCCTCTAGCAACATTAGAATTGGTGCGATAGTCAACAATTTCTTCAATTGAGTAAATGCCTCCTTGCATTCCTTAGAACACTAAAACTTCACATCTTTCTGGGTCAACTTGGTCATTGGTGAAGCGATCTTCGAAAAATCCTTCACGAACCTTTGGTAGTAGCCTGCTAAGCCTAGAAAACTCTGAATCTCAGTCACTAACGTCAGCGCTGGCCAATCCAAAATCGCTCGAATCTCTGCTGGATCTACAACAATACCTTTAGCTCTAACAACATGACCCAAAAATTTGACCTCAGACAACCAAAAGTCACGCTTACTAAATTTGGCATATAGTCTATGCTCCCTCAAAGTCTGCAAACATCTCCCTGATGTGCTGCTCGTGATCTTCTCAAGTCTTCGAGTACACCAATATATCATCAATAAACATAATCACAAAGCGGTCAAGAAATGGCCTCATCACTTGATGCATCAAATCCATAAACATGGTAGGAGCATTAGTCAAACTGAATGACATTACTGTGAACTGATAGTTTCCATACCTCATACTAATGTTGTTATTTATCTATCATCCTCCCTAATCCTTAATTGATGATACCCCGATCATAGATCTATCATGGAGAAAAATTGTGCTCCTCTCAGCTGATCAAATAAATCATCAATATGCGGTAATGGTTACTTGTTCTTGACTGTGACTTTGTTTAATTGTCTGTAATCAACATACAGTCTCAAAGTACTATATTTCTTCTTTACAAATAGGATCGGTGCTCCCCATGGCGATATCGAAGGTGTGATGAATCCCTTCTCGCTCAATTTTTGCAATTGTTTCCTTAATTCTTCCAATTCTCGTGGAGCCATGCAGTATAGAGGTATGAATATCAGTTTCGTACCTGGTACCAACTCAATAATGAAATCAGTCTCCCTCGATGGTGGTAATCCAGGCAACTCCTTCAAAAAAATGTTCGAAAACTCGCACACAACCAAAATCTCATCAAGTTTCGATCCATGACTCTCAGTAACGGTATATACTGATACCAGAGTCTCCATCTCCTCGCTGGTCACAAGATGACCTCGAGTCCCCTCGGCTCTCGATGTATTACCGCTCTACACAAATACTAGACGCCCTAGAATCTCAAATATCACTGTTTTTGCCAAACAGTCGATTCGAGCATGATATGATGCTAGACAATCCATTCCTAGCAACACATCAAATTCTAGGAATCCTAGCACCCTGAAGTCAGTAGGTAACTTGACCCTGTCGATCTCTACTAGCCATCTCTCAACAAGGGCATTAGGGTACATTTTATATCTGGCTACAGTACTTAAAATCAAATGGACTCCAACACTAACTGGTTTCAACCCTAACATGCTTACCATGCGACCAGAAATAAAAGAAACTGTAGAACCTGAATCAAACAAAACATAAGCTTGATGACCACAAATGGAAACCATACCCTCAATGAGTTTATGTGTAGTGTATGCATCTAGCTGTGTAATGGTATGGACAACCTCTCGACGCCGTGGTGGAATTACTGTTGCTGGCTGCGAACACTCTCGACTGATATGTCCCATCTGACCACATCAATAACAAGTAACTGCTCTAGGCTGACCCTGCGCTCGATCGTGGGCTTTTGTCGATGCTTGCCTCTGCTCTGGTCTGGAACTATCTTGTCCTCATCCTCTACCTCTATCTCCACCTCTACCACCGTGTCGTTGACTTGAAGCTGGTGGTGCTAGTAAGGCTGGTAAAGTAGACGTAGTAGGAGTTGGCAATGTAGGTCTAGTTGGTGGTGGTACGGGAGGTTAACCCACAATAGTCTGCAAAGGTGTAGGAGATGCAACATAAGGCACAATCGCCCCCCGAATACCTCTAACCCATCTCCTCGGTCCTTTACCCTTCTATCGCTCATACTCCGCCATCTGATCAGGTGTCATCGTGGGTACTAAGGGTGTACCGTCAGCCACTCGGCTGATATAATAAGTTTTGTGAGCAAGTGCACGCTCGAAAATATATCCCAGTGTCGTGGCACCTGAACTAACCATATAAAACCTAATATCGGGCTTCAATTCATGGCCAAAATGATATACATCATCTGTATCCTCCTTCTCAAGATCTCTGGCAAACTACCTATGGTAACCGTATTTGTCTCGATAGCTTATCACTGTCATGTCGGCTCCCTGTCTAAGATTCAAGAATTCCTTCCTTAACCTCTTCATCACCGTAAGTGGGAAGTACTGCTGATAGAACTAAGTCTCGAAGGCATCGTAAGACTCAAACTCTCCTTCAGCAGCTATCGGCGTACGCCACCACACATCGGCGTCTCCCTGCAATATGTATGATGATATCTCAACTCTGATTCTATCCTCAATCTGCAAGACTCTATGTAGTTTCTCTTGCGATAGGACCTACTTCTCGATCTTCTCAAAATCTCTATGACAATCGAAATATACTGGTTTCACTCGGATGAGATCTTTCACCAGTTGAACTACCACTATGGAACTAACTGATGGAGGTGTGGAAGATGGTGTAGGCACGGTCTATACCGTTGGAGCTGTTGTCATCAGTGTTGAAAGTACGACCAACACCGCGGTCGGTACTGTAGTCGCAGTAGGACCATATGTCAGAGCTGACTGTGCTGGTGGAGCAAATTGGGAAGTCATCAATACGATGAGCTCCGCCAATTGCTGACTCTGAGCAGCGACACGATCAGAAAGCCTCTAAAAATACTTCGCTGATGGTATCGAAGGCTGGCTACCGTTCGCACCGGCATCATCGTTATCGCGTGAATCCGCCATCTCTGACTGCAAATGCAGAAAAAACACGAATCGGCTACTACGTGGATAACACATATATACACATAACAAAAGTAACATGTATATCACAATATATCTGATCCACAACTTACTTCACTCATTTCCCAAATAATAGTTTCTAGGCGATGATCATCTAGTTTTCCACATCTAACTACGATTTTCTAGCTTCTACAATTTCTTAAATCTTTTAGTTGTTTCTGGCTGAACAAGGTAGGTCATTCACTACATATTGTAGTTGTGGTAGAATATTGTAGAATCTCCAGTTTCTACAATCTTACATTTATCAAGCTTCGGTAAGCCATGTTTTCTCAAAATCATGGCTCTGATACGAACTGTGTTGGTATCATATCGCCTTAAGCCATATCATTCTCTAAAGCTAGCTCTGATACCACCTATGACGACCCCTTCTCCAAATAAGGGCACTGCCCGACCTAATCCCATAATTAAGCCCTGATCTCCCTTATAGGACCTAACAAGGAACTAGATAGCCTTAGTTAAACCCTCAAACACCTACCAATTATGATACCGCTTACAATTAATTAGATAGTTCAACTACCTAACAAATCAAAGTTAATTTAAATTTTCTTTTCTAACCAGTTATACAGCAGAAGTCTTCTTAAGTTATTAGTGGACATAAGGCCTAACCTATAGTGGAAAATCAGGAAATAGAGATCACATGCATATATAAACAAAAGTGGTGATATATATAACATGTTTCTGGTCAGATGTTCATATCGCTCAACCCAAACGTAAAATATCATGTATATAAAAAAATGTAATACATAGCAGTCCTTCCCGAGATCTCAGAGGTAGTCACCAATCTTCTCTTTTCCTTGTCTGCTACTCGGCTGATCTGCACCCACCATCGCAAAATAGACGGTGATTACATGAAATTATTTAAGTAATACTGAGAGACATTGATCCACAATCCCGAACAGGCAACAAGTATCAAATGACATAATTTAAATAGCAACTATACTGAAAAAAAAATATCATGCAAAGAGATACTTACGTTAACCAAATATGAAACTTACTCAAGGCTAAGTAGTAATGGATTAGGGTCGGTTTGCCGTGATCTACATCATATCAGCCGTTCCACACCAATTTGAGCTCTGCTTTATATCATTTCATTACATATTGAGCTCTATATCATAATGTTAAAAGGTCATACTTACGATTACGCCTTTTCTATTCCAAGAGAATTAGTCGTCACCGGAATGTATACTTGCTAGGATACCCGAGTTTTAAAACTCGTCATGCTCACCCAACTTAATCTTGAGCGGAAAAACCCCGAGGTCCGGTTACCCCATTCGAGGCATGTTACACTGTGTGTAATGCAAGGTAGTCCGAAAATTCCCTAACATCCTGGCCCCTGTATGAATGCTGAATTTGTATCATCAAATGACCGTAATCACAAGAACCACTTTCACTTTCAAGAATTTCTTGGAAATGGAATCCAAGAAATGTAACTGCATACTATTGCACAAAGGATAAGAGTCAAAATAAACAAACTAACCTAATAGCATTCTATATCACTAACTTCCACACACAACAATCAACATGACAAAGTATAGGAATTGGAATCAATGATATACACAACAGAGTATGGAATGAATAACATCATAAAATGAGAACTGAACAAGTCATAGCATATAGACTTCAAAGGTAATTCAGTTCAAATAACTGAGAATACATAATTAAATGGAATGAAATGTAAATAAATGTCTCAAATCAGTTTACTCATCTACACAATAAGTCCTAAGCTATTCGACTTCTTGTCATGGTGATGTACACACCCAAACCCCGTAATAGCTATATCACGGTCCTAGCATTTGAAAATTTATCAATTTAGAGTCAATATTACTTATTTAAAATTTTTAAATTGGTCGAAATCAAATCAGCGACTAATTTGCTAATTTCATGCTTTTCGAGGTAAAAACCCCATAAAAGTCGCGTTTGAAATTTCAAATATTTTATTATTAATAGAAATTTATCAATTTCTATTTATTTTCTCGAAATATAATTTTATGAAATTTTTCTTATTTTTTCTGAATCTTTTCTTTTTTTTGGCATTTATTTTCTATTTTCTATTTTGTTTTGTTTTTTTTTATTTGGGTTATGACAAGATCTAAACAATCACTTGAGCAATTTTGTCTTATAAAATAGAGAACGTAATGATTCGCAGAACATCAATAACAAACAATGTAGCAGGTACATAAACAAACTTCTTCCACTAAGAATGCATTATGGTTACTCAGTATTAGATACGTGTAGGATTGGACCTAGTGCAGGTGGGAGATGTTGGGGTATGTGCCCTAAGCCAATTCTGCAAACATTGTTTAACTATTATAAGTAGATACATGTTTCTTTTATAATATTATCCATGGATAATTATTGTATTATTCTAAATGTCCCCAGTAAGTTATTACTATGGGAACAATAATAAATTAAGACTACTATGAATCTTGATTGATAATCATTTGATTATTATGCGTATATGGATACGGATCAAAATAATGGGTATATATTGGGAACATATGCTGGACTGACCCGACATGACAACACAACGTGGTCAATGTCATATGTGATTCTTAAGAGTGTTATATCATTTAGTCTTTCGACTTGAGATCACCAGAGACCCCAACATTAGGAGCACAATGATTTGATACAATCAAACATCGTCTTTAACCAGATGATTATAAAGATTATGATTGGTCATTGTTCGACTAATATGTGGATGTTTTGTGATCAAGATGAAATTTATCCCTCTTTTGGAGAGTTATCTATTGGGCCCCTCCATATGTTAGACTGATAAATGGACATGTTTAGTGAATTGATTGGATCAAAGTCACTTGACAATTTCAGTTTACTCAGAGATTGAGACTAGGAGATTGAACTGTACGGGTGACATTACATGAATTATTAACAATCTAAAGATATCGCGTGACAAATGAACATGATATACAATGTCTATTAGGTTGTATCAATTTATTGATCTCCGTGCTACTTGGGTAGTCATAATGCCTTTCTAGAGACCACTTATTACTTGTGTACCAAAATGGTTTTGGTTCATTGTCAACGTTGTATGAACCTATTAGGTCGTACACAAAGAATAGATTTGTGCGATTTAATATTCTTCAGGTTAATGAATTTTATTTGATAAAATTCATTTTGAAGATTCTCATTAAATGTTCTAGTTTTACTAGGATTCAAGATTCTCCTACATTTCTAGTGTGACTAGAAATTTTATCTCTTACTAAATCCTATTTGGAGTAGGACTCTAATTGGAATTATAGTATGACTTTAATTCTTATTTAAGTTTTAGTTAAATTAAAACTCTAGTTGGATTAGTAATTGTATATTATTTGTAACTCTATCCTTTTTAGAGTTGGACTTGATGTAGGACTCTATTTGGAGTGTGACTAGGAGATAGAGTTCTTTTGCAACTAGATCTAGTGTGCTATAAATAAGACATTAGGGTCACAATTGTGAAGTGATTATTCTCGGTAGAGAATTCCCAATAGAGATTTTTCCGTGAGAATTTTTGTAAGAATTTTCGTCCTAGGATTTTTAGGGCTAGCACTCAGAATTGTGATTATACATTCGTGTGTGGATTTCTGAAAGACGACATTCGACTATCGCAACATCTTGAAAGAATCGATCAACGTAAAACAAGGCAGACATTGAGTTAATCTTGCAAAGGTATGATTTTTTTGGCACATCAATTTAATGGAATAAATAGGGTCTTGGTTCGGGGATGTTAGAAAAGGTTTCGAAAACTTTCGTTTTGCATGATCCCCGAAACCCAACACTTGCATGGATACATTTGTAACTCAAAACTACCATGATCTACTTTATACATGTAACGACCCAAATTAATTAAATTAGGATTAGCATTAATCTCAAGGATTAACGACAATAATTCAAGGCTTATGTCGATAACTCGATTGACTCAAACACGAGAATCGAGATAGAATGTTATTTATTGGTGATGGTTGTATATTAGTGGAGTTTAAAATCATTATATTGTTATATTGTATTGATTGTGTGTACATTGCTATTAGGCAAGTTGGTGTGACATGTATTTACCTCGAGATGTGTGTCAATAAGGGCATCATGTAGGAGTTGTATAGGAAGGCTAGGCTAGGTCAAGTTAGTGTTATAGGGTGTATAATCAAACTTTAGCCTAAATGGTTCATTTTGTAATGCAAACTGTGGTGCGCCTTGAGAGGCGTGTCGAGGTACGGGGCACTGGGTGCCAAGTAGTCGAGAATTTATAGGGTCTCAAATTATAATAAATGTGTCTAGGAACACCAATCATAAGTGCTAATGTGCTTTTGTGAATTAATTTTATCAGAGATAAGTACAATTTTGTAGTTTATATAGATTAATCTAGGACCTTAGATCTTCATCTAGATGATCCTAGATTGAAGAAACTAGGTAAGAATTGTCATTGATTTGTGTCACTAGAGAGTTGGACATTTTGAAAGAAGGCCTTAGGATTGTCCTCGATATACACAACACATTAGATTACAACGCAACATATAAATATTTGACTTAAGTGGAATTTCTCACATATCCACTATTGAATTAATGCAAAACGAAAGATTTTTGGAGGGTAATTGGAATGGAATCAGAGAAATTCTATGTAAGGATAGGTCAATGGAGACATTAAACCCAAGGTAGTCCATCCAATCTTCTTAAACTCATCAAAATGAGCTCCAAAAGCTTATGTTTTGGTCAAAATGAATATTTTCATTAGTTTTCTATTTTTTTGGAGTGCTCGTATGTTTTCTCAGTTAATTACAACAATCAAATAGATAAATTTGACTTCAAGGACAAAGCGTTGTCTTGGATAATTTTCATCATAATACACAATGAAACACTTGTAATAAGCCTAAATAGATAAATTTGACTTGAAGGACTAAAGGGATAATAGCTCGGGTACCGGGGAGCTAGGCGGGGTCAGAATAAGGAGTTCGAGGAAGTCAGAGCGCGTACTGAGGTGTGAAAAACCTATTGAAAAGCTTCACAGAATTCATGGCATGGTTTTATCAGTATCACATTACATGTGTGACGGCTGGTGGGCACACATAGGTTTTCACTCAAAAATGGGTTTCATATATATTGTTAAGGCTAAATTACTTGTAGGGGTTGCTTGTTTTAGCGCTACTGTTAATGCTAGTAGAATATATCTATGACTTTCATGAGGGATTTAAAGTATTCCACTGACTTGAAATAGCATCAGGAAAGGGTTCACAAATTAATAGTAGTTTGGATTTAGTCACTGTAAGCTTGCGAATATATACGTGGTTCTTGTCATGTTTGTTCGCGCCGGTTTACGTTAAGGTTTTCTTGAACTATTCGGTTGATTATTTATTACTTCTTTATTTTTTAGCCTGTTTAATTTGCATAAGGTGTCATATTAGTCGTAACTATTTTTTCTAACCGTATACCGCCGACATTCATGGTAGTATGACTTACTGTTGCTTGGTGTCCTTCGCAAGTCTCGTAGTTTATTGGTTTTATTTCATAAATATTGTATGGAATTCTTTTGGGAAATTACTCACTAGACTCGTCATTGTAGTTGTTGGACTCAATGTAGATCATTCGACGAGCAAAGGCAAGGAGGTATTGGGCGACTACCTCCAAGATAGTGATGCTAGCTCTTGTTTGACTACATTATGTATATATTTACATTTTGTTCGATTTTGGGGACTTGTAGTACACTGAAATACATGTATATGGATCTTTTGTACTTATTCGCTTGTGTTATATACAAGGTATCATTTTGCCAGGTTTTCCACTACCTAAGACTATTAAAATGCATAATTTATTCATATTTAAAGACTTTCACAGTAAAATTTTACTATAACTTGATAGATTGACTAACTAGCTAATTAATTCACTAGCAAATACATGAAGAATAATTAATTAAGCTAAGGTTTATTGTAAAACGTATAAGCAACCAATTAGGTCGTAGGGCATTATAGATAAGTTGGCCATGACATGGCAAAGCTTGGTGACGTGTAAAGTGACATGGTGATGCCTAGGGTCGCCTCCAAATTTTGGCCACTTGTTTGGTATCAAAGCAAGGTAGATAGGATCTAGAAGAAGTTCTAATGAAACTGAATTAAACATAATCAAACAAACTTTAGATGTGGAAACCCGAAGATCCTGACATAGAATCCTAGTTAAGAAGCAAATTAGTCAAATAGTGATAGGCCTTAAATACGTGTTATGTTTTTATTGTATATATTATATACATGTATACGGAAGGTGATCAGGTGCATGATTTTCGATGCAGATCAGGATAAATGCCCAACCGATTCCACCAACTACTGATGTTGGTTAGATGAGCGATCAGACTAGAGATGAGGGTTTGGATCCGACAGTAGTCGCGCGATTCGCAGCTCACGATAGTCAGTTTGAGCTATTGATGGACATGATGCACATAGACAATGATGATTGTCACACTCTTCATCGCCCAGATATAGAACATGATTGAGATGACAATTTCTTGGACAATAGTTGCTCCGATGATAATCACACCGACTATTCTGGATATATCAACAAAAGAAATGGTACATCAAACTAGGACACTGGATTTTGCAATGACAGTTGTGCACACTTAGACACCGATAGCTTTGCCGACATAAATAGTCAAATTTGAGGCTGCAATCAAGTTAAATGTCGAGATGATGAGGGAGTTCATCAAATCCTATCCTGGATATTTCTATGGAGGCAGAGATCTGGGGGTAGCCAAGAAATGGTTGATTGCACATCACAAGCCACACAAGCTACTACAGTTTATAAGAGCATACAAGCTTGGATATCAGGGTATTTTATGAGAGGAAATGTTGTCGTGTGGTGGACAACATTCATAATGGTGGCAGCAAGTATAAAGGATCGATTGTAGTAATAGTATGATCAACTTACATTGATTACGAATATCATCCTCAGGGAATGGCGTATTACACTCAATATAATTAATCAGATTTTCTATATTGCTAAGGAAATTCCACAGATGTCAGGGATTCATCCAGTCCTCCATATTTCTATGTTTGGACTAGCTAAGTCGAAGGCAACTATACGATTTATAGTTGACTTAATGATAAGTCAGTATTTATATATGTTTAGTACTTTGTTTTAGTATATTTAATTATGCGAAGTCTTTAAAATATATATTTAATTATATTTATTGGTCGTTTTCAGGTGAAACGGAGTACACGGTTCAATTTGTAGCAGAAAAATACTCATAATGAAGTATTTCCATGCTTTAATCAGACGCCAAACGATTTGCTTCGAGTTACATGCTACGTTGTGGGTAGAATATGAGACATCAGACTAAATAACATTGGGGAGTGACACAGTCAAGTCACTTGGAAACAACAGATGTTAGATTGCCTTGAAATGCATGCCGCCACAGTCCCCCAGATTGAAGCATAAACCTGTGCGTTATTTGCTTCCCAGGTGCCCATCCAGATGGATACTTGTCTTTATATCATAACACAACATTAGCGCAACGCATTTGCTCTCCATACGCCGTCAGCGCCGCGTGTCACACACCGATTTGTCCACAGCTTTATAAACTAATTCTCCTCTAATAGGAAGCCACCACGTGGCGTCTCATCAACACACATCACACCAGCATTCCTTCTCCTCATTCAGCGGCTATTCGATTTCCTCGGGATGCGCATCGGCACCATCTCCCAAATTTTAGCATGATTTCGTGCGACCACCGCCTCCATACTGCCACGTGGCATGCTCTCAACCACTCGGGACGTCATCAGCAGCGATCTCCACTAATCAGACATTGCGAAGTCAGCTGTTTTACAGGAAATGAACCAATTGCGATATACCAAGTGGATAGAACCTATTTTCAAGCCAAAAATAGTCATACGATACTTTTCGGTACGAGTCACCTCCCCTACACCCAAAATTAGTTTCTCTCACCTCCCGATGTCAATTTTTAGTAGTTTTATATATTAAGAACTTAGGGTATTATTAGAAAAACAATGACTTTTATATTTTTAGCATACTTTCTTCGACGACGATGTTTGGCTAATCAACTCCTCGCTTAAGTCGACGAGAAAACAAGTCAGGATTATGGATTCTTGGAATATTATGTGAGATCTTTTATTTTATTATTTAATTTAGTTTAAATTCTCCTATTTCATTGTTATTGATTTAAAGAAATATGGTTTAGATCTAGGGTATGTATATGACAACCTATAGTTATTTAGATCATTAATATTTGTGTAATTGGGCTTTTGGACCAATAAAGTGACAAACACTCACCCGTTTACCGTAAAACCCTTTTAGTTCTTGAGTGTACAACAATTAAATCTAAGTTAAATCTGAAGCGGATGCAATCCGGTAATTTAGGATTAGTGTTCCCACATACCCAATTTCTTGTAGTTAGTGTGTTAAACTTGATTGGCGAATGTCTAGGGTTATGCATTGATTAGGGAAGTAGTTAGTGGCGGACGTCCTAGTTATTGGGATTAGAGGAATGAGGAATTTCTGGCGGATGTCAATTTTCTATAGCTAATTTAGGAGAATATAAATTAATGACTTTCTGGGAAAGATTAAAGACTATGATTGCCATTGAATCTTGATCCTGATTTGTGGAACTGTAGACCTAGGTGTTTTCTTTAAACTATTTGAAAGTTATTTTTATTATTTTATTTATTTAGTTGAGTTAGTTTAGTTAGTTAAATTATTAAATTATTTATTTGAAACCCCCGATTTTCCTTTTTTTGTTATTTTTGACCTAAGAAAGACTATTATCTCTATGGGATCGACCTTTTGCCACTATTATACAAAATAGTTGGTTTAGTAAACTTTATTTTATTGACGTGTTCGGGGCGTGTCACTTAGCTAGATTGACCTGAGCGAATATGTTACTTATGAGGAGTAGCAGGTATAAATCCTAGACTGAAAGGTATTTTAATTTAGAGTCATGTGTTAGTTCCATGATGACTCGAAACTCATTTGGTAGTGCGAAGACTATATGTGAAATACGCTTCTGTACCTGTTTCAGACAGGTATAACTTTAACTTGAATTTTAATTTCAAGGACAAAATTTTCATTAGTTAGGAAAATTTGTCACAGTCCAAATTTCTAATCCTGGTTTACCTTCTTAATAGGGATTATCGACCTATGACATTGAGATATGTGCATTAACCTAGGCATGTGGCCGAAGTATATGTTAGATTTGTTGTGATGTATGCTTTGTGTATTGTTTATTTGTATACTACTAATTCACTCCTACTTAAGTATAGTTGTCGAGACGTAAGCAGGAATGCACTTTGAGATGCATGTTGGTGTGGGACAGGGGTAGAAAGTGATGTGGTAAGCTAAATTTATCTTAATGTGGCCTAAATGGCTAAATTTGATGTGGCTATAGTTTAATTTGTATAAATGAATTCTAAGTTCGAAAAACAAAACAATGGCCATAGATGTTCCTTGAGATACTATGCACACACCACAAAGAAAATTGAGTTATAATGTATATTAATAATATGAGTTAATGAATTTCGGGGTCATTTGATGAGCATTTGATTGATCTAGAGATGGGTGTACACAAAAAGACCAAGGGCTATAGTTTAAGCTTATCTATGTATATATACATATATATATATATATATATATATGATAGATGAGATGAACATGCAAATCATTCGCATTTTATCAAGAGAATGAGAGAAAGATCTGAAATGGAAGATCAATGTAGGTGGAGTAGAAATTCTACGTAATTTGAAGAAGTAGGATCATGTTAGAGGTGTTTTACAAATTGGCAAGTTGATCTACACATTTTGTTTTGTGAGAAATTGATGATTTGATGATATATATAAAAAATGTAAGTTGTTCTTATGGTTATAGAGGACGTATTGGGTCTTTAGTGAAGGAGAACAAGGATCTAAGGCATTAGGGCTGGCAAAGTGGAGAAGAAAACTCATAATTTGAAAAGTCGAGTTTCTAGGTTTTCCTGCACATAGCGCGTTAGACATGCTTGCTGGCGTGCTACCTGCATGTAGCACGCTAATAAGTGTGAGTAACGTGTTAAGGGAATTTTTAGCACGTTAAGTGCTCTAGACAACACAATTTCTGCAATATTTACAAAGACTTAAAAAAACCTTTAACTGAGCTTAAAAATGCAAAACTATCTAAAAATGCTTTAAAACATATCTAATAATACCAGGAACCTAAGGAAGAGTCTTGGGGGTTCCGGTATGATTTTCGAGGTGTCAGGAGATTGCTCAAGCTAGGAAATTTGCGTGATTCGTAAGTAAACTTATTGAGATATTTATTTCCATTTCTTTCCTATTATGTTTTTTATTTACAATCATTTGGACCGATTTACCTTTTGTACTTTAGATGTTATGACTTTGTTTTCATACATCACTTCATAAGTTCGATTTTTAAATTGATTCATTGATTTTAAATCATGACCTACATCATTCTTGATTTTAGAGGAACTTAGTAAAAGGAAATAACATGTTATTAGATAGGTGATTTATGGTATTGAAAATCTAATTTGCTTTGTGCATTAGTTATGTAGTTACATTGTTAGATTCTTAAAATGTGTCAGTTCTTCAATTATGAAAATAGTTCTTGTATCTAGAACCATACTATGATGGTGCGGCACATAGGAAAGGGTCATTTGATTTTGTGGTTGTCGGCATCTTACCACTAGCTTGTGCTGCGCACTGAGTATAGGATCCGGGGTTGTTAACAAGTATATTTGCATATATGATGGGAACTTATTGATAATGTAAAGGCATCTATGAGGTTGCTTACGTCCTAATTAAATGAATAAGGCTGACGTGATGTAACTCATGGCCGACCGAGTCGTGTGCCAGTCTCAATTTAACTACAACATAATTCCTTTTCAGTTTTAGTTGTTATTGTTATGCGTTCAGATACTTGTTGTAAATTTAGAAATGTGGATAAATTTCTCTTAGTGATACTTTCTACTTTTTTGTACTCACCATCCTTTTTACGAAGGGCGGTGCAAATCCATCAAGTAGCAGACCGACCACAGAAAAGATTGGCAACTACTTTTGAGCCACAAGAGTGCTACTACCTCTGGCTTTGTACATTTTTTGATTTGTTTTACAACTTATATATGTATTTTATATACTTTTGGGGTTGTATATATGGTTTGTGTGGTGGCCCCATTCCCCGAGACCACTGATTGTGTTGCCATAGGCATTAAGTAGCCTTACCATCGTTGATGCCACATCAACATTCTCGTAATAAGAGCAAACTTGCTTATTTCACTATCATTTTACGGTGGAAGTCTTTAAAATATATTATTATTTTCATATGCATATTATCATAATTCTTAAGTAGTGGAAAAAGTCGGAAATAAAGTGACATGTATATAAGGCAACAAGATACATAAAGTAGTAGGTATATACATGTACACTATCTCTGGAAAAATTATAAAAGTAATGTTAATAACAAAATAAATTAGTAAAATAAGTTATGTTTACTGTTTATTACAAAAATAAGCTAAATCGGGTTATGGAAATGCGTATGTAGTGGGGCAAATATTTAACACTAATGGCGCATTCTCTGAATGTGCCATTAGTGTCTAACGTGGCGGGCCGAAAATACACGAATGGTGCATTCTCCGAATGCGCCATTCCCTTGTTAGGGACCGACCCACGTGGCGTCCACGTGGATTAGTCCCCTCAAACTAATGGAGCATTCGAAGAATGCGCAATTAGTTTGAGGTTGTTGGCAACATGTCGTACACGTGGCATCTGCGTGTACGCATGTAGAGCGACCCGCTACACTAATGGCGCATTCTTCGAATGCACCATTAGTGTAACGTTTTAATGACGTGGCATCCACGTGGTCGCCACGTCGATTTCTACAGTACACGAATGGCGCATTCGGAGAATGCGCCATTCGTGTACCCCCGTGAAAGTTGGATGCGCGTGATATCGTCTTCCCTGAGAACGCAGGGAATATATTCCCTGCGTTCTCGAGCTTGGATATACGGCTAAGGGGGGTAGGGGTTAGGGTTCCTGGGGGGTTTTATTAGGTGGGTGTTGGTGGGGTGGAGCAACTGTGAGAGTCGCAAGAGAGAGGCTGGTGCGGGAGAGAGAAAAACGACGAGAGGAGCGGAGAGGCGGCGAGAGGCCGCGAGAGAAAGAGAAAGAGAGAGAGAAAGTGTTAGGGGACGAGATAGATAGTAGGGAAGACAGAGAGAGAGAGAGAGAGAGTACGATAACGGAGAGAGGGAGAGGGTTGGGGGAGCGAGAGAGAGGGAGAGAGTTGGTGATAGTTCGAGAGAGAGAGTGGGGGGACCTTGACATTAGAGTGAGGGGGACCTTGACACCGAACGACAAATCGAGAGTGAGAGAGAGAGAGTTGGGGATGGCTTGGGTTGGGTTGTGGGGTGGGTCATTTTGTGAGGTGGGACTATATTTTGTGTTTTCGCAGGGAATATCAAACATAGAAGATAGACACCAGTGGGTTTGATCGGGGTTAAAGGTTGGGAAAATGATCGGAATATTTATTTTTTTTACATAATTTCGTTGAAGTTCGTAATATTAATATAAGTAAAAGCTAATTTTTTATTTGTTTTTTTAGGGATAATCCAATTGAGGACGGAAAGGAAATAAGAGAAAAATTAGTAAGTTAAGAAATTTATTTATTATGTTTGAGTAAGTTTGAGTTGTTAATTTAGTTAAATTAAATAAATTTATACTATTTGATTACAAAAATTAGTATGTAGAGTTTGTTTGTTCCAAGGAGACCCTAATTTGGTTAGTCTATTTTTTCAAAAATATGTCATAAATTGAGATAGATGATATAAATATGAGTTTGAAATTGATGTCATGTAAACGAAAGAGTATGCTCTGTAGTTGCGTTATGATGTTGATCCTCTACATCAGAAATTTTGCTTACGATATAAATCCTGAATATGATGAATGAATAAGCATAAATACACGTAGGCTTTGCAAAGTAAGCACTGGAGATGGTAAAACAATTTTTTTATTACCTTTCCAAAAGGTGACACTAGTTGCTGGAGCATAGTGATTCGATCGCCTAACTTTTCATTTCGATGCAATAATAAAGTCAACATTTATTTCATAAGGGGTATAATAACTTAAAAATATATGAATGTATGTAATCAAATTAATAAATAGCTAGGAATATAAACATATGAGGTTTAATATATGTAAGTTGGCAATTTGAATTTGTGTATGAATTCATGGTCTTTTATGGGATTTCAATACTTGTACTACTACTATTGCTTTTCTTCACTTCTTTATTAGTCTGCTTGATTAATATATAACACATGTCAATAGAAAAAACCCTAATTATAAAACCCTAATAAGTTGATAAACGATGCTGTGATAGTCATCTCAACACATAAATAATAATTTGGTTATATGCTATCTAGTTACGCTATGAAAGCGATCCTATACATTAGGAAATTTAATTGCAATAAATGGTTCAATTTTATGAGCGAATGACGTTTGATATATATGCCTATTTTTTACATCATTATTGTTCAATAAATTATGTAGGTCATGAAAAATAGGGACATCCCATTTCTCTTTTATGCAAACGGTGAAATTGTAAATGGTAGAAATGGCATTAGGTATAACGCATCCACATCAGCAGTGTTGACGTTTAGGTTTGGGATGAGTAGACAACAATTGATGGATCACGTGTGTAACGCATTCAATGTCTCATCTACAGAAACTAGGGTGAGGATGACTTATCGTAACGCTATAACCCTCCCAGAGGGTTCAAAGTATTATGTCCCCGTATTGCTGGAAGACGCAACGCACTTCGAATTGATGTGGGCGACTGTGGCCAATCTATGATAAATTCAAGGGTAGATATTTACTTAACATTTGAGCAAATCGACTATTGTCAAAGTCTTGATCAAGTCACTACTAGGAAGAACCGATGCGGCATTTGTCGTACAGAGGGACATAACAAAAAAATTGTCCTTCCAGAGCTGAATCTTCCAATCAAAACCAATAGTCCAGTTTCTATAGTGTTTACTAATGGCTTAAGTATGTATGTAATTAGATTATACTGAACCTATTGAATTATCTAGAAAGTTTACGTCATGAACTGTTTACGTATTCGTTATTGTTTGAACATTTAACAATCGATTAGTGGCGACTTCTCGAACAACACGACTAATTTTTAAAACTCCCTAAATTGTAGTTTATACACAAATGGGTCCAGATCCGTCAGATCCTTCACTGTAACATCTCCAATCTATACACAGGTCCTCACGAGCGTGGACGGGTTAGGTAAACCATTTAAGATTTATACATCCGATGTTCGTGACTGAATGTATAATATACATATATGTGACAGCTTATTTTCAGTTCTAAGGTGAACGAGACATTGCGCGTGCATCGACAACGGGCTGCCGTTGATCGAACAGTGGAGTTTCATTCTCGAATGATCCTATATCTACGTTCCAGTGGCTTCTATGGCAATTTATGCGTATCATTTTTCGGTCTTGATTGGGCTTTTGATTACTACATTCGTTGAGAGATGGCGCCCAGAGACACATACATTTCACATGCAAAGTGGCGAGTGCACTATTACACTGCAAGACGTACAGGTACAGCTCGGTTTACCCATCAAAGGTATGCCTGTGACGGGAACCACCGATATAAACTATATTGAGGTTTGTGAGAGGCTACTTGGTCGAATTCCTATTGGAGATGACTTTCATGGAAATAAACTAAAAGTTGAATGGCTTAAGCGCAACATACCTGCTTTATATGACGACAACGATGAGGAGTCGGTTCAGCAGTATGTTCGATCGTACATTCTCCAACTAATCGGTGGTTGTCTATTCGCCGATAAGTCAAATTGATATGTACATTTAATGTTTCTACCTTTGCTCGAGGATTTTAACATAGCTGGCCAGTATAGTTGGGGAGTGCCTGTTTGGCTTTTTTGTATAGGGAGTTGTGTCGTGGATCTCGCGCGGGTGCACATGAGGTTGTAGGGGCTTCTATTCTAGTACAACTGTGGGCATATGATAGATTTCCATTCATAGCACCGAGGCGGCTGGGTGTTCCTAGAGTTCAACCTCGAACAATGGACGGAGAAGAGATGCTTAATGACATCCTTTTAGGACACAGGTAATATAAATGTTATATTGTAATTTTTATAATATTAACTACATTTTGATTTTACTAATTATGAGTTTTCTATACAGATGGATCGATGCATTCTCGGTTACTCAAAGTGCAACATACGTTTTATTAGCTTACCGTGATGCACTCGATTCACATAATGAGGCAGACGTGGTGTGGCAACCTTATTCTGAAGTCATGGGGTCTCTTCCTGAATATTGCACCGACGGTCACAGAAGTTGGCTATCGACGTGTCCCCTTATTTGTTTCCACATAGTCGAGTGGCATCGACCTGAAAGAGTTATGAGACAATTCGAAATGATACAGGCTGTGCCACCAAACTGTGATTACGACACCCGACCGCACCGCATCGAGATGCGAGGACGAGTTCAAGAAAATTGGGCGACTTTTCATGCAAACTATATACAGATGTGGGAAAATCGTGGTGACAGCATAGTCACAGTGGAACAAGAAGAAGGCCACAATCAATAAGACTACATGACGTGGTATCAATCGGTCACTAGAAGATTCATTGGACATGACGGGGCTTTATGTGACTATTCAGTAAGCTTTAAACTATTATTCTTCTTTCCTAACGTTTTACATCTAAAATTGTGTGTACTAACCTCCTATTTTTTCTCAGTGTAACTTGATGCGTCGACTGCAGCGAATTTTCATTGACGATGGGTACGAGCAAGGTCTTGTTGTGCTTGATGAAGGCATCAAAATTTTGGATGAAAATCATAGGTAAAGGTCGACTCTATGGAATAGTTGAATTGATGTCGGACAGGGCATAGATGAGGAGAATGAAGATGAAGATGAAGATGAAGATGAAGATGAAGAAGAAGATCAGGGCGAATTGAATCGAGAGGTGAGAAGAAGAAGAACACAAACACAGACTGTGGGTGGGAGCACTAAATGTCCACCACGTCCTTCTCGTTGGACAGAGACTACCGCTGAGAGCAGCAGACGTTCCCCTACGACACGTTCATCTCATTCGAGTGGGAGAACAACAGAGACTATTGGTGATAGTAGCCAACGCTCATCCCCACTACGTCATTCTTGTCAAGTGTACATTCCTACATTGTCCCCAATGCAAACAGAGCCTTAAATGTTTGTACCTACTGCGCCGATCATGAATCTTCCTCATTACCATTTTAATTCTTTTGCACCCGGGTCGTCGTCTTCATATATAGACCATGGCATGCCTAGACATTCAATGTATCCGTCATTGCCTCGACACATGCAGAGCCCATTTGCTCCACCATGTTATAATTATAATATGTCATATAGTGGAGATGTCTCATTCATGAACAAGTTAAGCATGCCCCCGCCGCTTCATGTTCCTCTCGGCCAACCGCATACAGGAAGCCAGTTTTTTTGGACGGTTCAACCTCCTATTTTTTGGAGCATTAGTACCATAGGTGAGTCGAGTGAAGCACCAGAGGATGAACATCAATCGACTCGATGACATTCAATGCAAGATCATCAACCTCGACGAACTCAACCGGAAGTACAAATACAACGTCTAACTCGACATAGAGTACGTCCGGTTTGCATCACGGAGCAACAACGTCAACGTAACCGTTGATAAACCCGTATGATAAGGTTTTTTATAGAATGAAATCATACTTTCAAAACTTCCTTATCGCTATATTTTTAAATTCTAAAAAAATATATAACGTGGTTTTGGCCTTTATAGTTTTCATCTACAAATTTATCCTCATGATCACGATTGTGTTGCATGGTTTATAGTAGATATGAATGGGTTGCCCCCTTTACATACGTGCGTAACGTTTGCATGGATTGTCAACCTTGACATACATTTCAATTGTTTGCACGGGTTGCCCTCTGCCAGATACGTGCGTGTCATTTCCTTGACTATTGTCCCCTCGAGATATGTGTGTAATGGTTGCATGGATTGTCAATCTCGAGATACGTGCATTTTGTTGGCAATGGTTATCCACTGGCAGATACGCGAGTGTGGTTTGCATGAGTTGGCCCCTCCAGATACGTGCATAACGTTTGTACGAATTGCACGAGGTTGCATGGGTCGGCCACCTCGACATGCGCGTCGTTTGCACGACGCCTATGCCGCGAGATACATGCATGGCGTTTGCATGACTTGTCCACATCTATATACATGCATGTCCTTTCATCAGTTGTCTACCTCGAGATACGTGGGTGATGCAGGTCATCCATCTTGATATACGTACATGATGCGGCATGTCCATCTCCATACCCTCATGATCACGATTGTGTTGAATGGTTTATAGGAGATATGCATGGGTTGCCCCCTTGAGATACGTGCGTAACGATTGCATGGATTGTCAACCTTGAAATACATTTCTGTTGTTTGGATGGGTTGCCCCTCGCCAGATACGTGCATGTCATTTCCTTGACTATTGTCCCCTCGAGATACGTGTGTAATGGTTGCATGGATTGTCAATCTCGACATACATGCATTTTGTTGGCAATGGTTGTCCACGGGCAGATACGTGAGTGTCGTTTGCATGAGTTCGCCCCTCCAGATACGTGCATAACGTTTGCATGAGTTGTACGAGGTTGCATAGATTGGCCACCTCGACATGCGCGTCGTTTGCATGATGCCTCATTCGCGAGATACATGCGTGGCGTTTGCATGAGTTGTCCACGTCCATATATGTGTGTGTCATTTACATCAGTTGTCTACCTCGAGAAACGTGGGAGATACGTGGGTGATGCAAGTTATCCATCTCGATATACATACGTGATGCAGCATGTCCATCTCGATACGTAATTAACGTTTGCATGGGTTTACCGTGTCACGTCCCGTTAATTAATACACGTTTAATACGTTATCCATAACAAAATGACCCGTGACGTGCGACCCGCAGCGAGATACGTGTCACTACCGACGCACGGTGGCCGAAGTAAATGTTATATTTGTGGGTGTCGTATGATTTGTAGTTATTTTTGTAGTCGGTTGTGGTTGTTGGTCCGAGGTAGGAGACTCGGACGAACTGACATAAACTCAAGGGACGGCAGGGGAGTCGTCTTCCCTGCACGAACCCAACTTGGGGTTGGGGATGGACGCCCAACATCAGTACAAATGAAAAAAAATAAAAAAATAAAAGTTTACGAGAGCAAGAAGATGGTTAACTCGAGTCGGGCTGCCTCATATGGGTCAGGTCGGGCCGACTCGGGCCCGGGTGGGCTGGGTCAGGCGACCCTGACCCTTTGGAGAAGGGGTCGTCACACACCGCTTTGAGTTGAACAAAGTACTCCTTTTGAGGAGTAAAGTAGAAGGTGTGTATTTTGTATAGATGACTCTTTTTCAAAAGGTGTCATTGATTTTGTATAGATGACTCCTTTTCAAAAGGAGCCATTCACTCCACCTCATCAACACACATGCCATATGGAGCCACATCATCACCAAGGATTCATTTTCAAAAAAAGACATACCTTAGTTTTGTAAATTAAAAGTAACCAACCTAATTTTTGAAATAAAAAACTATACTCACCTTATTTTTAGAAAAACCCCCCACTATCTCTAATGGTCCCCTGATACCCAAAATATAGCAAAGGAAATCAAAATATAAACACCTACGAGTATGTCCAAGACCGTTAGCAAAAATAGATATTGCCTCAAGATTCCCCTTTGTCGCTACTCGTAGAAGGATTTACACTCGATCGCCCAACAAATATCGTGACGAGTCCAGTGACTACCATCCCAAGAGAAGTCCATACAATATTCAGCAAGAAATCAAATGAAACTATGAGACATGCAAAAATCAAATAAAACAACGAAACATGCAGGTATGTTATCATGCAATAGAAAACATACTCCCATGAATGTAAAGCAAAGCGAAAACCAGAGTAGTAGGTAAATAATCGCTAAACATAACAACAGTCATATAAGTAAGAAAAAATGTAAACATAGATAGCTCCTATGAACCACTCAACTAGTAAATCATTCTGTCACACAACATAACCCCAATGAACCAACTAAACCAGTCTTCATAGCAAAACTCGGGTGAACTGACACAAATGGTCTTTATAGCAAAACCTCGTTGAACTAACTCAACTGGTATTCGATTAATCCCAAAATGCACGCATAAGCATGGTTATTCAATTTTTATGTGCTTTAGATCGATTGTAGGTATTTAAAGTTAATTGTGTAGGTCAAATCTTCAAACAACCCCTAAATACTAATAAAAATTTAATTTTTATCATGTGTTGCAGTGCATTTTTTGGTATGAAAATATTCAAATCTCAAAACCTTTCCTTGAGAAACGTTATTAATTAGCTTTCTGAAAAGGTTTGGTTTGCAAAATTCTGATTTACAACAAAAATGATATCATAATTCAACCAAAACTGCTCAAATTTGAAATAAATTCAATTAGTAAGATTATAAAAGATCAGCCTAATCTGATAAGTATTAAGGGATTTATGCCATTTCAAAGTTTGACTAATTTTTCATGAATATAATTTGTTTGACTAGCAAGTTTAGCTAAATTCTTTTGAAACCAAAGTTATATGACATGTATATTATTTATCTTCAACCGTAGAAAAACTTGAAATCATAAAACCAAAACCCTTCAACACCTCTTGGTCTTGCATGGAAACATTTTTTTATCGAAATCGAAACGAATGAGAAGTAGAAGTTGTTACCTATTGTTTAGTCTTTTATAGTTTTATCCTCCAAACTTAGGTACCCTTGAAGTCCCAAAAATTCAGCACATTCTAGCTTCTTTTGCTCTCATAAATTCTGGATTTTCCTTCTTTTGTTTGCATGAAAACCAAAGTTTGTCATTTATATATTTAGATTAGCAACTTGATTAATTAAGAAAATCCTATATTTGACTAAGTTAATTACTAGGTCAAGTGTCTTCACTCAAAGCCACTTGTCATATACGAAAAATGCATGCCTCCACTCACTAGTTACTATTTAGCTTAGGATTCCTACACGTCTTCATGATCTCCATACAAATCAATGTTCTCTAATTTGTTTGTCTAAACGATAGTCCCATTAAACCATATCAACTAAATTTACAAACTTGAACACTTAAAATTAATTTGGTTAGAGTTTTTAGTCTCATTGTTGACACATTAGTAGTCCCGCTAACTCCCAACTACCCGACACTCTGTACTCCCATTTATACATGCATCTCGAGGCAAACACCCACCATAAATCTTGTCCAATGGCAAAATAGCACATACGATGCAATATAATAATATAAAAATTTTATACACCACACCTAGAAAACCAACTAAAACCGCATTCAACAGGGGGTGAATTAGGTGAACTAAGAGCTTATCGCCTTTTTGATATTTTTAATCAACTAATGAAGCTAAAAACCTACACAAGCAATAAGTAAAAAATTAATGCAAAGGTGAAGGAGGTAGAGGAGAAGGAAATGAAGCAAAAGATATAAAGTTGTTAGATCTAATTGATCTACATCCACAATCTAACCGCTCCACTCTGTATTTTCAAACCCCCACTTATATTATCAATAAGCGATACAACCTAAGTTTACAAACCTAGAGTGCCTAATTGCAACAATCTTCCCACCTAGCCTCAACTAGAATTTTTGCCTACCTTCAACTAGGCCTTCCCTTGACTTAGATCCCACTTAGTCTCAAAATCAATAGCATACAACAAAGATTGATGATCACAATGGGAATTTGTCTTATAAAATAAAGTTGTAATAAGTCCAATCCTTGCAAGCCTCCTAGAGTTAAACCACTCTAATGAAGGCAAGTACGGATTCAACTAAGATACCAATGAGATTGGCGATTATGCACCAATCTTAGTCAAGAAATTTGTGAATTAAATTCGATTAAAAGCAAGCACGATTTCAAATCAAATGTACAAGTGATAATATAAAAAGTTAAAATTAGGTGCAACACTTTGTTCAAAAACATTCTAAGGGTTCAAAAAATCAAGTTTAAGTGCAAGAACCCAAGTTAAATGTGTTTGACAACACTAAAAATGATTTCCACACAAAACTTCAATCAAAGAGTATAGATTAAGCACAAATATAGTAAGAAATCTAGAGATCTTAAAACATGAGATCCAAAAATCTGATTTGGAGTATGGATTGTTAGGCTTAGAACACTTCTCTAGTGCCAACTTCAAGAGCTAATCAATGGCCTTCAAAGATTCCAAGTTGTTATAAGCACAAAATTCACAAATTTAAGTGCAAAACTTGGATGTAAGAGTGTAGTAGACCAAAAGTTATTCAATATGTGTTCTTAGTGGTTTGTTTTGATTCTCAAGCCCTAATAAGGAGTTGGTGACTGTTATGGTAAACCAATGGTCCAAAATGATACCTAAACTCAAATAAAAAGTAAAAAATTGACTTTTCGAAAAACTGTCAAAACTCTACATAACGCGCTTTGTAGCGTGGATAGCACGCTATTTGTAGGTAGCAGGCTATCTTGCTTGCCTAACGCGCTAGGGACAAGGGCTTTAAAATAATTTAATTTTTGGTTTTGCAAATCAACTCCCTAATGGTCCTACGACTCTACTAAACCTCTAAAATTATTTCACACATGTTTAGTGGGGTTTATAAAACATATTTTGACATTCGAATGATATCACAAATCTCAAAAATCAAGAATCTCGGTTTCATGAAACATGTAAGGACTTTTCTATAAACGTTTTAGATGAAACTCCAAAAATTATCCAACTGAACATTAGTGCATTCCAAAACAATTTCAAAAGTTTGTAAACCTTAAATACAAGCTTTAAAACATGTTTATATCATCTTAAATCATTTTGAGATTCATGAAATCGTAAATCATAAAATTCATTACTTTAAGTACTTTGAAAACAATAATTGATGTAATGCATGATTCTAAAGCATTTGGCTTGTTGGAATGGAACTTATATACTTTACATAAGTTGTACAATTGATAGCTTTAGCTTTCTAGTGCTTGTATCATTGTGTGAGCCAAGTCTTTAGCTTGTCTTTCTTCATTTTACCAATTTGACTTGAACTTGTAAAGGCTCAACTTTAAGCTTAACTTTCCTTCTGAACTTGTGATTCCTAACAAGGGTTGATATTCTGAAACGCTAAACAAACTTGTTAGAATTCTTTCATTTTGTTTGTTTCCATCAAATTCTCGAGTGAAGTGTAAGTGTCAAAATAATTAGTCTAACAATCTCTCCCTGTTTTATGATAACAAACAACGTGAACTTGACAACCAAAATAAAGATATTACATACTCATCAATTTTATAAATTGCATGCACAAACATTTTATAAAATTTGCAAGTCCATATGCAATAATTTTCTCCCTTTTGATAATATCAAAAAACAGAGATGGAAAATCTCCCCTATCAATATGCATATACTCATGAATTTCATAAATACAATGCATAAATAAGTCTCTCTTTTTGATAAAATTATGTAAGTGAGGATAAATTCATTCATTCATACACACTAAAGAGAGATTAATAAATCATATCAAATGTCATTCATTCATAAGGAATTACTCGGAGATTCACAAAATTCACGTGATGCAATAGGTACATAAAGTAGAAACAATGACATGATGTGGCACATGCGAAAGTGAAATGGAGAGTTTCTACGTAAGGTCTCAAAAAGAACTCTCACTAACATGATTAGCCAAAAGTTCTCTAATAAATAAAGGCTACTAGTGCTCCCCTATATAAATATGCTCCTACCAACTCTACTAGGAAGAAGTCTGTTTAGCTTAACGAGATGATCCATCTTCCCTTGGCTGCCTAGGTCGAAGCATATGTCCCTCAATGCGATAAAGGTGATCACTCTGACGATTAAGGCGCGTGTAAGTTTCGATGAGTATCCGGGTCATATACTCATGCATATATTTGAGCTGAGTAGAGATATGTAATATATAGAGGCATGTCAGTCGAAAGAGCCAACCCAAAATGCGGTGGCTGTGGAGTTGGAATCTCGTAATGAATATCCTCATCATCCTGAGTAGTGTGCTAACCATCATTTCCCTCTTCTTGCTGCGGAAATAGCATGTTGTGGTTAACATATTCTCGCTCATCAAACTATACATCAGGATCAGAGTAATATGGAGACTCATATCCTCCATACTCTACTACCGCTGGAACATCGACAAACCGTATCCATCCCTTCTCTATTCGAACATGGCGATACTTCATTGGATACATAGTAATAGAACCAACAGTCTCCTTCATGGATGTAGGAACACCTCCCATAGTTAGATCTATGCACGCTTCTTCGAAGAAATAACTCAACAAGTAAGCATACGGCAAGTGTCGATCGGCACCAAAAGGCAATTTCATGTAGGAGATGTTAATGTGCACCATACTAATCTAGATGTCGGTCATAAGTGCCCTTAGGATGTACATGTCAAACACAGTGACATAGTTTTTGCTTCCACTTCTCAAAAGAATTACATTGTGCAAGACTCTATGAAGTAGATAATGCGCAATCTTGAAATCCGTATCGGTGGGACCTCTAGGATAAACAGTAAGCATCGCTTCACCTCGATGGAAGGAATTCAAATGCTCTAGCTTATCAAAGGGCCATGAGAGAATTTTTTCATGAAGTTTGATCGTAGGCTCCTAAAGTGGTAATCCAAGTATGTCATGTACCTTATCCAGATGATCACAATTTCTCATCCTCCAACACATGATTTGATGGCAAAGTCATTGCTCGTCTTCATGCTAGTTTATAACACTCAAATGAGTGGTGGGTAGTACTTGGCCTTATAGCAACATAATTGCACCCAACCCATCTTTCCTAACACTTTGCGGACTGGTAGGTGTGCGTTGTAAGAGAGTTCCAAACCAACAACTCCTGGTTTGATGATGTCGGCATCCATCAATTTTGAATTGATTGACTTGAGGATGGATGATTTATATGCCTCATCATTGACTACTTTACTACGTCCTTCGTAGCATGAAGGATCATCAGAGACCGTGGGAGTAATGTCTCGGTACTATGGCTAGTCGATCGAGTAATGCGATGAGTACTCGATGGAGCCGCAATCCGAGATGATTAAGATGAATCTGAATCACTCCCTCATAGTTCTTGGATAGTTTAGCGTGTCATGGGATGCCTAGGAGTTGATTTTGCAGTCAAATGAGTTGACCTCCTCTTTAGAGGCATTTTATAAAACACTTGGTATGCAAGACTCAAGTGATGATTTATGCCAAAAGTAGTGGATTAAAGAATGTAACGATGATGGAATAATGTATTTCTCACCTTAATAAAATGGAATCACACCAAAACAGCAAGGAGAATCGATATTTTGAAAATATGGTCAAGGGGTGTTCAAAATAGTGAGCTATTAGAAGAGAGAGAGCTCTCGGGTATTTTAAAAATGCACCCTGGCACTAAATAACGCGTTATCTAATTTGGGTTTTGACCCAAAATTTAGGCCCCGGATAATGCGCTATTTGGGATGGCTAGTGCACTATCCAAAGTTTGGACTAATTTTTGAATATTAGTTTTGACTTCGGAATACGAACTTAACAAACACATCGTAAGGACCTTGAGATACGTGTCAATCATAATGGACAGTCTTAAGACTAACTCTATAGATCAGATTTACTAATCATGCACAATTCCTAACTAATTTTTGAAAATTGATCCCTAGGAAAACGTTTAGTGAAAATATTCGTAAGTTGATCTTCAGTAGACATATCAATCAATTTTACATCCCCTTTTTGCACATAGTCACAAAGAAAATGATGTCTAATCTCAATGTGCTTCTTGGTAACATCAGAATCTTTGAAATATTGACTGCACTTGTATTATCACAAAATATTTTGGCACAACCAACATGGACTTGATAATCCTCGAGTTGTTGCTTCACACATAGCACTTGAGCGCAACAACTGTCGGCTGCCACATACTCGGCTTCGATGGTGGAATTATGATAAAAGTTTGTTTTTTGTTAAACCATGTGATCAAGGAGTTTTTGAGCAAGTGACAAAATCCCGATGTGCTTTTTCTATCAACTAGGCTTATCTCATAATCCGAATCGACAAAACTTCTATGTTCAAAATTGGGAACTTTGTTGAACCATAGGCTTAAGTCTTGTGTTCCACTCAAGTATCCAAATACGTGCATGACATACTTCAAATGTAACTTTTTAGGCTCAGATTGAAATCTAGCACATAGATAAATGCTAAACATGATATCTGGTCTACTTGTGGTTAAGTAGAGTGGGCTTTCTATCATTCCTCGATATAGCTAATGATCTTTAGGCTTTCCTAGAGGGTTGTTGTCTATTTTAATGGTTGAACAACTCAAAGTGTCACATGCCTTTAAATTCTCAAATTTGAATTTCCTAAGCGTGTCCCTCACATACTTCACTTCATTGATCAAAAAAGCCATGCTTAGATTGCTTGATTTGCAAATCTAAAAAGTATGTTAGTTCACCCATCATGCTCATTTCAAATTCGTGTGTCATCAAGGACAAAAATTCATCGCATAAATGCTTATTTGATGAATCAAAAATGATATCATCCACATAAATTTATACAAGTAGCATACTATCATTTTTAATCTAAATAAACAATATAGGATATAATGTTCCTTTCTTAAACCCTTTGTTAAGTAGGAATGCACTTAGTTTATCATAACAGCTCTAGGAGCTTGCCTAAGTCAACACAAGGCTTTTTGAAGATGATAAACATGATTTGGTAAATCATGATCTTCAAATCCCGGTGGTTGTTCTACATAAACCTCTTTATTAGTAAAGCCATTTAAAATTACACTTGAAACAACCATTTGGTATAGTAGAAAATCATTATAGCAAGCATAAGCAAGCAACATATAAATTACTTCTAGTTTTGCTATGGGTGCAAAGGCTTTTTCATAGTATATTCCTTCCTCTTGATTATACATTTATGCAACCAACCTAGCCTTGTTTCAAATTATTTCTCCCTTCTCATTTTTTTAATCATAAAAACCCATTTGGTCCCTAAGATTGTTTGGTTTCTAGGTCTTGCAACTAGGGTCTACACTTTATTCCTTGCAAAGTGTCGTAACTCCTCTTGCATAGCCATGATCTGAAACTCATCATCTAAGGCTTTATTTATCTTAGTTGGATTATATTGTGATACAAAAGCTTTATGCCCTTCATCACAATGTAGTGAAGACCTAGTAGTTATGCCCTCGCTTGGGTTGCCAATGATTTGTTGAGAGGGATGACCTATAAGAAGTTAGAGTTCTTAGGTGCATTATTTCTGGGTTCATCTCTAACTTCATTTTCATTCCCATTTGAATCTTGAACTTGAATAATATCAACATCATCAAGTCTTATTTATTTCATAGTATTCCTCAATCTCATTTTAGGATTTGTCTCATCAAACTTAACATGAATGGACTCTTCTATGGTCTTAGATGATCTATTGAATACCCTATAAGCTCTACAATGCTTGGAATATCCTAAAAATGCTAAAATATTTGACTTTGGTTCAAATTTTTCTAAATGATCCTTATCATTTAAGACATAACATGTGCAACCAAACACCTTAAATTTGCCTATGTTAGGTCTTCAACATTTCCATAGCTCATGAGGAGTCTTGTTTACTTTCTTGCAAACATTTGCCCTATTTGGGACATAACATGTCACGTTAATTGCTTTTACCTAAAATTGCTTAACTATGTTGTATTCATTTAACATTGTTCGGCACATTTCTTGAAGGGTTCGGTTCTTTCTCTCAACCACTCTATTTTGTTGTGGTGTTCTATAAGAAGAAATTTGGTGTCAGTATTATTATCTTATACAAAACTCTTCCAGATTTTTTATGATGAACTCACCTCCTCTATCACTTCTAACGATAGTGATTTTATAGCCCTTTTCATTTTCGACCAAGGCACAAGATTTGACAAAAGTTTTATCCACTTCATGTTAGTATGTCAAGAAATAAACCCATGTGTATCTAGTGTAATAATCAGCATTAATAAAACAATATGATTTACCCCTAGACGTTGTGCTTGTGTTGGTCCAAACAAGTCCATATGAACTATTTCCTAGAATCTAGTCACATCACTAGTTACTTTTGTCTTGAATGACGATTTCACTTGTTTGCGAAGAATGCAAGATTCACACTCCTTTTCTTTTTTATATGTGCATTTAGGTATACATTTAGCTAAGTCATGCTTAAACAATTTTGACAAGTTCTCCAGGCTAAAATGACCTAGTATATAGTGCCATAACCATGCATCACATTCATTTTGAGCACTCAAGCATAAAATATTTTGCATATGCATCTCATCAAAGTGTATGACAAAAACATCCAATCTCTACATGCAACAAATATAGTATCATGCTTCTCATTTTAACTATGCATTTCAATAATTCAAACATGTCATGAAATCTTTTATCACAAAATTGACTAATGGTAAGCAAGTTATGTTTCAATCTATTAACAATATAGACATTATATATGGATAAGGAATCGTTCTGCAAGGTGCTAATGCTAATTACATTTCCTTTGTTGCTATCCCCAAAGATAACATTTCCTTCATCATGTCGATTAAGCTCAATGAATTGACTTGCATATCCTGTCATGTGCCTTGAGCACCCACTATCCAAGTACCATGAGGTGCTCCTCCTCGCATCATATATAATGTCAAAGACACTAAATTTTGGTACCAAAACTCCTTTGGATCCGAGAAAGTTAGTATCATAAACATTCTTTGCTAGTTTTCCCTTATTGGTCTTATTCAAAGCACATTTACCGACATTGTATGATCTATTGCATTTTGAGCATTTACTAGTGTCGGTCAAAATTCCTTATAGCTCAATAAGCTAACATTGTAGCCTATACGAGTTTTATCGAGTGCAAGTCGTTATACTCTCAACATCATGTCAAACATCTTTGTACTATCAGTGAACATAGTCACCTTGGTGGTGAAGTCCTCTACTTTCTTAACTAAATCATTTCAAGTTCATTTATGACCAATTCCAAATCATGTTGGAGGTAATCAATAATCTCATTTTGCTTCTCAATCCACTAATGGCTTTAATCAAGCTTCTTTTAAGTTGATTGGTCTTTTTGACCTCTTTTTCCAACTCCTTTTTAAGATCATGAATGCTAAGCTCTTCATCTAAGTCATCAATATTATCAAAATCTTAAGAGTTAAAATTATGTACCTCACTCTTTGCCGTAAGAGAAAGAATAGCCTTCTCAATTCTCAACTCGGAATCAAAACTAGATGAAGATGAATCGTTCTATGTAACTTTGAGGCTTTTATTGCCTTTTCTCTTGTCATTGCTCTTCTTGGAACGATAATTAGAGTCAAGATGCCCCGATTTGCCACACTTGAAGCAAGTTACTTCACTTTACTTGCTTCATTTGCTTCGACCGTTGAACTTCTTCTTGAACTTGTCGTGCCTATACACAGCTTTAAAAGTCTCTTGGATAGCATAACCTCTTCCTCCTCAAGTTCATTTTCATCATTGATCTCAACTGGTGGACTAGGATCTATCAACTTAGTCAATAGACTATTTGCTTTCAAATTTATTTCCTTCTTGGACTCTTTTTTTGATGCACCACTAGATTATTCCAATCTAGCTCAATCCCTTGGCTCGAAGTCATGAACCGTCAATTCTCCACATAGAGTGTCAAAGGTATATTTTTCAAGATTTTGTGCCAATTGAAGGCATACTTCTTTGCATCCCATTCCTTAGGCAAACTTCTAGGCAAACTTCTAAGGAACTTATACATCAAGTTCTCTTGATTGTAGTGCTTTTCGAGATTCTTCATCTTGTTCGAGAGCTTAGGAAATTTAGAAATTTTCATGGTAATCTCTTCATCGATGGCAACTTAGAATATTTCATAATGCTCCTCAAGAATCCTTAACTTAATTTTCTCGCTTGAGTAGTACCCTCATAATGTACTTTTAGTTTCTCATATACTTCTTTAGCCGTGTCACATGCACTCACTCAGTTGAGTTCATTTTCACTAAGTGCACAAAACAAGTGATTCAGGCTTAATCATTGTATAGTTTAAGTCTTATCTCTTCGACAGTGTAGTCATTTATGGCCTTATTAGTTGGAGTGTAGCCATCTTTGATAGAATCTCACAAACTTCTACCTTGTGCTCTCATGTAGAATTTCACCCATACTTTTCAATAAGCATAGTTGGTTCCATCAAAGTAGGGAGGCCTAGAAGATGAGTTGCCTTCCTTAAGGGGAGTAAAATTTAAGGTTTACATCCTCGAAAGAAAACACTCAAATATAAGTTAGTAACATTATGTGCCATAACTGCTCTAATACCAAATGAAATCGCACCCAAAAGGAGGATGAATTGGGTTAACCGAGAGGTTATCGCCTTTTTAAACTTTTTAATCAACTAATGAAGGTAAGCGACCACACAAGCAATAAGTAACAAATTAATACAAAGGTGAAGGAGGTAGAGGAGAAGGAAATGAGACACAAGATTTATAGTGGTTCGATCTAGCCAATCTACATCCATTATCTAATCTCCCCAGTTAGGATTTTTAAACCTCCACTAATATTACCAATAAGTGATAGAGCCTAAGCTTATAAGCCTAGAGTGCCTAATTGCAAACTAGGTCTTCCTATCTAGACTCAACTAGAATTTTTGCCTAGCTTCAATTAGGTCTTCCCTTAACTTAGATCCCACTAAGTCTCAAAATCAATAGCTTACAACAAAGATAAATAATTATAATGAGAATTTGCCTTACAAAGTAAAGCAGTAGTAAGTTCAATCCTTCTAAGCCTCCTTGAGCTATACCACTCTAATGAATGCAAGTTTGGACTCAACTAAGATACCAATGAATTCGATGAGTATGCACAAATCTTAGTCAAGAAATCGGTGAATTAAATTTGATTAAAAGTAAGCACATTTTCAAATCAAGTAAACATGTGATGTTTTAGAAAGTCAAGATAAGTGCGACACTTTGTTCAAAAATTATCCAAGGGTTCGAAAGATTAGGATTAAGTGCAAGAACCTAAGTCTAATGTGTTTGACAACACTACAAATGATTTCAATAAAAAGCTTCAATCAAAGAGTATAGATTAAGCACAAATAGAGTAGAAATTAAGAGATCTTACTACCCTAAGTATGAGATCCAAAATGTAATTTAGAGTGTAGATTGTAAGGATTAGAACATTTCTTTAGTGTCAACTTTAAGAGCTAATCAATGGCCTTCACATATTCCAACTTATTGTGAGCACAAAGTTCACAAATTTGAGTGCAAAACTTAGATGTATGAGTGTAGTAGACCAAAAGTTATTTAATGTATGGTTTAGTTGTTTGTTTTGATTCTCATGCCGTTATAAGTAGTTGGTGGCCATTATGTTAATCCAATGATCCAAAATGATCCCCAAATTTAAATTAAATGTAAAGATTCAACTATTCAAAAAGCTGTCAGAAAACACTTCACACATGTTTAGTAGGGTTTGTAAAATATATTTGGACATCTTGAATGATATTACAAACCCCAAAAATTAAGAATCCTGATTTCATGAAACATGTAGGGGCGTTTCTACAAATATTTTAAATGAAGCTTCAAAAGTTGTCCGAATGAACATCGATGCATTCAAAAATAATTTTAAACGTTTGTAAGCCTCGAATAGATGCTTTAAAACATGTTTGAACAATTTAAAATAATTTTGAAACTTATGGGATTATAAATCATAAAATTCTTGACTTTAAGTACTTTGAAAACCATGATTCATGTACTGCATGATTCTAATTCATTTAGCTCATAGGAATGGAACTTATATACCTTACATAAGTTGTAAAATCAATAGCTTTGGCTTTCCAATCCTTTTATCCTTGTATGAGCCGAGTCTTGAGCTTGTCCTGCTTTATTTTGCCAATCTGACATGAACTTGGAAAGGCTCAAATTTAAGCTCAACTTTCCTTTTGAGCTTGTGATTCCTAACAACGGTTGATATTCTGAAACATTAAGCAAACTTGTTAGAATCATTTCATTTTTTTTGTTTCCATTAAAATCCCAGGTGAAGTGTAAGTTTTAAAACACTTAGTCTAACACCATCATCCACAATAATATATTCCCTCTATTCTCAAGTTCGAATCAACATAGTTGTCCATGTAAGGCGCAAATTATGGTCGTTAATCCCTGAGGTCATTACAATTCTTTCAAACTAGGAAAAATTTCATCCTCATAATTTAAGCTAAACTAGATCTCTTATCGTAAGACTACTATGTTGATCTAACGGCCCAAAGAACATCGATACCAAGTTCTTCTTCTTCTGGAATCTCAGATGTAACTATCTCATCTATCTTGCAACTCAATATTAGTGGAACAACTAATGACACCACTGCTAGTCTCTTTACTGAAAGTAAGTTCTGGTGTACAACATACGACACCACTACTTGTTTTTTCACAACGACGTCATAGCTTATCATTTTATGAGAGGAAGATGTGACAGAACAATAGACGAAGCCACAGCTTGTTGTTTCACATGGAGGAAGATGTGACAAAATAACAAATGACACCACTATCTCATGTTCATTTGTTCTTCTTTTTGTGAGGAGTGTTAATTTATGCAGAACAACTGATGATGCACTATTTTCATTCTTGCGTCTTCTAAAAGTCATGTATCTTTAGATCCCTAGATTCACAAATCACCCGTTTCCTTCATCTTTCTATCGTGATGCATCTGATGTCTTCTGTTACTGTTATAGGCTATAACTCATCTTGTACTTTTGATTTGTCCTCTTTACAAATGAGAAGGCACTGTGGGCCCCCCATCGACCTCACTATCTGAGAACAATCATAATACTTCAATGGACTTACTCGGACTGTCATGATTGCGAGAGTGACTATTGTGCTCTAGTTGGAGCTAAAAGTGTTTGTTATCGTTTTTATGCATGTTTAGAGTCAGCTCAACACTATCAGTTGTCCATAGGGTCTTCTAGCTAATCTCTATCTTGTGTCATCCAACGATCCTTATAAAACTCTACTTACAATATTTCAACTACCTTATTCTACTGGTCAACTTTTGACACTCCTTTTTCCAAGTTTTGTCCTTTTCATCTCCATCTTAACATTAACCCAAATCATCTTTGAAATACGTGTATAGCATAATACAATCAAAGACATGACATGTATATGGACCCTAACTCTACCCGCCTCGTAAGCACTTCCCAACTAAATTTCTATGGTAGGTACATCGAGTCTACACATCTATGATTTGTTTGATAAGTTTTATTCTTTTCCTTAACTCTTTGGGCTTCTTGAACCATGCTCTGATATAATAGTGCTAGCTGCGCGCCGTGAAACCACCTGGTGTGCTACTACATGGGTCTGTAGCACTGCTAATGTTGACGCTACATCAACATTCGCATTATACGTGCAAACTTTTCTTATTTCACTATCATTAGAGTATAAGTCTTTAAAATATATGAGTATTTTATATATGCATATTATCACAATTCCTAAGTAGTGGAAAACCACAAAAATAAAGTACGATATGTATAAGGCAACAAGATACACAAAAGTAGGTATATACATGTATACATGTACAATGTCTCTTATAGTCCCATGATACCCATAATATAGCAAAACATGTCAAAATATAATCACCTACGAGTATGTATAAGACCTTCAGCAGCAAGAGATCGTCACCCAAGATTCGCTTATGGCACTACTTGTAGAAGGATTTGCACTCAGTCACCTAACAAATACAGTGATGAGTACCATTGAGTAAATCCCAAAAAAAAGACCACACAATATTCAGCAAGATATCAAATAAACTATGAGAAATGCAAGTACATTATCTTGCAACATAAAGACATACTCCTATGAATGTAAAGCAATACAAAAACCAAAGCAATAGGTAAATAATCGTAAAACATAACAACAATTATATAAGTAAGCATAAGGGTAAAGACATATAGCCCCGGTGAACCACTCAACTGGTAAATCTTTTTGTCACACAACAACAATAACACAACATAAACTCGGTGAACCACCTCAATTGGTCTTCATAGAAAAACACCGTGAACCAACTCAACTAGTCTTCATAGCAAAACCCTGGTGTGCCAACTCAAACGTTCTTCAAATAATCCTAAAATGCACGCATAAAGAACAGTTATTCAACATGAAAAAAATAATAATAACTCAAGATAACACAGTATCATTTGCAATTGAATAAAACATCAAGATAAAGTAGTCAACACTCATAAAATACATATAAGATAAAGGAACTAAATTCCCTAAAGCTTTCTCGTGGGTTCTAGCTCGTAAAAACGCAATATAAAGTCCAAAAAATGCCCGATCTAACCCCAATATTTCATCTACTATCGCACTATTGTCCCTGAGCCCCCTACGATCAATTTCAAGTGTTTTACATCAATTATAGGTATTAAAATTTAAGTGTGTAGGTCAAATGTTTAAAACAACCCCTGAAGGCTAATAAAGTTTCAATTTTAGTCATGTGTTGTGGTGCATTTGTAGGCATGAAAACTTTCGAATCTCTAAAACTTCCCAAGAGAAAATTTGTTGGTCTCTATCTTACCTTTTTGAAAAGGTTTAGTTTACAAGATTTTAATTCAAAACAAAAATGATATCACAATTCTACCAAAACTACTCAAATTCAAAACAAATGCGACCAATAAGATTGTAAAAATTCATTTCTCCCAATATATAGCTCTAAAATTCATATTTTTTTTCATAAGTCATCTAACATACCATACAACAACATACTAAAATATCAATCCAATCCGATAAGTATTGAGTTGGTTATGCCCAACATTTGGCTAAATTTTCATGAATGTAAGTGGTTCAACTAGCAAGTTTGGTTTAATTCTTTTGAAACCAAAGTTATATGACATGTATATGATTCATCTCCAACCTTATATAAACATGAGTTCAACAAACCAAAACCATTCAACACTTCTTTGTCCCGCATACAAACATTTTTTATCAAAATCGAAACAAATGATGGGTAGAAGTTGTTACCTATTGTTTAATTCTTTGTAGTTTGATCCTCCAAGCTTAGGTATCTTTGAAGTCCAAAAAATTCAGCACATTCTACATCTCTTTGCTCTCAATAACTCGGGATTTTTCTTCTTTTATTTGCATGAACGCCAATGTTTGTCTTTTATATACTTAGATTAGCAACTTGATTACTTAAGCAAATCCTTAATTTGACTAAGTTAATTACTCAGACATATGTCATCGCTCAAAGCCGCTTGTCCTACAAGAAGAATGCATCTATCCACTCACTAGTTACTATTTAGCCTAGGATTCCTATACATCTTCATCATCTCCATACAAATCAATGGTCTCCCACTTGTTCGTCCAAACGATAGTCTCATTAATCCATGTTAATTAAATTTAAAAACATAAACACTTAAATTAATGTGGTTAGAGTATTTAGTCTCATTGTTGATACACTAATGGTCCCACTAACTCCTGACTACCCGAGACCCTATGCCTACTCATGTGTGCACATCTCTAGGCAAACACCCCATCACGAATCTTGCCCGACAGCAATATAACATATATGAGATGCAATATAATAATATAATAATTTTGAACACCGCACCTAAACAACCATCATCCAGAACTAACATATTCCATTGGTTCTCATGTCCGACTCAATTGAGAACCCTAATTACAGCCATTAATCCTCAATACTAATGTTGATCCTAGTTTAATAAATTAAGATCGTTACAAGTTGAGAGATAGTTTTCTTGACTAAGCACATGATATATTGTTATCACCATTTTGTTATACATATATGCATGTGATCTTTGTTTCCTGGTTTCCATATATTTGAGATATATATTAATGGCTTCTACTAATTTCTTAAGATATTCACTGAATAATTTTTAAGTTTCTAAATTTTATTAACTTTGAATTATTAATAAATATAAGAATAATGAAATACTAATTTTTAAAGTAACTAATGAGAACATAAAATAGAAAAGGTTTACTAATACGTTGTTAAGTCTTACATGGTCGAGATTATGGCTTATTGACTGATTTAGGCCGGTGGTGCCCTAGTTTAAGGAAAGGGTTGTCATAATCACCCAAGCTAGATAGCACATTACCCAGGCTTGATAGCACGTTATCTAGTCTGGGTGCTCAACTGTTCTTTGAAATGAAGAATATTAGCTCGCTAGGAGCCTCCTCAGCGTGCTACACAACTAGCACACTAGGCTAGCCCTTTAGTGCGCTATTGAATGTATAAAACCCATTTTGATGGCTATTTTTGGTAATTTTCAACAAAATATACATTTAAAAACTTGTAATCAACCTTAATACATTAAATTTGATTTCAGGGATTTAAGGGACCGTAGCTCAAGTACAGGGGAGCTAAGCAAGTCAGATTCGAGAGTTCAAAGAAGTCGGAGCATATATTGAGGTGCTTAAGACCTATTAAAAGGTTTACAGGATTCGTGGTGTGGTTTTATTGGTATGAGATTATATGTGTGACTATTGGTGGGCACCCATGGGTTTTCACTCTAAATTTGCTTACGTCTATATTGGTTGTAGCTAAATCACTAGTATGGTTGCTTATGTTTAGCATTCGTGTTAACGGTAGTAAAATATATCTACAACTGTCAGGGGTATTTAAGGTGTTCGCTTGACTTGAAATAGAATCTGGAAGGGGTTTACTCATTAATCGTAGCTGGGGTTTAGTCAGTTTAAGAATGTGAGTATATATGTAGTTCCTTTCATGTTTTGTCGATATACCGGCTGATTTAGGTCGAGGTTTTCTCATTTTATTTGGTTACTTATTCATTACTACTTTATTTCCAAGCCTGCTTAATTTGTATGTGTTATTATATTATTCGCCAATATTTTTGCTAACCATATGTTGCTTACATTAATGGTAGTATAACTTACTATTGCTAGATGTAATATTTACAAGTTTCATAGTTTATCAGTTTTATTTCATAAATATTATCTAGACTTCTCTTGGGATTTTACTCAGTAGACTTGTCACTATAATTGTTAGGCGAATGAGTGCATATCCTTTGATGGGCAAGGGCAAGGAGGTATTGGGCAACTACCTCTAGGATAGTGATGCGGCTCGTGTTTGACTACAATATGTATGTATTTATATTTTGTAGGGTTTTGGGGACTTTTATAACACTAAAAATCCATGTATATCGATCTTTTGTATTTATTCTCTTGTGTTATATACATGGTATCATTTTGTCGGGTTTTACAGGACCTAGGATAGTTAAGTCGCATAATTTATTCACACTTAAAGGCTTCTGCTATAAAATTGTACTATAACTTGATAGATTGATTAACTAGCTTATTGAATCACTAATACTTACATGAAGTATTATAAGTTAAGCTAGGGTTTATTGCAAAACGTGCAAGCAACAAGTTAGGTTGTAGGGCATCATAGATAAGAAGGTAATGACGTAGCAAGGCTTAGTGACGTGTGATGCGACATGGTGGTGCCTAGGGTTACCTTAGGATTTGGAGCTGCCATAATAACCCTGTCCTGAATAACATCAATATTATAGGAATCATTACTTGTATATGATGGGATAAATGTTATAGTAGAGATTTACTTGATCTTCTATCTTTTTCCAGTATCAAATACCCTTTTAGAGTAGCATCAAAAAAAGTTGCGAAACGATAAACCAAAAAAAGCCACGAATGCACACATATGAACACTTAATAGCAATATTTAAGGAAATAATATGCGAGATCTTTATGGAGTACCTGAACTTCTTTCAGTCTCCTACCACCAAATTAAGTACCCTTAGGTCAGCCTTATTTCACCAAACCTCTTTTGGTCTCGTCCCACCAAACCAGTGCCTTAGATCGGCCTTGTGTCACCAAGTCAGAGCTGAAACTATAATAAACACAAATGACCCTCAAATTGAACCATACATAACACCATACCAATAATGTGACAACAAAGTCGATTCATAGTTTTTTTAAAAAAATGAAAAACTGATCTAAATCCCACCTCAAAGTGGATCTGAGCGAGAAGATGACCTCCAACGCACGAACAACCACTACCACCTCTCCTTCTTCCAAAAAGATGATCGAACTTGAATGTAAGGGTAGGTTCGTGGAAGGGGATGACGGTGTCAGTAAATTGGAAGGGAACACCTAAGGTTTGGTTTGTTTGTAGAAAGGGATGAAGGTGAAGAAATAAAAATATAACTAGGGTGCCCTTCTGAAAAAATGAAGGTAATTTGGGGTTTCAACTTTTTCTTTCGTGTGCCCTACTCAAAACATTAGGTGTCCAAAACTAGTAGCTTGCCTTTACAAAAGTGAGGGGTGCTTATAGAACTTCCCTTTTGTTTTGGTGTTCTTTCATTTTCTAGTTTTTTATTTTTTTTCATTAAAAAATAGTCGAATACTTTTTAGTGAAATAGATTAGCCATTTGACAAAAAGAAGATTAGGCGATTACTTGTTAAAGAAAACTCCACAATAGTAGTTTCCGGTTGTAGTTAAAATATCGAGTTCTTTGACCAGAACAAATAGGTTTCGACTATTCGAACCCCACTTTTTGCTCTAAGCTAGCCAATTTGATTAACGTGTTTATGGTGGGAAGCATTGGTTAAGTCATTAAGAAAGCTAAGTCTAAAATAATGTAACTTAAAGTGACACCAATTGGACACTAAGGTTTGGCTTGATTTAATAAGGGTCCTTTGATGAACCTCAAGATACATGTATTGGGACTTGATTAAGTGAATTAGTATAAAAAGAGGACTTAGCATTTACTCAACATGCAAATCTAGAGTTTTTATTTACATCTAACCTAACTAGATAAGGAGATTAAGAGAGCAAGTGTTGGATTTAATCTATTAGAGGAGCTTTGGATTAATTGGGAGCCAAGAAATCTAGTTAGAAATTAAGGTAACCCAGACTCTCACATCTTCTCCATTTTTATTTTTATTTTTTGCTTTAATGGTGTCATAAAGTGCAACCAAAAATTGGTGTTAGTTGTAAAACGAATTTCAAGAGTTTTAAATGAAGTCTTTCTCTATTTTTTAACATAGATTTTAGTCCACAACTCAAATTTCTTGATACATTCCATTTCATGTTTTTGGAGTTTTTGGTGATAGAATGTATATTGATGGTTTAATGGAGCCAGGTTTAGGTGGGCCAAGTCCATAAAAGAATTAAAGTTTTATTTAAATTAAAATGAAATACAAAATATATACAATAAATTATAGAAAAATATGTAAAAATAAATAAAAATTCAAAAAAATTAAAAAAAAATAATAGAAAATGTAAGGGATTGGGAAAAATATTTAAAATTGGGTTTTGAGAAATTTTAGGCATTTGGCAACCCGTGTAACTCGAAAAATGTGTTACAACTAAAAAAAATATTAGAACAAAAATTATAATTTTGTTCGTACAATACTCAATTAATGTGACCATATATTATTAAAATTGGTATGTTGGAAACTCGAGGCCTAAAGAAGGTTGGGAATCGACAGATGGGTATTCCAGAGACGAGCAAGTGGTTAGGACTAAGTTTTTAACGCATTTTTATAAGTAAACCTCACCAGAAAAACACGTAGCATTTATTTACTTTTTTATTTCATTATTCCGTTAAAATATGCCAATTTGGCTTATTTGACTACTCTACTCCAACGTGATTAGCGATCTGAATATTGTTACGGATTCGATCAAGCCCTAGACTACGTGTGAGATTTACTTCACGAGCCAATAACTTGAGAGATGGTGTCGTGAGGAGTTATCTCCAACACAGATTCCTCTCCTTTGAGGCAGTTGGTCGGGAGTTGTAAACTTCTGACCAACGGAGTTCCTTATTGACCTTCAAGCGGTGGCGGGGAGTTACTTCGTCACTAGAGTCTCCTCGGTCTAATGTTATTAGTCACAGAGTTCGGCAGATATATACCACATTCACTTTCGACATGATTGCTCTCCTAGCAACTTATCTTCATGCTTATTATCCCTTTTCGGAGCATTTTTTATTGACTAGAATGATTTGTAGCCGCTTTATTGACATTCTTATTAAATGCAACTTGTGTTTCTTCTGGGGATTTACTCACTGGACTCGTCATCAACTTTTTGCATGGATGACCGAGTGCAGATCATATGATGAGCCGATGGAAGGCCGTACTTAGTAACTTCATATGGTCATTGAGAGCCTCCACTAGACCATATCATAGGTGTTTGTATATATTATGTTACTCCTTTTGGGTATATTTTGGGAGCCTTGACACACCTAAATATGTAAATTGATTTTATTGTGCATTTTGTCTTCTTATATATAAATGGTATCCTTTCGATGGGTTTTCCACTACTTAAGGTTTGTCGATAAAGTAAATTTTATGATAATTATCATTTGATTTATCTAAAATGAAAGACTTCCGCAATAAATGATAACTCACACATTTAGTTAAAAAGACCAAGGAGCAAATAAATAGCTTACCATATAAGTTAAGTGAGATAAATGGATAGACAAACTAAACTAAATTAAGGACATGTTTTCATAAAATGAATGATAATTGAAATAGTTAGGCTAAATGAAAAGGTTGAGCACTTCTTACGAGCCGTTATGGACCGGCAGGCAGATGAGGTGGCAAAACCTAATGACGTGCTGGCGGCATTACGGGGCCTAGATTGCCTTGGGATTTTGGGTCGCCACACCACTCTCTGAATAATCTTCGGATCAGCTCTAATCTAAGCTCAGAAGAATAAGTTAATGACCTGAAACACGAACTAAGCCCTGATAAACAAGCCACACTTAACCTATGCCAGAAGCCTAACCTTCAGTACCTAATAAAAACAACTTGTAAATCTCGAGAAAATCGATATAAATACAAGTAAATAATAGCGAAAAACTTAAGATAAAGGTTTTCTAAAATAAGACAAAACAAAAGAGATGCACGATCCTGTCCCTGCGATAATAATTTTAATATTATATCAAAATCTGAAATAGTATATAAAAAACTAAGAGTTTCACTACATACAAGGAAAAGATCTCTACACCTTAAGGTTTGCCCTTCCCCTATCTTGAGTGGTAGCCTAGGTAGTTAAAATTGTTGAAAAGGGGAATGAGTATTTAACAGGCTCAGTAAATGGAATTGCACTTGCATTATCCATTATCCACTATTACCTCATTTACAATGACTAAATGAATAATAATAGCTACAAAAGGTAATAACGAAAGTAAATAACAATAGATAGTATGGGATGCAAATCAATAGGTAAAATTTGCTAATGTACTAGTAATCATTCAAAAAGAAGCTAGAAAATAAGGACTAGAAACTAACTTACACTAGATCCCAACCAATAATGTATTCTAACTTAACTAAGCTCTCCAACATCCCCAGTGATATCTCAATCATTATGTGAACATTTGTAAAGGTGGGTTTACACTAGTCCCCAACTGAACTATTTGCAGGAGCTTCGTTACAGACCTATCTTGCATATTCACTTTATATGTTTGTAAAACATGGATTACAGTGCAAAGCCCCCAGACCTTGTCCATAAGCTATATGAAACTAAAAATAACTATATACATGGCATAAAAGCTAAACTAAGTGATTTCTCACTTACGTCGGTCATGTTTCCTAGTTTTTCTGACTTCATCTAATTTTTAGACATCTCGATATGTTTTCCTGGATTAAGGAACTAAAACCAGCTAATTGTTATTAATTAATACACCATTTAGAGATGTTTAACAACCCTAAAATATCGCCTCGAATATCAGCTAAGTCCAAGGATCCCAACTGGTTGAGTGTAGTGTTTATTTAACCATTTGAGATTTCACTACAAGAAAAACTATATTTAAGGACAAGAATTCATGTGGCTAAATATCATTTTCCTGTCATTAAAGGGCTTTGGTGACAGGAAAAATCCCGTCGTGACCCATCCCTAAAAGCTCTAAGACTAAAAGTATATAATAACGAGATAGGGTCCCATAATTAAAATTTATTAGTGACCGCACCATTCCCGTCTCTAGTTTACCTTTATAATGACAAAAATTCCCCTCACTACATAAAATTTCCCATCACTAAAAGCGAACAATCAAAAATAATTTTTTTTTACAATCGCATTGTTTTCCCGTTCTTACAAGATATTTTTGGTGACATTTGAATTTTATGTGACATCTTTTAATGCTCCAACAAAAAACATCAAGTTGTCGAAAAAATAAAACAATGATTAATTCTATATAATTAAATTATTATTCTTACATGTACAAGCCAATTAAAGAAAGGAAATCCAAACACAAATATAGTTTCATGTTCTTTAGCCTCAAACAGTACTTTGATGTGTCTCAAAGGTTGTAACTAAAAACATTACATATTTGATTTAGACAATATCTAAGTACATATTTTCCTATCTATAAAAAACGTTGTTGGTAAGTCTTCCATTTAAACATGTAAAGTTCTGCAAAGTCCTCATCCTAATCAAATGCTTTGGAGGTAATTGTGAAGTTTGCATAGCATCATCCTAATCAAATGCTTTGGAGGTAATTGTGAAGTTGGTGTCGATAATTGTAAGGACTTTTAAAAGGCTTTGGAAGACATCAAATTAACGACCTAAAACACCTCCAATGTCTCTGAACTGTTTATTTATCCACCATTTGTCAATTTCAACTCCACTCCATTAAATCTCGAGTTCAACAGTAGCAAATATGAAAATGAAAAGTGATATAAACCATATACTAGCAATATTACTGATCCGCAAAAAAAGATAGGGCAAAAAAACTCATAAGTTCATTATCTTCAGTATAATATCAACTAAATAACTTGTTAATTTTTTGGTTGGATAGTCTAAAGGGAAAATGCAAAATATGAAGTCATTCACATAAATATTCTCATTTCTAAAAATGGATTAAATGAATCCTAATATTTACAGCATCCAAACTTCATATCGGATTTTTAATTTGCTAAAAGTGTTTAAGAAAATTATGTAGATAGCATACTTAGAATAATTTAATTCATATTTTGGTAGCCTGGCGAGGAACTACTTTTATAACTCTTTATGGTAAAATGTATTCTTCTAGTAGTAGTTACCAGTAGAATAATGAAATGCAAATACAACAACAAAAGTATTTTGAGGGTGTTTCATGCCATTGCAGAAAAGGAATTGAGGATGTATAGCGGACTAGTCATGTCATGATTTATATGGACAAAAGTGTGGAGTGATTAAATATATAGTATCAAGAGACATAGCTCAATTAATTCAAAAGTCAACGTGAAAAAAAACTTATTAAAACTATTACCGGAATAAGAATATAGATCCAAACCATAACTTAGAAAAAAAAACTTTTTGCCCAATGGATCTCTTCACGATTACTTCAAATTGAACATGAAAACAAGAGAATATGAGAAAAAGAAAATCAATCCCGAATCTCTCAAACTCACTCATGGTAGCATAAGCTAATTTAGCCTGAGTGAAAAATAATATATCCTAAAAAGTTTCATCATATCTATAAATCCAAGAGCACTACTAATTAAGTAGCCAACAAATTAATATTCTAACAATCTTCGAGTTAATCATTTGATTCTAATATTCTTCGATATTCAACCTACACTTATTATATATTTTTCTTCATACCACACCTCTTACCTAATTAGTTAAGGAGAAAGATTCAAGCACAAATAAGTAATGCCTTGAATAAAGTAAAAGTAGAATTGGAAACAAACCATAATATTATCAATAGAAGTTATTAGAAGAGATGAGCATCATCCTATTGAATTGGCAGTAGTTTTGTTCATTAAAAGATATATGTACAAATAGGATAATGAATTTTAGAAGTAAACCAACACAAGAACATAAAAAAGAAACAACACTTTCCAATATGAAAATCACCTTAATAGATTAAAAACGAAATGTTGAGACAATTATGCAAGACTTTCCATTTGACAAATATATTATCACACACTAGTATAAGAAAAGAATTTATAACATATCGTTTCTACCAATGATCAAATTTCAAACTAGAATATCAATGGTATTGTAATTCTTTTGCTTTGAATAGTATTAATGAAGTAAAATGATCAATAACATGCAGATTGCTCCAAGGACTCACACTTTCTCTTTCAAAACTAATAGAAATAATAAGATTTCAAAAACTCCACTCTAAGCATCGCCACCAAATTTCAAAATCTCTACAAAAAACCTCCTATTTTAGTCATGCCAATATGGATTCGCATTAATTAAGCTCCATCATTCTCTCTCTATTAATTATAGTCAACAAAATTGTCATTCTTCCACTAAGAATTACCAAAGAAGTCAAATTTTGGAATCTACAACTCAACCTAAAATGCACTAGTGATGTCTTAACTCAATCACTCTTTTCACTTATCAATCTATCTATCAAGCTTTCAATATGTTTATACCTTTAAACAACGACTCATCAAAGAAAACCTATTCAATCTTAGAAATGATGTTCAAGTTTTACTAAGATTTCAACAACAACAAAAAGCACGATTGAACGATCAAGAAAAGCAAAGGAAGATGAAAATTCGACTCAGCATGGTTACTATACGCAGTGCTTCTTTTGCGTGTCTAAATCCTTCCCACCACGACCAAATCGCAACCCTCGGACTCCTCCACCTCGTCAACAAATACATCTCCCCTGCCATGACGACAATATCGAATAAATTAAACCTACTTTTTCCATTTTCCTCATCCTCTTCAAATTCATGGTTGCGATGCATAGTGCTTCTTCTGGGCATTCAAGAATCATCACAAAGTAAAAAGAAACCACCTGAAAATGTCTCAATTTTTTCCTTTTTGTTTTTATGTGCACAAATCTTCAGCTACAAAGGTGAAGTCTACAATGGAAAGTTAATAAATTAATGCAAATATGCATGATTAATAGTGACTACTTGATCTTAGAATTAAGCTAAAGAGAAAAAAATAGAATATGCAATGAAAAAAGTAAAAAATACTTATGACTAGGTTATGTGAGATAAAACTAGGGGTTGCATTAATAAGGCTAGTGCAACATATGTATTGTACCAATTATAGGTTCCTATAATTGCAAAAGAAAAAAAAAATGTCCTAAATTCAAAAAAGAAACTCGGAGTTGAAAGGACAAAGTAAGAGAAAAAAAAACTAACCATTCCCATGAAGTGTAAAATTTCCTTAGAGGTTTGTAAGAAACTTCACCTCTTCTTCAATCTCCTGAATACGAGCATTTTCAAGCAAACAAAGAAAAGATCAACAATCTTAAGAAAAATGGTTAATAAGTGTATAGAATGAACTACTTATGACCAAGCAATGATAGTCAATCACATTCATGTGAATATTTAATTACAATGAAAGAAAAACCAGGTAAAAAATTAATAATGTCTCTCAATTTTGAGTAATTTTCCTAGTCGAAATGATTGTCAAATGACTACTTTGGCAACCTAAAACAAGACCATGTCAATTGATTAGGTTGTACAATACTACTATCACTCTATCAAATGACTACTGCATAAGGAAAAAAAAAAATGGACAACAGTGTAGAATAACCCAATGCTTCTAAAGATGTTCTCCTAGTTGAAGTGATTGTCCAAAAAGCAAAAGAACAGAGCTCCACCTCCAGATCTACAAACATCTAAAGAGCCTAACATTAATTCACTTGAGATTTAAGAAATTCAAATAATAATAAACACTGCATATACTGATTTAAGTTACTTAAATTCTTACCAAGCCAATAGGAGGAACGTAGCAATGTTTGTCATTGTCTTCTATCTTCATTTTCTAAAAACATATCAGAGAACAAATACAGTGTGTGCAAAAAACACAAACACAAAAAAAACCAAAAAAATAATATTTAATCATCAAAAGATAGTTCTAATCAATATGAAGATCGTGTGGATGTACGAGAGTGAAAACGTTAAACGAAACAATCAATCTACTCAAATATGCTAATTAAACTATTGAAAAATTAATATATCAACTAAATAAACTACCACTTAATATATTGTAAATATACTGACATATCTTTGCTAACCTTTTGGTCAATTTGTGATTCGCTCATAGGTTTCAAGTCATCTTCATTGTCGAATTCTTTTGAGTGAGCATAAACAATTGAACAATATTATCCTTCTCGCTCCCATCAATAACTTCACCTTTCACAACAACCTTTTTGTTGTGTTTCATGTCACCTGAGATCTTAAAATTTATCACTTTGGGTATGATTGGAATGTTGGAACCTATAAATAAATAATTTAAAAGAAGTAAGTAAATGAAACTAAGAAATACAAGTAACTACAAAATTAACATGAACGTAGGATAATCCTAGTTACCAAAGTTCGGGTTGTCTCGAGCCATCTTAAAGGGTAAAGGCTAAGAAGTTTCATCTTTATCTAGATAAATGTCAATATCTTTGAAACTTTTGTGTTCCTCTATCATGAACAAGACATCTTGATCATCCTTCAATGGCCTTCGATAACCGTCAGTGATTTTGAACCCAACTGAGTAAATATCAATAAATTTTTTTCATATCGCTAGTATATCCATGAAAGAACTATCTTCACTAAAATTCTTCTTATGATACTCAGCCTCATCAAAGTGAACAATTAAATTATAGGTCGTGAATATACTTTAAATACAACAATAACCACTTGTTAGATTAAATAATTAAACATGAAGTAGTAAATTAGTTCACATAAATACAAGATAATAAAAACAAACTAAATTTGCAAAGGTAATACAATTTGAAAACCCAATAAAATTAGATGATATCAATATACAGCCATGACTTCCACCTGTAATATTATCTGCTTTGTTAACATTTTTAGTTCATACATTTCTTGGTTCAAAACCTGTGATATAAAAGAAAGAATTACGTTCAAATTAAAAATTAAATTCAACAAAATGCACTTACGTAGTATAATCCAAGTTACCAAAGCTCAGGTTGTCTTGAGGCATCTTAAAGGGTAAAGGCTGAGAAGTTTCATCTTTATCCAGATAAATATGAATATCTTTGACTCTTTTATGTTCCACTATCATAAACAAGACATCTTGATCATCCTTCGATGGTCTCCCATTACTATCAGTGATTTTGAATTCAACTAAGTAGATATCAATAAGTTTTTTGCATGTCACTATTATATCCATGAAACAACTGTCTTCCCTAAAATTCTTGTCATGATACTCAGCCTCATCAAAGTGAACAATTAAATTGTGGGTCGTGAATATACCTTAAATACAACAATAACCACTTATTAGATTATATAATTAAACATGAAGTAGTAAAATAGTTCACATAAATGTAAGATAATAAAACAAACTAAATTTGCGGTGGTAATACCATTTGAAGACTCAATAGAATTAGACGATTTTAATATATTGCCACGACTTCCTTTCAAAATACCAGGAGCGATGTATCTTCCCCTGTGGGTTACACCCTTACTAACTTTTGTCTTCTTTATATGAGCCATGGTTGTCTAAATCTATATAGGAGCAAGAAATCTTATTAGAATCATAATTAACAAAATTTCAATGCATTAAGACATAATTCATAACTATAAAAATGATCACCAATTATAAATTAAGTAAGAGATTTACTTTAGATAGATGCCAACATACAAATTATCGCCAACTACCAACGAATTCAAATTAGTCGTAATATACTTATTTCGTTCATCAACAACCATTGAAGTAGAATTGTTACCCTCAAAAATAAATGACTCATTATGTTGGTATGCTTCTCCTAAATCGTCGTTATTGTCACTTTCATCACCATTATGAGAAGGCGTCTTATATAAATCATGGGGTTGTGACTTAATAATAACATTCTTACCTTTATTTATGTTATTAATGGCCAAAAATACTTGCGAAGCTTGATTTTCCAAGATAAATGGTTCATTGGTTTTCAAGAAACATTGTAGATTAATGCTTGTAAACCTAAATGAATCTATTGTTACTACTTTCACTCTATCATGAACATCAAACCCAAATAACTCTATTGTCACTCCTTTCACATACATTCCGCTATTTTGTATTTTGTGTCTTTGATCACAATCTTCCGTATGAAAACGATATCCATTTACTATATAACCCTTATAAGATGTAACATGTTTGAAAGGACCGCGAGACAACGACAATATGGATTCAAAATTTGTTCTTTCATCTTGCATTTGAAGTTCTACAATCTAAAACAAATTGAGACTTTTAATATTTTAAGCTAAAAATATAATTTTCACATATAAATCAAAAAATATGCACTCACTTTAGCTTTGAACCATGCAAAAAATGACTGATTTCACTCATCGTTCACTGTATTTGAGGTACTACTTCTAAGAGTTTTTGAGTAATTTTCGCATCGCAACAATAAAATGAATTACAAGTATTTTAGTAAAACATATTTTTAACGAGGAAAAATGAACTCTTAAATGACCAATTACGTAAAATAAGGTTGAATTTTCGTCATAGTTTCTTAAAACATAATCATGAGCTTGTTCTCCTTTCTTATTAGAAAGCTCTCCATGCATGCCTAAACCAAGTGTTCATCCACATTGTATGAACACAGAAATTTCTCCATTGATTTGGTGATGATCGCCATCATAGTTTCTCTCTAGTTTATTAAATTTTGTCTTAATGCCCTTTAAGTACCTTGAGAAAAGAGTCATGCATTCTTTGCAATTTAGCCCTTTACAATTGAACTTTTTGGACGAGCCATATTTCGGACATATTGCTTTAATTCATACATGACCGCTCAATAGAACACATCCATCGAAATTGTGCAGGCCCACCATTGTTAGCCTCATTCGCTAATTGAACAGGTAAGTGCACAATCACATCAAAAAACGATGGAGGAAAACTTGCTCAAACTTGCATAATGTGAGGGGAGTTTGAGTTTCGATTTTCTCCAATTCATCTACTCTTAATGCTTTAGCACCCAAACTTGTAAAGAATAATGATAGCTCTATAAGAGGTTCACACACGCGTTTTGGGAAGAGGCCACGAATTGCAAGAGGAAGTAGATGTTGCAATAAAACATGATAATCATGACTCTTTAAGGTAGAAAGTTTACGTTCTTTCATGTTCTAGCATTGAGAAATATTAGATGAAAATCCATCTGGAACATTTAGTTGCTTTAGAAATAAGCAAAATGAGTGCTTCCCTAATTGAGATAATGTGAATGATGCCGCAGACAACTCTAGTTTATTTCCTTTGCTAATCGGATGCAATTCTGGTCTTATGTCCATGAGCTTCAAATCATGGCGAGACTGGACTATGCCTTTAGTCTTTCCCTTCATATTTAATATTGTCCCAATAACATTATCACATATATTCTTCTCGATGTGCATAACATCCTAATTATGTCACAACAAAAGAGTGCTCCAATAGGGAAGTTCAAAAAAAAATACTCTTCTTATTCCAATTGTCACCTCTTTTGTCATGTGATAACTTTGTTTTTTTGCTTTTGTCTTTAGTCAAAGTAATTCCTTCAAGGACCTTCACTTGCGCAAGAACATGACTTTAACAAATAGACTTTGGTGGTGGCAATCTCGACTCTTTAGTTCCATCAAAATTAATTGTATCACTTTGCCATTTGTGATTTTTCGGGAGATAACAACGGTGAGACATATAAAATTACTTATTGCCATGAGACAACCGCATTAAACAAGCTTCTTTATTACAAACAGAACATGCTAACTTTCCCTTTGTACTCCAACCGAACAAGTTACCATATGCAAGAAAATCGTTAATCGTTCATAGCAAAGCTGCATTTAATGTAAAAGTTTTTACGAATTAAGGCATCGAGTGTTTCAACACCTTCTTCCTACAAGTCTTTCAATTCTTCTATTAGAGGCTTAAGATATGCATCACTTACATCTCCAAGACTATCAGGACCTGGTATAAGTGTTGAAAGAATAAAATTGCATCATTTCATGCATATACATATAGGCAAGTAATAAGGAATTAGAATTATGGGCCAAATGCTATATGAAATTCTAGACTAGTTGAAAGGTTGGAAAGCATCACTAGCAAGAGCTAGCCTTACATTTCGCGGCTCGGATGAAAATTGTTTGTGAAGCCCGTCCAAAATCTTCCAAGCTAAAGAATCAGCTAAATGCCTCATTACTCCATTGTCTTCTCTTTTCCAATGTCATGTCATCAAAGAAGCTGTCTTTCTGGACATAAACAACCTTTCAAGTCTTGGTTTCAATGGAAAATAACGCATTGATTTCAAAGATAGTTTCTTTCCATTACTCGCTATTTTATCTTCTTTTGTGCAACCATCTACTTTCCATCTAGAAGCACCACATATGTTGCATGTGTCTAACCTTTTTCTTCTTTCCAAAACAACTTACAATCATTAACACATGTGTCGATCTTTTCATAAGAGATACCTAAATCTTTTGTAACTTTTTTTGCCTCATAATATGATTCTGGCAATGTTGAACCGATTGGAAGTATTTCTTTGCACCACTGATGTAAAATGTCAACTGATTCATTACTCCATCGACCTAAGCTTTTGATATGTAATAACTTTACAAGCGCAGCTAATTTTGAAGTCTTACAACCAGGATAAACAGGTAGATCTGAATCACTTAGCAACCTATAAAATTTCTTTGCTTCATCATTAGTTTCCTCTTTATGAACTTCGGGATATAACGAATCAAATGCAAAATTATTTTCACCAACAATAGGAAATAAATCTTTTAACATCTCATGAACTCATCAGCGCCTTCAACTTCATCCACATCTTTACTATCAGAGTTAGATTCACTTATACGTTCACCATGATGATACCAAAAAGTATAATTTTCTAATATCCCATGCACTTTTAGATGCGAACAAGCTTCTTCACGAGTTTTAGAATAAGTGTTCAAACATTTAGAGCACGGGCAACGAATTTTGCTTCTTTGACCAATCTTGCTAAAAGCATAATCTAAAAATTGTTCTACACCCACGTTATATGTATCACTAAGTCGATCTGTGTCAACAAGCTTCATCCATTGTTTATCAGGAGCCATTCTATTAAAAACTGTTGCAAAATTTATAATGTAGATGAATTAACAAAAAAAATTATATGATGTTAAAATGCAATTAAAATATAAAATATTTGAGTCATATGCTTCTAGTGAACAATAATTCATTATTAAAGAATTCATTTAGTAATGAAATGCTCTATATAGAGTTTTCAATCTATCTAATAAAACAATGCAACTAAATGCAATATTTAGACAAAACTCTCTAATTCAAAACACAATCTATCTAATAACATGGGGTATGTTAGCGTTCGGAAAACGCAATCAAATCAATATCCTAGCATTTTTCAAATGCTATGAAAGATGTTTTCTAGTTGTGAACTCTAATTAAATAGTTGTATATAAAGTAGTATAAAGTTGCTTGTCGAGGGCAATTAAAGTAGTCCATAAAAAAAAACTTGGGAATAAAAGTAGTAAAAAAATACAAAAAATTAATCTAAGTTTGGGAATTAGTCGTAGTCCACTCTAAAAATACTTTTACAGTTTTGTGTCATTATGTTGGTTCTCCAAAGATTTTCATCAAGTCTAATAGAAAATCATATTAAAAAAATATGCTAAGAAGTAAGTATAGATAGCATATCTAAGAATTCACTATGCTCTTTATGTATTACTACCAAAATACCAAAATAGTTTGAGCCTTAGTATAGATCTAATAGAAAAAATAATTATCAACTCTTTTGATAAAGTTGGTCAATTGACAAATATTCAAGTTTTTAGACAAGAAAGAAACCAAACCATTGAGTTGAAAGATTTTTAGACAAGAAAGAAATCAACCCTCAAACTTGCACACGGGAAGAATGATCAAAACCCATAACAACTAATGGAAGAGATGACATACCAAACTATAAAGATGAAAGATTTCTCTGATAAGAAAAAGAACCAACTTATATATCACTGCTTAAATTTGCACATGGGAAGACTCACACAAATCCTTATAGAAAGAGAAAACATACCTCAATATACCAATTAAAAACAAGAAAGTTCGGTATGCCCTAGAAATAAGTATATGCACGCTCGCATGCACACACACACAAACATGTACATGCTTATGCATGCTTTGTTTACTAGCTAACATTTGGAGTTACTATTAATTAATATCCATGTGAAAAGCATTCGAGACCTTTCCGGTCAATATCTCAAGGATATGGAGACAAAAGGCGTTTACAAAAGCTGTATGGAAGTATGGACATAAAGAGTTGATCAAGTCGGTGAGAAGGATAGTCAGTTATTACAACTTAAATCTCCACTGCATACACTATTTGCAATGTTAGTGAATAGACAATATTAAAGCTTTTAATCAAACATATATATCATAGAGAAATTAATTTTTGAGAGTTAATTACTATAGGAAGAACTAAATCAAATATCGCATGACATATATTAAGGGAACTGGCATGGTCATCTAATTGAGAAATCTTCATATATTATGCACAACTATAACATCAATCAACAGTCCTTGATTGAACTTTGAATACAAAGGCATAACATGCATTTGAATACAAAGGCAAACTTGATTGAGAAAGAGCTAATGTGATCTTAATAATTAATTGGTCTAGAAGAATAATTAATGTAATGTTTTCCTAGATGATGATCACTTAATTACAGCTAAATATAATACATACAAGGCCAAAGGAGGGAAAGACATGAAAGTTGTAATCAAACATATAAGTTTTATTTTAATATGCAAAACCGTGCAACAATTACTTTTCATAAAAAGAAAATTTGGAGAAATAAATATATGATTAGTTTAATATTATTAGAGAGGTGTTAATTAAGTAATCAATTTATATATTCATAAATTAAATAATTATTTTCTAGTTATTCCCAAAACCGAAAACCGAACACAAGCTCCTATATTTGCTTTACAACGCATCTACATTGGCAAAGAATTATATGGAGAGGACCATATACATAAGTTTAATCAATTTATATGTATATATATATATATATATTCATGTAACATAGAAAAGAAGTAGTTAAGGAGACAACTATATACAACATCATCAACAACAACATAGCCTCATTCCTAAGGAGACAACTATAAAGATAACATTATATGCTAGTTGCATAATATATATCTAATGTTTCAGTTTGATTCTTAAAATTAAATATGAAAAAATACACATATAGATCAAATATTCAATTACATATATAATTCAAGTGTTACTTAAATAGAAACATAGATATATAGATATATAGAATCCATATCTATATATAAATATTTGTTTTGTTGTTGTATGTGGTAATATATACAAGTTTTTAGCCACCAATTAATTAATTCGTTACCTACTTAATAACTAATATATGTATATTTATAGTGTGCTAAATAGTACTTCTATTTTTATTCTATTTTTTTAATAAGAAAGAGATCATCTATGTATTTATGTGTCAAAAGAATAGGGTTAGAAATATTTGTTCCACAACCAACATAAAGATTACATATCTATCTATGTAGAAAAATAATATGATCGTACTCTCTTTTTTCATAAAACTCTTATCGCCTCTTCTTCCAAATTGCCTTAAAATCGCATCGCATCCCCTACTGACTCCAGTATCCGCCATTATTGCTTTACGAAGGTCGCATTGTGGGTACTACCGTTACCAAAACTTGGCAAGAGCAATGCTCAATCAATAATATATATAATGCTATAAATATGTCTAATATGCATTAAAAATATAGGAGAAGGGGACCTCACTAAAAATATGGCTTCGTTTCTATGTGGATCCCAAGTAATTTAGTTGCCCAGATTTTAACCAAAGTGAATACATAGCTAATGATTTTGTATCAAATAGTACTATTCTTCTAAAGTTTTTATGAGTTTAAATTTAATCCCCTTAAATGTAGATGTACTTGATGTACCATTCACAAGGGAACAAGTTTTTTGTTTCTGGTACATATTGTTCGAGAATTGTTGATAATAATTTAACTCTTAGATATGTCTCTAGCCATTGCAGATAATCACGAAGATGTAGGGACGAAACTAGTACAGTAAAATTTAAGTTTTCTTATATTAAGTGTCAAACTAGTTAATGAATACAAATGCACTTAATTTTAGAGTTTAATATATTGATTTTACATATACACATGCTATACACATAGATAGGACACTGAGTAGTAAAAAAACATAAGACACAGAATGTTGTAACATACATATGGTCTTTCCAAAGTGCTAGAAAGTTTAAAAGGGAGCCAAATGTGATTAAAGTGCAAACTCTCCTCAATAATATATAATGCTATATATATAATATGTATAAAAATTTTGACAATGTGGCTTCGTCCTTGCCAAGATGTTTCAACCCAAATGATTTTACTTATATTACTACACTATATATAAATAAATAAAATTTAGTGGCTGAAACAATTAATTCTTCGGTTCATTCTTTGAAACTATGTGAACAAATTCAAATCAATAACAGCAGATCAATGATCTTGTTGATCATTGATCAATGTAACAGTACATTCTGTACGTGATGATCTATGTAATCTGTTCTTCTATTTCATCAAAATCAAACTGTTTATTACATCGTCACTTATATATATACAATCCATATGGTGTACATTGTACCCATTTGTTACAATGACTAGAACTAACTAACATAAACCTATAGTACATTATACTTGAATATATGATTCAATACATAGGTATTAGCATACATAAAACAACACCACATTTGTGTATCATAATATCACTCTGTCCACTGTCCATACCAAAGATCAACTCGTGAGCTCGTCATACCAAACATCAACTTGACATATAATTCTACATCCCCCCTCAAGATGGAAGTCTATGCCAATCACATAGACCCATCTTGGATAATAAATCAGAAAACAACGAAACTGATAAAGATTTTGTAAACAAATCAGCCAATTGTAGCTTAGTAGAAATGTATTGAGGAAGAACAAATCCACATTTAAAGCGATGTCGAACCAAATGGCAATCAATTTCTAAATGCTTAGTAATACGTTCATGAAATACTGGATTAGCGAGATAAATGTATGGCAAACTTGGTTATCACACCAAAGTGGAATTGGAAGAGAAGTAGGAACATGTAAATCCTTAAGAATATAGGAAATCCACAACAACTCACAAAGCTGTGGAAGATAAACTTCGATATTCGACTTTCAGCAGAAGACTTGGACATCAGTAGCTCGCTTCTTAGCTTTCCAAGAAATCAAAGAAGATCCCATGAACACACAATAGCCGATGATAGATTTTCTTGAAGTAGGACAAGCGACCCAGTCGAATCACGAAGAGGCAACCGAGAGACAGATCTTCTTTGCCGAACAGAAAGAACAAACCCTTGGAAGGAGTACCCTTAAGATATCTTAAAACATGAAGGCGACAGACCAATGTTGCTCGTAGGGGATTGAATATCCGACTTAATTGTTGTGTGGCAAATGTAATATCGGGACGAGTAAATCCAAGATAAAGAAGACGACCAATGAGTCTTCTATATCTCGTCAACTTCAAGTAACAAAGGTGAATCGGGATCTCAAATTTAAATCACGAGGAGTGGAGTAGCAATTTGGTTTAGCCATGAGAATACCAGCATCAGTAAGTAGATCAAGAACATACTTACGTTGATGCACATAAAGACCTGAAGAAGATCTCACCAACTCTAAACCCAAGAAATAACGAGCTTGTCCAAGATCTTTAATGGTAAACAAGGTGTGTAAGAAGGTCTTTACTTGATCAATTAAGTCAAGTGAAGTACCAGTAAGAAGAACATCATCAACATACACCAACAACACCAAAAAATGACCAGCATTATTGTAAGTAAACAAGCAGGGATCATGAGCAGATTGAGTAAAACCAAAAGATTGAAGCTTGGTTGTAAACTCATGATTCCATTGACGAGAAGCCTGCTTCAAACCATACAGAGATCTATGAAGTTTGCAGACTTGATTAGGTGAAACAACAAGATAACCATCGGGTGGCTTCATGTACACATCTTCATCTATGTATCCATGTAAAAAAGCATTGTTAACATCCAATTGTTGTAAGGGCCAATCTCGAGCAATTTGCTAAAGATAAGACAATTCGAACAAGTGACATTCTTGGCAACTGGAGAAAATGAATCAAGATATAATCAACTCCTTCAATTTGATTAAAACCTTTTGCCACCAAACGAGCCTTACATCTATCCAAAGAACCATCAGGATGAAGTTTAACCTTGTAGATCCATTTAGAACCAATGGCTTTCTTACCAGGTGGTAGAGTAGTAAGACTCCAAGTTCCATTAGTTTCCAAAGCTTGTAACTCCTTTTCCATTGCTTCAATCCAAACAGGATCATGTTGAGCTTGAATGTAACTGGTAGGCTCCTTTATATTTGAAACAGCAGCTAGAAAGCATTTGTAGCTAGCAGTAATGTTTGGAGAATGTATAAAAGGAAATGTAGGAGGGTTACCAGCAGATAGAGAAATTGGTAGAAGAAGTCTCTACATTGTTTAGAACAAAGTCATTCGGCCAAAGAGGTTTATGAACTGCACGAGTACTTTTCCTAGTAACAACAGCATTAGGAGGCAGGACATCTTCATTTAAAACATCAGTAGTATGAGGTACCATTGCATCAGTTGGAGGTACATAGGAGATATCTTCAGGAACATCAGAAACTGCTTCATTAATAGGTAAATTTTGAGAAGAAGGCACAACAGCTGATGGAGGAGCATTAACATCTGAAATGTCTATCAAATAATCAGAATGATCTTCGGATGGAATAGGCAGAGGACACTTTGAACTTTCAGAATCTTTATGGAAAGGAAACTGATTTTCAAAAAAAAACACATCTCTTGAAACAAAACATGTATGTGTGGCCATGTTATACAATCTATATGCCTTTTGTCCTGGAGAATAACCAATGAATATACTTTTAACAGCTCTTGAATCCAATTTAGATTTACTTGGTGAAACATTTGTAGCAAAGCATAAACAACCAAAAGTCTTTAAAGAAGAATAATTTGGTGTTCTTCCAAATAAAAGACAATAAGGAGATTTCCACTTCAGTAACTGAGTAGGTAATCTGTTGATGATGTATGTGGCAGTGAGAACAGCATCTCCCCAAAATTTTGTGGACAAATTAGACTGAAAAATCAAGGCTCTTGTAACTTGCAGTAAATGTCTATGCTTCCTTTCAACAACACCATTTTGCTGAGGTGTATATGGTGTTGATCTTTGATGAACAATTCCCAAACCAGAGAACAAAGCATGACAATCTTTATTACAAAACTCAGTTCCATTATCAGTCCTAATGGTTTGAACTGAGACCTTGAAATGAGTTTGAATGAAAGTTAAAAACTGTTTGATGATGTTGCCTGTCAAGGACTTATGTTTCATCAAAAAAGTCCAAGTGAATCGACTAAAATCATCCACAATAGTCAAGAAATAATGAGCTCCTTGAATAGAAGACTGCTTGTATGGTCCCCATATATCCATATGTAACAACTGAAAAATACTAGATGTTTGAATAGAACTCACTGGAAAAACCAATCTGCATTGTTTAGACATCGACAAACATCACAAGGTTCAAAATATGTTTTCCACTTGATCGTTGTTAAGTAACATATCAAGTTGCTTTGTTACATGAATAGAAGGATGTCCCAATCTAAAATGCCATGAAAATTTATCAGTAGCATTATTACAATGAGCTAATGATAATTCTGAAGGTGATACAAAAGAAGCAATGACATCCTTATGGAAGGAGCTTGAATCCAGTATGTATAATCCTCCAACCATCCTTCCCACAGCTAGAACTTGAGAACTCTCAATGTTCTGTATAGCACAAAATGATGGATAAAATTCAATTGTCAGTTCAGTAGATGAGAGTAATTTACTAACTGACAAAAGATTATACTTGAATGCTTTTATATGTAAACAAGAAGAAAGCACTAAGTCTGAATTCAGCTTCACATCTCCAATGCAGTTTACTTCTTTAGTATGTCCATCAGGTAAGCAAACCATGACAGACTTAGGTAAAATATGGACATTAGTAAGTAAATCATAGCTAGTACACATATGATTTGTTGCTCCACTATCCACAATCCAAGCATCTCGAATTAAAAAAAGAACAAGAACAGGAAGATCTTTGGAATGAGCTACTGTAAAATCGAGATAAACCGAATTCACATGATTAGAAGCTCCCGCCTCTCGAAACGATTTCCCTTTCATAAAATTCTCAATTCCCTATTTGTATCATTCTTTGCTATATTCGATGAAAATCTTCAACCGAGATGATTCGCACCTTGTATGTCAGAGGTGATTCCATCAAATTTACAAAGGATTTCGAATTACTTGATATCTCGCTTCTTATCATAGTCTTTCTTGTACCAATCTGGAAATCCATGGAGTTTGAAACAAGTATCTTTTGTATGCCTTTTTGCCTTACAATGATCACAAAACAGATCATCTTTATTCACAGATTTCTTTTGAATTCCTTTTCCAGCAAACTTATGGCCATTAGTTGAATTTCCTGAATTCATCTTGGTAACCTTCATCATCATGGTTTGTATCCATCATAGGAGAATAATGGACATGTACTTCTTTTTGCTTTTCAACTCTAAGAACCATAGAGTAAGCTTTGTTTATACTTGGCAATGGATCCAACACCAATACTTGATTGCGAATATGATCATACATATCATTCAACCCCATCAAAAATTGCATCGACCTATCATTAGACTCTAGAACGACCATTGCGAGCGAGATGCTCCACAAATACACACAGGTAAAGGATTTAGACAAATTTCAGTTCATCCCAAAGTTTCTTAAGTTTGGTATATATCTTGTGAAAGAGACAGATCTCCTTGAGTTATAGAAGCAATGTCACGTTTCAACTGGTATAAAAGAGGACCATTACATTCTCCAAACCTTTCTTTTAATTCATTCCATAGATCAAAAGAAGAAGTTGTATAAAGAAAAGCTTCAACAATCTCTTTTGAAATAGAATTCAAAATCCAAGAAGTGACCATATAATCCACCTTGATCCATCGATCAAGATTAGGATCGATAGTTTCGGTTTTACACATCTACCATCAATAAAACCAATCTTTGTTTTTGCTCCCAATGCAATCATCATAGCTCTACTCCATGATGAGGTAATTTGAACCAAGTAAGAGAATTAGAGACAAGTATCATACCAGGATGATCAGATCCTTGAAGAAGTAAAGGATTCTCGGCTCCAAGATCACTGTTTGGGAGCTCTTCCTCGCTCCAACAACATTTCGAATGAAGAACTCACGAGAACCATGAACAGATGCCATGTACAAATCCTTCAATTCAATTAACAAACAACACAAATCAAGAATAGAAGAAACTCGCTTTGATACCATGAACAAATTCAAATCAATAATAACAGATCAATGATCTTGTTGATCATTGATCAATGTAACAAATACATTCGTACGTGATGATCTATGTAATCTGTTTCTTCTATTTCATCAAAATCAAAGCGTATATTACACTTTGTCGAACTTATATATATACAATCCATATGGTGTACATTGTACCCATTTGTTACAACTGACTAGAACTAACTAACATAAACCTATAGTACATTATCTTGAATATATGATTCAATACATAGGTATTAGCATACATAAAACAACACCACATTTGTGTATCATAATATCACTCTGTCCACACCTCTGTCCACACAATTTCTGTCCATACCAAGCAAAGATCAACTCGTGAGCTCCATACCAAGCAAACATCAACTTGACATATAATTCTACACTATGGTCACAAAGAAAAATAAAAAATAAAGCCGAGTGAATGAAGTATTAAGCTCACAAAGAAGTAAAGGCTGAACTTGAATCTCTATATTCAAAACCTTAACAAGGGGACGGTTGAGGCGATGCTTGAGCATGAACAGAAGAAAATTGATGGAGAGATGAGACGCAGAACACCGTTAATGAAGGTTTCAAAAAACAAACCTCCCCTATCCTTTTTCCTTCACCAAAACTCCTCGGAGCAAGTCAATCGAGAGATGGCAGAAGCGAGTCGATGGGCAGGGAAGCAAGACGATTGATGGAGAGGTGATGCAAAGAAGCAAGACGTTGATCAATGGGAGATGGATTTTGCAGTGAAGATCGAAAGAAGGATCGGTTTGGCAAAGAAAATCGATGGAGATACCCATTTTGCAAAGAAGCTCGATGGAGACATCGATTTGGCAGAGAAGTGGGAGGCCTGACGTCAATCGATGGAGAGATGAGGAAGAGAAACAAGAATCTCGACACCAAAATCTTGCTAACCAAGTCGATCTCCTAAATGATCTTCTAACAAGTCCCCTTTCCCTACTTTTTCCCTCCGTATAGAAGAAAATGAGGAAAATGGAAAGTTTGATTTTGGTTTCTTAATTTTTATGCACACATGGATATTAAAAATAGGAAACAAACTTTGAAACTGTTGTAAATTGAGTTGAAACTTGCTAAGAACTAGAGAAGGAAAATAGAAGACTAATAACTTATACTACTACAAACTACTACTACAAAAGAGAAGAGAAGAAATGAGATGGTTGGAATGAGAAGTTTTCCTTCAACTTGATGTGTTTTTACAATGAGGTTGGAACCCTTTATATAGGTCATTTGGTGATGATGATAAATGTACTTTATACAATGTGTACAAGTAACACATACACCCCATGTCATACAACACATTACTAGTAATTTGACAATACATGGAAGAGTTGGTGTACATTGGAAATGGTTACAAGTTACATGACAATACATAGACAAGTGGAGGTACTATTAAGTAAGAAATACAAGTTACATGACTATACAATATGTTGGTGTACATGTATGGTCATCCATATTCCATAACACTCCCCCTTGGATGACACTTGCTTAGAGATTGTGCCTCGTTAAAACTTCTACTAAGAAAAACCCTGTGGGAAAAAATATAGTAAAAGAAAAAGAGTACACTATTCTCATAAATATTAAGATGGGTATAATATTGTTAAGATCGCCTCATTAAAAACCTTGCTAGAAAAACCCAATGGGATAAAACCATAGCTAAGGGAAAAAGAGTGCAATGCACTAATCAATAACTCCCCCTCATGTGAACATGGGTGAAACTTGTTCAGTTTCTTTACTTGCAATGTCTTTAAGTTTACGCAAGCCAATACCATATGTAAGCCTTTTAAATGTCGTAGTTGGTAAGGCTTTTGCGAATAAATCAGCAAGATTATCATTCGATCGGATTTGCTTGACATCAATTTTACCATTCTTCTGAAGCTCATGCGCATAAAAGAATTTTGGTGAAATATGTTTTGTTCTATCCCCTTTTATGAATCATTCACTTAATTGTGCAATACATGCTGCATTATCTTCATATAATATGGTTGGAGAATCTTTTATCGAAGGCAGTCCACATGATTCTTGAATATGTTCAATCATGTTTCTCAACCATACACATTCACGACTTGCTTCATGAGTTACAAGTACATCAGAATGATTAGAAGAAGTAGCAACCATAGTTTGTTGTACTGACTTCCGTGATATAGCAGTATTACCACAGGTGAATACATATCCCGTTTGACAGCGAGCCTTGTGGGGATCAGATAAACATCCAGCCTCAGCATAACCTTAGAGATTCAATTTTACCCCTCTTGAGTAAAATAAAACTATGTCACTTGTTCCTCGAAGATATCGGAAAATATGTTTAACATCATTCCAATGTCTTCGAGTTGGTGAACAGCTGTATCTTGCAAGTAGGTTGACAGCAAAAGTAATGTCAGGTCTTGTACAATTTGCAAGATACATAAGTGCACCAATTGCACTTAAGTATGGTACCTCCGGACCAATTAGCTCTTCATCACTTTCAAGAGATCGAAATGGATCCTTATCAACGTCAAATGATCTGACAACCATTGGAGAGCTCAATGGATGTGCCTTGTCCATATGAAATCTTTTTAATATTTTTTCAATATAATTTGATTGATGGACAAGTACTCCACTTGAAAAATGTTCAATTTGCAAACCAAGACAAAGTCTTGTTTTTTCCAAGTTCTTTCATCTCGAATTCATTTTTCAAGTATTCGGATGTTCTAACGATGTCATCATGGTTTCCCATTATATTTAAATCATCAACATATACAGCAATAATCACAAATCTTGTTGATGATCTTTTAGTGAAGACACATGGGCAAAGCGGATTATTTACATATCCTTCTTTCAGTAAATAATCATTTGTACCACATTCGTCCGAATTGTTTCAATCCGTACAAAGACCTTTGTAATTTTATAGAATGCATGTTATGAGGTTTTGATTTTATTTCTTCGAATATTACAAATACTTCAGGGATTTTCATATATATCTCACTGTCTAGGGATCCGTACAAATAAGCTATAACGACGTCCATTAAATGCATATCAAGCCCTTCAGAAACTGCAAGGCTTATCAAGAACCGAAATGTGATTGCATCTATAACAGGAGAATATATTTCCTCATAATCGATGTCAGGTCTTTGTGAGAAACCTTGAGCTACAAGTCTTGCTTTGTACCTTGTAACTTCATTTTTTTCGTTTCTCTTTCGTACAAATACACAGTTATATCCAACAGATTTTACGCCATCTGGTGTTTGAACAATCGGTCCAAAAACCTCTCGTTTCCTTAGCGAGTTTAGCTCTGGTTGGATAGCCTCTTGCCATTTTTGCCAATCAGGTCTTTTTCGACATTCGTTCACTGATCGTGGTTCTGGATCATCATCATTTTCACATATTTCAAATGACACATTGAAAGCAAATATATCATCAGGAACAATTTCATTTCAATCCCAAATCTTACCAGAGTTTAAATAATTTATCAAGATCTCATTATTTTCATCTTTTTCCTCTTTTTCTAGAGGTAGTTGTTCCTCATTAGAATCAACCTTTTCTGACAAATCCTTATCAAAGGATTCTTTTGCTTTCTCAGGAGTATTTTGATTTGTATTTATTTTTACTCTTGTTTTCTTCTTTCGAGGAATTGTATCCTTTGAACCAACTGGTCTTCCACGCTTTAAGCGTTTCGTTGGTTCTTGTGCATTTTATTGCACAGAGACATCAAATCTTGCAGGAGCATTTATAGCTGAAATATGTGATTTTGTCACTTGTTTTGCATCATTAAATGCATCAGGTAATTGATTTGTGATTTGTTGCAAATGAATGATCTTTTGAACTTCAAGTTCACACTGATTTGTACGTGGATCATAATGTGATAAAGTTGATGCATTCCAAGCAATTTCGCACCATTCCTTTTGAATTGGCTTCTTATCTCCCCCTAACGGTGGGAAAATTGCTTCATCAAAGTGACAATCAGCAAAATGTGCAGTAAATAAATCTCCCTGTTAAGAGCTTAAGGTATCTTATAATGGACGATAAGTTAAATCCAACATAAATCCCAAGTTTTCGTTGTAGACCCATCTTAGTTCTATTGGGAGGTGGTATAGGAACATACACTGCACAACTAAAAATTCTCAAGCGTGAAATATTTGGTTGTTGATCTAAAATGAGTTGCATGGGTGAATGTTCATGGTATGCAGTAGGCCTATAATGAAGGATAGATGTTGCATGAAGGACTGCATGTTCCCAAACTAAAGTTGATAACTTAGTTCTTATGATTAAAGGTTTGGCAATTAATTGAATGCGTTTAATTAAAGATTCTGCCAAACCATTCTGGGCATGCACGTATGGAACAGAATGTTCAATGGTAATTCCTATAGACATGCAATAATTTTTAAGTGCTTGAGATTGAAATTTTTTGGCATTATCAAGACGGATGGTTTTGATTGGGTTGTCAGGGAATTGTGCTCTTAACTTAATGATTTGCGCTCAAAGTCTAGCAAATGCAACATTGCGGGTTGAAAGCAAACGAACATGTGACCACCTAGTCGAGCATCTATCAAAACCATGAAATATCTAAATGGTCCACAGTGAGGATGAATAGGTCCACATATGTCTCCTTAAATGCGTTCTAAGAAAATTGGGGATTCCACAACAATTTTACTTGGGGATGGTTTAACTATCAATTTACCTTGAGAACAACTAGCACAATTATAATCACCAGCTGAAAATATTTTGTGACTCTTTAAAGGATGTCCATGTGAATTATTAATTATTCTTCACATCATTGATGATCTTGGATGACCAAGCCGATCATGCCGTAAAATGAATGTCTTTGGATCATTAATTTTCTTATTCAAAACGACATTCGTTTCAACATGCTTATGTGAGTAAAATATAATCCTAAGGATAAAGATGGGAATTTTTCTAACACTTCTTTTTTCCCATTTGAAACCAATGTGACATAGAGAAATTCTCTATTATTTTCGTTCACGGTTTCAATGTGATATCCATTTTGTCGAATATCTTTAAAACAGAGTAAATTTTTTCTGGATTTCTTAGAGTATAAGGCATTGTCAACATAAGTTGTTGTTACCCCAGGCAACATAATATTTGCTCTTCCAGAGCCATTAATCAAATTGGTGATGTCAAATATTGTTCGAACATTAGCCTCAACTAAGTTGAAATTGGAGAAATATTCTCTATTTTTAAGGATTGTGTGCGTAGTAGCACAGTCAGCAAGACATATATCGCTCTTATTTGATTAATGATTTGAACACATGATTTGTTGATCTATCTGGAAAAATAATGTTTGGAAAATTAGAAAAGAGTCATATTTCATTGATAAAATTCATAATATTTTGCCTTTGATTTTGAAGGCATGGTAAAGGTCACAAAAATACTCGGGTATATATATGACAATATTTAGGCAAAATAGCCTTTCATATATGACCAAAAGTATTTCACAATTATGAGCGCTCATTGCCAATAATTATTTACCCTTTGTAGTGGTGCACCACTTTTGTTCCAATTTTTGGTGGAATTGTCAATACTACCATTACCCGATATTTTCACCTTTTCCACGTCCATAAATTTATTATTATGATCATGATCATTATATGCAACATATGCTTCTTAATTTGAAGCTGAACTAATTGGACGGGAGTGATATTATATTTATAATATCTCATTATTTTACTCAGCTACCATGAGACAAGAAATCAATCCTTAATATTTATTGGATTGATATGCGCACTCGATATTTGTTACAGCGATAAATCGAGGCGGGCCACGTGACCTTATTTTTATTGTCTCATCAGTCATATCTCCACGTAGCCTCAACATAGAGGTAATTAAAATTGTGGGATTATAATTAATATTTGACTGATTAAATTTTGTAGCTTGAGACTCAACCGCTTTTTTTGAGCTTTTGGAGTATTACCTTCTTTGGTATTTATATATTTATAACTCCGTAGGGTGAAAAGATATATGAAATATTCACTTTTCGAATCTCTAAAGAGATATTGGCAAATTATTGTGTACAACATACAGCCTTGCATAGATGCAAGCTTTATTCATAATTTGTAATATCTAATTATCATGACAAGAATTATAATAAGGTAACAAATTCAACTATGGTTGATTAATATTTTGAAAGTAAATATAATATAAAATAATTCTCTTTTCTTTTATGTGAAAAAATTATATAACATATGATTAAGTATGTGTTCACAACTTGATTCATTAACAATCAAATGTACTATTCGTATGAGTTGGTGGGACAACCTCCAGGTTGGGTGGCGAGACAAAGTCTGCTTAATACCATGCCTCCTCGAACGGGATAACCCGTCTCCCTTTCAATGTTTAGCTTTACCGAGGACAAGGCTTACCCACTATCAACTCAAACTTATAGCATTATTTGTATTATAAAATCAAGAACAGAACAATAACTAATCATTTGTAGTTTTAAGAGAAAAACTATATGTCACACATTGACTTTTGATTTCTAATGTAGAATATCGTACGAGACGCAACTACAAAGCATACTTTCGCAATCGGTGACGTTATAATGCATAGTATTACTAGCATATGAATAAAGTATGCATATATAAGTGAAGCAAGTAATAAAAGGAAGCAACCATGATAATATAGAAATAAGTTGAACTTATTTAAATAACAAAAGTTATACCTTCCTAGCTTTGTTTCCTTAACAAGCCTTCTTGAACTTCAAGATCTCCTTAATGCTAGAGCAAGCTCGTGCTGATAACGTGTTGTAAATTGAGTTGAAACTTGCTAAGAACTAGAGAAGGAAAATAGAAGACTAATAACTTCTACTACTACAAACTACTGCTACAAAGGAGAAGAGAAGAAATGAGATGGTTGGAATGAGAAGTTTTCATTCAACTTGGTGTGTTTTTACAATGATGTTAGAACCCTTTGTATAGGCCATTTGGTGATGATGATAAATGTACTTTATACAATGTACAAGTAACACATACACCCAGTCATACAACACATTACAAGTAATTTGACAATACATGGAAGAGTTGGTGTACATTGGAAATGGTTACAAATTACATGGCAATACATAGACAAGTGGAGGTACTATTAAGTAAGAAATACAAGTTACATGACTACACAATATGTTGGTGTACATGTATGGTCATCCATATTCCACACCAGAAACAAGGCAATGCACAGGATTTTCCCCTCCCTAAATAATGCGCCAAAATCAATTTGGTGACGAGAGTTATCCTCATTAGCCTTGAAATATAAATCCCCTCTTTAATTCTCATACCTTTTAATGATCAAAAGATATTCCCCTCCCTAAATAATTCTTTTAACCACGGGATTCAGTAAAGTCACTAACGTTTGGTGATTAAAAACTCTTTTCTTGTAGTGTTAGTACTCCAACACATGACTATTGTTTAAGGACAACGGTCCTTGCACCCTACTAAATACATCCCAACATTACCATACTTTCAAGAGTGCCTCAAAATGAATTCTTTCATCAACCCATAGAATCCATTAATATTTTACATCATCAAATCATAGTATTTACATTTAAATCCATCTCATTAATGAACCAAAACATGACTTGACTATACCTAAATATTGGATAACAGTGATAGATAGAATAAACATTTGATTTCATCATTATGAATGGGTTCAAATGAACCTAATAGCACCACATAATGATCAGGTAGTGTTGTACTGTTCCTAATCTATCATTTTCCATCACTTTTGGTCCCATTTACATACATAAAAGTGTGACACTTTTTAGGACAATAAAGAGACCTAATCTTTTATGTTCAAATAGGTTCTAGTGAACCTAATAGCAATATCTAAACACTTCCTAAGTTCATCTTAGGATCCCCGACCAAAAACCCTACCTAAACCTTTTCATTTGAATGAGAGAAAATGGAAAGATTGAGAAGAGATTCTTGCCAATAAGTATAGGTGGAAAGATGAGCTGAGATGCTCTCTGTAATGGTGATTCTTCACCATACAAGCCCAGTTCTTTTCTTCTTTAATCTATCCTCTCTTCTTTCGTTGATTATGAGATTAGAAGAGAAAACTTGATTTTCTTGCCTTTTAAGTCTTAATCTTCCTTGAGATACGCATTGCGTAATATCAAGGCTGGTCTTATGGTGTTTAAACTACTACATAATCCACTTTAAGGTAGTAACTCCTCTTACTTCCTATGTAATCCACCTCATCCTTACCTAGACCATTTGCTCATCATCAAGATCTTTTTGCATGTATCTCAAGATAAATCATATGTTAAGTCACTTAAAGCGACATTTTTTAAAATAGACACTCATCATCACACTCACTCGTATCCCGAGACAAATCTAATGATCATGAGTTTTTAATTGCTTCAACTTTATAACTTTATTTTTACTTAGATTTTGCATACCAAACAAACACCAACCAAAACGCATACGTACGCTAATCTAAAAAATTTAGGGTTAACCATAAGTCTAACTCGGGTTAATTAACATTCAGATTAGTGCTAATCACTAGGTTAAGGATACGAGTCATTACATGGAGTACCAATACAGATGTCCAATGAGGATACGATTCTCCATAATTAGAGGGAGATTAGTCATTTCTTATACCATGGGCAAATGTGGCACCAGTAAGTCCATAATCACTCTAACGAGCTAGCTACCTTAATTTCGGACAGTCTGTTCATCATACTTCTAAGCTACAAAGTATATCAAGCCCGCGAGGATTAGGGAGCCGCTTTTTTCTCCCATTCTTCATAGAGAGTGCATACTCCTTACCAAACTTCGAAAAGGACCCCACTGTAGAGTGGGCAACAATAGGATAGATATAGTGATTCAGAGAGTTGATTTTATTGTTTTTGTATGTATTTGAGATAGGAGCTGATAAACTAGGTACTATTTTGATTTTGTAATATATATTTGGAAGAGATACATTATGATTATGATGTAATATCACTACACAACACATCATTTGCTTACATTTTCAGCTTTTCATATATTTATTTTGTTTCATCTCATTCATTATGTTTTCTTATATTCTAATATTATATCTCACTTGCTCTTTTAGAATGTATATTGGTTGTCCTACTTTCTTGAGCCTTAAGGACAACGTTAAGGATAAGTTTGGGGTTATGCCTGTTAATGGAATGCATGAATGAACTGTTGGGTTTTAGGGTTCATACGCAGCGGAGATTACAAAACAATTTTGACAAAAACCCCAACAGGATCCGAATATAATTCCATTAAAAACATTTAAACCAAGAAAACTTAATCATACCTCGGTTGCAAAATACCTTTATGAAGGTTGATCGATCTCTAAGGCACTGGCAACGACGAACGCCCTCTACCAGCAGTCCACACACGAACGACGGCCGAGATTCGAAGTGCTAGCTTCGCAAGAATACCAAACCTTTTTGTTTCTCTCCAAAACGGTCCAGAGCGTACCAGAAAACCTTAAGTCGTTTCTAAAACAAAATAGAGTTTCGGCCCTTAATCTTTTGTACGTGTGTTCTAACTTGTATATAGACGATTAAGTAAATTACACATATACCCCTACTTAATGAAGTATAAGTGTAATACACCACAAGGAAGTTTTTGTCATGAATTTTATCATATAAAATTTATTTTTCTGAACCATCTTAAAATCTCGCAAAGCCATTCTTGGCGTGCGACCCAATAGGCTCACACAACGTTGGCAGTATACCAAAACACATTTTGGTATACAAGTCATAAGCGGCCTCTGGCAAGACATTATGACTACCCAAGTTGTATGAATATCAAATCAATACAACCTAATCAATAGTGTATATAACATCCTTTTTTCATACGATATCCTTTTGATCAAACAAAAGGCATGGAATTGTCATCCAACATGTTCAATCGTACTAGTCTCGATCTCTAGGTAGACTGAAAACATCCAAGTGACATTGATCAATATCAATTCACTTAGACTAGGCCTTTTAACAGTCTAACACATTGAGGGATCCACTAGATATCTCTCTTTATAAGACATGGACAAATTCTATCTTGATTACACAACTTCATCACATTGCTCACATAGTAACCAATCACAACCTTTATAATCATTCGGTTAAAGACAACGTTTGATTGTGTCAAATCACTATATTCCTAATGTTGAAGTCTCTGGTAATCTCAAGTCAGAGGACTGAAAAATATACCTATCATGAGAAACGACTATGACTTAATCCATGTGAGGTTCACATAGCGGGTCGATCCAGTACCTTGTTCCCTAACAAGTACTCGTGATCTTGATTCATATCCCTATACGTATAATCATCATATGATCATCAATCAAAACTCGCACTAGTCTTAATTCATTATAGTTCCCAGTATAATGATCGACTAGGGTCATTTAGGATATTTCTGTAAATACTCATGGATCTTATTACAATGTAAACATGCAAATTAATTGTAATAAACGACAAACGAAATCCTATATTTTATTAACTAAAAGTATTCATAAAGACAATTAATGGATTGACATAGGGCACGTGCCCCTACATCGCCCACTTGCACTAGGGCCAATCATACATGCATCTAATGCCTAATGATCTAACTTGATCATCATGTTTTGCTTGTGGAAGATCTTTTGTCAATGGATCCGCAACGTTGTCTTCAGTAGGTACTCTGCAAATCTTCACGTCTCCCCTCTCAATAATTTCTCTGATGAGATGAAAATGTCTGAGTATATGTTTGGATCTGTGGTGTGATCTAGGTTCCTTGGCCTATGCTATTGCACCGTTATTATCACAATACAAACAAACAGGGTTAGCAATACTTGGAACCACACCTAGTTCAGAAATGAACTTTTTGATCCAAATCGCTTCCTTTCTTCGCATCGAACGCCGCAAAGATATACTCTTCTTGTTGTAGAACCCGCCACGATCTCTTGCTTCAAACTTTTAAAACTTCGCACCCCCATTCAAAGTAAACACACATCCAGACTGTGATCTAAAATCATCTATATCAGTTTGAAAACTTGCATCTGTGTAACCATTTACAGCTAGATCATTTTCAAAACCTCCATCGACCAAGAACACTTCCTTAGTCTTTCTTAAGTATTTAAGAATGATCTTTAATGTTATCCAGTAACTCTCGCCATGATTTGACTGATATCTGCTTGTAGTGCTTAAAGCATATGATACATCACGTCTAGTGCATAGCATGGCATACATGATAGATCCAATAGCTGACGCATATGGAATCTTTTTCATACGGCCTCGCTCATCATTTGTCTTAGGACATTGAATCTTGCTGAGACTTATGCCATGAGACATTGGCAACAATCCTCTTTTAGAGTCTTGCAAACTAAACCTATTTAGCACCTTGTCTATGTAAGCACTCTGACTTAGACCGATTAGCATTTTAGATCTATCCCTATAGATCCTTATCCCTATGATATAGGCTGCATCTCCTAAGTCTTTCATTGAGAAACACTTCCCTAACCAAGACTTGACATTCTACATCGTTGGGATGTCATTTCTAATGAGTAATATATCATCAACATACAGTACCAGAAAAACAACTACAATCCCACTGACCTTCTTGTATACACAAGGCTCATCTTCGTTCTTAATAAAACCGAAATCCTTAATTGCTTCATCAAAATGAAGATTCCAACTTCGAGAAGCTTCCTTTAATCCATAAATGGATCTTTGAAGCTTGCATACCTTCCTAGAATTCTCAGGATGTATAAAACCTTCAAGTTGTGTCATATACACGTCCTCAAGCAGCTTTCTGTTAAGAAATGTTGTTTTTACATCCATTTGTCGTATCTCATAGTCATAATATGCAGCAATGATAATTAAAGTTCTTATGGGTTTAAGCATGGCTACTGGCGAAAAAGTTTCATCATAATCAACACATTGAGTCTACCTGAAACCATTTGCTACAAGTCTTACTTTAAAAGTATGCACTTTGCCATCCATGTCAGTTTTCTTCTTGAAAACTCATTTACATCCAACGGTCTTACCACCTTCAGGTAAATCAACCAAGTTCCAAACTTGGTTATTATACATGGATTGCATCTAAGAATTCATGGCACTTAGTCATTTATCTAAGTCTGGTCCAGACATAGCCTCCTGATAAGTGGTGGGCTCATTTTGATCCATAAGCAACACATCACGACTATCAGTAATGAGAAATCTGAATATCTCTGGCTCATGTCTTACCCTACCTGATTTACGTGGGCCTTGTGTCACTTGTGGGGGTTCAACTGGTTCAGAACGTTGTTGAACTTCCAGCAGCGGTTCAGCGTTTATTTGTGATTCTTGGACTTCTTCAAGATTTATTTCCCTCCCATTAGTGTCTTTTGAAATAAACTATTTTTCAATAAAGGCACCATACCGAGCAACAAACACTTTGTTCTCAGTGGGATTATAAAAGTAATATCCTTTTGTTTCGTTAGGATACCCCACAAATAAACACTTGTCAGATTTAGGTGCTAGTTTTTCTAAGACTTGTCGCATTACGTAAGCCTCACAGCCTCAAATCTTAAGGAATGATAAACTAGGTATCTTCCCGTACCATATCTCATATGGTGTTTTATCAACTGTTTTAGAAGGAACTCGATTTAGAGTGAAAGCTGCAATTTGTAATGCATAACCCCAAAAGGATAATGGAAGATTTGCATGACTCATCATAGATCGAACCATATCTAATAAGGTTCGATTTCTCCATTCAGAAACTCCATTCCACTATGGACTTGCTGGTGGAGTCAATTGGGAGACAATCCCATAATTTCTAAGATGATCATCAAATTCTTGGCTCAAATATTCACCACCTCAATCTGACCGAAAGTGTTTTGATAGTTTTACCAAGTTGATTATGCTCTTCATTTTGAAACTTTCGAAACATCTCAAATGATTCAGCTTTATGTTTCAATAGATAAATCTGACCGAAAGTGTTTTGATAGTTTTACATAACCATATCTGCTTAAATCATGAGTAAATGTAATAAAGTACTGATAACCTCCTCTAGCCATTGTGTTTGTAGTACCACATTCTTGCCCTTTCACTGTGTCTAGTAAAGGGACTTTTAGTCATCTTACCTAGTAAACAAGATACACACGTTTCATATGTTTCTAAATCAAATGAATCTAGAAGTCCATCTTTATGGAGCTTCGTTATGCGTTTCTCGTTTACGTGCTCGAGACGACAATGCCAAAAATAGGTTTGATTCAAATCATTTGACTTGAATCTCTTTGTATTTATGTTAAAGACTAGAGTATCAGTGGACCTTTTCGTGCTTAGAATATAAAGACCATCACACAAATCAGCATTTACATAAAATATACCTTTACGAGAAATGGAGCATCTATTATTCGCAATAATAAAATCAAAACCATCCATATCCAAGCATGAAACATAAATGATGTTTCCGCTCAAGGCAGGCATAAAATAACAATTATTTAGAGTTAAAATAAGTCCACTAGGTAAGACTAAGTCATATGATCCAACAGCTAGGGCAACAACTCTTGCTCCATTCCCTACGCGGAGGACGACTTCTCCTTTCTTCAACTTTCTACTTCTGGTGAGTCCCTACACATTTATACAAATGCGAGATCCACATCCGGTATCTAATACCCAGGAATCACTAGTAGAAAAATTAATTTCAATAACATAAATACATGTAGTAGTAGTCGCACTACCCTTTTTCTTCTTTAGATCTTCCAGATAAAGTTTGCAATTTCTGAACCAATGTCCAGGTGCATAACAGAAATGACAATTTCCTTCCTTTTCTTTTGGGTGTTTTGAAGCAAGAACAGGCTGGGGCTTGACTTGTTCCACAGGCTTTGCGACAGGTGCAGCAGCAGCCTTGACAACTTTAGCCTTGCCTTTACCTTTCTTCTTCATTCCCTTTCCCTTTTGGACCATCAACACCTTACTATAGGGTTTCTTGATATTTTGTTCAGCAGTTTTGAACATTAAATGCAATTGTGAAATTGATTTCTCCATATTATTCATATTGTAGTTCATCGAAAATTGTGAGTAACTTTCTAGTAATGAATCAGGATTAAATCCGTAGCCAACTCTTGGCTTATGGGAAATCCGAGTCTATTAAGTTGGTCAACATAACCCTTCATCTTCAAAACATGATGACTAACTGACGCACCCTCAGTCATCTTGCAAGAATGTAGGTTTTTGACTGTCTCGAACCTTTCTTGCCTAACTTGATGTTGGAACATTTCCTTCAGCGTTAGAGCCATGTCGTAGGCTTCCATTAGTTCCATGTCTTTCTGAAGTTTAGGAACTATAGTTGCCAGCATAATACATGCAACATCAGTAGAATCGTTGACATGCTTATTATGCGCATCCTTCACAGCTTCCATAGCATTGGATGGTGGGTCCTCAGGGATCTGAGAATCCAAGACATACAACTTGCGTTCATGCTTAAGAACAATTCTCATGTTTCTGAACCAGAAGTTAATCCCAGATAGCTTATCCTTCTCAAGGATGGATAGTAGTGACAGGGGATTATTGTTGCTTGAAGAGGCCATTGATCTATAATAAAGATTATGCAAAATTTATTTTAGTATAAAGGAATAGACTCCTACTAAATTAATAACCCTCCTAAAACATACTGTTTATTTAAGGGACTAAAATCCATATTTCACCTAATTCTGTGATAGCTATGACATGAAACACAGAACTAGATTATTTAGATAGGTAACAGTTACCAATTACATCTTATGTAATTTCAGATACTTTTATGAGATACGTGACATCTTACGTCTTAGCGTGTTTTTTATCTCATCAAGTGCCTAAAGCTAAAAACTATTTTGGATAGCTTTATTAAGTCGGACCATTTTAAACATTTAGGTAACTCTTACCCAACTTTTCTCACCAAGATAAACTATGGCTTAAACTATATTAGTGTGATCGAGGCCTTGACAAGTGTTTAAAATGGATGGCACGAGACTTAAAATTTAATATAAGGATTTTCTTCAGTTTTAGTGATTTTTATGTAAATAATGAAATATCATATATTTTATTGATTTTTTCAACCACTAAACAATTTGGAAATTTTTATACTGTTCACTAGTAAAAGAATTTTCATGCGCCCCAGTTTTTTTTTTTTTTTTTTAGGAAACGAATTTCAATTCCGAAAATTAAAATTTGCTATAGAAAATCATATTTTTCGCTAATTTCATTATCCCAAATTTACCCCTTAATTTATCAGAAATTAAGTCAATTAAAACATTTTTAATTAACCCGGGCCCATATCTAACTAATCATCTTATCCTAATCCAATTAGAACTTAAGATATTTGAATCCTAGTATATCACCAATAACAAAATTCTCGATATTTATCTCCTATCCAATAGGGATAACGAAACCGATTTTGCTAATATCTCCTAATCTAATTTGATATCTATCTCTTATCAAATAGAAATTTCATAACATAATAGATATAACGAGATAAATAAATAATTTCGAAAAATAATTATTTGCAATTTCGATCCTCATCCAAATAATCACAAATATGTAATTGAATCATGAACTACTATCCCAATCGAACCTAATTATATTAGTTTCGAATTAATATTAAGACTTATACGATTTAAGACACTTAAATCAATGTAACCTAAATATGCATACTGAATTACAGAGATTTCATCCATGCATCAATACAAGAAAAATAAAGATTATACCTAATGGTGTCATGGGTCACAGAACACGAAATTTAATTCATTAAAATTATTCGAATTAACCTAACATGGTTATTAGCATGTACGAAATTGATTTCAATTAAATCACAAATATGTGTATCATATACACGAAACATGATAATAAATCTCATAGAAAGCTTTTGTATATCACATATACATCAATTATTAATATGCTTTCAATCATATACCATGTATATATCAGAAGAAAACATGCAATGAATTTAATGGAATCAAACTTGAAGGCTCTGATACCACTGTTGGATTTTGGGGTTCATACGCGGCGAAGATTACAAAATAATTTTGACAAAAACCCCAACGGGATCCGAATCTAATTCCATTAAAAACATTTAAACCAAGAAAACTTAATCATATCTCAGTTGCAAAATACATTTCTGAAGGTTGATCGATCTCAAAGGTGCTGCCAACGACGAACGCCCTCTACCAGCAGTTAACACACGAACGGCGGCCGAGATTCGAAGTGCTAGCTTCGAGAGAATACTAAACTTTTTTGTTTCTCTCCAAAACGATCCAAAGCGTACCAAAAAATCCTAAGTCGTTTCTAAAACAAAATAGAGTTTCGACCTTTAATCTTTTATACGTGTGTTCTAACTTAAAGCGTCTATTTATACAACTCTTGTATATAGACGATTAAGTAAATTACACATATACCCCTACTTAAAGAAGTATAAGTGTAATACACCATAAGGACGTTTATGTCATGAATTCTATCATATAAAATTCATTTTTCCAAACCATCTTAAAATCTCGCAAAACCATTCTTAGTGTGCGACCCAATAGGCTCATACAACGTTGGCAGTGTACCAAAACACATTTTGGTATACAAGTCATAAGCGGCCTCTAGCAAGACATTATGACTACCCAAGTTGTATGAATATCAAATCGATACAACCTAATCGATAGTGTATATAACATCCTTTTGTCACACGATATCCTTTTGATCAAACAAAGGCATGGAATTGTCATCCAACAGGTTCAATCGTACTAGTCTCGATCTCTAGGTAAACTGAAAACATCCAAGTGACGTTGATCAATATCAATTCATTTAGACTAGGCCTTTTAACAGTCTAACACATCGAGGGATCCACCGGATATCTCTCTTTATATGAGACGGACAAATTTTATCTTGATTACACAACTTCATCTCATTGCTCACATAGTAACCAATCACAACCTTTATAATCGTCCGGTTAAAGACAACGTTTGATTGTGTCAAATCATTGTGTTCCTAATGTTGAAGTCTCTGATAATCTCAAGTCAAATGACTGAAAAATATACCTATCATGAGAAACAACTATGACTTAATCCATGTGAGGTTCACATAGCGGGTCGATCCAGTACCTTGTTCCCTAACAAGTACTCGTGATCTTGATTCATATCCCTATACGTATAATCATCGTATGATCATCAATCAAGGCTCACACTAGTCTTAATTCATTATAGTTCCCAGTATAATGATCGACTATGGACATTTAGGATATTTCTGTAAATACCCATGGATCTTATTATGATGTAAACATGCAAATTAATTATAATAAACAGCAAATGAAATCCTTTATTTTATTAACTAAAAGTATTCATAAAGACAGTTAATGGATTGACCTAGGGCAAATGCCCCAACATGAACCATGAAAGATTTGGTAAATTTTGCCTTTATTAAAATTTCTCAAAATCTCTGATGAAATACAAGTTATACAATTTCATTTTATTTCATAGATTAATGGTTTGGTAGGTTGTTTGCACATTCCATACTTTATGTTTTTTTCTTTTTTTCCATTCATTATTTTGAGCTGAAATTAATGGCTAATTCTAGCTTAAGACGATGGTGGACAATTTGAGAACTCAAATATGGATTGATGCTACCATAAATGGAAAAACCTTAAGTAGAGTTTAGGTGAAAAACCTATCCTTGTGTTTAGTTTACCTTATCAAGGCTACACTAAAGAGTGCTATAGTGGAGTCAAGGACAAGAGTCGACTAAATCTCTATAGATTCCAATATAGGTTTGCAATGCATTTAAAACTGAATAATAACTTAAGAATAAGTTTGGAGGAAGATGTAGGCCTTATTTGTTTAAACCTTTAAGCCTTTATCCACCTATTAATTTATCCCTAGTTAGCCTAGTTGAGCTAACACAACCTAATTCTTTCATAATTTATCATGAAACTCATAACCCAGTAGTCTATAATCCTTTACCAAGTTGGAAGCTAGTCTTAAATTTGAAATCATCAAAACGAGACATGAAAAGAAGAAGGAGAAATGGAGAATAAAAAAAATAATACTGAGATATTATTTATATACCCAAAATAAGGGGAGATCAATCATGATGACAAATAAATCAAGTTATGATTAAAGAGTCTTTATACCTAAAACGGTATCCACAGGAAATAAAGCAGTGAGTCGGGTGGTTAAAAAAAGTTAAAGTGTCATTTAAAATGGTATCCATATGAAATGGAGCAAGGAGTGCATGGTTGAAAAAAAAGGTATGGAATGCACAATTTAAAAACAAAAACTAACTTAGGTGTAGTGTAAACCATTTCACTTTCTCTGAAGATTTTTTGAAAATTCAAAGTCTAAAGTTTTCCAACATTTTTATTCCATAAATTACATTTCTTCGTCACCCCAACTCAACCATTACAACCCAAAAGAAAGTCATATTGACTAAAAATAATGTTTTGAATATGTTAGTGGAATGGTTGCATGAGTTCTATTTGTGTAATCTTAGTATTCAATGCTTTATTTAGAGATTGCAAGTTTTTGGTTTGTTAAAAGTTACGAGGTAACTCGTGAATAATAAACTTCTTTAGTCTTGACAAAGCCTAGTGTTTTGCGGAGTATTCTTCGAGAAAGTAGTCGAAATATCTTGACTCAAAGTAGTCGACTTTGCTTGAGTGTTCTTGTTTCCAGTTTGCAAATTTGTGAAAAATTGGATGAAACCATTTAAGTTAAAGTTGGGGGATTAGAGAAGCTGGAATGAGTTTTCTGAATACAAGTTGAATGTCTTATACTCCATTGCTTGGGACGATCAATTGTCTATGTTTGGGGGTATTTGATAATTTGCTAATTGTGAAATATTTTATTGTGATATCACTATAAATTCCAAGAGTTTTGTCTCCATTTATTCTCTTAAACATTTTTTTTGTCTTTTCAAGGTAAATTAAGGCTATATATTGAACACCAAGGAGTGATTTCTCATAAAAATCCAGTCAAAAACCTAAACAAAGGCTCAATGCCTTTAGGTGTACAAAAATTGCTAAGGAGTCATTGGACAAAACTTGATCGGGTCAAAGGAGACTCACTAGAGATGTTGCATATGAAGCCTTGTGAAAACGCTAGAGAAAACCAGAGCTCAAATTCCAAGAATACACCTAGCGCCTTCATAGCACCATAAGGTTGTACGATGTTGGCGCGGCGCTAGACACATATCACGGTAGAATCAAGCGAAAAATAGAATATCGTAGCACCTTCTTAATGATTACCAATGCCTTGGTGTTTACAATATACGACTCTGGATAAATCTGAAGATTCGCAGTTTCGTATTTTGTGGATTTACAAGATTCGGGATTATATTTCCTCTTATCACACTTCTACTATGAATAGAAAACCCTAAAATGACTTTAAAGACTTTCATCTCTCTCTAACTCTTAGATCTCTAAATACTCTAGGAAGGGAAAAGACTTTTTTTGGTTTGGTTCTTAAGTTTTTATTTCATTTTTAAGTTTTGCATTGTTTTCTATTATTTTTAAGTTCCATATTTTAGACCAATTTGATTGAGTTCTATGGATTTTAAGGATTCAAGAGGTTTTTGTGTTTTCAATTCCAATATTTTTTTTAATTCTAGTTTTCGTATTCATGATTGCATTGTTTTTATAAGGTTTTTGGTTACGGTTTTAAACATTAAGTTTCTCCTTTATGATTTAGGTCAAAAGCTATCACCAGTGATCTTACTGTCACTTGGGAAGGGGGTCATGTTATGTGGTAAGTGAGGCCTTGTCTGTTAGCAATCGATGTGCCTTTATGTCATTAAGATATGAAAAGGGTAGTAGCTCATGCTAGTTACTACTCATTATAAGTGTTCTCATAGAGCGTAATGCTACTAGTCAATGAGTTTAAATTTGCGGAGCACTCGGGGTTTTCCGAGTCCAGTTAGTATGTGGTTCTATCGCACGTTCTTTGCATTGAAATGAGGCGAATGAGTTGGCGAGAGTCATTATAAGCATATCTATGAAAACTGGTACCAAATCAATCTAGTTTCAATTCATACTTAGATCCAGAGTCTTAAATTTATTGATTTTCGTTTTCTAAGCAATTGATTTTTGTTTTTTTCGCATTTAATTCTTAGTACAATTGAGTTTTTGTTTTCAAGGAACATTTTTTTCTTTCAAAATCTAAAAAGAAAAATCTCAATCCCTGTGGGTTCGACTTCATACTTACACCTCACTACAAATCTATAGCAGTCGGTGAATTCGAGACTATTATTGGTGTCTTCGATGCGGCCACCAAAGGTCTACATTCAATTCGTTTTCATTGCTCACCTCTTAACTCCAAGTCTTAAGTTTTCTTTTTGATAGGAAGGAGACTTTATTTATTATAGTCCAATTGTAGAAAGTACTAGAAGTCTCAAGTTTAAGTGTTTAAGTATTACATAGAGAGAATCTAAGTAGATACCAGGCACGTCAAACTAGTAAGGATATATTTGAAGAGAGAGTTCTCTCTCCGTTTTGGAGGTGGTGAGTGGCCTTCCATGAACTAGGGATATCTTTTTATGTGCCCCCGCAATTCTCTTTCTCCTCCTAGTACTCCTCGTCACCCCAGCTTCCTAACCTTTCACATCCTCCTTCACTTTCCCCTCACGGATTCATTAAAATTTCAAAATCTTTTCAAAGATTTATAAGATGATGCTACCCCAGTGGCACGATTGAACAAAGAAGATAATAAGGATCGGCTTGCTAGAATGGACTTAGGTCTTGTGGCGAGAGGTCGTGGGATCCTGCCTGTTAGCAGGGATGGATTCATCACGACTTTTCAGAAAGCGTGGCACTTCGCGACAATCGAGTTGGTTAACAAGGACGACACTTTTGTTTGTCATTTTGACAACAAATCGGACCGCAACGAATATTCACGAGGTCATGGAATTTTGATGACCAATTAGTGGTGCTAGTTAAACCATTTGGTTTAGGTGAGTTATCAAGTCTTGGTTTCTCGCAACGTGCTTTTTGGGTCCAGATCAACAATGTGTCTATTGTGTCCATGACTGATAAGGCACCTAGGGGTGCACTGTCACTGCGATAGTCATTTTCTACGATCCCCATCAATGTATTGGAACTACTACAATGTGGTCGGAAGGTATTTTTGGAAGAAATCTGGAAGGAGGTCCTTATTATTGTCTAATATGAAAGACTCCCAGATTTCTACTTCCACTGTGAAAGAATGGGCCATAAGTATAAGGACTGCACTGAACTGGAAGGATGATCCTTCAATCCCCACTGAGGCAAATTATGTGAATTGGTTTCGGATCAAACCGTTATCACAGATCCGGGCGGAATAATCAACAGTGGGTCGCCAAACCTCTCCTTCTCGAATTCCATCATATGGCGGTCGGAGAGGTAGCTTCGGGAGGAGTTGTGGGCATGGCCGCCAGGTCGAGGCGATTTTCAATAGGACTTCAAATCGGATCCGATTTCATTGGAAAGGGATGAGGAAATCCCCCGTACTTATCATTTTTTGGCAACTGAGGTGATTGAGGGATGGATCTTTGGGGGGCAAATCTCGAGGGGGAAGGGGCCACTGGGCATGCTTCATAGCATAAGGTTGTGGATCGTGTGCCCGAATTACTCACCAATGAATTCGGAACCATGATTACGCTCGATTCCGCCAAAAGGAATCTGATGTCATCGGATTTTCACACGCAGGAAGTTTTTGAACCTTCCCTAATTTTAGGAAGTGTTATAAGTGAGGGATCATGTAGCACACAGGATAATGATGGAATCGTGGCGATCCCAACGATATTCTTGCAGAGCGGATTCCTCCCCCTAAGTCAGTCCAAACCGCTCTTGTACTGGGCCTTGACCAAATGCAGATAGGGGATCCCCAAATGGAGAGTGCGGTCCAATGCTTATGGATAGTAATGATGTATGAAGTGACTTATTACAAACCAAAAATGAAAATAAAGGAACATGCTCTCATTCAAGACCTACGCGTCAAATAAAGAAAAAGAAATAGAAGAGTGCGGCCTACCAATCAGGCTAGTATAAGTTGCGACCCGCCCGGTAATTTTCCTAGCTCTCAGGCATGAGGGCCCATTCTACTCCGTCTAAAACAACAGGTGTAAAAATTAAGAGCTACTCAAAGTCTCAAACCACCGCAATACTAGGAAAAGGAAATCTCCAACGCTATCGCTATCCTGGTGGGATAGCGATGGAGCAACAGTTCCACTTCATTTTGATGTAGCACTATTTATACATATTAATACTATTTATCAATTTTTTTATTTATTTATTCTTTCTTTTTTTTTTTACTTTTATTTTTGGACTCTTTATCTTATCCTACTTTATATTTATCTTATTTAGTATATATTTTTTTATTTTTTTATCTTATTTTAAAATCTTAATTAATCAATTCACTAACTATTTTATAAATATAATTTATTTTATTTTAGTTATTTATTAAATACATAATTATAAATTTTAAGAATATTTTATGGGTATGAAAATACTTTGAAATACATTAAAGATTAAATTGAATAAAGTAATGATAAAAGTATAATAGTGTTAAAGATAGTATCGATATTGGAGACGTGAATAATGTTAGTGTCATTGTTTACTCCAAAATAGAGGTGAATAGTGTTAGAGTAACTTTATTTTAGATTTTGTGGGTTGGAGATGTCGTAAGTGGAAGTTAGACATTGTAAATATTGAGACCTACGATTCTGCTAAGAAGTTGAAAGCTCTAGCTGATCCTGATCTCCCCTCCTTAATTGTATCGATGGAACCTATTAGGCAAGCCGACCGGACGCGATGAATATTTTTCTTTTTTTGATAGTAACGAGACTTTATTTATTATAACTCAATTGCAACGAATTGTGTTAGATACAATGGCGAGAAATAAAGTGTTTCTCATAAACAAAGTAAAAAAAAAAAAAAAACTCATACCGATGTAGTAGAGGAAAAACACGTCATTCCCTTCTAAACCTCAACTCCCCTCGTCGCATACAAGTCATTGATGGAAACATCGTATCGACGTAGTGCCACAATCGCATTGAATCAACTAGGTACAAAAGTGTAAAACAAAAATACAATGTTTATATCCCCCGAACTACATAAATCTCCAGCTATCCTTCATGTATCCCACACCAGAGGCTTATACTCTTGTTGCTTCCTCACTGTAATCTTGCCCATTTCCCATTAAGATTAGACCATGTGACATGTTTAAAATCCCTGTCGCCCAACAAATTGGAGGCCACTGCCCTTTTGATAGAATCCCATACCTTTGCCAATCTTTGTTATGCCCTCCAAATAGCCTCCTATTCCTCTCAGCCCAAATTCACCATAATGCAACTTGAGCACTGGTGTGCCATAGTCGTCGTCGTCTATGTGCCCCTGTTCCATGGATTTGCATTGCCAAAGTTTGTTCCATCGTATCAGGGCTAGGCCACCCCATTCCCAGTTCCGTTGCCACAGAAAGCTAAATTGTTTGGAGAACGTACAATGCAAAAACATGTGATCAATGGAATCTTCGTTTTGTCGACATAAAATGCATCAATGAAGGGATATGTATAAGTCTTGTCGGCGCTTCTGAAGTACTTCTGATGCACTTACATTTGCCAACCAAATTAGCCATGTAAGGAACTTGTATTTCGGTGGGGATGAAATGTGCCAAATCAGGTTATATGTTGGGACGCTCAGATTTGTGAATCCCATCACCCTAATCCCCTTGAAACACCTAATTCTTTCTGATTCGCAGAGCTCATTTTTTAGTATTTCTATCAGAAACTAGACTTTTTAGTTGCAAAACTGAGCAACTTAAATGGGAGTTAGGCTATTCAAAGAGCTTCCTTGTTGATAGTTTAGGAAGAAGTGGTGGTATCTTACTTTTATGGCAAGATGAGGGGGATATCGCAATAAGGTCCTTTTCAAAGGGAAACATTAATTGATAGTCAGGTTGCTATCCTTGACGGTTTTAATTTGTGTTTTATTGGGTTCTATGGGGATCTAATTAACGTGAAGGTAGACAACATTCATGGACTGTCTTTAAAAGATTACGCTCGTTATGTGATCTATCATGAGTGTGCGAGGGAGACTTTAACAAGATCATATCCATTATGAAGAACCAAGGAGCGGTTCCCAAATTTGTGCAGCAAGTAATTGTCTTTCAGCTGTGTTCCACTACATGTGGATTATCAGATCTTGGTTATTTTGGCCGAATGATGACTTGGAATAATAAAATGGATGAGGAACAGGAGTAGTGCCTTAATCAATTCTAAGCAAATGAATCTAGGATGGATAAGTTCCACAACCCAAGAGTCTCAAACCTCAACTTTGAGAGGTGAAATCATAGACTTATTCTGCTTACATTGCATTTCAAAATTGAGAGCAGAAGGTCGATAAAGAGAAGAGATGGTTTTAAGTTTGAGCCAAATTTGGTGCGATTTGAGGGCTGTAAGGAAGTTGTAACAGAATATTGGCTCCTAGTGAGACACATCTCCTCATTACTCTGTAACCATCAATCGTCATTGAAGAATTTTGGTGGGGGTTTGAAGAGATGGAGTAGGGTCACCTTTAGCAGTATTCTTACACAAATACAGAACATGAGGAATGATATTAAAGAGCTTCACACGTACTCTAACCATCAAAGAGTTACGACAAATATTCGAAAGCTCAAAAAGGAATTAGATTGACTACTGATCCTTAAAGAAATGCATTGGAAGCAGAGGTCCCGAGCTAATAAGCTTTACGATGGAGACAGAAACACAAAGTATTTCTACCACAAAACAAATTCTAGAAGGTAAAGGAATTTTACATCAAAGATCAAAGATACTTATGGTAACCGGGTGAAGGATGATTAAGACATTGCAAGAACACTATTTGATGAAGTCCTTACTGCTCCTGCTAAGGCCTTTAAATCTAAGGAAATTGAGAAAATAGTCTTTAACATGAAACCGAAGAAAGCCCCTGGCCCAAAAGGTGTTATCATGCACCATTTTATCAGAAACACTAGGGATAATTCACAATGAGATGATTGGTGCTTGCCTAGTTGTACTCAATAGGAGTGGAACACTTCAAGGAAATAACCCCAACAATAATATTTCAATTTTTAAGAAGAAGAACCCTAAGGAAGTGAAAGACTATGGCCAATAAGCCTGTGCAATGTTAATTACAAGATAATTATTAAAGCCCTCATAAACGGGCTCAGGTCGTATATTAGTTCCTTAATCTTTGAGTAAATGCACACTCTATGTATGAAAGAATGGTAAGATTAATTACATGGCCTTAAACTTAGACATGAGTAAAGCCTATTGTTGTGCGGTGGCTCAAATTCATCGAGTTAGACTTAGCGTTAGACTTGGATTTTTCATTACTGTCAAGTTAAAGAATAAAAATTCTTGGTCACTTGTCTCAACGAGATAAAGTGGAGTTTAATTTAGTGTCCAACATGAATTGAATACGTTGAGATTGATGAGTCTAAATTTTAGTACAACTTAAATTTGTATTGGAATCAACGTATAATTGACACATGTCAATGTACTAAGCTTAGTTTGAATTGTATTCAAACTAATATGTTTATGCAGTGACCGTGTACATATATGATATGACTATATATATATATGGGTAATGCTATTTGGACTCGTGAGTCCGGACTCAAAACTTTTTTTAATTTCAAATACACCCTTGAGCAATTAATGAAACAACCATAATTACTTGTAAAATTTCTATTATACTCCTTAAATATTTATAAAATTTTTAAAAACCACTCTATGAGTCCAGACTCATTAGTCCAAGTAGACTTATTGTATATATATATACTAGTTTCATGTCGTGCTACGCGCGATTGACCCTTCTAAGAATTTATTAATAAAATTTAAAATTGTAATTAAAATTAAAAAATTAAAAATACAAGCACCTTTTTTAGCTTATCAATATTCTCTAATGTAATTGGGATAAGACGTGAATGAAAAAATAAGCTAGTCATGCTAGGCCATTACTTCCTCAAAAAAAAGGAAAACAAGGAAAAAAACACAAGTGGTTTCCATTAATTTATGAACACTTGCTTGTGGAGATTCCGTAAAATTGTACATAAAGTTCAATCTTTACCTCAAACTTTATAGATAGAAAGGATAACTTTGAAATTATGAATGTAAATAATTGAATTAGTTGGGATTAAAGGTTTAGATAGCCATCTTTCAACACGAAAAAAATATTCTAATCATTCAAGAATGTGAACCAAATCTCAACCAAATGTTACGATGGTGAGTTGTTAAATGTATGGATAAAGAGATGGGGATGAGACCGAGGAGTGTGTAGAGATTAATTAAAAAAGTAGAAGGAAAAATGAGATGAGTTTATGATTTAATTTGGGGTTAGGTATATAAAGTGAAAATTAAGTACAAGAGGAGAAAGTGAGTGTAGTGAGTGGGATAGATGCTTGTCAAAATCGTGAATTGGTAACGAATCGTTGAGGGCTCGAGTGAATCAAATCGGGATTACTAAAAAACTACTTTTACATTTAACTTTTCCAATAATATAAATTATAATAAATATGAACTTGCCATACATATTATAATCCCATTCAGTACTCATTATAGTTTAAAAAGTGATGTACAAATAAAAATCATTCTAATGAGAAATTTGAGTCATCTCAAAAACAAAGATATCATATGTGTTGGAGTAGTGTATAGCTATATATAGAGGGTATCCATAGTCTAATAATTCATACCAAATTATAATATGTGTTTAAATAATAGCAAGGGCCTGATTGTCCAAATTGAGATCCATGGAGGGTCCAGAGTCCATACCAAGAGGGTCCTATCCAAAACTTAACTCAAACCCTATTTACTAAAGGTTGAACAAAAATGGGCCAATTTTTCATTCAAATCAAGTTTTCGTTCCATGCATTATAGTTAAAACATTGTAAATTTAATAAGCAACTGTATAATAAAAATTAAAATAATATTTATGAGTTTGAACAAACTATGTAATATAAATATAAAATATTAAATTTAATATACAATGCTAAATAAATTGAAAATATGATATTGAAAATATAAAATGCCTACTGCTAAAAATTAAATATAAAAACTCTTTTGTATTTTGTAGCATGTTCAAGATGATGTTGACTGTACTTCATCTTCGTCATCACTGCATAAGAAATACATTATATTAGTTTACTTATAAATACATAAGTAACTAAATAATAATATGTAACTTCAAATAACTTACTCAACATAACAATATTTTCTTGGACGTTTATTTATTCCAAATTCATTATCAATACTTTTTCTCTTCATGTTGACTTCTTTGTTGTTGTCGACTTCGTCTTTATGTGTTGAAATATCATTTGATAACTTCCCCTATTATTTTCAAAAATAAAACAATATGTAAAATTAAATTATATAATGTGATCTTGTAAGTTATTGTAAAATAAAATAAATACCTCATCATGACGAAAATTATCTCCATATTCTTCATGACATATACTCGAAACGGTGAAATTTTCATTTCCACTGGCTAAATTGTAATTAGTGAGTTTTAGTTTAAAAGTAAAACTTCTTCCTACAATCTCGCAGAGTTCTATTAGGACAATCTTTTCGTTTGTTTGACAATATAAGCAAAAAATAAGTTAGAACAAAAGGACCATAAAAATGAAGAAGACATAGATTATATAAAATATTGCATTTGCATTCAATTAGTTTTGTATTCTAAATTAGAAAAAGAAGTACCGAAGATGCCTCATTCAAGATTCTTTCGCCATTGTCTTTACCAATAATATTTTTCACTATGCTATCGAGTAAAACAAAAGTTGTGGACCCTGTATTGTCTTCGACGCGCACGTGAACTTTGAATCTAAAAACAAATCCAATTGTCATAAATTAGATTTTTGACAAGATATATGTATATACAGTACAACAACAAAGAATCTTAAAAAATTAAAAATTAATAATAAATAGTTTAAAGGTATGGCTAATAAGACTCAAAGATGAATGTTAAAATTATATACGTAATTTATAAAAGTGACATTCATTTGTATAATATAATTTTAACGTACCTCTGATATGGCGTTGTAACAAATTCTTTGCACCTTTCGCAATAATATTGTGTTCCCGATTTTTCTAACTTGACGTAATGTGAATAGCAAGTATTGTAATGCCAAGAACCATTTGAATTTATTGACATGATTTTCACTTTACAAACAACGTACAATTCCTGTGTAAAAAAATGAACAATTAGTTTTATATCGTGAAGAAGTTATGTAATATTATTTTGTATATAATAATGTCTTACCGTTGCTTTCGATCTTTGGCGCTTCACTTCCTCTATAGTCATAGTTTCTGCCTTCATATTAAAATTTTCATTTTCTCCTCGAATCAACTAAACTTCTTTACTCAATTGTTCTCTGCAATTGAAAAAAAATAAGGAAAATAATATGTCATGGAATGTAATTTACGCATTACATATGAAAGAACCCATATGTTTAAAGAAAATTTTATACCCTTTCATGAATGATGCGATTTCTTCAATATCTGGACTTGTGTAAATCTTTGTTGCACTTGTTGATGAAAGTGTTGGCTCACCTGTTGATAAAAGTTAAATATTTATGTGGATTGGAAAGTATAAATAAATTCAGCATTAATGTTACAACGTATGTAGAAATGAAGCAACCTTGTACATGTATTTTAATAAATAAACTTGCATTAATTACCTCTATAAGTCTTCACATTATTTGAGGTAATTATAATCACCATTGAGTCTGATGATTTGCAATTGCTAAACTCACTGCTTGTTTCAATCGCTTTTTGGCCCCAAAAAGTTGCGTTCACTTGCTTGTTTTTTTAGATGAAACGCAGGATTAAATTGCAAAACACAATGAATCATTTTTCTTTTTATAAAAATTAACTTCGACTAAAAATATATATATACCTGTTCATTTGAATACGTAAAACAAGTTTTTTGACCGTTTTTTGTTTTCCTTTAACTTCTTGATCTACAAGTTCGCCTATTCGAACAAGACGTCCTAGTACATCTGTAAAGAACAAAATAATTAGTAATATTGAAAGTTATATAAAAAAGTGGAATTTATGTATTTTTGCTAATGATTGTTTTTTTTTTTCTTGCCTGATGATCGAATGAAACTGTCTTGCCGTTTTGTCAATTCTTCGAATTGAACTATTTCAAATTTGTGGTTTCGAATTTGCACGCTGCTCATGTTTTCTTGTATAGAGGTATCGTTTGTTAAGTTTATCACGTAGTCGTGACTTACAACCTTATGCAATTTTTTTCTTTCCACTTTGAAGTTCGAAATGTTGTAGACCTTGCCTTCTGTGAGGTACTCAAAATCAGAAGCCAAATAGATGGGTATGGTTGCATGTATATGGTCGTCCTACAAAAAAATCATGTTATATGATTGTTAATGCAAGACATAATTTACAATAAATAATCAAATATAAAAGAATGTAAAATTGAACTCACATGCTCATCGAGCAAAATGATATCCATTGATATGAGCGCATCTGTTTTTAGATTCGTCGAATACCATTTCCTTGTTATTTTCGCTCTTACCTCAAGTGTAAGTTCTGTTGTGCAGATATCTCTTATTGGAGTCAGTGATGTTGACATTATCAAGAATCTTTATTAACTAAGTAAAAGGATTTATCAAAAAAAACGAAAGGAAAAAAATGTTAGGTAGAATTAAGGAGATGTTATTAGTAATAGAAAACAAATTAATATTCACTCTAATTGTTAACAACAAAATGAGATTTATGGAAGCAAAAGGAGATTTATGGAAGCAAAACATGTAAGAATCAAAAACTCTAAAAAACTTTAAGAAATTTACTTAATCATCAAGCAAGCACTTGTACCCAAACAAATTTTCACCCAAATATAGAAGTAATATTGACAATCATAAAACACAATTTCATTGATCAAATTATAGGTGTACATTGCTCAAACCAACTCTCTCACTAAACTCATTAACAAACTTGTTATCTATAAATTGTATGTTGCCTAAATATTATAACTTCTGAAGTGTCCACTTAACAATCTACTACGATTATTAGCGCCCACAGTTATGCCATCTGCCCATAGTCGACCACTTCACAATCTTATACAATGTATGAGCTTGACATCAAAGACATTGATGTGCATACATAGTGAACCATAAGCAATGGAGATCAGTAGCTGAAAGAACAACAAACATACCGCCACGGAACAACACACATGGTATACAATAATCTCTTCTATCTAACAGTTTTCAGATATGCTCAACTTATTGTCTGGTGTAAATCAGTCTCTTGGGCTTCAACTATTTATTCTTGGTTTGTATTTATTCTTATGGAGTTCCACTTATTCTTTGTTTTTTTTTTCTTCTGTTGTTGTGGTTTCTTTGGTTTTCAATACTCAAAAAGACATAATGACTCGGTCCAGTAATTCTACAAAATGTTTGTGATTGTTTTTCATAGTAATCATATTGTTATTTTCATTCCTTTACTTGCTATATTTGAATTGAACTCACTCCACTTGTATATGAAAAGCAATAACATAAAGCGAGATTCCATGATAAAGCAACCATTCAAGCAAAGACTATAATAGTGACAGTGAAATTTAAAAAGCAAACACTGGTAAGAATGGATTTTAAACTCATTGCATCTCTCAACACTGCAACTACTCAAACCTTTTTGCTACTTAGCTTCTAAGGAACAAAATCCACCAAAGAAGGTGAAGAAGAAGAGCAACACCACCAAACAAGGTGAGCAGTCAACGTGTGTGAGTGGTGGCATTCACATAAGCCAGAATTTTAATTAGGAAATTTTGTTTGGCATGATCGTCGCATCACTTGTATTAGAATGCATGCTATGCAAAAACATGATTTCATTGATCAAATCATAGGCATACATTGCTCAAACCAACCTTCTCACTAAACTCATTAAGAAACTTCATCAAACATTTGGCTGATATAAATTGTAGAATGTGGATATGAATAAGCTAGTTGATTGGAAAGGTCAATTAACAAATATGGATATCGATCACTAATACAATTCTTTTTCAAGGTAAAACATATTAAAAATCGAGACTGAAATTATATAATTATATACATTATACACTAACACAAACTTTTAATCGTTTGGTCTAATGGGGATGTCTAAAAGAATCAAACCAATTGCAACTAACAGTACCAAAATCACCTAATGAAATAACACAACATTAAAATAATTTTACCAATTAAAGTAACAATAAAAGGAAATTTATGAAAACAAAACATGTAAGAATCAGAAACCCTAAACAAGTTTAAGAAATTAAAGAATATAACTGATTCAGAACATATAATTGAATCTCTTACATTACCTACAATGGAGATCGAATAATTTTGATGAGAGAAAACAGTAGGAGAACGTGATTGTAATTTAGAATGGAGAGTGCCTTGATAGAGATAAAATAAGAAATCGATCTCATATTTATAGAGAGATTAGAGTAGTTGGAATTGTTGTCGAAGAGGGATACGAGGAAAACGAGTTTGCATAGTTGTTGAAGAAGAGGATGAATGATTATTGGAAATGTTATCGAACTGGGAGTTCTTATCGAATTGGGAGAACACAGAGTCAAAAGCTCCGAATGATTATGTTGTAGTTGTTATCCAATTCTGATGCTACGACATTCAACCACGATTCGCAACAATCCAGACATACAAACTAACGCAGAGAATCACGGATTAACACACAGCTAGAGATGCGAAGAATCGATTCTTCTCTGTCAATGCGATTTCGTCTCCCTCTCTCTCGCTCTCTCTATAGTTTCATGTGGGTTTAATTTTGAGCGAGGATAATTGTGCGGTTTTAATCGGTTGTGTTTTGTGACTGGGATTTAACAGAGTGTGGGTTTAAGATCTCGCTCAAGGAAATTTACTAATAAACTAAAAATTGGTATATGTGTTATTGTTAAGTCGGATATTATGCTAAGATTGAAGAATTCGATGCAAGGGTTGTTACAGTAATAGTTGAATTGTGAGAAGTTCGAGACTTCCTTATGAGTGTGTTGTTGGATTTGTTTTCAATTCGAATGCGAATCCATTCAAAACTCGAAGTCAAGTGATTGTAGAAAACATTACTGAAGCTTTCCTAGCAATGCCATGATTATAGGAGCAGGAGAAGGTCCTGCAATCTACCTCATAAGAGAATCTTAAAGGCCCACGCAACAAGATATAAATATCAAGTAAGTGATAATATATCATGAATAGAGAGAAGGAAAAAAATTCCTGCATGAATTACAAAATGAAGAACCATTTCAGTAAACAAAATTGAGACTATTATTTGAAATATAAGCTATGTACAATTGCACCGTTCCCTTATTCACAAACTCAGCAATAAGGAACCAATGCTTGTGATTTTACAACGGGGCCTCACTTACTTCACATCAAACCAAACCATTGATTTATAAAGTTGTAAATCGCATATCTGTTGAACTTTACATGTTCTCCTGATCCTCCAAATTATTGAACACTTTTCACTTACTTTCTGCTTGGCGGTCAGTTTGAGCAATACCTATTTTATGCTAGGGTATTAAAAGTAGCACCTGAAAACTAACACACTAAGGACAAAGGAGATGGAAACTTGAGCAACACCTTTGAGTAACCAAAATCGCATATCTTCAAACGAGGAGTAGGACTTCCATCCAACAACGTGTTCTCCAACTTTAGATCACGGTGACATACTTGCTTCATGAAGAATACCACCAAAATAAGACAATGTAATCTCCAAGGTAAGTTGCTATAAATAAAGATAGTCAATGAAAGCAGAGAAATTTCTTGCACACCATTGTATGACAATAGCTAACTCCTGATATGAGTTGTTGGAAAAAGAAACGGGCCTGTAATAAAACAAACACCAGAGCTACATAAAAATAAATGTAAAGATCACGAAAGAAAATGAAAAATAAAATAAAGAACTTGATCAATGACCTCATCTTCACTAAAGTGGCCGGTTTGCATATGCGCTCAAAAAGCTCCCCACCAGATGCATATTCCATTACTATTGCAAGATGGGTTGGAGTTAATATTACCTTCAATAAAATTTAAACACGGAAAAAAACCAAATTTAGTTTTTATTTTGGGTGAGATACTCTTAAGCAAACTAATGATAAAGCATACCTCCTTGAATTTAACTATATTGGGATGCCTCAATGACTTGTGGTTGATTATCTCTCTTTGAACTTTTGCATCTATCTGCTATAAACAACGTTGAAATGAAAACTATTGAAAATGCGCCAAACAATTTCATATGGTTGCATACTAAATTTTGTTTCGTTAATATAATTAGTTAAAAACCTTTTTACTCATTAAGTAGCAAATTCAGTTGGCAAAATAACATCAGTTGCTCAAAAACAGGTCCAAATTGTATCATAAGATTCATAACAAAATAACCAAACAACAGCATGATTAATAAATTTCCCTGTAACCATTTTATTTCACTCCAAAGATGGCCTACAAATGTCATAGTTAGAAAACTCGAGATTATAAAAATTAAAAGAATTTAATGGTATAATTCCTTCAACCCCATCAAGATGATTTGACATCACCTTCTAGACTCCAAGGTTTTTTATGTTAAATATTAGATATGACAAGCCAACTCTATCCCAATATCCAGAAACGCATGCCAGTAGTGCAATTACTAAACCCGTTATAAGGAAAAAAAAGGCAGATGAATAGAACTGCAGGAACATTGGATTATTTAGATAATTGATCAACATTATGGTTCTAGTGAAGTTCCTAAAAACCATTATTAAAAGCCTACTAACCACCAGGAATTCACCAACAAAATTCGTACCCAAGCTGTGAAATGGATCGATTTATATTCCAAGCTTCACTTAGACGTTCTCCAGCTGCACCTGTAAGTTTTTGTCTCTCTGAGCAAGCAAGATCCACAAGATTTATTTTGCTAATCCCGAAACTGCTTAAACCATTTGCCATGCATTGATATACATAAATTTCAATTAGTATAACTAAAAATATACTAAGCTAAGCTAAGATATAAAGAAATATGACTTATATACTCAACTTCACCGCTGCTATCAGCCTATCACAAGGTATGGTGAATCCTAAACATAGAGATCATATAGGCTAATGCATAATGATTGTAAATTAAACCATATCAATATCAAATAAATGGTTTCCTGAACACTCCTCAATCATTCACTTCTTCTATACCTTTTTCCACTTTTTTCCATCTAAGTTGTCGCACTCTGTTCTAATGCAGTTAAGACTAAGACTGAAGCCTAAACTTTTGAATCTCCAAAAGATATCTAGTTTCTAAGAATTTTAAGGCTTCAGCCAATCTTTGATTTGCTGATGATGTAAACTACAATCTGAGCATGCTTTTAGATGTGACTTAAAAACCAATATCATAATTGGCAATTTCAAAGCATGATTCAAAACAGTCAGGAACCAAATTTACCTTACATCTTGATTCAACAACACAAGTGAAAACACTATTTTATCTGTAACTCTCTGAATTTATGCTTGTAACATTGAATAGGTCATCAATTTGAAGGAGCTTGAGATAACAGTAAAAGAGCTACTTATTCATTCACATAAGAAGTGGTCCATAGAAGGACTTATCTCTCCACAATCAAATAAAAGCATGGCTCCTATGTTGTGATTTATTGTAAGATCAGCGCATTCTTACAATTGGAATACCATCCATATCCAGGGTACATAAATCTCATAATATAATATTTTGTATATCATTAGTGTCTGCACTAATGACATTTTTTAGAGAATTTATTTGTTTCAATTTTAACTATAATAATGTTATTACTCGTTTTACTTTTGTATGACATTTTTATGAGAATTTACTGTAATGTTATTACTCGTTCTATATGAAACAAAATATAATCTCTAAAAATGCAAATAAGTAGAATAAATTTAACATTACAATATATGATATCAAGCAAAAATAGAAACGAACACCTTTATCAATAGATGTTTCAGGTCCTTTATCGTGGGGACATACTCTTCCGTTAGATTCTCCACATAAAAACATGCTTTTACATCTTCTCTAATCTGGAAGATAACATCCACAACAAAGTATTAGACAAGTCCATTAACAGAATTAATATATTTATGACCTGTGCCAAGGGAAAAGGAATAAAGTATCAGTTAAGGAAGATTCTCACATAATTTAAAAGCTAATAATACTTCATATTGTATAGACAAATAAAAGCTAAATCCGTGCATTACAGTTAAGGAGAAATGAAAATTCAAAATTGAAGAACATGATCATTCAAATGACCAACAAACCTGCCATTATTAAAAGCTAATAATACTTCATAATTTATAGACAAAGATAATTCAAACAGAATATTAAGTGTAAAATATAATCCACCAAGCTTGCTCTCAACATGATATAGAAAAGCCTCCCAATACAACCAATAGCTTGTGGAACAATAATAACTCATTCATAATCAATCCCTACAATTAATAAAGCTCAAATTCAATTATGTTGTATGGAAATCTTTTAGCAATGTGAACTCAAGGTCAAAACAGTACTATACTCTCACCGATAGTGGAAAATTATATACTAACATAAAGCCATTTCAGTGATTAGATGGCCTCTTTGCACGAGAAACTCATAGCTAATGCTCGATGTCAAATAATCTTCCTGTGGTAGTACTTAATAGCAGGGATGTTAAACTAAACTTGTAGCACCACGCCTACGGTAACTATATTTAATTATAAGCTAAGCCCCCAAATAATGACCCAATACTCAATTACTAATTTTTAATGATGAAGTAAGCCGTTCAAGGAAGAAGATTCACAAATAATAGAAATCTATTTGTGCTCATGCCTAGCCAAGTATACAAACTCCCCCGTTCTTATTGTTGAAGAAAAAAAAAAAAAAATTGATTTAAGCTTAATACTTGCTTGAATACAGGAACCAACGACTAGAGAAGTGTAGCCCAGGGTAAGAAGGACTGAAGCCAGGTTTATATACCTGAGATAGTGGAAGGACAGAATCTGAGACATAACGATCATCACAGCAGTCAGCATTGCAATGAACTCGTACAATTTCAAGGGTCCATGCGGAGAAAGATTGGAGTACATGATCTTTTCCAAAAACAGAACAAGGGGAGAAGAATTAAAAAAAAAAAGATAAATCATCAACATGGATAAAACAAAAATAATGGAAGTGAAAACATAAGAGATCATTACCGAAATGAATATCGGACAATAAAAGAGTTTATAAAGCTATAAGAGAGAAAAGCAACATTACACGCAACGTAACAGTAGTGCTTCCCTTGATTAAAGAAGGATGGTGGATAACAATTGAGACTTAGCTATGAGTTTATTAAATCTAGATCCATTTATTTGACATTTGATTTAAATGATGAGGCAACCCTTTTGCGATCCATCTGAAATAATCTAAAACACTAAAAGTGTGGCTCATAGGCATATTATAAAAGTGACCACAAGAGGCACAAGCTGTTATTCTTGAGAATTGGCAAATAATGGCAAAGTAGCATGTGTTATGTACCTGTCATTATTAACTGCAATGTTGAAGAGGGCCATGGCTCCAATTTCCTAAGCTTTCACACTTCCTTTGCGAACCGCTAAATTCAAAACTTGTAGGTTGCACGAGTTAATGCTTTTTATAGATTGTGAATTCGTGGTCTCGCATTGCGACATTGCCATTTTGTTGTCGCCACCATCGTTAAAATTTCTATCTTGTTGGAGTAATGCAATCACATCATAACCAACTTGCTTCTCCAAAGGATCAAGAGTAAAAATGGTTCTCTGAAGTTCATTTACAATCACTAAAACATGTGAAAGATGAGAAAACATAAAAGAAAATCAGCAACCTCAATGGATAAAAAATTATGTATTGGATCATAAAGGAAAGAGGCAAATTCTAAAAGTTTCCAATTCGATTAAGGTCGAGCATTCAAATTTCAAGATCATAAGAAGCTACTCCAGTACACTTCTTTAACCACTTCCCAGGCAGGATATGTTTAAGTGAAGAAATTCACAATTTCATAGTGATGCACAAGAAATTATAAATAAATGTGCAAACGAGCGCAGACCTCATCAAGTAATAAGCATAACAAAAGAAAGTAAGAAAAACTCTAATGCTACTACGGTAACTGTTCAAATGTCGTGCTACGCACGGCATGATTGACCCGCTCGCTTCGCTCGCGGGAATTAATTTCTAAGAATTTATTAATAAAATTTAAAATTGTAATTAAAATTAAAAAATAAAAAATACAAGCACATTTTTTAGCTTATCAATATTCTCTAGTGTAATTGAGATAAGACGTGAACGAAAAAATAAGCTAGCCATGCTAGGCCATTACTTCCTCGAAAAAAAGGAAAACAAGGAAAAAAACACAAGTGGTTTGACCCATTAATTTATGAACACTTGCTTGTGGAGATTCCGTAAAATTGTACATAAAGTTCAATCTTTACCTCAAACTTTATAGATAGAAAGGATAACTTTGAAATTATGAATGTAAATAATTGAGTTAGTTGGGATTAAAGGTTTAGATAGCCATCTTTCAACACGAAAAAAATATTCTAATCATTCAAGAACGTGAACCAAATCTCAACCAAATGTTACGATGGTGAGTTGTTAAATGTATAGATAAAGAGATGGGGATGAGACCGAGGAGTGTGTAGAGATTAATTAAAAAAGTAGAAGGAAAAATGAGATGAGTTTATGATTTAATTTGGGGTTAGGTATAGAAAGTGAAAATTAAGTACAAGAGGAGAAAGTGAGTGTAGTGAGTGGGATAGATACTTGTCAAAATCGTGAATTGGTAACGAATCGTTGAGGGCTCGAGTGAATCAAATCGGGATTACTAAAAAACTACTTTTACATTTAACTTTTCCAATAATATAAATTATAATAAATATGAACTTGCCATACATATTATAATCCCATTCAATACTCATTATAGTTTAAAAAGTGATGTACAAATGAAAATCATTCTAATGAGAAATTTGAGTCATCTCAAAAACAAAGATATCATATGTGTTGGAGTAATGTATAGCTATATATAGAGGGTATCCATAGTCTAATAATTCATACCAAATTATAATATGTGTTTAAATAATAGCAAGGGCCTGATTGTCCAAATTGAGATCCATGGAAGGTCCAGAGTCCAGACCAAGAGGGTCCTATCCAAAACTTAACTCAAACCCTAATTATTCAAACATTTATATATTTCAAATGTGAACCAAATCTATTAATCAGAAACTTGTTAATCACAAATATCAATCTCGAACTTGTTAATCACAAATCCAACATTAATAACATGGAGATTAATTACAAATCCAAGTCAATGCATAAAAATCCAAACAAAATTATTAAAAAAGGCGAAAAACGCATCAGATCCATGAATCGAGCACGAAATCAAAATTAGAACCGGAGAAATTGAGATTCCGACATCAAAACAACAACAACCTAACATCGAGATTAACAACAAATCCGAGTAAATGCACAAAAATCCAAAATAAATTCATCAAAATAAGGGGAAAACGCAATTCCTAATCTCAATTATATCACAAATATTAATCTCAAATTATTAATCACAAATATTAATCTCAAACTTATTAATCACAAATATTAATCTCAAACTTGTTAATCACAAATATGACACATATTTATAGACTCGCATTAAAAAAATGTGAAAATGGAATATTTAAAGAATGATAACATCCTTCAAGATTTTTAAGGATAGATAAGAGTGGCACAAGATAAAAGCATTTTCTACATTGCATTACAATTTATCACCATAATAACTTCATCAGTAAGAATTTCATCGACTAATTATAATTTTCTTGTTGTAATTGTAAGGATAATATATAGGGATTTAAAACCTGAAAATGTATTAATTCAGAACAACGGACATGTAGCATCGAAACATCCAACTCCCTACTTTATATGAACTTATTTTCACCCTCTCTTTTGTAACTGATTTGATTTCTATTAATTGTGCACCTCTGTTCTTACTGAAGATTGTAATATTTACTCCTCAGCTTTTAATCCTAAACATCCCAGAAAAGAAAAAGCATCATAAAGGCCAAAATACTCCAAAATAATAATCCATATAATTAGCAAGCTAATCACCGACCCCCCACTTCTCTCAAACAATTCAAGACTCATGATTGATTCCTCTCCCCTAACAACCCCTCCAACCCTGGCAACAAAATCAGTAACTAACAACAATGATTCAACTCCCCCATTAATGGGAATCCCTAAAATTTGAGTTTGTTCTCTTACATGCTTATTGATTTTCCCAATTAGGTAATAAATTTCTTCCAAAGTTTCAAGAGTCTCAAATAGGCAACCCCCAAATTTCTATTAATAGACAATCTCTTATTTTTTCCAACCAAGATCGAAACTTTATCATCTTTGTCGATATTATCTGGGTTAGGTAATTCTTTAGGGTCTCTATCGAAATCAAAAATTGGTTACTGGGAAGACTACTACTGCTACTACAATTACGAGAGCATTCAATTGCAGAATTGGAAGCAGAGAAAGAAAATAGGGCGATGATTGACTTACCTTTATGGGTGCTGTTGTGGTAATTGTTGATGGAGAAAGAGTAGTGAAATATACAATAGGAGCGATGAACATAGCAAGACATAGGAGAGCAAGAATCGGATGAAGGGAGACGTGAGAGAGAGACGTGAGAGAAGAGAAAGAAGGAGTAGAAATTAGTTGTTATGTGAGAGAGAGACGTGAGAGAAAAGAAAGGGAAGCACGAGGAAAAATTTGGTGGGAGAGGGACAAAAACGTAAATTTGATTACGACTCAAAAATTTGTGATTCGTGCTTTTATATATATGATATATATATATATATATATATATATATATATATATGAACATAAGGGTCACGTGTTGCATATAGTGTTAGGAGTGTTTGATAGCCAAGAGTTGTGTCGCAGCGTACTGGCCTGCGAGCGAGGACGTGACAATGTGAGATCAATCTTGTTGGGGTATCTATATGAGATTTAGATAGAAGAGGTTTTCCTTTTCAGTATGAAACTATTGATAGTGGATGACCTTGTTTTTTGCTCGTAGTTTTTACCCTGATTTTAGGGTTTTTTTACATAATTTTTTGTGTTCGCTATTTTCTTTATGGTTATTCATCTTTAGGTGTACTCGTGTGATTGCGATCTTGGGTGTTCCGCAGTGATTTGTCACAAAAAATTGGTATCAAAGCAAAGATTCAAATATGAGGGGGTTACACAATTAAAGTGAAGTTTTCAGATATGTCGAAGTACACAAGTGCAATGAAGTCGGACGTGCAGAAGTTTGACGGAAAAATAAATTTTCGGTTGTGGCAAATTCATGTCAAAGATTTGTTGATTCAATCTAGACTACATCAAGCATTGAAGGTTCGCGGGAAAGAAAGTGGTGAGAATTTGATTTGAGGGCGGCGAGTGTCATAAGACTCAATTTGGCAAAGAATTTTTTTTCAAACATAAGGAATATTTCTTCTACGAAAGGTCTTTAGGAGAAATTGGAGGCTCTGTATATGATAAAAACCATGTCAAATCGTTTCTACCTGAATGAGCGGTACCATCACCTGAAGATGTATGAAAGTACAAGTATTACTGATCATCTTTGTGCTATTAACGAGATTGTCTCTGAACTTGAGGAATTGAGAGAGCAAGTTCGTGATGAGGATCAGGTACTCAAACTCATTTGGTCAGTTATTCCTTCATTCAAGCATATGAAGCCAATAATGATGTACGAGAAGGAAACCATTAGTTTAGTAGAGGTCACTACCATGTTAATATCCGAGAAGAAATTGATGAAAGGTGAAAATGGTTCATCTGAAAACTCGGGTTAGATAACTACTGGGAGAGGCTCCAAAAAGTATGAAAAAGCGGTTTGTTGGAAATGCTGTCAACCAAGACATCTCAAGAGAGACTGCACGAATAGAAAAGGTAAAGGAACGGGTTTAGCAAAAAGCTCTGATTCAACAAAGGGGGGTTTTGGTGTTGAAGGTGACGAGTGGGATTAGTGATTACAAGGGAGAATGGATAATTGACAGCGGGACCACAGGACATGTATGAGTACTGTGATGACCCCTAAATTCACACATGCCACGTGTTTCAGGACCGTTGACTGGACTTTCGTGACTTGACGTACTTGTCAAAACCTCTAGATTTGACATCGAGGTAGATTTTTTTTATGTGGTGTATGTATTATTTATTTATACCCAAATGTGAATTACTAATGTTCAAGTGTATGTTTATTAGTAGTGTTGAACTTGCGAGTAAGGTATATTCGGAGCATTTGGTAAGTCGAGACATGAGTGGGGACGTAACTCGAGTTATGTGTTAACGTAAGACCAAGGTGGTGGCTTATGGGGTAAGTGTAAGTTGAGTTACTTATAGTGTTGTCAATAGCTTTAGTGTGGTCACATTGAATAATCAAATAGTAGCTTAAGTTATTGAATTAAAACAAAGGCTTTAGGATGTGCATCGAGACACGTGTGACCAATCTAGAGACCAAATGAGTGTGGGTTTGGAGTCATTCGTGTATGACCTGTAGGAGAAGTGTGTGAGGATGGTCCACAAGATAAGCCTCGAGATATGTAAGTGCAAATTGATGTGCGGCTAATGTTTAATAAAATTCAATCATATAAAACACTTTGGTCAATTAAACTTATCACTTACCACTTTTAATCTCAACGATTTGGAGAAGAAGAGAGGCTGCTTGAGTGCTCAAGAGGAGGGGAGAATCAAGAATTCAGCGAAGTTAAAGAAGAAAATCAAGTTGTCAAGCTAAGTACTCCATTAATATAATCGGGTCAATTCAATCAATTCATGTATTTGATGTTGTAGGGTGTTTTTTGTGTTGTGATTGATGTTAGGGACATGTAGTGATGTGCTTAAGGGTCCCCAAGACATCACCATGGCCTATGTGTAGAAGAAACCCAAAACTCGAAATGCGAGATTACAGGTTCAACCGCACATAGCGCGCTAGATATCAGAGTCAGTGCGCTGATATGTAAATTAGTGCGCTGATGTCAAAAATTAGCACGCTAATATGGATTAGTGCGCTACGTGTATGAGATACCACGTTAATTCACCTGGCAGCACATAAAATTGAAATTTTTCAAAATCTCCAAAACACTATAATTCGGTATAAACCATGTTTTATGTCCTCGCGGGCCTAAGGGAAGGTCTCGGGAGTTCAGGTGATCGTTTTAGCGAGCGTGTCCGAGGTATGTAAGTCGGTAAACCAGTTAAGAAAATGCATAGTAATTCATGTTTCATACTTATTGTCTTAATTGATAAATGCTTTTGTTTGGAAGTCAATTATTTATTCTTTAGTTGAATGTCTATGGCCTAAGTGTGTCGGGAAGGTACTTATGAGATTATAGCTTGTTGGGCTAACGTGAACACTACCTGCAGGGGTGCAACTACCTAACCAAACGTGAGTTTTCTCCGACTACTGGATTGTCGTGAATTATTGTGGATTTAAACTGTTGGGTTTTGGGGTTCATGCGCAGCGGAGATTACAAAACAATTTTGACAAAAACCCCAACAGGATCCGAATCTGATTCCATTAAAAACGTTTAAACCATGAAAAACTTAATCATACCTCAGTCGCAATATACCTTTCTGAAAGTTGATCGATCTCTAAGGCGCTGCCAACGACGAACGCCCTCTACCAGTAGTCCACACACGAACGGCGGTCGAGATTCGAAGTGCTAGCTTCGAGAGAATACCAAACCTTTTGTTTCTCTCCAAAATGATCCAGAGCATACCAAAAAACCCTAAGTCGTTTCTAAAACGAAAATAGAGTTTCGGCCTTTTAATCTTTCGTACGTGTATTCTAACTTAAAGCGCTTATTTATACAACCCTTGTATATAGACGGTTAAGTAAATTACACATATATCCCTACTTAAAGAAGTATAAGTGTAATACACCACAAGGACGTTTCTGTCATGAATTTTATCATATAAAATTCTTTTTTCCGAACCATCTTAAAATCTCGCAAAACCATTCTTAGTGTGCGACCCAATAGTCTCATACAACGTTGGTAGTGTACCAAAACACATTTTGGTATAGAAGTCATAAGCAGCCTCTAGGAAGACATTATGACTACCCAAGTTGTACGAATATCGAATCGATACACCATAATCAATAGTGTATATAACATCCTTTTGTCACACAATATCCTTTTGATCAAACATAAGGCATGGAATTGTCATCCAACAGGTTCAATCGTACTAGTCTCGATCTCTAGGTAGACTAAAAACATCCAAGTGACATTGATCAATATCAATTCACTTAGACTAGACCTTTTAACAGTCTAACACATCGAGGGATCCACTAGATATCTCTCTTTATATGAGAGGGACAAATTCTATCTTGATTGCACTACTTCATCACATTGCTCACACAGTAACCAATCACAACCTTTATAATCGTCTGGTTAAAGACAATGTTTGATAGTGTCAAATCACTATGTTCCTAATGTTGAAGTCTCTGGTAATCTCAAGTCAGAGGACTGAATAATATACCTATCATGAGAAACAACTATGACTTAATCTATGTGATGTTCTCATAGCGGGTCGGTCCAGTACTTTGTTCCCTAACAAGTACTTATGATCTTGATTCGTATCCCTATACGTATAATCATCATACGATCATCAATCAAGACTCACACTAGTCTTAATTCATTATAGTTCCCAGTATAATGATCGACTAGGGACATTTAGGATATTTCTGTAAATACCCATGGATCTTATTATAATGTAAACATGCAAATTTATTATAATAAACAGCAAATGAAATCCTCTATTTTATTAACTAAAAGTATTAATAAAGACAGTTAATGGATTGACCTAGGGCACATGCCCCAACATAAACCACTTAGTATGCCTCTTTTGATCCCTAGGCACTCATATTTCGTTATGAATATATGTCAATTTGTTTATCATGCACTTTCTTTATTTTTATCTGTCTTTAAATACCTGCATGATATTTGGACTATTTTTACATGATTCATGAATTACTATTTATATCATTCTGGTTATTGTTTTCTACTTTACTGTACTCACCGTCTAATTTGTGATGGCGGGTGCAGAGCAGACATAGACGAGCAAGGGGAAAGGGCCAATGATCGGTGATTCTTTGAGGACTTTTTGGAGAGGTTTATTCCTTACACGATAGTATGTTTCGTCATTTTTGTACTTATTTTATATTATTGATTTTGAATACGCTGAGGTATACTGGGATCGAGTGACAAAGGATATGCAAGTTTATCCGATGATTTGAGGGTTCCACACTGTCGGTTGTTTCACTTTTATTTAAATCTGATTTATTTAATCTTGTATTAAGTTTAATTCCACTGCAAACTATTACGTAAAAGACATAACATAATAACTCAATGCTTAAAGACAAATTCAATGAGAAAGTAACTATTGGAGGCTGATTAGGCCTGCATTGACTTTGCAAGGATTGACTCGGGAGTCTACATAGTTTTAGGCCGGGCGGGGCCAAGTTTTATTGGAAATTGGGGTCGTTATAGTTGGTATCAGAGCAGTTTACAAATTAACAACATAAGACACAATTGGAACCTAGATTGGAACCCTATTATGCTAACTTAAAATCTTTGTAGGGAAGTGAGGAGAGTTGGAAAAAGTAAAACTTGATCTTATATGTTATATTTGTTGTGTTGTAATATACTATATCAATAACTATCCACTGATTCAGGGATTCGCTTTCTATTGCAGATAGCGATGACGGATCATACTGGACCTAGTAATGATAGTGGGGCTGCGGGTCCTCGATTTGCGAGTGCTGAGGACTTACATACTCTGTCAAAGAGAGTTGCGTCCCATGATTTGCGATTTGAGGAGATTTTGATGATACTTAGAGCACTGAATATGGTTACACCATCACTACCAGGTTCTTCGGCATTATCTGTTATTCAAGAGACAGATACACTAATTGTAATGACTACTGCTATGGCTACTACAGCTATTACAGCTGTACCAAAGACTACAGTTGTGCCTTATATATAGACTGAGATAGTGCCTGCTAGATTAGTGCAGAAGGGTACTAAGGCGATTGCGGAGGCCAGACAATTGTGAAAGTTTAAGAGGCATAATCTTATGGAGTTATTTGGTGGTACATATTTATAGGTTGCAGAGAAGTTCCTGAAGGGCCATAAGAAGGTGTACAATATCATTGCTATTGAGGATCACATGAAAGTGTCTATCTCTTCATCGATGTTTCTGGAAGAGGTAGACGAATGGTGGACTACGATGGTGGCTACTGGAGGAGTACCTAAGGAATAGGCATACTTTAAGAGGTAGTTTAACTTGAAACATTTTCATCCTACTATACTAAGGGAGAAGAGGAATCAGTTAACCTCATTGAGATAATATGTTGATGAGTCTATTATGGGTTACATAGGACGTTACCTACAGCTCCTTCCGTATATTGGAGGGGTGGCAGATTCAGATGCCGACCAGGTGTACTACTTCATTAAGGCACAGCTACCTGAGATTGGAGGTGTCATTCTCTCTACTGAGCCAGATACATTGCAGAGGACTTATGAGAGGAGCTTAACTAGGGAGGTTTACTTACATACACATATTGAGGAGTTAGACCTATCCGACTGGAGACACGTCAGACCGGCGATCTGATAGAGACAAGAAGAGGAAGAGGAACGGTTAGGGCTTTCAAGATAGTAGAGCCTAAAGTGTTAGGTCTTTTACAATACCAGTACGACCTGCTTAGACTACCCATGTTTCATTTGTACCAGCGCCCAGTTTTGCTAGCCGATCACCACAAGCTACTCAATCCGTACAGCAACCACAGAGGCAACATTTTGAGAGTAGGGATGTGGGTAGAGGCAGTAGACAAACACTTAGGTTTGGACAGGCACGGACTCAGAGTCAGAGACTTGCACAGGGGTGTGGACAGAGCCAGACACAGGGAATATCTTCTTGACTGAAGGAGAAACGTACATGCTTCAAATGCGGTCATATAGGTCATCTTCAAAGTCAGTGTCCATAGCTAGGTCAAGTGCAGACGCTACATCATCAGCAGTAGAGGGAGAAAGTCCATGTTCCTATTGAGCCAGACTAGGGAGCTTCCCGAAATCTCACTAAGGGTATGATTTTGATTTGTGGTACTTTGATGTATACAATGTTTGACTCTTGTTCGATTGTTTCATTTATTTTTAGACATATGGTAGATGCATTAAGGTTGAGACCCACTAGGCTTAGTAGACCCTTAATCCTTAGCGCAACTGCTGGGGACAAAATGTATTTGAACTTGTTCTATGTAGAGTGTTCGGTAGAGATAGAAGGTCATAATTTGCTTGCAAACTTGAGAGTCTTAGAAATTCTTTAGTTTGATGTTTTTCTTGGTAAGGACTGGTTGGGTGTGTATCATGTTCATATTGATTGCTACGGCAAGTCAATTACGATTCCATTGTCAAATGGTATGGAGATCCGTTTTTAGGGGACAACTATTTTACTTCCGATCACCAAAGAAAGGTTAGCCACTAGTAGTGAGATTGAGACGTTTGCGAGTATCATGAACACCGCTGAGAGATCGAAGATTTGTATTGGAGACATTTCGGTAGTGTGTGAGTTCATTGACATATTTATGGAGGATCTACCGGGATCACAACTGTCGGGAGAGATTAACTTCATTATTGACTTCCTACCCGGGGTTAAACCTATTTTTATACCGCTGTATATAATGGTTCCTCGAAAGTTGGAGGAACTAAGGACTTAGTTAGACAAGTTGTTAGAGTTAGGGTTCATTCACCCGGGCATGTCACCATGGCTTGCATTGGTCTTATTTGTGAAGAAAAAAGACACCAGCCTGAGGTTGTGCAAATACAATAGGCAATTGAATCAGGTGGCCGCGAAGAACAAGTATCTATTTCCTCGTATTGGTGATTTGTTTGATCAACCGATGGGAGCTCAATGGTTTTTCAAGATTGATTTGAGATCAGGCTATCATCAGCTCATAATTAGAGCTGAAAATAGGGAGAATACTGCATTCAACATGAGATACGACTATTATCAGTATACAGTCCTGTCGTTTGGTTTGACTAATGCACTAGTTATGTTTATAGATTTCATGCATAGAGTATTGAAGGCTTATATGGATAAATTTGTGATCGTATTCATTGATGATATTCTTATTTATTCTAAGACTTGTGAGGATCACGAGGAACATCTCCGGACAGTTCTGCAGACTTTGAGGGAACACCGGTTATATGCCAAGTTTAGTAAATGCGAGTTTTGGCTTCAAGAAGTTAGATTTTTGGGACATGTAGTTGGAGCCAACGAAGTATCTGTGGATCCCGCCAAGAGTAAAACAATGATCGATTGGCCTACACCGACTATAGTGACCGAGATATGCATTTTTCTGGGATTGGCTGGTTATTATCGTCGTTTTGTGCAGGATTTTTCCCGAATCTGCACTAATGAAGCATTTGAGTAAGAAGAACATGAAATTTGACTGGGATGAGAGTTGCAAAAAAACATTTTCTACTTTAAAAGAGAAGTTGTCGAATACACCAATTTTAATGTTGCCTGAGTCAGGGAAGGACTTGGTTATGTATACAAATGCTTTGAAGGTTGGCTTGGGTTGTATGTCGATGTAGGAGGGCAGGGTGATTGCATATGCATCTCGACAACTAAAGATTCAAGAAAAGAATTATCCGACGCATGATTTAGAGTTAGCCGTTGTGGTGTTTGCATTGAAGATTTGGAGACATTACCTGTATGGTATGCGGTTCCCTTTATTCACTGATCACAAGAGCTTGAAGTACCTATTCTCTCCGAAAGAACTAAATCTGAGACAAAGACGCTGGTTAGAGTTCTTGAAGGATTATGACTTTGCACTTGAGTATCATCCAGAGAAGGCCAATGTCGTTACTGATGCTTCTTGCAGGAAAAGATCTAATTCGATGTAGTAGTATGTCATATGACTCACGAGTATGCGTTACTCGAGGCCACTGAGGTGATGAGTTTAGATGATATATCGACTACTACTAGGATATAGATTTGTCGTCGGATTAGGATGTAGACTATTTCGATTCAGGTTGTACGCGATGGACAGCACGCCGATGAGTTGTATCAGCGATTCAGCGATATGGCTGAGAGTTTAGATCATCCAGACTGGAGTCGATTGACAGATTCATGTTTGCGATTTTGAGGACGACTGTGGATTCCATCAGTGGTTGAGATGAGCACTGAGATACTTTAGTAGGCTCACCGTTTGCGATTTTCTGTTCATTCGGGGTAAGACCAAGATGTACGCAGACATGCGACATCTCTTTTGGCGTCCGGGGATGAAAGTCGATGTTTTGGAGTTCATTCGAGCGTGTAGGATATGTCAGCGTGTTAAGGCTAAGCATAGGAAACCTAAAGGTTTACTACAGCCACTTCCCATTTCGCGGTGGAAATAGGAGCACATTGCTATGGATTTTGTCAATGGTTTACCTCGATCTCCTCACAGACATGATAATATTTGGGTGATTCTGTACAGGTTGACGAAATCTGCACATTTTCTACTAGTTTTCACTACATACAGAGTTGATAGATTGAGCAGTCTCTACGAGCGAGAGATAGTCTGATTACTCAGAGTACCATTGTCTATAGTGTCAAATAGAGGACCACAGTTTACTTCATTGTAGTGGCAGAGCATGCAGACATATTTTTGCACTAGGCTTGGCATGAGCATGGCGTACCATCCACAAAAAAATGGACAGTATGAAAGGTTGATTCAAGTGTTAAAGGACATGCTCAGAATGTGTGTTTTGGCGTACGGAGGATCCTGGGAAGAGTATCTTCATTTGTGTGAATTTACTTATAACAATAGTTTTCATTCCAGTATTGGAATGAAACCATTTGAGGCGTTATATGGTAGGTCATATAGATCGTCATTATGTTGGACAGAGCTAGAGGATGTTGTGACTATTGGGCCAGAGATTGTTGTAGATCACACTAAGAAGATACAACAGATTCATCAGATACTGAAGAGTGCACATGATAGGCGGAAGAAGTACTATGACAAGTACCATGACGAGTTACAATACGCTGAGGGAGACTATGTATATTTAAAAGTTTCACCTTCGAAGGGTCACAAACGGTTCAAAATCAAAGGAAATCTTGCGCCTAGGTTTATTGGTCTGTTTGGAGTTACGTGAAGAGCTAGTAAGGTTGCTTATGAGTTGGAATTACCGCTTCAGCTTACCAAAACTCATCCCGTGTTTCACATTTTTATGCTTCGACTTGACAAATAGAAGGAACGATGACGACCGACGGTAGACTTGAGTCAGATTTATTTGAGATATGATATTACATATGAGAACAGTCGATTTAGATTTTAGACTGAAAGGTGAAGGTACTGAGGGGCAAGGAAATACTTTTAGTTGTTGTCAAATGGCAACATTACGGGGACAAGGAACTAACCTGGGAATTAGAGTCATATATGTGCAAGCATTTTCCTTATATCTTTTGATTCAGGTAAGATTTACTTTTAGAGTTTCCTCTTAGTTTCAATTTCGAGGACGAAATTATAATAAGGTAGACAGAATGTAACGACCCTCAAATTTACACATGCCACGTGTTTCAGGACTGTTAACTGGACCGTCGTGACTTGACGTACTTGTCGAAACCTCTGTATTTGACACTGAAGTAAATTTTATTTTTGTGGTGCATGTATTATTTATTTATACCCAAATATGAATTTCTAATTTTCAAGTGCATTCTTATTCGTCATGCCGAACTTGCGAGTAAGGTATACGTGGGGCATTCGATGAGTCGAGACATGAGCGAGGACGTACCTCGAGTTGCGTGTTGACGTGAGACCGAGGTGGTGGCTTATGGGTAAGTGTAAGTTGAATTACTTATAGTGGTGTAAATATCTTTAGTGTGGTGACATTGAATAATCAAATTGTAGCCTAAGACAAATTTAATGAGAAAGTAACTATTGGAGGCAGACTTTTGCAAGGATTGACTCTGTAACAGCCCGAAAATTTGACCTGTGTCACGTGCCAGGTCAGGGTCGTATATGGGATCCACTCATCGAAATATATATATCTGAATCTTGGGGGAGACACCGAGGTATGATATTTATTTGTGCTGTGTGTATTTAGTAATATCCAATTTGAGATTACAATACTAATGGTTGAGTTTGCATACGCGGGGAATTCGGTGAGGCGAAACACGAGCGGGGACGCACCTCGAGTCGCGTGTCGACGTGGGACCGAGGTAGAGGCCTATAGTGTATGAGTAATTAAGATTAATTAAAATGTGATTTACTGTTGGTGTAATAAGTGGTCACATTTAAATAAAAAAAATACATTGGATGCGCCTCGGGATGTGTGGTTTGAGTGTTGAGAATGTGAAATGAGATGGTACAATGGTAGTGGTGTGAATATTTATGGTGTATCGAGATGCGCGCTGCCCAATTTTCAAGGAAAGCATTTGCTAAAAATATATTTTTGATGCGCTTCGAGTTCCACTTCGCACGGATCTCGAAGAAATTCTAAAAATATCTTCTCCTCCAACCCATTCTCTGTGTTCGACCAAATAAGAGAAAGAAAAAAAAGCAGAGAGAGAGAGAGAAGAGGAAAGAGAGAGACAGAAACAACGGAGAGAGAGAGAGAGAGACACGGTGAAGACGGAGAGAGAGAAGGAAAGGGATCTCCGGCGAGGACTGGGCGCGGCGGAGCTCACAGGTGGTGAGCTCGTGAAGGCTGGTCGAACGACGACGCGGTTGTGCGGACGACGTGGCTCATCTGTGGGAGACGACGCGGCTGGTGCGAAGGACAGCTAGCGGATGCGCGGACGAATCAGGTGGACAGCAAGCCGGCGAAGGGCGGTAGCTCCAAGGAGCCTGCAACACAGACGATCAGGCAGTGCAGTGGTGGACCAGCAGTGGGATGCTGGCGGCGGGCGAAGCGGAGGCCGCGAACGGTGCTTCTAGGGATCAGGACGCCGGCGAGGAGCTCGCGGATAGCAACTCCGGCAGGATCAGCAGCAATGGCGATGGCACGGCTCCGGCGGTGGGGTGGCTTTGATGGCAACGTGGTGAATGACGTGGAGCAACGACGTAGTGGCTCATTGTCGGATCGATCGATCCTCGATGAGAGACGTTACTTCGACGAAGCTCGATGACGCGATGAATTCAAATGGATTTTGAAAGCCATGGTGAAGTTTATGTTAGGTAATTTGGTTGTGATTTGAATGACGTAGTAACTTAGCCCTAAAAGGTATACATGGACACCAGGGACTTATGAGGTATAGTCCAGTGTCGGTGCGCATATCGAGGCGTGTACGAGACGTTCTCGAGGTAAGTAAACTAGCTAGGAAATTTTACAGTATTTATTGAGCTTTAAATTGTTGTTATTGCTCTGTTCATCACTTCTTTTGAAATTTTCATTGGTTGAGTGGTCCGTCGGCAAGTGAGTTACGGTTACTATTTATCTGTGATATGAGCTCTTATCTGGAAATTGTTGATATCTCCCAATTGAGTGTACGTTGGGGGCACTTATCCGGGTCTATGGATATCTCATAGTCGCAAGGGTTAAGGCTGGTAGGTTGTGTCTTGTCATGAACCCGAGTCAGCTAGGCTTTTGTCGCGACTCAACGACCTTTTGGTCGGGACTCCTTGCTCTTCAGTTTTTGTATTTTCAGACCCTCACTTATCGATTGACTTATGTACCGTCTTTTAAATTCATGCATTCCCTGTAAGGACATTGGTGCAATTTTGCCTCTCGAATTTGTGTAGGTTTTGTATTACATGTTTATATGTTGTTTTTCACATACATATGCGGGGTTTCCACACTCTAGGTTATCCATTTGTGTATTTGAGGTTTTCAATTAGTTTGAGATTGAATTGCTTTCGCTATAAGTTTAATAACTCATTTGATAACTCACTAATTGATTAACTCACTCTTAATTACGTCATAATTGGTAAATGGTAAAGGCTGACTAGGCTTGCGTGACTCAGCGAGACGGTCTCGGGGTTCATGTGGGCTTAGGCTGGGCGGTTCCTAGTTTGTGGAAAATTGGGGTCGTCACAGACTCGGGAGTTTACGTGGGTATAGGCCGGGCGGGACCCAGTTTTATGAGAAACTGGGGTCGTTACACGTACATAGGGCATGGATTGGTAATTATGCAAGTTGTACGGGTGGCAAAGTTATGTTGATGGCTGACGGCTCCCTGCGACTGATATTGGCAGTCGGTGAAGTTTAGCTAAAGTCGTTTGACAGACGTGTCATAACGCTTCAGAATGTTTGACATGTGCCAATTTGTACTCAAAATCTAATTTTGTTTTCAAATTAGATTCTGAGGGTTACATGTACTCCGGGCGAAACAAAATATTGAAAATAATCCAAAAGTCTTCGTTGGTCATGAAAGGCGTGAGGAAGAAGAATTTGTTTGTTTTGATACAGAAACATGGAGCAAGGTCTGAGCTTCAAAAATTGATCGAGAAGTAGGCTCTTGTTGTTGGTAAGTCCAAATAGGTTCGATTGAACTTGATTCATTCTCGGTGTTGAGGATGGTGGCCCGAAAAGATGGTGTGATAAGAACAGAGTAGTGAATTTTTGCCAAAGATAAAAATTTGTTGTGCGGTGGCTCAAATTCATGGAGTTGGACTTAGTGTTAGATTTGGAATTTTCTTTATTATCAACTTGAAGAATAGAAAGTCTTGGTCACTTATCTCAACGAGATAAAGTGAAGTTTCATGTAGTGTCCAATATGAATTGAATACGTTGAGATTGATGAGTCTAAATTTGAGTACAACTCAAATTTGCATCGGACTCAACTTGTGATTGACACATGTCAATGTATTGAGTTTAGTTTGAATTGTATTCAAACTAATATGTTTATGCAGTGACCGTGTACATATATAATTGGACTATCTACATGTATAAACAAAAGGGTCACGGGTTTCATATAGCGTTGGGGAGTGTTTGAGAGCCAAGAGTTGTGTCGTAGGATACCGATCTGCGAGTGGGTACTTGACACTGTGAGGTATCTATTTGGAGTCTAGATAAAAGAGGTTTTCCTTTATGTACTAAACTATTGATAGTGGATTGTCTTGCTTCTTGTCCGTGGTTTTTACCTTAAATCTTGAGGTTTTTCACGTAAATTCTTGTATTTGTTATTTTTTTTGTGGTTATTTATTTTTGAGTGTACTCGTGTGATTGTTATCTTTGGTATTCCACTGCGATTCCTCACAAGACCTATGATAGAGCTCAATAGGGTTTTCTCAAAGTGGTGATGGAAAGGATGAACTTCCCCACTCAATAGATACATGTTATTCTGGAATGTGTGACTACCCCTAAATAATCTATTATGATCAATGGGTCTCTATATCGGAATATTCCACCATTTTGAGGGCTTTTCAAAGGTTGTCCTCCCTCTCCATACTGATTCTTGTCATATGCTGAATCGCTAGCCTCTTTCCTTACCATTGCAGAAAATGATGGCTTTCTAAGTGGGTTCAAATGTGCCAGATACATTCCTAAAAGAAACAACCTATTCTTTGCCGACAACAGTATAATTTTTTGCAAAGTCTCCATCGATTCTTGGCTAGCACTCCGGTCAATCCTAGAGCTCTATGAAGCCAGTTCTAGTCAGAAGATTAATGGAGAGAACTCTGTCGTCGCCTTTAGCCCAAATGTGAGGAAAAGCCTACATAGACGACTACTAAGGATGTTGGGTCTCAGGGTGGGAGCTCCATATGAGAAATACCTGAGGCTCCCCTCTGTGATTGGAAGGTCTTAAAAAGCAGCTTTGAAGTGATCAAGGACAAAATTTGTAAAAGAATTCAAGGGTGGAGTTATGATATATTTTTTGTTGAATGTAGGGAGATACTGATTAAGACAATTTTACAAGATGCACCAAGATATGCCATGGTGACTTTCCGTGTACTAGTGGAATTATGCGATGAAATTAAGACCTTGGTGCGGGATTTTTGGTAGGGCTCGACAACCACTCATCGCAAAATGGCCTGGATAAAATGGGAACTAATTTGCAAACCTAAAGGCATAGGGGATTTGGGTACAGGGACATTACCAGCTTCAATCAGGAACTTTTGGCTAAACAGACATGGAAACTTTTCTCTAATCCTCCCAGCCTTCCTAGTCGAGTACTGAAAGGAAAGTATTATTGGGATAGGATTACCTGAAAAAATTACAAAAGTATTAATATTTTTAGTTTAAATTCGAAAAATAAGGTTGTATTTTTTTTTAGGCAATAACGCCCTTTTCAAAAGACGCTATCAAAGTGGGTAAATTTTTTGCTGAAGTGCACGGTCCACGTGGGCATCCTACGTGAATATGGGCCGACCGAATAGCGCCTATGGGTTGTACGGGTTGTCCGCCTCGCAATACGTGACACGGTCCACGTAGGATGACCAAGTGGACATGGGCCGACCGAATAGCGCCTATGGGTTATACGGGTTGTCCGCCTCGCAATACGTGACACGGTCCACGTATGATGACCACTTGGACATGAGCCGACCGAATAGCACCTATGGGTTGTACGCGTTGTCCGCCTCGCAATACGTGCTAACGTTTACATGAGGTCTATGGTTTGTAGTGGATATGCATGAGTTGCCCCCTCGAGATACGTGCATGACGTTTGCATGAATTGTCAACATCGGGATACGTACATGACGTTTACATGGATTGTCAACCAGGAGATACGTGCGTGACGTTGGCATTGGCTTTACCACCTCGAGACACGTGCGTAACGTTTGCATGAGTTGCATGGGTCGCCCACCTCGACAGACGTGTCTGACATTTGCATGAAATCTGCACATCGGCATACATGGGTGACGTTTGCATGGGTTGTCCACTTCGATATGCGCGTGCGTCACTGCCACCTCAACGCCACCTCATCGCCAGCAAAAATAGGCAATAACGCCTTTTGAAAAGGCGTCAAAAGGCGATATCCATACAATTGCCCCGCCACCTCACCAACCTCAAAAGCAATATTTTTGTGAATTCAAAGTACACCACCCTATTTTGTGAAATAAATTGTAAATGTGTCTTACTTTTGAAAAAACACCTAAGCTGGAGTAAAGAGTAATGGCATCATATCTGTGGCGAAGTGTGGTACGGGGATGAGACCTGATGGAGAAAGGACTGATTTGGCGAATTGGGAATGTGTTTTCACTAAAGGTCTTTACAGATAACAAGGTTTCGAGAACACACAATATGAAAATGATCTCACCTGCTACCAATGCTGTTGATGATGTTGCAGATCTGATTACTGAAGATTTGAACAGGAACCCCCAAGATAAAACATATATTACTCCCAATTGACACAAATGAAATTAAAGCGATCCCTCTTCCATGCTCTGACCAAGAGGATTTTCAGGCTTGCGCAATGACAAAAATGGGAGATACTAAGTGAAAAGTGGGTATCGGTTAGCTAATAGAGAGAACTATGAAGACGAGGCTTCAAGCTCTGCGTACTTACACTACTGGTGAAACTATGTATGAGGTCTGGATGTCCCACCTAAGATCAGCATCTTCCTATCGCGAGTATGGCACAAAACACTGCCATACAAACGACAATCTATGTTCTCGCCACATCAAGCAAACCTCTCTCTGCTCTGTCTGTAATCGAGAGCTAGAATCCGTGATGCATGTCTTCTTTCGCTGTACACACGCGGCTGAGTTTTGGGGAAGTTGAAAAATTAGGGGCACATCGCACCTGCTCTAGTCAGGAACTTGGCGTCGGATCTTCTCCAAAACCTGATATTTTCTCCACTCCAAGACTAGATTGTGCTAATTTGCATATCGTGGTGGTAGATTTGGAGAGAATAAAATCTTGTTTGACCCTCCAAAGTCATGCCCTGAGCTAGATCTCGATTAGAAGGGCTTCTACCAATGGTTCTTGGAATTCCTACTGAACAAATACTCTGCAAGCCTCTTAGGACCTTTTTCAGAATTATTTTCAGAATTAGTGCACCGCCTAATCTCGTCGTTAAGCAATAATTTCACCACATAAGACTTAACAAGGAATTAGTCAGCCTTTCCAAAATCTTTCTACTTACGATTTAACTATACAAATAAGTGTTTTCTTATCTTATGTCAATTCATAAATCACAATTAATTAAAAGTTTACAAACTTTAAGTTTATTCAACGAAAGTCTTAACAATTTAGCAGATGTATTTAACATGATACCTAAGAATTGTGGAAAACCAAAGAATAAAGATCACATGCATATATATACAACAAAAAACGATAATATATTAACATGTATCTAGTTAGAGTACTAACTCTCAACCCATAGTATATACAACCCCAAAATTATATGAGTGACAGATAAAAGTCATAAAATAAACTAGTAAACCTACAAAATCCTGTGTAGCATCACTCCACTAGCTCATAGGTAGTCGCATATCTTTTTTTTGTCTGGTCTGCTACTCGATAAATCTGCACCCACAGTCATAAAAGGACGATGAGTACAAGAAAGTAAAAAGTAACACTGAGAGACATTTGTTCACATATCCAAATATACAATAAGGATCTAAAAGCATTAGAATAACAATTATGCTGTAAAGAAATCATGCTATAAGATACTCCAATTAAGCTATAAGAAACTAACACTCAACTAAGTATTAATGATTTAGGGCCAGTCAGTCGGGAGTTCTATCACCAATGTCGTTTTCCACTATATAAGGATAGAGCTGAGCTCTACATCTCTGTGAAGGTCAGGGCTAAGCTCTACGTCTTTATAATCATCCCAAGTGTCAGTCACTTGTGATTTACACTTGTCAACAATCCCGAGTCCCATACCCTGTGATATCACCCAAGTTAGTGGAGAGATCCCAATTACCCAAGAAACCCAGTGAACCCTTTTGTTGCAACACCTCTATCGTATCATTGTCCTCGATACAAGAACTACTTTTGTATTTCAAGAGATAACATGGTTTGAAAATCCAACAAAGCAATTGCATATCTAATACACATTGAAAAATATATTTACAACACTACGTAACACCTACCTAATACCATGCTATTTCATTTGGCCACATGTATTAACAATCAAAAATGACATAGCACATTATTTGGAGTCAGTGAAACCATTTAACCAAAATCTAAACCATGATAGCAAACTCATGAAATGAGAGAGGAAACAAGTTATGGTATATAGAGTACAATAGGCAAATCAGTCCAAATGACTAGAATTTAATAATAAAATAGAAATGAAATGTAAATAAATATCTCAATCGATTTACTTACAATCCACGCAAACTCCCTCTCTATTCCGGTCTCCCAAGACCTCAAAACTCGTATCTGAACCTCTAAAACTCTTCCGTAGGTTTATGATATAATTTAACATGTTTTTAAGTGTCTTTAGCCATTTAGTTAGGGCATTTGACTTATTTATAGCGTTTAATTAAGTCAAAATTAGAAAATTACAAATTTTGTGTTGTTAAAGCACTTAGTGTGCTGGATAGCATGATTGACACATTAATGACCTTTCTTAGCAACTGTATCAGCAAACACTTCATTTATAATCATTAAACCATTAAAATATGTATGCGTTTTTCTATAAAACTCAAAAACACACCTAACACTTTGATTGATCATAACATGGTTAATTTAACTCCAAATTTCAAACTTCTTTATAACAAATTTAATGATTTTTCATAAGAAATCTAAATATGTAACCCAATTTCAAAAATCACTTCATTTACCCTCGAAAATCATACAAAAACTGAAACTAAAACTACACCTCTAATTTCCCAAAATTTTGTATAGAGTAGCTTACCTAGTTGATGAACACCTAACTTAGCTTGATCACTCATTCACAAACCTGCAGATTTCTCCTTGTTCCTTGCTAATCTTATTCTCCAGCAAGTTTCCTTAGCTCCTAAGCGTTGAAAATGAAATAATTTGGTTGCATGAGTTTATCCATTCAATCTTTTATATATTAAGATAAGATTATTTTATAGCCATAGATCTTAATGTACATACGTATCGAGACTAATCTAATGTCCTATTTCTTGCCACAATTCTCACTAACTATCCATTAACTATCTCTAAGTAACACTAATGTCAAACTCAATTGGTCTCTTGATATATCAATACATATCTCGAGAATTAACACATCACTATTGTTTTAAAATGCTAACTTAGGTTACATCTAATATAAAATCAACCATAGCCACTTAATACTACTATTTAAACTGCAGTAAGGCTAAGTAAACTTATCACATCACTCTATACCACGATGCAACGTGACACGCGTCTCGAGGTGTATCTCCACTCACATCTAGACACCTGAACATCGGTAGGAGTGACTCATCAGTCTACACATATACAATACACTAGATATACATCACAACAAATCTAACATATACCTCTGCCATCTCGCATCGGTTAATGCACGTATCTCGATGCGGGTTCCACGTCATGGGTCACTAATCATGATTAAGAGAATAAACTTAGAATAAAGATTCGGGCCATGACAAATCTTCAAAACTAATGGAGATTTCGTCCTCGAAATTAAACTTAAGTTAAGGTTATACCTGATTAAAAAAGGTACGAAAATATATCCCACATATAGTCTTCTCATTCCAAAGCGAGTTCCAAATCACCATGAAACTATCACTTGACGAACACTTTCGGGATAAACTTGTCTCTCAACTATTGTACCATTTGGTCTAGGATCTGTATTGACTACTCCTTGTAAGATATGTCCTCGCTCAGATCAATCTGGCTCAAGTCAACTGTCGGTCGTACGCCTACCTTCGACTTAGCTAGTCGAAGCATAGAAATATAGAACACTGGATTAATACTCGACATCTATGGAGGTAATTCAAGCTCATAAACAACCTTTCCGACTCGCCTCTTAATCTTAAAAGGCCCAATGAATCTTGGTGCTAACTTGCCTTTCAAACCAAACTTGTGAAGACCCTTTCAAGGAGAAACCTTTAAATACATAAAGGCTTCCTCAGTGTATGTGAGATTACTGTGATACGTGTCTGCATACTTCTTCTACCTCTTCTGGGCCCTTTTAAGTTTATAGAAAGTTTTTTGTACCTTCTCCATGTGATCACGAACAATTTTAGGCCCTACTAACTCCCGTTCCTCTAGCTCAGCCCAATAAGATGGCGAGCAACACAATCTACAATATAAAGCCTTAAATGGTGCCATCTCGATACTAACCCCATAACTATTGTTATATGGAAACTCACATAACGGTAGCTACTCCTCCCATGATCTGCCAAACTCAAGTACACAAGCCTTAAGCATATCTTCGAGAACGTGAATCAACCTCTCAGTCTGCCCATAATTTTGAGGGTAAGAGGTTGAGATGAATTGTAGGTGCATACCATACTACTTCTGCATACTCCACCACATCCTTGACGTATACGTAGCATCTCTGTCTAACGTGATAGTCAATGGTACCCCATGCAGTATGATAATCTCTCTCTCGAACAATGTGCTTAATTGGTTAAATGTGTAGTGAGCTTCAACTAGTAACAAATGGGCAGATTTCATTAATCTGTCCATAATCACCCAGATTGAACTGTGTCGATGAGTAGTCCTCGGCAATCCCTTGACAAAGTCCATTGTTATATCTTCCCATTTCCATCGTGGAACGGGAAGCGGCTGCAATAATCCTCTAGGTCTACAATGCTCAGTTTTCACTTGCTGGTAAACCCTACAGTTCCTAATGAACTGTGATATGTCTACTTTCATCCCAGGCCAACAAAAATGTCTCCTCATTTCATGGTACATCTTGCTCCTACTTGGATGAATAGTGAATCGAGAACATAGTGAATCCTGAAGAATATCATCTCTCAGTTCTGCCATTTTCAATATCCACAATCTGGCTCTAAATCTCAGACACTAATCCATCGCCTCCGTCCAGTCAATACAATCAATACTATTGGCTAACTCACTGAATCTTGGGTGTAGAATTTTGGCTCTCTGATCTCTAACAGTCTCTGCTTAAATATTATTTGAAGCCTCATCTGTGCACATATCATCACTAGAGTGTTAATAGGAATATAAGACTGATCATCATTGCCATTGCCTCGAGTAAACCATACTCATGCATTATATGACATCTAATAATCTCGCATCACCAGTCAGTATCCTACTTAGCGTATCAACAACTACGTTAGTTTTTCCTGGGTGATACTCTAGAGAAAAGTCGTAGTCCTTTAGAAACTCCAACCATTTGCATTGTCTCATGTTTAGCTCTTTCTGTGTGAAGAGGTATTTTAGACTCTTATTATTAGTATAGAGTATAAATCTCTTTCCATACAGATGGTGTCTCTATATCTTCAGAACAAATACCACTGCTGCCAACTCTAAGTCACGCGTGGAGTGATTTTTTCAACTATCTTCATCTGCCTAGATGTAACTGCCCAAATAATTAATGCATGTTTAATTTTTTAATTATGACAAAATGACCCGTGACATGGGACCCGCAGCGAGATACGTGTCACTACCACGACACGGTAGCTGAGGTAAATATTATATTTGTATGTTGTTTGCCTAGTAAACTGTATATGTGTAGAATACTAGTCATTTACGGGTATGCAGATACTGAGACGAGTGGGGATGCGGCTCGAGGTAGCTGCTCTTGGGGTAAGTATAACTAGTTCAATTATATTGCATAATGAAAAAAAGGCAAATTAAGCACATCCAATATATATATATATATATATATATATATATAAATGGGAAAAAAAATATATATATATATACATCACTAGATATACATCTAGATACACACGCACATCTCGAGAAAGAGTGTCAAGTATTTGTGTCACTTGAGAGTGACACAACGGATAAGTGATGTGAGCAAGACCACCCGATTTGCCTCGAGATACGTGTATGGGGTGAGATGTGTGGCTCACATTCAAGCTACCTAAATTATATATAAACTATATATATATATATATATATGAAGTCAAATGGAACCGCAAAGTCTAAACTTATCTCCTCATCTCACCAACCCAAAACGGTGAAAAGAAACCGAGAAGAACAGAGAAGAAGAGAAGAGAATGACCGAGAAGAAGAAGAATAAGAGAGACTGGGAGAGAGAGATCGAAATTTTGAATAAGGCAAGGTTAGTTGAGTGTTCTTGTTGATTGTTTTTGTTGTTGTTGAATTCGGTAGTTTGTTGTTGGTTGTTTGGTCGTCGTTGTTGTGGTTCGAGGTGACGAACTCGGACAAAGCTCAAGGAAGGCAGGGGAGTATTCTCCCCTGCATAGGGAACCTAACACCCCAACGAAGATCGAAGAAAAAATAGCAAAACAGAGCACGAAGTGCTCTTTTGGGGAAGAAGAAGAAGGGGGGCGAACCAGGCCGGTTTGTTTCAGGTGAGCCGAACCCAATTCGGCTCGGTTCAGGCCCACCCAACTTAAAATAATGAAAATAAGAGAGAGAGAGGGGTTGGGTGAACTGGCTAAGGGCTGTTCGGCTCGAGAATTTGAACCCGATTCGCCCGATTCAACCCAAACCCATATAAAAAGAAAAAAAAAGAAAAAAAAGAAAAAAAAGGAAAAAAATTGGGGAAGATTCCAAAACATTAGGAAAAAACTTTGATAAATTATATTTCGATAAAATAAATAAAAATTGAAAAGTTTTCATGAAAAATAAAATATTCGAAAGTTCAGACGTGACTTTTACGGGGTTTTTACCTCGAAAAACGTAAAATTGGCAAATTGGTAGCGAAGTCGATTTCGACCTATTTCGACAAATTTAGGAAATCAAAATAATTAATCTTAACTCTAAATTGATAAATTTTCAAATGTTATGACCATAATGGAGCTATTACGGGGTATTTGGTGCGTACATTGAAGCAATGAAAAACTAGATAGCTTAGGGATTGTTGCGGTATGTAAGTAAATTGATGGAGACATTTATTTACATTTCATTCCATTTATTTATTTATTCTCAGTTATTTGAACTGGATTGCCTTTGAGATCCATATGCCATGACTTGTTCAGTTATCATTTTATGATGTTGTTCATAGCATACTCTGTTGTGTATATCATTGAGTCTAATTCCTATACTTTGTCATGTTGATTGTTGTGTTTGGAAGTTAGTGATATAGTATGCTATTAGATTAGTTTGTTTATTTTGAATCTAATCCTTTGTACATTAGTATGCAGTTACATCTTTTGGATTCCATTACCGAGTCATTATTGAAAGTGAAAGTAGGTCTTTTGGTTAGGGTCATTTGATGATAGAAATTCAGCTTTCATATAGGGGTCACTAGACTTTACAGGATGTTAGGGAATTTCTCCACTACCTTGTATGACACACTGGGTAACGTGCCTCGAACGTGGTAACCAGGCCTTGGGGGTTTATTGGTGCAAGAATAACTTAGGTGAACATGACGAGTTTTAAAACTCGGTTATGTTGGCAAGTATACATTCCGGTGACAACTAATTCACTTGGAATAGAAAAGGCGTAATCGTAAGTACAACCTTTTGACATTATGATATAGAGCTCAATTTGAAATGAAATGTTATAGAGCAGAGCTCAAATTGTAGTGGAAAGGTTGATGTGATGAAGATCACGATCGATCGACCCTAATCCATTACTACTTAGCCTTGAGTCAGTTTCATATTTAGTTAACTCAAGTATCTTTTTGCATGATGTTTCTTTCAGCATAGTTGCTATTTAAATTATGCCATTTGATACTTGTTGCCTATTTGGGAATGTGGATCAATGTCTCTCAGTATTTCTTAAATAATTTCATGTACTCATCGTCTAGTTTGTGACTGTGTGTGCAGATCAGCCGAGTAGTAGACCAGACAAAGAGAAGATGGGTGATTACATATAAGCCAGTGAAGGACTGCTATGACATATTTTTATACATTTTGCCTTCTTTGTATTACCTTTTATATGTACATGATATTTTTACTTTTGGGAAGTGGGTGAAAGTGAGTTGGGGATTTGATATCTAGATATATGTTAATTTTGTATGTGTATATATACGTTATCCACGTAGTAGCTGATTCGCATTCATTATCCATTTGCAATCGGAGATGACGGATTCATGCGATAGCGATGATGCCGGTGCGAGTGGTAGCCAGCCTTCGATACCATCAGCGGAGGGTTTCTAGAGGCTTTCTGATCGTGTCGCTGCTCAGGGTAAGCAATTGGTGGAGCTCATCGCATTGATGACTTCCCGATTTGCTCCACTAGCACAGCCAGCTCAGACATCTGGTCCTACTGCAACTACAGTACCAAGCGTACCGCCAGTCGTACATCCAACACCGACGACAGCAGCTCCAACAATAGAGATCGTGTCTACACCATCGTCCACACCCCCATAAGGTATTTACATAGCAGTACTTCAGCTGGTTAAAGATTTCATCAGACTGAAACCAATATATTTCGATGGTTAGAGAGAGTTCGAGAAGATCGAGAAGAGGGTTATGTCACAGGAGAAGCTACATAGAGTTTTGCAAATTAAGGATAGACTCAGAGCTGAGATATCGTCGTACACATTGCAACGAGACGCCGATGTGTGGTGGCATCCGACGATAGCTGTTGAAGCAGAGTTTGAGTCTTGGGTTGCCTTCAAGACTAAGTTCTATCAACAATACTTCGCACCTACGATGATGAAAAGGTTGAGGAAGGAATTCATGAATTTGAGACAGGGAGCCTACGAGAGAGTTATGAGCTACCGAGACAGATACAGCTATCTGAGGCAGTTTACCGAAGATCTTGTGAAGGAGGATGCAAATGATGAGTATCATCTTGGCGACGGACTGAGGTCGAATTTTTATGTGGTTAGTTCAGGTGCCAGGACACTGGGAGAGATTTTCGAGCGTGCGTTGTTGGGTTTTGGGGTTCATACGCAGCGAAAATTACAAAATAATTTTGACAAAAACCCCGACAGGATCCGAATCTAATTCCATTAAAAACGTTTAAACCAATAAAACTTAAATCATACCTCGGTCGCAAAATACCTTTCGGAAGGTTTATCGATCTCTAAGGTGCCGCCAACGACAAATGCCCTCTATCAGCAGTCCACACACGAATGGCGGTCGAGATTCAAAGTGCTAGCTTCAAGAGAATACGAAACCTTTTTTGTTTCTCTCCAAAAATGATCCAGAGCATACCAGAAAACCCTAAGTCGTTTCTAAAATGAAAATAGAGTTTCGACCCTTACTCTTTCGTCCGTGTGTTCTAAATTAAAGCGTCTATTTATACAACCATTGTATTTAGACGGCTAAGTAAATTACACATATACCCGTACTTAAAGAAGTATAAGTGTAATACACCACAAGGAAGTTTCTGTCATGAATTTTATCACATAAAATTCATTTTTTTGAACCATCTTAAAATCTCGCAAAACCATTCTTAGTGTGCTACCCAATAGGCTCATGCAACGTTGGCAGTGTACCAAAACACATTTTGGTATACAAGTCATAAGCGGCCTCTAGCAAGACATTCTGACTACCCAAGTTATACGAATATCAAATCATACAACCTAATCGATAGTGTATATAACATCTTTTTGTCAAACGATATCCTTTTGATCAAACATAAGGCATGGAATTGTCATCGAACATGTTCAATCGTACTAGTCTCGATCTCTAGGTAGACTAAAAACATCCAAGTGACATTGATCAATATCAACTCATTTAGACTGGGCCTTTTAACAGTCTAACACATCGAGGGATCCACTGGATATCTCTATTTATATGAGAGGGATAAATTTTATCTTGATTACACAACTTCAACACATTGCTCACACAGTAACCAATCACAACCTTTATAATCGTCCGGTTAAAGACAAAGTTTGATATGTCGAATCACTGTGTTCCTAATGTTGAAGTCTCTAGTAATCTCAAGTCAGAGGAATTAAAAAATATACCTATCACGAGAAACAACTATGACTTAATTCATGTGATGTTCTCATAGAGGGTCGATCCAGTACTTTGTTCCCTAACAAGTACTTGTGATCTTGATTCGTATCCCTATACGTATAATCATCATATGATCATCAATCAAGACTCACCTAGTCTTAATTCATTATAGTTCTCAGTATAATGATCGACTAGGGACATTTTGGATATTTCTATAAATACCCACGGATCTTATTATAATGTAAACATGCAAATTAATTATAATAAACAGCAAATGAAATCCTCTATTTTATTAACTGAAAGTATTAATAAAGACAGTTAATGGATTGACCTAGGGCACATGCCCCAACATGCACTTGCTCACGAGACATATTATATGAGCCGAGTTACCGACGGGACACCTTTAGTACCCGCGATGACACCTGATCAGATGACGGAGAGAGTGGAGGAGACAGAAGGGCAAAAGATTGAGGAGATGGGATAGAGGTGTTCAGGAGGCACTTGTGCCTTTTGTAGCATCTCCTACACCTTTACAGACTATTATGGGTAGACCTCCCATACAACCACCAGTCAGACTTGCATTGCCAGCTCCTACTACGTCTGTTTTACCAGCTTGACCAGCAACACTAGGTTTACATCAACAGCACGGTGGTAGAGACAGAGGCAGAGGTAGAGGACACGGACGACGAAGACGTAGTTCCAGAACTAGGGCAAAGACATGCATCTGCACACGCCTAGGATTAGGCACAGGGTCAGCTTAGAGCAGTCACTTGTTATCGATATGGTCAGGTGGGACATATCGGTCGAGAGTGTCTGCAGCCAGTGATTATTATTCTAGTATAGCGTCAAGAGGTCGTCCATACGATTGCATAGCCAGATGCAGACGCTCCACAGAACCTCATTGAGGGTATGGTTTCAATTTGTGATCATCAAGCTTTTGTTTTATTTGATTCAGCTTTTATATAGTTTCTTTCATTTCTGGTCGCATGGTCGGCATGTTAGGGTTGAAACGGGTTAGTGTCAAAGTTCATTTGATCTTGAGTACTACAGCCGAAGATAGACTGTACCCTAATTCTCTAGTGGAGAACTGTCAAGTAGAGATCGACGAGGTCAAGTTACCTACAGACTTCTAGGTGCTGGAATTCCTAGAATTCGATCCGTTGATAGGGATGGATTGGCCAGAATCATATCATGCTCATATCGACTATTTTACGAAAATAATGATATTTGAGATTCCAGGGCATCCAATATTCATGTATAGCGATAGTATACTGAGAGCCAAGGGCACTCGAGGTCGGCTTGCGACTAGTGGGGAGATTGAGACTCTAGTATCGGTATATACCATTACAGAGAGTCATGGACCGAAACTTGAAGAGATTTCGATTGTGTGTGAGTTTTCGAACGTGTTTTCGGAAGACTTACCTGGTTTACCACCACCGAGGGAGATCGATTTTATTATTGAGTTGGTGCTCGGTACGAAATCGATATCTATATTACCATATCGCATGGCTCCACGAGAATTAGAGGAATTGAGGAAACAATTGCAAGAATTGAGTGAGAAGGGATTCATCACACCTTCGATATCACCTTAGAGAGCACATGTCCTGTTTATAAATAAGAAGGATGGTACTTTGGACTGTTTATTGATTATAGACAATTAGACAAGGTCATAGTCAAGAACAAGTATCCATTACCGCGTATTGACGATCCATTTAATCAGTTGAGAGAAGCGCATTTTTTCTCTAAGACAGATCTACGATTAGGGTATCATTAGCTGAGGATAAGGGAGGATGATAGATACATAATGACATTTATTACGAGGTATGGATACTATCAGTTCACAGTCATGCCGTTCGGTTTGACTAATGCCCCTGCCATATTTACGGATTTGATGCACCGAGTGATGAAACCATTTCTTGACCACTTTGTGATCGTGTTTATTGATATATATTGGTGTACTCGAAGACTTGAGAAGATCATGAGCAACTTCTCAGGGAGACATTGCAGACTTTGAGGGAGTATAAACTATATGTCAAATTCAGTAAGTGTGAATTTTGGTTGTCTGAGTTCATACTTTTAGGTCATGTTGTTAGAGCAACATGTATTGATGTAGATCCAACAAAGATTTAGGCGATTTTGGATTGGCCAACGCCGACGTCAGTGATTTAGACTCAGAGTTTTCTAGGGTTAGCAGGCTATTACCGAAGGTTTGTGAAGGATTTTTCTAAGATCGCTTCACCAATGACTAAATTGACCCAAAAAGACGTGAAGTTTCAGTGTTCTGAAGAATGCGAGGAGGCATTTGCTCAACTGAAGAAATTGTTGACTACCGCACCAGTGTTAATATTGCCAGATGCTGGAAAGAGTTTCATGGTGTATACAGATGTTTCGCATATGGGTTTAGGTTGTGTATAGATGCAAGAAAAGGGTACGGTGGCCTACGCATCAAGAAAGCTAAAGACACATGAGAAAAACTACCAAACTCATGACTTAGAGTTGGCGGTGGTAGTGTTTGCTCTGAGAATATGGAGACATTATCAGTATGGAAAGAAGTTCACACTCTATACCGACCATAAAAGTTTGAAATATCTCTTCACACATAAAGAGCTGAATATGAGACAACGCAGATGGTTAGAGTTTTTGAAAAACTATGACTTTCCTCGAGAATATCATCCCAGAAAAGCTAATGTCGTTGCTGAGCATTGAGTAGGATTCTGACTGGAGATGCCGAGATTTTCAGTTGTCATATGTCGTACGAGTATGGTTTACTCGAGGCGATGGCGAGGCTAAGTCAATCAGAAATTTCTAACGACAAAGAGGTACTGATTTGTGCTCAGGTGAGACTTCAGATAGTGTAGACTTAGAGAGTGTCAAAACTTGACTGGACCAAAATGTACCATGATATGAAGAGACAATTTTGGTAGCCTGGGATGAAAACGGACATATCAGAGTATATCAGGAACTATGGAATCTGCCAACAGGTAAAGGCAGAGCATCGCAGACCTGGAGGATTATTACAGCCACTTCTCATTCCACGATGGAAATGGAAAGACATAGCCATGGATTTTGTTCGAGAACTGCCAAAGACTATTCATCGACATGATTTTATCTGGGTGATCGTGGACAGATTGAAAAAACCTACCAATTTCATACCAGTTGTAGCTCATTACACATTTGACCAGCTGAGTGTATTGTTCGAAAGAGATATTATTAGGCTATATGGAATACCTTTGAATATTAAGTCAGACAAAGATGTTATGTATACGTCTAGGATGTGGCAGAGTATGCAGGAGCAGTATGGCACGTGCTTATAGTTTAACACAACCTTTCACCCTCAGACTGAAGGTAGACTGAGAGGTTGATTCAAACTCTCGAAGATATGCTCAGGACGTGTGTACTTGAGTTTGGCGAATCGTGGGAAGAGTATTTACCATTGTGGGAATTTTAATATAATAATAGTTGTTAGGCAAGCATTGATATGGCTCCATTTCAGGCGTTATATGGTAGACCGTGTCGCTCACAATCTTGTAGGGCTGGGCCAGAAGTCTGAGATTTGTTTGTTGGGGCATGTGCCCTAGGTCAATCCATAAATGTCTTTATGAATACTTTTAGTTAATAAAATAGAGGATTTCATTTGCTGTTTATTATAATTAATTTGCATGTTTACATTATAATAAGATCCATGGGTATTTACAAAAATATCCTAAATGTCCCTAGTCGATCATTATACTGGGAACTATAATGAATTAAGACGAGTGTGAGTCTTGATTGATGATCATATGATGATTATACGTATAGGGATACGAATCAAGATCACGAGTACTTGTTAGGGAACAAAGTCTTTGGACCACCCGCTATGAGAGCATCACATGGATTAAGTCATAGTTGTTTCTCATGATAAGTATATATTCAGTCCTCGACTTGAGATTACCGAGACTTCAACATTAGGAACACGGTGATTTGACACAATCAAACGTTGTCTTTAACCAGGACGATTATAAAGGTTGTGATTGGTTCTTGTGTGAGCAATACGATGAAGTTATGTAATCAAGATAGAATTTGTTCCTCTCATATAAAGAGATATCTAAGTGAAGATTGGATCCATTCAAGTGATTTGACACAATCAAACGATGTGTTAAAGGTTGTGATTGGTTACTATGTGAGCAATGTTATCGAGATAGAATTTGTCCTCTCATATAAAGAGAGATATCTAGTGGATCCTCGATGTTGAAGGCCTAGTCTAAGTGAATTGATATTGATCAATGTCACTTGGATGTTTTCGATCTACCTAGAGATCGAGACTAGTACGATTGAACATGTTGGATGACAATTCCATCCATGCCTTATGTTTGATCAAACGGTCATATGTCTTGCTAGAGGTCGCTTATAGTTTCTATTTGATAAAGATGACAAATTAGAAAAGGATGTTATATACATTATTGATTAGGTTGTATCGATTTGATATTCTAATTGGATTAGGATAAGATTAGTTTGGCATTGTCGTCTCGGACACATAAACGAAAAAGCATAACGAAGCTCCATAAAAATGGACTTCTAGATTCATTTGATTAAGAAACATATGAAACGTGCGTATCTTGTTTCTTGGGCAAGATGACTAAAAGTCCCTTTACTTGGACACGGTGAAAGGGCAAGTGATTTAGTGGTTCTAATACATGCGATGTATGCGATCCTATAAACACGGTGGCTAGAGGAGGTTATCGGTACTTCATTACATTTTGATGATTTCAGCGAGATATGGTTATGTATATCTTATGAAGCATAAAGCTGAATCATTTGAGATGTTTCGAACATTTCAAAATGAAGTGCGAGAATCAACTTGGTAAAACTATCAAAACACTTCGATCGGATCGAGGTGGTGAATATTTGAGCCAAGAATTTGATGATCATCTTAGAAATTGTGGGATTGTCTCTCAATTGACTCCACCAGCAACTCCTGATGGAATGGAGTTTACGAAAGGAGAAATCGAACCTTATTAGATATGGTTCGATCTATGATGAGTCACGCAGATCTTCCATTATCATTTTGGGGTTATGCATTACAAGCTGCAGAAATTTTTCACTATAAACCAGAGTTCCTTCTAAAGCGGTTGATAAAACACCATATGAGATGTGGTACGGGAAGATACCTAGTTTGTCTTTTCTTAAGATTTGGGGTTGTGAGGCTTACGTAAAGCGACAAGTCTCGAGAAAAACTAGCACCTAAATCCGACAAGTGTTTATTTGTGGGGTATCTAAGGAAACAAAAGGATATTACTTTTATAATCCCGTGAGAACAAAGTGTTTGTTGCTCGGTATGGTGCCTTTATGGAAAAATAGTTTATTTCAAAAGACTAGTGGGAGAGAAATAAATTTTGAAGAAGTTCAAGAATCACGGGTAAACAACGAGCCATTCTTTGGAAGTTCAACAACGTTCGAACTAGTTGAACCTCCACAAGTGACACAAGGCCCACGTAAATCTAGTAGGGTAAGACATGAGCCAAAGAGATTCGGATTTCTCATTCGATAGTCGTGATGTGTTGCTTATAGACCAAAATGAGCCCACCACTTATTTGGAGGCTATGTCTGGACCGGACTCGAGATAAATGGCCAAGTGCCATGAACTCGAGATGCAATCCATGTATGATAACCAAGTTTGGAACTTGGTTGATTTACTGAAGGTGGTAAGACCATTGGATGTAAATGGTTTTCAAGAAGAAAACCGACATGGATGGCAAAGTGCATACTTTTAAAGCAAGACTTGTAGCAAAAGGTTTAAGGCAGACTCAAGGTGTTGATTATGATGAAACTTTTTCGCCGGTAGCCATGCTTAAATCCATAAGAATTTTAATTGCCATTGTTGCATATTATGACTATGAAATATGGCAAATGGATGTAAAAACATCATTTCTTAATGGAAAGCTGCTTGAGGACGTGTATATGACACAACCTGAAGGTTTTGTACATCCTGAGAATTCTAGGAAGGTATGCAAGCTTCAAAGATCCATTTATGGATTAAAGGAAGCTTCTCGGAGTTGGAATCTTCGTTTTGATGAAGCAATCAAGGATTTTGGTTTTATTAAGAATGAAGATGAGCCTTGTGTATACAAGAAGGTCGGTGGGAGTGTAGTTATTTTTAAGTGCTTGTATGTTGATGATATATTACTCATTGGAAATGACATCCCAACATTGCGAGAATGTCAAGTGTTGGTTAGGGAAGTGTTTCTCAATGAAAGACTTAGGAGATGCACCTATATCCTAGGGATAAAGATCTATAGGGATAGATCTAAAAGGCTAATCGGTCTAAGTCGAGTGCTTACATAGACAAGGTCTTGAATAGGTTCGATTTGCAAGACTCTAAAGAGGATTGTTGCCAATGTCTCATGGGATAAGTCTCGTGAAGACTCAATGTCCTAAGACAAATGATGAGCGAGACCGTATGAATAAGATTCCATATGCATCGGCCTATTGGATCTATCATGTATGCCATGTTATGCACTCGACACGATGTATCATATGCTTTGAGCACTACAAGCGAGATATCGGTCGAGATCCAGGTGAGAGTCACTGGATAGCGGTAAAGAACATCCTTAAGTACTTAAGAAGGACTAAGGAAATGTTCTTGGTCTATGGAGGTTTTGAAAATGATCTAGTTGTAAATGGTTACACGGATGCAAGTTTTCAAGCGATATAGATAATTTTAGATCGCGATCTGGATATGTGTTTATTTTGAATGGGGGTGCGGTAAAATTTGGAAAAGTTCGAAGCAAGAGGCTGTGGCAAATTCTACAACGAAGGTGAGTATATTGCGGCGCGTCGATGCAAAGAAAGGAGGCGGTTTTGATCAAAAAGTTCATTTATGAACTAGGTGTGGTTCCAAGTATTGCTAACCTGTTTGTTTGTATTGTGACAATAACGGGGCAATAGTACGAGCCAAGGAACCTAGATCACACCACGAGATCCAAACATATACTCGGGCGTTTTAGGGTTTTTGGACTTGGGTAGTCATAATGTCTTGCTAGAGGCCGCTTATGACTTGTATACCAAAATGTGTTTTGGTACGCTTATGACTTGTATACCAAAATGTGTTTTGGTACGCGCAACGTTGTATGAGCCTATTGGGTCGCACGCTAAGAATGGTTTTGCGAGATTTTAAGATGGTTCAGAAAAATGAATTTTATATGATAAAATTCATGAAGGAAACGTCCTTGTGGTGTATTACACTTATACTTCTTTAAGTAGGGGTATATGTGTAATTTACTTAACCGTCTATATACAAGAGTTGTATAAATAGACGCTTTAAGTTAGAATACACTAACGAAAAAAAAAAAAAGGCCAAAAACTCCTTTTTCGTTTAAGAAACGACTTAGGGTTTTCGGTATGCTCTGGATCATTTTGGAGAGAAAGAAAAAGGTTTGGTATTCTCTCGAAGCTAGCACTTCAAATCTCGGCCGCCGTTCGTGTGTGGACTGCTGATAGAGGGCGTTCGTCGTTGGCAGCGCCTTAGAGATCGATCAACCTTCATAAAGGTATATTGCGATTGAGGTATGATTAAGTTTTTCATGGTTTAAACGTTTTTAATGGAATTAGATTTGGATCCTGTTGGGGTTTTTGTCAAAATTGTTTTGTAATCTCCGCTGCGTATGAACCCTAAAACCCAACATTGTTAGGGCCTGAAATTGTTGTCGATCACACAAAAAAGGTAAGACAGATTCACTAGAAGCTTAAGGGAGCCCAAAAGAGGGAAAAGAAGTAAGTAGACATGTATCACAGCGATCTCACATACGATGAAGGAGCTTTAGTGTATCTAAAGGTTTCTCTTCGTAAGGGTCATCATTGATTTGGTTTGAAAGGCAAATTAGCACCGAGATTCATCAGGCCTATCAAAATCAAAAAACGGGTTGGAAAGGTTGCATATGAGTTAGAATTACCTCAATAGATGTCAGGAATTCATCCAGTGTTTCATATTTTGGTGCTTCGACTAGTTAAGTCAAAGGCAGGGGAGAGACCGACATTGGATTTGAGTTAGATTGATTGGAGTGAAGATATCTCATATGAATAGCAACCAGTTCAGCTTCTTGACCGAATGGTAAAACAGTTAAGAAGCAAGTCTATCCCGAAGGTATTAGTCAAGTGGCAGTTTAATGGAGACTCAGAACTCACTTGGGAATGGGAATACTATATGCGAGACATATTTTCGTACCTCTTCGAGTCAGGTATATTTAAAATTCGTTTAGTTTAAGTTCGAGGAAGAACTTCATATTAGTTGGGAAGTATTGTTACGGCCCAAATAAGTAATGCACGTTTAATTCGTAATTAGGACAAAATGACTCGTGACGTGGGATCCACTGCAAGATACCTGTCGCTACCGCGGCACGGTGACCAAGGTAAATGTTATATTTGTGTGTTGTTTCCCTAGTGTATTGTATATGTGTAGACTACTAAGTCATTTATAGGTATGCAGATACTAAGATGAGCGGGGATGCACCTCGAGTTGCGTGCCGACGTGGGCACGAGGTAACGGCTCGTGGGGTAAGTGTAATTAGTTCAATTATATTGCATAATGAAAAAAACAAATTAACAACATCCAATACATATATATATATATATATATATATATATATATATATATATATATATATAAATGGGCCAAAGTATATATATATACATCACTAGATATACATCTAGATACACACACGCATATCGAGAATGGGTGTCAAGTATTTGTGTCACTTGAGAGTGACACAACGGACAAGTGATGTGAGCAAGACCACCCGATTTGCCTCGAGATACATGTATGGGGTGAGATGTGTGGCTCACTTTCAAGCCACCCAAATCATATATAAACCATATATATATATATATATATATATATATATATATATATATGAAGTCAAATGGAACCTCAAAGTCTAAACTTATCTCCTCATCTCACCAACCCAAAACAGTAAAGAGAAACTGGGAAAAACAAAGAAGAAAAGAAGAGAAAGGCCGAGAGGAAGTAGCAAGAGAAAGACCGGGAGAGGGAGAGACCGAGAGTTCGACAAAGTCAAGGTGAGTTGAGTGCTCTTGTTGATTGTTGATTGTTGTTGTTGAATTCCGTAGTTTGTTGTTGTTTGGTTGGTCGTCGTTGTTGTGGTTCGAGGTGACGACCTCGAACGAACTGCCAAGGCAGTTCTTCATCCTGCATATTAAACCCAAAGCAGCGAAGATAAAAAAAACCTGCAAAACAGAACACAAAGTGCTCTGTTGGGGAAGAAGAAAAAGGGGGGCGAACCGGGCCAGTTCGGGCTCGGTTAGCCGAACCCGATTCGACTTCGGTTAGCCGAACCCGGTTCGGCCTGGTTTAGGCCCACCCAACTTATCAAAAAAATGAAAATAAGAGAGAGAGAGAGAGGGGTTGGGTGAACCGGGCCGGTTCGGCATGGGCGAAAGTTTGAACCGGTTCGGCCGGTTCAACCCAAACCCATATAAAAAAGAAAAAAAAAGAAAAAAAAAAAAAAAAAAGAAAAGAATTGGGGAAAACTCAAGAGAATTAGGAAAAAACTCCAAAAAATTATATTTCGATAAAATAAAAAGAAATTTAAAAATTTCTATGAAAAATAAAATATTTGAAATTTCGGACGCAACTTTTATGGAGTTTTTACCTCGAAAAGCGTGAAATTGGCAAATTATTCGCGAAGTCGAGTTTGATCGACTTCGACCAATTTAGGAAATTGAAATAATTAATCTTGACTCTAAATTTATAAATTTTGAAATGTTAGGACCATAAAGGAGCTATTACGGGGTATTGGGTGCGTACGTCGATGCAATGAAAAATCGGATAGCTTAGGGATTGTTGTGGTATGTAAGTAATTGTAGAACTAGCTAGGTAACTGTAGGTGGTATCCTAATTGGTAGGTGTTTAGGTGTTTAAATAAGGCTTACTAATTCCTTGTTAGGTCATATAAGGGAGATTAGGGCTTAATTTGGAGATTAGGCCGGGCGGTGCCCTCATTTCGAGAAGGGGTCGTCATAGTAGATGCATAAGCCGTAGTGTATCTGTCCAACATCATTACATAACCTACACGCGTATGAGAAGCATTTGTACATACCAAGAATCCATGTCCAGCCTTTGGCAATATCAACACTTGTGCGGTTGAAACGACCCTCACCTGAAATAGGGTTAGGTCACCCGACCCAGACCATTACTCAAACCCGATGCTTGAACTAGACCCAAATAACGGTCTAACATGCCTAATTCAACCTGGAGAACAACATACTACTATATGAGAGAATAAATATGGAATTTAAATCAACACCAAAATTCTTGAAACTGCCAAATCAGCATGATAGGTATCCAATAGTCTGATCATCTCAATAAGTATCCAAATCAACCTTAAAACTTACATAATGATCCAAAAATAGATAATGAGGGTTAAACTCTACCCCAAGTAAAACTACCTAGAGTCATAACCCAATTTATTATTCTGAAAATCAAATAAATAAATAAATATATATAAAATAATCATGCAAAATTATCACAAAGCAAGGAGACTTCAAGCAATTGCAGTAACGACCCGAAAATTGACTTGTGCCACGTGTCAAGTCAAGGTCGTCTGTGGGCCCCACTCGTCGAAATACGTATGTCCGAATCCAATTTGAGATGAAAATGCTAGTTATGCGAGGATTTCGGTGAGTCGAAACATGGAAGAGGATGCGCCTCGAGTCGCGTGCCGACGTGAGACCGAAATAATGGCTCTATATGTTTTAAAATGTGCATTGGATATGCCTCGTGTTGCGTGTAGCGCGGGTATTGAGATTTGAAAATGAGGCGGGTTGGTGCCTCGAGATGCGCGCTGCTTGGTTGTTGAGTTTGCCTCGAGATGCGCATTGCACGAATCTCGAGGACATTTTGATTTGAAATCAAAATGAAAAATGTATATATATAATATATATGAAATATATAATATATATATATATATATAAAGAAAGAGATAATGATAAAAAAAAGAGAAAAGAGGATGAGATAAGGACGAAAAAAAAAATGATCAGAATGACAAAAACGAGAGAAACAGAGAGGCGGAGAGAAGAAGGAGAGAAAAGAGAGAGTGATCGGGCGGAGGAGGAGATCCAGCGAGCAGTGAGCGCGCCGAAGTTCGCGGAAGAGCTGGCCGGCCGAGGCGGCAGTGGCGGAGCTCGCGGAGGAGCCGGCCGGCAGAGGCGGACAACACGACGCAGGAGGAGCAGCCAACAGCGGCTCCGCGCAAGCAGCCCGAGCGTGCGGTGCAGGCGCTCGGTGGCGGCGGTGGCAAGGCGTGGCGGCGCGAGGTAGCGCCGGCAGTGACACCGGCGAGGCAGCGACGGCGCGGCAGCGGCTCCGATCGGCAGCGATGGCGTGCGAACACGGCGACGCGACGCACCACGGAGAGAGTTTGAGGGCCGGCAGCGACGGCGCCGGCGAGGGGCTGGCGGCCGGCAGCGGCGGCGCCGGCGAGGAAGCGGCTGCGGCGAGGTTGCGGCGGCAACGCGGTGAACGGCGTGGTGACGCCTTATCGATCGGTCGATACGCGATGAAGGTGAGGTTTATTCACCTAATTTGAATTGTGAATTGAATGATTTTCAGTAAAATAGACTTAAAATGTTTAAATGGACACCAGGGACTAGGAGTCGGGTGTCGGGTGCGCAAATCGAGACGCGAACGAAACATTTTGAGATTCGCGATTTCTCGAGGTAAGTAAACCAGTTAGGAATTTATACAGTTTTTCATGTTTCTCCGTTGACTATTGTTTATTGTTGTGATAGCTTTATTGTTGTTCACTACTTGTGATGATAGCTATCGTTAAACTGTTGTCGATTGAGGGGGTCCATTGGCAAGCGAGTCATGGTTACTGTTTATCTGCGAATATGAGCTCTCATCCGTACGCCGTCGATATCTCCCAATTGAGTATACGTTGGGGGCACTTATCCGGGTCCGTAGATATCTCATAGTCGGCAGGGGTTAGGGTTGGGAGGCATGGGGGCTCGCCCTAAACCCGAGTCTGCTAGGCTTTTGCCACGACTCAACGACTTTTTGGTCGGGACTCCTTGTTATTTGGCATCACTCATCGATGGATTGGTTACAGTCTTTTATATTCATGCGTTCTTGATTCATTTCGTTCTATTTGCATGAATTTGACTGCTTTGGATATCGTGAACTGTTGTTTTGGATATTGTGAAATGTTGTGTATATGTCCTACTGGATTTACTTACCTAGGCTCGTCATTTTTATTTTAACTGAGTGCAGAGCTGCAGACGCGTAGCAGAGGGAAGGCTTCATAGCTAGGTGATTTTGTTTTGTATATTTTGTATTTACTCTCCTCTGATAATAATTACTGGGTTCACAATTAGGTTGCCTAACTCCCTGATCTTTTTGTTGAGTTATTTAATTTATTAGTTGCTTCCGCTAAAATTTTAAGTCTTGAAAATATTAATAACTCAACTGTAAATGTTGAATGTGCTGATAATGATGGATTGGAAGGCTGACTAGGCCTGCGTTGACCTTGCGAGACTGGTTCGGGGGTCCACGTAGGCTTAGGCCGGGCGGGGCCCAATTTGTGGAAAAATTGGGGCCGTCACAATTGCCTTCCCTTTGCCAAGTTCGTTCGCACTCGTAGAAGGACTTGTATTGTATGTGGAGTGAGCTAAAGAACCAACATAGCCCAATAAAAGAAAAACTACGCTCAAATATTAAATATGCAAGTAATACCTATAAATAGAAATAAAACTAGCATGCATTTCAAATCTGGATACATTGAAATATGTAGCATGAAATTAACTTCATATGTAGTAAGCATATCATAATCATAGAGCAACTTGAATAGGTATATGAAGTATCAAGGATTTTAAAAAACATAAGAAATTCGACTTTTGCACGAAAACAGGTTCCAAGAGATATACATAGAATGTAATAGTATAAATGTAAGTTCGTGGTCACATTTGTCATTACCTTCCCTTATTGACCAATTATCATAATATAGTAAATATACGTGGGTGACTTGATTTCACCGTGTGTCCACGGCTCCTCAAGAGGCCTAGGTGATTTGGTTCCATCTTGCATCCATGACTCCCTAAGAAGCCCTTGTAGAAATGGGTGACTTGGTTCCACCGTATTACTACAGCTCCCCAAGAGGCCCTTAAGCATGTAAGGTGACTTGGTTCTGCCTTATGAGTATGGCTCCCTAAAAGGCCTTGCATGAAGTCAACCAAGGTAGGTAATGACCCCATCCCAAGTCATTTTGTTAAAATCATGAATTCCTAATTATACTAATAGCATGCCATATTTAATAAATGAGTGGAGCTCCCTACTTACCTCGACTCGTGGCAACGCATATAGTAACTTTTGGTACGCTCGGGGTCCGATGCGAACCTTCATGCGATTCTATACAACCATAATACATTAAATCAATAAATACTTTAATTTAAGTTAATTAAATATTTTGTTAATTGGTCGTTGGGATTCACTAGTGTGGGTCCCGCGGGTCCCCTATTGCCCAATGCGGGGGTCGAGGGGTAGGGCCTGATCGGTCTCCCTCGGAGACGTGATTGCGCCCCAATCGAAAGAAATTACTTTGCTTTTATTTTATTTATATATATATACACATATATCTTATTTTATTTTATTTTGATCTAGGGGACATTTTGGCCCCTTTTGACCGGTCTAGGAGCTGGTTTGGCCTTACTGACGGGTCCAGGGCCAAACTAGGCCCTTGCTTAATCTAAGAGCCGAATCGGCCTTGTCTAAGGTGGACCAAGGGTCAAGTCGATCCCTGGTTTGAAGACTATGGGTTGATTTGACCGCTGGTCACGCTTGGTAGAGAGTTACCATTCGTAGAACGCCGGTGAGAAGGAGGAACTCCCCCCTCCGTTGCTAACCAAGGGCGCTCCATCGCCGGAAGGGTTGCCCACTCCGACCAACCCCATAGTGGATAAGAATAGGGGGTGGACTCCTTCGATTTTTTTATTGGGGGTCTTCCTGGTAGATGCCCTACTATGGGTGGAGGAAGCGACGGTGGCGATGTCGTTGTTGGCTTTCTTTGGCGATGGCAGCGACTCGCCGCCATCCTCTTTGGTGGCGGCGACACCACCTCCTATTTCCCCTCCTCTTTGTGTACCCTCCTCTCCAAAATCTCAAATAACAAGAACTTGAGTAGATTAAAGATTACCTATTTTTGAGATCTTTGTAATTGTCGTCTCCTCCTCCACCTTCTCCTTAACTCTGGGGTTTTGAACACAAAAAGGGGTTAGGGTTTTAAAAACAATTCATATTAGGGCTACATTGGTATAATGTTTGTAAATTTACTAATTTTCCCATAGGACATGTTTATTTAGTTTTGGGTTGTCACAACATCCCTAATTTTAAAGAACTTTCGTCCTCGAAAGTAGAAATAAAGTTATACCTTACGATTTGAAAAGAAAGGTAAAGTTATCCATCATATAGTCCTCCCACATCCAAGTCAACTCTTATTATTCATGGAATTTCCATCGAACTTACACCAACATGATATCTTTCTTTTTTAGCTTATGCACGTTCCTATCCACAATTTGGATAGGCTGCTCGTCATAGGACACGTCATCTCTCAAATCAACTTATCCCTAATTGATCATCGGTGCATATTTATTATGTTCCTTCCTCAACATAGAAACGTGGAAGACATCATGGACTCTAGCTAGCTCTGACGGTAACTAGAGGCGATATGCTACCGAGCTTATTCGTTTCTTGATCTCGAATGGCCCGATGAACCTGGGAGACAGGTTTCCCTTCAATTCGAATCGATAATGACCTTTTATTGGTGACACTTTTAATGGCACAAATTCTCCATCACTGAACACAACCTCTCGATGGTTTTATCAGCATGCTTCTTCTAGCGGCTCTGGGCGGTCTGCAATAGTTGCCTAATCAGCTTTATCCTATCAGTTTAGTCATGTACAAGTTTCAGACTGATCGAAATGACATCTCTGACCTCGGTCCAATAAATTGGAGATCTGCACGGTCTCCCAAAATGTGCCTTGAACGGTGCCATGCCAATACTCGCCTAAAAACTATTGTTGTACGCAAACTCGCACAACAGAATATACACCCAACTTCCAAAGAATTCCAACACAGAAGCGCTGAGCATATCGTCAAGTATCTGAGTCAATATCTCGGTTTGCCTATAGAAATGTCGTACTGAGATTGAGCCGAGTCCCTATTTGGTGCTAAAACCCACTCCAAAACTGAGAGGTAAACCTCAGATCACAATCTGACACAATAGACATTGGGACTCCATGTAATCTGATGATCTCATCTACATATTTGCTCCCTAACCTGTATGCTGAGTACTCCATGGAAATTGGGACGAAGTGGGCTGACTTAGTCAAACGATCCACAACCACCCAAACGGCATCATGACCCTTCTGAGTCACCGGTAGCCCGAGATAAAATCCATAGCTATGTGTTCCCACTTCCACGGCAGAATAGGTAATGGTTGCAACAATCCCCCAACTTTCGATGGTCTGCCTTCACTTGCTGACAAATCTCACAATTCTGGATGTAGGTAGCGATGTCCACCTTCATCCCAGCCACCAATACATCCTTTTCATGTCCTAATACATCTTATTACCCCCAAGATGAACGATGAATCCAGATTTGTGTGTCTCTTAGAGTAAGTTATTCCTCAACTGTATATGAGATGGTATCCACAATCTATCTCAAAATCTCAACGCTCCATTAGTTGAAATTCTCTAATCCACATCATCACTACTATATGCAAGAGTCTTGTATTTCCCATTCTCTAAATTAGCTCTTTGATAATCAACCACTCTATACACAGCTACTAGCTCGGCTCTTATCTGAACTTGCGCCTGACATTTTGAAACATCTGAGCTGATCCCTACGCCATCCGTGGGTACTCTCCGAATGTTCATTACAGTCTCGGACTCTATCTCTAGTCGTACACGGCTTATAGCATCTGCTACTACATTAGCCTTCCTTGGGTGGTACTCGAGTGTGAAGTCGTAGTATTTCAAAAGTTTCGATCATCTTCTTTATCTCATATTCAACTCGCTATGTGTGAACAAGTACTTCAAGATTTTGTGGTCCGAGTAGATAGTGAGTTTCTCCCTTACATGTAGTGCCTCCATAATTTCAAAGCAAATACAACTGCCGCCAACTCTAAGTCGTGCACAGGGTAGTTCTTCTCATGTAATTTCAACTGCCTAGACGCATAAGCAATTACTTCATTTTCTTGCATTAATACACCTCCCAAACTAGTCTTTGACGCATTGGTATAGACTGACAATTCCCTGCCGACTTCTGGTAGAATTAGAATCGGTGCGGTAATCAGACAGTTCTTCAACAATTGAAAGACCTCCTCACATGAATCATCCCATTCATAAGCCACGTCTTTCTAAGTGAAGTTGGTGAGTGGTGAAGCGATCGACAAGAAACCTCACACGTTTCGTTGATAGTACCCTGATACGCCAAGGAAAATCTAAATCTCATATGCATTAGTTGGTTGAGGCCACTTATGGATCGCTTCGATCTTCGTAGGATCAACTGATATCCCTTCCGTATTCACCACATGCTTTAAAAACTTCACCTCTAAAATTGAAAACTCGCATTTGCTCAACTTGGCATAGAGTTTGTATTCCCTCAATATCTGCAACACTTTCCTGAGGTGCTTCCTGTGATCTGACTCAGTCTTAGAATATATCATGATGTCATCAATGAACACAATCACGAATTGGTCAAGGAACGACTTGAAGACACAGTGCATCAAGTCCATGAACATTATCGAGGCATTGGTAAGCCTAAATGGAATCATTGTGAACTGGAAGTGCTCATAGCTGGTGCTAAAAGTTGTCCTTGATATGTCTTCCTCCCGAATCCACAGCTGATGATATACCGATCTCAGATCTATCTTAGAGAAGAATTTTGATCCCCTCAACTGGTTAAACAAGTCTTCAATCTTAGGAAGTGGGTACTTGTTTCGGATAGTCACCCCGTTCAATTGCCAATAGTCAATAACATTCTCAAACTACTGTCCTTTTTCTTTACAAATAACACTGGTGCCCTCATGGCGATACACTCAGTGTAATGAAGCGTTTTTGAGTTAACTCCTCTAACTGAGTTTTCAACTTCTTCAACTCGGTAGCCGCCATATGGTAAGGTCTCTTGAAAACTGTTCACGTGCTAGGCATGAGGTCAATCATAAAGTCTATCTCCTGATAAGGAGGGACTCCAGAAAGATCAAAAAGAAAAACATTCAAAAAATTTCTAACTACTGGGATTTTCTCAATCAAAACTTCTTGTCCTTCCTCCCCCAAAGAAATCAAACTCAAAATAGTCTCTATCTCAGCCAAACTTGCGATCCTACTACGTTGGGTGGCGCTAGTCGGTGTACAACCCTTAAACTGAAATGGGGGGATGCTTGAGATTTGGAAGACTACAGTTTATGAAAATAATCTATCTTGGCGTGATACGTTGCTAACCAGTCTATACCCAATAGTACATCAAACTAAAGAAACTCTAAAACCCGTAAATCAATCATCATCGTGCGATCCTCAATTTTAATTTTGCTCCCCTTACATACCATATTGGGATAAACTCATTCAGTAGAAATCGTGCTCAGAAACAAGTAAGTGTGGGCTCTAACCGGTGTCAACCCCAAAGCATGAACTACATTCCCTGATATAAGTGAAACTGTGGAACCAGAATCAAATTAACAAGGTATGCATATATCAGCCATTAATGGAAATGATACCTGCAATCAGGTGACTCGAGGCCTTCCCATCCTACCCAACAATTGCATCAACTCTCCCTTAAGAAATTAGAGTCGTGCTCCTCTTAGATGGTGACGGGTGAGGGCATTTGCTCTGGATGAGTCCTGGAGTCCCACACAGGTAACGAATCAACTGTGGCCTCTGGTATATCGGAGGTGGCTGAACAACATTTCCTGATGTGCTCGACTTGGGCTCGGTCGGTCCCCGACCCTTACTCCCACTTTGTTGAGACTGTCGATGTGGACGCGATGGCCTGAATGCCACGCTCTATGAAGTTGTATGAGTAGGGTCAGGTGCATGAGTAGCAGTCACAAAAGGAGTGTGTGTCATGAGTAGCAGTCACAGAAGGAGTGTGTGTCGCCCTTGAAGCTGTACCTGAACGTGCATGCCCACCAGAAAACCTTCCAAACTTTGGTTTCTTGAAAATGTTGTCCTAAATATTTCGGTACCATGACCATACTTATTAGTTCCTGGCTGAGACTGCATGAAACCCCCACGAAGTGATGCCTCACACTCGAGTGCTTGTTAGTGTGCATGGTGATAAGTCCTAGATCCAGACGCCACTACCATAGCACTAATATTCGGCCTCAGTCCATGAATAAATCTTCTCCTATGAATCATTTCTATCGGGACATACTCGTGTGCAAACCCTAACAACTCGTCGAGCTTCGATGCATACTCAGCCATTGGTATATTGCCCAATACCAAGGCAAGGAACTCTCGAATTTTTGCATCCTTCAGTAGCTCTGGAAACCATTCTTCGTAGAATAAACGCTTGAACTGGAGCCAATTCATATTAGTCCCATATGTCTTCTCTATAGTCATCCACCACTTGTGTGCTTTGTTTTCTAATAGAAATTGTCACCAACAGTACTATGCTCCATTCATCAATATTGAGAACTCTCACCCTCTTCTCCATATTTAATATCCATGCCTCTACTTCAATAGGGTCCTGGTCTCCATAAAAACTGTGGCACATCATATTTTATAAACTCCTTATGTATTTTGCCCCTCCGATACGCCTTTGATCTCCGTTTATTACATTTACGGCCGCTGCAACTACAGTCGTAGTAGAATCAGCCCCTTTTCCATAGGATGATCTTCATGTATAGCCACCAAGGGAGGATTAGGTCCATGCCTCTCAGGCGCTCGTTTTGCCAGCCCCATATTTCCTTGCTGCATCAACTCCAGTATACATGCCATATTCCTTTCCTGTGACTACGCCATATCCGCCAACCTTTGGTCTTGAGCACTCATGTCGTGAATGGCCTTCTGATACATTTCGGCCATAACAGTCATGCGCTGCTCCATTTGAGCGCTCCAGTTTCTCTCATCCCCATCCGTTATTTCCCTTACGTTGTTGGAGTTTTCGCCTTGATTGCACATGATGGAGCTGCGGAGCAAACAAGAGTGCATTAATCCTACATACCAAGAGAGTATGTAAAATATCTAAACGCGATAGATAATATAATACAAAGTAAATAACTTTATTCAAGTGTTTTATTCAAGTTTAGCAATCCCTTCCTATCCTAAGATTGATAATTTATTCTCATTATTTCAACTTAAAACAAAGTCCATACTAATGGTTTGTTCAACGTATCTTTGACCTCGAAATACAAAGGCTCTACAAGCCTAGACTCTTTTCTAACCTATTGTTTCCCTAGATTCTAATCCATATTCTCTGATACCAACTGAAATGGCCCTCACTTGAAATAAGGTTGGGTCACCCGATCAAGACCATTACTATGCCTGATGCCTAAACTAGGACAAAATAATGGTCAGGCACGCCTAATTCAACCTACGGAACAACATACTACTATATAAGACAATAAATGCAGAATTTAAATCAAGAATAAAATTCATGAAACCGCCAAATCAACGTAATAGGTATCCAACAGTCTGATCATCTCAATAAGTATCCAAATTAATCTTAAAACTTTCATAATGATCCGAAAATAGATAATAAGGGTTCAACTCTACCCCAAGTAAAACCACATAGAGTTACATCCGAGTTTATTATTTTGAAAATCAAACATATATATATATATATATATATATATATAATCATGCAAGATTCTCACAAAGCCAGGAGACTTCAAGCAACGGCCTTCCCCTTGCCAAGATCGTTCACACTCGTAAAAGGACCTTTATTGTAAGTGGGGTGAGCTAAAGAACCAACAGAGCCCAATAAGAGGAGAACTACGCTCAAATATTAACCATGCAAGAAATAACTATAAATCAAAATAAAACTAGCATACATTTAAAATCAAGATACATTGAAATATGTTGCATGGCATTAATTTCATATAGAGTAAGCATATCATAATCATAGAGCAACTTGAACAGATATATGGAGTATCAAGGATTTTAAAAAAACATAAGAATTTCAACTTTTGCATGCAAAGGGGTTCCAAGAGATATACATCGAATGTAATAGATATAAATGCAAGTTCGTGGTCACATTTGTCATTGCCTTCTCTTGTTGACCAATCATCATAATATAGTAAATATGTGTGGGTGACTTGATTCCACCGTATGTCCATGACTCCTCAAGAGGCCCAGGTGACTTGGTCCATCGTGCATCCACGACTCCCGAAGAGGCCCTTAAGCATGTAAGGTAACCTGGTTCCACCATAGGAGTATGGCTCCCCAAGAGGCCTTACATGAAGTCAACCAAGGTAGGTAACCAAGTGATTTATGGTAAAATCATGAATTCCTAGTTATACTAATAGCATGCTATATTTAATAAATGAGTGGAGCACCCCACTAATCTCGACTCGCGGCGATGCATATAACAACTCCTTATACGCTCGGGGTCTGATGCGAACCTTCATGCGACGCTATACAACCATAATACATCACTTCAATAAATACTTTAATTTAAGTTAATTAAATATTTCATAAATTGGTCATCGGGATTCACTAGTACGGGTCCCGTAGGTCCCCGTCGTCCGATGCGAGGGTTGAGGGTTGGGGCTCGATCGGTCTCCCTCGGAGATGTGATTGCGCCCCAATCGAAAGCAATTACTTTGCTTTTATTTTGTTTATATATATACATATATTCTATTTTAGTTTTTTGGTCTAGCGACAATTTAAGCTCCTTTGACTGGTCCAGGGGCCGGTCTGGCCCCTTTTGACCAATCCAGGGTCGAACCATCCCCTGGCTCAGTCTTGGGGCCAAATCAACCCTATCTAAAGTGTACCAGGGGTCGATTTGACCTCTGGTCGTGTAGGGCAAAGCATTTCTATTCGTGGAATGTTGGTGGCGGGTGTAATTCCCCCCTGTGCAGCTAACCGGAGGCATTTCAGCGCTAGGGGTTGGCCACTCAGGCCAACCCCATGGCGGAGCAAGAATGGGGGGGGGGGCAGCAGTAAACCGCCCCTCCTTCGATTTCTCTTATTTTTACTAGGGGCCTCATAGTGGAGGCCCTACTTTGGGTAGAGGCGGCAACATCAGTGATGTCACTGCCACTTTTCTCCAACGATGGCAGTGACTTGCCCCGTCCTATTCGACGACGGCGACACCATCCCCAATTTCCCCTCCTCTTTATGTACCCACTTCTCTAAAGTTTCAAATAACAAGAACTTGAGTAGATTAGAGATTACATATTTTTAAGATATGTGTAGTTGTCGTCTCCTCCTCCACTTTCTCCTCAACTCTGGGGACACAAAAAAAGGGTAAGGGTTTTAAAATCAATTTATATTTGGGCTACATTTGTTTAAGGTTTGTGAATTTACTAATTTTCCCATAGGGCATGTTTTTTTTAGTTTTGGGTCGTCACAGCGGTAGTCAACAATCTCTTCAGCTCAGCAAATGTCTCCTCGCACTCCTCCTACCAATCAAATCTAATGTCCTTCTAGGTCAACTAGGTAATCAGTGAAGCAATCTTCGAGAAATCCTTCACGAACCTATGATAATATCTTGCTAACCCCTAAAAACTCCTGATCTCAATAACTAACTTATGTGTCTACCGATCCATGGTAGCTTGACTCTTGGCCGAATCTACAATAATACCTGCTGCTCCAACAATATGTCCTAAAAACTTAACCTCTAACAACTAAAATTCACTCTTGCAAAAATTAGCTTAGATTCTATGCTATTTCAAAGTTTGCAACATCTTTCTGAGTTGTTGCTCATGATCCTCTCAAGTCCTCGAATATATCAATATATCATCGATGAAAACTATCACGAAGCGGTCAATAAATGTTCTCATAACCCGATGGATCGAAATCCATAAACATGGCAGAAGCATTAATCAAGCCAAACGGCATGACTGTAAATTTATAATATCCATATCTCGTGCTGAATGTTGTCTTGAACCTATCCTCATCCCTTATCCTAAGCTGATGATACCTTGATCTCAGGTTTATCTTGGAGAAAAATTGATCTCCACTCATCTGATCAAATAAGTCGTCAATCTATCGTAATGGATACTTGTTCCTGATTGTGACCTTGTTTAACTATCTGTAGTCGATACATAGTCTTAAAGTACCGTCCTCCTTCTTCACAAATAGGACGAGTGCTCCCTATAGCGACATAGAAGACGTAATAAATCCATTCTATCCCGAATAAAGTAATTAACTTCTCAACTCTTCCAACTTTCTCAAAGCCATGTGATATGGTGGTATAGAAATAGATCTGGTGCCTGGTACCAACTCCATAATAAAGTCTATATTTCTTAATAGTGGTAAACCAGGTAAGTCATCCAGAAACACATCAAGAAACTCACATACAATCGGAATCTCCTTAATTATAGGTCCTTAACTCTCTGCTACTGTGTATAATGATGTTAGAGTCTCCATCTCTCCACTAGTCGCAAGTCGACCTCTAGTGCCCTCGACCCTCGGTGTACTACCATTATATGTGAATATCGGACGCCTTGGGATCTCAAATATTATTGTCTTACTGAAACAGTCAATATGAGCGTGATACACTGCTAACCAATCTATCCCTAATAATGTGTTGAAGTCTAAAAACTTGAGAACCCTGAAGTCTGCAGGTAACTTTACCCTACCTATCTCTACTAGACATCCCTCGACAAGAAAATCAGGGTAAATCTTATCTTCGACTGTGGTACTCAAAATCAAATGTAAGCTAACTCCAACCAATGTCAACCCTGAAATGCCTATCATGCCACAAGAAATAAAAGATATTGTAGACACTACAAAAAAATGGTAATTTAAAAATGGAATTAGCAACAAAATCTAATTCTGTTGCTAACTATAAATGTTTAGAGACGAAATTGAGACGTAATCATTTAGATACGGAATAGAGAGATCAGAGACAGAATAGAGATTAAATTAAATTTCATCTCAAAAAAATGGAGCCAACTTTCCTACTAAAAGTCTAGTAGTTTATAACCGCCCATTACGTCTCGAGATTCGTGCATGATTCGATGAAGACGATTGAAAAATGGAAACGAATGATTAAAATCAGAAATCACAACTCTTTCTCTCCTCCTCGAACTCTCTCTCCCTCCTCGAACCCTCAATCCATTATCTCCCAAACCCTAAAATTTTGAATCACTCATGGTTTCATGGTCGCATCTGATCTCTACACCATCAACTCTCTCTTTTATCGAATTCTCTCTCGCAAACCCTGAAATCTCTAATCAATGTTCTCCGCTGTTAACTCCTCTCTTCACAGTATCATCTGAGCTATGCATTATCGAGTCCAGTCAAGGCTTTGTTAGTTGGGGTTTGAGTTGCTGTCTGCCTTTGCGATTGAGATGGCAAGTTTTCGTGGTGTTTACCGGAGCTCATGTCATGTGTTGTCGCTACCTCTGAAGCCCTCGCTATTATCTGAGCTGTTCGTCGCTAGCATCTACTTTGTCCCCTCACCGTCACACATTGGACACCAGGTGAGATAACCCCTCCATTGAAATATCATTTTTGGATTTTCCCTTATTTCTCTCTATTTTGTAAGATTTCGATGACTTTTTATGGTTCAGTTAGTGAAAATTTGTTTATGTTTTAATTGGTATTCTACATTTCTCATTTTTGGAGATTTCATTGGATGCCTAGGTTAGATAATCCCTATATTTAAATAACATTTTTTTATTTTTTCTTGTCTCTCACTAGTTTGTGAGATTTCGATGAGTTTATGTGGTTCAATTGGTTATAGTTTGTTGTTGCTTTGATGGGTATTATGGGTTCAAGTGAAAATTTCTTATCAGTTTAATATACATCAAGGCTTATGTTAACAAGCTTGTTCGATCCCTGCAATTATAAGAATGTCGTATGAGGATTTTTTTTGGAGGTAGTTCGATGTGTATTCTAAGAGCTCCAAGTGGTTTATGCATCTATTCACGCATTGAGTTCAGTTAGGAACAACGGAGAAATGTAGCCTCGAAACCAGAGAAAACATGGCTACTTTGAATAGTGCTGCGAAGTTAGGGTTCTCTTTAATTGGAACTTAGAGGGAAAAAATAAGTTAGGGAAAAGGCTTGGTTTATAACTTTATATGACTATGAATTTTTAACTATATTTTAAAATTTTAAAGTGGAACTTGTAAGTCTCTTTGACCTGATTTTGCTTTACGTCATTGTTTCTTTTTATGTATTTGCACAATTCTTTTATCTTATCCAATATATGCTTGAAATTATATAAGTCCCCTTATTTGAAAATTCTATCTCACTTTTTTACATTTTGTATATTTTGTTTGTAGTTCATCTAGTGGATGTTTTTTTACTCCATTAAGAGATCTCATTCAATTAGTTTTGCTTCTTTAATTTGTTGGTTTTGAGCAGCAGCAATATATTGCAAATTTCTGGCTTTAGTAGTATGACTGTTGAAACCTTTGATATTGTGGATGTGAACATGGCTGATAAATCATCAATATAATATGTTCTTGCATCTGCGTCTTTTTAAGAGTAGTATGCATGTGCATCGCATCAACTAATTAATATGAATTTGACTGAAAATCAATTGAGCAAAGTTGTTAAGCCTCTCTTTGTTTCAGATAAGCATTTTTCCTTTTTTGTGAATTCCATTAGTGGCAACTGAAATGCAGACTAATGCATTTAGGAGAAAACCATAGCAATCATAACATAAAAGCGATCGAGCCAACCAAGTGGAGCTAAATGATTTGGTTTGTGGTCACCTATGTATGAGGTTGAGGGTTTAAGTCTCTTAGTGTGCAAGTTTGAGGGTATTAAGTTAATTAGTTTCTTATTATAAAAATACATAGTAGAGATCAAACAACATTTTTATTGGAAATCAAATAGTATGTTAGAATGGATAAGTAGAAAATTAATGGTCGTTCTGCATCTTTAATAAATACGAGGACTCAAATGTGATGTTTTTACTAAAATCTTACCTTTTAAATCTGGACCTTGTAAAGCAACTTTAAGAATGCATTTTTTGGTATAGTTTGAAATACTTTCCTTATTGATGCAAAAAAGAATTTGTCTAACGTAAACTAGAATAGCAAGCAAGTAAAAGAGGGTTGAAGAGTCAAGATCATGACTCAAGATTAAAAGAGGGGACATGTTTTTGTGCTCTTCAACCTCTTCTTCTTTCTTGCCTCTTGAACTCCCACCCTAAATTTCAAATTTTCTTTTCAGAGCAATGAGTATCGTGTAAAACCCGGTTTACATATGGTGCATTAGAAGCCAAATATTACATTGGGCCAGAAGTGACTGGTTACTTGAAATTCAAAACTTATTTTAGGAAGTCTAATTCGATGTGGGATTTATTAAAAAAATAAAATTATATGTGTAACTACGTTTAAGTGTTATGGGAATGCGTCTTTTGTCAAGGTACCGTATGATAAAGACCCATATTATGTCAAGTTAATAAGGAAGCATGTTTATGATCTTCAAACATATTCATATAGTGTGGTGATCTAAAATCAATATTTATAATCCATACAATGATTGACTTACATGTGAGCAACAAGCCACCTAAAATTCTATTCTTAGCATAATTACATCTATGTTGGATATATCTTAATGATTATAATTTATAGTATTACAAGTCTTTTTTGTCTTCATGTTTGATTTTGTCATATTAATTAAAAATATATAGTAGTAATAGTCTTTTTGGACACTTTATTTCTATTTTTAGAGTTTTACTTTTTTCCTTTTTCCTTGTGTATGAGATTGGTTTTTTTCTTTTCTTGCATTGTTATATTTATTTAGATTGGTATCTCATTTTTTCACATATTTGATTTTTAGGGTCAAGTTGATTGTGCAGCAGGTGTCAGTGATTGACTTGCACTACTGGGAACTTCTTCACTTCAAGGTACTTGTTCGATAAATATATCTTCTTAGAATTCTATATAAGATTGTATAAGAAGGTTCTCGTCTATATGGTTGTTGCGAATCATTTGAACTGTTTGTATTGCAAGCCTCTTTAAGGGCCTTGCAGGCATTCCTTAAATCTTTATTTCTTTTTCCTTGTTCATTTATGATTTGTTTTTGCAAGTAAAGGCTTATACCTTTGATATTTCTATGCAGGAAGACATATATCAAAAGTAGAGTTCTTGAAATCACGTAAAGGAGTAGTAAAGCTTAAGGTACCCCTAAAATCTTGCACAAATAATGGGTCGGGTTGCATTACCTTTAATCAATGGTCTTGAATTTGACCTTTAATAGTGGGTTAATCATGTTATTGTCTATGCATCCACACTAATTAACTTTCTTAGCATTGAAAACATACAAGTGCATTGATTTACCTGATATCAGGCTAGTGAAACTCATTCTGACTTCTGAGGAAGTGATTTTGCAAGTTCCAGTATGCACTCAGCCTCTTTTGAGATAGAATAAGCTATGCATTTACAAAACATTTTCACTTGTTTGAACACCCCTGCAATTCTCTTAATTACACTCTTATATTGTTCCATTAAACATGCATTGCGTTGAAAATGTCCCATTATTTTCAAAAAGCCTATATATAACTGTCTTATAGTTTTCTAAGTAATTGACAATGGTGAGTTTTTTTATATCTTGTTACTCTTTGGAAAGTTAATTTTAGTGTTACCAGCACCGAACGTTTTACCCTGTGATGGATGTTGCCAGGATCAACCTATTTGCTCAATCTTGCTTTTCTATTTTGGGATATGGCTCTCTTTATAACTAGTTTCTTTTAAAAGGAATGATATATGAAAAATGTGATGCTTATTTATAACTATAGCCATGGAAGAGGGAGTTCAATTCTTCTTGTTTTAATGCTAAAAGCTCTATGCTATTCTCATTGCACCTATTAGAATCCCCATAATGTTGTTAATGCTTTGATCTTAATTATCAAAGGACTAAAGCAAAGTCAATAGTGTGTGTGTTCTTTCGCTTTTTTTTTGTTAGGACTTTTCTCTTTATTTGAATTGAATGAAAATTGGGTCTCCCTAAAGAACTTCATGTATTTACTATGGTGTTGTATTTAATGTTTAATATGAGTTGAGTTTATTTCTTGTTCCTTATTAGCTCTAATACTCTCTACCTGTGTTTAATTGGCAAAGGACCAAAGCAAAGTCAATAGTAAAGAAATTAAAAAATAGGTTCCTAGCCTTCTTAATTTCCAAAGAAGATTCTAGAAGTAAAAGCTTTAGAGAGAGTTGTTACTTTCTATGTATGGTTATTATTACTTTCTATGTTTCTTTAAATCAACCATTTCTCTCATTTACTTCCAACCTACTATTGAGTTCAATAATCTCTCATTCGCGTGCTTTTTTCAAGTGCATTTTGGAGTTTCCCCCGAGAAGGCTACTCTGATTCCTCATTCTTTTTCAGTTACGGTTGATTGGGCTGGATGCTTTCCAATATTCCATCTATTCTCTCTCTTTTAAGGTACTTCCTTCATCCATCCATTCATTCATTCGAACCTGGAAGATTTCTGTTTGAGGACTTCGATTTGGAGGACTTTGATTAGAGAGCTGGCGAGTTCTTAATTTGACTATAATGGTGGATTTTGATGAAACCAAATCCATTTCATTTTGATTTTGGAGGTTTGGTAGGACTTTGAATTGTTTTGGTTTTGGTTTTGGTTTTGGTTTTGATGTAGAGGAGCGTTAGGGAAGTGGCTGAGCTATATGGATGCGAGAAATCTTTGCCCGTAGTCGAAGCGCATCGTCCTTTGTCTGGATTGCATTCTATTGCTCTAAATGCTTTGGAGAGGCAGGGTTTTGTGCTATATTATTTGTGATTTACATTCTCTGATCTCTTCATGCCATATTTTTTCATGTATTTGCTAGTCACTGTTCACATATGATGAGCTTATCAACTCTATTTTGCATGGTTTTTCAATTATTTCTCACACTATAGATGACTTTGTGAGTTATCTTCTTTGATCATTCATCGTAGTTATTTTTTATGATTTTTAAGCGATTTTGTAGTGATATTTTAGGGGGTTTGTTATTGGGAAGTTAGGGATATGGAGTTGAAGAAATTTGGGGGAGATTTGCTCTAATCCCAATTAAATCAGAACCGACAACCTACCTCATCAGCCATGAAAACACTAAGTAATAGGCATATAGTATTATAATTAATGTTCCCACTAAGTGAATTAACCCTATATGAAGTAGTGCACGTAGTACTACAATGATGATGAGGAATATTGTTAGCAGTAGTCCTTAAAAATGTGAACCTTAAATTGTGTATATATGCATGTGTATAGATAAAACAACCAAAAGAGTAGGTGTAGATGAATAGTACCTTCAATTATATATTTTCTACTACTAGCTAGGGTTCTAAAAACTAGGATTACTATTTGAGTTGATCTGGCTATTTCACTTAAAACTCCAAGAGATTTGAACCTCTAACCTTAAGGAGGTACGAGTGAACAACTAATGGGTCCCACTGTAATGTTTGTTGTGGTTATTCCGCTTAAAACGTCCGAAGATTTGAGTGTATAAGTCTCTAACCTTAGGGAGGTAAGAGTGAACAACTAATGGGTCCCAATTGACAAAACATACACCAAAGTAATGTTTGTTATATTGTTAGTGTTTTTTGTTAAATTGTTTTTGTACAATATTATGTTAAGTGTTAGTTTGTTACTAAAATACTATCCTTAATGCTTTGGTATATGTGTGTACCTACCAATCCACTTCGCAAGTAATTACATATACCTTTGATCTATCTATGCAGGAAGACGTATATCGAAAGTGGAGTTCCTGAAATCACAAAAAGGAGTAGTTAAGCTTAAGGTACCCATTTTAAGAAAACTAATTTAATGCTACTATTGTATTGTTACCATTATGTGTGTTTGTATGTTTCTCTTTTCTTTTCAATTTTGGTACTGAAATAATGTAAAATACAACGAATATCATCAATTCATGGTAACAACAGTGGAAAAGAAGACTTAAAGTAATGTGAATAGATGTAATTTAAGCTATAACCGATTTGAATGTTTTTTAGGGCTCGTAGATATGCGAGGAAATAATTGTTTCAACTTGTGTGAATTGTGAAGTTTGTGGTAGTTGCCACTGTTTGATCTTATGATTAAACTAGTTGATCCGTGCTAACTGATGGCTTGATTTTCAAATCATTTAGATCCGTTGTTTGATTTGTCGAAATTAGATTGCGAAATGATCTTTTATTCTATCTTTCTCTAGATTCTTTCGATGCTATTCCATTGTTTGATTTGTTGAATATTGATAGTTCTTTAACTGGTATGGGATGTTGGATAGGTTGACAAATAAGGTGAAATAATGTATATGCATCAAGTTTTTGAGGTTTTGCAATGCACGGTTTCTTTTGTGTCGCCCTTGCAGTTTCGAGTTGTGATGTAGCGTCAAGTTTCAAGCACATGTTATTTTTTTCTTCCTTTGTTTGTTTTCAAGATTTCTACTCTATCTTTCACATATTGTTGATGCTTTCATTGATATTGGGTATTTGTTGAAAATGAAATACCGAGAGCTTTGATCCTATGCGGTATTTGTATGCTACTTATAACTTATGACTTATGATTTCTTAAACTCCTTCTTGCTTTTATTTTTACGACCAAGTATCATACTCTGTTTGGTATCAGTCATAAGAAGAGCTAGGTCTAAGGAAAGTAGAAATCAACAAATGAAATTGAAGCTACAAACTTACATGAAGTTAGGCACATTTTTCCTGAGATTAGGAGTATTAAATTCAATCCACAAACATACATGAAGTTAGAACTCAATAATTGTAAATTTTTTTTGTTTTATGTTATTTGTATCAAACCACCTTTATTTAATGCATACAAACAAAGCTTTTTGTTCATGTAGTTAGTGAGGTTCTCATATTCCCCATTCTACTAAATTGTGTAAGTTGGACACACAAGTAGACCTGTACCGTCAGAAATTATTAAACTAGTTGACAAATTTAATTGCATAATTACAATAGGAATGTCGTCTACAAGTCGAGACTAGATGTACAACCGTATCGACATTAGCTTCATTTGAATTGAATTCGCAATGAGGGTTAAAGAATTCATAGCATTTGTTGAGAAACATTGTCCCATCATAGCATTTGCACTGATGGCTTTCAAGTTTTTGGGGTTTCAGGAAAATCGTACTCTTCATGGCCCATAACTATGACTTCGTACAATTTTACACCGTCGATGTGCATGAAATCTGAGTTTATGTTCTTAATGGTTATCATTCTTAGACCGACCAACCCAAAACAAAAAATCGACGTGTTCCTTCAGCTGCTTATGAAAGAGTTGCAAGATTTATAGAACAATGAGGTGATTACTTACGACATTTCCACAAAGACGAGTTTTCGTATGCGAGTTGCCCTATTATGGACTGTAACTAATTTCCCCGCGTATAGCATGTTGTCCGGTTGGAGCATACACGGTAAGATGGATTGTCCATATTGTATGGGGGATACAAATGCCTTTTAATTGTGAAGTGGTGGAAAGACATCGTGGTTAGACTATCACCGTCGTTTCTTGTCGAAGAACTCACTATTCAAGAAAGTCAAAAAATATTTTCTTAGAGGCAAAATCGTACTAAACGACGAACCACCCGCTTTGCTAGTTGGTGATGAGATTTTGCCAGAAATTTAATCGTAGGGCTTGATGAAGGTGACAGAAATCAGAGCTGATTCTATGATTGGGAGGATAGCTAAGACTTCGGGATGGAGAAAAAGAAGCATTTTCTGGGACTTGCCGTATCGGAAGACAAACTTGATCCGACACAACTTAGACGTTATGTACATCAAGAAAAATATTTTTGACAACATATTTAACATTATGAGTGTACCGGGCAAAAATAAGGACAGTGCAAGTTTGAGACAAGATATTCATGAATATTGTCACCGACCTTCTCTACACATTGATTCGGCGAAAAATACTTACATGCTCTGATGTTATGCTATCGATAACTCAAAAAATCAAAAATTGTGCGAGTGGATTGAAAAGTTGTGTTTTCTTGATGGTTATGCTTCGAATCTTGGTCGATGTGTAGATCTAAAGAAGTTGTAGCTGTTCAGCATGAAGAGTCATGATTGTAATATTTTAATGCAACGCTTGATACCAATTGCATTCAGAGAACTCCTCCCAAATGCGGTTTGGGTTGCAATTAGCGAGCTGAGCCTTTTTTTCGGTCCCTGACTGCGAAAAGTGTCAGTCTCAAAGATATGGAGGTTTTAGAATTTGAAATACCTAAAATCATTTGCAAGTTGGAGAAAATATCCCCTTTAAGCTTCTTCAACTCTATGGAACACCTACCAATCCACCTGGCTTACGAGGATCGTCTAGCTAGTCCAGTTCAATTTCGTGGATGTGTCCATTTGAGAGGTAATATCTTGAGTTCCTGAAATTGTTTTTCCATTCAATAAAGTTTTAAATTAACATTAACTAAACTTCGATAGGTACCTTAAACATTTGAAAAACAATGTTCGGAACAAAGTGAAGGATGAGGGCTCGATGTGTAATGCTTATTTGGTCGAAGAAGTCACATCGTTTTGTTCTTACTATTTTAAAGATCACGTCGTTACGTTACACGACAAAGTGCAACGAAACGACGATGGTGGTATTAGGCTGGGCCCACATCACATTTTATGGTCGATTTCTCAGTTTTTACTTATCCTGGTTGTTCCTTGGGAAAGTCAAAGGAGCGGTACTTAAAAAAGCATGAGCATAATGTTGCTCATTCATACATATTACTCAATTGTCCAGAGATCGCTCCTTACATCCAGTATGTTTGTCACTTTCATTCAATAATGTTGTACATTCATTATTCATCTTTTACCAAGGCATGATATTTACATGTTCGTTTCTTGTAGGATCTTTATCGATGAAATTACTCAAGGAATGGGGGAGTCAGAAGTTGATACTAGTCTAGAGCGCAACTTCCCCATTTAGATTCAAACATATGTAATGTTATTACGATTGTAGGTTATCGCTTCGTTTATTTCTTTCATAAATAATGTGTCTTAAATTTCTAAATCTTCATGAATAGGCTCGGAGCTCCATAATAGATAAGACGTTTGTTGATCTTTCGGTTGGTCCTAGTCGATCTTGTAATGTGTACCCTGGTTACCTAGTGAATCGGTATTAGTTCCACTCTAAAACAAATGACATTAATAGATCGACGCATAATAACGGTGTTTTGGTGAAGGGTTCCAACTACGCCGATTTTTCCCACGACTATCATGGAGTACTAAAAGAGGTTGTAAAGATTGAATATACTGGCCTCTAACGTGTGGTGTTGTTTAAGTATGAATGGTATGACCCTACACTGAATCATGGTGTGTGGACTCACCTAACACTTAAATGGGTAGAGGTTCATCGAAGTCGACGATAGAACAACTACGAGCCATTTTTCCTTGCAATGCAAGCCACTCAAGTATACTATCTTTCACACCCTTATTTGAGGAACGAGTGACAAGAATCGCTAGTAGTTTGTTGTTGTCGACCAAAATTCGACGACGAGGAAATGAGTAAAGACGATAATGACCAATTCTCGGCAGAGATTGCATTCCAAGATGGTGAACCCACCACGTGCGTAGTCGACGATGCAATTCAAGATTTCAACTATCTGGATGATCCAAATGGGACCAACGTCATTGTTGAAGCGGGTCCAAGTCAAGAAGACAATGACTTCATTGTCGATAGTGGAGATGATTCAGAAGATGAATCATCAACTTCTAATCATGATAGTGAATTTGAAACGGATGGCAATGAGTAAAGTATGCTAATGTTATGTAAATGTTCAATCGACGCTACGTGAACTTTCTAAACCTTTCTTCACGATTGTGTTAAGATTGGTGTTTTTTTAGGTTTTATGGCTCGCAGTGATCAACCCCCACTTTGAGGTCGCACATTACCTCAGGGCGGTCGAAGGATGCCTTTAGAGGGTCCTCGTCCAGTCGGAAGAGGTGCAACACAGACCTCATGAATCAATATATCGAATGGACCAGCCACGCGAGGGGGTTGAGGAGGACGTGGTGGTCGAGGTCGTAGGTCAATTTCTGTCCTATATTTTCCGACTCTCATTCGCTCGATCATGAGTTACAATTAGCATCACCTTCACTTTACATACCGTTCGCGTCACCTATTCCATTGACATTGTCGTCTAGAACCATACCAAATTGCCTATCGTAGTCACCATCAGCGACATTGAGACATGACGCTCCTATACCAATGATGTCTGCGCCTCCCGCCACCGCATCACCAGTAGCATCTCCATACTTTGAGGTCAGAGCAGGCTTGTAGGTTATTGGCGCTCCGCGAGCACCTCAGAGGATAAGGGCCTACACCCTCGCATGCATAGGATCTCGATCACACTGATTGCGAATAATACATAAGTTTGTATTTGATTAATTAACGTATTTCTAACTATCTATGTAAACTATTAAATAAGTTTTTAAGATGTTATGCATTTTAATGAAACACAGGGAATTGCATCCTTCTCATTCTTGTGCACAAATGATGACAAAAGTTTTCATGAGAAGGATGTTCCAAAAGGGTATTGTTGGAAGTCGGTACTGAATCATCATAAAGACCACTACTGGCACCAATGGTAGGTACACAGAGTAAAATAAATGTCTTAGGATTTATACAAGTTTTCTAATGTCTCGTAACAATTGCACTCGCCATTTTATAGGTATATTTTAGATAGGATGACATAATTCACGAGGATCTCATTCGTGCGACATACGACATGCATGCACGCACCAGGTACACCACATTGATGCATAAGTTAAAGAAGAATCGTGTCCAACTAAACTTTGTTACAGATGAGGCGTGGAAGAGATACATGGAGTACTGGAAGATCGAGGACTTTCTTGCCAGGTCTAGCCAAGCGTCTATGAATAGGAACACTGAGGTTGAAGGACCTAAGACTGGACTCGAAGCATGGTGGTGGCTCGGCGTCTTTTGTGACTACCAATGAAAGATTGGTAAGTGTTTTTATACTCTTGTTTCTTTTTTCATTTCTACATTTGTTCAATATGCTTGTGTTTGCTTTTAATCTTGTTTTTTTTTTTTAATTTCTTACACATTGATGCTAGTTTAACTCATTTGCATTGTACATATTTCATTCACCTCAATTCATTTTATATCACTTTTATGCAATTGATTTATGTTTGGCGTATATAAGTGCAATGAGCTACTAGTAATTGACATATTTAACGATTTTATAAATTTTGTATGCAGACTAATATATCTGAGATGCCATGTATTGTATATGAATTGTATTTGCATCTCCACACCATAAATCTCGACGGGGTGACATTCATCAATACTAGATCAGAGCGGTTCTATGTAAGTATAGAAATACGAGCTAAAGAGTAGTAAGTTTACTTAAAAGCATATCATTTAAGTTGTTTATTGTTGATCCATGTAGGCTAAGCTCCAGAGGAGACTTCGGGAGCTTACCCAGGCTATGCTAGACCAACCGGTGGATGATGAGGTGGTGTAATAAAATGTGGTGCGTGAGTATCCCAGATGATGTGTCTATGGTCTCGGGTCGTTAGGGAGAAAGAAGAGAAGATATGCAGATCGTGGTGCTAGCACATCCCAGATGGTGGAGATGGTGCCACGCTCAGAGTTTGATAGTGTTGCCATAAAATTACGACAGGTTGTGGCGTTTATGCAGAGGCAATTTAGGATGACCTTAGACGGAGCAGGCCTATCTCGACCATAACCACCACCACCACCACTACATGAGCAGTAGTAGGCGAAAATATATCCCACTGATCCACTATAACAACTGGACAACATTGATCGGGAGATGCAAGATTGGCTTATGACAGATGAGTAGTTCGGGGATACTTAGGTGTTTTGTATGGTAGTTTGCATAACTTTTGATATTGTAGTTTTGCTTTTGTGGATATTTGGAGGACTAGGGTGTAAGGGATAAACAATTTAATGATATTTAGATATCTATTATAGTTGCTTATAGAACTTTTAGATTGATAGTTCTTTTTATGCATATTTAGAGGATTGGTAGTTTTTTGTCGTTGTTGTAGAACAATAGGATTTATGGGTTTTGTGGATACTTAGGTATTTGAAACATTTATTATACTTGACAACCTTTAGTGGATATATAAATCTTTTTTAATGTCAAATTGTACATTTTTTTCTCATTTGAATATTTGTTGTTGATATATATTGTTGATACATGACTGTCAAATTCTACTTTTTTGGGGGATGTTAGCACCCCCAAGGAGTTGTTAGAGGGTGTGCAAGCGATGGAGCAAGTCCAGTAGTTGTATTTTCACGTTTAGAGGTTTTGGAGAACTAATTGAATTCTTTTTAGTGGTGAAAAAATAGGCATACAAACGGAGTTGAGATGGATTAGCATTGGAATTCATAAACTCTGTTGCTATTCCATCACTAATCGGCAAAGAAATAGCTGCGAAAAATTGGGTAATACCCAATTTAGACACGGAATAGAAATGAATCAATCACAGAATACAACTAGAACCATTCAGTTTGGGAAAAAGTCCATTTCTATTCCGTATTTGTTCCATTTCAGAATGCATCTCAAATATGTCTCTAATCAACAATGGAACACATTTTCGTTGCTGACTAAATTAGCGTCGACAGTTTTAGAGAGGAAATCGATTTCGTCTCTGTTCTATTGCAAAATTAAATTAGAGATATAATTTATGCTAATCATTAACGGAAATTTCCATTTCTGATCAGATGTTTTTTTGTAATGTAGAACCTGAATCAAACAAAACATATAAATCTCTACCACAAATGGAAACCAAACCCTCAATGAGTCTTCACGTGGCTTCACAATCTGGTTGTGCTACCATGTGTACTCCCTCACGGCTTTGCTATTGAGTACCACTGCCAGTTGTGGATAATCGGTCACTATATGTCTAACCTGACCAAAACTATAACAAGTTATCAACCTATATTGACAATAAGCTTGATCCTGGGTCTGCCTCTATAACTATCTCTATCGAGAGATATCGACCTCTTCCTCTGCATTTGCCTTGACCTCTAGCACCATAATGCTGCTGACGTGGTGCTGGAAGAGATGGCAAAGAAGTAGGAGTTAGTAATACAGGTTTGGCTAGTTGTGGTAAGGGAGGTCTACGAACTACACTCTACAATATAAAAGGAGATGATATATAGGGTACAATTGATGTAAATGTCTCTGATCCCTGGTAACCTCTCTCCCATCTCCTCTATCCCTTGCCTATCTATCTATTCCTCTCAAACTTTGTAGCCTAATCTATTGATAATGCTGGTCCCAACGATGACCCATCAACAACTTTACTCGGGTAGTAGGTCTCGTGAGAAAGTGCACGCTCTTAGACCTCTCCCAAAGTCCTAGCACCTGAACTAACTACATAAAACCTTATATCTGGCCTCAATCCATCTCTAAAATGGTACATACCTTCAAAGTAATCTCTCACTAAATCCCCAGCAAACTACCTTAGATAACCATGTTGGTTTTTGTAGCTCATCACCGACAAATAAGTTCCCTCCCTCAGATTCATGCACGCCTTCTTCAACCTCTTCATTACTGTAGGTGGGAAAAATGCTAGTAGAATTTCTTCTTGTAGGCATCCCAAGACTCAAAGCCTCCATTAGAAGCTATCGTCACACACCACCAAACATCGGTCTCTCTCTGCAACGTATACAATGAAATCTCGGCTTGGAGTCTTTCCTTGATCCTCAAGACTCTATGCAACTTTTCCTGAGATAACACCCAATTAATTATCTTCTCAAAGTCTCACTGACAATCAAAGTACACCAGCTTTAGTTTGATGAAATCATTTACTAACTATACCTCTGTTGTCGAGCTAAATGATGTAGGTGTGAAAGACAGTGTATAAACTATATTTATGGCTGGTGCTATCACTACTGGTATAGTCTTTACTACCGGAGTGTTTACCATCGGTAATGTGAGATTAGTAATAGTAGTAGGGGCCGGTGTCTGTAATTGTGGAGTAAAATGTATTGTCATCATGGCAATTAAATCCACCAACTGTTATCCCTGAGCAACTAATCGATCAAATAGCCTATGAAAATCATCAACAGATGGAATAGGAGGCTAGCTGCCACTAGCACCTCCATCACCGCTATCACGTGAATCAGCCATCAGTGTTTGGAAGTCGATAGCGAATGTGAATATGCTATTACGTAGATAACACAAATATATACATATAAAACTAACAAATACATATAAAATATCCTCATCTCACTTTCACTCACTTCCCAACTAATGGTTTCTTAGCAAGGATCACCTGGTTTCCACGACTAAAATCTATATTTTATGGTTTAAATTTTATTTGTGCCTTATTAGGAAAGTTGGCCTTTGCTACCAACTGTAGCTTTGGTATCACATTGAAGAATAACTAAATTCCACTGCCTAAGCTCTATAAACTTAAGCTCTAATACCACCTGTAATGACTCTTCTCAAAATTAGGGCACCGCACAGCCTAATCCCATCATTAAGCATTAATCTCACCATGTAGAACTTAACAAGGAATTAGTAAGCCTTTCCAAGATTTTTCTACTTACAATTTAACTATACAAATAAGTGTTTTCTTATCTTATCTCAATTCATAAATAAGAGTTAATTAAAAGTTTACAAACTTAATGTTTATTTAGCTGAAGTCTTAACAATTTAGTGGAAGCTTTTAACATGATACCTAAGAATTGTGGAAAACTAGGGAATAAATGTCACATGCATATATATATATACACAACAAACAACAATAATATATCTACATGTATCTGATCAGGGTACTAATTCTCAACCCATAGTACGTACAACCCCAAAAGTATATGAGTGACATGTAAAAGTCGTACAATAAACTAGTAAACCTACGAAATCCTGTGTAGTAGTACTCCGCTGGCGTAGAGGTAGTTGCCTATCTTCTATTTGGGTTTTCTGCTACTTGATGGATGTCCACCCACCGTCATAAAAAGGGAGGTGAGTACATAAAAGTAGAAAGTAACATTGAGAGACATTTGTTCACATTTTGAAATATACAACAAGTATCTGCAAGCATACGAATAGAAACTATGCTGAAAAAAAATCATGCTATAAGATACTCCAGTTAAGCAATATGAAATGGATACTCGGCTAAGTAGTAATGATCTATGGTCGATCGGTCGGGAGTCCTATCAGTAATGCTTTTTTCCACTATATAAGGATGGAGTTGTGCTCTACATCTCTGTGAAGGTCGGAGCTAAGCTCTACGTCTTTATAGCATCCCAAGTGTCAGTCATCAGCGATGTATACTTGCCAATGCAGATCCCATACCTTATGATGTCACCCAAGTTAGTGGAGAGATCCCGATCACCTCGAAATTCTAGAGACTCCCATGTATTGCAACACCTCTATCATATCATGGTTCTAGATATAAGAACTGCTTTCATATTTCAAAAGATAACATGGTTTGAGAATCCACCAAAGCAATTTCATTTTTAATGCACAATGGAAAATAGAATGACAACATTATGTAACACATACCTAATAGCATGCTATTTTATTTGACCACATATATTAACAATAAAAATGTTATAGTACATGATTTGAAGTCAATGAAACTATTTAAACAACAATCTATACCATGATAGCAAACTCATGAAATAAGAGATGAAACAAGTCATGGTATATAGTGTACAATAGGCAAATCCGTCCAATTGATTAGAATTGAATAAAAAAAGAAATGGAATGTAAATAAATATCTAAATCAGTTTGCTTACAATCAACATAAATTTCCTAGCTATTCTGGCCTCTCGACACCATAAAACTCAAATCCGAACCCCCAAAACTCTTCCATAGGTTCCTAATATGATTTAACATATTTTTGAGTATGTTTAGCCTTTGTTAGGATATTGGACTTATTTATAATAGAAAATTGCAAATTTTATGCTGTTAGAGCACCTAACGCGTTGGATAGCATGATGAGCGTACTAATGACCTTTCTTAGCAACTACATCAGCGTACACTTCATTTATAATCACTAAGCCATTAAAATATGTATGCGTTTTTTTATAAAGCTCAAGAACACAACTAACATTTTGATTGAACCTAACTTGGTCAATTTAACTCTGAAGTTCAAACTTCTTTATAGCAAATTTAATGATATTTCGTAAGGAATCCAAATATGTAACCCAATTTTGAAAAACATTTCATTTACCCTCTGAAATCATACAAAAATCAAAATTGAAAGTACACATCTAATTTTCCAAAACTTTGTGTAGAGTAGTTTACCAAGTTGATGAACACCTAGTTTAACTTGATCACTCCTTCACAACCCCATTGATTTCTCCTTGTTCCTTGTTGATCTTTTTCTCCAGCAAGTTTTTTTAGATCCTAAGATTTGAAAATGAAATGGTTTGGTTACATGAGTTGATCCATTCAATCTTATATATATTAAGATAACATTGTTTTATAGCATTTGATCTTAATATGCATATGTATCTTGAGACAAATTGTGACGGCCCTAGTTCTACAATCCTAAACTGGGCCCCGCCCGGCCTAAGCCCACGTGGATCCTCGAACCAGTCTCGCAAGGTCAACGCAAGCCTAGTCAACCTTTACCGTTTACCAATTATGACATAATTAAAAGTGAGGTAATCAATTAGTGAGTTATCAAAGTTATAGCGGAAGCAATTCAATCTCAAACTAATTGAAAACCTCAAAGACATAAATAGATAACTTGGAGTGTGGAAACCCCGTATATGTATATCAAAAACAACATATAAATAGGTAATACACAACCTACACAAATTTGAGAGGAAAAGTTGCTCCAATATCCTTACAAAAAATAACCTAATGTTGGTTCCTTTCCCTTACTTGTCTGCGACTCTACACTCAGTCAAACACAAGAATGATGAGCCCAGGTAAGTAAAACCAAGCAAGACATATACAACATTTCAAAAGAAAAGTTCATGCAAATAGAAAGAAAAGAACATGGAACGCATGAATATAAAAGATAGTAAATAATTCAATCCCTACGTGAGGGTCCGGAATACAAAAACTAAATAGCAAGGAGTCCCGACCAAAAGGTCGTTGAGTCGCGACAAAAGCCAAGCTGACTTGGGTTTAGGATGAGACACAACCTACTAGATATCCACAGACCCGGACAAGTGTCCCCAACGTACACTCAATTGGGAGATATCAACAGTGTAGAGATAAGAGCTCATATCACAGATAAATAGTAACCATGACTCACTTACCAGTGGACCACTCAACCAATGGAATTTCCAAAGAAACGATTAACAGAGCAATAACAACAAATTAAAGCTCAAGAAATAACTGTACAGTTCCTCACTGGTTTACTTACCTCGAGAACGTCCCGCTCATGCCTAAATATTCTCACCCGACACCCGACTAGAACCTCCTAAGTACCTGGTGTCCATTTATACCGTTTAGGGCTAAGTTACAAAGTTATTCAAATCATAACCAAATAATTTGAAGTAAACCTCACCATGGACTTCAAAATCCATTTGAATCCATCGCGTCGCCGAGCTCGTCGAAGTCACGCCTCATTGTCCACTATTGTTGTGTCTCGTCGAGGATCGATCGGTTCGACAATGCGCCACTGCGCCGTTGCTCCACACCGTTCACCGCGCCGTCGCCGGATCTGCATTGTCGCCGGAGCTGCGCCGCCGTTCAACCATCCTCGCCGGAGTTCAGGTTGTCTCGCCGCCGCTGCTATTGCCCAAGCTGCTGTCGGCGAGCTCCTCCTCCGCGAGCAAGAGCGCCACCTCTTGGCATCCTCCGTTGCCCACTGCTGCACCGCCTCCTGGTCCGCCGCTGCTGCTGTCTTATCGTCTGTGTCGCAGGCTCCCCGGAGCCGCTGCTCTTCGCCGGCATGCTGTCCACTCGATTCGTCCGCACATCTGCTGGCCTTCTTCGGCACAAGCCATCCGACCTACCTACTAGTCTGCTGCTACTACGAGCCGCGGTGCCTATGAGCTCCGTCGCGCCTACTCCTCGCCGAAGCTCCCTTCCCCTCGTCTCTCTCCCTCAATCCGTTGTCTCTCTCTCTTTCTCTCTCTTTCCTCTTCACTCTCTCTATCTCTGGTTCTGCCATCTCTCTATCTCTTTTTTTCTCCCTCTTTCTTCGCCGTGACAAAAAAACCAATGTGTCCTCGAGATTTTTGCAACACGAATCTCGAGGCAAACTTAATAATTCATTTCCTTCTCCATCTCCTTTATGTTTGACCGAAACTTTTCACGAGTCTCGCGAAATGCGTATCTCGAGAAAAATTTAATGCATTTTGTTTAATTGTACAAACTATAGGCCATTGCTTTAATTAGTTTAATGTGACCACATTAAAAGCACTATAGCTACTTATAAACCCAACCTTAACTCACGTTTCATTTAAATTAATTACTCTTACCCCATAGGTCGCTACTTCAGTCCCACGTCGAAACGCGACTCGAGACGCGTTCCCGCTCTTGTTTCAGCTCACCGAATTACCGCATTGGATATTACATAATACACACATCATAGAAAAATATCATACTTCGGTGTCTCCACCCGAGATTCAGACATACGTATTCCGACGAGTGGATCTCACATACGACCCTGACCTGGCACGTGGCACAAGTCAAATTTTTGGGTCGTTACACAAATCTAATGGCCTATTTCTTGCTACGACTCTCATGAACTCTCCACTGACTATCTCTAAGTAACGCTAGTGTCAAACTCAATTGGTCTATTGATGTGTCAACACGTATCTAGAGAATTATCACATGGCTATTATTTTAAAATGCTTAGGTTACGTCTAATACAAAATTAACCATAGCCACATTAATACTACTATTTAAAATACACTAAGACTGAATAAACTTACCTTTTCACTTGTTACACCAGTCACACGTTTGCACGCATCTTGAGGTATATCCCCACTTACATCTCGATACCTAAACATTAATAGGAATGACTTAGTAGTCTACGCATATACAATACACTAGGCATACATCACAACAAAATCTAACATATACCTCGGCCATCATGCCTCAATCAATACAAGTATCTCGATGCAGGTCTTACATCACGGGTCACTGATCCTGATTAGGAGATTAAACTTGAATTAGAAATTCGGGCCATGATAAAGCTCTTGGTTGCCTTGAGCTGCTCCAATTGCAAATAAATGGCAGCAAGATGATCGAGGTATTTTCAAGCTTAATGTTCATACGTCGGTCAAGTAGATCTAGGCTTTCATCGGTGTCGGAGGCGTCATCCTTGATTATGAGAGCTATGCATGGGATGCCTTTGCAAAGCGACTTGAAGGGAAAGTCTCGCTCGAGGCGACTGAGTATTGGTGGTTTGTGAGGGACTAGTCTTTGAGAATGAGATGCAGATAAAGCAACGTTTGATTTAAACTGACTCGCGTGTTGTATGGGGGCACTTGTTGACAAATATGTGTTAGGCCATTTTGGTCCTCTCATTCGCGAGACTGTTGATCTCGGTGTATGTAGAATTATGTACGGAGTTGTGTTTGTTAGTCTTTGGTGTGGAAGGAGAGTTGTTGTAGAATTATGTACGAGTTGGTCTTGTTAGTCTTTGGTGTGTGACAGAGTCGTTGCTATGTTACACAAGGGTGGTGTTGTTTATGTTAGTTGATAACTATGTATTGAATCATATATTCAGTGTAATGTACTACAGGTTCATGTTAGTTTGTTCTAGGCAGTTGTAACAAGGGGGTACAATGTACACCATGTAAATTTTATATATAAGCAGTACAATGTAATACACAGATTGATTTTTGATGAAATAAGATCAGATTACATTGTTTCATCGTGTTCATTGAGTACTATTACATTGATCAATGATCTTTGTTGATCATTGATCTGCTGTTATTGTTCTGTATTTGTTCATGGTATCAGAGCAGGTTCTACTATTCTTGATTTGTGTTGTTTTTTGATTGAATTGACGGACTGAACATGGCATCTGTTCATGGTTCTGTGAGTTCTTCAAGTCGAAATGGAGCAGGAAGAGCTCCTGAAACAGGTGATCTTGGAGCTGAGAATCCTTTACTTCTTCAAGGATCTGATCATCCTGGTATGGTACTTGTCTCTAATTCTCTTACTGGTTCAAATTACCTGTCTTGGAGTAGAGCTATGATGATTGCATTGGGAGCAAAAACAAAGATTGGTTTTATTGATGGTAGATGTGTAAAACCAGAATCTACTGATCCTAATCTTGATCGATGGATCAAGGTGGATTATATGGTCACTTCTTGGATCTTGAATTCTATTTCAAAGGAGATTGTTGAAGCTTTTCTTTATACAACCTCTTCCTTTGATCTATGGAATGAATTAAAAGAAAGGTTTGGAGAATGTAATGGTCCTCTCTCGTACAGTTGAAACGTGACATTGCTTCTATAAATCAAGGAGATCTGTCACTTTCATTAAAGACTATACCAAACTTAAGAAACTTTGGGATGAACCGAGTTGTTTAGCTCCTTTACCCGTGTGTGAATGTGGAGCATCTGCTGCAATGGCTGTTCTAGAGTCTAATGATAGGCTGATGCAGTTTTTGATGGGATTGAATGATATGTATGATCATATTCGCAATCAAATATTGGTGATGGATCCATTGCCAAGTATAAACAAAGCTTACTCTATGGTTCTTAGAGTTGAAAAGCAAAAGGAAGTACATGTTAGTTATTCACCTATGATGGATACAGCCATGCTGATGAAAGTTAACAAGATGAATTCAGGTGTTTCAACTAATGTTCATAGGTTTGTTGGAAAAGGAAATCAAAAGAAATCTGTGAGTAAAGATGATCTGTTTTGTGATCATTGTAAGGCAAAAAGGCATACAAAAGATACTTGTTTCAAACTTCATGGATTTCCAGATTGGTACAAGAAAGACTATGATAAGAAGCAGATATCAAATAATTCGAAATCCTTTGTGAATTTAATGGAATCACCTCTGGACATACAAGATGCAGAATCATCTCAGTTTGAAAATTTTTAGTCGAATATAGCAGCAATGATACAACAGGGGATTGAGAATTTTATGAAAGGAAAGTCTGTTTCAGAGGCAGGAGCTTCTAATCATGTGAATTCAGCTGTATCTGATTTTACAGGTAGCTCCTACAAAAGATCTTCCAGTTCTTGTTCTTCTTTTACTTCAGATGCTTGGATTGTGGATAGTGGAGCAACAAATCATATGTGTACTAGCTATGATTTACTTGCTAATGTCAATGTTTTACCTAAGCCTGTTATGGTTTGCTTACCTGATGGACATACTAAAGAAGTAAATTGCACTGGAGATGTGAAGCTGAGTTCAGACTTAGTGCTTTCTTCTTGTTTACATATAAAATCATTCAAGTATAATCTTTTGTCGAGTTAGTAAGTTACTCTCATCTACTAAACCGACAATTGAATTTTATCCATCATTTTGTCTTTGTACATGAACATTGAGAGTTCTCAAGTTCTAGTTTGGGAAGGATGGTTGGAGGACTATACATACTGGATTCAAGTTCCTTCCATAAGGATGTCATTGCTTCTTTTATATCACCTTCAGAATTGTCATTAGCTTACTGTAATAATGCTACTGATAAGTTTTCATGGCATCGTAGATTGGGGCATCCTTCTGTTCATGTAACAAGACAGCTTGATATGTTACTTAATAGTCGATCAAGTGTAAAACATACTGAACCTTGTGATGTTTGTCAGATGTCCAAACAATGCAGATTGGTTTTTCCAGTGAGTTCTATTCAAACATCTAGTACTTTTCAGTTGTTACATATGGATATATGGGGACCATATAAGCAGTCTTCCATTCAAGGAGCTCATTATTTTTTGACTATTGTGGATGATTTTAGTCGGTTTACATGGACATTTTTGATGAAACATAAGTCCTTGACAGGCAACATCATCAAACAGTTTTTAGCTTTCATTCAAACTCATTTCAAGGTCTCAGTTCAAACCATTAGGACTGATAATGGAACTGAGTTTTGTAATAAAGACTGTCATGCTTTATTCTCTGATTTGGGAATTGTTCATCAAAGATCAACACCATATACACCTCAGCAAAATGGTGTTGTTGAAAGGAAGCATAGACATTTCTTCGCAAGTTACAAGAGCTTTGATTTTTCAGTCTAATTTGTCCACAAAATTCTGGGGAGATGTTGTTCTCACTGCCACATACATCATCAACAGATTACCTACTCAATTACTGAAGTGGAAATCTCCTTATTGTCTTTTATTTGGAAGAACACCAAATTATTCTTCTTTAAAGACTTTTGGTTGTTTATGCTTTGCTACAAATGTTTCACCAAGCAAATCTAAGTTGGATTCAAGAGCTGTTAAAAGTATATTCATTGGTTATTCTCCAGGACAAAGGCATATAGACTGTATAACATGGCCACACATACATGTTTTGTTTCAAGAGATGTGATTTTCTTTGAACATCAGTTTCCTTTTCATAAAGATTCTGAAAGTTCAAAGTGTCCTCTGCCTATTCCTTCTGAAGATAATTCTGATTATTTGAGAGACATTTCAGATCTTAATGCTCCTACATCAGCTACTGTACCTTCTTCTCAAAATTTACCTATTAATGAAGCAGGTTTTGATATTCCTGAAGATGTCTCCTCTATACCTCCTACTGATGCATTAATACCTCATACTAATGATGATTTACATGAAGATGTCCTGCCTCCTAATGCTGTTGTTACTAGGAAAAGTACTCGTGCAGTTCATAAGCCTCTTTGGCTGAATGATTTTGTTCTAAATAATGTAGAGACGTCTATTCTGCCTTATACACCAATTTCTCTATCTACTGGTAACCCTCCTACATTTCCTTTTATACATTCTCCAAACATCACTGCTAGCTGCAAATGCTTCCTAGCTGCTGTTTCAAATATAAAGGAACCTACCAGTTATGTTCAAGCTCAACATGATCCTGTTTGGATTGAAGCAATGGACAAAGAGTTACAGGCTTTGGAAACTAATGGAACTTGGAGTCTTACTACTCTACCACCTGGTAAGAAAGCCATTGGTTCTAAGTGGATCTACAAGGTTAAACTTCATCCTGATGGTTCCTTGGATAGGTGTAAGGCTCGTTTGGTTGCAAAAGGTTTTAATCAAATTGAAGGTGTTGATTATACTGATTCCTTTTCTCCAGTTGCCAAGAATGTCACTGTTAGAATTGTATTATCTTTAGCAGCTGCTCGAGATTGGCCCTTACATCAATTGGATGTTAACAATGCTTTCTTACATGGATACATAGATGAAGATGTGTACATGAAGCCACCTGATGGTTATAATGTGGTTTCACCTAATCAAGTCTGCAAACTTCATAGATCTCTATATGGTTTGAAACAGGCTTCTCGCCAATGGAATCATGAGCTTACAACCAAACTTCAATCTTTTGGTTTTACTCAATCTGCTCATGATCCCTGCTTGTTTACTTACAACAATGCTGGTCATTTTTTGGTGCTGTTGGTTTATGTTGATGATGTTCTTCTTACTGGTACTTCACTTGACTTAATTGATCAAGTCAAGACCTTTTTACATACATTGTTTACCATTAAGGATCTTGGTCAAGCTCGTTATTTCCTGGGTTTGGAATTGGTTCGATCTTCTTCAGGTCTCTATGTTCATCAACGCAAGTATGTTCTTGATCTACTTACTGATGCTGGTGTTCTCATGGCTAAATCAGCTGCTACTCCACTCCCTCGTGACTGCAAATTTACAGATCCTAATTCACCTTTGTTACTTGAAGTTGACAGATATAGAAGACTTATTGGTCGTCTTCTTTACCTAGGATTCACGCGTCCTGATATTACCTTTGCAACACAACAATTAAGTCAGTATGTTCAAGCCCCTACAGAGCAACATTGGTCTGGTGCCCTTCATGTTTTACGATATCTTAAGGGTACTCCTTCCAAAGGTCTGTTCTTCCCTGTCCAGCAAGATCTTTCTATGGTTGCTTATTGTGATTCAGACTGGGCTGCTTGTCCTATTTCAAGGAAATCTATCACTGGCTATTGTGTATTCATGGGATCTTCTTTGGTTTCTTGGAAAGCTAAGAAACAAGCTACGGTGTCCAAGTCTTCTGCCGAAGCTGAATATCGCAGTTTGTCTTCCACAGTTTGTGAGCTATTATGGATTTCATATATCCTTAAGGATTTACATGTTCCTATTTCACTTCCAATTCCTCTTTGGTGTGATAACCAAGCTGCAATACATCTATCTGCTAATCCAGTTTTTCATGAACGTACTAAGCATTTAGAAATTGATTGCCACTTGGTTAGACATTAGTTTAAGTGTGGATTTGTTCTTCCTCAGTACATTTCTACTCGGTTACAATTGGCTGATTTATTTACAAAATCTTTATCAGCTCCTTTGTTTTCTGATTTATTGTCCAAGATGGGTCTATGTGATTGGCATAGACTTCCATCTTGAGGGGGATGTAGAATTATGTACAGAGTTGGTGCTGTTGGTGCTGGTGTGGACAGAGCTGTTGTAGAATTATGTACAGAGTTGGTGCTGTTGGTGCTGGTGTGGATAGAGCTGTTGCTATGTTACACAAGGGTGGTGTTGTTTATGTTAGTTGATAACTATGTATTGAATCATATATTCAGTGTAATGTACTACAGGTTCATGTTAGTTTGTTCTAGGCAGTTGTAACAAGGGGGTACAATGTACACCATGTAAATTTTATATATAAGCAGTACAATGTAATACACAGATTGATTTTTGATGAAATAAGATCAGATTACATTGTTTCATCGTGTTCATTGAGTACTGTTACATTGATCAATGATCTTTGTTGATCATTGATCTGCTGTTATTGTTCTGTATTTGTTCAGTGTACCCCCATAGGAGATCAGTTTACCTTCACTTATAAGGAAGGAAATCATGTAGAACACACCTTAGCACATCTAGTTTTGGTTAAAAATATGTATATGTAAGGACCCGTATTTTAATTTGATGTTTAATCGATAATCACAAACAATTAGTAGACCTTAACTCGACCAAGAGTCGCAGTTAATTGAAGTGATCAAATATGTTTTTTTGAATAATGTTATTTATGTTTGGCATATCTATTATGTGTATTATATGAGATCATCGGTAACCAATTTAAATCATTCAATTCTCCTCAACTCTCTGGTTCGAGATATAATGAATATCCTACATCGGGAGAGGGGTATAACTATTCGGCACGTGTTTAGAGAATGTAACTAGTTTGCTGACTCTCTAGCTAAAGAAGCAATTATTCCGAGTTAGATAGGTCCTTACATAACGCTCCTAGAAGCGTCTCGTTATTATTAGCGCATGATGCATCTAAGTTGTAATCTTGGTAATCAATGATGTTTTCTACCAAAAAAATAAAAGTCTCCCTATGAGTCCGGACTCGTGAGTCCAAGTAGACTTATTGTAGTTAATTAAAGTGACCCAATTTATTTGATTTTAAGTTTACTTAGGGAGTAAGGTTGAAAAAGGACTTCAAGTTAGTATAATGGGCACTTAAACCAACAAACAAAAAGGAAAAGAATGACCAACATAGAGGCATTGACGAGTTCCAATGTTTCGAAAATTCGAGAGATGAGTGAGGACCATCATGAGAAGAAAAACTCGCGGACGAATATGCGACGGCGTTGGTTGGGGGCTAGAGGATGTTGACGACGAAGGGCAGTTGGCAGTGGAACTCTGGCCGACGGCCGACGACCACCAGCAAAGCTGGCAACGACGACGGGAAGAAGAGAGAGGAAGAAGGGTGCCGCTAACCTCCCCCGGATCAACCAAGAAAAGGACATCATGGGGGATTAGTGCGAAATATGATTGCAATGTTCATGATTGTAGTGAGAGTTTCAACTTCTTCAATGGTTCTCTATTTCTCAAGGAGTCACTCACAAGCAAATTGGGAGCATTTTTGAATTCCCTGAGTTTAAGAAATGGGTATAAACCTCTAACTCTCCTTAGTCTTTTTATGTGAGTAATCATGTATCACTACAACTTCGCTTCTTGTTTATAAAATCGATAAGTTTGTTCGAAGGACCTTTGTAGTTTGTCGGACGTTGTAGAGAAAGAGTAATGCAAATGAGGTTTATTACTATTCTGTGGAGGCCTAATGCATCCTTGCGTGTATGCCTTTAAAAGGTACATGATTTAATGAGTAAAAATGAAGAAAAGATAGAAGTTGCTATACTTCATTTACGATGCATCTTAAACATTTGACCAAGTGCCTAAGTGAAGAAATATCTTATTTTTCCCTTGACATTAGATAGTTGGTTTGATTAAGGGTTTGGTGTATAATCTTGTAGTTCATGAACCAATTAACAATTGTTAAGAATAGGAAGTAGATAAGTCAATAATTAGACCGTGTTGCGTAGTATATTTTAGGGTAATTTTGGATGTAAGAGACTATATTACATCGGTTTTCTCTTATATTTGTGATTTCAGGTTATAATTAGATTATGTGAATAAATGGAAGAAAAAGGGAAGAAATGAAGAATTTAGTCAAGTGAATAAAGTGCACAACAAATCAACAGTGAATCAAGAATGAACTTGAAATCACTACTGGCGAATAAACAGCAAATCACAGTTTATATAGGAATCGTCAGACAAATCAGTGAGGCACAAAGGCTCATTCCCACCGATTTGGTCAGCGAATCAAGAATTAAGTGGAATCGGTCAAGTATCGTTGGAGTTGATTTCGAGAATATTAGATAACCACAAGGAGTTTGAGTTAGTTTGGGATATGTACTACCTAAAATATTATATATAAACCTTGGGCTTCAAAATAAGTTGCCTTTGAGTACCTTAGATCAATTTTCATTGCTCTTGGAGCCATATTTACTAATTTTATTTAGTTTAGATTTATTATTTATTGTTTTAAGAGACGATTTGAAGATTCAAAGTATTCAATAAGAGATATTTATTTATGTCTTTTATTTATTTATTTATTGTGATGTTTATTATGAATATGAGTTAGTAGTTTATTAATCTAAATAAAGTTCGAACATGAACTTGATTTGTTTTATGATGTAGTCATAATGAAGATTGATTTGTACTTAATGCTTTAAACTAATCGTATTCTTCAATTCCCTGATTTAATAGATTATTATTTGCAGATTATAATCATTAAGCTTTGTATTACATGCATGCATAATTTAAAATGCGTATTATGATATATGGATTCAATATCTAGTTTATACTAGTAACTAGGATTGTTTAAAAAGGCATTTTGCCATTTAAATGTCCTAAGTGGATTGGGATCTAAGTTTAATATTGAAGCGGCTTTCCGAATGTATTAGACTTGATAGTTCAAAGTTTTCATGGAACTTAATGTTGTTTTATTGTCTAGTTAATTTCTTTAAGCTTTCGAACAATTAATTTAATAACACCTAATACATAGAGGTTTGATAAGGACTATCTACTCACTAAAACAATTTAAGATTTTAATAGCACCTAATACATAGAGGTTTAAGTAACCCCCGTGTATTAGGCAATTAGGCTTTTAATAGCACCTAATACATAAAGGTTTTAAATAACCTCCATGTATTAGGCAATTAGCACCTAATTCATAGGGGTTTAAAAAAACCGTTATCAAACCACTTAAAATTGATTAAAAAACATTCTCATCTCATCGTCTCCACAGAACACTCGCCTCATCCCTCTACGCTCGCAGCTCACCACTTTTTCATCTAAACAATTTCTCGTCTCGTCGTCTCCCCGAAACATTCTTCATTTCTCTTGCAGGGACGAAGACCACGACCTTTTCCATTTCCACGTGGAGTTGGTTAGGGTTCATCACTTTCGATTGTGGTTTCCTTCCCCAACCTCTCAATGTAAGCTCTCTATTTGTCTCTCGTTTGATTCAATCTTCATTTTTTGATGATTTTAGCTGTCTAATATGTCGATTCGTACTCCAACAGTTTGGAATTTGATGCGTTCCAACTTCAACTTTGAGTGTAAGAGTTTTGTTTGTGAGATTTTGATGAACAAATTAGGGTTCGTCAAACGGACAATCAAACCATTGTGAGTTTTTCGAACACGATCTCTATCTCTGAATCCATTATTCATTAGATTTTGTTGTACTTTGAAACTGTCATCTCCGTGTTCAACCTAATTTTTTGTTTAGTTTTGGTTTGTTGATTTACTGCGTTATGGTTTTAGCTTGTAAGGTAAGAGATTCAGATCTCCATCTTCACTTTAAGGTACAAGCTAATTATGTGATCACCGAAGAAATGCAATTGAATATATATATATATATATATATAATTATTGCATTTTGGAATTACTTGAGCTCGTTTACTCATTAGATGACGCAATTGTTGTTTCATTAGTTCTCGATGAAAAGCTTCCAAAAAACAAAAGGCTATTACTAGATCAAATTAGGAGAATATGCAGGCACTTCAAAATTATCGTCTCATAATATTGAAATGCAATCTGACCGAGCTATAAGGAAATAGCCAAACCAACATATCTAACATTTCCCTTAACTCGAAAAGATAGAAAAGCCAAAATAGGCTATCTACACTGTAAGATTATTGTACACTAACTCTTTTGAATCTGATGTTTGTCGACTTATCTATCGCAATTTTTTATTATTGTTTATGCATATGATGAATTTGGCACCTCTATCAAATTTTGGCACATGAATGTGAATATTTTTATGAATTAGACCATATGCACCCTTATATCCTCAGAGAAAATTCTAGAGCAAATCAATTGAGACTTTATTACTATTTTCATTACTTCAAGGACATTCTTAAGTTTCCAAGTTTTTTATAATTTGGTCTGAGTTTTTAAAGTTCCAAATAAGAGTTTCAGCTGGTATTTTATAATTGGCTACTTTAATTATTCGACATCTTTCTCAATGTAGAAGGTCAAGTCTCTTCCGCTGTCAATGTATTCATTGAATCATTATTAGACATTGAACTCAATGCGTTTCCCTTATACTTGCCAAACCAATAAAGCTTTTTACTAAATTCTTTATTAAGTTACTAAAAATCCTACAAGCACAAGCTTAGCTAATAATCAATTCTTGGTATTCATGCATGTTGCTTAGATTCTACAGTTCTATAGGACTATACAATGGCAATTGGTTTTCACCTAGCAAATGATTTTTTGATGGAATGTGAACTTTGTTTCATAATTTCTACTTGTCTTAAGTGTTTCACAATTTCATGAAATGGGTCAGTTGTTGTTGTTGTTGTTGTTGTTGTTGTTGTTGTTGTTGTTGTTGTTGTTGTTGTTGTGATGGTGTTGTTGTTAATCAATTTATCTGATAATCTACCAACTAAGTAGGTGGCTCAATTGTTTTATAAACTATTTTTGTAATATGTACTTTTTTGTGTTTTGTGACTTGTGTGCACAATACTATTTCTTTGATTGTGTATTATAATCAATTAAAAGTGCATGTATATTTTGAGCGGAGTTGGGAAATGTTACTAAAACTTAGCCTCGCACAATAACATGTATGAATAACAAATAACAATAATTCTTTCTTGAATCGGTTTAGGGGGCGAGTTTGAACAAAAGTGGAGGTAGTAAATATTAATGTCTTCAAGTTTAACAGATTGAAGATTACAATCTTAGGATGAATAAAGGTTGGGCCAGACATTCGAGGTTAATATTATCTTTTTATAGTAATAGAAGCATTCACATTTTTTGTAGGGTTGAAACTTACTATTCAAAGTCTTTTTTTGTTATTAGAGTTTCAAATGAATATTATGAAGGATCGATATCATTCATTCTTCAAGCTCAAGCTAGAGAATGACATATAGAAGGAATTAGGTGTCCTTGTCAAAACTATTGGAACGTGTCTCATATGAAGTATGATATTGATCACAACCATTTAATTATATAAGGATTGGAACCCATATACATGATTTGGTTCCATCATGGAAAGAATAGTCCCATTGTAAGGAATGAAGTATCAAAGGATGAAGGGGATGGAGTTGCTAGGGATAAAGGGGATGGAGTTGCTAGGGATGAAGGGGATGAAGTTGTCGGGGATAAAGGGGATGAAAGGGATAGAGTTGCTAGGGATGAAAGGAATGAAGGGGATGGAGTTACTAAAGATGAAGGGGATGAAGTGGATGAAGAGGGTGGAGTTTTTAGAGATGATGGGGATGAAGTTGCTAGAAATGAAAGGGATGAAGATCAAGAAGATGTCAATATCCAAGTTGACGATGAAAGGTTATTTGAACAGGATAGAACTCCACCTCTCTATTCAGGTTTTACTAAGTACATTAGATTTTATGCCGCTGTGGTTTTGTACAAGCATAAAGCTATATATCATTTAGCTAATAATAGTTTTAATGAACTATTGAAGATTGCGGTAGACATTTTGCCACAATAAAATATCATCCCTAAGTCGTTGCAAGAGATGAAAAAGTTGCTAAAGGAGTATGAGCTTCATTATGAAAAAATTCATGCTTATGTGAATGATTGTTGCTTATATAGGAAAGAAAATGAAGCTTTAGATGCATGTCCTAAATGCAAGTCATCTAGATGGAAAGTGAGTAAATCCATTAAGGAGACCAAAAAAAGAATTTGTGCTAAGATCTTAAGATATTTTCCTATCAACCGAGATTCAAAAGAATGTATGGGTCCTTGAAAATAGCTAAGAACTTATTGTGGCATTATTCCCATTTGAGTCAAGATGGAAAGATGCGACACCCAGTAGATTCAATAGCATGGGATTTAGTCAATCACAAGTGGTCTGAGTTTGCATTAATGTCTCAAGATTTTAGGCTTGGCCTTTCTTCGGACGGATTCAATCATTTTCGTTATTTTAGCTCTCCATATAGTTGTTGGCTAGTAATGTTAGTCACTTACAATTTTCCTTGTTGGCTATGCTTTAAGGAAGATAGTATGATGTTAACATTATTAATTTCAAGCCTAAAATAACCAGGAAATGACATAAACATCTATCTACAACCTTTGATTGAAGATTTGATAAAGTTATGGAAAGATAGGGTAGCTGTATTTGACGCGGCAACGCAGAGCATTTTTAATTTGAGAGCCATTTTGTTGTCGACAATAAACGATTTCCCAGCTTATAGGAGTTTAGCTAGTTATTTTACAAAAGGAAATTTTGCTTGCCCAATTTATGGGATTAGTATGTGTTCTACTTGGTTGACTTCAAGCAAGAAAACTGTATACATGGGCCACATACGATTCCTTGAGCGCGATCACATTTTTCAAAATAAAAGTACCTGATTTAATGGAACTTATGAAGAGCGCGCTAGACCTGAAGTAATGAATGGAACTGATGTTCCGAATGCAGAGAAGAATATAAAAATGATTAGGGGAAAAAAGACAAAAAGAAAGAGAGATGTGAATTAGGGGAATGAGGCACAAAAAAGGAGGAAAAAATCAAAGAAAGAAGAGTACATCGGAGGCCATTGAAATCACCGAAATCTGAAAAAAGAAGTCCATAATTTTTAGTTTGCCATATTGGGAGGTATGATACTAAGTTGATGTATAAAAATTTCTTTTATTATTTGAAATTGCATTAAACTATTCATCATTATTTTCAACATCTGGTTTTACGCAACAATTTGGACGTTATGCACATCGAGAAGAACATTTGCGAAAGTATTACTAGCACATTCTCAATATAAAAGGTAAATCAAAGGATGGACTTAATACACGAAAGGATTTGGAAAAGATGAGAATCAGGCAAAAACTGCATTCTCAAGTTCGTGGGATCGAATATATCTCCCAACAACATTATTTAGACTTTCTAAAACTGAGTAGCATATATTTTGCAAAAAATTGTCAAATATGAAACTTCTAGATGGTTATGGATCCAACTTTGCAATAAAGGATTGCACCATTGTAGGTCTTAAATCCTATGACTATCATTTTCTAATGCAACGATTTCTATCTGTTGCTTTGAGGGGACTTCTACCTAAAGGACCTCGAATGCCAATATTTCGATATTGTAATTTTTTTAATGCACATGCCAAAGAGTTGTGGATAAAAACAAACTCTTGGATCTTGAGAATAGAATTGGGGAAACTTTATGGATATTAGAGAGGTATTTCCCTCCTTTATTTTTCAATTTCATGGTTCATTTGCCAATCCACTTAGCGAAGGAAAGTTGCTTAGGTGGGCGGTCCAATATCGGTGGATGTATCCATTTGAAATATATATGAAAAAGCTCAAAAGTTTATTGTAAATCGAGCAAGGACAGAGGGATGCATGCCATAATGCTATATTTTTTATGTATGCATGCGATTTTGTAGTAGAAAATTAGAACAATCAACTGATATTGGAGATCAAGAACATCAGGACAACAATATTCATATTGAGATAATGCTAAAAGGAGAACCAATCTCAGCAGTATATCTAAAAATGTTGTCAGACGATAATTTGGAAAAGGCACATCGATGTATATTGTTCAATTTGAATAATGTCGAACCTTATTTGGAGTAAGTATGATAGTCAATTGGATACCTTTGTTGATTTGAATTCCTGATCTGATTTCTTAATTTATACGTTTAGAGTGCATATCAATAATTTGAGGCGTAAAGACAAACGCCTTGGAAGGAATGCAAGCCAATTATGGATGAAACATACAAGAAAACTTAGTGAATGGTTTGAAGAGAAGGTTTTAAGGTCCTCAACTATATTTTTAGGTTCAATTCCAAAAATTATTTTAAAAACTCATGCATTTTTTCTTACAACTTACCGTATATCTCTCTAGAGGTTAAGTCCCAAAATGTTGATGTGTCAAACATGTTGCATTGGATTTCTTGTAAACCAAGAAATAATGCATTTTCTTGTTCAGGTTATGCAATTAATGGATTAAAGTTTCATACAAGAGATGTTGAAAGAGTTACTCATAATTCTACGTGTTTGTTGAAGGTGTTGATAGCCTTTGTAGATCAAGTTCATGGGAAAATGCGCAAAGAAGAAGTGAAGTTGATTACTATGGGATTATAAGAGAGATAATTATATTGAATTATTTTATATATCGACTTCCCTTATTCTTATATGACTGGGTTAATGGGGAAAACGGTATGAAAGTTGAATATGAGTTTACCCTACTTAACTTCAACCAATGTCAGAATCATAATCTATTTATTTTGGCAACTCAGGCCAAACAAGTGTTTTATTCTAGTGAAAGTGATTCATCAAAATGGTGTGTTGTGCAAATGGCACCTCCTCGAGGATTGTATGATATTGCAATGTACGGCGAGAATGCGCAACCATCATTTTCTATTGTTGACATATCGTGTGTAGATTTGGACATTTGCGATGAATATGAAAATTATGTTAGAATGAATTGTCAATGTCAGTTTATGTAATGGAGTTAACCTGTAGCCTTATTCACGAATGATCGATTGAATGCTTATATTTTGTGTTAGTTTATGAATTTTTTAGGACTTGTTTATTTAATTACATCATTTTCCTTTTAAAACTTGTTTGTACATGCAACTATAACTATGTATTATTAGCAGTATTATTGTCTTTTTTGTTGTCATTCTTGTGCTATTAATTTCTCTTTTGCTTTTCTTTACCTTTTCATATGTTCTAATGGGTGCATTTGTAGAATCTTTTTTACAACCATCATGTTTTGTTGGTGACATATCGTGTATAGATTTGAGGAAAACAAATGTATAAGGAAGAGGTAAAAATTGATTTAGTTAATTAATTTATAGGATGATGAATTTATTTAAGCTTAATTACTAATTATGATATTTTCTTTACCTGAATGAACAGAGTTCAAAAGCTACAAAAAAAGAGCAAGAAAGAAAGGCAAGCTATATAAGCATTGATGAGTTGAAACTCGAACGTTGGTGTGAGGATAAAGTGTCTACAAATGTCTACATGTGAAGCTCCACCTTCATCATACGACTCTCGTTCTTAATCAACAATTAATCAACAATTACTACAAGCTTCAACAACAACAACAACAACAACAACAACAACAACAACAACAACAACAACAAAATGAACATCAACAAAGGAAGAAAAGTGGTCTAACGAAACTTCCTTCACTTACCAGAAAGCAAAAAGTACTAGTTTCTTTAAATCACAAAAAACAGCCCATTGGTGAAAATGCATATGTCTTTTTTTCTTTCCTGGGAATCGTGTCACGCGAAATGGTATCAATTACTTTGTCAGATTGACGCCAACTCAAGGAGGATAATAAGAAAAGAATATGGAAGTTTATTGAAGTTAGACTTCTATTTTTTATTATATAAAAGTACGTAAAGTACTCTATTTGATTGTGTTTCATTCTTATTGAAGGAAAGATTTATAATTCTGAATAAAGGATCTCATGAAAACATGTATTACAAAGAATTGGGCGATTGTTTGGAGCATGGAAATCAAGGCTTACTAAGGTGTTACAAAATGGGAACGAGGAAAAACCTGAGACAATTGATGAAAAACTATGGAAAGAGTTCAAAAAAATAAAGGAGATCTAGCAACTTTCGTACACAAAGCAATAAAGCTAAGGAAATTTGAGCAAATCAAACAATTCAACATACGACAAGTCGAAAAGTATACGCTTCTTGAATATGAGACGATAAGTTTTATTCATTTATTTTATTACTTATACCTTGTTTTCATTTTGTATTATTTATTATTTTTATTCTTATAGATTGGAGAAAGAGACGGTGCTAGTGTTTTCAGAGCTGATTTGTGGATTATAGGGCATTCAGATAAAAATAGGAAACCACACAATGCCTAAATTGCCGAAATTGTGGTGAATTAACTAATAGATCTTTAATATTTTATTTTTTGAAGTATTTTTTTTGAAGGATAAAATTAATGTATGTCATCAAAGTCAATGCTCGGAATCTACTGCTCAATCAATTAACAATGACCCCATCTCACAAGTTTTTGGTATTGAACACCAAGGTCGAGTGTGAGGTCTTGGATTTGGAGTAACTCCTACCACTGTAGGTGCAACAACTCTGAATAACGCTATCATTAAATAACTTATAGGTTTGAAAGAGAAGTATGAATATCTATTTTCCAATGTTTACAATCAACATAAACATGTACAAATTGATATTGTCACTATACACGTTATATCGTGAACAATATTCATTTGACAATTATGTTGGTTATTTTTTATAATAGGTCAATAAAGGGGATGACCATACTTGTACATGCCAGGTAAAGAAATAGTAATCTATTGAACGTAAGTGCTACGAATAATGAAACTTCATTATTTTTTATTGAAGCTACAAAATGGAAACCCTTCGAATAACTATAGAATGAAGTGTAAGTCAATCGATTGGGTTGTTGGTACCCTTATAATGACAGAAGGAGAGATTGCAATAGATAACCCTTACATGTTGATCTTATATGGTGTAGGTGCAAAGAGCCATTGACCGTAATGTTTTGATATGGAGGACTCAAGCTAATATGAGGATAATAGAGCAAGCTTTTAGGGAATCAATTCCATGGCTCAAACAACATGTCTTCATACCTAACACTTGAGGAAAGTACGTTTCAACCACTTAGTTCTTACTAAAATAAACTAGTAGTGTAAAGGAATTACTATTTTGTTTTTTGACTTGTCATGTGCCTCTGAACTTAGTTTTTTTGTGCTTGTAGACGATGGAAAGAGCTTATACATGGTGCTAGAAACTTGATGAGTTTCGATGTTTCACTTTGTTTCGATATCTTCTTTTGTGTTACTTTTGCTTGTATATAGAAAAGGAGCTTATTTTGTCTAGTTTTAAGTGATTTGCATGAGACTAAGCTTTGTTACTTTTGTGTTTGTTTAAGTCTATAGATACAAATATGTTAATTTTTTATTCGATCATAATGCTTTTTCCATAGCTTTTTGTTATAAATATGATTATAATGCTTTTTGTTACTACTTAGTAACTTTTCAATTTTAGGTCTCGTGTTATTCAAGCTTTACGATGATATTCCACATTTAGTTATTTGATAAAGAGGTTGTTTGATGCTCTTCTCTTTATAGAGTGATTTGCTACTATCGCGGCTATGGAGGTACTTGCACATTCTTCTTTGAAGGTAGGTAGCTAAATCCATTGATGTAAGAGGGAATGGAAAAAAAAGTTAATTCCATTTCTATTTTTTATGGATCTGATTTTATATTCTGTCATATGCAAGAATTGCTTGAAGGAGTTGTCGCAGTGGAGGTCACTGGTGAGCCGACCATTGATTTTGTTCTTTGTAGGAAAGTATCTTAGTTCTAACAATTAAGTAATTAACTTGTTATGTAATCATTGTTCGCTATAATTTTTATGTTATCTCTCTCTACAAGGATTCATCAGATTCTCCCTTAGAAGGAAGATTTCCTGATGTTAAGCAAAGTATCAATATCAATCTTTTTTGTAACATAGATTAACAAATGTAAATATTAATGTTGCCTTAAAATTGTCTCAAGGAGCTCTAAAAGGAGAAATATCGGGGCTATTGCAACTTCCCACATATAAGGCCCTGTTAGAGTATCCGAGATTCTGTTATTACGTTAAGCTTTATGCAAAGGTATTACTTTTGTCTATCCCATCGTTAATGATGCTGGCATCTTAGAGTTTTAGATGTTATAAATTGTTTCTTTGCATATTTTTTTGTTTATGATTGATGCTAGCTAGTCATTCTAATTTAGTCCCATAGTTAACACTGGTTTGAGATTTTAGTTTTCCCTTGTTTTTATGGTGTGCCAGTGCCACCAGTAGCTTCCGTCGGCGATCTCACAAGTTGCTTTCAATTGTCCTCTTAACAAAAAGTGATCGGGACCATATTATGTGGTCATGGACTTAATTGAGTTGCTTCTTTGCATACTAGTATTTAAGGTCATTGTTACACAATGAGGATGTCGTGCCATTGATGTTGTGTGGAGAATTAATCCGAAAATGAAAGCTATGAAGAAATGTTTAAGTTACTTCTCTCAACACAACATTTTAATTAGGCAACTTAACAAGTAACAACCATTCCTTTTGAGATATATTCATTAGAATAGCTTTAAACTAAGATCACATGTAGGAGTTTGAACCAATGAAAAAGAAGTTTATATCTATCATTGTTGGATTCTTATACAATTTATTGGCTTCATTGTTCAAGTTGTTCCTTGTATATGAGAATTGCAGAGTAAGGTCATTGGCACTTGATATGTCCCTTATCTGGTCGAAGAGAAGGAAATTGTTGTGTCGAACTTAGGCGATTGCAAGGCAATTCTCTGTATAGTATATAGGACTACTGAAGCCCTTACAAAAGACCACAAGGCTGGAGATAAGGATAAAAGAAGAGTATAACAGACGGTACTATTATATTCGAAGTCCAAATGTTGCTGATTAGGAATCGGTCATGTTTGTATCTTCTTATAAATTTGTAATGGATGTTAACTATTGCTATATAGGGTGGATGCCGGTGAAACATGGATGTTGGAGAGTTGAAGGTGATCTTGCAATTTTTAGAAGAATTGGAGATGCTCATCTATCTAAGGTCTGCTAAACTTATTAATGTATTGGTTACAAATAAAGATTTTAAAGAAAGAAGAATAGATCAATTACTAGGAATGTAGGTAGTAAAACATGATGCAACATATCATTTTACTACCGAGGAATAGCTACTTCGTTACTGTTTGTTTCCAAGAAAAAAAAAAAAAGCAAAGCCAAAGAGGTGAATTCGGACGCATGTGAGAATTTGGAAAAAGAAAAAGGAAGTAAAGAAGATGAAGAACGAGTAATCATCGTCATGAGTCTTAGGTTTATTCCGTCGTTGATTATTCTTTGTTGCTTTAATGTGTGGCTATCAATTTATTGTTTTTTTGATTGGTTGTAGAACACTGCGAATTTCTTGATGGAATAACAATATTGCAAGTGGAATGTAGATTTGTTATATTTTCAATTGGAAATGAAAATTAATTCTGGGCATTTTCAGCTATTAATTTTTTTAAAATGACATTTAATATGGGTTAAAAACTCGTATGGAAACCTCTGAAGATATTATTAGCGGTTACAAGCCCCTATGAAATCGCTCGTATTCATATAGGTTTGAAACCCCTATGTAAGCCTTTGATGATACTATAGAGGTTTCAAACCCCTATGAAATCGCTAGAATTGATACGGGTTTGAAACCCTTATGTAAGCCTCTAAAGATATTATAGAGGTTTCAAACCCCTATAAAATAGCCATAATCGATAGAGGTTTGAAACCCCTATGAAGGCTCTAAATATATTATAGAGGATTTAAACCCCTATGAAATAACCAAAAAAAGATAAAGGTTTGAAACCCCTATGTAAGCTTTAAAGATATTATTAGAAGTTTCATAGAGGCTCAAAACCTCTATCAAAAGTCGAATTTATTCTAGTGAATTGATTATGATTTGAGTTTAATGATTTGAAAATATTTTATAATAAGATTAAAGTATAATTATGACTATAGTTTAAGTTATACATTTGGATTCAAAACAGATTAATGCTTCTTGTTCTGGATATTTGTTTAGATGTTTACTTTCTATTGAATTGAATTAATTTGAATTTAATGAATTTGATTTATGTTAGTTAAGTTAGTCTAATTAGTTTAATTAATTATTATAGTTTGATTTAGTAATTTATGATTCCCATTTTAATTAAATTAATTAAAGCAAAGTAAAGTAAAATAATAATAAAACCTTTGGAAAACCTTCTTCTTAAAGAAGTTTGTAAAATCCATGTGGAGACGATCCCACATATCACTACTACAAATAATAAGGATATACGGGAAACTTATTTTATAAGCTCGACACGTGTCAGTTCTTGACGTAGTTGCAGGGGATTTTTTCATAATTTCTTAGGAGTTTTAGATATTGTATGGTCTCCACGCTTTGTTGTTCTAATTCCACATGATCTTACATTCATCTGATCTTGAGGTAGATAAAGCTTTCAATTGTAATTTAAGTTAACAACAACAACAACATAGGGAACACCAAGCTACCGCATTAGAAGCCAATAATGACGTTAATAATAATAATAATAATAATAATAATAATAATAATAATAATAATAATAATAATAATAATAATAGTAATAATGACAATAGAGAACTTAATTTTATGCAAGCTAATCAAAATATCAAAGCTTATGAACCAATGTGTATTGCCTATCCTAGGGGATTTCCTAAATTTGAACAAAGATATGGATTCATTAGTGCTCTACCTAAATATTATGGTAAAGATAATGAAGACTCCACTAAATTTATAAGGGAATGCCAATACAACATCAATGGGATGAAACCTCAAGAAGATACGTTAGAATAAGTCAAACTTAAAGCTTTTTCCTTTTGCATTAAAAGATCAAGCACAAGATTGGTCGTTTTACCTTCCTCAAGATTCAATAACTACATGGGCTTAAATGTTAGAAGCTTTTCTAGATCAATATATGTCTGCAAGAAAGATTAGTTCCTATATAAGACAAATCACGGTCGTAAAAATGAAAGATGATGAAAACTTTAAAGAATTTTGGGATAGGTTTCAAAAATTAATTTCTTCTTGCCTAGAATATGGATATACACAAAGAGCTTTATTAGAATACTTCTACAAAGTACTTAATCATTTTGAACAAATACTATTAGATATTGTATGTTGTGGGTCACTGTTCGATGTAACACCAACTTTAGCAAAAGAAGCTATTAATAAAATGACTAAACTATCAAAAGATAGATCAAACCAAGTGAAACCATATGGATTTTGTAATGAAGTTACGCGGCTTATGGATGCATGTCCTACTTTACATGAAGATGATATTGAAGAATTTAATGCAGTTATGAACTAGTTTTCTGGTCCCCCAATAAACAATATGATAACAATAGTTACTACACTAGGAAATCAAATTTAAATCTTAGTTATGATCCATAAAATCAAAATCATACCACTTGTAGACCAATAGCACAAATACAATCTGCACCAATTCCGCAACCCTAACAAACTGTTCAACCTATGCAACCAGGTTTAAAGCAAATCATACATAATTTTATGACTCAAAGTCATCAAAACTATACACAAATTTCTCAAGATCAAGTTAAAACTAATACGTAATTAAATTAAAGGATCTACCCAAACTACTAAACAAGTACTAGTTAATGCTTTATTTTATGATAATGAAAGAGAAATACATACCTTGAAAAAGATACCTAAGAGAGGTAAAAATAAAAAGAAAGTATAGAAAATAGTAGAAGAAGAAGAAGAAATGATGGCCAATGACATTCCCACTAGAAAATGGATGGCTGAAAAATTAAAATATACACTTTTTCCTGAAAGATTGTACCCTTAGTATTTAGCAAAAGTTGAAGCTTATGAAAAAATCATTACAAACTTCTGAAATAGTTAATCAAAAGAAGGATGATAAGATTCTTTATAAATCAAATGAAGGCAAACATTCTATTTCTCCTATTCCACAACGATTAGCGGATGCTAGAAAGGAAGATATCAAATAACACATTTTTGAAGCATTTAAGAAAATGAAAATTTATGAACCTTTAATGAGATTTATTACCCAATTATCAAATTATAATGAATTTTCTAAAGAACTCTCTTAATATAAAGACAAGTTTTAAAAGAATCTAAAGAAAACTTAGTATTAAAGGTGCTATCTTTAATTAAAAAAAAAAAGAAAATACCTGAGAAATGTTTCGACCGAGGAGTTTTTGTTATACCTATTACAATAGAAAACTCTTCTATTGAACTTGTTATGCGTAATGTCAAAACATCAATTAATGCAATGTCTTTCAACTATGTGAATCATTGAAAATAGGATCATTAACTAATACACCTATTAATCTCATCTTAGCGAACAATACAACTATTAAACTGTATGGATTATTAGAAGATGTTTTAGTAAAATTAAATGCCTTAGTATTTTCAGCCGACTTTTATGTAAAAGAAATGTGAGATTCAACTCTACCTACACTTTTAGGTAGAAGTTTCCTTAAAACAGCTAAAACTAAGTTATATATTTTTGAAGGGATAATGTTTATGGAATTTGAAGACAAAATTATTATATTCAAGATTAACAACAAACATAACTATGATGAACATGATGAATTACTCAGTAATGAAATTGATGATAATGATTTTATAGAATCAAACTATTATGATGAACTAAACACATGAATTTATGTAATTAATACAGTAAGAATGGAAACTAGAAATGAAGTTTCAAAGAAAGAACAAATTAAAGACACTTCAAATGAAAAGAAAGTAACTCAATAATGAAAAGTTAAGCAATCAAGGAACGAGAAGAGTATTAGCGAGCCGAGAGATTCTATATCTAAGAAGAATAAGAAAAAGTAAAAGCCGGATTTGAGTCCTATGAAGCTTAATGATCTTAGAGGTATACATTTGAACATAAAAACCAAATGGCCTTGGTACTTTAGAGCTCAGTCTGATACGAGTTCTAATGCAAATCTTATGCCTAAACATTTCTTTCTATACACTTAATCGGAGTTGGATGCACTTGCTTCTGAATGAGTTTCTCTACCATATGGTATTTCAATTCAACCAATATAGGTGATCATGAATGTAACAGTTTAAGTGGACAAGTACATTGTTCTCATGGAATTTTTGGTCATGCCGTACTTTATCACTGAAGATCTTCTTTTAATCTTAAGACAACCTTTCTTAGTCACTTCTCAAGCTTTTGTGGATATTCTTAACAAAATAATCACTTTGACGACTAATGGTCAAGCAATTATTTTCTTGAATGGCACTAGAATGGACAATCATAGATTCAAGTTTAGAAATCCGGCTTAATTCTATAATGGTTCAGTCAAGCCAATGGCAATAAACAAAAGCACTCTATGGGAGGCAGCTCATATTTTATGTTTAATTATGTTTTAATTTTAGTAAGATTTTAGTATTAGTATATTATATTTTTCTCTCACTTCTTGACTCGTGTATTAGAAATACTTGTGGAATTTAAACTTCGAAGTACTTTTAAATGAAAGGGGTGATCGAGTCGTTTTGTTTCTATGACCTTTGTACAAATTAACATTATTTGCTTGTTTATTTATTTTTTTAATTAATAAAATAAAATTATTAGTTAGTTGCATATCCTAATCAAACTTTTGAGTTTCTAGTCCATTTTACCTTTATATTAATTGTTATGAATAATATATATGATAATTGTGAAATAATTTAGAAAAAGAATAAATTAGGTCTAGCTATTCCAAAGCGATTTGGAATAACATTAGGAAATGCTAGAAAAATCAGTGATAGTAACCAGGTATTTAAATTGAAAATTCGAGTGTGACGAAGTAATAGTGATTCAACATAATAACGTATATCACTGGCCAAATCAATGAGGCACAAAGCTTCAATTCTCCTGATTTAAGCAGTGATTCCCTAGCGAATCTACTTAAAACCCCGATTTGCTAGGCCTGATTTTAAGTTTTTAAAATAAAACTTCATGACGCGCGCCAAACACATCGATAAAGTAAAGTTTCTAAACCAACTATTTTGTAGAATAGTGGCAAAGGGTCAATCCCACAGAGATTGGTAGTCTTTCTTAGGTTAAAAACAACAACAAAAAAATCGGGGGTTTTAAAATAAATTAATTTAACTAACTAATCAACTAAATTAAATCAATAATATAACTAAACTAATTTTGAAACAATTAAAAAATACCTAAGTAACACCTAAATCTACAGTTCCACAAATTAGGATCAAGATTCAATTGCAATCATGGCCTTCAATCTTTCCTAAAAAGTTATTAATTTATATTCTCCTTGATTAGCCATAGAAAATCGACATCCGCCAGAAATTCCTCATTTCCCTAATCTCGATAGCCAGGACGTCTGCCACTAACTACTTCCCTAATTAATGTATAACCCTAGACATCCGCCAATCGGGTTTAACACATTAACCGCAGTAATTTAGGTTTGTGGGAACACCAATCCTAAATAACAGGATCGCGTCCGCTCTTGATTTAACCTAGATTCAATTGTTGCACACTCAATAATCTAAAGGGTTTGACGACAAACGAGTGAGTGTTTATCACTTTATTGGTCAAAAAGTACAATTACACGGATACTAATAGTCCAAATAACTGTAGATTGTCCATTTAAAAGCATGCGATGGCCAAATACACACCCTAGACCTAAACCATAATCATTAAAATCAACAACAATGAAATAGGAGAATTTAAACTAAATTAAATAATAAAATAAAAGATCTCACATAATATGTCATGAATCCATCATCCCAACTTGCTTCCCCTTCGACCTAGGCAAGGAGTTAATTAGCAGAACATCATCGTCGAGGAAAGTTGATGACAAAACAATAATAGTCAGTGTTTCAAAAAATAAAACCTAAGTTCCTAATATATAAAACTACTAAAACTTGGTCTCGAGAAGTGAGAGAAACTAATTTTGGGGGTACTGGAGGTGACTCGTGCACTGAGGAGCATCGTAGGGCTATTTTTTGGCTTGAAAATAAGTGTTCGCCACGTGTCCACCACATAACCTCACGCTATTGGTTCATTTGCTGCCCGCACGCTGACGTGTCATCACCCGATTGGTCGAGAGATGTGTTGATGACGCGTTGTTGTGCTTGAGAAAGCCATGTGGAACCATCTGATTGGCTGAAGACTCATGCTTTGACATGTTGGTGAATTGAGCAAGCGCCAAGTGGTGTCCAAGAGGCAATGAAGAATCGCGCGAGTTCGGTGCGAAAATCTGGGAGTCTGTGCTGACACACATCCCGAAATGAATTGACGAAGGTTGATGCGATAAGAAATGGGGTGTGTGACGTGTACTACGAACGCAGATATGGCAACACGTGGCGGTTCCTGATTGGAGGAGCTGGTTTGTTTATGCTACGTGGTGGCTTTTGATTGGTCGAAAGCGATGCTTGTGAGCGTAACATTTGGCATGCGAACCGCTGACGTGGCGAGATGTGACTGGAGGAGAGAAGATGTGCGCTGACGTGGCAACTCCTAATTGGTTGAAATATGTTGTCTCCAATTCTACCCACCGCACAATGTGTAAATCTAGGCAAACTATTCGGCATCTGATCACTGCATGTAAATACTCCATTTCGAGTATTTTTTCGTCATAAATTCAACCGCGCACTCCATTTCACTAAAAAATGACCAAAAAATATAATTAAATATATATTTTAGATACTTTGCATAATTAAATATACTAAAATAAACTGCTAAATAACTATAAATACTGACTTATCACCTCAATTTGCCACATATAATCTATTTTGCACATACAAACCATTGCATGCATTCAACACAAACATCCAATTCTTGCTTAAATTCAACCTTTTTAAGCTAGATTTTAGTGTATTTAAGTGATTTCCACCTCATTTTAGTTTCATTGAACCCAAAAAAGTCTAAATTTGATAGGGTAGAACCAAACTAGGGTTTATGGAAATTTCGAATATGATCTTAGAAGAACAATTTACGCGAATTCAATAGTTTATATCTTGAGAGATTCACTCTCAAAAAGATAATCACTTAAAACTCTAGCTCTTTATATTCATGAATTTTTCGTTTGATGAATTTTTGCAAAACTTTCAATTGATTTCAGAGTTGTTTTATTGGAATTCAATGTATTACAATTGATACATGATTCTATTGATTTTAATGGAAAAAGTTTTGTGATTACGATGATCTTTAATTTACAAATTAAATAATTTCAAGATTTTGATATTTTTATCGATTCGAAAGACTTGTATATGCAATTGGTTTGAAAATTAAGTTTCTAATGAGTTTGGAGGTTTGTTTAGTTTTATAAAAGACTAGAACTTATCACACAATTGTTTTATATTATTTAGAAACCTAATTTTAAGTTTATAATTGAGTAAAAACTTCGACGCCAAATTTTAATTTTCGATTGATTTATCAAGCTATCTTTTCAAATGAATTTCTCTTTCTAAGTAGAGTTTTGAATTCTACCGAATTATTTTTGATAAATATTTTTTATGACCCACAAGTTTAAATTGTTATTTAGACTTGTGACTTTTGATTTCTAAAAATGGTTGGAAGCGGAAAGGTTAGATTTCAAGATACAATAGGGGAATGGAGTACTAGTAGAAAAATCCAAAACGAAATCCAAAATTCCACCCACACCAATTAGGCGTACGAGAATTTTAAAAACAATCTTAGAGTTAAAACATAGCGAGAACCTTCTCCACCATTAGATTTTAGTGATGAGTCGGAAGAATAGGAAGTTGAGGAGGCTCTACAAATTTCTTTTTCGGTGAATAATTTTATTAATGCATAGGTTCTTACTGTTGGGGCATGTGCCCTAGGTCAATCCATAAATGTCTATATGAATACTTTTAGTTAATAAAATAGAGGATTTCATTTGCTGTTTATTATAATTAATTTGCATGTTTACATTATAATAAGATTCATGGGTATTTACAGAAATATCATAAATGTCCCTAGTCAATCATTATACTGGGAACTATAATGAGTTAAGACTAATGTGAGTCTTGATTGATGATCATATGATGATTATACGTACAGGGATACGAATCAAGATCACGAGTACTTGTTAGGGAACAAAGTACTGGACCGACCCGCTATAAGAACATCACATGGATTAAGTCATAGTTGTTTCTCATGATAGGTATATTTCTCAGTCCTCTGATTTGAGATTACCAGAGACTTCAACATTAGGAATACAGTGATTTGACACTATCAAACGTTGTCTTTAACCGGACGATTATAAAGGTTGTAATTGGTTACTGTGTGAACAATGTGATGAAGTTGTGTAATCAAGATAGAATTTGTCCCTCTCATATAAAGAGAGATATCCAGTGGATCCCTCGATGTGTTAGACTGTTAAAAGGCCTAGTCTAAGTGAATTGATATTGATCAATGTCACTTGGATGTTTTCAGTCTACCTAGAGATCGAGACTAGTACGATTGAACATGTTGGATGACAATCCCATGCCTTATGTTTAAACAAAAGGATATCGTGTGACAAAAGGATGTTATATACACTATTGATTAGGTTGGATAGATTTGATATTCGTATAACTCGGGTAGTCATAATGTCTTGCTAGAGGCCGCTTATGACTTGTATACCAAAATGTGTTTTGGTACACTGCCAATGTTGTATGAGCCATTGGGTCGCACACTAAGAATGGTTCTGCGAGATTTTAAGATGGTTAAGAAAAATAAATTTTATATGATAAAATTCATGACGAAAATGTCCTTGTGGTGTATTACACTTATACTTCTTTAAGTAAGGGTATATGTGTAATTTACTTAACCGTCTATATACAAGGGTTGTATAAATAGACGCTTTAAGTTAGAACACACGTACGAAAGATTAAAAGATCGAAACTCTATTTTTGTTTTAGAAACAACTTAGGGTTTTTGGTATGCTCTGGATCGTTTTGGAGAGAAACAAAGGGTTTTGTATTCTCTTGAAGCTAGCACTTCGAATCTCGGCCGTCGTTCGTGTGTGGACTACCGGTAGAGGGCGTTCGTCGTTGGCAGCGCCTTAGAGATCGATCAACCTTCAGAAAGGTATATTGCGACGAGGTATGATTAAGTTTTTCATGGTTTAAACGTTTTTAATGGAATTAGATTCGGATCCTGTTGGGGTTTTTGTCAAAATTGTTTTGTAATCTCCGCTGCGTATAAACCCCAAAACCCAACAGCGGTATCAGAGCCATCGAGTTCGATTCCATTAAATTCATTGCATGTTTGCTTCTGATATATACATGATATATGATTGAAAGCATGTTAATAGTTGATGTATATGTGATATACGTAAGTTTTCTGTGAGATTTATTATCATGTTTTGTGTATATGATACACATATTCGTGATTTAATTAAAATCAGTTTCGCACATGCTAGTAACCATGTTAGGTTAATTCAAATAATTTTAATGAATTCAAATTTCGTGTTCTGTGATCCATGACACCATTAGGTTCAATTGGGATAATAGTTCATGATTCAATTACATGTTTGTGTTTATGTGGATGAGGACCGAAATTGCAAATAATTTTTTTTCGAAATTATTTATTTTTAAAAAACTTATTTTCGAAATTATTTATTTATAAATAATTAATTTCGAAATTATTTATTTATCTTGTTATATCTATTTTGTTATGAAGTTTCTATTTGATAAAGATAGTTAACAAATTAGAATAAGAGATAAATATCAAGAATCTTGTCATTGGTGATATACTAGGATTCAAATATCTTAAATCCAAAATAAATAATTAATTTTCGAAATTAATTATTTATCTTGTTATATCTATTTTGTTATGAAGTTTCTATTTGATAAAGATAGATAACAAATTAGATTAGGAGATATAAGCAAAATCGGTTTCGTTATCCCTATTGGATAGGAGATAAATATCAAGAATCTTGTTATTTGTGATATACTAGGATTCAAATATCTTAAATCCTAATTGGATTGGGATAAGATGATTAGTTAGATGTGGGCCCGGGTTAATTAAAATGTTTTAATTGACTTAATTTCGGATAAATTAAGGGGTAAATTTATGATAATAAAATCAGCGAAAATTATGATTTTCTATAGCGAATTTTAATTTTTGAAATTGAGATTCGTCTTCTTAAAATAAAAAAATAAAAAATGGAGGCGCCCCCCGTACCCCCGCCCGCCGACCAGCCTGCGGGACCGCCGTCTAACTAATCCTAGCGTACAAAAATTCTTTTGTTAGTGAAAAGTATAAAAAGAATTTCCAAATTGTTTAGTGATTGAACAAATCAATAAAAATATATGATATTTCATTGTTTACATAAAATCACTAAAACTGAATAAAATCCCTCTATTAAATTTTAAGTCTCGTGTCATCCATTTTAAACACTTGTCAAGGCCTCGATCACACTAATATAGTTTCCGCCATAGCTGGGTGTATTGTGTTATCTTGGTGAGACAAGTTGGGTAAGAGTTACCTTAATGCTTAAAATGGTCCGACTTAATAAAGCCATCAAAATAGTTTTTAGCTTTAGGCAAATGATGAGATAAAAACATGCTAAGACATAAGATGTCCCGTATCTCATAAAAGGATCTAAAAATTACATAAGATGTAATTGGTAACTGTTACCTACCTAAATAATCTAGTTCGTGTTTCATGCCATATTTGTCATAGAGTTAGGTGAAATATGGATTTTAGTCCCCTAAATAAACAGTACGTTTTAGGAGGGTTGTTAATTTAGTGGAAGTCTATTCCTCAATACTAAAATAAACTTTGCATAATCTTTATTGTAGATCAATGGCCTCTTCAAGTAACAATAACCCCCTGTCACTGCGATCCATCCTTGAGAAGGATAAGCTATCTGGGACTAACTTTCTTGACTGGTTCAGAAACTTGAGAATCGTTCTCGAGCATGAACGCAAGTTGTATGTCCTTGATGCTCCAATCCCTGAGGACCCACCAGCTAACGCTACGAAAGCTGTGAAGGATGCGCATAATAAGCATGTCAACGATTCTACTGATGTTGCTTGTATTATGCTGGCAACTATGGTTCCTGAACTTCAGAAGGACATGGAACTAATGGAAGCCTACGACATGGCTATAACGCTGAAGGAAATGTTCTAATAACAAGCTAGGCAAGAAAGGTTCGAGACAGTCAAGAACCTACATTCTTGCAAGATGACTGAAGGTGCGTTAGTTAGTCCTCATGTTTTGAAGATGAAGGGCTATGTTGACCAGCTTGATAGACTCGGATTTCCCATAAGCCAAGAGTTGGCTACAGATTTGATCTTGAATTCATTACCAGAGAGTTACTCACAATTTGTGATGAACTAAAATATGAATAATATGGAGAAATCAATTTCAGAGTTGCATTTGATGCTCAAAAGTGCTGAACAAAATATCAAGAAACCCTCTAGTAATATGTTGATGGTCTAAATGGGAAAGGGAATGAAGAAGAAAGGCAAAGGCAAGGCTAGAGTTGCCAAGGCTGTTGTTGCACCTGTCGCAAAGCCTATGGAACAAGTCAAGACCCGGCCTATTCCTGCTTCAAAACACCCAAAAGAAAAGGAAGAAAATTGTCATTTCTGTAATCAAACCTATCTTTGGCAATGTCGTCTCGGACACATAAACGAGAAACGCATAACGAGACTCCATAAAGATGGGCTTCTAGATTCATTTGATTTAGAAACATATGAAACATGCGTATCTTGTTTACTAGGCAAGATGACTAAAAGTCCCTTTACTGTACACAGTGAAAGGGCAAGTGATTTATTGGGTCTAATACATACCGATGTATGCGGTCGTATAAACACAATGACTAGGAGGTTATAGTACTTCATTACATTTATCGATGATTTCAGAGATATGGTTATGTATATCTTATGAAACATAAAGCTGAATCATTTGAGATGTTTCGAATGTTTCAAAATGAAGTGCAGAATCAACTTGGTAAAACTATCAAAACACTTCGATCAGATCGAGGTGGTGAATATTTAAGCTAAGAATTTGATGATCATCTTAGAAATTGTGGGATTGTCTCCCAATTGACTCCACCAGTAACTACATAATGGAATGGAGTTTCAGAAAGGAGAAATCGAGCCTTATTAGATATGGTTTGATCTATGATGAGTCATGCAGATCTTCCATTATCCTTTTGGGGTTATGCATTACAAACTGCAGCTTTCACTCTAAATCGAATTCATTCTAAAGCGGTTGATAAAACACCATATGAGATATGGTACGAGAAGAGACCTAGTTTGTCTTTTCTTAAGATTTGGGGTTGTGAGGCTTACGTAAATCGACAAGTCTCAGAAAAACTAGCACCTAAATCTGATAAGTGTTTATTTTTGGGGTATCCTAAGGAAACAAAAAGATATTACTTTTATAATCCCGCTGAGAACAACGTGTTTGTTGCTCGGTATGGTGCCTTTATGGAAAAACAGTTTATTTCAAAAGACATTAGTGGGAGAGAAATAAATCTTGAAGAAGTTCAAGAATCACGGATAAACACTGAACCGCTACTGGAAGTTCAACAACGTTCTGAACCAGTTGAACCTCCGCAAGTGACACAAGGCCCACGTAAATCTGGTAGGGTAAGACATGAGCCAGAGAGATTCGGATTTCTCATTACTGATAGTCGTGATGTGTTGCTTATGGATTAAAATGAGCCCACCACTTATCAGGAGGCTATGTCTGGACCAGACTCAGATAAATGGCTAAGTGCCATGAATTCTGAGATGCAATCCATGTATGATAACCAAGTTTGGTACTTGGTTGATTTACCTGAAGGTGGTAAGACCATTGGATGTGAATGGATTTTGAAGAAGAAAACTGACATGGATGGCAAAGTGCATACTTTTAAAGCAAGACTTGTAGCAAAAAGGTTTCAGGCAGACTCAAGGTGTTGATTATGATGAAACTTTTTCGCTAGTAGCCATGCTTAAATCCATAAGAGTTTTAATTGTCATTGTTGCATATTATGACTATGAGATATGGCAAATGGATGTAAAAACAACATTTCTTAATCGAAAGCTGCTTGAGGACGTGTATATGACACAACCTGAAGGTTTTGTACATCTTGAGAATTCTAGGAAGGTATACAAGCTTCAAAGATCCATTTATGGATTAAAGCAAGCTTCTCGGAGTTGGAATCTTTATTTAGATGAAGCAATCGAGGATTTTGGTTTTATTAAGAACGAATATTATCCTTGTGTATACAAGAAGGTCAGTGGGAGTGAAATTTTTCTAGTACTGTATGTTGATGATATATTACTCATTGGAAATGACATCCCAACATTGCAGAGTGTCAAGTCTTGGTTAGAGAAGTGTTTCTCAATGAAAGACTTAGAAGATGCAGCCTATATACTAGGGATAAGGATCTAAGGGATAGATCTAAGAGGCTAATCGATCTAAGTCAGAGTGCTTACATAGACATGGTGCTGAATAGGTTCAGTTTGCAAGACTCTAAAAGAGGATTGTTGCCAATGTCTCATGACATAAGTCTCAGTAAGAATCAATGTCCTAGGACAAATGATGAGCGAGACCGTATGAATAAGATTCCATATGCATCGGCTATTGGATCTATCATGTATGCCATGCTATGCACTCGACCTGATGTATCATATGCTTTGAGCACTACATGCAAGATATCGTCAGATCCTAGTGGAGTCACTGGATAGCAGTAAAGAACATCCTTAAGTACTTAAGAAGGACTAAGGAAGTGTTCTTGGTCTATGGAGGTTTTGAAAATGATCTAGTTGTAATGGTTACACAGATGCAAGTTTTCAAACTGATATAGATGATTTTAGATCGCAGTCTGGATATGTGTTTACTTTGAATGGGAGTGCAGTAAGCTGGAAAAGTTCGAAGCAAGAGACCGTGGCAGATTCTACAACAAAAGCTGAGTATATTGCAGCGTTCGATGCAACAAAGGAGGCAGTTTGGATCAAAAAGTTCATTTCTGAACTAGGTGTGGTTCCTAGTATTGCTAACCCTGTTTTTTTGTATTGTGACAATAACGGAGCAATAGCATAGACCAAGGAACATAGATCACACCACAGATCCAAACATATACTCAGGCGTTTTCATCTCATCAGAGAAATTATTGAGAGGGGAGACGTAAAGATTTGCAGAGTACCTACCGAAGACAACGTTGTGGATTCATTGACAAAAACTCTTCCACAAGCAAAACATGATGGTCATGTTAGATCATTAGGCATTAGATGCATGTATGATTGGCCTTAGTGCAAGTGGGAGATGTTGGGGCATGTGCCCTAGGTCAATCCATAAATGTCTTTATGAATACTTTAGTTAATAAAATAGAGGATTTCATTTGTTGTTTATTATAATTAATTTGCATGTTTACACTATAATAAGATTCATGGGTATTTACAGAAATATCCCAAATGTCCCTAGTCGATCATTGTACTGGGAACTATAATGAGTTAAGACTAGTGTGAGTCTTGATTGATGATCATATGATGATTATACGTATAGGGATACGAATCAAGATCACGAGTACTTGTTAGGGAACAAAGTATTGGACCGACCCACTATAAGAACATCACATGGATTAAGTCATAGTTGTTTCTCATGATAGGTATATTTCTCAGTCCTCTGACTTGAGATTACCAAAGACTTCAACATTAGGAATACAGTGATTTGACACTATCAAACGTTGCCTTTAACCGGAAGATTATAAAGGTTGTGATTGGTTACTGTGTGAGCAATGTGATGAAGTTGTGTAATCAAGATAGAATTTGTCCCTCTCATATAAAGAGAGATATCCAGTGGATCCCTCGATGTGTTAGACTGTTAAAAGGCCTAGTCTAAGTGAATTGATATTGATCAATGTCACTTGGATGTTTTCAGTCTACCTTGAGATCGAGACTAGTACGATTGAACATGTTGGATGACAATCCCATGCCTTATGTTTAAACAAAAGGATATCGTGTGACAAAAGGATGTTATATACACTATTGATTAGGTTGTATCGATTTGATATTCGTACAACTTGGGTAGTCATAATGTCTTGCTAGAGGCCGCTTATGACTTGTATACCAAAATGTGTTTTGGTACACTGCCAACGTTGTATGAGCCTATTGGGTCGCACACTAAGAATGGTTCTGCGAGATTTTAAGATGGTTCAGAAACATGAATTTTATATGATAAAATTCATTACAGAAACGTCCTTGTGGTGTATTACACTTATACTTCTTTAAGTAAGGGTATATGTGTAATTTACTTAATCGTCTATATACAAGGGTTGTATAAATAGACGCTTTAAGTTAGAACACACGTACGAAAGATTAAAAGACCGAAACTCTATTTTCGTTTTAGAAACGACTTAGGGTTTTTGGTATGCTCTAGATCGTTTTGGAGAGAAACAAAAGGTTATGTATTCTCTTGAAGCTAGCACTTCGAATCTCGGCCGCCATTCGTGTGTGGACTACTGGTAGAGGACGTTCGTCATTGGAAGCGCCTTAGAGATCGATCAACCTTCAGAAAGGTATATTGCGACTGAGGTATGATTAAGTTTTTCATGGTTTAAACGTTTTTAATGGAATTAGATTCGGATCCTGTTGGGGTTTTTGTCAAAATTGTTTTGTAATCTCCGCTGCGCATAAACCCCAAAACCCAACACTTACTAGGGTGAAAAGCGACATTAGGAAGAATAGGAAAATAATTTCAAAGAGGGGCTTCAACATGAAGAACGAAATAAAAAACGGGCCTAGGATTTTAAATATAATAAGATAGAGGAACTGGAGATTTTTTATTGGGGATTACAATGTTGATAATGACACGAAGATTCCTAGAGAAATAGGTTATGAGATTTTAGTTCGGGAATTTTATGCTAACTGGCATGGGAGCAATAATAATACAATATCCATGGTTTAAGGAAGACTAGTAGATTATTCACCCAAAAGAATAAACTGGTACTTCGAATTGTCAAAATTTCATAAGAGAGAAAATAATGAATACCCAAAACATGAGTATGGATTCAGACATGGATTTCTTAATGAAACCATTTGAAATGGATTGGAAGCAATACCGGAGGATGGATTCATTTTGGATAAGGATGAATATCTAAAGCACATCCAAACTAAGAGTTTTAGGAAAACCATAAAAGCATGGAACTAAGCCTGCAGCTGAGTTTTTAATACTACTAGGTGATGAACTACAAGGCGTCATTGTTATGTCACATTGTTCAAGAGATAGGTTACATTGATGCCAACAAGGTCATCTATGATTCAATTAGAAATGTGATGACCACAAATAAGAATGAAGAGTTATCTTTTCCCTTGATGATCACAAAACTCTGCAAACAGGATCGAGCTCCTATGAGAGGTCTTGGGTTGAATATTCATCCTGAAAAGACTATCACTAATGAATATATAGAAAGCACTAAAAAGGTGAAAGGCTATGTAAACTCAGAGGAGGAGTAAGAAAGAAATGAGATACTAAAAAGATGGACTACAAAAAAAAGAATATGAGCAAAAAATAGATGAGTTTTGGAAGAAATGCAAATTGTTGTATATAATGAGTAGATGAACCAAAGTTTCGAGCCACCCATTGATAATGTCACTGGCATGTCCGTTAAAGAGATGAATATGGTCATGATGGAGTCAATCCTACGGAGTCAAACGCGGACTCTGAGAAATCAAGAGTTTATGTTTCAAAACCAACCTGAAATTGTGAGGAACTTGCATGAGTTCAAAAGACGTATGGCTAGGAGAATGTCATAAAAAGGAGCTGAAGTTCTAATACCATCTACCCAATTGAGATTACCAAATGAGTGAGTTTTTTCAGAAAGTACAATAGAGGTTAGATTGGACTACATGCTCTATGATCCTAGAGCGAGCTATCAATCTAAACATCATGAGTAAGGGGGTGGTGATGATATGACTTTTGAAAAACAATTTTGATCTATTTCTTCTCCGTTTTCTTTATCTCTGAGTGAAATTCGCATCCCTGTGTTGACTGAATAAGAGGAACTATGTTGGAGACGGTGATGGTTTGAAGTAAGATATGATTTTAAATTCAAATTATTGATTTTTGGTGGCTGAATTTTATGTGTGTATGTATATGAGCGAATTCAACTTGGAAGAGATTGCTGAAGTTTTGTTGTTGGTGTTGGCTGTAAGGATGAGAAGGGAGGTTTGACTTAATATTAAAAAAAAAGCAATGAAAAATATAGAAGAACTAGAGGCATAGATAAGAAGAAAAAAAATGATTGAAGGAGATAACCAGGGGAGGGGTGGTTTGGGGAAGACGATAATGAGGGGGAAGAGCCTTGAGCTTTTTACCTAAATCCCTATTCAAAAAATAGGATGGAGGAACAAAATAAAGAAGTAAACCTTCTTTGTTTCATTTCAACGTCCTCAAACAAGGTCGAACTGGGTTCAGCCCAGCTGAACAAAACCGAGCGCTTTCCAATATAAAAAATGGTTTTAATTGGAAAAAAATAAATAAAGACCTATAAATTAGGAAGAAAATAAAAAAATGGATTTTTGGAAAATAATTAATAGAAATTGGGTTTTTTATGAAAATTGAGGATTTTTTTATTTTCTCGAGGATTTGTATCTAGGATTTTGTATTGAATGCATGTTACAACATCAAAAATGCCCAAAATTGTGAAAATTATTTTAAAGCCTAGTCTAGGTTAATTTTCCATTTTGAACGACAATTTGTAGTTAAAATTGGGATTCGAACGTCTGAGGATTCTAATTCTTGGGTTTTTGAGCCGAGATGAGACTAACTTAAAATAAATTAATTAGAGAAAGATGGTGGAACAATTATGGAATCTTGCCGAACATGTAAATGAATTGTAGGACTGCAATTGGAACCTCATGTGGACTATTTTACAGATACAGAATATAAGAAGTGACGTTATCACGTTTGTAAGGTTAAGTAAATCTCATAGTAACTTTTACATTATATGATTATAATTTCGTATATATTAGATTGATACTTATAATTGCATTATTTGTTGTACATGCACATACGAGTTAGGAGGATAAGGTCAATTTGAGTCTCCTTATAGTGGTTACCAAACTATATATACAGGGTAACATTATATTATGCTTTGAGGGCTAGTGTCTCTGATACTTTGCATCATGTGGTTATCATAAGATCATGTTGAACCATATCATTTTTTGATAGACTAAAGGAATGACACTCGTTTGGTTATCTTTCTGCGCTTAAGTTTTTACTACTATTTATTTGCTACTTTTGGAGAACGTTATTTGATTGTGATCGGATAACATAAACGGGATGGTTTCCGATTGTATTTAATTTTTTGGGATTATATTGTTTGTTTAATTCCTTAGATTATTATGCTTTTAATTATTACGAGTGTATCGAATAGTGTGGCATTTACTAATTTGACATTATCAAGTTTTTCTAATTCGGTAATGACAGGTTCGAGCGGCGACAAAGGAAAAGAGAAGCTATCAGATTTTATGTGACTTCATTGTTTCCTTTTTCTCTATATAGGTATTATTTTTGATAGAATATATTGTATAAATGGGTTTTGGGGTTTGTGTGCGATTAGGATCTCTTTTGGAATAATTGTAATAGTTTTAAGATGGATTGTAATGTTATGAAGCTAAAATAAACATGGTTTAAGGATTTTGAAAACCTGAAATAGATTAGAATGGATAAATAATTTTTGTTATTGTTATTTGAGTTGTTATAGGTGTATTGTGGGGTGGCATTTCCACCAAGCTGAACAGGTTTTGTTGAATACTTTTAATGGCTGGATTTTTCGGTGAGGCTTAGAAATATATAAGGTTCTATCGAGAGATTTTTACTGAATTTGGAGATTTTATAATCAATCTAAAGGAGATTTTAAGGTTTGAGATTTAATTAAGAATCTTTTGTGGTTGGTAAAGTTTTGATTTTGATGATTACATGATTTTAATTTTATTTATTTATTGATTGTGATATTAAGGCTATTGGATTTTCAGGGGATTAAGGTAATCTATAGCGGCCATATGCCCTAATTAGGTGGGGTTTTACACTATTTGACTTAACCTAGATTGTGTGTACACTAGAGGAGTTTAGAGGAGATTGATTGCTTTGTGTTAAACATTATAATAGGCAGAAGATTGATACAAAAAGTGCAAGATAAACGAGACAGATTTATAAGAATCTTGTTATAGAAAGATTATTGATTAAGTATTTTATACAACTATTATATATAATGAAAAGGATTTATGTCACAATCAAGGAAAAAAAATAGGAAATTAGCCAATAAATTTAATTAGTTGAAAAAAAATGCTTTGTTAACTACGGTGAAAGAGAGAATAGCTAACAAGAGTTTTTAAATAAAAAAATAGAGGGACCTATCGATTCCAAAGTAAATGGAGCAGGGAACCGTAGAAATAAAATATAAAGAAGAAATATAATATATATAAATATAAAAGAAAGAAGAAATTAAGAAAAAAAGATATATATATATATATATATATAAATGGAAGGATGATTATGAAAAACTCTTCAAATAAAAGATTTAGCTCGAGTGCTTATAGCTAAGTTAAGTGAAGTATCTTCTTTTTCCAATATTCCAACAAGTGAATATGATAATAATAATTATTATTATTGGTGATTAAAAACTTTTATCGACTTTGATTATGGTGGCATTTTAAAAATTGTTTGAAAATGATATTCATTTTGTGATTTTTGTATCTTGAGATTCTATATAGTCATCATAAGCTTGATGCTTGTTAGTGGAGATTGAGAAAACCTATATAGTGGCTTGGCCTTAGTAATCGATTTAACTTTGAGTTCCAAGGTGTATTGCATAACTAGAAGGTTGAGTTGTCAAATAAGGGGTCATTCTTTAAATCTTTCTATTCTATCATAATTTTCATTTTTATGAGGATAATATGTTTCTATTTAATGATCATTTCTATTTAAGAATAAGAGTAGGGCCTCGTTTGGTTCGTTTTTGCTAACTTATAATATTAGTTCAGAGTTATCTCCTTATGGCCCATTCGGTTTGCAAGTAAAATAAATCCATGATCATGAGATTATTTTACATTAAGATTATAACATGGATTTGAGTATTAGTCCCAATAGAGGGACTTGTTTGGTTGGGAGTATAGAGGTTGGGATTATAAATGATTTTAAAGTTGTAGTTACTAAATTGCCCTCTTTAATGAAAGAGAATGAGCGGAAGAGAAAAGGTGCGATCTTTGTGGAGATGAACTCTAGGGTTTTTTACTCTTGAAGCGACATAGACGAATGAAGTTCGACGAGAAGAGAGGATCAGTGTGTTTTGATTGTTATAATATGAGGGTAATTTGGTCATGTTGGATGCACCAATAATGGGATTAAATAATACCATTCATTTCATGGTTTAATTTTATCCCACTCATGTGGGTTAAAATAATCTCATCATCAATTTAAAACTTGAACCAAACACCAGTATTATTTAGTACCACCACTTATCGTTTGCTATCCCATGAACCGAATGGGCCATAAGAGTTAATATTTTCATATTTGGTTCAATTTTAAACTTGCAGAGAAATTTCAAATTTTTAAGCAAAAAAAAATATGAATTGGCATAAATAACTTTCAAATAAAAAAGAGATGGGCAATAAAAAGGGTCATTAATAAGGAATAATTGTATCCACATCTCTTGGGAGATCACTCCCTAGAGGGTGGTGGAGAGATATCTCTCACCCTAAGATGTAAGTTGAGAGATAACTTGCAAAAACGTTAGGCAATCAAACAAGATTAGTTCCTAATTTCCTATAAGTTATCTCCTTGGAGATATCTCTACCTCATACCAAACAAGGCCTCAGGAATCGTGAAATAAGAATAAAGGGTGAAAAGAGTATATAATTGAGAGTATTCATTTACTTGGGACAACAAAGTGTTTAGTTAAAGGGTATTTGATAAGTCAATAATTAAACGGTATTTTTTAGTATATTTTTTAGTGATTTTGGATGCAATAGGCTATATTACACTGGGTTTTCTCTTGTTTTGTAATTAGGTTAAAATATATTATGTGAAAAAAATGGAAGAAAAAGAGAAAAAAATGAAAATTTTAGTCAAATGAAGAAAGTGCACAACGAAATAGCAATGAATCAAGAATGAACTTGAAATCAATGCTGGTGAATCAACAGCGAATCACAATTTATATATGAATCACCAGACAAATCTTTGAGGCATAGAGGCTAATTTCTACCGATTTAGTCAGCGAATCAAGACTTAAGTGGAATCGGTCGAGAATCGCTGGAGTCGATTTCGAGAATACTAGATTACCACAAGAAGTTTGAGTTAGTTTGGGATATGTACTACCTAAAATACTATATATATAAACCTCGAGCTTTGAAATCAACTGTCCTTGAGTACCCTGAATCAGTTTTCATTGCTCTTGGAGCCATATTTACTAGTTTTGTGTAGTTTAGATTTATTGTTCATTTCTTTTGGAAATGATTTGAAGATTCAAAGTATTCAATAAGATATATTTATTTATGTCTTTTATTTATTTTATTGTGATGTTTATTATAAATATGAGTGAGAATTTTATTAATCTAAATAAAGTCCGAACATGAACTTGATCCGTTTTGTGATGTAGTCATAATGAAGATTGATTAGTATTTAATACTTTAAACTAATCGTATTTTCAATTCAGTTATTTATAGATTATTAGTTACGAATTATAATAATAAAGCTTTGTATTGCATTCATAGTCTAGAATGTATATTATGTTATTTGGATTCAATATCTAGTTTTAAGTAGTAACTAAGATTGTCTAAAAAAGTCTTTCACCGTTTAGATGTCCTAGATGGATTGAGATCTAAGTTTAATATTGAAGTGGCTTTCTGAATGTATTAGGCTTCGTAGTTCGAAGTTTTCACATAACTTAATGTTGTTTTATTGCCTAATTAATTTCCCTGAGCTTTCGAAGAATTAATTTAAGAAAATTAGGATGAGGCTTTTCCATTGATATAAGGAGAACTAGTGGTTTGATAAGGACTATCTATTTACTTATGATTTGAGTTTAATGATTTGAAAATACTTTATAATAAGATTAAATTATACTTATGACTATGGTTTAAGTAATATGTTTGGATTCAAAACGGATTAATGTTTCATTGTTCTCGATAATTTTTTATATGCTTATTTTCTATTGAATTGAATTGATTTGAGTTTAGTGAATTTGATTTGTCTTAGTTAAGTTTGTCTAATCAGTTTAATTAATTATTATCATTTAGTAATTTCTAATTTCCATTTTAATTAAATTAAATGAAGTAAAAAATAATAAAAGCCTTGAAAAACCTTTTTCATAAAATATTTTGCAAAATCGTTGTGGAGACGATCTCATTTATCACTACTACAAATAATAAGGATATACGAAAAATTTATTGTACACACTCGACACTTGTCATAAGTATATATATAAAAATGTGTTAAGAGAGCTACTTGGTTTTATAATGGGCAACTCACCTAGTCAACTTATTTAAAGAACCTAATGAAATATTAATGTAACTAAGTACCAAATTCATGGCTTATTATAGTTTATTGGCTCCCAATTAAGATAGCTTAAGAGTCTGGAGTTTTTGTGGACATGTAGTAATGCTTTTCTCGAACCCTAATTATATTAGAGTTTCTTATTTGCATCTAACTACACTTAGTAGAGACTTGCAACATGAATGCCCAATTGTAGATAACTTGGAAGTATATATTACTTCTAGTTTGTGAAGGTGGAATGATGCTTCCTAGCTAAGAGTGCTAACACCACCTTAAAAAGTAAGCTATGCTACTAGAATTTATATTTCGTAGATTCATGGCCTAAGGAAAATTAAAGTTATGAACACGACCTTGATTTAGCAAGCAGTCCATGAACAATTAAATAGAATCTAGACAACTTTGTTGTACCTATCATGAATATAGATACGCGAGGAAGGGTTAACTTGTAAGTTAAAATAGATATACATATTTGAGAAACTTAACCTACAAGTACAAAAAAATAGTAAAGGTAGTGAAGCGGAGAGGCCAATAGAGGGACGGTGCATTGAGGGAGGTAAATCTACTAAGCTCAGTTTATTTCTAGTTTAAGGGTTGATAATTAAATCTAGTACATTAACTTAAGAGAATTGGTTTGAACAACAAAGTGACTTGTTAGATATTTCGATATCAAAATTCTAGACATGAAGCTCATAGTCTTACGATTTTGCGTTCACTAGAACAATTTCGGTATTTAATAGAGGTTTTTAAACCCCTATTAAAGGGAGGTGTTATTAAATAACACCTAATTGGTAGAAGTTTTAAAAAACCTCTATGTGATACATGTATTAAAAATTAAAACATAACACATTTTCACATGACATTTAATAACACTCTATTTAATAAGGGTTTTAAAACCTCTATTAAAGGCCAAAAATGTTCTAGTGGTTGATACGAAATTCAAGGACTTCAATGGATCGATTTGACTTACCGATTTCCGTGGTTATTTGTAAGTAAGCCAGTAAGAAATTCGAATTACTTCCTTTCCTTTCCTTGCATATTTTGATGGAAATGATAGCAATTGTTGGACTCTACTTCCCTACTGAGTGACCTAAGGTCTGAATGGTCGAATTGAGTCGTTGCCTACTTGTAGGTTGAGTATCCGATTCGCGCTTGTGGCTCCCTGACGAGACTTAATCCTCTGAGTGAGCATCAACAATCGTCGAGCTAGGCTCCTTACACTACAAAAAAACAGCAAATCAGAAACGGAATTTTCCGTCTCTGATTTGCCTAAATTCCGTCTCTAATTTAAATCAGAAACGGAACAGAAACGGAATTAATTCCGTCTCTGAAATCGTCGTTGCTAATTCAATCAGAAACGGAATTTGATTCCGTTTCTAATCAGAAACGGATTAGAGACGGAATAAATTCCGTTTCTGATTAGAGACGGATTTAGAGACGGAAATTAGAAACGGAACAGAAATGGAATTTTTTTCAAAATTGTACATTTGTAATTGGATTCCGTCTCTGATTCCGTTTCTAATCAGAAACGGAATCAGAGACGGAAATTATAAATTCATGAATTCCGTCTCTGATCCGTTGCTGATTAATGATATTTTCCTGAAAAATTAGAGACGGAATAGCAACGGAATGTCTGTATTCCGTTGCTAATCCGTCTCTAATTTTCCTTTTTGTTTAATTTACAAACATAAATATAATCCAATTGATTTTCCAACCTATAACTTGAAATTACAACCATAGAACCTACTCCATCGCCTGCACCCCCTCCAACAACTCCTTGGGGGTGCTAACATCCCCCAAAAAAGCAAAACTTGACATTCATACATCGACAAAATATATCAACAAATATTCAAATGAGAGAAAAAAAAATGTAAAATTCAAAATTTGAAAAAGCTTTATATATCCACGAAAAATTGTCTAGTATAACAAATGCTCAGATTTCTAAGTATTTACAAAAACCATCAATCCTATTGTTCAACAACCACAAAAAAAACTTACAATCCTCTAAATATGCACAAAAAGAATTATCAATCTAAAAGTCATATAAACAACTATAAAGTTACAACATATGTTTTTATTTCCTCATATCTCACTTGGAAACCAGATTATGGCAGGTATTGTCACGGGGATATGGGCAATCAATGGCACTAACTCCCACTCGATCGAAGAACCAAGTCACCTATTGATAAGGTCACGCTCTGCAAATATTGCAAAATAGATCAAACTCATGATAAAAAATACAAAAGCGCAAAAAAACTATCTCCATTTACATAAGAATATGCATGCATAAACTTCAACATGTAATCTAATTTAATCCAAGTAACCCAATCTTCTAAACTGATTTTTTCTTACAATTAGTCAATCGCCTAGTCTTCAAGTTGCACAGTATGGCACATGCTTAATGCAGATGTGCGAGAATAATATTATATGTATATATATATATATAAGCCATGATTGTCATAGCTAGCCCATGTTGTCCAAGCAATAAATCCATGTTGATAAAGCATCGAAACTAGATATCATCACAAATGGAAGAGCAGTGTCCAATTGAGAGAGAAACCAAGTTATGAGTCATTACAAATTTACACTACAAATCATGCAGATGACAAGTAATAGCATCATCTCTATGAGGGATGAAAGGATTATCATCCGCCGACAGGGATAGTTGAGACACCAACAAATCAATAAAAACGAATGCAAGAGCATAATCTTTGGTTTGAGAAAAGCTTATCTTGCGTACTTGGGATAAGTATTTTTTTTTCGATTTAGCAACACTCTAAGTTTATCTCTGCGAGTTATTGCAAGTATTTCACAAGGACATAGCAGTTGCTTTGGTAAGAAAAAGGAACAAAGTTTTAGACAAGAATTCCAAGTTAAAGATCTATTCTTGAATTGTCCCATAGATTAGAAAAACGACAAGCAAAAAAAAAAAAAAAAAAAACAAAACGAAAAAAAAAAAAAAAAAACCAAAACAAAGCATGATTCGATTATATAATTAAGTAATAACAAAGCAAAGGCTAGCATTTAGGTGAACAAATGGTGAAATTCAAGAAGTAACAAACATTTCATAAAGTCATCTTCATATATTTCGACTAATAACAATGATTTCAATAAAGATGATTAAGAAGGCCCTTCAAAGACGTAGGAGGTTTTCCAAAGGATTTGAAAGAAAAATATGGCAAAATAAAAAGACTTTCAAATAGATATATGATAGAATATGAAGAGGAGAAACATGAAAGCTGTATTCATTCAAAAACAGAAGTGCAAAAACAAAATGAAGATGGAATTGTTAAAAACAAACAACACAAAATAAAAAGACAATAACAACGACATGCAACATTATTTCAAACTTTCATGTACGTCAAAAGAAAGTTAAAAAAAATGCAAGTTAATAGTTAAAAGATGACTTCTCCATATTAGCAATGTTTCTTATCCATGCTTTTCAAATTACTCATTTTGCAACATGTATAGAAGAAACGAATGGGATGGGATGAGTGACAAGTGATATAGAATATAGAGTGACAAACAGACCTGTTGTTTGAAATGGAATTAATATGATAATCATGAGCATGAGCATACATTCTTCAACATCTTGGTACCAAGTTTGTATCATGGCTGACAATCTGCTTGAAAAAAAAATTAATGTAGAGTCATGGTCCATAGTAGTTTTCATGTCATTCTCACATTAAAAATTAATAATACTATTAAAAACTAAATTTACTTATTTATGAATGTAAATTGTTTCTACATAAATGTTCCTCCTTTGACAAAAAAAAAAAATTTCCTCCTTGAGTGCGCACAAGTATGCAGTATATCTAAAATGTAGTATACATGCTAACTCTATATTTATACAAGTGTAATAAGTTCAATCAAATTTTATTTTGATTTGAATTGATCTATACACAAGTATTGATTCCACATGCATAAAAAGATTCAACAGGATATGCCCCTTTGGTGATAGGTAAAAGCAAAATAAATTGTACAATCAATGAAAGGAAACGATGTGATTTCCAAGTACGCAATAAAAACAAAATAATTATAGACGTGTTACCAACTTTTTGGCTTTTAATAGAAAAAGCAAGAATGGCCAACCTTGAGAGACACTAGTGCAAATTATGCAACCTTTTTGCAAAATAGAAGGGATTAGGTGTAGAAGTCCTAATTAAGTTCATATAATGTCCCCATCTCAAATCAATACCATATTAAAACATTCAACTAGGATAGATAGCAACAATTATCTTACCAACTTTGCTGGCTTTTAATAGAAAAAGCAAGAATGGCCAACCTGAACAGCAAAGCAAAGTACCCCTATCAGGAAAAAACAAAAAACAGAAGGAAAGAACAGAAATCGGTTTACCTGCATCATGGGGAAAGAAAATTCATTAGCAAATACAGCTAAGTCATTCGTAGACATCACAAAAAAAAAGTGTGCAATAGACCGTAGGGAACACATTCATTAAACATCTTGCAAGGATCCTTATATTTACAACTTCTAAATCACAGGCCTTCTCCTTCGCTTGACAGTCACTCACATCAGGAACACATTCCTTGATTACTTTTCATGACAAATCCACATTTCCACAAATAATAGACTATGAGCGGCGATCGGAAAACCACAAAGGACCGGCGATCTATAGCACTAAAAACAGGGATCAAATTTGTGATATTAGCAAGAAATCGCCTCCAAATAGATCTAGCTAGACAAAGGTGTGAGCAAAAGCACTATAGCATTGGGATATCATAGCCTAACAATCCAACAAGTCAACAAAGAAAGATCGAAGAAAACAAGACGAACTCCACGCGGACAACCTCTCAAATCATTCAAATCTCACATTTTTAACAAACAAATGAAACAAATCTCATTTACCTAAAAGTAACACTTTGAATTCCCTAAGAAGATCAAAACAACCCAAAAACCGAACCTTTGAATGCGAATCTTTGCGCGAGCTTAAGCTTGAGCCCCATCGGCCCGACCCAAAACCGAAATCCTCTAAAGAGAAATACACATCATCGCCATGTAACCGCAAATCGCAAAGCCAAAACGCCTCACAAACTCACAGTCAAAAAACCCCCAAAACCAACCAAAACACACCAAAAAAAAAAAAAACCCTAAAAACCGAAAAACTCGTACATGCGGAATTGAGGTTCGAAGCGAGAGAATCAGACGAAGCGTGGCAAGCGGACGAAGACGAAGAAGATCGGAGAAAGAGAGAGACACCGGCCTTGTCGAAGAAGAGCGAGCTCGAACCCTAAGCGGAGCCGAGTCGAGCCCTAGATTTGGAGTCGTCGGTCCCCATGAACGATCCCAAGACGATTGCGAGGGCAGGAAGGCCGCGAAGGCGGCGTAGCTGGAGTCGCCGAGCCACGCGCGCCACACTCCGCAGGTCTCGAGCCGGAGAGCAGAGAGCGAGACGAGAAGGGATTTGGGGGTTTTGGTCGCAGGAAGGCCGCGAAGGTGGCGTAGCTGGAGTCGCCGAGCCACGCGCGCCACACTCCGCAGGTCTCGAGCCGGAGAGCAGAGAGCGAGACGAGAAGGGATTTGGGGGTTTTGGTCGCAGGAAGGCCGCGAAGGCGGCGTAGCTCGAGTCGCCGACGCGCGCCACACTCCGCAGGTCTCGAGCCTGAGAGTAGAGAGCGAGACGAGAAGGGATTTGGGGGTTTTGGGGAGACTGAGAACTGTGGGATTTGGGGTTGTTGGGGGGGGATACTTATCAAATCTCGAGATTTGATGCACAAATCTCGAGATTTGATGAACGGTCAAAAGAAACGAGATTTTTGGTGGGAATGTTGGCGCCGTTTTTTAGAGACGGAATTTAATTCCGTCTCTATTTCCGTCTCTATTTCCGTCTCTGATCCGTCTCAATTCCGTCTCTAATTTAATCCGTCTCAATTCCGTCTCTAATTTTTTTTTTTAGCAACGGAACTTATTTCCCTTTCTAATTCCGTTTCTGATTTGCAACGGAAATTATTTCCCTTTCTAATTCCGTTTCTGATTTGCTATTTTTTTGTAGTGTTACAGGACTTCAAGGATCCACTGCGGTTGAGCATCAAGTTGCGACTGTGGCTCTTTTTGAAATTTACTTGGGTTGCTGCTCAGGTGAGCTGACAATGCCAAAGGTTTAGGTACGGTCGAAGCGGACTTGGTCCTCCCATACCAGTATTTGAAACTCACTCATACTTATGTGGCTTTGAGCCCACGTCTAGGATGTGAAGAGTACCACTTAGGCGCTTATCAGTTGCTTTCGGTTCACTTAGTCCCTACCGTCGACCATTATAGTCTGTATATCATATGTTTTGTTGTTCTTTTCAGCTTCATTACTTTTTAGCATGATCTATAGACTTGTTTATTGTTTAATCTAAATTAATGTTGAACTTGTTCTGGATTTATTCACTGGAATTGTCTCCTATGTGGTGACGATTGCAGGTCTAATTTTTTAGCACGAGAATATTGATGTGCGACATACAAAGGTCATTTGATGTATTTATATTATATTTAAAGTGATGTTATAGTCACCCTACTGGTTATTGAGAGCACCCAATTTATTAAGGCACCTATCGAATCTCCAAGGGCACCCTGACTTTTTACCAAATATCCCTGATGTCAACCAACCTACCCTACCACCCAAAACACATAAATACAGGTCTAGATCGGGTCTTACCGAGACTTATATTTAAGTGTTGGTTTATACCAACCGACACCCAAATAAGGTGGTCAAACACTGAACTCAATGGGTGACTATCATGACTATACAAGTCGTGTAGTTGGCCCTTACCGAGACATGTGTATATATCTTGGTTGATACCAAAGGACTTAACAGCCACTACAAAAAAACAGCAAATCAGAAACGGAAATTTCCGTCTCTGATTTGCAAAAATTCCGTCTCTAATTGCAGTCAGAAACGGAACAGAAACGGAATCAATTCCGTCTCTAAAAACGTCGTTGCTAATTCAATCAGAAACGGAAATGCGATTCTGTTTCTGATTTAGAGACGGATCAGAAACGGAATAAATTCTATTTCTGATCAGAGACGGAATTTATTCCGTCTCTAATTCCGTTTCGGATTAGAGACGGAATAAATTCCATTTCTGATTATTTCCGTCTCTGATCCGTTGCTAATCAGAGACGGATCAGAGAGGGAATTTGATCCGTTTCCGATTCATGTATGTATTCCTCGAAAATTAGAGACCGAAATAGCAACGGAATCCAGAGATTCCGTTGCTATTTTCGTCTCTAATTTTCATTTTTATTTAATTTTTAAAGTCTCTAATTAGCAACGGATCATATATATATATATATAGGTCTCAATCCAAGCACATTTAACCTGCCAATATATAATAAAAATCATAGCTAAAAAATATATTGATATTGCACAATTTATATAAACTTAACATATCCTTAACATTATCTTTTTTCAATGTACTGTACATGAAACAACAAATACAATCTAAAAAATTTTATATCGTATCTTTCTACAAAAGTAAAAGCAAGAATTGTTCTAAATGAAAAAAAAAATGAAGTGTTCCGAGGTTATATAAAGTTGATTGTGCTTCAAATAATACTTGACTTCGTACAAAACACCTGAAAAAATATCAAAAAGAAAAAAATCACTAAATTATACAAACAATAATAGGAATATAAACAATATTATGGGAGAACTACGTATCATCGCAAGCACAAGTGTATGAGCCAAACATAGCATAAATAAAGTAATAAAGAAAAAGAAATTCATCATTATGGGAAAACTACGTATCACTAGTTTGAAAACTCATTCCTTTTGGTTCTACGAACAAGATCTAAGAATATAGGTAGATAAACGCAATTCTTTGGTCCAAGTCAAAAAAGAGAATGAAGGAACTCAATACAAAGAAAAACTTTACCATGTAAAATTAGAAACAAAGTCGGTGGGTTTCCATTTGAGGGGTGCTGAGGAACAAATTCTAACTAAAACAGCAAAAATTGGTGTTTGATATCAAAAATTTGAGAACCTACAAAATAGGATTCACACCTTCCTTAAGGGGGCATTAACTAGAACAAGTCCTAACACACCTTCCTTAGTTTGAAAAGTGCAGCTCGACATGAAATATTTCTTAATTCAAAGGTTTCCATACATAATCTGTGATTCAGTTAGTAATATCTCGAAAAAAAATGGCTTAAATGAGTTAATTTTCAGTTCTCTATCATAGCACAAGTGGAATCAGAAGTGAACAATTGCAAAAATTGAAATATTTCAAATTTTCTCATTCAAAAGATGATTTGATTAGGTTCCTAGTTTGTTAAGGACAACCTCCGTTGCGCAAATCCTGGCTCCCCATATAGGATCAAAATAACTCATCAGAGGATTTATGACTAAAATCTCATTTGTCAATAGGCATTGAGCCTTTGGCCTATGCCATATGGACAAAATATGAGAACATAATAGTGCAAAGCAAGGAAAAAAAATATCATGTAATAAAATATTGAACTTATGCAAATAAGTAAATAAGTTCTACCTCCCCAATTCCAAAGCTTTCCATCTTCTGTGATTGCCATTGTGAAAAACCCACCACAAGAAATAGCTGCAAGAGATGCAGGCAATGCATTAACTTTGGAGTGAGGTTTCTAAGTCCACCACCCTCATTGGGGCCACGACCAGCTCCAAGCCCCAGTCTACCATCCCCTTCATCTCGACCCCACATGTAAAGTTCACCTACATCACACGAATGAAGAAGATAATAACATAAAAAATATTAGGACGACAAATTTAATCAATACAATCAAATTCATTAAAGCATAAGCCTACACTTGCAACTTTATCCACAACCTCTTAACTATAAATTCCATTGGAGATGCCAGTCTTCTTAAGATGTCATCTTAGTGCAAAACCAACATTATAGGAGGGTTTGTTTATGCCATTGGGAAACATGGATATCTATCGGAAGCACCGGTTTTCTTAGGCAGCAAGAGGTTGTGAATGTTGGGCATGACTCCACCGCTCGCAATCGTCACTGCTCCGAGCAACTTGTTGAGCTCCTCGTCGTTCCTCACCGCCAACTGTATGTGGCGAGGGACTACCCGAGTCTTTTTATTAATTTGAGTCCGAACTCATTGAATCTATTAAGTCCATCTATCACAATAATAAGTCCTAATTCAAAAAAAAAATCTTTCAAAGTAATCCTCACGCAATTAATAACTAAACACAATGATTTGTAAAATCTTTTTAATACCTTTTAGATATTCGCTTAAATTTGAAAAACCCTCCTATAAATCTATCACAAAATAGTAGATATTTTATATATCAATAGATATCCATGTTTCCCAATGGCATAAACAAAACCTGACTAGCAAGGAATCAAACATGAGACCATGTATTTAACCAACAAAATCCCAAACTTGCCCTAGACATTCAAATTTCCAAGACAAATAGAATCACAAAAAAACAGAAAAAAAGAGCTAAAAAGGTAGAGATTGAAATTCAATAGACAAATTAAAAATCGAAATACCTCGGCGGCCAAGTATTCAAGCACGACTTCCAAGTAAACAGAGCGCAAAGCATCGCCTCGCAGCCGAAGAAACCCGTCGTCGTCGGACTTGGTGAAGCGATGATGGAATTTGTTTGCGGTGGTGGCGGTGGCGCGCGACGACGGGCTTGTCGGACGAAGCGCCCTTAGTTTTAGGGTTTTGGAGTGAGGTTTGAAGAGGGGGAGGGATTGAGAGGGAGAGAGAGCGGTCGACGGTCCGTGAGAGAGAGCGGTGACGAGAGAGAGAGGTGAGAGAGAGAGAGAGATCTGCAGTCGAGAGAGAGGGATTTTTGGGGAGATAGGGGTTCGGAGAGACAGAGAATCGGGAGAGAGAGCGGTGAGAGAGAGAGAGAGAGAGAGATCGTCGTCGAGAGAGAGGGGTTTTTGGGGAGAGAGATAGAGAATCGGGAGAGAGAGATCGATGGAGCGTTGGGAAGATAGGGTTTTGGGAGAGAGAGAATCGGAAGAGAGAGAGGGAGTGTTGGGGAGATGGAGTTTTCGGAGAGACGAATCGGGAGAGAGAGAGGGAGTTTTATTTTTGAATCATCGAGATCGAAAGATGCACAAATCTCGAGATTTGATGAACGGGTATAACAAAATAAAGTTTTGGCGGGAATGGTGGCGCCATTTTTCAGAGACGGAATTTAATTCTGTCTCTAATTCCGTATCTAATTCCGTCTCTGATCCGTCTCAAATCCGTCTCTGAATGTTTCCGTCTCAATTCCGTCGCTAACTTTTTAATTTAGAAACGGAAATTATTTCGTTTCTAATTCCGTTTCTGATTTAGAAACGGAACTTATTTTCGTTTCTAATTTCGTTTCTGATTTGCTATTTTTTTGTAGTGAGCCTATGTCTCGATCTTCTGTGTCCAAGACTTTAGGTTCAATCATTCCCCACCGAGACTCGTTATCATCAATTGATACAACATGCTACGTCAGAAACGTAGTGTCACGCTATAAGCACCCCTGCCTTGTATAAGGGCACCCCGTTATTTGAGAGGGGCAAATATAGAGTTTTCATTGCGAAGAAGCACTAATTCAAAATAATGGGTCGCCCTCAGGAACCGGTAGGGTGCTTATAGTGTGACTTTACACTTATTATGTTTTTTAATGGGTCTTTGGGCAGAGAGATACATGCATGCATTTCCCCACGTCACTATATTTTATACATTGTATCTGTTGTACGAGTTTCTACATCATGGTTTCCACACCTAGAACTGGTTGTGTGTTTGATTTAATTGTTATCAAGTTTTTACTGCATTTAAGTTCCTCTGCATATGATATATATATATTATGTAATGTGGATTATCAAGCTATCAAGTATTGGTAAAGACTAGTTTGTGAGGCTGACTAGGTCTTTATTAAATTTGCACTGATGTACCAAAGGTTAATGGAGGTCTAGCGTCGGCAATACCCAATTTGTATAGTTAGGTCGTCACAGTATACATTTTTTTTGGATATTATGGCGTTTAAAATTATAATTCTGACTATTCTTCGCAAGATGCATCCCACTCTCTGAAGTTATCTGGAGAATATATTGGTTACAAGATTCAAACATCAAGCGAATAAGAGAACAATTAGTGGGTCTTGACATATATTTCAAATCAATGATTATTGTTTATAAACGCATTCGTTAAGGGTACGTAGGAAACTCAATTTATTTAGTTTTTCATTAAAAAAACTTAGCTAGCGGAGGATCTAAAATGTATTAAATATTAGAATCCAAGTGATGCCCTACAAGTGCAATGATCCAAACAACAAAGTACCACAAATAATGGAGGTGGTCTCCACGAGAGATGATTGAGAGAGTGAAATTTAGCGTACTTTTTGGTTCCTCTTGTAATCTTTCTCTTATCAAATTCCTCTACATTGGAATCAAATGAGGACGCAATATTTCAACAATTTTGATGGGTCCGTCCAACCACCCAAATCCAACTCACATAGAAACAACCTCTCGCGACGTCCACCTTTATAGATCTAACGTCACTTCCAATATCTATAAATCTATACTTATAAAAAAATAATGTGCATATATTATTCGGCAATGCATAGTTTTTGTCCTTGAGGGTTTAGGGTTTTCCTTTACATGCCAAAATCCAACTCCAAGGGACAAGGGAAAGAGTCCTAATCAATCTGATCTTACATACATAGATCATATATGTCTTCCTTGGTTTTGCATGTAATACATACATATATATATGTTAATGTTACAAAAGCTAGTCTCTTTCTTTCTATATATTGTCACACGAGCAAAGCAGAAAATAGATAAAAACAATAATTCGACACTGTAGTTTCCGTTTTGTGGGAAGCATAGATTTGCCTGTTCAGCCCTAGCTCCCTCTCTTGTTAGCTCAATCTCTTTGGGTGATTGCTTTGGTTCCATCCATCAGTCACACAAAATAATTGGATGTGAATCCTTGCCGCCCTTGATTAGACGCCATGAGATAAGTTGTGAAAAATGTAGGTCATAATTTTAGTTAAACGCGCAACTCAAAAGTAAGTAATTTTTAAGATTTTATATATAAACCCAAATAACAATAAGATTAGGCCCGCTAGCTAGCTATATTATAATTTTGAATATGTATATATAGCATATTTTTAAAAGTAAAAGAATGAAATTAAGTTGTTGTTTAAGTTGACAGCTATATAAAGTTGTTATATTTATGTGATTTTAATATTTAAGTATTACTATATTCGTGTCATAAATTATTTTCTTTATTTATGCATTGCAAAGCTCTATATATAAGAGCATCCTATTGTATTTTGTCTTAATTAACACAAATTTAATTACGTTAATATGCTAAGATTAGGCCTTTTAGATGAATTTATGAGGGCGTGGTTGATCAATCACACTCTAGGGCCTCTTGGTGTCTTTTGTTACGTTGCTCTCTTTTCGATCCTTGCTGGTCTCTTGCCATTGAGTGCACTGCTAGTAAGTTGTTCGTCGCCAACATCCCAAAGCTTGGTTCGCCAACCCATCTGTCGTTTTATCCCTACCAGCTTGTTCGCGTGATCCGTGCCCATTGTGTCTCCATATCTGTCGTCACTCGCGAGAAATCTGTCTGCTTGGGTGAACGTGAGTTCACATTGACAAGCACATAAATTTGAGTTTCATGGATGAAACACCTTTGCATCTGCAATCCCATCACTCCAAATAATAGTGGATTTAGCAACGGAGTTTTCCGTTGCTAAAACCCTGTTTTTTCGTTTCTAATCCACATAGCGATGGATTTGGGACGGAATTAAGTTCTTTGGTAAAAACCTTGTCGCCAACTGTTTAGCAACAGAATATTTGGCAAAACGTTTCCGTTGATAAAATTTCAAACATAATAGTGACCAAATATTTTAGAGGGAAATTGGGCGTCAAATTTAGGCACATAATAGGAACCAAACATTTTGGGGGGAAATTTTAGCGTCAAAATTAGCAACGGAATAGCGACGGAATAATCTTCGTTGCCAAAATTACTTCACTATTTGGTTGTTAATCCATCACTAAACTCTAAATTTACCGGTGTCACTAATCCATCGTTATTCCGTTGTGCATTGGAGATATCTCCAAATGTGCCCATGTGCGGTGCTTCAGATCGACATAATTTGCATCTCATGCTTTTGTGCTCTATCTCCCGGCCGGTGCGCCATCTATCGTGCAACGCATGTCAATTCGTGCGTGCAAGACTTTCTGTTCAATCTCCCGTGCGTCTCGATCTACCTAACACATCCCAACCTGTCGTTCTTGTCTATTCGCCTCTGTTAGCCTCTGCTAATAAGTCCAAACTCAATCTGAATTCCATACTAAATTTCAGTTCGAATTCTATTCTGGACTTACGTTCAAAATTCTGTCCGAATCCTAATCCCAAATTTTCGTCTGAATTTTATCGGAATCTCAGTTTGATTCAAGCCCGAATTTCTGTCCAGGTTTGGCTACGGTTTTTATTTTATTTTGAAAATCAAATTGGTTCTCTAACTGCCACCATTTTGAGTTTGAGGGGAGATGTTATGCAATTATATAAAGTTGTCATATTTATGTGATTTTAATATTTAGGTATTACTATGTATATTCGTGTCATTAATTACGTTTCTTGTTTATGCATTGAAAAGCTCTTAAATAATAACATCATATTTTATTCTGTTTGCCCTTATTAACCCAACTTTAATTGCTTGTTTTGTTTTTATATAAAATTAAGCATTACGTTCATGTCTATATATATTGCTCTAAGAAAAAAAAGGTCAGAAGAGATGTGTCTATGGATTATGAGAGGGCACTAATGTCGTTACTGGTAAAGAAATGGAATCTATAGCTAGCTAGGTATATATAGTCGGGTCCCATATGGGGGGGACTATATTTATTAAGCCTCTATCTTCTATCCATATATAAGCGCACAAACACAGCCCTTTTCTCCAGAAATTTATAACGGATCAATGCCATGTACCACGTAGTCTCTCCCCTCCTCATACCAACAACAAGAACAACAAAACAACAAAACTACACATATAACACCATTTCACTAGAACATTTTTTACCTTTAATGGAGGTTTTAAAATCTCTATTAAATAAAGTGTTATTAAATGTCATGTAAAAATGTGTTATGTTTTAATTTTTAATACATGTATTACATAGAGGTTTTTTAAAACTCCTATCAATTAGGTGTTATTTAATAACACTCCCTTTTAATAAGGGTTTAAAAACCTCTATTAAATACTAAAATTATTTTAGCGTTCGTTAATCAACATAAAATAAACCAAAAACCACTAGCTTAACACTCATACTTATAATTAAGCAATTAACTAGCAACCCCCGCAATTACTAGCTACTTACTCATGACTTTGGCTCTTCTCCCTTGTCCCCTTCTCTCGATCCGCAGCCCCTCACCGCCACCCCCTCAAAGTCAAATCCATATCCCCCAACAATACAATTACTAATATGTTGCACATACCTCGAAAATATATGGCACGTTTTCAAACAGATGATCAACAACCTTGTCAATCAAACGAGTTGGATTCACATTGAAGTCCGTCTCTCAAGGTGCGTAACATAAATTTGGCAATATGAAAAATGTATTTTTGACATCACCGAACTCACTCAGCCTTAAGAAATGTCTATACACGCCTAGAGAGACATACCCGCGTGCTATATACCAAAAACTATATACACATGCAACTCGAAATGCGCACAAGGATGATGTAGTGATGTGACTTGGGGGTGTAAGTTTTGTAATCTCAAAATAATACTTCCCAAGCAATATATTGCACAACGGATCTCTAGTATTATAATTTTTAAATATGGGAAGTGTCGTATATATATATAAATGATTAATTAGGATTCACTTGAGCAAGCTTACATATCATTAGGTGCATAAAACAGGTACTCGTGCATTCCATCATGGGTTTGGAGTGTTATACATTCCAGGTACTTCCCTATAAATATTAACCTCTCTCTCTCTCTCTCTCTCTCTCTCTCTCTCTCTCTCTATATATATATATATATATATATATATATATACTAGTTTCAAGACGTGCTACGCACGATTCCCCGCTCGCTTCGCTTGCGGAAATTAATTTCTAAGAATTTATTAACAAAATTTAAAATTATAATTAAAATTTAAAAATTAAAAATATAAGTACATTTTCACTACAAGAAAAACATGGAATAGCATCAAAACATTGCAACAGATTGAATTTGTTGCTAAACAACAACAAATCAGCAACGATTTTGCATCAGAAATAGCGTTTGACTCGGTTGACCAAAAAACCACAAATCAGTGACTGATTTGTGACAAAAATTATGACAAATTATTTTTTGTCACTGATCTGTCGCTGATTTATCCCGCCAGTAATTTCCCGCTCATTTTGTGACAGATCTACAACAGATCAGCTACAGAACCTAGTTTGTCGCTGATCTGTAGCTAAATCTATGACAGATCAACTACAGATCAACTACAGATCAGCGACAGATTCATTTCGTCATTGATCAAGAATAAATCAAATCGACAGCATTGTCAAGAATCAATTGAATAATACATTACGATCTGTCTCTGATTAGCGACAAATTAGCAACAAAAAATCGACAAGATGATGTCATCTTGATATGTCACTATTTTTTAAATGGTTTTTTCAAACCAGGGGCTCTCCTATTTGGATAAAAAAATCCAATAGTGCTCGTAAAGTAACCAATCCAAATTATTTAATTTTAAGGTAATATAGTAATTTAGCAAAAATTCCTTTTATATTGGTGCTTTTTGTTGCAAATTGTACTTAGAAAAAACTTGTGAATTGATTAATTAACAGTTTCCATTAAGTGCAGAACCATTGATAAATAGGCGGTTTCCTAAAATCAAGGATTCTATTTTTACTTGAAAACAACACCTTTACATAAAAAAAAATAAAAACCACGTTTAAAAAAATTTTGAACCCAAAAATTATATTTTTCAAGATCTATATCTATATGTATATTATATCTATATATCTATCTATCTATTCAATATTAATGGCAAAATTGCTTAATTTCCTAAAGTGCCCCTACTTTCAATTTTGTCATAGGCTAGAGCAAAAAAAAAATTACTTTGAAGGTAGTTTAGGAAAACCCCATTTTTAATTAAAAGATATATCTCGATTATACATGAAAACTTAAAATATATAGGAACGCCAGGAAATTTTCCTTCGATATAGGGGGTGGGATTAGTTAATTGATTAACAAAGACTTAAAAAGGTTAATTAAGATCTATTTTTAACTCATGATATGCGAGTTACACAAGAAAGTATGGGATGTTCATGATTGTTCAGTGATCGAATCAATCTCAATTAGGCATTATTTTTTATCTAGTGTCAATGGACGTACGGGGACGGGCGTAGACATTTCTTTATTGTTGTTTCTTTAGAGTAAACATGCATTGAACTTTGAAGAAAATTAAATGTAAATTTTATTTTTAGTCAACATTTATAAACTACAATGATGTGTTTGTGACGAAAAGGGCAAAAGTAATTTTTTTGGCAACTCAATTCATGGTGAGAATTGTAGTCGTAACTTAATTTCCCTTGTGATAGTCATATACTTGCCCGTAAATATTTTCTTTCTAATTGATTTAAACCATTTAAATAAAGAATATATAATTTGGGGAAAAAAATTAATGTGTATACATTTGGTAATTTAGGCTTTTTCATAAATTTGGTTTAATGATGATGAACAATCATGATTTTGATTAAATCGTGAATTTTCAAGGGTTTATGTGCATATATAATTATTTCATCTCCAATCAATTAATTTTCAAATGAAGCTAATTTCCCTCTAATTAAGATTGTCTTTTTTTTTAATGCAAATGCAAGTCACACTACAAAAAAACAGCAAATCAGAAACGGATATTTCCGTCTCTGATTTGCATAAATTCCGTCTCTAATTGAAATCTGAAACGGAACAGAGACGGAATAAATTATGTCTCTAAAATTGTCGACGCTGATTCAATCAAAAACGGAAATGTGATTCCGTTTCTGATTAGAGACGGATTAGAGACGGAATAAATTCCGTTTCTGATTAGAGACGGATTTAGAGACGGAAATTAGAAACGGAACAGAAATGGATTTTTTTTCAAAATGGTACATTTGTAATTGCATTCCGTCTCTGATTCCGTTGCTAATCAGAAACGGAATTAGAGACGAAAATAATAAATTCATGAATTCCGTCTCTGATTCCGTTTCTAATTAGCAACGGAATCAAAGACGGAATTTTTGCATTCCGTCTCTGATCCGTCTCTGATTAGCAACGGATCAGAGACGGAATTCATTATTTCCGTCTCTGATTTCGTTTCTGATTAGCAACGGAGTCAGAGACGGAAATAATGATTTCCGTCTCTGATTCCGTTGCTGATTCATTATATTCCTGAAAAATTAGAAACGGAATAGCAACGGAATGTCTGAATTCCGTTGCTAATCCGTCTCGAATTTTCCTTTTTTTTTAATTTTCAAACATAAACATAATCCAATTGGTTCTCCAACCTATAACTTGAAATTACAACCATAGGACCTACTCCATCGCCTGCACCCCCTCCAACAACTCCTTGGGGGTGCTAACATCCCCCAAAAAAGCAAAATTCGACATTCATACATCGACAATATATATAAACAAATATTCAAATGAGAGAAAAAAAATGTAAAATTCAAAATTTGAAAAAGATTTATATATCCACGAAAAATTGTCTAGTATAACAAATGCTCTAAATTTCTAAGTATTCACAAAAACCACCAATCCTATTATTCAACAACCACAAAAAAAAACTTACAATCCTTTAAATATGCACAAAAAGAATTATCAATCTAAAAGTCATGTAAACAACTATAAAAGTTACACGATATGCTTTAAATTCCTCATCTCTCACTTGGAAACCAGATTATGGCAGGTATTGTCACAGGGATATGGGCAATCAATGGCACTAACTCCCACTCGATCGAAGAACCAGTCACCTACTGATAGGGCCACGCTCTGCAAATATTGCAAAATAAATCAAACTCATGATAAAAAACATGAAACTGCAAAAAAAACTATCTCCATTTACAGTGCAAAAGAAAACAGTATATTTTACTATAATTTCCGACGGTACATGGCTACTTGTGTGTCCAACTAACACAATTTATTATTTCCGACGGTACATGGCTACAGTGCAAAAAAACTATCTCCATTTACAATGCCTCAGGTAGTGCACACTACATCGATCTAAAAAAACCCAAGCGTAGGCAATCTCTATCACTAATCATGATCCTAATTCGCAAGTACTTCTTACCAGAATGGCAACTATTGCCCAGACGCTATTTATAGAAACTACAATAAAGGGATGTTGTTTGTAGCACTTACAGTGACGAGATTGTTTGTACTGCCAAAATATATGTGGATATGAAGCCCTTCACAAACGACATATGTTTAAAGACAGCCAACAAACCGGTGATCAATAATTACGTACGCTTCTCGAGAAGCCGCATCAAGAACCTAACACAAAAACTCAAAAAGTATTTCAATATTAATGAACTCTTACGTCGAAGGAATACATATTAAATATATTTAGCTACTTTTTTTCTTAAAGTTAATTCGGTGGTGGAATTTGAAAAGGAAACTCGGGAAAACTAAAAATCAGTGAAGGAAGCGAAAAGGAAATAAACTAAAAACTATTCTTTTTACCTTACTTTTCAGGCGTCTGAAATATCTGGGTCAACATACAGCAAGTGGCCAGCAAGTGCCAAGTCCACATCCCTACCAGACTCTTTTTAAGAGGAATGTAGAAGTGGCTGACAAGTAACATTGGACTTCTTAGCATCTTCATACAAACTAACTGGAAGATAAGATTTATGTGAACTAATAAGATGACTATCTGCAACACTTTTCACGTTGTACATTGATTCACTCAACCTCACTGCACAAGAATGCATCAAGCAACTTCAGAAAATCAAATATGAAATGATCTCATACATCCCTACCTTAAAAAATATTGAAGAGATGAGTTCAAAAAACAAAATATCCATCACTGTTGCACCAGAAAGTCGCTTTGGCTTTTAAATTGTGCCGGCAATCAAATCCAATCCTACCAACTATTTTCATGCCTCTTTGACTGCGCAATACTCTTTCAAGGCTTGCATAATCTTGCAATATCCAACCAGTGATTTTTTAACACAACATGTGTTTCATGTTCAAGAAGTCAAATGAGGAAATAGATAGGATGTTAAAAACCCAATTGGTCTCCATGCATATGAAAATAGTTCATCAACCACAATGCAAATGGGAAAAAAGAAATTTAATGAAAGAATGATAAGAACATGCCCAAAAAAAAAAAAACCAACAGGATCAAAATCTTCCAAAGGGAAGGGGATGGGGGTGCGAGGAAAGGTATAGATTCTAATTTAACAATACATGGAACAAAATCTTCTACTCTGTTCAACTCAACACGCTTTATGATGTGCTTTTAATGAAAAAATGATAAGAACAATCCCAAAAAAAAAACCTATTATGCAATGGTTTGCCTTCAATCACCAATGCCTTTACACAATAGATGATAGCAATACTCAATCGGGCCAGCTCTTCAAACATGAGCATGCTGGAAAAACTGGAAGAATGCAGCCCTTATATAATTAGACTCAATGATGTATGTTAAAGGAAATAATATAGAGTAGGTATTTGCCTGTGTCAATGTTGTCGCATCTGCAATGACAAAGGGCACATTCACGGATCGAGCTAATGTCTTTGCTATCAATGTCTTCCCTGTCCGCGTATCCGATATAATGATATATGTAAGCGAAACTAGTAATAAGTAAACTTAAAACTTAAATATACAATTAACTTAATAGATCAAGTGAAGAAATACAATGAGCAAAAATTCAAAAAAGTATGGGTAAGCAAGAAAAAAGGAAAAACACAGCAAAATGTATAAATTGTAAAAGTAAAGGACAAATGTACATTATCAACAAGCCTAAGATGATAAGCATGTTTATGATAGAGCACACAATTAACTTAAATCTAGAAAAAGAAAAGCATGACTTGACTATAGTTCCATAACTGCGAACTATAATTTTTATAGAACTTGTAGTTGAGATCTATGAGTTAAACAAATAATAGAAGTTAAAGATACTTGTTTACTTCTTCGGTCCCAACTATCATGTATTAAGATAAGGGATCAGTCATAAGGAACCATCAGATTGCAAAATCATACATAGGGTGAATACCATTGATATTGAATCTAAAGATTTGTTGACTATAATAAAATTAGCCATTCACCTTTTAGCAAAAGCATAGATCGTAGTAAGAGCTCTTAAATCTCGATAATTTAATAAAGCTACTTTGGATACAAAGTACTAAGAAGATCCAATAACAAGGGAAAAAAATACCAAGTAATCAGAGTTCTTCAAGTAAATCATTAGCATACAACATCCTCCTCCACAGATCTACATAGACCAAGCTTTGTTCTTTATCAACAAAATGCCAATGTAGTACTACCGTTTTGATGACGAATAGGCACCTTACCAAAGTTTGGGATATGAAGGTATTTCCAAGGGAAATGATTGAATCAACAATATGCCAATGTAGAACATTCTGCATAAGAAGCAACCCAAATCAGGGACGCACGTCAACGACGCAACGCCAACAATAGGCAATAGTTTCCCATTTCATCAAATCTGTATATACGGTTCAACATGTACCATAACAAATGAAAGCAAGAAGAATCCATCTTCTGAAAAAACAAATCCTTCCGAAGGACAAAGGAGAGCACAAATGTAGTATCTACCAATTTTGTATAGGTCATAGCATCAATAACGTTCTTTATCATCGGTAAAGGCTGATAATGTCGAGAAGTATCTGCGAAAAATGGTTTATAAATATAAGAATAATGAATTTGAAACATGAAAAAAAGGTCAAGTTGAAACAATGAACTCCTGAAAGAGAAAAACAATACATGAATCAAATGACAAGGAGATTTATGATTGTAGAATAAATTGATTAGTTCCTGGTTGTCTTAAAACTATCAAAACTATAAAGCTACGCAGTAAAATAAAAATACAACCAGACTTCGGTAAAGCAACTGCTGAAGCAACCGACTGGAATGATGAGTTCTATGCTTTGATGAGGAAGAAAAGAGGGGACTTACCCAAATTAAAGAGAAAAAATTATGAATTTCAGTAAAGTTCGAATCAAGTTAACCAAATATAGGTGCAAAATTTTCATGCTACAAATTCTCTTCTTTTGGTCTCATTCTTTTGATACAAAGCCATCTTTAACTGAGAGGAAAATCACCTCCATGCATCCTTGACAATAAATAGCCAATATATTTAACAAGTCGGATTTAATTTACCATAATGATGCTCCAACACTTTATATTGTTAGGACTTGCATCTTCACTCAAGAATAAATAATTAAATTGAATGTGCAAAGGGGAACAAGCTACCAATGGGAAGCCCTCGATACTGGAATCTTGGCTGATCAATTATGATCCATGGAACTTAACGAACTTCAATAATTCTTGTATTGAAATTGAAATTGCACAATTGGCTAAATGTCTGCAAGGTCCATTTCACACAAATATACCAAGATAGAATGAATATAAACCAGCCAACATCGTGTAGTTAGATGATGAATTTTGAAAAATGAAATTCCAATCTTTTAGCTGCTAACTGTTAACAACAAGATTCATGGAATAGTGTGTGACCTGCAAGTCATGTAGAGCGCCATAAACTGTGCGTGCCAGAATCTAATGAACAAATAAAATGCTCAAAGAAAGATTACCTTGTCATCAGGCGAAAAAATCACAACATGCAATCTCTTGAGCAGTTGGGAATGGTCATAATAGGTTGAGTTCTCATCGACATTATGAGAAACTTGAATAAGATCAAGAAGTTTGGAGAAGCCATCTTTGGGAATACTAGAAGAATCTGAATACTTGCTCTCCTCGGTATCAAGCGCAAAATCTTTACTGAGCAGCAAACTCTATTTCCCATGTTTCGCTGATTTGGGCGTTGGCCAAATATTCAACCCCATAACCCCTACCAAGAACTGGGAAGCTTCGGTGAGCGGTGAGAGAGGTCAGAGAGAGAGAGAACAAACAGAGATCGGCCTATGCACGCGAGAGAGCAGAGGGTGGTGATGGGAGCGGTGAGCAACACATCGAGCAGAGGGCAGAGAGCGGTGGATCGATCGGTGAGCGGAGAGATAGCAGAGAGCGGGGATCGGAGAGAGAGCGGAGAGGGAGCGAGATCGGTGAGCGGTGAGCAGGGTGAGCGGTGACTGGGCGAGAGAGAAGGCAGAGAGCGCTGCGTTTAGGGTTAAGCGAGAGAGAGATAGAGAGAGATATTTCAGTGAGAGTCTTGGTCCCCATTTTTGAATCATCGAGATCGAATCACGCACGAATCTCGAGACTAATGGACGGTTGTAAAAAATAAAAATTTTGGTGGGAATGTTGGCGCCATTTTTTAAAGACGGAATTTAATTTCGTATCTATTTCCGTCTCTATTTTCGTCTCTGATTCGTCTCGATTTCGTCTCTAACTAATTTTTTTAGCAACGGAACTTATTTCCGTTACTAATTCCGTTTCTAAATTTCATTTTTCTTGTAGTGTCAAATGCATTATATATGCAAGTCAAATACATTATATACATATAGTTTGTTGCTGATTTATCGCTGTTTAGCGATAAATCAGCAACAGACTGCTAGTGTCCACGTAGGCTAATCAGCAAAAGATTTCGATCTGTTGCTGAACAGCAACAAAATAGCAACAAATGCCACGTAGGCAAATTAGCAACATATTTTGATATGTTGCTGATCCGCAAGAAACTAGCAACAACAACTCAGCAACAGACTAATATGTTGCTGATTTGTCACTAATTTCTAAATGGTTTTAACAAACCATTTTCTCTCCTCCTCCTCCCTCCAAACCCATTTCCATCTTCACGACTCACTGCCAAAAAATTTTCCGCCGCACCGTCACCGAAGACCCGCCGCCGCACCGTCGCTGTCGTCATCGCCGCCGGCACCGTTGTCGATAAGTCCGTGAGCCGCGCCACACCGTCGTAGTGCTCAAGGCCGCCGCCAGCTCGACCGCGAGCAAGATCCGCCGCCACCTGTTCGTCGCCGCCGCCGCCCTGCTCCAGATCCGCCGCTCCGTCGCTGGTCGCTGGTTCGCCGAGGCTAGCGTCGCCGGCGGTGGCTCGAGACGCGGCAATCACGGTGACTCGCGAAGCGCGGGGACGATGGCTCGAGGACGCGCGACGTTGGACGGTGGCTCGCTTGACGGCGCGCGCGGCGCGGTGGCTCGCAGACGCGCGACGCGGTGGCTCGCGGATGCGCGACGATGCGCATGGTGGCGGCCGGCAACATAGCAAGCGAGTGGATTCCGGCAGCGGTGGTCGGGAGTGACGATCAATTGCTGGCCGGACAATGGGACGACGTTCAGCCGATCAGCAGCAGGCGATGGCGGCGGCAATGAAGCAAGCAGCAGCCGGCGTGGTATGCAACGGCAACAGTGGTGAGTGGCGAGCGGTAAGCGTCGTAGCGCGACGACGGAACGACAAAGAATGGTCGCAAGCGAAGGTGAACAGCGTGGTGGCGCGTTGTTGACCGATCGGAGGCATAACGGCGACGAAATTCGACGTCGCGTTAGAGGTGAGGTTTTAAACCAAATTCAATTCAAATACAAGTTCAATCTATAAATCCATAGTAGTTGTTGATAGTTAATATGATTTAATTAGAAAGTTTGATTCATGGTTTTCATTAGAAATGGTTTTATGAACAACTCAAGTGATTTTGCTAACTTGAGATTAATGTATATTTAATTAAGGGAAAACCTTTACTATTGTACACCAAGTGTTTGTTGAAATGCGCAAAAGAGGCCCTCCACATTCCAAACAAGTTTTGAAATAAGGAATTGTGATTTTAAATAGTAAACTTGGATTTCTAATTGACTTCCATGGATTCTTCGGCAAAGAAAAGAGTTGTAGGACTCAAATAGAGTTCTATGAACTCTAATTTTTTTAAAACTCGTAGCCGACCAATTTAGTTTTAAAAAGAACATTTTACATGTTTTAAACGAGCCTTTTGACTATTTAGCTCTATTTTTATCCTAATAACTAAATAGGATGAAACATCGCATATTTCAAGTCGATGTTAAGGTTTTTGAATACTTATTCGTGGGAGATACACTATTTTAAATAATCTTGACGTGACTTTTAGATTTTCAAACCATGTTAGTAATATCGACTCTTTAAAGATCGATTTTGATCATTTGAATGTGTTGGACAACCAAGGTTTATGAGATTTTCTTTGTTTTGCTTCACCACATGCTTGTTTTACTCGAATTGTCGTTCTTGATTTAAAGGAATGGTTATTAAAGTCAAAAAAAACTTAATTGACAATATTAGGAATGTGAATAAGTTCCTTATCGTCTAAATTATCCTAAACAAGTTCTAAATGAGTTTAAACAATATGTATTATAGTTACACGCTTGTAAATACGCTACGAGTTTGTAATGCAAATGATTGAGCGAATAACATTTTACATTATTGTTGAGTTATGTAATTCATTTTGCAGGTATGTGCACCGGTCACGTTTGATATGGGTGTTGCATAAGGAGGCAAACTCTGCGTGCACCAATTGGATTGCAAGTTTCAGAGATTCCGTTGGTATGTACATGACATACATAGTTTAATATTGGCATTATAGTTTAATATTGTAAGCTTAGTTTGTTATGCTTTCCATAAATTATTGTACGTACCTTAAATAAATGTGCATGGCATACATAGTTTAATATTGGCATTATAGTGATATACTTAACTTAGAATATCAAGTGAACACTCCACGTACACATATATATCCCTAGATTTGGTATCGTCAATGCCTACAATAATAAGTCTTTCTGATTCTGTTGAAAAAATGAGAAAATACTTGGCATGGGATTCAATGTTTGTTGGAGTAAGCGGACACCTCACAACAAACATAACAATATAAGATTATCTACCAAATATATATTGTTTTGCGAGTCAACTCTAAATGATGTTAGTAACTTCTTCGATTTGTATTATAAAAGAAGAATATGAGTTTTTTCATGTCATTGACTTTTTTCTATTAATAGTTACATATTTCGAGATTTGCTCAATTATCTTATATTTGTTCTAATGTCATGGAATTTTTTCATTTTTTACTGTTTTGAGTTTTTAGAATGGTTCATTTGAGGGCTGCATGGTGTCTTCTTTTATGTTTTTAACTTTTTATATATAAGAATGAATGTACAAGAGGAAAGAAATTGAAAAAATGCATGGAATGTCATGTATGGAAGTTCTTTCATTCCCTTTTGAGTTGGAAATTTTTGTGTGTCACTGTGGACGATCTTTTATGTATGAGATCGATGAGCAAAGCTTACTTCTAGGATTTTTTCATTTGTGTTTGAATATTTTGATTGCATTTCAAATATTGTTCAACTTGTTCCTTTTCATTTTCAGGATTTGGATGAGACACGCACTCCTAGCCCCAGAAATGGTATAGTGTCTATTTTGTATCGGTGACACAATTGGGTAAGGGTGTGAGATTGACATTGTAGATATATATATATATATATATATATATATATATATATATATATGTAAATTCATTTGTGTTGCCATCTTAATTTGTGTATTATTTTATATTTTGTTGGATAATGTTTATCTAGTAGTATATAGTATACTACTAGTTAATTATGAAATGTTAATCTCCACATTTTGTAGATATTTTTTGTCAAATTTTGATAATATACAAACAATTTTTCAATTTTAGTTTAAATTGCAGGAGGAAAAATTATTATTATTTTTTTTTCGGATTTTACTGCTGCAGGAATTCCATTTACTATTTATAGTGAACTGTAATTTTTTTAAAAAAAATTACCATTCCAAATCAGCAAAATTTGCACAGTCAGCAAAAAGGTATTTGTTGCTTATCTGTCGTTGTTTTGCAACAGATCAGCGACAGACTTGGTCTGTCATTGATTTGACGAGACAGATCAAGAATAATTGCTTGTCTTGTCTTGTGTAAATCAAAAAGACAACAGAACAACAGATTTGCAATAGAACCTCCTTTTTCAATCGCAATGATTTTTTTTTTTTTCAACAACAATTTTTTTTTGTTCAACAACAGATTTGTCAAAAATTTTTTTGCAACATAACCTAAATCTATTGCTAACTTCAATCTGCGACAAAGAGTTTAGCAACACCTCTAATATGTTGCTGATCTGTTGCGAAGTCGCTTAGCAACAAATCCGTACCAATTCAACAATAGATTAGTTTGTTGTTGTTTCCTTTTTTTCTTGTAATGTTTTTAGCTTATCAATATTCTCTAATGTGATTGAGATAAGATGTGAATGAAAAAATAAGCTAGTCATGTTAGGACATTAGTTTCTCAAAGGAAAACATGGATTGAATGATTTGAAGAGAAATGAGAGTCGTTGATCAATGAGTTGTTGATCGATTTGAAGATGTGGTATTTAAGACGTTGAAGAGGTAGCGTTCTCTCAAGTCGTTGAGTTGTTGATCTTTAATTGAAGTCGGACTCCTCTATCATCATCTAATTTGGATTAGGTTGAATTAATTTATTAATTTTAAGGAAAGGCACGAGAAGTATGGGCAAAGAGGTAAATTTTATTAGCACTCAAATAAAGTATGGGCAAAAAAGTAAATCTCATTACCACTCAAAAATTTGTGATTCGTGCTTTTATATATATGATAGATATATATATATATATAATCCAAAATTCAAAATTGTAATTAAAATTTAAAAATTAGAAAATATAAGTACTTTTTTTGGCTTATCAATATTCTATAATGTGATTGAGATAAGATGTGAATGAAAAAATAAGCTAATCATGCTAGAACATTACTTCTTTAAAAAAAGTGTATTGGATTGATGAGAATTTATGATTGCTTTGGAGATAAAGAAAAAAAAAACGCGTAGTGGGTTGATAAAAAGTTAGAGTTTGATTTGGATACAAAAGAAAATGTTGATTTGAAAGATGAAAAAAAAAGTATGGGCAAATAGGTAAATTTCATTACCACTCAAAAATTTGTGTTTCGTGCTTTTATATATATGATATATATATATATATATATATACTAGTTTCAAGACTTGCTACGCACGATCCCCCCGCTCGCTTCGCTCGCGGGAATCAGTTTCTAAGAATTTATTAACAAAATCTAAAATTGTAATTAAAATTTAAAAATGAAAAATACAAGTACATTTTTTAACTTATCAATATTCTCTACTTTGATTGAGATATGATGTAAATGGAAAAACAAGCTAATCATGCTATGACATTACTTCCTCAAAAAAAGTGTATTAGATTGATGAGAATAAGTTCACGATTGATTTGGAGATAAAAAAAAAAAAAAAAAGTACGGGCAAATATATAAATTTCATTACCACTCAAAAAATTTTGATTCGTGCTTTTATATATATGATATATATATATATATATGTGTGTGTGTGTGTGTGTGTGTGTGTGTGTGTGTGTGAGTGCTTCTACCATGGGTATCAAATAAATATTCATGGCATGGGTACTAATTCTCAACCATTGAATTAAAATCAAGAGAGATCATGGTTGTAAAACACTAATTAATGCATATTAATGTGATCTGCATATAATAAATTACCTTTAAATACATTTTCAATAAAAAAAATCACAAGTTTGACCAATTGCTATTTATTCTTACTAATAAAAAATTAAAAAAATTAAAAATGTTATTTCTTTTTTAATTTGTCAAAGATAAACACATTTTTAAAATTTATTTGTAACCTTCAAGCTAAGAATTTACTAGCAAATGTGCATTACCCAATATGAATGATAACATTTATTTCAAAAATAAATTTTAGTACAACTCCTTATAGCATTGTTATTTATAATTTGATTCTTATTAGAGAAAATAATTTATAGTTAATTACTTTATAATTTAAATAATTACTTTTATAATTTAAATAATCAATCATTTCCTCAAAAGAAAAACAATTAAACATAAATTTACAACACAAAAGTAAAATAGTTAAAAAAAATTATTTGAATCAAATTAAAATGATTAAAACTTTTGAGCTGGAAAACAATTAAATTTTAACATGCTAGTATATTACGATTAATCTAGGTTCTAAAATTATATGTGAATCCCATAAAAGACAAAGACACATTAGTAAAGTATAATATTGATTAGAATGACAAGTGATTTGGTTTTCCTCCTGAGTTTGAATTTTTTCATAAATAGAAAAATCAAGTTAAGAGGGCCACCGCATGTATGAGCACGACAATATCTGAGCGTGGATTACTCAGTGTGATTAAAGCCGGATGTCAAGTAGAATTTTTTAAAAAAAAATATATATATCGAAGAAAATTAAGGAAGTAATTTGAGTTATTATTTTGTTTTATTTTTATGCATTAATATTCACATCATACATAATGCATTTATATGATTAAAAATAATTAATAGATAGTACAAAATGATTTTAAAAAATTAATAATTAATAATTAAATTAAATTAAATCACATTAAAGTTTTCAAGTTATAAAAATACAATTTAAATAATTTGAAAGCTATCCAGAGTGTAATATATACTACATTAAATCAAACTCAATTGATCATTAGATTCATGTAGTTCGGCCTTGTTTATTAAAATCGATTAAATATTTGTTATATATTGTTGTTATAGCTATCATCATTAATTATTTATAATTGCAGTTTTTTATAATTATATTTATTACTTCAAAATAATCTAGTTCATACACAGTGGTATTAGATTTTTAATTCTTCAATATCAATTATGATTGATTTATTTTCTGTTGTCTTTTAAAAAGAAGGAAAAAATGAAATCAAATTTGAATTTGTGGTAATTTTAGTCTACACTTATAAAAAAACTTCAAATTGTAAATTAATTGGGGATATAATTTTATGATAATTAATAGTGTTATATAATGATTAAAATAAAATCAATATGTATCATTTTTTTTTATAAAAAAGACTTATCAGTATTATATTTATTACTTATTTTAATTATTGTAGCTTTGAAATAAATAAGAATTTCTAAATTTTAATAAATTATACACAACCATAGCTAAAACACTGATTTTAAAAATTAATAACTTTATAATCTAAAAATAGAAAATAAAAAGACTTTTTTGTTAAATTTCTTTAATAAAATGAATAAGTATATATCATACGTAATTAACATATATATTATGATTAAGAAATATAAATAATTAGTTTTGTATAAAAGATTTATATTTTTTACTCAAACAAGTTTATTTATATTAGAACTATTTTCAACCTAAGTCAATATTATTGATATATTTAAAAAAAATATTGATATATATTATAAAGGTGCATGTAGTACATGGTATAAGTATTAATTTGAAATCTCATTACTTGTAATTATAGTACATGGTATAAGTATATAACAACAATATTGACTTAGGTTGAAAATAGTACCAATATAAATAAACTTGTTTGAGTAAAAAATATATTTTTTTTACATAAAATTAATTATTTATATTACTTAATGAAAATATGTTAATAACGTGTGATACTTATTCATTTTATTAAAATCTTTAACAAAAAAGTCTTTTTATTTTCTATTTTTAGATTATAAAATTATTAATTTTAAAAATCAATGTTTTATAGTTATGGTCATGTATAATATATTAAAATTATGAAATTCTTATTTATTTCAAATCTATAATAATTAAAATAAATAATAAATACAATACTAATAAGTCTTTTTTATAGAAAAAATGATACATTTTGATTTTCTTTAAATCATTATATAGCATTATTAATTATCATGAAATTAAATCACCTATTAATTTACAATTTGCGATTTTTTATAAGTGTAGACTAAAATTACCACAAATTTAAATTTGATTTCATTTTTTCCTTCTTTTTAAAAGACAATAGAAAATACATCAATCGTGATTGATATTGAAGAATTAATAATATAATATCATGCGTATGAACTAGATTATTTTGAAGTAACAAATATAATTATAAAAAATCGAAATTATAAATAATTAATACTGATAGTTATAACAACAATATATAACAAATATTTGATCGATTTTAATAAATAACACCTGACTACATGAATCTAATGATCGATTGAGTTCGATTTAATGTAATATATATTACACTTCGGATAGCTTTTAAACTCTTTAGATTATATTTTTATAATTTGAACACGTTAATGTAATTTAATTTAATTTGATAATTTAATTATTAATTTTGTAAAATTATTTTGTACTATCTATTAATTATATAAATAAATTATGTATGATGTAAATATTAATACACCAAAATAAATAATAATAATATCTGAAATTATTTCCTTAATTTTCTCCGATATACTTTTTTAAAAAATTCTACTTGATATCCAACTCTAATCACACTGAGTAATTCACCCTCGGATATTGTCGTTTTCATATATGAGGTGGCCCTCTTAGCTCGGTTTTTCCATTTATGAAAAAAATTCAAACTTAAGAGGAAAATTAAATCACTTGTTTTCTAATCAATATTATGTTTTACTAATGTATCTTTGTCTTTTTATATGATTCATATATAATTTTAGAACCTAAATTAATCGTTATATAGTAGCATGTTAAAATTTAATTGTTTTCCAACTCAAAAGTTTTAATCAGTTTAATTTGATTCAAATAATTTATTTATCTATTCTACTTTTTGTGTTTTAAATTTATGTTCTGTTTTTTTTAAGGAAATGATTGATTATTTAAATTATAAAGTAATTAACTGTAAACTATTTCTTCAAAAAATGGAGAAATTATAAATAACAATGTTATAAGGAGTTGTACTAAAATTTATTTTTAAAATAAATTTTAATATTGATATAGGGTAATGCAATTTGCTAGTAAATTCTTAGCTTGAAAGTTACAAATAAGTTTTAAAAATGTCTTTATATTCCACAAATTAAAAAAGAAATAACATTTTTAATTTTTAAATTTCTCGTAAAAATAAATAACAAATGGTCAAAACTTATGATTTTTTTATTGAATATATATATATATATATATATATATATATATATATATATATATCAAATATATAAAAGCACGAATCACAAATTTTTGAGTGGTAATGAAATTTACCTATTCGCCCATACTTTTTTTCATCTCCAAATCAACCTTTTCTTTTGTCTCTAAATCAAACTCTAACTCCTTATCAATCCACCACGCGTTTTTTTTTTCCTTATCTCCAAATCAATCCCGAACTCCTTTTCATCAATCCAATACACTGTTTTCTCTTTCTCTCAGTCTTCAATCGATCACTCGCTCGTGCACTGGACGAACTCATTCTCATCAATCCAATACACACTACAAAAAAACAGCAAATCAGAAACGGAATTAGAAACGGAAATAAGTTCCGTTTCTAAATCAGAAACGGAATTAGAAACGGAATAAGTTCCGTCTCTAAATTAAAAAGTTAGCGACGGAATTGAGACGGAAATATTCAAAGACGGATTTGAGACGGATCAGAGACGAAATTAGAGACGGAATTAGAGACGGAATTAAATTCCGTCTCTAAAAAATGGCGCCAACATTCCCACCAAAACTTTCTTTTTTTTCAACCGTTCATTATGTCTCGAGATTCGTGCATGCTTGATCTACATACCCACAACAGTCCGTCTCTCCCTAAAATCACTCATCTCTCTCTCTCTGTCTCTCAAAACCTCTCTCTGTCTCTCTGTCTCTCAAAACCTCTGTCTCAACAAACCTCTCCCTCACCGCTCTCTCTCTCAACAAACCTCTCTCCCTCACCGCTCTCACCGCTCTCTCTCACCGTCACCGCTCTCTCCTCTCTCTCTCTCACCGTCGCCGCTCTCTGCTCTCTTTCTCACCGTCACCGCACTCTCTCTCTCTGCCGCTCTCTGCTCTCTCTCTCTCGCACCTCTCTACTCTCACTCTCACCAATAGCCATGTTGTTCGTCTGAATCGATTTCGCGTACCAAACCCTAGATTTAGTCCCCCCCGATTCCGTCTTGGTTTCTAGGGTTCGTTCTAGGGTTTCTTTGATGAGGTGTGGAGTCTAAAATCGAGTTCGTGATCGATAGGGTTTTGAAGGGTCTGCGGAGATTCGGAGAATGACGGACCAGGAACTGGAGCTCGAGCTCAACGAAGCCGGACGCGCCTCGGCGACCCCCCCGGCTCGGTCGACGACTTGCTTTGGGGATTCTCGATGTGAGTTCTGTTTTTGGTTTCTAGGGTTTCGATTTTAGATTTTTTTTTATTGTTTGGTTTCTCGAAGATTGCATGTGAGTTTTTTGGGGTTTTGTGGTGTCTAGGGTTTGTTTTTGTGTTTTCGGTAATGGGGTTTTGGTAGAGTTTTGTTTGGTCTTGAAAGCTTCGATCTTTCGTGTTTGGTTTTGTGTTTTTCGTTTTTGTTTCAATTTGTTCAATTTTCTTCCCTCCCATTTTTTTGTTAAACAATTTTCTTGTAGGTACTTACTGAATGTTTGTTGAAGACATTGCATTTAGGTATGTTTTGAGTGGACGCATAATGTTAGTTCTGTATGTTCTTTTTCGACAATTTTATTTCTACCATTGCTTATGGTGCCTTGCTAGTTAGCAATTGTGCTCTCAACATGGCTTGTGAAATTTTGCAATTGGAACTTGGAAATATGAACTTGCGCTTATTCGGATCGCCCGGAAAGTTTTATGGACAAGCGCAGGCGCATGTAAGTATGACATACATATTTATATATTAGAGGTAGAGAGATTTTGGAGAATTTTTAAGGAGATGATCAAGCTAGGGGTGGTGTACAAGTTGGTAAGTAGATCTACACAATTAGTTTGCAAAGTTTTGTTTAAAATTAGAGGTTCAGTTTTTGTTTTAATCTGTTGAATCATCTTAGTTTCTCTATGTTTAGTCTTGTTTTTAACGTCTTAAATGTTTTAATCTGGAACTATTCTTATTTTTAGAGCGAAAAATAGGCTTTTAATATGAGAAAGCGGCTTTTTGTTGCTATGTTATTCTTGAAGGTTGACTTGAAGTGTTCTATTCGATATTATGACCAACCAAATGAAGAATCAAAATTGTCAAGGTTTTGTGATGGCGGACTTCATAGATTTATGACATAATTAGCTAATGAGTAGTAATTAGAAACTATTTATTCGGATTTTATCTTTTATAGTTTCAGCTCAATGTGCCAAACAATTTATTAGAATTTTATTAGAAATTTGCTACTTGCTTACAATGTATTCTTTTTGGAACTTTGTAGGAAAGCGATAGGCTTAGACAAGTGATTGAGAAGGAAATGCTAAAAGTCGAGGTAAGTTTGTTCTTCCCAAAATGGCTTGTAATTTTTCCACATGACCTTATTAAATGTGTAAATTCACAAATGTTTAGTTTAGTTAACAGTTCCATGCTTAATAGAGTTGTCTAATGACTCTGCTCTTTGTATTGTTGAAATAGAGCATTTTGACTTAAAACATAAGCCATAAACCAAAGATAGAGATGGGCAAAACATTGGTTAAATATTTAAGAGAAAGAAGTAGTTAAGCAATTCTACCCATTAACCAAAGATTACTTTTAGTCTCTTAAAAAATTCATAAGATACTACTTTGAGAATCAATGAAAAATATTTAAAATTGGTCTTTGGTTTGTTCATCTACCCCCTTAACCAAAGATCAAATTTTAATGTTTTTTAAATAAATTCAGTAAATACTACTTTAAGAATCCATGAAAAATATATTTAAAATTGGTTTTGGTTCATTCATTTTTTGATTGAAATATTCGATTAAGTGGTTTAATGCATAAATTTTACTTGAATATGATCTATAATTTGCATTGTTGTTTGAATAAGGATATGTCTTCTTTAAATTTAGGCAATAACAAGTCCATATCATTTTTTTTGGTGTGATCAATAGTTTGATACTCATTAAGTTCATACTTCACAACTTAAAAGGTATCCTAGTTCCTCATCAAGTTGATATTGTCAAACTCAACCTATGTAGAATATTGTGTGCTCTAGATAAAGGTAAAGGAGTCACCGTCACGCTTGGAAAATAAGGGGTGGGTTGCAATAGGCTGAAAGCCAATGTAAATCGATCTTTATGAAATGGATTAAACAGGTTTATTGTTTGGTTCTTGAAAGTTAAAAAAGCTAAGTTTGAAATGAGATGAGTGAGCTTATGATAAATTTTGTAGCTTGTGAAAGTGGATTGATTGAAAATAGTCTTATGAGTTTTTTGGTCTATCTATGAGGTAGCATATTTTTGTTTTCTTATATGTTTTTAGAAAATGAAGATAAAAGTGAAAATGACAAACATTGCTATCTTCCTCCTACTTGGATTGGTAAGAATTTAATTTACTTAAATCAAGTATATGCGAGTGTTTATCATCGTTTGTGGATTCTTAAATCTCAAATGAATTAATGTTAATCTTTTTGCTTGTTTGTAGAATTTGATGGTCGAGTGCGGGGATCGTCACTATAAGTTCGATGTGAGTCATTGCTCTTCTACCTTAGCTCTATCTCCTATGATGCTTATGTCCCCTGAAAAATTTAAGTTCAACTATTCAATTATTAAGTTGTTTCAAATGTCCCTTGGTCGTGCGAGGTGGTGTTGAAGAACATCTCAAGACTTTTCGATTGATAATTCTTTTTGTGCATATTTATAGGATTGTAAGTTTTTTTTTTTTTGTGGTTGTTGAACAATAGGATTGGTGGTTTTGTGAATACTTAGAAATTTGGAGCATTTGTAATACTATACAATTTTTTTGGATATATATCTTTTTCGATTTTTGATTTTTACATTTTTGTTCTCTCAATTGAATATTTGTTGATATATATTGTCGATGTATGAATGTCAAATTTTGTTTTTTGGGGGATGTTAGCACCCCCAAGGAGTTGTTGGAGGGTGCGGTGATGATTTTTATTATATATTGGCAGGTTAAATGTGCTTGGATTGAGACCTATATATGTAAGACTTTAAAAACTAAACAAAAATGAAAATAAGAGACGGAAATAGCAACGGAGTCTTTGGATTCCGTTGCTATTTCCGTCTCTGATTTTCGTTTATGTTAGAAACATAAATCAGAAACGGATCAAATTCCATCTCTGATTCGTCTCTGATTAGCAACGGATCAGAGACGGAAATAATCAGAAACGGAATTTATTCCGTTTCTGATCCGTCTCTAAATCAGAAACGGAATCGCATTCCGTTTCTGATTGAATTAGCAACGACGTTTTTAGAGACGGAATTGATTCCGTCTCTGTTCCGTTTCTGACTGCAATTAGAGACGGAATTTTAACAAATCAGAGACGAAAATTTCCGTTTCTGATTTGCTGTTTTTTTGTAGTGACACAAACTCCTTCTCATCAATCCAATACATGGATATGGAGAGGTTGATAAATTGATGGAGACTTCTAAATTGGAGCGTGCACTTGTTTCAGGGGCAAATCGGTTTATACGAACATTGTATCTGTTGAAAGCTTGAATTGCATGCTACCATTTGATACGTTTTTAAGGGGGTGCATACCACTGGTCATCTTCTTCATCATTCTCACCCAAAGCCTCATTGTTCTCTCTCTCTCTCTCTCTCTCTCTCTCTCTCTCTCTCTCTCTCTGTTGGAGATCAAATTCAAGGAGAGCCGTGAGTGTTGGTGGCATTGTTGAAGAACAGTTGAAGGCGAGATAATATTTCAATTTTTTATTTTAGTGATTGTGGGACTGGTTTTGTCTATGAATTCGAAATTGGAATTGGGAGGGGTTGTTTTAGTTGGTTGTTGATTGTGTGATGAAGAGAGGGGGAGGTTCGATTATATATATATATATAACAGTGAAGAAGAGAGAATCCGAGAAGAAGAAGATGAAGGTGGGGGTTGAAGAAAAATGTGGTTTGAATGAGGTGTTGTGGGAGGGAACAAACCCAAGACCAAGAAGAAATTTGAATGAGAAATTTTGATTAATCATGTAAAAAAATGAAGGTGTCTAAAGCTTTAATCCCAACTAATTCAATTATTTACATTTACAATTTCAAAGTTATATTTTCTATCTATAGAGTTTGAGGTAAAGATTGAACATTATGTACAATTATATGGAATCTCCAGAAGCAAGTGTTCACAAATTGATGGGTCAAACCACTTGTGTTTTTTTTTTCCCTTGTTTTTTTTTTTTTTTTTTTTTTTTGAGGAAGTAATGTCCTAGCATGACTAACTTTTTTTTTATTCACATCTTATCTCGATCACATTAGAGAATATTGATAAGCTAAAAAATGTACTTGTATTTCTAATTTTTAAATTTTAATTACAATTTTAAATTTTGTTAATAAATTTTTAGAAATTAATTTCAAGCGAAAGCGGCAGAATAAATCGTGTGTAGCAGGTCGTAAAGCTAATATATATATATATATATATATATATATATATATATATATATATATATGTGTGTGTGTGTGTGTATATATGTGTACAGATGAAAGTTTACTAATTCACTCTCAACAAATCAAGCAATGGTGAAACTCTTAAAAGAGAGGAAGAAATCAAGAAGCCATTTTTCCATCAACGACCACCAGGACATCCTCATTGAAGTCCTCCAGAGACTCGACGAGCGGTCTCTCGCCGCCGCCACGTGCGTGTGCCGGTTATGGTGCTCCGTCGCCACTAACGAGTCGCTGTGGGAGAGCCTATGCTTCTGCCATGTCTCCCCTCCTCCTGCGGAGATCCGCCCCGTCGTGGCTGCACTCGGTGGATACCGCCGCCTCTATGTAGGGTGTCTGCGGCCCGTGCTGAGTCGACTTGTCGATCAAGTCCGGACTCGGGACCATGTCCAGCTGTCGCTCTCCCTCTTCTGCGTTGATTTCTACGAGCGGCTCGGTGGGAGGCTCAGTGGCGTGGCTTCCTCGCTCATGTTTCTTTGTGACCCTGTTGTCAAAGTTGGTTCCTCGTGATGCGAGTTTGATGACTTTGACTCAGTGGAGCCAGATAAGAACGTTTGCCCGCTCCTGTTTTTTTTTTTTTTTTTTTCCTTTTTTTTTTTTGTGATAAGTGCCTCAATCTTTAATGCCCCTTTTTGCTTTAGATGGATTAGTCCAATGAGAGTTGATTTGGCAGCCTATCTTCATAACCCACAAAAATCAAGGGATCCAAGTATATATGTAATGTAGCTATCCATAATTGAATCCAAAACTTTTGTAATTAGTAGAGTCGTGCGTGATTGATGCTAATCTTGTGCTATTGCACCACATTTTCTGGAGGCTTGTTTGGAATAAATTATACTCCGTGGGTTTATGTGTGAGTATGGGAGTTGGTATATGCAATTACTCCTTCATTTTCTCAATAAGTGACGTTTTAGAGTTGGACACAATTATTAAGGAACTCTTTTACTCCAAGTTGGATGGATCAAAATGCCCTCACATTTTCTCACCTCTATCTTAAATGTTCTTTTAAACTTTTGTGCATATCATAAATAATCCAAGTTGGAGTACTTGATTGACGTTTCATGAGGGGAGCCTTATCTCAATTTGGTTGATTTACGTTTACAAAAAATCTAGTCGGACTCTTTGAATCCAGACTCAAAGAGCTTTTACTAGTAATAAAAAATATCTAATTAAATAAAAAGATTAAATTACCCTCATCTCTAACATCAATACACATTGACATATGCATCTCCTCGACCGCCACAGCCGCCGTCGACCACCACTTACAGTCGCCGACCGCCCGTTAACCGTCGCTGACCAACACCGCCACAGTCGTTGCCAATCGCCGCTTACTGCCGCCGACCACCATCATCTCCCTCAATTAGATAGAACACATATGTCGATTGAATATATTGGTACACAAATGTATACTACGTACATTTCTACCGGAGAATGACCGGCCTGACACCGGCCCACGTTGCCGACCTTCGCCGCCTCTCGGCGGGAGCAGCCTCCGCCGCCGCCACGAAGTCATCACCCACCTCCGCAACTTCCATCCCCGTTCTCCCCGGCCTCTCCGGCTCCGAATCCACCCTCGCCGAGGCCGAGTTCGGCTTCTCCTTCCTTCCCGACCTCCGCGCCGTACTCTCCGCCGCCCTCCCCATCTCCCCCGGCTTCCCCGACTGGCGCGCCCCACCGCCTCCCGCCTCCAACTCCGGCCTCCCTCGACCTCCCCATCGCCGTCGCCTCCCTCCAAATCGCCTGCAACTCCCGCTGGCCACCAACCCAAAAGCCACCTACCCAAACTCTCTCTCTCTCCCTCTCTTTTTCTTCAGGCCAGATCTGGCCATACTCTCTGGCCAGATCTGGACAGGAGAAAGGGAGAGGCTGACCGGAAGGGAGGAAGTGGTGGCTGGCGGTGGATGATGACGTGGCGTTGTTGATGGTCGGTGCTCACTGCGTCTAATGACGGTGGCGGTGGCAGTGGTGTAGGTTTGATTGAAGATAATCAATTTACGTCAGGGGTATTTAAGTCTTTTCAATTCTTTGAGTCCATACTCATTGAGTCCATTTAGCATTACCCTTACGTTTAATGAGCGGAGCTTTATCTTCATGAGCTGTATATGAAAACACTCCAAATTGGCAAATTCCCATATGTCAAAACAAATGCCCAATTCTAGCGTTAGCGCCAATTAATTAAGACTTGAGCACTCGAATTTTCAAAATTTTTACGTAATCTTAATTGTTGAATTTTGGTGCTTTAACAGTTCAAAATTTTCAAACTCTAGATTTTTAAAAAATTGTTTCCTACTAGCATCAAGAAAAAGAAAAAAATTGTTTCCCCCTCTAAGATGGTCTATAAAATTGAACTATATTAACTCTTGTTCATGCACATTATAACTTCTAGAAAAAAAATTATCAAATGTCTTTTCTTGAGATTGATCTAAATGAAGCTATTGCATTTTTTGATAATGGAGAAATAGAGGAACCTCGAGTTCAATTTGTCAAATTCTAATGTTGACACCATTGATGTGGTTCCTGACCTCAATGTCACAAGTTCTCTAGTTGCTGACATATCTTCATCAAGATATTTCCAATTGGATTTAAATAGGGAGCCATGTGTAGAAGATGACATATATGTGCAAGTAAATTTACCTGTGGCGAGACACGAATCAAGCTTGAATATTGGTAACAAAATGTCCTCTTACACATGCATATATTGTTTTCTTAATTATTATTTCATCGACTAGTTTAGCAAATTATATTTTATTTATTCAATATAATTTGACCACATTTATGAAATACTTTATTTTTGCTTGTTTTGTATTTTCAAATTAAAGGTATCAACAATGACAATAGAGAATCCGAATCATTGCAAACACAAAGTCATGCAAAGAAATTGACTAGAGCCGTATATGAAATGCTACTTCAAAAAAGCATAGATGGGAAATTGACTAGAGAGTCAACAACAACAGTAGCATCACATTTTTCCGTTTCTATGCGTTCTGTACAACGCATTTGGAAACAATCCAAAAATACCGAAGAAGTTGACGTCTCTCATAGAAAGACAAAAAATTGTGGTTGTAAAAGAGTTGAGGTTGACATGGCTCAAATACGTGAAATTCCTTTAAGTAAACGCACGACTCTTGAATCGTTAGCTTGCTCCTTGAAAGTAAGCAAGTCAACGATATATAGACGTCTTATATCGGGAGATATATGACGACATTCAAATGCCATAAAGCCTTTTCTGAAAGAAGCGAATATAAGATCTAAGACTAAAATTTTGCTTATCAATACTTGATGACACTAGCATACCACATGATCCAATTTTCCAAGCGATGCACAATATTATTCACATATATTGATGAGAAATGGTTCTACATGATGAAGAAATCGGAGAAATACTACTTGGTATCAGCTGAATTAGATCCAACGAGTACATGCAAAAGTAAGAATTTTATTGGAAAAGTCATATTTTTAATCGCTTTCGCTTATCCAAGGTTTGATCCACAAGGAAATGAGTTATTCTCGGGAAAAATTGGTTTATTTCCATTTGTGACACAAGAGCCAGCCATAAGGACTAGTGTTAATAGAATTGCAGGGACAATGGAGACGAAGCCAATAACTTCAGTGAATAGAGAAATTGTGAGGTCATACTTGATTGAGAAAGTCCTGCCAACAATTAAGGAAAAACGGCCAAGGGATGATTAGAGACGTCCGATATTCATCGAACAAGATAATGACAGGACACATATTAATCTGAATGATGTTGAGTTTTTCAAGCAGCTGTACAGGGTGGTTATGATATTCGTTTGATGTGTCAACCTGCAAACTCGCCAGAATTAAATGTCTTGGATCTTGGATTTTTCAGTGCAATCCAGTCTTCCCAATACAAGGAGTCCCCAAAGACTGTTGACAAGCTTATTACTGCTGTTATGACATCATTTGAAGTATTTTCTGCAGTGAAGTCTAATAATATATTTTTAACATTGCAACTATACATGATAGAGACTATGAAATCAAAAGGTTCCCATAAATATAAAATTCCTCATATAAAAAAGCTGTTAGAATGAGAAGGCATGCTTTTACTTGGGCGACCCTACATTGGTAGAAGAAGTTTTGAATTATTTTAAGGTAGAGTTTGTCTTTAGTTTGCGATAATTTGAAATGTACGACTTGATTTTATAAGTAAAAGTGTTTCTTTTTTTGTCAATACAAGTGTTTTTATATATTGATGGTTTAGTATAATATTTATATGAGTGTATCACATTCTTCTCTTGTACGTGTTGTTATAAGGAATGAGTTCATATGTAATTTTTTTTAAAAATATTTTTTTGAGAAGAGAATACAAGCTCATGAAAATCGTGTTTATCTTAAAAGAAGTATGTAAATCGAAGGGGTTGCGTACCATCCATGACAGTCCATTCATGGACAAGTTACAATAAATAATATAGAATGCTATGCACAACGATAATTGGGACGTGTGACAGTGCAGTACTCTTTGGATACTAATGGCTCTTATGATTTTCTCGTTTGAGGGAAATTACAGGGTGTCACACCTACATACCACTGCATGTGTTGATTATGAAATACGGGCTTGTTCCTTCTCTTTTAAGCTCGACTACGTGTTGGCATGACTGTTTCATCTGTTGCCTCGTTTTGTTAGTATTAATTTATGGGCTCACCTCTCTATAAGCTCTCATGTTTCAGGTAAGTAGGCTCCTTCGTTATGTGCCCAACACCGCCCCATGACAAGCTTATTTACCAGCTCCCCTGCTTAAATAGCAGTGATTGGGGCACCTTTAACGAGCTTATTTTTGAAGATGAAATCACTATAATAGGCACTCGAAATCGTGCTGCTGGCTCTCGTGGAGGGTTGGTGGGTATGGTTTTTTAGGAGTGGTGCGTTGCGGGTGAGAGGGAAATGCGATCAACTTATGTTGGATGGGAAATGTGACGCGTTGCTGCCACTAAACACTCATTGGGAACATTTTGGTAGAACTATTTAACATGTCTTTGAACCCGATGGTTTTATGGTTTTTGACTCGGGTTCTGCTTGGGTAAATGGAATCAGAAGGTCTTTTTTGCATGAGTGATCACACTGGGCGCCATTCAACGACAAAAAGCATGAAAAATACCCATTTTTTGGTTTTTGTTCAATCTATGTTTGTTAAACCCATTTTTTTGTATACTTTACTTTTGTACAGAACTTATACATATATTAATATACATACAAAGAGTACCACCTCATTTCATAAAAAAATGATAATTCGGATGTGAGCTTAAAAGCAAAAAGCTTAGTACGCCAACAATCAGTCAGAGTGAAACTGTTATAAATTGAATTGGAACTTGCTAAAGAATGAAAATAGAAGACTAAGAACTTCTACTACTACAAACTACTACTACGAAGGAGAAGAGAAGAAATGAGATAGTTGGAATGAGAAGTTTTCATTCAACTTGGTGTGTCAATTACAATGGGGTTAGCACCCTTTATATAGGCCATTTGGTGATGATAATAATTGTACTTATACAATGTATACAAGTTATACATACACCACAAGTCATAGAACACATCACAAGCAACATAGACAATACATGGAAGAGTTGGTGTACATTGGAGAGGATTACAAGTTACATGACAATACATGGATAAGTGATTATTCATTGTAGTTGAATACAAGTTATGTAGAGTGTACAAGTTACATTCAATGTAGAAGTCATGCTTGATGTTACAATTCAATGTGAGAGTCATGCTTGACAATGTGATCATTCATAAGCTTGGTTAAAGGGTCACCCAATTTACAACACTCCCCCTTGGATGACACTTGCTGAGAGAATATGCCTCGTTAAAACCTGTACTAGAAAAACCTTGTGGGAAAAAAATTTAGTATAGAAAAAAGAGTACAATGTTCTCATCAATCTTGATTTGTAGTATAATATTATTGATTGCCTCATTAAAAACCTTGCTAAGAAAACCCAGTGGGACAAAACCAAAGCTAAGGAAAAGAGTCCAACACATTGATACACTTTGAGAGAATATATATGCCTCATTAAAACCTTTATTAGAAAAATCCTGTGGGAAAAAAATCTAGTATAGGAAAAAGAGTACATTGCTCTCATAAATCTTTTTATACGGTGTATAATAATGTTAGGATTGTATCTTTAAAAACCTTGCTAGGCAAATCCAGTGAGATCAAACCAATAGCAAAAGGAAAATAGTGCAATACACTAATCAACCTTGATAAAGAGTTTTAATATTGTTAGAATTGCCTTATTAAAAACCTTTGCAAAGGAAACCCAGTGGGATAAAACCATAGCAAAGGGAAATAGAGTGCAATACACTAACTAATAACTCATTTTGATTCTCCCCCTCATACTCACATGGGTGAGACATTTTGTGCATTTTGTTGCACATGAATATCGTTTTCTATATGAACCATTTAATGTTGAAGCATATGATTGTCACTCTTTTGTATATAGTACTTGCATCAAGTAATTGATTCATAACTTTGTTACTACTGAATGATCCTTTGAACTTCGAGTTCATATTAATTTATACATGGAACATAATATAACAAATTTAATGCAATTTGATGCATTTCAAACAATTTCACGCCATTCCTTTCGAATTGGCTTATATCTCCCCCTAATGGTGGGAAAACTGTTTCATCAAAGTGTCAATTAGCAAAACTTGCTATAAATAATTTCCCTATTAGGGATTCAAGGCATCTTATAATATGATTAATTGAGAATAAATTAATATACGTCTCCTATTGATTTGCCATGAGATAATCTCCAGTTGAAAAAAAATCCAGTTCGATAAAGGATATCATTGCGAATTTATAATATTTTCGCATTATTGATGATTATGGATAATTAAATAGATATTTCCACATTATGAATGTCATTTGATTTATGAATTCCAGAAGTTAAAGCCGATAATATTATACTCAGATTAAATCGTATAGATAATTTTCTATTATTCTGAGTAGACTTCTTCTGAACAAGACATTAACAATAAAACTGTTGTATTAGATATTGCCTGAACATTAGCCTCCGCTAAGTTCGAATTCAAGAAATATTCGCTTTTGTTCATTCATGTAGCACGATACATAAGACATAAACTCATCGCCCATATTTAGATCACGATTTAAACACATCTCGATGTGCCTGTTTTATCGAGCCATTTTCAATGATAAAATTCATAATATTTTGCCTTTGATTTTGAAGGCATGGTAAATGTCATAAAAATATTCGGGTATATATATGACAATATTTAGGCAAAATAGTCTTTCATATATGACCAAAAAATGTCACAATTATGAGTGCTCATTGTCAATAATTATTTGCCCTTTGTAGTGGTGCACCACTTTTGTTTCTACTTTTGGTGGAATTGTCAATACGACCTTTACCTGATATTTTCATCTTTTCCACGTCCATAAATTTATTATTGCGATCATGATCATTATATGCAACATATGATTCTTAATTTGAAGTTAAACTAATTGGACGGGAGCGATATTATATTTATAATATCTCATTATTTTACTCAGCTACTATGAAACAAGAAATCAATCTTTAATATTTATTGGATTGACGTGCGCACTCGATATTTGTGGCAGCAATAAATCGAGGCGGGCCACGTGACCTTATTTTTATTGTCTCATCAGTCATATTTTCGCATAGCCTCAACATAAAGACAATTAAAGTTATGGAATTATAATTAATATTTGACTGATTAAATTTTGTAGCATGAGACCCAACCGCTCATTTTGAGCTTTTGGAGCATTACCCTTTTGGTATGTATATATAACTCCATAAGGTGAAAATATATATATAGTGAAATATTCACTCTTCAAATCTCTAAAGAGAAATTGGCGAATGATTATTTATAACACACAGTTTTGCATATATGCTTTATTCACAAATTGTAGTATCTAATTGTCATGACAAGTAATTATTGTCGCTAATATAATAAGGCAACAAGTTCAACTATGGTTGAATAATATTTTGAAAATAAACTTAATATAAAATAGTTTTTCCCTTTTTTATGTAAAAACATAACACATGATTAGATATATGTTCACAACTTGATTCATTAATAAACAAAATATACTATTCGTATGAGTTGGTGGGACAACCTCCAAGTTGGGTGGCGAGACATAGTCTACTTAATACCATACCTCCTCGAATGGGATAACCCGTCTCCCTTTCAATGTTTAGCTTTACCGGTGATAAGGCTTATCCACTATCAACTCAAACTTATAGCATTATTTGTATTATAAAATCAAGAATAGAACAATAACTAATTGTTTGTAGTTTTAAGAGAAAAAATACATGTCACACATTGACTTTTGATTTCTGATGTAAAAGATCGTACAAGACGCAACTACAGAGCATACTCTCGCAATCGGTGACATTATAATGCATAGTATATGAATAAAGTATGCATATAGAAGTGATGCATGTAATAAAAGGAAGCAACCATGATAATATAGAAATCAATTGAACTTATTTAAATAACAAAAGTTATACCTTCCTAGCTTCGTCTCCTTAACAAGCTTTCTTGAACTTCCAAGATCTCCTTAATGCTAGAGGAAGCTCGTGCTGATAATGTGTTGTAAATTGAATTGGAACTTGCTAAGAACTAGAGAAGGAAAATAGAAGACTAAGAACTTCTAGTACCACAAACTACTACTACAAAGGATAAGAGAAGAAATGAGATAGTTGGAATGAGAAGTTTTCATTCAACTTGGTGTGTGAATTACAATGGGGTTAGCTCCCTTTATATAGGCCATTTGGTGATGATGATAATTGTACTTATACAATGTGTACAAGTTATACATACACCACAAGTCATAAAACATATCACAAGCAACATAGACAATACATGGAAGAGTTGGTGTACATTGAAGAGGATTACAAGTTACATGACAATACATGGATAAGTGATTATACATTGGAGTTGAATACAAGTTATGTAGAGTGTACAAGTTACATTTAATGTAAAAGTTATGCTTGATGTTACAATTCAATGTGAGAGTCATGCTTGACAATGTGATCATTCATAAGCTTGGTTAAAGGGTCATCCAATTTACAACAGAAACCACTTCATCTGACAATTAAAAAATACATTAAAGCCATGTAGAGTCTGCACTCTTAACCATCTAACTCTTTCGATCCCGGCATTATAAATGGTATGGTTGAAAATGACAGTAGAAGAGTTAGGAGAACAGTAGGCTGAAGCCATAACAGAGTCCAAGTTCAATATAAGACACAACCATAGATATAATATATAAGGGTCTCTATGTCATTCTACCTAAAGCTTCTTTTCGCATATAAGACAACTGCAGCCATTTTTTTTTCAAAAATGCAAAACTGAAACAAAAAAAGTTAAGAAAAATTGAAGAAAAGCTATTCCAACATTGCTAGTTTAAATATTGCAGACTATGCAAATTGCACTTCATTAGATACAAAAGATAAGTAATTCTAATAGAAGTCTGGAGGATAAATTCTCAGCATGTGATTGAGAACTTTTTGCATCCCTTTGTCTTCAAACACTTCGTTTCCTTCTTCTGGATACTTGTTTAAATCAAATCCACAATCCGCATGCACTTTTTGATCAAAATCTTCATATCTTTTCTTCATAATTTGAGGCATCGAAACATAATCATACATCTCTATTTTGTTTGGAGTTGAATCCATTATGTACTTTTTGAGTAAAAAATAGATTGTAAGTCAAACATTATTGCCAACCATGGTGTATATATATTGAGAAACGGAGGAAAGAAATCACTACTCTTTCAAATCGTTCCCACTACTCTTTCAAATCGTTTGAAGGGGATTTGTTGGGATTTAGAATTTTATTAATAGGTAGTTATTATCCTTTCATTCCCAATATAAGGGTATAAAAGGAAAAAAAACCTAAATCATATTTCTTCATTCTCCCAAATGACACATATTAAGAAATTTCATCTCATATCTAAAACATCACTTGTTGAGAAAATGAGGGAGTAATTAATTTATGACAACTCATAAGCATCCAAACTTTAATTAAATACATAAAATGAGAGGGGATTTGCTAGGTATGTGATGTTCATTTGCAACGTAAATTAATAGAAAAATGTCACATGTACAAAAAAGTAAAAGCAAGAAGGAAAAAATGAAAAAAATACATCATGCATAATACACGTGGGGCTTTATTATTGGTAAACTTAATTGTTAATGTCATATCCTTGATCACTTGATTTGGTTGTCATTGTCATTAGTCGCATTATGTAAATGAATTATGAAAAATGTCTTTCATATGCTAAATGAAATCAACCAAAGATCAATTACGATGCGATGATCTCCAAATTAGTCTTTTGGGACTTATCCACGAATCAATTATATATGGATAAAGATAAGGCTTTTCAAACAAGGAAACTTTTTGTTGCAACAAGGTCTCTGGATCAAAAAATTGTGGATATGATCTTATCTATGTCAACTGAGGATATGCTGTTAAAAGAGATGATATGAGACACATTAACTACGTAAAGAATATGTTGGAATGTGATTTGTATTGAAGATGAAGATGGATCAAGGATCGGTTGAGATAGTTAAGATCAAGGGTCTTCAATTGTCTATTTATATTCCAAAGTTAGGATTTGTAATTAACTCATCTATTTTGTATTGTGTGAACCTGTTGTTCACTTCTGAGTTGTAAGCACCAAGGCAACTTGGGTATTTCAGTGACGAGGAGCCTCACTGTGCAAGCATTAGGAGCTGCAAAGTCCAAAAAAGGAGTGAAGGAAATAAAATGAGGAGCTCAGTGAAGGAGTCACGTGAAAAGTCTTGTATCCATTGTTCTTTACTTAGTGGATTTTACATCTGGGCGTGGCCCCACAGATGTAGGTCGTGGACCGAGCTGCATGAACAAGTTTCTTGTGTCTGATTTATTATGCTTACTATTTTATTTCATTTAAGTACGTGTAATGCTATTTATTTCCTGGTTACAACAACACCTAGTTATTTCAATTGGTATCAGAGCGGGCACTGTAAAATCTTTGTTTACAAACAACAGTGAGATCAACATACTAACCATGATGTCTCAAGGAAATATGTCAGATCAACTTAAAGGTGGGTCAAATGTGAGGCCGCCACTACTTACAAATACAAATTACACGCATTGAAAGGCACGTATGGAGGGACACATGCTCTCTATTGATGTCAAACCTTGAATAGCCATTCAAAATGGCTATGCCCCACTACTTTTAGATGGAGAGCCAAAGAACACACACTAGTGGACTCAAGCCGAAGAAAGATTGCTATCTGCAAATGCCAAAAGATTGAATGCAATTTATGGAGCACTAAATCATGAACATCTCAAGCTCATATCATCATGCAAGATTGCTAAAGAAGCTTGGGAAATTCTTGAGAATTGTTTTGAAGGAAATGAAGATGTTCTTGAGTCAAAGATTTCCCTCTTAGCCTTTTAGTTTGAATAATTATGAATGGGAGAAAATGAGACGGTTGCAAAATACATGGCCAAGTTGGAAGATGTTGCCAATCAAGCCCAACAACTTGGAAAGAAATACTCAAATAAGAAGATGGTGAAAAAAGTTATCCTAACTCTCCCAACCAAGTACAATATAAAGGTTGGTACTAGGGCTGACAATTGGGTCATGAAACGTTTAACACGACACGACACGACACGACCTTAAACATGTCGTGGGTTTGGCAAAAATGTATGTGGGTCATAAACAAGTTAACCTGTTTATACACGGTTAATAAACGAGTCGTTAACGTGTTAACCCGTGTGACTCGTTTATGACTCGCATAATTATTCACATATATATACAAATTTTTCATTTCCAACCCTAAAAACTATCAAAAGTTCAAAACCAAACAAAATCTCTGTCACCCCCTCTCTCTCTCTCTGTCTCGACAGCTGACCTATCTCCACCTCCACCCATCTCCGCCTCCTCGTCCCCCCCACCACCCACTATCGCACCCATCACCACCTCCAACAGCGCCGCCGTAAACAGATAACGTTTGCGCCAGGAAACTCCAGAACCGGCGCCTCTGGACCTACGCAGTGAGCTTCAGCTGCGTGGAGGGATTCATCGTGGTGGTCCAGAGCTCCTTCGAGGAGCAGCTGGTGTTCTACATCATCCCCACGGAAGCCCTAGATAAGTTCACCCAAAACCCTAACAAGTCCCGATTCCGCCTCGGCGGGCTCGTCCTCGAGGGCAGCGTCGCCCAGTCCGCCTCCTCCCCCTTCATGGAGTTCGTCGTCGCCTACCTCATCACCGACATCCTTGTCCGCTACCAGGGCCCCCTCCCGGACTTGTTCCGTGAAGGCCACTCGGTCGTCGTTGAGGGCTTCGTTAGGCCCCTGGAGGATCCTGATAAGGAGGCGGCGGCGGCCGTGACTGAGAAAGCCAGGGGGATCGGCTGCTTCTTCTCCACCACCGAGGTCCTGGCTAAGCATGACGAGAAGTATATGCCGGCGGAGGTCGCCAAGGCCATCGACGCCAATAAGAAGAAGATCGCCGCCGCCGCCGCCGCCTCTGCCGCAGAGGCCCAGGACGAAGAGAGGGAGAGGAATCAGAGGAGTTGATTGCATTGCATTGCATTGGAGTTTTGGTATGGATTTTTTTTTTTCAATCTTAATTGTTACTAATTTTTACGAATGTTGAGAAGTTTTGTTCTCATTCATATGAAAATTTGAGTATTGATTAGGCAAGCAATGAAGAAATGGAGGTGAGGGAATTTTATTCTTTGTTGTAAGAATTAACGGGGCGATTCGCCGATTACGTATTTGTTTAAACCTAGCTCATAATTTTTGCCCACTATATTGAATAAGAGAATGAACATTGTTTAGGCAATGAAGTAGTTTTGGGATATAACTATTTGAGAGATCATTTCTTCCATGTTTGTTTTTTGAATGCCTTTTATTTGTACTTTGATGCTTTGTCAAGAAATGCTTGGAAGTTTAAAATGCCCTTCATTTGCTTTTTGCGCCCACATATATGTTTAATTTGCTTTTGGAATGGAAATGATTTTCATGATAATCTCTTATCGTTGCATACTTGCATGTTGTTGAAGATGCAATAAATTGTGAGAATTCCACTTTTCATGGGAAGCTTAAGAATTTAAGCAATTATTTGCTTGCGAGATTGGATATGTGCAGGATTAGAAGGTTATATTATTTTTGACATTTTTACTGTTATTTATCTTTAGTATCTCAAGCTTTATAATTATTAATAAACTTCATTTTTTTATTTGTTGTAGGGCAAGATGTCAAGTTGGATTTGGAGAGTATTACAGTCACAGAAGATGTACTTAACTTGAGTGTGAGTGATGATCCACGGTCAACTACTTGGTCAAACTCTGTTGGAAACTAGAGAACTTGAAGCCTTTTTTGTTCATTAACCTTGAATTTATCTCTTACTTCTATGTTAACTTCATATAACCTTGTAGTTGGGTTATTAAACTTGAACTTGACTATTTGAGAACTTGTATTTTTAATTTTTCCTTGTATTAAATGGGTTTATAATTTTATATTTTATGTTGTTTGTATTGATTTTGTAGTGAGATATCATTAATCTAGTAGCATGTTTAACAGGTCGATAAACAGGTACACAAACGAGTCGAGTGAAACAGGTTAAATATGATCTGTTTAATAAACGTGTTAAACAGGTACATAAACGAGTCGAGTTAAACATGTTAAAATATGATCTGTTTAATAAACATGTTAAACGTGTAATAAACAGGTTACCTGTTTATTAAACGTGTCGTGTGTCGTGTTTACAAATAGTGACTCGTTTAATAAACGTGTCGTGTGCGGGTTTAGGATAATTATGACACGACACGTTTACAACACGACACGTTTACGACTCGCTGACACGAATTGCCAGCCCTAGTTGGTACCATACAAGAGAAAAGATGCCTAAAAAATTTGAGATTAGAATAGCTCTTGGGTTCTATCACTACATATGAGATGTAGCTAAATCAGCAAAAAAAGTCTAAAGAACTGGCATTGAAGGATGCTACTCAATAATTTTCAACTAATTAAACTATCAGTCAAGGGGAGGATGATATGACTTCAATAACCAGAAAATATAATAATTTGTTTCAAAAATTTCAAGAAATAAAGCCATATGCAAAAGGAGACTCGTCAAGGAAAGACATGGAGGACAAATCCACTGATAAGAGAAGCATGAAATGTAGGAAATATGGAGGACTCGGTCAATTTCAACGAGAGTGCCCATCGAGAAGAAAAGAGAAATCTCTGATGCATACCTCGAATGATTCAGATTTCAGAAAGCAATGTAGACCACCGGAATCACTATGTTGCTTTTGCTGCTATTCCTATTTCAACTGACAATCTCGTTGCAACTATTAATCCTTTTGCAACCATGACTAAGAAACTAAAATACATTTATTCAGTCTCTCATTCAAAAAAATATGGATCATCAAGTGGCTCTGATGATTCATATAGTAAATTACCATTACCATGCTAATCATGCAAAAATCAAAGGAACCTATGCTTAAATGCAAGCAAAATGGGAGGAGGTGGTTGCATGCAAGCATGTATCACAACTACTGTCGAAAAAGAAAAATAAAGAGCTGAATGAATGCAAAGCCAAGTTGGGGCAATCACATAACACTCTCAAGCAGCCGAATAAAGGGAATGCAAAGCTTGATGACATTCTTTAAGTCGAGAAGGAGTCATGATCTTCAATGGAAAGGTTCCCACAAATTATTACCAATCTTATACCAAAAGGTCACACAATGGGAGATCCATCCTCGACTTCTTCATTAGAGCCATATAAAGCTCAAACTATGAAGTTCAACCATCTGCTCTAGTGGTTCAAGAGACTGAACCAGTGCATGCTGCGTCTGAGTTAAATCAGATGAATATCAAGAAACTAGTTAGTGAGAAGGAGACTACTATGTTGCAACAAGCTTCTGCACCTACCGTATCAGACTACTCTAACTTAGATTAAAAGGTTTATAAGGTTAAAAAAGTTGATTCCGCTACTACAGAGGCTCCTTATGTTTTTGCTATTGATGAACGTGTTGAACCTCTTACTAAACAATCTAATAGTGTTCCTTCTAAGGTACACCAACGTAAGAGGAAGAAAACCAAGTCAGTTGTTGTCTCCATTACATCACCAATTAGATCGGCTTATGCTAGAAATGATCTTATCAACCCCAGAGTAGAGTAAGAGAGGGAACTTCTACAGGTCATTCAAGTACTACCAAATCATCTTTTTCAATCCTTGCTCACCTTTATTCAAGCTTTGAGCCCTTCTCCTTAGTGAGGGTCTAGTATGTCTTCCCTTTTATCTTATTTTGTCATTATAATCTCACAAAGGGGGAGAAAATGTGATTGAGGGGTAGCAATAGAGAATGGAGAAGTATGGCTATTGGATTGGATTTTATTCTAGTTTTTTTTTTAAATAAGATTTTTTAAGACGAATATGTGGGTTTGTAATAATTCTGTGGCTTAACTCTGATATAACTTTCATAAAGGTTATTGCAACAATGCACTATTGCAACTGAAGACAAAAACTGAGATGTCGAACTATTGAAGATGATATGTGATGATCAGTAATGAGAATATTTTTGTTTTATTAAGTTCTTTTGACTATTGGATGAACGTAACTAATTGATATTAATTATATTCTAAGTGATGGATGTTGTTCTTATATATCCTTCACTTTGCTTTTGGTGATGACCTTGGTTCACCTTAATTATCTCATCAGTCATTTATCGCAGGTTGTGTCAACATAATAATAAAGGGGGGAGATTGTTAATGGCATATCGTTGATGACATTATTTGGTTGTTATTGTCATTAGTCGAATTACATAAATGACTTATGAAAAATGTGTTTCATATGCTAAATGAAACCAACCGAAGATTAATCACAATGTTATAATCTCTAAATCAGTATTTTGGGACTTATCCATGAATCATTTATATATGGATAAAGATAAGGTTGTTGCAACAAAGAGATTCGCTGTTGGAACATGGTCTCAGGATTAAACAGTTATGGATATGATCTTATCTATGTCAACTAAAGATATGTTTTCAAAAGATATGATATGAGACACATGAACCATGTGAAGAATATGTTGAACCGTGGTTTGTTTTGAAGGTGAAGATGGATCAAGGATTCGTTGAGATAGTTGAGATCAAGTGTCTTTACTTTTCTATTTATATTCTAAACTTAGGAGTTGTAATTAACTCATTTATTTTGTATTGTGTGAATATGTTGTTCACTTCTATCTTTGAGTTATAAGCGCCAAGGCAACTTTGATATTCTAGTGAATGGGAGCCTCACTATGCAAGTATTTGGAGACTTGTGTAAAGTCCATAGGAGGAGTGAAAGAGATGAAAGGAGGGGCTCAGTGAGGGAGTCACATATCCATTGTTCTTTACTTAGTGATTTTTACGTCTGGGCGTGGCCCTACAGATGTAGGTCATGGACCGAACTGCGTGAACAAGTTTCTTGTGTTTGATTTGATATGCTTTATTGTTTATTTCGTTTAAGCACTTGCATTGGTACTTATTTCCCAGTTACGACAACACACATTCCTGTTATAACAACACTGGTTATTTCAATTACAAACATCACAAATTTCGATGACAACAAATCCCTTCCTATATAAAAGGTCAATTAACCTACAGGCTACTACTTCAAACATAAAACTAGGGGTTGGTTTCTATTACAATCACCCAACTTTAAGAATTATAACATTTTAGTCACAAAAGTTATATTTGTAACACAAAAGTCAAAAACCTGTTAAAAATCTTGCCATCGAGGTTTTTTCGATCAATTTTTTGATGAATATGGCAACATGGAAATGATCTGGCACTACATGGCAATCAAGGGTCAAATGACCACTCTAAATTAAGTAATTTTTTTCAATTTTGTAAAACATTTAAAAAAACCTTAACCCAAAGGACTACAATACTTATGTTTATGTTAAAAAATTTCATTTTTTAAATATAATGCTATAGCGACGATCTGATTCTATCTTGCTTTTTGAGCTTCTTTTCATTTGTTGTTTATGGGTTATAATGAAATCATGTTAGCTAGCTCTCTCGTAGATCTTTAAGCTTTTTCTTTGGTGTGGATGCCTTCACTTTGATGTTTCGAAATTATATGATATTGATGCAACTCTTAATTGATCCTTTTATTTATTGATATCTATTTGCATTGCAATTTTTATTTTTAAATTTTTTTGAGATGTTGTAGGTGATGTGTTACTTTGAATTAATTTACTTCCTTCATGGAAAAGAAAAATAATGTTTATGAGATGTGTTCAACACCAAAGCAAAAATCTCATCTTTCATTTTATTCGTTACATAAATTTTCTTTTCGGTGAATCATTTTTCGAGATTGTGAGGATTAAGATTGTGAAATAAAAAAAAGTCGTCCAATTTGGAGTGAGGATATTTTTGACCTTCAATTGCCATGTGACGCTACGTCATTTCCATGTTGGCACATTCACTGAGAAATTGATTGAAAATGGGTTTTTGGTGACCATGGTTGCAAGATTTTTATAAGGTTTGTGACTTTTCTGTTATAAAGATAACATTTATGACTTAAAAATCATAAATTATAAAGTTTGGTGACCATGAGAGAAATTAACCCTAAAACTAGCTAACTAAAACCCATTTTGTTAACTAGATCATTAAACCATCCTAAAAAAACCGCATCATATGAAACCATAAAAAACACTAGATTATTGAAATATTCTTCAAAAAACTAAATCATTAACAAAGGAAGTTAGAATTCAAATGTATAATTATCGATAATACTAGCTTTTCAGTAATCTAGCTAATTAGGTTATCAACTTTAAGATATATTTTCTTCAAAAATGAAAAACTTTTTCAACTAGATAAATTACCTTGTAACTTTATCAGACATAACTAGTATTTTATGATCATATAATTATTTGATATTTTGTTGTCGTTTGGATGATTTTGACAAACTTGCAATTGTTCGGTACTTGTTATATCTCGATGATATAGGGAATGTGAGGTCTAATCTGGACTATTTTTAAAATTGTCTATCATTATCTTCACTTTTTATCATAAACAACATCTTTTCATATACACTAATTACTACAAACAATATCAAACAAAACACATACAAGATACATGCATGATTATGATCATCATTTTTTTTTCAAACTTCTCATTATTTTAACTAGTTGTGCAAGCATGTTATATCTAAGTATCGGAGTATTATAATAAGCACAGTTATTTTTTTTTCACGAACACAAATACTTGTTCTTTCCTTCTTCACATAATATAACTAATAAACCCTTCAACATCTTGAAAAAAACCCTTCAACATATACCCTGTACTTCTTTCACACAACCTCCCTTACCTTCCCTGCACTTCTCTCTTATGAACTCCATTGCTTTTACACTCTCATCCTTATCTCTCGCTAATCATTCGCCTTCTATTCACCTTTGCCATTCGCTTGCCCTTTCTTTCAAGCAATCTCTTAATTCTCTCATTTCTTTTATGCAATTCGTGATTTGTGTAACAACCCAATTTAATTAATTCAATTTAATTTGCTAATTTTAGACTAGTAAACCAGCTCGAACCCACATAGATGTCGCAAATTAGTCTAAGGCATACCTTTCAAAGTAAATAAATAGTTTTTTTGTAGAAATAAATAGTTTTTCTTTTTGAATACTAAGTAAATAAATAGTTATTTTGTTCTTGATGTGTGAATTAATTGCATGTGTCTTTACTAAAATTTAAGTTTGCATCACATTTGTTCCATTTTCCTATGTTTTACGAGTATCGGTGAGCTACGAGTCAATTGCCTCGAGATACGAGCTAGTGCAGGTATCAAATAGGTCGATTGTAGCATCCCCCATCCCTATTAGGATGATACTCAGCTTGATACCCTAATTAAGCTTTGGTACACCAATCAAACTTAACTAGAACCAACGTCTTGCCTTCAACGAATCAATGCAATAACAATATGATCCAACTGAATAACTAACATGGCATTAGAAATAATATAAACAATAGATAAACATATGCAAGTCATTCAACATTAGAAACTGAATGCATGTACTTGCCACTTTTCCTTAATATTAAAACTTTCACTGAAAACCAGAGTTTATTACTTTATTCCACATCTATATACCACCTATGAAACCTTCATAATAATGATTTCTGTAGCTTAACTAGGTGTGTTTGAATGTATTCAAGTCTCGATACTTTAAATGTATAGTGAGTAACTTGGTTCAATCAATGCGTTCTACAGTATGAGAGTAAGGCATTCCCTTACTTATCTCTTAGCAATCCTAGAACTAGTTTTCCCAAATTCACTGACTTCTAGGTTTATTTAAAAATATAGAGGGTTAGTCATTATATAATGCTCCCAAACCATTATATATATATATTCTAACTGAACCAGATATAATGTCCCACTTACCATGGCTTGTATTTTCTATCCTTTAAGAAGATCTCGAGCCCCATAAATGGCGTACAAGTAAATCTACATAAATATTTGGTAATTTCGATCAATTTTAGTCTCGCACTAGTCCTAGAATCATCTTAGAACCCTAGCCCAAGTCTTAAAGAAATCCCACGAAGCTTTCCCTACGAAACTTCATTTTTCACTTTCTGTGTTAGGTTTCGCGGGTCATGCAATGGGCATGAAGCCTATGGTGCTGTGAATGGCACCAAATTTTCTAGCATTTTTTTGATTTGGCATTGTAGGTAGCATTTGATATTTCATGCCCATGGAGTCGTTCGTTTAAACACACCAAAAATGTGTTTTTGAGTCTCCGGCTTCCACGACTCGCTCCAAACTCCCAGGCCTTCTCCTAGCCGTCAACCTAAAAAAACTTTATAACATAGCTATAATGACCTGAAAAGATTTAATCCTAGTCAATTGCCTTGTAGGATCGTGACTTACTAGCTAGTCCTACGTGGCGTACTCGGTCAACACTTTGGCATCAACACTGAGGTAATAATTTAAAAATTTTATTCATGTTTGCTGCATGTATTATGCTTACCTAAATACAAGTGTGCAATTTTAATTGCCTTTAGACTTGTGCACACGGATGATGGGGTATATGGAGATTTATGTTTATTCATTACTTAAGTTTTATTTTGAACATTATCATTCATGTAGGCTGCCCAATAAGAACAAATAAGATAGCTAACTTAAAGAACTAGCCAAAGCTTGTTATGTAGCTAATGAATTGATATGAAGCTTAAGTTTCTACATGAATTTTAATTAAGAGACTAAATGAAATTCAAGAACCTAAGTAAACTTATATGAGATAAATGTGGCTCCAACAACTCAAAGTCACTAATTTATGGAATGCATGAACTAAGTATAGTGAAAGAGATGGGCAAACATCGATTTTGTGGTTTGGTAGTGAAAACCCTCAAACCACTACCAAACCTTTAGTTTGATCAGATGAATTTTTTGGACCATGGATGAACCTCGAGATACGCATAAGTATAGATGGAGTCAAGATGTGTGTCACTTAAGCACATCTCCATAAGACCAGCCTCGAGATTGCACTATGCAAATCTTGAGGAAATCTACATATAAATCAATAGCAACTCATATTTATCATTGTTTGATCGAATTGAGAGAAATAGATGAGCTTGTGAAGATTTAGTCGCTAGAGTAATTGGAATCAAAGGGAGATAGAAAGAGAGGGCAAAACAACTGATAAAGGAGATATCACAGTTGAATTGGTGAATTTTTCATCTCTTCTCTTATAGTTGGATGATTTGGATAATGATGATGATTGATTGAATTATGATGAAATTGTTGATACCTATCATTGTTGTTGGTTGAGATTGGTATAAGACCTTATTAGAGACCCTCCCTAATGTTGTGGGAAGATTTGGTGGAGTTTTGAATATATGTTAGTGATCAAATAGGGCTGCTGCCTTTTTCAAATTTCTAGTTGCTCAATTATAGATCGCGCTCTTTGTTGCGAGGAAGTGTGCTCCCTCATCGAATAACGATGACCCCAAAAGGTGGAGGGCACTCCTCACTAAAAAATAACAATAATGTTGAATTTTTCTTTAGGTTTCCACAGGGGTTTAGGGGGCTTAAACCTATTGTATTGGACTCAAATTGATGGCAATTGTCCTATTTTAGGTTCTTAACCAACGAAGAAGGATTATATGTGCTTTAAGTGTGAGGTTCGTTGGACCAAATCTGGGGAAACTTCACATAGGTAAGTGGTACTCGTTTATGTATTAATTATGCATTGAGATTTAGTGTTATTAGTTCATGTAGTTTTTGGACTAGGTTTGAGCATTGTACTGTGACTTGTGGTATTTACTATTTTTAAACTAGCTATTGGAAATGAAAAAGGAAAGGGTTTTCAATAATGAAAACATGAAGATAAGGGTGGATAAGTACAGACCTGTAATGAATAGGGAGCTGGAATACATTCCGACCTGTGTATAAAAATGAAGGTAGATAAGTATCAACCTTTAATGAAAGAGATAACTGGAATTAGTTTTTGTCATAATTTCGATACCTTATTCATTCATTTTCCTTTTGGAGTGTAAATCTTAGTTATAATTGAATACATATTTTGGGATCTCATATAGGCCAATGTGTGGACACCGTAGACTATATTTCTCTATAGAATAAGGAAAAACTTTAGTTACAAGTCACACTAAAAACTAAGGATCACAGTACAGTGCAATATATCGAATGACTTGCATTTGCTTATGTATTATTTATACTATTTTTGATGCACTGAATAGAGATTGTTAGATTCATATTGTTATTCATTTAACCCATTGTCTATGAGTAGATAGTTGATATGTAAATGAGCATCACTTACTGAGCAAGTTAGAGCGCGCACCCCTTTAAAACATTTCAGGTACTCCACTTAGCACTAAAGGCAAAAGGTAAGGGAAGATCTAGGTGGTTAGAGATATTCTTATATTTAATGAAATTTGTTTTATATTCTAATACTGTTTGAATTACTTTTTGTGTAACTTAATATGGTTGGGATACTGTATAGTAACCAAGGTTTATTCCTGTAATTTTGTATATTTGTATATCATTTGACTTATCGATAAAAGTTTTAATTTTTGCTTTGTGTTCTATTTCTTTTATTCCCAATTTTAAGATATACTAGTTACATTTATCAGGTATTGAAGACAAGATGTTAGCTCTAGTTAAGTCTAGCTGGTGTACTGTGGTTTAATTAGGGTTCAGGCCATGTATCGCCCTAATCGGGATAGGAGATGCTACAGTTTGGTATTAGAGACTAGCTTTATCACTTATGAATTGACTTATACTCAAGGTATAACCTTGATACAATTTTATACAAAGCATAGGTTTACTTACTTGAAGATTATGCTTGAGTTATGGAATAACTTAGGACTTGATAAATGGTTTTTCTTGGTGCTTTGGAAGAAATTATAACAACATCTTACCTTTAATAGGTGTTTAGTCTTCGATCGAATCCTAACTAACCTGAGTTAAGCTCGTAGTTGAGTTCGACGTACCTTGCTTAGTAAGTGTTTGACTTGTGTGTTGTTTGGAGTTTATGTGACGTGTTGTCACGACCCAAATTCTCTAATCCTATTTTATTTTATAATCAGGATCACCGACCCATGACGTAGGACTCGGATTGAGATACTTGCATTAACCGAAGCATATAGCCAAGGTATATTTTAGTTTTGTGTGGTATTTTTCTAATGTATTGCATATGTGTAGACTGCTAAGTCATTTCTACATGTTAGGTATAGGCATCGAGACGGGAGAGGGGATGCACCTTGAGATGTGTGCGAGTCGTGGGACCTGGTAGTGAGTGATATGGTGAGTACTAATTTGTTTAAATTAAATCAAATAACGAATGTGCCTATGCTATAAAATTAAACCTGAATTGAATTAAAAAAGGGAATATAGTATGAACTAGTAAATGTGAACCGTTAGATTTCTAGAGATGATCCTAGATGATGATTCCTAGGCTTGATGTGTACCAATGTATGTCACTAGAGTTTGTTACTTAGCTAATAAGGATCTTTGATGTTCTTAGATATATGTGTACACATTTATATCAAGGGTCAGAATTTAACCTCACAAGTATAAAAATGGAACTTAGTGAGATTTCCTAGCAAATCATCCCGATCTTCATGCGAAAGAGAGAGTGAGTTCTGGAGTGATAAACCATTGATTTGCTGGTGAATTTAGAGAATTAGAGATGATGAGGTCAATTAGAGAAGCTCCCGTAACTAGATAATCCCATCACCATCTCTACTTTGTTTAAATTTGTCAAAAACTTTTGATTTCAACGTAGAAACAAATTCCCTTGTAACTTAATGTTGTAATTGAGGATTTTATGTATATGAAGGCCTAGTTGAGTTTGAAAACCATTTTCGAATTTTGGGGTCTTGACCAAAATTGGGTTTTCTTTAATGAAACTGAAATTTCAAAACTTAGTTATATATATATATATATACACGTTGTTGATTTGTAAAATCACTGGCATTTTCAAAATTTTCATTCCATGCTGAAAATGCAGCTATTAAGAAATTTGCGAATTTTATTTTGAAATAAAAAAAGTTATGACATTTTCAAGTATTATGTGTTCTTAAGTTCTTTTATGAAAATGCATGTTAAAATGGTGTGAATTGATCAAATTATTGAAGTGCCTGGTGTTCTTAGTCTAAAACTCTATCGAATGGCCTAAACATAATTTAAAACGTACTAAATGATACTAGGAGTTTACTAGAGAGTCTCGCGAGTCCAGTTGTGGGTTTTTAGGTGTCGGGAGGCCGTTTTTAGCTAGGAAGTATTGCATGAATTGTAAGTAAACCGATTGAGGCTTTTCTCTCCATTTCATTTCCCTCTTATATGTTGAATTTAGAGTCCTTTAGACTGATGATGCTTTCATACTCTTAATGCCATGATTTGTTTGCCATTTTCGCTTTTATTGGGCTTTTGTTCTATGACATTACATTTTTGGTTTATATCATTGATTTTCATGCCTAAACTACGTCATTTTTATGGGATAAAAAATGTGATATGATTATTAGGAATAGCACGCTATTAGTGTAGTATTTTTATGGGATGACTTGATGGTATTGTACTCATGTTTTGATGTGCATTTTGTCACACTTTACCATGCCTTCAAATACTTGTCTGTGTGTTTCTTGATTTTATAAAGTAGTTCTTGTATTTAGGACCCCTTACATGATTAAGATGAGTAGGACATAGGGCTACTTGACACTAGGGATATCGACACTCTCCAATAGCTTACGCGACACATGGGATAATGAGACTTAGGGTAGTCGACAAGGATATACACATTGGACACTTGTGAGAGAGATCACACCTCTAGATAGTGGAATAAGGCTGATGTGATGTAACTTATAGCCTATAAGACTTAGATCATTATTGCTTAGTCTAGTGTCAATCTCATTTTGTTTTACTATAGCATCTCTTTGCATAATCATGTTTCAACATTTTTTCACTATCACTATGCCTTTAGATGTTTTCTATTACTATCTCACTATTCGTGAAATTCAGAGTTAATTTAAGATTTTTATAGTTTATAAGTTATTCAGCAGAAGTCTTTACAATTTAGCGGAAGCAAAATAAAGTAAATCATAGATATGAAAACTAGGAAACAACGATCATATGTATATATAAGAAATAGCAATAAATAGTGAAATAAACATGTGTCTAGTCGGGGAACTATCGTTCAACCTAAATATATACAACCTAAGATTACCTAAAAGATATAAAGTATGTAAATACACAAAATATCAAAACCTACAAAAGTCTGTAGTGGCAATACGCCAAATACGCCAAAGGTTCAGAGTTAGTCACCGATTTTCTCCTTGCCCGACCTTCTAGTCGACAGATCTCCACCTACCGTCATAAAAAGGACGATAAGTATAGTAAAGTAAAGTAAAAATGAGAGACATTTTTCCACATTTCCTAGTATAATAGAAAGCATAAGTATAAAAAGACCGACTAATACGTCACTAATTTCTACATGACCACAATTAGGGCTTCATGATAGGATTAGGCCGAACGATGCCCTAGATTAGGGATGGGGCCATCATACGTGTTAACACAAATTAAATTGGATTAATTGAATTAGAAATACTTAAAAACTATTGTTTAATCAAATGAATTGTTTGGACCATGGATAAACCTCGAGATGAGCATAAGTATATATGGAGTCAAAATGTAAGTCACTTTAAGCGTATCTCTGTTAGATCAGCCTCGAGATCGTGCAACATGAATCTTAAGGAAGATTTATATATAAGTAAATATTAACTCATATTTCTCATAGTTTAATCGAATTGAGAGAAAGTGTATATCTAGTGAAGGTTTAGTCACTGGAGTGATTAGAATCGAAGGGAGAGAGAAAGATAAAGCACCAACAATTAATTAAGGAAATTACCAAAGTTGAATCGGAGAGTTTTCAATCTTTTTACTTTTAGTTAGATGAATTGGATAATGATGATCATTGATTGAATTATGATAAAATTGTTGATAATTCTCGTTGTTATTGGATTAGACTGGTATAAGACCCCGTTAGAGGCCATCCCTTATGTTATGAAGAGGTTTAATGGAGTTTTAAATATATGTTGGTGATGAAACAGGGTTGGTACCCTATTTAGATATCTAGTCGCTTGATGGTGGAGTTATGCTCCATATTGTAGGAAGTACGCTTCCTCAAATAATGATGAACTTAGGAGTAGTGGTGTCCACCCCTTAGAAAACAATAAATTGTCGAAATTCTCAAGGGATTTGATAATGGTTTAAGGGTCTTAAACCTTTTATAATGGACTTAAATTAATTTCCAATGGTTTGTTTTAGTTCTCGAACGTTAGGAGAGGTTCGAGTAACCTAAGAGCTAATAAACCCAGACGGTAAATTAGGGAAATTCGATAAAGGTAAGTGGAACTAGTATTTTTATTAATTATGCTTTATAAAATAGTATATTTAGATCATATAGTTTTATAGATTGAGGAATGAGGCAATGAATGAGTTCCGTCCTTTATCCTTGGTAACCCTTAAGTTACCTTATTCGTTTACTATCAAGTTAAAGTTGGTTGCTCAGTTACATTTAAATCTAGTGACAAAATCCCAAGTCGCCCAACATGTGGATTCTACAATCAACATTCTTAGGTAACATAAGAGTACGACTATGAAATAAAAACCGAATTATAAGTCATGAGTACAATTGCAGTTTACCTCTTTACTAGTAACTCATTATTTATTGTTAATATTATTTCCAATGCATAAATAGATATTAATTGGACTATATTGCTATTCATTGATTTATTGAATATTAGTTGGTAATTGTTATGTTTGCGAGTATCACTTAATGAGCAAGTTGGATCTCTCACCCATCTTAACATTTCATGTGACCCTCGCCTGAATTAGGGTTGAATCGCCCGGCCTAGACCACCACCCAAGCCCAATACCTAAACCAGGCCCTAGTAACGGTCTGGCATGCCTAAACAAACCCGCGAAATTTATCTTGAAAAATATGGAATAGTAGTGCGCAAATAAAATGAATAAAAATAATGGATATCCATATGTCATAAGAAAAGGCTATGAAATGAGTCTCAATTTTGTAAACCTATCATATGCTCCAAAAGCTAACGAAACTTTCAAAAATCCCCAACAAGCTTTAAACTAAGATAAAAATAGATTCAAACTACCCAAAAGCCTGCCTTAAATTACAACCCAAACTCATAAGTTCTCAAAATCAATAATTAGCTAATAATAACATGCAACGCTCACAATGCAAAGGAAGACTTCAAGTGGGTGCCTTTCCCTTGTCCTGAAGTAACCTGGATGTGGATATACCTGGATAGTAAGTGGGGTGAGCTAAAATGGACTACATGGCTCAATAATAAAAAAACCCACTCCACCATAAAATATACAAGTACTACTTAATATACATGCAATAAATAGCATGAAGTTAAAATCAAATTGCCAAGAATTAAATTTAAACAAGGAAATAAAGTCTCATATTCATGACAAGTATTTAATTATTAATGAGTGGCATTTAAAGGAAGATTCATAAGTCCTTAAATGATAGCATAAATGTCGAATTCGCAAAAATCATAGTAAAAACATCTTCATCATATGTAAGGTTTCGCAAGAGATATAACAAAAAGGAAATAGTAATAAATATAATTCATTGTTCCATTCAATATATGGTAACTATTTGCAAGAACCCGCTGATCGATTCCCTCACCCTTGAAGTGATGCGAAATATTAGCGGACACAATGGTCGTTGTGCCTTCCAACTAGTCCCATCAAAACAACAGTAAGTTCTTCCAAAACTATCACTGAATGTGACCGCTTGTGAACTTGATATATCGTGGTGCAGACCACTTGTTTTTTTGGGGGATCATAGCCACACCACTTCAATTTATGGCACGGACCACTATATTTTAATGGGCATACTGCACAACATTGCTACTCGTGGCGCATACCACTCTTTTTTGATGAGCATACTGCCACATCACCACTTTTGATTAAATAACACAAGTGTTCATATCTTCCCATAGATAAGTAAATTCATGCCAATAAAAACGTGCAACCTTTAATCCTAAGTTTTTAATTAAAATCGTGAATACTATTTTAGCTAATAACATATCATACTTGCCCAACTTACCTTGACTCGCCGCAAGACTCCTAACCAATCCTCTCATGATCGGAGTTCTTTGGGAACTCCTTTGTGAATCTAGATAACCAATATACATCTCACATCAATACACTTTACAATTTAAAGTTATCGAGTTGTCCAATTTATTTGTCTTTCAGGTCAACTAATATGGACCTCGCGAGTTTATATTTCTGAAGGCCCGCTTAAGAGTTGCGGTGCGATGTTGTCAGGGAGTGGGACCCATCATTGGGTCTTGCAGGTACACTAACGCACATCGTTTGTCCAGCCAAAGTCTCATTGGCCCTTTTAAACTTTGTACAGGAACATATTAGCCCCTTTGTTTCTTTTTTTATTTATGTTGTCCAGGGGCAGGGGCCAATTGGCCCCTGGTCAACTCTCTATTTGAGTCAGACTAGCCCTCGATAGTCTAGGGGCCAATCAATCCCTTGGGATGAACCACGGGCCTGGAGACCCTGGTGGTGCTAAACATTCATCCAACGCCTACCATGTAGACATGGGGGGAGGCGGTGGCTAGGTGCTACCACTCCTCCTCTGCTCATTATTCGATGGGGGCATCCCTTGTGCCGCCCCTTTGATCATGGAGATGGTGGCAGTAGGATTGCCACCAGCGACGTCGAGCGACGCCTTTTTCCTTAGGGGTTCCCACACCATTTAGACTAAAATAAGACTCCTATTCACAAAACAATAACAAAACAAATAGGAAAATGATTGTACCTTACACCACCACCACTTTGGGCCATCAACACCACCAAGCTCTCCTCTCATTTTTCGCTTAGAGTTCGTAGATCAATTAGTGGTGGCTAAGGTTTTTAATATTGTTTTGTATTAGGGCTGAATCAGTTTAGGGCTTTTACAATTATTGGATTGCCCTAAGGGTGAGTTTTTGGGTTTTGGGTCGCCACAACATCCCCAATTTTAAAGAATTTCGTCATCGAAATCAAAGTAAAGTCATACCTTAAGATTCAAAGAGAAACGAAAAGTTATCCACCATGTAGGCCTCCCACTCCGAAATTAATTCATGTTCCCCGTAAAATTGTCACTGAACCAATACTACTGGGATTTCGTTTTACGAAGTTTATGCACCCTCCTATCCATTATTTGAATTAGTTACTCATCATATGACACTTCCTCTCTCAAACTAACCTGCTCCCAATTTATGGTTAGCACATGATTGCTATCTGTTTTCCTCAACATAGAGACACGAAAGAAATTATGTACACCTGCTAACTATGGAGACAACTCAAAGCGGAAAGCTACTAGGCCCACTTGTTTAAGAATCTTGAATGGCCTGATGAACCTTGGAGATAACTTTTCTTTCAACCAAAAATGGTAATGTTCTTTCATCAGTGAAACCTTTAATAGCACATATTCTCCTTCCTTGAACACAACCTCTTTTTAGCCTTTGTCGGCGTACTTTATCTAACGGCGTTGGGTAGTCTCTAATCGTTGGTTGATTACCTTAATCCTTTCTGTCTATTCAAGCACAAGCTCTGGCTCAATCAACACGATATCCCTGACCTCGGTCCAACAAATACGAGATCTACACGATCTCCTATAAACTGCTTCAAACGGTGCCATGCCAATGCTTGCTTGAAAAATGTTATTGTATGCAAACTCGTACAATAGAATGTAGTTCACCTAAATGCTATTTTTATCCAACACAGAGTCTTGGAGCATATCCTTAAGTATCTAAATCAATCTCTTGGTCAGCATATAAGTTTGAGGATGAAAAGTTATGTTGAGATTGAGCTGAGTCATTATCCGTTGTTGAAACCTACTCCAAAACCGAGAAGTGAACCTTGGATCATGATCCGATATAATAGACCCCCAAACTCCATGCAATCGGACAATCTCATCTATGTATATGCCTCCCTACCTATAGGCTGAGTAAAACATGGAAATAAGGATGAAGTGAGCTGATTTATTTCACTATTCATCGCTATTTCTGAGTCGTCGGTAGCCCTGAAACAAAGTCCATGACAATATGATCTTACTTCCACTACATAATAAGGTATGGCTGCAACAATCCTCCTTTTTTTCAGTGGTCTGCTTTTACTAGCTGATAAGTCTCCCTGTTCTAAATGTAAATAGCGATGCCCGCCTTCATCCCTGGCCACTAATACATCCTTTACATATCCTGATATATCTTGTTAACCCTATAATGTATTGTGAACTGCTATCTATATGCCTCTTAGATTAAATCATTTATCAATTGTCTGAGATAATATCCAAAATATTTCTTAAAATTTTAATGCTCCATCAGCCAAAAGTTTACAATCCATGTCATCACTCCTATCTGCAAGTAACCTGTACTTCCCATACCCCGAATCAGATCTCTGATAGTTAACCACTCTAAACATGACCATTTGCTTTGCTCTCATCTGAACTTATCTTGACCCTCTAAGACATCTGACCTAATAACTGAGCAATATGCGTATACTCCTTAAACATTCATTAAAGTATCAAACTCTATCTCTAGCCGTATATGACTCAACGCATCTGTCACTATGTTAGCCTTCCCCAATTGCTACTCGAGCATGAAATTGTAGTCTTTTAAGAGTTTAAACCATCTTCTTTATCACATGGTCAACTCGCTCTTGGTGAATAGATACTTCAAACTCTGGTGATCTTAGTAGACAATGAGTTTCTCCCTATATAAGTAGTGCCTCTATAAATTCAGAGCAAACACTACTGTCGCCAGTTGAAAGTTATGCATTGGATAATTATTCTTATATACTTCCAGTTGTCTTGATGAACAAGCGATTGCCTTGTTATCTTGCATCAACAATCCTTCCAAACCAATTCTTGATGCATCAGTATACACTGACAACTTCCTATCGCCCTCTGGTAGAATCAAGATCGGTACAGTAGTCAGATGCTTCTTCAATAACTAAAAGTCCTCCCCACATGGATCATCTCATTTATAGGCAACTTCCTTCCTGGTTTAGTTGGTGAACGGCGAAGTGATCAATAAGAAACCTTGAATGAACCGTCGATAATAGCCTGTCAATCCTAGAAAACTCTGTATCTTGAAAGCATTAGTGGGTTATGGCCACCTGATGATTGCCTCAATCTTTCCCAGATCAACTAATACCCCTTTATATTCACCATGTATCCTAAAAACTTCACTTCTCAAACCTAAAACTCGCATTTTCTTTACTTAGCATAAGTTTTATGTTCATTGAAAGTCTCCAACACTTTCTTGAGATGCTTCAGATGATCTTACTTAGTCTTGGAGTATATTATAATGTCATTGATGAACATAATCACAAACTGGTCAAGGAACAACTTGAAAACATAGTGCGCCAAGTCCATGAACATCATTGGTGCATTAGTAAGCCCAAATGACATCACAGTGAATCAAAAGTGTCCGTAGTGGGTGTTAAAACTTGTCTTCGGTATGTCCTTCTCCCGTATATGCAGCTGATAATATCCTGATCTCATATCTATTTTAGAAAATAACTTTGATCCCCTTAACTGGTCAAACAAGTTGTCAATCCTAGGAAGTTGATACTTGTTTTGAATAGTTACCTTATTCAATTGTTGATAATCAATAAACATCCTTAAACTATTGTCTTTTTTATTTACAAACAACACTGGTTCCCCACGATGATACACTTGGAGTAAATATGACTTTATAAGTCAACTCCTCAATTATGTTTTCAACTCCTTCAACTCAGTATCTGTCATACAGTACGGTGCCTTGAAAATTGGTCTCGTACCGGATATAAGATCAATTATGAAATTTGTCACCCAATGGGATGGATTCCTATAAGGTCTAAAGGAAAAACATCCAAAAAGTCCATAACCACTAGAATTTTCTCAATTATAACTTCATGTCCTTCTACTCCCATAGAAGTTAAGATGGCAATAGGCTTTATCTCAACAAAATTCACAACCCTACCGCAGGTGGTAACACTAGCCAATGTACAGCTTCCGAACTTACATAATGAACAACTTAAAATCTGGAAAATCCTAAACATATGGAAATAATCTATTTTCGCGTGATGCGTAGTTAACCAGTCCATACCTAATAATGCATCATATTTTAGGCACTCTAAATCTCGCAAATTAAATGGCATTGTATGATCCTTAATTTCAATTGTGCATCCCTTGTATAAAATCTTCAGATAGATCCGTTCACTAGATACTATGCTCAAAATCAGATAAGTATGTGCTCTAACCAGTATCAACCCCATAATGCGAACGACATTCCACGATATAAGCAAAATTGTAGAACCTGAATCAAATAATGTATACATGTCTTAACCATTAATAAGAACTGTATATATGACCAGCTGACATGTGGCCTCCTGGTCCTACTCGACTATAGTATGGACTCATCCTCGAACATCTGGGGCTACATTATCCTCAGATTGTGGTGGGTTAAGGCATTTGTTCCGGTGGTGCTTGGAGTCCCGCACAAATACATATCACCTGTGGCTTCTGGTATGTTGGTGGTGGCCAAACGACACTAATTGACATGTTCCGCCTCGACCCTGTCGGCCCTCAGTCCTTGTTCCTGCTCAACTGTAGTGGTTGTGGTAGATGTAGTGGTCTGAGTGTCACATTCGGGGTAACCAAGGGTACGGGGACACATAAATATGTGGTGGTCCTTATTGAAGTGTCTGCTACCCTCCACCAGTGGATGCTTGGTTACTCGTTGATCCTCCAAACCTGTGCTTGATATTCCTTTTATGAATTTTCTCATAACCCCCAAAATTGCGCTTACCTTGATCATACCAATTAGACCCTGCTTGAAACTGTGTATCATTTTCATCAAGAAGTGTTGACTTACACTCGAGTGCTCGATGGTAAGCCTAATGGTATGTCTCTGATCTTGATGCTGCCACCATAGTGCAGATTTTTTCTCGTTAACCCCTCGATAAACTGTTTCCTACAATTCACCTCGGATAGAACATACACGTATGCAGACTCAGCCAACTCGTTGAACTTTGACGCATACTCGACCACGGTCATGTTGTCTTGTACTAAGGCATGAAACTCCTTGATCTTGGTAGCCTTGACGGTCTCCGAAAACCACTCATTATAGAACATACGCTTAAAATATGGCCAACTCATATTCGACCCCTTAGTCCTCTCAATAGATAGCCACAACTTATGTGCTTCGTGTTCTAACAAGAAAGTCACTGATGGCACCATAGTCTACTCATCAATGCCCAAAGTCTTCCTCATCTTGTCCATGTTCAAAATTCAGGCCTCTATCTTAATCAAATTTGGCTCCCCATAGAAGTATGGTACGCCATGCTTCGAGAATTCCTTCTATATTTTGCCCTTCTAGCATGTCTTAGTGTCTCCGTCAACTATGGGTATGGCCGCTATAGCGGTGATAGAATCAAGCCGCTAAAAAGATAATTATTGTTTTTGTATTTTTCCTAAGTCTCTTTCAAGTTGTAGGAATTTCCATTATGGTTGCTCATTTTGCACTAGAGAGCAACGAAATGTGAATATTCCTACAAAGCATGAAAGTAGGCAACATAACTAATCCATATAGAAAATGCAACAAATAACATTATAAAGGTGTTTTATTTCACATTTTCAATTCCTTCTCATCCTAGGATTTATCGATTGTGCGCATTATTAAGTCAACTTGAACCAAGTCCTAAATCACTGGTTTGTTCGACATAGGCTTGACCTTTACAATTAAAGGCTTTATATACTAAGGTTTCACCAACCTAAAATTTCTATATGTCCTAATCCCTACTTTATGATACCAATTGTGATGACCCTCACCTGAGCTAGGGTCGCATCGCCCGAACCAGACTGCGTCGGATCGCCTAACCCAGTTCGCCACTAAGCCCAATACCTGAACAACGCTGAAGTAACAATTTGATACGCTTAAACAAACCTACAAAATTTATCTTGACATATATGGAATAGTAATGCGTAAATAAAATGAATAAAAATAAACGATATCCATGTGTCAAAACAAAAGGCGATGAAATGAGTTTTCTTAAACCTACCATATGCTCTAAAAGCTAACAAAACCTTTAAAAATCCCCAACAAGTTTTGAACTAAGATGAAATAGGTTCAAACTACCTAATAGCCAGTCTTAAATTACAAACCAAACTCATAAGTTCTCAAAATCAATAATTAGCTAATAATAACATTCAAGGCTCACAACGCAAGGGAACACTTCAAGCAGGTGCCTTCCCATTATCCTAAACTACCATGAATGTGGATGTACTTGGATAGTAAGTATGGTGAACTAAAATGGACAACAAGGGTCAATAAGTGAAAAACACGCTCCACCATCAAGTATACAAGTACTATTTAATATACATGCAATAAGTAGAATGAATTTGAAACCAAATTGCTAAGCATTAAATTCAAACATGGAAATCAAGTCTCATATTCATGACAAGTACGAAATTATTAACGAGTGGCATTAAAAACAAGATTCATAAGTCATTAAATAATAGCAAAAATGTCAGATTTGCAAAATCCATAATTAAAACATCTTCATCATGCACAAGGATTTACAAGAGATATATTATAAGGGAAATAGTAATAAATATAAGTCATTGTTTCATTCAATACATGCTAACTATTGGCAAGAACTCAGTGATCGAATCCTTCACCCTTGAAGTGATGCGAACAATTAGTAGACAAAATGGTCATTGTATCTTTCAACTAGTCCTATCAAAATAATAGTAAGTTCTTTTAAAGCTTTCATTGAATGTGACCACTTGTGAACTCGATATTTTGTGACGCAAAAAATCTTTTTTTGGTGGGTTCATAGCCACACCATTGGAATTCATGGCACGGGCCACTCTCTTTTAGTTTGCACACTACCACACCAGTGCTAGTCATGGCGTGAACTACTTTCTTTTGATGTGCATGCTTCCACATCGTCGCTTTTGATTGAATTACAAAAGTTTTCATATCACACATATTCCCATAAATAAGTAAATTTATGCGAATAATAAGATGCAACCCTTTATCCTAATCTTTAATTCAAATCATGAATCGTATTTTAGCTAATAACATGTCATACTTGATAATGGAGCAAGCTACCCACTTACTTTGACACACCGCGAGACTCCTAACCAACCCTCATGCGTTCGAAGTTCTTTAGGGATACCTTCGCGAATCTAGAAAATTAAGATATATCTCACATCAATACAATTTACGATTCAAAGTTATTGAATTTTCCAACTTATTTTTCTTTCGAGTCCACTAATGTTGACCCTCGAGTTTATATTGCTCGAGGCCCACTTGAGGGTCGCAATGCAATATTGTCAAGGGTGTGGGACCTATCGTTGGGTCAAGTGGGGACGCCGACGTAACATTTGTCGAGCCAATGCCTCATTGGCCCTTTTAATTTTGGTGCAATGTCATATCAACCCTTTTATTTTTTATTTTTTTATTTTTATTGTTCAGGGACAAATTTGGCCCCCAATTAACTCCCTCTTTAGGTCAGACTGACCCTTGGGTAGTTCAGGGGCCAATCTAACCCTTGAGTATGAACCAAACGCACCAAGCCCCAAGTGGCATGGGGTAGTCATTTGATGCCTCCCAGTTAGGCATGATAGAAATAGAGTGTAACATCTCTCGATTTCTAACACGACTTATGTGACACGTGTCAGGATCGTGACCCGGCCACGCAATACTGGACGGTATTTCGAACCTTGGGAGTCGACATCGAAGTAATTTTACGATTTTTGATATGTGTAATAGCATTATGGATTAAGTGTCACGAGCCACTTGAGCGATTTCCTTTTTTTGTTTATGCGTGAGTTCTCGCCAAGGTAACCGGGGGAGAAAATACAGTAAAAGTGTGCACGTGACGGAGAAAAATACGGGTCGATGAGGTAAGGTGAGTCCGGGAACCCAGGGGTTTAGGTTGGGGACTTGTGGGTGGGTAAGGCACACCTCCCCATATTGGTTTAAATTTCAAACAAAAAGCCAACCACCCCACCCACTCCCATCATTCACACCTCACACTTCCACTCACACCTAACCCCACCACTCATTCTCTCTCTTCCCGATTTTTCTTCTCTCCACATCACACTCCACTCACACCTAACCCCACCACTCATTCTCTCTCACTCCCCCACTCTCTCTCTCTCCTCCCGATTTTTCTTTTCTCCTCTCGGCTTCAAACCTCTCTCTCTCTCGGCTTCAAATCTCTCACTCACGGCCTCTCTCTCCCTCAGCTCACCGCCGCCTCTACTCTCGCCGGTGACCGGACCAGGGACGCCGGAGGAAGCCGCCAACCGGAGGTAACACTCTCACCCTGATTTCCTTTCTCTCTCGCGTTTCACTTCTCTCACGGGCTCTCTCTCTTGGTTCGCTCATCATTCGGTTGGCCGAGACCACACCGTCGTCGGAGGTCCCGTGGTGGCGAGGAAGGTCGCCGGAGGTCTCACACTCTCTTTCTCTCCCGTGAGCACTCGGACACTCTTCCTCTCCTCACGGTTTGCTCTCCCTCGGCTCACGGTTTCTCTTCATTGTCTCTTTGTTTTTGTTGTTTGTTCGTCACACTTGTTACGTGTGCATGTGGTTGCCGTGACAAAGACCGGCCGTGGGCGACCTCCGGAGACCCACCGGAGTCCAAGACGTCCCGGAACAAACCCCCGCATGGCCCATGCAAAGTACTTGTTATCGGTTTTGCTAGGTGTTGACCCTCTCGCCGGAAAAGGTCCTCACTGGCGGCGCCACCGCCGGACCACCAAGACCGGAACGTGTCGGGGACTCGTATGTGGGTCCCACAACCCTAAAAGTGGCCAAAACAGTTTTATAGGTGCAAAGGAATCGAAATTCCAGAGAGGAATTAGCGCGCTAATAGCGAGAATTAGCGCGCTAACATCCCTGCGACCGCTAATTCCAGAGAGGAATTAGCGCGCTAACAGCGAGAATTAGCGCGCTAACAGCCCTGCGACCAAAAATTCCAGAGAGGAATTAGCGCGCTAACAAACATTATTAGCGCGCTAATGTCGTGTACGATGGGAATAATGATGTTTAAACCTAAGTGTTAGTGAATGACTCGACCTAATAACACGAGTTTCCGACCTTGTCAGGTAACGGGAAACTTGAGGATACGCGTTAGGAGTCGCGGGAGTTTTACGTGGATTACAATAATCTCGGGTAAGTACACTTGCCTTAAAAAGCATTTGTACGTTAGTAAGCCACTAAGAAGATATCATGTGATTCATTTTCACTTTTCTTGTGTTCGTTATTATCCCATCATTGGCATTCCATTCTATGTTCTTGTATGTGTGTTCTTGGCATAAGTACGTCTCGAAGGTACATGCGGCCTGCACTAGAGGGATAAAACGCGACACTCGAGCGCACGAGTGTTTGACCACCCTTAGTGATTGTGTGATACCATGTACTGGATTGTTGTGGATTGTTGTGGATTGTTGTGGTATTGTTGTGGAATATGGACTGCTTATTGCCTCTCTTGACTCGGAGGACACGCATGTTTCGATTGCTAACATTTCCAGTCTGTCTATCATGCATTCTTGCTTATTTATATTCCTACATTTCAGTACCCGCATGATATTTAGACTGTCTTGTTTGTCGTTTCATGAATTACTGTTATATTCTTCTAGCTTTACTATCAATTTATCTCAGTTGCTCACCGTCTAGTTTGTGACGGTGGGTGCAGATAAGACGGAGAGCAGTAAGGGCAAGGGACCGTGTCTAAGAGACTTTTTGTGAGCAGCTGGACGTGAGCTACTGAGATGTAGGCTCGTACCTATCCTTTTTGTATGATGTTTATGTATATACATATATGGTTGTTTTGAACCGGGAACTAGGTTTGGGTGATTTCAAACATTTCATTTTGTTGACTTGGATATGATTTGTCTTGGGGGTTTCCACATTTATATAGATTCCTAATTTCCCTTGATTGAGTTATTTCCCATTATTTGATTAGAATATGATTTTTGCTTCCATTTGTATTATAACTTGCAATAACTCTTTCATAAACCTTAAAAACCTTAAAATGATGATAAGTTGAGGCTGACTAGGCTCGTCCAGTTCGCTGAGAAACTGACTCGGGACCTGCACGGGTCTAGGCCGGGCGTACCCAAATGCATTGGGAATTTGGGGCCGTCACAGTTGGTATCAGAGCATAGGTTTAGACGAACCTACGAACCTAGAGGAAAGTTTTGAAAATTTCATGGTTTAAAGCATTGTGATACCAACATCACAGTTGGTATCAGAGCCATGGTTCAGAGCTAGTTTTGAGAATATCACGACTTGAAAACATTGTGATACCAACGTCACAGTTGGTATCAGAGCCAGGTTTGGTTATATAGACCTGACTCATGTTGTAAATTCATAAAACACAAGCCATTGAAACCAGCGGAAGTTAGGAACGGTCAAACCGAAAAGTGGAAACCCTAGGATTCCGTAGAAACTTAGTCGGGGAAGTAATTGGGCGAGTCAAATTATTTTAATACATATTATGATTGCTATGTATATTATTGTAGTATACGGTAGCTATAGACTGATTCGAGAAGTTCGTTTTCTTGATTCAGACGACGATGACGGATCAGACCGGTCAGGGCGACGATAGCAACACATCTGGCACACGATATGCCAGTGCGGACGATGTGCATGCCTTGACTCAGAGAGTTGCGACGCAGGATTCGCAGCTACAGGAAATGTTACGACTGTTGAGGACACTCGTACCAACTACCGCTACACCATCGACTCCGACTACACCATTGCCACATACTACTACTCGAGGGGCAGAGACCCCGATTGCTGCGGCATCCACGGCTCCGACTCCGTTAGAGGCAGTACCCGAGGGAGCTGTTGTTGCGCCAGACACGCAGAACGAGGCAGAGGCACATCCTTTAGTGACAGTGATAGCTCGAGCGACAGAGGCACCAGCTGCGTCAGTAACTAATGCAGAGGTCACTCCAGTTACGACTCCATCGAAGAGTCCGGAGCCACCGCCTTAGGCGAAGCAGTGGAGGGAATTTAAGAGACATGATCCCATGAAGTTTTATGGCGGCACAGATGTTAAGGCAGCAGAGTTGTTTCTGAAGAATCATGAGAAGATTCACTCGACCATCGCCACGGAGGACCACATGCGAGCGACTATCTCTTCGTCGATGTTACATGGAGAGGCAGATGATTGGTGGACGACGATCATTACTACCAGGGGTGTTCCGAGAGAGCGGATCGACTTCAAGACCCAGTTTAATCAGAAATACTTCCCACCGACTGTACTTCGAGCAAAGAGGAATGAGTTCATGGCGTTGAGGCAGGGCGCTAATGAGTCAGTTATGGAGTATATGGGTAGATTCTCATCATTGTTGCCTTATCTTTGGAGGATCGGCCGACACCGAGATCGACCGAGTGTATTATTTCACCGAGGGTCTATTACTTACGATCGGTGGTTCTGTAGTCACTACACAGCCGGAGACTTTACAAATTGCATACGAGCGGAGTTTAGCTCGAGAGAGTTACCTACTTACTCATCCTGAGGAGACTAGGTCGGCCAGACCAGAGTCCCGATTAGAGGAACATCATCAGGACAAGAAGAGGAAGAAGAATAGGTGGAATTTCCGTGATCGCAGGACTCAGAGCGTAGGGTCCGTTGCACAGTCGACTATTCGTCCGACCCATACTAATCCGCCAGTACCTAGCTTTGCCAGTCATCCACCACAGCCTAGTCGATCAGGACAACAGTCACAGAGACAGACTACTGAGAGTAGGGGTACCGATCAAGGAGACAAGCAGAGGAGGACACAGGGGCTCGGTCAGACTCAGACACAAAGTTCCGCGCAAGGACGAGGCCAGAGCCAGACTCAAGGAGCGCGGGATACCCGTGCACTGTTACAGTGCGGAAAGGTCGGTCACATACGAGAGGAGTGCCCTCAACCACCAAAAGTACCGCCACGGCATTATCGGCCTCGAAAGAACGCGTTCGAGCGGTGCTGAGCACGACCGGGGGCATCCCGAAACCTTGTCGAGGGTATGATTTCTATTGGTGGTACTTTCATGCACACCATGTTCGATTCAGTTCCACTGTCTCATTTATTCTTTGGTCGAATGGTAGATAAGCTAGGTTTGAAACACGTTAGGCTTAGTAAACCCCTCATCCTCAAAGACCATTGCTTTGGAGATAAGATTTACCCGAATTTGTTGTGCCTCGATGTTTCGGTAGAGATAGGGGTTATGAGTTACCAGTGGATATGAGAGTGCTCAATTTTTGGAGTTTGATGCTTTGTTGGGCATGGATTGGCTGGGATCGTTTCATGCTCACATTAGTTGTTATGAGAAGAGAATCTCGATTCCGTTAGAAGGTGGTTCGGAGCTCAGCATTCAGGGCACGGCATCGCTACTACCTATCACCAGAGGCAGGGAAGCCACGAGTGACGAGATTGAGATTGTTGCGAGCGTCATGAGCACTTTGGAGCGAAGCGGGAGATTTGCTTTTGAAGTACCGGTTGTGTGTAACTTCCCGGATGTGTTTCCGGAGGATTTGCCGGGATTACCACCACCGAGGAGATTGACTTTATTATTGACCTTGTTAGGGGACTAAGCCGATCTCGATACCACCCTACCGTATGGCACCCAGAGAGCTTGAAGAGTTGAGGAGTCGGCTAGATGACTTGTTAGAGTGGGCTTCATCGGTCGAGTATGTCACCTTGGGGAGCACCGGTTCTATTTGTGAAGAAGAAGGATGGAAGTTTGAGGCTATGCATAGATTATCGTCGGTGAACCGAATTACGATGAAGAACAAATATCCGTTGCCGCGCATTGATGATTTGTTTGATCGGTTGACAGAGCGCAGTGGTTCTCGAAAATAGATCTGCGATCGAGGCTATCACCGGCTCGGGATTAGGGATGAAGATCGAGAAAAGACGGCGTTCAAAGCACGAGATACGGTCATTTTCGGTTTGATCATGCCGTTCGGTTTGACTAATGCACCGGCAATGTTCATGGATCTCATGCATCGTGTGATGAGGGAATACCTCGATCGGTTCGTGATTGTGTTCATAGACGACATCCTCATCTATTCCAGGACTCGTGAGGAGCACGAGGGCATCTACGAACAAAGTGTTGCGAGACTTTGAGAGATCATCGATTTGTTTGCCAAGTTCAAGCAAGTGTGAGTTTTGGTTGTCGGAAGTCCGATTTCTTGGGCATGTTGTTGGAGCTACCGGTGTTCTTTGTTGACCCGAGAGAAGGTTAGAGCGGTGATTGAGTGGCCTACGCCGACTACCGTTACGCAAATTCGCGAGTTTTTACGGGATTGGCGGGATACTATCGCCGATTTGTGCAAGACTTCTCCAAGATTCTTTGCTCCGATGACAAAATTGACTAAGAAGAATGCAAAGTTTGATTGGGATGAGGAGTGTGAACATGCATTCAACACTTTGAAGCAGAAATTGACTACCGCGCCTGTGTTAGCATTGCCCGAGACTGGGAAAGACTTAGTGGTGTACACTGACGCGTCGAAGGTTGGCTTGGGTTGTGTATTGATGCAAGAGGGCAAAGTTATCGCCTATGCATCTCGACAGCTGAAAGTACACGAGAGGAACTACCCGACGCACGACTTAGAGTTGGCTGCAATAGTGTTCGCATTAAAAATATGGAGGCACCACTTGTATGGCGTACGTTTCGAGTTATTCACATACCACAAGAGCTTGAAGTACTTATTCACTCAGAGAGAACTGAACCTGAGACAGAGACGTTGGCTAGAGTTCTTGAAGGATTATGATTTCTCGTTAGAGTATCATCCGGGGAAAGCTAACGTGGTTCGATGCTTTGAGCCGTAGGGGATCCGATCTTGAGGTGGTCGTATGTCGATGACTCACGAGTATGGTCTTCTTGAGGCGCCCGAGTTAAGAAGTTCGGCGGACGCACGGGGACTACCGGGATACGATTTGTGGTCGATGAGGTTGCGAGACCGTTTCACTCCGATCTGTTCTCGAGGGACAAGAAGGCGATGAGTCGTACCAACAATTCAAGCAAGATGGTGACGATTCTCGAACATCCAGATTGGAGTCGGTCGACGGACTCTTGTTTGAGGTATCGGGGGCGATGTGGATTCCATTGGCGGGCGACTTACGCACCGAGATACTCCGGGAGGCTCACCGTTCTCGATTTTCTCGTGCATCCGGTCGAACCAAGATGTATGCTTGATATGCGACGTCTCTTTTGGTGGCCGGGGATGAAATCGATGTGTCGGAATTCATTAGAGCATGTGAGATATGCCGGCGTGTGAAAGCCGAGCATCGACGGCTGAGGATTGCTGCAGCCCCTACCTATTCCTCAATGGAAGTGGGAGCACATTGCTATGGATTTTGTCAGTGGCTTGCCCCGATCTCCTCGTGGTCATGATAGCATCTGGGTAATTGTGGATCGATTGACGAAATCTGCTCATTTCATACCCGTATCCACTACACACCGAGTTGTGACCGAGCGTTCTTTACGAGCGTGAGGTTGTCAGACTACACGGAGTTCCGTTGTCGATCGTGTCAGATCGAGGAGCGCAGTTTACTTCGTTATTGTGGCAGAGCATGCAGGCTCAGTTCGGCACTAGACTAGAGTTGAGTACGGCGTTCCATCCACAGACAGACGGACAGTCCGAGAGGTTGATACAGGTGTTGGAAGACATGCTCAGGATGTGTGTTTTGGAATACGGCGGGTCGTGGGAAGAATATCTTCATTTGTGCGAGTTTGCTTATAACAACAGTTATCAGGCAAGTATCGGTATGGCACCGTTTGAGGCGCTCTATGGCAGGCCTTGTAGATCACCTTCTTGCTGGGCTGAGCCAGAGGATGTTGTGACTGTTGGTCCTGAGACTGTTGTTGATCACACTGAGAAAGTACGGCAGATACGTCAGAGGCTTAAGAGTGCTCAAGAGCGGCAAAAGAAATACTATGATCAGTATCACGATGAGCTTCAATACGACGTGGGGGACTATGTATACCTGAAAGTCTCGCCTCTGAAGGGTCACAAACGATTCGGAATCAAAGGGAAGCTTGCTCCTAGATTTATCGGTCCCTTGAAAGTTGTGAAGAGGGTCGGTAAGGTTGCTTACCGGTTAGAGTTACCGCCAGCGCTCGCCGGTGTTCACCCAGTATTTCACATTTCAATGCTTCGACTAGATAAGTCAGGCGGAGGGCGACGACCTATCGTGGACCTGAGTCAGATCGAATTGCAAGACGATGCCACGTACGAGGAACAGCCAATTCAAATTGTCGACCGTAAAGTCAAGATATTGAGGGACAAGGAAATCCCATCCGTTCTCGTGAAATGGCAATTCCACGGGGACGAGGAGTTAACTTGGGAACTAGAGTCATACATGCGAGAACACTTCCCCTATCTATTTGATTCCGGTGAGTCGAAGTTTCGTTTACTTATTAGTAAATTTCGGGGTCGAAATTCTAATAAGTGGGGGAGACTGTAACATCTCTCGATTTCTAACACGACTTATGTGACACGTGTCAGGATCGTGACCCGGCCACGCAATACTGGACGGTATTTCGAACCTTGGGAGTCGACACCGAAGTAATTTTACGATTTTTGATATGTGTAATAGCATTATGGATTAAGTGTCACGAGCCACTTGAGCGATTTCCTTTTTTTGTTTATGCGTGAGTTCTCGCCAAGGTAACCGGGGGAGAAAATACAGTAAAAGTGTGCACGTGACGGAGAAAAATACGGGTCGATGAGGTAAGGTGAGTCCGGGAACCCAGGGGTTTAGGTTGGGGACTTGTGGGTGGGTAAGGCACACCTCCCCATATTGGTTTAAATTTCAAACAAAAAGCCAACCACCCCACCCACTCCCATCATTCACACCTCACACTTCCACTCACACCTAACCCCACCACTCATTCTCTCTCTTCCCGATTTTTCTTCTCTCCACATCACACTCCACTCACACCTAACCCCACCACTCATTCTCTCTCACTCCCCACTCTCTCTCTCTCCTCCCAATTTTTCTTTTCTCCCTCTCGGCTTCAAACCTCTCTCTCTCTCGGCTTCAAATCTCTCACTCACGGCCTCTCTCTCCCTCAGCTCACCGCCGCCTCTACTCTCGCCGGTGACCGGACCAGGGACGCCGGAGGAAGCCGCCAACCAGAGGTAACACTCTCACCCTGATTTCCTTTCTCTCTCGCGTTTCACTTCTCTCACGGGCTCTCTCTCTTGGTTCGCTCATCATTCGGTTGGCCGAGACCACACCGTCGTCGGAGGTCCCGTGGTGGCGAGGAAGGTCGCCGGAGGTCTCACACTCTCTTTCTCTCCCGTGAGCACTCGGACACTCTTCCTCTCCTCACGGTTTGCTCTCCCTCGGCTCACGGTTTCTCTTCATTGTCTCTTTGTTTTTGTTGTTTGTTCGTCACACTTGTTACGTGTGCATGTGGTTGCCGTGACAAAGACCGGCCGTGGGCGACCTCCGGAGACCCACCGGAGTCCAAGACGTCCCGGAACAAACCCCCGCATGGCCCATGCAAAGTACTTGTTATCGGTTTTGCTAGGTGTTGACCCTCTCGCCGGAAAAGGTCCTCACTGGCGGCGCCACCGCCGGACCACCAAGACCGGAACGTGTCGGGGACTCGTATGTGGGTCCCACAACCCTAAAAGTGGCCAAAACAGTTTTATAGGTGCAAAGGAATCGAAATTCCAGAGAGGAATTAGCGCGCTAATAGCGAGAATTAGCGCGCTAACATCCCTGCGACCGCTAATTCCAGAGAGGAATTAGCGCGCTAACAGAGAGAATTAGCGCGCTAACAGCCCTGCGACCAAAAATTCCAGAGAGGAATTAGCGCGCTAACAAACATTATTAGCGCGCTAATGTCGTGTACGATGGGAATAATGATGTTTAAACCTAAGTGTTAGTGAATGACTCGACCTAATAACACTAGTTTCCGACCTTGTCAGGTAACGGGAAACTTGAGGATACGCGTTAGGAGTCGCGGGAGTTTTACGTGGATTACAATAATCTCAGGTAAGTACACTTGCCTTAAAAAGCATTTGTACGTTAGTAAGCCAGCTAAGAAGATATCATGTGATTCATTTTCACTTTTCTTGTGTTCGTTATTATCCCATCATTGGCATTCCATTCTATGTTCTTGTATGTGTGTTCTTGGCATAAGTACGTCTCGAAGGTACATGCGGCCTGCACTAGAGGGATAAACGCGGACACTCGAGCGCACGAGTGTTTGACCACCCTTAGTGATTGTGTGATACCATGTACTGGATTGTTGTGGATTGTTGTGGATTGTTGTGGTATTGTTGTGGAATATGGACTGCTTATTGCCTCTCTTGACTCGGAGGACACGCATGTTTCGATTGCTAACATTTCCAGTCTGTCTATCATGCATTCTTGCTTATTTATATTCCTACATTTCAGTACCCGCATGATATTTAGACTGTCTTGTTTGTCGTTTCATGAATTACTGTTATATTCTTCTGGCTTTACTATCAATTTATCTCAGTTGCTCACCGTCTAGTTTGTGACGGTGGGTGCAGATAAGACGGAGAGCAGTAAGGGCAAGGGACCGTGTCTAAGAGACTTTTTGTGAGCAGCTGGACGTGAGCTACTGAGATGTAGGCTCGTACCTATCCTTTTTGTATGATGTTTATGTATATACATATATGGTTGTTTTGGAACCGGGAACTAGGTTTGGGTGATTTCAAACATTTCATTTTGTTGACTTGGATATGACTGTCTTGGGGGTTTCCACATTTATATAGATTCCTAATTTCCCTTGATTGAGTTATTTCCCATTATTTGATTAGAATATGATTTTTGCTTCCGCTGTATTATAACTGCAATAACTCTTTCATAAACCTTAAAAACCTTAAAATGATGATAAGTTGAGGCTGACTAGGCTCGTCCAGTTCGCTGAGAAACTGACTCGGGACCTGCACGGGTCTAGGCCGGGCGTACCCAAATGCATTGGGAATTTGGGGCCGTCACATAGAGCCTTGGCAACTCTTCCCTCTTTACCCTCGGGCATGGTGCCCAAGCGTGTCCCAACATTGGGGAGCCCTCTGCTCGATCAACAAGAGGTGGCAACCCCTTTACCACCAACAACAAAGTGGATGGTCAACCTTGGGGGGTGGAAAAGTGCCACCCTTCCTCTTTTGCTTGTTGTCTGATAGATGCATCCCTTATGGCACCTCCCTTAGTTTTGGCGACGTCAGCCGCAAGTCTGTCATCGCCCTTAGTGGCGCTGCAAGCGACTAGACTCCTATCGACGACATCAAACGACGACGTCTTCCTTAGGGTTTCCCACACCATTTGAACCAAACCAAGACTCGTATTTATCAAAATAAGTACAAAACAAATAGGGCAATGATTGTACCTTCCACCACCACTACTTATAGCTACCAATACCTCCACGCTCACTTTTTTTATTTAGGGTTAATCAATCAATTATTGGTGGCAAAGGTTTTTAAATTGTTTAATATTTGAGTTGAATCAGTTAAGGGCTTACACAATTACTAGATTACCTTGGGGCAAGTTTTTGGGTTTTGGGTAATCACATTTCAGGAACTCAGCTTAACGTTCGAGACAAATGGAAAAAGAAAATGTAGATGTCTAGAGGTCTTTTACGATGTAATAAACTCTCTCTTAAGTATTATATATATTGTTTGAATTACAATTTTGCAATATCACATTGTTGGGATGTGTTTTGTAACCAATGTTTAATTCCAAGAAACTCAAGTTTTTTCATATATCGTGTATGTCATCTAAAATTTTTTAAATTTCCATTGCTTATCATTTTACTTAATTTTGATATTCGATAAAAAAAAGTTGGGTTTTTCAAGTGATGATAACATTTGTTGAGGTTGTTGAATTGGTGCAGATCTTAATATTTGTGCTTTTGATCTGTAAGTGGTATAATCTTGATTTTGTGGATGATAGCTAAGACTTGAATTTGATTTCCCAGCGTAGTAATTTTTGTTATTATATTCAGTTATGGGAGGACCAAAAAATTGGTTCATAAACACATTAACTTCTTTAGTATTATTTTCATGTAAAGTAGGGCACATATCCGTACGATGTATAATTCATCAACTTTTTTGTCAAATGTATTACTTCTTATTATTAACTTCATAAAGTTTCTTTCTTGATGTCTTGGTCGTTTTACCATATTGCTTAGATTTTTTAGCAATTTTATTATTAGCATCGTGGTACAACAAATAAAAAGCCACAACATACAATATCTAATAGTCTTTGTTCAAAATGATTAAGTCCTTCGAAAAAGATCTCTAATAAAGCTCTTTGCGTACATCCATGTTGTTGGCAAGATGAAATTGATTATTGAGATCTATCCCAAATTCATTAAAATCTTCGTCATTTTTCATTTTTACGGCTGTGATTTGTCTTCTATAGGAACTAATATTTCTTGCTAGCATATATTGATCTATAAAGGCTTCTAACATTTGAGCACATGTAGTTATTGAATCTTAAGGAAAATAAAACAATTAATATTGTTCTTGATATTTCAATGCAAAAGGAAAAACTTTAAGTTTGACTTGTTCTTAATCTTTCAATGCAAAAGTAAAAACTTTAAGTTTGACTTGTTCTAATATACTATCTTTAGGTTTCATCCCATTGACTTTGTATGGGTATTCCCTTATAAATCTTCAGGGGTCTTCATTATCTTTACTATAGAAGTTAGGTAGAGCACAATGAATCAAGATCTTAGTTCAAATTCAGGAAATCCCTCATGATAGGCAATACACATTGATTCATAAGCTGTAATATTTTGATTGGCTTGCCTAAAAGTAAGTTTTTAATCGTCATTATTATTATTATTATTAATATTATTAATGATATTATTGGCTTCTATTATGGTAGTGTGGTATTCCTGACATTTTTGTTGTCTTGAATTATGATTAAAATTCCTATTTACTTTAGGATCGGATGGATGTAGAGATCCTGTGAAAATAACGAAGCGGGTAGACCATACAACGTCTAAAACTCCTAAGAAATTATTTAAAAATCCTCAGCAATGACGACAAAATTGACATTTTTCGAGCGTGTACATATTAGGACCTGTCTCACTAAGTCCTAATTTTGCTTAATTCCTCTAATTAGGCACCTAATCCTTTTCAAATGACTTTAGCCTTGAAGTACTTTTCATTTAAGTCCTTATAGTGCTCTTAAAGCTAATTTAGATCCTTAATTAATCTCATTTCTTATATATTTCATTGGAGCAAATTAGAAAATCATATCCGTATTTTATAAGAATTTTGGCATCACTCCCCTAAAAGCGGCCTCTCGAAAAAATTCACTTAATAGATACCAGAATGGGGAGAGGACTAAAAGAACTTGCAACTCACCGCAGTTCATACTATATCATATTCAGAAGATTATAAACTTACTTAAGGCCTCGAACACCTTCACTACATCTTTACAATCCCAAAATAAACCAAAACTGAACATAAACATCTTAAACTTACTTCTAAACCAATTTAAGAGACTTTCATAACGTTTCACTGGTGTTTCTTGACCAGTACTCACACCAAGAATCCCAAAACAATATATATAATAGAATTACAATAAGAAAATTAAGCTTTAAATAAAAACACTCTGAAAGGATTTTTTTGCTTTTTCGTTCTTCATTTTCTTCATAGAGAACCTGACATCATAAAAAATAACTCGAAGATGTCGGGTAAGTAAACTCTTACATTGCTATGTACACCTGTTAATGTCATTTCAAGTACACGAAGACATGTAATTGCATTTCCAAGTTACAAAAAATTTATATAACAACGTGGATCTCTCGTTTCCTACTCTAAGTCTTTACACTCTTACGACCAAAATAGAGGCAACTCTATCCGGATGCCATGTATGCATGACTAATTAAGAATGCGAAACGTAATGCAAGCTAAACACAAATGTACGTACGAAAACAAATTTCATGAAAAGTAAAGACCACTTAAGGATTTACTTACAACCAACTTTGAGTTTAATTTTCGAGGTTCTCGTAGCATCAGATCAACTTGAATGTGGCTCTGCTTCCCTACATACCAAATTACAATAGGAGTCATTTTTCAAGTGAAACCGAATCATGAAACCCCTCGAAAACAATGGACAAAGTAGTCTAAAAATAATTATTTATAACAACTTCAACAAGATTTCAACTAGCTAACTTGGGGTGAGTTTTTAACCTTGAAAACCTCAATATTTTTCATATTAAACAAAAAAGAACTTATAGAGCTTACTTCATATTTCCCATAGACTCTACAAACATTTAAATTAGATCACAAATGGAGAGATTATGAGTTTTCCAACAGTGCATGTTGATTAGACAAACTTTATTAATTTAGAACTACCAAAACTTATCCAAATCAATATTTTCGCAATTATATAATTAAAACTCGACACCAAACACCAGGAAAGCACTCAATACAACATTTAAAATATTTTCATAGCATTTGGATTCAATTTTGACAAAAATCAATAATCCAGTTTGTACATAATCCTAATGTAAATAAACTTTAACTACAAAAAATCTTGAAAATAGTTATCCACTGAATTCCATCAACTTAATTTACGAAAACCCTAACCCATGTCGGTGGCCACAAATCAATCCAATACATCGATTCTTAAAAATCCATACCAATTCCTATCAAAATCCTGTGAAAGAAATAAAAAAAAATTGTGAGAATTCAAATTGAATTATAAAAAATGCCTTGAATTGAGAATTTACCAAGTTTCAAGTCGAATACCTTGTCTCTGACATGAAAAATCGACTCAAACTAACCATCTCGCAACACTCTACTATTTTGCAGAAGAAATCAGGCAAAAATTGAACGTCAGGATATCATAGAGAGAAAGAGTACACAAATAGGGTTAAGAATCGAATAAATGAAAATGAGTTGTTGAGCATTTCAAATGAAATATGGTTTGATTTGATTTCTCTATTTATATATAAACCTTTAATTACTTATCAACAGCTTAATTTTTTATTATTAATTCATGAAATCCTTATTTTGACGTGTTTTGACCTTCAGTGCTCATTTTGGATCTAGTTTTTCACCAAATTGAGCAAACCTCTCGACAAAAATAGTCTAACTCTATAAAACATCCATAACACTAGTTTTGGTCGTCTAGAGAAAGGGCAGTTACATAATGTTTAAAAGAGTTCGAAGTTGTTGTAGTTTTATGAGAGGTAGTTGCTTTCTCCTTTCGTAGGACTTATTGCAGGTTATCCTCATTGTTGGTCGAACACTTTAGAAGCTGTATGACTGCAGGAAGAACCAGAAATTGCTACCTATCCTCGAAGGGATTTGGCAGATTCTTCTCGGTTGAGGTATCTTTAGCTAAAGTTACAAGGAGGTTATGTTGGTCATTGATTTTGTCTAGATCTCCTCTTTTAAATTTGAAAATGGAAAGTAGTATAAGATTCAGGGTAGTTCTTAACTAGGGCGGGAGGGATCCATATTAAAGCCATTATAACTCTGGGTAGGATTCAAGCTAGGATGGGTTGGTGCCTTTATAATAGTGGTTGAGTTTAAGACCACATTGATCGTTCCTTTACCCCCTTAGATTCTTTCTGTTAGCACAGTCGACCTATTTAAAAGGCATCTCCTAGATGAAAACTTCAAATTAACATCTTTGTACTGACTTTAACCTATATACTATTTCTAGTGTTTATAGTGTTTTTTTGTTGTGTCACAGAGCCCCTGAGATTCAGGTCAAAATGGCATCAGAGGAGGACATTACTGAGCTTATGTATAAATGTTCCCTAAGCAAGGAGGAGGAGGACGGAGTAGTGATAAAAGAAAAAAATAGAGGAGATTGTAGAGCAGGGCAAATAGAACCTTATTGGTCGACTAGCCACTGATCAGAACTTTAATATGGGAGCGTTAAAAGACGCCATTCTCAAAGCATGGAATGTGAGAGTACGGAATGCCCAATTCCATGAAATTTCTACTAATCTATATCAAGTCATATTCCCCTTTTTGAATGTACTGCATTTTGCATTAGAAGTAGGTCCTTGGATATTTTGGGACTTTATATTTCTCACAACCCCATGGCACAATGACCTCCACCTTCCATCTCTCCAGACTGCAAGAATTGGGTTCAGATCCATGGCCTCCCAATAGACTGCAGAGAGGAGGCCAAAATTCGGGAAACTTATTAGACTGGATGAAAGAATGAAAATTGACGATGTGCTATTCAACCGATATACCATAGTTAGAATGGAGTTTGATATTGATAAACCCCCGATGAGAGGGCCATATGTGAGAAAGAAATACAGAATACGGGAAATACTGGGTTGAGTTTGTATATGAAAGGTTCATGTTTATCTATGCCTATTACGGAAAGGTAACCCATAAATCTCGTATGTGTGATCAGTATGTGGAAGGCATATCATAAGCAAAAAATGAAAAAAAAAACTAGTGGACTCCCTCGGCAAAAAGAAGAAGAAGACGACAAATCATTGAGATACTGCTCAATCCTGGTCTGACATATCTCAAAACTCATTTGAGGGTGCCTCTAATTTAGATACTCCTAGAGGTCAATACAGAAATGAGGAAATATTAGATGCTTGAGAAAATGTGAACCTCACTACTAAGCAAGGACGTGATAGGCGATTGGAAAGTGTCTGGGTGGGAAAATGTGAACCCATATACTTTACAAAAAGTGTACCTTATACAGCTCAGGTAAGTTTTGGAAGGAAAGAAAAGAGGCAATTTTGAATGTTGAAACCTCCCATAAGAAAAAAAATATCATGCTTATCTAACCAGCCCAACAATTCAATAACCCAACCACCCACAGATCTTGAACCCTCCCTGACAAAGCCTTCAGTTAAACTCACCATACTGGACCTAAGTTTGAAGCCTAATAAACTAGCCTATAACTTCCTACCAAACTTATATTAAGTCCTAATTAATGATGAAGAGCAACTACACCTTTCAATAGTCCAAGCTCTCTTCCCCTCGCTTCAAATCCCCAAATGCCCACTTAATTGCTTTCCAATCCTTATCTTAACTATCTTCAAGGCCCAAAATGCCCTTAACGAGCCTAGCAACCCAACTTACTTAGTAATTCATCTCCTTAATTGACCATAAAAAATCCCTAACCCTACCTCTCCAAACCCCATCGAACAAGCCTTCATAACCCATCCATTACACCCCTTATAAATAATGTAATTAATTTGCATGTTTACATTATAATAAGATCCATGGGTATTTACATAAATATCCTAAATGTCCCTAGTCGATCATTATACGGGAACTATAATGAATTAAGACTAGTGTGAGTCTTGATTGATGATCATATGATGATTATACGTATAGGGATACGAATCAAGATCACGAGTACTTGTTAGGGAACAAAAACTTGGACCGACCCGCTATGAGAACATAACATGGATTAAGTCATAGTTGTTTCTCATGATAGGTATATATTCCAAAGTCCTCCGACTTGAGATTACCAGAGACTTCAACATTAGGAACACGGTGATTTGACACAATCAAACGTTGTCTTTAACCTAGGACGATTATAAAGGTTGTGATTGGTTACTGTGTGAGCAATGTGATGAAGTTGTGTAATCTAGATAGAATTTGTCCCTCTCATATAAAGAGAGATATCTAGTGGATCCCTCGATGTGTTAGATCGTTAAAGGCCTAGTCTAAGTGAATTGATATTAATCAATGTCACTTGGATGTTTTCGATCTACCTAGAGATCGAGACTAGTACGATTGAACATGTTGGATGACAATTCCATGCCTTATGTTTGATCAAAAGGATATCGTGTGACAAAAGGATGTTATATACATTATTGATTAGGTTGTATCGATTTGATATTCGTACGACTTGGGTAGTCATAATGTCTTGCTAGAGGCCGCTTATGACTTGTATACCAAAATGTGTTTTGGTACACTGCCAACGTTGTATGAGCCTATTGGGTCGCACACTAAGAATGGTTTTGCGAGATTTTAAGACGATTGAGAAAAATGAATTTTATGTGATAAAATTCATGACATTTAAACGTCCTTGTGGTGTATTACACTTATACTTCTTTAAGTAAGGGTATATGTGTAATTTACTTAACCGTCTATATACAAGGGTTGTATAAATAGACGCTTTAAGTTAGAACACACATACGAAAGATCAAAAGGCCAAAAACTCTTTTTTTCGTTTAAGAAACGACTTAGGGTTTTTGGTATGCTCTGGATCGTTTTGGAGAGAAACAAAAAGGTTTGGTATTCTCTCGAAGCTAGCACTTCAAATCACGGCCGCCGTTCGTGTGTGGACTGCTGATAGAGGGCGTTCGTCGTTGGCAGCGCCTTAAAGATCGATTAACCTTCAGAAAGGTATATTGCGATTGAGGTATGATTAAGTTTTTCATGGTTTAAACGTTTTTAATGGAATTAGATTCGGATCCTGTTGGGGTTTTTGTCAAAATTGTTTTGTAATCTCCGCTGCGTATGAACCCCAAAACCCAACAGTGGTATCAGAGCCTTCGAGTTTGATTCCATTAAATTAATTGCATGTTTTCTTCTGATATATACATGATATATGATTGAAAGCATGTTAATAGTTGATGTATATGTGATATACATAAGTTTCCTGTGAGATTTATTATCATGTTTTATGTATATGATACATACATTCGTGATTTAATTAAAATCAGTTTCTTACATGCTAGTAACCATGTTAGGTTAATTCAAATAATTTTAATGAATTGAATTTCGTGTTCTTTGATCCATGACACCATTAGGTTCAATTGGGATAGTAGTTCATGATTCAATTACATGTTTGTGATTATTTGGATGAAGACCGAAATTGCAAATAATTAATTTTTGGAATTTTTTATTTATAAATAATTAATTTTCGGAATTATTTATTTATAAATAATTAATTTTCGAAATTATTTATAATTAATTAATTAATTTTCGAAATTATTTATTTATCTTGTTATATCTATTTTGTTATGAAGTTTCTATTTTATAAAGATAGATAACAAATTAGAATATGAGATAAATATCAAGAATCTTGTTATTGGTGATATACTAGGATTCAAATATCTCAAGTCCTAATTGGATTAGGATAAGATTAGTCCTAATTGGATTAGGATAAGATGATTAGTTAGATGTGGGCCCGAGTTAATTAAAATGTTTTAATTGACTTAATTTTGGATAAATTAAGGGGTTAATTTATGATAATAAAAATCAGCGAAAATTATGATTTTCTATAGCTAATTTTAATTTTCGAAATTGAAATTCGTCTTCTAAAAAAAAAAAAAAAAAAAAAAAAAAAAGGAGGACGCCCTCACATGTCTAACTAATCCTAGCGCACGGGAATTCTTTTATTAGTGAAAAGTATAAAAAATTCCCAAATTGTTTAGTGATTGAACAAATCAATAAAATATATGATATTTCATTGTTTACATAAAATCACTAAAACTGAATAAAATCCCTCTATTAAATCTTAAGTCTCGTGCCATCCATTTTAAACACTTGTCAAGGCCTCGATCACACTAATATAGTTTCAAACCATAGTTGAGTGTATTGTGTTATCTTGGTGAGACAAGTTGGGTAAGAGTTACCTGAATGTTTAAAATGGTCCGACTTAATAAAGCCATCAAAATAGTTTTGAGCTTTAGGCAAATGATGAGATAAAAACATGTTAAGACATAAGATGTCCCATATCTCATAAAAGGATCTAAAAATTACATAAGATGTAATTGGTAAATCGTTACCTACCTAAATAATCTAGTTCTCGTGTTTCATGCCATATTTGTCATAGAATTAGGTGAAATATGGATTTTAGTCCCCTAAATAAACAAAGATGTTTTCGGGAGGGTTGTTAATTTAGTGGGAGCCTATTCCTCTATACTAAAATAAACTTTGCATAATCTTTATTGTAGATAAATGGCATTTTCAAGTAACAATAATCCCTTGTCATCTGCGATCCATCCTTGAGAAGGATAAGCTATCTGGGACTAACTTTCTTGACCGGTTCGAAACTTGAGAATTGTTCTTAAGCATGAACGCAAGTTGTATGTCTTGGATGCTCCAATCCCCGAGGACCCACCAGCCAATGCTACGAAAGTGTGAAGGATGCGCATAGTAAACATGTCAACGATTCTACCGATGTTGCATGTATTATCTTCGGCAACTATGGTTCCCGAACTTCGTAAGGACATGGAACTAATGGAAGCCTACGACATGGCTATAACGCTGAAGGAAATGTTCCAACAAACAAGCTAGGCAAGAAAGGTTCGAGACGGTCAAAAACCTACATTCTTGCAAGATGACCGAGGGTGCGTCGTTAGTCCTCACGTTCGAAGATGAAGGGCTATGTTGACCAGCTTGATAGACTCGGATTCCCCATAAGCCAAGAGTTGGCTACGGATTTGATCTTGAATTCATTACGAGAGAGTTACTCACAATTTGTGATGAACTACAATATGAATAATATGGAGAAATCAATTTCGAGTTGCATTTGATGCTCAAAATCGCTGAACAAAATATCAAGAAACCCTCTAGTAATGTGTTGATGGTCCAAAAGGGAAAGGGAATGAAGAAGAAAGGCAAAGGCAAGGCTAAAGTTGCCAAGGGCATTTTTCGCACTGTCGCAAAGCCTGTGGAACAAGTCAAGCCCCACTGTTTCTACTTCAAAACACCCAAAAGAAAAGGAAGGAAATTGTCATTTCTGTCATGCACCTGGACATTGGTTCAGAAATTGCAAACTCTATCTGGAAGATCTAAGGAAGAAAAAGGGTAGTGCGACTACCACTACGGGTATTTATGTTATTGAAATTAATTTATCTACTAGTGATTCCTGGGTATTAGATACCGGATGTGGATCTCACATTTGTATAAATGTGCAGGGACTCACCAGAAGTAGAAAGTTGAAAAAAGGAGAAGTCATCCTCCGCGTAGGGAATGGAGCAAGAGTTGCTGCCCTGGCTGTTGGATCATATGACTTAGTTTTATCTAGTGGACTTATTTTAACTTTAAATAATTGTTATTTTGTGCCTGCCTTGAGCAGAAACATCATTTCTGTTTCATGTTTGGATATGGATGGTTTTGATTTTATTATTGCTAATAATAGATGTTCCATTTCTCGTAAAGGCATATTTTATGCAAATGCTGATTTGTATGATGGTCTTTATATTCTAAGCATGAAAAAGTTCACTGATACTCCAGTCTTTAACATAAATACAAAGAGGTTCAAGTCAAATGATTTGAATCAAACCTATCTTTGGCATTGTCGTCTCGGGCACATAAATGAGAAACGCATAACGAAACTCCATAAAGATGGACTTCTAGATTCATTTGATTTAGAAACATATGAAACGCGTGCGTATCTTGTTTACTATGGGCAAGATGACTAAAAGTCCCTTTATGGACACGGTGAAAGGGCAAGTGATTTATTGGGTCTAATACATACCGATGTATGCGGTCCTATAAACACAATGGCTAGAGGAGGTTATCAAGTACTTCATTACATTTATCGATGATTTCAGCAGATATGGTTATGTATATCTTATGAAACATAAAGCCGAATCATTTGAGATGTTTCGAACGTTTCAAAATGAAGTGCGAATCAACTTGGTAAAACTATCAAAACACTTCGATCGATCGAGGTGGTGAGTATTTAAGCCAAGAATTTGATGATCATCTTAGAAATTGTGGGATTGTCTCCCGATTGACTCCACCAAAGCAACTCCACAATGGAATGGAGTTTCGAAAGGAGAAATCGAACCTTATTAGATATGGTTCGATCTATGATGAGTCGACAGATCTTCCATTATCCTTTTGGGGTTATGCATTACAAACTGCAGCTTTCACTCTAAATCGAGTTCCTTCTAAAGCGGTTGATAAAACACCATATGAGATATGGTACGGGAAGAGACCTAGTTTGTCTTTTCTTAAGATTTGGGGTTGTGAGGCTTACGTAAAGCGACAAGTCTCGAAAAACTAGCACCTAAATCGACAAGTGTTTATTTGTGGGGTATCCTAAGGAAACAAAAGGATATTACTTTTATAATCCCCACGAGAACAAAGTGTTTGTTGCTCGGTATGGTGCCTTTATGGAAAAACAGTTTATTTCAAAAGACACTAGTGGGAAAGAAATAAATCTTGAAGAAGTTCAAGAATCACAGGTAAACACGAACCGCTTATCGGAAGTTCAACAACGTTCCGAACCAGTTGAACCTCCACAAGTGACACAAGGCCCACGTAAATCTAGTAGGGTAAGACATGAGCCAGAGAGATTCGGATTTCTCATTACCGATAGTCGTGATGTGTTGCTTATAGACCAAAATGAGCCCACCACTTATCAGGAGGCTATGTCCGGACCAGACTCGGATAAATGGCTAAGTGTCATGAACTCTGAGATGCAATCCATGTATGATAACCAAGTTTGGAACTTGGTTGATTTACCCTGAAGGTGGTAAGACCATTGGATGTAAATGGGTTTTCAAGAAGAAAATTGACATGGATGGCAAAGTACATACTTTTAAAGCAAGACTTGTAGCAAAAGGTTTCAAAGCAGACTCAAGGTGTTGATTATGATGAAACTTTTTCACAAATAGCCATGCTTAAATCCATAAGAATTTTAATTGCCATTGCTGCATATTATGACTATGAAATATGGCAAATGGATGTAAAAACAGCATTTCTTAATGGAAAGTGCTTGAGGACGTGTATATGACACAACCTCGAAGGTTTTGTACATCCTGAGAATTCTAGGAAGGTATGCAAGCTTCAAAGATCCATTTATGGATTAAAGCAAGCTTATCGGAGTTGGAATCTTCGTTTTGATGAAGCAATCAAGGATTTTGGTTTTATTAAGAATGAAGATGAGCCTTGTGTATACAAGAAGGTCGGTGGGAGTGTAGTTATTTTTCGGTGCTTGTATGTTGATGATATATTACTCATTGAAAATGACATCCCAACATTGCAGAATGTCAAGTCTTGGTTAGGGAAGTGTTTCTCAATGAAAGACTTAGGAGATGCAGCCTATATCCTAGGGATAAAGATCTATAGGGATAGATCTAAAAGGCTAATCGGTCTAAGTCAAAGTGCTTACATAGACAAGGTGCTTGAATAGGTTCGTTTGCAAGACTCTAAAAGAGGATTGTTGCCAATGTCTCATGGGATAAGTCTCAAAGAAGACTCAATGTCCTAAGACAAATGATGAGCGAGACCGTATGAATAAGATTCCATATGCATCGCCTATTGGATCTATCATGTATGCCATGTTATGCACTCGACTGATGTATCATATGCTTTGAGCACTACAAGCAGATATCAGTCGGATCCAGTGAGAGTCACTTTGGATAGCAAGAAAGAACATCCTTAAGTACTTAAGAAGGACTAAGGAAGTGTTCTTGGTCTATGGAAGTTTTGAAAATGATCTAGTTGTAAATGGTTACACAGATGAAGTTTTCAAAGCGATATAGATGATTTTAGATCGCGATCTGGATATGTGTTTACTTTGAATGGGGGTGCAAAAGAAGTCTGGAAAAGTTCGAAGCAAGAAGAGACTGTGGCGAGATTCTACAACAGAAGTTGAGTATATTGCGAAGCGTCCGATGCAAAGAAAGGAGGCGATTTAGATCAAAAAGTTCATTTCGAACTAGGTGTGGTTCCAGTATTGCTAACCCTGTTTGTTTGTATTGTGACAATAACGGGGCAATAGCACAGGCCAAGGAACCTAGATCACACCACAGATCCAAACATATACTCAGGCGTTTTCATCTCATCAGAGAAATTATTGAGAGGGGAGACGTAAAGATTTGCAGAGTACCTCACGAAGACAACGTTGCGGATCCATTGACAAAAGCTCTTCCACAAGCAAAACATGATGGTCATGTTAGATCATTAGGCATTAGATGCATGTATGATTGGCCCTAGTGCAAGTGGGAGATGATGGGGCATGTGCCCTAGGTCAATCCATTAACCGTCTTTATGAATAATTTTAGTTAATAAAAATAGAGGATTTCATTTGTCGTTTATTATAATTAATTTGCATGTTTACATTATAATAAGATCCATGGGTATTTACATAAATATCCTAAATGTCCCTAGTCGATCATTATCTGGGAACTATAATGAATTAAGACTAGTGTGAGTCTTGATTGATGATCATATGATGATTATACGTATAGGGATACAAATCAAGATCACGAGTACTTGTTAGGGAACAAAGTATCTTGGACCGACCCGCTATGAGAACATAACATGGATTAAGTCATAGTTGTTTCTCATGATAGGTATATATTCCAGTCCTCGACTTGAGATTACCAGAGACTTCAACATTAGGAACACAAGTGATTTGACACAATCAAACGTTGTCTTTAACCCGGACGATTATAAAGGTTGTGATTGGTTACTGTGTGAGCAATGTGATGAAGTTGTGTAATCTAGATAGAATTTGTCCCTCTCATATAAAGAGAGATATCTAGTGGATCCCTCGATGTGTTAGATCGTTAAAAGGCCTAGTCTAAGTGAATTGATATTAATCAATGTCACTTGGATGTTTTCATCTACCTAGAGATCGAGACTAGTACGATTGAACATGTTGGATGACAATTCCATGCCTTATGTTTGATCAAAAGGATATCGTGTGACAAAAGGATGTTATATACATTATTGATTAGGTTGTATCGATTTGATATTCGTACGACTTGGGTAGTCATAATGTCTTGCTAGAGGCCGCTTATGACTTGTATACCAAAATGTGTTTTGGTACACCGCTAACGTTGTATGAGCCTATTGGGTCGCACACTAAGAATGGTTTTTTGCGAGATTTTAAGACGATTGAAAAATGAATTTTATGTGATAAAATTCATGACGTAAACGTCCTTGTGGTGTATTACACTTATACTTCTTTAAGTAAGGGTATATGTGTAATTTACTTAACCGTCTATATACAAGGGTTGTATAAATAGACGCTTTAAGTTAGAACACACATACGAAAGATCAAAAGGCCAAAAACTCTTTTTTTCGTTTAAGAAACGACTTAGGGTTTTTGGTATGCTCTGGATCGTTTTGGAGAGAAACAAAAAGGTTTGGTATTCTCTCGAAGCTAGCACTTCAAATCACGGCCGCCGTTCGTGTGTGGACTGCTGATAGAGGGCGTTCGTCGTTGGCAGCGCCTTAAAGATCGATTAACCTTCAGAAAGGTATATTGCGATAATGGCCCTCCTTAATCTCGCCTTGCTCGAAGAGGGAAGGTTTTGAAGGAACTAGCCGGTGGGAGGAAGAAATGTTTTGTCGACATTATCAGCTAAACAAGAAGCAACTATACTACCATAAAGAAGAAAATTTGAAGAAAAAAAAGAGAACTAAATTCACATAAGGAATAGAGCAAAAGCCACTAACCAAGATATGGAAGTGCAAGCATCCAGCTGAAAAGGGGCCAGGGGTTGTCATCAATGACGAAGCTTTTAGTGTGGAACTATAGAGGGATTGGAAGCTCGCTAACTACGATGCCATTGCAGGATGCTATTTGAAATCATCACCCCGAAGCTTTAATCCCTATCTAGACTAAGAATCAAAAGAAAGTCATTGAGGGAGTTATAAGGAAACTAAACTATGTTTAAGTTTTGGCAGTCAACCCCAGAGAAATAGCAGGAGGCCTTGCAATTTTGGAGTGTCGAAGCATTGATCTCGGTGGTGAAGTATAGCGCCTTCTTTATTGAAGCACAGTTCATAAAAGCCCACTCGAACTCCACATGGAAACCTTTCGGAGTGTATATGAGTACTAACAAAGCTATAAGGGAATCCCAATTACAACAACTAGCTATAAGAGTCCAGAGCAGTGTTGAACCAAGTGTAATTATCAAAGCTTTTAATGTAGTTATTTTACAAGATGAGAAATTAGGAGGACTTCCATGGGAACTTGATGAAAACACAAAGCTCATTAACTTCATACACAATACTTAAGGGACTAATTTGGGGTTTGAAAGGCCTAGCTTCACTTGGTCTAATAATTGGGGAGGAGACCAAAGAATTGCAACTCATCTAGATAGAGCCATTGCCAATCAAGGATGGCTAGAGAAGTTTCCTAGAGCAACAATCAAATACATGTTCTTACATGGATTTGATCATGTAGTGCGACTAATGGATACTTAGAGAAAACTCTATAGAAAAATAGTGAGATTCGAATTTGATAATAGGTTGTTGGAAAACAATGAATGCTCATACCTCATAAATATCACTTGGCAGGAGAATTCAAGAGGAAGAATGGCTAGAGCAACCTTAATTGAGAAAACTATGAAGCTGACTAAAAAAATTCAAACTTGGAGACGCAGAAGCTTAATGATGAATTCAAAAAACCTAATAGAGGGTACACAAGTGAAAATCAAGGAACTGTATGAAACAAAAAATCCTGACCTAGCTCACATCAAAGAATTAGAAGTGGAGCTTAATAAACCCAAAGCTTAAGAAGAGGAATACAAGAAAGCTAGAGCCCACATCGACTTGCTAAACGGAGGAGATCGTAACACTTCATACTTCCACTCCATAGTAAAGAGCAGACGCCAATGCAATACAATCAAAAGACTTTTTAATGGTGAGGGGAGAATGGCTCATGATCAAAAAACATGCTTTGAATAGTTGAGAGCTACTTTGAACAAATCTATTAGTTACAAGAAGAAATTGGAGACTTTTTAGTGCTTGATGGCTTCATGAGAAAAATTGAACATTTGGTGAGGATGAGGTTTATGCAGGACTCATGGACATGAATGAAAACAATACTCCGGGGCCGGATGGAGTCACAAATAAACTGCCGCAATCAAAATGGAATTTTTTTAGGGAGGATCTTATGCATGAGTTTCGAAAGTTTCACGGCCATCTCGATCAAAATCTTAATTCAGCACACATTGTCCTAATCCCAAAGATTTTTTACCCACAATCGATAATCGATAAAAGACTTTTGATCAATTAGCTTGTGTAACTCCTCATACAAACATATTGCAAAAGTTCTTTCTAACCATTTAAAATCTGTTTTACGTAAAATTCACTACAAGAAAAATGATATTTAGAAATGGAATTAGCAACAGAATTAAGTTCCATTGCTAAAAAAAAAGTGGTTAGAGACGGAATTGAGACGGACTAATTCAGAGACGGAATAGAGAGAGATCAGAGACGGAAATAGAGACGGAATTAAATTCCGTCTCTAAATAATGGCGCCAACATTCCCACCAAAACTTTTTTTTTTTTTATAACCGTTCATCAAATCTCGAGATTCGTGCATCCTTCGATCTCGATGATTCAAAATAAAAATAGCAACCACACAATGCTCCCTCTCTCTCCCGATTCTCTCTCTCTCTGAAAACCCTATCTCCCCAAAACACAATGCTCCCCCTCTCTCCCGATTCTCTGTCTCTCCGAAAACCCTATCTCCCCAAAAATACCTCTCTCTTGACGGCAGATATCACCGCTCTCTGTCTCACTGCTCTCTCTATCACTGCTCTCTCTCACGGATCGTCCACCGCTCTCTCTCTCTCTCACCGCTCTCTCTCACCAGAATCTCACTCACCGTCAACTTTCTCTTTCTCACCGAGATCTGTCGTTGCTGCGATTGAGGCTGCGACGAGGTCTACCGTCGCCGTCTGTCGGGTCTGCCGTCGGGTCTGTTCGTCGCCGTTCATCGCTGTACCTCGCCATCTCCGAAGCCCTCGCCGGACCTTAAGCCTTCGACTTTGAAGAAGGAATGACAGATTAGGCATTGGGTTTGAAGAAGGAAGGACAGAGAGGGCGTTGGATTTGTGTAGAGGTACGTTTTGGGTGGTGGACTTAGATCGCTTGGAGTTGCTTACCAAGTACTGTAATAATTTTGGAATCATCATTATATCGAAACAACTATTTTTCTTATCTGATGGAGTTCTCGGCATTATTAGGAAGTGTCTGATGGTACCAAAGACAGCCCTTGCGGCCCCTGGGAATTTGTCGGTCTTCTTCCTTTGTTTCATCCTCCTCGCCACGACAGTACTGAGACAATTACAAAAGATCTGGATCTTGGAGTGAGTGTTAAAATGATATCATGTATGCATAAATACAAAGTAGTCTTTATTCTTGAGATTTTGATATGTGGACTGGGATGTTGCTATTTGAGCGTTGTACTTATTTTTGTTATCTACTCAAATGTCAATTAACCAAACTTGGAAAGCTGCATAGAGGTCGCAGATACCATTCGCTGCTACATGCTTGACTTCTCTTAGTAGACTTTCACCTGTTGGATTGGTTTAAGGTGTTGCTAGTAGTCACCATTCTTATCAATTCGCCCGGATTTTCTATAACTAACTTGGAACTTAATACATTTAATTCAACTTATTGATGTCTAATAGTAGCACATAGACACAAAATTCACATCAAAGGTGAAATGTGACTTTTTTCGGCGATTGAAACGCCTTCACTTCGCCCTCCACATGGTATTTCTGATTTCAGTAGGCAACTTAATCCCCTTAAAGTTTGCTCCTAGCACAACGCTTATTACAACTTTGTCTCTCCCTTCTTAGTGTTATGGGATGCACAATAAGTGAATTTAATATTGCCGAAAGTGCAAAAACTTGATTTATCAGAGATATCAGCTATACTTGGCGCGCTTACGTTCTTGTCTCTAGGAGACCAATATATGTGGAACGTTTTGTAGGTGACCAACTTGCAATTGCGAAGGAAACAGGAAGGCGACTTGGAATGGGCGCAAACATGTACCCCTCAACGTCTTTGCTTGGAGAACATAAAGACGGATCCATTTCAACGCTGCCTATCGACGAGCTTATTGAGAAAGCTGATGGTTTTGCTGGTGTCTTTCCTAGTTGGTATAGTCATAATTTTGTAAGTTGTTCATGAGATCGATAAGTTCTTGGTTTGTAATCTTACAAACACATATTTATATGGATAAAAATTCCACCAACTTTTCTAACAAAAGCAGATGGAATTGTTTGATTAATGATAATAATACCAAAAAAGTGTAGACTCTCTTTATGGACAATCAAAGAAATCTTAAGTTTTGCTGGTGTCTTTCCTAGTTGGTATAGTCATAATTTTGAAAGTGCAAGTGTCGATACAAGGCCAGGATCAAGAACAATCGAAGAAATCTTAAGTTTCTAATAGTACTTAAGATTTGGAGGGACTTGATGGACAAGACCAAGTGAACAATGATGGGAGTGAGTGTGTTATGCCTGTGCAGCAGCACAACTATCAGGATTTGGAGATGGAGTATGAGGCCTCTAAGGTCGCTTTCGATTCTGATACCACCACTGGTACCTTAAGCCACAATGTAAGCTCTAAATATATATGTTTCTCTTTCTTTCATTGTCTTAATTAATATATAATACGGGGCCACATGAATGGTCTTCAAGCTAGGTCAGTTCATGCAAAAGTCATTGAGCTTATTTAAAATGTTTTACACATCTAAAGTAATTCGAAATTTTGATCTTTTTTGATGATTTTTATATCAAAATATTTATATATTACCTACTATTTCGTTTATGAGCTGTGACAACATTTGGCTCAAAAAGTGAAGACTCTCTTTACCTGTTTTATGACTTATCATGTGCATATCTGTGAATCAACATTCTTTTGAAGAGCAACATCACTAATGTTTGTAATTTTTTGTTTTGGGATTTGTTAACGCTTCTGACTTCATACCAATATTATTAATTGCAGGAGGTACTATTTCAGCTTATTGCTTGAGTTCTCTGATATAACGATGCCTATGGTTAGAACTATTTTTACGAAGGTCAGTGATGGTATCTCATTCTTTTTGGTTTGCTTGATTGGGAGGTCGTTAGGACTCATCTACAAGGGGATAAGGCAATCTCTAGGTTGGAGGTAGTTTGCTTACCCAAATGTTTTTTGAACTTCATTATTTCCTATGAAGAGTTCGGACAATGAAGTTCATGAAAGAATGCAAATTATAAATCAAAAGCCATTTAATCATTCTTGTTTTTGAAATTTTAGGTTCTGATGCTGGAGAAATATTTAGATAGAATGAAAGATATGGGATAGGACCTTGGAGTCTATTTTTTTTAAATGATTCCTAATATTCCACATTAACCCTCCCGTTTCACTGCCCTCCTGCTAATGATTAATGATTAATGAAACGGGACTATAACAACAACAACATAACCTCAGTCCCAAAATTGCAATTCCATCTTTCTTTTTATGCAGTTTGACTACCTTAAGAGCTTGGAAATAGAGGAGAAAATAAACAAGATTAGATGGTGCCAAAGTGCTAATGGTTCATTGTTTCTTCTATCCACTAATGGCAAGACAATTAAGTTGTGGAAGGTTGGAATTTGCATGCTAGCTTTAGCTGAATGAACATATAAATATCTTGTTAGATAATTTGTTTCAGTGTCAGGGGCTTTTCCTCCTTTTCTGTAGTTTAAATTTTTTTTGACTGATTACATCTTAAAGAAATATGTTTCTTCCGTAAAGAAAGTAGTAAATAAGCAATACAAATTTTGTTGCATGCTGCTATTTGGTTTTTATTTATTCATGGTATAATTGATATTATGTAAATTCATGTATGCCATGACGTAAGGGGCTTTAATCATATTGTTATTTACCATGATTCCTGGTTTTTAATTGTTAATTTCGGGTGGAATATGAATACGATTCAGAGTACGATGTGAGAAAAGTGGTCTGTAGAAAATCTTGACCGTCCTTTATTATCTTTTTAGAGCTCTTGAATGTCCTTGCTGAGTTAGAAATCTCTCAAGGTAAGTCATTTAATCTGATTATATTGGCACGGATTTGAAGATTTCAAGAGCTTGCCACGCTCTCATATTTTCTTGGTATTATTTGCTCAGTAAGTTTAGTGTTCCCATGATTCATTTGAATCTGGTGTCCATTTTTAATATTTATTACCATTAGTGACATCGAACCGCGGTGAATAATTTGATGATTGGTTTTCCTCATTTGCAGGTATGTGCTATGTTGCATGCTCATTCATTATTTTCCTATTAGCAAGAGTAACACCAGCATTTCCGCAACAATTTTGCATATCAGATCTAGTGGATTAAATATCTAATGCCACCAACTATTTGGGTTCAATGGAGTTGATTGAATGAATAAATGTGTTGTTCCTATCAATAGAATCTTGTAATTGCTTCTTTTTTTTTTTTTTTTTCTAATGATACAAGAATTGTGTTCTGTGATGACCCTTTATAGAGAAGAAATCCTCTTAAATTCTGACTTCATACATCTGTGATCTGTTCTTTTTTGTTAAGTCTAATCTGTATTCATTTCATTGCCACCAATTATTCGGGAGACTGATTCATTGTTACTCATCCGATACAATGCCACATTCTTCACCTGAGATGATTGTTCCGCAATGCTTATGTTTGGATGATATCTCATTAATTGAATAATTGTTACTTACTAATTCCATTGATCTGTATTGGATGATTGTTACGCAATGCTTACATTTGCATGCATTTATGTTCTATAACTTGTGCTAATTTGATTTGTTTGAAGAGCTGATTTTTTATTAAAATGTATTTGTTAGAAGTTTAGTTTGAAAATGCTTAATTTTTCATGGTTTATTTGATGGGTTTTGATTCTTTTTTATTTACATTTTTTCCTTGTGGCCTGGCTTTGAAATTGACATTGTTTTGGTGGCATTGAATTGTTTTGGGCCTTCTGTTGTTCCTTTTGTGCTGCTGATCTGGTGATAAGGGTACAAATGGTCATTGACTAACTTAACCTTTCTATAAAAACTTACTCCAAATCAACTTCAAGAAGGTGAGCTTCTTTTTTTTCCTTCATTTCTTTCTTCTTTTAAGACTTCGCATTGCTTAATTTGTCATGGTTTATTTGTTGGTGTAGTGGACAAGCCCCATTTAGGATCTCATGAGCCTTTGGTATAGAAGAGCCAACAAAGTTAGCATTAGGAGAACCTTAAAAGTTCCATTTCATTCTCTGATTTGTAAACCATGTGTTATGATGACCATATTGAGATTGAATTTCATGAGAATTGTGATTGAATCATTGTGCTCCCATGTATTACATATCAGCTATGTAGTAGCAAATAGCAGTCGTATGACCTATCTTATTGCATATCTGGCATGTTGGCTTGTTGTTGTTTGGAAGTCGAAAACCTCATCTTCCTCTATTGGTTATGCCTCCTATTCGTCTAGTATTGCAGCTACGACCTCCAGAACTTCCATGACCATTATTAGATTTAGAGTTATTCCAAAAAGAACTCCTTTCATGCGTTACCTCTATTGCATTAGCCTGATGTGGTGTTTGAAGACTCAAAGAATTGATACCAGCTTGATTCTGCAATTGATCAAGTTTAGCTTCAAAACTCAACAATGTAGACTAGATTTCTTGCCAAGAAGCCCTATCTTTATGTTCCAAATTGTAGTGATAGGTAAGTAATCAGAATCCAAATCAGTTAATGTACAAAAGATTAACTGACACTGGAATTGAAGCTCTTGCAGTTGCAAGACTTTCAGAAAAACTCTTCATCTTCTTCAGGTAGTCAATCATCTTCATATTTCTTTTTCTAGTTGTTCGAATCCCAATTTTCAAGAGCTAGATTTGAGCTTTGTTTTGTGCACCACTTTGTTCACAGATTGCAATCCACGGCTCATGTGCAGTCTTCTTTGCACCAGATGATTTAGACGTAACTTGTGAACCTATATCAGGATCTAATGCATACAACGGCCAACCATACAAAATCCTATGAAAATAAAACCAATCTTGGTAATCAAGATTCACATCTCCATTTTTATCATATTTTGGAGGACATGGTGTAGTTTCAAATAGTATACACATGCAGCTCAACAATAAAATACACATGCAAAATCCTATGACAATAAAATACACATGAAGATAAAACAGTGAATTGATTATGGATTTGCTTGATCATAGGTTAAGAGTTTCAGATTCCTGGGCTTCTTTTTCTTATTAATAAATGCTTGTTTAGCTATGCTGACCAGTTCTCTTATTGTTGTTGGTTTTTTTCAGTCCAAAGTTTATCGAAACATGCTTTGGCCCAAAAATTTTTGCATCTCCTCTTTCACATTATGTATTTTGGCAGTCATCTACTCATCTTGTTCCCATTGGATTATCATGCAGGGGGACAACTTATTCTATTGGGAAAAGGTTCAGATGGTCGAGTCCAAAGAGACTTTGAGGGCCTGGCCAATTTGGTAATTAATGTTACTCATAAATCTTTAGTTGGGGATTGGTAATTCTATTTCAGTTTGTTGCTTTTTGATGCAGACATATGATTTCAGTTCCATTATCAAGTTGACAAGTTCTCATTTCCCATTCTATTACTTTCACCTTTGCATTTCTTGTTTTACAATGTCAAGAGGCTTCTAGTTGAATGACAAGATGCATACATCGAATTTGTGTTCCATCATCAAGTTGATAAGATAAATAATTTTAGTTTAATGACCACAAGACTTTCATTTTGTAGCACAACCAAGGCAGCAGCATTCGGATTCTTTCGACTTATAGGTAATTCTGTTGAAACTCTTTGTAGGAGCTACATTGCTCGAAGAAAGATACAAATGCTCGCCCAATTGACTTAATTGTGAATAATGTTGCGGAACTTATATGAGGTTTTTTGTGTGGACATTCATGCTGAAACATTTGAAATTTTTGGAACAAGAAAATACTTGAAAAATGTCTAGATGTATCTGCCTGCTTAATTTAGTGTGATTTATTTGTTCTGGGTTTCATGGTTAGATGTCTCGTGAGTCCGGATCGACTTATGTATAGGACACATATATATATATATATGGGTAAGCCTAGTAACAAGATTTTCTTTATAATATTGAGGGCTTGAACTCTAACTGACTTTTATGTAGGATTCACATAATAAGGGGAGGCCTATTTTCGCCAGTCCCATTTTTCTAATTATTTAAGGAGCTAATGAATTGAACCTGATTGTTTTGTTTTAGAAAATTAAAATGTAGACGGGCAAAGTAATTGTAATGGTAGTAGAAACCCAAACAATTGAACATGATCGATGACACTAATTAGCATTTTTGAGTAAATTATTTAACTTGCACTCTTTATTTAATTTGCACTCTTTATCATGAGTTTGATCTATTTTGCAATATTTGCAGAGCGTGGCCCTATCAGTAGGTGACTGGTTCTTCGATCGAGTGGGAGTTAGTGCCATTGATTGCCCATATCCCTATGACAATACCTGCCATAATCTGGTTTTCAGGTGAGAGATGAGGAATTTAAAGCATATCATGTAACTTTTATAGTTGTTTACATGACTTTTAGATTGATAATTCTTTTTGTGCATATTTAGAGGATTCTAAGTTTTTTTTGTGGTTGTTGAACAATAGGATTGGTTGTTTTTGTGAATACTTAGAAATTTGGAGCATTTGTTATACTAGACAATTTTTCGTAGATATATAAATCTTTTTCAAATTTTGAATTTTACATTTTTTTCTCTCATTTGAATATTTGTTGATATATATTGTCGAAGTATGAATGTCAAATTTTGCTTTTTTGGCGGATGTTAGCACCCCCAAGGAGTTGTTGGAGGGGGTGCAGGCGATGGAGTAGGTCCTATGGTTGTATTTTCAAGTTATAGGTTGGAGAACCAATTGGATTGAGTTTATGTTTGAAAACTAAACAAAAAGGAAAATTCGCGACGGATTAGCAACGGAATTCAGAGATTCTGTTGCTATTCCGTCTCTAATTTTCGAGGAATATATATGCATGAATCAGCAATGGATCAGAGACGAAATTATTATATTCCGTCTCTGATCCATTTCTAATCAGAGACGGATCAGAGACGGAATGCAATTACAAATGTACCATTTTGAAAAATTTCCATTTCTGTTCCGTCTCTGTTCCGTTTCTAATTTTCGTCTCTAATCCGTCTCCAATCAAAAACGAAATTTATTCCGTCTCTAATCCGTCTCTAATCAAAAACGAAATCACATTTATGTTTCTGATTGAATCAGCATCGACGATTTTAGAGGGGGAATTTATTCCGTCTCTGTTCCATTTCAGATTTCACTTAGAGACGGAATTTATGCAAATCAGAGACGGAAATTTCCGTTTCCGATCTGTTGTTTTTTGTAGTGATTATCTCGCCTTTTTAAAATATATTTGTTGCAGGACGTCAAATTGTAGACAACATCACCATAGCTCTTGAAGTTTTTTATTCAATGGCTAATGGAAAGAGAAGATGACATGAAATAGCGCTTAAACTAGATATTTATAAGGCTTTGACAAGATGGAGTGGCCCTTGATGTAGGAAATACTTAAATGAATGGGGTTTTCAGAGAAGTGGATAGGATGGATCCAGTGGTGCATAACATTAGTCTCATTCAAAGTGTTGGTGAATGGAGAGTTGACAAGGCAAATCGTACCTGCAAAAGCCCTCAAGCAAGGAGACCCCCTTTCTTCTATCCTATTTGTAATTTGTATTGAAGTTTTGTCTTATATGTTTCCCGAGGTAAGGAAATATGGCTATTTCAAGGTTTTAAGCTCAACCATTGCCCCCTCCATTTCCTACCTAATGTTTGCAGATGACATCCTCCTCTTTTGTAAAGCTGACCTCCAAAACTTTGAAGGTGTCAAGAATATTTTGCAGGAATATTCATTAATATCAGGACAAATGGTCAATGCTCACAAAAGCTATTTGCACTATAGTAAGAATGTATCCTCTATGCTACAAACACATTTAGAAGATATTATCAATATGAAGACCTCTAAAGGACTAGGGAGATACCTTGGAATACAATTCACTGAGGGCCTTAATAAGAGGCCAATGTGCATTGCAGTAGTGGAAAAATTGCATAAGAGAGTTGCTCGAGCCATCCCTAACCATTACATGGCAATTCTCCCCTTTCCTAAAAGAACTTTAAGAGCACTAATTTATGCGATGACCAAATATTGGTGGGTAGGCTCTAATAAAGAAAGAGTTGTAAATTGGTGCTCATGGGAACGAATGTCAAAAACTAAAGTTGCAGGAGGGTTCGGGTTTAGAGAGTTAGAGATGTTCAATAAGAATTTCTTAGCCAAGCAAGCATGGAGGATATTAAAAAGGTGAGAATAGAACCCTATGTAATTTACTCAAGAGAAAGTACTATTTAGGGATCGATTTTATGAATGCAAAAAAAGGGTCTAGACCCTATTGGGCATGGAAAGGAATCATCCAAGGAAGTGAATTACTAAAAAATGGATAACACTGAAGAATAAGGGATGGAGCTAAGGCTCGAATATGGGAATATTGCTGAGTGACAAAAAAGGAGAGAGCAAGACTATTGGCGTTAAAAAAAGAAAGTTTACATTGGATTAAAGACCTCATTGATCCTAGCTCAAAAAATTGGAATCTAGAATTAATCATATCAATGTTTAGCAGAAGGGATGAAAGATACATTCTTGCCACACCACTTAGTAGAGAAGGATATGAGGACGGTATGGCATTTTGACAAGACAGGCAACTTCACTTTCATATCAGCATACAACTTAGCCATTTTGACAAGACAGGTTCATATATATAGTATTCTATGCGGTACAAATCCCAAACTTACTCAAACTCTTCGTAGTTATCTAATATTCTTGAAATAAACTCTAGTGATTCCTGGCCGATCCCACTTAAAACGTGAATCATTGGTCAAATTGCTAGAAATATGTCTTTGGACAACACCAATTTGTCTAGCAATTTGCATACAAACAGTGAATTGTTGTCGAATCGCCTGCACTGGTTTTTAGGTTATTCTTGATTTGATGTTGATTCATTATGCATCTTTTCGCTTGATTAAATCCTTCATCTCCTTCCCTTTTTAATCAATTTCTTCACATAGTCTAATTATAACTTGAAATCACAAAACAAAAAAAAAACCCAATGTAATATAACACTTTACATCTAAAGTCACCACAAAAGATACTATAAAACACTGTCTAATTATTGATTTATCTGTGAGCAATGATATTTTGAGGTTTTTTTTAGGAAAAAAATGGTTTTATTCAGCAATTGAAATTTAAAATTGGGTTATGCTTAAGGTTAACAAGTCTTGAATTACGTTAACCGCTTTTTATTTTTATTCCAATGCAGCTGAAACTCCACTATTTGGACTTACTCAAAACAGGTGATTATTGCTTCTTCAAGAAAATCGCTATAAGTTTTTTTTTTTAAATATAAATGTGAGGCTAAATAATATTTATTTGTATATATTCAAGTTCAGTTGAATGAACAATATAAGGTTTTGGCTAATCTTGGCCCTACGCGTCTAGCTAAGGCAGCCAAACAAGGGCGTACAAGGAAATCCAACAAGATAATGACACAATTATCCTAAACAAACTTTCCAAACACAATAAAACTACTAAAAGGTGAAAATAATATACGAGTTTTCTTACCTCTCTAAGTGAATTGCAAGTAAAAATGCTCAGATTATGCAACCCAAAGTTTAGACAAGCAATAACCTCTAGAACGTAATAAGAGGTCAAAATATAGTTGTTGCAGTTAATCAATTGATCGAGTACTAAGACTCACCCTAAACCCTAAGTTTTTGGATGACAATAGTGATAGGGAATGGGATGTGCAAGTTTACTCAAGAGTAATTTGGTAAATCTTGTAACGCATAAAATATTGTTATAGATTTTGAGTTTAGGTAGGGTATAAGCCAATTCATGTCTACGGTCTAGCGTAAGCTTAGGTCGGGTTCTGGCAGTCCCCACCTAATTAGGGCATGTGATAGGCCCCCTAATAATCTAGTCAGCCTTAACCTTTTCTATTTCTAAACCTACGCCGGAAAACTCAGCCTTCAAAAGTCTTCAAACAAAACCTACCCAGCTTGGTGGAAATGTCGAATGACTCACAATCCACCTATAATAATATATATTGTAACGATAAAAATTATCTATTTACTCTAACCTAATTTAGGATATCCAAATCCATAAATCCATTTTACATTAGCTCCACTATTATTTCAAGTCATCCCAAAACTTTTACAACCATTTCAAAGGAAATCCAAACCACACACGAACCCAAAACCCATTTATATAATATATTACATAAAAACAATACATACATAAAGTAAATGGAACTGCGCAAGTCCCTAAAAATCTGACGAATTTCCTTTTCCTTTGTCGCCATTCAAACATGTTATTATCCAATTAAATAACTTAATAATGTCAGATAAGTAAATACCACACTATCAAGTACACTTGTAATAATCAAATGCATATTATAATAATCCAAGAGATCAAACGAATAATATATTCTAAGGAATTTTAAAAAAAAACCATAAGTCCATCCCGTTTTTGTTATCTAACAACAATCAGTTGATATCTTTCAAAAGTGGTAAGTAAACAATAATAATTAAGGACTCGTGCATTATGGGAGTTTGATCTTGTGATCTCATGATAATCACATGATGCGAAGTATTAGTGACTCCAACACCTTAAGCATAATATAATGTTCTCCCACATAACCACGGTATAGTAAACATTATAATGAGACTCGAATTGACCTTATCATTCCCCCTCCCCCCATGTATGCATGCACAACAAATAATGCAATATGAAGAATCAGTGAAATTTATACGAGATTTACAATCATGCAATGTAAAGGTTACTATGTGATTTACTTGCAGTACATACACAACACCGCAAACTCCTCTATGACCCAAGTCAATAAGCTAGTCCACATTGGATTCCATTTGTAGTCCTACAATTCATTTATAAGTCTTGTAAGTTTCCACAACAATTCCACAATTTCCCCATTTATTATCATTTAATTAGTCCTGCCTCGACCCGAAAACCTTAGAATAACTCTAAATTAAATCCTCAGATGTCCGAATCCTAATGGTGACTCCGTATTGTGGTTCGACATTGAAAATTAACTTAGACTAAGCTTTAAAATATTTTTTTCTAATTTTGGATATTTTCAGGTATTGTAGCACACATTACGAGGCAAAACCTTAGTATAAATCCTTCAGAAAATTCCAAAATCCTCATTTTTTTAATAAAAATCTATAATTTCAATTAATTTGTCCATAAATTATTTTTTTCTGAGTTTTCCCAATTTCTTAGGATTTTTATTTAGTTTTTCCAATTAAACCATATTATATTTTTACTACGAGGAGTGGTTTGATAGCTGAACCAGACTGGTCCAACTCAGTTGAACTAGACTCGGTTTGTTCTAGTTTGAAGGATCAAACCCCCATTCTTCTTCTTCTTCCCATGATGAAACTAAGACTATGTTTCGTGCCTGAATTATTATTTTTATCAATTTGGGTTCTTTAACTCATTGGGTTTGTCAACCCACCCCTCATCATCGTCCTCAAACCCATTGTCTTCATCCATTCCTCTCTTTTTTCCTCACTCTTTGTTTCATCTTAATGTTATTTTATCTGTTTATTGTGTGTATGTGTTTTGTTTCTTATTTGATTCCTCACCGCCTTTATCTTTCTTACAACTAACAAAAATAATACCTCTTTTCAATTAGAGATCACATAAAGCAAGTCCCTTTAATCCGATTTCAATACACCACAGTCCAAAAAACCAAAATTGAAATTTGAATCGATTACATACCTCAAACTGCCACCGCTGTCACAACAACATTAACATCAACCACTACTCCTCAACACACGGACAAGGAAAAAGAGGAACATCGAACCAGAGAGACACAAGAGAGAAAGAGAGACTGGAAATAAAGAATAGTTAGGGAGAAGAGAAACAATGATGAAATAAAGAAGATGAATAACCCCCTGTTTGATTTCATTTTTAATCAAAAGGGTGTTGTTAAATGCCCCTTTTACCCTTTTGTATTTATTAATAACTATATAATTCAAATACATTTTTTGGTCATTTGGTATTTTTCTATTTATTTCATAATTATCTCTTCAATTCTTGTCCAAATTAAACCTTAAAAAATACTTCAATTTTGCCAAAAATTGGAGAATTCAACAATATGCTCCAAAACTCTTGGACAACTTATCATGCATACAAATCGAGGTGTATGATCCATGTCGGCTTGTTAAATCCAATTAACTTTCAAAATTTGGATTTTTAAACTTAAATACAATTTTTTTTTACGAAACTCAAAATGAAGGTTCACATCAACAATTTAATTCTATCGAGACGTATTTCGACACGTATTTTGAGATAAAACCTCGCGAACTTCAAATTTAATCAGTTAACTTGAATTTTCCAAATTAATATAATATAATGTACACAACACTAGGCACACATCATAGAGAAATAAAATTACTTGTATATCTTTGTTTCAACAGTCCTCAGCTCTCGACTCGCGATCAAAACCATAATTAGGATTCGTCAATCCCTGAATACCTATAATTATCTACTTAGAATCTTATGATCGAAAAATCTTCTCAACTAATAAAAATCTCGTCCTTGAAATTAAAATTGAAACCAAGTTTACCTATACTAAAAGCGACCTGGAAAATGTTATTTCATATATGCCTCTCATTCCTATTTGAACTTCAAATCACCATGAAATTGCCACTTAACCAAGACAAGTGGAGTTTCATTATTTTGAAGCTTTTGGACCTTCCTATGCACAATCAAAATAGGTTGCTCTTCGTATGAGAAATTATGCTACAAATCAAACTTATTCCATTCTATTATATGATGTGAATCAGGATCTTTCTGTTCACCTGAATATAGATACGTTAAATAAATCATGAACTCTGGCTAACTGAAGCGGTAACGCAAGTCTTTAAAAAGCCTTCCTAATCTATTTCACAATCTCAAAAAGTCCTATAAATATAGGGTAGAGCTTTCCTTTCAACCGAAATATGTAATGGCCTTTACGAGGGGAGACTTTCAAGTAAACTCAATCTCCTTCGCTATATTACACAACCCGATGATAGATATCTTATTAACTTTTATCTCTTTCCTGGGTCACTTTCAGTTTTAGACGAATCTCCTGAACAACTTTAGTGTGATCTCGAACCATCTGTTGCCCCAACTCCGCCAAATCCTCCGGCTCAGCGACTACAAAAAAATCGCAAATCAGAAACGGAATTTTCCGTTTCTGATTTGTGAAAATTCCGTCTCTGATTGGAATCAGAAACGGAACATAGACGGAATGCGTTCCGTCTCTGAAAACGTCGTCGCTTATACGATCAGAAACGAAAAACGAATTCCGTTTCTGAGTAGAGACGGAATAGAGACGGAAAATATCCGTTTCTGATTAGAGACGGATTTAGAGACGGAAATTAGAAACGGAACAGAGACGGAACAGAAATGGAATTTATTTCGTATTGGTACATTTGTAATTGCATTCGTCTCGATTCGTTGTCGATTAGCAACGGAATCGAGACGGAATTAATAAATTTATGAATTCGTCTCGATTCGTTTCTAATCGACAACGGAATCGAGACGGAATCGAGACGGAATGCAAATAGTCGAGTCTCGATTCCGTCGCTAATTAGCAACGGAATCGAGAGACGGATTATTCCGTTTCGATTCCGTCTCGATTCCGTTGCTAATTAGCGACGGAATCAGAGACGAAATTCTTATTTCCGTCTTTGATCCGTTTGTGATTGATAGAAATATTTTTGGAAAATTAGAGACGGATTAGCAACGGAATATTTGAATTCCGTTGCTAATCCGTCTCTAATTTTCCAGAAATGTTTAAATATGAGACAGTAACATATTCCAATTGATTCTCCAACCTAAAAATTCAAAATACAACCCGATATAACCTACTCCATCGCTTTGCACCCCCTCCAACAAGTCCTTGGGGGTGCTAACATCCCACAAAAAAGCCAAATTGCACATCCATACATCGACAATATATATCAACAAAAATTCAAAAGATCAAGAAAAATGTGAAACTCAAAATTAGCAAAAAAATTTATATATCCACAAAAAATTGTCATGTATTACAAACGCTCCATAACTTGAAAGTATACACTAAAACCACCAATCCTATCGTTGAACAACCCAAAAAAAAAGAACACTCACAAAAGGTCCAAAATTTGGAAGTATACACAAAAAGGACTTCATCTAATAACTAAAACGCAGGTTTGAAGCATTTTTGATTCTCCATCTCGAGGCAACAACCGGTGAGTATGCACACGAAAGAAGTAGGCAAAGGAGAGATTATTGAACTAAGGATGTACATTGGAAGCGAATGAGAAAAATGGTGGATTTGAAGAAACATAGAAATTAATAATAATCATACATAAAAAGTCGGCTCCGAACCTATTTTTAAATTTTTTTACGATTGAGTTTGCTTTGGTCTTTTGTCAATTATGCACATATGTAGGTAGAGAGGAGTACTAGAGCTAATAAGGAACATGAAAGAGGATAATGGTGAAGTGCAAGAATGCTAAAAGGAAAAAACTAAACTCAAATTTGATCCCCAAACTCCCATCAATGCGTAGGAAAATAGCAACATTGACCCCCAAACTCCCATCAATGCAACATTCACAGTTCAAATTTGATCGTAAACTCAAATTTCATCCCATTTAAAAATCTTGTGTGCTCGAAAACAAGCCTGACCATGTGTTCCTACTTAAAAAAAAAATGGCGGTGACATTCAAGAAATGCGGTGAAGAAAAGAAATAAACCATACAATGAGGAATAAGAAAGCTTCCAAAAAAGACATGAACATGAAGCAAATGCGATCAAGGACTGAAGTTTTGTTGTTGTTGTGAGTTTGGGGGTCAATGTTGCTATTTTCCTACGCATCGGAGATGGCGAACAATGTATCTATAAGATGCAACTATCATGTAAGTTGAGTTGGATTATTTATCAAGCTTTGAAAGGCTTGCATTTCAACATGCATATGATAAGTAATGGCATAAGTGCAAGAATGCTAAAAGGGAAAAAGTAAAAGTTAAGCACAAACCTATCATGTAAGTATGATTCTAGAACTCATCCTCTCACCCCATCTAAAGCTGTTGTGTGCTCCAAAGGCGACAAGCCATGTGTTCCTAAAAAAAAAAAAAAAAAAATAAACCAGCTGGGATTCAAGAAAAGCAGTGAAGAAAAGAAAAAAACCATACAATGTTGAATAAGAATGATACCAAAAAAAAACATGATCATCAAGCAAATGCAGTCACGGACTGAAGTTGGTGTCAATGTTGCTATTTTCCTACGCATAGGAGATGGCGAACAATGTTTCTATAAGATGGACCTTCACAGAAATGTTGAGTTGTATAACATGTATAACATGTTTTATAAGGGTTGGTTAGGTCCTGGACGAGTTTATGGGTCGCTAACACAAAGGGATAAAATAATTATTTTGAGGTCCCTGCAGTTAGCGCGCTAATTCCAGTATTAGCGCGCTAATTAGCCACTGCCAGATATTTTTGACTTTTGGAAATCAAGCTTTACATTTGAATTTTTGATTTCTGGATTCCTAGCACGGCTATAAACGGTCATATTGGAATTCCTATCACTATAAAACCACCAAAAACTTGGTTTTAACATAAGGAAGAAGAAACACATTCCAAAATTCAAGATCTACAAAAAGAAGAAATTTGATTTTTTAGAAGGAGCAATAGGAGATCACTATAAAACCACCAAAAACTTGGTTTTAACTATAATATACTAATGTTTGAAACAAACTAAACCACCAACAATATGTAAATCAAGTAACTTAAAAAGTCTACACGACAAACTATTGAAAGGAAGTGATTCAGTCGCTAAAATAGAATAGCCAAGAGAAGATTCACCTCGATAAGCACCTAAGCCACTGCCCCCAAAGCCTCCATAACCCCCACCAAGCTCACTGCCTCCACTATACCCACCACGCCTACCTCCGAGACACGGAGTCCTATAAGGACCAAAATCACCACCACCAAAAAAAGAATGAGTTTAACATGCAAATGAAACAAATCGTCTACAACATGCTCATCGTCAAAAGCAATGAACCCATTCCCTCGAGAACGATAGGAAAAACTAAAACCCGCCTATCCGAAAACGGGAAAAATAAAAATAAAGGAACTTCATCATCGAACCTTCTACTACATCGAGGCTTCAACAATATACCATCGTCGCATGAGTACATTCATTGTCCATTTATCCTCTCGTATATCTTAGTTGGCTTGGACGCCTTGATTGATGCATAAGTTATCATGGATTTTATTTTTAATACATTATCCTCCCCAAAATAAATTTTTTAACCTCAGTTTAAGTAAAATATACTATAAGTACCGAATGTTTGCGAGAATTAATCCATGGGAGAAGAAAACATCTTTGTTTGTTGTGTGCAAATCTTATGCGTTGCGAGTTCTCTCGAGTGCTATGATGAAGAAAGTGGTAGAATCGACGAGGGAGCAACATCTTCATGCCATAGCAAATGAATTTGGGAAATCGATAAAGGGTCGTTTTCCGGTCATCATCGTGTTGAGAACATGTAGGCTATTCTTCTTCTACGGACATGCCATAATAGAAGAAGAAGAGCCTACATGTGCAGTAATTACGAATGACCGAAAAACGACCCTTTATCGACTTCCCAAATTCATTTGCTATTGCATGAAGATGTCGCTCCCCTGTCGATTCTACCACTTTCTTCATCATAGCACTCGAGAGAACCGCAACGCATAAGATTTTGCACACAACTGCAAGCATGTTTTCTTCTCCCATGGATTAATTCTCGCAAACATTCGTACTTATAGTATATTTTACTTAAAAACAAAAAAAAGAATGGGGGAGCAAAAGGAAAAAAATAAAATCCACGATAAAATATGGAACATCGACCTAAAAATGCACAAAAAGAAGTGTGAATCATAAAGTTATTCGATGAATTTCTAAAGTTGTCTACACTATAAAACGTTTAATCTAAGCATTTGAAACAAACAACAAGTGAAGTACCTATGTATCACCAACCCGCTCATCTCTCGAGAGCCACGCTTACGTCTCACGCCCAACATTGTCCCCTTGTTGGGGTGGATCGACCGGATCTATTTGCGGCGGTATGCATTCTGCTGGTCATGAGGTGGCGGTGGTGGTGGCGGTGGTGGTGGTTGTTCTTGAGCTAGGTCTATTTCGTCCATGTCCATCCCAAGACGCGATGCATGAAGTTCATAACCTTTCGTAGTTGCTCCGCAACGACATCGAACTCGCCGCGGCACCACATCCGGCGTCTGCGACGTGCTAGCACCAGGAGTTCCGTATCTCCTCTTCTTTCTCCCTACGGACCCGAGTCCGTAGACACGTCCTTTGGAAGACTCACCCGCCACATTGAGGTACACCGCCTCATCATCCACCGATTGCTCCGGTGTACCCTGGGTCAGCTCTTGACGTCTGCTCTGGAGCCTATCCTGCATATATGCACAACAAACAAAGTACATGATATGGGGTAAGTGAAAGACTTAATAATATTTTACATATCATTTCTATACTTACATAGAACCGCTCTGATCTAGTATCGATGAATGTCGTCCTGTCGTGATTAACGGTGTGGAGATGCAAGTACAAATCATTCACCGACGGTGGCGTCTCGGATGAATCAGGCTGCGTGCAGGACCAAGCATAGTGAACAAGAGTATAAATGTACAAAATATCCTAGATGTTAAAAAAAACTAACCAATCTTTCTTGGGTAGTCGCAAATGACACGGAACCACCACCGTGCTTCGAGGGTCCAGTCCCAGGGCCTTCGACCTCAGTGTTCCTATTCTCCGTCGCTTGCCTAGACCTAGCCTGGAAGTCCTCGCTCTCCCAGTACTGCAAGTATCTCCTCCATGCCTCATCTGTAACATAAACTCGCTGCACCCGATTCTTCTTCAACTTGTGCATCAACGCGGTGTACCTTGTGCTGCAAGCTTTGTCGTACGCCGCTCGCACGAGATCCTCGGGAAGCGCATCATCCCAACTAAAAAATATCTACAAATTGGCGATTGCTATTGTTAGCACTTATTTGAGAAAATAGTATAAATCATAAGGCACATGGTAGTCTTGTTTACCTTCCATTGTCGCCAGTATTGGTCTTTATGATGAGGCGCATACCGACTTCCAACAATACCCTTCGGGAATCATCCATCGTTTAAAAACTTTTGTCATCCTCCGTGCACAAAAGTGCGAAGGATGCAACTCCTGTGTTTCATGAACATGCATATCACCTTAACTACTTCTTCAATATTTGACATCCATATTGAAATTGACATGTAAAAGTCAAACGCAAACTTACGTATCATTGGCAATCGGCGTGATAGGGATCCCCGCACGCGAGGGGGCTCCATCCCTGGCCTCGAGGTGGCCGCGGAGGGCTGTCACCTCCAACCCCTGCTCTTACGTCTTCCTCTCGGGATCTGCCGCCGATCTTGTGGTCGGGGTGCGAGCCTCGTGGGTAAAGGAGTCATTGATGTCGGAGAAGGTGTGGGGAAGTGTGTAGTAGGCATAGTCCTTGATGACGACGAAGATGGTACAGACGACCCCGACGGTATGGAAGGGGAAGGTGACGCTGCGGCTGTATCGTGCTCGAGAGACCGAGAAGTCGGAATCGATAATGGAGGTATCGAACCACGACCTCGACCGCCACGACCTCTATGGACCCCTCCTGTGGCCTGACCACGATGGCCAGTTGGTATTTCGCCGCCAGATGTCGGTGCCGCACCTATTCCGCCTGGACGATGGCCTCCTAATGGCAAACCTCGACATCCCCTACAACCACGTCCGGCCATGATACCTAACAATATTCACGAGTAAAACATCAGAAAAGAAGGGCATACAAAAAGTAGAAATTCAGTCTATATTATTGGACTTAATAAGAACAAAATCCATGCAAATAAAAGTAACTACATTATTGGTCGTTGACATATCATATACAAACTTTATTCGCTATCATCCGTTTCAAATTCACTCTCATGAGTAGAAGGTGATGATTCTTCTTCTGATTCATCTCCACTATAAACTTCATCGCTTGGACCCACTTCAACAATGAATCGAGTCCCAGTCGGAACATCCAGATTGTTGATATCGGCGTCGCATCATCGACTACGCACGTGGTGGGCATCCCATCTTGGAAAGCAATCTCTCTGCCGAGCCCTGGTCATTATCGTCTTTGCTAGTTTCCTCGTCGGCGAATTTTGGTCGACAAACAACAAAGCGCTAGCCATTCTTGTCGATCGTTCCGCATAGAAGGGTACGAAAGGTAGTAGACTTGAGTGGCTTGCATTGCCGTACAAATGGCTCGTAGTTGTTATATCGTCGACTTCGTTGAACCTCTACCAATTGAAGTGTTGGGTGAGTCCTCACACCATGATTCGGTGTAGGGTCATACCATTCACACTTAAACAAGACCACACGTTTGAGGCCGGTATACTCAATCTCCACAACCTCTTGCGGTACTCCATAATAGTTATGGGAAACATCAGCGTAGTTTGAACCCTTCACCAAAACACCATTTGCTTCTGCGTCGATCTATTAACGTCATATGTTGCGGAGTGGAACTTATACCCATTAACAAGGTAACCAGGGTAGACAGTACATGATCGACTAGGACCAACGAGAAAGATCAACGAGCGTCTCGTCAACTATAGAATTCGAGCCTATTCGTCAAAATTAGAGATGCAATATGACACATTAGTTATGGGAGAAACATTTGAATCTATAACGTACAAAAGTAATGCCCTTACATATGTTTGAAACCAAATGGGGAAGTTGTGCTCTAGACTACTATCAACTTGCGACTCCCCCATTGCTTGAGTGATTTCATCGACGAATATCCTAGAAGAAACGAACGTGTAAGTCGGATGTATTTATAATGTATGAACAATGAATGTCTTGCATTAATGAAAGAAAGTGATGGACATGCGAACGTAAGGAGCGATCTCGGACATTGAGAAGAGTATGTACGAATGAGCGGCATTATACTCCCTGCTCTGTTAAGTACCGCTCCTTCGACTTGCCCATGGGTCGACCAGGATAAGTGAAAATTGAGAAATTGCCAACGAAGTTCGGCGTGGGCCCGAGACCGCCATCGTCGTTACGTGGCACTTTGTCATGCAACGTAAAGACGTGATCTTCGAAGTAGTAAGAACAAAAGGATGTGACCTCTTCGACCAAATAAGCATTACACATGGAGCCCTCAACCTTCGCTTTGTTTCGCACATTGTTCTTCAAATGTTTAAGGTACCTATATGAATGCTATAGGAAATGTTGATATAAAACCTATTGAATGGGAAAATAATATCAAGGGCTCAAGATAGTACCTCTCAAATGGATACATCCATCGAAATTGAACGGGACCGGCCAGACGGGCCTCGTAGGCCAAGTGGATTGGTAGGTGTTCCATAGAGTCAAATAAGCTTGGAGGAAAAATTTTCCAACTTGCAAATGATTTTTGGTATTTGAGACTCTAAGACCTCCATATCTTGAATCGGCACATTTCGTGATAAGGACCCGGAAAAATAGGCTTAATTCGCTAATTGCAACCCAAACCGGGTTTGGGAGAAGTTCTCTGAATGCAATTGGTATCAACCGTTGCATGAATATATGACAATCATGGCTCTTCATGCCGAACATTCGCAGATTTCTTTGGATCTACACATCGACCAAGATTCGATGCGTAACCATCAGAAAACGCAACTTTTCAACCCACTCGCACAATTTTTGTCTTCTTGATGTATCAAGAGCATAACACCCAAGGACGTAAGTATTTGTCGCCGAATCAATGTGTAGAGAAGGTCGGTGACAATATTCACGAATATCTTGCCTCGATTTTGCATTGTCCTTACTCTTGCCGGTACACACATAATAGTGTTGAATATGTTGTCAAAAACATTTTTTTCGATGTGCATGACATCTAAGTTGTGGCGGATCAAGTTTGTCTTCCAATACGGCAAGTCCCAGAATATGCTTTTCTTCCTCCATCCCGAATTCTTAGCTATCGCCCATTCACGATTCGGCGCCGATTTTGTCACCTTCATCAAGCCAAACGATTCAATTTCTGCCAAAATTTCTTCACCAGACCACAAAGCGGGCGGATCATCAGTTATGACCATTTTGCCTCTAATGAAATTTTTTTTGCCTTTCCTTAATGGTGATGACTTCTCCAAGAAACGACGATGACAGTCGAACCACGATGTCTTACCTCCATTTCGCAATTGAAATGCATTTGTATCCTCCATACAATATGGACAAGCGTACTTACCGTGTGTGCTCCAACCGGACAACATGCTATATGCGGGGAAATCACTAACAGTCCATAAAAGGGCAACTCGCATGACAAAATTTGTCTTGGTGGAAACGTCGTATGTAACCACCCCATTGTTCCATAAATCTTGCAACTCTTTCACAAGCGGCTGAAGGAACACGTCGATTTTCTGCTTTGGGCTGGTCGGTCCAGGAACGATAACCGTTAAGAACATAAACTCAGATTTCATGCACATCGACGGTGGAAGGTTGTAAGGAGTCAAAATCACGGGCCACGAAGAGTACGATTTCCGGAAATCCCAAATACTTGAAAACCATCGGTGCACAATCCTAAACGAACATTCGAACCTCGGCGGCAAAGTCTTTATTGACGTCATTAAAATGTCTCCAAGCAATCGAATCGAACAGTGTTGCATAACATCTTCGAGCGATGAATGATCTCCATGCCATCGCATATGTTTTGCGGTTGACTCGACGCATACAATCGTTGCAACCGAGGGCCCAAGGAAGAAGTAGTACATTCTTTTGCAAGGGAGGTTTTTTGTGTTCCGACCACGACCTCGTCAATGTGCAACGTATCGTGATTTCCCACAAAATTTACATGACGTCAACTCAGAGTCCACTCCCCAATAAATCATACATTGGTCCTCACAACAATCTATTTTCTCAACAGTAGACCTAGACCTCGCATTAGTCTTTTAGTGGCATAAAAATTCTCAACCATTGAGTTGTCATTTGGCAAACAATCCTTCATGAGTTTAATGATTTCATTATACCCTCGTTCAGATATATGATGTTCAGACTTGATCGCAAGTAATCTTGCCATTGCGGACAATGTTGTCATGGTTTCGCGACCAGGCCACAATTGTTCCCTACTTGCATCAATCATGTCATATAGTTGGCGTGCTTGGGGGTTTGGTGATTCTTCCACGACATTCCAATTGAAACTTGGACTGCCACGTTGTGTAGCATCTCGCGGTAAGGTGTCGGATCGTAGCCTCGAACATCAAGCATCATCAATATGGCAATCCATTTCGTGAAAATTTTGCGGCCCTTCATCTCCGTTCTCACCATGTTCGTACCAAGCTGTGATATCCCGGACAAATCCATACCTACATAGGTGGTGCTCAACCGTTTCGACGTCAGTACGGAACAAGTCGACATTTCTTAAAATTGCACGGACATCTAATCTTCCGTTCACTTTGGTATGTAGGACAATGTTGTTTTGCAAATGATATGAATTCTTTAACCTTCGCCGCGAATTCAATTCGAACATAACCGTTGTCGAGCCGGTTGTACATCCAGTCTCTATTTGTAGACGACATTCCTAGTCGAACGTAACCCTTGTCGAGCCGGTTGTCTATTCAAGTAATGAAATAATAATGATTAAGATGATAAGAAATCTCACAAATTGGAGAATATTGTAAATCGGAAATGCGATCTACACCATCTAGAAGAAATTGATAGCTAAGTGAAAGAACGAGGTTCGCACATTAAACTCATGAATAGAGAATAAATTGACAAAGTTAGGAAGTCATTAATGAGTCATCACAATCTAAAGAGAAGGAATTGATTGAGTTATGTTGTTTATGTAAGAAGCTTGGGCATTATCAAAAGGATTGTTGTAAATGACTCATAATAAACATGTATAACATGTATTATAAGGGTTGGTTAGGTCCTGGACGAGTTTAAGGGTCCCTAACACAAAGGGATAAATTAATTATTTTGAGTTCCCTGCAGTTAGCGCGCTAATTCCAGTATTAGCGCGCTAATTAGCCACTGCCAGATATTTTTGACTTTTGGAAATCAAGCTTTACATTTGAATTTTTGATTTCTTGGATTCCTAGCACGGCTATAAACGGTCATATTGGAATTCCTATCACTATAAAACCACCACAAACTTGGTTGTAACATAAGGGAGAAGAAACACATTTCAAAATTCAAGATCTACAAAGAGAAGAAATTTGATTTTTTAGAAGGAGCAATAGGAGATCTTTGTGTTTGTTCTTAAGTTCTCAAATCCAAAGCACCTTTGAGGCTTTCAAAGGAATATAAGAGTCTCTGCAAAGCTGATCTCTTTTGTCATCCTCTTGGTTGTAAGGAAATCCTTGATATAAACTCTTTCTTGTGCTTAATCGACATAGTTTTGTGTATTTGATTTGAAAATCAGTTTGATGTGTGTTTGAGCACTTTCATCCTGCCTCTTGCACTTAAATTAAAATTTTTAAGACCCTAAGATTGCAAAAAGAGACCACCAGTAGCCCGACATTTAGTTGTGTGGGGAATCGAAGTTGAGGCCGTGCGCCTAACCTATATCGATATCAGAGGCATACAAATACCACATAGTATCAACGCGTCTACTACTTGTTCACTCATACGTCCTTAAGGTTATAGGTTTATTCCATTCTCTAGAAATGTAATGTGAAATAGCAACATTCACTAAAAGAGTAATCCTAGTGTTTCTAACCCTAACTAGTAGTAGAAATTAAGTAATTATAGGTATTATTCAATCGTAACCAACAACACCTAACTAATCAATCATCCATAGCAAGTGCATGAATATGAAATTACTAACAACTATAACATCAAACGACAAAGTAATTACCTCAGTACATGATTCTAATGTATTATAATGACTCTCATGACATGCTTTACCGATAAAATAAACATGGAATAACAACCAAATACGGAATCAATATAAATCTTGAATTGCTCAATTAAAAGGTTGAAATGAAATAGTACATATTAATAAACCTAAAAATAGAACAAGCATAACCTCAAAAACTATGCATGTAAGAGAAGAAAGCGAGAACAAAAACTTCTAAACCAAACAAAAGACACAACATTAACTTAATAGATCAAGTGAAGAACACCAACTAATGCACAATCAACCAAGGAACAAATCAAATCACTCAAGAACAGTTAAAATAAAACCTCATAAAGTAATAACAATTATAAGAACTGAACTCTTAAAATATGTCACACGATCAAGAGTTTGTTCCTTCACAGATTCATAAACAATAAGGTAGTACTATAACACGGCCAATTGCCAAGGCAATTTACAAAAATAAAATGGATTCCATGACCATAATAGCTAAGACCTTTCAAGAAAATAAATTTTTTATTTAAATCCATTTATTCGACTAGTATAGTGAGCCGCTAAGAAAACCTAGTATACACAATGGTCAGCTACATTATGTTCATTTCCTATATTTGAACATCAAGGCATATATATGATCGCCTTTCCCTAGAGATATAGCTTCAGTTCAAGTGAAAATCTATAACATATTTCATTCATGAGCATAATATTTGCAATGCTAACAAGTATTACGACTTTAATATTCTGGATGCCGCATATAAGGTACGTAGGAACACCGGACACCCCAAATATTTATTGATAGATGGAAATTTATGAAGTCTGCATGCTTAATTTAAATTGGAAAATCTTTCAAGATAAAATAGCTTCTTGCCTTCAACTCCGATCTTTACTAGAAGATCGAACTATCAAATGAACCATAGCGGAAACTTAAATAATTCTCATGTCACCCGACGGATTATTCCATAAATTTTTTAAATTAGATAAACAAGGGGACTAGAACGCCAACTTTGACAGGACGTAAATTTTTAGCGAAAACTTGACCAAGCGATTCAAGACTTCCTCAAAACCGTCACAAGGTGAATGATCTCTATGAAAAGTGAAGAGCTCTTGATCATGAGTGTTGCACTGCATTATAAAGAACAATAAAAAACAAATAAGAAATGAAGATTGTAGTAAGACTCCAAAACTACAAATGCCTTGCTAACCGGATCCGAATCGAGACCGAGAGAGAGCGAGAGATATCGGCGATGACGGAGAGCCGGCGCGACGAGACGGAGAGACCAGAGAGACGGCGAGACCGAGAGACAGCGAGAGAGACCAGGTAGCACGACCGGACGGAGAAACGGAGACCACCGCGACCGAGACGGCCGAGAGCAGAGCACCGAGAGAGACCGGCTCGCACGACCGGACGGAGAGACGAGACGATCGAACGGGATGGACGTCTGGGGACGAGACGATCGACCGGCGCGACGAGACGGAGAGACGGATTTAGGTTTTTGGGGTTTTTTCGTGTGAATGATTTGGGGATTTGCTGTTTTGTTGGGGGGGTGGGGTGCGGGAAAGAGAAGAGGCTGCCAGGATCAGACAAAATACAAATCTCGAGGAATGATGAACGGCCATAAGAAATGAAGAATTTGGCGGGAATGGTGGCGCCAAATTTCAGAGACGGAATTTAATTCCGTCTCTAATTCCGTCTCTAATTCCGTCTCTGATCCGTCTCAAATCCGTCTCTGAATATTTCCCTGTCAGTTCCGTCGCTAACTGTTAAATTTAGAAACGGAACTTATTCCGTTTCTAATTCCGTTTCTGATTTAGAAACGGAAATAAGTTCCGTTTCTAATTCCGTTGCTGATTTGCTGTTTTTTTGTAGTGAGCCCAATAAGTAGGAAAATGACAAGGTCTACCATATAAACCCTCAAACGAAGCCATTTTGATACTCGATTGATATTTTTATTATAAGAGAAGTTAAAGAAAATTATGTATTCTTCCCATGAACCACCATATTCCGATACACAAGCCATGAGCTTGTCCTCCAATACTTGGATCAACCTTTCAGTCAGACCATCTATCTATGGATGAAATTTAGTATTGAAATGTAATTCAGTGCTGAATAATTCATGCATGTTATGCCACAAACCCGATGTATAATGAGCATCATGATAAAAACTATCATTAACGGCACCCTATGTAAGAGAACAACTTCTAACTCATACAACAAGCTCAACTATGTTAAGGTATCAGAAATGGACATAGGAAAAAATTAGCAGACTTTATCAGTCTATCAACAATAACTAATACTGCATCATATGTACTTTGTAAATTAGGCAGATGACCAACGAAATCCATTATAATATGTTTGCATCTCCATTTCGATAGGGGAAGTGGCCGCAACATACCTCCATGTTTTCGCATATCGGCCTTAACAAGTTGGCGAATTTTATATCTTCTTACATAATCGCCTACTTCAATTTTAATCCTAGGCCACCAATACAATCACTTGATATCATGATACATTTCGGTCTTACCAAGATGAATGCTATATTTGGATTTATAAGATTCTTTTAATATCTCATCTTGAATCTCAGCCACTGATGGAATCCAAAGTCTTCCTTTAAGTCTTTAACTCTGATCCGCATAATTAGCCCAATCTGGATTATTACTATCAACAACAAACCTTATGAATTTCTCATAACTCTCATAACTTTGTTGACACTCAATTACTTTATGAATAGAGATAGTTTGTACCTTAATTTGAGCACAAATCGGTTCATCATCAGTATCAGGAATCTCATATAATGTCATATCAATGACATTTTTGAGAAAATCATACTCGTAAGTCAACCAGCTAGCTACACGTAATGTTTCGGCACTCCTCATGCTCAGTGCATCAGCAACAACATTCCCTTTACCCAAATTCTATTCAAGACTAAAATAAAAGTCTTTCAAGTATTCAAACTATCTTCATTGTCTTACATTCAACTTTTTTTGGGAGAAAAAAATACTTTTGACTTTTATGATCTTAAAATAGTGTAAAGATATACCCATACAAATAGTATCGCCATAGTTTAAATCAAACATAATCGTCGTTGAAGTCAAAAGCTCTTTCAATTGCCAAGAAGCATAAGCAATTAACCTATCATTTTGCATTAATACACAACCCTAACCCATTTTCAATGCATAAATATAAACTGTAAGACCTTTCCCCCAATTAAGGTAATCCAAGAACTGGTGCAGAAGTTAAATGCTATTTCAATTCCCAAAATGCAGCATCGCATTTCTTTGACCAAACAAATGGAATATTTTTTAGAGTTAATTAAGTGATTGATGTAGCTATCTTCGAAATTTCTTTTACAAATCTATGATAATAGCCAATCTAACTCAGAGAACTATGTAACTCTGTCACTATAATAGGTTCTTGCCAACCAAAGATAGCCTCAATCTTGGCTGCATCCATTGAAACTCTTTCCATACTAAACACATGACCTATGTACTTCATCTCAGATAACCAAAAATCGCATTTACTAAATTTTGCGTACAGCCTATGATTTCTAAAAGTTCGAAGAATAACTTTAAGATGATGTTCATATTCCTCACGAGTCTTGGAATAAATCAAAATACCATCAATGAAAACAATCACAAAATGATCCAAATATGGCCTCAACACTCTCTACATCAAATCCATAAACACCATCAGAGCATTAGTCAACCCGAATGGCATAGCAACAAACTTAAAATGACCATATATGGTACTGAATGTAGTCTTCTACACATCATCTTTCGGAACTGACAATTGATGGTAACCAGAACAAAAATTCATCTTTGAAAAGAATTTTGCACCGTTCAGTTGATCAAACAAATCTTCGATTCGAGGAAGTAGATATTTATTCCAAGCTGTGACCTTGTTGAACTGTCCATTATCAATGCGGAGCCTCAAATTGCTGTCCGTTTTTCATAAAAAAGACGGGTGCACCCTACGACGACATACTCTAGTGAATAAACCCATTATGAAACAACCCTTATAATTGTTTTTGCAATTCCAGCAACTCCTTTAGAGCCGTTCTATAGGGAGGAATAGATATTGGCTTTGTTCTAGGAACTAAATCAATCTCTCTTAAAGGTGGAATTCTAGGTAAATCAATAGGAAACACGTATGAGAAATCACAAATCACAGGAATCTCCTCCAATTTGATTTTAAGTCTTGCCTCCAAACTAATAGTTTTGGCAAGAGTTTCCATTTCTTCCCTTGTAGCTAATCTACCTTTGGTAAAAGGCAACTTACATGATGCTTCAGCGTATGTAAAAACCAAACAACCAAGAATATAAAAGAACATCTTCTTATGGAAACAATTCAAATATGGATGATAAACCGCCAGCAAATCTACTCCCAACAACACATCAAACTCCAGAAACTCCAAAATACGGAGATCAATGGTCATCTCATGTTCAAAGATCTTAAGAACAGATTTCTCATACATAAAGTGAAGATATAACTTATTTTCAATAATTGTATTAAGTACAAGATGAATAAGGACTTTCACTGGAGTTAACTCTAACTCAATCACCACACGACCAGATATAAAATAAATTGTAGAACAAGAGTTAATTAGCACACGCCTACGACGACCACAAATAGAAATAATACCTTTAATAAGATTACGGTTCACCTCATAATCTTATTTTGCTATCCCTTGAACCTATTCCCTGGTATGTTACTTAGGCTATGACATGCTATATGATGACCCTCAAAGTTGTGGACAATTTTTTTGAATATACTCCTTCTTCCCATATTTATAACAAATAATCAAACTCAAAACTTTGGACACTCTTGACTATAATGACCTTTCTACCCATAATTGAAGTAAGTAACTGTAGTTGTAGTACCCACCAACAATTCTTAACTAGGTGTCGATCTCTTACTCGTACCCTTTCTCTAAGATATTCGGCCCTTACCCCCATTCATATACGAACAAGGCATAACACTACGACCCGAATGCTAAAAAGACAGTGATCAAGTTTGTCCTGAGCCTATCTATGTGAACTCAGATGATCTACCAGCTATGCTCAGAAAAGAACACGATGTACGTATGATGGGAAAATATGTTACGCAGGTGTGAATGGTGGTCCCCACTCTTCATTTTCTTTTGAAATTTCGGATCAAACTCGGACAAATTTTTTTTGTTACCCTCAAAACCTGAGCCACACCCTGACTCCACCACCTTCTTATATTGCATTGATTCTCGCAAAAACTTCTATGTAATCACATAAGCTTTGGCCCTATCTTGAACCTCTCGGAGTGTGTTTGGCTTAGTTATTGATATGGTAGTGCCAAGTTCCTCTTACAACCCATACATATACTTACGCATCTTCTTTTTCTCTATCATTCTCGACTCCCCATCAAACCTTAAAAAATAATTGAACTAAGCGTCGTACTAAGTGAATGACTTGTCTCCCTGAATTATATAGTCAGACACTACTTTCTTTTGCAAAATAATGTTCTTATCAAAGTACTGCTCAATAAACTCCTCAAGAAAGTCAACCCAAGTCTTAAATATGGGATACCCATCATGTAGATAGTTTTACCAAATCTCAGCATTGGCCTGCATATAGTACGAAAATTTCGAAGCTCTCGGATGTTCATTAATACTCAACATGTTATGAAGTTTCTCATGATTTAGAACCTAAGTATCCCCAGTGCTAAACTTTATCTCACTATAGGAGTACATAGAATCATACTTCCTAAACTCTCTCATCTGCCTTTCCTCTTATGACATTCCACTAGCAACGGTTGGATCTACCTGAATCAAAACTGCAATAATCGGTTCACCTTTAGACAAACCATAGGGCACCCTGCTCCTTCTAAGCAGCTGGAGTAGCATTAGGAACTTCCTAAGCAACATGAAACATATATGTTTGGGCTTCCACCTGTGCTTGTAAAATATTCAATAACTCTCACATCTACCAAACCAAGTTTTGAAACATGTTTGAATCCATACATTGCGGGTCCCTATTGCCCTCACCAGATCACTAACCCTACTCCTGATGTCCACTCAAAGTGTTTTGCAACAAAAATTGCAAGATAAATGGTTCAGCAAAACTATATCCATTGATATCTCGATAAAATTAAACATACATAACATAATTTTAAAGTTTTTAGACTTTGTGACACTGTTCCCAACTAATGCGTCACTTCCCAACTAATTACTCATTAAAACTCAATCAATAAGATTCATTTAAAATCTTAAGCTCTGATACCAACAATGTAACCCCTAATTAGGGCATATGACCGTCATAGATTACCTTAATCCCCTAATAACCTACTCAGCCTTAATCTCACTATTGATAAATAAATAAAATCATTTCAAAGTAATCATCAAATGTAATACTTTATCAACCATAAAGGAAAGCTAATTTGAAACCTCAACGTTCATTTAGATCGATTACATTGTCCTCAAAATCTCGTAAAAGTTTTTCGATAGCACCACCTCCGTTTCTAAGCCTACATATTAGTCACCCTTTTGTCCTATTCTCCTTGTTAAATGCATTCAGGATAAGTAATACACGTATCACATTATTTATTAAATCTAAAAGTTAATTAAGAATTTTTATAGTTAAAAAAGTACTAACGTAAGCCTCAATAGTTATACGGAAGCAATTATTAAAAATCCTAGGTGTAGAAACTAGGAAACAACATCATATGCATATAAATATCAAAAGTATGATAATATAATGAACTATTTAACTGACAATTCGAGGAACTAATCGCTTAATCCAACATACAACCCATTCATATACTCTTGCCGACTACCCCGAGTCTCGCTAACTCGTGTGAAGCCTAAGTGCAGCGGCGAATTCCAACAACCCGATAGTTTAGTAACCCCATATTTCACCCATCTTAAAACGTACATTGGATCCTAGATTCTATCACTACTTTCTAATATTAAGCAAGACTCGCATTAAGAATTTGAAGACATGAAAATATGCTTCAAAGCCAACAATCATAGAGTACAAGTCCATATACACTCCAATTTCGTTACTCTAATCCTAATGGCATGCTATTCTCGATTAGACTTTTATCATAACTATAGGAAAGACATAAAACATTAGAATAGAGTCAATGATTATATGACCAAATTTTATCATGATAAAAACACCCATAGAATGAGCATAATATGAAACAAATTTGTGATATTAGAATATGAGGCATTTCATAGTCAAAATAGATTGTAAAACAAAGCATAATTGGAATGAAATGTAAACAAGAACCTTGACAAGATTACTTATAAAAGTTACGCAATGTATTCCCTAGCTTAACTGACCTCTCGACACCCCAAAACATGTACCCGAACTCCCTAGACGTTTCCCAAGGCCCCTGGTACCATTTAATATGTATTAGAGTGTGCTTAGACTCTTATTTTGAGTTTTAGGCAAGGCTAGATAGGTTAAGTGTGTCTTGAGAAAGTGCTAATTTTTGTGCTATCAGAACACTAAGGGCACTAGGTAGTTTATCTAGTGCCCTATTGACCATCTTAGCACACTAGGGAGTTCTTTAGCCCGCTAAGTGCATTGATTATCCAGAGATTCAATTTCATTGGAATGAAACTCAATTTTTGAGCAAAACTTGGAATCTTAAAAATTTAGCTTCAAACTTAAGCCAAAGCTTCAATTTAGCTCATAAAGTCAATGAGAAAGGTTTCCAATATCATTTTGATCACAATTTCCTAGTTCAAGACCCTATGCTCATAAAATGAAGGCATGTAAGGATGATGAACTTCATTACCTAGGTTGTTACTTGATTCCTAGCTTGATTGCTTCGATTTTGTATGATGAATTTGATCTCTCTCCTAATACTCCTTAGAGAATTCTAGCAACTAAAATCTCAAAGTTTCCTCTCTTAATTGAACTAATGATTTACAGGGCCATCACAAGTATTTATATATATAGATATATATCTAGAGGCTAATCTAATTCTTCACATCTTATTTCAAATCCACTAACTCTCCATTAAGTCTCTATTAACTCACCTTTGGTAACACCAATTCATACTCCGTTGGTCTCTTGATGCGCCCACACATTTCTTGAGAAACATCAAATGGCCATTATTTTATTTTACTATCTTAGGACACATTTATTATAAATCAAATATAGCCACATAAAATTTAACTAATTAAGCCACATTAACTTAATGTTAGCTTACCATATCACTCTCTACTTAATCCTACGACTACACGCACCTCGAGTCGTGTCCTCGCTTACGTACTGACACCTTAAATAACAAGTAGAGGTGACTTAGGTGACTTAGTGGTTTACACATGTACCAAACACTAGGAAATCATCACATAAATATAAAATATACCTTGGCCACGTGCCTCAGTTAGTGAGCGTATTAGATGTAGGTCTCATGTTACGGGTCGATTATCCCGAGTAAAGATTAAAACATGATTACAAGTTTTGGGCCATGACAAATCTTCTCAACTAATGAAGATTTCATCCTCGAGATAAAAATTTAATTTAGGATCTTACTTGACTCGAAAAGGTATGGGAATCAATCTCGCATGTACTATTCTCGTTCCCAAGTGATTTCTGAGTTATCATGGAACTGCGACTTGACTAGCACCTTTAAGATAGACTTGCCTCTCACCTGTTGTACCTTTCAACCTAGGATTTGTATTGGCTGTTCCTCATTTGAAACATCCTCACTTAGGTCAATTTGACTCAAATCAACTATTGGTCATACACTTGCCTTTGACTTAGCTAGTTGAAGCATAGAGATATGAAAGACTGGATGAATCCCTGACATCCGTGGAGGTAGCTCAAGCTAATATGCAAATTTTCCAACCTCTTTTTTAATCTTAAAAGGTCCGATGCGTCTCGATGCTAACTTTCATTTCAATCCAAATCTGTACAGACCCTTCCGATGAGCGACTTTTAAAAAGACTAATGTTCCCTCGATGTATGTGAGATCACCATGATAGTTGTTTGCATACTACTTCTATCTATATTAGGCACCTTAGAGTCTCTAACGGAGCAATTTGACATTCTCCATGTGGTTAACAACAAAATCAGGCTCCATAATCTCTAATCCTCTAGTTTAACCCAACACGACGGCGAATGACACAATCTGCCATATATAGCCTCAAATGGCACCATGTTAATACTGGTCTGATAAATTTTATTGTAAGCAAACTCACACAATGGTAGTTACATTTTCCGAGATCTTCATAACTCCAATACGCAAGCCCAGAGCATATCCTCGATAACCGGACTCAACCTCTCAGTCTGCCCATCAGTTTGAGGGTGAAAAGTTGTCCTGAAATGTAGGCACTTACCATACTACTCCTGAATACTCTACCACATCGTGGATATATACACAACATTTTTGTTTGAGATGGTAATCAACAATACTCCATGTAGCCTGATAATCTCTCTCTTGAAAAATATACTCATCTGGTTAAATGTGTAATAAGTTGTGATCGATAAGAAAAAAACGGATTTCGTTAATCCATCAATAATCACCAAAATAGAGTCGTGTCATTTGGCAGCCTCTATAATCCTTTGACAAAGTCCATGGCAATGTCTTCTTATTTCCACTATGGAATAGGAAGTTGATATAACAACCCTCCAAGTCTACGATGGTTAGACTTCATCTGCTGACAAATCCCATAATTCTTGATGAACTCATACATATTCGTTTTCATCCTAGGCCACCAGAAATCTCTCTTCATGTCATGATACATTTTGGTCTTGCTTGGATGAATGGTGAATCGAGAATGGTGTGACTCCTAAAGAATCTCATTTCTCAACTTTACCACTGACATTATCCACATTACGCCTCTATATCTCATACACTGATTTGACATCTCTATCTAGTCAATAGAATATGTACTCTGCGCTTACTTGCTGAACCTTGAGTATAACTTGTCGGTCCTTTGACCCTCTGAAACTCTCTATGTAGACATGGTCTATACTCTCATATGTGTGTAGATCTCAATCGGAGTATCTTTAAAAACCTCTAATTGAGATGTTGTCATCGTTGCCTCGAGTAACCCATACTTATGCGTCACGCGACATTTGACATCCTCGACATATCTAACTGGTATCCTACTCAGCGCATTTGTGACTTCATTAGCTTTTACTCGGTGATACCGCAAGGAAAAGTTGCAGTCTTTCAAAAACTCCAACCATTTATATTATCTCAAATTCAGCTCTTTTGTGTGAATAGATACTTTAGACACTTGTAATCAGTAAAGAGTGCGAATTTCTCTCTATATAGATGATGTGTCCATACCTTTAGCACAAACACGGTCCCTGCCAACTCCAAATCGTGTGTGGGATAGTTTTTCTTTTGTATCTTAAACTATCTAAAGGCGTAAGCAACAATTGCTTAACCCTGCATCAGCATAGCCTAAATCTAAATGAAAAGCATTTGTATACACTAAAAAGCCATGTCCAGCCTCTGGCGATACCAATACTGGCGCAATAGTCAACAATCTCATCAACTCATCAAATGCCTGCTCACATGATTTCATCTATTGAAAAACGACCTCCATATTTGTCGATCGCGTAATTGATGAAGTGATCTTTGAAAAATCCTTCAAAAACAAACGATAGTACCCAGCCAAACCCAAAAACCTCCTAATCTCTATCATTGATGTCATTGTCGGTCAGTCCATGATAAACCGAATCTTGGCCATTTCTACTACAATCCCTGCTGCTCTAATAATGTGCCACAAAACCTTGAGATCTGAAAGCCAAAATTCACACTTGCTAAACTTGGCATAGAGTCTGCGCTCCCTCAAAATAGATAACGTCTCCCTAAGGTGTTGCTCGTTATCCTCTATGGTCTTCAAAAATATCATTATATCATCAATTAAAACTATTACGTAGCGATCAAGAAACGATTTAAAAACTAATGTATCAAATCTATGAACACTGCAGGGGCGTTGGTTAGCCCAAATGGCATGACCGTGAATTGATATTGTCCATATCTCGTGCTGAAAGTTATCTTAGACCTATCCTCATCCTTGATCCTGAGCTGATGATACTTGATCGCAGATCTATCTTAGAGAAATATTGTACTCCTCTTAACTTATCAAATAAATCGTTGATCCCTGGTAGTGGATATTTGTTCCTAATTATGACTTTGTTCAATTGTCTGTAGTTGATGCATAGTCTCAAAAAACCATCGCTCTTCTTTATTAAAACAATAAGTGCTCCCCATGGCGATGTAGATGGTACGATGAATACCTTATGTCCCAAGTCCTGAAGCTGAGTCTTCAACTCCTATAACTCTCGCGGAGCCATATGGTAAGGAGGTATAAAAATAGGCCTAGTGCCTAGTAGTAATTGAACGATGAAGTCAACCTTTATCGGTGGTGGTAAACCAAGTATGTCCTTAGGAAAAACGTTTGGAAACGTGAAAAAACTTGTATGTCCTCAAGTCTGGGTCCCTGACTCTTTACCACTTCATATAATGCTACTAGAGTCTCTATCTCTCCACTAGTTGCAAGTTGACCTCTCGCGCTCTCGGCTCTCGATGTATTGCCTTTATAGGTAAATATTAGATGTCCTAGGATCTTAAATATCATTATCTTACCGAAACATTCGATATGAGCATGATAAGCTACTATCCAATCCATCCCTAATAACGCATCGAACTTTAATACCTTGAGAACCCTAAAGTTTACAGGCAACTCTACTCTACCTATCTCAACTAGACATCTCTCAATTAGGCTATTAGGGTAAACCATATCTCTAACTGCGGTACTAAGGATCAATGTGCTTTAAGCCTAACAGGTATCAATCCTAGGATGCCTAACATGCGACCAACAATAAAAGATATAGTAGATCTAGAATCAAGCAACACATATGAATCTATATCAAAAATGGAAATCATACCCTCAATGAGAACTCGTGCAGTGTCGGTGTCGGGCTGGGCTACCATAAGAAACTCCTATCGATCATAATATGTGTAGACTACTGTTCGCTGAAGGCAATCCTTCACTATATGTTGTAACCTGTATGCACTGACCTAGAGCCTGAAACGTTCCTTTGCCTGATACTAATCATGTCCTTGTAGCTGCCTCTAACCCTATCTAGGATCTCAGCCTCTGCCTTGGCCTTTACATCTGCCACATTGATGTTGCTGTCGTGGAGCATGTTAGGCCGCTAATGCGGGAAGTGCAGGAATAGCGAAGCTAGCAACATTGATCTAACTGGAGGTGGTAAGGAAGGTTTGCCAATTGTGCTCTGTATTAGAGCAGGGTATGATGTATAAGGCATAACTGGTGTGTAATGTGTGGATTTTCCCAATCTCTTCGAACCTTTACTCCATTTCCTTTATCCCTGGCCCCTCCGTCTATTCCTCTTGTACTCAGTAGTCTGCTCTGCTAATAAAACTAGACCTGATGTTGTCCCATTTGTGACTTTACCTAAGTAGTATGTATCATGTGATAGGGCTCGCTCATGAATCTCGATAAGTGTCCTGACGCTTGTAATGACTACATGAAAATCAATGTCTAACCTTAATTTGTCACCAAAATGGTACACATCCTTAGAATTATCCCTCACTAAGCCCTTAACAAACTGCCTCGATTAATCATATCAGTCCATATACTGCATTACGGACTCCTTTGCTCCTTGTCTCAGTAATGTGCGTCAAATGCGTCAATAATAATTTTAAACTTGAGTTGTTTTTAAATGTTAACTACAATTGGTCTGTAGTAGTAGCAGTAGTAGTAAGCATAAGTGTTGATCTAAAGGGATTGGCAATCTAAACATTGGTCTCGAGGTTTAAAAAAAAGAATTAACTAACTAACTAATTAAACCAATGAGAGAACAAACAACAAACTAACTACAACGACAAATGAATAATGAAATAAAAAATCTAATTGCATGGGGGCAACGTAAGACAAGTTATGTAAATTCTTAGGTTGAAAAAATCAAGTTCAACTCAACATCAAGGATTTGGTTGTCGATCTACAAAGAATTATTTAGTTTCATTTCAATAGAATAGCTATACAGCTTCGAAGATCACCTAACACTCCTCGATTTCCTAATTTTAGTAAGAGACTCTATAATAAATTTACAACCCCAAGTAGAGAAACCATTAGATTTGACATACATGCCACATTGAGATTTATGAAACCACTAGCCCTAGACAATCAAGCCACAAAATGCGATCGATTTAGCCTAGACCATCTTTTTATGTGAGATAAACTAAAAGGGAGCGTATCGATAAGGTTATCTACTTGCCACTTAGTGTTCAACGCTCAACACAATTACGAAAGTGAAACAATCAAACTAGCAATAGATTCAAATAAAGGAGAATGCATTTGCAACTATACAATTAATTATTCAAACCATGATAATGAAACAATAACAAAAGTGATACCAAAACATAGACCAAATCTGAAATTAAAATAGGAAGAACCTCACAAATTCCTTAATAATCTTGAGCTTCCCTAAAAAAATCTTAATCCGAGGCCATGAGGCTTAGTGCTTCGTGGCGCTAAAAATCCACAATCAAAACTTATAAATTAGAAAGAAATAGAGAAAATAAGAGACTTTAGTGTACTAGAGAAAAAAAAAAACAAGGTGACTAATGAATAGTCATAATGGGGGAGAGAGTGAGAGGATAGGGTTCATGATAAGAAATGAAAATTGGGGAGATACCTCTTGTTTTGTGTTTTTGTTCTCAGGATGAAAGAGAAAATGTTGTCAAATCGTATGAGAAAGAGCAATTAAGGTGCCCAATCGTGAGTCCCCTTAATTTAGTTCCTGCCCAATTGTTAAAGGCGTGAACGCCACATGTCGAGTAGATAGGGGTCGAAAACTATGTTTGTTGTAGAGAAATCAACCTATACACGTGTGCCGAAGATCGTCTAAAGTGGTTGATCATGGGAGAAAATACCAACACATCGTTCAAGGATTGTCCAAGGATCCATAGAGTCATGTTGTGAGAGTAAAGAAAATGCTAATGATCATGACTTCCTTGACGAGTGCGTCGAGGCATATCTGTGGCTTTTGGGTTTTGAATGTGGCACTCGAGGAGAAATTGGATGGCCCAAGGAATCACACGATGATGGAGGAGTCTTGGCTTGTGCACCTAAAATGATCGATGGCTACTGACTGATTTGGATGGAAGCGCGTTTTGTTCGAGGCAGAGCGTAGGGAAACTCAGAATGAGTTGCCATGTAGGAGAAAGTGTTGGGGATTAACATTTCTTCATCTAATCTTGGCATTGATGCGGATCCTAAAGCTTACCAGAAAGTTGTAGATATTATGTATCATCTATTTATATCATATTACTTGTCTCTTTACTGCTCTCATCAAGTTTGATGTGTGTCTCAAGGACGGTCTTATGGCTGTTGAACCACCTCAGCTTACATTGTAAATTTGGCCTATTTCCTTTCATTTCCTTAACCTTTGCACCACAAGCGTTCTTCAAACCACCTAACCTTCAACATTGACCAATGTTGGCCCCGTGCAACTGCCTCGAGATGCATGCCAACACACTTTTTGAGATGAAACATCAAAATCACTCCGATATACCCCGCTTTTATTATTTTTGATGGGATAGCCTAAAAACATCATATGAACAAATATAAGTAATTATTGACTAGAATTGGAGACTTTTTTGCACTATAATAAAATAAACACACACACAAATAGGGGTATAAAATAAATTCAACAAATAATCCTAAACTTATTGTTTTGCTCTTCTTGAGCAAATGATTATTATATAAGAAGACTCTAAATAATGCTACTAGACTCCTATTTGTTCCTAATGACTCAAACCAAAAATATAAACACATCAATCTTTATTAAAAGATACAACTAAATATAATCTAAATGACCCTAAGTCCAAATTTTAACAAAAGTGAGAATCCTTTGGTTTCACTAAATACCAAATCAACACAAAACTCAAGGGACTTGGGAGACTATATGTTGTCAAGAACATAGGCACGACCTCATCAAATGTCACGTTTTTAGAACTAAAACTCAGTCAAAGGCCAAGGCTATCAATTAATCATGAGTTTTATTACCCTATACACTCAAGCCGCAATTTATGATTTCTTTATTAGACGTTAAAAAAGGAATCTCATAGGCGAGACTATAACTCACACTCTCCACTAATGAAGACTTAAAACAACAAGAGTCAAGTAGGTCTTTTATTTTTGTTGAGTTAGGGCTTGTCTAGGCTCACAATGAAAATAGATGTACATGGATTCAAAAATTGTTGGGAAAACACTAGTGTAGATAAAAAATACACAACATAAAACTAAAACAAAGTGACTAACAACAAAATTATGAACTTTCATGCACAATCACTTCACTCCTTTTATTTTCAAGTGCTTTTCACACAATACTTTTTTAACATATTTTTGAGTGGTTAACAATTTCAAAAAATAATCGACCCCAAGACTTTGGCTTTTCTTACAATGAATCACATAAGCTCTCTTTTGTTTTCAATTTTTTTGTCTAGAATAGGCTTCCCAACAACTAGATAACATGGATATAAAAGCTAAGTGACTTCCCAACAACTAGATAACATGGATATAAAAGCTAAGTGGTTTTATTAGGTTTTATGATAGGTACATAACAAAAACATGGTGGAAATAGGCTTTAAAATGGCTCACTAGTGCAAATAGGGAATAGGTGGGCCATGAAGCTATTTATTTAACACAAGCATGGCCTAAAATCATTATCCTATACATGATTTGGTCTCCAAAATTTTGCCTCAAGTAGAGTGCAACCTCATTATAGGACCTTAGAGATCTACCTTATTCCACTTGCTCAGTTCTAATTTTATTCTCACTTTGGTGTCAAGGACATGACCCATCCCTCAAAGTAGATCATATGGCATAACACTGACCAAATCGGGTCAAGGACTCAACAAAGTGTAGTTTCTTACATCATCCTAAGTCCGCATCTCAAACGCATGCATAAATAAAATTCACAACCAATAGGCACTAAAGTTAAGTTTGGGCAACTTTATGTGCAACGAAATTGTTCCTGAGAATTTAAATGCATGGTACAAAGCATATTTATTCTCAAAAATTTGTTTTTTTTATTTTAATAGAAAAACTACATGTAAACATATTATGGACAAAATAAATGAATGCATGAATGAATGAATGAGATGACGAGAAAAATGAGATGAATAGGGAAGAAACGATTGATAACCAAGGTGATAAAATGAGTAAGATTGGAAGAAAGTTACTCCAACATTACCATCCATAGCAAGTATTGACTTATGAAAAAAAGTTGAAATGATTATACCAGTCAAGCTTGCATTCCATAAACCTACATATCCCCCTAAACTAAGCTTGCATTCCACAAACCTACATATCCCCCTAAACTTAGTCCAAACCCTCCCCTTATGGTTTAAAACAAAGTTGAGGAAAAACAAATACATTAACAATAAAGAAGGGTGAACGGGAACAAGTGATATACAATGGAATGAATAAAACGATGAAATAAACTAATTAAAATGCAACGAAGTCTTCAAAACTTGTGAAATAACAAAAAAAAACTTATTTGAGTGATTTTTGTTTGGTTTTGCTTGTTTTTTTAGGGAACTTTTACAACTAATTAAAATCATTACATGATAAGAGAAAGAACTAATAAACAAAGGAATTGACTTAAAAAGCTCTAACCAAATCTCAAAACATCAAGATCCTAAAAAAATAAGTCTATTTCCCAAAAAGAATACTCAAATCAAGTTGAAAAGCAACCGCATAATACACAACCAAGGAAAATGGCCATAAGAGACTACAAGTATTACAATCACATTAAGTATAATCATTTGAAGCTCAAGAAAAACTTTTATGCATGCAATTTCAAAAAAAAAAACAAATCTCATAAAATCTCACTCACATAAGCAACGAAAGCAAATTTCCTAAACTTATAAATGCACCATTCATACTCATTAATTCATTAACAATCAATTTTCAAGTAGAATGTGTGAAATGAGTATAAGTTTCAACGAGACAAATGTGTGGAGGGGTAACGCCTTGCATGAAATTATCTGTCTTATTGAAAAAAATGAAATGGATCCGTGGGAGTGAACCACACATGCTAATTAAAATTATACATGACAGATGTGCTCTTAGATAATCTCGCTCTCTTCCAAGCTCTATTCAATCCATAGAAACTCTCACCACTTATTTGAGGTACTCTCTCTCATCTCTAATACTCACAAAAAATTGAAAGTTCCTATAAAAATAAAAAAACTGATATCATGAGTTTATTGAACAAACAAATACAAAACTAAGCGAAATACGTGAAATGAAAGATAAAATTAGGTTGCCTCCCAAAAAACGCCTTTCTTTCAAGTCTTTGGCTAGACTTGTCGTATTCATCACGTAATGCATTCAAATAAAGAGTATTCAAGAATGATACTCTCTCATCTAGCCTTGGTCATTGAGATAGACACACCTTTTTTCAGAATTAGGAATCAATTAGGACCTCTAACACAAAAGATTCAGCCTAGTCTTGAACATCCAACACATGGGTGTCGATGGTGTTGAAAGTTTTCAATTGCTCCTTATGTTCCACCTCCATGTCAAAATCTACAAATATATGTGGGAGGGTGGATGGGTTCACTAACATAAAGGTTGGTCTTCCCCGCTCTCTTGTTGTGGCTCCTCTCACTTTTTAAAAGTGACTTCAATTTTTTTTTGGCCTTTTCTTGAACTTATGCAATGCTAGTATCCGACTCGTGAGGAGAAATATCAAGTTTTTCTTCAATTGAAAGCTCATTTACCTCAAACTCTTCGTTTTCGCTCCAATACTCATAGGCACAAGGTGTTAGCCTATCAATAGCAAAGTATTCCTCCATGACATACTCATTCTCCTCAACACTCATCATTATGACATCATTCAAAGTCTCCTCTTGATGAAAATTTAAATCTTCCTCACCGATTGAGTACTCATCACTCATAAACACATCCATTTGCAATTCTGAATTCACCTCTTCATGATATAGTTGGGCCTTTTGTTCAGACCGTTGGATGAATTCTTCATTTCTTGAAATCAGAGTTGTTATCATATCTATTAGACACTATTCTTGTCATTGAGGAATTGGAGGACTATGCACAAATTCATATAATTCAGATTGTGGTAATGCATTACTCCATTTGGGAAGGTTCCCATACTCAGAATGGTAAAAACAAGCATCGGTAATATGATAGCAATCACTACAAAAGCCACAACCACAACCTGTTTCACATGAGAATGCCAATTAGAAGATTCAGTCCCATAATTTGACATACATACCCCATTCACGGTTTATAGCATGAGTTTTCAAATTAACCATAATTGTAAGAGTAGAAGGCCATTATTTAGTTACCTGCAGACATGTTTGAAACAAGGGACAAGATAAACAAAGTAAAAGAACACCCAAGAAAATTTTAGACCAACACCCGACAATGGCACCAAAAACTAATATGCATCGAACAAGTCAATAATAATCTTAAACTCGATTTGTTATCAAATGTTAACTATAATTAGTTTGTAGTAGTGGTAAGTATGAGTTTCGATCCACAGGGATTGGTAATGTAAACATTAGTCAAATACAGGGTTTAAAAAGAGAGAATTAACTAACTAATTAAACTAACGAGAGAAAAAAAAACAACAAACTAACTCCAATGACAAGAGAAAAATGAAATAACTAATCTAATTGCATGAAAGTAATGTTAGGTTTTGGGGTTCATACGCAGCGGAGATTACAAAACAATTTTGACAAAAACCCTAACAGGATCCGAGTCTAATTCCATTAAAAGCGTTTAAACCAAGAAAACTTAATCATACATTAGTCGCAATATACATTTCTGAAGATTGACCGATCTCTAAGGCGCTACCAATGACGAACGCCCTCTACCAGCAATCCACACACAAATGACGACCGAGATTCGAAGTGCTAGCTTCGAGAGAATACCAAACCTTTTTGTTTCTCTCCAAAACGATCCAGAGTGTACCGAAAAACCTTAAGTCGTTTCTAAAACAAAATAGAGTTTCGGCCGTTAATCTTTTATACATGTGTTTTAACTTAAAGCGTCTATTTATACAACCCGTGTATATAGATGGTTAAGTAGATTACACATATACCCCTACTTAAAGAAATATAAGTGTAATACACCACAAGGACGTTTCTATCATGAATTTTATCATATAAAATTCATTTTTCTGAACCATCTTAAAATCTTGCAAAACCATTCTTAGTGTGCGACCCAATAGCCTCACACAACGTTGACAGTGTACCAAAATAAATTTTGGTACACAAGTCTAAAGCGGCCTCTAGCAAGACATTATGACTGCCCAAGTTGTACGAATATCAAATCGATACAGCATAATCAATAGTGTATATAACATCCTTTTGTGACACGATATCCTTTTTATCAAACATAAGGCATGGAATTTTCATTCAACATGTTCAATCGTACTAGTCTCGATCTCTAGGTAGACTGAAAACATCCATAAGATATTGATCAATATCAATTCACTTAGACTAGGCCTTTTAACAGTTAAACACATCGAGGGATCCACTGGATATCTCTCTTTATATGAGATAGACAAATTCTATCTTGATTACACAACTTCATCGCATTGCTCACATAGTAACTAATCACAACCTTTATAATCGTTCGGTTAAAGACAACGTTTAATTGTGTCAAATCACTGTGATCCTAATGTTGAAGTCTCTGGTAATCTCAAGTCAGATGACTGAAAAATATACATATCATGAGAAACAACTACGACTTAATCCATGTGATGTTTTTATAGTTCGATCCAGTACTTTGTTCCCTAACAAGTAATCGTGATCTTGATTCGTATCCTTATACGTACAATCATCATATGATTATCAATCAAGACTCACACTAGTCTTAATTCATTATAGTTCCCAGTATAATGATCGACTAGGGACTTTTAGGATATTTCTGTAAATACCCATGGATTTTATTATAAAGTAAACATGCAAATTAATTATAATAAACAACAAATGAAATCATCTATTTTATTAACTAAAAGTATTCATAAAGACAATTAATGGATTGACCTAGGGCACATGCCACAACAAGTAATGTAAATAACATAAAACAAGTTATGTCAATTCCTAAGTTGTGAAAATCAAGTTCAACTCAACATCAAGGATTTGGTCATCGATTCTATAAAAAGTTATTTGGTTTAGTTTTAATAGACTATTTATAGGGCTTCAGAGAGGATCTAACATTCCTCGATTTTCTAATTTTGGTAAGAAACTCTCTAATAAATGTACAACCCTAAGTAGAGCAACCTTTGAATTTGACACACTTGTCGCATTAAGATTCGTGAAACCGCTAGCCCTAGACAACCAAGTCATAAAGCGTGCTCGATTTAGCTTAGACTATCTTGGTATGAGAAATAGATGAAAAATGAGCATACCAATTGGGTTCTCCGTTTATCGCTTAGTGTTCAACTTTCCACACAATTACATATGTGAAACAATCAAACTAGCAATTGATTCAAATAAAGGAGAATGCATTTGTAACTACACAATCAATTATTCAAACCACGATAATCAAACAATAACAAGAGTGATACCAAAACATATACTAAATTTGAAATTAAAGTAGGTAGAACCTCACATATTCCTTGATGATGTTGAGCTTCCATTGAAAAATCTCAATCTTAGGCCATGAGGCTTAGTACCTTATTACCCTAAAATCCACAATCCAAACATAAAAATTAGAGAGAAATAGAGAAACTGAGAGAGTTTAGTGTAGTATAAAAGAGAGAAATAAGGTGACTAATGCATAGTCATAATGGGGGAAAGAGGAAGGGGATAGGTTTCATGATAAGAAAAGAAAATTAGGGAGATACCCCTGTTTACATTTTTGTTCGCTGGATGAGAGAGAACGTGTTGTCAAATTATGTGAGGAGCATTTGAGGTGCCCAATCATGAGTCCCCTCGATTTTTTTCTTGCTCAATTATTGGAGGCGTAAACCATATGTGTCGAGTAGAGAGGCGGTGAAAATTGTGTTTATTATGGAGAAATCAACCCATGCACGTGCATTGAAGATCATCTATAGTGGATAATCGTGATAGGAAAGACAAACACATCATTTGAGGATCATCCAAAAATCCATATAGTCGCGTCATGAGAGGAGAGAAAGCACTGAAGGTCATGGCTTCCTTGACAAGTGCATCAAGGCATATCTGTAACGTTTGATCGCTTTTAAGTATAGGATGTGGCACTCAAGGAGAATCTGGATAGCTTAAGGAGTCGCACGGTGATGGAGGAGATCATGGCTCGTGTGTCTATGAGGATTGAGTGCTGCTGATTGATGTTGGATGGGAGCATGCTTCATTCGAGGCAGATTGTGAGGAAGCTCAGAAGGAGTCTCCATGTAGGAGAGAGCTTTGGTGATAACAATTTCTTCATCTTATCTTGCCATTAATGCGGATCCCAAAGCCTATCCGAACAGTTATGCATATGATGTATCTTCTATTTGTATCATCTTAGTTGTCTCTTTAATGCTCTCATCAAGTCTGATGCTTGTCTCAAGGATGATTTTATGGCTGCTGAACCACCTCAGCCTACATTGTAAATTTGGACTATTTCCCTTCATTTGTTTAATCTTTGCACCTCAAGCCATTTTCCAAAGCACCTAACCTTCAACATTGCCAATGGGGGCCCATGCAACTGCCTCAGGATGCGTGCCAATGCACTTTTTGAGATGAAACATCAAAACTACTCCAATATGCCTCGCTTTTATTATATTTGATCGACATAGCCTAAAACATCAAATGAACAAAAATAAGTAATTTTTTACTAAAATTGGAGACTTTTTTGCATTGTAATAAAATTAACACATACATAAATAGGGTATAAATTGGACAAAAGACTCAAGTTCATGAATTCCTTCCTTAGCCTTTTCATAACTGCAGGATTGAAGTACCACTGATAGAACTTTTGCTTATGTCTCAAACTCTCCATGAATGGCTACTATTATATGCCACCAAACATCAACGTCTCTCTCCAGGGGTGTACGATGAGACCTTTGCTTGAAGTCTATCCTTGATCTTCGGTATCCTTTTTAAAGTTCCTTACTCTATCAAAGTAGGCTTTCTTAAGTCATATGAAGTCCTTTACGAGTTAGACCTCGATTAAGGTGCTAGAAGATGTGGGTCTAGGGAACGGTACTACATCAACTTTCTCTACTTCTAGTGTGGTCATGACATGAAGAGTCTGCACTATCGGTGCTACTGGGGTCGTAGTAGGAAGCTCTGGCATTGGTAAGTTGGTTTAATATTCGTAGTGGTCGATGTTGATGTCAGCGGAGCAAAATGGGGTTCCATCATAGTGATGAATTCAGTCAACTGTTGACCCTGAGTTGTCACTCGATTAGACAGCTTCTGAAAATCCTTACTAAAAGTAAGAGGCGGACTGCCGCAAGCCTTAACATCACCTCCACTCGCATACTAGCCATTAGAGTCTGCAAGTAGATAGTGAACGCGAATTAGCTACTACATGGCATAGCATGTATTTATACACATTTAGCAATTAGGATGTACATAATGTAAATCCCCAGCTCATTTTCGCTCACTTTCCAACTAATAGTTTCTAGGCAAGGATCGTATAGTTTCCACATATAAGGTTTGTGTTTTAGTCTAATTTATGGTATACTTATCGAGAACTTTGTCTCTGATACCAACTGTGATGAATCATTCTTTAAAATAGGGCATTGCCAAGCCTAATCCTATAATTAAGCCCTAATCTCAGCCACGTAGGACTTAACTATGTATTAGTCAACCTTTTATCCTATTCTCGATGCTAAATGCATTCAGGATAAATAATAAACATGTCACATTATTATTAAATTTCAGAGTTAAGTAAATTTTTTACAGTTTAAAAGTTCTAGCAGAAGTCTTAATAGGTATGCGGAAGCAATTACTTAAAATCCAAAGTGTAAAACCAAGAAAAAACATCACATGAATATAAATATCAAAAGGATGATAACACAATGAACTAGTTAAGTGACAAGTTGAGGAACTACTCACTCAACTCAATACACAACCCAAAATGTGTAGAAAAAAATAATACATCAAAAGTTCAGACCTACAAGAGAGGAAGTAGAGAATTTTTGAATGTTTAGAGATAGTCGTCGATCTTCTCTTTACCCAGCCTTATGCTTGATGGATCTGCACCTAACTCATAGAATGGATGGTGAGTACAATATGTAATAAAGTAATTCTTGGAGATTCTTATATACATTTCCAAAGATAATTGACTAGTATTTAAAAGCATGAATAGAGCTAAAATGGAAATGTGCTAGAAAAATACCACAATTAAACAAAATGAGACTGATATAGATTAAGTAGTAATAATCTAGGTTCGATTGATCATGAGTCCTATCACATAGCCCTTTATTATATTATCTCAGGGTGGAGCACTGCTCTACACCTCTATCAAAGGTTGAGGCTGAGCTCTATGCCTCTATAATCACTCATTCATATATTCTTGCCAATAACCCAGAGTCTCGTTGACCCGTGTGATGCACAAGTGTAGTGGTGAGTGCTGACAACCCTAGTAGTCTAGTGATCTCGTGTGTCGTGCATCCCATAAGGTACGATGAATCCTAGATTATATCAATAATTTATAATATCAAGGAAGACTAACATTAAGAATTTTATGACAAGACATTATACTTCAAAGCTAACAGTCATAGAGTACAAGTCCATCTACACTCCAATTCGATTACTCTAACTTTAATAGCATGCTATTCTTGATTACACTTTCGTCATAATAGTAAGAAAGACATAGAACATGAGAATAGAGTCAATGATTCCATGGTCAAATGATATCATGATAAAAATACCCATATAATGAGTAGAATATGAAACAAATTCATGATATCAAAACACAATGCGTGTCATAGTCAAAATAGAATGTAAAATAAAGCATAATTGGAATGAAATGTAAACAAGAACCTCGACATGATTACTTACAAGCCATGCAATGAATTCCCTAGCTTAACTGGCCTCTTGACACCCCAAAATGCGTACCTCAAATCCCGAGATTCTTTTCTTAGGTCATAGTATCATTTAGCATGTATTAGAGTGTGTCTAAAATCTTAGTTTGGGTTTTAGGCTAAGCTAGATAGGTTAAGTGTGTTTTGAAAAAATGTTGATTTTTGCTCTATTAGATCACCAAGTGCGCTAAGTAGTTTATCTAGCACCAGTGACCCTTTAAGCATGTTAGGGAGTCCTTTAAGCGTGCTGTGCGTCCTGGGATCCAGAACTTTTCAACCAGAATTCTAGATTTCGTCTTGGGATGGCCTTCTCTAAAGCCATGATTCCCCATTCTCCACCACTAGGGTTTCGTAACATCTTCATCTATCAAACATACACCATGCAATTCATATAATTCATCGTTCATATCAAGATTTAAAGATTTGTACATGCATTTCGCTGGAAAACTCAACAACATCCAAAACTTTATGAAATTCATAACTTTGTGATAACAAAACTGATATTTGCATATTTATGCCCTTAGTTAGTGTATAAATGTTATGTTTTAATGTGGCCAAGTCTCCAAAATTAGCCTCTAATTACGTTTTTGTCAATTGTAAGTACAATGTTTGATTAGGTCAGAAATGAATAAAAGTGGGGACTTTTTTGGAGTATTTTAGCATTTCACCTAGAAACATGCAATAAATGCATCCCAAGGCAGCCACGTTGGACTCACATTGGTGCATATTGAAGGTTAAGTTGTTTGGAAGAAGGCTTACGGTGCAAAGGTTGAAGAAAATAAAGAGTAATAGGCTAAATTTACAATGTAAGTTGCGATGGTTTAGCTGCTTTAAGATCTTTGTCGAGACACGCATCAGAAGTGATGAAGCAAGCTGAGCGATGCAGACAGTGACACACATGAGACACGCATGCTTCAATAGCCTTCAAATTGCCTCGAGAAACACGTATTCATCAGATCAGATGACACATAAGGGCCTCTACCTGGAGACACAATTACCAAGCTATTATCTTGATTAACCTCAAACGACACATCAATGTCCCCATAAGCATCAGTAACCATAGATCTTCCTAGGTGGACTCACCACAATCTTGCTTCAACTCCCATGCTTTTCCCTCGTCCATCCTGATCATCATCAAATCATGTTTTATCTTCGTCTCTATCGATCACAGCCTTAGATGAGCCTCGATGCACTTGTCAAGGAAGCCATGATGATCACCATTAATGCTCCATCATAAAACAAATCTATGGATCCCTAGATAATCCTTGAATGATGTGTTAGTCTCCCCTCCCACGATTAGCCACCATAGATGATCCTCAGCTCACCTACACAGGTTGATTTCTCTACAACAACCTGCTTTTCACCTCCTCTCTACTCGACATGTGAAGTTGGCCTCTCTAACAATTAAGGAATAGCATAATTAAAGGTTACTTCATTGGGCAGATGAAAGATAAACTCGAGAGATCAAGAATAAAACCCTTCCCCCTTTTTTATTTCCTCTTTCTCTCTCCCCCATTTTTTACTTTTTCTTCACCAACTTTTCTTTCTTTTCTCTATTACTTTTTAATTTGATTTTGCCATACAACACTTAGATTTCAAAGCCATGAGAGGCTAGAGAACTCCTCTAACCTAGGTCAGGGGAGGAGCAAGGGAGACTCAAATTCAACAAAGTAATGTTAGGTTTTCTTGAGTTTATACAAATTTCAATTTAATTTTTTTATTTTTCTTATTATTGTGTTGATGCATATGGTTTGATCTAGGGTTTTTATAGTTATGAATACACTGGCCTTGGTTAGAACCTATTGCTAGTTCATCGATTTACATCCATAATTGTGTAGATCGTTGTGCAACACATAGCAAACAGATGGCCCAATTGGTTCACTCCCTTTTAGTTTATCTCGTGTAACAAGAAGATCTAGATTGAATCAAACACACTCATTGTTTTGATTATCTAAGACTAGTGATTCCATTGAACTTAATGCGACAAATATGATGAATGTTTTGTTACTCTACCTAGGTTCATACATTTGGTAAGGATTCTCTTACTAAATTTAGGGAATCGATGAGTGTTAGGTGCCCTCCGGAGCTCTATAGCTTGCCTAAAAGAATGCATTTGGAATATATTTTTATGTGAAAATTGATGATCATTGTGTGTTAATTTCAGGTTTATCTTGTGAATCTTCGTGGCCTAAATTAGACTTTTGTAATTGATCTCTACGCTCCATTTACATTCCTTTGTTAGCATACTTACTTACTTGTTTTTTTTGCTTATTTGTTTTTAAATTGCATACCTTAGTTTAGGTTGATACATCCCTTATTGAAATCGACCTCGTTTCCTTTTATGTCACCTAAAGTAACCCAATTCCCTATGGTTCGACCTCTTGACTTACAACTACTACAAAATAATGTGGAAAATGGTAACCTAATAATATGGGTTTTATTATTTTCTTGCTCCCCAGCAAGCATCAAATTTTGGTGCCATTACCGGGGAGTTGTTTTTACTTTCGATTGTTCTTTTATCTTTTTATGTCATATTGTCTTTGTCGATCCAAGTCCATTGGTTCTTTAGACCTTCTTCAAAATTAAAAGGACTTACCATAAGTTGAGGAAGGAGACTCATTTGAGGAAATCACAACTCAAGGCTTCTACCTTACCTTCCTTGGTTACCACTGCGGATCCCAACCCACCTCCTTCCCTTCAATTGACGATTGGGGAAGCCAATGCCAATATCGAAGCACATTTGGCACAACTACCCCTTTACATTGCATATCCTCATCAAGGTGGGGCATATGAGGTTAGGTCTGGTCTCATCTAAATTTTACCACACTTCTATGGTAAAAAATATGAATACCCTCATGCATTCCTCATAGAGTTTCACCTTACATGCATTTCAATTAGGCCACCAAATGATGGAAAAGACATGGTTAAGCTTTGAGCTTTTCCATCTTGTCTTAAGGAAAAAACCAAGAAATGGCTTTATTACATCCCCTCCAGGCTCCATTACATCTTGGACAAAGATGTTTGGCATTTTTAAGTACCTATTTTTTTGAAACTCGAGCTTCCACACTTAGGAGAGAGATATGTGCCATCAAAATGGTAGAAAGTGAGACCATGAGTGAATATTGGCAGAGATATAAGCGTTTACTTGCTAGTTGCTCAAATCACCAACAAATCGATCTCTCAATTACCCGTTTCTTTAATGATCTCATGACTCCTTTTGGGCAACAAATATTTGATAATCTTTGTGGTGGTCACATTAGAGAAAGGACTCCTGATGAGTTGATGAATCTTTTTCAAGACATCGCAAGCCAATCCCATTAATATGGTGACCAAATTTACGAGTCCCACTGACGAGCCATTGGGCAAGTTTGTTCATATATGAATGATGACAAGATTGATAGGCTCGCTGCTTTAGTTAAGAAGCATGATAAATTCAATCCAAAACAAGCAAAAGTTTGTGGCCTTTGCGTCGATCCCTCCCATCCTACCGACACTTGTCCACTTCTCTTTGAAGGTGAGCAAAAAGTCAATGTTTTAGGGAACCAATTCCAAAGGCAAGAAAGTGGTCAATTCACCAATTATCATCAACTCAAAAGTAGGAGTCCCTATCTTAGCTATGGATCTTTCAATCCTAATTACCAATATTTTACTCCAAGTGGTCAACCTTTGCCTCAACATAATCCTCCACCGTAAGCTTTTACTAGCTCATCCTTAGAGGATATGGTGAAGACTTTGGTTGCATCCCAAGAAAGACTCTAACATAATGTAGAGAAACACCAATCCGACATGGATAGGTAACTTTAAGAGACTCATGCTAGCATTCGAAATTTAAAAGCCCAAATGGGGTAAATGGCAACCAAATTCGGGAGCATAAATGATAAGGGTAAGTTGCCAGCTCATCCATACTCAAATCCAAATGTGAGAGCCCATGCAATCACTCTTAGTAATGGTAACCAAATGCGAAACCTCAAGTTGATGAGGTATAACAAGAGATTGAAATATTTCCTAACCCTTCTAAATAGTCTAATTCTAGGAAAAATGAGGTTATCCTACCTCTCCTCCAAATCAAGCCTCATTTTCCCTCAATGCTTCATGGTTAACGAAAAGCAAGAAGATGAGTAAGAGATTTTGGACATCTTCAAGAAAGTGGAGATCAATATCCCACTTATCAATGTTTTAAAGCATCTTCCCCATTATGCTAAGTTCCTTAAGGATCTTGTAATAACAAATGGAAGTTGAAAGGCAATAAGAAGATTAGTGTTGGAGAGAATGTCTCCAAAATCTTGCAAAAGAGATTGCCTCTAAAGTTTAAGGATCCTAATTTGTTATTTATGCCTTGCACCATTGGAAAGGTTACCCTATAAAAAGGCATGTGACCTCGGAGCTTCAATCAATGGCATGCCACTTTCCATCTTTAAAACACTTAACACCAGTCCTCTAAAAGAAACCAGTGTAATCATTCAATTGGTGGATCGCTCTAGTGTTCACCCAGTTGGTATTCTTGAAGATGTCTTAATATGTGAATGAATTGGTCTTTCCGGCAGATTTCTTTGTTATTGACATGAAGGATGGTCGTTGCATTAATGGTTCATCTTTTCTCCTTCCTCGTCCATTTATGAAAATGGCTCGCGCCAAGATTGATGTGTTTAATGGTACACTCACTATGGAGTTTGATGGTGAGATCATTAAATTCAACATCTATTACACTATGTTTTATCCTAGTGATGTTTTTTCTATTTATGCCTTTGATTGCATTGATACTTTTGTGGAAACAAACCTTCACCACTTGTGATAATGGCAATGCACTTCAAATAGTGCTTGAGAACCATCTCTACACCGACTCTTTTAGGAAGAACACACTTTCTTTCAACTCAGACATCGAGGATATGGTGATAGAGTCGGATTCCTTCTCCTTACACCCATGTGATGTCTCATTCATGGACTTGCCTATCTCTCAATCTAAGATTCCTCCCTCTTTGAAGCGAGCTCCTACACTTGAGCTTAAACCTTTGCTTATCATCACAAGTATGTGTAATTGGGAGAGAAAGACACACTTCTGGTGTTCATATATCAAACTCAACATTAGAGGAGAGTGACTCTTACGAGTGATTAGAGAGTTCACAGAGGAAGTCGGGTGGACAATTATGGACATAAAAAACATTAACTATTCCACTTGCATGCATCACATTCACATGCAACAATGGTCTAAACCTACATGAGATGCCCAAAGGAGACTCAATCCTCCCATAATGGAGGTTGTCAAAAATGCGATTGTCAAACTCCTTGATGCTAACATGATATACCCAATCTCGGATAGCAAATGGGTGAGTCTAGACCAAGTCGTTCCTAAAACAATGGGATTTACGGTAGTCACCAACTCATAAGGTGACTTAGTCCCAACTCGTGTCCAAAATGGATGGCGAGTGTACATTGATTATTGGAAGCTTAATGCTTCTATACGAAAGATTAAGAAAATATAACTTTCACTTATCCTTGTGGCACTTTTGCCCATCATCACATGCCCTTTGGGATATGGAATGCACTGGTCACATTTCAAAGGTGCATGGTGAGCATTTTTTCTAATTTCGTTTAGCAATTCATTGAGGTCTTCGTAGACGATTTCACTGTGTATGTTGATTCATTTGATAGTTGTCTCAACAATATGACAAAAGTCCTTGCCCGATGCATTTAAAAGAACTTGGTCCTTAATTTTAAGAAATGTCATTTCATGATGGACCAGGGTCTTATTTTAGGTCACATTATCTATTCTCGTGGCATTTGAAGTTGACCCAGCCTAGGTTAATTTTATCAAGAAGTTGCCTTACCCTACCACTATTAAGGACGTTCAATCTTTCCTAGGAAACGCCAATTTTTTACTGACATCTCATTAAGGACTTCTCTAAGATATCTCAACCTATGTGCTTCCTCCTACAAAAAGACATTCCATTTGTTTTTGACAAGGCATACATGAATGCTTTTGACATACTCAAAGCATCTCTCGCATCCATCTTGGTGATCAAAGCTCCTAATCGAAACTTGCCTTTTGAGATCATGTGTAATGCGAGTAACCATGTTGTAGGAGCCATTTTGGGCCAAAGAGTTAGAAGAGCCTCACATGTTATTCACTATGTTTCCCATACTTTTGACGATGCTCAAATGAATTGCACCACTACTGAGAAAGAAATTCTCACCGTGGTGTTTTCCTTGGAGAAATTTAGGCCATATCTTCTTGGAACCAAAGTCATTGTCTACTCCAATCATATAGCCTTGAAGTATTTGATGGCAAAAAAAGAGGCCAAGCCTCAGTTGATTCATTAGATTCTTTTGCTCTAAGAGTTTTTATATCATAATCAAAAATAAAAATGGAATAGAAAATCTTATTACCGATCATCTTAATCGGGTTGAGAGTGGTGAGCCATCATCTCCTTAAAGGGATTACTTACCGGATGAGCATGTGTTATCTTTAAGGGATGAACTTCCATGGTATGCTGATATTGTAAATTATCTCACAATTTGAGAATTGTCTCCTCACCTCACTAGAGCAAAAAAGAATAAGGTTAAGAGAGAATTAAAGCATTATGTTTGGGATGAATCTAAAAATTTGGATGTTTTGCTCCGATCAATTCATTCATTGTTATGTTCCCTAACATGAGTGTTCTTCCATTTTGGCATTTTGTCATTCATATGCATGTGGTGGTTACTTTGGACCACTTCAAACAGCGAGAAAGGTTTTGGAGTGTGGATTTTTTGGCCAACCCTTTTCTACGATGCTAACTATTTGTCCTAAGTGTCAAATGAGTGAAAACTTGAGCCATGAAGATCAGATGCCCTTGATTTTGCTTCAATTTTATGAGATTTTTATGTATAGTGTATAGACTTTATGGGACCATTTCACCTTCTTTTGGTTATGTTTACATCTTGCTTGTGGTTGATATGTCTTTAAGTGGGTTGAAGCTAATGCCACTCGAACCAATGATTCTAGAGTCATGTGTGAGTTCCTCAATTTGAGGATATTCACCACATTTGGCACACCTCAGGGTTTTGTTAGTGATAGAGGAACTCACTTTTGCAATAGATTGGTCGAAGCTATGTTGAAAAAGTACCATGTCATCCATCAGACCTCCATAGCTTATCATCCCCAAATAAAGGGGCAAGCTGAAGTTTCAAATAGGCTAATGAAAGCTATTTTGGAGAAAACGATTAATCCTTTATGCAAGGATTGAAGCACACATCTTGATGATGCTCTTTGGGCTTATTAGATGGCATATAAGAATCCTATTGACATGTCTCAATACCGCATGGTGTTAGGGAAATCACGACACTTGCCAGTTGAACTGGAACATAAGGCCTTTTAGGCGGTGAAGGAGCTCAACATGCGACTAGATGATGCGGGAAAGGAAAGAAAACTTGATATTCAAGAATTGGAAGAAATCCACAATTATGCCTATAAGAGTATAAGAATTTACAAGGACAAAACCAAGGAATTTCAGGAACGACATCTCTCTAGAAAGACTTTTCAAGTGGGCCAAAAAGTTTTACTCTTTCAATCTCACTTGTGTTTCATGCCTGGAAAATTAAGGACCCGTTGGATCAGGTCCTTCATTCTTACTAATGTTTGTTAGTATGGTGTAGAAGAACTTCAAAGCATGGAGACAGAGAAGATCTTTAGAGTGAATGGGCATTAACTCAAGCCTTTCTAAGAGCATGCCCTATTTCATGACTTGGAGAGTGAGAGTCTTGTCATCCCAGAGTACTCGGATTGATCTTGGCAAAGTCTAGCCATAAACTTTAAATAAAGGCGCTTGTTGGAAGGCAACCCAATATGAAGTTCAATTTTGTTTTATTCATTTTAGTTTTTGTGTTCTTTTTGTATATACTAATTTTGATACTTTTGCTATGACATTTTTGTAGATATTTCTATAACTTTTAGGAAGCATGAATAAAAACAAGATTATCTAAGTGCACGTCAGTCGGGTATCATTTACATTAGCATGCATGATTCACTCACATGGATCCCATTCCCTTATTTAGTCATGGCCCAAATTTCTAAATTCTAGTTTAATGCCTTAGTCAGGATTAGTCCCATGACGTGGGACTCCCACTGAGATGCATGCAATTACTGAGGCGATATGGCCAAAGTATATGTTATATTTGTTGTGATTTATGCCTAGAGTATTGTATATGTTTAGACCGCTAAGTCACTCCGATCGATGTTTAGGTGTCGAGACGTAAGTGGAAATGTGCCTCGAGATGCATGCCGACATGGGATCGGGGTAAAGAGTGATGTGGTAAGTTTATTTAGGCTTATTGTAGCTTAAATAGTAGTATTAATATGGCTATGGTTGTCTTTATATTAAATGTAGTTAGGTTAAAAATTTAAAACAATAGCCATTTGATGACTCTCGATATACGTATTGGCACATCAAAAGAAAAATTAAGTTTCAAAAATTGGTGTTAGTTGGATGGAGATCATGGTGAGTTAGTGGGAATTGTGGCAAAAAGTAAGCCATGAGATGATTCTTAAGATATGTATGTACATGGAGATCAATGACTATTAGTCAACATTATCCCATTCATGTATATAAGGAATGAGATTAACCTAAGCAATTCTTCATTTTCAAAGCTTGGTTGAGAAGCTAAGGTTCCTGGAGAAGATCATAAGAGATTAGTAAAAATTGATTTGAGGAAATCTTGTGTGTTTAGGATTTAGTTGATCAAGTTGTTGGTGTTCAACAACTATGTAATTCTATTTACACTACTAGGTTAGTTTAATTTGATGAATTCATGGAATAAATGAGATGTAGCTGGTCTTATGATGTTAATGGGTATCTTGGGGTCTCTGGTAGGTGAGGAAAGATATCCTAAGGTGTTTGAGTGTCTATGTATGGAAAGAACTTAGAATTATAAGTGCAAAATTATGGGTTTTCTTTAACATATTGCATTTGATGAGCTAGCTAGTGTACTACATGTATGTAGCGCGCTAAGTGCTCTGACAATACAAAATTAACAATTTCAACTTAAACACTTTAAGCAACTCTAATACCCTAATTAAAGGTCTAAACATACTCTAAAACCTATGAAATGATATTAAGGATATAAGGAAGAGTCTCGGGAGTTTGAATACGTGATACGAGGTATTAGGAGGTTGGATTAGCATAAGACGTTACACGAATTGTAAGTAAACTGATTGAGATATTTATTTACATTTTATTCATGTTTTATTATTTATTTCTAGTCATTCGGACTGATTTGGCTTTTTGTACTCTATATGCCATGACTTGTTAATTCATCTCATTCCATGAGTTTACTATCGCGGAATCGGTAGTTGATTAGTGCTTCCATTAACTCTATACCATGTGCTATGTCACTCTTAATTATTAAGACATTTAGTCAAATGAAATAGCATGCTATTAGGCAGTTGTGTACGATATTGTAAATTATATTTCCTTTATGCATTAGATATGCAATCCTATTGGATTCCGAAAACGCGTCATTCCTTGAAATATGAAAGTAGTTCTTATATTTAGGACCATGAGATGATGGAGATGGGTACGACACTCAGGGGCCACTAAACTTTCAGGGATGTCAATATTTCACCATTAACTTGTACAGCACAGGGAATGGGACCTGGGTTGTTGATAAGTATACATCACAGGTGACTGGCATTTGCGATTGATTATTGAGGCATAAAGCTCAGCTCCATCCTTCAACAAAGATGTAGAGCTCAGCTATATCCTAAGATAGTGGAATAAAGGCATTAGTGATATGACTCATAGCCAACCGGCTTTAGATCATTACTACTTAGCCATGTGTTAGTTTCATATTTACTAACTAAAGAATCTTGTAGCACGACTTTGTTTTCAGCATAGTTTCTATTATTATGCTTTTAGATTCTTATTGTATATTTGGAAATGTGAACAAATGTGTCTCACTGTTACTTTCTATTTTTTTGTACTCGCCGTCCTTTTTATGACAGCGGGTGCAGATCCACTAAGTAGGAGACTAAGTAAAGAGAAGATCAGCGACTACCTCTAAGCTAGTGGAGCATTGCTACACTAAATTTTGTAGGTTTTTAGTTCGTTGTATGACTTATAAATATGTCTTCCATATATTTTTGCGGTCATACATATTGTGGGTTTAGAGATAGTACCCTGACTAAATATATGATATATTATTGTCGTTTCATTATATATATATATGCATGTGATCTTTATTTCTTGGTTTTCCACAATTCTTAGATATTATGTTAAAAGCTTTCACTAAGTTTTTAAAACTTTTGCTGAATAATCTTTAAGTTTTAAAAATTTTAAATAACTCTGACCTATCAACTGACATAAGATAAGAAAATACTTATTTAAAAAATTGACTTGTAAGTAGAATGGTTTAGAAAAAGGCTGAATAATTCGTTGTTAAGTCTTACGTGGCAAGATTAGGTTTTAATGACGGGATTAGGCTGGGTAGTGCCCTGATTTGAGAAGGAGTCGTCACATGTTTCAACAAGATAGTTAATGTCATGCAAGGCGTTACCCCACCATACATTTATCTTATTGAAAATCATGATCATTTTAGCATTCTACTTGTAATTTAAATATATGCTTATGGTGTGAATTCATGAACATTTTTGGAATAACATGCATGAAACTTGACTTGTAATCTCAAATAAAATATACTTGACTTAATTGGTACACTTTTAATCCTTTCTTATGCTAGGATTCTAGTTTGTAAATAAAGGCATTTAGTTTGTACATAAATCACAAATATATAGATTTTTTAAAGCAATATAGATAGATAAAAAATATACAATACACAAAATAATAATAATGAATAATCCCCTCTATTAGGAGTTATTTTTCACTCCTTTCATTAGTTGTGAAGACTTTGTTTATTGAATAATAACATGGTGGTTAGCTTGTTCACTCTTACTTTTCATTCCATATTATATCACTTGTTCTCCACCTCCTTTTGTTGTCCTCGTGGTTGCTTTACCCCTACTTTGTTTTAAACCCTAGGGGATAAGGTTTGGACTAAGTTTGGGGGTGTATATGTTCTTGGAAGATTGGTTTGGATGGTTTGAGAATGCAAGCATAACAGGTGTAATCATTTCGAGTTTTTTAAAGCCAATGCTTGCTATAGATGGTAATGGTAGTGTTATCCCTTCTATTCTTGATCATTTTGTCTATTTATCTATCACTCATTTCTTGCCTATTCATCTCATTTTTCTCTCTTTCTCATTGATTGATTCATGTATTCATTTATTTTATCCATATCATGTTTACATCTAATTTCTTTTCATTCAAAAAATGATTTTGTAAGAATAAATATATTTTCTTCCATGCATTTAGAGTCTTAGGAACAATTTTGATGCTTATAAAGTTGCCCGAACTTAACTTTAATGCCAATTGGTTTTGGATTTTATTTATGTATGCCTTTAAGATGTGAAATTAGAATGATGTAAGAGAGTGCAGTTTTTCGTGTCCTTGACCCGATTTGATCAATGTCATGCTGTAGGTCTACTACAGGGGATGGGTCAAGTGCCTGACACCAAAGTGAGAATAATGTCAAAACTGTGCAAGTGGAATAATTTAGATCTCCAAGGTCCTAGAATGAGGTTGCACTCTACTCAAGGCCAAATTCTCAAGACTAAAGCATGTGTAGGAGAATGATTTTAGGCCATATTTGTGTTAAATAGATAGCCTCACAGCCCACCTATCATTTATTTCTAATAGTTAGTCTTGTTTGAGCCTATTTCACCTTGTTTTTTATTGGTACCTATCATGAAACCCACTAAAATATCATAGCCTTTATATCCATGTTACCTAGTTGTTGGGATGCCTATTTTAGGCCGAAAGTCTGAAAAAGAGAGTTCATGTGATTCATTGCAAGAAAAGCCCAATTTTAGGGGTTGTTTGTGTGTTTGTAAGTTTGTAAACCACCCCAAAAGTTGTGCAAAAAAAATGTGCGCAAAACACTTGAAAATAAAAGAGTTGGTGAAGAAAAAAATAGTGAAGTAATCGTGCATGAAAGTTCAAAAGTTATGTAGTTATTCACTTTGTTTTAGCATTATGTTTTGTATGTATGGTCTATGCTAGTGTCTTCCAATATTTTTACATCCTTTTTCATTGTGAGCCTAGCCAAGCCCTATTACAACCAAAATAAAAACCTACTTGACTTTTGCATGTGTTAAGTCTTCATTAGTGGAGTGTGAGTTGTAGCCTCGCCTATGAGATCGTAAACTTGCAGCTTGAGTGAATAGGCTAATAAAACTCATGATTAATTGATAGCCTTGACTTTTGACCGAGTTTTAGTTTCGGAATTGTGATATTTGATGAGGTCGAGCCTAAGTTCTTGACAACTTATGGTCTCCCAAGTCTCTTGAGTTTTGTGTTGATTTGGTATCTAGTGAAACCAAAGGATTCACACTTTTGTTACTTTTTGGACTTAAGGTCATTTAGTTATAGTTGGTTGTTTCTCCCAAGTCCATAAGTTTGCATTATTTTGGAGTCTAGTCCCATTAGTTAGTTAGAGTTTTGTTGAATAATATTTGCTCGAGACGAGCAAAGCAATAAGTTTGGAGGTATTTGATAGTTGTACATTTATGCCCTTATTAAGTGTGTGTAAATATTATGTTTTGATGTGGCTAAGTCTCCAAAATTATCCCCTAATTATATATTTTTGTCAATTGTAGGTACAATATTTGGTTTGGTCATAAATGAATAAAAGTAGGGCCCTTTTAGAGTATTTGGCGTTTCACCTAGAAAAACGCGCTACATGCATCCTAAGGTAGTCACGTTAGACTCACATTGGGGCATATTGAGGGTTAGGTGGTTTGGAAAAAAGCTTGAGGTGCAAATGTTGAAGAAAATGAAGGATAATAGACTAAATTCACAATGTAAGCTGAGATGGTTCAGCTGCCTTAAGATCTTCCTCAAGATACGCATCAGAAGTGATGAAGCAAGCTGAGCTATGCAGATAGTGACACACATGAGATGCATGCATCAATTGCCTTCAGATTGCCTCCAGATCCACGTATTCATCGGATCATACGAAACATAAGGGCCTTTGGCGCGAGACACAACTTCTGAGCTATTGTCCATATCACCCTCGAACAACACTTCAACATCCTCATAACCATTAGCAGCCATAGCTCTTCCTTGGCGAACTCACCTCAATCTCGCTTCAATTCTCGTACGTCTCCATTGGCTGTACTGATCATCCTCGAATCGCGCGCTGTCATCGTCTCCATCAACAACAGCCTTAGATGAGCCTCGATGCACTCGTCAAGGAAGCCATGATGATCAGCGCTCACACTCCATCATGATGCGATTCTATGGGTCCCTGGATAATCCTTGAATGATGTTATGGTCTCTTCTCCCCACGATCAACCACCGTAGATGATCCTCAGCACAAGTGCGTAGGAGATTTCACTAAAACAACCCGCTTTTCACCCCCACATTATTCGACACGTGGCATTGACCTCTCTAATAATGGGGGAAGAATAGAATTAAAGGATACTCTATTGGGCAGATGAAATATAAACTCTAGAGACCAAAAATAAAAACTTCCCCCCCCCCCCTCCCATTTTTTATCTCATCCATCTCTCCCCCTCCCCCATTTTTGACTATTTCTTCACTAACTTTTCCCTTTATTTTCTCTACTACTTTATAATTTGATTTTGCAATAAAACACTTGGACTTCAAAGCCATGAGAGGTTAAAGAACTCCTCTAACTTATGTTAGGGGGAGCAAGGGAAACTCAAATTCAACAAAGCAATGTGAGATTTTCTTGAGTTTATACAAATTTCAATTGATTTCTTTTATTTTTCTTATTATTGGGTAGATTCATATGGTTTGAGCTAGGGTTTTTACAGTCATGAATACACTTACATTGGTTCTAACTATTGCTAGTTCATCAATTTACATTCATAATTGTGTAGATCGTTGGGCAACACGTAGTAAACCCAATTGGTTTGCTTCCTTTTGGTCTATCTTGCATAACAAGAAGATCTAAATTGAATTAAACATGATCATTATTTTGATTGTCTAAGGCTAACGATTCCATTGAACTTAATGCGATAAATGTGATGAATCTTTGGTTGCTCCACCTAGGTTCATACATTTGTTAGGGAGTCTTTTACTTTAAGGGAAACGATGAGTGTTAGGTGTTCTTCGAAGCTCTATAGCTAGCCTAAAAGAATGCATTTGGAATATATTTTTGTGTGAAGATTGATGATCATTGTGTGCTAATTTCGAATTGGCCCTGTGAATCCCTGTGGCCTAGGTTAGTCTTTTATAATTAAATTCAACATTCCGTTTACATTCCTTTGTTGGCTTACTTACTTGTTCTTGTTGCTTATTTATGTTTAATTTGCATACCTTAAATTAGGTTGATACATCCCTCATTGAAATTGATTTTTTTTTCCTTTTTTTGTCCCCTAAAGTAACCTAATTCCTTGTGGTTCAACACCTTGACTCACCACTACTACAAAATAATGTGGAAAATGGGTTACCTACAAGGGGTTATATTATTTTTATTGCTCCCAGACAAGCATCAAAAACCAAATTTTCAAAATTCTTGATAGCTGGATTATTAAAAAATCTCAAGGAATTCAAATATGCAAATAGATTTTGAAAATAACACCTCTTGAACACTTATTTTTCAAAAATTCAATTTCATTGGAATGAAACCCAACTTTTAAGCAAAACTTGAGATCTTTAAAATTGAGCTTCAAACATAAACCAAAGCTCCATTTAGCTTATAAAATCAGTGAAAAAGGTTTTCAAATTCATTTTGATCATAATCTTCTAGTCAAAGACCCTATGCTCATAAAATTAAGGCATGTAGAAATGACGAACTTCATTACTTAGGTTGTTGCTTGATTCCTAGCTTGATTTCTTCAATTTTTTATGATGATTTTGATCTCTCTCCAACAACTCAGAGAATTCCAGCAATTAAGACCTCAAAATTTCCTCTATTAATGGATTTAGATGATTTGCATGGCCATCACAAGCATATATGTATATATAGGTAAGATAGATTTATAGCTATTGATCTTAATGTGTACACCTATCTCGAGGCTAATCTAATGGCTCGCCTCTTATTTTAAACCCACTAAATTACCCTTGCTAACACCAATTCATACTCTATTGGTCTCTTTATGCGTCCACACGTATCTCAACAAGCATCAAACGGCTATTGTTTTATTTTACTATTTAAGCTACATTTATTAAAAATTGACTACAGCTGCATCAAAGTTAACTAATTAAGTCACATTAAATTAATGCTAGCTTACCATATCACTATTTAGCCAGTCCCACGATAACACGAATCTCTGCTTGTGCCTCAGTCAGTGTCCGTCTCACGATGTAGATCCCAGATCATGGGTTGGTAACCATGATTAAGGATTAAAACATGATTAAAAATTTTGGGCCGTGACATAAGTCTTCAAACAAAACCTACTCAGCTTGGTGGAAATGTCAAAAGACTCACAATCTACCCATAACAACATATATTGTAACAACCAAAAAACTATTTATTCATTCTAACCTAATTTAGGATATCCGAATACTTAAATGAACATCTACTTAGCTCCATAGTTATCCAAATTCATCCCAAAATGGTTACAACTATTCTTAAGGAAATCTTAACCACACACGAACTTGAAGGTCACCTAAGAGGGGGCCAATTGGGTGTGATGGCCAATTTAGACTTTTTACAACTTTCTTTACAAATCTCTTAAGTTCGCTTTCAAAGTCAAGCAAGACGAGCGCGTGTAGTAGTGATAGCAGTCATAACGTGTTAATGATTCAAGTAAGTGAAGTGCTACACTAAGGAAAGGGGGTAGATGATATGGAAGTACACAATCTATTTATATTGAACGGTCCCTCTGATCTACATCCACTACCTAACCTCCCCAATTAGGGTTTTAAACCAATACTTATATTCCAATAAGTGAACAAACCTAACCCGGCAAGCTTAGTTTGCCTAGCCTCCACTAGGTCTTTTATACTTGCCTTAACATAATAAGGACTTTTATAAAGACCTAGTCTCAACTAGGGATTTCACTTGCCCATAAGCAATTAGGACTTTACCTTGCCTATTCCCAATAGGCTTTACAACTTCTTCTATACACCAATAGGATTCACCAATAGACCTTACAACCTTTACAATTAAAAATGGTTTGTCACTTACAACAAGTATTGCGGTATAAGATGTTCTCCTCTCACAAGCCAAATGTCATCCTAAGATAAAATAAATGCAAGTAAAACATTATCAATTGAGATGCCTTGTAAATAAACTTCTATAGGCTAACTCTTAATATTGAAACCAACAAAAAGAATATAGATTAAGCTTAAGTTGGTTCCAAAAATAGTTAATTGATGCGCCAATGCAAAATACAAGTTTAAGCTCAAGTTGAGCAATCAAAACTTCAGTTACAAATAGATTTAAGATTAAGAACAAAACCCTTGTAAATATGTTGTCAAAACAGCATAAGCATGAAACCACAAACACAAATATGGACTAAGTACAAATTGGTTTCAAGTCCATTCAATGCACTATGGAGAATCACAATTAAGCCGAGTAAGTGCAATCAATATCTCGGAATTGCACAAATTCAAGATTAAGTTCAAAACCTCCTTTTTAGTGGTTTTTCACATACACTTCAAAGAAAAACAGTCGATATAATTATAGATCAGACTTAATGTGTTTTTCTATTTTCACATGCATAATAGTGATTGAAATTTCTGCTCAATAAGTGCAAATTTGTTCTAGGTCTTATCTAGACTTTATATTAGGCTTAACACACTATATGAATATACTCAAATCAGTCACATATGGTTCCAACATAAATCCTTAACAAAAAGATATAGATAGGCACAAATAGTGTAGGGAAAGATAAAATTTTACAACCCAAGATGTGAAGATGAGTTAGATCGATTTGGACATTGTGTTAAGGATATTAAAACACTTCCTTTCACCTCACTTGATTTATATAAGATCAGCCTCAAAAGCCCTCAACTGAGTGTATGTGTTCGATCTTTACTTGTATTGCAAAAACTCCATATTTTTGCTCTTTGTGTATATATGTGTGTGCGTGAGATCAAAAACTTGTTCTATGTATTTATTGTATTCTCTTCATACCCTTTTGACTATTTTTATTGTTATGGTGATCCAAGGGTCCAAAGCAATCCTCTTATTCAAGTTAAAGTTGTGGATTGACTTTAAAAAAACTGTTAAGCAATTAGGGAGCGTGCTCTACCAATTCCTGGGGCGCACTTCACATAATAGTGGAGCACATTTTAGCATTAGGGCTTGAAAATAATATTTTATAGCTTAACGCTCTAAACCCCTTTTCCTAGTTATGATTCCCCTTAAACCCTTGCACATGGTCTCTACAAGTATGGTTTGACCTAAGGAATACACTAAGATCATCCAAATGATTTTTCAAAGATTAAAATGAAAAATTCATATTTCATTCCAATGCTAGGGAGTTTTCTACAAATGTTTTTCAAGTAATTTGAAAACTCATCTAAACTGATATCGATGCATCCAAAATCAAACTCAACAGTTCGTATACCTCAAGTTCATGTCATACAACACATTTGCATAATTTAAATTGTTTTAAAACTCGCATATTTAAAAATCATGAAATGCATAAATTTAGATTCTCGAAAACATGAAATTTATGAAATTCATGAATCTAATGCATTCGGCTCATGTAGTTGAACTCTTATACCTTACAAATGATGCACATAACTTCATAGATTCTTTTCAGTGCTTTTCTTTGCCTTGATCAAATTATGAGCTCTTCAAGTCTCATTCCTTCCATTTCATCTATTCCATCCATTCCATTAGAACACGAATTAGTAGCCTTTGAACTTGTGAGTTCGAACAATGATGGATGCGTTGAAATACTTGATAAACATTGTAGTACCATTTCACATTGTTTATTGACATCAAAATCTTGGGTGGAGTGTAAGTGTCAAAGCACTTAGTCCAACAAAACCCAAAAACCTATTTATACAATATATTGTATCGAAAACAATACATAGAGTAAATGGAATTGTGCAAGCCCCAGAAAATATGACAATTTCCCATTTCCTTTATTGCTGCTCGATATTGTCATTACCTAATTATAAAAATTCATTAATTTCATATAAGTAAATCCCACACTATCAAGTCCACCTGTAATAATCAAATGCATAAAAGCCTAAGAGATTAAAATACGACCGTGAATCCATCTCGTTTGTGTTATCCAACCACAATCAGTTGATATCCTTCGAAAGTAGTAGGTAAATAGTAATAAAGACTCATACATTGAGAGGATAATCAAACGATTCTTGTTCCTTTAGTCTATGGAAGTATAATGTGGTTCAACATGATCTCATGATAACCATGTGAAGCAAAGTATCAATGACTCTAGCACCTAGAGCATAATATAGTGTTCTCCCTTATAACCACCTTATAATAAACACTATAAGGAGACTCGAATTGACTTAATACTCCCCCTCCCTTCGTGTATGCATGCCAGAAAATTAATGCAATAGCAAGAATCAAACCAACTTATACAAGATTTATAATCATACAATGTAAATGTTACTATATGAGTTACATATAATACAAACACAACATCACAAACTCCTTTCAATCGCGACTCAGTATGCTAGTCTACTCGGGACTCCAATTGCGATCTTACAATTTATTTATAGGTATTTTAAGTTTGCACAACAATTCCCTAATTTTTCTAATTAATTATAATTACTTAGTCCTGCCTCGACCCGAAAACCCCAGAATCACTCCAAATTAAATCCTCAAATATCAGGATCCTAATTTCGACTCTAAATTGTGGTTCGATATCAAAAATTAACCGTGACTCGGCTTTAAAATATTTTTCTTAATTTTGGTCAATTTTTAATATCGTAGCACGCATTACGAGGTAAAACACTGGTATAAATCCTTAAGAAAATCACAAAATCCACATTTTTATAAGAATCCACAATTTTCATAAATCTGTCCATCAATTTCATTTTCCAAATTTTCCCATTTTTAGGGATTTTTCTTTAATATTATTAATTAAAACATATTTTTTTATTTTTAATTAGGAGAGATTTGACCCCTGAACTAGAGAGGTCCAGATCCGTTGAACCAAACTCGGTTTCGTCCAGTCTGGGGGACTTCTTTTTCCCAAGGAAGAAACACCGACTCTAATTTATCCTTGGATTTTGTTTTTTTATTCGTTTGGGGTCTCAAATTGACTGGGTTTGGGAGCCCACCCCCATCATTTTCCTCAAACACATCGTCTTCTTCCCTCCCTCTTTCTTTCCTCCCATTTTCATTTCATCTATTTGTTTTTTAATTGTTTTTTGTGTTTATTTTGTTTTAATTTTTTATTAAATTCCTCGACACCTCTGTCTTTCTCATAACCAACAACAATAATACCTCTCTTTAGTTTGAAATCACAGAAAACAAATCCCTTTAATCCATTTTTAATACACCACAATCCACAAAATCAAATTAGAAATTAGAAATCATTACCTACCTCAAAGCACCACCACCGTCACAACAACGACATCAACACCAACTACAACGCCTCTTTATTGATCAACGCATGGATAATAGAATATAGAAACATCAAATCAGAGAGCCACGAGAGAGAGAGAGAGAGAGAGAGAGAGAGAGAGAGAGAGAGAGAGAGAGAGAGAGAGAAAAAGACTATGGAAATGAAGAATAATGCGGGAGAAGAGAAATAATGAAGAAAAAAATATGAATAACCCCATTTTACCCCGTTTGTATTTATCCATTACTATATAATTCAAAGACCCTTTTTATTCATGTTCACTAGAAAAACGAAGGTGATTAGCGACAAACAAATCTATCGCTAATCATCTCCTTTTGTCGCTAATTTGATTTGCGAAAAATTGACGCAACAAACGTTTGTCGCAAAACCTCTTGTCGCAAATCATGATTAGCGAAAAACTTGCCATTTATCGCTAATTAGCGACAGTCAATTTGTCGCTAATCGGTTGCTAACCAAAATGGCGACCACGTGTCACATCCAGAGGTCAGCGACTAATTAGCGATAGCTAAGTCTGTCACTAATCTTTTTTTTTTGCTTTTTTAAAGAATTAAAAGTACTAGTAAAACAATAAAAAATAGTAAAAAGTGAATGTAAAAAATAGTAAAAATGTTAAAAAAATTAAATAGAATTGAAACCAAATATTTACAAAGTATACCAAGTAATAATGTATTTCTTTAAAAAATTTACTCAAAAAGGTATTATGTCTCCACAAAACCCACAACAACAGAAATATCACTCAGTCGGTGGCAGTGGATTCATGAATATATTGATGAACTCATCATGATCATCCAGCAATTGCCTATCCTCTCGAGGCACTACTCTCTAAGGATTGAACTAATACTAGCCTAGACGATCGTCCCGATGATCTGACGAATGAGGACTCACCATCTATGATACCGACTTCGAGTTTTTGCACACCAAGTGTCATGCGTCGATGACATAAACATCCTCATAAAGTTTGTCCCATTGACGATAAGAAGGGTATGTCGATGGTCGTAGCAGCTCAGTCTATGGGGTTCATAATGCTCGTACACAAATGCATCCATACATATATATATATATATATGCATCCTACAACTCCTGATTTTCTTACTGCCGCTCATTAATCACATGCAGCAAAGCCTCGTTCACTCTCGAAATGCCCCTATCCACCAGGTCATAAGGTCGATTAGCCGATCCGCGAGATGAACTCGACCTGACGTGTCCCTGCAACCCTAATCCATATACTCGACCCTTCACCGGCTTCACAACCTAAAGATAAACCACATTTTCGTTGATCGGAATCTCTCGAGTCCAAGACAAATCCTTCATCCTTCGAGTGATATCAGGCTGCATCAAAATAATTATACAAGTTATATATATCATGAAGTTTATTTTACTATTTTATTAAATATATAGTTATATATCAAATTGTAAAGATGCTACTCACAGCAACCTTCTCATATCTCTGTTCAACAAAAGTATGGTTGTCGTGGGAGTGAGTATGGAGGTGTCGGTGTTGCTCAAGGTGTGTGGGAGGGGCGGTCCAAAGTCCTTGTCTATACATAAGTTGATTAATAATGGGTAAAGTAAATTCTAATTTTTCATTGATGAAAGTTAAAAACATAAAAACCATACAAATTAATTTTGAATATATATTAGTATACTTATAAGTTATCGGATCTTGCTTATGATTGTTTGCTGATATCAACCTACAATTGTGCAATAGTATACTAGTCCTTGGACCTCCCTTCTTAATTTTTTCTATTTGCGCTCATTTTTGTCGACTTTCGCACGAATTCATCACTCCCACGCATCGTCATATAGTGTTGGAACACCTCATCCGTCATATAGGTAGGAGCATGCATCTTTTAGATGATCTTTTAAATATTATCAGTATAGCACTTTCTTACCTTCCCCAATCAGGCATAGTAAATATTCCCAAATAAATGCTCTTCCAAAGTCAACCACACCTACCAAGTTCATACATATACAATGAGGGTGTCAACATCATTAAATAAATATAAGAATTAAGTTTTTTGTCGAACTTCTTATTTGATGATAAGTTTCAAGTACCTTCCACCTATAAAAGTACGTGGTCATCTGCTCTCGGGGAACCAAGTGTCCTTTCCACCCGTCCTCTTTATATCCCATGTTCAATGAGTTTCAGAGCTTCTGAAAAGCCACAGAAAAGGGATCAAGCCTATCATTTTCCATTAAACCAAGTTTGCAAAATCGGTTAAGTAATTAATCTTAAATTAATAATAAAAGTACAGGTTAATTTGTTAAATTCATTATTGAGAAATGTACAAGCCATGCTCGTCTAAGGAGATACAGATAAAGGGATCATCGTTCGATGCACAAGTATTGGGGCCTAAATGTAGCCACTTTGGGATTTGATCAGTCTCATCAGGTGGCAACTCAACAAGGATAGGAGCGACATTCGAAGTCCCATCATCATGATATCCCCTCGTAGGTGGAATAGCCTAACATGATGAAGAGGGACTAGTAGGGGTCGATGGAATCCATCATGTGATGATGGAGGAGTGTGTCGCGATGATAAAGGCCCAATAGATATGGGAGATAAGCTTATGGTGATAGCCTAACATGATGATGGCCCAATAGGATATGGGTAGATATGAGCTTATGGTGACGAAATATAATGGGGTGATGATGATGGTCCAGTATAAGATGGGTGGAGATGAGCCTGTAGTGATGAAGTAGTGGGGTGATGATGATAATGGTATGGCATGATGGTGGGGACGATGACCATGCGATGATGTAGTGGTGTAGTAAGGAGCCGAAGGCGATCTAGTGGTGTGGTGTAATGGTGAGGGTATCCAAGTATGAACACGACCTAGAGATGTTGATAAATAATGCAATGGTCAGATAGTGTGGTGAGGACACAATTGAGTTGGGGGCGATAGAGTGGTATAATGCGATGGTGGTGAAGGTCTCTGTTCCAATAGATGAAGTCGATTGGGGCATCATGTGCGCATGAGTCTAGCGAGGTCATGTTGTTAGGCCCAACTCGCTTATCGTCTTCCTCCATACATGGAATCCTACCACGAGACATGTTGGAAACTATATATAACAGTCAAATAATACAAATTTAGTAAGTTTATTATCACCATACTTCACAAAGTACAAGTTTATGAAATTGTTGAATCCAAACATACATTTTAAACTAACAAGGTTGATATTTTTAGAAAAACTCACTCTAACTATTCTAAATCATCTTCGCTACCACTATCTGACAATGATGTCAATTCACCATCTCATTGCCACAATCTTCTCCGTTATCGTCAGCATTCATCTTACACTCATCATTCTCCGAGATGGCTCCACCGCTTGGATCGATAGCCCCCACTTGTAATGTGTTAATGTCAACTTTAACTATGTTGGCATTATTATTTTGATCTATTTTAAAGGCATCATTAGTGGTTGCACTCTTACTTACAGCTTGCATACAACTAATCAATCGACTCGACCTCTTCTCAATATTAAAGGATAAGGAAGATAGTACACTTGACATGCTTGCATCGCTAGAATAAATGGCTCATATTTGATGAATCGATGGTTTTTATGAACTTCAACCAAGTTCATCTTAGCATAAACTCGTGTACCAGCGTCAAGGGTAAGATCAAACCAGTCGGACTTGAACAATATTGTCCAAAGTGACCCATCATCATATTTGATTTTGAATCACTTCTTTAAGTTGCCCGTAATAATCGCACCCCTCGGCTTTGAAGCATACATCATTACTTTGCAATTCCTTATTTCCCCCATACGACGTAGTATAAAATTTATATTCATTCATAAAGTTAGCAGGGTAAATGACGCACAAATGAAAGGACCCACGAAATATTCGACGAAGCGTGTCACCTACTTTATTTTCTTGAGCCTGCCAAATTGAAAAGAGATAAAAATATATGGTATAAGAAACAAAAGAAGAGATTTAACATTACTAATCAATTACAAGGTTTATTGTCTTTACGTACATATTGCATGAACCAGCTCACAAATTGTTGTTCAAGCCTAGACTCAATATCTTGATCAGTAATATTAGGCTCTTGATGTCGTATAAGGGACAAGAAGATGTTATGTACAAATTAAGAACAAAAGCTTAATGTGGGAATCAAAACATATACATTTTGTTTTCAAAACCATCATATAAAAAACAATAGCACAAGTGTTACTTAATGTATGGTGATATTTTTGGACAATTTAGTAAAATATATTGATGAGCCATAATATACTCCTCTTGGGTGATTAGACTTGATCATTGGACTAGTACCTGCCCAGCCTGACCTGAGCCCGGTTAACACGGGTCAGGCTTGGGCCTTAAAAACCTCAGTAGGGCCCTGCCCGGCCTAGACCTGTGAAGGCCCGCTATTTTGTAGGCCGAGCTTAGGTTTGCACGTATCAACCCAAGCCCGGTTCGCCCGTATAAACTTGTGTCCAAAATGTAGAAATATGTGTATATATATCTTTAAAAATTGAGGAAGTAAGGTTTCATCCCAAGTTGCTCAAATGCTACACTAGAGTCTTAACTAATGTGCTAATCTTTTGTTCTTGTATCTAATTACATATGTATATATTTATTATAATATTTCTTGGTTCACTAATCAATTTTCATAAAAAAATTATTGTTAATACTTTTTATAAAAGGTCCATTTATGCTCGGCCCATGGCGGGCTTGGGCGAGCTTGGTCCCAAGCTCGCAATACTCAAAAATGGGCTTGGACAGGCTTGGACATGGCTTTCAAAAAAAAGGCCCCGGCCCGAGCCCGCCCAAGCCCGCCTTATGATCAGGTTTATGTGTGATGTATAGTTTTCTAGATTTACCGAACGGTTGTCCAAGATGCGTTAGAACTGAGAACACACCTTTATAGCCATAAGATGGATCAACTCCACCATTATCATTGAGTTAGACTCATTGATGTGAAGTTTTTATATGATTCTCGAAGTAGAAGGGAAGTTGTTTCCTCAATTAGATAGGCATTGCTAATGGATCCTCTTGCCTTCGCCTTATTCCTAACATTATTCTTCAAATTTTTAAGATACATAAAATGAACGAAACAACACACAATCACTTTTATAGCGGAACAACGTAGTTAACTAAATATTGGATGGACGTTTTGGTAAAGCTAGGGTTACCTCTCAAATAGATACATCCAGCGAAATTGTACGGGACCTGCGAGATGTGCCTTACGCTAAGTGTATGGGAAGGTGCTCCATTGAGTCAAAAAAATTAGGTGGAAATATTTGCTCTAACTTGCACAAAATCTTTGGGGGCGTTCGCATGCAACACCTTAATTTGCAACAAATTAATGTTCTTCACGGTAATGTCTCAAAAGAATAGGCTCGACTCACTCATTGCCACCCACACATATTCATTTAGCAGTTCACGAAAGGCAATGGGAATCAACCTCTGCATGAAAACATTACAATCATGGCTTTTCATTTAAACCATCCTCAATTTGTTGAATTCCACGCATCGGCCAATATGTTGGGACATGTGCCTTAGGTCAAACATTGTTTCTATTATTATTTTGGTTAATGAGATAGATGATTTATTTGTTTTTTATTATAATTGGTTTGCATGTTTAAATTATAATAAGATCCATGGATGTTTAGTGAAATATCATAAATGTCCTTGGTCAGATATTGGGAACTATAACGAATTAAGACTAGTGTGAGTCTTGATTGATGGTTAGGTAATGATCATGTATATAGGGATACAAATCAAAATCATGAGTACTTGTTAAGGAATAATGTACTAGACCGACCTGCTATGAGAACGCCACATGGATTAAGTCATTGGTGTTACTCGTGATAGGTATATCATTTAACCATTTGACTTAAGATTACCATACACTTCGACATTAGGAGCATAATGGTTTAACATAATCAAACGTTATCTTTAACCAAACAATTATAAAAGTTATGATTGACAATTATATGAATAATAGGTGAAGGCATGTAATCAAGATATAATTCTTCACTCTCATATAAAGAGAGATATTAGTGGATCCCTTGATATGATAGACTGATAAATGGCCAAGTCTAAGTGAATTGATAAGATTAATGTTACTTGGATATTTTTAGTCTACCTTGAAATTGAGAATAGTACGATCGAACATCAAGGATGACAAACTTTATGCCTTATGTTTAATCAAAGGATATCATGGACAAATTGATGTGATATACATTATTGATTATGTTGTATCGATTTTGGTCTTTGTGCAACTTAGAAAGTCATAAGATCTTATTAGATACCGCTTATGACTAGTGTACCAAAAGGGATTTTGGTTCACTACCAACATTGTATGAACCTATTAGGTCGCACACAAAGAACAACTTTGCATGATTTCAAGTGGCCTAGATTAAAGAATTTTTTGGGGTAAAATTCATATCAAAGAAACTCTTATGCTTTACTATATTATTGCTTATTTAAGCAGGGGCATATATGTCATTCACTTGAGAACCCTAAATACAACAGTTATATAAATAGGTGTTTAAGTGAAAGCATACAATAGTTATATAAACAGAATCAAAAATGAATTAGTTTTTTGTTTTTGGCTTTTTGTGAGTTTTTTTGACTTTATGGAGAAAAACAAAATGTTTTCTTGTTCTCTCGGAGTTAGGACTCCAACTTATAGTCACCGTTCGTGTGTAGATTGTTGATATAAGGTGTTCATATGAACGTCTTGAAGATTGATCAACATAAATCAGGAAACCAGAGTTCAAGGTATGGTTTCAATTATGATAAACACATTAATAGGTTTCGTTTGATCCTGTTGGGGTTTTAAAAATAAAATTTAAAATTACGCTGCGTTTTCGAACCCTAAGACCTAGCACAATATTTGAAGCATATCTATTAGAAAAGCATAATTAATGTATCCACTCACACAAGTCTTCCTTCTTTGTCCAACGTGTAACGCACTCTAGGATATGATTTTGAAATGGGGTCATATTCAAGATATGGTGGTTGCAAATTTCTCTTACATCTAATCTTGACTTTGAGTTATCCTTAGTCTTCCCAGGGACACTTATATAGTAGTGAAAATGTTTTCAAACACATTTTCTCAATGTGCATGACATCCAAGTCATGCCTAAAGAGATTCATTTTCCAATGCGGGAGGTCCCAAAATATGTTTTTTTTTCTCCACCCTAAATTGAATTTTTTTACTAATTTCCTTATTCACCTAGCTCGACCCAACTTCTATTACTTTCATCAAGCCCAACATTTCAATTTCGTATAATATTTGTTCCCCTGAATTGTTAGACGGTAAGCCTTTCCGACATATTCCTCCCCGTCGAAACATGTTCCTATTATTCCTTAATCTATCGCCTAGTAATAGAAATCGATGGTGACAATCAAACCAAGAAGTTTTTCCACCATGCATTAATTGAAATGCATCGATATCATTCACACAATACGGACATGCCTTCTTGTCATGTGTGTTGTAGCATCCCCTAACCTGATTAGGGTGATACCAAGCCTGAAACCTTAATTAAGCCTAGATTAACCTTACCAAACTTAACTAGAGCCACTTGTCTTACCACATTCACCTAATAAGCATTAATGTATTTCGAATTTCAAAATAAAATAATTAATAAATGTAGTGGAAACTGAAACATTTTTTCGATAATCCAAACCATAATATACAGTATTAAAAAAACTAGAATAAACCTCGGTTATACAAATCACTCATCCCTTGTGATATTATAAAACTATAATTCAATACAGAAATATAAAACTAGAGAGAATTATCACATCAAAGAGAAGATAAAGACTCCTATATCTTTTCCATCTCATAGTCATAGCGCTCGTCGGTGTCATCCTATAATGTTAATTAGGGTGAGCGCTCCAACTTGCTTAGTAAGTAAGGGTTCATATAACCATTAACATTCCATATAATAGTCAAGAATAGCATGCAATAATAAAATGCACCAATGATATCTAACAAGAATGTGAAAAAAATACAAATCAATATATATAATGGATGCAAAGCAAATGTTTCGGACTATTACACTGTGATCACATTTAATTTATAATGATTACCCACAAGCGCCATTAATGCGATTGCTAAACCAACATATTGCGCATATGTGCTCTCTAGCCCATCCATTAATTCCTAATGGTTTTATCCCAAATCCCTTAGTATTTATGTGATCTACGCAACCTATCGAATTGAGCAAGAGATATATGTAGACCGGGAAGGGAACCCATCTCCTATAAACCTATTCTCAAAACTGAGTTATAGCATGGTCACATTACACATAGTTTTCCATTTAATGAAATAAATTATAGTGTACATAATCCCCCATTCCATTCCAACAACTACATGAATTATATATACTAAATAACTCAGCAATATTGATAAATAAGAGAATCCTTACTTACATCAGGTTTAGTCTTCTTCTAAACTTCCTAACTTTTCGGTCATCACATACTTTCTCGGTGTTCCTCAACCTATCACCAATCATTTGGGATCAATATAGATAAATTACCCTATGTTTAGAACCCCTAAGTCCTTCCTTAAGTCATTAGGAAATTCTATGAAAAACATAGCAAACTTGTTATCTTCAATAGTGGGAACGCACTTCCTCATTTTGTGGGGCACGCTCCAGCAGCTGGGTTCATCTTCACCGATGAAGGGACCGCGCTCCTATGTGAGGTGGAGCACGCTCCACCTAGTGTTGTCTCAACAGAATACATGACAATAGCCATGGTTTCACTCCAAAACTCTCAAACAATGTCCTAACAGCCTCAAATCTACTCCCAAAACATCCAGCAGGACCTCTAATGAGGTAACAAAGCGTAATTAATCAATAAACAAGATTATTCCCTATCTAATTGAATGTCAACAAACACAAGAACAAATCATACAAAAATGTTAATCTCGTGTTGTTTATTCGATTAAGCTCCTTAATTTACATTAATTCAGCTCCCCGGATCAACCCCTTCGAATCAAATCAAACTCGATCCTCCTCTCTTAAATTCTCTCAATCATTATGTTAAGATAACAATGGATTTTATTTATATATATAGATTTTTCTCGAAATACGTGTCACGCTATCTCAAGACCGATCACGTGGTTAATGCGTTAAAGTGATACTCCTTATAGTGACACAAAATTTGACACATCAAGCACTTACACTTTGTTCAAGATGTTCTAACAATCCATATAATTCCATTATTATTTTTTTTCCAATATATATTTATATATCTAAAAACATATAAATATATATATATATATATATATATATATATATCTCGTGTATTATTCACCAATGAACTCACCAATCGTGCTTATAAGTGTACTTGAGCGTGCACATTCATGCCATGACCCCCTCGTCACACTTGGTATCCCTATAAATCATTGCTTATTGTGTATTTTCATTTTATAGGCTTGTGTATAATTTCCTTATTATACAACAAACTATAAATAAATTGATTTAATAATTCAAATAAATATAATCCATAATGCAAACGCACGCAAACGCTAATCAAGGTATGTCAAACTTAACCACGAGCCTAACTCAGGTTAATTAAGATTTAAGTTAATATTAATCACCAGCATAAGGTAATACGTCATTACAGTCTCTCCAATTTAAAGCAGTTTCGTCCTCAAAATTAAAGTAAATCTAAAATTACCTATAATTTTGAAGAGAAATGAAAATTGTTTTCTTCCCATAAGATTTCTGCTCCCAGGTTAGTTCTTCATTTTTGTGAAATCACCATTTCACTTTAACCAAAGGAACCTCATTGGTTCTCAACTTTTAAATCTTATGATCAAGTAAATAATTGATTGTTCATTATAAGATAAGTATTCTTGAAGATCAAATTCATTTCAAATCAATCATTGGGGTAATCTAAATCTTTGTTTTTCACAGCTTTAACACATGGAAGACATTAAGAACTCCGACTAGTTGAGGAGGCAACTTTAAACTGTAAGTACCAGAACGAATCATTTCCTATATTTTGAACAACTCAATATACCTTGAAGCTAGCTTACCTTGCAATACAAACCAATACAACTATTTATGTAGGTAAGGTTTTCAACAGAACATATTTGTCTTTTGAAAACTCCAACAACCTATGATATTTATTGGCATATCTCTTCTATGTTCGTTGTGTTGTAGTCAAACGCTAGTGACTCTATTACATTCCCTTTGCGTAGTTCTGAATCAATTCCGGCTCCAACAAACTTGCATATCAACCCCTGTTCAGACACTCTGGTGAATAACATGGTTGACCATATAAAGCTTCAAATGAGAATTCCAAAGTTAGCTTGATAGTTGTTACTATGAAATAACTCCCACATAGAAATGTATCTCTTCAAGTTACCACACAAACTTCAAGACACAAGCTTGAAGTATATCCTCTAACACCAAAAAATCAACTACTCCGGCTACCCATCGATTTACCAGTAATATACCATACTAAGGTTAAGAATAGTTCCCCAACTGTCACAGCAATTCACTCCACTGTCTTGATGTGAATCTTCGATCTTTATCCATAATAGTCGACACTAAAGCACCCTGAAATCTAACACCTCGTGTATGTATACTTTACATAATGAGTTAAAAGGATTTCGCATAGAAACTGGCAAGAAATATGCAGACTCCATCAACTTGTTAACTACAATCTATAACGTTTTGTGCTTACACTAACTCAAAAGTAGAATGGAAACAAAATTCACCAATCTTTATTCCCATTTCCATTTTGGAATAGGTAGCGAATGCCGAAAACCCTCCATGTTTTCTTTGCTCAGCCCTAACTTGCTAACATATCTCATATCTCTTACAAAGTTAATAACATCAGTCTTCATTCCAGGTCAACAATAAATAAAGGCACCTCATTTTATGATATTTCTTATTGTTATCTAGATAAATATCAAAACGAGATCTATGAGATTTTCGCTACAGCATTTCCTACCTCACTAATCATGAACCGTAACGCACCATTATCAGAACCTGACCAATCAGGATAATCTACACAACCGTTAATCCTTAACACTCTATATAATCTTAATTAGCTTTCTGACAACCAATCACTACTAAATTATCTCAAATTTAGTTTAAATCTGAACACTGAATATCAAATTAGTAACTCTAAAATTAGTTCTCTCTCAGTTGATGATGTGTTAGCTAAACTTACACAAATCATCGTCACTGTCACTTCCTCATGAAGTTTAAAAAGAGAAGCTCTAGTAATAGCTACATTTTCTTCATACACCTGAGTTGCAATTGTATACTAGCAGTCTAATAATACCTTTTTGGGTAGTTCTAAATTACTCAGGCTCAAAAAAATTTGCATTATTACTTCTCGTCCTACCAATTACTGACAAAGTAAAGCATACAAATTTTTAAGGTAAATACCTTAACCTAATATATAGCCTGTTAAAATCAACACCAGAGAAATTACGCAGTAAATATTTCTTCTAGTAACTAATATCTTCCAAGTCACCAGCTCGAAAATTTACATTCTCTGAAAACTAAGACCAATCGTAAATATATTTTGTTAAGATTAAGAGAGTCCCTCTCATCTATTATACATCTCTTACCCCTTGAGAAGCAAACTTCTGGTTCCTTACCAAAACAATAATCTTGGTTTTCTATAACCCTCAATTCTTCTCTACACATATATTCCTTTTACTTTTCCACAAGAATTTAAATCACAATATTGGCAAGAAGTTTTCAAACTCTGTCAGTTTTACAATTATAACCTTAATAACCTTCAGTTGTCACCATAATTTAGGTTAATCCATCATGAGTTTATGAGCATGAATTGTCATTTATATAAAGCAAGAATAATATAACCCTCTAGGTTTATATTATTTAGTTTCCTCTTGCTTCTCTTTTGTTTCAAGTTCTAAGAACTTTCCTTAGATGCTCAATATTTTGATTTGAGATTATCTTTATCAAACATCACTAATTAACAGACACCCTTGACCTACTTAATCATCTCAATCAATTTCTTCAATAATTCATCATTCAATTGATTGTTATTAGCTCAGCTCCAATCTGAGCTCCAAAGAACAGACTTATAGTTATGATGTGCCTGCGTAGGACTTCCATTGGTCACCAATAAACATCTCACTTAAGAGATATTACTGTACAACATTTATTTTAACTATAGCCTGTATCATTTTCTTTATTCAATACATTATCCATACAATCGCCTTGATGAGTGATGGTTCAAAGTGAATTCCTAATACTTATGAGATTTTAAGGTAATTATCTTACATTCTATTTCTGGTAATTATCTTACCTTCTATTTCTATTACTCTGACATTTTCCACTTTTCAAACTTACATAGTTTGAAATTCATTATTTGGACCTTACACCAATTCATTAGTGTTATATTTCTAGGTTATCTTTTAATGATTCTTCTAAGACTCTCATAATCTCGAAGAATGATTAAAAGACCCTCAATAACCTTTCTTTTTTTATTTATAAGTGATGCCTTTCTATATTTAGTACAGCTACCAAATTGGTCATCTCAAAATTAGCAATCTCCAATTGTTCTCCTCGCACATCTAGAACTGTATATGTAGAAGTAATTGATATAATTTTGCTTTCTTGTGTCATCACACATTCTTACCTAAATCAGAGGTCTTAGGATGTACCTCTAGCTTCTTTCATAACTTAGGTATCGTCAAGCAAACATTGTAGTCAAACTATACTTCCACTTTCTTCCAAAGCATCCTTGTATTTGCTTTCAAGTTATAATAATTTCATAATTGAGTTAACTAAGTAAATTACACAATGATATTACAGATCCCTGAATCAATCGTTTGTAATAGTCAATTATTTCAAGCTTACTTTCCTCTTTTTTCCTTTGTGTTGAATATACGACAGTATCATATTGTCTCAAACATAGTCAAATCCCCTAATTTACTGGTAATATTCAACACTCATACCACTAATTAACATTTGAAACTTAGCGCTAGCATGTTGCAAAATCTGGTCTGAACCAATTTACCATCATAATTTACAATTTCATACGGTAATTGCTCGTGCATTCTCTAAGTCTTCAAGATTCCCTATTATTATTGAACACAATAACAACTTTAGTATAATAGAGTTTTCCATACTTGAAACACTTAATTTATGAACATAGCATGAGTTCTAGTAAGTTCCACTGGTTTCCACCATCCACTTAAAAATGATCAAACAACCCCCGAACTCATTTTATAAATATATCCTTAACTCTGATCATTTTCACTATGACAATCAAATCTCAATTAACTCTTAAGAACAACTGATTTCACTTTATTTTCAGAATAAGTTGTCAATCCTGACCAATGAATACTCATTCCCACTACTACATAATTTTTTAGGATTCTTCAAATCCTTAGATTCTTCGACCACTCATTCTCCCCAATTTAAACTATATTATTCTCACATATCAGACTAGGATATCTTACCAACCTACTGCTATATTCTTGATTAAACTTTCTTTTACTATCTGAAAAACCACTTGTTATGCCAATATGGATTCATACCATAACCGGAGTTTCTCTACTTCATAGCAACTTATTAAGTATAAATGCATTAGTGGATTCTTACCCTCTCTTAGGTTTTTATCATTGACCACTAATTTATTTACTGAATAACTTCCATTACTTACTCAACTAGTCTCAATATTAGTATTAAATCATCTCTCAAAGTGGTCCACAACCTTTAAGTTTCATCCTAAAGTTATTTAGTAATCTATTGTTTCGTTATTTATATTCTCTTAATACACGTCTCGAGGTCTTGATTCAATAAATACTTCTCTACTGACTATTATTTGTCTAATAATATCAATAAGAACAAAGACCATTTAAGATGATACTTGGAGAAGAGTTTTATTTCATCTTTATAACTTTTCTTATATTTTTCCTTTTTATCTCCCCGAGGTTAAGACTCTCCTGGGCTCTTACCTCCGACACCTGCTCATATCATGAGAAATAGATGGATTTCAACCATCCTATTATTTTTCAAAAAAGACATAATTCTTATATCTACCACGTAGATATAGTACACACAACAAATACCATATCTCTGTCTTTTATCTTTTGGTGACCCCCAAAATCACAATAAAAATCGTTTATCAAACTTTAAACTTATTCATAACTTGAGACAACTCTTAGAGTCAATAGATTTAGGTTTTGTTATCAAATATTATGATACATCTTAAACTTTAATGTAGGCTATCATTCACTTTGAACACCATTCAAAAGTGGAATTAGGGTTAGAGCCTTGTCCATATTACCAAATTATGTCACTTTTACCATTTTATCCCAAAAGTGATAAACCTTAGACTCTGACACCAAAATATATCAGAGTTATCCAATGTAGCAAAGCCCTTAAAACCTTGTCTTTAAATCGAAGCTATAAATCGAGCTTTGACCTAGGCTTTAACCTCCAGCCTGTTCTTTAATACCAAGTTGTAGCATCCCCTAACTTGATTAGGGCGATACCCAACCTGAAACCCTAATTAAGCCTAGATTAACCTTACTAGACTTAACTAGAGCCAACAGCCCTTACCACTTTTACTTGATAAGCATTACTGTATATCGAATATCAAAATAAAATAATTAATAAACGTAGAAAAAATTTACAACCTTTTTTGAAAATCCAAACCACAATATACAGTATTAAAACAAATCAAAATAAACCTTAGTTATACAAATCACTCATCCCTTATGACATTATAAAATTCTAATTCAATACATATATATAAGACCAGGGAGAATCATCACATCAAAGAGAAGACCGAGACTCATATATCTTCTCCATCCTGTAGTCATAGTGCTCGTCGGTGTTATCCTGTAATATTAATTGGGGTGAGCGCTCCAACTTGCTTAGTAAGTAGGGATTCACCTAACTATCAACATTCCATATAATAGTCAAAAATATCATGCAATAACAACATACACTAATGATATCTAACAAGAATATGGAAAACATATAAATTAACATATATATAAAGGATGCAAAGCAAATGTTTTGGATTATTACACTATGATCCCAATTTTATTTATAAACACTAGGGTCGATAACTCATCGACGCCATTAATGCAATTTCTAGACCAACACATTGCGCACATATGCTCTCTAGCCCATCCATTAATGCCCAATGGTTCAATCATAAACCCCTAGTATGTATGTAATCCACACAACCTATCGAATTAAGCAGGAGTTATATATAGGACGAGAAGGGAACCCATCTCCTATAAACCTATTCTCAAAACTAGGAGTTATACCATGGTCACATTACACCTCATTTTCCATTTAATGAAAACCATCACAGTGTACATAATCCCCCATTCCATTCCAACAACTACATGAGCTATATATTCTAAATAACCAGGCAATATTGATAAATAAATGAATCCATACTTACATTGGGTTTAGTCTCCATCCAAACTTCCTAACTTTCTAGTCATCATATACTTTCTCGATGTTCCTCAACCTATCACCAATCATTTGAGATCAATATAGATCAATTACCCTATGTTTAGAACCCCCAAGTCACTCCCCAAGTCCTTAAGAGATTCTATGAAAAACGCAGCAAACTTGTTGTCTTCAGGGGCGAGAGCATGCTTCCTTATTTGGTGGGGCGCGCTCCGGCAACTGGGTTCATCTTCACCGATGAAGGGAGTGCGCTCCTCTGTGAGGCAGAGCGCACTCCACCCTCTGCTGTCTCGATAGAACACAGGGTAGCAACCACTATTTCACTCCAAAATCCTCAAACAACGTCCCAATATCCTCAAATCTACTCCTAAAACATCCGAGAGGACCTCTAATTAGGTAACAAAGCGTAATTAATCTATAAATAGCATGATTAACTAAGATTCTAGTATCCCTATCGAATTGAATATCAACAAACACAAGAACAAATCATACCAAAACATTAGTCTCATGTTGTTGATTCGATTAAGCTCCTTAATTTACGTTAATTCAGCTCCCTAGATCATCATCTTCGGACAAATCAAACCTAAGCCTCCTCTCTTGAGTTCTCTCGATCCTTTTGTCAAGATAACGATGGATTTTTATTTTATATATAGACTTTTTCTTGAGATGTGTGTCGCGCTATCGCGAGACCAATCATGCGTTTGATGCGTTAAAGTGACAGTCCTTACAGTGACACAAAATTTGACACATCAAGCACTTACTTTTCGTTTGAGATGATCAAACAATCCATATAATTTCATTATTCTTTTATTTTCCAATATATATTTATATATCTAAAAACATATAAATATATATATCTCATGTATTATTCACTAATAAACTCACCGGACGTGCCTACAAGTGTCCTTGAGCGTGCACAATCATGCCACGACCCCCTCGTCACACTAGGTGTCCCGGTAAATCATTGTTTATTGTGTATTTTCCAATTTATAGGCTTGTTTATAATTTCCTTATTATACAACAACCTATATATTAATTGATTTAACAATTCAAACAAACACAATCCATCATGCAAACGCACGCACATGCTAATTGAGGTACATCAAACTTAACCACAAACATAACTCGGGTTAATTAGGATTTGGTTTAGTACTAATCACCAACTTAAGGTAACAACATGTGCTCCAATTAAACAACATATTATATGCAGGGAAGTTGCTCACAGTCCACATAAAGGCAGCTCGCATTAGGAAGTTCATTTTCATAGAAATGTCTTAGGTAAACATGCCATGATGTTACAAGTCTTGCATCACTAATGCTGTAAAAAGACGTCAATTTGATTTTTAGGATTTTTTTGTCCATGAATGATAACCGTTAAAAACATAAACTCTTTCTTCATGCACATTGATGGAGGTAGGTTGTAAGGCTTTAATATGACCGAACAGGATGAGTATTATTTTTTGGATTTTCCAAAAGGCTGAAAACCATCTGTATACAATCCCAAATGAACATTGCAAACTTTGGCACTACGATCGATGTTAATGTTATTAAAATACGTCCATGCAATAGATTCAAAATAATATTGCATTATAATGCTATATTGGACATGATATCCATGCTACCGCATGTGTCTCATCGTCGAATCAGACCCGAACAAATGCTGCAGTTGAGGTGCTAAAAGGAAATAATATATGTTTCAAAGCTGTAAATTGTTGATCCCTCCCCGACAATGATGTTGTTCATCATACCTTAATTCACTATAAAAGTTACAAGTTGTCAACTTTAAATCTTCTGCCCAATAAATCATGCATAAAGACACCCAACAATCGATTTGTTCAACTGGTATGCCTAATACTTATATAAATCATTTTGTGTTATAAAAGTTATAGACCAAATAGTCATCACTTATTACTGCAAATTAAAGAAAATAATTGTTGGCCATTTCGGATATGTGATGCTCTAATTTAAACGTTAGAAGTCATGTTATTGTCGATAATTTGGTCATGTGTTAGAACCTAGTTTACTATTTTAGGTCGGTCTATCCTTATTAGCAGTGTATTGTTAAAATAGAAGTTAAGTTAGTTAGATAAATGTTGCAATAAAGATGGAAGCCTAACTCAACAAGATGTCCGAGTGTAGATACAACTCAGAAATAGATTATAATACAAATTCTAGTGAAGATTAAAATATCAAAGTCAGAGTTGAAGAAAAAGAAAAAACTGAAGTCGAAGCATGAATAGAATATGAGTTGGATACTGCAACTGAGAAACTGTCAGTATTAATCTACATCATTGAAGAAGTTTAGACTACAAGGAGAGAAATTAATGTTGGATTACTACAACAAATCCAAGAGAAAGGTGCATAAAGGACTGAAGAACTTTTTGGAAATAACAAGTCAAGATTCTTGAATGAATAGAAGACTTAGTTGTTAAACTTTGAATGATTCCAACAGAATTTACAATTGAAGACCGAGGAGAATTTTTGGGTTGTATTATATTTAGGATTGAATTCCTAGTTATAGTAAATAGACTGAGTCTATTAATACTTAAGGTCTCTATTGGGTGGATCATCGTTCATTACTTGCGTTTTGTGATAGCTAGAGATCATTATAGTGGTTTTTCACATCATCAATTTATTAAATTGATTATTTAGGTTGAGCCTACATAGAGGAACACATTTAAGTCTTACTACAAAATCAATTCTTTTTAAGTATTGTTGTGTGCTTGTTAGTTCATCACCGATTCGTTAATCTCCTAATTTCCTCTGGTTTACAAAACTGTAATAGAGGTATCAAAGCTTAGTCACTTCGTTATTTCTATAAGCATAGAAAAGTGAGATGTTCAACGCTTCAATGCTATCTTTAGTGCTATTGATGATCAAAGCTTCAAACTAATTGCAAATTGTATTACTGCAAAGTAAGCATGGGATGCTCCGAAAATAATCTTTGAAGGTATGAATTTTGTCAAAATTCTCAAGTTACAGCAATTGAGTTTTATGTTTGATCATCTTGAGTGCCTCTTTCAATGATCGTTTATGAGACATTGCTAATCAAGCTTTCCAACTTAGAGAAACTTATACTAATGAGTAGTTGGTACCAAGTGCTCTTCCTTCATGATTTGATTATAAGATTATTATAATCGAGAAATGTCATGATTTACTTAAATGTCTCTTGATGAATTAATGGGTTCATTGCAAATATATGAGATGGATATGTTTAAAAAGCCCAAATCTTCTAAGAATGTTTATCTTATTAAGACTATTATTTTTTACGACTCTATGGGATATGGTTTTGCTATTATGGCAAAGAAGTTCTCAAAATTTCTTAAAAATTATATGAGAGATTCTGTTGGAATTAATTACAAGAAGGGCAATTACAATAATATGCCCACTACTAATGATAAGAAGAAATACACTAAGATTAAACTCAAAGGCATTAAGTTTCATAAGTGTGAAGGAGTTGGACATATTCTGATTGAATGTCATACTTACAAGGAAAAGAAGTCTTTGAATGCTTCTTGGAGTGATAATGACTCAAATGACAGTGATGAAGATTCTAATGATTCTACTACTACATTCACTACTATATTAGCAGAGCTAAATACTATTGATGCTTCTTCATCTACTATTAGTGTTTATGAACTTGATTCCGTAGTTTCTAACACAGAAACAAGTAAGAAAAATGCCAAGAAGGTATGTGTTGCTATCAAGTTTGAGGATTCTACAAAAGATCTTTAAGCTTCATATGATTTATTGTTCTATGAAGAAAGCTCTTTCTAATTCTGAACCTGTTATTGCAAAGTTCATTCTGATCCTTAGAAATTAAACAGAATGTTGTAAATTAGTCAATCATCGTAAGTTAAGCATGGTATTGGCTATATTGAAGGATCTATCAAGGCTCATACTCTCTTTGTCAAAGGTAATATAATCAATGAAAGTCAATTAAATAACACTCAATATGATATAGCGAAGGAAAAAAAGATTGTGTCATAGAAGGTTGTTGCAAGTGCAAAGAAAAAGGTAACTGTTGTTGCTGATGATAGACCTCCTCCTACATGTCATTATTATGGGATTATTGGTCATATTCAACCATGATGCTATCAAACGTTTAAGAATCTTAGTACACTTCAGAAGAAGGAAACATCTAAGGAGGTTTGGAGAGTTAAATCTCATAAAGCTATGACAACGCATTTGCAACTCTTAGTAACTATGACTGAGTTATGGTATTTGGATAGTTTTTGTTCTAGACACATGACTGGTAACAAAAGCTTTCTTAAAAGTTATGATTCTTTTAAGAAAGGTGCAATTATATTTGATGATGGAAAGAAACACAAGGATGTTAGTAAAGGAACTCTTTATGTTGTGGGATTGCCTAATCTCATAGGAGTTTTGTATGTTGATGGGTTGAAATATAATCCGATCAATATAAGTTAGCTATGGGATCATGAACTATTTGTCAACTTCACTGAAGATCATTGTCAGATAATCAATGAAGAAAGATAATGATTCATGTATGAGACCCATACATCTAACAACTATTTTATGCGACTTCAATATTCTGTATCGCCTCATAAGCTGCAAGTTATGTGCAACTTAATTTCTCTAACTAATACATTGCTTTAGCACTTAAGACTTAGTCATTTTAATTTCAACCAACTTCAAAAATTGCTCTCTCATGAAGTTGTTAGAAGTATTCATAAACTAATCTCTAATCCTAATTCTATTTGTAAGCCATGTCAGGGGTAAACAGCGTTTAGTTTCACATGATGAGCTCAATGACATACTAATAAAATATATGTTAGAATTACTGTATATGGACTTGTTTGGTCTAATGCAAGTTGAAAGTCTTGGGAGAAAAAATTATGTTTTTGTTATTTTTGATGACTACTTAAGATTTACTTAGGTTCATTTGCTGCATAATAAAGCAAAAACGTTTGATGAGTTTAAGAAGTTAACTATTCGACTTCTGAATTAGAAAAATGATGAGGATGTATCCATTGATTGAATTTGCAGTGATCATGAAAGAGAGTTTGAAAATCAATAATTCGTTAATTATGGTGTTAAGTTTAGGATTATCTATGAATTTGCTGCTACTAAGACTCTACAATAGAATGATGTTTTTGAAAGGAAAATTTGTACAATTCAAGATATGACAAGAGTCATGCTAGCTGAGATAAATCTGCCTATGAAAACAAGAAATATTGATCAATGGAGTTTATTGCAAGCCATTGACTATAAAAACTCTATATGAAATCAAGAAATGCAGAAAATCATCTCTTAAACATTTTCATGTTTTTGGCAATACCTGCTTCATATTAAATGATAGAGATCACTTAGGAAAGTTTGATTCTAAAAGTGATGCTGGGATTTTTCTTGGATATTCTCATAATAGTAAAGCTTATAGAATCTACAATAAGCGTACTATGGCTTCGATGGAATCTATTAAGGTTATAGTTGATGATTGTGCAAGAATAGAAAAATTGTCCTTTTAAGAGAATGATGATGAGCTGCCAACACCAAAAAGCTCAGAACCTGTCACTCAGCCTACTACTAAATTATATGATTCACAGACCACTACTACATTTGATAATGAATATGATAATGATGATGATGATGATGATGATGATCCAAAATCACTTACTACTATAAAACATGGTTCTACATCTAATGCTCCACAATTAAGGATAAGATCATCCAATTAGGCAAATTATTGGCTCGGTTTATGATCAAGTGCAAGCTAGAGATATTCCTCTTATTAATTACAAGAACATAATTCATTTCACATGTTTTACATCTTAGATTGAGCCTAAAAACTTCAAAAAGGCTTTAATGGATGAATATTGGTTAATGTTATGCAAGAGAAACTCAATCAGTTTGTTAAACAAGATGTGTGGGAGTTTGTTCCACGACCTACTAGTGTTAATATTATTCATAGTAAGTGAATATTCCATAAAAATATAGATGAGAATGGTGTTATTGTTTGCAACAAAGCCAGATTGGTTGCACAAGGATACATAGAGGTTAAAGGTATTGATTTAAATGAGAAGTTTTCTCTTGTTGCACGATTGGGATCTATTCGTCCACTGCTTGCCATTACTTGTAAGAAAGGTTTCAAGTTACAGCAAATGGATATGAAAATTGATTTCCTAAATGGGTATTTGCAAGAAAAATTCTATGTTGCACAACTTAAAGGATTTGAGGTTCATGATAAACCTAATAGTGTTTATCATTTGAAAAAAGCACTTTATGGACTGAAGTAAGAACTATAAGCATGGTATGAAAGGTTGACTACATATTTGCTACAGAAAGGTAACAACATAAGGTCTACTGATAAGACCTCTATTTCTCAAAAGATAGAATAAACAATTTGTAGTTGCGTGGAATGTTGATGATATTGTATTCGAGGCTGCATTTGCAATGCTAGCTTCAGAGTTTGTTGATTTGATGAAGAAAGAATTCGAGAAGAGCATGGTTAGAGTTCATACATGTTTCTTGGGTCTGTAGATTACATAGTTTCAAGACAGTATTTATTTATATCTCTAAATAAATATTCTAAATCTTTCGTTAAGCATTTCGGACTAGACACTGCTAAGTCTATTCGAACACCTATGAGCTCCAATGAGAAGATTTATAATGATGACAAAGGTGTTGATATCAATATATTCTAAATTATACAGAGGCACAATTGGTAGTCTATTATATCTTACTGCAACTATACCAGATATTGCTTTTCATGTTGGGGTTTGTGCTCGCTATCAGGCATATTCAAAAGAGTCTCATCTGGTTATTGCAAATAGAATTATGCCTTATGTGCAAGGAACAACTGACTTTAGTATATTATTTACTAAGGGAGGTGACAGTGACTTAATCGGTATAGTGTGTTGATTGGGTTGGAAATATTGATGATCTAAAAAGTACTATAAGTGGATGTTACTATATGGGTTCTAATCTTGTTGCTTGGAATAGCAATAAGTAGAACTTCATTTCTCTATCTACTGCTGAAGCTAAATATATTATTGTTGGCAGTTGTTGCACGTAAATAATATGGATGCAGCAAATGTTCAAAGACTATGGTATTCCTTTATCTCAGTTAACAATGTATTATGATAATAAAAGTGTTATCTCAGTTAACAATGTATTGATATTCGTCATCATTATATTAGAGATCTAGTGGAAAGAGGATTACTTTTTATTTAGCATGTTCATACTAAAAGGCAGTTAGCTGATATTGTTACAAAGGCTCTTGACACACAGACTTTCGAGAGGTTATGCCATCACATTAGTGTGTGCTCTCACTAGCAAGGGTAATTACTGCAAACTGGCAGTTATGTGCTTTCATGCAGATATTTTTGTGATTTAACATTACGTTGAGTTCTTTTCGTGTTTGACCAATAAACTACCACTCGGAATTACTTCAATACGTGTCGCTCTTATTAAGTCGCCTATAAAAATTAGTCATTTAATATTAGTTGAGGGGGAGTAAATTTTGAGCCGTTAGACTCAACGGTTATATTTTGCGAATTTAAGCAAGATTTTTGTTTTAATTTGCGTTTATCTTTTTTGATTTTGTGATAATACCTAATTTCCATAAATTATTCTTCTTGGTTCAAGTTCTTCTCTCTCGCTGTGACCTCTTTTCCTTCTCTTTCATTTTCTCATCTTCCTTGCTTCACATTACTGCAAGAATGGCTCAACAATCTTCTTCAACTTGGCATGGTGAGTCTACTACAACTGTTGATCTTGGCGATCGAGACAATGTGCATTTAATATCATGTTCCTACAAATAAACTCTATATCGGTTTGCCATCAGATCTTAAAATTACTATGGAGAGTACACGGATGAAATCAGGGGTTGTCTGATAACAACAACCAATCGGGCATACTGGTTCTTCCAAGAAAGCCAGAACCACTAAGGGCAAGAAAAAGGTTAGTGAAGATGAGAGGGTTTCCTCTGACTCTTTAGAGAGGATTCTTAATGAAGTCGAGGCCATCAGCAAGACCTCTAACTAAACAAAGATCATGTTCCTATCTAAGAACTTTATTATGCTTGCTCCTTCTGCTTTTATTCATTTCACATCATTGAAGTGCACAGAGAAATTGAAAGGACGGTGAAGATGATGTATTGGTTTGATTAATCGATCAATGTGTGGCATTTTCATGAAACCGAACTTGAGAGGTTTTGTTTAGAGTGGCATCTAAAGGTTGTTGTGTGACGGCTCCAATTCCCCACAAATTGGGCCCTATTTGGCCTAACTCCACGTGGACCCCCGAGCCAGCATCGCAAGCTCAACGCATGCCTAGTCAGCTTTTAGATCCATCCACGTAAGTAAGTTTATAATCTTAAGTCGATTTATTAGTATTTTCAAGTTTTACAAGTTAGCGAAAGCAATTAATACATTAAATAACTCAATAATAATATAAAAAAGTTAGATAGCCTAAATGTGGAACCCTGTAAACATATGTAATCATGTATATCTAGTGTCAAGTGTAATAAACAAGCAAATTGTTGTACAAGTCGTATATGTCTTTCAATCCTGAGTGTGAAAACACAACACATATATGTAATACAAATAGTTAAAAACCTACAAAACTGAGTAAAGGAGGGCTACTCCGATGTCCTCAGAGTAGATCGCCTAGTACTGGTGCCTTGCCCTTGCTTGACTACGGATCTGGACTCAGTCAAACACAAGAATGATAAGTCCAGTAAGTAAAAGCCATTAGGATCCAAACAGTACTTCAAAATAAATAAAGTAGTCTAAAATTCATGTGGGTAGAAAGAAAGTTATAAGGAATGCATGATAATAAGACTGAATAATGAAATTACAATGAGAAGTGAGTGTCGAAAGAAGCAATAAATAGGTGCCCAAGTAATCCAAGACCACCGAGTGCGGATGCCACAGGGTCGAGGTCATAGAGTCCCGACAACACAAAGTAGACTAGGGTCCTAGGACTCGGTAGTGCCTGCTATACCTAGACCACCGCGAATGAGGGATATCAATTGTGCCTCGAATAAAACACATCTCATCCTAATCAAACAATTTAGCGAATCGAGGTCATGGCTTCTATAGTTAGTTGGTAACCACTCCATCAGAGACACTTTCTTGACTCACTTGGCCCTCGGTAGTCATATTAAAGTAGAAATTCCAAGAAAGGTAAAATAATGCAATAGCAATAAAATATGAAGCTTATTGAGTTACTGTACATTTCCTAGCTGATTTTACATACCTCGGATCAATGCTTACACTCGCTCTCGCGGCTCTGACACGCGTCCTAATCGATTTCTCGACGCTCGACTCTAGCTAGCTAGGTACTTGGTGTCCATTTTGATTGGTTATATACGTGTTATAGTCAATAAGTTGTATTTACCATCATTGTTGCTAATGTAGTTTAATTATAGTCTAACTTGCACATTTGTAATTTTACACTTGGCGTTCTTAGTATTTGGCTATTAGGATTCTTATTGTATGATCAATGTAAATTGACATATTGGTACGAAGCAATCCCATTTTGCGACTTACAAATCAATTCAAGTCAATTTGTGGTATAATGGTTCCTTTTATCCATTTCAAGTCCTCATTAAGCACTTAACTCAGCTAAAAGTGTTTGAACTTGTTTAATATTATTCAACACACTTTACTAATTGTTTTTAAGTGTTATTGAGTCATTTAGGATCATTAGAAACCATTTCAAGTTGGTTTAAAACATTAGTTTACAAAAAAAATCATTTAGGGACTTCAAGATGATTACTTGAAAATTAGTTTTCCTACAACTTGAAAAATGACTTAAAAATAAATAGAGTTTCTTGAAATTCTCGAGGTTGGTTCCATGAAGCTCAAACACTTGAAACCAAGGTTTTCAAGTAATAAAATCTCATTTATAAGTCCAAAAACTCAATTTGAAACTCTAAGTGAGATTTCAAGTACTTACTTGTAAATATGAGATTTTTAGTTGAAATGCAACTTGAAAACTGAGTTAGACACGTCGAAAAATCATAAAAATTGGTGGACACCTTCATAATGATCTAATAACATATTTTGAAAGTTTTGGTCCAATTCTGATATCGTTTGATGCCTGAAATGTGCTTAAACCATTTTGGCTCAAAGTCACGAAAGTGTTATCCTGCAGAAAACTCTAATTTTTAGCCAATTTTTGACAAGTTAAATTACTTGGTTCTTGAAGTTTAATGATTCTAAATTGTTTTTCTTTCTCTAAGCTTTCCAATGATATGTGGAGCATCAAAATCTGAGTCAAAAAGAAATGAATGAGATATGGCCATTTTATGAAAACTAGTCAAATTGGTCCCGAGGCTACCCAGAAAGTGGAATGCGCTCCACGTTTTGGTGGAGCGTGCTCCAAGGTGGGGCAGAACTGCAGAAATTCAGTTTTGCACTCCCAAATCACCCAAAAATCATTCCTCAATCCCCATTCATACCATATCCCTAAAATTCGATCAAATACTCTTTTGGGCAATTCAAACTACATCAGAACACCATTAAACATCATCAATTGAGTTAATTAATCATGCATTTCTATTAGAACTACTCAAGAACATCAATACCAAAACTTAAATAAAAATTTAATTCAATCCTTATGAAAGCGTTGTCTAGAGTTTTAAATCTCATTAACAATTAAATACACATCTATAAAAAGACTCATTTCATGCATGACATTGACAATCAAAATCAAGATCATGAAACCCCATTTTAATCAAGAAAATTGGTTTGTATACTTACCTAGGGTTGAGTTCTTAGTGTAAGCTTTCTTTTTCTAGCTTTAGTGACCCAATTTTATCCTATATTTCTCTAAATTCTCAATAATAATGGTGCCATACTCACTTGTTCTCTCTCAACTATTGAAGTTCTGAGGTTAGAGATGAGAGATTCATGCTAAGTCCTTATATATCTTGGTCCATATTAACTCATAGTCGTTGATCAACCTAGCTTTAAAATCTCTAGGAACATCCAAGGTTTAATCTCCATCCCATACATGCATCCTTAGATGTCCACTAAGTCATTCTAGGGTTTTCATTTCTTAGATCCATAGGATCATCTCTAGGTTCATAAGATTACTCATTTCACTTTAGGCATGTTAATTGCTATTATATTTTATTTGGAGACTCTATGTAAGCTACCTTAATCCCACTAAATCAAATAAGTCTTATTAACTTAGCCTATAATTTTTAACTTCAGCATTTTTCTTTACATCACATTAAAACTTAAGTTATTATCTAATCTAGTATTATACCAATGTATCCCATACCCAACATAGCACGCATTCCTAAGTGAACCTCGCCCAAAAGTCTACTACAATGGAAAAATAGATAAAAAAACACTATTCATTAAATATATGTAAATAATACACAACATCAAACAAATATAAAATACCTCAGTTTCGACTCCTAAGAGTTGACCAAGTACGCCACATCACCATAAGTCCCTATTAGAGTCCAGTGGTGACACGAAACACGAGTTACAAACTTAGGGACATTACCAAGTGTCTCATGAAGGCTTCTATAATGACTTCATTGTAAAGGAACTCTACAGCAATCTTCCTGACAAATTCGGAGATGCTTCTATGGATAAAGTATTTGTTTGTGGTTTCAATATTCCATTTAGTCATGCTTCCATCAATTGTATACTTGGGCTTTCTAGATTGGAGACAACTGTTGCTAAGTTGGGTTTGAAACTCAAGCTTGATGATGTTGTCTCTTTGTTGTTTATTACTAAGTGGCCCTATGATAACGCTTTTGGGCTTCCTGCAACCAAGCTCACATGGAAGGCTTACATGTTGTGGAACGTCCTGACTACTAATATTGTAGCTACTTCCCATCAGACTTGTGTGTTTAAGGAAAGAGTTTTAGTGTTATATGTTCTTACTTTGAGGATGAAGTTTAATGTTAGGAAAGATATATATGACTTTGTCACTCGTTTGGGGAAAAAAAAATAGGCTTTATACGTCGTGTTTTCCTGACTTCTCTATTTAAGAAATACTCGGTCATTGAGCAGAACAATGACAAAGCTCGAATAAAGTGGAGGAAGAAGTTAGACTGAATCGTCAAATGAAGTCTAACAATAGGATTGTTGATCATGATTTCTCGTGCTTACTAAAAAAGTCATCAATTGTATCAATTTCAGGATCTCAATATGCTGCTACTACGGTTGCTCCAACTCCTACTCCTATCATTGCTACTCCAGTTGCACCTATTCATGCCCCTGCTACAAATCTAATATGAGAGTTTAGACGAATACTGAAACGAGAAACTGCAGAGGTTTCTTAGTTTGACAAATTTTCTAATGTTGAGGACACGGATCCTATTCAAGTGCAATCTTTAGGTAAGGATATTACAATATGGAAAGTTCTTTTCCTACTCCTACTGGATAAATTGGGTTGCCACTTGTTTGAACATAAGGTGCGAGTTCAATTGCTCCACTTCCTAATGAAAAAGAGGAAATTACCTTCCCTGCTAAGTTTCAAGTTTAGGAAATTAGAGTTGATCAATGTAACTTTACCGGTTTAAACTTTGAAGTTTTGTTACTCTGATTGCTTCTACTGGGACAAGTATCCTTAAGTCCCTTAGAGAAAATTATGAAATTGCTGGTGAAAATATTGTAACACCCATAAGGTTCCTTGTGAGAAAGTTTTTGAACAGGTTAAGTTTCTAGCAACATCACTGATTTCTCTTACTGTAGACTTGACTCATGCAAACCTTGAGGGCATTTTGTTGCCTTCAATTACTATAACTATGGAACATATTATTGAAGCTTCAATGAATGATGTTTTGCAACCAGAGCCAAGTATGTCAGTCCATCCTCCTACTCACCTTGAGCATGTGGATTTGGATATCAATCAAGCCATTCCCACCACTTCAGCTGAGCCAACAACTTCGGTTGATGCTACTGCTATTGCACTAGTGGAGACTACTCCTGCGAGTTCTGAAACAGCTGTTACTGCACATACGACTTTTGAAAATTGCTACTACTGCAACGACAAAGGTAAAAGTTCTTGAAGACAATTCTACTCCTACTTAGGAAGAACCTCTACAACAACTATGTTTTTTTGTGGTGAAGAGACCATACTTGTCGTTGTTCGATTACTTCTTGGATCGCATTGCATTTTTAACAACATATAAAGATGATGTTGTTGGACAAATGCGATAACTGCAAGAAGAATTAGACATTGCCGACATCGAGTTTTGACAATTGACGTGGTTGATTAACACTCAGCTATAATCTCTTTGATAGGGGGAGATCATTAGATTCTAGTTTATTGTGTTTGCGTCAGTCTATCTTTGTTGGTCGTATATTGTTAAAACATAAGTTAAGTTAGTTAAGTAAATGTTGCAATGAATATGGAAGCCTGACGCAGTAAGATGTCTGAGTGTAGAAACAACTCAGAGATAGATTACAATGCAAATTCCAGTGAAGATTGCAGAATCAAAGTCATAGTTGAAGACGAAGACAAAACTGAAGTTGGAGCATGAATAGAATGCGAGTTGGATACTGCAATAGAGCAACTGTCAGTATTAATCTACGAAAGTATAGAAGTTCAATACTACAATGAAAGATATTCAAGATATATTACAACAACAAACCAAAGAGAAATATACATAAAAGACTGAAAAAGTTTATGGAGACGACGAGTCAAGATTCTTGAAGAAATAGAAGACTTAATTGTTGAATGTTGGATGATTCCAACAAATTCACAATTGGAGACTGATGAGGTTTTTCGAGTTGTATTATATTTAGAACTGAATTCTTAGATATAGTAGATAGACTGATTTTATAAATACTTAAGGTCGTCATTGTGTGGATCATCATTTGTTACTTGAGTTTTGTGTGGAATGATAAATCATTATAGTAGTTCTTCACATCATCGATTTGTTTAATTGATAGTTTCGGCTGAGCCTATGCAGAGGAAACATTCAAGTCTTATTGAAAAATTAATACTTGTTTAGTATTGATGTGTGCTTGTTAGGTCATCACTAATTCATTAATCTCCTCAGTTCCTCTAGTTTCCAAAAATTTAACATCATGGTTTTACACCTTAGCTACATTGGCTCATTTGCGGCTTCGATCATTTCATACAATTTATGCGACTAAGGATTTGAAGGCTCATTAATAGGAGTCCACTTAAAACTCGAACTTGCCAAGTTATGCATCATCTCGTAATACGATATGCAATTATCGACTCCATTTGCATCTTCATGGCCATCATCTGCCATCGCATTACTAGGTACTTTGTAAATATCACGATGAGTGTAAACATGTTCCTCTTCTCCGTGTTCTATCCAACATTGATATCCCAGCAAGAAACTCCTACATAGTAGATGATATTCCAAGGTTACGGGATCATGGTAAGTACGATTACAACACTTGATATGACTGCAAGGACAACGATCTTACCTTCAATGAAGAATTTCCTGCAATGCCTCTTAGCGGTGCTATGAACTCGCTTATGCTGTTCACAACTCACGTCGAGTGTACCTGTTTTCGATACCGTTATACATTCATTCTCGATTAGTAGTAGACATCTTGATCGATCCCAAATTTTTATTAAATTAATATATACATTCGAATAAATTCTGAATTCCCATCCATGGCGACATCGATCTATATATAGCTAGGTACGATTATACAATTTTATTATTGTATTTCGTCGGGTTGTAATTTTTTTTAAGATTTAATTTGGTCGAGTGGTAAATTAATATTGCATCTAAATACTCATTCAATACGTAAAGTGTAACAATTTGTGTTGATATTTGTCAATTCATAATTACTACAGTTTTAAAAAATTTATTTAAATATAAATTTATAAATGTAGTGAACAATATTTTTGTACCTATTATTATTTAAAAGTAAATAAGAGATTACGTAATCTATAAAATTTGGTTATTTATCGACGTCGACAATATCCCAACAATAATTATTAAGTTCGAGCACATTATAACAATTAATTCAAACACTAATTGATTATACATTTAACTAACTAATGTACATATTCACAAACATTTCAATTTCAACGATTTTAATTTAATCACCTAATTAACATAATATAATTAAGGTCGATCAATAAATAATAATTACGTTGCATTAATTAATTTATTTTTGCTAGTCGCTTTTCACATAAAACATGCAACATATAGTATTGTACACAATAAATTAAATAAGCATGACATACAATTGTATAAAATAAACAAATTAACATCATAAATCATCAAAAAAAATAACAATAATTATACATTGAGCAGAATTTCACCTGCAAAGACGGCCTACAAATGCCCCAACTAGAAAACTTGACTCAATAGAAACTGTAGAAATTCGACGAGGTAGGGGTAGACCAAAGTTAACATGGGATGCATTAATTAAGAGAGATTTGAATGGTTTGCAAAGCTCACCATCAATTGCACTGAATCGAGCACAATGGAAAAGTTTGATCCATGTAGCCGACCCCAGTTAATTTGGGACTGAGGCTATGTTGTTGTTGTTGTATACATTGAGCAGAATTTCATATAAAAATATATACCTATCAATTTAAGTTAAAAACAACCAAGATTTTTAATATATATATATATAACAAGAAGCAATTTTTATGATTAAACCAATCGGTTTTAACAAATCAGATTAATTATTTGAGTTTTTATATAAAAATAGATAACATTATTTTTTAAAAATTATATAAAAAGAGGAAACAATAATAATTAATAAATTACATAATTTCATGAAAAATATGTACCTATATATCATCAGTTTAAATTAGAAACAACCAATAATTCTAAATTTAAAACTCCACACAATTAAAAAATTAAATAAAAATACCAAATTTATCGACAACCTCAGCATTTCGGCGTTGACCTTGAATAGTAGTTCAGACAACCCCGGCAAACCTTCATAACAAAACATAAATAACCGAAAAATCAAAACACCAATTAAAAAATAGCGAATTAATTTAAAAATTAAAAAACAAGGAGTTAACAAGGAGTTTACTCACGAGGGAGTTCACAAATTAACCCTGACAACGGTGGTGATAAGGGCTTCGGCAACGAGACATAATGGCGATAGGGGCGAGAGGTAAGTTACTACTAGAAAAGAAGACAAAGATAGGTGGTTGATTTTTGGACGATGAAGGTTTGGCGATAGTGAAGGGTTCATGCAGTGAGGGTTTGGGGGTATAGGAAGAATGGTGCACTAGAACAAATTCTACTTTTCATAGAGGTTTTGAACCTCTATGAAAGACTTTTCATAGAGGTTTTTGACCTCTATGAAAAGTGTTATCTTTTAAGGTGTTATCTTATCTTCCAAGCTTACATAGGGGTTTCAAACCTCTATCAAATCTTGACTATTTCATAGGGGTTTCAAACCTCTATTCATAGGGGTTTCAAACCTCTATAATATCTTCAAAGGCTTACATAGGGGTTTCAAACCACTATCAATTGTAGAGATTTCATAGGGGTTTGAAACCTCTATATTATCGTCAAAGGCTTACATAGGGGTTTCAAACCCCTATCAAATGTAATTTAAAAATAATAATAACTGAAAATGCCTAGAATTAATTTTCATTTCCATTTTCAATTGAAAATATACAAATCTACATTCAACTCGCAATATTATTATTCCATCAAGAAATTCGGAGTGTTCTACAACCAATCAACAAAACAACAAATCGATAGCCACACATTTCACAAAACCAATCAACAAAACTCAGTTTTTCATTGTCAGACAATGTGTTAGCAGAGAGAAGTATCTGTAAAAAGTCATCCTACTTGTTTGAAACTTCACCATTGCCAATTCTCTCATCCACAATTGCTTTGACAGTGGAAGCAATTCTTGTTGTAGCCTTTGATTTGCAGAGTTGGGATTGACTTTCCCTCAATTGAAGTCCGATTTCAACGCATGAACATCAATGCGGAAACCTGAGCATTACCAACAATTCTCAATTTTTCAGTTAACATAGCAGAGGTACTGAACAATTAAAAATACTTGTACAGGAAAGTTAAAAAGAATGAACTTCATTTTGGTGATAGGTAACTTTGTTATCTGTTCACAACAGGGCCTATTGAATTCACTCCACATTTTGCCAAACAAAAAGATAACATTTTGCTATTACCTTTAGCTGGAAAGCTTGACAAGGGTCTCAAGGTAAGCAAAAATATTTCTCATCTACAGGAGATGAGAATCAATTATGTGATTTTGATTTGTTAACTAAAATGGGTTTTTCAAAAATAAAATAGGTTTCAGGGAGGATTACTTACAATGGTCATGGAATGGAAGAGTTTGTGCCACAGAGGGCCTCGGCATACATCGTCAAGCATGACCTTCACATAGGAGAAATGATCGAGGGAGACCTTGGCCTTCTCTGCAAGAGTTCAAGGAGACTGAAACATTAACATTATGTATAGAAAAACACTAGAATGACACACTTTGGCTACGCAATTGTTGAAGTCCTTCGGATATACTTTGAAATGAATGCACATGCAAAATATGTTACATACATATTTAAAATGTTGCAGTGAGAAATCTGTCACTTCTTTGTAAAATGCTTTGATAGAATAGAAATATGTTACATTGCAGATTGAGAGGTTTGCCTTGTTTAAAGAGAAACTAACAATGCGGCCTCTCTATGGAAATATTACTTTACATACAATAACACAAAGAATAATGAATCCTCTCTCGTTCATGAATCTTGTGCAATCGCATTTTCAAGTATAAATTGGCCTTCCGTAATTGTTCTCTCCTTGTCTATTTTCTTTCTATAGGTGCCAAAGTTTCAAGGGGTAGAAATAAATTGTCGGTTGATTTTGATGAAGAGGCCTCGATCAATGATGTAAGTAATTCTCAGAACTTTCCAATATTAAGTTTAGAATATATTTATGCTATGCAAATACAAATTCATGCTATAATGTTGCCATGAACATGAAATGCAGAGTCTATATCATATAACAGGAGCTTTCAGAGAATTAGTTAAGCCACATGAAATAGTTCAAATTTAATAGATGTTTCATACCTTAGTATCTGCGAATTGGTAATTGTACTTTCAATTTTCGTAATGGTGATGACGAAAGCGAAATGTCAAGATTGATAATGCTAAGAGAAGTGTAAAAAAACTTATGGAAGATGAAATGTCCAAGTGAGCAAAGAACGCATAAGCATAATGTTAATGTTCCCAAATTCCCAAATTCCTCGCATTCGTACCAAAATCACAATCAAACACGCATAATTCAAATACTTGATTACCTCTTTATCCTAAATAAAGCCTCCGCCGCACCCTTCATTCTTTTTCTTATCACAAATCCACTAGCTCTTGCTCTCGACAATGACACCGAGCTACCCGACCGATCCTATTGATCCCTTCAACCATAGCAACTCGTTGCGAATGCCCAAAGAACTCCCTACATTTGCTAGTTGAATACATTCAAAATCTAGAGTTGATAGAGCCAAGTTCACTATCATACATTCAAAAGATATAAATAAAATAAAATAAAAATGAAAAGCGAATATTTTGCATAAGCACATTGTACCTATCAAGCTCTATATGTTATAAGCGTAAAACCTAGTCAATCATATACATATATAAAAAAGACAGAAACAACTATTAAAACAAGTTAAAGATCCCCTTGTCGCAAAAATCAAGTTCAATCATGAACACCAAACGAGACAACCATTTCCATAAAACATACAGAAAAAAGATATTATATTCTTCAACTACCATTCCTTAGAACTTGTTTTGTCAAGTTCTCCACCAACCATCATCCACAGATAACAGAAATGCCTATACTTCACATTGATTTTGCAGTGGTATATTGAGGAAGGAAAAAGGAAAGCATAAGACACCCAGGAGCAACATAATCTTAAGCTATAGGCTCAATGTAAATCATCAACAGAATTTTTCAAGGTGCATTTAGAAAAAGCAAATAGACACATACAACATATTTAAACTAGAGAAAAGATTACTGATAAGAGAAACCATGGAGAGGCCCAAACACTACAATTAGTCGTGTAGAAACTAGAAACTCAGAATTTAAATTCCTTTCTTTTATTCTAGTGAGAAATTTAAAAAGGAACCGTGCTTACCATCGCCAAGCTGAATTTATTTCAACAGGAGAACGAATCTTTGAGCATAGCTCCGCTATAAAATACGTGTCCTCGCTTGGGGCATAAGATAACAAAGAAGAAGCCGAGTGCAGATACAACCGATGAAAGCACTCGCTTTCAACTACAAGAAGTTGTTGTAGGTACAAAATGATACTAGCCAAGTTGCTTCATTATTGGTTCTACTTTCAAAGATAATCATTTACGCTGATCGCATGTGTCTCCTCTCTACATTCTCCAACAACGCTTGTAGAGTCCTAGCATTCTTAATTTCGGGGAAAAGAGGGTTTTGAATGATTCCAGAACCTTCTCCAAAATCATAGAAGAAATCACCCAAAGACAAAAGTTTCGAAATTAGAGAATCTTGAAATTGGTCTTCCTCTCGAAACTTGGTGTAGTAGCTTCCAATTGGTATTTGGAAGACCCGATCTCTTGCGTAGGGCCTTGACGCAAAGTACAAATTCCCCATGTAATCGATTTTAATAGTAGCGTTTTTACCCTGTGTAAACCATGAGGTATATGAATTCATGAAATGCAGTACATACGCACATTTTCATTTGCAGGAATATAAAGAAGAATTATAAGTTTCAGCCAATATAATAGAGGCTTACCATTTTAGCTAAAACTATCGGACGTAAATTCGATCATACTTGAAAAAACACGTCTCTAATCAAATCAAACTACAGGAGAAAGATTGAAATTACCTCGTAATTTAAGACTGCTGGCGGTGTGCTCATGAGCATGGCTCTTAGTCCGAGCTCGGCACCAAGACTAGATCTTACATCGTATCAACACTTGGCATAGTTGAAACAGACCTTCATGTGACAAGGTAAAATGTGGCTGATATAACTTTATTTTTTTAGAAATCCTCAATGTTGACACCAGAAATTTGAGAAGTGAAATAACCAGTGGAACATCATGCCTTATCATCTTCGAATTGTCGCAAAACAATTTGAACGCATGGGATGAAAATTTGATAGTTGTTCCGGACAATATGTTTGTAGCCACTCAATGATAGTTCTTGATGAAATGACATCATTAACTACCTAAATTCAAGTAAATATACAAAATTTAGTGGAAAGAACAGATCGCAATTACTAGTGTCATCCAAGTAAATCAACACTCCATGTTAACTTAGAAAAGAGAGAACGATGAAACACTAGAACAACCATTTTCAATTGAAAGCCAAAAGCCTGTTTCTCACTAAGCCCTTTCATACTCAGTGATATTATAAATTTTGTAAGCATTCAAGTAAAATATAAATCACAGTCAACTCTACCACTGCAGATGAAACTTACTTCACTACCAACAGAAAATTAGTGATTACAAAGAATCTTCCCATAGAGAGAGAGCCCTTCAAATAAGCAAATTATGGAGAGGCCCACTCTTTTGTTTTGCACTAATAGATAGTGTCAACATGAATGTAAGCACATGGACATTTTACTAATAACAACATGGGTGACAAGTATAACAATAAAAAAGCAACATAGAATTATATGGGACAGACACCTAATAGTCGTATAACGATATGTAAATTAACCACATACTTAAATATAAGAAATTCCGCCATTTTATTTGGTAGGCACAGGCCCTAAATGCTTATGTGGATTCAAAAGAAACCTACGCAGAACATTACAAGAAATATGGCTTCCTCACTCCAATGCAAGTTCCATATAGGTAAAGGATTATGGGTTTGTTTAAACCCATCTAATTCAAATCTTTGATTTGCTAATTTCGGGGGGGCTAGTCGATAACAAGAGTAAATAATGTAGCAACCAAGAATTAAGCCCAAAACTGCCTCAGTCAGAGTTTGGAACTTCTTTTTTTGCCATTGCACCACACCACTTGGGGGCGGTTGGCGTTAGATAATTACAAGAATAGTAACGGCATGTCTGTTTTACTTATAGGTCACTGCGTGAAAACATCGATGTGAGCAATGTAGTTGTTAAGATTCCAGCTTTGTTAATCATGGGCAAGAAGGATTATACGCTCAAGTTTTCAAGCATGGAAGAGTACCTAAATGAGACAAAGACATGAGATTATGTTCTTAACCTCGAGACCGTCTTCTTGAATGAAGGAACTCACTTTATACAAGGGAAATTTCCAGAACAGGTGAATTGGCTACTCATCACCTTCTTCAACAAATGCCAGACCACCTAAACTAAAAATCAAGACCTCAAAGAAGTGAAACAACCAAATGAAATAAAATTTGTGCATAAGACCCAGTTGAAATTAGTAAAAAAGAAATAAACAAGATGTATTTGTCACCTTAATTTGAAAGCCGAAGCACTTGCCGGTTGAAATTATGAATTCAAATCATTCAAATAGAGAAATTTATTTACATGAGCAGACATGCCACTATGTTATTTCAAACATAAATCTACTAGTAATCTCATCAATGTCTTCTTCATAGGGCATTCTACCAATTCAACAACATTAATGCAGCAAAACATGATCGTCGACGATAGTTAGAGACTAACAAATTTTCGAGCGTACACTACACTGAAAAAATCATTGCAAAGCATGGAAACATCAAGATCATGATCCATAGCTGATCGCAAAATTCTAACATATTTTTGAGTTACTAACAAATCGCTATGAGGAAAATGATTCCTCGATTGCAGTAATGCTTTTTTTCTAATTAGCAACTCACACAGGGCTTTCTTTGCTGATAGGAAGCAAAGGTTAGTGTTTAGTAATCAACCAATAGTAAACTCCCATCAATTTAATAGGAAGCAAAGGTTACTTAAAACCTCTATGTATTAGGTGCTATTAAAAGCCTAAATTGTTCTAGTGACAGATCTATGGAATTGGTAACATTTAATCAATCAATGCGATATCATGTAAATGAGCATGACCTAGTCTGCCATTTACCTATTCAAATGCATCTCTCTATATTAATATTGTGCACAAAAGTCACAAAACACAAACAAGTGCATATTACAATAATAGATTATAAAAATAAATTACCAATACGCCTTATGAAATAAAACTCACGCTTTGCCATCGAAATTGTACATTGAATTAAAGTGGAAAAGCACTTGAGAAATCTCTTTGATTTTCGTTCTTCCAAACAAATGAACATTGAAAGACATAAAAATCAATCTAAAAAGGCAAAAAGTCTTGCCTAGATAGATATTACAACCACAATGAAAAACACAAACATATAACACACAATGAGAGAAACAAATTAATGGTACCAACTCTAGAATGCAATCACCGATTTCAAAAAAAAATCAGAGACTAAGAACATATATAATAAAAGCAAATAAATATTAATTCACAATCGTAAAAAAACATTAATTCACAACATGAGACCTTACCTAAAACTTGACTTGGGTTCCTGTAATCCTGTCCTACTTTCCTTCTCCGGTAGCCGCCTCATTTGGCCTACAAAAAAAATTCAAACTCACATGACAATAAAAAAAAGGAAAATTCAACTCAAAGACGAAGTGGAGGAGCTGTAAAAGCTACTTCCACCACTCAAAATTGGTGCTTTTAAAATGACCTCCACTCAGAATGATAAAGCTTTGAAAATCAACAAACATTTAAAGGAACAGTAAATTGTTATCCATCCAATGCAATCACTTTAATGTTTTCAAATCAAGACTGACTTCTATGGATTTCTTTTTTAGATAAAATACCTTTCCTTTCAAAAGAAAAAGAAAAAAGAAACATTCCCCGATTTAATCAAGAACTGGCTTCTATAGTCATCATCAAATCCTAAACTTGTGCTAAGACTTAACAATGACAAAATGCATACCTATATTCATTAAAATACCATCCAAAATCTTCATTGCCAAAATCCTCTCTGAATACAATCTAGAACAACAAAATACAACTTAACAATGACAAAATACATACCTATATTCATTTAAATGCGGTCTGTGAGCTTCATTGCCAAAATCCTCTCTGAATACAATCTAGAACAACAAAATACAACTCAACAATGACAAAATACATACCTTTATTCATTTAAATGCGGTCCGCGAGCTTCATTGCCAAAATCCTCTCTGAATACAATCTAGAACAACAAAATACAAGACAACGAAATCCTTAAGATCCTCTTTTGCTGAGATTTGAGCAAATTTAAGTAAATTCACATCAAGTTACAATTTTTCCTTTCAATCACAAAGAACCAACTTTATCAAGAACAGTTGCAATGCAAAGATAGTTTCATCCATAACAATCATTCTCAAATCTGTACCTAATCGCAATGCAATAATCGTTCGGCATAATAAGAAAGAAACAATCATTCACAAATCTGTGCCTAATTAACCAATTATTGATCCAAAACAACCAATTCACGTAGAACGCAAGGTCAAGTGCAATGACTGCACTGGTCGTTGGAATGACTGAGTCAATTGATCGCCCCAACCTTATGATTTTATTCTATATCTATATTTTTCATCTTTTTTTGATAGGAAAAGAAGGTACAAAGAATCTAGTACAAAATTATCATATCTATCGATCGATGATGGAGCAGCAGAGGCGATTGAGAGTGATAGAGCAAAAATAGATCAAGATGATGGAGAGCTTACCGAATCTAACTAGGAAGATTGAATTTCCATCTCCGCGAACTCGCTTTGATGATCCACCAAACAACTCTAATTATGGAACTCGTTCGATGATGGAGCAGCAGAGGCGATTGAGAGTGAGAGAGCAAAAACAAATCAAGATGATGGAGAGCTTACTGAATCGAACTAGGACGACTGAACTTCCATGTCCGCGAACTCGCTTGATGATCTACCACAAAACCTAAATTACGGAACTCGCTTTGAGAGTCGTGGAGCCGAAAGCGGAGATGGAGAGAAAGAAAACCCTAGCTAAGATTTCAAATCTTTGATCGAGAGGTGAGAGAATGGGTTGGAGATCGAGAGATAGAATGGGTTTTTGATTGAGAAGGTTTTGACGAAGGAGAACGGTTGGCGATGGAGAGATCGAAACCTAGATAAGATCAGAGGTTAGAGTTTTAATTGCTTAATACATAGGGGTTTCTAAAAACCCTATGAATTAGGTGTTATAAAAAGTCTAATCACCTAATACATAGAGGTTACTTAAAAACCTCTATGAATTAGGTGTTATAAAAAATAATACATAGGGGTTATTGAAAACCTCTATGAATTAGGTGCTATAAAATGTCTAATTTGTTCTAGTGGTGAGAGGTGGCTAATCATTAGATGGTGAGGATTTAAGGATAGTGAGGGTTGATGTAGATGGTTAAGGGACAATGTTCAGTTGTTGCAGTGAAATAAGGAAGATGATTGAGTTTGAGGCCCTTATCAAAATTTAGCGACCGATTAGCGACAACCTAGTTGTTGTCGCTAATCGGTCACTATCTCAACGTCCCGTATCTCGAGTTTTTTCATTAGTATGTCGCAAAAAATAGCGACAAACTAGTAACTGACACCTGGGAGGGAAATCTTGGCGCCAAGGTTAGCAACTAATTAGCGACACGCAAAGGTTTGTCGCTATCTATTTCTTGATAATTAGTCGTTATTCTCTCGCTAATCATTTTTGGCGAGAGTTCAATTGCTACTCTGTAGCAAATTAACGAACAATTTGGGTTTTTCGCTAATGTCTAACGCTATACCTATGTTTTTCGTAGTGTTTGTATTTTTCAATTTATCTCATAATTATCTCTTCAATTCGAAAAATACCCCAATTCTGCGAAAAATTAGAGAATTTACAAATATGCTCTGAAACTCTTGGACAACTTATCTTGCACACGAATCGAGGTGTGGGACCCACGTCGGCGAGTTAAATCCAATTAACGTTCAAAATTTGAATTTTTAAACTTAAATACAATTATTTTTCGTAAAATTCGAAATGAAGATTCAGGTCAACATTTTAATTCTACCGAGACCCATTTCGATAAGTATCTCGAGATAGAACCCCGTAAACTTCGAATTTAATTAGTTAACTTGAATTTCACAAAATAATATAATATAATAGTACACAACACTTAGCACACATCACATAAAATTAAAATTACGCGTACATCTCTGTTTCATCGGTCCTCAACTCCCGACTCATAGCCTAAACTATAATTAAGATCCGTTAATCATTGATTAATTAGTCGTAATTATCAATTTTAAGAATTTTAAGATTTGACAGGCTCAATCTCTACCCAAGCTCACTTTATTTTTTTAGTGCTAACTATAAAAAATAATATGTCACCATTTTTGCAGTAACCACACGCGCGAACTTTCAATTTCGTCAGGAATAGCACAAACTTTCAATACTTTTTCAAATTTAGCACGAAGAGCGATTTGGGGGTTTTGGCCTCTGATATGGCAACATGAACTAATTTTTTTATGGTTTACTTGAATCGGGTCAACAAAAAACTCAAATCCCCCATCTAATTGTTTTTTTTCTAATTACAGGAACAACAAAATCTAAAAAAGAAAATGACAACGCACTGAGAAAAAACAAAAAACATAACAAAATCGAAATCCTTTTTTTCTTCTCTTATAGACGAAAGTAGATTGAACGAATCGAACTCATACTTTTAGTCCGCGAGAGGAAAAAAATAAATGCGAACTTAATTTAGTTTTTGATTTTATTTTTCTCTTTGTTCTTTAGTTTTTTTTAGCGATTTTTTGTGTTGTTATTTCTTAATATTTTATTTTATTTTACTCGCACAAAAATGGAAAAAAAATCGACTAGATTGGGGATTATGACTTTTCTTGACCCGGGTTAAGTGAACCGTAGAAAAACGAGTTCATATTGTCTCATTAGCGCTCAAAAGCCACAAATCGTTTTCCGCGCTAAAATTGAAAAAATGTTGAAAGTTTGTGTTATTTTTTATGAAATTAAAAGTTGGTGTTATTACCGCAAAAATGATAAGAATTCTTGTTATTTTTATAGTAAGCCATTTTATCAATAAATTAAAAAAATACTAATGAAACCATATTTTTTGTAAGTTTACATATAAAAATATTTTTTAGGGCCAGACAGGAAAATTTCAATAATCTATCGAGATATTTGACAAAAAAAAAAAAAAAATCTATCGAGATGGATGTGTACACTAGAGGAGATAACCAACAGAATGAATGACATCCCTTCAGTTACAATAGATAATGCTTTGAATAGCAAGTCAGGCCAAAGTGTGGATCACTGTCACACGAGCGTTGGATTAAAACAAACTAATCTCGAGGCAGGTGCATCGGGAGTTCGATTATTCATTGTACCAACAGGCCAAAGGTCCCCTTAGTGAGTCATTGTTAGCATGCCCTAGTAAGATTTAGGGCATCACTTTCTACCATGAGGCATCCAAACGAGAACTGTGATGCGAAATGAAGTCCTTGTCTCACTGTAACAACTTCAGTTATAAGGAAAACTATTCCATCTATCTTCCGTGGGAGGGTGGCTGCCACCGACTCAAAGGATGAAGATCCAGTCTTCACTGATTCATTCATGTTGAGTTTGATGTGTCTTACATTTGGTGGATGCTTTTTTTTTTTTTTTTGAGGAGTTGATAGATTTTTTTCTCCGCTATTGTTGATTTTTGATGTTAATTTGGGACTGAGGCTATGTTGTTGTTGTTGTTGTATTGTTGATTTTTGATAGATTTGAATTCTCAAAAACAAAAGAGAGGAAGAGAGATATTTAGATCAGGCCTGCCTGATCGCGCTTGGGCTTCACTAGTTAGCCAAGTGGTTAGTCGAGCGAGTACCCAGCCTCATGATCATGGTTTGGTTCTAAATAGGCTGCCCTTGGAAAATGTGGGTTATCTAGAGCGAGACCCTTCATTAAATCACAACAAAATTAATATTTTCAGTTTCTCAAAAAAAGTATTTTCAACAATATGTTTTTTTTTTTCAATTTTTTTTTTTCTGTTTTGGAAAGAGTCACCATTAAGGTTGTAAGTGGGGCAAAAAATTTATATTCTCATGAGGTACCCTGCCTCGGTGGGGCAAGGATCTCTCATTTTTTATTCCTCACTGGGCGGGGCACGAAGTAAAATCTTGCCCTGCCACATGAGGCAAGGCGAGAGGGGAATTGTTCTTACCTCATGGAGATTCCCCGCTCCACATCCGTTGCGTAAAATTTTTCGATTTTTATATTTTTACAAAAAAAATATGTAACTTTTTTAATTAAAACATATGTAATATATATAATGAAACTCAAGATCTCCAACAATAAAATTTATTTTTACCATTAAATTAATTATATAATATGTATATATATGTTATATCATAAAAATATATAAAATTATATTTAGAACATAATTGAAATATATTTTTCATACTAATTTTAGAAATCTTATATATTTAATTAAGTATGATAACTTGTAACTTAATTAACAAAATATATCTACATTAATCTTTCAATTTGAGAAAAATAATTTTTTTTAAGAATTAAAAAAATAGTACTTAAGTGCCAAAATAACCAAATAATAAAGATCAAAATAAATACTTTTTATAAAATTGATGAAACACCGTGAGATTCCTTCTCACCCTGCGAGGATCCCGCGAGATAGGGCGTGAGGCGATAAAGTTTATCCAACGAAAAATTTGCGAGAATAAATCATTGTCTCGCGCCCTTGCGAACGAGGATGGTAATTACGATCCTGCCCCACTTCAAGCGGTAGTCACTAGGGGTGGGCAAACCGCGGTTTGGTTTGGAAAACCACCAAACCGTGACCAAACCGAGGGTCTACGGTTTGGTGATTTTCCAAACCGCAACCAAACCGCATAGCACCAAAACCGCACCAAACCGAACCGCGGTTTGGTCGGTTTGGTTTCGCGGTTTTCATGCAATTTATTTTCAGGAAAAAAAAAACAGCAAGCCAAAAAAAAACAGCAAGCAAAAATGAAAAAACAGAAAGCCAAAAAAAAAAAAACAGCAAGCAAAAATGCCAAAAAAAAACAGCAAGCCAAAAAAAAAAAAAAAGCAAGCAAAAAAAATAAATCAGCAAGCCTAAACACTAACAAAGCAAGCCAGTGGCAGCGCACCACATTCAATAATCCTCATTTAATCAATACCCATTAACCAATCATTCATCAAAATGAACCCAATCAAAGTTAAAAATTCAAGATCATATCAAAAGTTACAACAAAAACAAATAGATTAGAAGTTTAGAGACGCCGAGAGACGGCGCTCGCCCGATCAGTGAGGCGTGAGGGAGGGAGTTGAAGACGCCGAGACGGGGCCGCCTGACTGGTGAGGCGTGAGGGAGGGAGTTGGAGACGCCGAGACAGGGGCGCATGCCCGATCGGTGAGGAAACGGGCGGGCGCCCGCCCGACCGCGTGAGAGGCGTGAGGGAGGAGTTGGAGACGCCGAGACGGGGCGGCCTGCCTAACTGGAAATGCCGGAGCGTCGAGGGCGTGGGAGACTTGTGAGACAGTGAGAGCGTCGAGGGCGTGGGAGCGGCGGTGATGAGATGACCGAATGAGAGCGCGAGAGGAAGATGTGAGATTTGTGGTTTTTTTTAGGGTTTTTGGTTTGTATTTACCAAAATGCCCTCGGTTTGGTTAAACCGCGGTTTTTCCAAAATGAAAACCGCGACCAAATCGCGATTCTGCGGTTTGGTCGTTTTCCAAACCGCGACCAAACCGCGAGCTTCAAAAACCAAACCAAATCGTGCGGTTTGAGCGGTTTGGGCGTGTTTTCGAAAACCTCTGCCCACCCCTAGTAGTCACCATAGAACAGCCTTGTCTTTTCTGAGACGTCGTTTAAACCCGACACCAACCATTCGATGCAAATCCATCTCATTCTTTCAAGACCATCCAACGGTTGCCATCCCAGGCCGACAACATCCCCCAAGCTGACAACAAACCCCGCACGTGGCTCTCAAAGTACGCCTCGACAGAAAGCGTGTCGCCTCGCCTCCCCCCCCTCCTGATCCCCTACTCCCAACCCACCTAAAATTCCCCGACACCGTCCTCGGGATTCCCCAACCTCGTAAATCACACAATCACGATGCGAACGACGCTCCTCCTCAAGCTTACCCCAACATCACCTTCCTCAACCACCAATCACCAGACATCACATGCAATAAAGTGCACCAGAACACGCCTTAACGTACTCCCCACCGAAACATACGCACCGTACACCGCATTTCCGATTATCAATTACTCGTATCCGTACGTAAATACCATACGTACGTCCTATCGCAGACGTTGATTTGTTTCAGTGGACTATCCGTCGGCTGAGAGGGACTCAAACATCCGTATTTGCTGTGACAATCTCAACTATCAAGTGGGCTTGACAAGTGACACCCATATTTACTTGGTTAAGACTAATTGTTAATTTTACGGAGTTTTGACTTTTTTGGTCTGTAATCTGTATAATCTCTTCTTGGCATCGGTCGTGATTGGTCACCGCCGCCGCGCCGCCGGATCTGGAGCGGATCCACGGCGGTCGGAGATCGCCGTAGTGACGTGAGTGTGAATCTCTGATGACAGGTCTTTGATTTGGTGGAGAATTGGAGCTGATCTGGGGATTTTGTGATCTGGGTTTCGTTGATCCGATGAAGGTTTGGTGAGTTTTTTTTTTCGAAGAATTTGTGTTTTCAATTTGGGGTTTTGTGTTTTGGTGTGGATTTTGGGTGAATTTGATGGGTTTATGGGATGGGATTTCGATTTTGTTGGGTAATTGGGTTTGTGCTGTTTTTGGAAAATTAGGGTTTTGGCTGTGATGGGTTTTTGAATTTATGTTTTGTTTTTTTGTGGCTTATTAATTTTGCTGCAGTTGGTGGTGAGCTGGGGTTTGATGATTGGGAGCTGTAGATCACTGGATTTGCATTTAAAAACCCTAGAAATGATTGTTTGGATTTGCGGCCGTTTCACTTCTAGAGTAATTTGAGCTCCCTTGATGGCTGTTCCATTTGATACAATTCAAGCTCAGATTAGGGTTTCTGGGCATGGAAACCCTGAAACTTGATTTTCCTTTCGCAATTCCCGTCGCGGTAGACTTGAAATCCGATGAGATGTTGACGAGAATTTGGAATTTAGGTTTGATCTGAGACTCTATTTTGAGAGTTGGGCCACTGATCGTATATAAGTTTGTTCTGAGAATTGGGTGAGGGCTATGGATTGCCAAAGAAAGGCGGCATTTAGGGCGAAAGAGGTCGCGGAGAAGAAGTTTGCGAAGAAGGATTTGGTGGGTGCTAGAAAGTATGCAATTAAGGCTCATGCTTTGTATCCGGAGTTGGATGGGATTTCTCAAATGCTGGCCACATTTGAAGTTTATGCTGCATCGATGGTGCCAATCAATGGAGAGGTTGATTTTTACGCAGTTCTTGGGTTGAACCAGTTTGCGGACGAGGAAATGATTAAGAAGCAATACAAGAAATTGGCTCTTATACTTCACCCTGATAAGAACAAAACTGTGGGAGCGGATGGGGCGTTTAAGCTTGTCTCTGAAGCGTGGAGCCTACTGTCGGATAGGGAGAAGAAGATTGCGTACGATGTAGGGAGGAAAAAGCAATCTTCGGCGGAAGTTGGCCAGGCAAACCACCACAGGGTTGTTCAGACTACAGCAGTTAATGGTTTTAGCAACAACTGTTCCAAGCGCTCGAACGCTCATAGCAACCAAAACAACAAGCTTCCTACATTTTGGACAATTTGCACTTCATGTAAAGTGCAGTATGAGTATCTTCGGAAATATTTGAACAATAGGCTCTCATGTAAGAATTGCCATAAAACCTTCATGGCGATTGAAACAGGAGGTGCCCCTGTAAATGGTTCTATACCATTTTGCTCTTGGTCATTTTCTCCGCACGCCAACCAAGTTACTTATATTCCTGCTGATACTATATTTTTCACAGGAGGGGGTGTCCCTGGATATCATTCTGGATTCAATGCAGAGTATACTGTTCAGTGGAGCACAACGTACCCTAGTGCATCGTCTACACCCACGAGTGTTCAAGAATCTACTTCTGCGCCAGCTGGTGTTGTTCGCCAAGTTAACGGGAAACAAAAGAGAACAGGCAAGAAGTTAAAGGCTGTGGCTCGGGACAAGGATAATCTCAAGGTTATTAGCAATGTTGGGTCAGAGACATACTGTAGTCCAGCCGATGCGGCTGTCACCAGAGTTGGCAGACCTGAAAAGAAAATGAAGGTTGAAGGGAGAGATGTCCCTGGAAATGGAAATGGAGTCTTGATTCCCAATACTATAGTTCCAGAAGCGAGATTGATCAATGGTCATGGAAATAATGGGGCGAGTGCCCGACCCTCAAGCGCTAGTGAACCTCCAGTCAGGCGGTTGTCAATTGCACCAGCATTTGATGCTCGCCAATTGTTAATCGATAAAGCAAGAGCTGATATTCGGAAGAAATTAGAAGAGATGAGGTTGGCTGCAGCTATACGCACTCGGGAGAAAGAGAAATCTGAAAGCAAGGTTGGCAAATCTGCAGAGCCATCAACAGGGGCGCCCAAGAAGAAACCAGGATCTGTCTCAATTACTGTTCCCGATTCTGATTTCCATGATTTCGACCATGATAGATCTGAAGATTGCTTCAAGCCAAAACAGCTATGGGCTTTGTATGATGAAGAAGATGGAATGCCACGACTGTACTGTCTGGTTCGTCAAGTTCTATCGGTGAAGCCATTCAAGATTGAAATCAAGTATTTGAATTCTAAAACCGACCCTGAATTGGAGTCAACAAGTTGGGAGGATTTTGGGTTCCATAAACCTTGTGGCTATTACCGGGCAGGAAACCCCGATATAATTGAAAGCGTGAACATCTTCTCCCACGTTATGCGGGGAGGGAAGATTGGGAGAGGGGGTAGCATACAGATATTCCCCAAAAAAGGCGACATTTGGACGCTTTATCGCAACTGGTCACCCGATTGGGATAGAAAGACATCCAAGGAAGTGAGACACCAGTATGATATGGTAGAGGTGGTTGATGACTATAGTGAAAAACTGGGGGTCTGTGTCACTCCCTTGCTTAAGGCAGAGGGGTTCAAGACTGTGTATCAGAGAATGCCGGGTCAGAATTTAATTCGATGGATACCCAGGAAGGAAATGCTGCGATTTTCGCATCTGGTGCCGTCGTGGTTGCTCAATGGAGGGGAAGCGTGTAACTTGCCTGAAGGATGCTGGGACTTGGACCCCGCAGCGATGCCGGAAGAACTGCTCCAGTCTGAAGCAGCAAAACCAGCTGGTGACAGTGAACCTGTTCAACCAGAAGAGAAATAAACACTATATCTAGGGGTGTCCTTTTATTTTATTTTTTCTTCTTCTTCTTCTATTAACGGAGAGCACTGGGAATGCAATTGCGCAAGCACCCAAGAGTGTAACACTGAGAATTTACAAGATAATATAGGCCAAGTATCAGCAATGTAATTGTCAGCTAACTGTACTATCATTCATGCAAATTCGATTGACTGTTCCATTCTATGGTCCTGCTTAAACATGAAGGTTTAATGCCTAAATTGAGTCCTTCGAATTAAGACAACAAATGAGTGAGAAAGAATTAAATATTATGCACAAAAGAAGATATTATTTGTCAAGTTTTATGAGATGATTAAATTGTCTGTTGAAGGAGATTTAGAAGTTTTAAATTTTTTGTATTTGTACATCATGCACGCAGCAGAAACTTGAAGCAAGCAACCAAAGAAACTGGAAGCAAGGTGTTGAAATTCGCAAAGAACACAAAAAGATTTGAGAGGAAAAAAAAAAGAAACAGAGAGAGTAGAGAAGTAGAAGGATTTTGGGGGATAGTTTTTTTTTTTTTTTTTTTTTTTTTTTTTTTTTTGTGTAACATTCTCTTCACAACCATTACTACTCAAGGAGTCGTGGATGTATTTTGAATTAAGGTTTTACTACGTTAAAAATTCTTGTGTCTCTTGCTTATTTTGATTTCGTAAAATTTGATTTCTTTATTCTTTTAGCTTGTCAAGATCGGGATCAATGATTGTCAACACATCCTGACGAGTGACGGCACAAGTATTAATGTGATATATTTTAAATGTATTTGAAAATATATTGTCTTGAAAGAAAATAAATTTATTTATTTATTGAGAAATTTTTTTACGGAATATTTTGTAAAAATTGCATATACTTCCATACAACTTGAAATGGGTTGTACAATTAAGTATTTATTGGAAAGATTAATTTAAATATCTAATTTCAAAAAAAAAAAAAAAATTCAGAACTTCGTAGACTCGGTTGTTAGAACTTGCAATAAAAATTCTAAAAAAGAAAGAAAGAATAAGTTTAATTAATTATTTATTGGAGAATTTTCAAAAAATTAATTTTACCAAGATATTGGCGATTTACTCCGCTAAGGAAAAACTGTGAGTGCATATTAGAGAAGTAGCTGCAATAAAAGAAATTGTACACACGTTGTGAGAATTAGGGGGCATTCATGAAATCTATAGATCCAGTTCGATGTATTCCGTGTAGCTCTAATTGCTTTATAATTTGAGTTTATTTAATTCGATTGAATTGCAAAAATTGAAATCCACGCAGATTGGGTTAGATTGCGAATTGCGTGTCATAATCGGCGGATCAAATCCGCAATTCGGTTCAATTAACCTTTATATACCTTGCATTATATATGCTCATATATTTTAAAATCTTCAACTCTATTTAGATGACATTAATATTTTTATGTCACTAATTCATCTACTATTTATTCAAAAACACTTGAAATTTAAAATTTTCGCATTTCAAGTTAAGTTCTTTTCACATTTAAGAGCAATTTTAAGTTATGAAGTCAAATAAATATAGAATATGTTAAATCTAATATGTTTGAATTAAAAGTTGTATTCAACATTTCTCGTACCTGACATGACATTCTTCGTTACTTTTTGAGATTTGCCAAAGTTTTAATTTAAAATATTAATTTTATAGTTTTCAATCTGCATAATATGATCTACTTCAGTTCGCATAGTAAATCGGATTAAGTTGAATTAGCGAAATAAATGGGTTGGACTAGATTGTGATGTCTCAATTCATGATAATTGGATTGAATTATGGATTGACTCCAATTGAATGAGATTCAATCCTTGTGCACCCCTAGTCATAAATTGAGATTTTACATTGGATCGGTTAGGAGCTAGGTATCTAAAATTGGATAGTAGGGTCTAATCTAGAATTATAAGATTCCATACAATATGAAAAGGAAGATGCTACAATAACACTTTAAAGTCATATAGGAGTGACATGACATGTGGGTCCCATGTCAAAATTGGTGTGCGCAAATAGTTATCGCCTTATCAGTGTATCCAAATGTGTGCACGCCGCGCGAATAGCTCCCAAGAATGCGGGCCTATAGGTCATGTCACCGAATGTGATTTTGAAGTGTCATTATCATATATATTTTTATATATATATAATATATATATATATATATATATGAAAATATGATTTTAAAGATATGCATATCATTAAATGATGAAAAGTTTCTTATACCCTTACAAAAACGTTTTTTTTTTCTTTTTTAAAGTAAACATTTCAAAAAAATAAAGTTAAACATTATGTAACCGTTTAAAACATATTACATGAATCTTTAATTCATATTTAATTTGCGCCTTCAACACAAATCCATATTTTTTAACGTATAATAAGATCTAGTATTCTTTTTCCTACCGACTAATCAATTGTCAAGATGTGCGATATACGTTTGGACAAAAAAAAAAAAGAAAATAAAAAGAAGATATGCGATATACTTACAAATAATTATTACTTGAGTATTTTTGCACTAAAGTAAAAGTTTGCATGCCACGTTTTTTTTTTTTTTTTTTTTTTCGCTATCCGTAGTAGCTATCTTATTGATCTAGTTGGCCCGTCTATACATTTTGGCCAAAAAAAAAAAGTTGGCCTATCTATACCTTATAATCAAGGGATTTCAATCCACAATTTAGATTTTATTCTACAAAATACCAAGGTCCACACAAATACAATTTCTATTTTTGTTCCTTGAGATTTTATTGGAATCAAATAAGAATATATATATATATATATATATAGACACACAAATATATATATATATATATATCTATCATATATATAAAAGCACGAATCATAAATTTTTGAGTGGTAATGAAATTTACCTATTTGCCCATACTTTTTTTTTTTCATCTCCAAATCAACTTTTTCTTTTTATCCAAATCAAACTCTAACTCATTATCAATCCACTACACGTTTTTTTTTTTCTTTATCTTCAAATCAATCATGAACTCATTCTCATCGATCCAATACACTTTTTTTGAGGAAGTAATGTCCTAACATGATTAGCTTATTTTTCATTCACACCTTATCTCAATCACTTTATAGAATATTGATAAACTAAAAAATGTACTTATATTTCTAATTTTTAAATTTTAATTACAATTTTGAATTTTGAATTTTATATCTATCATATATATAAAAACACGAATCACAAATTTTTGAGTGGTAATGAAATTTACTTATTTGCTCATATATATATATATATATCTATCATATATATAAAAACAACTATATATAAAAAAAACTAAATATCACAAATTGTAAACTCAGAGTTTTCCTATGATATATACGTAACGTACTCTTCTAGAGTTCTCCCAATTGTATATATGCAACATATATATATATATATATAAACAGTGAAGAACAGAGAATCTGAGAGGGAAAAAAATAAGGTGGTTTGAAAAAGGTGTTGGGGAGGGAACAAAGTCAAAACCCATCAGAAATTTTAATGAGAAAAATTCTAATTAATCATGTGAAAAAAAGGTGTCTAAAGCTTTAATCCCAACTAATTCAATTATTTACATTCATAATTTAAAGTTATCATTTCTATCTTTAGAGTTTGAGGTAAAAATTGAACTTTATGTACAATTCTACGGAATCTCCACAAGCAAGTGTTCACAAATTGATGGGTCAAACCACTAGTGTTTTTTTTTTTCTTGTTTCCTTTTTTTTTTGAGGAAGTAATGTCTTAGCATGACTAGCTTATTTTTTCGTTAACATCATATATCAATCACATTAGAGAATATTGATAAGCTAAAAAAGGTACTTGTATTTCTAATTTTTAAATTTTAATTAAAATTTTGAGTTTTATAATAAATTTTTAGAAATTAATTCTCACGAGCGAAGCGAGCGGGTCAATCGTGCGTAGCACGTCCTGAAACTAGTATATATATATATATACTAGTTTCAGGTACGTGCTACGCTCTATCGTGCCCACTCGCTCGATCGAGTCCACTCGCTCCGCTTGCGAAAATATATTTTTAACAATTACTTAAATTTAAGATTTAGCCGAAATGACCAAATTATAAATGAATAAAGTAGATAATGAACATTTTAAAGTAAGCAATTGAATATTCGCACAACTTTATAATTCGAAAAGAAAAGCTATGCAACCTAATAAAAATCTATATAAAAGAATCATATTTCTGCCGATATTGATTTTCCATCAGCATCATCATCATCCCTGAAAATAAAAAAAAATTTAGATTTAAGTATACTACATTATATTTATTTAGCAAAAATAATTTATACGATGAAGTATTTATTTAATTAAAGATGAAATAACCTACTAGATCAAATAGTATTTTATTTGTTCTTTTTTACTATGTGAATCTTCCAAATAAGTACCACTTCTCTTCTTTTTAATTTCTTCATCCACAATGTCTTCTTGATTTGTTTGAGGCTTTGAATGACATATGTTTGTCATTGTGTAACCTTCTTGCCTTTTATTGAAATTGAAGGAACTTAGTTTTACAACAAATGTAGAACTTCTTCCTACAATTTTCTTAAATTCATGTGGAACATTATTTTTGAGTCTCATATCCTAATTTAAATAAAAAAAATTTATGTAAGAAATTAATGGAAGAAAAATAAAGGTAAAAAGTTAATGAAAGTTATACTTTAATATAATGTTTGAACCAAATTTAATTAAATGTTTAAGAATTTTAAATGTACCTTGGGTAATTTATTTAATACGTCATTTACGAATTCCTTACTTATGATTTTATGCACTATATTCTCAAATAAGACGAATGTTGCAGATCCCGAATCATCTTGCGCTTGCACTTGTAGCTTAACCCTGGAAGAAATTTTAATTGTCACTTGCAAAATAGTTGAAAAACACAAATACAAATGATTTTTAAAAAGTAGAATTATATTGATAAAAAAATATTTATACCTCGGCACAGATGTTGCGGTGTTTATGTTGCAATTAGTACAATCATATGTTCCATCATATGTCATCTTCAACCTCGAATTACAGTTTTCGCAAGAGTCGTAATACCATGGACTTCGTATTGAAGTAATAGAAACTTTACAAATTACGGTCAATACCTGCTGCATGAATCAATTAATTTGTGTGAAGAAAATTAAATCGACATATGATAAATTTATTTTAAATAATTAGAATTGTATACCTTTTAGTCTTTTTACCTTTGCGATTTGATTTCCGCGATAGTCATGGTTTCCATTTTCACATCATCTACCCTGAGTTCTTTATTTTGTTCTTCAATCGTTTGAACTATTGTCTTATTCGGAGCATCTTTGCAACTAACATTTAGATGAAAAATACATAAATTATGCCATGTACTTCTCATTATTTAATAATATAAAGTAAATAAAAAATGTTACCTTTTCATGATTGTTTCAAATTCTACAAATTTTGTATTCATGTAAATTTTTGTTGCATCCGAACAATTCTACCAATAACCTTATGTTTTTTTTTCCTTCTTGAACATATTCTTGTTTGTTGATTCAAAACAAAAATGCTTAGGAAATTCTCGATATAACATGGTGCGAGCTAATTCATCATTCTTGTTCATGTTAAAGTATTCAGTTAACATGGAACGAGATGACAATCCATTATCAACAACATTTTGTAAAATGTCGTTCTTATTAAATTTTATCAAATGTTTTCCCTCCAAATGAAGTTGCAGTGTGATGATTGGTGGATGTATTTCGTTCAGATGAAAGCCATAAATGCACCACATTGACACTGGAGCTGCTATTTAACATGCTAATTAAAAGCTCTCAATCTCATCAATCTTAGGATTTTCATTCCAGTCATTGCATTGAAATGCTATGCTATCATGTCCTTTGTATATGTATTTATACAAATATTTGAGAGCTTTAATGGTTGAGCAAACCTCAACATTCAAGTAGCAGTCAAACTTAGCCAGCAAGTACGGATTATATGGGACCACCCAACGATTATCTAATTTATGTCCTCTAACTATTGGTCTATTTCCATTATCACGTCTTCTATGCTTCAGATATGAATCTTTCCCATGCACAATACAATTACACAAAGCTTTGGGGTAACTATTATTGCATTTACCATTTACATCCATGCATATATTTTTTGGATTCATATGACCACATGGACCATGCATCATGTGTTTCACAACTGCTCTAGACATGTGAGAATGTTCCGATTCGATTGGAAGCTCAACAAGGAATCAAAAGAAATTGGGTATATCAATTTTATTGTTGTTCCAAGACAATAAGAAAATGAGCATGTGGAAGACTCTGTTTTTGAAACTCAACAACATAGACATATGCTGTAACAGGATCGAAGATATGTTTCTTCACTATCTCATTCTTAAGAAATTTTAGCTTTGATTTAAATATGTGGGCAGCAAGATCAGGTCTGTTTTGCATCTCATCTTTATATTGAAGCTTCTGTTGTATTTTAGGCCAATAAGGATTACAAGTGATAGTGAGAAAAATGTTTGGCTTTCCAAAACATTGAACCAACGCCATTGCGTCCATATATCTCTTTCGCATATCCCCTGGTCCACCAATAAAAGATACGGGAAAAACAATCCCCCGTCCTATGTTTGAACCATTAGCTTCACCCGTATCCATATAATCAACAACCCCTTGATATAACTCAGATCGTATCACTTCTTCCCTAAAACGAATAAAATCTAACCTTGATGTCTCTATCTTAATATACATATCAACCACATATTGCTGCAACAACCTACCCGAATGTAATAAGATGGAATTTCACACGTCTCTAATTTGAAGTTTATAACAGTAGTATTCGTGACATGACACACAATTTTTTCTTTATGCAAAAATCACTATAAAATTAACATGAATAAATTAGTATAACATTTCAAAAAAATTAAATAGTATTAGAGTAAAAGTAACTACGAAAAGAAGTTAAACTATTTACCTTCATTTTCATTGTGAAGTAACTCTGAAAGTGAATTTATTATACAAGGATCAAGATTAAGATATTCATGGTAGGTTACATGTACTCCAATAGAGACTTTTTTCTTAATACCTTGGTGCCAACCCACATCTCCATATGGGAACAATAAAGGATATTGCAACAGATTATAACACTCGTAATAATAATGAATTCTATTACCTTTTCCAGAGTGGTTATATATAAGAATATCCTGCTTAGTTGGTTGCGCACATAAATCATCATCTATACAAATAGTAGCAACTTGAGAAATAGAAGGCATGTTGAATCTTCTTTGTTCAAGATTGACACTGAAACTATCTCCACAACATGATTGTCTAAATTCTCCGTATTTAGATTATGAAAAAATTTAGCATATGAGTTATCGATCATCATACCAATTAATCGTTTCATAATTGTCTCACTCAACTTATCTGAGCCACTGTAACGCATTCGATTATGTACTTCATGTTCAGTATCATAAAAGTAAAATTTCAAAAAGGACGCTTGCTCACTAACATGACGTAAATTATTTATATAATGATAAATATGTCCTTGCACTCTGAATGTATAAACACATATATTGCTTCTTGAAAGTGCTTTATCACACTTCACACTAAATGATGTAAATCTAAAATTGGTGTTATATGTACAAATATAGTTTAAGAATTCATCTGTTTCTTTAGTGTTTGATGTGAACAAGTCAAACATTTGGTGGGAGACAATGTTAAAGACGAGAGACACTTAACCATTTGAACAACAAAAACTGTTAGTTTCATGAAAAAATCTTCGAGCACCACCATTTTGACAAGAGCCTACAGATGGTAATATATCTGCTGAATGAACTATGTTATCAACATCCATTGCCACAAAACATCTTTATGTGTTTTGTGAACCTATAAATTACAAAAAAGGTCAAAAAACATATTTTGTTATTGTTGAATAAAGATATATTACTATCTAAGCAATATACCAACCTTTTATAAGACTATTTATGATTAAGTAGCATAATTTTTATAGAGGTTGAAGTAATATAGTTTTTGTAGCTAAAGATAATTGGCACATACCTGTCCTATTTGCATTTTTTCTCAATATAGTTGTCTTTGGCGTGATTGTCTCCTCTCCTTTTCCTCTTATGTCATGGACATACGATTTGACCTACCCACCTCTATACGCAAACTATTTCTAGCCTTTCTCATAACTCCATTGTTAAACAAGTTAATATAATTTACAAAACTTTGTCATATTTAAATATTTACAACACACATATAAAAAATATATAATGAAATCATGAATAAGAAGAGAGTAGTGTTAAGAGCTTGTATAACCTTGCATCGACATCTTTGGTAGCCATTCCAGACAATGATTAAAACAACTTAATCAATTTTGGAAGAATTTGAAACATTGCGTTGTTGGCTTATTAAAACTAAAAAAATGATTAGAAAACATCCAAAAGAGATTAATGACTAACATCAAACAATTTAATTTTATAAGAAAGGATTAGAACATTAGAACATAACCTTGATTAAACTAATGAGCAATTGAAGCTCATAACAATAACCTTGGTTAAACCAATCATTCTCTCTCCAAAATGTGCAAAATATAGACATCGTATCAAACAAAAACGAAGAAGAAAAAGTATTAAATTAGAAACTGGTAATGCTCATTATGACTTTTAATTCAAAATGATTGCGCATAAAGTCTTTTTTATTGTTTTATGATTAATTTAGCTTGATTGCATATTAGAGCACCCTATTAAACCATCAATACAAATTTGTACCTTAACACACTACAAGAAAAAAAGAAACAACAACAAACTAATCTGTTGTTGATTTGGTACGAATTTGTTGCTAAGGGACTCAGCAACAGATCAGCAACAAATTAGAGGTATTGCTAAACTCTTTGTCGCAGATTGAATTTAGCAACAGATTTTGGTTATGTTGCTGTTTAGCAACAGATTTGTGACAGAAATCTGTTCCTGAACAGCAACAGAAAAAAATATGTTACAGATTGGAAAAGGTGGTTCTGTTGCAAATCTGATGCAAATCAGCAACATACTTGGTATGTTGCTGATATGCACAGTCAACACAAGCGGCAGCTGTTGCAGATCTGTTGCAAATCAACGACAGATCAACAACAGACAACTTTTTGCTGATTTGGAATGGTAATTTTTTTTATAAAATTACAGTTCACTGTAAACATTAAATTCCTATGTGATAAAATATGAAAAAAATATATTTATTCCTATTCGCAATTAAAATTAAAATTGAATAATTGTTTGTATATTATCAAAATTTGAAAAAAAAATATCTACAAAATGTTGAGATTAACATTTCATAATGAAAGATGAACATTATCCAACAAAATACTACACAAATTAAGATGGCAACGCAAATTAATTTACATATATATCTACAATGTAAATCTCACACCCTTACCCAATTGTGTCACCGATACAAGATAGACACTATACAATTTGAGTGCGTGTCCCATCCAAATCCTAAAAATGAAAAGGAATAACTTGAACAATATTCGAATTACAATAAAAATATTCAAACACAAATGAAAAAATCAAAAAATTAAGCCTTGCTCATCGACCTCGTACATAAAAGATCGTCCACAGTGACACACACAAAAAATTTCCAACTCAAAAGGGAATGAAAGAACTTCCATACATGACATTCCATGCATTTTTTTCAATTTCTTTCATTTTGTACATTCATTCATATATATATATATAAGAAGTTAAAAACATAGAAGAAGACATCATGCAGCCCACAAATGAACCATTCTAAAAACATTTAGAATTCAATATTTTCATCCATCAACTAACATGCATTTAGACACGTAATGGTTAAATAAAAACATTTTACCTCCTATTAAAGCAAATGAGTAGGAAGAAATTAGATCAAAGTTTGAACAACAACAACGACAACAACAACAACAACAACAACAACAACAACAGAAAAATCAAGCCAAGTTAATTTATATTATGTATATAAAAGCATGAGAGCAAATCTCAAAATATGTCAATAGGTTATGTGTTGGGTTGCATGGAGACACTCAATTTGTTAATAAAAGGGTTGCTAAGTAGACTTATTGACCATAAAAGACATTACTTAATCAACCAACTAATCACAAACAAATGACGAAGATCATGTACTTAGAAAACATGGCGTACTACGGTGTCTTGAAGGCACCGTTGAGTTACCCCATAATACTAAATAAATATTTTTTTTTTCATAAGAGACGTCCAACTTTTTTAATTCAATGAATCACATATAATACTAAATAAATATTCAAAATAGGGAATGGACTTTTAAATATAATCCTAAGTAAATTGTGAAAAGTCCTATTTTATAACACTAGTGCCTACAAGAAACTTGTCTTAAACACTATATATTTGGTAGATAATCTTATATTGTCATGTTTCTTGTGAAGTGTCCCCTTACTCCAACAAACATTGAATCACATGCCAAGTATTTTCTCATTTTTTCAACAGAATCAGAGAGACTTATTAACATGTTATATGTGGGCATTGACGATACCAAATATATGGATATATATGTGTACGTGGAGTGTTCACTCGATATTCTAAGTTAAGTATCACTATAATGCAAATATTAAACTATGTATGTCATGCACATTTATTTAAGGTACGTAAAATAGTTTATAGCAAACATAACAAACTAAGCTTACAATATTAAACTATAATGCCAATATTAAACTATGTATATCATGCACATACCAAAGGATTCTCTGAAACTTGCAACCCAATTGGTGAGGTAAGTTTGCCTCCTTATGCAACACCCATATCAAACGTGACCATTGCACATACCTGCAAAATGAAGTAATCACATCGACTACATTAGAAGGGAAAAAATGTTTAGATATACATTACTCGAGAATAACAGTTTACCATTGAACAAGATAGGACATCCAGCCACTCTTGCCGTGGCGGTGGTCGCGAAGGCGGCATAAGTTGCTCTATAAACTCATCATGATCATCTAAAAGATGACGTTGATCCTCAGACATCCTTCTATGTGGAGAGATCAAATGCCCAGATCGGTGATCATGCGGGTGCCCAGATTGAGAAGGTGTTATCTCAGTCGTTAAATGCCCAGGGTGGTCGTCACTCTGAGGACCAGAACACTCTGTTCCTGGTGATGGTGGAGTCCGCGGTGTCGGAGGCACGTGGGGCCTAATGCCAAGGTCTGCATCAACAATCCCTCCATACGTGCTAACCGGTCCTGCATCTCTTGAGTTTCTTCCTGGCGTTCCATCTTGTCCCTCCGCATTTGTTCTTGTCTTTCCATTCGCTCCTTCAGCAATGTTTCTTGCAACCTTTGGTGGTCCTCTTCGAGTGAAGCCATTTTCAATACGACTATACATCCATTATCGATTAGTAGACATCTCGATCCTAAGTTTTTTCAACCGATCATTGAAAAAAATCTTATCAACTCTTAAATAAATTTAACATATATAAATCGTACAAAATAACTATTTATTCAGAAAATAATCCAATTAATATTCTATAAATTGGAATATAAATAACCTTGAGATTTTAATATAGATACATACCTATAAATTCTATAAACTGAATAAGAATTGGAAGTTCTTAATTTATTCAATTTATATTAAACTATTTTATTTACACAAGTCATAGTTCACAAGTGATACCTCTGCAATCTCTTTTCTTCAACTATGATAACTAAGTCTCTTCTATAACCTCTAACTACCTTCAAGAATCATGTAAATTTCATACTTACATTCAAGATTCGATTTGCATATTCTTATTCATGCGTATATACTTATAAAATTTTAAATACCACAACATATAAGATAACTTAAATATGCACGTTACAAGGAAATAAAAATTTGTTAGAGCAAAACATAAAAAGATACAAAGGCACAAAATGAACAAGTTAAAAACATACAAATCCACAAAATGAACAAGTTAACAACATAGCATCACTCCCAATTATAAAAGCTTAAATACAAACTAAATATATTTAAATGTGTTGCTCCCTCATTAGGATACATTTTACATTCAAGTTGTTAAATTTTAACTCGATTAGTTTGGTGATGTGCGTGATTAATGTGAATTATATAAACTATATAAGATAACTTAAATATGCACGTTACAAGGAGTGGCGGCAGACATCATTTACACTTGGCTCGGCCTTATTAGTATGACACATGCTCGTTTAAAACCTTACTTTAGTCAACGTTTTTTGTTGAGCCGGGCGTATACACATTGTTGATTGTTTATTTGTTGTTCTTTAGTGACAAATTGTTCGACGTTAATTTGTTGTTGTTGTTGAAGAACAAGAAATTGAGTTGTTGAGCGTCGCTAGGCTCTAAGTCATATAAAATCATAAATCAACAAAAATATCAAAATAGATTTTCAAGAAAATGCAAACCACAAATGATACCCGAAACTCAAGAGAAGCAAAGCGGGCGGGGCGGCGGCGCGCATGCCGCGCGCAGCGGCGGGCGAGGGCGATGAACGGCGGTGTCGAGGGCGGGCGCGCGCAGCGCGCGGGCTCGGCGCAGCGCAGGCGAGCCGGGCTCACGCGCCGAGCAGGGGCGAGCGGCGCGGCTGCAGGAAGCAGCGCGAAGCGCGCGGCTTGCGCAGCGTTGGTGGCGATGACGACCGCGCCAAGGTGGTGGCGCGGAAGTGCGCGACCGGCGATGTGGGCGAGTTGTTGAAGGTGGTGAGCGGGGAGGAGAGTTGTTGGAGTTTGGAGGAGAAATGGGTTTGGAGGGAGGAGGAGAGAAAAGGGTTTGTTAAAACAATTTAAAATTAGTGACAAATCAACAACAGATTAGTCGTTCTTTGAGTTGTTGTTGCTAGTTTGTTGCCGATTTGCTTACGTGGCATTTGTTGCTATTTTGTTGTTGTTAAGCCATATCAAAATTTGTTTTTGATTTGCCTACGTGGCATTTGTTGCTATTTTATTCTTTGTTCAAAGAATAGATCAAAATTTGTTGTTGATTTGCCTACTACGTGGATTGGACTCGTTCATTGTTGATTTGTCGCTGTTCAGCGACAAATCAGCAACAAACTATATGTATATAATTAGAGACGACTTGCATATATAATGCATTTGACTTGCATTTCAATTAAAAAAAAAGACAAACTTAATTAAATGGATATTAGCTTCATTTAAAAATTAATTGATTGGATATAAAATAATTATATATTCACAAAAACCTTATAGATTTCACGATTTAATCAAAATTATAATTGTTCATCATCATTAAATCAAATTTATGAAAAAATCTAAATTACCAAATGTATACACGTTATTTTTTTCCCCAAATTAGATATATTTTATTTAAATGGTTCAAATCAATTACAACGATAATATTTAAGGGAAAGTATATGACTATTACAAGGGAAATTAAGTTACGACTGCAATTCTCACCATGAATTGAGTTGCTAAAACAAATTACTTTTGCCCTTTTCATCACGAATACATCATTGTAGTTTGTAAATGTTGACTAAAAATAAAATTTGTTTTTAATCTTCTTCATAGTTCAATGCATGTTTACTCTAAATAAACAACAATAAAAAAATGTCTACGCCCGTCCCCGTACGTCCATTGACACTAGATAAAATATAATGTCTAATTGACATATTGATTCGATCACTGAACAATCATGCATGGACATCACATACTTTCTTGTGTAACTCGCATATCATGAGTTAACATTAGATCTTAATTAACCATTTTAAGTCTTTGTTAATCAATTAACTAATCCCACCCACTATATATCGAAGTCAGATTTTATGGCGTTCCTATATAATTAAAGTGTTCATGTATAATCGAGATATATCTTTTAATTAAAAATGGGGTTCAATTTCCTAAACTACATTCAAAGTATTTTTTTTTCGCTTTATCCTATGACAAAATTGAAATTAGGGGCACATTAGGAAATTAAGCAATTTTGCCATTAATATTGAATAGACAGATAGATATTATATATATATGGATATAGATCTTGAAAAATAAAATGTTTGGGTTCAAAAAAAATTTTAACGTGGTTTTTATTTTTTTTTATGTAAAGGTGCATGTTGTTTTCAAGTAAAAATAGAATCTTTGATTTTACGAAACCGCCTATTTATTAATGGTTCTGCACTTAATGGAAACTGTTAATTAATCAATTCGCAAGTTTTTTCAAAGTTCAATTTGCAACAAAAAAGCACCAATAGAAAAGGGATTTTTTTTTAAATTACTACATTACCTTAGAATTAAACAATTTGGATTGGTTACTTAAGAGCACCATTGAATTTTTTTATCCAAATATGAGAGCCCCTGGTTTGGCAAAAACCATTTCAAATTTAGTGACATATCAGCAACAGATTAGTCTGTTACTGATTTTGTTGTTGCTGATTTGTCGCTAATCAGCGACAGATCAACAACATATTTTTCTTGTTGTTTAAAAAGCTATTGTTTGATCTATTATTGATCAATGATAAATGAATCTATCGCTGATTAGCAACAGATCAGCAGCAGAATATGTATGTCGCTGATCTGTAGCAGATCCGTCACAGATTTAACTACAGATCACTACAAACTAGGTTCTGTAGCTGATCTGTCACAGATCTGTCAAAAATGGGCGGGAAATTAATGGCGGGAGAAATCAGCGACAGATCAGTGACAAAATACAATTTGTCACAATTTTTGTCACAAATCTGTCACTAATTTGTTGCTTTTTGGTCAACCGAGTCAAACGCTCTTTCCGATGCAAAATTGTTGCTAATTTGTTGTTGTTTAGCAACAAATTCAATTTGTTGCAATATTTTGATGCAATTTCACATTTTTCTTGTAGTGACATTGACCTATCTAAGTTACCACACCAATTTATAGCACCCCATTAAACCATTATTAGGTATTAATAAAACAATTTTAGAGCACCCTATTAAACCATAAAAAAGACTTTAAAAATTACAAATCTAACATTCTCATACGCATTTTATCAAACAATTTTAGTTATAAAACAAACTTGTTTTAAAAAGCTAAATAACTTTAAATAGCAATTTCAATCCCAACCATGTTTGCAAAGCTAGATATTTCAAACATTCAAATTACAAATCTATTATTCTCATAGGCATTTTACCAAACAATTTTAGATCATACTATTTAACCATAAAACAAACTTGTTTTAAAAAAAACCAAATAACTATAAGTAGCAATTTCAATCCTAACCGTGTTTGCAAAGCTAAATATTGCAAACATTCAAATTCAAACACTATGGTTTGATTAAAGTACACAAAACTATTGTCATAGACATTTGATTAATTCTAGACTTCTATTAACTACTAAGCATATCAAATATTATATTTTTCAACTTTTATAATAATTCTAGACATTCGATTAATACAAGTGGTAAAATTAAAATACACAAATAAAAGTTTATAAACTACATCAACAACAATAAAAGCAGTTAATTAGCATTATATACCTTTATAAGTGACAAGAAGAAGAACAACAACAACAACTGCCAAAGCATATCAAACATTGACCTTATGATTTAGACAAGTCATCAAACACATAGAATGCATAAGCACAAAAATTTAAAACAAAACAAAAAGATCAAAAAATTAAAGGGTTCTATAAAGAGTCTCGATCATGGGTATTTAAAAATTAATGAAATATTCAGCAGTTAGTTCCATTTTCACAATGATCATGGGTATCTAACAGTATACATAATTTTAACAATAATCATCAAAGAATTAAAGAGTTGTATATAGAATTAAGACTTAGTGAAGCTAAACTCAACTCTTTCTCATACCTGAATCAGTGTAAGGCAAGAGATGCAACGAGCCTAATTAAAAGTAGTGAAAACCTAGCAAGCTTACTACCATCCTTAACACTCCTAAGACCCAATTGAAATACCACATTATAGTCGGTCTCTCGTATATGAGATTGTAGAGGGAGAACCAATGAAATCCGAGAGAGCAATGTGTGTTTTGGAAGCAACGAAATCTGAGAGTCGAAGAATTGAGGAATAGGATTGAGATATCGTTGAGGAATCGAAGAGTTAAAAGGGCAACACTTGCGGGAGTCGAAAAATCGAGGAATAGGGTCAAGAGATCGTCGAGGAATTGGAGAGTTAAAAGGGTAAAAGTTGTAGGAGTCAAAGAATCGAGGAATTGAAAAGTTAAAAAGGGTAAAAGTGATATTCTAAGTGGCGAAGGAAAATTGAGATATTCGTGCTTTTCATATAAAGGTAGATACATACTACAAAAATCGAAATTTATTATCTTATAATTAACACAATTTAACATTATTTTCCCCTGCGCTTTCGGCTATTAGAAAAACCCTTCTACCTTTTTGTCTATTGTAAGTATTGTTCAATCTTCTCATTTTTTACTACGAGTCTCTGACGAGAAGTAAGAGCTCTCAATCTAAAGGCTCAAATATATGTAAAATCCTTTATTTTTTGTTGACAAATTACTAGTTTTTTCTTCTTGTTCTTGTTGATCATATCAACATTAATAGATTTGAAAAATGAAAATAATAATTCGTTATAGCTATTTCAGACTTACAATATTATTTGTTAATTTTGTTTTACAACTAATTATATGTCTAATGTAGTACATAAAATTAAGTGGTTTGTATGCTCATGTAGTCATGTGCTTATCTTTTGAAAAATACCTGTTATGATAACTAATATAGTATTATTATTATTTTTTTTGCTGTAGATGAGAAACACAATTGATTCATAATTTAAAAGGAAGAGTATTGAAGCACCACAAAATAGTGATGGGTTAAATACTTCAATAGAGATTGAACCTCAAATTTTGAATGAATCAGACAAAATTTCCAAGAACTCAAACTAATGTGAATTTATACATAAACTCATTAGAATGTGATCTAAGATTGAGACGAAAAATATGAGAATATCCCATTGAAAAGAGTGATGAAGTTTGAAGAACTTATATTAAGGCTGGTTCATATTAACCTATACTTTTAGAGAATCTGAAATCTAATGAAAAACATGCACGTTCTTTTCAAACATCATGGTTTAAATCGTTCCCATCATCTTACAATATTCTACCAAACTAAATATTGCATTTTGTTTGCCAGGTTATGTATGTTAGGGTTACTCAACCCCTTTGATCAATGAAATAGATGAATAAAAATCATACCAAACCACGATTAATGCACGAAAATAAACACACCACAACACACGCAAGATTTAATGCGGAAAACCCTCAAAATCAGAGTTAAAAATTAGGGGCAAAACTCCAAGTAATCCACTATATGAATAAAGAGTACAAGATATCTTAATTGCTTCAGATGCACTAATATTGGAGTAATACAAAAATACCTCTTCCAAAAGCTTAAATGATCACACTAAGAATGAAGAACACTACCCCAATTATATCAAACTCTTGCACCTATTTTCTCGAACACCAAGAAATTGTCAAAGTCTCTTTGTGAGTCTTCGGATTCATTGATCTTGATAACTCTTCAATGTAGAGAGAAGAAAACTAGATATATTGCACACTTCAACTCCAATGCGCACACAAATCGGCCACTCCGTCGAACTCCCCAAAAGTCGACTTCACTTTTAGTTTTTTTCATCTTCCCGATTTGGTCTCACTAAGAACCGAAATCTCTATTTGGTATAGGAATTACTCATTCATGTTCTCCCATTCCGTTTCTAATTCTAATCGAAATTAGAATTCTCAAGGGATGGGCTTTTTGGTGTTGGGCCTACACCAAACCAACAATCTGCCCCTCTAGCCTATGGGGAGATATCCAAACATCTATGATGCTCAATTGCAACTTAGTCCCACTAACTTGGTGTAAGACTAATGTTTATCACGAGTCACTACCTTCATGAACATATTAGCTGGATTCTTATTAGTGTGAATCTTCTTCAGAGTCATCTTATAATCATTTACAACTTCCCTGATCCAATGGTACCGAATATCTATGTGCTTAGTGCGACAATGATAAGTAGCATTCTTGCTCAAATCTAGAGCACTCTGACTATCACAGTTCACTGCATACCCATTTTGCTTCAAACCCAACTCTTGAAGGAATCTCTTCAACCAGAGCATTTCTTTGCCTGCTTAAGTCATAGCAATATAATCTGCCTCTATCATGGATAAAGCAACACACTTTTGCAATTTGGACTGCCAAAATATAGCTCCCCCTGCAAAAATGAACACATACCCTGAAGTAGATTTTTTTTACTATCAAAGTCACCAGCAAATCCGAATTAGTGTATCCCTCCAAATTAGGTTTCAAGCCCCTAAAACATAAACACATCATCGAAGTACCTCTCAAATATCTCAAAATCCATTTCAGTGCTTCCTAATGAGCTTTGCCAGGATTTGAGAGAAATTAATATGCTGACTACAACAATTGCATGAACAATATCTAGTTGGGTGCAAACCATCGCATACATTAAACTCCCAACTGCTGAGGAGTAGGGAATATCTGACATGTCTTCTTTCTCTTTTGTAGTAGAGGAATAAAACTTCTTGCTAAGTGTCAAGTGACTACTAAGAAGTGTGCTAACTGACTTAGCACTCTTCATGTTAAATCTACTCAAAACTTGCTCAACATACTTTTCCTGTGACACCCACAACTTTCTAGATTTTTTACCACGAACAATATGCATGCCTATAATATGTTTTACCGGTCCTAAGTCTTTTATATCAAAAAGCTAAACAACTCCTTTTTCAAGTTTCTAATCAAAGAAACATTTTATCCCACTATCAACATGTCATCAACATAGAGCAATAAGATCATAAACTTTCCATCTGGAAATCTGTTGAAGTAAACACAACGATCTGCATATGTTCTAATGTACTCTCGACCCAACATGAAATAGTCAAATTTCTTGTACCATTGTCTTGGAGCCAATTTTAGACCATACAAGCTCTTCTTCCATTTGCAAACTTTATGTTCTTTTCCTTTTACTTCAAATCCCTCTGGTTGATACATGTATATTTCTTAATCCAAATCACCATAAAGGAATGCAGTCTTCATATTTAATTGCTTAAGCTCAAGATCCAAGCTAGTTGTTAGACCCAAAATCATCCAAATGGAGCTCATCTTCACAATAGGGGAGAATATCTTATCAAAGTCAATTCCTTTCTTCCGATTGAACCCTTTCACTACCAAATGAGCTTTATGTTTCAATAGCTTATCTCCATCCATCTTAAGCTTGTACACCCATTTATTTTTCAAAGGTTTTCTACCTTTTGAAAGTTCCACAAGCTTATAAGTATTGTTCTTATTTAAAGAACTTATCTCTTCATGCATTGTTTTCATCCATTGAGCCTTTTCTTTATGAATCTAAACTTTTTGGAAGCTCTCTAGCTCCCCCTCTTCAGTAACTGTAACATACATAAAATTGGGGTACTTCGTATAAAGGATTTTTCCTCTCTCTGACCTTATCGATGGAGTTTCTACTGTAGGCATAGGTGGAGGATTTTGTTGCACCTGCTTAGAATCATCATCATCGGCAGCAGACGCATGCACATCATCAACATCATCATGCGCATGATCATCATCAATCCCATGTTCTTCAGCTAAATCTCATTCATGTGTGGTATAACTAATCGAAGGAGAAACTAGTCCAGGAAGAGAATCAACATCATCATCAACCGTGATTTTCTTTAATGTCTTGAAATTTTTTATTGTCTTATTTTCATGAAAGTCCACGTCTCTGGATCTCGACAAATTTTTTTTTTTTTTTTTTTTTTTTTTTTTTTTTTTTTTTTTTTTTTCTGGATCCCATAACCTATAGCCAAACTCTACATCTCTAAAACCCAACGAGATATACAGAACAATCCTATCATTAAGCTTGTCTCTGTTCCTTAGGCACATGCATAAATGTATTGCATCAAAACACTTTCAAATGAGAGTAAGTAACATATTTCCCAGAATTCACCCCAAAATGACTTATACAATTGAGCCATTTTGAACATGCATCTGATTTTATCTAGGATGGTTCTGTTTGTTCTCTCAGCAATACCATTATATTGAGGGGTACCCGAAACTGTCTTCTCATTTCTAATTTCATATTCTATGCAACAATTCTCGAATTCCTTTAAAGTGTACTCTCCCCCATTATCACTACGAAGGCACTTCAAAGATACTTTTTTTCTATTTCCATCATGGTATGAAACCACTTGAAGTACTCAAGAACCTAATATTTTGTTCTCAAAACAAACACCCAAACATTCCGTGAAGAATCATCAATAAAAGTAATAAAGCATTGCCACCTCCCATAGTTTCCAAATCTATGGGACCACAAACATCGGAATAAACTAACTCAAGTAGATTTCTTTTTCTCCTAGATAATGAAGAAAAAAACTTTATGCTGCTTATTGAATAATCAATCATCACAAGGGTTTAATGTTTTACCTTTAGTAAAAGGGATGAGAGACTTATTTGCCAACATTTGCAACCATTTTTTATTCATATGATCCAACCTCCGATGCCACAAATATGGTGAAGAATTATCTTCAATTGCATTCAGGTCATATTTGACAGTCTTCAATTAAGTCTTGTAAAGTATGTAGCTCAATTTTCCTTTAGCAACAACAATTAAGCCGTTGGTGAGTTTCCACTCCTTGCCCCTAAAGATGTTATAATACCCATCTATGTCCAAAATATGAGTAGAAATCAAATTCAAACGCAAATCTGGAATATGTCACACATATTTCAGAATCACCATGCAACCAACATTTGCCTGCACAAAGACATCTCTAATGCCAACTATATCTATAAAACTATTATTCCCTATCTTTGCCTTTCCAAAATTCTTTGCTCGATAAGTAGAGAAGACATCATTCCTCGGTGTAGCATTAAAGGATGCTCCTGAATCAATGACCTACTCACTATCTACATTAATGACATGACCTTGATCCTTAACGAAAGAAAGCACAACCAATTCTTCCCTTATATCTGATATAGTAGCTGTACTGTTTCGATTATCCACGTTGTTTTGATTTTTCGCGTCATTATGTTCCCTTTTCCATACTTTACAATTTCTCTTCAAATGCCTTTCCTTGCAATTGTGATAACAAGTAAATTTTCCACTTACTTGATACTTAACTCTGGACTTGCTATACCCTTTTGGACCTCTGGATTTACTTCTACCTTTATGTTCTAATGTAGTAACAAGAGCTTGTGAATTATCAATCTCTTTATCTTTTCTTCTAGTCTCCTCATTATAGAGACTATCACGTACCATGGATAAGGATAAAATACCACCCGAGGTAGAATTACTCAGAGACACTACTAATATTTCCCAGCTTTTTAGTAAAGAACTCAAAATTAATAGTGCATGTAACTCATCCTTAAACATTATCTTCATGGAACTTAACTGATTAATCAAGTTTTCGACATCATTCAAGTGCTCTATCATTGACTATCCATCTTTGTACTTCATGTTTACAAGCCTTTTAACCAAAGAAGCCTTGTTCTGTGCACCTTTTTTCTCACACATACTTTGCGATTTTCTCCACAACAATTATGCATTAACTTCTTTACTGATGTGGTGACATATACTATGGTGGATCCATTTTTTAATAGTCTTAGCAGGTTTCCGGTGCATTTTCTTCCAATCAACATCGGATGTTCCTTCTGGTTTGGTCTATCCATGTTCAATAGGATCAAACAAATCTTTGTAATAAAGATGATCTTCCATCGTAGGTTTCCAAATTGAATAATTAAAAAAAGTCACCTTGACTATACATGATTTTTCCTCACCGATCTGGATTCCAACAATTAATTTTTGGTCACAATCTAACTTGGCTCTGATACCACTTATTGGGGTTACTCAACCCCTTTGATCAATGAAATAGATGAATAACAAATCCCTCCAAATCACAATCAATGCACGAAAATAAACACACCATAAAACACGCAAGATTTAAAGTGAAAACCTTCCAAATCGGAGGTAAAAACCACATGCCAAACTCCGAACAATCCACTATATGAATAAAGAGTACAAAATATCTCAATTGCTTGAGATTTACTAATAATGGAGGACTACAAAAATACCTCTTCCAGGAACTTAGATGATCACACTAAGAACTAAGAACAAAGAACACTACCCAAATTATATCAAACCCTAGCACCTCTTTTCTTGAACACCAAGAAATCATCAAAGTCTCTTCGCGATTCTTCGAATTCAAAAATCTTGATAAGCCTTTAATGTAGAGAGAAGAAAACTAGAGAGATTGCGCACTTCAACTCGAATGGGCACATAAATCGGCCACTCCATCAAATTCCCCAAAGTTGACTTCACTTTCATTTTTTTCATCCTCCCAATTCAGTCTCACTAAGAACTGAATTCTTTATTTGGTCTTTAAGTCGTACGCGAAGTCGACTTTTCAAAATTTACGAATTACTAATTCATGTTTTCTCATTATGTTTCTAATTCTAATCAAAATCAGAATTCTCATGGGCTAGACTTTTTAGTGTAGGGCCTACACTAAACCAACAATGTATTTCATTATCAAAACAATATTCATGGATTAGATGCATTTATTGTTAATAGATTTCAATAATGGAAAAAAGTAAGAAGTGGAAAAAATTGTGCATTTTTAACACATGTTGGATATGATCTCAATTCTCCCCATTATAATCTAGAAAAAGCATGTGAACCAATGATCACATATTGTTAATAAATTTGAAAAACCCAAATTTACAGAAAATGAATAAAATATACTTCGATTGAAAACTTCAATTGAAGTGATTATGCGGCTTGCATTTCAATGTTGTTCTTTCGGAGGCCACGATGAGTTAGAAACATCAATCAATCGTGACAATTTTTTAGAATTACTAAGTTTTCTATCTTCCTACATTGATACAATAGGAGAAGTTTTGGATAAGGCTTCTCAAAATGCATCATACACATCATCAATAATATAGAAAGAGATCTACATGTATTAGCAAGCAAAATAAAAAATGTTATCCGTAAAGAAATTGGTGATGTGAAATTTTCTATTCTCGTTGATGAATCTTGAAATGCATCTAAAAAAGCAAATCACTACGAAAATGGATGTTAATAGCCATGGGGAATAATGGTGGACTATTCCCGTCACTATTTGAAACGAATCAACGATGGAGACTGTACGCCTTTAGGAACGGGGATAGCAATGACTCCCATAGCTATTTCTTGGGTGAGAAAATTTCCGCCCAAAGGCGATCATCCACGACCACTCGGCGGTGGAGCACGTCACATGGGCGTGGATGAGTGGGATACGTTTGGGAATAGTGACAGGGTTAGCCCGTCGCTATTTATCTAGCCTTTTATTGAAAATCTTTCCCTTTCCTCCCCTCTATCTAGTCTTCTTCATCCTCTCATCTCCTCTACTCGATCCGACCCTCTCTCTACTGGTCTTCCTCCTTTCCTAGCTTATCTCTCTGTTACTATCCTTTACTCGATCCTCCCTCTTCGTGTCTCCCTTATCTCCCTCTCTATCGACCCCTGCCTGGCCAAAACCCTAAAACCTATCATAGATCGATCGATCCCAACCACCCTAACCCCTCTCTATCGATCTCCTCAATCTCATCGACCTTCCTCTCTGCCGGCCTCTTTCTCGGCATAACCCGCCGCTGTCCTCCAGTCGCCGTTTTCCCATTCAATCGGTGCCGTATTCCATGGTGTTAAGGTATATATTTTTTTAAGGTAATTATATATTAATTTGTGAATTCATTTTAATATATATTTTTTGGTTAAAATTGTTACAAATTTTTTTTTTAATAAAATTATTTGAATAAAACTGTTTTGAAAATTAACTTGTTTGAATAAATCTTTTTTGGTGAGAATGCATGTGTGATTGTAATTTATGTCTTATTGTAATTTTTTATGATTAAAATGGTGTAATTTTTTATAACTTAATTGGGTAGTTATGATGTTTTGTATATATAATTTTTATGCTAGTGAAAAAATGCATGTGTGATTGTAATTTAGTTTTATTATAAATTTCTTGATAATGTGTTATATTGTGATGTTTGAATAATTTAGTTGTAATGTTTGAATATAAATTTTTAATGTTGATATGTAATTTTTTTGCAATGTGTTATAATTTAGTTGAGAAAAAGTGTATGTTGAGTTGAATTAAAATTATGATTCAAAAAGTAAAATAAAATATTAATGATATATATACACTTTACTAATAAAATCTTATGTAAATGATCAAAATTAATTAGACAAATCATATTTCTTCTAGGACAAAAATAAAGGACTATATGTACAAACATAAAGCACTTCAATATAACATCACTTATATATATATGTGTGTGTGTGTGTGTGTGTGTTTAAAGCACTTTAAAATTAATTAAGAAACACACAATTGATTGAATGTATTATTTAAATGATAAAAGTTAATTAGACAAATTACATTTCAATGAAGACAAATTAAAATAAAGGACTACATGCATATATTTTATATATATTATATATTATATTATATATATATATGTTTAAAGCACTTTAAAATAAAATTGGAAATATATAATTGATTGAACAAAATAATATATAAGACGCTTTTATACTTTATATATATAACTTATACTTATATGTAATGAAAAAAAAAAAGTTAATTAAAACAAAAATTTTAAAACGAATTGAAGCACTTAATTAAAAACTTATATATACCATATATGGTTGTACAAATTATACTATATATAGAACTTCTACTATATATTTATAAAAGAAAATAACTTAAAGTTTAATAATTACACTATATATATTGAAAAAAATTATAATAATTTATAGTATAGTTACAATTATATTAATGTACTTTAAAACTTTAATGAATGAAAAAATAGTACTTACCGCATATATACTGAAAAAACATAATTAAGCAAAATAAATTTGAAGCAAAATAAATTGAAACAAAAAAAAACTTGAAGCAAAAAATAGTACTTGCCATATATCGATTAGTTATAGTTAAAATTCGACTAAAATGTACAATATATATTACAGAAAGTGTATAAATACAAACAACATAACTAATTACGGTTAACATTCGACTAAACATGTATAATATATATTACGCAAAGTATGTGCAAATACAACCAATTCGACTAATTACGGTTAACATTCGACTAAAATGTATATAATGATTTTGTGTGTAGGTCTGTTTAATTAGGGTTTTTAGGTCTTTTGATATATATGTGTCTCGAATTAGAAGTACTACTACATTGAAAGTACTTATACCCGATTTAAGTTTGTGGCTGGCGTGAAGGAGTTCATAAAATTTGCCATCCAATAATAGACCACTTTCCTAAACGAAATGAAAATTCGATGTCCTTGCCGAAAATATCGCAACGACAAATATCATGATGTAAACATAGTAGAGCTTCATCTAGTGAGTCGAGGATTCGTTTCTGAATATTATTGTTGGACCGAGCATTAGGAGGAAGAATTATTAAAGGTGATGATCTAATGTACGAATATCCGACGTCATATCATTATATGAAACACGACCACACGGGGCCGAGTTTTAATAGGAACCAAGTTGTGAAGTGAAAAGTTTATTCAAAATGATTGAAGCAGCAAATCAGCCGCTTCGATCGAGTTGTGAGAAGAGGGCAAAACTCTAATCAATATCGCGTTTGCTGACGATAAATTCCAATCACTATTTTTCGGAGCAAGCATTAGACAAAATCTTACTGGTCTATAAAGACATGTTGCATTAAGAGAACTATTTTGGTAGATACCTTTTACAAATGTAAGATTTTAATGTACTAATTGGGTCTACTATATAGTGAATCGATTGTTGTCCCCAACTACGCATGCTTTATTGTGGCCCGACTCTGACCTTACGTCTTGCAAGTTTTTTAGGAAACTTAGGTTTAACTCCAACAAATGGCCTCATAAGAAAATGCTTTATTTTACCTTAGCGCCTTGTTTACAATGTTTGTTCGTGTCGAAAGCTATTGCGAAACATATGCGATGGCACACTTAACACATTAGAGATGAGGACAATATGCAGTATTACTTCGATTTTATTGCATAGAGTCACTTCAATCAAGCGAACCCTATCTTCAGCTATAAGGTTCGAAACATTCGACTTGGGTTATGCACTAATGTGTTCCAACCTTTTGGAATGACCGATAAATTGTACTCTTCGTGGCAGGTAATTTTAACCACATAAAACTTGCCTCTGTCGATGTGTATGAAAAAAGAAGTGATGTTCCTAACAATGATTGTACTAGGACCTACGAATCCGTCATAAAAGATTGACATGTTTCTCTAACCGTTAATGAAAGAATTGTAAGATCTATTATATGACAAAGTGCTTGCCTACAATGTATTGACTAACACGAACTTTCAAATGTGCACCACACTTATATGAACTGTGAGTGACTTTTCATCCTAAAACATGTTGTTGGGATGGAGCACACTTGGGAGGGCAGCTTGCCCATATTTTATGGATGATACCAATGACTTTCAGTTGAGGTTCAGCGAGAAAGCAACTTGGTTCGATTGTCACTGGAGTTTTTTTGTGGCGATATTCAAAGGAGAGGAAAGACAAATTTAGTTTCTATAAAGATAGAATTGTATCGACAAGCCACAGACCAATAAATCAGGTGAAGATATCTTGCGTGAAATTGAGGCATTAGGACTGATGAAGGTTATCGAATTGGGATCATATACTATAAACAACGAAGTCTCAAAGACTAGTTAGTGAAGAAAACGAAGCATACTGTGGGACTTGTCGTATTGGAAGACGAACCTTGTCAGACACAACCTAGATGTAATGCACATTAAGAAAAATGTCTTTGACAATATTTTCAACACAATTATGCCTCAGAGTTGCCGAGTTCCTTAGCATACCCTTCTAGCAACCTGTCCATCGACACAGACTAACATAGATGACGATGAGGAGCTCAGATTGCTAGAGCCCCTAGAGGCAACACTGGTACTCAAACCAGGGGCAAATATTCTTGGTTTTCAAGGATTAGAGATAATACATATATGTAATTTAATTATGCATATCTAAATTTCATTAATTAACCAAAAGTAAGGTCTAAGACGAAAGTTTCACCTATCAGATAGAAGTGCACGGGAGATGACTAGGGCATACAATTACTTCTTATACAAGGATGTTTATTCCTAATAGCATGTTCCCCAACACATACGAGATGTATACTGGAATCAATGGAAGGTAAAAATCTTTAGTTAAAATTTGTTTCTTTTGCTTATGATATATAGACTATATTACAATATTTTTGTACATAGCTTTCTTTCTATTAGGATCCATTGGATGACGGGGCTATTAGAGAGGCGTATGATAAACAGAGCACTACTCAGTACTCTGACTTCATCGGCAAAATATGTTCAAAAGATAAGAAGTCGGGCCACATATCTATTGAGATCTTCAAGCACTACAAGAAAATGTTGTCCACCCCTAAATTTAAAAAGAAGTCAGAGTAAGTTAGCAAAAAATGGCGGACAGAGACAAGGGGACCCGGTAAAGGTGTAGTTATGCATATAGGTGGTTTGATATCCATTTATCAACACGTAGAAAGACTTGTAGGTCATGCTATAATAATTAAGTTTATATATATAGAGATTATAAGTCTCAAACTTAATCCTAGTTAAACATGTTTTATAGGACTGCTTTGGAGTTGTGCTTGTACTTCCATACTAAGGATCATGACGACGTTACTTTCCTGGATCAGATAGTAGAAACGATTGTCATAAGAAAATAGCTTTGTAGCAGTAGTTTGTTTAATTAATTATAGGTTTCAATGAATTATATATATATGATTTGTGAATGTTTAAAATCTTAACTCAGACGACAATACTCGACGAGCTCACACAGTCACAACTTGACACGCTGATTAATTTTCTCAAGTTACATTTATCTGTCATAGATCGTGACGATAAAGGGCAGACATATGGACTTGGGTGGACACCATTAGAGTTGAGATGTAGACATGCTAGAGTAAGATCTTCTTCGCGTATGTATGCTAATGATGAGCCCATTAAGAAGTTGAGAGGGGACATTAAGGAGATGCAGAAAAGTCTTTTAAGGGTTATCAATGATAAAACCATCAATTATGACCAATTGCAAAAGATGCAGGGACGGTTAGATCCCATGGAGCAGGCTCTGATGGACAGACTTAGAATTTCATTTGCGCCTCTAGCAGATCTTGATGATGACTCAAAGACTGACCAAGATCTCGATGATCGAGTCTTATGATGTATTTAAACTTTAGGCTTTTTTCACATTTTTGCAGTCTTACATGTACATATTTATATTTGTAGACTTTCTTTCGTTATATTTATTTCAATTATGCACATTTAATTTGTTTACATTTATTTATTTTTTGAAAATTATTATTTTCACCAAATAAAAAATAAAAAACTATTATTAGTAATTAAAATTGTTATTTTATCAAAAAAATTGTTAAATAACTAAAATGTTTTATAATGTTTTAAAATAAAAAACTAATTTCAATATTAATTTGAATAAAAAAGTTATTTTTTAATAATAGAAATGTTTTATAAAATAAATTCTGAAATATGTTTTTTAATAATAAAAAATAAAAAAAAATAATTTTTTATATATATTTAAAAAATATATTCTGAAATCTATTTTCCAAAAAATATTAATTTTTTAAAATAAAATTTTAGTAGAATAACGATAGGTACGACAACGACTTCTCATCGTTATTGTTGTCCATGTGGCTGTTAGACGAACCACTTGGCAGTAAATAACAACAGCTTTAGTGGCGACCCCCATCACTAATTGTGTTGATGTGAGAAAAAAATGGTTAACATATTACACATGTCAAAAAAGACGACGGGCATTGGCGACGGGTTTAGCGATAGGTACCCGTCGCTATTTCTGGCACCCATTGCCAAAAAATAGCCACCAGCAGAATAGCGATGGGGCTTCCCATTGCTAAACCCATTGCTAAAGCATTATAGCGACAGATCATACCAAAATAGTGATGAGTTTCCCCGTAGAGAAAAATTGATGTTTCCGTACTAGTTGAAAAAAAATGGAGGAAAAAAGAGAATATGTATATGTATAAAATGAATAAAGGCGAAAGTCTATGAAATCTCCTCAAATAAAAAAAATTAGCTCAAGTGTTTCTATTTAGATTAAGTGAGTTACTCCAATGCTCATGCTTAGAATTCATTATAACCTACTTAACGTCTTATTGATCTCCATTGGTGCTAAGTCTACAATAGTACAGAGTGTGGTTGCATTTCTCGCCTATGACACCTTTTAAGTGTTGATATAATATTTTTACAAAGGTTGTAAGCTTGCATTCTTGAGTGTATAGACTAAGAAAACTCATGAGTAGTTAATAGCGTTTTTCTTGACCGAGTCTATGTTTTTAAAGTGTGAGCTTAATTATGTTTGGATTGGTACTAGACATATCATAACTCCAAAATTTATTGAGTGGCTTGTTAACTTGGCGACTATGTAAACCAAATGAACTCTATGAACTTGAAATCGGTTATAGGATTAGTTTAGTTAGTGCATGCTATATTTGGAGTTTAGCTTACTTTTGTTTTGTCATTTACGCATTTGCTTGAGGGTATTTGATAAGTCGTTAATCGTGTCATATTATTTAGGTTATATAGTTTTTTTATGGTTAAGTCTCCAAAATATTAGTCTAATTATCTTTATTTATTTATTTTCAGGTTTAATGGATTGTGCAGTTGAATCTAGGGTAAAAAATAATGCAAAATGAGTATTTTATATGCAGTTTGATCAGCATCTTCAAAACCGTCTCGAGATGCGTGTTGCAAAGTTAATGAATAGATGAAGAGCATGTGAGGTGAAATAGAACCAAACGCACTTAAGCCACAGCGTGTCATGAGCCTTCAATCGAACCTCGAGATCATCACATAGATCACTTTATATGAGAATAAACTGTTTCGATATGCCTCGTGATTCATGCTAGCAAAGCCTCTCATATTTTTGTACAATTCATCCTTGAACGTTTTCTCTCCATCAAGAACCATTGATCTTCCTCGAAATTTATGCCAGTTCTGTCTTCCATAATTTCGCCGAGCCTTCTTGTGCGTTTCCTTCATCTTCAGTAGCCATTGGATATGCCTCTGGATACTTACTAGTACGATCTCCCATATTGACGCACTAGTTCTCTACGCTTCTCTTGCCTATGCACCAGCCTCCATGTCTCGATGTCTCACTCGCAACCACATCTTCAGTCAGCTTCACCTCTAATCGTCTCACGCCATGTCAGATGCACCAGTAACTTCAGCCAATCGGTACGTGACATGTATCCTCGGCAACGATGTCAAAAATTGACGCGCACCGAATGCGTCGATAAATATATTTCCTAAACCAACTATTTTGTAGATAGCGGTAAATGGTCGATCCCACATATATTATTATTCTTTCTAAGGTTCTAAAAGAAAGAGAAAGCGGGGGTTTTGAGAGAATGAATAAATTAACTAATCTAAATAGCAAGGAATTAAATTTAATAGTAAAAAATAGTTTTGAAACTAATGAATGAAAATATCTAGGTTAAGGTATACAAGTTCAGTTCGATAAAAGATTAGATTTAGTCTTAAATCTATGTAAATTATGTAAATCAAAAGTATCATAGTGTAGCTATAAACCCGGTAATATACGCGGTTCCTTGCACTTCCTATTCTCAATAGCCAAGGTATGGCAATGACAACTTCCCTAGCCAAATCTATAACCCTATAAGCAAACGAATTGGGTTTAACATGATGACGGTAATAGATTTTGTGAAGGCATTACACTTAGACAGCCGTATCACTAGTGTGTCCGATTCAACCTAAATTCATAAGGTATTTGACCGGTCCCAAAAGGAGCGAATCAATAGGTATGGTCAATTGTCATTTGTGTGGTCTTATTGCATAAGGACGGATGGTTACGACTCACTAGCAATATAATCAAGGTTTAAATCTAAATTTAATCTTAACAATCAATAATAAAGGGAATAAAACACCAATAAAAAATAATTAAATTAAAAAAAATAAATCTCATAAATCCATAAATAAATATGTCAAACCTCCCTCGTAGCCTTGCCTAAGCCGTAAAATTATTGTCTCATAGTTTGAAGAAAAATATAAAAGAAAATAAAAACAAAGAGGTTAATTATATAGAGAGAGTAGAAGAGTGTGTAGAAGAGAGAATTCTCCATAAAAAACCTAAGTCCTATTTATATAAAACCATTAAAATTAGTCTTTAGAAGATAAAGAATATGAATCTTGTAGGTAATTTAGTGACACGTGCGCCTAGGCAGATCTAGTGGCTATTGTGCGTTTAAATTCATTTTTCTTTTAATACGTGCATTCCTCACCTTTTTCCAACCACTCGGCTCCCTGCTCCATTTCTTATGGACACCGATGTAGGGTAGGACTCTCTAATCATGACTTTACCCTTATTTTGGGTATATAAACCTTTTTTTCTTCTCTAATCTTTTTCTCTTCATTTCTCTTTTTAAAAATTTCAAGTCTAAGACTAGTTTTCAACTAAGTAAAATAATATATTAGGCTATGTCTATCAGTTTAACATTAGGTATGAAAGAAATAAAGGTTAGATTGGCTTAAAATGAGTTAACTAGGGAAATTACTTAGGCTTAAGGCTAAGGGTTTTCATTCAAAAATGACTTAAATCATTTTCCCATAGTGGTTTAGTCATAGGAATTCAGCCTCAAGTGGGTTACATCCTCATTCTAGCACCTAAGAAACCTGACTTTTTCTACTTGCATATTTTTGACCGTCTGCCTCCTTTGGTATCTAACACAAACCTTAACCCTCATACTAAATCCCTAAAATGAAATCATGAAAATGTCGAGCTACGAGATAGAGTGAGTATTTCTCTTAATTTTTCTCAAGTTTCAAGTCAAAGAGGTAACCATAATTTACGCATCCACAACCAAAGGCATGAAGCAAAGTTTCGGGTGACTTTAAACAACAACAACAACAACAACAACAACAACAACAACAACAACAACAATAATAATAATAATAATAATAATAATAATAATAATAATAATAATAATAATAATAATAATAATAATAATAATAATAATAATAATAATAACTATACTAAATATATGCATGAAAGTATATCAACTCCTATGAAATGAGAGGTAGAAGTATGAATGGAAAAGAAATGAGAGATAAGATAAATATGGGAATAAGGGATACAAAACACCACCATTAAAGTCTTTTAACCATTTATAACTGCATATAATTGAAAATTTTAAACGGTCTCACCTGCGAACTTTAGCGAAAAGATCCATCCAACATAATTCATAATCCCTAATATCCTAAAACTTATTCCGAACCTTGTCCTTAAGGTTTAAAACAATTCAAGAAATCCACATAACAAAAAGAAAAAAGAGTGGTGAAAAAGAACATGGATAAATAAATAAGAAGATGATACAAAGGCATGTATTTTCTTATAACATGATAAAAGTCTCCAAAAACTAGTGAATGAACAAAAGCTCTCACGCCTAGGTGACTAAGGAAACTATGGAAAAAAACTCATCATAATAAGAGCAAGAACTAAAAAGTATAAGAGTTAACTTAAATAATTCCCACCAAATCTTTGGAGCCCAAAGTCTTTCCACTTAGGGTGAAATTAATAAGATGATGAAATGAAGTCTATGGTTTTGGCTCTACTAAAAAATCCATCGCTAATGCAGAGACTTAAGTTAGATTATGTCCCAACCAAGCCTCAAAACACCTAAACTCTTGTAATATGCTAATTCCCTAAAAATTATTCGATTACTCCAAAAATTGTAATCCAAAGCCAAAGCTAGCAATATTCAGGGGGTGCTCCAGTGCCTTTGGTGCAAATAAAAAATTCATAGCATTTGTAAAAATTCAAGAACTAAACTAAAACTAAAATAAAAAATAGAAATAAAAGAAATAAAGCTGGGCTGCCTCCCAACAAACACCTTTTTTTAAGTCTTTAGCTAGACATAATGTGATTTATCACTTGATGCCCTCTCCTTTTAAGATATCAACAACAAACGATGTATTTACAACTTTGGGCAATGCAACATGCACACCCCTTCAGATTTGGGAGCTCATTCGGGACTTCTAACACCAAAAATTCTATCGCATCATGATCATCCAATAGAAAGGTGTCGATAGTGTAGAAAATCTATGAACGTTCATTTCCACACACTTGTAAGGTTTAACAAGTATACGTGGGAAAGTGGGTGGTTCCACCAACACCAGAGGTTGGTCTTCCTCGCTTTATTTCAGTAGTTCCTCTGACCTTTGTGAAATGACTTCAATTTTCATCTCATTTTCCCCCTTTTCATTTTATGCAATGATAATGGCTGGCTCAGTTTGAAAGACTTCAAGTTCTTCTGCTGTTTTGCTCCAATAGTCCTCCACCTATGTAACCTCATTCACCTCAACACTTTTCAATGTAAAAGCACTCACATTCTCCTCTGCATAAAAAACTGGTTATGTACTACACAACTCTTTCTCGTCAATCATATTATGAAATGTGACATTCATTTGAATAAGCCGAGTTTCCAAATTTGGCAACATTGGAATCACATGCTGAGATTGTTGAAACTCTTCATGAAGGTATTGTTGACCAACTATTAATTACTTTATGATATTTTCCAAGGAGGTGCTTGGTTGAAATTGTTGGTTTTCTTCATGACAATGTTGATGAACTTATTGAAAAGGTAGTTTTTGGTTGAAGATCAAGTCATTCATCATGTCTTGTATCAACCTTTCTTCATGTTGAGGAATATGTAGACTTGGCATGAGCTCAAAGAAGTTGGGTTATGGCGATGCATAGCTAGAATAGTGATGCTTCTCATACATTGGATAGTAAGGACAGTCATATATGTGGAATGAGAATAATCTTCACAAATTTTGCAAACCTCAACCTGTTGCACAAAAGAATGCATCTTAAAAAATTGATATCCATTATGACATACCTGCTCCATTCACATCGTGATAGTATGAGTCTTCAAATGACTATAGTTGTAGGAGTAGGAGGCCATTGCAGGGTTACCTGTAGACAAGTTAGGAACAAGAGACTCGATAGACAAAATAAATAAATAAATAAATAACAAATAAATAATATAAAACCAAAAAAAAATTCCTCGGCAACGACGCTAAAAATTGATGTGTTTGTTGTAGGGTGCTGGACACGTGTAACGTACATATTAGCTAAAGTTACTAGTGCATCTGCGTGGTGTGAGATGATTGGTGGTGAAGCTGACTGAAGACGTGGCTGGTGAGTGAGGCGTCGACACGTGGCATCTGGTGCATGGGCAAGAGAAACGCAGAGAACTTGTACGTCAATCTAGAAGAATGTACTAGTACGTATCCCGATGCACATCCAATGGCTATTGAAAATGAAGGAAACACATAAAAAGGCTCGATGAAATTATGGATGATAGCACTGGCACAGATCTCGAGGAAGATCAATGGTTCTTGATAGAGAGAAAATGCTTAAGGATGAATTGTGCGAAAATATGGGAGTCTATGCTAGCACAGATCTCGAGGCCGATCAAAACCATTTCTTTTCATCTGAAGTGATCTATGTGCTGATCTCGAGGCTCGATTGAAGGCTCATGACATGCTGTGGCTTAAGTGTGTATGGTTCTATGTCACCTCAGATGCCCTTCATCTCTTTATCAACTTTGCAACACGTATATCGAGACAAATATGAGGGTGCTGATCAAACTGCATATGAAATACTCATTTTGCATTGTTTTTCGCTCTGGATTCAATACCTCACTCCATTAAGCCTAAAAATGAATAAATAAAGATAATTAGACTAATATTTTGGAGACTTAACCATAAAAGACTATATAAATAGCCTAAATAATACAAGATAATTAACAACACAATAAAGATAATTAGACCATAAAGACTAATATTTTGGCACATATCTGTGCCATAATGTCTCCCATAATTTTGCCGAGTCTTCATGTACGTTCTCTTCATCTTTAGAAACCGTTGGATGTGCATCGGAATACGTACAATACTGCTATCCCAAATTGACATATGAGTTCTCTGTGCTTCTCTTGCCAAAACACCAGCTGCCACGTGTCAATGCATCACTCACCAACAACGTCTTCAGTCAGCTTCACCTCCAATCATATTACGCCACGTTAGATGCACAGTAGTTTCAGCCAATCAGTGTGTGACACGTGTCCAACACTTGCAACAAATGCACAATAGCCACTAGATCTGCCTCGGTGCACGCGACACTAAATTACCCACAAGATTCATATTATTTCTTTTCTAGAGACCAGTTTTAATGGTTTTATATAAATAGGACTTAAGTTTTTTATGGAGAACTCTCTCTTCTACGCACTTTTCTACTTTCTCTACATAATCGACCTCTCTGTTTTTATTTTCTTTTATATTTTTTGTTCAAACCATGAGACACTAATCTCATGACCTAAGCAAGACTACGAGGGAGGCTCGACATATTTATTTATGGATTTGTGAGATTTATTTATTTTAATTTAATTTCTTTTCATTTGTGTTTCATTCCCTTGTTATTGTTTCATTGGTTAAGATTAAATTTAGATTTAAACCTTGATTATATTGCTAGTGAGTCATAAGAGCATCCATCCTTACACAATAAGACCACACAAGTAGCAATTGACCATACCAATTGATTCTCCCTTTTGGGATCGATCAAATACCTTAGGGATTTAGGCTAAATAAGACCCACTAATGATCCCATTATCTAAGTGTAGTGCCTTCCTAAAACCCATTAGGACATCCTGTTAAACCTAATTTGCTTAACTGTAGGGTTATATGTTTGGCTAGAGAAGTATTCATTATCGTACCTTGGCTATCGAGAATAGGAAGTGCGGGAACCGCATATGTTACCGGGTTTATAGCTACACTAGGTTATTTTTGATTTGCACACTTTAATAGATTGATGAACAAATCCAATTTTTTATACAACCGAATTTGTATGTCTTGACCTAGGTATTTTTCATTAATTCATTTAAAAAAAACTTCTATTGCTTTATTTAACTCCTTGCTACTTAGATTAGTTAATTTATTCATTCCCTCAAAACCCATATTTTCTCTTTTTTTTTAAAAAAAAAAAAAAAAACCTTAGAAAGAATATCAATCTATGTGGGATCGACGTTGGTTTAGGTTATATATTTTATTGACGTGCGTGGCACGTGTCAATTTTTAGTATTCCTTGTCGCTATTCTGGTACATTTTTGTAGTGAATATCAACTGTCTTAAGATTTGTTAACAAAGATGGTTATGTGAAAGAACAATTTTTTGGACTCGTTCGTGTTAAGGATACTACTACAGGAACATTAAATGAATGTATTATTTCTTTTCTCTCTCGACATAATTTTCATGTTCAAAATATCAAAGGTCGAATTTATGATGGTGCAAGCAACATGTGTAGAGAATGAAAATGATTGCAAGCATTGATTTCAAATAAATACCTTTATGCCTATCATATTAATTGTATTGTTCATCGTTTACAATTGGCATTAGTTGCTGTATCAAAAGAAGTTATTCATGTCCGCCATTTTTTCAAAAGTTGAACACTATTATCAACATTATTGAGGCTTCATTTATGAGAAAAGAGCAATTAAAAGTTGCTCAAGCTGCAAATATTTCTCACTTGCTTGAAATTGATGAGCTTGAAAGTATAAAAGTGCTAAATCAGGTTAATGCTTTGCAAAAGACTGGAGATACAAGATATAGTTCCCACTTCAAATCTTTTTACCTTGAAGAAAATGCTTGGTGCAACTTGTGAGGTTTTGTTGAATATAATCGATGATGGAACTACTTCAACTCAACGTGGAGATGTAGATGCAGCTTATGAGGTCTTGACTTCTTTTAAGTTTTTTTTCGTAATGCATCGCAAGGAAATAATTTTAGATAAGTTTAACGAGCTTTGTCAAACTCTACAACAACAGTCTCAAGAAATTTTGAAAGTGGTGCATATTGTTTTATCAACTAAGTCATTTATTCAAAAAATTTAAAGATGAAGAGTGGGAAAATCTTCTTGCAAAGACAAAATCTTTTTGTGAAGCAGTTAAGATTCCTATTCTTGATTTCAATGCACATTATATTGCTAGAAGAGAAAGGGCTCGTCATCAACTGGATGAATTCAAGATAGAGCATCATTATAAAAATGTCATTTTATATACCTTAATAGACACTCAATTGCAAGAATTGGATAATAGATTTAATGATCAAATAGTGGAGTTGCTTTATCTTAGCACAACTTTAAATCTTAGACACTTGCGCATATCATTCAGGATTGATGACATTTGCAAGTTGGTGAAAAAGTTCTAACCAAAAGATTTTTAAGAATATGAAACGATGCAATTGAGAACTCAGGCAAAACATTTTGGTTATATAAGACTGATAAGTTGATTTTTATACACTTTTAGTAGGCTATTTTAGTATATTTAATGTGGAAAGTTTCCAAATTATATATTTAATTATATTAATTGGTCATTTTTAGGTGAAACAGAGTGCGCGTTTGAATTCATGGCTAAAAAATACTCAAAAGAGAATATTTACATGTAGTGATCGGACACTGGACAGTTTGCCTCGAGTTACGCATTGTGCGGTGGGTAGAATAAGAGACATCAGGCCAAATGACGCAGGGAGTGACACAGTTAGGTCACTTGAGTTGAGCTGCAGTTGGATTGCCTTGAGATCCGCATTACACTCTCTCCCACACATTCACATAATGCGTGCGATTTTCGGCTCAATGCCACGTGGCAGCAGTCGATTCATCTAGCTCGCCGCCATGTCACAAACCAATAGCATTCCATGCGTTTAAGCCTCCATCAGTTCCTCGAGATACGTGTCATCACTGTCTCCCAAAAATTCACACGAGTTCATGCGATTCTCTTCACTGGTCCATCCGCCACGTGTCGCACTCTCGCCTTAAGCCAAACACATCACTCATTGTTCTCGGCCAATCCCATCCCGCCATGTGTCACATCTTCCACACACAGTGTCACAAACAGCAAATTCGACCTATCAGCTCGTGCCACGTCAGTGCACGACAGGTAAATGGACCAATCAAGTGCTGCCACGTCTACGAAACCCATTTTCGCCCCAAAATAGTCCCTAGATGCACTTCAACACACGTGTTACGAGACCAACCCCCAAAATTAGTTTCTCACACCTCCAAAGAGTAATGTTTAGTGGTTTTTCATATTAAAAATTAGGGTATTCAGACGAGAGGCCGCAATGGAGCTACCACACACAACTCTTCATATTTGGAGATTGTAAAGATGATGTCCGGCTAGACCAATCTTTGCCTAGGTTGAAGGGGAAGCAAGTGGGATTCATGATTCATGACATATACTATGTGAGATCTATGATTTTTATTTAATTTGATTTAATTTCTCCTATTTCATTATTGCTGATTTTAAAGTATATGGTTTAGATCTAGGGTATGTAAGTGGTCGGTGCATGCTTTTAGGTGGACAACCTATAGTTATTTGGACCATATGTATCCGTGTAATTGTACTATTGGACCAATAAAGTGACAAACACTCACCCGTTTTCCGTCGAACCTTTCGGTTCTTGAGCGTGCAACAATTGAATCTAAGTTAAATCAGATGCGGATGCGATCTGGTTATTTAGGATTAGTGTTCCCACATATCCAAATTATTGTGGTTAGTGTGTTAAACCCAACTGACATCTAGGGTTATACATTGATTAGGGAAATAGTTAGTGGTGGACGTTCTAGCTATCGAGATTAGGGGAACTAGGAATTTCTGGCGGATGTCAATTTTTCATAGCTAATCTAGGAGAAATTGAATTAATAACTTTTTGGAATGGTTGAGGACCATTAAATGTCATTGAATCTTGATTCTTGCTTGTGGAACTGTAGACTTAGGTGATTTCTTCTCATTGATATTATTTTTGCGAATTTTTTATTTGTGCTAGTCTAGTTAATTATTTCATTGAACTTTTTGAAAATCCCCCATTTTTAGTCAACTTGGAGTAAAACTCAAGTCCTGTGGGTTCGACCCCGTATTTACCACTACTACACCCTTGTGGTTTGTAACTCAATTACGGGGTATATTTGGCATGCACGACACGTGACCAAAGACAACTCCCAAAGTTTCATAACATAATCAGTCTTTCTGATTTATGTTAATGGTTGGTGAAAACAAGAAAATCAAAATCTTATCTACTTTATGTTTAGGGTTGTGAACTTTTTTCTAACAGAAATATCTTTCTCAGCTATGAATATAATCAAAACGATGTTGCGTAATAAAATGTAAGATGACTTTTTTTCCAAATCTTTGCTTGTGTACATTGAGAAGAGAATTTTTAAAATGTTTGATATGGACTTTCTTATAAAAGATTTACAGATTATGAAAGAAACAAGATCTCAGTTTTAGCCAGGTTATTATTAGTTTTTTTATGTGATTAATTTATTGTCAAATCTTAATAGTAAAATATGAGTAAGACATTACATGATTTTTGTTTTATGTTATAATTCATTTTCAAATATACAATGATTGTCTACTATTTTTTAACATATTTACTTAAAAGCTTTCAAACTAATTTTTGCCCTTTGTGGCGAGAGGCTCCATCCGCCCCTGCCTGTCGCTAATTATTGGGCGAAAAAAACTCCTGCCCAATGGGGACTTTCCCCACCTACATGGCAGTGGGGCTCGCAACGTGGCAGCAGGGGTGAAAGACTTATTAAGTAATTAGTGATGGGATTCCCCCGTCGCTAATACTATTGACTCCATGCCTAAATGACTTCCTCCATCCCTCATTTCTCTCTCTCTCTCTCTCTCTCTCTCTCTCTCTCTCTCTCTCTCTCTATCTATCTATCAAACCCTAACACTACCCTCACCCTCTTTTTGCCTCTCTCCCTCCCCTTGTTGCCTTCATCCCCCGCTGCCCCACTATCGCCCCCATCCCCTAACACCCTCTCTCATTGGATCTCACCATCCCTCAAAACCCTAACCCTCTCCCCACTCTCACCACACCCTCAACTCCTCTCTATTTTTTTATTCTCGCCGACGCCCTCCTTCTCAGCTTCGTCGTTCCTGCCGCCTCGTCGTCTACCATGCTACATCGCTGCTCACCACCCGCCCCGCCTCTTTCGCCGCTGCATTCAGCTGGTGCTAAAGGAAAATTGTTTTATTTTAATATGATTTTTAATTTGTTCTTTGATTTTAATTTACTTATTTTAATAAAAATAATATATTTGTGACGTCTGTATATTAAAAATGTGTAATTGTAATTTTTTGTGACAAATAAAATTGTTTGAATAAAATATTATATTAAGTTTTTATGTTGGTATGTATGATTTTCTTATATTTGTGAAAAATAAAATGTGTAATTGTAATTTTATTTTTGTGTATATTTGTGATGTGTACATATTATTTTTTATATTGATATGTGTTTTTTTGTAATGTGTTATAATTTTGGTGAAAAAAGTAAAATAATATGTATAGTATATTGAGTTGAATTAAAATTATTATTAAAAAAGTAAAATAAAACATTAATGACGTACACTTTACTAATAAAATTTGTATAAATTAAAAAAACTAATTAGACAAATTATATTTCAATTAGGACAAAATTAAAGGACTAATATTATATATACACAAACATAAGCACTTTAAAATTAATTAAAGAAAATACATCTTAGAAAAATAAAATATATAATTTATTGAACAAAAAAAAAATATAACAATGGTTTTATTCTATATAATGAGAAGTGCAAACAAGAAAAATGCCCCCGACAATATTTTTTATCAACCATTAGATAATCATCAACGGTTAATATTAGATTTATGTTAGATATGGCAACCTGTTGTGCTAGTTGTTATGCAATGAATGAACATTAATTGCATCAAAACTCACCTCATTTACCAATAATTAAATCATAGTAATTATCGAAGAAATTTAAACGGTCTAATTATTTCTTCCTTAAGCTTTAGGCTCCATTTTTTCAAAAGCTTGAAGTGACATGATGTCTTTCATTCATCATAAAATGAAGATGATAATTAGTTCATTTATATGGTGCATGTCACAATGCTTTTACTACATAAGAAATGTGTTTAAACGCGCGCGCTTGCATAATATGCTCAAGAAGAAATGTTAGTGTATGTAACACCATTAACAAGACAACAAACCTATATCATCTTCTAATTTATTGTATAGATAAAGAGAGTACTTATATAAAATTAGAGAATGAGTGGAATTATGGCACAACACAATTGCAAATTGAATCTTATTTCATAAAAAAAAAAAAAGAATTGTATCTTGAAATGTAGAAGGAAACGAAACGAATGGCTTAGGTGTTTCTCATGAATTAATGTCAATCATTAATTAATTTAGATATGGTTGTGTTTTAATTTATTGTATAATCTCGGATTGGTTTTGAAGTTTTCCAACTAAATCTAATTGATCTAAAATCTTGATTTCTTTTGTAGGCATATAAAATGTAGATTTTAATTTAAAATTTGATATTTTAGTACAAGCAATGTTGATTTGCTTTGATTATTTCAGCCAAGCTATCTGATTTCATCAATCTAACTAGGACTCTTCATGAATTGGTCGATTACTTTTTTTGTTAGTTGGACAATTTGAGTCTCATTTTTCGAGCAATCAAAATAAAAAAATAATTAAAAAACGAGGTCTTGTGATCTAGATTAATTGATGTTAGAAAGTTAGTTGTTTTGTTTCTTGCTTTTCAATGTGTCACGTGTCATCCCAATTAGAGTTTTTCTTTCTTAATTATCCTTTTTAATTTTTAATTTTAATTCTTATTATTTTTTTGGTACTACATTTTGTTTTTATATTTTTGCAGTATATGAGTTAGGGGTGTCAATCTTATTCGCCCAAAAAAGGGTTCATCCAAAAAAAGCTTCAAATCCAACTCAGGTTTATGGAAGGTTTTGTTGTCCAAAGCGGAATTCAAGTTGGATCCGAACAAGAGTCTAAACCTGAACACTGCTCGGGTTTCAAATTGTTGTTACTTTTCCTTTGAAAATAGATTATCATACATCGTATAATCAAGAAAAAATCAACAATAAAAAATGCAAAGCACTTATAAAAATGTACTATTTTAATTTCAAAACTTACGTTGTTGGAATAATATTATGTGTTTCACCATTTGATAAAAAGACATCATTATTTCTTGTAATATTTAAACAAGAAATGCAACTTGGACGCAACCTTTTAAAACTACATAAGTGGAGATTATATTATATGTAATATATAATAACTTTTTCCTTAAGAGTTATTATAAATATGGTATGGACAATGCACACTTATTCGAACAAAAAATCAAGTTGAGTTCGAGCAACAAATATGCTCGTTTAGTTATCAAGGGCTATTCGGATCCAAAAATAAAGTTATTAAATATTTAAATTAAGAATTAATTAACCTAAAAAAATTAAAAACAATTAATTAAGAATCAATTTGTGTGACCAACCACACATGCAACACAATTAAAAAAAAGCTCCCTCATTTGCGAGATTGGGTGATCGATTCCTCATATACAAAAAGAAAAGATTTTAAGCGAGTTGATTTGGAAGATTTGACACGTTGCATGAAACGCTCACTCGCTTGTTCATGTCACGTAAGGCTGACAATTCGTGTCAGCGAGTCGTAAACGTGTCGTGTCGTAAACGAGTCACGACCCAATTATCCTAAACACGGACACGACACGTTTATTAAACGAGTCACTATTTACAAACACGACACACGACACGCTTAATAAATAGGTAACCTGTATATGACACGTTTATTAAACAGATCATGTTTAACCTGTTTAACTCGACTCGTTTATGTACATATTTATCAACCTGTTAAACATGCTACTAGATTAATGATATCTCACTACAAAATCAATACAAACAATATAAAATATAAACCTACCTACCAAGTTATATCAATGTTATCACATAGAAATGGACAAAATCTAAGTTTAACAAGGAAAAATACAAGTTCTTAAATAGTCAAATTCAAGTTTAATAACCCAACTACAAGGTTATATGAAGTTAACATAGAAATAAGAGATATATTCAAGTTTAATGAGCAAAGAAGTTGTATTTATATGAGTGATTAATTATATGTAAATTATAAGTTATATATATACATATATATATATATATATATATATATATATATATATATATATATATATATATATATATATAATTAAGCGAGTCATAAACGAGTCACACAGGTTAACATGTGAATGACTCGTTTATTAACCGTGTATAAACAAGTTAACCTGTTTATGACCCAGACCCACTTATGCCAAACCCACGACATGTTTATGACGTGTCGTGTCGTGTCGCGTTAAACGTTTCATGACCCAAATTGCCAGCCCTAATATTGTCATGTACACTCGATCGCTCCAAATTGGGCTAGCAATTAATTTAGCATTCGGACCTGTCAACTCGAATTTATCCAGCCCGAAATAAAAAGGGTTTGGACAATATTTTTATAAATCTAGGTCGACTTCAAATAAAGACTTCATGCCTAAATCAAAAGCCAGACCGGGTCTGGACAAGACCTGACCCGAACCGGATTCGAATATTAAAAATAGTTAATTATCTTTGATAAAAAGATATATTAGACACTTAATACTTATTAAATAAATTAACAAAAATTAATATACTCTACTACATATATAAATTAATGTACTAAAGATATTTTTGACTTTTGAATGAATTAAATTTAAATTTTGTATGCTTGAACATTTGTTTCTTGACATTAAATGTTTAATTATATAAATTATTTGCAAGAATGTTACAATGATTTGTAGTGCCATATTTGTTAAGACTTTGGCGTTACTTTTTTAAATTACATCATATATGATTATAATATGTATATATTTTAACATTTGAAGAGATTTTTATATAAAAAATTAATTTTTAAGATTGCATTAAATTCAGACAGTCAGACAACCTTAATTTTAAGCAAAAAAAAAACTTGAACAAGCTAGTCTTTTTCAAATTTTAAATTGCTCCAAGTCCAAATAATTATGAATATACTTTATATAGTGGGGGCTACCCTGGCCTAAACCAGTCCCAAGCCAGATTTTTTGCCACCCCTACCTCCGCATCTCTCAAATCCAATCTTGCTTCTCTCGGTTGATCTTTTTTTTTTTTCTATTTTGATTTTATTAATTTAATTTCTTCCTTATTTCTTGCATATTATTTATTATTAATCTAAATCTAATTGTGGTAGTACATGCATAATTTGTGAAAAACTAATTAATTACATGATACAAAAGATTTATTGCATGACTTTGACAATTACTATTTGATATTTAATTTGTGAAGTTTTCAACCTATACAATGTTAGCTGCTTGCTCCTCGAGCACAATTTCATTTTCTAAATAGTCCAATTTCAGCAAAATGGAAGGCTCCACTGTTGAGAATCCCTCTCCCCTGCCTTCATCCGAAAATGAAGAAAGATCCGCCAAGAAGGCGAAGAATCGTCAAGAAGGGACAAGCACATTTGAGGACGATAATGGGTTTCCCAAGTCGTTCAAGGAATCACTCAACTCTAGGGTGGACTCCATGATAGTTGAGATGAATACTACGAATGAGATTGAGGTAGGTTCCGAGGAACTCTTAAGGGGTACAAAGGATAACCTGACTGCAATTTCATTTTCCGATCAAGTCCACAAAGAAATGGAACAAGCAATGGAAAATATGATTATGGTAAGGCTTCATGGAAAAAATGTGAGTCTTTGTACTATGGCCCAAAGACTCCAAATAATGTGGAACCGGAGGGACGTATGAAAATTACTGACGCTGAGAATGGATACTTCATGGTGAGGTTCAATCTCTTGTACGATTGCTATACGCTCTTGGATGGGACATGGACATCTTTAGACACCATCTCTTTGTGCAACCCTATTCCTTGGAGTTTGATACGAAAGAGATCAATGTCTCATCCGTGGTAGCTTGGACCCTTTTTTGGGACTCCCTTTTCATTATTATCACAAGAACATTCTTTATTCAATCGCCTCAGAGGTAGGTACGTTCATTAAGATGGATTATAAAACAATGGATTTACAACGGGGTTAGTTTGCACGTACGGTGGTCAAACTTGATTTTTGTAAGCCTCTAGTATAGAGAATGTTTAGGATATTTCATTCTAAAACAAGATTCGGTTTGACGTGCCAGCTAATCCGAATGGTAATGAACCTAACACATCCAAGAAATCAGGGGAACCGAACAAGGTAACTACCAAAGGCAAAATGGTGGCGGAGACGAATCTCCTAAAGACCACGAAATCACAAGTTAAACAAAACACACAACCGTTTCCTAAGGCCAAGTTAACGCGGTGACCAGTGGGCCCACTTCAAAGCCAATAAGTCCAAACCTATTCTTGGGCCCATGTGGCGTCTTCTCTGTCTTCGACCTCCTTCCAGTCTGCTGTGTCTCCGCTGTTGATTGAGGCACCTCCCATAAACAATGAAATACAAATAGAGACTCTAAGTGCAGTCGATTCAGAGGCATCCTACATAATGGAAACCAATGACGGGGCCAGTGAGTCGGTTCTCTCCAAAGAGGTGATACCAGAACGATGCCTATATGCGGAGCGCCATTCGGTGGTGGGGGTGATCGTGAATAAAGGAATGGAAGAACATCTTAGTGGTGGTAACAACCTTCCACTAATTCGTGATTTGAATGCGTTGGGTCGTCCACCGAAACCTTCCAAGCAAGTAAATCTTAAAGGCAACCTAACAACTAAGAGACAAAATGGGAAAGCCAAGAAAGTGTCTACGCCTTATATATGAAGTGTGATGCATTGGTGGGGCAGGACCTCTCTTGTGATGAGGATTTGGATTTCGATGGGGGAACTCATATTCGTCTTTACAGGAAACACTCTTACTTTACATATTTATTAATTATGCCAATCCCTACTATTGTGTGGAATTGTCAAGGTGCGGGTATCAGGATCTTTGCTCGTTATTTAAAGTCCTTAATCTCTCTACATATCTTAAAGATATTAATCCTAGTAAAGACAAGGATTAATAGTATTCAAGCAAATAAATTAATCAAATGGTTTCGATTCGACAGATCGCATAAAGTTGAGGCTCAAAGATTCTCTGGTGGCATTTGGATTTTTTGGGATGAAATCATGATTACAATCCTATAAAGTAACTGACAATTTGTTCTTCTAAGAATCTATATATTGGAGAGAGAAAGTTTCACAAGCTCTCTCTTTCTATCATTTCATTTTTAAGATTTTTTTATTTTTTATTTTTATTTTAAGATATTTATATATTCGTGTTATTTATTGTTTTAAAATACATTCATCCCCCCATATTTTTGAAAAACGAAAAATAGATATTTATACATTTGTGGTTTTTTTTTTGTTTTAAAATATAATTATCTATTATGTGTGCGTTTATTAATAATTAATAATGGTTATATTATCAACGAATGGATTAATAGAATTAGTACATTCTACTCGAAATCATGGGCAAATACATGGAATTGAGTGTGGTAAAAGTTTTTAAAAATTATGGGCAGATACTTGGAATTGAGTGTAGTGCAAGCTCTATTCCCCCTATAAATTTCACATCTCATCTATTATTCTACGCTGTAATTCTCCCGCATCCAATTTGAATAATTTTTGAGGAGTGATTGACCATTATCTAAATTTTTGTTTGAGTCTCCAAGTGCACATGTTTGTAGGGGTTTTTTTTGTGTTTGAATGGATGCACAAGTACCATGGGTTGGCTTATGTAAAGGGTCAAGCACGCCGATTTTTATTTTTTATTTTTTATATATAGTTTTTTCTTGACATATGGGTCAACTACGACACCCATCATTTTGTAACTTTCTTATTTTTTGCCATTTTTCATACATATAAATCATGAAGGTCTTTACTGATACCTGCGCGAAGCGCAGAGAAATAACTAGTTCAATATAAGCCACATGCTTCTCTTACCTTCACAACAGTATTTGGGAGTCCAAACTTAGTCATTCAATGTTAATTATGGGAGAATTTAGAGGATTTAGCTACTCTGACCCTCGGGACCTAGGTTGGTGCTTAGAGATTTCAATGCCATTCTACGTTCGGCAGGCAAAATGGGGGGTTCTTATCAAACTCATGTTTGTAAGAGATTCTTAGGGTGCATTGATCGTGTTGGAGTCTTACAATTGTTGTTTATCGGGCCCTCCTTTACTTGGTCTAGTGGACTTTGTCATGAGCACTTAGATAGAGCGATTATTAATTCGGTCTGAGGAGACTATCTTATGACTCAAAAATAAACTCATCTAGCGAAAGTCTACTCCGATTGTAACTGCCCGAAAATTTGACTCGTGCCATGTGTCAGGTCAGGGTCGTTTGTAGGATCCACTTGTCGAAATCCGTATATTTGAATCTTGAGTGGAGATGTTAATTGTTGAGAAACGTATACGGGAAGAATTCAGGGAGCTGAAACATGAATGGGGACGCGCCTCGAGTCGCGTGTCGACATGGGATACGCCTCGTGATGCGTGTAGCGCGAGTATCAAAATTTTGAAATGAGGCAGGTTGATGTCTCGAGATGCGTGCTGCTCAGTTGTTGAGTTGCCTCGAGATTCGTGTTGCACGAATCTCGAAGACACTTTTGATTTGAAATAAAAAAAAGAAATGTATATAGATATGTATATATATATATATATATATAAGGAAAAAAAGAAAGAAAGAAAGAAAGAATCAGATAAGAAATGAGAGGAAGGAAAGAGAAGAAAGAGGATAGGATGAGATCGGCGGTGCGAGTGGCTCCGGCGAGGGCGAGCCGGAGGCGGCGCAGTAACGTCAAGCACCTGCAAGACGCAGCAGAGAGCCGCCGATGATGGCCGAAGAGACATTTAGCGTGGTAGAAGAACGGCGGATGGCGACCACTGAAGCGGCGGCGAGAAGTTCGGTGGCGCGACGACGGATCGACGCAATGGGACGGCGGCGGTTGAGAGGTCGCGGACGAGCGTGGGGTAGCGGGTGGACGGCGGCGACTAGCGACTCTAATGCGGCGGCGGCAGCGAGAAAGCCCGCGGAAGGCCGCCAACGCGGCGGCGGACTGCACCAACTCCGGCGAGCAGCGGCAGCGACAGAGCCGACCACTACAAAAAAACAGCAAATCAGAAACGAAAATTTTCGTCTCTGATTTGCAAAAATTCCGTCTCTAATTGCAGTCAGAAACGGAACAGACGTTGTTGCTAATTTAATCAGAAACAGAAATCGATTCCGTTTCTGATTTAGAGACGTCTCTGATTCCGTTTCTGATTAGAGACGGAATAAATTCCGTTTCTGATTATTTTCGTCTCTGATCCGTTGCTAATCAGAGACGGATCAGAGACGGAATTTGATCCGTTTCTGATTCATGTATCTAACAAAAACGAAAATTAGAGACGGAAATAGCAACGGAATCTTTCGATTCCGTTGCTATTTCCGTCTCTAATTTTCCTTTTTGTTTAGTTTTTAAAGTCTTATATATATAGGTCTCAATCCAAGCACATTTAACCTGCCAATATATAATAAAAATCATAGCAAAATAATATATTGATATTGTACAATTTATATAAACTTAACATATCCTTAACATTATCTTTTCTCAATGTACTGTACACGAAACAACAAAAACAATCTAAAAAATTTCTATATCGTATCTTTCTACAAAAAAGTAACAAAGAAAAATTGTTCTAAATGAAAAAAAAATGAAGTGTTCCGAGATAATATAAAGTTGATTGTGCTTCAAATAATACTTGACTTCGTACAAAACACCTGAAAAAAGATCAAAAAGAAAAAAATCACTAAATTATACAAACAATAATAGGAATATAAACAATATTATGGGAGAATGAAGGAACTCAATACAGATTGTGCTTCAAATAAATGATCTATCCAAGAATTATAAAATTTGGAATTAGTGGATAGGTAAAAATGGAAGAAAATTAAAAAAGGATACATGAAAGCTAGCCGAATAGAAAAACTTGAGAAACTCATTCACATAGAAGTACTATAAGATTCACGAGTCCCTCCTCTCTATAATTCGAATTCATGATTCATGAACAATAAGAAATTAAGTATGTACCAGCTAAACATCTCAAAACTTGAGAAACTCATTCACATAGAAGTAACACTAGGTAAATACCAAATGAAACTCTAACAAAACATAAGCAGAATATTAATGACAAATTAAAAATTAACAATAACAAGCTAAATAAATCAAAACCATAGATATTTATGCTATATGTATTTATAGTTCAATTTGCCATAATCAAAATAAATATATATTTTGCTTTAGAAGAAGAAAACATAGTCCAAATTCTGATCGGCAATAAGGGATTCAGCTGTCCACAAAAAATGGAAGGAAAGTTGTAAGGAATAAGCAAAGTTTATAGGGTGCAAATAAGTAATTAGTCGCGGAACATTATTGGTTGCTTAATTTCCATGGTTGAAACTACTGTTAACAATCATGGCAACATTTCTTGAACAATAAATGCCATTTTTGCTATGTCAGTCGTCTAATAAAGTTCAGAAGCTAATGGAGAGGATGCAACTCTGCATATTTTTTCTTCCAATGATAATCAAATAACTCTAGTGATTGTTCTCACTCACACAAATTTAAACAGAATTAGCATTCTATAACCTTTTTTGTTAAAAAGTTAAGAAAAGCCTTTCCGACACCATTGTTGCAAAAAGGAAAAACTAAGTCAACGTCATGTAACTTTTGATCCATATAGTTGGTTCAATTTTTTAGTCAAATGAAAAAAAAAAAAGGAACCACTTCTAGAGATCGTATAGACAACTTTAGATCGTTCAAAGACAATGCTCAATTTCATGACTTGGTTGCTTTCATGTTGATTCTGTAGGGAGTTTGAAGCAAGATCATATTGGATAGCCTACATGGAAAGGATGGGGAGTGCCAACAATTGATTACCAAACTATTTATATTGTATATCGTCTTAAAAGTAATAGCTTTTCTATATTTATATTCACGAGCTCAAGCAATTTTTAGTATAATAAAAGAAAATCCAAATCCATCATCCCCGTAACCATTTCATACCAAACACTTCAGTCACTCACAATTTTCCATCCTCATCTCCATATTCAACCAAAATTTGTACAAATACGCGCACAATATCACATATGTGATTCACACCTTATTTATAGATAAATCTCTATCATAGTAAGAACCAACAAATAATCAAGCAAGACTGGAATATTCATCAAAATGCAATGTCATGCACCTCTAAAACTAACGATGGAAATAAGTTCGCCACATCATTAATATGTACTTCTCGGTATTTGAAACCTACCATTCAAGTAACTAAATATTCAAAGAACAAAGTAAAAATAAAATAAAAAAGAATCTAAAAAGAAAATAAAAATCAATTAATCATTTAAAACCCAACTTACTTGCTCTGAGCTTGATGGTGTTTGATAACCAAGCCTAAACGTACGAAACACCACGAATATTGTATATTTCATATTGTAGATGTTGTCACTATATACCTAAAAAAATAAACTACTTTTAGTAAGGAACTCCGGTAATATACATGAATTATTTCATATAAAAAGATAAGAATTCATATATTTATATATATTTACTTGTTTAGCCTCTAGAGCTTGCATGGTTCCCCCCCATGTCCTCAAAGGCTTCGTCGGTCCTCTTCCATTTTCTTTTTTCTTTTTATTTTTAAGTGGAGCACGTTTTAGCAATACCAAATAAAAATGTAAGCATAAATTAAAACCAATATAAGCAAAATAGTAATTTTTCAGTAGTTGCATGCACTTTCTAAATAAGAGTAACAAGAAGCTAAAGAGATTTAACTTTGCTTTGAGTCCTTTGAACTTTGTGCTTGCGCCTCTTTTTTTTTTTCGGATGTGGCAATTACAATCTTCTACCGTTCTCCTACTATTTTTCTTTCGAGTCACTGATTATAACGGAAAGCCTACAAATTTGCAATTCAGCAAGAAAATTTGTGGATTTAGAAAGATGGGGTCTTGTAGAAAAACAAAAAAATGAAAATGAATCGTAATAGCTTGAGATAGGACCAGCATCGGTGCTACACGTAATTGAACCATAAAAAAGGCTACCTGCTCAATGAAATAGAGATGCTAGTTACTTTCAATATTGCCATGCAATTTTCGCATATTGTTTCACTAGTCTTTGTAGCTGAAACCAAGTCAGGAACAAAGCTTTGCCACCTTGCCGACCACTCATGCTTTAAAATCTGCATTTTCAAAATTATACATTCAGTAGTAAGAAGACAAAACGAAACTGAAGAATGTAACCAATTAGTCGAGCATAGAGATAGCTATCAGTCTTACTTCCTCTATGACCTATTTTTCCACAAATTCCAGTTTCAAATAAGAATCCTACTAATCTCTATTGGGACATTATTGTAATATAATGGCGTAGTAAAACATTTTGTACCGCAAAGATGGTAAGATAACATTAAGAAAGCAAGTTCCACTAGATATATTTCATATAATGAATTTATGATGGAAATTTAGAGAACTTAATCAAGCAGTAAGATAAGTCTATACCTGATTGCCCTTCTTTATTGCCTTGGATTGTTGAATACCTGTTCAAAATCCCGAATGGTAAGTTAAGTCAAAAATCCATAAGCAAGGAAATCAACAAAACTAGCAAAGACAATATACCATCAGAAAATAAAGGTTGCCAATCATAATCAAAGAACGATTCGGGATATTCCTTTCGGATGAATAACCATTCTCGCCAAATTATTAGAATTCTAATCAAAATGGTGGCTCCTATAATTTCATGATTTGATCCAACCCAAATCAACTGAATTGCAAAACATGTGAAAGACAATCAATCGAATCACACTTTATTTAAACTGAATAAGTAATGAATTGATGTAAAATGTCAAAAGCACAAAAAACCTTAAAAAAACTTCTTTGCTGCTTTCATTCGTGTTTGCATTGATGTAAAAAGACGTAAGAACTACAGAATATCAGAAAAAAAGAATAATTGGCTAGCTTTCAAAACCATTTATTCAGTTTATCTCACACATCATATGGGCAGATAAATACAAAAAGTATAGAGCAGAAATGAGATAATGTAATATGAACATGCATATATGACCAAACAGTATGTCGTTTTAGTTTTTTTTACTTTCTTGCTAGGAAGATGGAAACTGAGAACACAACAGTAGTATAGAATACAAGAACAAAAGGAAGTATCCAGAAAGAAAATAAGATGCACCAATGCACTCCAATGTAATTATGTAACATCACATATGTTTGAATAGAGCACATAACATGCAAGCCTTAATATCATAGGTTCAAATCCCAACTACTTGACCAACTCATGATATAATATTCATCAAAGAACAACTATAGCAGTTACTATAGGATGAACAGACAACTACTTCAGTCAAGAGAACATATAGAGAATACCCTGATGAATCTGCCACTATTCCCTTTTGATAAGAAACCAACAACTTGACTCCAATATGAGTTGAACCTTCAACCTCCCCCAATCTTGCATTTGGCAACTAATGGCTCATCCATCTTACCAGAGATGCTTCGGCATGAATCTGCCACTACGAGCACTCTGCAAGCCAACATTTCAATTAATTAGCCCATTAGAAAAGAGTGTCATCTCTAATTACAAAAATATGGGTTCTATTAAGGATGTAAGCCATATAAATGAAGACTAAATACGCCATATAAATGAAGACTAAATGATATTGTATTTCCGACCATCATAAGCTAATGGCTCCCCATTCATATCAGTTTCTAAATACAAATTGCGCAATTCTTCCATGATCACTCGGTAATCTTTGGAAAACAAAACCTCAGGCGTAATGGAAACCTAATCAAGAGAAATTAAATATGCACAATGAGTGTGAGAAACTTGTATGAAAAAAAAATCCAAATTTCACAAAATGAACCAACCAACTCACGTTATAGTGAAAAAACTCTTTGAGAGATGAATCAATCTCTACTTGAAAATGATTCGTCTTCACCATAAACTTCTCGCCAATAATACCGGGAGGAGGCCGAGAAGAGAAGCGTATAAGCTGCTCCTCTGGTTTGTGAGATAATTGTTCTAGCTTCCTCTCAACGTCGGAAGAAAAACTCGCTTGGTGTAGGTCGGATCGCCACGATCCACCTCTTCCTCTTCCACAACCGCCGCCATCTCCACCGTATCCGCGGCCGCCACCACCACCACGACCTCCATAAGAGTAATTGCCGCGGCCACCACGGCCTCCATCACCACCACCGCGGCCTCCATAAGATGGGTAATTGCCGCCACTGCCACCGCCACCACGGCCTCCATCACCACCACCACCACCACCACCACCACCACCACCACCACCACCACCACCGCGGCCTCCATAAGGGGAGAAACCGCCAAGGCCACCGGTTTGTCCAATGTGGCCTGAAAAAATGCCATCGCTATCACCACCATCGGCAGACCCGACGGCCTCGTCCGGCTAAGATTTAGGGTTTGGGAGAGAGATTTCGGTGAGAGAGCGGTGAGAGAGAGAGAGAGAGCAGAAAGCGGTGATAGAGAGGGTGAGAGAATGAGAGCAGAGAGCTGCGAGAGAGAGAGAGCAGAGAGCGGCGACGGTGAGAGAGAGAGAGAGCGGTGACTGTGAAAGAGAGGGCAGAGAGCGGTGACGGTGAGAGAGAGAGAGAGAGGGCGGTGACGGTGAGAGGAGCGGCGGTGACGGTGAGAGAGAGCGGTGAGGGAGAGAGGTTTCGTTGAGTGAGAAAGCGGTGAGGGTGAGGGAGAGAGGTTTCGTTGAGAGAGAGAGAGAGAGCGGTGAGGGAGAGAGATTTTAGGGAGAGAGATTTTGGTCCCCATTTTTGAATCATCGAGATCGAAGCACGCACGAATCTTGAGACGTAATGGACGGTTGTAATAAATGAAAATTTTGGTGGGAATGTTGGCGCCATTTTTTAGAGATGGAATTAATTCCGTCTCTATTTCCGTCTCCGATTCGTCTCAATTCCGTCTTTGAATTAGTCCGTCTCAATTCCGTCTCTAACTAATGTTTTTAGAAACGGAACTTATTTCCGTTGCTAATTCCGTTTCTAAATTTCATTTTCCTTGTAGTGGACCAACAGTGGTAGTGGCGCGACAGCGACACCGGCGTGGCAGCGACGTAATGAACGGCGGTGGTGCGTTGTCGACCGGTCGGATGTGCGATTTCGACAAAATCGCGACGACGCGATGGAGGTGAGGTTTATTCACCTAATTTTAGTGTGTTTTGAATGATTTAAAGTAAAATAGGCTTAAAATGTCTAAATGGACACCATGGACTTAGGATTTGGGTGCGCAAATCGAGACGCGAGCGAGACTTTTCGAGATTCGCGATTTCTCGAAGTAAGTAAACCAGCTAGGGAATTATACATTATTTCATTTCTCTCCATTGGCTGTGGTTGTTTACTGTTTTGTGATAGCTTTATTGTTGTTCATTGCTTTGTGATGATAGCTATCTGTGGAATTGTTGTCGATTAAGTGAGTCCATTGGCAAGTGAGTCATGGTTACCGTTTATCTGCGATATGAGAGGGTTAGGCAGGGGTCTCGTCCTAAACCCGAGGTTTTTTTTCCTGGTCGTCCGTCGATATTATCCGGGTCCATGGATGTTTCATAGTCGTACGGGCTAGGGCTAGGAGGCAGGGGTCTCGTCCTAGATCCGGGTCAATAGATTTCTCATAGTCGCAAGGGTTAAAGCAGGGATGCTTGGGTATCGTCCTAAACCCGAGTCTGCTGGGCTTTTGCTGCGATTCAACGACCTTTTGATCGGGACTCCTTGTCATTGGGCATCACTCATCGATGGAATGGTTACAGTCTTTTATATTCATGCGTTCTTGAATCCTTTCGTTCTATTTGCATGAATTTGACCGCTTTGGATATTGTGAAATGTTGTGTATATTTCCTACTGGATTTACTTACATGGGCTCGTCATTCTTATGTTTGACTGAGTGCAGAGCCGCGGACGAGTAGCAGAGGGAAGGCTTCATAGCTAGGTGAGTTTTTGTATATTTTGTATTTACTCTCCTCTGATGGTATTTACTGGGTTCCACAATTGGTTGCCTAACTCCCTGATCTTTTTGTTGAGTTATTTAATGTATTAGTCGCTTCCGCTAAAATTATAAAACATTGAAAAACATTAATAACTCAACTGTAAAATGTTGAATGTACTGATAATGATGGATTTGAAGGCTGACTAGGCTCTCGTTGACCTTGCGAGACTGGCTCGGGGGTCCACGTGGGCTTAGGCCGGGCGGAGCTCAATTTATGGAAAATTGGGGCCGTCACAGTTAGTATCAGAGCCTAAATTTTAAAAATCTCATGGCTTAAGACATCGTGATACCAACATCACAGTTGGTATCAGAGCCTAAGTTGTAAATACTCGACTCTTGAAATTAAGACACAAAACCTGCAGAAGTTAGGAATGGTCGAACTTAGAGTGGAACCCTATGATCCTGACTTGAGTCTTCGTTGGGAAGTGAGGAGAGTTTGGAAAAATAAAAATGTATCATATATGGTATATTATATACTATATACGATATCGATAATTATACACTGATTCGAGGAATCGTGGCTATGGTAATGATTAATTGGATAGAAATTAAATGGAATCAGTTAGTGATTGATGTTTCATTGGCATACTTGATTTCATTTTTGGTAAATCAACGATTTTTTTTTCCAGTTGTTTACAACATTGTGGAAAATGGAAAATGGTAGAATGACAACAATAATTTAAGTGACACACCTGTTTCACTTAAACGAGGCTGCGATGATGAGCTCGTCTGTGCTTGATAATCCTTTACTGGGACTTTGAGATTGTGCAGACAACAAAGAAAGAAAAGGTTTTGGAGTTATTTCTTCATCTCCACTTGTGCACTTTGGCGAGGTAACTCAGAAGGTCTGAAAGAAGAGGGATGGACAAGTTTTTTTTATGACTTAAAATCTTGTTTGAAGTGCAATTGTTATTGCAGTCATGACCTTTAGATGAGACCCCAGTTATTTGGCTGTTTGAATAATGAATAAGATGAGACTGAACTCCACCTCTGCAAGTTAAAATATCATTTTCCAACAATGGAAAAGATTTGAGTTGCTTGCCTTGTGATACATACATTTGCTACACGATGGTAAGAATCTTTTCAATACAGATTGAGGTGCATCGAAAGTATGTTAGATTTTCTTTCCATCGAATATGTTGTGTGCTTATTATGGTCAAAGAAAAAAAAAAGAAAATGGAAAAAAGTACCATAGTAGAGGGTACATAAAACTGTGGTCAATTCAACAAGTCGAATAAATGGTGGGATAAATTGAAGGTACAAACCCAAAGAAGCAAGGATAGAGGCACAAGGGATGTTGTGGAACCAGACAACCATTTTGATTGTCATATTAGTGAGTAGCTCAAATATTAAGAGTTGAATTGTATTGATTTAATAGGAAATCAGAAAATAAATAAAAAGGAATGAAGAATTGTGAGACAAGCGGACTCTAAGGGAGCAGAGTGTTGAGATGACTTGAGAGCTAACGATTACATCATGTACGGACTCCTTGGCTTTGACGAAAGCTTTGGAGTAGTACTGTTGGATCAGAAGCCCAAGTAACTCCACTTTAGTGACACTAAGCATTTATAATCTCCTTTAGGGACTTGTAAATGAGTTACGTGTCGAAGTAGAGTCTGCGACTCATTCTAAAAGTTAGATGCCACTTAAGTATAAATCCTACGAGATTGTATATCTAAAGGATCCTCACATGCTAAAATTTGTTTAGATGCGTTAGTAAACGCACGGGCTAGGGCTGGGAGGTAGGGGTCTCGTCCTAAACTTGAGGTTTTTTTTCCTGGTCTTCCGTCAATATTATCCAAGTCCATGGATGTTTCATAGTCGTACGGGCTAGGGCTGGGAGGCAGGGGTCTCTTCTTAGATCCGGGTCTATGGATGTCTCATAGTCGCAAGGGTTAGGGCTGGGAGGCTGGGGTCTCGTCCTAAACCCGAGTCTGCTGGGCTTTTGCCGCGATTCAACGAACTTTTGGTCGGGACTCCTTGGTATTGGGCATCACTCATCGATGGATTGGTTACAGTCTTTTATATTCATGTGTTCTCGATTCATTTCGTTCTATTTGCATGAATTTGACCGCTTTGGATATTGTGAAATGTTGTGTATATTTCCTACTGGATTTACTTGCCTGGGCTCGTCATTCTTATATTTGACTGAGTGCAGAGCCGCGGACGAGTAGCAGAGGGAAGGCTTCATAGCTAGGTGAATTTTTGTATATTTTGTATTTACTCTCCTCTGATGGTATTTACTGGGTTCCACAATTAGGTTGTCTAACTCCCTGATCTTTTTGTTGAGTTATTTAATGTATTAGTCGCTTCCGCTAAAATTGTAAAACATTGAAAAACATTAATAACTCAACTGTAAAATGTTGAATGTACTGATAATGATGGATTTGAAGGCTGACTAGGCTCTCGTTGACCTTGCGAGACTGGCTCGGGGGTCCACGAGGGCTTAGGCCTGGCGGAGCCCAATTTGTGGAAAATTGGGGTCGTCACACCGATCATTTCCTTATTCTTCTGAATATTGATGTAGGGGATACCGGTCATCCTAAACCAAAAATTTTCAAGCTCCTCTTGGCTTGGGAAACACATCTTGATTGGAAGGATTTTATGAAAGAATGTTGGGATGATACCAAACCATTTGAAGAATCTATCGCACGATTTTCTACAAAAGCAAGCTAGTGGAATAAAGAGGTCTTCGGTAGTATTTTCCAGTGAAAAAGGATAATCTTACCCAGGTTGATGGGAATTCAAAGGGATTTTGAATCCAATAGATCCAAGAATTTGTTGAAACTGGATAGGGAATTTCGCGAGGAGCTTAAGATGGTCTTACTTCGGGAAGACTTACTTTGGCACCAATGAGCAAATGTAGAATGGTCGATGCTGGGGGATAGAAAAACTTCCTTCTTTCATATGAAAGATAGTCAAAAGGCTAATTGAAATGGAATCCTGGGTTTTAACATTTCAATAGGAAGTTGGTGTGAGGATCAAGTTATTACGATAGGAGGCTCTTACATTCTTTCATAATGTCTACGTTGGTGACTCGTCTAATGGCTTACCATACAAGGTGCCGAATAAATTCTTAACTCTCTCACCTACACTACTTATAGCAATGGAAAAGCCTGTTTCGAATGAGGAAAGCAGAGACACTCGGTTTGCAATGGCGTCTAACAAATCACCAGGGGTTGATGAATTTTTTACCTTCTTCTTTCAAAACAATTGGGACACTATTGGTGACTCTCTATATTGCATGGCTGAATCTTACTTTGCTCAAGGGGTAGTGGATAATTCAATCAATAAATCCATTATCACTCTCATCTAAAAGATTCCCAAAAGGTTTAACCATTTTAAACCGATTAGCCTGTACAGTGTCAGTTACAAATTAATTACCAAAATTGTGGCTAACAGGTTGAAATTGGCGATGCATCATCTATTGAGTCCTGCCCAGTCGAGTTTTGTTGAAGGGAGACACATTAGATATAACGTATTGATTGCTCAGGAACTCCTCCACTCTGTGAGGCTCCTCATAAGGAAAAAGGGTGGCTAGCTATAAAAATTTATTTGGAAAAAGCTTAAGACTGTCTGAGTTGGAATTTCATTGAGGACACTCTACACGATGCGAACATTTCGACATTCTTATCCAAAATTATGTTGAGTAGCCTATCTTCGAGCTCTTTCCAACTTTTATAGGATGTTGAAGTGTTTGAACCTTTTTCACCTACCAGATGTGTGAGACATAGAGATTTGGCTTCACCTTATATTTTTGCTTTTTGTATAGAACGCCTTTCTAAGGCTATTATGGATGTAGTGAATCAAGGAGCTTGGATTGCACCCAACTTTGGTAGCGAGGTATGTATCCCTTATTTATTTTTCGCTAATGATATAAAGTCACGGAAGACCAAACTGATGCTTTCTCCACAGTTCTCAGTTTCTTTAATGCTCACTCTGGACATGGGATTAACCACGAAAAATCTCAAATATTCTTCTCTTTGAATGTGGATGCTAATCTAATTGAAAGAATTTTAAGAAAATAGAAATTTATTGTCACTAAGAATCTAGGTTGTTATCTTGGGGTTCTACTCCTGCATGGTAGAGTTGTTAAGTCAACTAATGGTGCTTTAAAATAGAAAGTATAAATACGAGCACAAAGTTGGAAACCATCTTCCATCTCTCTTGTTGGCCGAAAAACACTATGCAAATCATATTCAATGTCAATACATCTCCTTACAATCCAAACCATTTTTCTCCCTAAAGGTCTATGTGAAAATATGAACGGAGAACATTCCTTCTGAAAATATGAACGGAGAACATTCCTTATGAAACTAGGTTGGGGCCTGATTTCTAATCAAGAAACTTTGTGGGTTAAAATCATGAAATCTAAATAAAACATCCTCCAAACACGATTCCGATGAGCCTTATGACAAGAAAATGCTCACATATTTGGCGAAATATTGGTAAAATGTTGGACAAACTTTTTGATGGATTGCATTGGGCTTTGAGAAATGGCAAGACAATACATTTCTGGCTGAATAAATGGCTTGGTCTAGAATGGCCTTTTATTGTGGTAACAAGGTTGACCGTACCAGAATCCTATTAGGAGGATACAATTTGCAAATATGTAAATAACTCTAGTGAATGGTGTAGGATTGGGTTTCATACATATCTTCCGATGGAGGTGCTCCTCCATGTTGCAACCATTCCGCCTCTAGACCCCTCCTAACTTGGTGGAAGATTCGATATACTAGGGCCACTCAAACTCTGGTAAGTTTTCGATTTCCTTTACATATACTTCACTAACACGATGTTCTTGGTCTATAGTGAAGCCCTACTAAGAGGTGATATGGAAATGTGTGGTTCCCGAGAGTGCGAACTTTTCTTTGGCAGGCCTTTAATGATGTGCTCCTCACTAATGAAATCAAACATCAAAGACATATGGTTGATTTTGATAGTTGTGGACTGTACGGGGGTTCCCCTGAATCTTTTAATCATATTCTCAAAGAGTGTCCTTTATCTACTTTGGTCTGGAGAAACTTTCTCAATACAGAACAACTTGACTCACTATTTACTTTCCCTCTACAGGACTGGCTTATCGAAAATTTGAGATGCGGCAACAAATTCATAGGTGTCAGCTAGTCGACTTTTTTACCACTACTTGTTAGCTCATTTGTAACAGACACAATCGACTCACAACTGGTGAAAATGAGGTAACTCATATAGAGCTTTGTCATATAATTATAGCTTAAGCAAAATCCTTTCAACACACTAATGATGTCATCATGTCTTTCAATCATGGTCCCTCCCGCAAGGAGCATTTGATTGGATGGGAATGTCCACCTAGACATTGGGTCAAACTTAATACTAATGGAGCATTAAAAAGGGAGCATCACGCAGTGAGTGTAGTTGGCTTAATCTGGAATGCAAACGGTGACCGGTCAGGTGGTTTCATCGTTAACCTCGGGACGTGCTCTGTTTTTAGACTGAGACTTTGGGGTGCGCTTCAAGATCTTCGGTTGGCATGACACATGGGTTTTCGGTTGGCCATTTTGGAGATAGATAATAAAAGTGTACTGGATCTATTGAATGGCGAAAGTATTCCGATTAATCAACATCGCCTCATGGTTTCTTTAATTCGACAACTTCTACCAAAGAGATGGTTTGTTCCTATTGTGCACATTTATTGTGAGGGTAACTAGGCCATAGATTAGTTAGCTTCATTTGCAGCATATCACTCGATTGGGACTCACCTTCATTCTCGTTTTCCACCGGCTTTGGCGATGGGGGCCGTCGCTAATTTGAGTGACGCGGCAGCGACAAGTCATCTGTGTTAGCAAATAATGACGGGTTTAGCGACGTCTCTCCGTCTCTAATTTGGGTGACATGGCAGTTTGGTGCGCTAACCAGTCATACGTGTCAGGAAATAGTAGTGGGGTTTCGGGACAGGTTTAGCAACAAGATCCAGTTGCTATTTCTGATACCCGTTGCCAAACTAAAATAGCAATGGGGACGCCCCGTTGTTAACCATGGGCCATACTGGATTCGTGACGGGGTTTCCCATTGCTAATCTAGTACATTTTTATAGTGTAATATGCACTTTAGTCCTTATCTTTTTAGAAATAATTACTTTAATCTATTGTATAAACGTTGTCAACATCATGGTTGAGTTATGGTGAAAAGGCTAAACTGCCACTACAAAAAAAAACATATAAATAATATGAAGACTAAACACTTTGCTTTGCTTCCACTCATAATTTAGGCCTTTTTTATTAATTTTTTTAAAGCATTTTTTATAAACCACTTGTGTAGATTTATACATATATTTTTTTAACTGTCTTATGGTTTTAATATTTTGTGTTTAAATTGAAAACACAAGGATGAGAATTTTAATCAATGATTTTTTTTTCAACTTTTTAGTATAGGCGTCAAAAAAGACATTTTTTTCATATTTATTTTTAAAATGTGAAAATCAACATGAACTTACTTATTTATTTGTCAAGAGTTTGGTAAACATGAATTTTCAATTTATTATTATTAATAATATTATTATTATCATTAAATTATAAATATATTTGTGTTTTGACTATTATTAGTTACTCATAAATTGTTATTTTATTAATTTAAAATGTAGGACTGATTTTTTAACACAAATAAATAAATAAATAGGCATATGTATGCATTAAATGAGGGCTAAATTAAAGTGTCTTAAAAAATTTGGACTAAAGTGAATATTAATTTTTCTAAAAATAAGGAACTTACGTGTTGGTTATGTAAAAGAGAATTTGTAAAACCTTAGGAGTATTATTTGTATAACAATTTTGTCATGTCATCAAAAATAAATATAATAATAATATCTTGACTTTATATTAATACAAGTATGCTTTTGATGGGCTAAGAACAAACTAGAGGGACCAAAATGCATATATATTTTTGAAAACACAGGGATTAAAGTTCATATTATAGTAAATCTCTGGGACTAAACTTTTTTTTTATTATGTCAAACCCTAAAAAAATAGAGGAAAGGTTGAGAGAAAGGAAAGCAACTTGAAAAAAGAAGAAATTGATTAATTCTGAAGGTATCATTTTCAGTTTTTATTGATTTCTAAGTTTTAGATCATTTCCCTTGTTGGAAGTTATTTATTATGCTTTCATTGGTGTATTTGTCCATGGTTGCATTATAGATATTAGACCACCTCCAATCACAAAACTCCATATTTCTATCTTTTATACAGTTCTATCACATCAAACTCTTTTTCTCGCTCCTTCAGCCATAAACTCTCATTCTTTTCCAAAACTTTACTTCTTATTTTTAAAGTCTTTCCTTATTTAGTTATATAAACTTTAAAAAATTAGTTAACCAATAAAAACTCAGAAAAATATATTTTGAATTTTAAATGTATAAACTATAATTATAACCATTTTCAATATCCAAAACTTTTTTTAAAAATAAAAAATAATGTTATTTTACCATTTGTTTGTGAACAGTGGAACTCTTTTAAAAGAGGGGAAATAAAATTTAAAGACATTGATTTCCACATGGCTCTCGTTGTGCAATCTCTTGGCGCGCTCGAGAAATCTCATCCTCCAACATCAGTAGAAATAAAAGAAAGATGCATGAAAAAAGTCAAGAATCGAGAAGAGAATCTTATGCTAGTGAAGGTGAGCACGGAGATTGTGGCGGCCCTCATCGCCCCGGGGTGACGCGTCTCCGTGTACTCCTTACCAACTGGCCCTACTACACGTGTACGACACCTGCCCATCCTTTTTCTGTCTCGAAATTTGTGTGCACTTGTGTGTACAACGTATAAATGACATATTAAGCGGAAGTCGTACTTAAATGTAAGAAATATTAATAATCAATTTAACAAATCCTATTATGGAAAAAACTCATAAAAGTACTATGTATAGAGGTAGACGACTGTACCATATAAGGTAGATACATGTACTATGTGATGATACTCCCCAGTTCCCAAAAGAAATCAAAATATCACAAAAAACACACGTACAAGTAGTCCTCGACAGTGGGCAGTCAGAGGTAGTCGCCTAAGATCTTCTTGCCCTCACTTGTACTCGGATCTGCACTCAATCATCACAGAAGAAAATGGATGACGAGTTCAGTTAGTAAAATCCCAAGGAACTCCTCTGAGCATTCAAATAAACAAGTGAAATTCAATAAATAATGTTAAATAAACATGCAGAATGTAAACGTACAACTGTAAGTAGAGCATCGCACACATAGATAACAATAAAGTGCAAATGTATGTGCTTGTTCCATTCAGACTAAACTATACTTATGAATACCCTTTCAGGATCACACTAGTAGGCGTACCCAACTAGATATCACCTGGTCCTTCTTGGTGGCCGGTGTAGACCTACGACGCATCGATACATGTAGCAGTTCATTAGCTCGGGTCGTTATCCACCGAGAACTCCTGATACACATGCTATTGTCTGGAATGCATAGACACACAACGAAAAATCTGGTGGGGGTAACTCAATACTGGTGCAGATGTCAATCTCTGCTTCAATTCACAAAAGGCCTCCTCACACTCATCTGACCAGTCAAATCTGACATCATTCTTGGTTAATCTCATCATCGGCGCTGCGATCGAAGAAAAACCCTGCATAAATCACTGGTAGTATCTGGCCAGTCTAAGAAAACTCCGTATATCGGCGGCAGACTCAAATGTCTTCCAATCAATGATAGCCAAATCTTTTCTGAATCTACTGAGATACCCTGCCCACTGATGACATGGCCTAAGAATCTTACTGCACTTAGCCAAAAGTCACACTTGCTGAACTTGGCGTACAATCGGTGCTCTCTCAATGTCGTCAAAATAATCATGAGATGTCCCTCGTAATCCTTACAAGTACTACTATAAATCAAGTCGTCGATGAACACGATGACGAATCTCTCCAAATACGACGTCATAAACTCGTGCATCAGGCCCATGAAAATCGCTGGAGCATTCGTTAGCCCAAACAAGATGACTGTAAACTCAAATAACCCTTATCTTGTGCTGAAAGCGATTTTCTTGATATCCTCTTCTCGAATCATCAATTGGTGATAACCTGAGCGAATGTCAATTTTTGAGAAGAATCTGTCACCCGTCAACTGATCAAAAGATCATCAATCCTAGGAAGTGGGTAACAATTCCTCATAGTTACCTGATTCAGCTTCTTATAGTCGATGCACATCCTTATCGTACCATATTTCTTCTTCACAAACCGCACTAGAGCTCCCCAAGGTGACATACTAGGGTGAATGAAACCCTTCTCCAATAGTTGATCCTACTATCGTCTCACCTCCTCCTGTTCCGCTGGTGGCATTTAGTAAGGTCGGCTAGCAATCGGCTGCATTCCTGGTATCAGCTCGATTATGAACTCAACAGCTCATGGTGGTGGCAATCCGGGTAAATCACCTGGAAATACATCGACAAAATCCTTAACCACCAGAACCTTCTCAATCCGAACCCTTGTCCAAGTTTTTGGCTCAACTATCGCCGCAAATGCCTCCATCTCCTGCGCTGTAGCTAGTCGACCTCTCGTGATGGGTAGGACAGTTGCCAATCCAAGTAATACAAACTCTAGTATCCCAAGAATACAAAACTCTATCCTCTTACCGTAACAGTTTATCCGTGCATGATAGGATGCTAACCAATCCATCCCGAGTAGTTTGTCAAACTCTAAGTACTCCAATACTCAAATATCAGCCGGTAGCTGATGTCCTTCCACCTCTATAATCACGTCTCGACATATTCAGTTAGGGTATATCTCATTGCCAACGGCCGTATTGAGGATAAGATGTGGGTCTAGTGTCTATATAACTAACCCTGACAATCCAACAATACGTTCAACAAGAAATGATAAAGTGCTACCAAAATCAAACATATCATCTATAGGGCAACCAAATATAAGTAATATACATTCAACGAGCTGCCTAGTCTCCCCGATATCTGGCAGTGCTAATGCATGCGCTCTATCTCTGGCCTGGTTTGACTCTCGTCGTGGCGATGGTGGTGTCTGACATTCAGCCCTCAAGTGTCCCCTCTGCCCACACTAGTGACATATACGGCTCTCAAATCTACTCGTCCATCCATCTCCAGATCTCGGACCCTGACCCCAATCTACCTAACCCCTGTCATGTCCCCCTTGATCTTAACCCTAACAATACTCCTGTGGTTGTAATCTCTGTCGATCTACAAGTGCTGAGGTGATAGCATGAATTGGTCGTGGCTCCTCATATTAGAACTAACTTCCCTAAAAATCGTCCCAACGGCCCCTCTCTCGTCTATCATCTCTTCGGCCTCTATCCGAACGATCCATCAATCTTTTCTGCCTCTGGTTCGACCAATAACTCTTCCCTGACTATACCTCCCTACCAGTCACACGTCTGCCAGCCCTTTGTAGTATGTATGTCTCGTAAGCCAATGCCCTATCGAAGATCTCCTGCAGAGTTGTGGTTTCAGTCGAGAAAACTACTGACGCAATCCTGTCATCAGCTCTTCTGGTGAAATAATAGATTTGTAAGCGCTTTGTCTCTGCGATATCTAGAGAAAATTGAAGCAAATGTCGGAACCTCTCCATATACTGCATCAAGGTCTGATTACCCCGTCTCAAGGCTAGGAACTCCTCCCTCAATCTCAACTTAAGCTCCGTAGGTTTGTATTGATTGTAGAATAACTCCCTAAACTCAGCCCATATCATCGGTTCCGGATAAGTATCCATATATGTCGTCCACCAGACTACAGCATGCCCTCTCAAATAGGCTCTAGAAAGTCATGCCTGTACAGCCTCATCGTTCCTCATCAGCTTATGAAAACGCTAATGGGACACTACCCATCTCCCTACAGCCTCAGGGTCACCACCGCCATAAAAGAATCCAGGGTGGAGCTTTAAAAACTCCCATAATAACTTTGCCTATGGTGCTAAGAAGAATGCCGATGTTGTAGTCGTATCAACAACGGGGGTGGCAGTAGCCTGGTATTTCATCGTGAGTGGAGGCGTAAGAGTCGACGTTTCCAAAGGAACGACAACTGCGGTAGTTGTCTCTGTAGGTGCCTCTACCGTTACTCCCGGAACGGGTGTCTGGGGTACCACCTGAACAACAGCTGTCCCAGCTGGTATGGTCACAGCTACTGGCTCTCTAGCTGAAGTGAGTTCCGCCAGTACTATGGTCTGCTCTAATAATAGCTGTAATACCTCAACCATCTATGTATCATGGGCTGAGAGTCTATCTTCCATACTCACCATAACCGGGACATCCCTAGCCGCATTGCTAGTCTGTCCAGCCTCAAAAGGCGTACCAGATTGTCCGTCCATAATCTGCATCGAGAATGTGCTCCGGATCAGTCTCGAGGTATATATGTATATCATATAATAAAATAAAAATATAACATGCATATAAGTTCTAACTCTACCCGCCTCACATCACTTCCCAACTAAAGTTCTAAGCAATAACTTCGAGTTTCCACAACTAAGTTCTTTGATTAAGTTTCATTGTCTTAAGACTTCCTCTTATACTCTGATGCCAACTATGACGACCCTTGTCACCCCTGGGTGATGTGTCTCCATGTACTCCTTGCCAGCTGGCCCTACTACACGTGTATGGCACATGCCTGTCCTTTTTCTATCTCGAAATTCGTATCTATTTATATGTACAACATATTATTATGGCGACCAGGGATGAAGGCTGACGTAGGTGCGTACGTTAGGAGTTGTCACATTTTCCAGCAGGTGAAGGTTGAGCACAAGAGACCCGGTGGATAATTATAGTCGTTTCCCATTCTACAGTGAAATGGGAACATGTCACTATAGATTTCGTTAGTGGGCTACCGTAGACATCAAGGCGTCATGATGCAGTTTGGGTAGTGATTGATAGACTAACAAAGTCGGCTCACTTCATTCTAATCTCGATGAAATACACGTTTCGTCAGCTGAGCATATTGTTTGAGCGAGAGATTATTAGACTTCATGGGGTACTACTTTCCATTGTGTCAAACTTAGATCCCAGATTGACCTCGAAACTATGGGAGGCAATGTACGAACAATTTGGCACCATCTTGCACTTTAGTACGGCTTATCATCCTCAGACCGATGGACAGTCAAAGCGATTGATCCAGATTTTGGAGGATATGCTCAAGGCTTGTATAGTACAGTTTGGGGGCTCGTGGGAGGATTTTATGCCTCTGTGTGAGTTTACGTACAATAACAGCTATTAGGCGATCATTGGCATGCCACCATTTGAGGCAATTTATAGGAGGCCCTGTAGATCACCTGCGCGTTAGGCAGAGCCATAAGATACAATGACAGTAGGACCTGAGATAGTTGTTGATCATACAGAGAATATCCGACAAATTCATCAGAAGCTACGAGCTACATAAGATAGGCAGAAGAAATACACGGATAGGTATCGCGAGGGTCTGAGCAATGATGAGGGCGAAATGGTGTATCTAAAAGTTTCTCCTTGGAAATGTCAACAAAGATTTGGCATTAAGGGGAAATTGGCGCCGATTTACATTGGGCCACACCGGATTGCACAGAGAGTAGGCATTGTTGCATATCGGTTGGAGTTACCTGCCTAGTTAGCTGGGGTTCATCTGACATTTCACATTTCCATGTTTAGACTCGCTAGCTCGGGACCTAGAGCGATGATTGAGTTCGGACAGGTGGATATACAACCTGACGTGACCTATGAGGATAGACCGATAGAGATCGTTGACCGTCGAGTACAGATTCTCCAGAACATGGAACTCGCGAAGGTCCTAATTCGTTGTCAGCATCATAGGACAAAGAGGGACTCAACTAGGAGCTCGAGTCGACGATAAGGACGCGATACCCTCGGCTATTCTCTGGTATGGGATTTCGTGACAGTTAAGTTTCGGGAGGAAATTTTATTTAGTTGGGAAGAAATGTAAGGACCCATTTTATCAATATCGTTAATTATCTTGAATTTATAGACGTGGACGCCATCTAAGATCTACGTGGACGCCGTGGTAGGCTAGGACATACTGGAACCTAGGTATGATAGTTTATTGTGTTGGTTACTTATTTGCGGTGCAATTTATTGAAATACATCGCATGTGTGTATGTTGCATAACAATACGTGCGAGATTGTGTGAACTGTATTCGCCTCAATATGCTTGTCGACGTAGGTACCAAGTAGTTGACGAGATCAAATATTAGGTTGGAGAAACTAAAACACACAAATTACATAAAAATTGGCCAAGTAACTAATATGGAATGGGTATTAGCTGGCTAGTGGCACGGCAGTACACGTATGTCGCGCTTTGGACGTGAAACCGGGGTTGAAACGTCCGAAAATGACCTTTTGTGTTTAAAATATAGGCGAGTGTCCCAAACATGTCACAATTCAGAGTCAAGGAAGTGTTAGGTGGGAGTAAATGGAGGGTTATGGATGCATAGAGATGCACATGTAAGTGGAGATGCCAAGTGGTTCATAAGTCAACAAAATCATTTTTCCACCACCTTTTCTCTCACATCTCTCACTCACACACAACCGAATTGGGAGGTCGAGAAGAAGAAACGGAGAGGAGGAGGAGAAGAAGAAGCCAGGAAGGAGAGAAAAGAGGGTGGAAACATTAAGATCGAGGTGAGTCATCATTGATTCTGTGGTGTGTTTGGTGTTTCGACAATGGTGGCCGAGAGGGGTTCGGTCATAGAGGTTGAATCTGGTCGAGGGTGGAGATGGTAGGGGCATCTCCACTGCCATCGATTCCACTTGGGTTGGGGTGAGAGCCAACCCCAACCCAACAGCAAGAAGCAAAAAAAAAATTGCGATCGAACCAGGGATCTTGTTCGATCGGATGAAGAAGGTGCACAAGCGCGCGCGAAATAAAGTTTTCTAATAGTGTTCGAACTCCCATGTCACAATAAATGGAGTTGATGGTCATGTTCAAGCTATTGGGTGGATCCATCAACTACAAGGCCCTGTGTACCAAGTTACAAGATCTCTGGAATCTTGAAGGAAATGAAAGTGGTTGATGCTGAATATGGCTACTTCATGGTAACGTTTGAAAGACGGAGCGATCGAATGGCGGCTTTGATTGGGGTTCGTGGACTATCTTTGGACATTATCTTTTAGTACAACTATATAATCTCTCCTTTGATACTAGGACAAATTATCTAGCATCAGTTCGACATGGGTTAACTTCCCCGACCTTCCCTTCCACTATTATCATAAAACTATATTAAGGTGGATAGCTGGTTCCTTGGGCAGTTTCGTCAAAGTTGATTACTCGATACAAGACGTCAAACAAGTTTAATATGCCTGTATGGCAGTATTCATTGATTTACAAAAGCCTTTAAAGACAAAAATCATCATTGATGATCGCTTGCAACACTTTGAGTACGAGGGTCTCCCATCTATCTGTTTTAGATGTGCATGATATGGTCACTTGTGCGACTTTTCCTTTTTGAATAATGTTGTGGAGAACTCGACGATACCAAAATCACGTTTCACTATGGCTCGCCAGCCAATGTTCCACTCACTAGAACCTAGGATGGTTACGAGTCCCTAGATTCACACCACGAGAAGAGGGAGAAGATCTTCTCTTAAGGCAACTGACCCTAACAAAAAGCAAAATGGTAAGTCAGAGAATATTTATGCAAATTCTTTGCGATTTGACATCCTTGCCAATTAGGGCAAATCTAGTGTGGAGGAAATACTAAGTACATTTAATTTTTCAACTAAGGGTAAAATTGTGGTTTTTTCTAGCAAATCAAATACGGTTCTTGGGCCCAAATGAAAAAAGACACAAGATAAACCAAGTCCCCTTCAAGCCAAGGAAAATGTACACCTTAATGTAGGCTTGACAACCTATTGGCCCATATTGAAAAAAAGACTTTAGACCATTGATGAACTAGTAAGGAACCAACAGAGACTACTTCCGAGGCAACGACAAGCAAAACCTTTATCCCTCCAAGTAATCGATGTGTTCTTCTAATGAAGAACACAATAATAGTCTTTGTAGATAAGACATCGAACCAGATGCAGTTGGATGATGAAACAGGGAAGGCCCAATCTCCAGTCACTCTATTACATCGAACTACCCAACGCGGTCATCCCTTAGAGAAGGAACGCTCCACAACTATTAATCTAAAATGGGGATTGAAGATTCAAGGATGTATGAACAAAGTTAAACCAAAAGGGGACTCCTCCTTACTCTTAACTAATGAACATTAAGTGGCAAATGATGAAATTCTCTCTGAAAATTCAGACAACTCTAAGGCAGAGGATCTCTCTACAATAGAGTCTAGAACTCTTGGTAATCCATGGATAACCCCGTAACCCCTTCTTTATTATTTTTCTTGTCGATTCCATCACTTGTTTGGAACTATCAAGGAGCTTATATTAAGGTGTTTGTTTGCTATCCCAAATCGATGGTATCTTTATATCGGTTGCAAATCTTAGTATTGGTGGAAATTTGGATTAGTGGTCATCAAGTCGACATGACTATAAAAAAAATTAAAGTTTGATTACTCACATCGAGTGGAAGCTTAGGGCTTTTCTGGTGGAATATGAATTCTGTGGCGTAATAGCATAAACTCACGATCCTTCGTAACCATAGACAATTTGTTCGCATGAAGGGGGAATGTATTAAATACCCTCATTTTCTATTTTCGATAGTTTATGGCAACCCTAATACAAAGATTCCCCGCCAATTCTGGCCCTTACTTACAAATATCTCTATGACATCTATGACTCCTTGGAGAATGGCTTGTGACTTCGATGCCCTATTATATCATGAAGATAAGATCGGTGGTACTCGGTCGACATGCATTTGTAAGTCTTATGCATGATTGATCGGAAAAACTAATTTGTTTGAAAATCATTCATCTGGTCCTGCTTATACTTGGTCAAGAGGTCTATACTATGAGAGATTGGACAGGGCTTTCACTAACTCTCATTGGCATGATACTTTTGCCCTTTTGAAAGTCCTATATCTCCATGAACATCTCTTTGATCATTGCCTCCTTTTACTGGCTTTTGGCTCCATATTGGTAAATCAACATAAAGTGACAAGATTTTGCTACATTATGACTTGGGAAACCCATATGAAGTGGATAGACTTTGTTCAGGATAACTAGAATCCTAAAATCCCCATACAGGAGGCCATCGATCTCTTTTCTACTAAGGCCACTATGTGGAACTGTGAAGTCTTTGGCAACATCTTCGAGCGCAAACGGAAAATCCCAGCATTTCTAAGTGGGATTCAAAAGGCATTTGAAAATGCACTCTATAGATAACTTGAGACGGCTGGATTTAGAACTTGGGAATGAATTGGAAAGTGCCCTTACACTAGAGGAGAAATTATGGCAACAACGAGCCAATTTAGATTGGGCTATATTGGGAGATCAAAATAATTTTTTCTTTTATGCCATGGTAAATCAAAGAGCCCGAAAAAGCATACCACAGGACTTACGTCCCTAACTTGATCTTGGTGTGAAGACCAAGCGATCCTAAGAAAAGAAGCAACCGATTACTTTCGTAGAGTGTATACTAGAGATCGAGCAAATGGGTTACCCTACCCAATTCAAGGGAGGTTTCCCACCCTTTCGAAAAGCCTAAAATTTATGCTTCAACAAGCGGTATCGAATAATGAAATCAAACAATCCCTATTTGAGATGGCACCAATAAGGCTCTAGGACTTGATCGTATGATAGCAGGTTTCTTTCAGAAAAACTAGGTACATGCTCATTAGTCTAGAAGGTTTTCCTTTCTGGAATCATGGAGGAATCTATTAACACAGTGCTTGTAACTCTTATTTTGAAGATTGAACAACTTGAGACCATACATCAATTTTGACTGACAGGTATATGTACAGTGGCTTATAAATTAGTTATGAATATCATGGCTAATCGCTTAAACCAAGTAATGAATCTCCTTGTTAACCAAGCTCAAACTAGTTTCGTTATGGGTAGGCAAATTGTTGACAATATTGTAATTGCTCAACAAATGTAGCACTTTATGAGAAACATCAAAGGCAAGAAGGGCTAGGTGACTATCAAAATTGATCTTGAGAAGGCATACGATAGACTTAGTTGGTTGTTTATCCAAGATACTCTCGATGATGCTTGCATACCCCTTTATCTCTCCAGAGTTATTTCAAGCAGCTTAGCAACAAATGTATTCCGAATCTTATGGAATGATGTAGCATTATATCATTTCTCTCCTTCCAGTGGGTCGATAAGGTGATCTAATCTCTACCTATATTTTTGTGTTATGCATGGAAATATTATCTCAAACCATTGAGAAAACAGTATAGGAAGGGCAATGGATAGCCTTAACATTTGGAGGTGTGTGTGTATATATCACTTATTTATTGCAGATGATGTAATGTTATTTGTAGAAGCCTTGGAACACCAAATGAACGTCATTGTAAACATTTTGGAGACCTTTGTGCTAACTCAGGTTACAAAATGAGTACGTCAAAGTCCCAATTTCATCTCTCCAAATGTAGATCCTCAACTCGCACACTCCTTTGAGAGATAACTTGGTTTTTTCTATTACTTCTGATTTTGGAAGGTATTTGGGAGTGCCCTTAATCCATGGACGGGTCACCAAGAGCATCTATACGGGTATTCAAGAGAGATTTAAGAAGAAAATCAAAGGTCTGAATCCTCACATGATCTCGCTAGCTGGTAGAACTATGCTATGCAAAGCTTCCCTAATGGTAATGGCTATTTACACAATGCAATCTACACTAATACTGAAAGGCATCTATGACACTATTGATAAACTGTGCAGAGGATTCATATGGGGTTTTAAAGAGGGAACCAAAGACTAAGTCTGGTAGGACTACCCAAACTTTGCCAACCGAAAATAAATGGAGGACATGGCATTTGCTCCACCTTTGATATGAACCGAAGGTTTATGATGAAGTTAGGATGGAATATCCTGACTAGAAAGGACACCTTATGGGCCAAGCTACTTCTTTCTAAATATAGGCTACTAGAAGGTCAAATACCATTGACTCTTCAAACTAAGGGTGGTTATCACCTTTGGCGAAATATTAGTAAAGTTTGGCCAGACATTATGAAGAATATTCGATGGGCTATTGGTAATGGACATAATATCTTCTTTTGAAAGGATTTATGGACAAGCTTAGGCACACTTTGTAATGACCCGTTACCTTAAATTGGCGATTAGTACTAATTTAAATCTTAATTAACTCGAGTTAGGCTCGTGATTAAGTGCGGCGTACCTCGATTAGCATGTGCGTGCTTTTACATAATGTATGATGTTTGTTTGGATTGTTTATTCCATTTATATGTAGGTTGTCGTATAACATGGAAATTATACACAAGCCTATAAAATGAAAAATACCCAATAAACTATGATTTATCGGGACACCAAGTGTGACGAGGGAGTCATGGCACGAGTGTGCATGCTCAAGGACACTTGTAGGCATGTACAGTGAGTTGATTGGTGAATAATATGCGCTACATATATTTAGCTATTTTTAAATATATAAATATACATTGCAAAATAAAAGAATATTAGAAATATATGGATTATCAGATTGTCTTAAACAAAGCGTAAGTACAAGATGTATCAAAGTTCGTGTCACTTTAACACATCAACCATGTGATCGGTCCTGAGATAGTGCGACATGTATCTCGATAAAAACCCATATATATAAACACAAATTCATTCTTATCCTCAAATCAATGGAGAATCCGCAAGAGAGGGTTCGGTTGGTTCTATTCAGGATCAACATAGGTCGTTCTGGAAGCCAGATTCAATCAAATTGAGGAGCTTAAACGGATTAGAAGCTATTGATCATCACTTTGGTAAATTTGGTTTTCAAGTTTGTTGAAGTTCAATTCGATGGTGATGATCAAAGCTTGTTGAATTAAGGTTGTTGTTGATTATAAACGTTTTATAAACTCATTAGAGGTCCTCCCGGATTGATTGAGAGAGTAATTGTTGAGTTTGCATGTGATTTGGGTCGATTTGGATGAGCATAACTATGTTGCTATTGTAGGTCTGGTGCGCATACCACACCAGGCATTTGCCATAGCGCACTATGTGTATTGGAGAAGATGACTGACTTATGGCTAGAGCCCTATCCATGTCATGTAGCGCGCTACCAGACCCATGAAACCAACCATTATGCTATGTTTTATGAATAATTTCGAGGGACTTAAGGACTAGTATGGGGGTTCTAAATATAGAATAACGAACCTATATCGATCCCAAATGATTGGTGATAGGTTGATGAACACCGAGGAAGAGTGAGACGACTAGAAAGTTAGGGAGGTTTAGAAATAGAGACTTAGATCGAGGCAAGTACAGATTCGTTTATTTATCAATATTGCCTAGCGATTTAGTATATATAGCTCACGTAATTGTTGGATTGAAACGGGGGATTATGTACGATGAGATGGTTTTTCTAATGAACAAAAAATGGTGCCTAATGTGATCTATGAGAGAAACTCCTCAGGGATGATACCGGGTTGTATAGTACTTGGGCTTGATATCCCAGTTTATACATAACTCCTACTCAATTAATAGGTCACGTGGGTTACATATTCATTAGAGGGTCTAGGATAGAACCATTGGGCATTAATCGATTAGCTAAACATCACATATACGCGATGTGTTGGATTAGCACTCGTATTAATAGCGTCGGTGGGTAGTCGACCCTAGTTTTACTAATAAAATGGGGATCATAGTGTACAAGTCTAAGACCTTTGCTTTGCATCCGTTATATATTGAATTTATATGATTTCCATATTCTTGTTAGATATCATTAGTGCATGTTGTTGTTGCTGTTGGGTTTCGGGGATCATGTGCAGTAGAAGTTTTTGAAACCTTTTCGAACATCCCTAAACCAAGATCCAATTGATTCCATTAAATTGATATGCCAATAAAAAAATCGTACCTTAGCAAGAACAACTCCATGTCTGCCTTGTTGAGTGTTGATTGATTCCTTTAAGATGCTATGAGAGATAAGCGTCCTCTATCACAAACTCACATAAGAACGAACTATCACGATTCGGAGTGCTAGCCCCAAAAACCCTAAAATAAAAATTCTGATGAAAAATCTCTAGGAAAAACCTCTCTCGAAAATCCTCTCTCGAGAAAAATGACATCACAATTATGACCCTAATGTCTTATTTATTATACACTAGTTCAAGTTGTAAAAGAACTCCATCTCCTAGTCACACTCCAAATAGAGTCTTAGATAAAGTCCAACTCTAAAAAGGACAAAGACATAGAGAATCTACAATTACTAATCCAATAAGAGTTTTAATTTATCTAAACCTCAAATAAGAATTAAAGTCATACTATAATTCTAATTAGAGTCCTATTCAAAATAGGATTTACTAAATAACAAAATTTTTAGTCATATTAGAAATGTATGAGAATCTTGAATCCTAGTCAAACCAAGACATTTAATGAGAGTCTCCAAAGTGATTTTTTTGAAATAAAATTCATTAACCCAGACAATATTAAATCGTGCAAATCCTTTCTTTGTGTGCGACCCAATAGGTTCATACAACGTTGGCAGTGAACCAAAACCATTTGGGTACACAATTCATAAGCAGTCTCTAGCAAGACATTATGACTACCCAAATAGCATGAAGATCAATAAATCGATACAACCTAGACAGTAAATATCATATCCCTCTGTCACGCGATATCTTTTGATTGAACATAAGACATGGAATGTCACCCTTATAGTTCAATCTACTAGTCTCGATCTCCAAGTAAACAAAAATTGTCAAGTGACATTGATCCAATCAATTTACTAGACATGTCCATTTATCAGTCTAACATATTGACAGGCACAAAAGATATCTCTTTCTAAAAAAGAGGGACAAATTCCATCTTGATCACACATCATCCACATATTAGTCGAACAATGACCAATTACAATCTTTATAATCATCCGGTTAAAGACAATAGTTGATTGTGTCAAATTATTGTGCTCTTAATGTTGGAGTATCTAGTGATCTCAAGTCAAAGTACTAAATGATATAACTCTAATAAGAATCGCTTATGACACCGACCATGTACTGTTATTATAGTGGGTCGGTCTAACATTTATTGCCAACATATACCTATTATCTTGATCTGTATCCGTATACATATAATAATCACATGATTATCAAACAAGACTCATACTAGTATTAATTTATTATTATTCCTACAATAATAACTGACTAGGGACATTTAGAATAATACATTAATTATCCATGGATACTATTATAAAAAAACTTGCATCTACTTAGAATAGTTAAACAACGTTTACAAAATTGGCCTAGGGCATAGACCCCAACATCTCCCACTTGCACTAGGTTCAATCTTACATGTATCTAATACTGAGTAACCTTAATGCATTCTTAGTGGAAGATGTTTGTTTATGTATCTGCTACATTATTGTTTATTGATGTTTCGCAAATCTTTACGTTCTCTCTTTTATAAGATAAAATGCTCAAATGATTAGTTAGATTTATAGTGTGATTTAGGTTCTATAACCTAAATTTGTCCATTGATTTTACAATAAAAGCCAATGTTATTTCCAACATTTGGAACCACACCTTATTCAATTATAAACCTTACGATCTAAATACTTTCTTTGGCTACATCAAATGCCGCTAAAAACTCAGTTTATGTTATAGAACTTGTTACTGTGAGTTTAGAACATTTCCAACTTATTCCTACGAAGTTAACACATATCCATATTGTGATCATTAATCTCTTATATTAATTTGAAAGTTTGCATCGTGTAACCATTTACAAGATTCATATCTTTCAAACATATGCAAATCTAATAACATCTCTCTAGTGCTTCTAAAGTATTTAAGAATGTTATCAATAAATATCCGGTGACCACTAGAATCTATGAGATGTATTTTTGCCCAAAGCATATGACATCAAGTTGAATGCAAAGTATAACACATGTGATGATTCTCATAACTTACACGTATGAAATCTTATTCACATTATCCCGTTCATCATTTGTTTTAAGACATTGAGTCTTGCAGAGACTTATGTTATAAAATATAAGTACGAATCCTTTTAAGAATCTCGTACACTGAAACCTTTTCAGTTATTTGTTTATATAAGCACTCTTATTTAAAGCAATTAGCCTTTTAGATCTATCTCTATAGATCTATATCACAAGGATATATGCCTATTTATCTAAACATCTTATTGAGAAACTTTCCTTAACCAAGACTTGACATTATGTAGGGTTAAGATATCGTTTCCAATGAATAATATATCATTAACATACAGATTTAAAAAGATAATTGCGCTCTCGCAAACCTTTATGTATACTTAAGGTTTATCTTCGATTCAATGAATGTAATTCATTAATTATTTCATCAAAACGAAGATCCTAACTCTGATAAGTTTACTATGATCCATGACTGGATCCTTTAAGCTTGCATATCTTTCTTAAATTCTCTAGATAATAAAAAAACCCTTAAATTATGTCATACATATCTTTAAGGAGCATAAAGCAATGCTATTTTTTGACATCTGTTTGTCATATCTTATAGTCAAACTATGAAGTAATGACAATAGAATTCTAAAACTCGAGCTTAGCTACCAGTGAAAAATCTTATCATAATCAACACTTTGATTTAGATTGGAGTTTTCGATAAGCCTTGCTTTTAAGTATGCATCTTTTCCTTTTTCATGTGACTATAACTCATTTACATATAATGTTCATACCATCTTCAGGTAAATAACTCAGGTTCTAAACTTAGATAACGTACATGAATTAAAAAATAGAGTTCATAACACTGAGTCTTTTCATCCAATCTAGATGAGACATGTCTCTTGATAAGTAGTGATTCATTCTGATCCAGTATCGAAAATACATCATAACTATCAATAATAAGAAATTCCAAACTTCTTTGGCCAATTTCTTATTATTATAGATTTTCAAGAGATATATCTTACTTGTGTATACTCAACTAGTTCAAAACTTTGTTGATTTTCCTAAAGTGGGTTATCATTTGTGGCACTTGAAAATCTCAAGATTTATTTTATTCTAATACTATCTTTAAAATAAACTCTTTACTTAGAAAGACATCATTTTGAGTAACAAACAATTTGTTCTAAATTATTTGAAATAGTATCATAGTGTTTAACCACAATTAGACGCAAAAGATTTAGGCATCTTACTTTATGTGACTAAACGTCTTACGCAAGTCTCGTTGCCTCAAATCTAAAAAAAAAAGACAAACTAGGTCTTTTTATTTCATATCATATATGTAGTTTTATTAACCACTTTAAGAAAAATAAGGTTTAGTCCGAGTGCATTGGTTTCTAATGTATAGCCTCAATAAGACATCATAGAAAAGTCTGTATGACACATCATAAATCAAATTATATCTTATGTAGCTCAATTTATGCTCTTAAAACATCAGTTCTCAAATGACGTTCCTAGTGGAGTTAATTGCAAGACAATCTCACAATTTCAAAGATGGTCACCTAAACTCTTAGCTCAAATATTATCCACCTTGATCTCATTAAAGTATGTTAATAGTTTGTCAAGTGAATTTTTTTGTACTCATTTTGAAATGGCGTAATAATTCAAAATCATGTCTTCCTGATAGGATTTGTAAGTAGTTATAAAATGAACAATTTCATTCTATGAAAAAAAAAATCCATTTTTTAAGGCTTTCTTTAAAACTCGACAAAGTCTAGCTCACAACTAAGGTTTCTGTGTCCAACATAAACTCCTTTTATAGCTTTAACCTTCCCTTTATCTTTCTTTATTAAATTCCTTTATGTTACGAACCATCAAATATATATATCTAAGGCCATTTTTTATTATTTTGTCTTACAATTTTAAACATCATATGCAACTGTAAATAGTGTTCTCTATGTCTTTCAAATTATGTAGTTTAAAACTATTTTGATGAATTATATATCAAATCTAGTGCCAACTTTTGGCACATGAAGATTCAAGCCTTTTGATATAATTAATATATTTCTTTCATGTTCTGAACATAAATACATATTAATAGGTTCTCAACCATTTCGCAAGAATATAGAAATTTTACGATCTTATGCCATTCCCGTGTGACTTACTGCTTGAACATTTCCTTCAGTGTTACTATCATGTCATTAGTTTTCACGGCTTGAATCTTTCCTAAAGTCTGGTTTTAAATTTGCTAACATGAAATATAATCCTTGTACTAATAGATGGTAGATTATAGGAATCATTAATCTAAGACATACACCCTTATTTTATGGTTGATAACATTTATCAATTTTCTAATCAAAACATGAAAATTAATCTTAGAAATTATTTTACCCTTCTCAAGGATTGATCGCCATTGCTATGAATTAGTGCTACTAGGAGTTTAATATCTACACTTATAAGATTATGCAGAATAATTTATTAGTGAGTAATTAAACTCCCGCTAAATGAATAACCCTCGTAAATATTAATTTAGTGGTCTACGATCCATATTTCAATTAATTTTGAGACAGCTAAGACATGACACTCAAAATCAAGTTATTTAGGTAGGTAACCATTACCAATTGCATCATATGCAACTCTTAGGTTCTTTATGAGACTTAGACATCATATGTCACAACATGTTACATCTCATCTATGCCTAAAGCCCAAAACCATTTTGATAGCTTTATTAAGTTAAACCAATTTAAAACATCCAGGTAACCGTTACTCTGCTTGCCTCACCAAGATAACACAATATACACTGCAAAGGCAGACCTATATTGATGTGATCCAGGCCTTGACAAGTGTTTAAAATGGGTGGCATTAACTTAAAATTCTAATAAATGGATTTTTATCAAGTTTTATGATCCATGTAGTGTTTTACAATGACTAATTCTAGCATCTATTTAATTATGGAATATCATATATATACTCAATATGCATAGAATAAAGATCATTAAAATAAAACAAGAATAAAAATCTTCATATATCAACAAGGCATCATAAAACAAATCAAGGAAACTAAATACTTTAAAATTGTCCAAGTGCATGAAAGATTATATTTTTATTAATCTCATTAATTAAATATATCTCAATATAATTTTTTTATCGGACTCTATTTAATTAAAACCCCTTTTAATTAAATATTTTAGTTAATATTAGTAATAATCCCACTAATTTAAATTAATATTAATTCAATTAAAACATCTTCCAATTAAATTAATTCAATCCAATTAATGAACAATAACTCCATTTAATTAATGGTAATTAATCAATTAAAACTTCTTTCAATTAATATATATACTTAATTAATATAAATATAGTTGAAATTCTATTGCAACTTAAAATGGATAGCCTAGATGGCTAAGTCATCCTAATGAGTCGGTCGATTAGGGGTCAAATCATGCTCTCAACAAAAACTTTATTGTATTTTGTAATCCTATTACAATTAGATTTGTACTTTAATTTTGATTTGTAATCATATTAAAAATTGGTTTGCTTGCTAGGATGGTTAAGGCATTCCAACGAGTTGGAAGACTAGGGATTGAATCCTACTATGAACAAAAATTCTTCTTTTATTCTATTTTGTAATCCTATTACAAATAGATTTACCTTTTAATTTTATTTTGTAATTTTGTTACAAGTTGAATTGCTAGCTAGGATGGCTAAAGCATTCTAAAAAGAGTTGAATGGCTATGGATCAAATCCCATCTTAGCCAAAATCTTTTTACTTTTTTTTATCAATATCATGGCTTTCAAATCCTATACAACTACCAACATATTAAATTACACATATCTATGTACACAAATAGTGCGATCTTATTCGCTAAATTTGATACTCACCCATTTTGTGCATGTACGTGCGTGACGGTGCGACTACATCAACAACAACATGTCGATACTTCCACACTTTTGCATATAGATTAATTCTATTTAACGCAATGATGCAAACATATATAAAATATCATGATTGACTTATATATATCATGTATATAAAAAATAAGCGCACATTACAATTTAATTAAATTATGCCTACTGGCTCTGATATCACTGTTGGGTTTCAGGGATCATGTACAACATAAGTTTTTGAAATTTTTTCGAACATCCCTGAAGCAAGATCCAATTCATTCCATTAAATTTATGTGCCAATAAAAAATCATACCTTATTAAGAACAACTCCATGTCTGCCTTGTTTTGTATCGATTCATTTAAGATGTTGCGAGAGACGAACGTCCTCTATCAGAAACCCACACACGAACGGACGATCACAATTCGGAGTGCTAGCCCCAAGAATCCTAGGACAAAAATTCTCTAAAAAAATCTCTTTTGGGAATTCTCTCTCAAGAAAAATCACATCACAACTGTGACCCTAATGTCTTATTTATAGTATACTAGTTTGCGTTGTAAAAGAACTCTATCTCTTAGTCACACTCCAAATAGAATCCTAGATAAAGTCCAACTCTAAAAAGGATAAAGTCATAGAGAATCTACAATTACTAATCTAATAAGAGTTGTAATTTTTCTAAAACTCAAATAAGAATTAAAGTCATACTATAATTCCAATTAGAGTCCTATTCAAAATAGGATTTACTAAGAGATAAAATTTCTAGTCACACTAAAAATGTATGACAATCTTGAATCCTAGTCAAACTAGGACATTTAATGAGAATCTTAAAAATGAATTTTATCAAATTAAATTCATTAACCCAGATAATATTAAATTGCGCAAATTCATTCTTTTCGTGCGACCCAATAGGTTCATACAACGTTGGCAGTGAACCAAAATCATTTAGATACACAAGTCATAAGCGTTCTCTAGTAAGGCATTATGACTACCCAAGTAGCATAAAGATCAATAAATTGATACAACCTAATAGACAGTGTATATCATATCCCTTTATCACGCGATATCTTTTAATTAAACATAAGACAAGGAGTGTCACCCTTATGGTTCAATCTACTAGTCTCGATCTCCGAGTAGACAAAAATTGTCAAGTGACATTGATCCAATCAATTTACTAGACATGACCATTTCTCAGTCTAATATATCGAGGGGCCCAATAGATATCTCTCTCTAAAAGATATGGACAAATTCCATCTTGATCGCATAACATCCACATATTAGTCGAACAATGACCAATCACAATCTTTATAATCATCTGGTTAAAAATAATGTTGATTGTATCAAATCATTTTGCTCCTAGTGTTGGAGTCTTTTGTGATCTCAAGTCAAAGAACTAAATGATATAACTCTCATGAGAATCACTTATAACCCTGACCTTGTAGTGTTCCCATAGCGGGTCAGTCTAGCATCTGTTCCTAAAAGATACCAATTATCTTGATTCGTATCTGTATACGCATAATCAATACACGATTATCAAACAAGACTCATACTAGTCTTGATTTATTATTGTTCCCATAATAATAACTGACTAGGGACATTTAGAATAATACATTAATTATCCATAGATACTATTATAAAAGAAAATGCATCTACTTATAATAGTTAAACAACGTTTACAGAATTGGCCTAGGGCACAGATCCCAACAGCTGCATGATATCCTTGAATATTATATGGAATGTTGATGATTAGTGTGAATCCCTACTTGCTAAGCAAGTTGGAGCGCTCACCCCAATTAACATTATAGGCAGATCTAATGAGTGCTATGGCTATGGGATGGAAAAGTTATAGGAGTCTTCAACTTCTCTTAGATGTAATGACTTTCTTTGGTTTTGTCTATTGTTGTTGATTTACTATTTTGTAATATCACAAGAAATGGGTGATTTATATAATCGAGGTTTATTTCGATTTTTTTTAATACTGTATATCTTATTTTGATGATAAAAAAGGTTTTAAATTTCTAATGCAGATATTAATTATTTTATTTCGATAGTCAATATATAGTAGTGCTTATCAGATGAATGTGGTAAGGCTGCTGACTTTAGTTGAGTCTGGTAGGGGTAATCTAGGCTTAATTAGGGTTTCAGGCCGGGTATTGGGATGCAACAGTTTGGTATCATAGCTAAGGTTTATAAATTTTGGTTTCATTATTATGAGATTTATCGGAATCAAGGAATAGTTCTGATACAGTTTGGTATCAGAGCCTAGGTTAGGTAAAGTTAGATCCTACCTCAAAGCTTAAGGTTATTAGCTCTTATACAGTTTGGTATCAGAGCTAAGGTTCATGAAGCTTGGTTTCATTATTTTAACACTTATTTGAATCAATGAATAGCTTTGATACAGTTTGGTATAAGAGCCATTAGTTTTAAAGCCTTGGTTAGCCATTGTTTATAAATCTCGGAATAATGATTTATTAGAATTAAGGAATAACTTTGATATAGTTTGGTGCTAGAGTTTATGATTTATCAATTTTAGGGATAAAGTGGTAACAGTGATATAGTTGGTTATCATAGACAAGGGTCTGACCATACATTCACTTTTAGATAGTGTTCGAAATGAATGAAAGCTTACTTTAGAGTTTAAGGTACTCTAATTACCCTAATAATGAAACCTAAGTTTATCAACTCGAAGTGTGGTCTTGAGTTATGATTAAAATTAGGATTTGATAAATGGTTTTTATCGCGATTTTAGGGATAACCAAAAGATAAATGACTAAAATACGTTAACTATTGTGTATATTATATCTACGTGGTAGATATAAGAATTATGTCTTTTCTGAATGGTAATAAGATGGTTGAAGTCCATTTATTTCTCATGATATGAGAAAGCATTAAGGTAAGAGCTCCAAAGAGTCTTAACCTCAGGGTGATAAAAAGGAAAGACATAAGAACACTTATAAAGATGAAATAAAACTCTTATCCAAAAAACATCTTCAATGGTCTTTCTTCTTACTGATATTATTAGACAAGTAATAGTCGGTGAAGATGTATCTATTGGATCAAGACCTTGAGGTATGTCTTAGGAGAATGAAAATTATGAAATAATGAAATACTGAATGACTTTCGATGAAACTCAAAGGTGATGAACCTTTTTGAGAGGTGATTAATACTAGTATCGAGACTACTATGAAAGTAATGAAAGTTAGTCGATAAACAAATTAGTGGTAAATGATAAAATTCTAATGGAGGTTAGGAAACTACTAAGGAAGTTATACTTCATAAGTTGTTAGGAAGTTGATATTCCAGTCATGGTGTGAATCCATATTAGAATAACAAGTGGTTTATTAATAAAAGAAAGTTAAATCCAAAATATAGCAGTGAGTTGGTAAGATATCCTAGTCTGATCTATTAGACTGGTATAGTCTAAAATGGGGAGAATAAGTGGTCAGTGAATCTGAAGATTTGGGAATCCAAGGATTAATGCGTAGTAGTCGAAATGAGAATTCATTACTCAGATTCGACAACTCATTCTGAAAATAAATGAAATCAACGGTTCTCAAGAGGTAGTTGAGATTTGACTTTCATATTGAAATGATCAGAGCTAAGGATATATATCTTTATAAGATTTGCAGGCAGGTGCTGGATCATTTTAAGTGGATGATGGAAAACACTAGAACTTATTAGAACTCATGCTATTTTCATAAATAAAGGGTGTCAAGTGAAGGAAAACCCTATTGTATGAAGTTTTTATTGTGTTATTAATAATAACATGGAATCTTTGAAGACTTAGAGAATGCATGGGCAATTACCGTACAAAATTGGAATTGGTAACAGTAAATTGGTCATACCAGAATTTCGCAAAGTGCTAGTGCTAAGTTTCAAAGGTTAATAAAATGGTAAGAGTGTTGAATATTAACGGTAAGTCAAGGGATTTGACTGTGATTGAGGCAATATGAGGTTATCCTATATTCAACACAATGGTAAAAAGACGAAAGTAAACTTAAAATAATTGAATATTAAAGATGCCTTGGAGGAAGGTGAAAGTATAGTTTGAGTAGAATGTTTGCTTGATAAAACTTAAATTATGGAAGAAGTTAGAAGTTCATTCTAAGACTTTTGATCTAGGTAAGAATGTATTGGTGACACAATAAAGAAAAATTGTAACACATATTTCCTGCTATATATAAATAGTTTCATATTTGTGAGAAGAAATATTAAATATTGATAATCTCGGGATAACTAAGTAGATAGTTGTACCAAATATAGAAATGCATCATTTGTAAATTAAGAAGAAAGGTTGTTGAGGATCTTTTAATCATTATTTGAGATTACAAGAATCATATAGGGATCATTAAAAGACAACCTAAGAATGTGACACCAGTGGACTGGTGTAAGAGTAAGTAATGAATTTCAAATTATGGAAATTCGAAAAGTGGAAATGTTAGAGTGATAGAAATAGAAGGTAATAAAATTACCTTAAGATTTTTCTACGTATTAAGAATTCGCTGTGAAACATCACTTATCAAGGTGATTGTGTTGACAATGCTTTGAAAAGAAAAGGACATAGGCTATAGTTATAATAAAAGTTACTCTGTAATATCTCTTAGGTGAGATATTTACTGATGACCAAAATGGAAGTTCTGCATAAACACATTGTCAATTGAGTTGGCTAAATTGATAACTATAAGTCTGTTCTTTAAAGCTAGATTAGAGTTGAGCTAATGATGATTAAATGAGTGATGAATTAATGAAGGAATTGATTGAGATTATTTAGTAGGTCAAGGATGACTACTAATTATTGATGTTGGAAAGGTTGATTTTAGATCAAAACATTGAGCATATAAGGAAAGTTCTTAGAACTTGAAACAAAGAGTGAAACAAGAATATTGTGAGAATCTCATTGATTTCTTTAATACATTTATTCAGGTGAAGTCCAAAATTCATTGTGATGAAAATGAATAATTATCGACCTGAAATAAAAAATTGACGGTGTTAATTTTATAAAGAAATATGAGATCTATCAGCAGGTAGAAGTTGAATAATTTTAACCTAGAAGGTTATTTTGTTCTTGCTTATTTGAATGATATTTCATGCTTAGAAATTTGTGATGAATTAACCTAAGTTGTGGCGACAACTGAAGGTTATTGATATAATTGTAAAACTGACAGAGTTTGAAAATTTCTTGCTAGTACTATGATTTAAATCCTTGTGGAAAAGTAAGCGAGATGTATCTGTGTGGAAGAGTTGAGAGTTATAGAGAACCAATATTATTATTTTGGTAAGGAATAAAAAACTTGCTTCACAGGGGAGAAGAGATGTATAATAGCTGGGAGGGACCTTTCTCAATTTTAACATAATATATCTAAAGTTGACCATGGTTTCAAGAGAATATATTTTCCGAGCTTGTGACTTGAAAAGTATGAATTACTGGAATAAATATTTTTTGTGAGTTCTCTGGTGTTAATTTTAACAGGCTATATACATATAATTGAGGTATTTACCTTAAAATTTTGTATGCTTTATTTTGTTGTTAAATGGTGTGGGACGAGAAGTAATGATACGAATTTGTTAGAGCCTGAGTAATTTAGAACTACACAGAGACTGTCGGTATAATTCAGGTATATGAAGGAAATGTAGTTATTGATATAGCTTCTTAATTTAGATTTCATGAGGAAGTGACAGTGATGATGAATTATGTGTTTAGTTGACACATCATCAGTTGAGAGAGCTAATTGCAGAGCTATTAATCAATCGAGAGAACTAATTGCAGAGCTACTAATCTGATCTTTTGAGTTCAAATTCAAACCGAATTGGAAAGAACTAAGTGATTACTGATTGTCAAAAAGTTGATTGAGATTATATAGTTCGTTAGAGGTTAACGGCTAGAGTAGTTTGTCTTGATTGGTCAGTTCCTAATAATGGTGCGTTACGGTTAAGGGATAGATGATGGATTCTAGTTCAGGATCAGGTAAGGCAGGAAGTGCTACGAAAATCTCATAGATCTTTTATTGCATTTATCCAGATAGCAGTAAGGAATATCATGAAATAAGATGCTTTTATTTATTGTTAATCTGGAATGAAAAACGATGTTGTGGGAATAATAAAGAGATATGAGCTATGTCAACAAGTTAGGGCTGAGCATAAGAAACCGAGAGGTTTATTGCTTTCGCTGCCTACTCCAGAATGGAAATGGGAACATAAATCTGTGAATTTTCTTTCCAATTTATTTTTGAGTTAGCATAAGCATAATACGGTATGGATTGTAGTTAACAGATTGACGGAGTCTGCGCATTTCTTGCCAGTTTCTATATAATGTCCTTTTGACTAATTATGTAAAATATACATACATGAGGTGTTAGATTTCAGGATGCTCCAGTGTTGACTATTTCGGATAGAGATCCGAGATTCACGTCTAGAGAATGGAGTGACTTGTTACAACAGCTGTGGAACCGATCTTAACCTCAGTATGGTATACTATCGCCAAACCGATGGGTAGCCAGAGTAATAAAGTTTGGTGCAAGTGGATATACTTTAAGCTTATGTCTTGAAGTTTAATAATAACTGAAATAGATACATTTCTCCGTGTGAGTTCATTTATAGAATGAAATGCCCCTTTAAGACTTGGTATGGCCAACCATGTCATTCACCAAAGTGTTTGGACAGGGGTTGAGATGCAAGTTTATTAGAGTCAAAATTGATTTATAACTACACAAAGGAAAGGTAGCAAATTCGCCAATGTTTGATTACGATACAACTAAAACAGCAGAGATACACCGATAAATATCATAGGTGGTTGGAACTTCCAAAGGACAAATATGTTCAGTTGAAAGTATCACTTACGAAAGGATTCGTATAGATTTGGGTTATGATTAAGCTAGCTTCAAGGTTTTTTAAGTCGTTCAAAGTACAGGAACGAATTAATCCTAGTACTTACAGGTTAAAGTTGCTTCCTTAGCTAAGTCTGATTTATTAACGTCTTCCATAAGTTTAGCTTAATAAAACATAGACAATTCATTCTAATGATTAATTGGGATTAGTATGATCTTCGGGGAAGACTTATCTTATGAAAAGCAGTTAAGGGTATTACTTGATCGTAAGAATTAAAAAGCTGAGAACCAAAGAGATTTCTTTGATTAAATTGAAATAGGGATTTCACAAAGATGAGGAATTAACCTGAGAGCAGAAGTATGAGAAACGATTTTCATTTCTCTTCGAAACTGTAGGTAATTTCGGATTACTTTAATTTCAAGGATGAAATTGCTTAAAATTGGGGGAGACTGTAACGACTCGTTACCTTAAGCTTGTAATTAGTATTAATCCAAATCCTAATTGATTCAAGTTAGGCTCGTGATTAAGTTCAGTGTGCCTCAATTAACTTGTGGGTGCGTTTGCATGATGTATAATGTTTGTTTGGATTGTTAATTCAATTTATATATGTTGTCGTATGATATGGAAATTATACACAAGCCAATAAAACAGAAAAAAAACCCAATAAACTATGATTTACTGGGACACCAAGTATGATAAGGGAGTCATGCCACGAGTGTGCACATTCAAGGACACTTGTAGGCATGTCTGGTGAGTTGATTGGTGAATAATATGAGATATATATTTATAGGTTTTAAAATATATAATATATATTGGAAAATAAAAGAATATTAGAAATATATGGATTATCGGATCATCTCGAACTAAGTGTAAGTACGAGATATGTCAAAGTTCATGTCACTTTAACGCATCAACCACGCTATCGATCTCAAGATAGCGCGATGCATATCTCCAGAAAAATCTATATATATATAAACAAAAATTCATTCTTATCCTCAGATCATTCGAGAATTCGCAAGAGAGAGAGTTCAGTTGGTTCGATTCCGGATCAAAGGAGGTCATTTTGGAAGCTGAACTCATTCAAGTTAATGCGCTTAAATGGATTAGAAGCTAGTGATCATCACTTTGTTAAGTTCGATTTTCAAGTTTGTTGAAACTCAATTCGGTGGTGATGATCAAAACTTGTTGAATTGAGGTTGTTGTTGATTATAAATGGTTTATAAACTCATTAGAGGTCCTCCCGGATTGATTGGGAGTGTAATTGTTGAGTTTGGATGTGATTTGGGTCAATTTGGATGAGCAGAACTGTGTTGTTGTTGCAGGTCTAGTGCGCATAGCGCGCTAGGCATTGGCCATAATGCGCTACACGTACTAGAGAAGATGACTGAGTTATGGATAGCGCACTATCCATGTCATGTAGCGCACTACCAGACTCCTGAAACCAACAACTGTGCTGTGTTTTATGAATAATTTTTGGGGGACTTAGGAACTGGTCTAGAGGTTCTCAATGTAGTATAATGAACATGTATTGATCCCAAATGATTGGTGATAGGTTGAGGAACACTGAAGAAGAGTGAGATGACTGAAAAGTTAGGGAGTTTGAGAAATAAAGACTTAGACCGAGGCAAGTACGGATTCGCTTATTTATCAATATTGTCTGGCTATTTAGTTTATATAGCTCATGAAGTTGTTAGATTAAAATGGGGATTATACACACTATGATGGTTTTTCTAATGAACAAAAAATGGTGTCTAATGTGATTCATGAGAGTAACTCCTCAGGGCTGAGACCCGGTTGTATAGTACTTGGGCTGGATCTCCTAGTTTATACGTAACTCATATTCAGTTAATAGGTTATGTGGGTTACATATTCACTAGAGGGTCTAGGATAGAATCATTGGGCATTAATCGATTAGCTAAACATCACATATGCACGATATGTTGGTTTAAGACTCATATTAATGGCGCCAGTGGGTAATCGACCCTAGTTTTACAAATAAAATGGGGATCACAATGTACAAGTCCAAGACCTTTGCTTTGCATCCATTACATATTAAATTTATATGATTTCCATATTCTTGTTCATTAGTGCATGTTTGTTGTTGTTGCGTGATATCCTTGAATATTATACGGAGTGTCGATGATTAGTGTGAATCCCTACTAACTAAGCAAGTTTGAGTACTTACCCAACTAACATTACAGATAGATCCGACGAGTGCTATGACTATGGGATGGAGAAGTTATAGGAGTCTTGAATTTCTCTTCGATGTAATGACTTTCTCTGGTTTTATATATTGGTGTTGAATTACTGTTTTGTATTATCACATGGGATGGGTGATTTATATAATCAACATTTATTCCGGTTTGTTTTTAATATTGTATATCTTATTTTGATTATCGAAAAGGTTTTAAATTCACGTTGCGTATATTAATTATTTTATTTCGATAGTCTATATACAATAATGCTTATAGGGTAAATGTGGTAAGGCTGTTAGCTCTAGTTAAGTCTGGTAAGGGTAATTTGGGCTTAATTAGGGATCCAGTCTGGGTATGTGCCATAGGTCAATCCATTAACTATCTTTATGAATACTTTTAGTTAATAAAATTAAGGATTTCATTTGCTGTTTATTATAATTAATTTGCATGTTTACATTATAATAAGATCCATGGGTATTTACAGAAATATCCTAAATGTCCCTAGTCGGTCATTATATTGGGAATTATAATAAATTAAGATTAGTGAAAGTCTTGAATGATGATTATACGTATAGGGATACGAATCAAGATCACGAGTAATTGTTAGGGAACAAAGTACTGGATCGACCCGCTATGAGAACATCACATGGATTAAGTCATAGTTGTTTCTTAAGATAGGTATATTTTTTCAGTCCTCTAACTTGAGATTACCAGAGACTTCAACATTAAGAGTACAATGATTTGACAGAATCAAACGTTTTCTTTAACCAGACGATTATAAAGGTTGTGATTGGTTACTGTGTGAGCAATGTGAAGTTGTATAATCAAGATAGAATTTGTCCCTCTCATATAAAGAGAGATATCCAGTGGATCCCTCGATTTGTTAGACGGTTAAAAGGCCTAGTCTAAGTGAATTGATATTGATCAATGTCACTTGGATGTTTTCAGTCTTCCTAGAGATCGAGACTAGTATGATTGAACAAGTCGGATGACAATTCCATGCCTTATGTTTGATTAGAAGGATATCGTGTGACAAAAGGATGCTATATGCACTATTGATTAGGTTGTATCGATTTGATATTCGTACAACTTGGGTAGTCATAATGTCTTGCTTGAGGCCGCTTATGACCTGTATACCAAAATGTGTTTTGGTACATCGCCAACGTTGTATGAGCCTATTGGGTCGCACACTAAGAATGGTTTTGCGAGATTTTAAGATGATTAAGAAAAATGGATTTTATATGATAAAATTCAAGACAGAAACGTCCTTGTGGTGTATTACACTTATACTTTTTTAAGTAAATGTATATATGTAATTTACTTAACCGTCTATATAAGAGGGTTGTATAAATAGACGCTTTAAATTAGAACACACCTATCTATATATAAGAGTTGTATAAATAGACGCTTTAAATTAGAACACACGTATGAAAGATTAAGGGCCGAAACTCTATTTTCGTTTCAGAAGCGAATTAGGGTTTTCTGGTACGTTCTAGATCATTTTGGAGAGAAACAAAAAGGTTTGGTATTCTCTCGAAGCTAGCACTTCGAATCTCGGCTGCCGTTCGTATGTGGAGTGTTAGTAGAGGGTGTTCGTCATTTGCATCGCCTTAAAGATCGATCAACCTTCAGAAAGGTATATTGCGACCAAGGTATGATTAAGTTTTCATGGTTTGAACGTTTTTAATGGAATTAGATTCGGATCCTGTTGGGGTTTTTACAAAATTGTTTTGTAATCTCCGCTGCCTATGAACCCCAAAACACAACAGTGGTATTATAGCCTTTGAGTTTGATTCCATTAAATTCATTGCATGTTTTCTTCTGATATATATTTGATATATGATTGAAAACATGTTAATAGTCGATGTATATGTGATATACATAACGTTTCTGTGAGATTTATTATCATGTTTTGTGTATATGATACATATATTCGTGATTTAATTGAAATCAATTTCGTACATGCTAGTAACCATGTTAGGTTAATTCGAGTAATTTTAATGAATTGAATTTCGTGTTCTGTGATCCATGACACCATTAATCTTTATTTTTCGTGTATTGATGCATGGATGAAATCTCTGTAATTCAGTATGCATATTTAGGTTACATTGTTTTAAGTTTCTCAAATTGTATAAGTCTTAATATTAATTCGAAACTAATATGATTAGGTTCGATTGAGATAGTAGTTCATGATTCAATTACATGTTTGTGATTATTTGGATGAGGACCGAAATTGCAAATAATTATTTTTCGAAATTATTTATTTATCTCATTATATCTATTCTGTTATGAAATTTCTATTTGATAAGAGATAGATAACAAATTAGATTAGGAGATATTAGCAAAATCGGTTTCGTTATCCCTATTGGATAGGAGATAAATATTGAGAATTTTGTTTTTGGTGATATGCTAGGATTCAAATATCTTAAGTCCTAATTGGATTAGGATAAGATGATTAGTTAGATGTGGGCCCGAGTTAATTAAAATATTTTAATTGACTTAATTTCGGATAAATTAAGGGGTTAATTTAAGATAATAAAATCAGCAAAAAAATATGATTTTCTATAGCGAATTTTAATTTTCGGAATTGAAATTCGTCTCCAAAAAAAAAAAAAAACGGGGGCGCTGCCTGTTGACTAGCCAACAGGATCGCTGTCTAACTAATCGTAGCGCACGAGGTTTTTTTTTATCAGTGAACAGTATAAAAATTTCTAAATTGTTTAGTGATTGAACAAATCAATAAAATATACGATATTTTATTGTTTACATAAAATCACTAAAACTGAATAAAATCTCTGTATTAAGTTTTAAGTCTCGTGCCATCCATTTTAAACACTTATCAAGGCCTCGATCACACTAATATAGTTTCAGCCATAGCTGGGTGTATTGTGTTATCTTGGTGAGACAAGTTGGGTAAGAGCTACCTAAATGTTTAAAATGGTCTGGCTTAATAAAGCTATGAAAATAATTTTGAGCTTTAGGCACATGATGAGATAAAAAAAACATGCTAAGACATAAGATGTCTCTTATCTCATAAAAGTATTTAAAATTACATAAGATGGAATTGGTAACTATTACCTACCTAAATAATCTAGTTCTGGGTTTCATGTCATAGCTGTCATAGAACTAGGTGAAATATGGATTTGAGTCCCTTAAATAAATAGTATATTTTAGAAGTGTTGTTAATTTGGTGGGAGTCTATTCATCTATACTTAAATAAAATTTGCATAATCTTTATTGTAGATCAATGGCCTCTTCAAGTAACAATAATCTCCTGTCACTGCGATCCATCCTTGAGAATGATAAGCTATCTGGGACTAACTTTCTTAACTGGTTCAGAAACTAGAGAATCGTTCTCAAGCATGAACGCAAGTTGTATGTCCTGGATGCTCCAATCCCTGAGGACCCACCAGCCAATGCTACGAAAGCTTTGAAGGATGCGCATAATAAGCATGTCAACGATTTTACTGACGTTGCATGTATTATGCTGGCAACTATGGTTCCTGAACTTCAAAAGGACATGGAACTAATGGAAGCTCACGACATGGCTGTAATGTTGAAGGAAATGTTCCAATAGCAAGCTGTGCAAGAAAGGTTCGAGACAGTCAAGAACCTACATTTGTTCAAGATGAATGAGGGTGTGTCAGTTAGTCCTCATGTTCTGAAGATGAAGGGCTATGTTGACCAGCTTGATAGACTCGGATTTCCTAAAAACCAAGATTTGGCTATGGATTTGATCCAGAATTCATTACCAGAGAGTTTCTCACAATTTGTGATGAACTACAATATAAATAATATGGAGAAATCAATTTCAGAGTTGTATTTGATGCTCGAAACTGCTTAGCAAAATATCAAGAAATCCTCTAGTAATGTGTTGATGGTCCTAAATGGAAAGGGAATGAAGAAGAAAGGCGAAGGCAAGGCTAAAGCTGCCAAGGCTGCTGTTGCACCCGTCGTAAAGCCTGTGGAACAAGTCAAGCCCCAGCCTGTTCCTACTTCAAAACACCCAAAATAAAAGGAAGGAAATTGTCATTTCTGCCATGCATCTGGACATTGGTTCAGAAATTGCAAACTCTATAAAGAAGAAAAGGGTAGTGCAACTACCACTACAGGTATTTATGTTATTGAAATTAATTTATCTACTAGTGATTCCTAGGTATTAGATACCGAATGTGGATCTCACATTCGTATAAATGTGCAGGGACTCACCAAAAGTAGAAAGTTAAAGAAAGGAGAAGTCATACTCCGCGTAGGGAATGGAGCAAGAGTTGTTGCCCTGGCTGTTGGATCATATGACTTAGTCTTACCTAGTGGACTTATTTTAACTTTAAATAATTTTTATTTTGTGCCTGCCTTGAGCAAAAACATCATTTCTATTTCATGTTTGGATATAGATAGTTTTAATTTTATTATTGCGAATAATAGATGTTCCATTTCTCATAAAGGCATATTTTATGCAAATGTTTATTTGTGTGATGGTATTTAAAGTCTAAGCATGAAAAGGTCCACTGATACTCCATTCTTTAACATAAATACAAAGAGACTCAAGTCAAATGATTTGAATCAAACCTATATTTAACATTGTCGTCTCGGGCACATAAATGAGAAACGCATAACGAAGCTCCATAAAGTTGGACTTCTAGGTTCATTTGATTTAGAAACATATGAAACGTGCGTATCTTGTTTACTAGGCAAGATGACTAAAAGTCCCTTTACTGGACAAAGTGAAAGGGCAAGTGATTTATTGGGTCTAATACATACTGATGTATGCGGTCATATAAACACAATGGCTAGAGGAGGTTATTAGTACTTCATTACATTTATTGATGGTTTCAACAGATATGGTTATGTATATCTTATGAAACATAAAGCCGAATCATTTGAGATGTTTCGAACATTTCAAAATGAAGTGAAGAATTAACTTGGTAAAACTATCAAAACACTTCAATCAGATCGAAGTGGTGAATATTTGAGCCAAAAATTTGATGATCATCTTAGAAATTGTGGGATTATCTCACAATTGACTCCACCAGTAACTCCACATTGGAATAAAGTTTCTAAAAGGAGAAATTGAACCTTATTAGATATGGTTCGATCTATGATGAGTCATGCAGATCTTCCATTATCCTTTTGGGGTTATGCATTACAAATTGTAGCTTTCACTCTAAATCAAGTTCCTTCTAAAGTGGTTGATAAAACACCATATGATATATTGTACGGGAAGAGACCTAGTTTGTCTTTCCTTAAGATTTGGGGTTATGAGGCTTACGTAAAGCGACAAGTCTAAAAAAAACTAGCACCTAAGTCTGACAAGTATTTATTTGTGGGGTATCCTAAGGAAACAAAAGGATATTACTTTTATAATCCCGCTGATAACGAAGTGTTTGTTGCTCGGTATGGTGCCTTTATGGAAAAAGAATTTATTTCAAAAGACACTAGTGGGAGAGAAATAAATCTTGAAGAAGCTCAAGAATCAAAGATAAACACTGAACCGCTACTGGAAGTTCAACAACGTTCTAAACTAGTTGAACCTCCACAAGTGACACAAGGCCCACGTAAATCTGGTAGGGTAAGACATGAGCCAGAGAAATTCGGGTTTCTCATTACCGATAGTCGTGATGTGTTACTTATGGATCAAAATGAGCCCCCCACTTATCAAAAGGCTATGTCTGGACTAGACTCAGATAAATGGCTAAGTGTCATGAACTCTGAGATGCAATCCATGTATGATAACTAAGTTTGGAACTTGGTTGATTTACCTGAAGGTGGTAAGACTATTGGATGTAAATGGGTTTTCAAGAAGAAAACTGACATGGATGACAAAGTGCATACTTTTAAAGCAAGACATGTAGCAAAAGGTTTCAGGCTGACTCAAGGTGTTGATTATGATGAAGCGTTTTCGCTAGTAGCCATGCTTAAATCCATAAGAATTTTAATTTCCATTGCTGCATATTATGACTATGAGATATGGTAAATGGATGTAAAAACAACATTTCTTAATGGAAAGCTACTTGAGGACGTCTATATGATACAACCTGAAGGTTTTGTACATCCTGAGAATTCTAGGAAGGTATGTAAGCTTCAAATATCCATTTATGGATTAAAGCAAGCTTCTCGGAATTGGAATCTTCGTTTTGATGAAGCAATCAAGGATTTTGGTTTTATTAAGAATGAAAATGAGCCTTGTGTATACAAGAAGGTCAGTGGGAGTGTAGTTGTTTTTCTGGTATGTTGATGATAAATTACTCATTGGCAATGACATCCCAACATTGCAGAATGTCAAGTCTTGGTTAGGGAAGTGTTTCTCAATGAAAGACTTATAAGATGCAGCCTATATCATAGGGATAATGATCTATAGGGATAGATCTATGAGGCTAATCGGTCTAAGTCAGAGTGCTTACATAGACAAGGTGCTGAATAGGTTCAGTTCGGAAGACTCTAAAAGATGATTGTTGCCAATGTCTCATGGCATAAGTCTTAGTAAGATTCAATGTCCTAAGACAAATTATAAGTGAGACCGTATGAATAAGATTCCATATGCATTAGCTATTGGATCTATCATGTATGTCATGCTATGCACTCGACTTGATGTATCATATGCTTTGAGCACTACAAGCAGATATCAGTCAGATCCTGGTAAGAGTCACAGGATAGCAGTAAAGAACATTCTTAAATACTTAAGAAGGACTAAGGAAGTGTTCTTGGTCTATGGAGGTTTTGAAAATGATCTAGTTGTAAATGGTTACATAGATGCAAGTTTTCAAACTGATATAGATGATTTTAGATCGCATTCTGGATATGTGTTTACTTTGAATGAGGGTGCAGTAAGCTGAAAAAGCTCGAAGCAAGAGAGCGTGTGGCGAGATTCTACAACAGAAGCTGACTATATTTTGCAGCGTCCGATGCAGCAAAGGAGACAGTTTGGATCAAAAAGTTCATTTCTGAACTAGGTGTGGTTCCAAGTATTGCTAACCCTATTTGTTTGTATTGTGACAATAACAGGGCAATAGCACATGCTAAGGAACGTAGATCACACCATAGATCCAAACATATACTTAGGCGTTTTCATCTCATCAGAGAAATAATTGAGATGGGAGACTTGAAGATTTGCAGAGTACCTACTGAAGACAACGTTGCGGATCCATTGACAAAAGCTCTTCCACAAGCAAAACATGATGGTCATATTAGATCATTAGGCATTAGATGCATGTATGATTGGCTCTAGTGCAAGTGGGAGATGTTGGGGCATGTGCCCTAGGTCAATCCATTAACTGTCTTTATGAATACTTTTAGTTAATAAAATAGAGGATTTCATTTGTTGTTTACTATAATTAATTTGCATGTTTACATTATAATAAGATCCATTGGTACTTACAGAAATATCCTAAATGTCCCTAGTCGATCATTATACTGGGAACTATAATGAATAAAGATTAGTGTGAATCTTGATTTGATTATCATATGATGATTATACGTATAGGAATACGAATCAAGATCACGAGTACCTGTTAGGGAACAAAGTATTGGACCGACCCGCTATGAGAACATCACATGGATTAAGTCATAGTTGTTTCTCATGATATGTATATTTTTAGTCCTCTGACTTGAGACTACTAGAGACTTCAACATTAGGAACACAATGATTTGACACAATCAAACGTTGTCTTTAACCGGACGATTATAAAGGTTGTGATTGGTTACTGTGCGAGCAATGTGATGAAATTGTGTAATCGAGATAGAACTTGTCCATCTCATATAAAGAGAGATATCTAGTGGATCCCTCGATGTGTTAGTTTGTTAAAAAAGCCTAGTCTAAGTGAATTGATATTGATCAATGTCACTTGGATATTTTCAGTTTACCTAGAGATTGAGATTTGTACGATTGAACATGTAGGATGACAATTCTATGCCTTATGTTTGATCAAAAGGATATCGTGTGACAAAATGATGTTATATACACTATTAATTAGGTTGTATCGATTTGATATTTATACAACTTGGGTAGTCATAATGTCTTGCTTGAGGCCGCTTATGACTTGTATACCAAAATTTGTTTTGGTACACTGCCAACGTTGTATGAGCCTATTGGGTCGCACACTAAGAATGATTTTGCGATATTTTAAGATGGTTCAGAAAAACGAATTTTATATGATAAGATTCATGACAAAAACGTCCTCGTAGTGTATTACACTTATACTTCTTTAAGTATGGGTATATGTGTAATTTACTTAATCGTCTATATACAAGGGTTGTATAAATAGACGTTTTAAGTTAGAACAAACGTATGAAAGATTAAGGGTTGAAACTCTATTTTCATTTCAGAAACGAATTAGGGTTTTCTAGTACGCTTTCGATCATTTTGGAGAGAAACAAAAAGGTTTGGTATTCTCTCTAAGCTAGCACTTCAAATCTCGGCCGCTGTTCGTGTGCGGACTGTTGGTAGAGGGCGTTCGTCGTTGTCAGCGCCTTAGAGATCGATCAATCTTTAGAAAGGTATATTGCAACCGAGGTATGATTAAGTTTTCATGGTTTTAACGTTTTTAATAGAATTAGATTCGAATCATGTTGGGGTTTTTGTCAAAATTATTTTGTAATCTCCGCTGCGTATGAACTCCAAAACACAACATCCATCACATGTTGGTGTCTATGGAACGTTCGTAATAGGGGACTCTTTATGCATGAAGATACACACATGACTACTCTGATTCATAAAATTATGACAAAGGCATGTGATTACCAATGATCAGCTGCAACACTCCCGACACACCCAGGAACCTTCCCAACACACGGTGTGAAGTTAATTGGCTGGTCACCTCCTCCAAGTCTTGGGCTAAGGTCAATAATGATGGGGCACTCAAGGGCAATTCTAAAGAAGCAAGTGCAAGGGGCGTAATCCGTGATTCCTTTGGAGATTGGCTCGGTGGCTGCCTAATCAATTTGGGTTCATATTCAGTATTTGACGCTTAGCTTTAGGGTGCTTTACGAGGTCTCAAATTAGCGTGAAATCTGGGACTTCGCCGAATCGTTCTGGAGATATATAACAAAAGTGTTGTTGACGTTCTTAATGACAAAACGAAAATGGGAGTCAAGCATCGTCAATTGATCTCACCTATCCGAGAATTTCTGGACATAAATTGGTTAGCTCGAGTGTGTCACATACACCGTGAAGGGAACAAGGCGGTGGACTGGATAGCAAATTTTGCGGCGGAGCTCGACATTGGAGCATATGATGTTAGCGTTTGTCCAATAAATTTAAGGCTAATCTTAGATGAAGATGCTCGTGGAGTTTTCTTCCCAAGATGGTGCCCTCTGTAACTCCTTTGTGCGTTGGGTCTATTTACACCCCATTCCAATATAAAAAAATGAGGGAAATAGAGAGTTTCAATGGAGTAATCGAACTCTACTTTCCCAACCATACTAATTTTATAGTTCGTTTGGAGTTCCTCTTATATATTGTGTTCTATCACACTGTTATGATATTGCAACCGTTTTTACGATATTACAACCATGGTGCTTCAAAACCATATATCCGGTAGTTGGATATATATTGTTCTTTTGAACATTTAGGATGAGTGAAAATAGAGGTCTATTACTGAAATATAGTTTTAATGGAGCAATTTAACTATTTTTATAAGAGTAATTGGTTTTATGTCTTGGTCTCTTTTTATTGAATGCGTGGTGCGGTAAATGATTAATGAAATGAAATTTTACTTTCAAAAAAATCATTTTGTTCATACCCCATTACTAATTGTGTTATCTATTCTCAATATGCAAGAGATCGTAACATTCGATCATATTTGATGTTTTTCTTTGATAGGCACGAGACTTTATGTATTAACATCAGTGCTGAGCTCATAGATTCAAAGTGAAGAAAAGTTGATCTAGATTATTAGGCGAAATCATCAACATCAGGGCTGAGATCTCATATACTGGCAGATTATTACATCAAAACAGGATTCTACTTCTCTCACATTGCTTGTGTAAAAAGCACATTCTAGTTACAAAGGACATGGAAAGGCATCATTCACAACACCTTCATCACTGCAACAAGCCTACCACATACTGCTGCTTTTGCCCTTGTTTCCTCCATAGAGACGAAAAAGATTGAAAGCAGACAAACATGAGACCACGACCATGCTTAGGCTCACCACGAGCGCACTCGCAATCCCTTCACCTACTTCATTGCAAAACTTCCCGTACATGTCGCAGATCTTCATCCACTGCAATTCTGGCTGACCCAACTTTGCAAATACAGCTGACTGCGCTGCGGCAGCCACTGCTGCCAGCATCACATACGCCATCACCTGCAACGCCTGTCAATTGTTTAGCTTCATCGGTATTTTTGGGAGAATAGCCTAGTAATAGCATAACAACACAATGCAATACTAATAGAAGTTGGTTCAATTGACTCGATGCTAAGGTCCCTTAAGTTCTTGTTCCACAATATGTCACATTAGGAAATCAAGGGTGTATTTATGGTTTTTATTCCAATTTTACCCCTAATTAAAGTTATGTCATTAATGCCAATTGGAAGTTCCACATTAGTAATTTCTAAAGCAAAAACTTAAGAAAAATAGGCTACTAATGAGAGGTAATTTAGTCTTAATTTTCATCATTTAAAGACTTTGAATCATCACCTTAATTCCTATGCACAAGCTAAAATGAAAGTGATAGATGATATGGAATGGAGGAAGTACTATATAAAAAAGGATATAATTAGATTTCATTGAACCAACTGTCCTATAATTCAGAAACAATCCCTACAGAGAGAGACCTTTATGAGACTTGGACAGCACAGAAGACAATAGAGGCAAAAAATTCTTCAAGACAACCATTTAATGAGGCAAATATGTTTTCAAGGCCATCATTTAATAGGGAATTTAATGCAGTTCCTTGGTTTTATAAGTGCTTAAATTTCCCAACTACACAATTAATTCAGTTTCATTAGTGCTACAGAAGTTCATAGGACTACAGGTATTTATGACTATAATAATAGAGTAGAATCACTCTGAAAAGTAAAAACAAGTTCGCCATAGAATCTATGAACTAGAATAGAATCTTTAAATAAATCTTTTTGGAATAGAGTAGTCCCCACACAAGGGTAGGCCAAAGAAAAATGCCCAAGAAACCTCTTTAGTTCCTCTCCTAATCCCCTAATTAGTCTGCAATGCAAACTTATGTAAATTCATAATTATTGTGCTACAACTAGAAAATTCGACAGAAGGTATTTACGGTCGAAGGGTAGACTTAAGATAACTTGGTTGCATGATTTTAAAAAAAAAACTAAAAGTTTATCAAACCAAACCATCATCAACTGCATTAAGTGAGTTGAGTGAAAACGTTAAATTCGTGACTAATTTGGGGTTCGATTCCTCGACTAATTTGGAATCGAGTGGAAATGTTTGTACAATGGATTGCTATGCACATGGATAAAAAGCATCAAGAGTGTAAGATGTCCATCCAATACCTGATCACCAGAGAAAATGATCCAAGCTAAAGGCCTGTTAAAGAGCACACTTCCCCTTATCATACTCACAACACATCTCAAACATTGGATTAGAGAATAGGCAGCAACAATCCCATCAGCAATCACCAAAACCCTGACCAAAACAAAAAGGGTAGGCACATAATGTTTTTAGCAAATCATAAAAAAAATCAATTCATTAATTTGTGACAAAGATGATGAGGCTAACTTAATGATTCAAGTATCCTTACACAAGTGCTTTCATGTCAGTAAATCTTGCTTTCTTTTGAACAGAGAAGATGACCCTCACTTGTGTATCAGACCCAATAAGAACAGCAGCAAGAACTCCAAGCCCACACACCAAACACCTCAAAACAACCTCTGCAATCCTCACTCTCCTATCAACAACCTTCAAATTGCGGCGATGAAACACTGGGATGTCACCTGGACTGGCTCCCAGAATTGCAGAGCTCATGTTTGATGAAATGCCCCAACCAAACTAAAAAAAGAACTACAAGAAACCAAGAAACCCCAATTCTCAAAACAACATAGCAAGCCCAACCTAGTACTTATAGACCCAGAAATCAAATTTTGCACACTTTCTTAATCCGCTTCAAGGGCATGCAAGTAGGACCAATTTGTGGCTCTAAAAGCTCAAGAGCTGGCATGGAAACACAAATATGTATTGGGAAAAGTGAAGGGCAATCCACACATGACCTTATCTTACACACTAATAAGTGCATTTAAAGAAGCCCAATATGAGGTCAGTATCTGCATTTATTGGGTTGAATTCAAGGGGAAGCCAAAGATTTGGTGATATTGAGATGTGGAGATCAGATGAGGCATCAGCTTCCAGGAATCCCTAGAACCAAGGAGAGAAATGGGGAACCATTGAAGAGAAGGGATGGGCTGAGAAATCAGATCAAATGGTGGAGACCCATATTTGATGAAAGGAAGTAATTAAAGGTCAAGTGTTCATATGGTTCGTTCTGCTACTATAACAGAAATGACCAAAAACAAAAAAGGGTAAGAGTGCGTTTGTGTTTGGAATGATTAAAGTAAAGAGAGTCACATTTGTTGCATCTTTTTTTTATTTTTGGGAGTGGTGGGGTCGTTGTAATGTTAGGTGTTGTGTTGTTTCTCGCGTCTTGAGTACTTGTGGATGGTTCGGTAGAGAACTTTTGGTCGTTGGTAATGCTCTCTCCACAGTGGAAATCCACTGTTCACAATTCCGCTTTGGTTTGCTTTAATTTCTCTCTCTCATTTGAAAGCATTACGTGCAGCTGATGCATTGAGTTTGTGTATAAAGTTTATTAGGGCATGAGATCACTTATAGCATGCATGTTGGGTCCAACCGAGTGAGTGCTTCAATAGTTGATACATGGTATTGTTGGAAGAAATGAGAGTTGGAGTCCCATAAGAAGCAAGAAAAAAATTGGTTTTTTTTTTCTATTAAAAATAAAAATTACAGCTGATTTATAGCCTGTCAAGGAAACTAATTATTGTATCTAGTTGTTAATGAAACTAAATATTGTATCCAACTGTTAAGGAAATTAGTATCCCGTATATATCATAGGTTTCTTTTGTGGTTATACTTTCATTTCTTGTAGACCTGTGTATATATAAGGTACCGTGTATACAAGTAAATTATATAATAAAACTATTATTCCCTTTATCAATTATCAAGGTATTAGAGCCATAATCGTGGGTCTTTCCTATTTGTTTTTCTGTCTTGTCTGCCGCGACGTCTCGATGGTCGTCTGTACTACACCTGCATCTATGTCTGTTTGACCCATCCGCAGCCGCCGCTGCGCATCTGCCGGCCGACCGCCGACTTGCTCGTTGCCGTAAATCGATTCTCGTAAATGTCGTCATCTGTAGAACTGGTATGCCGCTGCTGCTAGTCACCTGCGTCGCACCGGCCACTGCGTTGTCGTCTTGGAGTCGCTGCACATCCGCCTTCACAGATTCGATCCTCCGCTGCGCTCCCTGCTCCACCACTGCCCATCCACTTCAGATCCGATCCGCCGCTACTTGGACACAATACCCGCTGCTGATGCCGCTGCGTACCCACACCAGATCCGCCTCCTACACATCTTCTTCGCTACTGGTCCACCACTCCAGCCGCATGCCGTGCTCCTTCATCCGCTCCAGTCGACTGCCACCGCCACCCTACGGGTTCGCTGCCGCCGTGTCGACTGCGTCTCATCCGTTTCGCCGATGCTTCTCTGTTCGCCACCTGATCTCCGATCCGCCGTCCTGCTCTACGTCTCATCTGTTCTTACACATCTTCTTCACCGCCACCGTGCTCTATCGCTCAGTCGTTGCACGCCGCTGCTCTTTACACCTACCATTTGCTTGCTCATTAGTCGCCCGAGCACCAAATCAGTCAGCAAATAATCTGACAAGTTCCCCATTCAATGGAGAAAAGTGAAGTCTCACACCCTATTTTCATGATTCTTGATGGTACAAATTAGTCATTTTGGTCCCAACGGACTAAAAGTTTTTTAATTGGTCGAAAACTTTAGCGAATCGTTACAGGAGACAACCCCAAACTAGAAAAGGATGACACGGAGACACAAACCCAATTTCTAGACCGACTCGACGACTGTGACAGTAAAAATTATTAGAGCATGACCTGATTTTATAACACATCTACTCCCTCTATTCATATTCAGTTTGTTGATTTTAGGACAGCCAAAGAAATTTGGGATTTTTTGGCTGTTAGATACAAAACCTTTGGTTTGGCACAGTATTATCAATTGTTCACCACGTTGAACAGTTTGAAAGAAGAAGCTAGTCAATCCATCAATGAATTCTTAGCACTCATTCAACCAATATGAAACCAGTTACAACATGCCGAAATTAGCAAAAACCATTTTCATCTCATCCAAGTTCTCATGGCTCTTAGCCCTGAATATGAATCAGTTCGTGCGGCCTTCCTGCATCGCGATCCACCACCTTCTCTTGACGCCACTGTAAAAGATTTTGTTTGAGGAAACTCGGCTTGTCTTGGTCAACTCTCCCCTTCGTCAAAAGTAGCCCTCACAACTACTCAATCATAGTTTAGATTCGTCCCCCACCCTTGTAAGAACTGCAGAAAAATGGGCCATTCATTTGTTAATTGTCATACAATTGAGTGCCGATACTGTCATGAACGTGGTCACATAGTGCATAACTGCCCAAATAAACGATCTCATCCCAAAGGCAAACCCAAGTCTGCATCTGTCTCTACCACCGATTCTTCTATTGTAGTTGTTGCCTCTGATATGTCACACCCATCTCCGATGTTTTCTATGAGCGATTTGGAGGCAATCATCAAACATGTGATACATTCCCAACCCACTGCCTTATCTGTCAACTCTGGTAACCATTGGGTCTTTGATTCAGGGTGTTGTAATCACATGACACTAAATTTGTCTCTTCTTTCTAATTGTAGCCCCTCGTTTCATTATTCGAACATTCAAACTGCAAATGGTAGCTCCATTTGTATTACCCATTTAGGAACAACATCCAACCCCAGCTTAAATCTCCTTGAAACCCACTGTGTTTCTGATCTTACTCTAAATTTGATTTTCGTTAGTCAATTATGTGAGCAAGAATTGACTGTTTTATTTTCTCCTACTAGTTGTTAGATACATGACATTCAAACAGGTCAGATTCTGGGAAGGGGATCAAAGTAGGACGATTATTTGAACTCACGTCACTTCACATGCCTGTCATCAAACAGATCTCTGCTATAGTTAATCTGCTAGTAAACTCTTTACCCTTGTTTCCAGTGGGTCATTGGGTATTTCTAAGTTTGAGTCTTTTGATTGTGTGCATTGCCAATTAGCAAAACAACCTACATCTTCCTTCAGTCTTAGCGAGTCCATCAATAATACTTCATTTGGGTTAGTTCATTATGATGTTTGGGGACCTGCACCTACTTCCACTGTGAATGGTTATCGATATTTTGTACAGTTCATTGATGATTATTCCAAATTCACTTGGATATATTTTCTAAAGCATCGATATGAAATATCTCAAATATATATTGATTTTGCTAACATGATCAAAACTCAATTTGCATGTACAATCAAAATTCTTCGTACCGATAATGCTTTAAAATACCGTGATTATGTTCTTCTTCAGTTTCTTAAACCGCAAGGTACCATTATTCAATGTCTATGCTCGTATACCTCTCAACAAAATGGTAGAGCTGAAAGAAAACATCGACACATCCTACATTCTTTACGAGCCCAACTTCTCTCTACATCCTGTCCTTAAAGGTTTTGGGGGTGAAACTGCTTTAAACTGTGTCTTTACCATTACTCGACTTCCTACACGAGTCTTAAAGAACATCTATCCTTTTGAACGATTGTATGGTACACCACCAGACTATTCTCATCTTCGGGTATTTGGTTGTGCATGTTTCGTTCTTCTTAACCCCCCTGAACATACCAAACTTGAACCGCGTGCTCATTTGTGTTGTTTCCTCGGGTATGAAATTGAACATAAGGGCTATAGGCATTGGGATCCTCTTTCTAGAAGACTACGCATCTCCACACATGTCACTTTTTGGGAAAATACCGTGTTTTCTACCTTATCCAAGTTCGATAGTTCACTTTCTTGTCCTCAACCATTTTTCACTAACTCCTCTATCGAGCTTTTCCCATCTCCTGCTGTAGGTACACCAGATGAGCTCAATGATCATGATCTCATTCCAACTCTCGTCGTTTATGAATCTGACCTTTCTGATATTCCTGTTCCTGCTCCCGTCCCACATTATCGATTTGAACGGGTAACTGAACCTCCCTTTCCTCAAAGACTATCATTGTTTCTATATTATTTCTTCTTTACATGAACCCTCATCTTACCGAGAGGCTAGTTCTGACCCCTTATGGCAATAAGCAATGTCAGAAGAACTGTGCGCATTAGAGAAAACTTATACTTGGGACTTAGTGGAACTTTCCTCTGGTAAGACTCTGATTGGATGCAAACGGATTTACAAGATAAAAACTCACTCTGATGGTTTTATTGAGCTGTATAAGGCTCGTCTAGTTGCTAAAGGCTACACACAGGAATATGACATTGACTATGAAAAAACATTTGCCCCTATAGCCCACCTGACCTCTATTCGAAGTTTGCTTGCTGTAGCAGCTGTTAGACATTGGTCTTTGTTTCAAATGGATGTTAAAAATGCATTTCTAAATGGTGATCTTGCAGAAGTTTATATGTCTCCACCTCCTGGCTATACTCATTCTCCAAAACAAGTTTGCCTTCTCCATTGTGCTTTATACGAGCTTAAACAAGCTCCCCGTGCCTGTTTTGCCAAGTTTAGTTCCACTATTACATAATTTGGCTTTCAGTCGAGTCCTTACAATTCTACCTTGTTTACTTGACGAACTGACCGGAGCATGGTTCTTCTCCTACTTTATGTTGATGACATGATCATCACCAGGGACGACTTAACTGAGCTTTCCGATTTACAGCAATATCTCAAAAGTCACTTTGAGATGAAAGACTTAGGTAACTTGAGCTACTTTCTTGGTCTTGAAGTCACTTCTACCTCTGATCTTTCACAAGCAAAATATGCCTCTGATTTGATCTCTCACTCTGTGATCACTGATACTGATATTGCATCTACTCCATTAGACACGAATGTCAAGGCGACTCCATCATATGGTACACTTCTTTTGGGTCTTAGTGTATATCGTCAGCTTGTGGGTAGTTTGGTTTATCTTACTGTTAGTCGTCCGGACATTGCTTACGCAGTTCATGTTGTCAATCAGTTCATGTCAGCCCATGTATTGCTTACTTCACTACTGTGCTCTGCATCCTTCAATACGTGACATGTACTCTATTTCATGGCCTCCACTTCTCTGAAAACTCTCGATTTGTATTATCGGTTTACTCCGATTCAGATTAGGCTGGTGATCCTACCTACCGATGTTCTACTACTGGTTATTGTTTCTTATTGGGCAACTCATTAATATCCTGACAAAACAAGAAATAAACAGTAACATCTCGCTCTAGCACATAATCTGAGTATCAGGCTCTTGTTGATGCTACCTTTGAGTTACTTTGGCTTTGATGGTTACTTAAAGACATGGGGGTTACACATGATTCCGCTACCATTCTGCATTTTGACAATCAAAATGCGATCCAAATTGCACATAATGATGTTTTTTTATGAGAGAACAAACATACTGAGAACGATTGTCACTTCGTCCATCAGCATCTGGCTCGGGACATTCTTCAGATCTCATCTGTTTCCTCCTCCAATCAGATGGCCGATATCTTCACTAAAGCTCATTTTTCGGGTCGCTTTCATGCTTTGGTTGACAAACTCAAGTTGATTTCTATGAACCCATCTTGAGTTTGAGGGAGGATGTTAAGGAAACTAATTATTGCATCTAGCTGCTAAGGAAACTAAATATTGTATCCAACTGTTAAGAAAATTAGTATCCCGTATATCTCGTAGGTTCTTTTTGTGGTTATACTTTCCTTTCTTGTATTCTAGACTTGTGTATATATATAGAGTACTGTGTATACAAGTAAATTATGTAATAAAAATATTATTCCCTTTATCAATTATCATAACCTTTATGTAAGTTTGGAGACGTGTGAAAGCTTGTATGAATATACACATATGAATAATGAAAAGAATTAATAGTGATTGGGTAACATATACAATTTGATGTTTTGACACGTACATTTGCTACACAGTTGCAGTAGTGATTGGTATGCATTTTGCTATTTGTGCCCATACATATCTTTATGCAAATATCATCAACATTGCACAGACAACGTACTATTTATGTTAAAACAAAATTATTATATAGCAAATGTATGCTGCAAAAATATATGTCCCCTTTCCTAACCAAGTAAATTGCTTTCTATTATTTATAGATAGACTTTTGAAACTCGGATGGGTTGGCCCAACAGTACAGATGAGTTTGGATTTGTATGGGTTAGACATATGGTCTTAGGTTCGATTCCTCGTTGCGTCGAGATTGTCTAGGCTACTAGCGTATGCTCAAGCCGGTTGCACTAGGGCCTTATCGGAATAATCATGCTTGCTTAGATACCCACTAATATAAAAAAAAGACGATAGACTTCTTAGACTGCAAGGAGCTTACTTAGCTAACGATATTGTGGTTTCAGTTACGTGTTGTTAAAGGAAGAATTTATGATTGCAATGTAAGACACATTTAGGGCTGTCAAAAAATGGGATCATACATAAACGGGACCATACATCCCCCTTACAACAACAACATAGCCTCAGTCCCAAATTAACTGGGGTCGGCTACATGGATCAAACTTTTCCATTGTGCTCGATTAAGTGCAATTGATGGTGAGCTTTGCAAATCATTCAAATCCCTTTTAATTAATGCATCCCATGTTAACTTTGGTCTGCCCCTACCTCGTCGAATTTCTACAGTTTCTATTGAGTCAAGTTTTCTAGTTGGGGCATTTGTAGGTCGTCTTTGCAGGTGACCAAACCATCGCAACCGCCCTTCCCTAATCTTTGTATCAATTGGTGCTACTCCTACTTGTCTTTGAATTTCTATATTTCTTATTCTATCTTTACGAGTTTTACCACACATCCACCTAAGCATCCTCATTTCTGCTACGTTCACTTTATGTAATTGTTGTTGCTTTACCGCCCAACATTCACTTCCATAGAGCATAACTGGCCTAATTGTGGTCCTATAAAATTTTCCTTTTAACTTAGTAGGGACATGTCGATCACAAGTCACCCCTGTTGCACTCCGCCATTTCTTCCATCCAGCTTGAATTATATGTGTGACATCATTTTCACCATACATCCCCCTTATAATGATTAAAATTAGTGTCCAGATCCGTTCCTGTTTTTAAAACATGCACTTTTTTCGATTCAGACCCGTATTTTTGTAAAACATATGGCTCCCGTTTCGTCCAATTTTTATTTTTAAATATGATTAAATATTTTATTTATCAATTAGTTTTTAAAAAAACCTCAACTACATGTCACCTAACATTTAATTACCAAAAAATAAATACATAACATCACAATTTTTTAATTTCCAATATAAACATCATAGATAAAAAATCCTCAAGGAATGCAAGGCAAAGCATCACATCACTATTGTCTAAGTTTTAAAATCACATGCCTACATCACAAAAGTTTCAAAAAAAAGAGATCATCTCAATAGTCCAAATTAATCGTTAAAAGGGTACCTATTTTTTGAAATTGTTGCCTGGACTCGGTCCCATATTTTTAAATAGACGCAAAATAATTTCCAAACCCATACGTTTTTTACAAAAATATTGTCTGAACCCGTTATAAACGGGTTCGGACAAAATCAGACAAACGGGTCTGGACAACTTTTGCTAGCCCTAGACGCCTTATATATTTCGTACTTTCAACATATTAATTATTATATTAGCAGCAAGGAGCTCACTTATGGTAACAAAGGATTCAGTTACGTATTATAGAGGGGGGAGAGTTTTGTGGTTGCTAAGCAAGAGTACTTTATATTTCGTACTTTTAATGTATCAATTATTGTATTAATGGTGAGGAGCTACTTAGTATGTAACATCGAGGTTCCAGTTACGTGTCATTGATGTGAGAGAGAGAGGGAGAGAGGGAGAGAGGGAGAGAGATAGAGAAAGAGATAGAGATTTGTGCTTGCTGAGAAGACTCTTGTTACATTTCGTGCTTCCAATTTATCTATTATTATATTGGCACTGGCCAGGAGCTACTTAGTAGCATTAAGAGATGTTTCCAATAATAAAGATGTATTGAATTACACATGAAAACACGTTATAATGTTTTAAAGAAGTTATTACCAATATTCCAATCTAGGTAGAACATATGAATAGGGTAGGTAGGTGCTTTCAATGAGGGCTTACTTCTTGAGATGAAATTTACGAACTGAGTTGGCGATTCTCTCTTTGCAGTTTGATTTGTGTTTATTAGTTTCTTTCAAGCTTGTACTTAATTTCACTAGTTTTCTTGTTCCCTATAAAAATGTCACAGAGTCTGTAGAAGAGGCTGGCCCAGAAGTGACATCAGAGGATGATATTTCCCATCTTATCTATAAGCGTGAAAAAATCACTAAAGTACACATGTTTATAGTTTTAAAGAGGAAAACGGGGGTGAAAATTATTTTTTTCAGGGAAGTAGGCAATAACGCCTATTGTGAAGGCGTGATCTAGGTGGACTTTTTTTTTTTTTTTCTGATGTGGACACTTGTTGACCATGCCGCAGCCTCATGTACCTTTCCCCTAATCCCATACAGGAAGCCAGTATTTTGGGATGGTTCCACCTCCTATTTTTGGGAGCGTCAGGAGCAGAGGTGAGTCGAGTGAAGCACCAGAGGAAACGCATCAATCTACTCGACGTGATTCAACGCAAGACCAGCTACCTCAACAGCCTCAACCGGATGTACAAACACATCGTCCAACTAGACAAAGAGTACTTCAGGTTTGCATCACCGAGCAACAACGTCAACGTAACCGTCGGAATAGACCTGCATGATGAGTTTTCTTGATGTCATGTTGATTTGTAGATAGCTTATATTTTGGGTTCACGGAGTACGTGTATATAACCTTCTCATTGAAGAAACTTATTTTTCATGTTTTCCATATTATTATAATGTCGTATCTGTGATTACTCTTCAATATTCCATAACATAAACTTATCACTGTGAAAGATATATATATCTCGAAACATTAGAAGATTCAAACTTATAAGAGTAATTTTGCAGTAGCAAAAGGATGGTGAGGTGCATTATATGAGAGAAAAGCGGATGGTGAGGTGCACTAATCGCGGTAAAGGGTTAAGAGTTATTTTCCAGCCTCCTTGAATTTTTTTTAAGATTGACTTTTTCGTTAGAGTGCCTTAAGTAAAAGGTAGGGTGCGTCTAGCTTCGCTCACGTTCTTTCGTATATGTAGGATGTGTGTATTTTTATGTTGTTTTTGTTAAGCTCACATTCAAGGAGGAGTCCTACACGTATATCAGTAACTGGCATAAATCGTGTTTTGATATGCGTGCGATGTACTTCACGATACATATCATGCACATCTCAAAGAGTCTAGGGTACGGTATCCAAGTTCTTGAAGTGATTGACTTAAAGTTCGGTGTTTTATCAATAAATTTAATCAATCTTATTGATATTATAATCATTTAATTGAAGAAAACTCTCAAGCTGAATCATATGAAATAATATAAATAGAGGGACTTCAATGTGAGTATGGCTAGGCAGAGCTTTACCAAGTAATTTGTTTAGTTTGTTAAGTGAGTTTAGGTTATATGCTTAATTTAACTTAAGTGGTTAACTTAGTTAGTTAGGTGTAGGAGGTTTGTTCACATTAGTTTAGTTTGGTTAGGTTAATTAGCTTAGTTAGTTAATTTAGTTTAGTTTAGGTGTTGAGGTTAGTTTTATTTCACTAATTTGAGTTAGGGCATGTTCGTTAGTGTAGTTTAGTAGAGTTTAGTTTAGTTAATTTAGTTTACATAGTTAGGTTAGGTTAGGTTAGGTTAGTCGAGTTTAGTTCACATAGTTATGTTAGGTTAGGTTTTTAACAAGTAACTCTCGAACTACTTGGTTGTTAGTTTAGTTTCGTTTGATAGTTTAGGTAATCGTTTTTTGGTTGTTTGTTTAGTTAGTTAAGTTAGTTATTTTAGTTTAGTTAGTTTGTATTGTTTAGGTGGTTAGGTTAGTTAGTTTAGTTTGGTTAGTTCCATTTAGTTAGTATGTTTAGTTTGCAATTAAGTTAGTGTATTCTTTGTTGTTTGTGTGAGATTCGTCACGGCCTTCATTGAACTTCGACACAAAAAACACCACAATGTCATGCACAAAGTTAAGGACTCGGTCACTGCAGCTACTTTTGATTCTTTTCAACTAGAGTCGAACCCAAGTCTTTTCCTAAACTTCTAATCTATGTTTATTTGGTTCATGCTAATAACTGAGCTTTTAAATATATATATATATATGCAACTTCGAGTTGTCAATTATATCTTTTATGGAAATGCAAGACAATTCGAGGAATTTGTCATAAAAATATTAAATTGGACCATACCAAAAATCTGGTCAGGTTCTCGTTGTTCTTGTTGGCTCTTTAGTAATAAGATCCGCTAAGCCGTCTTTGGCTACTCAATGAGCTACTGTACATGGCCATTATGGGGAAATCATTTATGAAAGAGATACATTAGTTACATTTATATATGAAAAATCTAGAACTGGGGATATAACGCAACGCCTTCAAAACGTATAACAAGTGTTGGCTTGTGCGTTCAAGTGATTCAATATCAATGAATTTAGAAAAGAAAGTTGAAGGTTGGAACGAATTGTTGGGCCTAATGGTCTATTTCGGCAATCTCAGGGTAAATAAAACTATTTAAATCTAGATACACATGGTTAATAAAAAAAAAGTTTTCTTTTTTATAGAAAAATAAACTCCTCCCATGCATATTCAAATTTGGTTGTCATTGTCGAGATCGCTCAACTACGATGATGACGGCCAGCGGCCGAGGACGTCACGATCCAGCTGCTCGCGGTGACGGCCAGCGCATGAGCGGCGCAGCCAGCAGCAACAGGCGCGGGAGGTCGCGGACCAGCGGCATCGGCTGTGGCGGACATATCAACAAGTCCAGTTGGTGACGTGGCGGTGACGTGGCGGCGCAATTGTATAGATAGCGCCTTTTGAAAAGGTGTTATCTATACATTTGGCCAGCCACCTCACCGCCACCTCACAAACATAAAAAATAGCCAATAACGCCTTTTCAAAAGGTGTTACGGGAAGTTGATGAGGTGGTGGTGAGGTGGCTGGCCAAATGTATAGATAGTGCCTTTTCAAAAGGCGCTATCTTTATAATTGCACAGCCACGTCACCGCCACGTCACCACCACGTCACCGCCACGTCACCACCACGTCACCGCCACGTCACCAACTTCAAAACCAATAACGCCTTTTCAAAAGGCGTTATTGCCTACTTTTGTTATTTCAAAGTACACCACCCTATTTTATGAAATAAATTGTAAAACCCCCTTACTTTTGGAAAAACATCCATAAGCGTTCCCTGAACAAAGAAGAAGTTGAAGAGGTGGAGATATCGGAGGAGTTGAGACAGGAAGAGATCTTTTCAAATCTGTGCCGAATCAAGTTCGAATCGACCAATGTCTTAATTAATGCTCTTGAGTTTGGTCTGTGGCTATACGAGGACTACTTCTTCATTACCATTCCATGAGACCCAGAAATACATCTACCAATGCTTCGGATTCACAAATGTAAGGTGTGGATGCAAATTCATGGACTTCCCATTGATAGCAGAGGAGAAGGAACTTTGAGGGAGGTAGCCTGCATGCTGGAAAGTACATCTAGCGTGATGTAGAGATGCAAATTGACAAAATCATTCTTAACACATACATGAGAGTTTGCTTGTAGATTGATGTAGACAAGCCTCTTCTGAGAGGGAGTGTGACGACCAAAAAACCAATATACTCACCCGAAGGGCAGTTTAGTAACTTCATAAAACTTACACTAAATTAGCCATAATATTAAAATCAAGTTGTAAACCGTAGCATCTTTTGGTAAAATCAATACATTTGAGTGAAAGGGGTGATTGGAATTTGTAGGATTTTTAACCTTAAGAGGCACCACCAAGAAGGTAACTCTCACCCTCATTTTCTTTATTATGCTCCATTTTTGAAGTTTTAATGGTTTACAAGTCGTTGGATTTGTACAAAAGAAAATAAAACTTCATCTAGAGGCGGCACCACCGCGACACAACCGGAGGTGAATAGTGGCATCACCGCCGCTGCTGCTGGAGGAGGGCGGTGATGTCACTTCCGCCGCCATTGTCTTAAGAGAGGGCCTCCATTAGAGGCACCAGAAGTGAATAGGAGAGGGGAGGGGTAACACTGGAGCCACCCCATGACCGCTAATAGGGACTTCCTCGGCAGGGATGTTCGGGCATAGATCCCGAGGGTGCGGGGCGCCCAGGGGCAGCGCCCTTGGGAAGCTCGTACATTGGGTCGGGACGAGAGTCCTTGCCCAACACATTCAAGTGCTATTGGCCCTCGGACGTTATACTAGGGGCCAAACAACCCCTAATTGACAGGTCAACCCGAAAAACATAATAAAAAAATAAAATCAAAATACAATAAAATAATATATAGTATAAATAAACAAAAATAATTGCTTTCAAACGGGGAAGTACTCCATTTCTGAGGGAGACCTGCCGGGTCCCACCCCTCGACCCTCTCGCATCAAGCAACGGGGGACCTGCGGAACCCACACTAGTGGATCCTAAAGACTGATAAATGGAGGATTTACTTAACTTTAAATGAAAACATTTATTTATGAGTTGTGTTATGGTTGTATTGTGTCGCACGAAGGTTCACATCAGGTCCCAGTGTACAAGGAGTTATTATAAGCGTTGCTACAAGTCGTGGTAAGTGAGGAGTTTCGCTCATGCATTGAATGTGGCTTGAATATTAGATAAATAAAAATTTCATATTATTATTGAAAGACTTAGGATTGGATTACATTTCGTTAATGGTATGAATATGGTTATCTATAGAATGCATGCGACGTGAACAATTTCTTTATCTAATCCAAACCCGGTGATGTGGCATTGTGCTCATCAAAAGAGAGTGGTCCGCGCCACGAGTAGTGGTGGTGTGGTAGTGTGCCTACCAAATGAGAGTGGTCCGCGCCACGAAATGTAGTGGCGTGGCTATGGTCCCACTAAAAAGAGAATGGTCTGCACCACATAGTATCAAGTTCACAATTGGACATAATCGGTGATGGCTTGGAAATACTTATTATTTGTTTGACGGAACTAGATGGAGATCACAACGACCATTAGAACCAATAATTCACATCATCTCGAGAGTGATTGTTTTGGTCAACGGATTCATACTATTAGCTAGAATGCACTGAATGGAACCATGACTTATATTAATTACTACTTCTTATGGTAACTCGCTTGTTGGACCTAATTGCATGAATGAATGATATTTACTTACGAATTTATGAATTCCTTTTTTATGAAATGTTTTTATAAGAATGCTTATTTCCTAGTTTGTTGACTGATGAATCTACTTTTAAGTGATATTGGATATGGAACTTGTTTACACCCACTTTTATGAATAAGAATTACGTATTCATTTCTTTCCATTAAATGCTTTACAATTCAGTTCACTACTACACGTGTAAAATTGTTATGCTTTTTAGGTAATACTTGCATGTTTAGTGTTTGAGTGAGTCTTCTCACTTATTGAGCTTTGTTGGTTCTTTAGCTCAACCACTTACTCTCTAGGTACATCCACATCTGCATTAGCTTATGAACAAGGAAAGACACCCGGTTGAAGTCTTTCCTTGCTTTGTGAGAAATTGCATGCTTCTGTTATCTATTTATTTGATTTTGAGAACAATAAATTTGGATTGTGACTTTGGTAGGTTATTTCGGTAGTTCGGAACCATCCTTATCTATTTTGGACTATTTTGGGAACTTTATAGATTATTTGGAAGCTTATAGGATGATTTAGACTAGTTAGAATTTTGAACTCTTATTACTTTGATTAGATGACTTATGAAATTCTAGTTTGATTACACTTTTGCATTTTATTACTCTATATGGTTAGTATGTTCTTTCGCAGGTTGAAACAGGTGTGCAGACTTATTCGGGCCTAGTTCAGGTATTGGACTTGAGTAACGGTTTGGGCTGGGTGACCCGACCCTAGTTCAAGTGAGGGGCGATTTAGTTTGTATCAGAGCATATGTATTATAACTTAGGGAAAACAATTAGGTTAGTGAAATAAAATACCAATCTTAGGATGTGAAGTGGTTGAAAACATGAAATAAACATTAATATAATGTTATTTGTTTTTGTAATGTAATATCTATAGCTCTTAGATATTCTTGCCTACTCTCTTAACTTGTGGGAGTGATTCTCTGGGTAAATGCCCCAGGCCAATTCTGTAAATGTTGTTTAACTATTATAAGTAGATGCATGTTTCTTTTATAATAGTATCCATAGGTAATTATTGTATTATTCTAAATTCCTTAGTCAGTTATTATTGTGGGAACAATAATAAATTAAGACTAGTATGAGTCTTGATTGATGATCATGTGATAATTATGCGTATATGGATACAGATCAAGATAATAGGTATCTGTTGGGAACATATGATGGGCTGACCCACTTTGAGAACACTACATGGTCGATGTCATAAGTGATTCTCATGAGAGTTATATCATTTAGTTCTTTGACTCGAGATCACCAGAGACTCCAACATTAGGAGCACAAAAATTTGATACAATAAACAATTGTTTTTAACCGAATGATTTTAAAGATTGTGATTAGTCATTGTTCGACTAATGTGTGGATGTGGAGTGATCCAGATGAAACTCGTCCCTCTCTTTTAGAGAGAGATATCTATTGGGCCCCTCAATATGTTATACTGATAAATGGCCATGCCTAGTGAATTGATTGGATCAATGTCACTTGACAATTTTAGTATACTCAGAGATTGAGACTAGTAGATTGAAATATAAGGGTGACATTCCATATTTTATGTTCAATCAAAAGATATCGCGTGACAAAGGGATATGATATACACTGTCTATTAGATTGTATCGATTTATTGATCTTCATGCTACTTGGGTAGTCATAATGCCTTGCCTGAGACCTCTTATGACTTGTGTACTAAAATGGTTTTGGTTCACTACCAACATTGTATGAACCTATTGGGTCGCACACAAAGAACGGATTTACGCAATTTTATACTATCTGGGTTAATGGATTGTATTTGATAAAACTCATTTTGAAGATTCTAATTAAATGTCCTAGTTTAACTAGGATTCAAGATTCTCATACATTTATAGTGTGACTGGAAAATTTGTCTCTTAGTAAATCTTATTTTGTATAGGACTCTAATTGGAATTATAGTATGACTTTAATTCTTATTTGAGTTTTAGATAAATTACAACTCTTATTGGATTAGTAACTGTAGATTCTCTATGACTCTATCCTTTTTAGAGTTGGACTTTATCTAGGACTCTATTTGGAGTGTGACAAGGAGTTGAAATCTTTTGCGACTTGACCTAGTGTACTATAAATAAGATATTAGGGTCACAGTTGTGATGTGATTTTTCTCGAGAGTGATTTTTCTTAGAGAGTTTTTGTGAGAATTCTTGTCCTAGGATTCTTGGGGCTAGCACTCTGGATCGTGATCGTCTGTTCATGTATGGATTTCTAATAGAGGATGTTCGTCTCTCGCAACGTCTTAAAGGAATCGATCGACACTAAACAAGGCAGACATGGAGTTATTCTTGCTAAGGCGTGATTTTTTTATTGGCACATCAATTTAATGAAATCAATATAATTTTGGTTCGGGGGTGTTCGAAAAGGTTTCGAAAACTTCCACTGTGCATGATCCCCGAAACCCAGCAGTTGTATCAGAGCAAGGTTGCATGATTTAATTAAATTTTAATGTGCCATTATTTTTCATATACATGATATATATAAGTCAATAACAATATTTTATATATGGTTGCATCATTGCGTTTAATATAATTAATCTATATGCAAAAGTGTGAAAGTATCGACATGGTGTTGTTGATGTAGTCGCACCGTCACGCACATACATACACAAAACGGGTGCGTATCAAATTTGGCGAATAAGATCTCACTATTTGTGTACATAGATATGTGTAATTTAATATGTTGGTGGTTGTATGGGATATGAAAGCCATAATATTGATAAAAAATAAAAATAAAAAGATTTTGACTAAGATGGGATTCGATCCTTAGCCATTCAACTCTTTTTGGAATGCTTTAGCCATCCTAGCTAGCAATTCAACTTGTAACAAGATTACAAAATACAATAAAGTTTTTGTTGAGAGCATGATTTGATCCCTCATCCACTGACTTATTGTAATATGATTACAATTCTATTTATATTAATTGAGTTATATATATTAATTGAAAGAAGTTTTAATTGATTAATTACCATTAATTAAATAGGGTTATTGTTCATTAATTGGATTGAATTAATTTAATTGGAAGATATTTTAATTGAATTAATATCAATTTAAATTAGTGGGACTATTATTAATATTAATTAAAAGGGGTTTTAATTAAATTGAGCCCAACAAAAAAATCATATTGAGATATATTTAATTAATGAAATTGATGAAAATATAATCTTTCATGCACTTGAAAAATTTGAAGGTATCTATTTCCTTGATTTGTTTTATGATGCATTAATTAAAAGGGATTTGAATGGTTTGCAAAGCTCACCATCAATTGCACTTAATCGAGCACAATGGAAAAGTTTGATCCATGTAGCCGACCCCAGTTAATTTGGGATTGAGGCTATGTTGTTGTTGTTGTTGTTGTTGTTGTTGTTGTTGTTGTTGTTGTTGTTGTATTTGTTTTATGATGCCTTGTTGATATATGAAGATGTTTATTCTTGTTTTATTTTAATGATCTTTATTCTACGCATATTGGGTAGATATATGATATTCCATAATTAAATAGATGCTAGAATTAGTCATTGTAAAACACTACATGAATCATAAAAATTGATACAAATCCATTGATTAGGATTTTAAGTTAATGCCACCCATTTTAAACACTTGTCAAGGCCTCGATCACATCAATATAGGTCTACCTTCGCAGGGTGTATTGTGTTATCTTGGTGAGGCAAGTTGGGTAACGGTTACCTGAATTTTTTAAATTGGTTTCACTTAATAAAGCTATCAAAATGGTTTTGGGCTTTAGGTATAGATGAGATGTAACATGTTGTGACATGATGTCTAAGTCTCATAAAAAACCTCAGAGTTGCATATGATGCAATTGGTAATGGTTACCTACCTAAATAACTTGATTTTGAATGTCATGCCTTAGCTGTCTCAAAATTAAGTGAAATATGGATCTTAGACCACTAAATTAATATTTACGAGGGTTATTAATTTAGTGGGAGTTTAATTACTCACTAATGAATTATTCTGCATAATCTTCTAAGTGTAGATGTTAAACTCCTAATAACACTAATTCATAGCAACTGCAATCAATCCTTGAGAAGGATAAAATAATTTTTTAGACTAATTTCCCTGTTTTGATTAGAAAATTGATAAATGCTATCAACCATAAAATAAGGTGTATGTCTTAGATTAATGATTCCTTTAAACTACCATTTATTAGTACAAGGATTATATGTCATGTTAGAAAATATAAAATCGGACTATAGGAAAGATTCGGGCCGCGAAAACTAATGATATGACAGTGACACTGAAGAAAATGTTCCAACAGTAAGTCACACGGGAATGACATAAGATTGTAAAATTCCTAGATTCTTGTAAAATGGTTGAGAACCTATTAATATGTCTTTATGTTTGGAAAATTAAAGAAGTTGATTAATTATCTCAAAAGGCTTGAATCTTCATGTGTCAAAAGTTGGCAGTATATTTGATCTATAATTCATCAAAGTAGTTTTAAACTACATAATTTGAAAGACATGGAGAACAATGTTTGCAATTGCATCTGATGTTTAAAATTGTAAGACAGAATAATAAAAGGGGCCTTAGATATGTATTTGATGATTTGTAACATAAAAGAATTTAATAAAGAAAGATAAAGGGAAGGTAAAAGTTACAAAAGGTGCTTGTGTCGGACACAGAAACCTTAGTTGTGAGCTAGACTTTGCCAAGTTCTTAAGAAAGCCTTAAAGAAAGAATTTTGTTTTTCATAGAATAAAATTGTTCATTTTATAATGACTTACAAATTCTATCAAGTAGACATAATCTTGAATTGTTACGAACATTTCAAAATGAGTATAAAAAAATCACTTGACAAACTATTAACATACTTTGATGAGATCAAGGTGGATAATATTGGAGCCAAGAGTTTAAGTGACCATTTTTAAAATTGTGAGATTGTCTTGCAATTAACTCCACTAGGAATGTCATTTAAGAAATGATATTTTAAGAGGAGAAATTGAACTATATAGGATATAATTTGATTTGTGATGTGTCACACATACTTTCCTATGATGTCTTATAGAGGCTATACTTTAGAAAAAATGGACTCGCACTAAACCTTATTTTCGTTAAAGTGATTTATAAAACTTCATATATGATAAGGAATAAGAAGACATATTTTCTTGAGATTTAAGGGGGCGAGACTTGCATAAAATGTTAAGTCACATAAAATTTGATGCCTAAATCTTTTGTGTCTAATTGTGGTCGAATGCTATGATATATACAATTGAGAAAATTCTTTGTTGCTCTAAATAATGTATTTATGAGTAAACAGTTTATTTTAAAGACACCATTGTCAATAAAATAAATCTTGAAATACTCGAATGCCACAAATGAGAAACGAACCACTTTAGGAAGATCAACAAAGTTTTGAAGTAGTTGAATATACACAAGTAACATATATCTCTTGAAAATTTAGAATAATTAGAAATTGGCCAGAGAAATTTGGAATTTCTTATTATTGATAGTTGTAATGTATTTTTTATACTGGATCAGAATGAACCACTACTTATCAAGAGACATGTTTTGTCTATATTGAACGAAGAAACTAAGTGTTATTAACTCTGAATTTTAATTCATGTATGTTAACCAAGTTTGGAACTTGGATTATTTACCTAAAGATGGTATGACCGTTGGATGTAAATGAATTAATGTGGCATGAAGAAAAAAAATGCGTACTTAAAAACACGGCTTATCGAAAATCCCAATCTAAATCGAGGTGTTGATTATGATAAGATTTTCACTGGTAGATAAGCTCAAGTTCTAGAATTCTATTGTCATTACTTCATAGTTTGACTATAAGATATGGCAAACAGGTGTCAAAAAATAGCGTTGCTCCATGCTCTTAAAGGATGTGTACGATACAACTTAAGGGTTTTTGATTATTTTGAGAATTTGAGAAAGGTATGCAAGCTTAAAGGATCCATTTACGGATTATAGTAAGTTATCACAGTCGGGATCTCTGTTTCGATGAAATAATTAATGAATTACATTCATTGAGTTGAAGATAAACCTTGTGTATACATAAAGATTAGTGGGAGTGCAATTATCCTTATAAATTTGTATGTTAATGATATATTATTCATCGGAAACGACATCTTAATCCTGCAAAATATCAAGTCTTGGTTAAGGAAAGTTTCTCAATGAGATTCTTAGCTAATTAGGCCTATATCCTTATGATATAAATCTATGAAGATAGATATAAGAGGCTAATTGCTTTAAATAAGGGTGTTTATATAAACAAATAACCGAAAAGGTTTCAGTGTACGAGATTCTTAAAAGAATTCGTAATTATGTCTTATTACATAAGTCTCTGTAAGACTCAATGTCTTAAGACAAATGATGAGTGGGACAATGTGAATAAGACTTCATACGCATAAGCTATGAGAATCATCAAATATGTTATACTTTGCACTCAACTTGATATGTAATATGCTTTGACAAAATATACATACATCTGAAAGATTCCAGTGAAGGCCACTGGATATTTATTAATAACATTCTTAAGTACTTCAAAAGCACTTGAGAGATGTTATTAGATTTTCAGATGTTTGAAAGATATGTGTCTTGTAAATGGTTACACGATGCAAACTTTCAAATTAGTATAAAAGATTAATGATCGCAATATGGATGTGTGTTAACTTCATAGGAATAAGTTGAAAATGTTCTAAACTCACTCTAACAAGTTATATAACATAAACTGAGTTTTTAGCAGCATTTGATGCAGCCAAAAAAAGTGTTTAGATCGTAAGGTTCATGATTGAATAAGGTGTGGTTCCAAGTGTTGGAAATATTGTTGGCCTTTATTGTAAAAACAATGGATAAATTTAGGTTATGGAACCTAAATCACACTATAGATCTAAACAATCACTTAGCGTTTTATCTTATAAAAGAGAGAACGTAAAGATTTTCAAAACATCAATAACAAACAATGTAGCAGATACATAAATAAACTTCTTCCACTAAGAATGCATTAAGGTTACTCAGTATTGGATACGTGTAGAATTGGACCTAATGCAAGTAGGAGATGTTGGGGTATGTGCCCTAGGCCAATTTTGTAAACGTTGTTTAACTATTATAAGTAGATGCATGTTTCTTTTATAACAGTATCTATGGATAATTATTATATTATTATAAATGTCCCTAGTCAGTTATTATTATGGGAACAATAATAAATTAAGACTAGTATGAATCTTGATTGATAATTATGTGATGATTATGCGTATATGGATACGGATCAAGAGAATGGGTATCCATTGGAAACAGATACTGGACTGATCCGAAATAAGAACACTACATAGTCAGTGTCATAAGTGATTCTCATGAGAGTTATATCATTTAGTCTTTTGACTTGAGATCACTAGAGACTCCAACATTAGGAGCACAATGATTTTATATAATCAACCATTATCTTTAACCGGATGATTATAAAGGTTATGATTGGTCATTGTTCGACTAATGTGTGGATATTATGCGATCAAGATGGAATTTGTCTCTCTTTTAGAGAAATATATCTATTGGGCCCCTCGATATGTTAGACTGATAAATGGCCATGCGTAGTGAATTGATTGGATCAATGTTACTTGAAAATTTCAGTTTATTCAGAGATCAAGACTAGTATATTGAAATATAAATGCGACATTCCACGTCTTTTGTTCAATTAAAAGATATCGCGTGACAAAGGGATATGATATGCACTGTCTACTAGGTTGTATCAATTTATTGATCTTCATGCTACTTGGGTAGTCATAATGTCTTGCTAGAGACCGCTTATGACTTGTGTACTAAAATAGTTTTAGTTCATTGCCAACGTTGTATGAACTTATTAGGTTGCACACAAAGAACGGATTTGCGCAATTTTATATTGTCAGGGTTAATGAATTTTATTCGATAAAACTCATTTTGAAGATTCTCATTAAATGTCCTAGTTTGACTAGGATTCAAGATTCTCATACATTTCTAGTGTGACTAGAAAAATTTTCTCGTAGTAAATCCTATTTTGAATAGGACTCTAATTGGAATTATAGTATGACTTTGAGTTTTAGATAAATTACAACTCTTATTGGATTAGTTATTGTAGATTATCTATGACTCTATCTTTTTAGAGTTGGACTTTATCTTGTACTCTATTTGGAGTATGACTAGGAGATGGAGTTCTTTTACAACTCGATCTAGTGTACTATAAATAAGACATTAGGGTCAAAGTTGTAATGTGATTTTTCTTGAGAGAGAGAATTCCCAAGAGAGATTGTTTTTAGAGAATTTTTGTGAGAATTTTTGTCCTAAGATTTTCGGGGCTAACATTCTAGATCGTGATTGTCCATTCATTTGTGGATTTATGATAGAGGATGTTCGTCTCTCACAACGTCTTAAAGGAATTGATCAACACTAAACAAGGCAGACTTGGAGTTATTCTTGCTAAGGTATGACTTTTTTTATTGTCACTTTAATTTAATGGAATCAATTGGATCTTCGGAGATCTTCGAAAAGGTTTCGAAGAATTCCACTATGCATGATCCCCGAATCCTAAAAATAATCACCTTTTTTGTTGCTCTACAATGCACGATAAGTAACCACTGAGGGAAATTCTACGACCTGAGAGAAACTCAGGAAAAAGAAGAAATACACTAGCATAGTCAAATGGAACGGCGCATGTCTGCTATGACATATGCACATCAGACGATTATACATGACTTGACCACCATACAGGAAAGGAACATGGCACAGATCTTAGAACTATTGCAAAATAAGAAGAATAATTGAGTAGTTGGGCATGCACTAGCAGGGCCAAGGCCTGATCCTCCATTAACTCCGTTACATGAGCGCCACCCCGCAAAGGAAGTTTCTGATTTTGTCATGGCTGTAGCTGTAGTGGTTATACCCATAGTTGATGGAGAGAACGAGGCGCGCTGAGGAGGCAGGATCCAGAAGTAGTTCATAAAGTAGGATGTGCCGTACTTCTATGAGGGATCTTATTGAGGCAGAAGGTTAAATATTAAACATGGAAAAGAGAAACAATACTATGGGCATTGACAAGAGGACTATGATACCATTGGTAACCTTTGTGCTGGAACATAAGGCACATAAGTAGTGGTTGCCTATTTCAAGAACTTCTGGACCAAATATGAGTTGGCTGTAGTTCAAACATTTGTTCTATGATGAGTGGTTTCTAGAGATCGTCAAGGTAGACAAGATCAAAGAATTTCTCGCCATAGTATAGGTTGACATGCCTGTGGCTGAATATGCATTGAAGTTCAATGAGTTGGCTGAGTTCGTGTATGAGTATGTTCCATCCGAGATGAATTGTAGGAGACGATTTATTTAGTGGTTGATGAGGGATATGTGCATGATGGTAAGTAACATCTAGATTAGAGACTTACTAGCAGGCCTACCATTGGGTACTCAAGTGTGAGTCAACAATTCTTGATAAGTAGGATAAACATTTTTTAGGGGAGATCCGATTGGTATAGTCAAGGCAAGCGCAGTTTGAACAACTATCAAAGAGGTCAAGCAAGAAGTTTTAAGAAGTATAGATTTGGGGATAAGCGAGTAACCGTGCATCATTTGGTGGAACTTCAAGGGAATGGGGACCACCACACATTTATGTACCCTTGCACCATTGGCTTCTCAAAGTGACATTCACGCCACCGCGTCCATCACAAAACCACAACATAGCAGGTGTAGAGGGCTAGCAGTGCCGAAACCAAGTGCGTCAGCCAGTGTCGCGTAGGTGCCTTTGACTTATCAGAAGCTACAGGTGATCTATTACCGGTGTGGGACTCTAAGACAATACCAAAACAAGTCTCCTAACCCACCAATATCTGAGGTGAGCATAGCCCCAACTACTCGTGGATTAGTTCATGCAGTATTTGGGTAGGATGGAGAGGCCTCACGTTAGTTGGTCGTAGGTATGGTTTCCATTAATGGTCGAGATATACATACTTTGTTTGATTCTGGTTCCTCTTTCTTTCCTCATATCATAAGTCGTAATTCATGCTTTGGGGTTGATACCGGTTAGAGCACATACTTACTTGATATTGAGCATAGTTTTTGTCAAATGGATTTATCCTAACAGGTTTGTAAGGGGTGCAAAAATAAAATTAGGGATCACAAGATGATATTTGATTTACGGGTCTCAGAGTGTCTTGAGTTTGATGTATTACTGGGCATTCGACTGTTTGAGTTCAAGGGCTATACACCAACCATCGCCACTACTTGTGGTAGGGTTGCAAGTTTGGAGAAGATAGAAACCATTTCGAGCTTGACTTCTATAGGAGAGGAAGGACAATAAGTTTTGATTGAGAAGATCCCAGTGGTTAGGGACTTTTTAGATGTTTTTCCTTCAGAACTTCTTGGAATCCCTCCTCATCGGGAGATTGAATTTATGATTGACCTTATACCTGGTATGAGACCAGTTTCCAAGACACCTTATTGTATGGCGGCTATTGAGTTGAAAACACAGTTAGAAGAGTTGACTCTGTAAGGCTTCATTACATTGAGTGTATCACCGTGGAGAGCGCCAGTGTTATTTGTTAAGAAGAAGGATGGCAGTTTGAGGATGTGTATTGATTACTAATAATTGAACAAGGTGACTATCTGAAACAAGTACCCACTTCCCAGGATCGATGACTTATTTGACTAGTTAAGGGGATCAAAGTTCTTCTCTAAAATAGATCTAAGATCAGTTTACCCTTAGTTTTGTATACAAGAGGAGGACATACCAAAGATAGCTTTTGGCACCCATTACATACATTTCCAGTTCATTGTGATTCCGTTTGGGCTCACCAATGCACTGGTGATGTTTACGAACTTGATACACTGTGTTTTGCATGTCTTTTCTTGACTATTTTTTGATTGCGTTCATGGATGACATCATGAAATACTCGCAGACTGAGTCGGACCACATGAATCACCTTAAAAAAGTGTTGCAGACTTTAAAGGAACACAAACTTTATGTTAAGTTAAGCAAATGCGAGTTTTGGGTTCAAAAGTGAGGTTTTTGGGGCATGATGCGAATACATAAGGGATATCAGTTAATCCTACGAAGATCGAGGTGATTTTTAGTGGCCACGACCTACTAATACTTCTGAGATTCAGAGTTTTCTTGGCTTGGCAAGATACCATCAACGATTCATGCAAGTTTATTGTCGATACTAATACTTCTGAGATTCGGAGTTTTCTTGGCTTGGCAAGATACCATCAACGATTCATGCAAGTTTATTGTCGATTTCTTTACTTCTTACCAACATGACTAGGAAATATGTCTCTTATGAATGGGATGATTCATGCGAGGATGCCTTTTAGTTGTTAAAGAATTGTCTAACTACTGCACCAATTTTGATTCTACCGAAGGTTGGTAGGGAGTTGTCTGTGAATATTGATGCATTAGGGACTGGTTTGGGAGGCGTGTCAATGCAAGAAAAGAAAGTAATTTCTTACGAGTCTAGACAATTAAAAGTACATGAGAAGAACTATCCAGTGCACGACTTAGACTTTGTGGCAGTTGTGTTTGCTTTGAAGTTGTGGAGACACTACTTGTATGGGGAGAAAATCACTATCTATTTTAATCACAAAACTTTGAAATACTTATTCACTCAAAGTGAGTTAAACATGCGATAGAGGAAATGGTTGGGACTTTTGAAAAACTATGACTTCATGCTTGAGTACCACCCATGGAAAGCTAACGTAGTGGTAGATGCTCTGAGTTGTATATGACCAGAGACAGAGTTTGAGATCGTAATGAGTGTTCAGGGAGTACCTACAGATGGCTCAAATGTTGGCTCAAATGTCTTAAAAGGTCAGGCGATGAGAACAAAGCTAATAGATGTGTATAGAGTGTTTGACTTTCAACTGATAGAGCGTTAAGATTTCAAAACAAATTCTAGATACCAACTCATAAACAATCGAGAGATGACTTACTCCAAAAGGCGCACATATCTCGATTCACCGATCATCCCGGAGGTAACAAGATGTATATTGATATGCACATGATTTATTAGTGGTGGGGATGAAGGTGGACATCGTTACTTATATCGAAGATTACGGGAACTATCAACAAGTTAAAGCAAACCATTAAAAGTTGTGGGGATTATTGCAACTGTTACCCATTTCGTAATGGAAATGGGAACATATAGCTATGGACTTTGTTTCCGGGCTACCAATGACTCAGAAAGGGCATGATGTGGTTTGAGTGGTCATGGATCGGTTGACTCAACCAGCTCACTTTTTCCCTATTTCTATGGAGCATTCGACATACAGGTTGGGGGCATATACGTAGACGAGATTGTTAGATTGCAAGGAGTCTCAATATCTATTGTATCAAATCGTGATCCAAGGTTTACCTCTCAGTTTTGGATTGGGTTTCAGTAGCAGATGAAGAGTCAGCTCAATCTTAGTATGGCATTTCACCACATATAGATGAGCAGACTAAGGATTGATTCCAGATACTTGGGGATATGCTCAGAGCTTGTGTGCTGGATTTCTACAAGAGTTGTGAGAAGTATATTCCGTTATGCGAGTTTGCATACGATAATAGTTTTCAAGCAAGTATTGGCATGACACCGTTTGAGGCACTTTGTGGGAGACTGTGTAGATCTCCAGTTTGTTGGATTGAGGTCGGAGACATCGTGTTGATCGACCCAGAGCTTGTGCATGACCAAACCAAAAGGATAAAACTAACTAGACAATGATTGAAAATTGCCTAAAGCCGCTAGAAGAAGTATGTTGACAAAGACCATCGAGAGGTTGTGTTCAAGGTTAGAGAATTTGTACTATTAAAAACATCGCTAATAAAAGGGCATTATCGATATGGATTGAAGGGAAAGTCATCTCCTAGGTTCGTCAGGCCATTCGAGATCAAGAAACGAATAGGCCTGGTAGCATTGCTGAAGTTCATAATGTCTTCCATGTTTTATGTTGAGGAAGACACATAACAAAAATGCACTAATGATTGATTGGGGGAAGGTGATTTGAGGGAAGAAGTGTCCTATGATGAGTAGTCAATTTAGATTGTGGATAGGATAGTGTATAAGCTTTGGAAGAAAGAAGTTTCGTTGGTGCAAGTCCGGTGGAAACTCGATGGAGAACAAGAATTGACTTGGGAGCAGGAGGACTATATGATGGAGAACATTCCATTCCTTTTTGAACCATAAGGTATGACTTAAGTTTACTTTTGAGGATGAAAGTTCTTGAAAATTGGGGATGCCCCTAAAACCTAATAGACTCGCCCGAAGGGCAATTTAATAACTTCACAAACCCTAAATTAAATTAGCCCTAATATAAAAATCAAATTGTAAAACCTAACCTCTTTTGGTCAAAATCATCACGTTCGAGTGAAAGGGGTTGTTGGAATTTGTGGGATTTCTAACCTTAAGAGGCACTACCAAGAAGGTACTCTCACCATCATCTTCTTCATTATGCTCCCTTTTTGAAGTTTTAACGGTTTACATATGGTTGGATTTGTATCACTACCGCCGCTGCCGGAGGAGGACGGCGGCGTCATTACCACTACCGTTGTTCTAAGAGAGGGCCTCCATTAGAGGCCCCCCGAAGTGAGTAGGAAAAGAGAGGGGTGGCATTGGAGCCACCCCTGTAACTATCGATATGTACTTCTCGGCAGAGATCCCGATGACGTCGGGTGCCCAAGAGCAACGCCTTTGGGAAGCGTGTGTTCGGCAGAGACGAATATAATAAAAAATAAAAACAAAATATAATAAAATAAAATATATTATAAATAAACAAAAATAATTTCTTTCAAACGGGGCACTACCTCATTTCTAAGGGAGACCCACCAGGTCCCACCCCTTGACCCTCGCATCGGGCGACGGGGGACCCGCAAGACCTACACTAGTAAATTTCGAAGACCAATAAATGGAGGATTTACTTAACTTTAAACGAAAGCATTTATTTATGATATGAGTTATGATTGTATAGTGTCGTGTGAAAGTTCACATCAAGCCCCATGCGTACCATGAGTTGTTATAAGCATCGCGACGAGTCGAGGTAAGTAGGGAGCTTCGCTCATGCACTAAATATGGCTTGAATATTAGATAAATATAAATTTCATATTATTATTGAAAGACTTAGGATTGGGTTGCATTTAGTTAATGTTATGATTATGCTTATCTATGGAATGCATGTGACATGAACAATTTCGTTATCTGATCCAAACGTAGGATATGGCATTGCGCTCATCGAAAGAGAGTGATCCGCGCCATGAAATGTATTGGTGTGGTTATGGCCCTACCAAAAAGAAAGTGGTCTGCACCACGAAGTATCAAGTTAATAAGTGGTCACAATCAGTGATGGCTTGAAAACACTTACTGTTGGTTTGATGGAACTAGATGGAGATCCCAATGGCCATTATGACCACTAATAGTCCACATCAACTCGAGAGTGAGTGTTTCGGTCATCGGATCCATACTATTAGCTAGAATGCACTGAATGGAACCATGACTTATATTAATAACTACTTTTTGTGGGAATTCCCTTGTTGGACCCCATTGCATGAATGAATGTGATATTTACTTACAAATTTGTGAATTCCCTTTTTATGAAGTGTTTTTATAAGAATGCTCATTTCCTAGTTTGTTGAATGATGAATCTACTTTTAAGTGATATTGAATATGGAACTTGTTTACACCCCCTTTTATGGTTAATAATTATGTATTCATTTCTTTCCATTAAATGCTTTACAATTCAGGTTACTACTACACGTGTAGAATTGTTTTGCTTTTTAGGTAATACTTGCATGTTTAGTATTTGAGTGAGTCTTCTCACTTATTGAGCTTTGTTGGTTCTTTAGCTCACCCCACTTACTCTTTAGGTACATCCACATCTGCATTAGCCTATGAACAAGGAAAGACACCCGGTTGAAGTCTTTCCTTGCTTTGTGAGAAATTGCATGCTTCTATTATCTATTTATTTGATTTTGAGAACAATAAATTTTGGTTGTAACTTTAGTAGGTTATTTGGGTAGTTTGGAGTCCTCCTTATCTATTTCGGACTATTTTGAAAGCTTTGTAGACTATTTGGATGCTTTTCGGATGATTTAGACTAGTTATACTTTTGAACTCTTATCACTTTGATTAGATGACTTATGAAACTCTAGTTTGATTACACTTCCGCATTTATTACTCTATATGGTTAGTGTGTTATTCTACAGGTTGAAAGAAGCATGCCAAATTGTTATTCGAGCCTGATTCAGGTATCGGGCTTCAATAACAACTTGGGTCGGAGGACCCGACCCTAGTTCAAGTGAAGGTCATTTTAGGGAGGTTCATCAAAAGGAAGGAACGACGATATTGGGTGAATTTCATGTATGAACAATTCAAATTTATACGTCAATATTGTGGAACCGCAACCCACAAGGCCAGAATGTGTTACATTTTTTTGAAGGAGTCACAAGGCCTATCTATGATGATTCGATCTCAGTGGATCTGAAAGAAAGATGAAGAAGATGTCAAGATTTCACCCAGCAGCCTTATCAGACGAATCATTTTGAGGCATATCAAGATCTTATGGTGAGGAAGGCAGATCTCAAGTAGGCATCCCAACAAACACCATTAAGCAAGCGTCACTATCCAGGGTAGTCAGTGTGGAGTCTACAAGCATTTAATGCTCTATGCGGGGTAGGGTGGAAAAGCATATGGTGCATTTAATAGATTGTGTACAGGTTGATTTCAACCAAGTGGGAAAGGACGACCTAATAAATAAGGCATATTCAAATCCAAACTTCATTCCCACCAACTCTCACCCGCCAAACCTTGAAACTGGGAATCCAACTGATCTACCCAGACCCAACTTACAACAAGGCCTAGAACCCCTTCACAACAAAACCCACAAATAAACCTTAATAACTTGAGCCCACCATTTGTCTCACCAAACATACCGCACCCAGATAAGCCAAAGCTTAACACAACCCAAACGCCAAAGATAATGAGGCCCAAACTTAATTTACCCAACTATTCATCCTAAGTCATGATCAGTCCTTAAACTTTAGCTTATGTCCCTAAACACAAACTTCCATCTGTCATTCACCAACTCAAATACCTTCCCCATAACATTTCCCCAATCTTCATCGTGACCATGACATATCCCCCAGACAATGATACTAAACCAGAGAGCCCCAAATACTTTATTCTATATGTCCCAATAAAGCTTGATGAACCTTATTCCCCCAACTGATCTTCTTCCCCCGCAACAACATAAACCCAACTTACCAAAAAATGAATTGCCTTCTTCTCGATACATTACTCGTCGAGGTAAAATGATGAAAGCCTTAGCCAGAGAGGAAGGGAAGGCGATTCTGGCACCAAAACAGGTAGAGCCATCTTCCTTATCAGGTCTCCCCAAGAAGAGGAAAACTCTAGAGGGGAAGGAAAACCAGGGGTATTCTATTCATTGAAAAAAATCGAAAGTACACCACAATCATATGGAGGTAGATGCAACCGACCAAATCGGGGCCAAGAGGTAATCTTAATGACGAAAATATTAATTTTGGAGCTATAGAGGAATCGGGGACACCTCTACAGTTGAAGCAATTAGGGCCTCTCTCCGAGTCCACTCCTTCAAAGTGGTGGTACTTAGTGAGACGAAAAATCAAAAGCAAATCCTTGAGAAAGTTAGACGACAGCAAGGGTTTGCGTATGTTTTGGCTGTCAACCCAAAAGGAAGGTAGGGGGAATAGAATTTTTTTTGGAGCAACTCGACACTGATTCAGATTGTCAAATACGATATATTTTTTATCGAGATGCAATTCTTTACGCAAAATGTGGTGGGGTAGTGGAGATTCTATGGTGCATATATGAGTACTGACAGGATTGAGAGAACTCGACAACTAGAAAGATTGGGGGAACGAATCTTATAGTTTAGCGAGCCTAGTATTATCATGAGGGATTTCAAGTCAATCACATCCTAGAAGGAGAAAAGAGATGGATTGCCTTATGAACTAAAAACTAATGACGAATTATGATTGTTCATTGATGAAATTTGAGGGATAGACTTAGGATATGAAGGCCTAAGATTTACTTAGACAAATAGAAAAATAAGTGATCAATGTATTGCGGCTCGCTTAGACAGAGGGATTGGAAATTACGAATGGTTAGAAAGTGTCCCAAAAGCATTGATTTCTCATCTTTATCCAGTGGGGTCTGATCATTTAGGAATCCTGCTAGATACAGAAAGGAAGCAAAGAATGAAAAGACAGATATTTTGATTTGACAATGGATGGTTGAAGAATGAGGAATGCTTACAGATCATAGATAAAGTTAGGAAGGACAAAACCTATGGAAGACATGAGACCTTAGGAGAGAAGAATAAATGACTCAGTCATAGTATACTCAAATAGAGAAGAAAACCACCATTGACTAACTCAAAAACACTTATTGATCAACTTCAAGTCGCACTTGAGAAGTTTTACGAATCTAAGGAATAAGATATAAATAGAATAAATGACCTTGAATAATAGCCGAGGGAAGCAAAGGCTAATGAAGAGAGGTATTGGAGAGATAGATCATGTATTGAATAGTTGCGAGAGGGGGACAAAAATACAACCTACTTTCATGCTATTTTGAAAGGGAGGCATTGATCAAATCAAATTATGGGAATGCAGGATGATTCGAGAAGATGGATATAACACCAAACATGATTGATTAATTTGGGTGAACTTCTCCATGAGGAAATTCTCATATCTTAATGGGACATAAAGGACTTCTCAATTTTAGATGGTTTGGAAGGCTGATTGGGGAAGGAAGATAAATTGATGTTAGATAAGCCTTTTGGGGAAGAAGAAGTCACGTTGGCCTTAAGATAAATGAATCCAAGCAAAACACTAGGGTTGGATGGAGTGACAAACAAGTTTCTCCAGATGAAATGGAAGACGTTCAAAGAAGACCTTATACAAGTTATTGGGAAATCTCATACATCTCGTTAGTTCAAAGCTGGACTCAATGAGAATTAGATTGCCCTTATTCCAAAGAAACATTCCCCACAATAAATTCTCGAGTTTAGGCCAATCAATCTATGTAACTCCTTATACAAGCTCCAATCTAAAGTACTCTCGAACTGTTTCAAGCCCGTTTTTTATCACTAACATCTTCATTTCAGAATTCCTTTGTTGCAGGAAGACATATTATAGAAAATATCATCCTAGCTCATGAGATACTCCATTCAATAATATTGGTGGTAGAAGATCACTAGATGCAACTTTAAAACTAGATATATCTAAGGCATACGAAAAGCTGGAATGGCCTTTAATTTTGGAGATGCTAAAGAGGTTATATTTCTCAGATTGGTGGGTGCATTGGGTTAGGTGTTGTATTTCATCAGTCACATACAAAATCCTAATCAATGGAAAGCTTATAAATAAGATTATTCCATTTAGTGGGATCCGATAGAGGGATCCCCTCTCTCCTTTCTTATTTTTCATATGTTTAGAAGCTCTTTCATTTATCTTATTGAAAGCGTAGAGGTAAGGCCTTATTCTGGGTTTTAGGCTTAACAACTCAACTCCTTCAATCTCCTATATGATGTTTGCAGATGATACTCTACTATTTTGTAGAGCTAACAGCAGAAACTTGGAAGGAGTACACAATTTGTTGTGGGCTTACTCAGACATCTCAGGGCAACACATTAATGAAGAGAAAAACTCTTTACATTTTAGCAAAAGTGTCTCCTTTATCCTACGCAGACACCTGTCCAACGCCTTCCATATAATAGTTTCGAGAGGCCCTGGTAAGTACTTGGGGGATCCAATTTCAAGAGGGGCAGACATGAAAACACCAATTTGAAAGTGTAGTTGAGAGACTGATGAACATAATCCTCACATGGAGAGAAAGGTTGCTTTCCCCAACAGGTAAGGAAATTTTGCTCAAAGTTATCACTTAATCCCTTTTAAATTTTCAAATGGCAATGTTCCCATTGCCTAAAGGTACCATTGATAGCTTAGCCCAAGCTATGGCCAGATACTGGTGGAGTAATGCGAGTAAGGAGAATGGAGTGCATTGGTGCAAGTGGGATAAATTGACCAAGGCCATTGAGGAGGGAGGATTGGGGTTCCAAGATCTCGAGCTCTTTAACCCAAGCTTCCTTACTAAACAAGCATGGAAAATCGTGAAAATAGAGAACCAACTAGTTATGAATTTCCTAAAAAGTAAGTACTTCCCAAGGGATAGATTCGAGAAAGTAGAGTTAAGCTTAAGACCTTCTCGATTTTAGAGGGGATGTTTAGCAGGATGAGACATTGTTCAGAAAGGCGTAAGATAGGGGGTAGGGAACGGATTAAGAGTACGTATTTGGGAGGATTTTTGGGTAGTTAAAAAAGAGAGCAGGACGCTATGTCTCTAAGAAGGGAAGGGATTTAGTGGGTGAAAGACCTTATCTCACCATCCATGAACAACCGGAATGCTGATTTGACGAAAAGTATGTTCAGTAGGGAGTAGGTGAGATACATTTTGGCTACTCTTATAAGTAGGGAATGATGTGGTGACACTCTTGTTTGACATTATGAAAAATAGGGAATTTTCAGTCAAGTCTGCCTATAGAATTTTTGCTTTGTTAGATAAGAAGGGTTTCTGGGGAAGGCCCTTGTAGGGGGACTTAAGCTCAAATGCCAATATTTCTTAGACCTAGAAATCTTTGTGAAAGGTTAGTGCACTACGTAAGCTTGAATTTCTTTATTTGGAGATGTAAGTAGGATGCACTCCCCTGCAAAAAAAAGCTTTATAGAGAAGAAAGATTGCAGATAGTCCTAAATGTCCTATTTGCAACACACCTGATGAAACTATTTCTCACCTGTTGTTCTAATGTGAAAAAGCAAAGGCATTCTGGTTTGCCTTACCATTGAAATTAAAATATGAGGATTAGCCGAGATATCCAATCATGAGTGGTGGGAGAAGTTTTTGGAGGGAGTAAAAGGAATAGAAAATAGAGGTGAGATGTTACAATGATGACTTTTTAGGATGCGAAGGGTATGGAAGAGTAGAAGCGGATTTATATTTTGAGGGGCCAATCATGATCCAACCCATATATTTGAGATGACCAACCATCAGATCTTGTAGTTCATAGAAGCCATGAAGTTAGAGCCCCTTCCTCTTACAATCAAGATAAGCCCTTAGAACTATGGAAGGGTTTAGAGATCTATACTAATGCCGCTAGAAATGAAATGAGTGGAGATACATCAGTTTGTTGGTTTCTAGTAAATATAACATATAACTACCAAAGAAGATTTGAGTTGGGTAGGTGTTTTATTTTTGGTAGCTCTTGCGGAATGCTGGACGATAAAATGCTCACTTCAGAATTTTCTGAACATCTAATAAGTGTAGAGAGTTTATTCCGCTGCAAAGACAGTAGTTGATTCCATTAACTATCTCAAGACACTCATTTCTAAAATTGACCATTTTGTGATGTGAAGCAACTCGTTTGAGGTCACAGTCCTTTTGAATTTTGTTATACTGCTAGGGAGCGCAATGAACATGCCCATGTGTTAGCTCAATGAGCCATGAGGGAACTGAACACATGTATTTGGGATCCACCCCATCCAAATTTCTTTATGAATCAATGGAATGCCAAAATCTTGGCTGAAAAAAATTAGAGATGTATTGAATTACATGTTTCGTTAATTAATGTGCCTACGTCCACGACAGAGATGTATTACTTCTAAATATTACATGAATACGAGTCTCCAACTCTCTTCACTCTTAGCAACTACTAATTAAAGATAGAAAAACTCACCTAATTAGGTGAGGTTTCTTGAGAGATCATACCCTAAAAACCCTAGTTATCAAGAACTCTTAAAACTACACTTTATTAATTGAGTGATGAGTTGTTAATTATATAATTATATATAATATATTTACATATTCTTTATTTTTAAGTCTCCAAAAATAGTTGCCTAATTATATTTATTTATTATTTTTACGGTTAATGGACTGCGCAGTTGAATCAGGGGCGAAAAACTACACAGGATAGAGTATTTATATACAATGTGTTCAATTACCCTCAAATATGCTTCGAGACACTATTTCACAGTTGATTTGATGATGAGGATTAATTGAGTGAGACAGCACAGTGACACGCTTTATCACACAGTGCTTCTTTTAGTCCAGCAGCACCTCGTGGTCCACCCACACTACGAGCATGTCTTCAACAGCTGGCCTAGATCCTGCCTCGAAATGCGTACATATATAGACTCCTAGATGTTCGCTCTCTCCTTATACGATTTCTACTTCATCTCCAGCTGCCATTGATTTGCTTCGAGATACGTATCGTGCTCTCTTCCACATCTTCAGTCGAGTAATGCTTCATTCTCTCCCCTATCTGCTTATGCCACGTGTCAACGCTAGATGTAACCAGCACGTCCACAACACATCTTCTCCAGCGAATCAACTTGTCACGTCAACTACGCTAGCGAGCTCGCCAATCAGCACACGACGTGTCTCAACACCATGGCTATGTTTGGCAAGGCTAGCTGATAGCTGATAATTTACTAGTTGGTAGCGGAAAGTTGATAATCTAACCGATCAAGTAAAAACTGTTTGGAATGATAGCTGATTGATTAACTAATAAATGCAAAATGACAATAAAGGACATATGACACAATTAAGTATATTAATTATATAATTATATAATTAATGTATTTTATTTACAAAATATAAATTAATACCATAAAATAATTTATATTATTTAGAAAACTAAACTATGTGTATCCATAAATGCTTACATGAAAATAATTCTATATTAATTTATAAGAATTCGTAAAAAATAAACACATGTAAATAAAATACAATAAACGACTTGGATAACTATACATATACCTAACGCATCATCTATAACTGAGAAGCAATATTATTGCGAATATTCTTTATTTCTATAGAAGTATCTCTATAACTTAAAAAAATTGTAGATTAGTAAAAAAAAAAAAATTAAAAATATGTAGGATAGCCCACCACTCGAACACTACAATAAAAATATTTTTATAACATCTAAAAATATTTTTATACTCGACGTTGTTAAAACTTATTTAATATGTAATAAATATCTAACAAGATTATCTATAATTAAGAAATTAATGTGTAATGATTTTTAATTTTAGTGAAATTCTTTGTTTTATAATATTTAGTTAATTATTAATCACTTTTTTTTGTTAACAATATTAAACTATATGTTAATTTTAAATTCAATAAGTTTTAATAAGGTATTATATAACTGTTGGTCTAGCCTAGAAGAGTTTGAAATGCTGGTTTCGCCTTTGCCAATTCTATCTCGGTATAATAGCAGGTATAAATATTCGCGCGGTTCGTTTAAGTATTTGCGTATTTTATTTTTACTAATTTGGAAGGACATTAATTTATTAATACCCAACTCTATTTGGGTATAATCGCAGGTATTAATATTGGCGGGGTTAGTTTAAGTATTTGCGTATTTTATTTTTACTAATTTGGAAGGGCATTAATTTATTAATATCGTAAAAATAAGGGCATAATAGGGAGAAAAAATCCAAATGACGGATTTTCGGTTCAAACGCTACTAAGAGTAGCGTTTCAATTGGGAGCTTATCATCTAAATTATTTTTAAAATAAGCTACAAACCAAACACAGCTTAACAAATAAACTAGTTGATCAGCTAGTTGATCAGCTAGCTGATAAACTAGTTTGTGCTTACCAAACAGAGCCCATTTAGAAAATGCCCAATAGTCACCAAATTATTCTCGGCCCACATGTCAATAATGATACCGCGGCGGGAATCAGTTTGTATCTCCTATGGAGAACAATTTTAGTAGTTTTATATAATTAGGACAGGGTATTATTTGGAGGACCATTGACTTCTATTTCTCATTCTATCTGTTTTATTTGATTCTCTTTCACTCTACTTTTGTTTTTCTTTATTTTTCTTTTGTACTCTTCATCCATGAGAGACTTATCTCATAGCCTAGGCAAGACTGTGAGGGAGGTTCGACTACTCTTATCCATGGATTTGTGAGATTTATTTATTTTAATTTGATTGCTTTTCATTGATATTTTATTCCCTTTGTTATATTGAATAGTTGGGGGTTAAAATTAGATTTAAAACTCGATTCTTTTGCTAATGAGTCGTAAGCATCCGTTCTTATGCAATAAGACCACACAAGTGGCAATTGACCATACTAATTGATTCGCCTCTTTTGGGACTGATCAAATACCTTAGGGATCTCGGTTAAATCGGACACACTAACAATCTTGTTGTCTATAAGTATATAGTGCCTTCACGAAACTCATTGCGGTCATCATATTAAACCCAATGCACTTGAGTATAAAGTTATATGTTTGGCTAGGGAAATAGTCATTATTGTACATTGGCTATCGAGAATGGGAAGTCTGAGGAACCGTGTAAGTTACCGGATCTATAGCTATACTAGGATACTTTCGATTTGCATAATTTACATACCAAATCCAATTTTTTATCGAGCCTAACTTGTATTTCTTGACCTAGGTATTTCTCATTAATTGACTTTAACACAATTTTCATTGCTTTATTTATTTTATTGCAATTTAGATTAGTTATTTTGTTCATTCTCCCTAAACCCTTATTTTTCTCTTTATTTTAGAACCTTATAAAGAACGCCAATCTTCATGGGATCGACTTTTTACCGCTATCTACAAAATAGTTTATTTAGGTATTATAGTTTATTGACGCGTTCGACACGTCACTAAGTAAAGTGTTTTAATAATAAATGAGTACATGCAGCGATTAGTATTTATACTGTAGACTAATCACTCAGACTCAGTTGTTAAAAACTATTAGAAGTCTATTACAACTATTCATACAAGCTTATCATGCACAACACGTGTCAACTGTGTCATACACACTTATAAGTTAACCCAACTGACTACTCTAACCGTGCATGATCAGCTTCTAAACCGTGATTTTGTTCCCTAACATACCCCCTCAAAGAGAACCGAAGTGACAAACTTAAGTTCACTTTGCCATACAAGAATTGAAACCGGGCAACAAGGAGCACCTTTATGAAAAGATCATAAGTTTGATTCGATGTAGGAACATAACATAATACAAGAAGACCAGAAGCTAACTTCTCTCTAATAAAATGGGCATCGATTTCTATATGCTTTGTCTGAGCATGAAAAACATGATTAAAGGCTAAGGCTAAGGCACTTGAACTATCAGTCCATAGAATAGGCCGAGAAACACAAGGAATACTCAACTCTCGAAGAAGGGAGATTCCAAATTATTTCAGTAACACCATGAGCCAAGGTTGTGTACTTAGCCTCAATGTTTGACCTTGCCACAATATACTATTTTTTAACAGACCAAAAGATCAGATTATTGCCCAAGAATAGCACATACCACTAGTGGATCTGTTTTCGAAAACAGATAAAGATAGAGAAGAACATAGATGAAACATTAAACCAATAGTTAAAGTCCTTTTAAGAAATATGAGGACCTTTTTACATGCCAGCCAAAGTACATCAGTAAGGGATTTGAGGAACTGACTGAGTTCATTAACAATAAAACTCAAATCAGGCCAGCTGTAAGTCAAGTATTGAAATGCCCCAATCGTAATGTGATACAAGGTAGGATTTGAGAAAGGTCGACCCTCAGTTGTAGGCAATTTAAGAGTCAAAGTAAAAGGAGAAGACATAGGCTTCAAATCTTGCAAGCTAGTTCTATGTAACAAGTCTAAGATGTATTTCTTCTGAGCAAGATATAAGCCAGTGCTATCACGAAAAACCTCAAAACCCAAGAAAAAAATCAACTGGACCCAAAGTTCTTAATGCAAACTAGGGTTGTAACCTGGATATAAGCTTCTAAATCAGATCTGGGTCACAACCAATAGAAAATATATCATCAACATATAGTAATAAAAGAATGGATTCCTAACCTTAGTGTAGAATAGAGAAGTATCAGAAGTTGAGTGTTGAAGATCCCAAGACACTAAGGCAGTCCTAAGATTGGCAAACCAAGCCTTAGGACCCTATTTCAGACCATACAAGGCTTTATTTAGCTTACAAACATAGTGAGGAAATCTAGGATTAATAAAACCCTCGGGTTGTTTCATAAATACATCCTCAGTAAGCTCTCCATTATGAAAAGCATTGTTCATATATATTTATTGAATAATGCCAATTATAGGTGACAATAAAAGTAAACATGATCTTTAAGGAGGAAGGTTTAATCACTTAAGAGAAAGTATCAACATAATCGAAACCATGGGTCTAATGAAAGGCCTTGGCCATAATCCTAGCTTTATACCGAGAAACATCATTAGATTGTGTGGTTCTAAGCTTACAAACTCATTTACAGCCAAGAAATTCACTGTATGATGGCATTTGACATGGTACAACCACTTGCTTTCTACAATTCCTAGTGATTAGGAACTCTAGCACACCACTCACACCGTGCGGTTGAGTGCTGAGTTAATGGTTTCAAGATCTAGATTTACTGCATATGCTATCTTGGGTGATGGTATTGTCAAATAACGCTAATGTTAGGAGTTTGAGGGACTAGTGTCCATATATTTTCCTGTACAAAGCAGAGAACTCATCCAACATAGCTTGAAACCAAGTAGACTATTTCATAGCTTCCTTAGCAGCCATAATTTCATATTCATGATTAACCAAGGCAAAATGAGAAGTTATAAGTAATGTCGTGGTTATAAAAAATATCATTCTTACTATGAGTCTACATGGGATGAATATTGATGCTAGGATTGACAATAGTTGGTACGTATAACCATAACAAAGTAGAAGAAGAAATAAAATAAGAAGTACATAATAAGAAGTAAGATTAGAAGCAATAGAAGGAAAATAGGATGTGGAAAAAGCAGAAGTAGAAAGAGGAGATGGAAGAACTAAAGGACCATGAGCAGACTGAAGAGATTGAGAAATATATAAAGGAAGACCAGAAGTACTGGGAAAAGAACTTTGTGAAGAAGAAAGCAAAAATGAATAAGGAAAAGCATATTCATTGAAAACTACATCTCTAGACACATAGACCTTGCCAAAAAGATGCAAGCATTTATATCCATGATGCATAGGACTATAACTAAGAAAAAAACACTTAGAGGATCATAAATTATACTTATGAGGAGAATAGGAAGACAAAATAGGAAAACAAGCACAACTAAAAGACCTAAGATAGGTGGAATTTTGCTTCTTCCTAAAATGACAAAGACATCTTGGCATGATCAAGAAGAATGAGCCCCTTCTCGACAATGGACTTATGTTCTCTCTCAAGATCCCCATTTTATTGATGGGTATAAGGATGATATATGTCGAGCGTATACAATAAATTTTCCATATTTTTATTATACTTTTAGATTTGTAGTAGTGGTAAGCGAGATCGTCTCCATAGGAATTTTGTAAACTTCTGAAGTTATACTTTTAGGGGTTTTTATTTTATTTTGTCACTAACTAAAGAAATTAACTAATTAAACTAAATCAATTAAGTAACTAAATTAAATTAAACTAACTAAATCAAATAATCTAATTACAAATGCAAATCTAACAATCAGTCTTAAACAAGTCCAAATCAAAGATAACAAATCCAAACCAAAGATAATGAAACCTAAACCAAATTACATCCAAACCTAAGATATGATTATCATAACCATAGTCATAGTACAGCCACAAGTTTTACGAGATCAGTAAACCTTTATCATAAGTGAACTATAGTAATTCTTTCAAATCACTAGTTTTCCTTTTATTAATGATAGATTCAAGCGATTTATATTCATATCCTAATCTTATACTAATAGTACTTCAAATGCTTAAAGTGTATAATGATAACAAAACAAAATTAAGTTCTATGAAAACACTTACTACTAAGTAACAATTAACGGTAATATGTCATTAGATGCTTAACTTAGAACATAATTCAACTTAAGACTTCCCAATAAGTTAAATGTAACGACCCGATTTGAATAATCACGAGTAATTGGTTAATTACAGATTAAGACCTTAAGCACATAACCATATGGACGCCGCAAAAAAATCTAGGGCACGCTTGATGAGGTAAATCTTGGTTATTTTTGTGTGACGTATGTCAAGTTATTTTATTATTAGTTAATATTCGTGCCACACTACTTTTAGGAATTCAATTGGTTGCGTTGAACGTGTGTTACGACAAGTGACATGTTGTGGGGTGTGTATAACGCGGGTATGTGGGGTAGTTAGTGGTTTAGAGATCACATCACCCATCACGTCACCATCACATCACCATCTCTCATCTACAAATCAAAAACCTAAAAATATCTCTATTTCTCTCTCTAACCGACCCTCTATCTCTCATTTTCTTCTTTTTTCTCATTCAACTCTTCCTCCTCATCTCATTTGATCTCATCCTCTCCAAGCTTTCCTCTTACCCTTAACTTGGTCTCGCACCTCTTTCGCGACATTCTCTTCTATCGGCAACACCACCAATGACTTTCCTAGGCGAGGTATATGGTGGTTTTGATTGGGTTTTTAAAGAAATTTAGAGGTTTTAATGGTGGTGTTGTGTTGTTTGTAAATGTTATTGTTGTTATTGTCGACAATGGAGAAAAATAAGAATAAAAATAAAAAAAACTTATGTGGAGAGACGAATTTATTTCGTCTCTTTAGAGATGAAATTGGGGGTAGGGGTAGTCAGGTGGGTTGAGCCTAGTTACCCCTTGAATGGGCTGGGCCTGGCTGCCTTGGCACAAGTGGGTCGAGTCGAGTCGGCCTAGACCTACAACGTTCCGGTTGGGCCAAATTAGGTCCGATTCAGGGGCGCAACCCATATAAATAAATAAATTATTTAATAAATTAAATTAAATCTAATTTTTATTAAAAATCACAGAAAAATAGGAAACAATAGGTATAAAATTATGAAAAAATCCAAAAAAATTAGAGAAAATATGAAAAATTAGAAAAGAATAAAAAAGTAGATTTCGAGACTTTTTTCGGTGTTTGGCACCCATTGTAACTCGAAAAGCGTGCCACAAATTAAATTTGAATTAAATTTGAATTTTTTTAAACATTATAAAATCCACTAAATGTGACACAAAAAAATTTTAAAATGATAAAATTGGACACCAGAATTATGAGACTAGTGAGGTGTCAGGTGTGCAGTTTGAGGTGCGAGCGGGCCATTTCGAGGTGATCTTCATGAGCATCGAGGTAAGTAAACCCAAGAAAACGTTAGCTAAGAATTTACTTATTTCATTTGTAATTTTCTTATTTCACTATTACTTTCACTAGTTTGGCATGCATACATAGTCTATTGCCAAGCGTGTTATGACCTTTTTTTGGGACTCTCATAGATGACAATTCGGTTGTTGCTACGATGCTGGTAATACCTTAAACAACGCATAAGATTCCTCTCCACGAGTCCATGATCTCGAGAGTGGATTGAAATGAGGCTCGCTTTTGTCACAGAGTTCTTCTCCTTCAAGGTGTTGGGTAGAAGATTACTTTTCGACTAATAGAGTTCCTTGTTTCAATCGTGAAGAAGAGGAGGTGATTACCTTGCCACTATAGCCTTCTCTCAGTTTAGTATTTGCGTACCAAAGCTCGACAGCTATGCATCATATTTGCGTTCCATATTCATGATTATCTCAGCGACTTTTATTCACGCTTTACATTTTTGTTTATTTACTTTATCTGCCTGAATTGTAGCCATTTTATTTGGATTTCTTGTGAATAATAAATGAATTTCTTTGGGATTTACTCGCTGGAACTTGTCATTATTTTTTGTGGCAAGTTGCATATCATACGACAAGCTAGATCTAAAGAGCCACAGTAGCTTCACTTGTAGGCGTTTGTATTCATGTATGTAATGCTTCTTTTAGGTCATCTTGAGATACTTGATACAGTATACTAACACATAGTATACCTTTTTGTCATCTTTATTGATATACATGGTATCCTTTTGAAATGTTTTCACCCCATAGGTTTGTTAATTAATGTGAAACTCCTTTACATTACTTATTTGCATATTATTAAGACTTCTGCTATTAAAATAACTTAAATGAACCAAAACAAACAAATTAAGTTGTGAAACTCTAGAACTTAGTATATTTCAACAAAAGAATCATTTAAACATCGAAATTGAATAAGTCCGATTATTATATGGTTAATTTATAGGCTGTCATGGATAAGAGTGCTGTCATGGATAAGAGTGCAAGTGATGTGGCATGACCTAATGACGGTCCGACGATGTGGCGGTGCCCAGTTTGCCTCGAAATTTGAGGCCATCATATTAAAAGAGCTTTTAAACAAATTTTAGTTGCTACTTATATTGAATCTAGATTTAGAACCTATCATTCAAAACACATATTGCGCACTATGTATATAAATTCTCGTTTCATAGATTGTAATGCATGAAAACAATCAATTAAAACCGCGAATTATAGAATATAATATCAATTTAAACCATTATCTTCATTATTTCACGAACTATGACTTTTGCAATTGATTTATTTCATATCCTAGTTTAGATTAATAAAATAATCACTCATATTAAACTTAAACATCATAAAATAAAATAACGACATTAATGAGAAACACCTCAATATTAATACGAAATCTCTAAACTCGAGTTCTCTAAAATAATGAAAATAATAAGCTTCGGGTGTTTATTTTGAAACTCTAACCTTTTATATATAGTAATTTACTAATGCATATTCTAATCAAACTCAAATTCTTAATTTAAATCCAAAATTCTCATAGCCGACCTAAGCGATTCCTCATCGATTTGGGCTTTTATTTAAATCGTTGGGAAAATCGATGAGTCATCAGTAAAATATCTTTCTGTTACTCAACGATTTAGGTAGCAATTTGAATGTAAACTTTACTTCAGTGGCACTTGATTGACCTTCTTTGCAATCGATCTAATTGACGTTTTCTGTGTATTCTCACTACACTGGCATATCGCTAGAGCTTTTCCATTATTGATCAAATTCTTGTCTTTTCTCCTCCATTTTCCTTCATTTCTTCATTCTTCCTTATTTTAACCTGAAACCATAAAAATAAGAGAAGACTCAACGTAATATAGCCACTTACAATCAAAATAACCTATAACATACTATAAAGATTGTCTAATTATTGACTTATCAAATACATTCAAACTTAGCATTTTGTTGTCCTGAGCAAATGAATACTCTAAATTATATTCTCTTACCATCATTTAACTAATTTCAAAATTACTTAACTTAAACATAAATGATTATCAAATAGAAATAAATTACCCTCATGGAAATAAAAAACTAAGGTAGACTCGTGAGAAATTAAAAAACAACCCTTAATGAAAAGCCAACCTTCGTTATAGATACATCTTAGAACTTAAAGTTCAATGATTTCTAGGTCCAGTCAATTATAAAGGTTTTCTCAATCTCTACTGATAAACTTTAAGTTTACAATGTCTAATAAATTAGAGCAAGTTCATGCAATATCGAATCTCATAGAAAAGTATCATCAAATCAATCTCCAATGACAAAAAATAACTACAACCAAAAGTTAATAGGACTTGATTTCTAAGGTCATTTTGGCGGGATAAAGGTACAAATAAACAAGATATCATTATAGTGTTCGAATGTTGGAAAAGAAACTTCACTCAACTTTGCTATAAGCTCTCACGCTAAATCTTTTATTTGAGGAGTTTTTATAAACTTCTTATTTATTTTCTTATATATATATTTCATTTTATTTATCTCATTTTTTAACCACATGGTTCTTGTTCCATTTTCGGTGGATACAGTTTTAAGTGGAATTCTTTTTATATTTTTAACTCATATTAGCAATTCTCATTGTCTCTTATTATATGCAAACACTTGCATGTCTTCTAACACTTTTCTTTGTTGTTCCCGTACCATCTTCTATCCTCGATTTCTCTTCTTCTTTTTTTACTATCTTTCCCTCACATTTTTTGAGTCTTCATACCCTGCCACTTTTTCCATATGTTTAACTGATTCATAAGTGATAGTCTTGTCAGGGAAAACATCCATCTACAATCCATCCATATGAACACTGTCTTATCTACAAAACTCTATGATCATCGAGGGGAAGAGCAATCTATCATTCATTTTCACGGTCATGGCATTCCTTATTCCTTCATGAATAGCCTTACCAATATCAATGTATCACAACCTCTGAATAATGCGATAAAGGAGAGTGGCCTTATAGTTCACTATCTCGCAATGTTATAGACGTGGTTGAAGGCAAGCTTCCACTATATAACACCATGTTTTAGTAGTTTTTCTGAAGTTTTTGTTAGTGATGTACTTGGGATACTTTGATGGCCCCTTCTCCAATCTAAGGCACCACCTAGCCTAATCTTGTAATTAAGCCTAAATCCTAGCCACACAGGACTTAACTACGTGTTTTAACTGTAGGTGGTATCATAAATGGGTAGGTAATTAGGTGTTTACATAAGGCTGACTAGTTCCTTGTTAGGTCTTATAGGGGAGATTAGGACTTAATTACGGGATTTGGATGGGCGATGCCTTTATTTGTAGTTGGGGTCGTCACAGTATTAGTCAACCTTTCTATCCAAATCTCCTCAATACTTGTGTTTAGGATAAGTAATCCACATGTCAAAATATTAAAATATTTTAGGGTGATTAAAAACTTTTTTAAGAGTTATAAAATTTAGCAGAAGTCTTAACATGTTATGTGAAAGAAATACATTAAATATTAAGTGTAAGGAAACTAGGAAACAATGATCACATGCATAATAGTGTGATGTCATCATAAGTCAAGGAACTAAATTCTCAGCCTAATATACAACCCAAAGTGTATAAAAAACATAACAATGTAACACATCGCTGGCTCAAAGGTAGTCGCCAATCTTCTCTTTGCCCGGCCTACTCGTCAACGGCTCCACACCCACCATTATAAAAAGGACGATGATTATATAAAGTAACAGTAATCCCAGTTGACATATTCATTCACATTTCCAAAAGACTAAAAGGTATTTAAAAGCAAAAATTTACTAAAAACACTAATACTAGAAATATGCTAAAAACTCCATAGGTAAGTAAGAGAAACTAACACAAGGCTAAATAGATATGATCTAGATCTGGTCGATTGTGAGATACGTTAGTGAAGCCTTCAAACCACTAAAGGATGTTCGTGGTATCACACAATCTAATATCACTAGGGACTCTAACCTTAGTGTCAACAGGGGCTCTCACCCTAGTGTATCGACAACCTTAGGGACTCTAACCCCATGTGCCACATCAAAGTGGCGAGTGCCGACATCCTCAAGGACTCTAACCCCGTGTGCTGATCAAATTTAACATAGTGCAATGAACTTTAGATTCTATAACTACTTTATAATTCCAAGGGATTGACTCGTTAATAATTCCAAGTCTTGGCATTGCTACAAAGCATAATTTCCCAACTAGTACAAGTCCATAGAATCATTCACAAACTCACATTACTAATAGCATGCTATTTCCACTAAATTTACTTTAAAACAACAAGAAATGACATAAAGCACGTGGATGGACTTCAAAGGAACTCAATACATCATAATATCATAAAAGTCAAGCTTAACAAGTGAGGAATATCAAATAAGTTCATGATATGAGAGTACAATGCTGAACATAGTAAATATAAACTACAACAAAAAAATACAAAGTGGATATGAAATTTAAATAAACAATCAACAAGTATACTCACATCAAGCAATGTAAAATCTTAGCTTTATCGACCTCCCGACACCTCAAATCCTGTATTCGAACCCCTGTAACATTTTCCTAGGTTCCTAATCTCATACAACATATTTTTAATGTAGTTGGACCTTTACTTAAGGTATTTGGCTTGTTTATACTGTTTAGGCAAATTTAGAAAACTGCTGACTTTTATGTTGTCATGGAAATTAGCATGCTAAGTGATTTGATTAGCATGCTAGTGGCCTTATTAGCACACTACCAAATGTCTCTAGTGCGCTACTCAAAGTTAGCATGCTAGTTGACCTACCTAGCACGCTATGTGCATGAAAATGCAGAATTCTACAATTAGAATCCTGAGTTTACTCCATGCATAGGCTTCAGCAATATCTTGGGGACCCCTATACCCACCTCTAGAGCCCCAGAGCATTAACAAAAACATAATAACAGCCATACAAAACATTAAACTCACGAATTTATCAATTTAAGTTAATAAACTGGTGTAAGTAAATTACCTAGTTGATGTCCACTAGCTTGATCAATTCCCATACCTTCAAAATATAAAAACCACACTAATTTCTTCATCATCAATCATTTCCGGCAAGGTTTATTCTCTCCTAAGTTTGCAAATGAGAATGGTTTGATTTGCATGAATTGATCTTAAGCTATATATATGAAATGGATATGGTTGATAAATCGCCATTGATCCTATTGCACACATGTATTTCGATAGCTATCTAATGGCACACACATTGACATATTTCCCACTTAGCTCCACTAACATATGCCAACTAACACAAATGTGTAACTCAATTGGTTTCTAGTTGTGCAAATGCGTATCTCGATGATCATCACATGACTATTATTTTAAAATACTAACTTAGGTTACTTTTAATTGAAAATCAACCATAGTAACCTAATTTCAACTATATAAGCTATACTAAGTTGAAAATAAACTTACCACATCACTCTCTACCTCGGTCCCATGTCGACATACATCTCGAGGCGCGTCCCTACTCATGTCTCGACACTAATACACAAGTATAAGTGACTTAATAGTTTACACATATACAATACACTAGCCATACACCATAATAAATCTAACATATACCTCGACCATCTCGCCTCGGTCAATGCACGTATCACAGTGTGTGCCCATGTCACGAGTCAGTAATCTTGATTAAGGATAATAAACGAGATTAGAAATTTAGGCTGTGAAAAATCTTCCAAACTATTGGAAATCTCATCCTCGAAATTAAGATGTAGGTTAGGATTAATACCTGACTTGAAGAGGTACAGAAAACTGTCCATCATATAGTCTTCCCGCTCCCAAGTAAGTTCTGTATCATCATGAAACTGCCACTTACGGAGAACCTTTAGGAGGACTTGTTCCTCGATTGCTATACATTTCGACCTAAAATCTGAATAGGTTGCCCCTTATAAGTAATATCATCGCTCAAGTCTATCTGACACAAATCCAAAGTCAGTCGAACACTTGCTCTCGACTCAGCTAATCGAAGCATCAAAATATGAAAGATTGGATAAATCTCTGACATCTATAGAGGCAGCTCAAGCTCATACATGATTTTTCTAACCCATCTCTTAATCACGAAAGGCCAATGAACCATGGTGTAATCTTACCTTTCACACCAAATCTTTAAAGACCCTTCCCAAGGGAAACTTTTAAATATACAAAGGCTCCCTCGATATACGTGAGATCACTATGATATTTGTCTGCATACTTTTTCAGTCTACCCTGGCCCCCTTGAGTCTTTGACGGATCAATTTGGCCTTCTCTGTATGGTTAACAACAATCTCAGGCCCCACAATCTCCCTATCCTCTGGCTAAGCCCAACACGATGGTGAGCGAGACAGTCTGCCATATAAAGCCTCAAAAAGTGCCATCTCAATACAGGCCTGATAATTGTTGTTGTAAGCAAACTTACACAATGGCAGGTACTCCTTCCAAAATTCACCCAACTTCCAATACATAAGCCCGTAACATATACTCGAGGACTTGAATCAGTCTCTCAATTTACCCATCAATTAAAGGATGAAAAGCCGTACTGAACTGTAGGCATGTATGATACTGCTTCTCCATACGCCGTTACATCCGTGACGTATACATAGCATCTTGGCCAGACTTGATAGTCAATGGTACTCCATACAGCTTGATAATCTCTCTCTCAAATAATATACACAGCTGATCAAACATATAATGCGTGGCTAGTGGTAGAAAATGAACAGACTTCACTAATCTATCTATGATCACCCAGATAGAATCAAGTCTCTTAGCGGGCTTTGCTAATCCCATCATAAATCTCTTAAATATGTCATCCCACTTCCATTATGGAATAGGAAGAGGCTGTATTAACACTTCAGGTCTACAATGCTCAACCTTCACTTGTTGATAGATCCCATAGTTCTTGATGAACTCAGATACATCCATTTACATCCCAGACCACTAGAAATGTCTCTTCATATCATGGTACATTTTAGTCTAGTCTTGATAATAGTGAATCGCAATGGTGCAACTTTTGAAGAATCTCATCTCTCAACTTTAGCACTTACAGTATCTATGTTCTATCTTTGTATCTTAAACACAAATTAGATGTCTCCGTCGAGTCAACATAATATGTACTCTATGCAAACTCAATAAACCTCGGGTACAACTTGTTGATCTTTTGACCCTTTAACACTCTCTGTGTAAACATGATCTGGACTCTCATCTGTGCGCAAATCTCAATCCTAGTACTTGTAGGAACCTCTAATGAACATGTTTTACCACTGCCTCAAGTAACCCATACTCATGCATCATGTGGCATCTTACAATCTCATTATCTTTAATTGGTATCCTACTCGGTGCATCTGTTACTACGTTAGGTTTTTCTGGGTGATACTCCATAGAAAAATCATAGTCCTTTAGAAACTCTAACCATTTATGCTGTCTCATATTCAATTCATTCTGAGTGAAAAAATATTTTAGAATTTTATGATCAATAAAGAGTGTGAATTTCTCTCCACATAGATAATGTCTCCATACTATCAGCGCAAACATTACTGCTGCCAACTCCAAATCATGTATGGGGTAATTCTCCTCTTTCTAATATTTGGAAGTGTAAGCTATCATACCACTACCTTATATAAACATGCAACCCAGACCTATATGAGAAGAATTAATGTACACCAAGAATCCCTGCCCAGCCTTTGGAGCGCAATAGTCAACAATCTCTTCAACTGAATGAATGCCTCATCGCATTCCTCAGACCAATCAAATCTTACGTCCTTCCGGGTCAAATAGTAATTGACGAAGCGATCTTTAAATAACCCTTCATAAATTGGCGATAGTACCCTGCCAAACCCATAAAACTCCTAATCTATATTAATGACATCATTGCTAACTAATCCATAATTGCCTAAATTTTGGTTAGATCTACTGCTATCCCTACTACTCCAACAACATGCTTAAAACATTTGACCACTAAAAGCTAAAACTCACATTTGCTGAACTTGGCATAGAGTCTGTGCTCCCTCAAGGTCTGTAACATCTCCCTAAAGTATTGCTCGTGATCCTCTATAGTCCTTGAATATATTAGTATATCATCGATGAAAACTATCATAAAACGATCAAAAATGGTCTAAACAATCGATGCATCAAATCCATAAACACTGTAGAGGCATTGGTCAGCCCAAACGATATGACTGTGAATTGAAAGTGTTCGTATCTTGCGCTAAGAGTTATCTTGGACCTATCCTCATCAACTGTGCACCTCTCATCTGATCAAATAAATCGTCGATCCTTAATAATCAATACTTATTCTCGACCGTAACTTTGTTCAACTATTTGTAGTCGATACACAGTCTCAAAGTACCATTCTTTTCTTCACAAAAATGATAGGTGCTCCTCATCATGACATAGAGGGTAAGATGAGTGTCTTATGTCGTACGTCCTGAGGATGAGTCTTCAACTCCTATAACTCTCGCAGGGTCATGTGATATAGTGGTATGGAGATCAGTCTGGTTCACAGTACCAACTCAATAATAAAATCAGCCTCTCGCGATGGTTGCATACCAGGTAAATCATTCGGAAACACATATGGAAACTCTTTAACAACTAGTATTTCCTCAAACCTATGTCATTAACTCTCTGCTACTGTGTAAATTGTAATCAAAGCCTCCATCTCCTCTCTAGTCATAGGTCGACTTCTCGTGCCTACTGGCCTAGCTGAACTACCTTTATAGGTGATATTAGATGCTTTGGGATCTCAAATATCACTCTATTACTAAAGTAATCGTTATTAGCTTGGTATGTTGATAACTAACCCATCCCTAAAATCGCGTCGAACTCTAGGAACTCAAGGACTCTGCAGTCAATAGGTACCTCTACCCAACCTATTTCCCCTACATATCTCGATCGAACATCCTTCAATAAAACTATTAGGGTAAACCTATCTCAAGCAGCACTACTCAAAATCAAGTGTACACTTAGCCTAACAGGTGTCAACCCTCGGATATCCACCATGCAACCACCAATGAATGAAACAGTAGAACCATAATCAAGTTATATTCAAGCATCTCTACTATTAATGGAAATCGTACCCTTAGCAAAATCGGGTGTCATTTTGGGATCTGGTTGTGCTACCATATGGGCTCCCTCTCTACCCTGCTGTAAGTAGGCTTCCATTGGCTGTGTGCACATGTGCCCCTCATGACTGCATCTCTAACATGTATTGGGTCCATGCTGGCTAAACTATTGTATCTATCCTTGATCATGTTGAACCTATCCTTGTGCCTGCCTTTGCCCCTATCTAAAACCTCAGGGTGCTGGTGGTGCTAGTAATGCTCGGTTGGCGAGATGAGGTAAATGAGGTTCTGCCATAAGTGTCAAATGTGGGGGGTAGTGGCGATGCACGTGCTACTAAACATACATACGTGCCCTATCCTCAGCCCCTTTGAAACTGCCTATCTCTTACCTCTATGTTCATAATCACCTCCTCCTCCATCGGTAACTCAGCACGTCTATCTTCCTTTCTACCTAACTCATATATCTTGTGGGAGAGAGCTCGCTCATATATTTCCTAAGGAGATTTGACTCTAGTGGTTATGACTGATTGTGCAATGTCTTGCTTTCAACCATCACTAAAATAGAAGGCATCATCAGCATCACCCATAACAAGTCCCCGATAAACTATTTGAAGTATCCATATCTATCCCTATAACACATCAGTCTCTCACTCTCAGTCTTTCTCAGCGCTATAAACATCTTCTTCATTCTTTTCACCATCGACACTGGAAAATATTATTTGAAAAACTCTTTCTTGAAATCATCTTACGAGGTAAAACTGCCTCTGCTTGCTACTGTTATCCTCCACCAGACATCTGCACCCTTCTTTAGGGTGTAGTAATAGAGAATGGACTATAATCTGTCCTCGATGCCCAATAGTAGATATAAATTCTCCTGTGAGAGAATCTAACGCTTCATCTTCTCATGGTCTAGCTCTTCTGCAAAGAACTCTAGCGAAAGCCTGATGAACTCCATCACCAGCTTGGTGTCCCTCGATAGTCTTATAGTCTCAGAAGACGTAAGTATAGGAGTGGGTGTGTCCCCAGCTGTAGCTGTCTTCTGTATGGTCACTATCAGTAACTCATGTGTATGTGTTGATGTGGGATCTACATGTGACTGTAGCAGTGGTAGTGCGGGTGCTCAAAGCCTCAAAGTAGTCATGCTTGGTCCAGTCTCAATACTGACAGTCTAGGGTGTAACTGTAGTAGTATGAGTGGTGGGGAGAGCTGGTGTGATAGCCGCCATATTCTCCGTCATGAAGGTTATGAAATTGACTAGATACTGCCCCTAAGCCATTGCATGGCTAGCCAACATTTGATAGTCATCCGCTGAGGTAGTAGAAGGTTGACTACCACTGACTCCAATGTTTCCACCATCGTGTGTGTCATCCAACGATGTATGCAGGTAGATAGTGAGTGCGAATCAGTTACTACGTGGCATAACTCGTATTTATGTACATATAGAATTTAACATATAAATAAAATACTCCCCAAGCTCACTTTCGCTCATTTCCCAACTAATAGTTTCTAGGAGAAGATCATCTGGTTTTCACATCTAAGATTTATGTTTTATACAAGTTTGTGTTTTACTTATAAAAAACATTGGTTCTGATACCTATTGTGATGGACCATTCTCTAATCTAGGGCACTACCTGGCATGATCCCGTAATACTAGCCACATAGGACTTAACTATGTTTTAGTCAGCCTTTCTATCCAAATCTCCTCAATACTTGTGTTTAGGATAAGTAATCCACATGGCAACATGTTAATAGATTTCAGAGTAATTAAAAACTTTTAAAAGAGTTATAAAACTTAGAGGAAGTCATAAAATATTATTTGAAAGCAATACATTAAATCCTAAGTATGTGGAAACCAAGAAACAATGATCACATGCATATATATTAAGGTGGCTAATATAAACAGTGTGATGTCATCATAAATAAAGGAACTAATGACCTGTTTGGTTCGTGGGATTAGCCCGGATTAGCTACACTGGACTAGTTAATCCGCTGTTTAGTTGGAGGATTAACTAGGCCAGCGGATTAGTTAAGAGAGATGGGAGTGGATTAAACAATACCACCATTTTTGGTGGGATTAGCTAATCCATTGTAAGTGAAAGAGGAGATTACCACTTTACCCCTCACATTAACACACCACCAAATCACAATTCCCTGATCTTTTTCTCTTCATCTTCTTCCTTGCCCCTACCTCACCTCCCTTCATTTTATTTTTCTTCTACCTAATGCTCACCTCCCTCTTTTCTCTGTTTTCTCTTATCCTTCCTCCTTTCGCCATTAATGGCGCGGCAGCAGCTCTGCTGCTATTTTTTTTTAAACTGTTTGATTGTTGTTCGTGTTGTTAATCAACTCTCCCTCTCTCTTATTTTCGATTTCACAATCCCCATACCATTTTAATACAAAATCAAATTGAAATTCGATGCTCACCTTTGATCGATGTACCCCTAACAGTCTCGGTTTTGCTCTTTTTCGTTCTCCAGTCCAAACGAGCGAGAGAGACAAGAGACCACAGACACGAGAGAGATATGATTAAGAGAGATGAGAGTGTGAGACAATCGGGAGAGAGACAAACAACGGTCTTCATTGGAGGAGATGAGAAATGTGTGAAATGGGGGGATTTTTGGTATTACGCCAATCTAAGGGTATTTTGGTAAATGTACATGTACAACCTCATTTAATCCCAACCTTAATACTCCCAACCAAACAAGATACATATATGGGACTAAACTATCTAAACCCATGTGTTAGTCCCATCACTAATTAATCCCATGTGTTAGGATTCACTGAAATGTGAACCAAACATGCCATAAATGCTCAACCCAATATACAACCCCAAAGTGTATCAAAAACATATCGGTATAATACACCAAATACCAAAACCTACAAAATGTCGATGTAAAAGTATGCCGCTGGCTCAGAGGTAGTCGCTAATCTTCTCTTTGCCGAGCTGCTCGTCGACGGGTCTGCACCCACAGTCATAAAAAGGATGGTGAGTACAAAAAGTGATAGTAATCCCCATTGACATATTCATTCACATTTCTAAAAGACTAAATGGTATTTAAAAGCACAAATTAAATAAGGAAAAACTAATACCAGAAATATGCTAAGAAATACCATAGTTAAGCGAGAGAAACTGACACAAGGCTAAATTGTTATGATCTAAATTCGGTCAGCCGTGACATACGTCGATGAAGCCTTTAAACCACAAAAGGATGTGTGGTATAAAGGACGTGCATAGTATTGCATAATCCAATATCACTGGGGTGTCTAACCCTAGTGTTACCAGGAACTCTAACTTCAGTGTATCGACCACCCTAAGGACTCTAACCCCATGTGTTGCATCAAGGTGGCGAGTGTCGACATACGTAAGTACTCTAACCGATCAACTCTAACATAATACAATGGACTTTAGATTCTATACATACTATGTAATTCCAAGAAACTGACTTGTCAAGAATTCGAAAGCTTAGCTATGCCACAAAGCACAATTTCCCAAATAGTACAAGTCCATAAAATCATTCATAGACTCACAATTCCTAATAGCATAATATTTGCACTATATTCACTGTGAAATAACAAGAATTGATATAAAGCACATGGATGGATTTCAAAGGAACTCAATTCATCATAATATTATGAAAGTCAAGCTCAACAGGTGAGGAGTATCAAATAATTTCATGATATGAGAGTATAACATTGAACATGGTCAATATAAACTACAACAAACATGTATAAAGCGATATGGAATGTAAATAAACAATCCACATGTATACTCACATCAAACGATGTAAAATCCTAGTTTTACAGGCCTCTAGACACCTCAAATCTCGTATTTGATCCCCCGTAACACTTTCCTAGGTTCTTGATAACATATAACACATATTTGAATGTGTTTGGACCTTTACTTATGGTATTAGGTTTATTTATAGTGTTTAAGAAAATTTAGGAAATTTTAGATTTTTTATGTTGTCATGGAAGTTAGCGTGCTAAGTGATTTGATTAGCGTGTTAGTGGCCTCATTAGCGTGCTACCAAACTATCTCTAGTGCACTACTCAAAGTTAGCGCACTAGTTAACCTACCTAGCTCGCTATGCGTAGGAAAACTCATAATTCTACAATTAGAATTTTGAGTTTACTCCACACATATGCTTCACTAATGTCTTGGGGACCCCTTTACACACTTCTAGAGCCCCAAGTCATCAACAACAATATAATAACAGCCATACACAACATCAAACTCATGAATTTATTAATTTAAGCTAAATAAACTAATGTAAGTAAATTACCTAGTTGATGTACACTAGTTTGATCAACTCCTACACCTTCAAAACGTTAAACCCACACTGATTTCTTCTTCCTCAATCTTCTCCAGCAAGGTTTCTTATTTCTTAAGTTTGCAAATGAGAATGGTTTGATTTTCATGAATTGATCTTAAGCCATATATATGAAATGGATATGGCTGATTAATGGCCATTGATCTTATTGCACACACACATGTATCGAGACCTATCTAATGGCACACACATTGACATATTTCCCACTTACCTTTACTAACTTATGCCAACCAACACAAATATGTAACTCAATTGGTTTATGGATATGCTAATACGTATCTCGATGATCATCACATGTTTATTATTTTAAAATGCTAAATTAGGTTACATTTAATTAAAAATAAACAATAGCCACCTCATTTTAACTATATAAGCTACACTAGGCTTAAAATAAACTTACCACATCACTCTCTACTTCAGTCTCATGTCGGCATGTATCTCGAAGCATGTCCCCGCTCATGTCTTAACACCTATACATAAGTAGGTGGGACTTAATAGTCTACACATATACAACACATTAGTCGTACTGAGCTTCATTCTTCAAGTTAAATCACATTTTTGAAATTATGTTCCTACGTTTCTTCTAAAAATCAGTAGTAAATCTCTTCAACGCCTTATCATTAATTAAATTACTCAGATCAAAGTAAATCTCGAAAATTATTTCCACACAATCCTCACTACTATCTATCTCTTCACTCTCACATTTGAGGTAGGTTATTTTTGGCTTCTATTTCTAGGAGTGTTAATATAAACTTATGTGGGCTTAATAGGTATGTGTGGAACTTTAGATTTTATTTCTAGTTGCTCTACTACTACACATTTCCCCTTCTCTTCCCTTGAACTTCTCCTTTTTGAGCCATTGTAAATTCAATCAATAATATCACAAGCCCCAAAAAATCCAAAACATGCAATTCATAGAAAACCAATGGTCGAAAATAACTCGGTAGAATTCTAAAGAAACTTAGATTGATAAAATTTGAAGTTTAAATCGAGTTTGAAATGAGTTAAACAATAATACTATCCAATTTATCGAATTCAAATCTTTGTATAGCTCCCAACTCATTTTTAACCAATTACCAAACCATTTGAATGCTAAAACCTTAAATTGATAGTTCAAATCCTAAATTCCTCAATAAATTTGTGAAAATTAATTAAGAATTGTTTAAATCAACTCACAATCTTTTCAATTGAAATAGATAAAATAATTTAACCATAATGATCAAATCAAATTCAATAGAAAAGACAATTTGAAATCCAAAAAATTCCAAATTTCAATAAAAATCATATTTCATAGATAAAAAATCAAGAAATCTAATAGATCATTGAGTGATTACCTTCTTGAGAGTGAATCTCCTAAGTAAATGACTTTCCAAATCTCTTAATATTGCACCTCCAAGCTTCTAGTCAAAATTCATAACCTTGAACCCTATATGAGCTTTAAACTCTCAATCTAACTCTTTTTTTTGTATCAATAAGTCAAGATAGGGGCGTGAATCACTTAAATAAGTTCAAATCAAGCTTTGTAAGGGTGAATCTAGTCAAAAACTTATTTTAGCTTCGAATGGTTGCTACGGTTGGTTAAGGGTGTTGATAAATGCATGTTTAGCGATTTGTGGTTTTTTGTTTAAAAATTGGAAATCATGGCCAGCGATTTGGGTTTTAGTTAAATCACTGAAAAATCGCAGATTAAATTGATAACATTGTGTAAAAACACGTCTCTATGAATCACCGATTTATATAGAAATTAGGAGTTATTAGTAAATTGTTGGCAATTCGCTGATGACATATCCAATGACTTATGTGGCGATTTCTTTTGTAGAGGCAAATCATTAAGAAATCTTTGAGACTTAAAAACTCAATTTTTGCAAAATGTTAATGATTTAGCCATCAATTTACCTTTAAGTTTGGATCACTGAGAAATCGCTAGGCATGAATTGAGATTTTTTCATTTTTATGATATTCATCATATTTTTTATTAAGACAAATGCATAATTCATCATAAATTTAAAATTTTGATTTTGATAGGTAAATAAATTAATAAATAAATAAATAATAATTAATAAATAAATAGTTTTAATGTAAATTGCATGAATCAAAGTGCCTACTTGATCATCCCCCTCTCTATTTAAAGCTAATTAGGAGATTAAATCCCAAAAATATTTTCAAAAGAGAGTAAAAAGGATAGAGAATAAATACATACTAATCTAATTCTAATCTTAAAATATAAATAAAGATATATTATAGGGTGATTCCCATATAGCACTTTTGTTTATTATCGTTGGCTCGACTGAACCACTCCAGTACTAGTCCAAGTTTATCTCAAGGAGTCGCATCTTTAGATTAGAAATTATTATGGGGGTCCATTTTTAGTAAGACTTCTTCACCATCTTTGAAGACGATTTCTTAATTTAAACATGTTATGTAATAGTTCTTTGTGTTATATTAAGAATGAAATTGGAAGTTATTAGGAAAAGTCTTCCTACTATAATATCCACATCATTTTTTGAACCACGACCCAAAATAATGAAATCTAGCAAAAAATAGAATTTACCAATCTTAACTTTTACATCGTATAATCTTCCCAGTGTGTCCATAATGGATCAGTTTGTAAGGTAAATTTGAGCTTAATGGTCAATATCATTCATTCTCTTGAAGAGATCTACTTTGACAAGATGACGAAAAGATAGCATATTCATTAATGCTTGGTATCATATAATATATTCCTAAATCTTTGACTAGTGATTGAAACCACACCCAAGAGGGGGTGAATTGGGTGCATCGAGAAGTTATTTGCCTTTTTAACATAAACCAACAATAATAATGCTATATGCTTACTCAAGCGCAAGTATGAATGCAATGCAAGATGGAAGAGATAGAAGAGATGGAAAGAGACACGTGATTTATAGTGGTTCGATCCAATGATATACATCCACTACCTAACCTCCCCGGTTAAGATTTTCAAACCCCCACTTATATTACCAATAAGTATTACAACCTAAGCATACAAGCCTAGAATGCCTAATCACCAATTAAGACTTCCTACCTAGCTGCAATTAGGGTTTATGCCTAGCATCAACAAGGTCTTCCCTACGACTTAGATCCTACTAAGTTTTACAAGTAGCCACTTACAAAGAATAGATGAAAATAATCAAATTCACTTTATAAAGTAAAGTAACACCAAATTCAAATACAAGCAAGCCTTCTAGAGCCTAACCACTCTTATGTATGCAAGTATGAGAACAAATGAGAAATGCAAGTATATAACTGATTATGTGCAAATCTCAAATATGAAAGTGTTTCGAACAAATCGATTTAAAACAAATTTGGTTTTAAATCCAAAGAACAAGAAGTTCGATAAAATTTGAGTTTAAGTGCAAACTTTTGTCCAAAGCAGCCTAGGGTTTGGTAAATAAAGATTAAGATTAAAACCCAAGAAAAATGTGTTCAATAACATAACAAATGATTTCCACAAGTCAAGCACACAAAAATATAAAATTTAAGCACAAGAAAAGCAAGGAAATTGAACTTTCTTACAACCCCAAGAGAGTGATTTCAAAATCAGTTCTGGAGTGGATGTTGTAAGCTTTAGAATGCCTCAATAATGCTAATTTTGAGAGTGATTCAGTTGCCTCGAAAGATGACAAGTAATAACACATAAAAATCCAAGCTTCTTCTTTGAAAACAATGAGCACTCTTTGGTTTTCTTGCTTAACATGGCAATGTGATGTTCTTGGTGGTTTGAGAATATTTTACATTAATTTTCAACAATTTTTTACTGTTCCAAGGGCTCAGATTTGATCATCCATTCAAATTAAAGGGTGATTTCTAGCTTTATAAAAAATATATCAGAAAGGCAATTAGCTAATATTAGTACATGGCGTGCTAATCCTCTAAGTTAGTGCGCTAATTTTGAACATTAGTGCGCTAACTCCGAAATTAGCACGCTAACATAACTATCAGCGTGCTAACTGTCAGGGGCCGCAAAATAAATATTTTTGGCTCTAGAGTTAGCGACCTCTTTCCACATCTGAGACCCTACCAAACCTCTTATAACATGTTATACTTGTTTGTTAAAGGTCATAGAACCCATTTAGGTGGTCCAGATGTTTTCACAAATCTCGAAAATGGAAAATCTCGATTTCATGACTTATATAAGGGATTTCTACAAATACACAGGTTTTCTTTTAAAAAACCTTTCAAAACAAGTTTTTTCATTTTCGAAGACTTCCATAATGGTTTTTAAAGTATGATGTGAATATAAAAATATGGTTTCACATAGTTTGAGATTATAAAATCGATTCAAGTGGCAAGTTTCGTTTAAAATTCATTTTATTTAAAACTCCAAATGATCACTTGAGATTTGAAAGGCGATTTGAAAAACATGATATGCATGAACTAATGCATTAGGCTTGTGTAAATGAACTTGTATTCCTTACATCAATGTTACAACATGTAATGTGATATTTCATTTTTGTTTCCTCATGTGGATCAAATCTTGAACTTAAATGGCTTGAACACTTGAGATGTGATGTTCCTTGACTAACTGAAACATAGTTGATAAACTTATTAGTATACATTCTCTTTGTTTGGTTCCATTAAAATCCCGAGTGAAATAAAAGTGACTAACCACTTGTTTCACAATGATTGCAATGAAGACAATATAACTTCTCCTATGTAATTTTGCATCTTTTTAGATCCAAATATGGTTATCTTGCCTATAGTTAACATATTAAATGTACATATTGGGTTTTCCACTCTAGTATCATTCTAGAAAGTGAATGACTAACCATTCACTTTTAAAGTGATAGTTCTTTTTTGGGTATCCAAAACAACATGAGAAGTAGCTAAGAAAGGATGGCATAATATAAATGGTGGATCTTCATTAATATAGTGTGGCATAATCATGAAATCTGTGGAAAAGACAAACTTATCCACTTGAATTAGCATATTTATAATTACCCTTACATGTTTGATACAAGAGTTGTCCGGTAATTCTGCTATTGAAGATTCATGTTCATCCTACTCCAATTGAGTACGAAGAAAGAAATGTAGTGGCATAAGATTTGCATTTAAACACATATCACATTGAGCTTTATAGTACCTTGCCTATTTGACTTTTATATTGTGACATCTAAGAATTTTGTAAATTTGATTAGGATGCTAATTATGTATTTTTGGATTTAATTTGCGATTTAAGTATCTGAGGTGGGACCTACGTATTATGGACCAGAGATCATATGTTTGCATATTATTTTTTCGTGTTGGATGCCTAGTGGATGTAATATATGTTATTTTGTCACAAAGTTAGAGTAAAAATAAATTATTAGTTGCTCGAAAAATAATTAACCAAATGTTAATCCTCACATGAAGATTTTGTCTCGATTTGCATGCAAGTCGGGATTAGTGGTAATGTAATGTTCGAATGAAGTTAATACAAGACTTTGCCTCGAGTTTTGTATCGATTAGCTAAGTATTGCAAGAGGATTGGTCCCTGAGTGTTTGGTATGTTATGGAAAAAATTAAGATTTTTGAGTTTTGGTGTGACCAAAATCAGTGTTATGGACATTTTATAAAGATGGACTATTTTGTCAAGATTTTGGTTTAATTTGGTGAAAAACCGGTTACAAAATGAATGTAGGAAGCCAACACACGTCAAAATAGGGATTTCAGGAATAATAAATAAAACGAAATTAAGCTGCTAATAAGCAGCTGAGGGCTTATATATAAATATATATAAAAATCAAAAGAAAATAAAATCTTTCATTTGATTTCTCAACATAGAATGAAAAAGATTTTGTTCCCTAAACCCTCTCACTCGGGTTTTCACTCCGCGAGCTTCCGATGTTCGATTTTTGCTAGGTTTCTTTCTGCAAAATTGTAGAGCATCGCGAGACTGTCAGTTTGAACCAAGTTTTCGCTGAGGAAATGATGTATTTGGCGCATTATTTGGTTCAACGCTAGGCATTTTCTAAAATTCAATTTGAGTTCTCGCGATTTCTCAATTTCTTTTGTGGGGTTTTGATAAAATTGATAGAAATCGTTGTTAATTAATATATTGAGTTGATTTGGATCAATTCGTGATAAATCGCACCGACGTGGGTTATGGTTTTTATGAGTTGAATTAATGTGATTCAATTGATAACTATTTTGGAGATGTTTTATAGTCGATATTGATTTAAATTAGGTTTTTGGATAAATGAATTATTGGTTTTTATCCAATTTAACTCCACAGGCTATGGGAATATTTTGATGTTGGAATCGAGTGGTTTCGTGGTGTTTATTGTTGAGTTTTGAAGACTTAGTTGCGAAAATATTGATTTGGAGAAGTTTTTCAGCTCAAAATAAAATAAAGTTTGCCTAGTCGACAGGTCATATTGGAAAATTCATAACTTCTTCACCAGTTATCCAACTTGAGTGTTTTTGGAGTCTATGGAAAGTATGATATGAGTACTACAAGTTCCTTTTGGGTCATTATAAAAAATATTAAGGTTTTCAAAGTTAAAAGGTTGCCCCCAAGTTGGCCAGTTAAAAGTTAGTTGAAACAGTTATATAAATTAATATTCTTGGAAATTGTTTTCAAGCATATTTTGGACTTTGTTTTCATTCGATTTCGTGATTTGGTTTCACTTGAAACTTGACCTATAATATAATTGGGTATGCTTGAAAGCTATTGGAACCATCTCCAAGGTGATCGACGCCACGGGAACCTAAAAAATTAAGCTCAAAGTTGGTTTGATTGTAAGTAAACCCTACAACGATATTCACTATTTAAGAAATTTATCTTTGTACCTATAGTTATATAATAGTCTACATTGGATTTTATCGTTCTTGTTCATGCATACATAGTGTGAATGAGGGGGAATAAGCATGTTTCAGAGTCTGGTTTGATTGAAATTAAGTTTTAGTCCTACTTTTATGTCGTATAATGAGACTAGTAGAGTCTAGCATCGACAAGATATCTTTGCATTCCATGATTTCTTAATATTGTCTCTATACTATTTTTGAAAGTCGATGTTTGATTATAATTAGGAGCCGGCGACATAGTGGATTGCATATCATGTTGACGCATATATCTTATTATTTATTTGGAAATGCAATTATGTGTCTCCATATATCAGATAAACAATTGCAGGAGTACATACCAATGTAGGAATTTACTTACCTGACATCTTTGAGTCATTTTTGATGACGTTAGATTTTTTGTGAAGGCAAGGAAGAATGGATAAGACTCGAAGATCTTGGTGAATGTTTTTAGTTTTAGAAGTTCTATTTTCATTGTAATCTTGTTATATTATTGTGTTGGGTTCCGGGGTGAGCATTGGTCTTGAGATACTCTCGAATAGATTATGAAAGTTTCCTTAATTATTTTAAAGTAAGTTATGAGGTTTCAATTCTAGTTTTGCTCTATTTGGGATTGTAAAATTTTAGTTAAGCTATCAGAGACTCTAAGTAATGTTATAATTGAATTTGATATATATTGTGAACTGCAGGGAGTTGTGAGTCCTTTAAGGCCTCTCCTTAATTTTATTGTTTATTAGGTGGAAGCTTTTCGACTGGTCATATTTTGGGTAAGTGCTGTCGAAATTTTTATAAAAAATACAGAGAATAATCTATATTATTTTTTAATTTACTCCAATTGAATAAATCATGAATAGAGCTACATCGAGGATATAAATTTATTTTTGGAGCCTTAGAAAGGATTAAAATAATTACTATTTTGAGGTCAAAGTTGAAAGAATGGATTAGGCTAAGTAGATTATAAGAGGATTAAGGTAATCCAAATCGGTCAGTTGTCTCAATGATGAGAGGGCTGACAGATACTCATATTTATATCACTAGGATCATTCAATTTCACAGGGATTGAACTTAGCATTTTCTTCTTATTATTATTTTTATTCATTTAAGGTTTTTTGGCGACTGAATAATTAAATTTTCATTTCTCGTCAGCTTAACTCTCCATTATTGAGTAACTTTCTTATCAGTTGAAGTTCCTTCATCTTTCTTATCCTTTAGAATGTTGTTGTCGTTTTCTATATTTATTACATTAACTTCATAAATCTTAGTGTTGATCTCATTATAAGCATTTAATTATAAAAATCATTATTATGTGTTTATGAATAAAAATAACTCATTAAAATCAGTATAGTTATCCATATAATTAAATTGAAAAGTGACTATATTATCTTTAAATCTCATAGACATAGTTTCTTCAAAAACACTTAACTTAGTCTTAGCAGTTTTAAGAAAATGTATCCCTAACAGTATATGTGGCAAATTAGAAGATTCTGAATCTTCCATTTCCATGACCTTAAAGTCTATTGGAAATACTATGTCATTTACTTTTATTAAAATATCTTCAAACAATTCATTTAGAGTAACTATTATCTTATCGGCTAAAGTAAAATTGATAGGTGTATTTGTCAATGAACCTATTTTTAATGATTCATATAAGGAAAAGGACATCACGTTAATCGATGCACCTAGATCATTCTTAGAAAATTCAATATAGAAGTAGTCCATATTGTTATAAGAATCCCTAACATTCCTGGATGTGAACATTTCTCTAGTATTTTTTTCTTTATCAAAGGTAACATTTTTCTCCTAAGTTTTCTTTAAATTCTTCAAAAACCTATCTTTTGACTCATTAAATTTCTTCAAAACCTCATCATACTTAGATAGCTACATTATTGATTCCATTAGAGGCTTATTTATTTCTACTTTACAAAACACTTCCATGATGTTTTCATTCTCATCTTCCTTTTTAGCAGTAGCTAACAGTCGTGGAACGAAAGAAATATAATACACCTCTTGCATAAAGGTATGAGGAGTTTTTTCTTTTTTTACATTTTCAATTATTAATTCATCTAAATCTCTAAAGATATTTCGTAAGTGTCTACTCTATCTAAGTACCATGGGTACAATCTTTTAGAATAGAGTGTATACCATAATTGTTCTGCAATCCATTCTATAATGGGAATGACATTCGCCATTATCTTTTTCATTTCTATCATTTCCATATTTTCTTTTTTTTTTACCTCGTCTAGGTATCTTATCAAGCATGTGTGTCTCTTCCATATGCTCACAAAACAAAACATTAACTTGTGCTTGATTAGTAGCTACAAGTTGAGTGGGTGCTTTATTTTGATTGCTCAATCTATTAATTTGCGAATTCATTCTACTTCATTGATTTTTCAACTAAATAATGGAAATAGGAGTGTTAACGTTATTTTGAGAAATATGTGTAAATTTTTGATTACTTTGGATCGTGAAATTATGCAAAATTTGTTCTGAGTTTGGTTGCATAGGTTGAGCCATTTTTGCGATTGCTGAATTGGTGTAGGTTATGTTTGTGCTCGTGGCTTATAAATTATATAGTTTTAATTTACAGGCCATATCTAAGATTCGAGCTTGGTTTACTGATAAGTCACCAATTATGCTATCTTTTAGTGTGATATTGCTATAATTTCTAAGATTTTCGTCTCCATTTATCCTCTTAAACCTTTATTTTTTATGTTTTTAGGGTAAATGCAGCATATTAGACACAAAGGAGTGATTTCTCATAAAAATCTAGTCAAAAAGCTGAATAAAGGACTAACACCTTCAAGTGTAAAGAAATCGATGGTTGAAACTTGACCAGATTAAAGGAAACTCATTGGAAATGTTGCGTATAAAGCCTTGTAAAGACCCGAGAGAAAGTTGGAGCTCAAATTCTAAGAACAAACCTAGCGCCTTTACAATGCGATGTGAATGAAGTGACGCTACTGGCATGACGTTAGACTTGGGTGGGGATATATTACACAAAAAACAGAGCGTAATTGCGCCTCCGTAATGATTCTTAAAGCCTTGGAGTTTACAACATATGACGTTGGACAAAACCAAATATTAGCAGTTTTTTATTTTATCGTTATCTAAGATTTGGGATTAGACTTCCTCTTATCACATTTCTACTATAAATAAGAAACCCTAAAATGACTTTAAGAGATCAAAAAAAAAACTTTGGATATAAGATTTCTTTTGGTTTTTATAAGAGGAGAATGTATTGTTCATCCTTTGTAAATTTTTAGTATTGTTTTTTTTGTTTCACATTATTTCCTATTATTTGAATAAAAAGTAATGTTGATTTCATGTCAATGAGTGAAAAAGTCCCATTTTCTAGAGCAATGGGATTGAGTTCTAGGGATTTTTAAGATTCGGGAGGTTTTGTGCTTTCAAATATAATATCCATTTAATTTTGATTTTCGTATTCTTGATTACATTGTTATGAGGTTTTTGGTTATAGATTTAAATCTTAAATTTTTCCTTTGTCATTTTGTAAGTGCACATGCACTTTGATTTCGGTCAAAAGCTATCGCTAGTGATCTTACCGCCACTCTGTAAGGGGGATCAGGTTAGGTGGCAAGTGTGTCCTTGTTTGTTAGCACTCGATGTGCCTTTGTGTCATTGAGATATGAGAAGGGTAACAATGTATTGTGATTCTCACGTGACTGGCGGAAGAGTTTGACACTAGTTACTATTCATGATAGGTGTTCTCATAGAGCGTAAAGCTGCTAGTTCGTTGAAAATTCAAAGAGCACTTAGGATTTTGCGAGTCTAGTTAGTATGTAGTTGTGTCGCATGCTCCTTCAACTGATATGCGGAGAACGAGGTGATGACAGTCACTTCAAGTCTATCTATGAAAATTCGTACTAAAGCAATCTTTTCAAAATTGACGAAAAAACCCAATCCCTTGAATATCAATTCACACTTTAGTCTAGATTTCTCCATTTATTGATTTTTTGTTTTACATGCAAATGAGTTTTGCTTTCTTTGCATTTAATTCTTAATACGATTTAGTTTTTATTTTCCAGAAACCCCTTTTTTTCCTAAAATTTTAAAAGGAACATCTCAATCCTTATGGGTATAACCTTGTACTTGCCCGACTATAAATCCTTAATAGTCAGTGAATTTAGGACTATTATTGGTGCCTGCAACACGACAACTAATTTTTGGCACCATTACCAAAGAATAATGCTAATTTGTTTTCTTTTTAGGTTTTTTTGTTTTGTTTTATGGTTGCAAGTCACCGACATCACTTTCCACAGAATTATTGGTTCCATTTCATCTGAAAATTGACCGTACATATAGAAAGAGGAACATGGATAACAAAAGGAGAGAAAAGTCTCGGGTGATTTTCAATGAAAGTAGAAGAGATCAAAATCTTCCGGTTGTGCACGATGTTAGGTAAAACAACCAATATAATGCGAGGCATGAACCGAGGCAAGAACGAAAGCTCACACTTACAGAGGCAAACCAACACCAAGAAGGGTCATTATATATTGAGTATCCAGCTACCATCGGTCAATTTGAGCTGAAATCAGTATTGATACACAAATTTCCTGATATTCATAGGAAAGAGAATGACGATTCTCAAAATTTCTTCATAGAATTTTAGATGGTCGTAGTAGACATGAAACATGCTACTACAATCGATGTTGACTTAGTGAGGCCGAAGTCATTTCCCTTTCATCTCAAAATGCTGCACAAGATTGGTTATTTACTTGCCAACCAATTCTATCAGGAATTGAAATGAGTGACATCAAAAATCTCAAAATTATTACATGCCTGCCAAGAAGATTACCCAGCTTAGGATGCAAATATCTCACATTATTATGAAAGATTATGAATCCTTGTCACAATATTGGGAGAGGTTCAATTGATTATGCAAGTCGTGTCCTTAACACAGTCTCAGTTAAAAGACATTGATGGAAAGTTTCTATTAAGGGTCGACCTGTCACGAAAAAAGACTACATGATACAGTATGCAATAAGAGTCTTTCAAATATCACACCTACAAATGATAGGGGTAGATTGAGAAAATAGCTAATTAAACCAAGCAGTATGGTCTAACCAGTGAGAGAAGATGAGCAGTAGTATCTTCAGGGGAAAGCAGACTTGAAAGTGAGTTGTTAGAACTCAAGTCTATGGTGAAATAAGTGATGGTTGAGAAAGGAAAGGCTAAAGCCTTTGGTACTTGTTCAAAGTCGAACCATTTCACATATCAATGTCCTCAACTTTTGAGAATACTAGGGAAGTCAAGGTGGCATGCCGATTTCTAGGGCCACGTACTGTACAATATAGGCAACAAAATAACTATTATGGAGGGAAAGGTATGAGTCATAACTATAAATTTGCAGTCAAGAACCCTAACTATCAGATCTTTGTGCCTGGAGGACAATCATTACCAGTAGCTCCTTAAAATCAACAACCTCATCCACACGGTCGTACTCTGAAAGCAATGATGAAATAGTTGATTTTGTCTCAACAACAATATGAATCTAGGAGAGAGGCTTAGATTAAAGAATTGTAGGCTGGGATGTTAGCTTTGTCAGCTTAGATAGGCCAAGCCAACAATAAAAGGAAGCCACCATTACATCCATATTCAAACCATAATGCACGTGTGAATGCAATTTCACTTAACTATACCATTTCGGTAGCTGAAACCATGACAAAGCTTGAGATAGGAATTGCATAAGCAAAGGGACATGAAAAGTAAAAAAAATAGGTAGATGAAAGGATTAACTCGAGTGAGGGATGGATGAATACCATCAAGCACAAGGCATCATTTCCTCAGAAATTTTATCTAGAAAGGTTTCTGAACATGTTTAAGGATCCCAAACAATCCGAGGACCAGTCAAAGGAAGTTATGAAGACCAAGGAAACGGTTAAGAAAGTTGAGGAAGTGAAGCTGGAAGTTGAAGTCTTTTGCGAACCATTTGAAATAGCAAGATTATTTGAAGAAGAGGAGGAGAACTTCCATGCAGGTCACACAAATGTGCCAGAAAAGTGTCAAGATTTAAGTATTTTTGGTGTGCCTTGCATGCTAGGAGATATAAATATAGAGGAAGCTATGTTTGATTTAGGAGCGTCAACTAACATCATTTCATCATCAATTTTTTTATCTATGCATGACCAAGTTTTCAAACATTTCGACATCATCATTCATTTAGTAGATGAATCTTCGATTTGACCAATCGAGATGTTTGAAGACGTGAATTTTCACGTTGAAAGTTTGGATTTTCCCACTTATTTACGTGTCATTGACATGAAGGACGCACATTTGTTTAATCACAATTATGTTATGCTAGGCTGGCCATTCATGAAAACGACTAAAGCCTAAATAGACGTATTTGGTGGTTGCATTTACTTAGAGCATGAGGGTAGGGTTATTTATTTTTCCATTCCTGATTATTTGGACTTACCTACTAATGTTTCCACTAAGTATGCAGTTTTGCCTCCTTCTTATAGTAATTCACAAGATTCTATCAAATTCATTTTAGACAGCTTGAAGATGATAAGCAAAAAATATCAAGAAAAGAAGAGGAACAAACAAGAAAAGAATGAAAGAATATTTGATGGTTCTGTATTGATGAAGAGCAGTAAGCTAGATAAAATATATACTATGAAGAAAAAGTCAGAACCGGTGAAACATATCATTGTATCATGTAGGTTTCGGAAAATTGATTTGAAATTGAAGTCAACAGTATTTGATATAAGGGAATTTGAGAATGTTATCTCTTGGAAGCTCCAGAATATGGCTAACTTAAATGTCATAGTAATAAACACTAGACAAGGTTTCATTTCTTGTGAATGGTTTGGTGGCCATGATTTATAAAATCATAAAGAAAGTGCCCGTAAGGTTAGGAGGAATGGAGTTTCTAATAAATTTTTCGCTCATAGATGGAGGGTTGGTGACCTCAATACAATGTTGCTTAGGATGTCATTCCTTTACACATAAAAGGCATGCATTGGTGTCTCTCAAGGTACTATCATATTCAGGATTGATGACAAGGAGGTTCTTTACAGTCACGACATGTTGTGCATGAAATAGGAACCACAACTCATCAAGTGAAGAAATATGATTAAGCAGCCAAACGGGATGAGAAACAGTCGCTAATTGAAATAATTGACACAGACTATGATTAGTCTAAGAATGTAGTAATGTCGGGCCTTCGACATTAAATACCGGCACGCAGTGAGAGGTAACCCTCATTTATTTTTCATGAATTTGATTTTTTTAAGTTTCAATAAACTTTTAGTTTAAATTAGTTATTCTAGGATAATTTAGTTACTTGAACAAAGTGTGATGAGGATTAGTGAATTTCTCTATTCTCTTTGATTTTTGTAGATATTTTATGGTGAAAATTGAGACTGTGGATTGTTTTGCATGCACCGAAGTTCGAAGAAGACTTTTAATGATGTAATTCATGCCAGGTATAATTTAAATTGATGCAGTTGCGTTAGATTATATGCATACATAGGGAATAGCACACAATGAAAAAGTTTTTAGGGAATAGTTACGTTTATCATGTCAAAGCCCCATGGTCACACGTTGGGCTCTGGGGTGGTACTGAGTCATATTCCAGAGACGGAGTATTTTGGTTTTGAAGGCAGCGATGTGCCATTAACTTCCGAGTAAGCATAAGGCGTAAGAAAGTCACTAGAAGGCAATTTAAGAATTTTTTTAAATTCCCAGTGATTTTGGCCAGCGGCTCCAAAATGCCGTGATGATTTTACGTACGATAATGGGCTCGATTTCCAATTTTTTTAAAAGGGCAGAGCCATTTTCTTCTTCCCCAACTCAATGCCCTAGCGCCTCCATACCTCCGCAAGTGTGCCATCCGAGAATCTCATAAACTTGATTAAATGGATATTTAGGGATTTACGAATTTTTTTGGAGTTTAAGTATCGGAGGTGAGACCCACACATTACGGACCAAAAATCAAAAGTTTAAATATTATTTTTGTGTGTCATGTGACTAATTGGTGTATTGTACTCCTTTTCGACACAAAATGGGGTTAAGTTGAAGTCGAAACGCAGTGTCCACGTGGTTCGGAGAGTATGAGAGATTTTCTAAACTTTTGATGAAATTGGGGTATTTTCTAGGGTTTGAAACTTGAAAATAAAAGAAAAATAAAAATTACCTTAAAAGGCAGTTGGCTGACTAAGAAGAGGATACAAGGGAAAAGCATTTTAGTCATTTGGCAAACGCAAACGAACTTCATCTACATGTAACCAGAGAGTGTCGATAAAACCCTTCCCATTTAATCTTCTTCTTCGGAGTCGATGCCTCTGCTTTCCCCTCTCTCTCGTTCGATCAGCTCGTTCATCCTCATCGCACATCTCTGTGTCTCTTCACGCCCTTTCGATCAACACTTAGTTTCTCTCCCTCTCTGGTCTGAGCTCTTTGCTTTCCAACTCTCGTTTCTTTCTCTTTCTCTTAGATCGAAGACAAAACAAAAGGAAAAGAGGACTAGTTGGAATCGTCGGGCAAGGTGAGCATTTGGTTTTAATTTTGTGTCGTTCAATGTAAGTTATGGATATTCAATAGTTTCGAGTTATGATTGATTTGAAAATCTCGTTGATCTTTCTTGAGTTGATGAGTTTCAATTGGGGAAATAGAGGGAGATGAAAGTGGTTTATAGGTGTTGTTGTTATTGTTTAATTTATTAGTGTCGTTGTTTAAGCTCCGTAGGGATTATAAGATTGATGTTGAAGATGACGATGAGGGGAGAGGGGACAACAGTACTGCTGTGACGTGGTTGGCGTTGTTGTTAATTAAATTATTGAATTAGTTACCGTAGCATAGGCTTTGAATCAATTTATAGATAGATTTGTGTGTTGAGATAATTGTTGTTGGGTTGTTGAACGATGATGAGGAGTTGTGGGTTTGTTTGGATCACTAAACGTAGGGCATAACCGAGTCGAACTTGGTTTGTAATGCTTCCCACATTTGGGGCAGTCGAGACATAGCTTAAAAATTCGAAAAAATAGGTTTTAACAACGTAAAACCCTAGAAATCCCTAGAAGGTATTTTCTAGATAAAAAATTATTGATTTTGTGGATCTTTGGCGATTTCAGGGAAATTTGTCGAATTAAAGAAATAAATAAGATTTTCTCACATCTTTTGGTTAGTTTCTCTTTAAAGGGTTGTAGGACCTAAAGAAGCAATTTAAATTTTTTTAAGAGACTTGAAATGAATTTTGGGACTTAAAGTGAGGTTGATATTATCTCAATTGGAAGAGAGGGTTTGGTTGCCATATTATGGTTGTCGTTGTTAAAGGTTTCTAATTGAGTTTTGAGATAGGCAAAACCTATAAATTGTTACTTGAGTTCAAAACTCAATTTGTGAATGTATCAACAAGCTATTAGCTATAGTTAAGGTAAATACATGGTTTAAACCCTATTTGGAGTCTAACAAGTTTGTTAGGACCTAATGTGAATTGCATAAATGAATTGTAATTGTTTTCAGCTTAAATCAATGGTTTAGAACTTATTTGAAGTTCGATAACATGAAATAGGTTATGAAGAGTGTTTGAAAACTTTAAAAGAAGTTCTCGGAGTTCATAATGTATTGAACTCCGTTATGAGATTGAAAATGGGTTTTAATCTCGTTTTAAGTTGAAATATGAATTTTAAGTATTCAAATAGAGTTATAACTCTAAAATGTGGATTCGCGATTTAATAGGACTTGTTGAAGTACATAAAAGTCGGGGAATGTTGTATGAGGCTTTGTAACTAACCTTGAGTTGGTTTGGTGTAAGTAAACTTTATAGTGACTCTCGCATTGATATGGTTTACCTATTTGCATGAATTGCATTCCTTATTCATCATGCATGCTTGGGGAGAAGGAGAAAAGCTTGTTTCGGAGTCTGGTTTGGTTGAAATTAGATTTCAATCCTACCTCACACACCGACTAGTGAGGCTAGTTCAGGAATAAAACACCGACAAGTTATCTTTGCATTTCATAAGCTCTTAATAATGTTTTCCTATTATTTTTGGAATTTTACATCTAATTATAGTTAGGAAACAAAAACGTAGTGGATTGTACATTTGTATATTTATTTCTTCAATTCTTTTGCTTTATGATTTTTTCATATTATCGCGTTGTTATTACTAGGTGCATTAGACAATGTAAAGCTTACTTATCTGACATAATTATTTGTCGTAATGGTGACAGGTTCATCTGGCACTAACAAGGGAAAGGAGAAGCTCAAAGACTTTTTCTAATTCCCTTTAGAGTTTACTCTCTGTATGTGAATTTGTTTGTGAATACAATTCATTTTTTAGGGTTATTGGGATGAGTGTAAGGCGTGAAACTTTGTTGAATGATTATGAGAGCTTACTAAATTGGTTTTAAGTAAGTTTAACGTTGTTCATAATTTAGTTGGAGTTCAATTCAGTTTGTGGAGTTCAATATTAGAGAACCAATTTGGTTTCATGCCTGGGAGGTCAACTATGGAAGCGATTTTCCTTGTAAGACGATTGTTAGAAAAATATAGAGAAAAGAAAAAAGATCTTCATATGGTATTTGTAGATTTAGAAAAAACATACGATAGGGTCCCTAGAGATGTTCTTTGGTGGGTTCTAGAAAGAAAAAGAGTGCATGCTAGATAGATATACACTATTAAGGATATGTATAATGAAGTAGTAACGAGTATAAAGACATTTGGAGGAGCTGTAAAAGAATTTTCCATTACGATAGGACTACATCAATGATCAGCTTTAAGCCCATATCTATTTACTTTAGTTATGAATGAACTAACTAGACATATTCTAGAGGATATACCATGGCGTATGCTATTTGCAGATGATATTGTATTAGTGGATGAAACTAAAGATGTAATGAATAGGAAATTAGAACTTTGGAGGAATTAATTAGAATCTAAAGGTTTTAAGTTGAGTATGATGAAAATCGAATACATGCATTGTGAGTTTAGAAACACTAGACATCGAGATGACGAAGTGGTAAAATTAGGGGAAGTAGAAGTTCCTGAGGTAAACAACTTTAGATACCTAGGATCAATCATACAAAATGATGGTAACATTGAAAGTGATGTCACACATAGAATTCAAGTTGGATGGAAGAATGACGGAGTGCAACAGGGGTGATTTGTGATCGAATGTTCCTACTAAGTTAAAAGGAAAATTTTATAGGACTGCAATTAGGCCAGCTATGCTTTATGGAAGTGAATGTTGGGTGGTAAAGCAAAAACAATTACATAAAATGAACGTAGCAGAAATGATGATGCTTAGGTTGATATTTGGTAAAACTTGTAAAGATAGAATAAGAAATATAAAAATTCATAGACAAGTGGGAATAGCACCATTTGATACAAAGATTAGGGAATGACAGTTGCGATGGTTTGGTCACCTGCAACGACGGCCTACAAATGCCCCAACTAGAAAACTTGACTAAATAGAAACTATAAAAATTCGACAAGATAGGGGCGGACCAAAGTTAACATGGGATGCATTAATTAGGAGAGATTTGAATGGTTTGCAAAGCTCACAATCAGTTGCACTTAATCGAGCACAATGGAGAAGTTTGATCTATGTAGCCGACCCTAGTTAATTTGGGACTGAGGCTATGTTATTGTTGTTGTTGTTGTTGTTGTTGTTGTGTTGTTGTAAAGTTGTAATAGAAGTATTGAAGACTTATAAAGCTTAAATTGATATATATTGTGAATTGCGGGGAGTTATGAATCCTTCTAGGCATCTCCTTGTTCTGTTTTCTACTAGATGACTTTTTCGGTTGGCCACTTTTTGGGGAAGTGTTGCTGAAATTCTTACAAAATACGAGTATGATTTCCTACTTTTCTACAATAAAGTAAATTAAGATCCGAATCAGTTGAGAATCTAAATTAAAATTTAGACCATTATTAAAAATTGAAATAAAAATTATTTAGAGGCCATAGTTAAAAGAATTGATTAGACTAGCTAGATTAAGAGGGGATTAAGGTAATCTAGGTCGATTAGTCGTCTTATTGATGAAGGGGCTGACACCAAGACCAGAAACTCTATCCAACCACTATTTCATCACTTTTAAGCTCCTATCTCACCCATTTTTAATTCTTCATCAAGTGGAAATCAATTCGAGCCAAGAAAAACGAGCATTGTGAGCGTTTCAATGAAGCTACGATTTAGGAGTTTTGAATTTTAAGCTCCCAAAGTGTCCATTAGGCCAAGGAAACTCCTTTAAACTTTAAGGAATTCATTCCCAGGCTGGTAACATCGTAATATCTTCCTAATTTTATGAATTTCGTCGTGGTGTTCTTCGACCAATTCGGGCAAAATGTGTGTTGTAGGAATAAAATTGGTTCCTAAAACCATAAGGGTTTTTTGTGAGAATATTTATAGTGTTTTGGTCAGTTGTTTGTGATTTTTGATCGATTTTGAAAAATCTCAATTTTTCGGCAAAAACGCTTATGTTTTGAAAAATTGGAAATTTCAAGTTCAATTTTTAATTTTTAATGTTCTAATGGCTTGAAATTGATCGATATAGTGCAAATTAAGTTTGTTGAAAGTGTGAGAGTTTGTTATAATAATCTGAATTTTCAAAGTTTTGATTTTTGTTGAAAATTCGTTAACACCATCGAGAATTTTATTTATTTCGATTTGGGGATTGATTGTGCGTGTCAATGCGAGTTGGTGAATTGATTAGAGTCAATGCTTGCATCAATTTTGACTAATTTGAATTCTTGCTTGTTTTTGAGACTTTAAAAATGGTTTTCACTAATTTTTCTTGAAACATTGATCTACTTGGATTTCGAAAGCCATGAGCCATTTTGAGCAAACTTTTGTGTTTTGAATTCAATATTCTTGTGTTTTCCGAGTGTTATGGGTTTTCACTATGCTAGCTATTGTTGCGATATGAACTTCATGCTTGTTCATTATGTGTTGCTATTTTTCGTGTGCCATGGAGATAAGAGAGTGCAGTGGTTCAGCAGGTCCTAGTAGGAGGACAAGTGGTCGTTTACCACCACTTAAGGTTATAAGTCATCCATTTAATGCACCCGAGCCCTATGACGAGTTTCTCTTCATGAGTGCTAAGGCCCATAAAAGGTATGACAATGATATGAATAAGAAAAAGAAGAAACCTTTGGCTGAGAGGGGGTTTAGCATAGAAAAACCTAATATAAGCTAATCTTTCTTCATCTTTCATTTTTGCAATTGTGATTTGTTTCCAATAGGAACTAATCTTTCTTGCAGGCATATATTGATCTAAGAAATAGAAACTAATCTTTCTTTAAGACATATATTGATCTAAGAAAGCATTTAAAATTTGACTTCAACTAGTAATTGAGTTTTAAAGAAAAGAGAACAATGAATCTTGTGCTTGATTTTTTTGTGCGAAAAGAGAAGCTTTTAGCTCGGCTTGTTCTAAAGTAACGTCTTTGAGTTTCATCCCATTAACTTTGTGTTGGTATTCCTTTATAAGTTTTTGGGGATCTTCGTTATCTTTATCATAGTAATCAGGCACAGCTTTGATGAGTCCATATTTCATTTTAAAATCAAGGAATCCTTCAGGAAAGGAAATGAATATTAGCTCGTATGCTGTGACATTTTGATTCGCTTGCCTAAAAGTAAATTCTTTATTTTTATTAGCTGCAATTGTGGCAACTCGTTGATTTTACTCCTTATGTTGTTGTTTTCTTAGATTTAGATTAAAGGTTTTATCTATCTCAGGATCGTACTATTGTAGTGATCTTATGGAATTTAAAAGGTGAATTGTGTATACCATACAATGCAAAAAACTCTTAAGAAATTATATAAGAATCCCAGACAATGGCATCAAAAATTGACACATGTCGAGCATCTACATTAAATTTCCCACCTTTTTATTATACTTCTAGATTTGTAGTAGAAGCAGGTGAGATTTTCTCAACAGAGATTTCGCAAACTTCTTAAGTTATACGTTTAGGGGTTTTTATTTTATTTTGTCACCAAGTAATGCAATTAACCAATTAAACTAAAGCAATTAACTAGCTAAATTGAATTAAACTAATGAAATCTAATAATCTAATTATGAATTCAAATTAAACAATCAATCTTAAACAAGTCAAAATCGACGATAACAAACCTAAACCAAAGATAACGAAACCAAAACCAGATTGCATCCAAACCTAAGATATAATTATTATAATCATAATCATAGCCTAGTCACGGGTTTTATGAGATCAGTAAAACTTTATTAAATATAAACTACAGTAAGTCTTTCAAATCACCTAGTTTTCCTTTTATCAATGATAAATTCAAGTAAATCATATTCATATCCTAATCTTATAACTATTAGTACTTCATAGAAGTCAATGTTGTTTTGTTATTATTAGACACTTTAATCATTTGAAGTACTAATAGTGATAAGATTAGGTTATGGATATGTATCGCGTGAATCTACTATTAATAAAAGGAAATCTAGGTGATTCGAAAGAATCACTATAGCTTACTTATGATGAAGATGTAATGATCTTGTAAAACCCGTGACTAGGATATGATTGTGATTATAATTATATCTTATGTTTGAATGCAACTCGATTTAGGTTTCATTATCTTTAGTTTGGATTTGATTTATAATCGATTGTTATCTTAGATTTAAATTTGCTAAAGATAACTAGTTTGAATCGAGTTAGTAATTGGATTATTTGGATTAGTTAGTTTAATTTAGTTTAATTACTTAATTGCTTTAAATAGTGACAAAATAAAATAAAACCCCTAATTAAATAGCAACTTAAAAATTTTGCTAAGTCCCTATGGAGACAATCCCACTAACCGCTACTACAAATATATAAGTATAATAAAAGTTGGGAAATTTATGGTACACATTCGACGATTGTCAATTCTTGGCACCGTTTATAGGGGTTTTTACATAGTTTATGAGGAGATTTTTACATTGTATGGCATTTGTACAGATTCCACGGGATCACTATAATCGTACGATCTAAAGGTAAAAGGACTTTTAGTCGTAGTCTTAGAGAACAACAACATATAGAACAAAATCTATAAGCTCCCACAATGACATCTAATGAAAATTGAGAAATTACTTTTAGACATGCCAATCAAAGTGTTACAACTTACAAGCCAATATGCATTGCATTTCTTGAAGGACTCGATGACTTTGAACTGCAATCATGATTCACCAATTGGATGAAACTTAAAGAAGTTACTTTATAACAAGCCTAGCTAATTGTTTTTCCTTTCGCACTGAAAGATCAAGCACAAGATAGGTTATTCTATCTTCTTCAAAATTCAATTACTACTTAAAATAAAATGTTAAAAGCTTTCTTAGATAAATATATGCTTTCATGAAATATTAGTCCATATAGGAAACAAAACACAGTTGTAAAAATGAAGGATGAAGAAAATTTAATGAGTTTTGGGATAGGTTTCAAACACTTATTTCTTCTTGTCCACAACATGGATTTACTAAAAAATATTATTAGAGTACTTCTATGAATGACTCAAATCACTTTAAACAGAGACTATTAGACACTATTTGTTGTGGATTTGTATTTGAAATAGCACCAACACTAGCAAAAGTGGCTATTAACAAAATGACAAAACAACCTAAGCAAATGGGTTAACAGAGTGAAAATACAAAGAAGAAACTTTATTAAATCAATAATAATAAAATGAACCTTGTTGAGGATAAATGTAATGAGTTAACAAGTATGGTTAAGTTGTTACTAAAAGACAACAACTCAAGTTAAACCATGTAGATTCTTTAATGAAGTTACACATCATATGAATGCGTGTCATACCTTGCATAAAGAAAATATTGAAGAGGTTAATGCGGTAATGAATCAATTTTTGGGAAGCCCAAGGAATCAATATAATAGTAATAATTATAGTTATTATACAGGTAAACCAAACCCGAATTTAGCTATAGCCCACAGAACCATAACTATATGACTTATAGGCCATGAGCACAAACATAATCTGCACCAATTTAGCGACCGCAACAAATGGTTCAACCTATGCGACCAAACTTAAGCAAGTTCTTAATTATCTTATAACCTTAAGTCATCGAAACTTTATGCAATTTTCTTAACATCAAGTTAAGACTGATACTTCCATCATTGAGTTGAAAAATCTATTAAGTCAAATGAATTTGCAAATTAATAGACTGAGCAATTAAAATAAAACACTCAAGGAAGAGACATACCTACCTGATAAGATATCCAACAGAGGTAAAAAGAAAAAAAATACAAAAAATAAGATAAGAAGAAAAAGAGATGATGGTCAATTTCATTCCCACTAGAGAATGGATGGTAAAATAATAAAGGCTTACACCTTGCCCTTAAAGACTATACTCCTGGTATTTAGAGAAAATATAATATTCTTATTTAATAATTCCTTATAACCTAATGAAAGAGGTGTAATATACTTCTTCCATTCCACAACGATTAGCTACTGCTAGGAAGGAAAAGCTGAATGAAGACATCCTTGAAGTGTTTCAAAAAGTAGAAATTAATAAGTATTTAATGGAATTAATTATGCAACTATCTAAGTTTGAAGAAGTTTTGAAGAAATTCACAAATTTAAAAGACAAATTTTAAAAAGAATATAAAGAAAACTTGGGAGAAAAAGTGTTAGCCTTGACAAAGAAAAAAATACTAAAGAATTTTTTCGATCCAGGAATGTTTGGGATTCCCATAACATTAAAAGTGTTGTAAATTGAATTGGAACTTGCTAAGAACTAGAGAAGGAAATAGAAGACTAAGAACTTCTACTACTACAAACTACTACTACAAAGGAGAAGCGAAGAAATGAGATAGTTGGAATGAGAAGTTTTCATTCAACTTGGTGTGTTTTTACAATGAGGTTGACACCCTTTATATAGGCCATTTGGTGATGATGATAAATGTACTTCATACAATGTGTACAAGCAACACATACACCCCATGTCATAGAACACATCACAAGCAACATAGACAATACGTGAAAGAGTTGGTGTACATTGGAGAGGATTACAAGTTACATGACAATACATAGACAAGTGGAGGTACTATTAAGTGATACATACAAGTTACATGACTACACAATATGTTGGTGTACATGCATGGTCATCCATATTCCATAACACTCCCCCTTGGATGACACTTGCTTAGAGATTGTGCCTCGTTAAAACTTTTACTAAGAAAAACCCTGTGGAAAAAATATAGTAAAAGAAAAAGAGTACACTATTCTCATAAATATTAAGACGGGCATAATATTGTTAAGATTGCCTCATTAAAAACCTTGTTAGGAAAACCCAATGGGATAAAACCATAGCTAAGGGAAAAAGAGTGCAATACATTAATCAATAACTCCCCCTCATGTGAACATGGGTGAAACTTGTTCAGTTTCTTTACTTGCAATGTCTTTAAGTTTACGCAAGCCAATACCATATGAAAGCCTTTTAAATGTCGTAATTGGTAAGGCTTTTGTGAATAGATCAGCAAGATTATCACTCGATCGGATTTGCTTGACATCAATTTCACCATTCTTCTGAAGCTCATGCGCATAAAAGAATTTTGATGAAATATGCTTTGTTCTGTCCCCTTTTATGAATCCTTCACTTAATTATGCAATACATGCTGCGTTATCTTCATATAATATGGTTGGAGAATCTTTTATTGAAGGCAATCCACATGATTCTTCAATATGTTCAATCATATTTCTCAACCATACACATTCACGACTTGCTTCATGAATTGCAAGTACTTTAGAATGGTTGGAAGAAGTAGCAACCATAGTTTGCTTTACTGACTTCCATGATACAACAGTATTACCACATGTGAATATATATCCCGTTTGAGAACGGGCCTTGTAGGGATCAGATAAAAATCCAGCATCAGCATAACCTTGGAGATTCAATTTTACCCCTCTCGAGTAGAATAAACCCATGTCACTTGTTCCTCGAAGATATCGGAAAATATGTTTAACACCATTCCAATGTCTTCGAGTTGGTGATGAGTTGTATCTTGCAAGTAGGTTGACAAAGAAAAGCAATGTCGGGTCTTGTACAATTTGCAAGATACATAAGTGCACCAATTGCACTTAAATATGGTACCTCTGGACCAAGTAGCTCTTCATCACTTTCATGAGGTCGAAATGGATCCTTATCCACTTCAAGTGATCTGACAACCATTGGAGAGCTCAATGGATGCGCCTTGTCCATATAAAATCTTTTTAATATTTTTTCAATATAATTTGATTGATGGACAAATACTCCACTTGAAAAATGTTCAATTTGCAAACCAAGACAAAGTCTTGTTTTTCCAAGTTCTTTCATCTCGAATTCCTTTTTCAAGTATTCGGATGTTCTAACGATGTCGTCATGGTTTTCCACTATATTTAAATCATCAACATATACAACAATAATCACAAATCCTGTTGATGATCTTTTAATGAAGACACACGGGCAAAACGGATTATTTACATATCCTTCTTTCAGTAAATAATCACTGAGGCGTTTGAACCACATTCGTCCGGATTGTTTCAATCCGTACAAAGACCTTCGTAATTTTATAGAATGCATGTTATGAGGTTTTGATTTTATTTCATCAGATATTACAAATCCATCAGGGATTTTCATATATATCTCACTATTTAGGGATCCGTACAGATATGCTGTAATGACATCCATTAAATGCATATCAAGCCCTTCAGAGACTGCAAGGCTTATCAAGAACCGAAATGTGATTGCATCTATAACAAGAGAATATGTTTCCTCATAATCGATGCCAGGTCTTTGTGAGAAACCTTGAGCTACAAGTCTTTCTTTGTCCCTTGTAACTTCATTTTTTTCATTTCTCTTTCGTACAAATACCCATTTATATTCAACAGGTTTTACGCCATCTGGCGTTTGGACAATCGGTCCAAAAACCTATCGTTTCCTTAACGAGTTTAGCTCTGCTTGGATAGAATCTTGCCATTTTTGCCAATCAGGTGTTTTTTGACATTCGTCCACTGATCGTGGTTCTGGATCATCATCATTTTCACATATTTCAAAGGATACATTGAAAGCAAATATATCATCAGGAACAATTTTATTTCGATCCCAAATCTTACCAGAGTTTAAATAATTTATTGAGATCTCATTATTATCATCTTTTTCCTCTTTTTCTAGAGGAAGTTGTTCCTCATCAGAATCAACTTGTTCTGACAAACCCTTATCAAAGGATTCTTGTGCTTTCTTAGGAGTATTTTGATTTGTATTTATTTTTACTCCCGTTTTCCTCTTTCGAGGAATTGTATCATTTGAACCAACTGGTCTTCCACGCTTTAAGCGTTTCGTTGGTTCTTGTGCATTTTGTTGCATAGAGACATCAATTCTTGCAGGAGCATTTACAGCTGGAATATGTGATTTTGTCGCTTGTTTTGCATCATTAAATGCATCTGGTAATTGATTTGCAATTTGTTGCAAATGAATGATCTTTTGAACTTCAAGTTCACACTGATTTGTTCGTGGATCATAATGTGATAAAGTTGATGCATTCCAAGCAATTTCGCGCCATTCCTTTTGAATTGACTTCTTATCTCTCCCTAATGGTGGGAAAATTGCTTCATCAAAGTGACAATCAGCAAAACGTGCAGTAAATAAATCCCCTGTTAAGGGCTCAAGGTATCTTATAATGGACGATGAGTTAAATCCAACATAAATCCCAAGTTTTTGTTGTGGACCCATCTTAGTTCTATTGGGAGGTGGTATAGGAACATACACTACACAACCAAAAATTCTCAAGTGTGAAATATTTGGTTGTTGACCTAAAATGAGTTGCATGGGGGAATGTTCATGGTATGCAGTAGGCCTATAACGAATGATAGATGTTGCATGAAGGACTGCATGTCCCCAAACTGAAGTTGATAACTTAGTTCTCATGATTAAAAGTCTGGCAATTAATTGAATGCGTTTGATAAGAGATTCTGCCAAACCATTCTGGGTATACACATGTGGAACAAAATGTTCAATGATAATTCCTATAGACATGCAATAATTTCTAAATGCTTGAGATTGAAATTCCCCGGCATTATCAAGACGGATGGTTTTGATTGGGTTGTCAGGAAATTGTGCTCTTAACTTAATGATTTGTGCTAAAATTCTAGCAAATGCAACATTGCGGGTTAAAAGCAAACAAACATGTGACCACCTAGTTGATGCATCTATCAAAACCATGAAATATCTGAATGGTCCACAGTGAGGATGAATAGGACCACATATGTCTCCCTGAATGCGTTCTAAGAAAACTGGGGATTTCACAACAATTTTACTTGGGGATGGTTTAACTATCAATTTACCTTGAGAACAACTAGCACAATTATAATCACCAGTTAAAAATATTTTGTGACTCCTTAAAGGATGTCCATGCGAATTATTAATTATTCTTCGCATCATTGATGATCCGGGATGACCAAGCCGGTCATGCCATAAAATGAATGTCTTTGGATCATTAATTTTCTTATTCAAGACGACATTCGTTTCGACATGCCTTATATGAGTAAAATATAATCCAGATGATAAAGCTGAGAATTTTTCTAACACTTCTTTTTTCCCATTTGAAACCAATGTGACATAGAGAAATTCTCTATTATTTTCGTTCACGGTTTCAATGTGATATCCATTTTGTCGAATATCTTTAAAGCTTAGTAAATTTCTTCTAGATTTTTCAGAGTATAAGGCATTGTCAATATGAATTGTTGTTCCCCCAGGCAACATAATATTTGCTCTTCCAGAGCCATTAATCAAATTGGAGATGCCAGATATTGTTTGAACATTAGCCTCAGCTAAGTTCAAATTGGAGAAATATTATTTGTTTTTAAGGATTGTATGCGTTGTAGCACAATCAGCAAGGCATATATCGCTCTTATTTGATTCATGACTTGAACGCATGATTTGTTGATCCATCTGGACAAATAATGTTTGACAAATCAGAAAAAGAGTCATATTTCAATGATAAAATTCATAATATTTTGCCTTTGATTTCGAAGGCATGGTAAAGGTCACAAAAATATTCGGGCATATATATAACAATATTTAGGCAAAATAGCCTTTCGTATATGACTAAAAAAAATGTCACAATTATGAGTGCTCATTGTCAATAATTATTTGCCCTTTGTAGTGGTGCACCACTTTTATTCCAATTTTTGGTGGAATTGTCAATACGACCTTTACCTGATATTTTCACCTTTTCCACGTCCATAAATTTATTATTGCGATCATGATCATTATATGCAACATATGCTTCTTAATTTGAAGGTGAACTAATTGGACGGGAGCGATATTATATTTATAATATCTCATTATTTTACTCAGCTACCATGAGACACGAAATCAATCCTTAATATTTATTAGATTGACGTGCGCACTCGATATTTGTTGCAGCAATAAATCGAGACGGGCCACGTGACCTTTTTATTGTCTCATCAGTCATATTTCCACATAGCCTCAACATAGAGGTAATTAAAATTGAGGAATTATAATTAATATTTGACTGATTAAATTTTGTAGCATGAGACCCTGCCGCTTATTTTGAGCTTTTTGGAGCATTACTCTTTTGGTATGTATATATATAACTCCATAAGGTGAAAATATATATAAAGTGAAATATTCACTTTTCAAATCTCTAAAGAGAAATTGGTGAATGATTGTGTACAACATACAACCTTGCATGGATACAAGCTTTATTCATAATTTGTAATATCTAATTATCATGACAAGAATTATAATAAGATAACAAATTCAACTATGGTTGATTAATATTTTGAAAGTAAATATAATATAAAATAATTTTCTCTTTTCTTTTATGTAAAAAAAATATAACATATGATTAAGTATATGTTCACAACTTGATTTATTAATAATCAAATGTACTATTCGTATGAGTTGGTGGGACAACCTCCAGGTTGGGTGGCGAGACAAAGTCTGCTTAATGCCATGCCTCCTCGAACGGGATAACCCGTCTCCCTTTCAATGTTTAGCTTTACCGGGGACAAGGCTTACCCACTATGAACTCAAACTTATAGCATGATTTGTATTATAAAATCAAGAATAGAACAATAACTAATCGTTTGTAGTTTTAAGAGAAAACTAGTTATGTCACATATTGACTTTTGATTTTTGATGTACTAGGTCGTACAAGACGCGACTACAGAGCATACTTTCGCAATCGGTGACATTATAATGTATAGTATATGAATAAAGTATGCATATAGAAGTGATGCACGTAATAAAAGGAAGCAACCATGATAATATATAAATAAATCGAACTTATTTAAATAACAAAACTTATACCTTCCTAGCTTTGTCTCCTTAACAAGCCTTCTTGAACTTCAAGATCTCCTTAATGCTAGAGCAAGCTCGTGCTGATAACGTGTTGTAAATTGAATTGGAACTTGCTAAGAACTAGAGAAGGAAATAGAAGACTAAGAACTTCTACTACTACAAACTACTACTACAAAGGAGAAGAGAAGAAATGAGATAGTTGGAATGAGAAGTTTTTATTCAACTTGGTGTGTTTTTACAATGAGGTTGGCACCCTTTGTATAGGCCATTTGGTGATGATGATAAATGTACTTCATACAATGTGTACAAGCAACACGTACACCCCATGTCATACAACACATCACAAGCAACATAGACAATACATGAAAGAGTTGGTGTACATTGGAGAGGATTACAAGTTACATGACAATACATAGACAAGTGGAGGTACTATTAAGTGATACATACAAGTTACATGACTACACAATATGTTGGTGTACATGCATGGTCATCCATATTCCATAACAAAAAACTACTTTTATTAAATTTGTTATGTTCGATTAAGGTGCATCAATTAATGTTATTTCCCTTTCCTTATATGAATAATTGAACGTAGGTTCATTGACAAATACACATATCAATCTTACTTTAGCCGATAGGACAATAGTTAAACTAAACAGATTGTTAGAAGATGTTTTAGTAAATGTAAATGACTAAGAATCTCCAACAAAATTTTATGTCATGGAAATGGGAGATTCAATATCCCCTAATTCTCCACCTACAATGTTAAGGAGACCTTTCCTAAAAATTGTTAAAACTATAGGCAAGAAAACCATATTTAGATCTAAAAAAAATGCATAATTACTAAGGAGAAGTTATTGTCACCATTGCAATCAGTTATCAGAGATTTAATAACATTATGCGATATTATAGTCTCAATGAATTTGCTATCGTTCCGTCATCCTGTCAAAGCAAATCTCTATATGAGATTGAATGAAATAAACTCTAAAGTTCAAATTTACCTTGCATATTGATCCCTTTTGGATATGGTGGGATGATTATATGATGTAGAAGTTAAGATTTGTAAATTCAATTTTATGCTAGATTTCATTTTTCTGGATCATGGTTCGAAAGATGATGTGCATATTATACAAGGAAGACCTTTCCTACTAATTTCCAATGCAATTCTTGATATAGCACAAAGAACTATTACATTATGTGTTCAAGATGAAGAAATTATCTTCGAAGATGGAAGTCTTACCAAATGGGAGCCCATAATAATTCATTTTCTAAAGATGGAACTCGTTGATATATATAGACTCGACAAGTACAGGAGTGGTTCAGTCGACCCAACGACTATAAACAAAGCGCTATATAAGAAGCACCCCATAATCTATCTTTATTTATGTTGAAGGATTATAATTATTCTAGTTAGTATTTATTCTCTTTTTTTACTCACTTTTTGAAAATATTATTGAGATTTGAGCTCTGGAGTAGCTTCGAATAAAAGATGATGATCGAGATGCAATTTCGTATTTTCGATTTACATTATAATTATTTATTTATTAATGATAATTATATATTTGTATTTAGTTACATATTCGATTGAAACTTTCAAATTTATGATGAATTCTACCAATGATTTGATCAAGAAATATGATAAATATGATAAGAAAATGAAAAACACTTAAATCTAAGCCTATAAATTTCCCCACAATCCATACTTAAAGGGAAATCATTTCCAAATCGTTAATAGTTTGCAAATTTCTCAAATTTTTAAGCCCTAACAATTTGTCATCAATTTACCTTTATACTAGAAATCGCTACAAATATTGTTAACCTTATGTTCAACGAATTGTTAGCGATTCCAAAATCATCAATTGAATTGATGGTTTATTAACACATGTTTTTATGCCTCTGCTATCGATTTATGAAGCGATTTTGAGCTATTCACTAAAACCTCGAATCTCTTAGCACATTTTTTTGTTTTTAAATACAAAACTTCGAATCGTCGAACACAATATATCCCACATTCGATCAATAATTTGCACCCTTTCAAAGAAGAACCAATATTTTTACTAGATTCACCCTTCTAAAGCTTAATTTTAGCTTTATTTGAGTGATTCCTACCTTAATCTCGACCCATTCGTATGAAAGAGAGTTAGATTGAGAGTTTAGAGCTCATCTACTGTTCAAGGATAGAAGTTTTGACTATGAGCTTGGAAGAGGAGTTCTAAAGCTTTTGAAGAAAATCTTTTTCTTATGAGATTCACACTCGAGAAGGTAATCACTCAATATCCTATTAGATTTCTCAATTTTCGATCTATGAAATAGGGTTTTAATGATATTTTTTTGAGTTTTTGAAATCTTTTGGATTATAAAGTGTATTTTCTATTGGATTTGATGTGATCATGATAGTTAAATTACTTCATCTATTTCAATTGAAAAGAATGTGAGTTGATTTAAACGACTCTTAATTTATTCTCTCAAATATACTAGAAGATTTCGATTTTAAACTATCCATGTAAAATTCTACCATGCAAGTTGTTTGGTAATTAGTTGAAAAATAAGTTTAGTTGATTTTTACAAAGATTCAAACTTAATTAGAACTCTTTCAAAATTTTATCGATTCGAATTCCTGTAAAATTTTACCAAATTATTTTCAACCATTAGGTTTCTATGAATTACATGCTTTGAATTTATTTCAGGCTTGAATTATTATTATCTGATTTATAATAGCTGGAAGTGGAAGAGGCAAAAGCTTAAGGGAAAAGAAAGAAAAGAATGTAGTGGTTGAGAAACTAAAAAGAAACACAAAGTCGCACATTTCCCTTTTAGACCCACAAGAGTTTCTCTCTTCATTCCTAAGAATAGAAGCAAAAGAGAACCTACCCCATCTACCTTGATTGTTAGAGAAGATGAGTTAGAGAGTAGAGAGAGTAGTTTAGAGACGATTGGAGAAATTTACTTTCATCCGAGCAATCTCGTTAATGATAAGGCTTTGGAGAGGTTAAAAGACGATTTTCAAAAGAAACGTATGAAGATAATCCTGGAGAGAGGATTCAATGTTAAAAACGAAACTAAGTTTCGACCTATGATACTTAATATAATTCGAGAAAGGAAATGAAGGTTGTTAATTATGTACTACAACTATTTGGATGACAATAACATTTCACTGGAGATGGGACGAGAAATTTTGGTGAGAGCGTTTTATGCTATTAGACCCTAGTTCATTGTGTTTGGGTCAGTCTGTCTTTGTTAGCAGTAGATTGTCAAAATAGAATTTAAGTTAGTTAGGAAAATACTAAAATGAAGATGAAAGCCTAACTCAGCTAGATGTCCGAACGTAGATACAACTCAGAGTTAGATTACAATGTAAATTCTAGTGAAGATTATAGTGTCAAAGTCAGACAAAAATAGAACTGAAGTCAAAGCAGGAATATAACATAAGTTGAATACTGCAATAGAGCAACTGTTCGTATTAGTCTATAATAGAGAAGAAGTTCGATACTGCAATAAGAGAACTTCGAGATGAATTACAAATACGAATTTAAGGGAAAGGTGCATAAAGGATTGAAGAACTTTATGGAGACAACAAGTCAAGATTCTTGAAGGAATAGAAGACTTAGTTGTGAATGTTAGATGATTCCAACAAAATTTACAATTAGAGACTGTGAGTTTTTCTGAGTTGTATTGTATTTAGGATTGAATTCATAGATAGAATAAATAGATCAAGTTTATAAATACTTAAAGTTGCCATTTTATGGATCATCGTTCATTACTTGAGTTTTGTGAGAATGAGAGATCATTATAACGGTTGTTCTCATTATCAATTTGTTTAATTGATTAGGCTGAGCCAACACAAAGGAAAACATTCAGGTTTTATCGTGATATCAATTCTTGTTTAGTATTGATGTATGCTTGTTGGTTTATCACTGATTTCTTAATCGCCTCAGTTCCACTGGTTTCTAGAACTTCAATAATGGTATCGGTGCTTTGTCACTTTGTTATTTTTACAAGTGTAGAAGAGTGAGATTCTGGAGAGTTTTATTGCCACGAGATCAATTAATGAGTTATTACGACAACGAACTGGTGAAGGACATGAAGGTGGATCGATAACTCGACCGCCATTGCTGGAAAGAATCAGGTTATGCCTTTTGAAAGGTCGCGGTTGGTTTACTTTGTGTCTCCCATTGATGAAATTCTAAGAGAGTTGTTAGAGAGAGAATGCATTGCTCCAACACAACTAGATATGAATGACCATGTTGTTCTAAAACCTGCATCTGTGATGACGGGCGCTGTGAAGAAAAAGAAGGTTATCAATCACAACGCAATCAATCCATCTTTAGTGCTGTTGTTGATATATGTTTCAAACTGATTTCAAATTGCAGTACTGCAAAGCAAGTATTGGAAGTACTAAAAATAATATTTGAAGGTACGAATTCTATTAAAATTTCCAAGTTACAACAATTAAGTTCTATGCTTGATCATCTTGAGTTGAAAGAGGATGATGATATTGCCTCTTTTAATGGTCGTTTACGAGATATTACTAATCAATATTTTCAACTTGGAGAAAAGTATATTGATGAGCATTTAGTATGACGTGCGCTTCCTTCGTGATTTGACTCAAAGATAATCATAATAAAAAAGTGTCATAATATTACTAAAACAACTCTTGATGAATTAATGGGCTCTCTGCAAATATATGAGATGAATATGTTTAAAAAACCTAGTCATTCTAACAATTCTTATCGTGTTGAGACTACTATTTCTAATAACTCTATGAGAGATGATTTTGCTATGATGGCAAAGACATTCCCTATATTTCTCAAAAACTACAAGAGAAATTATGTTGGAACTAATTACATGACAGGAAATGAAAAACAATAAGCCTTTTACTGATGATAAGAAGACATATGCTAAAAATAAACTTAAGGGCATTAAGTGTCAAGATTGTTGATGAGTTGGACATATTTAGATTGAATGTCCTACTTGCAAGAAGAAAAAGACTTTGAATGCTTGTTGGAGTAATTATGACTCAGATGAGAATGATAAAGAGTCTAGTGATTCTACTACTACGCTCACTATTATATTCATAGTCAAATACTATTGAAGCTTCTTCTATATGATGTTAGTGTGTCTGAACTTGATTTTGTAGTTTCTGACACAAAAAAGAACGAGAAAAAGTCTAAGGATGTATATGCTGCTCTCAAGGTTGAGATTCTGCAAACGATATTATGCCTTATTATAATCTATTGTTGGCTGCATGGACATCTTTTTATGATCATTATTTTAACTTGAAGAGAAAATCGTTCTTTATTAAATTAGATTATAGGAATCTTGAAAGAGAACATATAACTTGTACTGCATTGCTAAAAGAGCATAAGGTTGAAATCTCTACATTAAAGAAAACTCTTTCTAATTTTGGGGTTGTTACTGCAAAGTAACATTTTAGTTCCCAAAAATTAAACGGAATGTTGCAGATTAGTCAGTCATCGCAAGTTAAGCATAACCTTGGCTATATTGAAGGATCTACCAATTCTCTTACTGTCTTTGTCAAAGGTACTGTAATCAATAAGAGCAAATCAAATAAGACTGAAGTTTATATAGCAAAGGAAAAAAAAATGTATCACAAAAGGTTGCAACAAGCTTAAAGAAAAAGGTGACTATTGTTACTGACAACAAACCTGATCGTACATGTCGTTATTGTGGGATTGTTGGTTATATTCGACCACGATGCTATCAGATGTTTAAAGATCTTAGTATATTTCAGAAAGAAGATAACATCTAAGAGGGTTTAGTGAGTAAAATCTCAGAAGGCTACGACAACGCATCTGCGACTCTCAGCAACTACGACTGAGTTATGGAATTTAGATAGTGGTTATTCCAGACACGTGACTGGTAACAAAAGCTTTCCTAAATATTATGAATCTTTTAAGGAGGGTGCTTTTATGTTTTGTGATAGAAAAAAAAGGCAAGGTTGTTGGCAAATGAACTTTTAATGTTGTAGGATTGCCTAGTTTCAAAAGAGTTCTGAATGTTGATAGTTTGAAATCTAACTCGATCTATATAAGTAAACTGTGTGATCATGAATTATTTGTGAACTTCTCTAAAGATCATTGTCACATGATCAATAAAGAAAGTCAATGCATCATATATTAGATCCGTACGTCTAACAACTGCTATATGCTACTTTAATATTCTGTATTGTCTCATGAGCTGCGACTTATGTGCAACTCTATATCTCTAACTAATACAGAGCTTTAGCACATAAAACTAGGTTATATTAATTTTTAGCAACTTCTAAAATTGCTCTCTCATGATGGTGTTAGAGGTATTCTTAAGCTATCCTCCAGCCTGATTCTATTTGTGAGTCATGTAAAAGGAGTAAACATTGTTCAGGTTTACATGATGGCCTCAATGACACACCAAGAAAACGCATATTAGAATTACTGCATATGAATGTTTTAGACTAATGCAAGTCGAAAGTCTTAGGAAAAAGAAGTATGTTTTTTTCATTTTTGAAGACTACTTAATATTCGTTTGGGTTCATTTGATGCATGATAAAGCATAAATGTTCGATGAGTTTAATAAGTTAACTATTTGACTTCTGAATGAGAAAAAGTGATGATGATGTATCTATTGATTGAATTCATAGTGATCATGGAAGAGAGTTTGAAAATAAAAAATTTGCTAACTATTGTGCCGAATTTGGGATTATGCATGAATTTGCTGCTCCTAAGACACCATAAAAGGATGTTGTTGTTGAAAGGAAAAATTGCACAATTTAGGAAATGATAAAGGCCATACTAGCTGAGTTAAAATATATTGGATTATGGGGTTCATACGCACCAAAAAATTCAAAATAATTTTTTTAAAAACTCCAATAAGATCATAAATAAGTTTCGATAAATTAGATTGTCAAAAGTAAACTATACCTTAATTCGTGATTTCCTTCTCTGATTGTTCGATCTCCATGAAGTTTAAGTGCACGTCCTCTATCAGAAATCCACATACGAACGGTGACCAAAATTTGGAGTGCTAACCCTAAGAGAGGTAAAAAAATGTGTTTCTTTCTCTCCCAAAATCCAGAGAACTCGAAATTTGCAAAAACAAAAATTTTCTTTCATTTTTGGGTTCCAACCTCTATTTATATACGTAGATAAGCTCTCACTTAAAATCCTATTCGTAATACAACTATTATATTTATGCTGTTTAAGCAAATTACACATACGTCCGTATTAATAATTTATCATATAACAAATCGTAATGGCTTTTATGTCTTGAATTTTATCATGTAAAATTCATTACCCTCCAACAACTCCATAATGGAAAGGTGTTTCTGAGAGGGAAAATATTAAACCCAAAGGTTTGATGATCATCTTAGAAATATATAAATTTTTCTATTTCCTTTTGGGGATATGCCTTAAAAAACTGTTGCATTTACACTGAATCATTTTCCTTCTGAAGTGGTTGATAAAACACCATATGAGATTTGGTTTGGGAAAAAATCAAGTTTGTCTTCCTTAAGATTTGGGGTTGTGAGATTTTTGTACGATGAAAAATCTCAGAAAAATTATTAACTAAATCTAGCAAGTGTGTATTTAATGTTATCCTAAAGAAACAAGAGGATACTATTTTTATAATCCCACTGAGAACAAAGTGTTTGTTGCTTAGAATGGTGTATTTAAGGAAAAAGATTTTATATCAAAAGACAACAAATAGAATAAAGTAAGTCTTGAAAAAGTTCAAGAACCACAAATTAATACTCAACCGCCAGTGGGAGATCAACAAAGTCTTGAACTAGTTGAACCTCCATAGATATTAATTACAAGGCCCATATATGTCCGATAGGTAAGACATTAGCCCGAACAATTTATATTTCTTATTACTGATAGTAGTGAGGTGTTGCATATAGATCAAAATGAGCTTACCACTTATCAGGAAGCTGTGTCTAGACCTGATGCAGATAAATGGCTTAGTCCCATGAATTTTGAGATACAATCCATGTATGATAACCAAGTTTGAAACCCTGTTGATTTACCTAAAGGTGGTAAGAACATTGGATGTATATGGGTTAATAAGAAGAAAACTGGCATAGATGGCAATTCCTATTCTTATAAAGCACAACTAGTAGCAAAAGGTTTCAGACAGACTCAAGGTGTTGATTATTATGAGACTTTTTCTTCTATAGCTATGCTTAAACCCATTAGAGTTCTAATTGTTGTATCCGCATATTATGACTATGAGATATGGTAAATGGATGTCAAAACAACTTTTCTAAATGTAAAGTCACTTGAGGACTTGTATATGATACATCCTGAAGGGTTCGTTCATCATGAGAATTCTAGGAAGGTGTGCAAGCTTCAAAGATCCACTTATGGATTAAAATAAGCTTCTCGAAGTTGGAATCTTTATTTTGATGAATCAATTAAAGAATTCGATTTCATTAAAAAATGAAGATGAGCCTTGTGTATAGAAAAAAAGGTCAATGGGAGCATGGTTGTTTTCCCAGTACTGTACGTTGATGATATATTACTTATTGGAAATAACATCCCAACCTTGCAGAGTGTCGAGTCTTAATTAAGGAAGTGTTTCTCAATGAAAGACTTAGGAGATGCTGCCTACATCCTTATGATTAAGATTTATAAGGATAGATCTAAAAGGCTGATCGGTCTAAGTTAGATTGTTTATATTGACAAGGTACTAAATTGGTTCAGTATGAAAGACTCTAAAAGAGGGTCATTACTTATTTTTCATGGTATAAATCTCGGCAAGACTCAATGTCTGAAGGTTAATGATGAGCGAGAGCGCATGAATACAATTTCATATGCATCAACTATTGAATCTATCATTTATGCCATGTTATGCAGCCAACCCGATGTATCATATGCTTTAAGCGCAACAAGCAAATATTAGTCTGATCCCAGTTAGAGTCACTAGATAGCAATAAAAAATATTCTTAAGTACTTGAGAAGGACTAAAGAAGTGTTCTTGGTAGAAGACAAGCTTATTGTAAATGGTTACTTAGATGCAAGTTTTCAAGAATATATAGATGACTTTATAATGTAGTCTAGATATATGTTTACTTTGAGTAGAGGCGCAGTGAGCTGGAAAAGTTTGAAGATACTATGGTAGATTCTACAACAGAGCCTGAGTAAATTGCAGCATCCGATGCAGCTTAGGAGGCCATTTAGATAAAAAAAAAAGTTCATCTCTGAACTTGGCGTGGTTTCGAGTATAGCTAACCCTGTTTGCTTGTATTGTGACAACAACAGGGCGATAGCATAGGCCACGAAAACAAGATCACACCGCTGATCCGAATGTATACTTAGATGTTTTCATTTCATTCGAGAAGTCTTTAATAGGTGAGACGTGAAGATTTGCAGTGTTCCTATAGAAAATAATGTTGTAGATCCTTTGACGAAGGCTCTTCCACAAGCGAAACATGATGATCATGTTAGGTCATTAAGTATTAGATACATGAATGATTGGCCCAAGTGCAAGTAGGAGATGTTGGAGCATGTGCCCTAACTCAACTACAAACATTGTTTATCTTATAATTTTAGTTAATAAAATTGATATTTTCATTTGTTGTTTTATTATAAATGATTGCATGTTTACCTTATAGTAGGACCCATGCGTATTTAATGAAATATCATAAATGTCCCTAGTCGGTCATTATACTAAAAACTTTAAAGAATTAAAGCTAGTATGGATCTTCATGATGGTCATGTAATGATCATGTGTATATGGATATGAATTGAGATCATGAGTACTTGTTATAGGAATAAGGTACTGGACCAACCCGTTATGAGAACACCACATGGATTAAGTCATAGGTGTTACTCATGATATGTATATCATTAGTCCTTTGACAAGAGATTGCCATAAACCTCAATATTAGGAGCATGGTAATTTGACACAATCAAACATTATCTTTAACAGGTTGATTACACATATTGTGATTGGTTACCATGTCAATAATATGTAAAGGTGTGTAATTAAGATAAAATTTGTCCCTCTTTTATAGAGAGATATCAGTGGATCCTTTATAATGTTGGACTGTTAAATGACTAAGTCCAAGTGAATTGATATGATCAATGTCATTTTTATGTTTTCAATTTACCTAAGGATCGAGATTAGTATGATTGAAAATAAGGGTGGCTTTCCATGCTTTATGTTTAATCAAATGATATTTCATGATAAAATGATATAAAATATGTTATTCATTAGGTTTTATCAATTTTGATATTAATACTACTTGGATAGTCATAATGCCTTGCTAGAGACTGCTTATAACTTGTGTATCAATATGGTTTTAGTTCACTACTATGTCGCTTTAACCTATTGGGCCGCACATAAAGAATGGCTTTGCGCTATGAGACAATCCCACAGTTTCTAAGATGATCATCAAACTCTTGGCTCAAATATTCACCAACTAGATCTGATCGAAGTGCTGTAATAGTTTTACCTCGTTGATTTTGCACCTCATTCTGAAATGTGCAAAACACCTCAAAAGATTCACCTTTATGTTTCATAAGAGACACATAACCATATCTGCTGAAATAATTGGTGAAAGTCATTAAAGTACTGATAACCACCTCTAACAATTGTGTTTATAGGACTGCATATATTACTACATATTTGATTCAATAAATCACTTGCCTTTTCATTATGTCCAGTAAAGGGACTTTTTGTCCGTGTTAAACTAGATATACATGTTTCATATGATTCAAAATAAAAAGAATCTAAAAGTCCATCTGTATAGAGTTTAGAAATGCGTTTCTCATTTATGTAGGCAAGACGACAATGACAAAGGTAGGTTTGACTCAAATCATTTGACTTGAATCTATTCGTATTTATGTTTAGAATAACATTAGACCATCACACAAATCAACATTCGCATAGAAAACGTCTTTATGAGAAATAAAACAATTATTATTCGCAATAATGAAATAAAAACCATCCAAATCCAGACACGAAACTAAATTGAAGTTTCTGCTCGAGGCAAGGACATAATAACGTTTATTTAAAACTAGAAACAAGCCTACTAGGTAAAATTAACTCATAGCATCCTACATCCAATGCAACAACCTTTGCTCCACTTCCAACTCATAGGATGCCTTCTCATTTCTTTATCTTTCTACTTTTGGCGAGATCCTACGCATTTATACAAAAGTGAGATCCATATCCGGTATCAAATACCTAGGAATCACTAGCAAATAAGTTATCTTCAATAACATAAATACCTGAAGCAATAGTTGCACTACTTTTTTTTCCTTTAGATTTTCAAGATAAAACTTGCAATTTCTGAATCAATGTCTAGGTGAATGGCAGAAATGGAAATTTCCTTATTTTTCTTTTTGCTTTTGGAACTATGAAGTAGAACGAGCCTTAGGCTTTACTTATTCAATAGGCTTTGCGACAATGACAATAGCCTTGGCAAAGTTAGCCTTGCCTTTGCTCTTTTCCTTAAAGCCTTTCTTTTCGCAACCATCAACACATTAGCAATAGGTTTCTTGACATTCTACTCAACAGTTTAAAGAACCAAATGCAACTCTAAGATAGACTTCGTCATGTTATTCATATTATAGTTCATCACAAATTATGAATAACTATCAGGCAATGAATTCATGATCAATTCCATAGCCAACTCTTGGCTTTTGGAAAATCTAAGTCTATCAAGATGGTTAATATGGTCGTTCATTTTTAGAACAAGAGGACTAACTTACACACCCTCAACCGTTTTGCAAGAATGAATGTTCTTTTCTATCTCAAACCTTTCTTGCCTAGCCTTCTATTGGAACATTTCCTCTATTATCAAAGCTAAGTCGTAAACTTCCATGTGTTCCATGTCCTTATGAAGTTCGGGATCCATGGTTGCCAACATAATGCATGCAACATCAGTTGAATTGTTGACATGCTTAGTATGTATATCCTTCATTCACGACATGCAATTTGCATTAATGCTTAAGAACAGTTCTAAAGTTTATGAACCAGTGAAAAAAGTTTGTCTCAAACAACTTATTCTTTTCAAGGATGGATCGCAGTGATAAGAGATTAGTATGATTTGAAGAAGCCATAGATCTATAACAAATATTATGAAAATGTTCATTTTAGACTACCACTAAATTAACAACCCTCATAAAAATGATACGTTAATTTACGAGACTAAAATCTATGTTTCACCTAATTCCAAGACAACTAAGGCATGACACTTTGAATTAAGTTATCTAGGTAGTTATCATTTCCCAATTACATCATATATAACTTTTAGTTTTTTGTGAGATTATAACATCTTATGTCTTAGCATGTTTTATCTCATCTAGTTCCTAAAGTCCAAAACCGTTTTGATAGCTTTATCAAGTGTAACCATTTCAAATAATAAAGTAACCATTACTCAACTTACCTCACCAAGATAACACAATACGCTTTGCGGAGAGATTTTTTTATTTATTTTAGTTTTAGAAAATGCATCTAAAATCACTAAATAAGTTTAGAAATTCTACTAATATTGACTATTATACGAATTTTCATGCACTACAAATAGTTAGCAGCGGTCTCGCTTGCTGGTCAGCGAGTGGTGGAGGGGGGTACAGGGGGCAACGCCCCCAATTTTTAAGACAACGAATTCTAGTTTTGAAAATGGAAAATCCCCTAAAATTTCTCATTATATTAGTCAATCCAATTGATCAAAATTGCCCCTTATTCAATTCTGAAAAATATTAATTAAAACCTTTTTAATTAACTCGTGCCCACCTTTAACTTAATAGCTCATCCTAATCCAATTAGAACTTAAGATACTATGAATCCTTATCCAATACGAATTTCTTATATATCTCACCTATCTTATCGGATTTGTAATTCTTATATCATTACAAGTTTATGTTCTATCTAATAGGAATATACTAACCGATAGCTACAATGAGATATATGATCAAAACAAGTAATTGAATCAAGAAACGAAGTATCAATCATGTATTCAACACCATAATCATACTAAATTAATCATGATTTCTATCATGGATACATGCATAATTATTGAACAAAAATGAAACATGTATTCAATACCAGAATGACATTAACCTAAACATGACTTCTATTATGGAGAAATACATAATTTAACAAAAATGAAATTTGTATTCAACACAAGAATCACATTAACCTAAACATGACTTCTTCTATGAACATATGAAATTCGCATTGTTCAATATTAAAAGCATATGTTAATCGAAATATTTTAAACATGAATTCTATCAATGCATCAAATCATGCGTATGTATCAAATACATGAATTAACAACATTCTTTAAAATCAATTCTTGATAACAATTATCACAGAGCCTATATGTATATCATGTATACATTAATCAAGATCATCTTTTCACACATATATCATATATACATAAGAAAGAACATGCAAACATATAATAGAAACGAGCCTTTGGCATTAATACCACTGTTGAGTTTTGGGATTTATACGCAACAGAAAATTCAAAACAATTTTTTGAGAAATCCCAATAGGATCGTAAATTAGTTCCATTAAACTAGATCTACAAAAGTAAACTATACCTTAATCCGTGATTTCCTTCTCTGATTGTTCGATCTCCAAGACGTTCAATTGTGCATCCTTTATCGAAAATCCACACGAACGGTGGCCACAATTTGGAGTGCTATCCCTAAAAGAGAGAAAAAAATATTTTTATTTCTCTCGTAAAATTAGAGAACTTGAAAATTGTGAAAAAGAAAATATTCATTCATGTTAGGGTTTCAACCTCAATTTATATGTGTAGATAAGCCTAACTTAAAATCATATTCGTCATACAACTATTGTTGTTAGGCAGTTTAAGCAAATTACACATACCTCCATATTACTAAGTTATCATATAAAAAATCGTAACGACTTTTATGTCATGAGTTTTATCATATAAAATTCATTACTCTGGACTAATTGAAATAGCAAAAAGCCATTTTTTATGTGCGACCCAATTGGTTCATGCAATGTTGGCAGTGAACCAAAACCATTTTGGTACATAAGTCATAAGCGTTCTCTAGCAAGGCATTATGACCACCCAATTAGCTTGAATATGAAAATTGATACAACCTAATGAATAATATACATCATATCCTTTTGTCGTGTGCTATACTTTGATTCAACATAAGTCATGGAAAGTCACCCTTGATATTCAATCGTACTAGTTTAGATCTTTAGGTAGACTGAAGACATCCAAATGACATTGCTTTTATCAATTCAATTAGACTTGGCCATTTAATAGTCTAACATATCAAGGGATCCACTGATATCTCTCTCTATACGAGAAGGACAAATTCTATCTAGATTACACACCTTCACATATTATTAACATGGTAACCAATTGCAATCTTTATAATCATCCAATTAAAGACAACATTTGATTGTGTTATATTACTATGCTCATAATATTGAAGTCTATGGTAATCTCAAGTCGAAGGACTAATGACATACCTATCATGAGTAATACCTATGACTTAATCCACGTAGTGTTCTCATAGCGGGTTGGTCAAGTACCATGTTCCCATAACAAGTATTCATTATCTCTATTTGTATCCGTATATGCATGATAATTACATGAACATCAATCAAGATTCACACTAGCCTTGATTCATAGTAGTTCCTAGTATAATAACCGACTAGGGACATTTATGATATTTCGACAAATACCCATGGATCTTATTATAAGGTAAACATGCAATCACTTATAATTAAACATTAAATGAAAAATGTTAATTTTATTAACTAAAATTTTCAAATAAACAATATTTGTAAATTGACACAAGGCACATGCCTCCAATAAAATCAACCTATGAATCTTTGAGGGAAAGCAATAAATACTGCTACCTATATTATTAATAGAGTTTATTTTAGGCCACTTACTACGAAAACTCAGAATGAAACTTGGAAAGGCAGAATAAAATTTCTCAAACATCTTTATGTTTTTGGCATTACTGTAAAGGTGTGGCTCCCCAAATTGGGTACCACCCGGCCTAATCCTGTCATTAAGCCCCAACCCATGCCACATAGGACTTAACAACATACTAGTCAAATTTCTCACCTCATTCACCTCATTACACACGATTAACATAGTTAATATTTATTTCAATATTATCAGAGTTAATTAAGAGATAGTTATCATTACCATAATTATTAATGGAAGACTCAATAAAATAAGTGAAAACATTAAAAAAAACCCTACTATGGAAACCAAGTAAACATACGATCGTATAAAACTAACCGAAGTAATACATCAAATAGTGGGGAAGTCTAGTCTCTCATCCAAATATACGATCCAAAGTTATACAAAAAGACCTAAGTAATAGATACACAAAATGATCACCTATAAAAGAGTAGAAAGTATCATTCGGCGGCTTAAAGCTAATCACCAATCTTATATTTCGCTGGTTTGCTACTTGAAGTATCTTCGCCCACCATCATAAAAAGGACGGTGAGTATAGTAACGTAGAAAGTAATACTGAGAGACAATCATCTACATTTCCAATTATACAAAAAAATATATGAAAGCATAAGAATAGCAAAGAAAGTCGAAACCTGAATCATGCTAAAAATACTTAATTTAAATAATGTGAGACAAGCACTTGGCTAAGCATTAATGATCTAGGGCAGATTGAATATGAAATCAAATCACATCAACTATGTTCCAATATTTAGGGTGTAATAAATTTTTTAGATGCCTTCACATCATTACAATGCCCATTTAGATATAAATAAATACTTGTCAACAACCTTGGGTCCCATACCCAGAGTGCCGCATAATTTAGTGACAAGATCTCAACATCCCCGAAAATCTAGTGACCTCGTGTGCCGCGACCCATCTGTATATTTGTCCTAGAAACAATAACTACCTTTACAACTCAAGAAATGATGCAATAAAGGAATTTATAATGGAATAGCTCAAACGAAAACGAAAGAGTGTGATTTACAACACCACAAATCATTCACCTAATAACATGTTATTCCATTAAGACCCCAAACAACCAAGAATGACAGCACCTGATTAAGAGTCGATGAATAACAATTAGACACCTACCAATGACATGATAAAAAACTCATGAAATGAGAGAGGATAACAAATTCATGGCATTTAAAGTACATGCGCATCATTCCAAATGACTATAAACAAGAAGCGTAATGAATAGAAATGTAAATTGATATATCAATCAATTTACTCACAAACCACGCTAAGCTCCTATAATAATCTGATCTCTCGATACCTTAAAACTAATACTCGAACCTTTGAGACTCTTCCCTACCCTCTTGGTATCATTTGACATGTTTTATAATGTTTTTAGACCCTCATGTGCTATCTAGTGCACCAAGCATGCTGGGTAGTTTATCTAGCGCGCTAGTGAACCTCCTTAGCAACTACATCTGCTTACATATATATATTCATTAAACCATCAAAACAAGCATGCATTTTTGATAAAACTTAAGAATGCACCTAACACTTTAATTGATCATAACTTGGTCAATTTAACTCAGAATTCCAAACTTCATAGAAAATGTAATGGTTTTTTGCAAGAAATCCAAATATGTAAAGAAAATTTGAGAATCATTTCATTTACTATCTGAAATCACACAAAAATCAAAACTGAACTACACTTCTAATTTTTCCAAAATTTTGTATAGATTAGCTTACCTACTTGATGATCCTCCTAAGTTGATCAACTCTTCGAAATCATCATAAATGCACGATCAACCTTGCTAATCTTGTTCTCCAACTTACTTCTTCTATAAAGAAAATGAATGAGAATGAAATGGTTTACATGAGTTGATCAATTCAATCTTACATACGTAGATAAGATTGATTAATAGTAAATGATCTTAATGTTCACACGTATCTCGAGACTAATCTTATGGTCTACATATGGACACAATTCCACTAACTCTCTACTAATTCTCTATTGCTAACACCAATTTCTAACTTAATTGGTCTCTTTATGTGTCCATATGTATCTTGAGGAGCATTAAATGACTATTGTTTTAATTTTCTAACTTAGGTTATATTTAATGCGAATCAACTATAGCCACATCTAATTCAATGAATTAAGTTACATTAACTTTGAACTAACTTACATATCACTCTCTACCGTGGTCCATGTCGAAATGCATCTTGAGGAGCATTTCGCCTCATGTCTCGACAACTATATACAAGTTGGAGTGACTTAATAAGTCTAAACAAATACATCACACTTGGCATTCATCACTCAAAAATACTATACTATTCAGTCCTCATACTGAGTATTCGAACCATGTACCCGCTTTCAGGTCACTCAAAAATACTATATACATGTAGAAGTACTACTAAGTCCTCACCCAATTAGAGACTAATATGCTATTAGTAAATTTTGGGTCGTCACAATGACATGCTGAATATTAAATGATAGAGATCACTTAGGAAAGTTTGATTCCAAAAGTGATGTTGGAATTTTTCTTGGATATTCTAGGAACAATAAAGCTTATAGAGTCTACAATAAGCAAACTATAATTATGATGGAATCTATTAAAGTTATGGTTGATGATTGTGCAAAAATAGAACAATTGTCCTTTCAAAAGGATGATGATGTTAAGCTGCCAACACCAATGAGCTCAGCTCCTATTCTCAGCCTATTGCTAAACCATGTAATTCAAATATCACTACTCCATTTGATGATGATGATGATCCTAAGTCACTGACTACTATAGAACTTGGTTATACATCTGTTGCTCCACAGTCAAAGATGCTGAAAGATTATCCAATTAAGCAAATTATTAGCTCAATTAATAATCCAATGCAAAGTAGAGAAACTCCTCTTATTGAATACATGAATATGGTTCATTTTGCATATTTTACATCTCAGATTGAGCCTAATAATCTCAAAGAGGCTTTAATGGTTGAATATTAGGTGAATGCTATCTAGGAGATACTTAATGAGTTTCTTAGTTAGGATGTATAGGAGCTTGTTCCATGACCCACTAATGTTAATACCATTAGTACTAAGTGGATTTTTCGGAACAAGATAGGTGAAAATGGTGTTATTGTTCATAACAAAGTCAGATTGGTTACGCAAGGATATACACAGGTTGAAGGTTTTGATTTTGATGATACTTTGCTCTAGTTTCCAAATTGGAATCTATTGGTCTATTGCTAGTCATTGCTTGTAACAAAGGTTTCAATTTACGACCAATGGATGTTAAAAGTGCTTTTCTAAATGGGTATTTACTAGAAGAAGTTTATATTGCACAACCCAAAGGATTAGAGGTACATGATAAACCTAACGATATCTATCACCTTAATTAGTATGAAAAGTTGACTACCTATTTGCTGCAGAAAGGTTATAATAGGGGGACTATTGATAAGACTATATTTCTCAATAGGCATAATAAATAGTTTGTGGTTGAACAAATCTATATTGATGATATCGTATTCGGGGCCACTTCTGCAAACTTAGCTTCAGTGTTTGTTGATTTAACGAAGAATGAATTTGAGATGAGCATGGTTGGAGATCTTACATATTTCTTGGGTCTGCAAATTTCACAGTCTCAAGACAATATATTCATATCTTAGAATAAGTATGCTAAATCTCTTATTAAGCATTTCAAATTAGACATTGTTAAGTGTATTTGAACACTTATGAGCTCTAACGAGAACATCTATAAGGATGACAAAGGTGTTGATGTCAATCCTCATTATATAGAGGCATGCTTAGTAGTTTATTATATCTTATTACAAGTAGACTTGATATTGCTTTCAGTGTTGGGGTTTATGCTTGCTATTCGGCATGTCCAAAAGAGTCTCATCTGGTTTCTGTAAAAAGGATTTCGCGCTATGTGCATGGAACAACTAACATTAGTATATTATTTACTAAGGGAGGTGCCACTAACTCAATCAGGTATAGTGATGCTGATTGTACAAGAAATATTGATGATCAAAAGAGTACTACAAGTGAATGTTACTATTTGGGTTTTAATCTAGTTTCTTGGAAAAGAAAGAAATATAACTGCATTTCTCAATATACTACAGAAGCCCAATATATTGTTGCGGATAGTTGATAAAAATAATTAATATTGATGCAGAAAATGCTAAAAGACTATGGTATTGGTTTATCTAAGTTAACAATCTATAGTGATTATAAAAGTGCCATCGATATTTTGAAGAATCCAGTTCAACAATCTAGGACGAAGCATATCGATATTCATCATCATTATATTGGGGATCTAGTAGAAAAGTATTAATTTGTATTCAGCATGTTCCTGCTGAAAGGCAGTTAGATGGTATTCTTACAAAGGCTCTTGACATATTGACGTTTAGGAGGTTGCGCCATGACATTGACATGTGCTCTCACTAGCAAAGGTTCTTACTGCAAACTGACAGTTATATTCTTTCACGTTAATATCTTTATAATTCGACATTAAGTTGTGAGTGGATTTCGTGTATGACTAAGAAACTGTCACTTGGAATTACCTGCAACACGTGTTCCTCTTGTTAGATTGGATGTGAAAATGAGCAGTTATGAAAAGTTTTAGGGGGAGAAATTTTTTATGCCATTAAACACAACGAATTAATTTTTTAGGGATTTAGGAAAGGTTTCTATTTTGACTGGGGTTAATCTTTGCTGATTTTATGAGAGTATATAATTTTCACAAATCATTCTTCCAAATTTAACTATTTCTCTCTCGTTGTGAGCTCCTTCTTTCTCTTCCATTTTCTCATCATTCTTGCTTTCACTTACTAGTAGAATGTCTTAACACTTTTTTCCTGCTTCACATGGTGACTCTACTACAATTTCTTATCTTCTGACGATTGAGACAATAGGCATTTACTGTCATGCTCCTACAAAAAATTACATATTTGGTATGCCGTTAGATCTTAAAATTGCTGCAAAGATTACACAGGTGAAATCGGGGGATGTCTGACAATGACAATCAATCGTGCACACTGGTTCTTCCAAAGGAAGCCAAAATTGCCAAAGGCAAGAAGAACTTTAGTGAAGATGAAAGGGTTTCCTCTGACTCCCTCAAAAGGATTCTAGATGAAGTTGAGGCTATCAGCAAGGCCTCTGACGAGATGAAGATCGTGTTCATATCTCAGTACTTTGCTATGCCTGCTCCCTCTGCTTTTAGTCATTTCGGATCATTGGAGTATGCAGAGAAGTTTCAAGAAACAGTGAAGAGGAAATACTGGTTTTATCAACTGATCAATGTGTTACATTTTCATGAAACGATTCTTGAGAGGTTACTGGTTCAGATTGGCATATATGGGTTGGTATCTCATAAAGGCTTCTATAATGACTCCATTGTAAGGGAATTCTACAATAATCTTCCAAACAATTTTAGAGATGCTTCTAAAAAAAAGTATTTGTTCATGGTTTTAATATTCCATTCAATTCTGCTTCAATCATTTGTATGCTTAGACTTTCTGGATTAGAGATAATTGCTGATAAATAGGGTTCGACACTCAAGCTTGATGATGTTGTTTCGTTGTGGACTAGAGGGGTTTTTTACTTAGTGGCTCTTTCATAACGATTTTTTGGCTTCCCTCAAATAAGCTAACATGCAAGGCCTACATGCTATGGAAGGTCTTGACTACTAGTATTATGTTGTTTCCAATTAGACGTATGTGTTTAGCAGAGGATGTTACTGCTGTATGCTCTTGCTCTGGGAAGAAGTTCAACGTTAGGAAGGAAATCTATGACTCTATTATGCGTTTGCGGAAAAAAAATAGAACATGCTTTATCTACCATGCTTCGTAACATCTCTATTTAGAAGATACTCAGTCATCGAGTAGACCAATGACAAGTTGGAAAAGTGGTGGAATAAATTAGATTGAATAATCAAATAAAGTCTAACAATTGGATAATTGATCACGTGCATGTAGAAGAAGACATCAACTTTATCAAGTTCAAGATCTCAATCAATTGCTCTAACTCTTACTCCTGTCCCTACTACTACTGATGCTCTTATTCCTACCCCTGGTATAAAGCCACTATAAAAGTCTAGATGAATAATGAAATGAAAGATTGCTAAGGTTTCACAATCTAAGAAATTTGTTAATCCTGAGGACGCTAGTCCTATTCATGTGCAATCTTCAAACAAGGATATTGCAAGAGGAGACGATTCTTTTCCTACTTCTATATGACAGATTAAACTGCCACCTGCTTCAACATAAGGTATAAGTTCCATTACTTCACTTCTTATTGACAAAGAGGAAGTCACCTCCCCTGCTGAATTTTAAGCTAATGAAATTAAAGTTGATTTGGTAACTTAACAGGTTCAAACTATGATCTAAGTTCTGTTACTCCTGTTGCTACTGCTTGGATAAGTATTCTTGAGTCCCTTAGAATGAATTTAAGGAACTGATGGTGAAGATGTTGTAACACCACATGAGGATCCTTGTAAGAATGTTTTTAAATAGGTTGAGTCTCTATCAATATTAGAGATTCCTCCTGCTGAGGACTTGACTGCTGCTAACTTTGAGGGCATTCTACAACCTTCAGTTACTACAACTACAGAACATACTATTGAGGCCTCATTGAATGATTCTTTGCAATTTAAGCCATGTATGTTAGTCCATTCTCCTACTCACCTTAAGCATAAGGATTTAAATGTCAATCAAGTCGTTCTTACCACTTCATCCAAGCCAATAACTCCAATTGATGCTATTGCTACAACACTAATAGAAACTGCTCGTGCGAGTTCTAAAACTGCTACTGATATACCTGCGACTTCTTAACCTGCTGCTGCTGCTGCTTCGATAGAGATAGAAGTTTTAGAAGACGATTTTGCTCCTACTCAGGAAGATCTTCCATGATAGCCAAGTTCTCTAGTGGTAATGAGACCACACCCGCCGCTATTCGATTACTTCTTCGATCGCATTGCATTTCTGACAACATAGAGAGATGATGTCGCTGCACAAATGCGACCACTGTAAAAAGAGCTGGACATTGCTAACACCAAGCTTTGACAATTGAGGAAGCTGATTAATTGTGATGGACCGTTACCTCAAATAGGGTAACACCCAGCCTAATCCTGTAATTAAGCCCTAATCTCGGCCATATAAGACTTAACGACATGTTAGCCAGCCTTTTATCTCATTTACCTCGTTATACTTGTTTAGGACAAGTATTATTCATTACTTGTTAGTTGTGATTTTTAAAGTAAATTAAATTTTTTTTATTTTAATCTTATCAGCGGAAGACTTAATAAAATTTGCAAAGCATTCGAAAAACACATACTCTGGAAAATTAGGTAAATAGACAATCACATGAAGCCAAATAGAGAAATATATAGATCAATCATGAAGTCAAGTCTCTCAACCTAATATAAAACCCTGAAATTACATAAAGATTTAAATAATAAATACACAAAATGATTACACACAAAAGCAGCAAAAACCACTCGCTAACGGCTCAGAAGTAGTCATCAATCTTCTCTTCCCCTTGTCTGCTACTCGAAGTATCTACATCCACCATCATAAAAAGGATGATTAGTACAATAAATAGAAAGTAAATCCTGAAGGCTATTCATCCACATTTCTAAAATATACAAGGAATAGTAACTAAAAGCATGAATAAGAAAAAGCTGAAAGGACAGTATGGAAATAATTGTCAAGCTTTTACAAGGAATGATAGATAGAATGATCATGCAAATCTTGGTTTAATCAGCTAACATCCCAGGGACTCTCGCCCCGTGTGTTGCGTTAATAACATTAGCTATATGGAGTGTCGACATCCCAAATTACTCTAACCGCGTGAGTCACACTGCTCATGAAATAAGTAAAACATCGGCTATGTGGAGTGCCGACATCTCTAGGGACTCTAACCCTAGGTATGATGCAACTCGTAAATTCAGGGCACCTATAAACGTGGGCTCCTCAAGTCATGCCTATTGAAGATTTCATGTCGAAGATTGTACAAACAAGTATCACATAACAAACATATTGACATGGGTTTGTACATACACCAATAAAAGAGTTAAACTAATCATAGCTCTGAGATCAACAACGATAATGGAATCCAATCATAGAACAAAACCAAGACAAGAAATGTCATTCAACAAGTTATTACATGACGATTATAGCCAAAGTAATCATAGACATGAAAATATATACAAGGCATGGAATTAGGAATATAAGATTAGATAAAAAGCAGTCTAAATGACTGAATACATACTTAACGATGGAAATGAAATGAAGAGAATTGTCTCAACAGGTTTACTTACCTCAAATGCATGCAATTCCTAGCCTATACCAACTCTCAATCACTCCAAACTTGTGTTACAAACCCTATAAGTCCTCTCTAAGCTCCCGAGGTTTCCTAATAAATTTAATTTAACTTGTTTAGGGTAGTTAAGTGGTTTTAATTTCTAATGTTTCACAAATAACCCACTTAATATTTTTTATATTGAAATCTACTTTAATAAATGAATACAGTTTTGGTGCAAAAATTTACGAGTTCATTTAAATTACCAAAATGTTAAAATTATCATTGTAGTATAAAGGGAAATTTTAGAGCTACGTGTTAGCTTTCCAGATCTATGATGTTTACGCAATTTTGATAAGAATCAAAGGAGAAATGGAAGTTTTACCATAATAACTCAAAATAATTTTAGATTCCGACCAACATCTTTGTAAATTTCATTACTTCTAAACCATAGCTTCAAAACTCATGATTTGTTTTACTGAAATCTAAAAACATTGATAGGTTTTACGGTTTTTATGCAGTGAAAAATTCAAAAAGAATTTGAAAAACCCCAACATAATAAAAAATAAGTTCAATTAAACTAGATCTACGAAAGTAAGCCATACGTTAATCCATGATTTCCTTCCATAATTATTTTTAATTTACAAGATGTTCAAGTGCACGTTCTCTATCAGAAATTCACACACGAACAATGACCACAATTTGGAGTACTCGCCCTAAGAGAGATTGAAAACATTTTTTCTTTCTCTAACAAAATCCAGAGAACTCAAAAATAGTAATAGCGAAAAACCTTATTTCATTTTAGGGTTTCAATCTCTATTTATATGTATAGATAGGCTTACTATAAAATTTTCTATTTGTAATAAGAGTATTTTATCTAGGCGATTCAAGTGAATTACCCATATGCCCCTATTAATAAGTTATCATATAAAATTTGTAAAGGCTTTTATGTCATAAATTTTATCATAAAAAACTCATTACTCTGGACCAATTGAAATTGTAGAAATTCATTCTTTATGTGTGACCCAATAGGTTTATGCGACGTTGGCATTGGACCAAAACTATTTTAGTAGATGAGTCATAAGCGATCTTTAGTAATGCATTGTGACTACCCAAGTAGCATGAATATCAAAATCGATACAACCTAAGGAATAACATATATTATATCATTTTGTTATGCGACATCCTTTGATTAAACATAAAGCATGGAAAGTCACCCTTAATGTTAAATCGTATTATTCTCGATCTTTAGATAGAGTGAAAACATCCAAGTGACATTGATCATATCAATTTACTTGGACCGGGCCATTTAACAGTTTAACATATGAAAGGATCCATTGGTATCGCTTTATATGAGAGGGATAAATTCTATTTTTATCACACACCTTCACATATTATTCACAGATTAACAAATCACAATCTTTATAATTGTCGGTTAAAGACAATGTTTAATTGTGCCTAATTACCATGATCATAATATTGAAGTCTATGGTAATCTCAAGACAAATGACTAAATAATATAGCTAATATGAGTAACACCTATGACTTAATCAATGTGGTGTTTTCATAGCTGGTCGGTCCGGTACCTTATTCCCATACAAGTACTTTGATCTTGATTCGTATCCCTAAACGAATGATAATCACATGACTATCAATTAAGATTCACACTAATTCATTATAATTCCCAATATAGTGATCAACTACTGGCATTAAGGATATTTCAACAAATAACCATGGGTTTTATTATAAGGTAAACATGCAATCACTTATGATAAAACAAGCAAAAACTTATATTTTATTAACTAAAATTATAAGATAAACAATGTTTATAGATTGACCTAAGACACATTCCCCAACAAATATATCCTTGAACATTATACTAGAAGATGCCTTCTATCCAATAAGAAATAAGAGAGTGATGCTCAAAGTAGTATAACATTAGCAAAACTGTGAACTAAAAAATTACATATTCATCATCGAAGTTGAAAAGGGTTTTTAGCATGAAAACATTCAAATTTCAAAATCTTTCAGTAAGCAAAAGTTGTTTCTCTTTGAGTTAGCTTTCAAATGCCATCAGATTGAGTAAATTTTGATTTAAATGAGGAAGTTATGGCAAAATTACTAAGGCTAGTTTATATATTTAGGGTGTTTTTCCAAAACTAGGGGGGTTTACAATTAATTTCACAAAATGGGGTAGTGTACATTGAAATAACCAAAGTAGGCAATAATACCTTTTCAAAAGGCGTTATTGTGTGTGATGTTGGTTCTGTGGCGGTGACGTGGCGACGATTTGTATAGATAGCACCTTTTGAAAAGACGCTATCTGTACATTTGGCCGCCACCTCACTGCCACCTCACCGCCACCTCACCAACATCTAATAACGCCTTTTCAAAAGGCGTTATTGGTTAAGTTTGTTGGTAGTGACGTGGCGCTATCTATACAATTCCGCCGCCACGTCACCGCCACGTCACCAACTGGACTCGCCGATCTGTCCGCAAACGCCGCTGTCGCTGGTCCGCGACCTCCCTGCGGGCGATTATGCAGGCTGCGCCGCTACGCTGGCCGTCACTGCGAGCTACTGGACCGCGTCGTCCTCGGCCGCCGTCACCGCGAGGTGCTGGACCGCGTCGTCCTCAGCCGCTCCGTCCCTCGCCGCTGGCCGTCGTCGTCGGCGTAGTTGAGCGATCTTGACTAAAAAAGAAACCGATTTTGAATATATATACATTGGTTATAAAAAAAGAAACCAATTTTGAATATATATATATATATATACATTAGTTTCAACTTTCAACTCTCTTTTCTAAACTAACTAAAATTAACTAACCTAACCAAACTAAACTAACTAACTAACTAAACTAAACTAACAAACCTTAACTAACCTAACCAAACCAAACTAAACTAAATAACTAACTAACCTTAACTTAACTAAATAACTAACTAACTTAACTAAACTAACTAACATTAACTAACCTAACCAAAGTAAACTAGACTAACTAACCTTAACTAACCCGACCAAACTAAACTAACTAACAAACTAAACTAACTAACCTTAACTAACTAACCCTAACTAACCTTAACTAACCAAACTAAATGAAACTAACGAACCTTAACTAACCTAACCAAACTAAACTAACTACCTAACTAACTAACTAACTAACTAACTAACTAAACTAAACTAAACTAACTAACCGAACTAACATAACCAAACCAAACTAAACTAACTAACTAACTAACATTAAGTAAACTAAACTAACAGACCTTAACTAACCTAACCAAACCAAACTAAACTAAGTAACTAACTAACCTTAACCGAACTAACTAACTAACTAACTAACATAACCAAACTAAACTAACTAACAAAATAAACTAACTAAACTAAACTAACCTAACCACCTAAACAATACAAACTAAGTAAACTAAAATAATTAACTTAACTAACTAAACAAACAACCAAAAAAAGTAAATCATTACCCAAGTCATAACCCGACCTAACCTAAGTCAACTAACAAACGTAACCTAACTAACTATACTAACCTAAAATTGTCCAACAACAGAACTAAAGTAAACTAATCAAAAGTAGCACGTGTGATGCGTCCCTAACTTTGTGCATGACATTGTGGTGTTTTTTGTATCGAAGTTCAATGAAGACCGTGATGAATCTCACACATACAACCAAAATAAACTAACTTAATTGCAAACTAAACATACTAACTAAATGGAACTAACCAAACTAATCTAACTAACCTTAACTAACCTAACTAACCTTAACTAACCTAACCACCTAAACAATACAAACTAAGTAAACTAAAATAACTAACTTAACTAGCTAAACAAACAACCAAAAAATGATTAACTAAACTACCAAACGAAACTAAACAAACAACCAAGTAGCTCGAGAGTTACTTGTTAACAACCTAACCTAACGTAACTATGTGAACTAAACTCGACTACCCTAACCTAACCTAACTATGTAAACTAAAATTAACTAAACTACACTAAGGAACATACTCTAACTCAACTACACTAAACTAAATTAACCTCAACACCTAAACTAAACTAACTTAACTTACTAAGCTAATTAACCTAACCAAACTAAACTAATATAACCTAACCACCTACACCTAACTAACTAAGCTAACCACTTAAGTTAAATTAAACATATAACCTAAACTAACTTAACAAACTAAACTAACTATTGAAGAGTAATCATAGGAACGACATTATAATAATATGGAAAACATGAGAAATAAGTTTATTCAATGAGAAGGTTGTATACACGTACTCTGTGAGCCCAATATATAAGTTGTCTACAAATCACCAAGACATCAAGAAAACTCATCATGCAGGTCTATTCCAGCGGTTACGTTGATGTTGTTGCTCGGTGATGCAAACCAGACGTACTCTTTGTCTAGTTGGACGATGTGATTGTACATCCGGTTGAGGTTGTTGAGGTAGCTGGTCTTGCAATGAATCATGTCGAGTAGATTGATGTGTTTCCTCCGGTGCTTCACTCGACTCACCTCTGCTACTGATGCTCCCAAAAATAGGAGGTGGAACCATCCCAAAATACTGGCTTCCTGTATGGGGGAAAGGAACATGAGGCTGCGGCATGGTCAACAAGTTCATGAATGAGGGATCTCCACTATATGGCATATTGTAATTATAAGGAGTAGGAGTATATGTACTAGGCATGTAGTGAGGCAGTGACAAATACATTTGATGATGAGGCATTCCATGGTCCACATATGAAGACGACGGCCTTGGTGCGTTAAGAGCAAAATGGTAAGGAGGAAGATTCACGCTCGACGACCTGGGTACAAACATTTGACGTTCTATTTGGGGTGTGGACGATGCAAGAATGTACCCATGAGAAGAATGAGTTGGTGGGGATGATCGTTCGCTACTCTCGCCAACGGTCTTTGTTCTACTCACTCTCGAACGAGATGAACGTGCTGGAGGAGAACGTCTGCTACTCTTTGCAGCAATCTCAGTCTGAGTGGATGGACGTGGTGGATGAGGACATCTAGTGCGTTCCCACACAGTCTCTGGTCGTGTTCGTCTTCTTCTCACCTCTATGTTTGGTTCTCCCTGATCGTCTTCTTCATCTTCCTTTTCATTATCCTCATTTATGCCTTGTTTGACGTCAATTCCGTCATGCAAAAGAGTAGACCGTTGCCTTTCATCTTCATCTAAAATTTTAATCCCTTCATCAAGCGCAGCAAGACCTTGCTCGTACCCATCCTCGATAAACACTCGCCTGAGTCGATGCACCAAGTTACGCTGATATACAAAATATAAGAGGTCAGAGCACGTAATATAAGATATTGGATGTTCGAGGAAAAGAAAGAGTTAGAATATTACCGAGTAGTCACGTAACACCCCGTCGTGTCCAATGAATCTCCTAGTGACCGAGCGATACCACGTCATGTAGTCTTAGTGATCGTGGCCTTCATTAAGTGCCGCTGTGGCAATGGTGTCGCCACGATTCTCCCACATATGTATGTAGCTTGCGTGAAAAGTCACCCAATTTTCATGATGATGTCCACGTAATTCGAGGCGGTGCAGTTAGGCGTCGTAAGCACAATTAGGTGGCACCACTTGTACCATGCCGAATTATCTCATAACCCTTTCCGGTCGATGCCACTCCACAATGTGGAAACAAATAAGGGGACACATCGAAAGCCAACTCCCGTGACCATTTGTAAAGTAATCGGGAAGAGACCTCATGAGTTTAGTATAAGGTTGCCATACCACATCATCCTCATTCCTCTGCGAATCGAGTGCATCAAGGTAAGCCGATACGACGTGCGTCGCACTTTGTGAAATCGAAAATGCATCGAGCCATTTGTGTAGAAAACAATAAATTAAGATAAATGAAATTGGACAAGATTTTTTAGCAAATTAATGACAAATCGACTTTAATACCTGTGTCCGAGTGGAACATCCATAAGCATATTTTGGCCATCCACAGTTCGCTGCCGAGCTCTAGAAACACGCAAGCGCCGCGGTGCTATGAATGGAAATCTGTCCCATTCCCACAGTTGTACAAGAATTGACGCGACAGCAACCTCATGTTCCCCTGCGCAAGATCCGCGACACAACTCCCTGTACAAATAAGCCAAACATGCACTCCCCCAACTATATTGTCCAGCTACTTGGAAATCCTTCAGCAATGGTAGGAACATCAAATGTACGAATCGATTGGACTTGTCGGCGAAAAGACAACCATCGATGAGTTGTAGTATGTACGATCGAACGTAGCGTTGGACCGACTCTTCATCGCTATCATCATCTATTGCTGGTACGTTATGCTCAAGCCAATAGACCTTAAGTTTACAACCAACCACGTCATCTTCACTAGGAGTTCATCCAAGTAGCCTCTCGCAGACATCAGCATAGTCTGCGTCCGTCATTCCCGTCACAGGCATACCTCCGATAGGTAATCCAAGCTGTACCTCCACGTCTTGGAGTGTAATGGTGCACTCCCCACAATGCATGTGAAATGTATGCATCTCAGGGCGCCATCTCTCTACAAACGCAGTAATCAAAGCCCTATCAAGGCTGAAAAATGCTACCCGAGATATCCTATAGAACCCACTAGAACAAAGATATGGGATCATCCTAGAATGATACTGCATTGTTCGATCAACGACCCCACGTCTTCGAGGTACGAGTATTGTTTCGTACACCTTGTAATTGATAATGTATTAATGTATGTTTTTGATACATTATTGCTGTAAATTTGACGTATTGATGTAAAACAGGTTACCTTGCCCCTCCAGGTTCGCGTTGATCTGTGTGTAGATTGGAGTTGCAAAAGTGATGGATCTGAAGGTCCTGGATCCATTGCAGTACGACTACAAAAAATGTTAGAAAAAGAAAATGAGTGTTGCACGAAACCAACCGATAAGTATTTAATAAATGTTCACACAAAAACACACGATGAAAATGTTCAAAAGCAACATATGTACGAACTTAAGTTACTTCACACATTATACAAAATCGACTATAGGTTCTCATTGGATGGTTGAGGTTTCCTTTGACAATTTTTTTTATTATGTCCCTCTAAATGACAAATACCACACCGGTTCTTCCTAGTTGGGACTCGTTCATGGTCTTTATTTGGACATGTTGTTCTTCTATGTCCTTCTTGATGACATATCCTACATCGCAATGGTCTTTGGACATTAGGAAGATCCATCTCGGTATGTCTTCGCGATCCCTTAGGTCTCCCTTGGCCACGTCAGCACCTGGGGTCGGGTATGATTTTCGTCCCAAAAGTCGGCCAATACTTCTCATCTGGGATGGCCTTGAATTTGTAGGAGTAGCATTGTGTGTACACATCTATCCTATAATATGGCTCGATGAACCGCGCGTAGCTCACTCGAATAAACGCACATGCTGCTAACACGTGTGAGCAAGGGAAACCAAACGATTGCCATTTATTACAACTGCACACCCGGTCCTTTGAGATGACAACTTGTGTGTTGTTGCCTTTATGCATGCGATCTCCACGTCTTCCAGTATGCACTTCGAACTCACCAATGTCTCGATTGATCAACGTGACGTGATGCCTCCTTGCGGATTTCTCATATTTCCTGAGTGCCTTCAGGACATATTCCGTGTATGCTTGTCCATTTGAGATTGCCTCATTGACTTCCTGGTTGCGTTGATCATGGTACGTCATCAATCTGTAGTATATCATCTCAGTCAACGCCGTGATTGGCAAGAATCGAGCACCCTTCAAGACCCCTTTAAAACACTCTGCAATTGCCGATGAAACTCTTGTAAGTAATATTGTTTCGTCGAATATTTATTGTATTTGAGTGCAAAGAATAAATTGTATTTCGTACTTACCAACACCATTAGAATTCATCCATCCGTACTGCATGCCTCCGTCGTGCGATTGTGTCCAAAGTTCTTTGGGGATGACATTGACATATTGCAGGCATTGAGGCGTTCGTGAAGATAAGTATGTGAAACGCTCCATGCACGCAATAAGTTTTCATTCTTGATGTTGAACAACTGCTCGACCAAGGAGTACTTTCAAGGGGTCAATTTTGAAGTGCGTGCCGAAATTACTAAGCAAGTGTCGCAAGCAATAACATTGGTACCCTTTAGGGGGACAAACGCCGTTGATTGGGGTGTTAACCGCCTCTAAAATGCCAGGGTGACGATCAGAAATAACGCAAATCCCTTCTCTATTTGTCACGTGTTTGCGCAACATCCGCAAAAACCACCCCCACGAATCAGTTGATTCGGTTTCTGCAACGACAAATGCAACTGGTAATATGTGTCCATTTCCATCAACAGATATCACAATCACGAGCTTCCCATTGTATTTGGCATATAGGAATGTCACGTCAATCTGAAGCAGAGGCCTGCAAAAATTGAAAGCATGTATTGAAGCTTCAAATGCAAAAAACACACGACGAAATTGAGGAGACGCGGTTCTTATTTCATCAGCATGCCATTGTCTGTATGACCACTCGATTCTTGTCCTCGGACTCTTACTCCTCACAGCCGCCAACCATCTTGGTAATTGAGCGTACGACTCATCCCAATCTCCAAAATCCCATGCAATTGCTTTCCGCTTGGCATCCCACATTCGCTTGTAGCTGACTTCGTGTCCGTATTTTTTCTTAATTATATCTATTAATGCTTTGATCGTGATACCTTGATCGCTCTTGACAACGCTTTGGATATCTCGCGCAATCATGTTGGCGTCAAGCTGGGCATGACCGCGTTATACGTTGGGATTAATACACGTGTGCGGTACGTCTAACTGTGTTATCTCCCATAATAGTGTTTTCTTTCGGAAACATGGGCGAAGATGCCACATACACCCGTGTTGTGGAAATCTGCACTTAATCACCCACGTAGTTCTAGTCGATTCCATCACATTGTATTGACAATGTCTATTAACATGCCACACTTTAACGGCATGTTTTAACTCATTTTTATTGTCAAAATACATCCCTATCTCCAAATCGAAGTTAGACTTGTCCCCCCAAGTTTGCTTATGGGAATATTGGGTGGCAGTTGAATTAGCCACCTCCCAATCGATTTCGTTATATACTGGTATTGGCTAGTGAACTTCATCGTCACTAGTTTCCTCCAACATAATCTCTTCATCGATAGCAAACTGCTCATCATCTTCGACATTCTCCGCACCCGGAGGATCATATCTTGGATCATTCGTGCAAACGTTAACGTCATCCCAAATGGCAACTGATGGAGCTTCTTCGTTGTGATGCGTTTCCTCATCAGTTTCGTTATGTTCATCGTCGTTATCGTCATCGCCATTATAGGCATTATTATCTTCATGTAATGGAGCAACGAACCCCTCTTGCACGACCTCAGCCTGTGGGGATTGCATATGCAACCTTTCCATCATTAAGGCTACGTTTGGCGTGCCGCTACGTTCGTCAATAACTTGCGAATGAATCGTACGATTTCGAATTGAGTCAACTGACTCAAATGTTAAATATATATCAACCGTTGCAGTTATTGGTAAATTGGCAACCGTCTCCCACATCAAATCGAAGTGTGTCGCATCATTCAACAACACAGGAACGAAATAATGTGAGCCTCCGGGGAGGATTATCATGTGGCGATAAGTCATATGAACTATAGTATCCGTTGATGAGATAGGGAACGCATTACAAACGTCATCAATCATTTCACGGCCACTCGACCCAAACTTAACCCACAACACTACTGATGGGGGTGAGCTGTACGCGATGCCATTGACCCCATTAACGATGGAGTCGTACGCATAGAATAGAAAAGGGATGTTTCTTTGTGACATGACCTACATAAGTTGGCGAACTTGGATGTAAAAATGTTACTGACAAATGCACAAATTTTTTAAGGGAAATAGTTGTCAATCATGTGGTGATAAAACGCAATCGAACTTTATGATGTAGAAAATCGCAATAATAGCGCAACTACAGAGCATAGTCATTCTTTCGCACTTACATTTTCTGTGTAACAACGTTCAATAAATAGACATATCAATCGTTCTTCATTAACAAAATACCTATGTACCTATATATCATGCAAACCATAACCTAACCTAAATAAATTATTATGAAAATACTAAATTAATGAACTTACTTGTTTCCTCCGCTTTTCCTCTTCGGCGTAATATTCCTGCAATAACATTGTATTTTCGTTAGTTTAGAACACAAAGAGTATAATAAATCGGCTATAAGAAAACTAAACTAAGCAAATAAAAGTAAACCTTTTCCTCAAATAATGAGTCATAACCTGACCTAACCTAAGTCGACTAACAAACCTAACCTAACTAACATTACTTACCTCAAATTGCTAAACAACATAACCGAAGTAAACTAATCACAGTTAACTAACCCAAATAATAAATGAAAACTAACCTCAAGTAACTTAACTAACTAAGTTAGCCTAATCTAACATAAAATAACCAATTACCCACAGGAACAGAACAAAGATGGTATATTTAGGATAGAGTTGGACTATATGTCCTCAATAATGTTTTGAAAACGTAGATAGAAAATAAGACAATTTTCTTTATATATATATATATATATATATATATATATATATATATATATAAGGTCAGTTATCAGCATTAACCAAATAAATTCTTCAAACCTAATTAAGGAGCAGTACCAACCTAAATTTGCCCAACAACAGACCTTAAGTACACTAATCACAGTTAACTAACCCAAGTAACCGTAGCAAACATGTACCCAAATAATAAATGTAAACTAACCTCAAGTAAGTTAATTAACTAACGTAACCTAATCTAAAATAAATTAACCAAACTATGTGAACCAAACGTAACCTAAAATAACCTAATAAAACGTAAACATATCCAAAAAAACAAAAAAACCAAAAAATTGTAGATGTGTTCATGAAACTTAAATGGATCGCAACGAATTCAAAGTCTAAATGAACTTAGTCTACTATATATATGGTTTCATAAATTTTAGGGCTTTCCTTAACATAGAATAGAACATATATGTTTGTGCAGTTTTGTGTATTGGAGGTAGGTGCATCATGGGGGAATCATGCGTTGAATCAGGGGTGCATAAGGTTGGCCGTGTTAAAACTGGCGTCTCTCTATTACTTTCAGATCATATAGTAATTCTAGCTTCTTATTAGCACGCATGCAGTTAGGTGTAATTGCGATTCAATATTGATTAGCGAATTAACAACACCTATGTCACTATATATTAACAACCTAAACAACCTAAACTATACTAACCTAAACAAATTTGGCAAACATATCTTGCAACATTGCGATAACAAAACAAACTACATTAACTAAACTAACTTACCTAAACTAACCTAAATACCTCAACTACCTAAATTAAACTAACCAAACTAATACATAAACTTAAACTAACTTAAACAAACTAACAAAACTAACTTAAACAAACTTAATTACCTAAACAAATTTGGCAAACAAATCTTGCAACATTGTGATAACTAAACAAACTACATTAACTAAACTAACTTACCTAAACTAACATAAATACCTCAACTACCTAAACACTAACCAAACTAATACATAAACTTAAACTAACTTAAACAAACTAACAAAACTAACTTAAACAAACTTAATTACCTAAACAAATTTGGCAAACAAATCTTGCAACATTGTGATAACTAAACAAACTACATTAACTAAACTAACTTATCTAAACTAACGTAAATACCTCAACTACCTAAACACTAACCAAACTAATACATAAGCTTAAACTAACTTAAACAAACTAACTAAACTAACTTAAACAAACTTAATTACCTAAACAAATTTGGCAAACATATCTTGCAACATTGTGATAACTAAACAAACTACATTAACTAAACTAACTTACCTAAAGAACAAAAATAACGTAACTTAATTGACTAACCTAACTAAACAAACTAACCAAACTAAACTAACCAAACTAAACTAACTAACCTTAACAAACATAAATACGTATACTAAACTAAACTAAACTAAATAAACTTAACTAACTAAACTAACCACCAATACCTAAACTAAACATCTAACTTAAACTAACTAAACTAACTTAATTAACTAAACATACCTCCTCCTTCGGTAAATTAACTAAAATACCTTAAACAAACTTAATTAACTAAACTTAATTAACTAAACTAACTTAAACAAACTTTATTAACTAAACTAACAAAAACAAACTCACTAAACTAAACTTAACTAACTTAAACAAACTTAATTAACTAACTAAACTTACTTAAACAAACTTAATTAACTTAAACAAACTTAAACTAACTTAAACAAACTTAATTAACTAAACTTACTTAAACAAACTTAAAACTAACTTAAACAAACTTAATTAACTAACTAAACTAAAACAAACTAACTAAACTTACTTAATCAAACTTAAACTAACTTAAACCGACTTAATTAACTAAACTCACTTAAACAAACTTAAACTAACTTAATCAAACTAACTTAAACAAACTTATTTAACTAACTAAACAAACTCAACTACACATACCTCCTCCTTCTCCTCCTTCCACTCCGCTGCTCGCTTGCGTGATGCCGCAGATGCTACCGCTGCTCCTTCCTCCTCTGCCGCCGCCGGAGATCCCTCCTCCGCTGCTTGGGCCGCTGTTCTGCCTCAACACTACTGGGCGAATTCCTCCACGTACCACTGCCGCTGCTGCTGCTGAGAGACGTCGTTCCTTGCTCTGGTGCCCCCGCCAAGCTCTACTCCGTCTCCGCCGCGCGTCACACTCGCCCACTCTCTCCTGTGCGTCGCTGGCCGCCCCTCCTTCTTCCTCCCTCCTCTATCTCTCTCTACGGATCGCTCCCCCCTCTCCTCCTTAAGTAGCTGACCCACCCCACTCTCCACAGTGTACTCGTGACCTACCACCCCCTACCCCCTACAAATAACCTACCACTATAAAGCCGAAATCGATGCAAAGAATATATTCTCTGCGTCGGTTTTGGGAAGATGACAGTGGGGTGCGGATAGCGCCTTTTGAGAAGGCGCTATATGCGCCCCCATGTCACGGGTTTTTCTCGGTCCACGTGGATCCACGTGGACCGAAGAAACCTTTTTTTTCCACGTGGACACTGATAGCGCCTTCCCAGAAGGTGCTGTCAGGATGTCACGGGTTTTCCCGGTCCACGTGGACCTACGTGAATCAGAAAAAAAACCCTATTTTTTCCAGGTGGACACTGATAGCGCCTTCCGCGAAGGCGCTATCAGTATGTCACTGGTTTTCCGATCCAAGTGGATCCACGTGGACCGGGAAAACCCTATTTTTCCAAGTGGACACCGATAGCGCCTTCGCAGAAGGAGCTATCGGTGTAATGTGTCCACGTCGGTCCACGTGGACATGTCGACGTGGACATGTACAATGATAGCGCCTTATGCGAAGGCGCTATCAGTGTCCTCCATACCACGTTGTCCGGACACATGGATAGCGCCTTTTGAAAATGCGCTATCCATGTGTCCACATCAGAAAAACATATATGCCACGTAGATGGCGCCTTCCCAATAGGCTTTATTGCCTACTTCCTGGAAAAAAAAAGGTTCACCCCTATTTTCCTCATTAAAACTAAAAACATGTGTACTTTGGTAAATTTTTCAATTTATAACAACAACATGCAGAATCTCCAGTTTAGTTTTTACAACTTCATGAATTTCAAAAATTCATAACTTAATGAAAACAAATCAAAATCAAGAACTTCTATATAGTAGAATTAGTGAAATTTCACAAGGAATCCAAATATGGAATTAAAATTTGAAAACAAAGTCACTTGCCTACTAAAATTGCTAAAAAAATAGAACTGAATCAAACCTTATAATTCTTTGTTAAATTTAATAAAGTGGTGATGATGATTAGCTTACCTAGTTGTAAAGCTTATTTAACTTGATTAAATTCTTCCTAATTCACTGATTTCCTTACTTATAAGTTGTATTCATCTCTCTAGATTTTCTCTTCTCTTCCTTGCATGAAAATGGATTGGTTTTGCATGAAATATCCACTAAAATTGTTTATATAGTGATGAGATTTAATTATGGCCCCTGATCTTGTTTATACACTCATTTATAGGATCTTCTTATAGCGGACACCATGGTCCTACAACCTTCTAACTTGTCCATACTAACTCACATATTGAATTAAGTTACGTTACAATATAATCCCGTGGTATATCAATGTTCCTTGTTTTATTTTTTTAACTTAGGCCTCATTTAGATAAATTCAATTATAGGCACATTAGATTACTTTTTTAATCATATTAAACTAAATAATGATTTATCCCATCACTCTCTACTTCGATCCCATGTTGACACATATCTTAAGGCTTGTCTCTACACGCACACCAAACTTACAAAATACAACACTAAATAAATATTCCTGGTTATAGTGTATACACATACCTCAAACTAGGCATCCATTACTCAAAAGTAATCAATGTCTCGGTCCTAAAATGGAGTATTAGGATTGTGTACTCATTCTCGAGTCACATTACGACTCTATAACCCTGATTAGGGACTAATTTACTGTTAGTAAATTTTGGGCCATTACATCAACACTCGGCTGTAATATCTTTGACGTAGTTAGTCAAAAAGGGAAGTTAGTGAACAAGGCTAAATATCTTTTTGGTATTTTATGATTGTAAGTACATTAAATTTTATGTTTTTAAAATTTTATTTCATGGATGTACTTATTGGTTGATAACTGTAACTTTTCGGGTTTTAATTATGTGTGTTGTTACTTTGATCCATCGGTAACAGTAAATTCTATGAAATTCCTCAAAAAATCGGTTATCTTGCTATTTATTGCTTTTAACCATCTATGCCCAAAAAAGAGATTGTTAGATCCCAGTTTACCAAGTTTGGGTTGGCTTATCCTTATTGGGAGTATATTGTCAAAATAGAAACTTAGTTACTTAGGGAAATGCTACAATGAAGATGGATGCCTAACTTAGCAAGATGTCCAAGTGTAGATATAACTCAAAGATATATTACAATGCAAATTCTATTGAAGATTACGATGTCAAAGTCAGAGTCAAAAATGAATATCAAACTAAAGTCAATGCAGGAATGGAATATGAGTTGAATACTGCAACAGAACAACTATCAATACTAGTATATAATTGTGAAGAAGTTTGATACTGCAAAGAGAGAACTCAAGATGAATTACAACTACAAATCCAAGTGAAAGATGCATAAAGGACTAAAAAAATTATGGAGAATGCCTGTCAAGACTCTTGAAGGAATAGAAGACTTAGTTGTTGAATATTGGATGACTCCAACAAAATTTACAATTAGAGACCGAGGAGATTTTTCGAGTTGTATTGTGTTTAGGACTAAATTCCTCGATATAATAGATATATTAAGTGTATAAATACTGAAGGTCACCATTATGTGGATCATTGTTCATTACTAGAGTTTTGTAAGAATGAGAGATCATTATAGTGGTTGTTCACATTATCAACTTGTTTAATTGATTAGGGTGAGCCTACATATAGGAAGACATTCAAGTCTTACAGTGACATCAATTCTTGTTTAGTATTGATGTTTCATTAATCTCCTCAGTTCCTCTGGTTTACAAAACTTCAACATATATCAATGGGAATATGAATATATCCATTATTTAAGAGGCAAGTGGATTATTTGGCTGAAAGAATAAATCGGTATTATGGGCTACGAATGTATATAGAAAAGAAAATAATGATTATCCTCAGCTACATTATGGGATTGGACACGGTTTTCCCCATAAGGAAATAAGATACGCATTGTAAGCAATCCCAGGGGAGGGATTTGTTAGAGATGCCGAATAATACCTCGAGCACATCACCTATAAAAACTTTAGAAAAACTAACAATGCATGGTGTTACATAGTGAAAGCTTGTTTGTAATCGAGTTTACAACACTACAAGGTAGTGAACTAAAAAGTAATTCTACTCTATCACATTGTTCAAAGGGTGGAATACATCGATGTTCGCAAGGTCATTTATGAAGCTATCAAAAGTGTTGACAAGTCAATAAGTAGACATGTTTTATGGTTCATTTTAAGATGAAATTAGATGTAAAAGACTATATTACAAGAAGTTTTCTCTTGTTTTTGTTATTTTTGGTCATAAATGGAAAATATGAAGAAATGAATAAATAAGGTAAGATTATGAAGGAATTAATCGAATGGAAAGATTATGCAAAGAATCGTCACTAAAGAAGCAAGGAAGAACTGGGCTTTTGAACCAGCGAATCCTAGCAACTCATAGGATGCCATAATCGCTAGTCAAATCGATGAAACTAGTGCGCTTCAAGTTATGGATTTTCCTAGCGATTCCTATCTCACAAAATTGCTAATAATGGCTAGAGTAGATTTCAAGAATTTAAGATGACTATAAGCTGTTTGAGTTGGTTTGGGATATTTACTACGTAAAATACTATAAATATAAGCCTAGGAATTCAAAAGTAGTAGCCCTTGAGTAATTATATCAATATTCCATTACTTTAATAGCCATTCTTTATTGTTTTAGTTATTTTCTTTATTATTTTTTGCTTTTGGAGAATATTTAAAGATTTAAAGTATTTATTCCAGAGGTATTTATCTATCTTTTATTTATATTAATTGCAATTTTATTCATGATTATGATTGAGTAGTTATTTAGTTTAAACAAATTCCAAAAGTGAGCTAGATTCTTTTTGCAATGTAGTTTTGAAAAGAAGATTATATGCTTAATGCTTTAAACCAATCGTATTATTTGATTCACTGATTTAATAGGTTATCTATTGATTTTAATCATGATCTTTGTATTGCATGCATAATCTAGAATGTGTATTATGATATTTGGTTTAATTATCTATTTGAAGTAGTAACTTGGATCGTTTGAAAGTCAAACACCGTTTAGACGTCTTAGGTGAATTTGAGATCTAAATTAGATGTTGAAGTGGCTTTCAGAAGATATTAGATTTAGTAGTTTGAAGTTCTCATAATTTTTGATGCAGTTCTATCATTTCTATTACTTGAAGTTAATGTCTTTTTCGCCGGTATAAGAAGAATGTGGTTTTTTCGACGGTATAAGAAGAACAAATGGCTGGTTAAAGGCATTTAATAATGTCTTACTTTATTAAGTATGTTCATAACTATACATGGATTGGGGTAACATGTTTGGAATGCAAATGGGTTTATGTTTCAATTTTCTGGATGTTTATTTATATATTTATATATTTTTGAATTGAATCTATTTGGTTGATAATGAATTTGAACTGTGATAGTAAAGGTAATATAGTTAGTTAAGTATTATTATATTATAATTAATTATTAGTAAGTTTAATTACTATTTTTAATTAAGTAAAGTAAAAGTAAAAATAATAAAAACCTTTAAAAGTCATTTTTCCTAGAAAGGTTTGATGAATCCTAGTGGAGACGATTCCCACTTATCACTTCTACAAAATATTTAAAGTATAATAGAAAGAAAAAATTATTGTACATGCCTGACACGTGTCGATTCTTGGTGTCGTTGACGGTGATTTAAATGTAATTTCTTAAGAGTTTTAGACGTTGTAGGGTATTTCCACTTTGTCATTCTAATTCCACAAGATCCTTACATCCATTTGATCTTGAGGAAGATTGGACATTTAATCATAATTTAAGACAACAATAATGTAGAGAACACCAGCCTACCATAATGGAAGGCAATAATAACTTTAATATTAACAATAATGATAATAGAGAACTTACTTTTAGGCAAGCTAATCAAATGTCATTGCTTATGAACTAATGTGTATTGTCCATCCTAAAAGATTTCTTGAATTTGAATTTAGATCTGGATTCACTAGTACTCTACCTAATTTCTTCGTTAAGGACAATGAAGACCTATAAAAATTTATGAGGGAATATCAACACAAAGTCAATGGGTTGAAACCTAAAGACCGCACATTAGAACAAGTCAAATTTAAAGTTTTCCTTTGTATTGAAAGATCAAGCACAAGATTGGTTGTTTTATCTTCCTCAAGATTTGATAACCACATGGGCTGAAATGTTATAAGCTTTCCTATATCAATATATGCCTACAAGAAAAATTAGTACCTATGAAGACAATTGACAGTCGTGAAAATGAAGGGGACGAAAGTTTTAATGAATTTTGAGATAGATTTCAAATATTAATTTCATCTTTTCCACAACATGGATATACTCAAAGAGCTTTACTAGAATACTTCTATGAAGGACTAAATTATTTTGAACAAAGACTGTTAGATAATGTATGTGGTGGATCATTACTAGATATTACATCCACTCTAACCAAAGAAGCAATAAACCAGATGGCCAAAAAATCTAAACAATATGGTGAAAAGACTGATATGTTAAGAAATAAAGTTTATAAAGTTAATAATAGATCAAGTAATGAACTTGACGAAATAGTTGAAGAATTATCTGACATGGTTAAGTTACTGCTAAAAGAAAGATCAAATCAAGTTAAGTCATGTGTTTTTTGTAATGAAGTCGCACATCCAATGGATGCGTGTCCTAACTTACATGAAGATAACAATGAAGAAGTCAATGTGGTTATGAACCAATATTTTGTTCCTCCAAGAAACGAATAGAATAACAACAATCATTACAATGGAAAACCAAATTCAAACCTTAGTTATGGTCCACAAAATCAAAACTATACCACTTATAGACTAAGAACACCTACACAATCAACACCAATGCAACAACCTCAATAAACTATGCAACCTATGCAACCAAATCTAGAACAAATATTACACAACTTTATGACCTGAAGTAATCAAAATGTTATACAAATTTCTCATAATCAAATTAAAATTGATACGTCTATTAATGAGCTGAAAAAATCAATTAAATCAAATGATTCAATAAATCAACAAGTTAAGTAATCAAACTAAAGTAACTAGTCAACCTACAAACACAACTAATCAAGTATAAGTTAAAGCTTTATTTTGTAAAAATGTAAAAGAAACGAATACGCAAGAAAAGACATATAAAATAGGTAAAAAGAAAACTAAGGTACTTAAGTGAGTAGATCACAAAGAATAAGAGATGACAAAAAATATCATTCCCAATAGGGAATGGATGGTCGAACAATTAAAATATACTCCTTTCCCCAAAAGGCTATATTGATGGTATTTAGCTAAAGTGAAAGCCTACGAAAAATCTTTATAAAATTTTGAATTAGTTAACATCACAACGTAAACAACAACTATAAGTCAAATGAAGATATGCATTCTAATTCTACCATTCCACAACGATTAACAAACGTTAAGGAGGAAGAACCTAAGGAATACATATCTTAACCATTTAGAAAACTAGAAATTAATGAAAACTTAGACCAAAAGATCTCATCTGTAACCAGAATGCCTGAGAAATGTTTAGACCCACGAATGTTTGTCCTACCAATCACAATATGCAATTCTTCTATTGAATTTGCTATGTGTGATCTCGGAGCATCAATTAACCTTATTTCACTTAAATTTTATGAATCATTGAAAATAGGATTGTTAACTAATACACCTATTATCTTACTTTGGTAGACATTTCTATTATTAAACAATATGGATTATTAAAAGACATCCTAGTACAAGTACATGATTTAGTATTTTCAGCTGATTTTATGTCATGAAAATGGGAGATTCAACATCACCCAATCCTTTACCTATACCATTAGGTAAACTTTTTCTACTGACAGTTGAAACTAAGTTAGTTATCTTTGAAGGAAAAATGTCTATGGAATTTGAATATAAGATTGTTAAACTTGAAATTAATAATGAACATAACTATGACACTTATGAAGTCTAGGAAAAATTATTTGAAAATGAAATAGATGATAATAATTTTTTACACTTAATACTATCATGATAACGTTAATATTGAAATTTATGCGATTAATCCAGTAACAATGGAAACTAATAAAGGGATTTAAAAGAAATAAATAGTTGAAAACACTTCAAAAGAAGAAAAAAAAAGTAATTTAAGAATGGAGAGTTAGGCAACCAGAGAATAGAAAAGACATTAATAAGACAAAAGTTTCTAAGTCCAAGTATAGTAAGAAAAAGAAAAAGTCAGACTTGATTCTTGTAAAGCTTAATGATTGTGCAGGCATACACTTGCACATTAAAATCGAATGGGCTTGTTACTTCAGAGCTTAGTGTGATACAAACTCTAAAGCAAATCTCTTGCCCACATACTTCTTTCTACATACTCAATTGGAGTTGAATTCACTAGCTTATGAATGATTTTCTTTATTGGATGGAACTTCAATTTAACAATTAGGGGTGGTCATGGATGTGCCAGTTCAAGTTGTCAACAACACTGCACCCATGAACTTTTTGATATTACCACACTTTATCAATAAAGATCATTTTTTAATAGTAGGACAACCTTTCTTAGCCATTACTCATGCTATTATGGATATTCTGAACGAAAATATTACTCTGAAAATTAATGGTCGGGCACTTACTTTTTGGAATGGTACGAGAGTAGAAAATCCTAAATTTAAGTTTAGAGATCCAAACTAATTTCGGAAAGGTTAGTAAAGCTAACGACGATAAACAAAATCGTTATATGGGAGGCAACTCATATTCTATGTTTATTTTATGTTTATTAAGATTTTACTTTATTTTAGTTTAGTATGTTTTTATTCTCTCACTTTTTTTACTCTTGTATTGAAAATATTTTCGAAATTTAAACTCTAAGGTGATTTCAATTGAGGAGGAGTGATTGAGTTGTTTTTGCTTATATTTCCTTTATCCAAGTCACATTATTTACTTGATTATATGTTTATTTATTTAATTAATAAAAGTATATAGTTAGATACATCTCCCACTCACACTTTCAGATTCTAGTCAATTCCACCTTAATATGAGTTGATAAAACATCAGATATGCTATGTTTTTTGTATACTTTTACTTTAAATTCCAATACTTTTATCATCGGTTTCACTATTAAATCTTTGTTTTTGTGTTTTCAAGGTTAAAATAGGCTATTACATGAAAAGGAGAGATTTTTCATAAAAATTAGTGAAAAAAGTTTAAAGAAGGCTCAATGCCTTCACAACGCCTCTAGTTGGTCAGACATCATAATGGAATCGTTGGGCTTAATTTATGTGTATTAAAGATTTGACACTGAACTTGAACTAGGAAAAGCCTTATGAAAACTCAAGAGAAAACCGAGAATCAAAAAGTCAGGACACACCCAGCGCCTTGGAATGTGCGTACAGAGCTATTACAACACTAAGCTCGATTTGGAACAAATTAGACAAAAAATAAAGCATCGTAGTGATTTGGTAGTGATTCTTCAACGATGTGTCTCTTCAACATACAATGTTGAACAAATCTAAAGATTTTGAGTCCTGAATTCGGTAGATTTATTTTATTTGGTGAATCTATTCCATTGTATTTCCAACCCATATAAATACCTAGGGTTGGATGTGCGAAACATATCTTATATTTTCTCTAGTTCTTAAGTTTGAAAGAGAGGTCTTGGGAGTTTTGGTATTCTTATTTTTTTTCGAGTTTTCGTTCTTTACTTTTAAGGAACTTTTTAATTCATTTTAATGTAATTAGCTTATATTTATACTAGTAACTAAGTTCTCACTGGATTGATAGTTTTCAACAATTGGAAGTATTGATTATATGAGGTTTTATTGTTCAAAGTGAATTTTTATTTCATTGAAATCTTATAACTTTGATTGTATTAATTTTAGATCTACTGATTTTTTATTAGATTTTATTTAATATGTTTTGCTTGTGCAGTTGCTAATGCATAGGTAGATGTAGGAGATCTAGATCAGTAAACCTACCTTCGATACGGGAGTTTACGTTGAGTGACAGATAGAGCCATGTCTATTAGCATTCTATGTGCTCTTATACATTTGAAGTATAAGATGGATGACAGTTCATGTTAGTTACTACTTAGGGCAAGTGTTTTTTTATTGAATGCTAAGACCCATAGCTCGTCGAAATCCTATGACATATCTAATGGCTTTATGGGTCTAGTTTGTATATGATAGTATTGCTTGTTCCTTCCATTAACAGTGGAAAATAGATTGACTGCACTCGAACATGTCTATGAGAACCCACTAGGATGGATATCTTTTGTAACCAATTATTAAGTCAATTACTTGTTAATTGTGAAAATTCTCTCAATCCGGGATTTTGTTATATTGTTTGAATTATATTTTGTAGTTGTATATGGATGATTCTATTGTTTAGTGTAAGCTGTTAAGTTTATTTCCTCTAGGTTAGGTTGATTAGAAACCCCCCTCTATTTTCTTTTAGTTGTAACCTAGGAATCCTTCTCAGTCTCTATGGGTTCAACCCTGTACTAACTTTACTACATATCCAAATAGTCAGTAAATCGAGACTATTATTAGTGTTGTACAACGTGACATCAATTTTTCACATCGTTGTCGGGGACACTGTTAAGCGATTTTCTAGGTTAACATATAAAAATGAGCTAAGAAGAAAAAGAGCTAACTTTTAGGGAGGGGACCAACTTCGAGGAGTTTCTCAACCTCTATGCATATAATCCACTGCCCAAGCGGGAGAGTTTATGTTAAAAATCAAACTTATCTAGAAATTTCCAATATTTCTTGGAAGAGATGATGTGGATCCACAAAAATCTCTAGCAAAATTCGAATAGGTTATTGTAGGTATTAAACCTACTGCAGCTGAACCTGATATGGTTAAGCTAAAGGCTTTTCTATTTTGTCTGAGAGATAATACTTCAGATTGGCTTTTTCCTTTATCTCCTAGATCTATCCATTTTTAGAATAATCTACACCTCAAATTTTAGGAGCAGTAAATGTCAGTGAGTAGTAAGATTACCTCTTTTAAGAGACAAATCTACACCATTTTCTTGCAAGAAGGAGAAATTTCTTTGAGCATTGGGAGAGAATTAAACAACTCTATCATGATTGCCCATAACATGGTTTCACTGAGAAATCATTAGTGAAAAAGTTCTATGAAGGGCTAACTAATTACGAGAAATGGTAGGTGAATACAATATGTAATGGAAGCATTTAAAAGTTACACCCTTCGATGCCAAGAAAATTATTGAAAAAAATGGCTAGTTAATTAAGCATTATAGTGTAACAGATAATATTTACAAGAGTCAAGTCGGAGTCAATTCGCAAGAGGATAGGCTTGAGAGTGAAATTTCATAATTAAATTCCATGATGAATCAGTTAATGTTAGGATCAGGGAGAATCTAAGCTTGCCGTACTTGTCTTAAGTACACACACACTACGGGAAGCTATCCATTACATTTTATGGATAGATGTCAAGTAGATATGGTTGAGCAATTTCTAGGATCATTTCAGGAGAGAGGTCAAGATGATTAGAGTTATAGACTTTAGGGCCATGATCATCGTTTAGTTGTTCAGGAAGAATAACAAATACCATTACAGGTGAAAGCAATCATTATGGGAGAACATCAAATATGTTTGAGTCTTATAGTCAAAAGTATGACATGAGATTTAGTGAGGTGGCAAAGTTGATCAAGCAAGTCAAAACTGAAACTCAAGCAAATAGGGAGGAAATACTACGCATTATGCATTATGTTGAGGCTATTACGATTACTTTGAGGAGTGGAGCTGAACTTGAAGGACCCAAGAAAGTGGATCTGCAAAGTAAATTGAAAGAGATAAGAGCATAGGCTAAGCATGAGATAAAAGTTACCGCTACACCACCTGAGAAACCTAAGGTAGAACCAATCACCAAACTTGTTATTCATCCTCTTTTTCCCTAGAATTTTGCAAAATCAAAGCAAGAGGACCAAGACAAAGGAATCATAGACTCCCTCAAGAAACTAGAGAGCACTATCATTTTGCTAGATGATGTAGCCAACTTGCTTAAGAATTCCAAGGTCTTAAAGGATTTATGTAGCAACAATTTAAAGATACAAGAACATGAGAGAGTCATTGTTGGTAAAACTATCTCAACCATCCTTCAAAAGAAACTTCCTCCTAAGTGCAAGGATATAAGAATATTCTCAATACCAATCACCATTGGTGATAGACACATTTCTAAGGCAATTCAAGACTTTTGAGCATCCATAAATGGCTTGCCTTTGTTTATATTTGTGTCTTTTAATTATAACAAACTTAGGGAAGCCATGATAGTGATTAGTAAGTAGACATATCTATTGTACCTCCAATTGGAGTCTTAGAAGATATCATTGTCATTATGGGATTGTTATATTTTCCTGCAGATTGTTTCATCCTATACATGAAAGAGGAACCATTCCCCAATTCCTCTTCAATTCTATTAGGGTGTATTTTCATGAAAACGGCATAGGCGAAGATTGACATCACGGATGGATCTTTAAATATGGAATTTGATGGCGATGTTGCGAGATTTAACATTAGTGACTTTTGACTATTTAGAGCACATCTGTTCACTCAAAAAATATCTCGAGGATGTTGTTAAAGAGTTATAGTCTTATGAATTCCATTACGAACTCCTTATCTCCATGGATTTGTTCTCCTCTAATCCCAAGCTCGAGCCTTCATGACGCGCGCCGAATGCGTCAATAAAGTAAAGTTTCATAAACCAACAATTTTGTAGAATAGTGGTAAAGGGTCGATCTCACAGAGATTGGTAGTCTTTCTTAGGTTAAAAACAACAAAAAAGGAAATCGGGGGTTTTAAAATAAATTAATTTAACTAACTAATCGAATTAAACTAAATAAATAAAATAAGTAAACTAATTTTGAAAAAAAATAATTAATACCTAAATCTACAGTTCCAAAAATTAGGATCAAGATTCAATGGCAATCGTGGTCTTCAATCATTCCCAAAAAAGTTATTAATTTAAATTCTCCTAGATTTGCTATAGTAAATCGATATCCGCCAGAAATTCCTCGTTCCCCTAATCTCGATAGCCAGGACGTCCAGCACTAACTACTTCTCTAATTAATATATAACCATAGACATCCACCAAGTGGGTTTAACACATTAACCGCAGTAATATAGGTTTGTGGGAACACTAATCCTAAATAAATAAGTCGTGTTCACTCCCGATTTAGCCTAGATTCAATTGTTGCACACTAAAGAACTGAAAGGGTTTGATGGAAAATAAGTGAGCGTTCGTCATTTTATTGGTCCAAAAACATAATTACACTGATACTAATAGTCCAAATAACTATAGGTTGTCCACCTAAAAGCATGCACTGGCCACATACACACCCTAGATCTAAACCATATTCATTAAAACCAACAACAATGAGATAGGAGAATTTAAACTAAATTAAATAGTAAAATAAAAGATCTCACATAATATGCCATGAATCCATGATGCGGACTCGTTTCCTCTCCGACCTAGGCAAGTAGTTGATTAGCCGAACATTGTCATCGAAGAAAGTTGATAACAAAACAATAAAAGTCGGTGTTCAAAATAATAAAACCTAAGTTCTTAATATATAAAACTACTAAAAATTGGTCTCGAGAGGTGAGAGATACTAATTTTGGGGGTTGGGGAGATGACTTGTGCGCCGAGGACGATCATGGGGCTATTTTAGGCTTGAAATAACATTTTGCCAGGTGTCTCTATATGATTGGACCGTTTGATTGGAACTGGTTGATGTGGCAGCAAGGGACTGGAAGGTTCGCTAGATATGACATGCTCAGTTGGTGAGATGCTTGCACATGTCATGCCTGAAGGTGGTGAAAAAGCTCACGCACGACTCGGCGAAGATATGGGAGACAGTGCTGACGCGCATCTGGAGGAAATCGAAGAGCAGCCGTGTCAGGAGAAGAAATGGTTTTGCAGCTGCGATGTGTTGATGTTGACCTGGCGAGACGTGATTGGTCGAGAACCAATGAGTGACGTGCTTGGGGTTGTGAGAGGCTAACACTTTGCAGCTACTATGATGAGAACCGCTGATGTGGCATCGTGTAAATGGTTGAGAGAACATATGCGCTGACGTGGTAGCTTCTACTTGGTTGAAATATGTTGTCTCCTTTTCAACCCACTACGCAACACGTAACTTAAGACAAACTGTTTGGCATCCGCTCACTTAATATATATTTTAGAGACTTTCCTTATTTAAATATACTAAAATAAACTACTAAATATATATAAATACTTAATTATCACTTCACTCGACAAATCCCTAAAACTTCATTTGAAAAAACATCCTGATCATTTGAAATATGCCTACTTAGGTGAGAATAAAGCACTTATAGTAATCATTTCCATAAAACTCTCGAAACTAGAAGAGGAAAGACTAGTACGTATCATATGAGACTACAAGGAAGCTATATAATGGATACTAGCTGACATCAAGGGATTGCATCTGATATGCATATAAAGAATACATCTAGAGGATGACTATAAACCCTGGAGGCAAGCTTAGAGGTGATTAAACCTGCCTATGATGGAAGTAGTAAAGAAAATGATTTGGAAGCTTCTTGATGCAAGGATGATTTATCCCATTTCTGATAGTAAGTGGGTTAGTCCAATGTAAGTCGAACCCTAAAAGAATGGAGTAACCATTGTGACCAATGCCCATGGAGAGTTGGTACCTACCCATGTCAAAAATGTATGGCGAGTTTGTATTGACTACAAACAATCAATGCAGCCATAAGGAAATATCATTTTCTCTCTGCCATTCATAGATCATATGCCTGAGCGTCTAGCTGGAAAATCCCAATACTATTATTTAGATGGGTATTCAGGGTTTCGTCAGATTCTCGTCACTTTAGAAAATCAGGAAAATACCACCTTCACTTGTCTTTTTACAACATTTTCTTACGAACGCATGTTGTTTGAGCGATGCAATGCACACGCAACATTCCAACGGTGCTCCATACAAATTTTCATTGATTCTTTCAAGAACTTCATTGAAGTCTTCATGGATGATTTTACCATTTATGGAGATTCTTTCGATAATTGTCTTGATAATTCAACTAAAGTGTTATCTCGATGCATTGAAAAGAACCTTATTCTCGATTATGAGAAATGTCATTTTATGGTAGACCAAGGGATCATTTTGGGTCATATTGTTTCATCTAGAGGTTTGGAAGTCGATTCAACAAAATTTGATGTCATTCGTACCTTACCCTATCCCTCCCCTTTGAGAGAGATACATGTATTTCTAGGTCATGCAGGCTTCTAGAGGTGGTTTATCAATGGTTTTTTCAAGATAGCCCAACCTATGTGTCACTTACTTCAGAATGATATTCCATTTTTCTTTGATGACGAATGTAAAATTTCTTTTTCCACACTAAATACTGCACTAATCTCCACTCTGATAATTAAAACTCCTAATTAGTCGCTTCTTTTTAAGATTATGTATAATGCGAGCAATTATGTTATGGGAGTTATGTTAGGACAAAAAGTAGGGAGAGAATCTCATGTCACTAATTATGCGTCTAAAATTTTAGATGCTACTCAAATGTATCACACTACCACTGAGAAAAAACTCATTGCAGTTATTTTTGCACTTGAGAAGTTCATGCCTCATCCGATAGGTACCAAAGCCATTGTCTATTCTGAACATGTAGCTTTGCATTAGCTAATTTCTAAAAATGAGTCTAAGCCTAGACTTATAAGATGGATACTCTTACATCAAGAGTTTGATCTTACAATCAAAGACAAAAAATGTGCCAAGAATCTAATGGTAGACCATCTCAATTGCCTAAATAAAAGAGAACCACTTACTGCACTCAATGACGAGTTCCCTGATCAACGCATTTATGCAATTTATTTTGAAGTTCCATGGTATGTTAACCTTGTTAACTATCTAACCACCAAGCAGTTACCAATAGACTACTCAGTGCACAAAAGCAAAAGCTTGTGTACAATTCGAAACATTATATGTGGGACCATCCATATTTACGGAAGTTGTGAGCCGGTCAAATGATTCACAGGTGTATTCCTCAGGGGAAACACATTCTTTCTTGTCTCACTATCATTCATACGTGAGTGGCAGTCATTTCGTTCTACGACATACAACTACGAAAGTTTTAGAACGTGGTTTTTATCGGCCCACATTGTTCCATGACGCTTATGTCTTCACCAAAACTTGTCGTAACTGTCAGAAGTACGGGTCACCAAGTGATTAGATGCCTATTTTCTTAGATCATTTTCTATGAAATCTTCGACATATGGGGCATTGACTTCATGGGTCCATTTTCCACCTTTTAATTGGAACCATTATATCTTGTAAGCGGTGGATTATGTCTCAAAATGGGTTGAAGCTAAAACCACTAGAAGTAATGACTCCCAAATAGTGGTCAAATTTTTAAAGTCACGAATCTTTTCAAGATTTGGAGCTCTACGTTCAATCATCAGGGACATAGGAACTCACTTTTGCAATAGGATTATGGAGTCCTTGTTCAGGAAATAAAATGCCACCCATAGGACATCTACAGCCTGTCATCCCTAAGCCAATAGTCAAGCTGAAGTCTCTAATAGAGAGATCAAATCCATCCTTTTGAAAGCTATTCACCCGCCAAAGAAAGACTTAAGTTAATGCCTTAATGATGCGTTATGGGCACACAAGGCAGCTTTTGAAATGCCTATTGGAATGTCTCCATATAGGTTGATTTTTGGAATAGCATGTCATATTCCTGTAGAGTTGGAAGATAGAGTATATTGGGTAGTCAAATGTTGTAACATGAATTACAAAGAAATCAGTGTAGAGCAAAAATTGGATTTTCAGGAACTAGAAGTAGTTAGGAATGATGCATATAAAAATGCAAGGATTTACAAGGATAAGATGAAAGCTTATTATGATCATCATTTGACGTGGAAATCCTTCTTAATAGGTCAAAAATCCATTCTCTTCAATTCTAGGTTGAAAATCTTCTAAAGTAATCTTATGTCTAGATGGGTGGGTTCATTTCTTGTTACTAATAGCTTTTTCCAAGAGATGAAAGGAAAAAAATCTTTCAAAAGGAATGGACATAGGTTGAAGCCCATATATGAAAACTTCAATAGAACCGTAAAAGATAGAGTTGACTTGGAGCTAATTAAAGCACCAACTGATCATACAGAAGGAATTTTAAGGCATTATGTGTCTTGACTTTGGATAGCAAACTAAAGAAGAAATGGCGAGTAAAGGTAAAGCCAGGGGAAAAAATTAAGGAGAACACAGTAGGAAGCAAGAAAGACGAAACTGATGCATAGAAAGTTAAGGTCTTTATTCAGAGGAAGCCAAAAGCACCTAATGAGCGTATGAAAAACAAGCTAAAAAGAAAAGGATGCCGCTGTAGAAAGTAGCAACATTGTTGGTAAAGAAAATAGAGGATCTATGCCCTAAAAAGATTATTGTGAGAGTTTTTGGAGAAACTTTTAAGAAGGCACTTCTGGACACTAAAGCTACAATCAATGTCATACCTTTATGATTCTTTAAAAGAGCCAATATTATTTCCATGAACACTGAAAAGGTGGAAATCACCTTCATATTCATTTATGTTGGATGTTTGGGGTTCATACGTAGCGAAAAATACAAAACAATTTTGACAAAAACCTCAACAGGATCCGAATCTAATTCCATTTAAAAAGTTTAAACCATGAAAACTTAATCATACCTCGATTGCAATATACCTTTCTGAAGATTGATCGATCTCTAAGGCGCTGGCAACGACGAACGCCCTCTACCAGCAGTCTACATACGAACGGCGGCTGAGATTCGAAGTGCTAGCTTGGAGAGAATACCAAACCTTTTTGTTTCTTTCCAAAACAATTGAGAGTGTACCAAAAAACCCTAATTCGTTTCGGAAATGAAAATAAAGTATCAGCCTTTAATCTTTCATATGTGTATTCTAACTTAAAACATATATTTATACAACCCTTGTATATAGACGGTTAAGTAAATTACACATATACCCCTACTTAAAGAAGTATAAGTGTAATACACCATAAGGACGTTTTTGTCATGAATTTTATCATATAAAATTCATTTTTATGAACCATCTAAAAATCTTGCAACACAATTCTTAGTGTACGACCTAATAGGCTCATACAACGTTGGCAGTGTACCAAAACACATTTTGGTATACAAGTCATAAGCGGCATCTAGCAAGACATTATGACTACCCAAGTTGTACGAATATCAAATTGATACAACCTAATCAATACTGTATATGACATCCTTTTGTCACACAATATCCTTTTGATCAAACATAAAGCATGGAATTGTCATCCAACATGTTCAATCGTACTAGTCTCGATCTCTAGGTAGACTAAAAACGTCCAAGTCACATTGATCAATATCAATTCATTTAGACTAGGACTTTTAACAGTCTAACATATCGAGGGATCCACTGGATATCTCTATTTATATGAGAGGGACAAATTCTATCTCGATTACACAACTTCATCACATTGCTCACATAGTAACCAATCATAACCTTTATAATCATCCGGTTAAAGACAACGGTTGATTGTGTCAAATCACTGTGTTCCTACAGTTAAAGACAACGGTTGATTGTGTCGAATCACTGTGTTCCTAATGTTGAAGTCTTTGGTAATCTCAAGTCAGAAGACTGAAAATATACCTATCATGAGAAACGACTATGACTTAATCCATGTAATGTTCTCATAGCGGGTCGGTCTAGTACTTTGTTCCCAAAGAAGTATTTGTGATCTTGATTCGTATCCCTATACGTATAATCATCATATGATCATCAATCAAGACTCACACTAATCTTATTTCATTATAGTTCTCTGTATAATAATCGACTAGGGACATTTAGGATATTTCTGTAAATACCCATGGATCTTATTATAATGTAAACATGCAAATTAATTATAATAAACATCAAATGACATCCTTTATTTTATTAACTAAAAGTATTCATAAAGACAGTTAATAGATTGACCTAGGGCATATGCCCCAACATTTCCCACTTGCACTAGGGCCAATCATACATTCATCTAATGCCTAATGATCTAACATGACCATCATGTTTTAGTTGTGGAAGTGTTTTTGTCAATGGATCCGCAACGTTGTCTTCAGTAGGTACTATGCAAATCTTTACATATCCCCTCTCAATAATTTCTCTGGTGAGATGAAAACGCATGAGTATATGTTTGGATATGTGGTGTGATCTAGGTTCCTTGGCCTATGCTATTAGCCCGTTATTGTCACAATACAAATAAGAAGGGTTAGCAATATTTGGAACCACACCTAGTTCAGAAATGAACTTTTTGATCAAAACTGCCTCCTTTCTTTGCATCGGACGACGCCGCAATATACTCGATTTCTATTACGAGAATCCCATGATCTCTTACTTCAAACTTTTCTAGCTTAATGCACCCCCATTCAAAGTAAACACATATCCAGACCGCAATCTAAAATCATCTAAATCAGTTTGAAAACTTGCATCTTTATAACCATTTATAACTAGATCATTTTCAAAACTTCCATAGACCAAGAACATTTCCTTAGTCCTTCTTAAGTATTTAACCATATTATTTACTGCAATCCAATGACTCTCACCAGGATCTGACTTATATTTCCTTATAGTGCTCAAAGCATATGATACATCAGGTCGAGTACATAGCATGGCATACATGATAGATCTAATAGCTTATGCATATGGAGTCTTATTTATACGGTCTCGCTCATAATTTATCTTAGGATATTGAATGTTGCTGAGACTTACGCCATGAGACATTGGCAACAATCCTCTTTTAATGTCTTGCAAACTAAACCTATTCAACACCTTGTCTATGTAAGCAATCTGACTTAGATCGATTAGCCTCTTAGATCTATCCCTAGAGATCCTTATCCCTTGGATATAGGTCGCATCTCCTAAGTCTTTCATTGAGAAACACTTCCCTAACCCAAACTTGACATACTGCAATGTTGGGATGCCATTTCTAATGAGTAATATATCATCAACATACAGTACCAGAAAAACAATTACACTCCCACTGACCTTCATGTATACACAAGGCTCATCTTCGTTCTTAATAAAACCAAAATCCTTGATTGCTTCATCAAAACGAAGATTCCAACTCCGAGAAACTTGCTTTAATCTATAAATGGATCTTTGAAGCTTGCATACTTTCCAAGAATTCTCAAAATGTATAAAACCTTCAGGTTGTGTCATATATACGTCCTCAAACGGCTTTCCATTAAGAAATGTTGTTTTTACATCCATTTGCCATATCTCAGTCATAATATGCAGCAATGGAAATTAAAATTCTAATGGATTTAAGCATGGCTACTAGTAAAAAAGTTTCATCATAATCAACACCTTGAGTCTGCCTGAAACCTTTTGCTACAAGTTTTGCTTTAAAAGTATGCAGTTTGCCATCCATGTCTGTTTTATTCTTCAAAACCCATTTACATCTCAGAGTTCATGGCACATAGCCTCCCGATAAGTGGTGGGCTCATTTTGATCCATAAACAACACATCACGACTATCAGTAATGAGAAATCTGAATCTCTCTGGCACATGTCTTACCCTACTAGATCTATGTGGGCCCTGTGTCACTTGTGGAGGTTCAACTGGTTCAGAATGTTGTTGAACTTCCAATAACGTTTCAGTGTCTATCTGTGATTCTTAAACTTCTTTAAGATTTATTTCTCTCCTACTAGTGTCTTTTGAGATAAACTATTTTTTCATAAAGGCACTATACTGAGCAACAAACACTTTATTCTCAACGGGATTATAAAAGTAATATCCATTTGTTTCCTTAGGGTACCCCACAAATAAACACTTGTCAGATTTAGGTGCTAGTTTTTCTAAGACTTGTCGCTTTACGTAAGCCTCACAACCCTAAATCTTCAGGAAAGACAAACTAGGTCTCTTCTCGTACCATATCTCGTATGGTGTTTTATCAACCGCTTTAGAAGGAACTCGATTTAGAGTGAAAGCTGCAGTTTATAATGCATAACCCCAAAAGGATAATGGAAGATCTGCATGACTCATCATAGATCGAACCATAACTAATAAGGTTCAATTTCTACTTTCAGAAACTCTATTCCATTATGGAGTTTTTAGTGGAGTCAATTGAGAGACAATCTCACAATTTCTAAGATGATCATCAAATTCTTGGCTCAAATATTCACCACCTCGATCTGATCGAAATGTTTTGATAGTTTTACCAAGTTGATTCTACACTTCATTTTGAAACGTTCAAAACATCTCAAATGATTCAACTTTATGTTTCATAAGATATATATAACCATATCTGCTGAAATCATCAGTAAATGTAATGAAGTACTAATAACCTCCTCTAGCCATTGTGTTGATAGGACCGCATACATTAGTATGTATTAGACCCAATAAATCACTTCCCCTTTCACTGTGTCCAGTAAAGGGACTTTTAGTCATCTTTCCTAGTAAACGAGATACGCGCGTTTCATATGTTTCTAAATCAAATGAATCTAGAAGTCCAACTTTATGGAGCTTCGTTATGCGTTTCTCATTTATGTGCCCGAGACGACAATGCCAAAGGTAGGTTTGATTCAAATAATTTGACTCGAATCCCTTTGTATTTATGTTAAAAACTAGAGTATAAGTGGTCCTTTTCATGCTTAGACTTTAAAGACCATCACACAAATCAGCTTTTGCATGAAATATGCCTTTACGAGAAATGGAACATCTATTATTCGCAATAATAAAATCAAAACCATCCATATCCAAACATGAAATAGAAATGTTGTTTATGCTCATGGAAGGCATAAAATAACAATTATTCAAAGTTAAAATAAGTCCACTGGGTCAGACTAAGTCATATGATCCAATAGCCAGGGCAGCAACTCTTACTTCATTCCCTACATGGAGGATGACTTCTCCTTTCTTCAACTTTCTACTTCTGGTGAGTCCCTACACACTTATATAAATGTGAGATGTGCATCCGATATCTAATACCCAGGAATCACTAGTAGATAAATTAATTTCAATAACATAAATACCTATAGTGGTAGTTGCACTACCCTTTTTCTTCTTTAGAACTTCCAGATAGAGTTTGCAATTTCTGAACCAATGTCCAGGTGCATGGCAGAAATGACGATTTCCTTCCTTTTCTTTTGGGTGTTTTGAAGTAGGAACGGGCTGGGGCTTGAGTTGTCCCACACGCTTTGCGATAGTTGAAGCAGCAGCCTTTGCAACTTTATCCTTGCCTTTGCCTTTCTTCTTCATTCCCTTTCATTTTTTGACCATCAACACATTACTAGAGGGTTTCTTGATATTTTGTTCAGCAGTTTTAAGCAAATGCAACTCTGAAAATGATTTTTCCATATTATTCATATTCTAGTTCATCACGAATTGTGAGTAACTCTTCGGTAATGAATTCAAGATCAAATTTATAGCCAACTCTTGGCTTATTGGAAATCCGAGTCTATCAAGCAAGTCAACGTAGCCCTTCATTTTCAGAATATGAGGACTAACTGATGCACCCTTGGTTATCTTGCAAGAATGTAGGTTTTTGACTATCTCGAACCTTCTTGCCTAGCTTGCTGTTGGAACATTTCCTTCAACGTTACAACCATGTCGTAGGCTTCCTTTAGTTCCATGTCCTTCTGAAGTTTAGGAACAATAGTTGTCAGCATAATACATGCAACATCAGTAGAATCTTTGGCATGCTTATTATGCGCATCCTTCACTGCTTTCTTAGCATTAGCTAGTGGGTCCTCAGGGATTAGAGCATCCAAGACATACAACTTGTGTTCATGATTGAGAATGATTCTGAAGTTTCTGAACCAGTCAAAAACGTTAGTCCCAGATAGCTTATCCTTCTCAAGGATGGATCGCAGTGATAGGGGGTTATTGTTACTTGAAGAGACCATTAATCTACAATAAATATTATGCAAAGTTTGTTTTAGTATAGAGGAATAGACTCCCACTAAATTAACAACTCTCCTAAAATAAATTGTTTATTTAAGGGACTAAAATCCATATTTCACCTAATTCAATGACAGCTATGGCATGAAACATAGAACTAGATTATTTAGGTAGGTAACAGTTACCAATTACATCTTATGTAATTTTAGATACTTTTATGAGATACGAAATATCTTATGTCTTATCGTGTGTTTTATCTCATCATGTGCCTAAAGCTCAAAACTATTTTGATAGCTTTATTAAGTCGGACCATTTTAAACATTTTGGTAACTCTTACCAAACTTGTCTCACCAAGATAACACAATACACCCAGCTATGGCTGAAACTATATTAGTGTGATCGAACCCTTGACAAGTGTTTAAAATGGATGGTATGAGACTTAAAATTTAATAGAAGGATCTTATTCAGTTTTAGTGGTTTTATGTAAACAATGAAATATCATATATTTTATTGATTTGTTCAATCACTAAACAATTTGAAAATTTTTATACTGTTCACTAATAAAAGAATTTTCGCGCGCTAGGATTAATTAGACGGCGGTCCCGTTGGCCGGTCAGCGGGCTGTTCCACTGACGGGGAACAGGGGGCAGTGCCCCCGTTTTTTTATTTTTTTTTAGAAGACGAATCTCAATTTCGAAAATTAAAATTTGCTATAAAAATCATATTTTTCACGGATTTTATTATCCTAAATTAACCCCTTAATTTGTCCGAAATTAAGTCAATTAAAACATTTTAATTAACCCGGGCCTACATCTAACTAATCATCTTATCCTAATCCAATTAGGACATAAGATATTTGAATCCTAGCATATCACCAATAACAAAATTCTCGATATTTATCTCCTATCCAATAGGGATAACGAAACCGATTTTGCTATTATCTCCTAATCTAATTTGTTATCTATCGTTTATTGAATAGGAATTTCATAACAGAATAGATATAACGTGATAAATAAATAATTTGGAAAAATAATTATTTGCAATTCGGTCCTCATCCAAATAATCACAAACATGTAATTGAATCATGAACTACTATCCCAATCGAACCTAATCATATTAGTTTCGAATTAATATTCTGACTTATACAATTTAAGAAACTTAAAACAATGTAACCTAAATATGCATACTGAATTACAAAGATTTCACCCATGCATCAATACACAAAAAATAAAGATTATACCTAATGGTGTCATGGATCATAGAACATGAAATTCAATTCATTAAAATTATTTGAATTAACCTAACATGGTTACTAGCATGTACGAAGCTGATTTCAATTAAATCATGAATATATGTATCATATAACAAAACATGATAAAAAAATCTCATAGAAAACTTATGTGTATCACATATACATCAACTATTAACATGCTTTCAATCATATATGATATATATATCAGAAGAAAACGTGCAATGAGTTTAATGGAATTGAACTCGATGGCTCTAATACCACAGTTGGATTTTTGGGGTTCATACGCAATGGAAAATAGAAAACAATTTTGACAAAAACACCAATAGGATCTGAATCTAATTCCATTAAAAATGTTTAAACCATGAAAACTTAATCATAACTCGGTCGCAATATAGCTTTCTGAAGGTTGATCGATCCTTAAAGCGCCGCCAACAACGAACGCCCTCTACCAACAGTCCACACATGAACGACGATCGAGATTTGAAGTGCTAGCTTCAAGAGAATACCAAACCTTTTTATTTCTCTCCAAAATAATCAAGAGCGTACCAAAAAACCTAATTAGTTTCTGAAACAAAAATATAGTTTCGGCTCTTAATCTTTCATAGGTGTGTTCTAACTTAAAGCGTCTATTTATACAACCCTTTTATATAGACGGTTAAGTAAATTACACATATACCCGTACTTAAAGAAGTATAAGTGTAATACACCACAAGGACGATTTTGTCATGAATTTTATCATATAAAATCCTTTTTTTTGAACCATCTTAAAATCTCGCGAAACCATTCTTGATGGGCGACCAAATAGGCTCATACAACGTTGGCAATGTACCAAAACACATTTTGGTATACAAGTCATAAGCGGTCTCTAGCAAGAGATTATGACTACCCAAGTTGTACGAATATCAAATCGTTACAACCTAATCAATAATGCATATAACATCCTTTTGTTCCACGATATCCTTTAGATCACATATAAGGCATGGAATTGTCATCCAACTTGTTCAATCGTACTAGTCTCGATCTCTAAATAGACTGAAAACATTCAAGTGACATTGATCAATATCAATTCACATAAACTAGGCCTTTTAATAGTCTAACACATCGAGGGATCCATTGGATATCTATCTTTATATGAGATGGACAAATTCTATCTCGATTACACAACTTCATTACATTGCTCACATAGTAACCAATCACAACCTTTATAATCATCCGGTTAAAGACAACGTTTAATTGTGTTAAATCACTGTGTTCCTGATATTGAAGTCTCTGGTAATCTCAAGTCAGAGGACTGAAAAAATACCTATCAGGAGAAACAACTATGACCTAATCCATGTGATTTTTCATAGCGGGTCGATCCAGTACTTTGTTCCCTTGACATGTACTCGTAATCTTGATTTGTATCCTTATACGTATAATCATCATATGATCATTAATCCAGACTCACACTAGTCTTAATTCATTATAGTTCCTAGTATAATAATCGACTAGGGACATTTAGGATATTTCTGTAAATACACATGGATATTAATATAATGTAAACATGCAAATTAATTACAATAAATAGCAAATTAAATCCTCTATTTTATTAACTAAAAGTATTCATTAAGACAGCTAATGGATTGACCTAGGGCACAAGCCCCAATAATTTGTAAGGTGGACTTCTACATTCTTGACACTATAGATTCGATAGAGCATGCTATGATACTTGAAATGTCATTCATGTATTCTACTAAGATGATTTATGTGGAAAACAAAGTTATCTTAATGAGATGGCACGAGGACATCATTCCGATGCAAGATAGGAAAGCTATCACTTATGACTCATTTTCGATGCAATATTTCGATAACTTGAAGTTCCTAATGATCAAGTTCATAGGTGCTAATATATCACCCGGTTAGGAACATAAGTTGAAAATGTCAAACCATCGACGTTAAACATCAATGTTTTGGAAGGCAGGCCAGAGATTTAGATTAGGATTAGGTTTAGTTATTTACTGCTTTAATAAGTGGTAGATACCATAATTGGAAACATTCGGTTTAGATTGGAGAAATTTGACATGCTCACATGCTTGTTGACTATTCATCGAAGTGTTGAAATTATGATTGTTTTTATTTTGTTTATTAGGGAGTTCATGTTTTTGTTTCTTAGCATTTGCCTATTTTCAGCTTTGTTTTTACCACTTCATTCCATTTCATTTTTTCCCTTCCATTTTGATTTCACTTGTTATATTGGAATGTGTATAGGTTGCCCTAGCTTCTTTAAACTTGAGGACAAGGTTCAAGTTAAGTTTTAGGATATGCAAGTATGCATTTGGATGGAATGCATGGATGAACCATAAAGGTTTTTTGTAAAATTTTGTGGTTTTTCTTACGAAATTAATGTAATACAATCCCATTTTGTGTAAGGATTGACGGATTGGTAGGTTGAACACATTTCCATAACTTGTAAATTCTTTCTTTGTGTTTTTTATCCATCATTTTGAGATTAATATGAATGTATAATTTTAGATTGGGAAAGTGCTTGATAATTTTTGAATTCATATGTGGAAAGATGTTGGCAATGATGGAGATACCTTAAGTAGAGCATAGGTGAAATATTATAACAACCCATTACCTTTAGTTGGTAATTAGTACTAATCCAAATCGTAATTTAATCAGGTTTGGCTCGTGGTTACGTTCAGCGTACGTATATTAGCGTGTGCGTGCATTTGCATGGTGTATGGTGTTTGTTTGGATTGTTAATTCTATTTATATATAGGTCGTTGTATTATAAGAAACTTATAAATGAGCCTATAAAATAGAAAATACTATAAACTAAGGTTTACAGGGACAACAAGTGTGAAGAGGGAGTCGTGGCAAGAGTATGTACGCTCAAGGATACTTGTAGGCATGTTCGGTAAGTTTATTAGTGAATAATACATGATATATGTATTTACATGTTTTTAAATATATAAATATATATTTGAAAATAAATGAATATTAGAAATATTTAGATTATCGAATCGTCTCGAACTAAGCGTAAGTGCTTAATGTGTCAAATTTCATGTCACTTTAAGTTGTGTCATTTTAACGCATCAACCATATGATCAATCTCGAGATAGCACAATGTGTATCTTGAGGACAAGCCATATATATATATATATGTAAACAAAAAAGTTATACATTATCGAGAATTCGCAAGAAAGGGTTCAACTTTGACTTCGATTTCAGATCGAAGGGGACGATCCGTGGAGCTGAATTAACGTGAATCGAGGAGTTTAATCAAATCAACAACACGAGATAAATGCTTACGTATGATTTGTTCTTGTGTTTGTTGAAGTTCAATTCGATGGTGATGCTAGAATTTTAGTTGATTATGTGGTTTGATGATTAGAAGTAGTTTATAACCCATTAGAGGTCTTCTCGGAGCATTTAGGAGTGTAATTGTTTAGTTTTGATGTGGTTTGGGTCAAGTTTGGGTCAGTCAATGTGTGTTGGTGTTGCGGGTCTAGTGCGCATAGTGCACTAGGCATCTGCTATAGCGCGGTACTCGTACTGAGGAAGATGACTGGCATACGGATAACACGCTATCCATGTCAGGTAGCACCCTATTAAGCCCCAAAAGTGTGTATGAAGTTCAATAGTGCGAATAGCGCCCTAGCTCCGGGACATAGCACACTATCCACACTTAGATCAGTACAAAACTGATTTGATTTGGGTGGTTTGTCGAGAGCTTCGGGTCTAGGGGTTCTAATTAGAGTATAATAGACCTAAATTGACAACAAATAATCGGTGATAGGTTGAGGAAAACCAAGGAAATGTAAGATGATTGAAAACTTAAGGAATTTGGAAAATGGAGACTTAAACCCAAGGTAAGTACGGATTCGCTTGTTTATCAATATTACCTGTCTTTTTAGTATATATAGCTCATGTAGTTGTTGAATTGAAATGGGGGATTATGTACATTATGATGGTTTTTCTAATGAATAGAAAATGGTGTCTAATGTAATTCACGAGAGTAAGATCTCGAAATCGAGACGAGGTGATAAAGGATATGGGTTAGCTTCCCAGCCTATATGTAACATCCTACTCAAGTAATAGGTTGCATGTTACATATTCACTAGAGGGTTTAGGAGATAACTATTGGGCATTAATCAATTGACTAAACATCACACATGCGCGGTGTGTTGGTTTAGTACTCGTATTAATGGCGTCGGTGGGTAATCGACACTAGTTATATAAATAAAATGGGGGCGTCCAAAGAGATTTTCTTTGCATCCGTTTATGTATTGAGTTTATATGATTTCCATATTTTTGTTAGATATCATTGGTGCATGTTGTTATTGCATCATATCCTTTAATATTATATGGAATGTTAATGACTAGTGTGAATCCCTATATACTAAGGAAGTTGGAGCGCTCAACCCAATTAACATTACAGGTAGATCCGACGAGTGCTACGACTTTGAGATGGAGAAGTTATAGGAATCTTAAACTTCTCTTCGATGTAATGACTTTCTCTGATCTTATATATTTGTATTGAATTATAGTTTTGTAATATCACATGGGATGGGTGATTATATAACCAAGGTTTATTCCAATTTATTTTTTATTGTATATCTTATTTTGGTTATCAAGAAAGATTTTAAATTTTCGAAGCGTATATGATTTGTTTTATTTCGATAATTGATATACAATAGTATTTATCAGCTGTAAGTGGTAAAACTGTTGGCTCTAGTTAAGTTTGGTAAGAATCTGGGCTTAATTAGGGTTTTAAACCGGGTATTGCCCTAATCAATTTAGGGGATGCTACAAATATGATGTTCTTGTGATTTGTCTACTAATTGAGTTTACACCAAAGAGTGCTAGTGTATAGTCAAGGCTCAATGCTAGACATGAAAGCAGGTGGAAGGTCATAATAGGACAAGAGTCAACCTAATCTCTACAGATTCCAGAATAGGTTTACATTGATTTGAAATGGAATGTAACTTACGAATAAGTTTGGGGGAAAATGTAGGAATTATTTTTTTAGACATTAGCCTTAGCCCACCTATAATTTATTCCTAGTTAGCCCAGTTAGCCAACCTAACCTGATTCCTTCATCACATAACCTGAAACCTATAGAGTAGCCTGAAAATTCTATAGGAGAACTGGGAAGTTATAGGTGCTAACAGAAGTTTTTAAATAAAAAATAGAATGTCCCACAGGTTCTACAGGAAAAGTAGTTGGGAATCTTGTTATAGGAAAAAGTGAGAAAAAGTAGAATCCACTAGAAATGGAGCAGTGACCACACTAGAAAATATATATGGAGAAAAAAATAGAGAAAATATAAGTGAAATGAATAAAGGTGAAATTCTATAAAAACTCCTTAAAAAGATTTAACTCAAGTGCTTGTAGTTAGATTAATTAAGTCTTTCCAATGCTTTAATATACATTTCATTGTTACTGCAGCCCAACCATAATAACCTAAAAGAAAGTCTTTTGACCCCAAATAATGTTATGAATGTGTCAGTGAAATGGTTATATAAGTTTCTATTTGTGGATTCTTGGTAATCAATGCCTTTTCTAGAGATTAAAGATTTTTAGCCTATTAAAATTTCGAGGTAAGTTTTGATTAATAAATGGCTTTAGTCTTGATAAAGCCTAAAGTTTGGTGGCGTATTCCTCAGGAAAGTGACCACAATATCTTGCTCAAAGTAACTAGCTTTGCTTGAGTGTTTTTGTCTCATAATTTGTAAAATTTTGTTAACAATTCGACGAAACCATTTAAGTTATAGTTAGGCATTAAAAGAGCTGAATGGTAATTTGTGTTTACAAGTTAGTTATCTCATACTCCTTTGCTTAGGAAGAGCAATTATTTAAGTTTGGGGGTATTTGGTAAATCGTCATATATGCTATGTTTTTGTATACTTTTTCCATGAATTTAGAAACTTTTTTATCATCATTTATACTAATAGACCTTTTTTGTGTTTTCAGGGTTGAAACATGCTATTAGATGAAAATGAGAGATTTTCCAAAAGGATAAGTGAAAAAAGTCAACAGATGCTCAGCGCCTGCAGTTGGTCAGACAAAGCCATGGAATCATTTGGCTTAACTTATGCGTATTGAAGATTCGACACTGAACTTGGAACAAGAAAATCCTTATGAACACCTAAGATAAAATCGAGAGTCAAAGAGTTAAGAAACACCCGGTGCCTTAACAATGCCTTAGAATGTGTGTAATGTGTTATGATGTTGTTGGGCTCGATTTGGAACAAATTGGAGAGAAAATAGAGCATCATAGGAATTTGGTAGCGATTATTCAACAATGTTTATGTTCAACGTACGACTCTGAACAAATCTTGGGATTTTAAATCCTGAATTCAGTGCATTTGTTGGATATGGTGAGGATATTTTGTTGTATTTCCAACCAATCTAAATACATAGGGTTGGATGTGTGAAACATATCTTATCTTATCTTTTCTCTAGTCTTAAACTTTTGAAGAGAGGTGCTCTCAGGTGTTTTGATTTTCCTATTTTTTCGAGTGTTCATTCTTTACTTTCAAGGTACTATTCGATTAGTTTTATTGTTGTAATTAGTTTATATATGTACTAGTAACTAAGTTCTCGCTATATTGAGAGTTTTCTACAATTGCTAGTATTTAAGATATGAGGTTTTATTCTTTAAAGCGAGTTTTCCTTTCATTGGAATCTTGTAACTTTAATTGTATTAATTATAAATCTTCTAGTTTTATAAATCTACTAGTTTCTCATTAGATTAAATTGAATATGTTTTGCTTGTGTAGTGGCTAATACATAGGTGGGTGTTGGATATCTAGGTCAGTGAAAGTACCACTGCTTAGTAAGGTTGATTAAGTTACGTGACAAATATAGTCTTATATATTGGCAATCGATGTGCTCTTTCCGATGATTTTGCAGGTGTAGTTAGTATATGATAATGTTTCTCGTTCCTACCAATGACCGTGGAAAATAGAGTGTCTGCACTTAAACTTGTCTATGAAAATCTAATAGGATGGATACCTTTGTAAAAATTATTAAGCCAATTACTTGTCAATCGTTAAAATGCTCTCAATCTACACTTTTATTATATTGTTTAAATTATTGTTTTTAGTAGTCTATGCTTGCTTCCATTGTTTAGTGCAAGTTTTTAGGTTCATTTCCTCTAGGTTAGGTTGATTAGAAACTTACCCCATTTCATTCTATTCGTAACTTAGGAATCATTATCAATCTTTATGGGTTTGACCTTAACTTGCCTCATTACATATCCAAGTTGTCGGTAAATCAGGACTATTATTGGTATTGTGTGACATGGCATCATTAGTTGTTACGAATGATGAATGGGTTAATTAAAAAATAGTAAAAATGGCCTAGTGGTTCTCTGCGATTTAGTATGACTATAGGAATCACTGGCAAAATTGGTAGCATTACACATGAAAAATTAGTACAAAATTGGGGTATAGTGATTCACCTACGTAGGGGAGTCGCTAGCAAAATCAGTGAAAATAGTAAGACAAGTTCCACTGATTTACATAGCGATTCCCAGCGATTCCATTTAAATAGGAATCGCTCAGCATGATTTTTGGTTTTAAAACCAAAACCCTAAATGGCCTTACATTCTACACCTTTTACACTTGCAAACCATTGCGCTACTTCACTAAAATCCCAATTTTTTACCCAGATTCAACCATTATGAGCTCCATCCCATAGTATTTAAATGATTCCTACCTTGACCTAGTCTCATTCAAATCAAAAATCTGGATTTTGGGGGCATTGAACTAAATTAGAGTTTTAGAATATTCTGACTTAGAGCTTGAAGAGACTTACTAGAGGAGTTTAAGAGCTTCAATCTTTATAGATTCATTTTCAAGAAGGTAATTACATCAACCTTAGCTCTTTACTTTTCAAATTTTTTGATTCGGGGATTTTTGCAAATTTCTCAATATTTTTCCGAAATTGATTTATTGGAATTGATTCAATTATCTTGCACAAATAGGTTTATTGATTCCAATTTACTAGGAATAGTGATCAAATTGATCATCGGTTTACATACTCAATAATTTCAGAGCTTTTGCTATATTTACAAGCATTTGCAAATGGTTTAAAAAAGATAAGTTTGAAATAAGACTACAATTTGTCACCTAATTGCTTTACGATATTTGGAAAATCGATTTTCATGCTCATATTTTAGCTATCACTTAGATGAAAATTTTGTTTTACATTTACAACGAATCTCGAACTAGCTTTCTAAAAGATTTCTCCTTTTTAAAATAAATTCTTTAATTTTAGCGAACTATTTCTAATAACGTTGGTTATATTATTTACGTGTTTATTTAGTTTTTGAACTTATGATTTTTGGTAAGTTGAAACAATGGGTGGAGGAGGAAAAGTTAGAAGCTCTCGAGAGAAAAAGGGAAAGGTACAACTAGTAGAAAAACCCAGATAAAAGCCTAGAGCTCCACCGAAACCAATTAAACCAACCGGGATTTCAGTAAATAACTCCCGAACTAAAGCACCTAGAGAGCATTTTCCACCTTTTAGTTTTGGCTATGATTTGGAGGGAAAGGAAGAGATTGAAGAGACACCCGCCTTTTCTTTCCACGCCTATAACCTCATTACTACCAAAGTTATTGCTCGGTTGAAATGGGATGCGCCATTCTAGTGAGAGAGTTCTATGTGAACGAGCACATATATGAGAATAAAAAATAGCCATAATCCAAGGAAGACCAGTGGACTACTCACCTGATAGAATAAACATGTATAATGGTTTGCCAGAAGTTCATTTGAAGCAAAATAAAGAATGCTATAAACATGAATACATATATAGACATGGATTTTCCCACGAGACCATTAGGAACAGTTTAAAAGCTATTCAAGGTGATGGTTTCTATTTTGATTCGGATGGGTACCCAAAACACATACAAACCAATTTATTTTAAGAAAACAACCAAAGCTTGGAGCTTTTTCTTAAACGCGAGCCTACAACCTAGTTTACAACACTATGACATAGTGAACTATATGGTGACTCTCTTATACCACATAGTTTAAGGGATTTGTAATATTAATATTGGCCGAATAATCTATGAATCGATTAGGAATGTCATGACCACCAAAAAAATGTAGGGCTATTTTTTCCCTTGTTGATTACTAAGTTCAGCAAGTAAGACCGAGTTTTGATTAGTGCAATTAAGTTCGATGTATTTTTAGATAACACCATCACTAATGATGTCATTGAAAATTGCAAGAAGGTACCAAGATATATTGACTCATATAAGGAACAATAATGAATCAACACAAGAAGAAGAGATATCACTGAGAGAAGAAGAGTACAAGGAGATAACTAAAGAAAATTAGAGGAAATGTAGAATGTCGCATACAATGAGCAAATAAACCCGACCACAAAGCCACCTATAGAGGACTTTATTGGTGTAAATGTAGAAGACACAAAAATATACATGATGAGGAAAATCTTGCGTAACTAGATGAGAACTTTGAGACATCGAGAGTTCATGTTCCCAAACGAATGCGAGATAGCTCGAAGCATCTATGGATCAGAGTGACGCAGGACCAAGACGACTCAAGACGGGGGAGCCTTCACGTTCCATCACTCTAGCTAAATATGCCTAACCAGATAGTATTTACTGAAATAATTTAATATGTTCAATTCAATGCAATTATGCTTGAAAATGTTTAAATCGTCTTTACTTATTCGATTCATTCTTACATTAGTTAATTATTTCATTTATTTGTTTATGCTTCACGAGGTATTTTTATCTTAGTTGGAAAACCCGACTTTGATTGTGGTGGCATGTCATCATGATACATTTGCTTTGGTATGTTAGGAATTGGATACAATGGAATGGTTTGATTTGTTCAATTCAATGCAATTATGCTTGAAAATGCTTAAATTGTCTTTACTTATTCAATTCATTCTTATGTTAGTTAATTATTTAATTTATTTGTTTGAGCTTCACGAGGTATTTTTATCTTAGTTAGAGAACCTTACTTTATTTTTAATCCTTGAGGACAAGGTTTGGAATGCGTTTGAGCGTTTTAGTTGAAGTGAAGCATGAAGATGCAAATATTGAAGAAACATGAGGTTGAATCTAGATGAACATAACATTGTGAGTTTTTCAAAATTTTCCACAATACAGGTAATATTTTCCATTTCATTTTATTTTATTTAGTTAGGAATTAAATATATTTTGGATTTGAATAAAAATTGAAGTGATATATTATTATTTCCCATGCAGATTGAGATTTTATGATAGAAATGAATTATTATACCCTATTTGACTTGACCTAGGTTGTGTATCCACTAGAGGAGTTTAGAGGGGATTGATTACTTTGTGTTAGAAACTATAATGGATAAAAGATCGAAATGATAGTGCAAGATAAACGAGACAGATTTCTAAGAATCTTGTTTTATAAAGATTATTGATAAATTTATATATATATATATATATATATATTGAATAGAGTCGATGCCACAATTAAGGAGAAAAATAGGAAATAGCCGATAAGTTTAGCTTAGTTAGAAAGAGTATTTCCTTGACTATAGTGAAAGTGAGAAAAGCTACGAGTTTTTAAATAAAAAATAGAGAGACCCACATATTTTAAAGAAAATGGAGCAGGGAATCTAGTGGTGGAAAAAATGAGATGAATTATTCCTATAAAAAGAATAATGGATTTGAAAGGACATGGGGTGGGGAACCATAGGAATAATAGAATGTAAAGAAGGAAAATGAATTTATATAATTGAAGAAGAAAGAAAGAGATATACATATATATATATATATAAGAAAATGAAGGAAGTTTACGAAAGCTCTTCAAATAAAAGACTTAGCTCGATTGTTTACAGCTAAGTTGAGTGAGATATATTTTTCTATTCTAACAAATGAATATGAAATGATGATTGTTGGTGAATAAAAGTTTCTATCGACTTTGATTGTGGCTAGATTTTAAATATTTTTTGAAAAGGAGATTGATTTAGTGATTTTTGTATCTTGAAATTCTATATTAGTTATCGTAAGTTTGTCACTTGTCAGTGGAGATTGAGAAAACCTATGTACTATCTTGACCTCAGTGATTGGTTTAACTTTGAGTTCTGAAGTGTGTTTCATAGTTAGAATGTTGAAATTTCAAATAACAGATTGTTCTTTCTTACTTTCTATTCTATCATAATTCTTATCTTATGAAGGTAATATGTTTCTATTTTAAGATCATTTTTGTTTAAGAAATTAGAGTATATAATTATGAAATTAGAATGAGGGAAGAAAAGAGAATATGATTTAGGGTATTCCTTTGCTTGGAATGACAAAGTGTTGAGTTTGGGGATATTTCACAAATCTATAATAAGAAATGTTTTATAGTTCATTTTAAGATGATTTTAATATAAAAGACTATATTAAACGGCGTTTTCTCTCGTTGTTGCTATTTTAGGGAATAAATGGAGAATACGAATAAATGAATGAAAAGAGGATGATTATGAAGGAATTAATCAAGTTAAAAGAGTATGCGAATAATCACCACTAAGGAACTAAGGAAAAACATGACTTTTAAAGCAACAATTCCTAGTGATTCACAAGACACCAGAATCACTTACCAAATTGGTGAAACCTGTGAGCTTCAAATTATGAATTTTCCCAACGATTCATGTCTCACACAAATCGGTATGAATTTTTAAACAAATCATATTCTTTCACTCACATATTTAGTAGGTTATTATCTGATGATTTTAATCATGATCTTCGTATTGCAAGCAAAGTCTAAAATGTGTATTGTGATATTTGGTTTCATTATCTACTCAAAGTAGAAACTAGGATTGTTTGAAAGGCAAACACCATTTAGATGTCCTTCTAGGTGAATTTGAGATCTAAATCTGATTTTGAAGTGCCTTTCCGAAGATAATAGATTTAATAGTTTGAAATTCTCATAAAGCTTAATGCAGTTCTATTGCATAAAGTAAATTTCTTTGTATATACGAAGTGGTTAGCTCAATAGAATTAGAATGTACTTTTTCCACTGGTATAAGAAGAACAAATGGTTGGCTAAAGGTTGTTTACTTATTTATGGTTAGAGTTTAATGATATATCTTACTTTATGAAGTATGGTAATAGCTATATATGATTGCAGTAACATGTTTAGAATGCAAACGGATTTATGTTTTATTATTCTGGATATTTTTTTAGATATTTATTTATTATTGAATTGAATCTATTTGATTGATCGTGAATTTGAATTGTGATAGTTAAGATAATATAGTTTGTTAAATATTATTATATTATAGTTAATTATTAGTTTGTTTAATTATTATTTTTAATTAAGTAAAATAAAAGTAAAAATAATAAAACCTTCAAAAGTCCCTTTTCCTAAAGAAGTTTGACAAATCATTATGGAGAGGATTCCCACTTATCACTAGTACAAAATAATTAAAGTATAATATAAAAAGGAGATTATTGTTCATGCATGACAAGTGTGAAAAGTCAATAATTAAACATATTTTATAGTGTAATTCAGGATGATTTTAGATATAAATGATGATATTAAACTATGTATTCTCTTGTTTTTTATACCGGGATTTAATTAGAAAAATGAAGAAATGAGAGAAAAAAGATAAAAAAGCGCAAAACAACCAACTATAGAAAAAGTCCAGTGATTAGCCAACGACACAAGCTTACATAAGGAATTGACGCCTAAATCAGCAATAGAGAAGTGTCGATGAATCCTTAGCGAATTGAAAAATATATTAGAAATCACTAGTTGAATCGATGGAGTACATAGACTAATTTTCAGTGATTAACTTATGATTTATGTACAACTTAGGAATCGTTGACATGTCGATGAGGTCAATTATAGGTTTTTTTTATTAATATGAAGGATTTAAGTTTATTTATGATACGTATACTTAGGGAAACTATACATATGACCTTAGGGCTTCAAAATCAATCTCTATGAAGGCAATCAAACATTCTTTAGAAGCATTCTTTTATCCTTAAGTCTAATTTTATTTAGTCTATATTTAAGGCTACATTGGAGCTTTGATTTATTTAAGAGGTATTTATTTATTTAATTATGTCATTCAATTATATTAATGCGTTATTTATTTCCAGCATAACTGAGTAATTTGTTAATCTAAACAAACCCTAGATATGTATATACATTGGATTGCTACATATTTATAATTAAGGAATCATGAACTTAATGCTTTAAATTTGTTCATACACGTCAATCACATATTTAAATAAGATGTTTTTGCAATGAAGATTAATATTGCAAGTATAGTTGCAAATATGTATTATGGTATTTTGATTATGAATCTATGTCTATGATTATTGACATCAATTACATAAGTAGTCACTAGGATTAATCTATAGGTCTATATTCTCGAGTGGATGTTCTCGATGATTGTGTTCTAAGTTATTTATTAATTTGCATATTCTGATTTATATTTGATTTTCATTAGGCATGATTTTCATTGAGTGTTAATGTTATCGTATATATATATATATATATATATATATATATATATATATTGAGTTTTATCCAATAATAATATCAACAATGGTAAGAATATGGCTTATTTCCATTGAATATAGGAAAATCGATGGCTGGCTAAAGGCTATCGGCCTATTATGAATTAGGATTTAATGATTCTGAGATTCCATGTGAGATAATTATGATTAGGTTATGAAGTGATGTTATGTTCTAATGTTCGAATGCAATCCAAGTAGATTGCATTGTTTAATCGGGGTTTGTTTAGGTATTTACATTATATAGAATTTGAATATTGTTTAATTTATTTGCATTGAATTATTTGAATTAGTCTAGTAAATTTGGTTAATTAAGCCTGTAGTTATAGTTTTTTATTATTTGGTGTTTTAATCTATATTTAATTAGATTAACTAAATTAGGAAAAACAAGAAAAAAATAACTTTCCCTAGAAGTTTGCAAATTCCCTATGGAGACAATATCTCATTTACCACTACTACAAATAATAAGAAAATACGAAAAATTATTGTGCAAGCTCGACACATCTCAATTTTTGGCACCGTTATCATGGATTCATAAATAATTTCTTAGGATTTTATACATTGTTTAGTCTACAAACTTCTTCATGTTAATTCTACTGGATATTTACATCATTTTGATATTGAAATAGATAGAACTTTTAATCAAAGTTTAAGACGACAACAACTTAGAGAAAATTTAGCTAATAGGATGGAGGATAACAACAATGATATTAATGACAATGTCATTAATAATAATAATGATAATAGAGTTATCAATAATAATAACAAAAATAATAGAGAACTCACTTTTAGATAAGCAAATCAAAATGTTACGATATATGAGCCTATGTGATTAGCATACCCTGATGGATTTCATAAATTTGAACTCAGAAATGGATTTATTGGTACATTTCCCAACTGCTATGGTAAAAACAATGAAGACGAACACAAACTCATAAAGGAGTATCAACATAAAGTTAGTTGGGTGAAGTTGAAAGAAAACACTTTAGAACATGTTAAACCTAAAGTTTTTCTTTTTGCATTGAAAGATCAAGCACACAGTTAGTTGTTCTATATCCCACAAGATTCAATAACTATATGGACTGAAATGTTAGAAAGTTTTCCTAGATGAATATACGTCTTCTAAAAAAATTATTTCCTATAGAAAGCGAATCGCAGTTGCAAAGATGAAAGATGATAAAAATTTTAATGAATTTTGGGATAGATTCTAAAGATTAATTTCTTCTTGTCCACTACATGGATATACTCAAAGAGCTTTATTATAATATTTTTATGAAGGATTTAAACACTTTGAATAAAGATTATCAAACATAGTATGTGATGGATCTTTATCTCAAACGACACATACGTTAGCGAAAGAAGCAATTAATAAAATGGAAAAAGAATATAAACAATATAGTGAAAAGGTTCAATCCTCTAGAAAGAAACTTTAGGAAGTTGATAATAAAGATAATAATGCTCCTGATGGTAAAATTGATGAATTATCTAAGATGGTTAAGCTTTTACTTAATGATAGATCTAATCAAGTTAAAGCTTGTGGATTCTGTAATAAGGTTTCACATCCAACGGATGCATGTTCTACTCCACATGAAGAAAATACCAAAGAGGTTAAAGCAATAATGAATCAATTTTTTGCCCTCCCCCCAAAAAAAAAAAATTTAAAATAATCATAACAATACATATTATCCTGGAAGACCAAACCCAAATCTTACTTATGGGCCTCTAGATTAAAATTATAATACATATAGACCAAGTGCTCATATGCAATCTGCACCTAATCAGCAATCTTAACAAAATGCTCAAAATACGAATCCAAATTTAGAGCAAATCTTGCATAATTTCATGAACCAAAGTCATCAAAACTTTACAAAAATTTCTTAAAAATAGATTAAGACTGATATTACTATAAATGAACTAAAAATCGATTAAGTCAAATGAATTTAAAAATAAATAGGTTAAATTGTCAACAGACTAATGAAGCTATAGCATATAATCAAGCTATTGTTGCTTCTGCTAATCATGCCCAAGTTAATGCTTTATTCAGTGATGAGACAAACACACCTATAACTAGAAACATACTTAAACAAGGTAATAAAAAGAAAGCATATAAAACTATTAATGAAGAAGAATAAGAAATATTAACTGATGTCATTTTACTAGAGAATTGATGGCTAAACAATTGAAATATACATTTTTTCTTGAAAAGCTATACCCATGGTATTTAGCCAGAGTTGAAGCATATGAAAAATCTTTACAAAAGTCTAAATTAATTGATAAAGATGAAAATAATATAATTCTTGATAATTTGAATGAAGATATGCATTACTATTCTACCGTTCCACAACGATTAGCTAATGTTAGGGAGGAAAAAAACGATGAAGACATTCTTGAAGTATTTAAGAAAATAGAAATCAATAAACCTTTAATAAAATCAATTATGCGATTTTTTGATTATGATGAAGTTTTGAAAGAATTCTCTGAGTCAATGAATAATCTTTAAGTAGAATCTAAAGAAAGCTTAGGACAAAAGGTGTCTTCTTTAATTAAAAAAAATACATGAGAAATGTTTCTATCCAGGAATGTTTGCAATATCTTTTACATTAGGAACTTCTGTTGTAGATTTTGCTATATGTGATCTTGAAGCTTTAATTAATGTAATGTCGCTTAAACTATATAAGCCATTGAAAATAGGTTCATTGACTAATAAACTTATTATTCTTACATTCACTGACAACAAAATTACTAAACCTTATGGTTTACTAGAATATTTCTTAGTAAAAGTACATGAGTTAGTATTTTAAACTAATTTCTATGTCATGAAAATGGGAGACTCAGTATCATCTAAATCTCTACCAATACTTTTAGGAATACTATTTATTAAAACAACTAACACAAAGTTAGATATCTTTGAAGGAATAATGCCTATGGAATTTGAAAATAAAATTGTCACTTTTCATATTATGATAATTCTGATGAATCTAATAATGAACAAACTAATGATAATGAATCTTTAGAATTAAATCATCATGAAGTTGAAGTATATGTTATTAATTCAGTAACAATAGAAGACGAAAATGTTATGATAAAGAATAAGCAAGTTGAAAACACTTCAAATCAAAAGACTATAACTCAAGAATGAGTGTTAAGCAACCAAACAATCTTGAGAATGATCTTAAAATGGAGGAATTAAAAACTATAAAGAATAAGAAAAAGAACGAAACAAAAAAGAATTTAGCAATTTTCAAGCTAGATGATCAAAGTCCAATGGGCATGGTATTTTAAAGCAAAATGTGATACATGTTCTAGAGCAAACTACATGCCAACTCATTTCTTTCTTCATCTCAAGTGGAGTTGGATAAACTTACATCTGAAAAAGTTATTTTACAAATGTTTATTCAGTGAAACCGATGGGTGGAGTGACTAATGTACTAGTTTAAATTGACAAGTACATTATTCCTACAGACTTTATGGTTATGGAACACTTCATTAATGAAGATCCTCCATTAGTTTTATTAAGACCTTTCTTTGCCACTTTGCAAGCTGTCATGGATATTCTAAACAAGACAAACACTTTTAGGGTCCATGGCCGAGCAATCACTTTCTGGAATGATTCTAGAGTGGAAAATCCTAAACTTAAGGTAAAACCAATTTAGAATTACGTGGCTCTGTCGAGCCAACGATAGTAGACAAAAGTGGTCTCTGGGAGGCATCCCATACTCTATCTTTACTTTCAGTTTTAGTATTAGGATTAGTTAGTTGTTTTTATATTCTCTCAACTTTAAACCTTTATAATGATGATATTTTAGGAATTTAACTTAGGAATAATTTCATGTAACAGGGGTTTATCGAGCCAATTACTTTCCGTATTATATTATCTTTATACATTAGTTTTATGTTAGTGGGCTATTTATAGTAATAAAATAATTGTTTAGTACAAATCATAGTCAAATTATGATAATTTTGAATAATTCTACCTTTCTATTATTTATATTTGATAATCATATGGGAAAATCAATTAAATTAGAAAAATAGTTAAAAAAGGTTGGCGATTTCCAAGCCACTCTAGTTTGTACAGGAATTTGCTGAGAGAATTGGCAGTGGTATGTAGAATTTTCAGTATTATTTTAAGTCAATAATTTTTCATTGATTTGAACTTATAACTAGGATTCGATGATTAATCGTTCAACCATTAAGGCTTATTTTCAATGATTTCCTAGCGAATCCACTTAATCCCTGATACACTGGGAACGAATAAGAGTTTTTACAAATAAAAACATAAAATCACCACATTTATCCATTTCACACCCACAAATCATTACAACTTTTCGATCAAGAAACAAATTTTTGACTAGATTCAACCTTCAGTGTAGAACCACTTAAAGCTTGAGTAAAGGGAATTCGATTGGGAGCTTAGAGGAGTGTTCTAAAGGAGTCTTAGAATTTCAATCTTGAAATATTCACTTTCAAGAATGTAATCAATGAAAATCCTAACCTTTTATCAATTAAAATTTTAATTTTTCATCGATTTTTGGATTTTTATTAGGTCAGAAGCTAAATCTCGTAATTTTGTTTACTCCAAATTGATTTTGATGTTGAATGTTTTCAATTATAATGCTAGTATGGGAATGATATGATGATTTGTTTATTGCTATTGAATTTTTAAACTATTTCTAGTACACAGCAAATGGATTGAATCTTATATGCGAACTAATTTAAAACTAAGTTTCAAATGAGTTTGGTGGTTTTTTGTGTTTGTCTATCGCATGATTTGAATTACTTACAAACAATTATTTTTATCAATGATGTTTCATCGATAAATCTCATATGAATTTCAAACTCTCAATTTGTAAATGAATTTTTTGATGAATTTCTCCTTATTAGATTGATACGTTGAATTTTACCGAACACTTTTCTGAAAAATTTGGTTTTGAATGATTTTACAAGTTCAATCCTTTACTTCACATGGCCGGAAGTGGAAAGAGTAAAGATTTGAAGGAGAAAAGAAAGGGAAAATTAGTATTAAAAACAAAGAATAAATACAATGTGGCCCAAATTCGACCCATATCAATTCCTTTTAACACACCTAGAATTAGACCACAAAAAGAACCTACTCCGTTTTCATCATTTAGCTATAATACTAAGGTTTATTATTTAAAAGAAGAGGAGGAAGTGGAAGAAGTAGAAGATGAGATACGAATAGAGGCAAGAAATTATATACTTAGAAAGGGAAACTTTATTAATGAGAAGGCATTTACTAAATTTAAGAATGATTTAGTGAAAGATAGGAAGTTAATATCGAAGAGTGGATTCAATGTGAATGATGAATTAAAATACAAGCCTAAGATCTTAGATATCATTGAGGCAAGGAACTAGTGATTTTTATTATAGACTATAACCACTTAGACCTAGACGATGATCCAAGTGAGAACGGTTATGATAATTTGGTGAGACAGTTTTATGCAAACGCCTATTGTAGTAACAGTAAAATAGAGTCCCAAGTCTGATGATGATAAGTGGATTATTCTACTGGTAAAATAAACTGGTATTTCTGTTTACCAAAACTTTACCAAAAACAAATTGATGAGTCCAAATACGCCATTAAATACTAGTACCCCACCGAGACAATTAGAGGAGGTTTAGAAGTGATCTATAGTGATAGATTCATTTTTTATATGGAAGGGTACCTAAAGCACATAAAGACCAAATCTTTTAGGAAAATCATTAAAGCTTGGTGTTATTTCATCGACGCCAACTTAGAGCCAAACCTAAAATATTATGAGATAGTGAACGACAAAGCCGCATTACTTTACCACATTGTCATGGGATTAGGAAATTTGGATGTTGGCAAAATTATCAACGAGTCAATATGGAGCGTCATCACCACGAATAAAAACAACAGACTACATTTTCCTTTTATCGTCACGACTTTTTATAAAGTAGATCAAGAAAACATAGTAGGGCTTGATATGGATTGTTTACCAAAGAAAGCCATCACAGATGAAGTTATATAGAGATATAGTAAAACTAATGGTTATGAAGACACCAAAGATGAAAGAAAGAATGATGACATAACTAGGAGAGTGACATAGCAGAAAAATGAAATTAGAGATGACACGAGAAGAATTTTGGAAGAACATCAGAAGCTAGATATAATTCGAATGTGGAACAACCTGCTAGGGATTACGATGGACTTTATATGGAAGAGTCAGAGTTGGTCTTTATGGATGTAATTCGACGCAATCAAATGAGAACTCTAGGGAACCAAAGATTAGTGTTTGAGAACCAGAAGGCTTTAACAAGACACATTTAGAGGATGGAGCTAACGATGTCTAGAAAACATTGATGACAAGGAGGTGTAAAGTTTCCTGTACCATCCACAAATATGAGGCTACTAATTAATAGAATTATTAATGTTCCACGAATGACAAATCAGGACTACTAACTTTATGATTGCGAGTTTCCAATCCTAGAGGATTGATCCAATGGAGGATGATGACAATGCGACTTCGGGGTGAAGACATTGATTTCCTTATTCTATTTATCTTATTTATTTTTTAGTGATATTGTGTGAGGTCTTCCATGTAAATACGGTGACATACTTTGTTATCTGTGGTGATACTTTTTGTATATGGTGGTGCTAAACTATATGCCTTGTGATTAGTGATTCAATATTGATGCATCAACTACCGTACGATGCCCTAAAATAGACCCATAGTGGGGGAATCCAGGTGGAACACTTTGATGCCCAAGTTAGATCAAGATTGTTGAGAAAGAAGGAGTTAGGGTTAGAATGGAGAGTATACCTATTCCTACACTCTCTATATGTATTTATAGCCTTAGAGTTTTACCTAGTTGTTTCCAACTCAAAATATTTCCAAATTTGACTTTCCCATTTTGGTCAAATTTGGCAATTCACAATTTTTTCACGTAGATCTAGGAATATCTTAACGCCTTCTCGAGATGCTTGTGCGGATCTTAAGGTAGGAGCACAATATGTATACACCATATGTCCCCCACTCCAATGAAAAAAGGTAAATTTTATATAGGAGTAAATAAATGTGTTTTTTGATAGTCTGACCGTTCAGTTGCCTAGCTTAGCTATGATTAAGATAATGGTAAAACGTAACTCACTACTATTCAATTATCCAAATAATCCCTTCCTTAGCTTAGTGAATTATGTTACTATTCATGAATTCAGGGAATTTAAAATCAATGAATCCTTCCTTTGGCTTACCGAATAGTTGTACTATTCATGAAATCAAATAATCCCCCATTTGGCTTAGTGAATAGTGTTACTATTCATGAAATCAAGGAATTCCTCCATTGTGTAGGTGAATAGTGCAACTATTCATGAAACCAAAGAATTTCGCCTTTGGCATAGTGAATAGTGTTACTATTCATGAAATCAAGGAATCCCTACTTTGGCTCGATGACTATGTAACTATTCATTAATTCAATGAATATTTCATATTTTTGATTGAAATGCACTAAACGAGTGCTCATGCGTCTCGACGCATATTAGTGTCCTACTTTGGCTTAATGAATAGTGTTACTATTCGTGAAATAAAAAAATGCCCCCTTTGGCTTAATGAGAATTGTAACTATTCATGAATTCGATGAATATTTCATATTTTTTATTGAATTGCACTAAACAAGTGCTCACGCGTCTCGACGCGTATCAGTGGCCTACTTTGGCTTGATGAAAATTGTAACTATTCATGAATGCAATGAATATTTCATATTTTTAATTGAAATGTACTAAACGAGTGCTCGAAAGTCTCGACGCATACCAGTGGCCCACTTTAGCTAAGTGAATAGTGTTGGAATCAAAAGTGCCCCCCTTGGGCTTGATGGAAATTGTGACTATTCATGAATTCAACGAATATTTCATATTATTAATTAAGATGCACTAAAAGAGTTCTCGCATGTTTCGACGAATATCAGTGGCCTACTTTGGCTTAGTGAATAATGTTAATTTTTGTGAAATCAAAAAAGCCCCCTTTGTCTTGATGAAAATTGTAATTATTCGTGAATTCAATGAATATTTCATATTTTTAATTGAAATCCACTAAATGAGTGCTTACGTGTCTCGACGCGTATTTGTTGCCTACTTTGGCTTAGTGAATGGTGTTACTATTCGTGAAATCGAAAAATCCCCACTTTGGATTACTTGTAAATAATGCAGAAAGCTTTGGCTGCATTGAAACTATGTAGGTAGAGAATCTGACTACATTGGATACATATTGGTGGGAACTTTGACAGTATTGAAGAAATGTTGGCGGAGACTTTGATTTTATTGAAGACATGTTGGTTAAATGTCTTGTCGTGTATTGATAACTCAGTAAATTGTACCCATTTTCCTTATATAAGGAGGGGGACCATTTGGTTTTTTCATCCCAACTTAAGTAAGTTTCTTACATCTTGTTTTCGAAGTAGTTTTTTTATGTTCTTCCTGTTCTCAAACACGTTTTTCATTTTCTTCAACATGTTCTTCATTTTCACCTTGTTTGATTCTTGATTTTCTTTTCATGAAGTTTTGTGGGCTAAGCACTATTCAATCTATTCTTATAATTGAAGGAGTGGTTCTCATGAATCTCGATGAGATGTCAAACCTAGGTATATGTCTGTCCACTTCCTCTTCCAATGTTATTTGCTTAGGCATACCAGTATGTAGAAGTTATAGCCTTGCTGAAACTATAGCTAAGGTTGAAATAAACAAAGCTTATATAGCACCTTAGAATCCTTAAACTACCCATCTTCTATTGTTGATCCTTATGTTATTGAAAATGTTGTGGCTAATCGTTGTATTCGTCTACCCTATCATTGTCATGTTGCACCGGTGTCAAAGAGAACGTGCAATGCTTCCAATTATCTGTGTGTTTTCAAAGCCGCTTTATTGGTTGGCTTTAGACTTCCTTCTCACCCTTTTTATTTACGAATTACTCTTTAGTTATGGGGTGCATCATGTGTAATTAACACCAAACTCATGGAAGTTGGTGAGTTGTTTAATCGTGCAGTGCACTCTACTTGGTTTTCCCTTAAGCATCAATGTCTTTAGGCATATATTCCTTCCAAGGAAACATAATGTGAACAACTACCTAGGTTAGGTTAACTCTCCACATCGATACAAGATTGGACCTATTTTCAATATAAAATCCATTTCCAGTGGCATCCAATCATCTTAGAAAGAAGGTTTCTTTTACATTGAGTGGGTTAAAATAGATTGGTCAACAGTCTTTCCACTTGCATAGGCTGTTGTACATGGTAGTTATACGAATTATCCATTATCCCAATAAGAAAAGGCGACATTTGATGCTTTATGTATTGATAAAGAGCAAACTAAAGCCAAACTTCTACTCAAAGAGGATGAACTTGTTAACTGTGGTATTGGCCATCTTGACGAGGAGAGTATTTCTCGAGAAAAATAAGTTTACAATGACTTTCGAGTTTTTTGTAAGTTGTTGTGGCTCATGCTTTTATCACTTTTGGCTACTCTATTTATTGTTGTTGGTGCAGGTGTCAACAAGAAGAATGCCCTTTTTGCATGGATGCTCGCGGAGGAGAAGGCCAAAAAGAAAAAAGTTAAGGAACGTGAAGATGTTATTGAGACTGATGAACCTACTATCAAGCCCCCTTCAATTTTTCATCCATCTTCTGAGCCGATATCGATTAGTTTGGAATACAATTATGTCCCTAGATAGGGAGTAAAGATCACTAACACATGCATCGACGGTGATATGATTTCGCTAGATTTAGTGTTACATGGAAGCACCCCTTGTGATCACAATAAAGTAGTTGGAGAAAACATGGAGAAGTCTCTTATGCATGCATACCAAGCTGCTACTATGGTATGTAACTTTAATGGTTATAGTATGACTATTTAAGGTTTGCCTTGATAACTGCATTTTTTACTTTTCCTTGTATAGAATACTCTGTATGTTGAAGACCTTACTACAAAGTTGTGAGCGGCAAACATGTTGGTTGCGGCGAGGGATAAACAATTGGCAAAGCAGTTAGTTAACCATTAATTTGATATGTCTATTATGAAAGCAAAGCTATTGCATCACTCAATATTAGATGTCCGAAGCTTTTCATAAAAAAGAAGGAAGATCATTTGATTTAGAACGTTACTTGCATGTATATGTCGAGATAGGATAAGGTCATTGAAGTGCTTTGGGGAGCATTTAACTTTACTATCGAACAAGTGCGTAAAGTAAAGAACCAAATCTTTGAAAACATATGGGATGTTATGAATGGTACTGCAATTAAAGTTGTAAACTCCTCTGTGCCTGAAACAATTGAATCTGACACCCCTAGCTATAGCGGTTTTCCTCTTGCTTAAGGGAATATATATGTATTGATCTTCCAGGTTTACTTCCTAGGTGGATCCCTTTTGCTCCTAGTACTTCAAAGTGTTGTAGCTCTCTTGTGTTAGGTTTATTGTCTTATTTTGTAATAGTTGAATCATATGTAGCCAACCATTGTTGTGCTTTATTTGGAATTAAAATAGAGATTTGAAAAGTATTTCAATATCTCTTTGGTAGTTAACTCATTTTTTTATTATGTCTACAAGTTTTACTTTTTGGCACTCTGTTTAGAGTTGATTTTTTTATTTCGTCATGCCGCAATGATTGACACTGATTTGAAAGCCTTAAAATGGGCTATTTGGCTTCATTATAGTTCATAATAAATCAAATGGATTTTAAAGCATAAGAATGGGCTCTTCGGCTTCATCATAAATCATAATAGATCATAACGGATTTTAAAGCCTAAAAATGAGCTAATTGGCTTCAACATAACTAATTTATTAAAAAGGATCTCAAAGCCTAAGAATGGGCTCTTTGGCTTCAGTACAACTCATAGATCACAACAGATCTTCAAGCTTAAAAATGAACTCATTGGCTTCAACATAATTCAAGGATCAAAATGGATCTTAAAGCCTAAGAATGGGCTCTTTGGCTTCATTATAACTCATAGATCATAATGGATCTTAAAGCCTAAAAAAGAGCTCATTCACTTCAACATAACTCTACAGAAATGTAATGTAGTACTATATAATATAGCATAAAAAGGAGAAATCTATTGAGATATCAAATGAATGAGCCAACTAGACTTCTTATTCAAATAAAACATATGCGGAAACAAGATTCTCAAATACTAATAAACTTATTAGTAATACTTGCACATGTTAAAGACTAATATACTTTCAACTTTGTGTGGACCTTCCCATTTTGGAAACAAATCTTCAATAGATAATGACTGATATACTTTCAACTTTTGCATCACATAGTCTCCTAGTTGAAATAATTTTTTCTTAACTCTGGAATTATAGAATCGCATCACTCATCGAGAGTTTTTTTACATTCCCAAAGCTGCAACTTCACGAGTATCATTAATCAAGTCCAAACCTTGGCGAAGTCCATAATTGTTGTCTGTTTCCTTAAAGTGCTTGACACCATAAGATGATGCATCTATATCCATTGGGATTACTGCTTCAACTCAAAAAGCTAAGAAAAACGGTGTTTGCTCTATAAAAGATTTAGCAATTGTCTTATATTCCACAAAATCTTTTGGAGCTCATCAGCCCACAACCCCTTTGGCCTTCTAACCTCTTCTTTAGTCCATCAAGGATAATTCTATTAGTTACCTTTGTCTGGCCATTTGTTTGAGGATGTGCAACTATCAAAAACCTTTATTCAATATGGAACTCTTGACAATAATCACGAAACTTTGAGCTATCAAATTGCCTTCTATTATTCATAATTAGAACTTAAGGTCTTTTATACCTGGTTATTACCGATTTCAAAAAGAACTTGATAATTTTTAGATTAGTAAAGGTAGCAAGTGCCTCTGCTTATACTTACTTTGTGAAATAATCCATTGCAACTACCATAAGTTTTCTTTGGCCAGACGGTGGTGGAAAAGGTCCAAGTATATCCATTCCCCATATCGTGAAATGGAGCGGTGAGTGTATTATGGACATTTCTTCACCCAGTTGGTGTTGGCGGGAGGCATGATTTAGGCATTGGTCACATTTTTTGACAAATTGTATTACTTCTTTTTGCATGTTCGGCGAGTAGAAACCTTGTCTTAATATCTTAAATGTAAAGGAACAGCTACCTAAATGTTCTGCACAAATGCTTTCGTGAACCTCCTTTAAAGCATATTCTACTTCTACAAGAGGAAGACAAGAAAGGTAAGGTAACGTGAATGACCTCTTATACAATACTCTGTCAATCATTACGTACCTTGCTACTCCTGCCATTAGCTTTTTTGCCTCCCCCGAGCAGCGGGTCAAAGTCCTTCCTCAGTGTATTTCTTGATCAGATCAATCCAAGGAATCTTGGTAGTGATCGATGCTACTTGTTGGCATTTAAGACTTGATTTTTGTACCACATGAGCTTTGTAATTTCGCGATCGATTCACATGATGAGTTTGGCACTCTTTGAAGTTTAACATCATTAGTTTCACCATGTTAAGCTAACATTTCATCTTTGGATCTTTAGCTTTATATTCCCTTGTTATCAAAATGACCATTAATTGAGAATCATTAAATTCTTTTAGTTCAGTAACACATAAGGCCCTTGCTCGGCTTAAACCGGCCATCAATGCTTCGTATTTAGTCATTGTTTGTTACCATAAATGCAAACTTGATTGCTTATTTCACCATGAAGCTTTTAAGGGCCAGTGATAGAAGCCCTGCTCCACCTCTTGTGACACAAGAAGATCCATTAATGTAAAGACTCCAAAACTCTTCCTCATGCTCATCTTAGTGATCGTGGCTATATTTACCATTATGAGTTGTGAACTCCACAACAAAATCTAATAGGCCTTGCGTTTTTATTGCGGTATGAGGCTTGTAAGCGATATCAAATTCACCAAGTTCAATTGCCCAATTAAGCATTAGACCACAGGTCTCAAGACTATGTAGGATTTTCCTCAAGGGCTTATCAGTCAGGACTGCCATTTGATTGGTTTGAAATTATAGACATAGTTTCCTAGCTATCATAACAACGACTAAGGAAAACATTTCCACCATTGAGTATATTTTCTCAACTCCTTATGGGATTCGGCTAACATAGTATACTGGAATCTGAATTTTGTTCTCTTCTTAGATAATATTATCTTGATTGCCACGTTAGATATTATCAAGTATAAGAACAAATGTTCTCTTCTTAAATGTTTTGAAAGCAACAATTAGTATTGTTTTAGGTCTAAGCAAAACTCTTTGGATTTTTCAAAAGTGAAGAAAATGGAGCAAAGGAATCAGTTATGCATGATAATAATCGTTATAATGCAGCTAAGCATCCTCTTAGCCTTTGAACATCTTTGAATGTTCGCGTGGACACTTGTCCATTATTTCTAGTATTTTTTTAGGGTTAGCCTCTATTCCTCATTTTGAGACCATTAAACCCAAGAACTTCCTTGACGAGACTCCAAATGCGCATTTTGGTGGATTTGACTTCATTTCATATTTTCTAAGTACTTAGAATGCCTTGTCCAAATCTTGAACATGCTTTTCAGTTTGGGTACTTTTTATGAATATGTCATCTACGTAAACCTTCATAATCGTCCCTATTAGGGGTTTGAAGATAAAATTCATCAGCATTTGATACGTAGCTCCTATACTTTTCAATCCAAATGGCATCATACAATAGGAATATAGCCCGTGCTCAGTAATGAATGCGACCTTTGGCATGTCCATCTCATCCATGAGAATTTGATTATATCCACTGAAAGCATATATGAATGTTATCATCTTGTGGCATGCTGTGGAATTAACCAAAATATCAATCCTCGGCACAGGAAAGTAGTCTTTTAGAAAGACATCATTCAAGTTCGTAGATCAATACACATCTTCCGTTTTCCATTTGACTTTTGGACCATCACTAGATTCACAATCCACTTTGAGTATTATATTTCTTCAATCACTTGTAATCTCAATAAATTTTCAACTTCCACATTAATATATTTCTATCATTCTTGAGCAAAAGTTTTCTTATTTTGCTTCACCGACTTCTTTTTTTGGGTTGTATTCAAGCGATGTGAGATGACATTCAGTTGTATCCTCAACATGTCCTTTACAGTCCATGCAAAAATGTATTGGTTTTCTTTTAGAAACTGAACAAGTGTTTCGAAGATGTTTCTATCGAGATTAGATCTAAGTGACCTTTTCATTATAACTTGGTTCTAAGACGACTGGGATTAAATCCTCTATCGAGTGCAATCAAAACTTGCTATCATTAATGTCCATTTAATCCACAGGTAAAACTTGCTCACCGACTTTGCTTACTTTGGTAGCCATAAAATAATAAGTTCTTGCCATCTTTTGGTCACCCTTTACTTCACCTTCGGCATTTAATGTGGTGAATTTCAATCGAAGGTGGTATGTCGAGGGAATAGCTTTGAACATATTTAAATATGTCCTACCGAGGATAATATTATAAGTAGATGGGACTTTCACTACCATGAAATTAGTCATGTGTGTAACCTACTTTTTTATCTCTCCTAGGGTCACTGGTAGCATGAAATTAGTCATGTGTCTTGATACAACATGTATACGGAAGATCCATTGTCCACCAAAGCTATTCGTATTGTGACATTCCTAAAGTTAGTTCAACAACTAAGGGATGATCATGCAAAAATTTCACTCCCTCTATATCTGCATTAGTGAAAGTGATCTCTAAATCAAGGCGAGCCTTTTTCGGTGGAGACTCAACCGTTAGCATTATTTTACATATGCCATTCTAGAAGAAGTGGAATTATCTCTCAGGCCTGGTCCCTTGGATATGACATTGATGACTCTTCGTTCTATCTTCTTTATCTTTTCCGCTTCCTTTTTCTCTAATATGTCATCTCGATGCACTGGTTTCAACCCATTGACACGCCTCTTATCTCCATGCTTAACGAACTTCTCCAATCTTCCTCTATAGACTACGAACTCAATCTTCTCGTTCGATTGCTTGAAATCTTCTGTTTCATGGCCATTATCTTTATGAAAACAATAATACATTATCCTATCCCTTTTTATAGCACTAGACTACATTGGCTTCGGCCATCGAATATATTGCTTAGATTGAATCTCAAGCAATATTTGTCCTTTTGATGATTTAAAAGGAGTATATTGATGGAATTTAGAAGAACCTCCAGCTTTTAGCACAAAAGAATATTCTTGTTTGGGCCTTTTGGCTTGATCTTTATTCATATATTCCCAAGCACCTATTTTTGCCTTCTCGTTCAGGCTGAATGATATCTTCAACCACCATATACATTCTAGCCTTTTCCTGCAACTCTACTAAGGTTTTAGGCAGGTTTTTGGCTAAAAAAACCTTGAGATGTTCTTCGGACGTCCCATTAGTGAGAGCGCCCACTAATACCGATTAGTCCATGGTTTTAAGCAAGAATTTCAATGCTTCATTTGTTAAATGAGTTATATAGTTCATAAAGACTCATCGTTCTTTTGTCATACCGCCATTAAGGATATTGAACTCCTAGCATAAGTTTTGCTCCCTATGAATTGATTAACAAATTGTTTACTCAATTTTCTAAACAAGCTAATCGATACTGTTGGTAATTGGTGGTGGCAATTCTTGGCCGGCCCCATTAATGTTTGATGGAAATCCTAACACTTGATCGCATATGAACCGCTATGGAACTACATCAAAATTGAGGACATGCTCAGTGTGATCTCCTGTGCCATCGTATTTGTGGATACTTGGCATTTCAAATCCTTTAGGCAAGGGTTCCTCCATTATCGCCTAGATGATAGGAGGCGAGCCTGCTTTATAGATTATCAACTTCTTTGATTTTTTTTGTTTAGAAAACCAACTCTTTTACTACAACGGCTCTAAGTCATTCTTGTACAATCCGTTCCACCTCTCGTTCAACCCTTGCATCGATGTCTTTTGTATTTGACCAATTTTAGAACCTTCCGAGGTTGCTCTGCCACGTCGCTCTTCGCCTAGTGCTTCAACTTGATCTTGCGAGTGACGAAGCTTTTCGTGTAGTTCATTCACTTCTATGTTTCTTTTGCCCTATGGGTCTCGAACCCTTTTTTATTTCTTGATTCATCGTCGCTCTAACTCATCCCTAACATCTATTGGTTCATTGTGCATATCTCTTCGGGGTGGAGACCACCTTAAAGGTTCACGGCAACGATCTTTTAGGATCTCAGGAAAAGCATGCTCAGAAACTCGATCTTGATGTTGAGGAGTTCTTGCTCTAGAATTTCTTGTCCATACCACCTTGATTGATGGCCCTCCTTCTAATGCTAGATACATTTTTCTTACATTAGTGATGTTTATTATAATTTTTATGCACTCTGTTTGATGAAAATTCTATATTGAGTTTATTTTTATATTGATTATCCAATTTATGATTATATCAATTCATTTATACTTCGTGAGGTATATTTGTTTTGTTAGAAACATGACTTCATTTTAAAACCTTAAGGACAAGGTTTGGAATGAGTTTGGGGGGTATATTTTGTGAAGTATAACAATGATAGAAAAGAAAGCAAGGAAATGAAAGAAAGGTGGAGGATGAGTCAAGAATTAATACAAAGTTCAAACTTTTTATCTGATATTAAAGTAAGTTGATGAAATTTATTAATTTTTTTTTTGAATTCATGTAAGTATGAATTTCATTTTACTTTATTTTTAGTTAGGAAATGAATGATAATGAAAATGAATATATAATAGATTTTGAATGGAAGTGATATTTTTTCTATCCAAGTGAATTCTATGATAGAAGGATTCAATTTTATACCTTTTTTATTAATTTTACTAGTTGAAGTATACACCAAGTTGAATGCCTTGTTCTAGTCATGAGAATAGGTAGAAGATTGAAATAATAGTACACGATGAACAAGATAGATTTCTAAGAATCTTGTGATACAATGGTTATCGATTAAATATTTTTGTAGTATATATAGAAAGTTATTATGCCACAATTAAAAGAAAAAATGGGCTAGAAACCAATGAATTTCTATAAGTTAGAAAGAATACTTTCTTTAACTTTAGTAGATAGTGGGAACTATTAGCAAGAGTTTACAAATATATATAGAGTTCTATGGATTCCATAGGAAATGGAGCTAGGAGTCTATAGTGGGAAGAATGTGAGAATGTCCATAAGAAATAGAGCAGTGACTTAAAAGCAAAAACTATATATGATAAAGAAATAATAATTAGGATTGACTAGAAAAGAATGAGAGATAAAAAAATGGATGTTCTTAAACTCTTCAAAGAAAAGATTTAGCCAAGTGCTTGAAACTAGAGATGAGCGAAGTATTAAACATATATTGTTTGTTATCTTGGCAAAATTCTGAATGATTTTAATTGTGGTGCTATTATAGAGTATTTTCTAAAACTAAGATTAATCTAGTGATTTTTGTGTTTTGAGATTCTATACTAGTCATCGTAAGCTTGATGCTTGTCAATGGAGATTGAGAAAACCTATGATATGTATTGGCCTTGGCAATGAACTTTGAGTTCTAAAGGGTGTTACATCTGGTGGTCGAGATGTTTCATTTTGTCTAAATCATTTTATTATATCAGAACTTTCTTTTACTTATGGGTAATATGTTTCCATTTGAAAATCAATTCTATTTTAAATGCTCTATTAATTAAAGTTAAGATGAATTAGATTGAAATCAGTTTATGAAGAATGAAAAAGAATATGATCTGGAATATTCCTTTGCTCGAGATAAAAAGTGCTAAGTTTTGCGATATTTCGCAATTCAATAATTAGACATATTTTATAGTGTAATTTAGGTTGATTTTAGATATAAATGATGATATTACCCTAAGTATTCTCTTGTTTTTGTGATTTTATGATTTAATTAGAAAAATGAAGAAATGGAAGAAAAAAAAAGCAAAACAGTCAATTGTAGAAGAAGTCTAACGCTTAGCCAGCAATATAGGATTACACAAGAAATCACCACCTAAATCGACAGTAGACAGGTGCGTGTGAATCCTTAGCGAATTAGAAAATATACTAGAAATCGTCAGCAAAATCAGTGGAGTAAAGAGACTAATTTTAGTAATTAACTCAGCGATTGTATACAACTTAGGAATCACTGACAAATCGCAGAGGTCGGTTATGGTTTTTTTAGATTAATATGAAGGATTTGAGTTTATCTATGATATTTATACTAAGGGAAACTATAAATAGGACCCCTGGGGCTTCAAACTTTGTCTCTTCAAAGGCAATTACACATTCTTTGGAAGCATTCTTTTAGCCTTAAATTTAGTTTTTATTTAGTTTATATTTGAAGCTACATTGAAAACCTGATTTATTTAAGGTACTTATTTATTTAATTATATCATTCAATTGTATTATTGTGTTATTAATTTTCAGCATTAGCAGGTGCGTCAATGGGGTGAGGAATCCCTATAGGGAATAGTGATTCCCTGCGACGGGGATGGGGATGAGAGATTTAAATGGGTATAGGGACGGGGATGGGAAAGTAATTAATTCCCTACATAGGGATGGGGATTGGAATGGGGATAAGGAGGAAAAAATCCCCACGGGAGTCCCTGTGAGGATCCCTAATGGGTACATCCGTGGGGAATTTTCGTTTGTCACGAATAAATAAATCTTGTGTTTTGTATATACGCACATAAAATATCATGTAACATGAAGTTGTTTATACATTACATAAGGATTTATATATTACCATAGAAACTATAAATATATAACTAAATGCACATCAAGAAACATATTGCAGTATATTATATATAAATATAAACATATCATAATTAATCCAAAATTTATAGTATATATGTTTCCCAAAAATATATATTGTGCGGTAATTCTAAAAGTTCCCTTGTAATGAATACACTATAGTAGCCATTATTTTACATTGGTGTACGCAATACATTGTTTGTATATCAACTTTGATACTATATGTATATATATTATTATAAAATATGTAATGATAGTATGATACACATTGAATATAATATTCTTCCAATTTTATTTAATATTATTATATCATAACTTATAAGAGTAGGAGGACCAAATAAATAAATAAATAAAAATTATTCCTTGACTATTAGTTGTGAGAGAGAGAGAGAGAGAGAGAGAGAGAGAGAGAGAGAGAGAGAGAGAGAGAGAGGGAGAGGATGAGGGGGAATATACATAATATTCCACTACTAATATATTCTTACAAAGAAATATGATTTATTAATATATGCTAAATATCAAACGTATTTACTCATTTTATCTAGAATTTGCTAAATATATATATGAAGTATTTTTATTACAAAATTAATTAATTATATATTTGAATTGTTTTTCACCATATTATTAATTGAATCCTAAAACATAAACCTTAATTTCTTACATATAAGATTTTATTTTTTTCACAGTAGATGAGCAAAGGAGTTGAAGATCCAAAATCTAATTATTGAGTCCTAAAACATAAACCTTAATTACAAGTGTTATAATTTAGAGCTAAGAAATTTTATTGGGTAATGATTTTATTGAGACTTAATTACAAGTATTAGAACTTAGAACTTTCATTGGATGAAATGTTAGTATTTTGTTTTGGTTGAGACTTGGATGAATTATGGCGTATGTATTTCAGACCTTACCTTTTTTGTTAGTTTATTTTTAAGTACAATTTTTTTAGGTGATATGACAATTTTTTTCATAGACATTCCAATGGGAATTTGAACAGGAATTCCATGTGGAGAACTAAATGGAGAATTATAAATCCCCACGAGGATTCCCATCCTTGCGAAGAATAGACGAGGATGGAGATTGGGATGGAAATTCATCCTCACATGGGGATGGGGATTCAAACGTTGAATGGGGATGGAGACGAGGACCTACTCCCCATCCCCCCGCCCTATTGATACCCCAAAGCATGAGTGGGTAGTTTGTTAATCAAAAGAAACCTTAGACATGTTTATACTTTGGAGTGATATATAGTTACAATTGAGGAATCATGAATTTAATGCTTTAAATCTATTCATACACGTCAATTACATATTTAATAAGTTGTTTTTGTGTATTAAAACTAATGAAGATATATATTGCATGTATAGTTGCAAATATGTATCGTGGTATTTTGATTCTAAATCTATGTCAATCATTATTCACAACAATTATAGAAGTAGTAACTAGGATTAATCTATTGGGCTATATTACCGAGTGGATGTTCTATGTGATTATGTTGTAAGTTGTTTATTAATTAGCATATTCTGATTTATATTTGATTTAGATTAGGCATGATTTTCATTGAGTGATAATGCTACCATATTTTTATGTTATTTAGTTTTATCCATTAGTTAGATCTACAATGATAAGAATATGACTTTTTTCTATTGAATATAGAAAAATCAGTAGTTGACTAAAGGAAACCAACTTATTATGAATTAGGATTTAATGATTCCGAGATTTCATGTGATATGATTATAACTAGGTTATGAAGTGATATTATGTTCTAGTATTTGAATCCAATTTAAGTATATTACATTGTTTAGTGGGAGTTTGTTTAGATATTTACATTAAATTGAATTTGAATATTATTTAATTTAGTTTGCATTGAATTGTTTGAATTAGTCTAGTTAATTTGGTTAATTAAGTTAGTAGTTATAGTTTTTAATTATTTGGTATTTTAATTCTTGTTTAATTAGATTAACTAAAATAAGAAAACCTATAAAAAACAACTTTCCATATAAGTTTGCAAAACCCCTATGGAGATGATATCTCATTTACCACTACTACAAATAATAAAAAATACAAAAATTAATGTACATTCTCAACATGTGTCAATGTGTCAATTGTCATGACCATGAAGAAAAATGATGGATTGCCTTTCCCCAAATGATTACGAAATTTTGCGGACAAGACTTTGTTCTTATGGAGGGATTGGAGATGAACGTTTTCTCTGACGAAACTATCAGTGACGAGTCTTTTGAACATCTTAAGAAAGTGGTAAGATACGAAAAATTGGAAGATGAGAGGGAAAGGGAGGAAATAAGACGAAGAGAGATTGAAGATAGAATAAGAATACGGGGTGAGCAGAGAATATTTTTAAAAGAAATGCAAGAAGTCATGTATAACAAGACACGTGGACATAGTTCGGGATGCCTACTAAAGACTATCCTGATATGTTCATCCCAGAGACATAGATAGCCATGACGTGCTCAATCTCACAATCATATGAGAACTCAAAGGAACCAAGAAAGAATGTTCCATAACCAAAGAGAATTTGCAAGGAACTTCGATGGTCTTGAGCAACAAATAATAATAAGACTAAAAGACATGAAGTGGAAGTATATGTGCAGCATACCCTACTAAGGACACTAGTAGATGAAGTCTATACATATAGAGCACTAGAGTTAGGTGTTGATTACATACTCTACGACTCTGCTGCTAGCTATCAGTCTCAATAGCAAGATCACGGAGATGGTCGTGATGATACTATGACTTGTAATTTTAGGTTCTGCTATTATAAAACTACTTGAAAGTTGTTAATATTATTAGTTATTTCTTTAATATATGTGTTATGTTTGTTCATTATTGGTTTTTTCTAATGTTTAATTAATTTTTATCATATAATTCATTTATGGTTCATGAGGTACTTTGTTTTGTTTGGTGGAACCCGACTTTTATATTTGAGCCTTAAGGATAAGGTTTGGAATGAGTTTGGGGTATTTAAAATATATGAAGCATTAAAGTCAAAATATAAAGGATTTAAGTTAGAATATATATGAGTTTATGCAATTTTTCAAATTTTTCAAGAATATAGTAAATATTTGCTTCATTTTTTACTTTATGAGATAGAAATGGTAAAATATTTATATTTTGAAGTTAAGATCTAAATGTACTTGAGTTAAGTAGAAGTTAGTCGTAAGGAATAACAACTTATAAAATCAATTATTATACTCGACATGTATCGAGCGTGTAAAAAAAGTGTGCCATATATTCTTATTTGTAGTAATGGAAAGTTACATCATATCCATATTGGTTTTGCAAACTTCCTAAGAAAAAAGGCTTTTCTAATGATTTTTTATTATTTTACTTTAATTTAATTAAAATGGAAATTAAAATTATCTAATCAAACAATGGTAATCAATTAAACTAATTAAACTAATTTAAACATTCTAAATTCGATTCAAATCAAATCAATATGAAACAAATATCTAAACAAATATCAAGAATAATGAAACATAAACCATTTTGAATATGAATATATTAATTAAAATATAACCATAATCATACTATCATCGTCTTATGAAGTGTTCTTGAATCATTAAACCTAAATCATGAGCAATATCGATAGCCTTTATGAAGCCATCAATTTTCCTTATATCAATGGAAAATTCATTTTCTAATCTTATCACCATTAGTTCTTCTAAAGCACAAAGATAACTAATAGAAACAAAACAATATTACACTATATCAAAATTTCTTACTACTAAGCCAAAATTTTCGAAATTAGCTATATTAATATCAAACTTAGAACATGATTCATGATCACATGTTGTACATGTCAAATATAACCCACAAAAGGTTACCAATCCCACTTGAGTGTAGTAGTGGTAAATACAGGTTCCAATCCACAGTCAGTCAAACTGAGTTCAATAATTAGAAAAGCAAATAAGGGGGTTTTTGAAAGACTTTTATCATAAAGGTCTACTAAAAAAGAAAGTAGATAATTGAAATTCAGAAATAATAAAAGCATACTTATGTCGAAGAATCCACAATCTAGCCATATGTTATTTCCATGTCTTGTATTATTGACTTTGAAAGATTGGTTTTAAATTAGTTTTCCTAGATAGGCTCTAGGTGTTAGGGTCACCAAAACCCTAGTTCCGCTATTCTCGTTAGATAGGGCAACCGCTCTCTAAATAGTTATCTTACTCCATCTTACAGCCTTAGGCAATAACTCTGAAGATTTAGCATGTGAGTAGCATTAACAGCTCTGTGGGAACCCATACCCCTAGATAACCTTGGGCAAGTTACTTTCAAGATTTAACCTAGTTCTTGATGTTACTCACATAGAACAACCAGTGTGTCAGGTATCTTTCTCTAAATGATTGTCACTTCTCAACCTGGTCGGTGTCATAGACTCTACTTGAGTGATAGTCGGTCAATGGGTTTATTCATAGAGATTTGCAATGAATATACAAACTATAAACTACCATTTAGACATCATTAAAAACCGCAACATAAAGACAAAGAACTGAATCAAAACTCTTTTATATTAGAAAATCTCATCAAGACATAGAAAACAACCTACTAATGGCTAGAGAACTTCCTCCCTGACTTAGGTATAAAAGAAACTAGCCAAACATGGTTACTCTACCTCGCTCCACTCCTAAATCACTCTGAATTACAATGTGTTCTTATCCGTAGAGGTGCTTCTTTCATATACGTGTGCTTTCCACAAGAATAGCAACTCTCGGGAATAAGAATTTTCTAAAAAGTCTCAAAATTTCTATTGTGCGAAGTTAGCGACATCGGTGAGCCGCCGTTATATGGGAACAGCGTCGAATGGCGACGTGGAAATATATAGAAAGTCTTAGGCATCAAGTTGGTCTGAAACTTCTATTTTTGAACATGGCGCCGTGGGTGATGTCGTTTGTTATAGAGTTAATACCGTCCGTTCAATTCTGGTGTCGTTCGTTATTTTGTCGTGACGCCATGCTTGATGTTGTCCGTCCATTATAAGGGCGTCAAGCCTACTGGTTTTTTACCTATCTTTGACATCATTTCTAGTTTTTTTTAATTCATCCATAAACACTCAAATACACTATAAATCTCCAAAGTAAACATATAAAGCCACAAAACACAATTTTGGACTTGATTTGCATAGCAAAACACCTACGAAAGTGCATAAATAATGACTCATCAAATACCCCAAACTTAAAGCTTTTCACGTCCCGAGCAAAGGGTTTTCTTACTACAACGACTAAATACATTATGACAAAATTGAGTGATGTTTTCCAAAATACTTTATACTTACGTTACAAAACAATTAAGTCTTTTCAATCCGAGTTTGGTCAATCTGTTTAACAAGAAACTTTAAATTTTTGAAGGCTGGTCAAACATGGTCACCTTTCAAGACAACACCTTTTCAAAGCATTTAAAAATCATAACCTTCAACTCACTTATAGGTTTTTTAGGTCTCTTTATCAAAATAGTAGATCTAAGGGGATCCTTTTATTTAATGGATTCTTTTAAGTGGTCTTTATCACCACTTTTCGCTTATTTGCATATTTTCATACCTTTAAGAGTCCATATGGCTTATTTTAAGGCAAGCTATTGGGATAGGAAGAACTTACCTAACCTTGTTACAAGCACTTGAGCTAAATCTTTATTTCTTAATAGGAGTTTTTTTTATGGACTTTTGCCTTTTATTCATTTAGAGATCCTCATATTCCACCTCTATATGGTTTTTATCATATGGTCTCTTCTCCATTTCCCATGGATACAGATTTGCCATTATTTTTTCGACCATCAAGTTCCTTGCTCCATTTCCTACGAAACTTGTTGGTCTATTTAAATATTTATAAATCTCCTATTAGCACTTCTCCCTTTCACTAAAGTTAAGTTAGTTTTCCAATGTAGAATCATCAAGCCCATGTTTTATTATAGTAAATAAGCATACTTCTTCCTCGGACTAATGCTAAATCTTTAATAATTATATTCCAAATGAATTAGTCATAATTTCATAATCCTAAGGATTTTTAATTTTCTCGCAAAGTTAATTCGACAACCTACCTACTTTGGTCTTAAGTTATGATTCATCCTTACTCCAAGTTACTATTAATGTTCTCAAGTAGATGTAAAAGAACTTCTACTTTTTCTAAGTCTGATGTCTAACAATTTGACTGATTTTTTACTCCAAAAATTGAAAGCAAAGTTTTAACTCGTAGGTAAGACTTTGTAAATTAGTAAATATATCGGACTACCTTAAACATGCATGCATTATTGTACTAGTTTCTAAGTGATGAAAGAAGTAGAAGGTAAGAAATAGAATGAAAATGGAAGAAATACCATCATGATTCCACTAAAGTCGCAAGTAAATTAAAAAAATGTAACGCCTATACCTACGGGTCTTCATCTAATGATTATGTCTAACAGTCCGCTTACTTAAACGCCCCCTAACTTATCTGAACCTTTTCCTTAAGGTTCAAAACAAGTTGGGCAAACCTAACATAAAAGAAATTATGGAAATAATGAATAATATATATAGAATTTAGTAGAATATTTTTATGCGTGGTTAGGAAAATGAGAAAAATAAGAATCAAAACCAATTACCGACTACAAAATTGTTCATGAGTCGTATCCCAGTAGTGTTTTTGCTTAACATCATTGGCTCAACAAATTTACCTCCCCCCTAGTCGGGGTCCGAACCAATAACCTCAATTATTGTTACGGAGAATCTTGCTAAGACTCACTCTTTTTCATATAGGATCACACTTTCGTCCTAAGAAAGCTTTGCCCTATTCCCTATCCGAATGCTAATGTACCATAATTGTACATCGATCAATACGCTAGTTGTCGCCAAGAATGGTAACCCCAACAAAAGTGTTTTACATTGGGTATTACTCTCATTAACAACATAGAAGTGAGTGGTGAATGTTAAATCTTATATGCAAAAGGATACATTCTCGTCCATCCTTCTGATTTTTTCACTGTCCCATTTGGATATATCACATTGGTCTCAGCATCACCTGGGCCACATAATCCGCATAGGTTGAAGATTTTGGATGAAATTACATTGAATGTAGCACCCGTGTCACATAACACCCTAGGGAACCTCTTGTATATGATCTACATGGTAGCGCAAACATCCCAGGGTGTTTGTCAGATTGGAACTAGTAATGTAATGTGTCAGGAGGTACAATCCTCTTCTCTTCTATAACGACTCGTATTTTTAATTCATTAATTAATCGCTAATCATGATTCATTAGTAGTTAAAAATTTGATTAAGAGTTGCGATTAGTCGATGTGGTCACAAAATAAAAATTCGTGATTGATGTGCCAATTGTGTGATGTGCAACTAAATTAACTTGATTTAAATTAAGTTAACTATACCTTGATTTGAATAAGGGGCTACAGTCCAATTTTTAAAACAAATTATAAGTAAAATGGGCAATTAAATAATTACCCAAAAATAAAAATAAAAACAAATAAAACAAAAAAGGAATGAAATAAGGCATTCACTATATTTCATTCATCACAACATAAAAACTCTAGCTAGAACACAACATACACACACATAGAGAGAAAGAGAAGAAACGAGAGAGGTGACGGCTGATGAGAGCTCCAGTGAGGAGCTGCACCAACGGCGCGGAAGCGCGGACAGCGAGCAGCGAGGGCGCGGCGGGCAACGACCACTGAGGGATTGCGAATGGATAGAGTGGAGGCACGGAGACGAGCAGCGCAGACGGCAGCTCGCGGTGCAGCGGCACTTCAGCGAGGGGATCGACACAAGGGATATCGCAAACGACCAGCAGCAACTAGGCGCAGTGGCACATTGACGGCGGCACCGGCAAGAACCACGGTGCGAACGGCCAGCCGGCAACGAGCCATGGAGAGAACTCCAGCGAGACAGTAGCTCCAACGAAGCTCTCATGGCAAGGGCATTTGTTTGGTGGAACAAAATCTTGAAGTTGAGACTCCATTAAATGCTTTGGCGAGGCTCTTAAATGTATATAAAATTCGAACTCATTTTAAACTTATAAATCCCTCATAGTTTTCGATGATTCTGAGATGATTTAAATTAAAATATTTAGTTCTTGTCTTCCTTAAAATGGTTTTGCTCTCTTGATTATTTACAAAGCTTAATGGAATTTGATTGAAGAATCATTCTAGTTTTAAAAAGGAGATTTCTAATGATTGATTCACATTGTAATGAGTCTTATCGATGGATTAATCTTTTTTTATGGTTTGGTGCAATCCATAAAAAGGGTTTTTCTATGTTGTCAATAATTTGAGCTTTGTTTTCAAAGATCTCATACTTGTAAATGATGTTTGGAAATAATCCACTTTAATGGCCTGTTTGGTTCGTGGGATTAGCCGGATTAGCTACACTGGACTAGTTAATCCGCTGTTTGGTTGGAGGATTAACTAGGCCAGCGAATTAGTTAAGAGGCATGGGAGTGGATTAAACAATACCACCATTTTTGGTGGGATTAGCTAATCCATTGTAAGTGAAAGAGGAGATTACCACTTTATCCCTCACATTAACACACCACCGAATCACAATTCCCTGATCTCTTCTCTCTTCATCTTCTTCCTTGCCCTTACCTCGCCTCCCTTCATTTTGTTTTTCTTCTACCTAACGCTCACCTCCCTTTTTTCTCTGTTTTCTCTTCTCCTTCCTCCTCTCGCCATTAATGGCCGCGGCAGCAGCTCTGCTGCTATTTTTTTTTAAACTGTTTGATTGTTGTTCGTGTTGTTAATCAACTCTCCCTCTTTCTTATTTTCGATTTCACAATCCCCATACCATTTTAATACAAAATCAAATTGAAATTCGATGCTCACCTTTGATCGATGTACCCCTAACAGTCTCGGTTTTGCTCTTTTTCGTTCTCCAGTCCAAACGAGCGAGAGAGACAAGAGACCACAGACACGAGAGAGATATGATTGAGAGAGATGAGAGTGTGAGACAATCGGGAGAGAGACAAGCAGCGGTCTTCATTGGAGGAGATGAGAAATGTGTGAAATGGGGGATTTTTGGTATTACGCCAATCTAAGGGTATTTTGGTAAATGTACATGTACAACCTCATTTAATCCCAACCTTAATACTCCCAACCAAACAAGATACACAAATGAGACTAAACTATCTAAACCCATGTGTTAGTCCCATCACTAATTAATCACATGTGTTAGGATTCACTAAAATGTGAACCAAACAGGCCATAAGTGTATGTGAAGATGTATAAAAGAGACTCAACTCATTTTGAACAAAGTCTTAAAATAAGGGTTGGTATTTTAATAGTTGACCTTTATTTCTAATTAATCATATTGATTTTTTAGTTAAAGAAGAGTTGTAGGACTCAAATAAATTCTATGAACTCTTGTTTTATTTTAAATACATGGTTGATCAACTCTAGCTTTTGAAAGGTTTTTTTATTTGTCAAATTTCATAATAAGGAATCATACCAATAAGATTGATCTAGTTGTTATGGTTGTTATGGTTGTTACATTTCATAAAAAAGTGTATTCGTACTATGGATGATTTGAACTTGTTTTCGAAGGTTTTCATGCTAGGTAAATGGCATTGGCTAATAGTGCACTTTATGTGTTTGACTATATTATCAAGAGAGATATTTCACTTGTTTCTTTTAATAAAATGTATGGAAGAACATGATTTTCAGCCTTGAAGATTGTGTATCAAGTTTGACTCCTACGATTCGATAAATTGAGTTTCTTCAATACTATTTTAAAATCCTGAAATGATTGTTATTAGGTTGCATTGGATTCGATAAAAACATTTTAAATCTCTTACTAAGTAAATGATTCTTCACATATGACTTGTAGTCTCTTTTAAAATATGTTTTAGTCTCATTTATCTAACGTAGTTGTGATACATCTTCTTCAATTGAATTTGAGACTTAAGTCAAGGTGTGAAATAAACATCGAGTTATTTGTTAAAATATGAAATTAATTAGTCTGAGTCATGGGTTTTCGACTAACGGTCATGATTTTAGAATTCTAAGTCGAACTTGATTGTCATATGGTGATTTGAATGCTTTTGGTTGTGATTAGTCAATTCCATTTGATTTATGTGGAAAAATCAAGTTTAATGGGATTTTCCTTGTTTTGCTTTACCGCGTTTCTATCTCGTTCGAATCGTCGGTTTTTTTATTTGAAAGAATGGTTTTTAATTCAAGAATGAATTAAATAACCTTATTAAAAAAAAGGATGAATCCTTAAAAGTCTAAGCTATTCTAAATGAGTTATAGATGAGTCTAAACAATGTGGGTTATACTTATACACATGTAGATACGCGACGATGACTCTTACTATTTGAACAATTAATTTGACGTGGCGGCCTATGTGAATTTAAGGTAAGTAAACCGGTAAGAAATCCAATATTGATTCTTTTCCTTTCCTTGCATATTCTGATGAAAATGATATCAATTGTTGGACTCTACTTCCCTACTGAGTGACCTAGGGTCTAAATGGTCGAGTTTAGTCATCGTTTACTCTTGGGTTAAGCATCTAAGTCGCGCTCGTGGCTCCTAGATGAGACTGAATCCTCTGAGTGAGCACCCACCATATGTCTTGGCTCCACTAGGAGTTCAAGGATCTCATTGTGATTGAGCATCCTGTTGCGACTATGGCTCCCTTTAGAATGTTTTCTCGGGTTACGGCTCAAGTGAGCCAGTAGTGCCGAACGAATTTGGTGCGGTTGAAGCGGACTTGGTCTCGTCGTACTAATATTTCGCACTTATATGTTTTAAGTGGCTTTGATCATATGTGTAGAGTGTCACGGCCACTTAGGCGCTTATCCTTTGCTTCCAGGTCACTTGCTCGCTATCGTTGACCGTTGTAGTATGTTTATCATGTGATTTATTATTCTTTTCAACTTCATTTCCTTTTCTGTATGATTTATAGACTTATTTATAGTTTAATCTAAATTACTATTGAACTTCTTCTGGATTTACTCACTCGAATTGTCTCCACTTTTGGTGATAATTGCAAGCATAATCTCTGAGCTCGAGAACATTGAAGTGCGGCATACGTAGGTTAATTGATGTATATATATCACATGTATACTATTTTATAAATGGGTATTTGGGTTGAGAGATACGTCTAATTCCCCTCGTCATTATGATTTGTACATTATATATGTTGTACGGGGTCTCCACATACTAGCTTCCACACCTAAAACTTTGTTTAATTTATTTCTTACGCGCTTTCACTACATTTAAATTTCGCTGCGTATGATTTCATTTATGTATGTACTCTGTTATGCGGACTATCATGTACTGAAGACCAGTTTGTGAGGCCGACTAAGCCTTTATTAACTCCAAACTAGTTTACCTTGGGTTAACGGAGGCCTAGTGTTGGGCGGTGCCCAATTTGTAGGGATGGGGCCGTCACAGTTGGTATCAAAGACTAAGGTTTTGACTCTAACTCTTGATAAGCCTATAACCAGATTAGTTCATGAACACGGACTTATAGTGTTAGGAACACCAATGAACTTAGTGTGGAAACCCTATGATCCTAACTTAGAGACTTAGTTAGGAAGCGAGCGAATGTGAGACCGAAGAAATTTTGAATAAACCTTATCATATGTGCTATTTGATTGTATGAATTATATGGAATCGATAGATATAAGATATAACTACGTCTATAACTGTATTAACTCTTGCGCTCCAAGTAAAGGCACGATGAGTAAGTGTAAGAAATGAACAATAGAGTTATGAAATTCGAGAAAAAAAAAAGAGGAAATTGATTCCTATTAAGTAAGTTACGAACTTCATGAATACTATCAAAACTTGGCAATTAGGACGGTTCTTAGTCGATTTCTTAAATTTTAATTAGCATAATGAATTCCATTTGCTCTTTATGATTTTTAGACCAGTGCGTGCTTATTCATTTGTTTAAAATTTAAGTCAAAATTTTGAAAGCTTATTTGGATTTAATTAAGTCCTTTGTTTCATGGTTTAAACTCACGCTATTGAATGTGGAGCTTTATTTTGAATTAGTTTAATTCTTAATTGCCATGTTTAATTGGTCTTCAAAAATATGAAGTAAAATCTCATTTTTAATGTAAGGTTCATATAATGCTCTCGATTTGATCTTTTATTTGAAAATCAAATTCTTATTTCTTAGGCTTGGTTGAGACACATCAACCAAGTGACTCTAAGTGACTTTGGATTTTTTTTAGTGGAGTCTATGAAAAGTTAGAAGTGTAGACTATGATTTGGTAATAGGCAACGCGAAAAATTTTGTCGTTTATACAAAAAAAAAAAGAATTGGCCAAAGTCAACTAGTTGAAAATGTTATAATCAATACTTCAGGTGGTATAATAAGGTACGTAAACCGACATTTTAGATAACTTGTTATAAGATAACGTCGGACGTCGAAATTAGTAAAGGACACAAAGTTTGAGGATTTCATGATGTCAAATCACGAAAATTCGTGACAATAGAGAATCCTAAATCATTTTTAATACGTTCTCAATTTAATGACTATCTCAAGCTTGTAAATATGAAAAAAATGAATGAGAACTTAGCCTACGCGTACATCCCGATATGAAAACCTGAATAGGAGTACTTAGGAAAATAAAGTTTGAGAAAATCAAAAAAATGACAGAATACATCTCGGAACGCATAAAAAATGGATGAAGATTTGTGATGAAAGTAGGTTAATGCAGACTCTAAGGGAGCGGAGTGTTGAGATGACTTGAGAGCTAATGATTACAGCATGTACGGATTCATGTAGCTTTGAAGAAAGCTCTGGATTAGTAGTGTTGGATCAGAAGCCCAAGTAACTCTACTGTAGTGACACTATTCGTTTATAGTCCTATGATTGGTGAAGTCGACCACCACCTCTAGGGACTTAGGAATGAATTAAGTGTTACAGGCAAATGTAGAGTTTGCGAATCATTCTGAAAGTTAGAGGAAATCTAAGTATTAATCCCATGAGATAGTTTATCTGAAGATTCTCACATATCTAAAAACAATTGGTTCAAGTGCGTCAATAAGTGTATTAAAGGGGATTTTTCTGCAAGCAGTGCATGTTGAAAAATAAATAAATAATAATAATGGGAGTGTGTCAATTGCTAAGACAAGAGTAACACACTTAACAAATCATGATAGAAAAGGACAAGCACTTATGAATAGAGTGAATGAGTTGCACGAAAGGGAACCTGAAGATAGATGAGGCTAGGTTACTTTAAGGTTTTGAATGACACATATCATGTTTTGGGGCTCGATCTTTCGAGATTTTACTCCTATAGTATTATTAAACTTAAGTAACATGACGTGTCTTAAGATCGATGATAATTTAAGAGTTGAGTAACTCGCAATTCTTAAAAAAATATATCGTGTTGTGCGAAAGTGAGTTTAATGGAAATGTTTCAAGCATTATTTATTAGATTTTTGGGGAATAAACATGATTGGATTAAAAACGAACAAAGGAAAACTCAAAGAATTAAAATTGTTGTAAAGATAATTTTACATGGTCATCGACTCACGCGGATTATGAAGATCATATGATTGTGGATGCTTAGAGATTATCATACGCTAGTTGCCTGAATCCACTTGCATTTTTTAAAACTTTTACTAATAAACTTGAAGTACGACTGAACAATTTATACATATGAGCCGAGATTGTTAGTCAGATGGTGTGCTGGTGTCTATTATTTTAGATTGCGATCGTTGTCTTTGCCGTTAGGTTATGACAAAGTTTTTATTTCCATGTTCATTTTTAACCCAATCATGTTTATTCCCCAAACATCTAATAAATAATTCTTCAAACATTTCCATTAAATTCACTTTTCCACAACATAAAATCTTTTCTTAAGAGTTGTGAGTTACTCAACCCTTAAATTATCATCAGTCTTAAGATACGTCATATTTTTTAAGTTTAATAACACTATTGGAGTAAAGTCTCGAAAAATTCTAGCCCCAAAAGATGATATGAGTTATTCAAAACCTTAAAGGAACCTAGCCTCATCTATTTTCAGGTTCTCTTTCGTGCAAGTCGTTCACTCTATTCACGAGTGCTTATCTTTTTCTATCATGATTTGTTAAGTGTGTTATTCTTGTCTTAGCAATTGACACACTGCCATTATTATTATTTATTTATTTTTCAACATGTACTACTGGTAAAAAAATCCCTTTTATTATGCTTATTGACGCACTCGAACCAATTTTTTTTAGATATGTGAGAATCTTGAGATAAACTATCTCATGGGATTAATACTTAGATTGCATCTAACTTCTAGAACGATCCACAAAAACTACATTTGCTTGTAACACTTAATTCATTCCTAAGTCCCTAGAGGTAGTGGTCGCCTTCACCAACTATAGGACTATAAGGGTGTGTTTAATAGCAGGGAAAATGAAAAAAATCATGGAAATTTGTTTTTTTTTTTAGTATAACCGTTTTTTTGGGTGTTTGATACACTTGTAACCGCATAGAGAAAAAAAATCCACCCCCCTAATTTTCCTCATTTATTTTCTCTTGTTTTGAGATGGAAATTCGAGATTTTTGGGTCTAACAAACTTAGTTTTGACCGAAAGGACTCCTTCTTCTACAAGGACTCCTTCTTCTACTCTCTGCAAATACACCTCTGTGATCGTCTCTCTGATCGTCTCTCTGATCTCTTCGAAATCTCCTCTTTCGTCTCTGCGAACTCTTCGATTTCGTCTCTGCGAACTCTTCGATTTCGTCTCTGCGATCTCTCCGATCTCTCCTATTTCGGCGTCTCTGCAATCTCTCCGATCTCTTTCGGCGTCTCTGCAATCTCTTCGAGCTCTCCTCTTTCGTCTCGATCTCTCCTCCTTCGTCTCCGTGATCTCTCCTCTCTGGAACCCACCACGATCTCTTTATAAGGCACGACAAGCCCTAAGAGCTTTGTGAGGTTAGCTATGCAGTTTATTTATTTTTTGGGTACATCTTTGGTTGATTCTTGTTGTTGTCGATGATGCTGTTGTTGTTGTTGTTTATTAAGCTTTGACGAGTGTGTGAAGGCTTTTGTTGAGCACAGTTAAATGAGATCCATTGGAGCACAATTTTGATGCTTAGAGCAAAAAAATTGATTATTAACTACAAGTAAACAAAGCTCAGAATAAGCTTTTGAGCCTCTGAACAACCACCAAATTTTCCTGGTTGTCCAATCTTTGTGCTTCTTCACTACTGAACCCATCAAAAGAGGAGAAAATTTTTTGGAAGAAAACCCAATACAAAAGTAATGAAAGCCAATCAAGACAAGAAATCAGAAACCCATCTCAGCCTCTCAAAAACAAAACTTCCTTTAGAAGAACAAATGTTGTACTAATATTGTTTGTTCATCTATACAAGAAAAGATTAGAGAACATAAGAGAAATGAAAGTTAGACAATTTTCATTCTTTATTCTTTGTCGTTCTTCGTTGTTGTTCTTGTTTGCTGAAAATCACTACTACAATAAGAAAAAGTACTGCAATGTGCAGGCATAAAGATTTATGATTGTTGATTGCTGATTTACTACTGGAGTAAAAGAAACAAATGACAAGAAGTAGAAAGTTAAATGTGAAGCATAAAAAAGTTCCTTTTCAAGTACGGAGGTTTTGGCAGATGTGGGTTAAAAATTGAAAGCCAATTCCTTACTGAAATGAGACTCAAATTCGACTGAAACGCATGAAATTTGTACACTTATTCTTTATTCTTTGTTATTTTGCTTGAACTTTGCTCGACGTAGATAACCAAACATACATAAATCTTAGCTTTAGATCTAACATAATGAGAAACATAGAACAATACCCACTAAAGAAAATCACAAAAGAGATGCTAATTAAGCATTGAAAACAAGTTTCACAACATGGGTATTGCAGATTCATGATGAAAACTTGACAGTATCTTTGAATTTAAATGAGGTTCAAAAGTATGTTAATGATCTAGTTGTTTTATCAACTTTTAAGTATGTATTTGTTTTATAAAAATTGATTTACTATCATTCACTCTATTGAATTCTGGTTACATGCATTTACTTAGATGCCTACGGAAGAAGATAGAAAAAAAACAGCAGCTATAATGATGATGATCTTATTGCTCGATTACGTACAACGTCGCAACTCGTTTAACATACAACCTCGAGTTAATAGAAATGAAGAAAGGAAACTAATATTAAAGCATTTTTACAAAGAATCTGACAAAAACTGTAAGGAACAATTACGATTGAAACGAGGTCCATTCAAAGAGCTTTGCGAGAATTCTTCGTACGCATGGGCTAGTTGATCAAGCGCATGTCAAAGTAAAAGAACAAGTAGCTATGTTTTTGCTTTGATAGTTGGACACGATAATCGAAATAGACGAACAAATTTTGAATTTATTCGTTCCGGTGAGACAGTTAGCCGCTACTTCCACATTGTTACAAGAGCTCTAATCAGTATGTACAAAGGCGTAGTCAAGCCCGCAAATATAAATAATTCTCCACAAGACAAAGAATCAAACCCAAGTGTTTGGTATCACTATTTTGAGGTAATGGATTTATTTAAGATATTTTTAAAGTTTGTCTGTAAATAGCATAATAATATATTATAAAAATTTGTGGATATAAACTAAATAAATATTAAAATATTAGGATGCGGTCGGAGCATTAGATGGAACTCATTTCTCATGCACGGTGATCGATTGAAGAAAGCGAAAATACCGCAATAGAAAAGGTTTTACTTCCCAAAATGTCTTAGTGGCATGTACATTCGATATGAGATTTACATACGTACTTTTTGGTTGGGAGGGCTCTCACTTTCACGATGGTCGTATATTAAGAGATGTTGTTAGGCCAAATCGAGTGGATAGACTAACTATACCACCAGGTTAGAAACATTTTGTGTAACATTTGTATAAGTACTATTGTTATTTTTTGTGATTATTTTAACTAATTACAACTACTATGATATCATTTTAATGTAGGAAAGTATTATTTGGTTGATGTTGGGTTCCCTAATGTTCCTGGATTTTTAGCACCTTATCGCGGTACAAAGTATCACTTAAAAGATCAAGTTGGTTGTACACCAAGAAATGGAAGAGAGTTGTTCAACTTTCGACATTCGTCCTTGCGTAACGTAGTAGAAAGAACAATAGGGCTTCTAAAGAAACGATTTGCATTTTTGCGGCACGAACCATTTTATGACGTTAAAACTCAATCAAATGTCATTTTAGCATGTTGTGCGATACACAATTTTTTGAGAGAAGAAGATCCCGAAGATCTATATGAAGATGATGAAGATATTTATGAAGATGAAGAAGATGATGATAGGCTACAAGAAGATAATATTTCCATACATCAATCTCCAATTTGGATAGCTAAACGAGATGCATTGACCGAGTTAATGTGGAATGAGTACAACTAGCTTAGACAAGGTTACTGACTAGTTTTAGATGAAATGTTCCATAATGTTGAGCATATGAATTGGTACCTAGTTTGTATGAATTTTTTTATCACTTTAAATTTGATTTCTTTGAAATTTTCCTTAATTAATGCATTGTTATATCAAGTCTTATGTTAAATATATAGTTTTTCATTTTTTCGTAAAAAATATATACAACTTTAGTATCATGTAAAACAGAGATGGAAGAATCAATTGGGAGCATGAAAGTAGTATCAAAGGGGCAAGTGAGATGGAATGACCGCATGGATAAGATCATGATTGAAATTATTTTGGAAGAGTACGGATTTGGCAATGCTTCAGGTAATTCATGGAAACCTGAGGTGTACACTCGAGTTTGCCTAGAGTTGCTAAAACAATTAAAACAACAAGTACACCCAGCTAATGTGAAGGCTAGAATCAAAACATTGAAAGCCAATTACTTCTCTGCAAGTGAGGTAATATCTCAAAGTGGGTTCGGATGGGATCCAGATACACAGCTTGTCACAGCAGATGTTTTGACATGGAAAGAATATCTTCAGGTACATTTTAGGTTTTGTTGGAATATACAATTGTATTAGTGATGTTTATTAACTAACTATATTTCTTTGTGTGTTGGTGTGTATGTTTATATGTAACAGAAACATCCAGAAAAGGAATCATATCGCAGGAAGTGTGTGTCGTACTACGATGAGCTATGTGTCATATTTGGAGATGATCAAGCTACCGGAGGGAATGCGATTACTGGTAACGAGGCAAACATAGAATTACCTTCTTTGGAAGAAATGTGTGAGTAAATTTTGTAGAATAAGTAATTGATTATTTAATTTTACAATTTTTTTTTGTACATTCTTTTTCATTGACTTTAAATGATCAATTCTTTTGTAGAGTTTGATGTAAACAATTAGGTCCAATTTGAAAGAAATGCAATATAAGAAACTAACTGTTCTGCTATTGGATTCTGGTTACTATCATGCCCAATTTATGAAATTCTAGTAGAAATAATTCATGTCTTATAAGTAATATTATTATTTTTTTGTAGGCAATGCAGAGAAGTCACTCCCAACTAAAGAAGAAAAAGATGAGGTCAATCAATCGTCATCTAGTGCAACTCGTACGGGATCAAATGGTCAGAGAACTAAAAGGAAAAAGTGTAGTAACATTGATGCTACCGAGCAAGGACTAACAGCAGCTGCCAATAGACTAGCGGATGCATTTGCGCATACAGACTGTGCACGTCTTCAGAAAGAGCTTCATAACATTCCTGAACTAAGTCGAGAAGACGTAATGCGTGCCATGCTTTTATTGGGAGGTGAAGTTAAAGATGCAAATATATTTTTTCACTTGGATGAAGACTTGAAGAAAGATTGGGTGCTTTTATATTTGTAGAGGAAATTTTAGATTACTTTTAAAAGTTAAACCATAAGTTTTTTTTTAAATAAAATTTAAGTACATTGTTTATTTTCTTTCATTTATGTTACTTATCAATTAATTATTGAATGATTTTTTTGGAGTTCATTAATGGTTGTGAAGATAGTTGTTGCCGATTCAATTTCGGTGCGTAACTTTGATTAATTGTCCACTTGATTTAATTTTAGTATGAATTCTTGATACTGCAAAAAAAAAATGAAAAAAAATCACATTAGTTATCAAACAGCGGAAAATTGAAAAAAAAAATTTTCACGTGCAATCAAACAGCAATGAGAAGAATTTTCTACAGAAAATTTGCCTAAGTAAATACTTTTTTCTCATTGAAAATTCTCTTTGCTATCAAACACACCCTAAGTGACTAGTGTCACTAAGTGGAGTTACTGGGGCTTCTGATCTAATAGTACTACTCAAGAGCTTTCGTCAAAGCTATAGGAGTCCGTGCATGCTATAATCATTAGCTCTCAAGTCATCTCAATACTTTGCTCCCTTAGAGTTTGCATTATCCCACTTGTCTCACAAATGTTTGTCCATTATTTTACGCGTTACTCGATGTATACTGATACTTTTTCGATTTTCTCAAACTTCACTTTCCAAGATACTCCAATTCATATTTTCATGTCAGGACATATGCATAGGCTAAGTTCTCATTCATTTTTTTTTTTTCGTATTTACAAGCTTGAGATAGTCATTAAAATGAGAACGTATTAAAAAGGATTTAACATTCTCTATTTTCATGAGTTTTCATGATTTGACATCATGAAATCCTCGAACTTTGCGTCATCTACTAATTTTCACTTTCAACTATATCTCGTAACAAGTTATCAGAAATGTCGATTAACGTACCTTATTATACCACATGAAGTATTGATTATAACATTTTCAACTAGTTTGCATTGGCCAATTCTTTTTTTTGCATAAACGACGAAATTTGTCGCGTCGCCTACTACCAGATCATAGTCCGCACTTCTAACTTTTCATAGACTCCAATAAAAAAATCTTAGAGTCACTTGGTTGATGTGTCTCAACCAAGCCTAAGAAATAAGAGTCTGCATTACAAATAAAAGATTAGATAAAGAGCATTATATGAACCTTACATAAAAAATGAGATTTTACTTCATTTTTTTGAAGACTAATCAAACATGGCAATTAAGAATTAAACTAATTCAAAACTAAGCTCCAAATTCATTTAAAAGAGCTTAAACCATGAAACAAAGAATTTAATCAAATCTAATAAGCTTTCAAATTTTCACATTAATTTTAAACAAACGAATAAGCTCGCATTGGTCTTAAAAAATATAAAGAGCAAATGGAATTCATTATGCGAATTAAAAATACAGGTCGTTACATCTTCGTCGTCGTATATTCTTACATATTCGGTCTCTCGTTTGGCAAGTTGTAGGTTTTGTGGAAGCTTGGTACCGTCACACGCACCTCTCCACAGAGGCTTTTCTCTATTGTCTTTGGCTTGATATCTCCTAGATCTGCCCCGCTCCATTCATACACGTCCCTAAATATCCTGTTTGGAACAATAATGAAACAAGCAAACAAAGCGTTAATCAAAGAATTCTAGATATATGGAATTTTCAAACTGACTACTCTTTCTTTATGCTCCACGGACTTTGAGCCCCTGCTAAGTCAATGTTGGCTTTGCACGTTCACATAAAGGGCATACCGAAAAGAACTAAGAATGGCTTAGACTTGTGTACTCTTTCATGTGATGATGTGAAAGTCTGCAAGAAATTTCAAATCCCCTACATGTACTATTAAGTCGTAGATTACTCCTTTGGAAGAGACCTCCTTGCCATTAATGGCATGAGTTTTAGTCTTCGTCTTGATCAACTCACTAATCTATATAGAATTATGAAAATACGATGACATCACATTAATTAATGCTCCCAAATCAAGCATTAAATTTTTGAAATAGATTTTACCTATTGTGCAAGGGATATCTACTAACCCTCAAATCGGCACATTGAAGCAGGATGTCGTTGAGACTTCCCTAGGGTGTGGGTTGGTCATCTAATTTGGTTTCTCCTATGGTGTTGGTTTTACAGACCTCATTCTTTGAGGCAACACTATCGCAAAAAATAGCATTCACTTGAATGCTTGGTTGGTTAGTACCCATATTTGGACTGGGGTAAAGTTGTGAAGGCAACTTCCCCCTCACCTCAAATCGACCCAGTTGTTGTGCAATTTGGACTGTGGCACTCATTTCATTGAGATATTTCTCAGTGTTTGCTTGAAACAGACTAACATTTCTAGCAAATCGATTCTATTGAGCTGCTACTATTTTAATCATATCCTCTAGTGAGAGATGATTAGCCAATTGTTAGGGAAACGAGTGTGATATGGGGATGAAAGATTGGTAGTTCTGGTTTTGAGGCCCATAACTAAAGTTAAGGTTGCTCCTCATCGTTGATTGATTGTAGGTATTTTCAAAGGGCGCTCGGGTTCGACCTTGGAATTGGTAACCTACCACATTGACCTATTAATGGTCCTCAAATAGAGTAGGACATCCATAAGTCGCATGGCTTGTGGCTAAGCCAAATCCATAAGCCTTAAAATTCGCTTAGCCATTGTTCAAGAGACATTCCACTGGAGAAGTCAACTGATCAATTATTTTGTCAATGGAGCTAGTAGTAGCTCCAATTGACAAACTTTGGCACGTGTTAACACTATTATCCCCGTAAAGTCATGACTATTATGCTATGTGCTCATAAAGTTGCTTCATCTGCATATTGGTTTTGTCATTAATGTGACCACGACAAAGGTTATCAATCATACGCACTCTATGGGGGACATGGCGATATAGAAGAACCAGACAAGGTCATATTGGATTGGAAATTATGTGGTATGTTGGCAATCAGGCACTTATAATGATCCCAATAATCACCAAAAGACTTATCGGTCTTCATCTTAATGTTGTGTATCTCATAGACGAGTTAGGCTACCTTATCCTCAGGGAAATATTTCATAAGGAACTCATCTATCATGTCCTGCCATAAGTTAATGCAGCTAGGGTGGAGATAAAAGAGCGATTGTTTGGCTTTATCCCTTAAGCGGAATGGGAAAGCCTTAAGCTTTGCATCATTCTCTTTCACTCGAGGCGGTTTCATAGATTGGCAACTTGTGTGAAACTCTTTGAAGAATGCCATTAGTTCTTCATTTTCCATACCATGGAAGGTGGGCAAGAAGTGAATAAAACCTTACTTAAGCTTTAAAGCTTCATTGTTTGGTGGGAAGTTTATGCAAATAAGTTTCGAGCAAGAAGAGTTTTGAGATTTTCATTTATGCACCCCATGGTAATCTGGCAATCACCACCAACGTTATGAGCATCGTCAACTATATTAGGTTTGGGGAAACTTGACTCTTGATTTAGAGCTTCCCTAGTCAATCTCCAGTGGGTTCTATTGATTTTTAAATCGACAAGTAGCAGTGAACCATTCAGTTTAGATTGAGTTATCCAACCGTGCATAAACTAGTAGACTCAAAGAACAAAACAAAAATAAAAAGAAAATAAAAGTCAAACTCAATTTGGAACTGAGTCCCTGACAACGACACCAAAATTTGATCACGTGTCGTGTGTGTTAAATATAACCCGTAATAGGTTACCGAATCCTACTAGAATCTAGTAGAGGTAAGGACCGGTTTAAATCCACATAATTAATTCAAATTGAGTTCAACAAATCAAAAAGTAAATTTGGGGAATTTTTTAATGAGTTTTATCCAAAACCCTATTAAACAGGAAAGTGAAGTAATTGTAAACAAAGAAATAACGACATACCAAAGTCTAGGAATCTACGATCAAGCCCTGCGTTGTTTCCATGTCTTGTATCATTGACTTTAAAAGATAGGTTTTAAAATAGCGTTTCCTAGATAGGTTATAGGTTTTGGGGTTACCAACATCCTAGTCCCCTATTCTCGATAGATAGGGTAATCGCTCTCTAAATTTTTCTCTTACTCTACTATACAACCTTGGGCAATCGCTCTCAAGATTTGGCATAGTTCTCGATGTTACTCACCTATAGCAACAACTGCATCAGGTTTTTGCTCTAGGTGATTGCCACTTCTCAACCTGGGTGGTATCATGGACTCAACTTGATTAATAGCAAATCAATGGGTTTTATGCCTAGAAATTTGCAATGAATATATAAACTCTAAACTGGCATTGACACATCATTAAAAATAGTAACACAAAGATAGAAAACTTAAATAAAATAATATTGTTATAGGAAATCTGAACAAGATGTAGAAAACCACTTACTATCGGCTAAAGAGCTTCATCTCTGACCTAGATATTAAAAAGCCTAGCCGGACATGGCTACTCTACCTTGTTCTACTATTAAATCACTCTAAATACAATATATTTTCATTCATAAAGGTGCCTCTTTTATATAGGTGTGCTTGAGTACAAGAATAGCAACTCCCAAGAATAGGAACCTTTAAAAAAGTCCAAAAACTCATATTCTACGATGTTGGCACTGTTCATGGCATCATGTTTTCGTGGGTATGGCATTAAGTGGCGATGTAGAAACATATAGATAGTCTTGGGCGGCAAGTCGGTCTAAAACTTCTATTTTTGAACCTAGCGCTGTGGGTGATGTTGTTAGTTCAAAGTCTACGCCGTCCATTCAATTATGGCGTCAAATAATTGTGCTACCTTGGCAACTTGCTTAGTGACTTGGGTCTTCACTTGCATCATTTGGCCTCTCTGACGGCATCAAGTCTGATCAGCTTTGACTGATGTTTGACTTCTTTTCCAATTTTTCTCGAATCACACACAAATGCTCGAGTACCCTGTAAATCTCTACGGTAAACATATAGAGCCAAAAAATGGGTTTTGACTTTATTTACATAGCAAAAAACCTATGACAAAGTGCATAAATAAAGACACGTCATGCGCCAAAATTTGATCACATGTCATGTATGTCAAATATAACTCGTAAAAGGTTACGAATCCTACTTGGGGGTAGTAGTCGTAAATATGGGGTCAAATCCAAAGTCAAACTAACTTCTACAAATGGAAAAGGAAATTAGGGGGTTTTTGAAAGAGTTTTATCCTAAAGGTCTACTAAACAAGAAAATAAATAATTGAGATTCATAAATAATAAAGCAAACCTAAGTCTAAGAATCCACAATCTAGCCCTATGTTGTTTGCATGTCTTGTATCATTGACTTTGAAAAATGGGTTTTAAGTTTCCCTAGATAGGTTATAGGTGTTGGGGTCACCAACACCCTAGTTCCCCTATTCTCGATAGATAAGGTAACCGCTCTCTAAATACTTCTCTTACTCCACCGTACAACTTTGACCAACCGTTCTCAAGATTTAGCATGTGATTACTACTAACATCTCTGTGGAAACACCTACCATTACATAACTTTAGGCAAGTCACTCTCAAGATTTAACCTAGTTCTCGATGGTACTTACCAAGAACAACAAGTGTGTCAGATTTCTTGTTCTAACCAATTGCTACTTCTTACCTCGATTGGTATCACGAACTTAACCTAATTGATAGCATGTCAATGGGTTTACGACTAAAGATTTGCAATTAATATACAAACTCTAAACTATTATTGAGACATCATTAAATATAGTAACAAAAATATAATGAATTGAGTCAAAACTCCATTATATTAGAAAAATCTCAACAAGACAAAGAAAACAACATACTAATAGCTATAGAGTTTAATCCTCGACCTAGGTATTGAAGAACCTAGCTAGATATGGCTACTCTACCTTGCTCCACTCCTTACTCTGAATTACAATGTGTTTTCATCTATAGAGATGCCTCCTATATATAGATGTGTTTGGGTACAAGAACACCAACTCTTGGGAATAAGAACCTTCTAAAAAGCCTTAAAGTTTCTATTCTGCATAGTTGGCACTGTGGGTGACCCTGTCATTATGTAGGAATGGCGTCAAATGGTGACATGGAAATATATAGAAAGTCTTGGGCAGCAAGTTGGTCTAACACTTCCATTTACGAACATGGCACCGTGGTGACACCGTAAGTTCAATTCTTGTATTGTCAGTTGTTTTTCTGTGATGTCAGGCTTGGCACCGTGGGTCTTCACTAGTGTAGTCTGTCCATTCTAGTGGTGTCAAACCTGTTGGTTTTTATTTATCTTTAAGTTCTTTCCCATATTTATCTAAATTATGTACAAAAACTAAAATACTTTATAAATCTTTGAAGTAAATAAATAAGGCCATAAAACACGACTTTGGGCTTGATTATCATAGCAAAAACCTATCAAAAAAATGTGTGAATAATGACTCATCAATTGATCTTAAGATATCTAAATAATAAAATACCTTTTAAATTAATCTTAGTTACTAAATTATATTAGATTTATAACCCAAATATCATAATACACATTCTAGACTATTTATGTAATACAAAGTGTCTTGATTGTAATACGCAAAAACAAATCTATCGAAATTGTGAATTGACGTATACGATTAAGTTTAAGGCATTAAGTACAAATTCTTCTTCATGATGACTACATTGCAAAAATGGTTTAAGTTCATGTTTGAACTTTATTTCGATTGATAAACTACTCACACATATTCAAAATAAACATCACAATAAAATAAATAAAAGACATTACTGAAAAATACATTTTATTCAATACTTGAATCTTCAAAGAGTCTTCTAAAACAAGAACAATAAAACTATACTAAACTCAATTGAAACCAATTTAAAACTAATCAAGGGAACTTAATTTCGAACTATAGGTTCATATATATAGTATCATATAACGTGCATAGCCCAACTGAACTCAAATTCTTTGTTTTAATCTAATATTCTCGTGGCTGACATCTGTGAATCCTGATCGAGTCATCCTTATCAGCTAAATCGCTGAGAAAATAAGTGGAATAATGGCTATATGGTTCACCGATTTGTATAGTGAATTCTAGTTCATTTTTGAAATTGTTGAACTTCTATACTACAGATATATGTAGCGAGTCCTAGTGCATTTTTTGACTCGCTGTGGAATCCCTAGCTATTTTTTTCAATTGATTGAATTATTTACTTTTATTCAGTCTTTCGTCCATTTCTTCATATTACCTTAATATAACCTGAAATCATAAAAACAAGAGAAAACTTAGTGTAACGTAACCTTTTTACGTTTAAAATCACACTAAAATATACTAAAAGATATTGTCTAATTATTGACTTATCAAATCCCCTCAAACTCTTGTCTCGAGCGAATGAATATTCTCAATTATATTCTTTTTTATTCCTTATTTTGATTTGATAATTAGTTAGTCTTCTTCTTAAATAGAACTGATCATTGAATAAAAACATATTACCCTCATGTAAATAAAAATTATGATAGAATAGAAAGATTTAAAGAATAACCTCTTAAATAAAAATCCAACCCTTGTTATGCAATATACCTCAGAACTTAAAGTTCAATTAATACCAAGGTCAGGCAACTATATAGGCTTTCTCAATCTCCATTGACAAGCATCAAACTTAAGATGACTGATATACAATCTCAAGATACAAGAATTACTAAATAGATCCCAATTTCAAACAATATTTAAAAATACCACCACAATCAAAGTAGAAAGGAATTCTTTATGACAATAATAAATATTATATCATGTTCAATTGTTGGAATATTGGAAAAAAAAGACACTTCACTTAACTTAGCTATAAGCACTCCAGCTAAATATTTTATTTTAAGAGTTTTTTTTATAAACATTCTTCCATTTTTATATCTTTCTTTTATTTTCTTCCCATATTGTTTTTCTTTTTCATTCCTAGGGTTTCTTGCTCCATCTCCTTCGAAACCTGTTCTTATTTTTATAGGAATTCTTACTCATATTTCCTCCCCACTAGATTCTCTACTTTATTTCTTTTGGAAGTTGTGGTCTCTCCATTTTTTCATTTAAAAACTAATGTTAGCACTTCTCACTTTCACTATAGTTAAGGAAGTTTTCCAACTAAGTAAAGCTTTGCTAATTTTCTATTTCTTCTCTTAATTGTGGCATAAGTTCTTTTTATTATATTATATTATATATGTATAATAGTTGACCAATAATCTTTGTATAAAAAGATTCTTAGAGATCTATCTTGTTTATCTTGCACTTTTGTTTCAATCTTCTATCCATTTTCATGTTTAACACAAAGCAATCAATCCCTCTAAACTCTTATAGTGCATACACAATCTAGGTAAGTCAAATAGGGTATAACAATTCCTTTCTATCATAAAATTTTCATAGGCAATAAAAATATCACTTCTAATTACAACCAAATTATATTTAATTCATATTATTTCATAACTAAATGAAATAAAATGAACTATTAAATGTATCATTCATAGAAAAATTATCAATTTCAGTCAACTTTAAACAATGAATAAATAGATTCTACCCCTCAAATCTTCCATATTTCGCTTCTTTATACTTCACTTCACCTAAATACCTGCAAACTCATTCCTAACCTTGTCCTCAAGGTTTAAAAAATTAAGTTTAGTTTTCGACAAAAAATATACCTCATGATGCTTAAACAAACTATATGACATAAAAATAATTTACGAACAAATTATCACAGGAATAAATTCTCCATAAACAAAGACATCAGGATAACAAGAGATTACCAAGCACCATCATCATCAATAATAATAATGTATCAACATCAAATCAAACATTAACAATATCAAACCACAGTATCATTGTATCACATAACACAGATCACAGTATCAAATTAAAAATCAAGAACTCACATAAGATCATTCAAAGATAAATAAATCAGAGGAGAAAAATAAAGCATATATGACTTCCAAAAGTTGCATCATCACTACTTTCCCCTTAATTATTTTGTCGAGATTGATAACTCGCTGCGGGATCGTAGAGATTGTAGTTCACTCCAATCTCTAGAATTATATTTGAAGAAACTTCCTCACTTGGCAATCTTACTTAGGTAGATGGTACAAAGACTTGTGCTCCAACTTTTTGAATACTTATGGTTATTCTTCTTTCAAAACAATGCAAGTTTCATGTTATTTCTTATTGGTTCTGAAACATAAAAACTTGATTCCTCAGAGTTCTCATCTGGTTATAGATAATTAATCCCATCAAAGCCAACTCTGTCTCGTCTGTGTGCATACTAGTATATCATACACAACAACTTGCATTTCTTCCAAAACTCTTCTATTCTCTGCTCGTATTTATCTTCTCTCTTCAACTTCTCTTTTGAGTATCTCCTTTCTATCTCTTTCATTCTCTGAATCCATATAGTATTTTACCTTTTTAGTGCTCTTAATGTAAGCATCAGTGATAGTCTTATCAAGAAAACATCCATCTTAAGGCCTACTAAAGGATCTCGATCTTGTCTACAAAATTTTATGATCATCAAAGGAAAAGGTAATCTTTCATTCTTTTCGTGGTCATTACATTCCTAATCGCATCATAAAAGACCTTGCCAGCATTAATGTAACCCAAACCTCAAACAATATGATATAACTGAGGCACCTTGCAATTCATAACTTCATAATATTGAAAACCCGGCTGCAGGCTTGCATTAATAAAATAGTTCCATGCTTTCATGATTTTCTAAAATTCTTAGTTTGAATGTGCTTGGGATAGCCATTCCTTATCTAGAATAAATTCATCCCCTAGACTGCTCTTAATCCACTCCTAATCATCTTATAAGGAAATCCATACTTAATTCCATACTTCGGCTTTGGGTAATCATTATCTTCTCTTGAACGAAATTTTGATAGTATGAAATATCGATTTATTCTTTCAGGAGAATAATGCACTAGCCTTATTCTAACCATGGATATAGTTTTATTCTCACTTTGATGCCCATTAGTATAAAATTTGCAAACCAAAATTTCACAACCCATCTCCCTAGGAATATCCTCATAATCATCATGATTATAGTCCATGGTCAACAATCCCCAATTCTTTTCCCTTATTATATTCAAAATCATCGACCCGTACTTCAACTTATTCTTTACGTTGAGTCTTTTCTCTATGATCACTTTTCTATTCTTCCTAATATTACTCTAAAATCACTCCCAAGATAGGTGAATTGGGTGTAATGAGAGGTTATCCCCTTTTAAAACCTTTCAATGAATAATTATGCTCGATGCACACACAATCAACAATTATAAATGCAATGTAATGGTAAATGGGGTAGAAGATGTAGCATCCCCTAACTGATTAGGACAATACTCGGCTTGAAACCCTAATTAAGTCCAAATTACCCTTACCAGACTTAACTAGAGCCAGCAGCTTTACCACCTATACATGATAAACAATATTGTATATCGATTATTGAAATAAAATAAATCATATATGCAACAAAAATCTAAAACCTTTTTCAATAACCAAAATAAGATATACAATATTAAAAACAAATCGAAATAAACCTCGGTTATATAATCACCCATCCCATATGATATTAAAAACCTGTAATTCAATACAAATATATAAGACCAGAGAAAGTTATTATATTGAATAAAAGTTCAAGAATCCTATAACTTCTCCATCACATAGTCGTAGCGCTTGTCAAATCTACCTATAATGTTAATTGGGGTAGGCGCTTCAACTTGCTAAATTTGTAGGGATTAACACAATCATCAAATTTCATATAATATTCAACCATATCATACAATAACAACATCCACCAATGATGTCTAACAAGAATATGGAAATCATATAAACCAATATATAACATATGCGAAGCAAAGGTCTTGAACATGTACATTGTGATCCCCATTTTATTTGTAAAGCTAGGGTCGATTACCCACCGACGCCATTAATACGAGTGCTAAACCAACACACCGTGCATTTGTGATGTTTAGCCAAATGATTAATGCCCAATGGTTCTATCCTAAACCCTATAGTGAATATGTCCCACGCAACCTATTAACTAAGTAGGAGTTATGTATAGACCAGGAGATCAACCCCAAGTACTATATAACCTGGTCTCAGCCCTGAGGACTTAAACTCGTGGATCACATTAGACACCATTTTCTGTTCATTAGAAAAACCATCACAATGTACATAATCTCCCCTATTCCATTTCAAGAGGTATATGAGCTAAATATACTAAATAGCTATGTGATATTGAAAAATAAGTGAATCCGTACTTACCTCGGTGTAAGTCTCTATTTCCCAAACTCCCTAACTTTCTTATCATCTCATATTTCCTCGGTGTTCCTCAACCTATCACCAATCATTTAGGATCAATATAGTTTCAATACACTATGTTTAGACACCTTATACCAGTCCCTAAGTCCCCCAAAAATTATTCATAAAAAATAGTACAGTTGCTGGTTTAAGGGGTCTGATAGCGCGCTATCCATAAGTCAATCATCTTCCTAGTACGTGTAGCGTGCTATGGCCAGTGCCTAGCGCGCTACGCGCACTAAACCTGCAATTGCAGCATACCTCTAATAATCCAAATTTACGTAAACCAACTCCAAAACATCCTAAATAGCCATAAACTCATCAAAACTGATCGAAAACAACTTTTAGTGAGGTGAGCGACTATAATTGATCAATAAAATGCAAGAATTATTGAATTCCTAGCATCACCATCAAATTGGGCTTTGATAAGCACATGAACAATTCATATCTACATGATGCTCAAGTACATTTAAAAAAATATAAATATATACATCACGTATTATTCACCAATAAACTCACAAGACATGCCTACAAGTGTCCTTGAGCATACACATTCATGCACGACTCCCTCGTCACACTTAGTGTCTCGGTAAACCATAGTTTATTGGGTATTTTCCATTTTATAGGCTTGTGTATAATTTCTATATTATATGACAACCCATATATAAATTGAATTATCAATCTAAATTAACATCATATTTCATGCAAACGCATGCACACGCCTATCGAGGTACGCCAAACTTAACTACTAGCCTAACCAGGGTTAATTAGGATTTGAATTAGTACTAATCACTAGCTTAAGGTAACGGGTCGTTAAAGAAGAAATGGAAAAGGGACACAAGATTTGTAATGATTCAATCCTATTGATCTACATCCAATACCTAACATCCCCGATTAGGATTTTCAAACCCCTACTTATATTAATGATAAGTGTTACAACCTAAGCGTACAAGCTTAGAATGCCTAATCACAAATTAGTACTTCCCACCTAGTCTAAACTAGGGTCTATGCCTAGCCTCAACTAGGTCTTCACATGATTTAGATCCCACTAAGTCTTACAAACAACCACGTACAAGAAATACATGAATATAATGAAAATCAACTTTACAAAGTAAAATGGGAATAAGTTCAAGTACTAGCGAGCTACTTAGAGCTTTACAACTCTAATGGATGTAAGTATGAATATGAATGAGATATATAAGTATGTCACTAATTTTTCACCAATCTCAAACAAGAAAATGTTTAAACAAAATCAATGAGAATAAACATGGTTTCAAATCTAATGAACAAGTAGTTTGATAAAAATCAAGTTTAAGCCCCAACACTTGTTCAAATCAGTTCTAGGGTTTATAAAACTAAGTTGTAGCGTAAAGCTCAAAACAAATATGTTCAAGAACACAATAAATTATTTTCACACACAAAGCGCAACAAAAGATATAGTTTAAGCATAAAGAGCTCAAAAATCAAACTTTCATACAACCTAAATGAGTGAGAATCAAATCAGTTCTAGAGAAGTGGTTGCAAGCCTTATAACACCTTAATAACACCAGTTCTGAGAATGATTCGGTAGCCTCAAAAGATTCCAAGTTGTTGAACACAAAATCAAGACTATTTGATGTGAAAACTTGGACACTTGTGAGTTTATGAGCTTGAGAGGACAAAAGAATATTCTAAGTCATTTGTTAAAAGCTTCCAAGCATATTTAACAGTTTATGGTCGTTGTCTTGCTCCAATGGCCCAAAATCAAAAATTAATTAAAACTAAAACAAAAGTTGTAATCTTTTTTAAGAAGTTGTCGGGAGGCTAGTTAGCGGGCTAGGTGACATCAGTTGCACGCTAACTACAGGTAGCACACTAACAAGTAGGGACTACAGACTAATTAAGTTTTGGCCTCAAGTTAGCAACAGCCTAACACATCTACGACTCAATTAAGCTTTTGGAAACACATTAAACATGTTTAGTATGAGTCAATTGGACTTATTTAGACTGCTCGGATGATTTCACAAATCTCGAAAATTAAAAATCATAGTTTTATGAAACATTTAGGGGCTTTTCTAAAATATTTTGCTTTCTTTTCAAAAACCATTCAAATCGAGTTCATTGTTTTCAAAGCTAATCACAATAGTTTTTTTTCCAAATCCAATGCATGTGCAAAAACTCATTTTCACAATATAAAACCATTTCAAGTTATTAAACTTAAATTGTACTAAAATCGAAACATAAAACGTTGGAAAAAACATGGTAAACATGATATGCATTTGGCTTGCATAATTGGACTTATATACCTTACATGATTTGTACAAATTTTAGTGTAAGCTTTCTGATCCTTGTTTCCTTGTGTAAGTCTAACTTTAATTTCATCGGCTACATTTGGCATGAGTTTGTGAGACCTCATTTCTTCCTTTTGAACTTGTGATTTCAAGCCAAGTTTGGTATTCTGAAAACACTTAACAAACTTGTTAGAATTCTTTCACTTTGTTTCTTGCCATTAAAATCCCAGGTGGAGTACAAGTGACTACCTACTTAGTCCAACAATCTCCCATTTTTTGATGATAACAAACAATGTGAAATTGACAAATAAACTAGATATATTAAATACATATCATGGCATATCAATTTCATAATCTCAAGCTCAAACCATGAATTTCTCCACCTTTTGATAACATCAAAAAATGTATATTGAGCTCCCCCTCACAACATGCATAGATAAAGGTACAAACAAGGATAATGAAAGCTAACCACCTACAGGTATGATAATAGAACAAAGAACAATATAACCAAGAGATACGCAAAATAGACATCCATGTCATTAAGTACTAAAAGAATAATAAGTAACAAGGTTGTGGCACACTCTGTGACATCCAAGAATTTTATAAACTTAATTAGGCAACTAATTAAGTATTTTTGGATTTAATCTGGGATTTAGGTATCTAAGGTGGGACTCATATGTTATGGATCAAAGATAATAAATCGTAATATTATTTGTGTGTTGTGTGCCTATCTGATGTATTATACACTATTTCAATGCGAGATAAGGTTAAGTTGAATGTATAAATAGTGTCTATGAGTTTCGAAGTGTGTTGGAGAATTTTCTTCGATTTTAGTAATATATGGGTTTTATCTCGAGATACATGTCGACACGAGTTCTATGGAAGTTCAAATGTCGACCCGAGCAACTATTTCAAGTTTCGTAAAAAATTATTAACAAGTAAGTTTGAAAATTTGAATGTTGGACTTTAAATAGACTAAATGAGCCTGCATGGGCCCCATTCCTTGATTTATGTACGAGGCCAGTTGTTTGGAACTTTTGGAGCAATTTAGAAAATTTTCCAACTTTTAGCGAAAATAGGGTATTTCTCAAGGGGTTTATTTGGACGTGAATTGAAAAGATAATCGAAAAAATAAATGAAATAATATATCAATTAGTGGATGCCTAGTGACACTCGGGGTCGAGGGGGACACGCGTGGGATATACAATAGTGTGCATGCCCGAAGTTGGTCGTTGGCCTGTGTGGCGAACTTATAACCACGAAAATATATAGGTGTGTATATATTTTTTTATATATAATATATTTTATATAAATAAATGAATACTAGAGTTTAAAATCAAATAAAAATATACATTGGATGCGCTTTGAGATACGCGTAGCGTGATCATCGAGGAGTTGAAATTGTCGGACGATTTGGTGGCGGTTGGTTAGGTGTATACATATCTCGATTTATGTGTAAGACGGTATCGCTGGTAGTGTGAAATGAGACGAAGTTTGTACGAGATCTTGTTTCGAGTTTCATATCAGTTCACAGTGGTTGAGGTTAAAGTTGAGATTGGGTCTAAACTGGTGCAAGTTTGGTTAAGTATGGCAAGAGAATTAGTCCATAAGGGTTTTGTATATCATAGACAAAGTTAAGATTTATGGGTTTTTGGCATGACCAAAATAGTATTATAGACCTTTCATAATGATGGACTGTTTTGTCGAGAGTTTTGTTCAATTTGGTGAAAAATCATATCAAAAACGTGTTCCGAAAGTCCAAACACATCAAAATAGGGATTTTTGGAATTAATAAGTAAAAATAAATTAAGCTGCTGACAAGCACCTCAAGGTTTGTATATCAATCGATTCATTTTATACATTTCAATAGAATGTTCTGGTCGAAGTTCCCTAAATCCTTCGACCGAATCCTTCACTCGCGGAGCCACCTACATCTGATTTTCACTCGGTTTCTTTTTGCAAAATGTAGAGAGCATCGCGATGCGGTCAATTCGAGCTAAATCTCCAAGGGTGAAAACGAGGTATTCCGCCTGCAATTTGGTAAATTCGGCATTTTTCCTTAATTCAATTTGAGTTCTCGCGATTTTTCAATTTATTTTTATGGAGTTTTAATAGAAATCAGTAAAAATTGTTGTTAATTGATATATTGGATTGATTTGCGTCAATTTGGGATACATTCCACCAACGTGGGTTAGGGTTTTTATGTGGTGAATCAATGTAATTCAATTCATAACTATTTGGAGGTGTTTTCATAGTTGATATTGATTATTGGTTTTAATCTAATTTGACTCCACGAGCTATTAAACTAATTTGGTGTTGGTACCGGGTGGTTTGTGGCATTTGTTGTCAAGTTTTGAGGATTTAATTAGGAAAAAATTAATTAGGAGATTTATTTTTAGTTCAAAATAAATAAAGTTTGTCTAGTTGACATACTATATTGGAAAATTCATAAATTCTTTGTCGGTGATCCAATTTAAGTGTTCTTGAATTCTATGGAAAGTATGATAGCGTACTACAAGTTCCTTTTAGGTCATCATGACAAATATTAAGGTTTTCAAGGTTAAAAAATTGCCTCAAATTGGCTAGTTGAAAGCTAATTTAAATAGTTATATAAATTAATGTTTTTGGAAATTGTTCTCAAGCATAGTTTGGCCACAGTTTTTATTGGATTTCGTGATTTGGTTTCACTTGAAGCATGACCCTTAATATAATTGGATATGTAGGGAAGCTATTAGAACCATCTTCAAGGTGATCCGACGCTTAGGGAACCTCAAAAATTAAGCTCAAAATTTGGTTTGGTTGTAAGTAAACCCTTTAGTGATCTTTACTATTAATTAGATATTTACGTACATGTAATTGTATCATAGTGTGCATTGTGTTTTATCATTCTTGGTTATGCATACAAAGAGTGGGTGAGGGGGATAAGCTTGGGTCAGAGTTTGGATTACGTCATCTAGTGAGACTAACGGAGTCCAACGCTAATAAGTTATATCTACATTTCGTGAACTCTTAATATTAACTTTGTATTATTTTTGAAAGTCGATATCTGATCATAGTTAGGAGACAGCGAGAGAGTGGATTGCATGTCACGTTGATGCATATATCTTATTGAATATTTGAAAATGCTATTACATGTCTCCATGTATTATACTAACAATTGAGGGAGTACAGATCAATGTAGGAATTTACTTGGCTCACATCTTTGAGTAGTTTTTTATGGTGTTAGATTTTATATGAAGATAATGGATGAGTGGAAAAGACTAAAAGTTTGTGGTAATTATTTTCAAAAATTAAACTAAATTCTTGTTGTAAATTGTTTATATATATATATATATATATATATATTATTTTAGGATTCTTAGGATGAGTGTAGGGCGTAACTTTCATTGAATGGCTATAAAAGTCTCTTAAGTCAGCTTAAATTATGCTGAAAGATTTATATTTTAGTTTTGGACATATTTTGGACTGTAAAGTTGAAATTAAGTTATTGGAGACTCTAATTTAGTTTAGAAGTTCAATTTTGATATGTATTATGATTTGAGGCGAGTTGTGAGTCCTTCGAGGCATTTCCCCATTATGTTGTCTATTAAGTGGAAGTTTTTCGGCGGGCTACTTTTAGGGGAGGTGCTGATGAGATTTTTATGAAATATAAATATTATTTCTGAATTTGCTCCAATTGAATAAGTCATGAAATGTTTTTCATTGAGGATATAAATTTAGTTCGGAGACTTATAAAGGATTGAAATAATTTTAATTTTGAGTTCAAAGTTAAAAAGAATGAATTAGGTTGACTACATTATAAGATGATTAAGGTAATCTAGGCTGGTCGGTCGTCTTAATGACGAGGGGGCTAACAAACGTGGTATCACAGCCTAAGGTTGGCTCAATTGAGGATAAAATTTGGTTGAAAACAAAAGAGTGATTGAGAGCGATTAGTTGGGAAGTGACTGTAAGCTGGAATGTTTTTGTTATTATGTTATATCCTTTTTGTATGTATGTGTTATTGCTAGATAGTGATAGGAAGTTTATTCTCTTTGTTCGTTCGATACATAACTCGTAAGATACGATGAGTAAGATACGATGAGTAAGATTAAAATGGATAATTAAAGGGGAGAATAGACTTATTAAAAGAAATTGAGCGTGACCAGATATGAAATGGACTTGTGGAAGTCTAAATTCACAAAAGTATTGTATGTAGTTCGATACTACTATAACCGATGAAAGTATCATTTATGAAACCAACGAGGAAAATGGAGACAGGTGGCTTTCAAAAGTAGAAATTGATTAGATAAACTGAATTTGAATGGAAAGCACAATGAGATTGTGATAGAACTAGTCAAGTTATTTAAGTTGATTTTTATTAAAATAAAATATTTTGAGGCAAAGTGTTGTCTCCTTTTTCGAAACAAAACATCAAGTGAAATGTGGAATAGAACCACAGTTAAAAACAATCAAATGACTTCTAAAAAGAAGTACTGAAAATTTTGATTGTATGTTACTTTAGTTACTTATCTATAAGTGACGTTGAGTATAGTGGTTCTATGAGTCAAATAAAGAACTAATAAAACAAAGGGAAATACATGAGTTAGAAGTAATCTTTATTAACACCAAATTAAGTTTTGTTATAGAACAAAGATCAATAAAATTTCTAACTTAAAAATGAAAAGTGTAGTGATAAGATCAACGTATTAGAAGTTAAGGCATTGGGGAAATGATCTATTAATAGCTAGGATTAGCTATTAAACATCAATATAAGCGATTGTGTTTTTAGATTCAAAGTAACCAATAATAACTTCAAACGACATTAAGTAATGATGCTTATCACTACAACCTAAAAAAATAACTAAGGATGACATAGACGTACAGATTGAGAATCTATAAGCGATTGGTCTAGGATGTTAGCATGAGCTCCTATATAGCAAGAATTTATATCAAAAAAGCTTAAGGGATCGACTTAGTATCCTTTAGGAATTTGATTACCTATTAAGTTAATTAAGGTATTGAAAATTCAAATTCTTCTATCTCTTCAGTTGGACAACATTGGACAAATGAATTCATCAAAAAGATATTTGATGATCTGTAAGGTACAAATTTATATTACACAGTCACTTGAAAAGTATCGAATTTCTTTTTTAGAAAAAAGAAAATTCGGGAAGTTTGAGACCAATGGAAAAAAAATTAAGACAATAACAAATAGTAGAACTCTTTGAGTCGCAAGATTTCAATGCTTCGAATAAAGGTTAGCTAAGGAAGACTTCAATTGAATGAATGATCATAAAAGTCATATTATCCTTAGCTAAGTTTTCAAACAGATAAGAGGTATAAATTATTTTTCTAAGTCAAGATTAAGGAGCTGTAAGTGGCATGGTTATTGAGCAAAAGTCATGGTTTGTTTATAAGGGGACTAAGATTGAGATTAATAAGAAAATAGCTAAGATTGACAAAAACTGAATGGAATAGACTCTGTGGATAAAATAAAATGGGACGTTGAGATGACTTACGACTACTAGAAGTGACACGAACATACTCCTTTAGTCGAGGCCAAACACTGGAGTAGTCGTATATGACCAAAAGTCTAAGTAACTTCATTTTATAATCATGATTCATTCATAGTGTAGAAGTCTAATTATTGCAACACTAATCTTTGAATAATCGAATGAATTGGTAATAGTGGAATAACAAAGTCTTTGAAGTTTCGTTGGAGTCATTTGGAAGCTGAAGTATAGGCAACTAAATGGTCAAGACAATCTCACATTATTATGAAAAGTCAAATTTTAAGTCAACAAGTCCCGATATGACTCAGGATATCAAACTATAAGTTTAATGAAATTTAATATATCTTCACAAGGATCTTACAAAGAAATCAAACTCCAAATGTTGAATATTTTGAACAAAAATAATATATAACTAATATCGGTGAATATGTAGTATATTGGGTCAAATGTAGTGTTACACCGCGTGATTAGTCAGTGGTGAAGTTTTAAATTAGAATTCTAGTTATTGTAAATTGGAGTTGATGTAGCTACGTGAAATGACATTGAAAATACAAATGAAATGACAAGAGACGTACAACTTACAGTTCAGTCAATCAATGTTACTAGTGGCTGAAAATATTGAATAGAGGATAATATATCTGACTTGGTATATTTGAAGAATTGAATATTCATTCCCTGTAATTGAGTTGAAATGAAAAAGAGATAACATATTTATAAACTTGTATGTGATAAAAGTTAAAAGTTATACTGTGAGAGTATAATCAACGAATATATTGATATCTCTGTTTAAAAAATGTATGTCTACTCAAGTTAAGGATAGTTATCTCTATTCAAGTAATAAGAGAAGTTTAGTGAACAATATTGATCAAGATGATGAGAGATCTCAAAAATTGAAAGAAATGAGGTTCTTCGTGAACACATGAATAGAAAATAATTAGAAAAAATTAGAAAAGTCGTTAATTTTTCTAACCAGTAAAATGGAAAAATAAGTTAATTGACTGACGAGTTGGAATTGCAATTGCTTTCTAGTCCATAAAATAAATGATATTGTGAGTAGACATTTAGAGAATAAGTGAGAGTTGCACTCTATATCAGGTTTTATTTTCTGATCGGATTGAAATTGAGATCTATTGTCATGGGATGACATATGTAATTAGAGATCTATAGTCATAAGATGACTTATGTAATTTCAAGTTTCTGTTGAGAAACTTTGGAATGCTGATGGATTAGATAGACACGCAACTCTACTTAGAATCTAATGTTGTGCTCAAATATTATTTGCATCATTTATAGTTAGACTGATAATAGTCTAAGAATTAGTCGATCAAAAATGCTAATAAGGAATGATCAGTGACGAGAAAGCAAGTTGGTATGTGTAAAATAGTTTAGTTGGATATGGAAAGAATTATCAATAGTTTGAGGAGTATTTGTTCAGTAAAAGAATCAGAATTGTTTTGTTGAAAAGTAACATAGGCTAGGTCTTGTTAAGTGTTGATTCTTGATTGAGATTCAAGGTACGAAATGTGAAATCACTTAAGGTTATCAAATATTCCATAAAATTGATTGTTTAACTCGTCAAAAAATTCACAAATTATCAGGATTGACAAAGTAATGGAGATAATTTTTCATTAAACTAAAATGTTAGAAATGAAAATTTGAAATGTTTATGATCTCTACTACCAAGCTGTTGAATACAACGAAAGTGATTGGGTCAAATTAATGGCTCACTTTAGATATAGTTTCACAGTTTTGAGTTAAAATAGTTAAATTTGAAGAGTCATTTCTCATATATTTTTTTAGTTCACCAACTTGTAAGTTTAATTTTCGAGGATGAAGTTTTTTATTAGTTGGGAAGATTATTACATCCAAAAATTTTATAAACTTAATTAGGCGGCTAATTAAGTATTTTCGAATTTAATTTGAGATTTAGATATCCAAGGTGGGACCCACGTATTACGGTTCAGATATCATAAATTTTAATATTATTTTTGTGTGTTGTGTGCTTGTCTGATGTATTATACACTATTTCGATACAAAATAAGGTTAAGTGGATTGTATACACGATGTCTGTAAGTTCCAGAGTGAGTTGGAGCATTTTCTCCAATTTTAGTACTTTCAGGGTTTTATCTTAAGATACGTGTCAGTGCGAGTTCTGTGGAAGTTTAAATATTGAGTCGAGCAACGGTTTCAGGTTTCGCAAAAAAAATATTTACAAGTTTGAATATTCAAATTTTAGACTTTAAATAGACTAAATGAGCCGACGTGGGCCCCATGCCTAGATTTACATGCAAGACCAATTGTTTGGAAGTTTTGGAGTGCTTTGGTAAATTCTCCAACTTTAGGCGAAATTGGGGTATTTCTCAAGTATTTATTTGGATGTAAACTTAAAAGATAATCATGAAAATAAATAAAATAATAAATAAATTTGTGGAAGCCTAGTGATACTCGGGGTTGAGGGTGAGACGATTAGGATGTACAATAGTGTGCATGCCCTAGGTTGGTTGTTGGCACGTGTGGCGATGTTATAGCCGCAAAAATATATAGGTTTGCGTATATTTATATATATAATATAGTTTATATATAAATATATAAATGAATACTATAGTTTAAAATCAAATAAAAATATACATCGGATGTGCCTCGAGATATGAGTAGCGTGATCATTAAGTAGAAATTGTTGGACAATTTGGTGGCAGTTGGTGAGGTGTATACACGTCTTGATTTGTGTGTAAGTTGGGATCACTGGTAGTGTGAAATGAGACGAAGTTTGTGCGAGATCTTGTTTCGAGTTTCATGTCGGTTGACAATGGTTTAGGATGAGATTGGGCCCAAACTGGTGCAAGTTTGGTTAAGTATGGCAGGACGATTAGTCCATAAGGGTTCTGTATGTCATGAAAAAAGTTAAGATTTTTAGGGTTTTTATTTGACTAAAACTAGTATTACGAACCTTTCAGGAAGATTGACCATTTTGTAGAGAGTTTGGTTCAATTTGATGAAAAATCAAATTAAAAATGAGCACCAGAAGTCAAAACACGTCAAAATAGGGATTTCTAGTATTAATAAATAAAAAGAAATTAAGCTACTGACAAGCAGCTGAAGGTTTATATATAACTAAAAAATGAAAAAAAAAATCAATTGATTCATTTTATACGTTTCAACATAACGTTTTGTTCAAACTTTTCCAAAATCCTTCCACCGATTCTTTCACTTATGGAGCTTCCTACGTCCAATTTTTGTCTGATTTCTTTCTACAAAACTATATAGCATCGCGATGCAGTCAATTTGAGCTATATTTTCACGGTGGAAACAAGGTATATTTGGCCCGCAATTTGGTAAATTCTCGATACCGGGCATTTTTTCTCAACTCAATTTAAATTCTCAAAATTGTTTGATTTATTTTGCGGGGTTTTGATAGAAATTGGTACAAATTGTTGTTAATTGATATATTGGATTGATTCTCGTTAATTTGGGATAAATCTCATCGATATGGATTAGGGTTTTGATGAGGTGAACTAATACAATTTAGTTGATAACTATTTTGGAGATGTTTTAATAGTTGATATTGATTATTGGTTTGAATCAGATTTGACTCCACGGGCTGTGAAAATATTTTAAGGTTTGTATTAAGTGGTTTTGTGGTATTTGTTGTCGAGTTTTGAGGATTTAATTGCGAAAACATTAATTTGAAGAAGTTTTTTTATTTAAAAATAGATAAAGTTTGCCTAGTTGACATACCATATTGGAAAATTCATAACTTTTTCATTGGTGATCTGATTTAAGTGTTCTTAGATTCTATGGAAATAATGACATGCATACTAGAAGTTCCTTTTAGGTCGTCATGAGAAATATTGAGGTTTTCAAGGTTAAAAATCTACCCAAAATTGGCTAGTTTAAAGATAATTGAGACAATGATATAAATTAATGTTTTTGGAAATTGTTCTCAAACACTCCTAGCCGCGGTTTTCATTGGGTTTCGTGACATGGTCTCAAACACTCCTAGCCGCGGTTTTAGGAAAGCTAGTAGAACCCTCCGAAAGATTATCCGACACTTCAGGAACTTCGAAAATTAAGCTCAAAGTTGGTTTGGTCGTAAGTAAACGCTAGAGTGATTTTTACTCTTGATTGGATATTTTTGCACCTTTAATTGTATCATAGTCTGCAATTCATTTTATCATTCTTGCTCATGCATGCATAGAGTCAGTGAGGGGGATAAGCTTGGTTCGGAGCCTGGTTTAATTGAAACTTGGTTTCAGTCCTGCCTCTAAGTCGTCTAGTTGGACTTGCAGAGTCTAAAGCAGATAAGTTGTCTCTACATTTCATGAACTCGTAATACTGTCTCTATACTATTTTTCGAAGTCGACATCTGATTATAGTTAGGAGATAGCGACAGAGCGGATTGCATGTAACGTTGACGCATATATCTTATTGAATATTTGGAAATGCAATTACATGTCTCCATGTATTATACTAACAATTGCAGGAGTACAGATCAATATATGAATTTACTTGTCTTACATCTTCGAGTTGTTTTTTATGGTGTCAGATTTTATATGAAGACAATAGATTAATGGACAAGACTCGAAGATTGTGGTAATTATTTTCAAAAGTTAAACTAAATTCTTGTTGTAAATTGTTTATATATATAATATTTTGGGATTCTTGGGATGAATGTAAGGCGTAACTTTCATTGAATGGTTATAAGAGTCACCTAAATCAGCTTAAATTATGTTGAAAGATTTATATTTTAGTTTTGGGAATATTTTGGAGTGTAAAGTTGAAATTAGGTTATTGGAGGCTCTAAGTTAGTATAGAACTTTGATTTTGATATACATGATGAATTGCGGGGAGTTGTGAGTCCTACGAGGCATCTCCCCATTCTGTTATCTATTAGGTGAAAGTTTTCTGGCAAAACATTTTTTGGTGAGGTGCTACTGAATTTTTTACGAAATATGGATATTATTTCTGAATTTGCTCCAATTGAATGAATCATGAAATGTGTTTATTTGAGGATATAAATTTAGCTTAGAGGCTTATAAAGGATTGAAATAATTGATATTTTGAGGTCAAAGTTGTAAAGAATGGATTAGGTTGACTAGATTATCAGAAGATTAAGGTAATCTAGGCTGGCTAGTCGTCATAATGGTGAAGGGTCTGACACATGCACAAGAAACCAATAAAACATGTCTAACATGTCTGTATTTAAAGCAAAAAATGACTAACATAGCTCACCCTAATGCTCCCCTTATCAAATCTACTCCTACCTCTCCTCTTAATGAGACGAAGTCCTATAGTCATCTCTCTCTGGTCGGGCTGGTAGGGGATGTCCCTCTATACAACGAAGAAGTTCATCTTGATGATCAAGACGGGTGTCGATAGCCATTAAAGTCTGCATCTTCTACTCATGCATGTGGCCAACTAAGCAGATATAGGCCGACGAGGGAGATATATCTGGAGGAAGTGCGACGTTGAAATACGATGGATAGGATGGAGGCTACTCCTAGTGTTGTGGAGGTGGTAGAGCCTATGAGTCAGGGGATCCTATTGAACCCCATCTTCACCGATATCGTCATGCAGGTACGGGAACTTGTAGTCCAGGTAGTTATGCTCATCAAAGTCCACAAGAGGATCGGTCTCAAATGGAGACTTGTATTCCTCATAATGCTCGCCATCAAGGATGTCCTCCTCACGAGTCCATCATCGCTCGAAGAGGATTTAGCAGTACTTCATGGTCTTCAAAGTTTCCATGGCGGCAATTTTGATCTCAAAAAGTAAGCTACCCTTATACGAAGATCCACTTGTACCAACTCAAAATAAGAGGTAATGATGTGGGCATAGGGAAGGTGGCGACCAGAGCTTAATGTAAACATTATGTAGGTTATCATAATGTGCAGCAAACTGATGGGTATCTCTCGCATGAAAGCCCCGAGAACGTACAGGTCAAGAAAAGTGGCATAGTTCTTACTACCGCTACGAGGATGGATGACCTTATGGAATATATTATGGTAGAGATGAGGCATAAGCTTGAAGTTAGTGTTAGTGACTCCTGATGGGTACATAATGATTTCCCTATCGAAGCGTGTAAAAGAGTTAAGGACCTCAAACCGTTCAGACGGCCACTCACGAATTTTACACCTGAGAGTAGTAGTGGGGGTGAGAAGAGATATGTTAAGTAATTTGGAAAGACTTTTCGGCATAATCATGATGAAAAGATTGCCAACCACCTACCGAATGATATACTCATTAGTTGTGGCTAGGTTCGAGTAGAAAACCCGAATCAAATGGGAGTTATAATTATCCTTGTACTAACAAAAGGACAACACCCAAGCTTGGCAATCACCCCACGCATCACAAGGTATGTCTTATCAAAGAACTCCAAGTTCACAACAGCAAGTTTGAGGATTTTGGCATCTGTTAGCCTTGAGCTAACCGCCTCAAGTACAAACTTAAATCCCAAAGCACCATCGTGATTTGATTGGAACAACCATCATTGCGAGGAGGATTAGCCGAGACGAAGGCCAACGTGTCACTAATTTGGTTACTAAAAGAACTAGTCTCGAGACCGGTAGTGGATTGAAAGCCAGTGAAGAATGGGGATGAAAACTAAGAGTCTCTATCGAATGACAGTTTGATGACCTGACGAGTGGGGGGATGACGGGCGGATGATCCGAGAGACGTACGGGTGGTGGGACATTGGGTTCAGTGAGTAGACATTGTAACAAACACGAAATGGGCTTTGAGCACAAACTAGGATGACAAAGTGGTGAAAACCTATAATGATAAAGGAAACATAATGGAAATGATCAAGGAATGAAGAAGAATTACATAGAGGATGTAGGAAACCTAATGGAGACCGATTGGGAAGGTGGAGACTTGATTGGAGGCAAAGGGGATGAAAAAATTGGGCTTTCGATCTTGAAAATGTATTTATAACATGTAGGTCAGAGTAAAGTTAGCATGCTAGGTGGGTGTATTAGCGCAATAATGGCTAAAACAACTATTCTGGAAATAGTTTTTCAAGCGTGTTAGGTAGACTGGTTAGTGCGCTACCTAGTTAGACCAAGCAGATTAAATGCTCTCTGAGTTTTTCGTCAAAAAATTTAAATTTTTGAAGGACAACTCAAATTCATCTCATACTCCATAGACACCTCACTAACAACATGTAAAAAGGTTTAGATGAGCTAGATCATGCTTAGAAGATCAGATTCACAAATCGTGTCTAATTCTCGACGAATCTTGAAAAATTAGTCTCAAGGTAATGACTTAGTAAAAATATCAACTAATTGGTCCTTAGTAGATGATAAGTTTAACATCACCCTTTTGCACATGATCTTGAAGGAAATTGTGCGTAATCTCAATATGCTTGGAACGGGAATGTAACACTGGATCTTTCGATTTGTTCGTTGCACTAGTGTTATAATAATAGATTTCAGCATAACCAACTTAGATTTGATAATCCTTAATTTGTTGCTTCATGTACAAGACTTGAGCCCAATAACTTTCGGCATCCACATATTTGGCTTCGACGGTGAACAAAGCAAAGGAGTTTTGCGTTTTGCTAAATTTATGATATTAGTGAGTTTCCTAGCAATTGGAGAAATCAGGAAATGCTCTTCCTATCAACTAGACTCCCCACATAGTTAGAATCAACAAAGCTTAGAAGTTCAAAACTTTTGGCTTTGTTGAACCACAATCCCGAGTGTTATATGCCACTTAAGTAATGAGATATACGTTTGACACATTTCAAATGTGATTCCTTGGGCTTAGAATGGAACCAAGCACATAGACACCCACTAAACATAATATCAGGTCTACTAGCAGTCAAGTAAAGGAAACTACCTATCATGTTATGATATAGCTTAGGATCTATTGGTTTTCCTAATTACTTTTTGTCTATTTCGACAGTAGAACTACTAAAAGTGTCACATGCTTTCAAATTATCAAATTTGAATTTCTTAAGCATGTCCCTCGCATACTTCACTTGATTTATGAAAATCTTGTGCTTGGATTGCTTGATTTGCAAACCTAAGAAGTATGTTAGTTTACCCATCATGCTCATTTCAAATTCATTGGTCATCAAAAATGAAAATTCATCACATAAACATGTATTAGATGAACCAAAGATGACATCATCAACATAAATTTGAACAAGGTGCATATCATGTTTCTTGATCAAAATGAGCAATATAGGATCTACTGTTCCTTTCTTGAAACTTTTTTCAAGTAGAAATGCATTTAATCTATCATACCAAGCTCTAAGAGCTTGTCTCGATCCATATAAGGCCTTTTGAAGACTATAGACATGACTTGGATAAGCATGGTCTTCAAAACCTGGTGGTCGTTCTACATATAAATCTTCATTGATGAAGTCATTGAAAAATACACATTTAATGTCCATTTGGTATAGTAGAAACTCATTGTAGCAAGCATAAGCAAGCAACATTCGAATTGATTCTAGTCATGCTATCAGTGCAAAGGCTTCTTCAAAACCAATGTCTTTCTCTTTATTATAGCCTTGTGCAACCAACCTAACCTTATTTCTCACTATCACATCCTTTTCATTCTTTTTATTTCTAAAGACCAATTTGGTGCCTATGAGGAAGTGGTCTTTAGGTCTTCGCACTATTATCCATACCTTTTTTCTTACAAAGTGTCCTAGTTCCTCTTGCATAGCTATGATCTAAAATTCATCATCTAAAGCATCATATATCTTTACGGGCTCAATTTGTGATACAGATGATATATGCCCTCGATCTCCATTTAGAGAAGATCTAGTGGTTATGTATTTGCTTGGGTCACCAATGATTTGTTGAGAATGATTTATTAAAAGAAGTCTTCAGTTATTAGGTCACTAGGTGCGGGTTCGGTTTCCGAACCTATTTCTACTTCTTTACCATTGTATGTTTGAGCCTTAATGATATCATCATCACATTTTCATTTTCTCCAAGGTATGCAATATTTGCACTTTAGGATCTATCTCATCAAACTTAACATGGATTGACTCTTCTATGGTCTTGGTTGATCTATTAAACACTATATATGCCTTATTATGCATGGAGTGCTCTAGAAAAGTGCATACATTTGACTTTGGGTCAAACTTATTCAAATGATCCTTACCATTTAAGACATAGCAAGTGCAAACACCTTAAAGTAACTAATGTTAGATTTTTTACCTTTCCCTAGTTCATAAGGAGTCTTTTCACTTGCCTTCGGATATTCACCTATTGAAAACATAGCATGACATATTAATGGCTTCGGCCCAAAAGTGCTTAAGTATGTTATACTCATTAAGCGTAGTCCCACATTTCTTGGAGAGTTATATATTTCCTTTCAACTACTACACTTTGTTATGGTGTTCTAGGAGAGGATAATTGGTGTGTATACTCTTATCTAGCACAATACTCCTCTAAGTTCCTGTTGACAAACTCACCACCCTTATCACTCATAATGATAGTAATTTTTTACCCCTTCTCATTTTCAACTAATGCGCAAAATTTCACAAACACCTCAAAGACTACATGCTTATATACTATAAAGTGCACCCATATATATCTAGAAAGCTATATGATTTTTACTCTAGAATTTAGGTTTAGGTAGGTCCGAACATATCTGTGTAGATTAGTTCTAAGGCTCTAATTACATCACTAGCTACTTTTGTCTTGAATGATGATTTCACTTGTTTCCCAAGAATGCAAGGTTCACACTCCTTATCTTTCTTGTATGTGCAAATGGGGAGACCCTTTACTAAATCATGCTTAGTCAATTTTGACAATTTTTTTGTACTAGAATGTCCTAGTCTATGGTGCCACAACCACGCATTTCATTCATTCTAAGCACTCGAACATGAAACATTTTACATATGTATCTCATTAAATTTAATAGCATAGACATTTTTATCTCTATATGCAATGAACAGAATTTCATGTTTCTCATTCCTAATAATGCATTTTGATGATTCAAACATGACATGAAAAACTTTGTCTCTCAATTGACTAATGCTAAGAAAGTTATTTTTAAACCATCAACAAGATAAACATTTGATATGGAAGGAGAATCGTAACCCACGGTACCAAGGCTTATGACCATTCCTTTATTGTCGTCTACAAATGTGACATTTCCACCATCATATCGCTTTCGTTCAATAAAAAGACTTGCATCTTTGGTCATGTGTCTTGAGCGCCTACTATCCAAGTACTACGGGGTGCTCTTCCTCGCATCTTACACAATGTGAAAAACATTATATTTTGATACCCAAAAACTTTTGAGTCCAATAAAGTTAGTACCATAAGTTTCCTTAGCTACCAAAGCTAGTCTACTCATGTTGGTCTTTTGCAAGATGCATTTCTCAACCGCACAAAGCTTGTTGCATTATGAGAATCTATGAGCATCATCTAATAATTTCTTATAGCTCAACAAATTTGCTCCATATCCTAGGCCTCTTTTGTTTAGTGCACATCAATTTCCTCCCAACATCACATCAAACATGTCTCTATCATTGGTGAACTTGATCACCGTATTAGTGATATCCTTTACTTCCTAGACTAAGGTATCTCTTTCCTTTAGGACTTCATTCAAGTCACTTTAGAGGTCACTAATGGTGTCTTTTTTTTACTCAATTTCACGAATTGCTATGGTTAAGCTCTTTTTGAGTTGTTTGGTCTTCTTGACCTCTTTTTCCAACTCTTTCTTAAGCTCATCAAGATTAGGCAAATCACCAACATCATCAAACTTTTCCTCACTTTATGCCATGAGACAAAGTATAGCCTTCTCATTTTCTGACTCGGCGTCAAAGCTTGATGAATATGAGTCATCCCATGTTGCCTTGAAGCTCTTCTTTTCTTTCCTCTTGTCCATGATTTTTTGGACTTGTAATCGGCCTTGATGTGGCCCGATTTGCCATACCCGAAGCAAATCGTCTCACTTGATAGTCCTCCTTTGCTTCCACCCTTGAACTTTTTCTTGTACTTGTCTCGCTTGTACATCGCCTTATTGAGCTTTCTTAAGAGCATACCTACTTCCTCCTCAAGATCATTGTCATCACTAGATTTCTCATCTTCAATAATCTCAACCGATAGAGCTAGTGGGCTATTTGCCTTTAAAGAAATCTCCTTCTTTAAGCTCTTTGTACTACCGCCAAGTGTTTCCAATCTTGCTTGGTCCTTTAGTTCAAATTCATGGACCGTTAACTCTCCACATCAAGCATCAAAAGGGTAATCTCCAAGATTTTATACTGATTGGATGGCATATTTCTTTGCATCACATTCCTTAGGTAAGCCTCTAAGGAACTTGTACTCCGAAGTCTCTTGATCATAGTTCTTTCCAAGAGTTTTGATCTCATTCAAGAGCTTCATGAACGGAATGACGACGATAGCTATGTCTTCACCAGAGTCAACCCAAAAAGTTTCATAATGCTCCTCAAGGATCCTCAATATGGTCTTCTTCACTTTGATAGGAATGTCATGGCTTATGAACATATGTGCATACTCCTACAACAAATTTTTGGAATTCGAATTGAAGTTCAGATTCATAAATTGTTTATCATTTTCTACTGTGAAGATAATGAATATGCTTAAAAGTTTATTAGGGAGTTTGCTCATAAATTAAGCACGTTGAAACCTAAGGATATAGAAATAGTTCATGTTAAATTAAAAGTTTTTCCTTTTGCATTAAAAGGCCAAGCTTTAGATTTGTTATTTTACCTTCCTCAAAATTTCATAACCAATTGGTCAGAGATCCTACAAGTCTTTCTTAATCAATATGTCCCAGCAAGAAAAATTAGTTTATATAGACAAAAAATAAGTAATGCTACGATGGAAATTGGAGAAACTTTCGATGAATTTTGGGATAGGTTTCAAAATTGATTTCATTATGTCCAATGCATAAATTTAACAAAAGGAATTTTAATGCAATATTTTTATGAAAGATTAAATCACTTAGAACGAAGATTCTTAAATATGACTTCAGTCGACACGACACCAACTTTAGCAAGAGAAGCTATAAGTAAAATGGCTAAACAATCTAAGCAATATGGTGAGAAAAGTGAATTAATTTAGTAAAGTCTAAGTGAAATGAATAACATATAAGACATCAAAAGATAAGATACATGAGCGAAAAGCCATGGTTGAATTATTACTCGGGGATAGATCAAACAAGCTAAAACCTTGTGTTTTTAATAATGAATTGAGTCCTTCTAATTATGAATGCCCTTTGAGACAACAAACCAAAATAGAAGACGTTAATAATATAATGAACCAATATGGTATATTTGTTGATCCCACTTGTAACTTTAATAGTTATGCAAATTACTCACTGCCAAATATAGGTAATCATATTAACAATCAGGGTTATCAAAGGTATAAAACATCGAATAATTCGGACAGAGAAAAAGTTCAAATGATGCAAACATTACAAAATAATATGACCAAATTGAAAAAATCAATTGAAATCATCATCTCAAACTTATCCTACTTTATATGAAAAAAACACAAGCCATAACATAAAGATGTGGCAAGCAAATAGATGAACCTAAAATACTAGACCAATTAGTTTCTAAAAAAGAACTAGTAGCAGAATTAGAAAAAGAAATTGAAGTAACAAGTAATAGGACTCCTAACAAAAATGGCGATGAGCCTGATAAAGACAAACCAATTAATATAAAACCACCATTCCCTCATCGTTTGGGAGATAATAGAAATGTTAAGAAGTTGTAGGAAAAAAATATATGATACATCAAAGAAAGTAGTAGTTAATATACCTATGCTTGAAGTAATTCAAAATGCACCTAAGTATCAGAAATTTATAAAACGTTTATGCACTAATAAGATTAAGGCTAATAAAAAAAGGTGAGTCTAGGAGAACACGTATCTGCACTAATTCAAAAGAAATTACCTCCTAAATGTTCTAACACTGGAATGTTTTTTCGTTTCATGTACGATTGGAAATATAGGAATTTTTAAAGCATTGTGTGATATGGGAGCCTCCATAAATGTTAAGCATTTATCTATTTATTTGCAACTGACGAATGTACATTTAGAAGAAACTAGTACACTGGTATGATTAGCATATAAATCCATTGTTAAATAGGTAGGGTTACTAAAGATATATTGGTAAGGGTAATTATTTAGTCCTCCTATCACATTTCTATGTTTTAGACATGAAAGAAGATAATTTCTCTAATAGAGCTTCTCTAATTTTAGGGAGACCATTTTTTAAAACAGCAAAAGCAAAGATTAATGTTTCAAATGAAACACCAACAATAAAAGTAGATGACGATACAATGAGTTTTAATATATGTAATGCAGCGAAATACCCAATGAATGCCTCTTCCTTATGCTTAATAGATATAATAGACCCATTAATAGATAAATCTTTTAGAGAAGATTAAACAGATAAATTGAAATTGGTAATAGAAGATTTATAGGAATATGAAGATAGATATGAGGAAACAAAAAAGATAATAACTACTTTGGAATCATACAATGAACTACCAGAACATACTGATTACCTAAATTTATTTAGATCTCATTCAAGACTTTTTTCCTTTTATAGTTAAAGCCCTTGAATTAGATCTAAAAACTTTTCTTGATCATTGAAATATGTTTATCTAGTGGACTATAATAATTTACCAGTGATAATTTCTAATAAACTAATAAGTTTAGAAGAAGATAGATGGATTAATAAATGTGCTGAAAGAATTTAAAGGAGCAATAGGATGGACTATAGCTTATATTAAAGGAATAAGTATAGCAACTTCTATGCATAGGACAAATCTAAAAACTAATACGAAAGCTTCTTGACAAGCTCCGCTTAGATTAAACCCGCATATGATGGATGTAGTAAAAGCTGAAATTTTATTAGATCTAGGAATGATATTTTCAATAGTTGATAGGAATTGGGAAAGCCTAGTCCAAGTAGTTCCTAAAAAGATAGGAATTAAGGTAGTAACAAATGAGTATGGAGAGTTAGTACCAACTAGAATCTAAAACAGTTGAAAGGTATGTATAAATTTTGGAAGTTGAATGCCTCAACTAGGAAGGACCATTAATTACTCCGATTAATAGATCAGATGTTAGAAATATTAGCTGGAAAAACTCATTACTGATGTCTAGATGGTTATTAAGGATTTCATCAAATATATATAGTCCCAGAAGATCAGGAAAAAAACAACTTTTACCTGCCCCTTTTGGTACATGTGCTTATAGACGTATTCCTTTTAGTTTATGTAATGGGCCTATAACTTTTCAAAGGTGTATGGCTAGTATTTTCTCTGATTATGTGGAAAGTTTAATTAAAGTGTTCATGGATGATTTTATTTTTTATGGTAATTCTTTCGATAAATATTTAGTTAATTTAACTAAAGTGCTTAAAAGATGCATAGAAAAAATCTAGCACTAAATTACGAAAAATATCATTTCATGGTAGGTCATTAATTTATATTAGGTCATATAGTGTCACACAAAAGAATATAGGTAGATCTAGCTAAAATTCAAGTAATCAAAATGTTACCTTACCTTAATACGGTGAAAGAAATACATTCATTTTTTAGCCATGCATGATTTTATAGAAGATTTGTGAAATAATTTCCTAAAATAACACAACCTTTATGCAAACTTTTACAAAAAGATGTTCCTTTTGGATTTACCAATGATTGCAAGATAGCATTTAATAAATTAAATGATTCTTTAATAACCACACCTATGATTAAATCACCAGATTGTTAATACCTTTTGAAATATGTATGATGCAAGTAACTATATTGTTAGAGCTATTTTAGGTCAAAAAGTAGGAAAAGATTTTCATGTTATATATTATGCTAGTAGGACACTAGATCTAGCCCAACAGAATTATACCACTATTGAAAAGGAACTTTTAGCAGTAGTGTTTGCCTTAAAAAAATTTAAACTTTATTCATTAAGAACAAAAGTGATAGTTTATTTAGATCATGCAGCATTGTAATACTTAATGACAAAACAAGATTCTAAACCAAGACTAATAAGATGGATATTACTTCTACAGATATTTGACCTTACTATAAAAGATAAGAAAGAAGCCAAAAATATAGTAGCAGATCATTTGAGTAGGTTAGAAAATGGAGAACCACATATACCATTAAGAGATGAATTTTCGGATGAACATTTGTATAGTATAAAGACTGATGGCCCATGGTCTGCTGATATAGTTAATTATTTTACCACCAATAGGTCATCACCTTATTTGACAAAAGCTCAAAATAATAAAATTAAAAAGGATTCTAAACATTATTTATGGGATGATCCCTATTTATGAAGATTTTGCACCGACCAAATAATTAGGAGATGTATACCATGGTCGAAAATACAATCAATTATATATCATTGTCATACTTATGCCTGTGGAGGGCATTTTAGTCCACGTAGAAATGCTCGTAAAATTTTAGATTCCATATTCTTTTGGCCTACTCTATTTTGTGATTGTTTTTTTATACAAAATCTTTTCCAAATTGCCAATGAACTGAAAACTTAGGACATAGTAATCAAATGTCTTTACTTCGTATTCTTTTTTTGAAGTGTTTGATGTCTGGGGTACAGATTTCATGGGTCCTTTTCCACCATCAAATGGTTATATTTATATTTTACTTGTTGTAGATTATGTACCTAAATGGGTAGAAGAAAAAGCTACTAAATCTAATGATTCAAAAATAAAGGTTAATTTCCTTAGATCAAAAATTTTTACAGTTTTTGGAGCACCTAGGCATTTATTAGTGATAGAGATTCACATTTTTTTAATCGATCGGTTGTTAATTTATTTGCTAAGTACAATGTCACACATAGGACATCTACTGCATATCACCCACGTACTAGTGGATAAGCTAAAACTTCAAATAGAGAAATAAATTCAATACTGAAAAAATAGTTTGTCCAACACGTAAGGATTGGAGTCTTAGATTTAAATATGCATTATGAGCATGTAAAATAGCATTTAAGATGCCCATAGATATGACACCTTATAGGTTAATATTTGTAAAAGCATGTCATTTACTAGTAAAACTAGAACATAAAGCTTATTGGGCAATAAAAGCATGTAACATGAGTTATAATGAAGCAGAAAACCAAGGTAAGTTGAGTCTTCAAGAATTAGAAGAACTTAGGAATGACGCTTATTAAAATGCATCAATTTATAAAGATAAAACCAAAGCATTTCATGATAAGAAATTAGTTCCTAAGAAATTTCAAGTAAGATAAAGTTTTACTCTTTTGTTCAAGACTTCAATTATTTCCTGGAAAACTCCGTTAAAAATAGATATGACCTTTTATTGGTATGAATTTATTGTCTCATGGCGAAATAGAAATAGAATGTTTCAAAATAGGAAAAATATTCAAAGTGAATGGTCATAGATTAAAGCCTTATTATGAAAATTTCATTGAACAGGACATGGAGATCATCAATCTCGTGCCTGAAAAACAAAGTCTTAAACATAATGATAAGAAGTTCAATATTTGTGTTAACGCAAGCAAAACTATTAAGGATGAAACAATTAAACTCTAGGCTTATATAAAACTGCACTATAAGAAGAAGAAATCAAAGAAGCAGGAACCTAAAAAACCACAACTTGAAGTGCACAGCTAGCAAAAAAGCAAGCAACGGAAGAAGGATTTACTGATGAGCAACTAAAGCTTAAAAATCTAAGACATCTGATTGAAATTTTCAAAGATGGTCCAGGAAAAATCTTCTTCCATGTGCTAATCAATGAAGTTAGTTTCCCTGGTGCTCTAGTTAACATAGGAGCTAATATGAATATATTATCGGAACAATGGTTCAGATTGCCAAGTTGAAAATTGATTTTATAAAACCTTTGTTCATTAATAAACCAAATGGTGATATGATCTTTCCAGTAGGAATGTTGATGAATGTGTCAATGCAAGTGGGACGATTCAAGTATCTCACCAACTTTTTAGTGGTACCAAAGATTGAAAATGATCACGTGATATTGATGGGATGAACTTTTCTCAAGAAGGCTGGAGTTGTTCTCAATGTAGATAAATACATAGTTATGCTTAAAATGAGAAATGACTATATGTGCCTTCAGGATGGTTACGAGATGGACAATTACGTCGAAGACGATAATTATGACGATGACTATGAATGGGAGAGTTTCTACTATGATGATATCCTGAAGATGACAACTACTATGATTTTAGTAAACCTATCGAAGGACATTATGCGGATGTTGAGTATGATAAAGAAGCTGAAGATGTCAAGAATCATGAAGAATCGGTTGATGGTCAATTTGACTCGCTCAAGCTGAATGAAGAGTAATCTTATCTATCAAGTTAAGTCAATTACTGTAAAGAAAAGAGAACTATAGGAGGCGGCCCATATGTACATAAATGATTGTCTTTTCTGTATTAGTTAGATTTAAGATAGTTATAATATTTAATTTCTCTCTCCTTTTCACTTTCTTTTGGGATATTTCCAATTGAGAAGGGGATGATCAAGTTGCCTTTCAATTGAACTATATTTGTCTTTATTAGTCTTTTAAAAAAATAGTTAGTTAGTAGTATAATATTTCCTAGTTACAAATCAAAACTTCGTTTTAAAATATGTCTTGTTGATTACCGATCAAATCTACCTTATATATGATAAATATGTGTGAAAAACTAGTACAATATTTACTACATTAGAAAAATAGTAGAAATTGGTCAGCGATTTCCCAGTGATACCAAATAACACTGTGAATCACTGAGAAAATTGGTCTCAATTAGTAGGATTTTTAGCATAAAAATAAATCAACAATTTTTTAGTGATTCACGTTTACACCAGGAATAACATTTATACTAGGAATAATGTTTACACTAGGAACTGTTGAGCTAGTTTGTGGACCACTGAGACCAATTTTCAACGATTTAACTAGTGAATAGTGAGCGATTTTACTTAAACTTCAATTCACTGAACATGAATCCGTGTTTTTAAAAATAGAACCATAAATCGCCAAACCCTTTCAAACCCAAAACCTTTACACCCATTTGACTGTTAATCGATTTTTATTCAATCCTTCAAACCTTGAATTATAGCTTATTTAAGTGTATCCCACCATGTTTAGAAGTGATTCATCCCTGGAGATTTTGAAATCAAGTTCGTACCACTAAGTTAGGGCTTAGGTAGGTGTTTTTCATATTGAAGCTTGGAGAATGAGCTTAAAGAACTAATAGAGAATATTACTTAGGGGATTCACTCTCAAGAAGGTAATAAATAGATACTCTAACGTTCTTTTGATTTTGATGTTTTGAAAAAAATCTTTTATTGATGATATTTTCAACGAATGTGGTTAATGAATTTGTACTGCAGAATTGTTTTTGAAAAATGGGTTTTGATACAATTTTTCAATTTGGATATGGGTTTTCAAATTTGTTTGGGGGTTTTTATGAAATTCTCTAATATATATATAATTATGATAGGAATAGTCGATGAAATTATTTTAGACGTACTATTTTCTACTCTTTTGAGATTCAATGATAAAACCTTTTCACAAAATTGTTTTCAATACCTTGATAGTTTGAGATTTTCAAATACAGGGTTTTAGTTTACCTATTTCTTCATAGTAGAGTATTTCTATGGCGATAGGAGGTAAAGGATGAGGTAGGAGTAGTAAGCAAGATAAAAGAAAGGGGTAGTACAAAAAAATCCAAGCAGAAATGTGCAGGCTGCCTAATGAGTATTATACCTATCAAGGTTAGTATTGGAGAAACTAGACATGGTAAGGCTAAATTTATAGAATAATCTCCATTTTCATCTAATGAGGAAGAATATTTGAGAATACGGACCCAAGTCACTTAGTGCCATATGACCTTTTATTGTTTTTGAGACCTATAGCTCAAAGTAGGTACTAGAGTGACAAGAAAAGGGCAATAATTCATGAGAGATGGTTCATTTCTCATAATGTAATCAAGTATGAGGATAAGATTGTGAGCATCATCACAAACTGATGATGGAAGCATCTTCTAAAAAACTATGAGGGTAGAGGAGAAATAGGGTGTTCAAAAATTGTGCGACAACTTTATGCAAATGGGCATGTTAGTAATGAATGAGACAAAGCAGTAGTGCAAGGGATTAAAATTGATATTTCACCTAAGAGATTGAATAGATTTTTTGGTCTACCATAAAAAATAGAGGACAGATGAGGATTACCCGAATGTCATTTATGTCAATAAGGAATCATATCCCTATGTGATGATCATAGACGCATTGGAGATATTTCTGGGAAAGGGATTTGAGTTTGATACTGATAGAAACCCAAAGTTTATTGAAACCACCAATTTTAGAAAAATTGCGAATAGTTGGAGTTATATTATAAATGCATGTATTTATCCAACTAGGCAACACTTTGAAGTGAAAAACCCTAGAGCTGCTTTAATTTATCATATAGTAATGAAGAAAGGTTATATCGATGTTGGAAAGATTATATACAATTCTATGAAGTTTGCAATGAAGATTATCAAAAATGAAGGACTACCATTCTCAATTTTGATCACTCAATTGTGTAGGTAAGCAGGTGTAAGTTTTGATACTAAGTTCAATGTATTGCCCGATAATACGATAAATGATACAGGAGTACAAAGAATGAAGAAGATTAAGGATATAATAACTCGGAAGATGAAAGAGAATCATTTTATGCCATAAATACAAGAGAATCAAGAAGATGGAGTAGTAAAGAAAATAAAAGGAAGACAAAAGAAGACGCATGGAAAGCGGCAAGATTGATGGCTCGAGTGAATGTGCCAAGTGTTGATATGAGTTCAGCACCATTTTTGTCACAGCCTAGGATGAGAGGATTTTTCCATAACATATTTTCTTAACATATGTGTAGCCAAATGAAGACTCATCGAAATGAAGAAATGATTGTAGCAAACGAGAGGACTTTACAATGTTATTATTCTATGTCTGAGAGAAGGCATGATAGTTGTTTGCAAGATTTGAGGAGAAGTGTCGACATTCCATCTTTGCAGTTGCAATTTTCAACTGGGACTTACAATCCAAAAGATAGTTATGGATGAAGATGATGAAGATAACAATGAATTTACTTATAGACACTGTCATGTGTAGTTTATTTTCTTTTGTATGAAATTAATGAATGAATGATTAATTGAATTGATTTTACTTTAATTTTTGCTAATGAATGAAATATGTTCCCTTTTGCATTTCATTCATTTGAAATTTGTAGGATTACATATTTGTCTATTTAATAACATTTTTTACATATATCAATTCGTTTATGCTTCACGAGGTATATTTATTTTTTCAAAAACCCAACTAAATTTTTCAACCTTCAGGACAAGATTTGGAATGCGTTTGGGGGTATTTTAGGTGAAGTATAACAAGTACAACAAAGAAAACAAAGAAAGAAAATAAAGATAGAAGATAAGTTCAAGAATTGATTCGAAAAGTTCAAAATTTTGATTTGATATTCAAGAGAGTTGATAAAGTTTTTTAAAATTTCTTCTAAGTTCAAGTAAATATGAATTTCATTTGCTTTAGTTTTAATTAGGAATAAAATATAATGAATATATAATAGATTTTTGAATGGAAGTGATATTTTTATTACCCAAGTGTGTTTTATAATAGAAGGAATCAATTTTTATACCCTTTTGATTAACTTTACTAGTTGATATATACACTAGATGAATTTAAAGGGATTGATTGTCTTGTGCTAGTCATGAGAATAGGTAAAAGATCAAAACAATTGTGCAAGATGAACAAGATAGATTTCTAAAAATCTTGTGATATAAAGGCTATTGATTAAGTATTTTTATAGTATATACATTGAAATTTATTCGCTACAATTGAGAAAAGAAATGGGTTAGAAACCGATGAGTTTTATAAGTTAGAAAGAATATTTTCTTTAACTTTAGTGGACAGTGAGAAGTGCTAACTAGAGTTTATAAATATATAAAGTGTCCTATAGAATCCACAGGAAATGGAGTAGGGAATCTATAATGGAAAAAATGTGAGAATGTCCATAGGAAATGGATCAGGGACTCAAAAGTTAAAATTCAAATGAAAATATATAAAGGAAAAAGAGAAAAAAAAATAAAAACTAGGATGAAGTAGAAACAAATGAGATATCAAAAAGGTTGATATTCTTAAACTCTTTAAAGGAACGATTTAGCTTGAGTACTTGAAACTAGGGTTGAGTGAACCATTTCTTAATCTAACACATTTTAAATGATATCGGCATCTTGGTAGAATTCCTATTGATTTTTATTATGGTGTTATTATAAAGTACTTTTTTTAAATTAAGATTAATTTAGTATTTTATGTTTTAAGTTTCTATACAAGTCTACGTAAGCTTGATGCTTGTCAGTGGAGGTTATGGAAACCTATATTTTGTACTGGCCTTGGTGTTGATTGAACTTTAAGTTCTAAGGGGTGTTGCATTAGGTGGTTGAGTTATTATTAAGGGATGGTTCATTTTTTCAAAACCTTTCTATCCTGTCGTAACTTCCATTTACTTGTAGGTAATATATTTCTATTTAAATATCACTTCTATTTAAAACTTCTATTATTTGAAGTTTAGATGAATTAGATTGAAATCAGTATATAAAGAATGAAAAGAGAATATGATTGAGAATATTTCTTTGCTCGAGACAGTCAAGTGCTGAGTTTGAGGGTATTTGACAAGTCAATAATTAGACATATTTTCTAGTGTAATTTATGATGGTTTTAGACGAACATGATGATATTACACTATGTATTCTCTTGTTTTTATGATTTCATGATTTAATAAAGAAAAATAAAGAAATGAAAGAAAATGAGGAAGAAAATGAAACAATCAACTGAATAGAAGTTTCTGCAATTTCCCAGTGATATGAGATTACAAGAGAATCACTGCCTAAATCGAACGCAAAAAAGAGCCAACGATTAGCCAACGAATTGAGATTTACAAAAGAATAACTCAATGAGTCGATGGAGTACAAAGATATTTTCAATGATTAACTCAACGATTTGTGAACAACAAAGAATTTGTTAACAAATTGTTGAGGTCGGTGATGAGTTTTTAGATTATTACAAGGAATTTGAATTTATCTAGAATTTCTACACTTAGAAAACTATAAATAAAACCCTGAGGCTTCAAAATTAATGCCCTCTATTAGCCATTATTAGTTTTAAGTCTTTTTAGGTTTTAGTTTAGTTCATTGTTCATTGCTTTTAGAGACTTTTTGGAGATTCAAACTTATTTAATAGAGGTATTTTACATTAACATATTTCTATTATTTGTTTATTTTGATTTTTATTATTAATATGTGTAAGTAGTTTATTATTCTAAACAATACTCTGGATATGATTGTAAATTGTTCATCAACTTAGTCATAATGCAGAATTTATGTGTTTAATGCTTTAAACCAACCACACTTGCCAATTATGGTTTTAATAAGTTGCTTTTATGTATTATAACTAATGATTCTCTGTATTGAGTGCATAGTAGCCAATATGTTTCTTAGTATAGGGTATATAAATCTATGTCTATGATTATTGACAACAATTGTAGAAGTAGTAACTAGGATTAATCTATAGGGAAAAATTAACCGAGTGGATGTTCTACGTGATTATATGACTAGCATAATTTTTGTTTTTATTTAGTTTGGATTAGGTATGACTTTCATTGAGTGTTAATGCTACCGTAATTTTTATTTTATAGCGTTTTATCCAATAAATAGAGTTACAATGGCTTATTTCCATTGAATATAGGAAAGTCAATAGTTTGATAAAGGCTATCAACCTATTGTGATTTGAGTTTAATGATTTAGGATCATTATATGAATGTGTTGATTTGATTATGAATATGCTTTGATGAAAATGTTAAGATATGATGGTTTACATATCATTGTCTAATATGTATTGTTTAAATATTTAATTTATATTGATTTCTCGATTGTTTGTTTGAATTGCATTAGATTGTTTTATTGAATTTAACTTGCTTATAGTTCAATTATTTTAATTAGTTGATTATTTTGTTTTTAGATTGACAATGTTTAATTCCCTTTTTAATTATATTAGTTAAATTAAAGTAAGTTAAATCCAATAAAACTTTAGGGTAGTCTTAGTTCTGAAGAGATTTGCAAAGTTCCTGTGAAGAGGATATCTCATGTACCACTACTACAAATAATATGAAAATATAGGAAACTATTGTGCAAGCTCGATACGTGTCAACTTTATCTTTAGATTCAAAGAGTTCCTTAAAAACTTTATCGTAATTCAATAATTGCATAATTGATTTCATCAAAGGTTATTAATTTCTATTTTCCTAAATGCTTTAAGAATATCTTAATTTATTTCTTCTTTTCTAGCATCTGTTAATCGTTGTGGAACGAGAGAAATAGAATACATATCTTCATTTAATTTATCAGGAATCATATCATCTTCTTTTTTATCTACTACTTCGGAAGTTTGCAAATATATTTCATAAGCTTCAACTTTGGCTAAATACCATGATATAACTTTTCAGAAAAAATGTGTATATTTCAATTGTTCATCCATACATTTTTCAGTAGGAAAGACATTGGTCATCATCTCTTATTCTTCTTCTTCTATTGTTTTATGTATTTTTTTCTTTATATCGCTCCTAGGTATCTTCTCGGTTATGTGTCTTTTTTTAATTGTCACGAAATAAAGCATTAAGATGTACTTGATTAGCAGAAGTAGTAGTCAGAGTAGATTATTTAGTTCGATTACTTATTCTATTTATTTGTAGGTTCATCTGACTTAATTGGTTTTTCAACTCATTAATAGACGTATCAGTTTTAACTTGATTTTGAGAAATCTGTGTAAAGTTTAGATGACTTTGAGTCATAATGTCATGTAATATTTGCTTTATATTTAGTTGCATAGGTTGAACCATTTGTTAAGATTGTTAAATTAGTGCAGATTGTACTTATGCTCTTATTCTATAAGTTGTATAATTTTGATTTTTTGGACCATAACTGAGATTTGAATATGGTTTTCCAATATAGTAACTATTTTTTTATATTGATTCCTGGGTGGACCAAAGAATTGGTTCGCAACTGCATTAACTTATTCAGTATTATCTTCATGTAAAGTAAGGCACGCATCCGTAGGAAATGTAACTTCATTACGGAATCCACATGGTTTTACTTGGTTTGATCTATCTTTAATAGCAACTTAACCATGCTAGCTAACTTATCAACTTTTTCATCAGTTGTACTACTTCTTTTATTATTAACTTCATAAAGTTTCTTCCTTAATGTCTCATTCTTTTCACCAAATTACTTTGATTGTTTAGCCATTTTATTAATAGGCACTTTTGCTAAAGTTGGTGTTACATCGAATAATGATCCACCATATATGGTGTCTAATAAACTTTGTTCAAAATGATTAAGTCCTTCATAGATATATTTCAATAAAGCTTTTTCAATATATTCATGTTGTAGGCAAGAAGAAATTAATCTTTGAAATCTATCCCAAAATTCATTAAAGTTCTCGTCATCTTTCATCTTTGCAATTGTGATTTGTCTCCTATATGAACTAATCTTTCTTGCGAGTAAGAAGAAATTAATCTTTAAAATTTATCCCTATTAATTGACTTGCCAAGATTATGTATGCCCTAAAGGCATTGATTGCCATGTATTAGACATGAAAATGGGTTGAAAATCAAAACAAGAGCAAGATGAACAAGTAATAGATAAGAATCTTAAGACAAAATTACTAATCAATTGAAACGAAAGAATAAAATAAGATTAATACCAAGGAAGGAAATAGACATTGTTCTTTATTACCTAATAGCCTTATAACTTAATTATTACATTCACTAGTTAGACAATTTTAGACAAACCAACTTGAATTTCTTTTGTACTTATTATTAAACCTAAAGCCAATAAGCATATGCCTTTACCTAGTTGGAAAAGGATTTAATCGACTATAGTGAAAGCAAAAAGTGCTAACATAGGTTTAATATAAAAAAAACCCCACTTAAAACGGTATCTACAAGAAATGGAGCAAGGAATTGTGCAGTTAAAAAAAAAGAAAATATAAATATAACAAACAAAAGTTACATATGAATATAAAGAGAAAGAAAGAAGAACAAGTTTATAAAAATTCATCAAATAAAAGATTTAGCTTGAGTGCTTATAGCTAAGTTAAGTGGAGTTTATTTTTAAAAATTTGAACACTATAATGACATCTTGTTTAATGGTACCTTAACCTAGCTAAAATGACTTCAGAAATCAAGTCAAATCCTATTGACTTTGATTGCAGTTATATTTTGATAGTGGAGATTATTTAGTGGATCTTGTCTATAATATTATATATTGCATGGTATTGCTCTAATTTATCAGACATTGTAATTTTGAAGTTTGTTAGTGGAGATAAAGAAAACCTATAAGATGGTCTGGCATTGGTATTGATTAAACTTTAAGTTTTGAGGTGTATTACATATCGAGGGTCGAGTTGTCATTAAGACTTATTCTTTAATTTCTCCCGAGTCTACTTTAGTTTTTATTTCCATTATTGTAATTTGTTTCTATTTTATTATCACTTTTGTTTAAGTTAAGTAATGATGAATACAATTAAATGATTATAAGATAATATAATTTAGAGTATTCCCTTGCTCAGGACAGCAAAGTGTTGAGTTTGGTGGTATTTGATATGTCATTAATTAGAAAGTTTTTTATAGTATATGTTAGTGTTATTTTGAGTAAAAAGGAGATAGCACACTAGGTTTTCTCTTGCGTGATTTCACATTAAAATACGGAACAATGAAGAAATGAAGGAAAATGGAGGAGAAAACAAAAGGAATTTGATCAACAGTGGAAAAGTCCTAGCAATTTTCCACCATTGTGAAAATACACACAAATCATCAGTCAAGTCAATAGTAGAGTTTGGGAGGATATGAAAAGAATTATCAATGGTTTGTGGAATAATATTCATATTAGAATGATAATTGTGTTATGAAAAGCAAGATAGGCTAGGTCTAGCTATTGATTGATGCTTGAATGAGATTTAAGGTATGAGATGAGAGATGAAGTAAGGTTATCGAATATTCCACAATGTTGATTATTTAACTGGTCAGAATTTTTTGTGAGATTTGGGTATTTTTCAGAATTTATTTTGTGTATAAACTATAGAGATAATCATGAAATTAGATAAAATAATAAATAAAATGGTGAGCGCCTAGTCACACGCGGGGGTCGAGGGTGACACGCGTGAGATATATAATAGTATGCACCCCCGAGGATGGTCATTGGCACTCATGGCGAATTTATAACTGTGAAAATACATAGCTGCATATATATTAATATATTTCGCTTAAATATATAAATATATATATAAATGAATCCAATAGTTTAATTTAAATAAAAAGTATACATTATATTACCCTCGAGATACGTATAGCGTAATCATCGAGAAAAGAAATGGTTAAACGTTGACAATTGAAGTTTTTTCATGCCTTGAGATGTGTGTTGTTCAATCTCGAGAAAAATCAAATGATGTATGGCTATAAAACCATTTGATTTACCTCGAGATACGTGACACGTATCTCGAGGAGATCAATATAATTGATTTTGGGTAAGTCAGTCAAGTGGTGATGATTATCTTGTTGATAGCCACTTGATGGACCTCGAGATACACAACATGTATCTCGAGAAAATTTAAATATATGAAATAAGTGAATTATTAGATTTGCCTCGAGATTTGTGCGATGTGAATTTCGACGAAGTTGTAATGTATATCTTCCAATCAACACCGCCTCATTTAATATTGGTTTGAGACAAAGATTGATCTCAAGATACATAGTATGTATCTCGAAGAAGATCAAAATATATAATAAAGACGAACTTCTAGATTTGCCCCGAGATTCGTGCAATGCAAATCTTGAGGAAATCTTATATTTATTCAACTCAAATCAATAGAGTACAAAATTGAGATTGTAAAAAATTTGATTGAAGGGAGGGGGCTTGGGAGAACAAAATGAGGGAGATGAAGATTGAGAGGGAGATATTAAGACCAAAGTGAGTTGTGTGGGATTGTTGTTATGTTGGCTGTCGTTATGGTGTGTTGTGAAGTTAGGGTGTCAAGCTCGGAGGAACTGCCAAAACCCAACCTGGGGTTGGTTGGGGTTGGGAGCCCAACCCCAACAAAAATCGAAATGCTTCAAAAGAAAATTCATGGTTGTTGATCAAACAGCAAAGGAAGATGAGGGGGTTTGATCCCCCACCAGATCGAACAGGTCTGGTTCGACTGAACTGGGCCAGTTCGGTTCAGTAATCAAACCCCAAATAAAAAGGGAGAAATCGGTAGAAAATAGAAAAACTCAAAATAAAATCAATTTGAGCCAAATAAATTGAAATTGTGGATTTTTATGAAAAATAAGGAATTTCGGATTCTCTCGAGTATTGATACCGAGGTTTTTTCGCATAATGCGTGCTATGATACTTGAAAATGCTTAAAATTTAAAAAATTATTTTAAAGCCTAGTCTAGGGAGATTTTCAATTTTGAACCATAATTTGGAGTCAATATTGGGATCCAGACATCCGAGGAGTTGATATTGAGGGGTTTCGGGGTTTTTGGATAGATGAGGACCAAATAAAATATAATAAATTAAAAAAATTATATTTAAGCCTAAACAATGCAATTTTAATGTTGAACAAATATTTTGAGTCAAAAATAAAATTCAGGCATCGGAGAATTTGTTTTGATAGTATTTTAGGGGTTTCAAGACGCGATTAGGCTGATTTAACTATAACTAATTGAAAAAACTTAGGGAATTGTTATGGAAACTTATTGAACTTATAAATGAATTGTAGGACTGTAATTAGAGCTCCGTGTGGACTAGTTTACCAACTCAGAGTGCATAGGAGTTGCGATATCGCATTTGTAAGGTTAAGTAAATCCCATGGTAACCTTTACATTGTATAAGTATTTATCAAATATAATTGCATGCACAGTTTATCGCCGCATATTTATTAATCACACATTCACGGACATGAGAGGAAGGAGGCGTTTGAAGGTCCCATTGTGTTCATTGGCTATATGCTTGGTAGGATGAACACCTTGGTGTTTTGCGACTTGAGACACTAATCATTGTAGATACTTGTTTAGGATCGGTTTGTTTTGTAATGCTGGCCAGGATCATACTCCACGGATGGTCGAGGCCATGGCTTCTCGAAGGACTTTGTAACGACCAGTTACCTTAAGCTGGTGATTACTACCAATGCAAATCCTAATTAATCAGAGTTCGGCTCGTAGTTAAATTTTGTGAACCTCGATTAGCGTGTGTGTGCGTTTGCATGCGGAATTGCATTTGTTTTTTTTAATAAGTTTATATAAGTTGTAGTATGATAAAGGAATTATACACAATCATATAAATGAAAAATACACAATAAATAATAAATTACAAGTACACCAAGTGTGATAAGGGGGTCGTTGCATGAAAGTGCACGCCTAAGTATACTCATAAGCATGTCCAGTGAATTTATTGGCAAGAAAATATACGAGATATATATTTATATATAAGATATAAATATATATTACAAATTAAAAGATATTTAAATTATATGGATCATTTGATCGTCTCGAGTGAAGCGTAATTGTTTGATGTGTTAAAGTTGGCGTCACTTTAAGGAGTGTTGATTTAACGTAACAACCACTTGATCTGTCTTGAGATAGCTTGATAAGTATCACGAAGAAAATCCATATATTTAAACTAAACCTCATGTTTATCCTATTCATTCGATCGATCAAAATGAGTAAAGAGGGTTTAGGTTTTGATTTTTGATTAAGAAAGTGCTCAGGGAGTTGATTCAATAAGGATTGATGAGCTTAAACGGACCTAAATCCACATATCGTTACTTTGATATGATGTGTTCTTGTGTTAGTTAAAGTTCAATTTGATGGTGATGATAGAATCTCTATGAATCATGTTGTTTGGTGATTGAATATGATTTGTTACCTCACTAGAGGTCCTTCCTAATGAATTTTGGGAGTTAATATTATTGTTTGAGTGATTTGTGGATGGAATAGTGATTGTTGCCCTCTATTCTATCAAGACAATACAAGGTGGAGCGTGTTCCACCTAGCAGAGGAGTGCGCTCCATTCAACAACTGTGATGAACACAACTGCTAGAGTGCGCCCCATCCAATGAGGGAGCGTGCTCCCACGCCAGAAAATAGCAATAATGTTATGATTTGATGAGGATTTCTAGAAGAGTTAGAGACTAGACTAGGGGTTCTAATTAGAGTGTATTGAACCTAAATTGATTACAAATGGTCCATGATAGGTGTTGAATCCCCAGGAAAGAGTTAGTGACCCGAAAAGTTAAGAGTTTTGACTAAAACCTAGACCGAGTTAAGTATGGATTCACTTATTTATCAATGTTGCCAGGCTATTCTAATATATGTAGTTCATGTACTTTATGTACTAGAATGGGGGACTATATACACTGTGATAGTTTTCAATAAATAGAAAATAGTGTTTACTATGATTCAAGAGAGTAAGTTCCTAGAACTGAGACCAGGTTATATAAGAGATGGGTTATCTTCCCGACCTATATGTAACACCTACTCAGTTTATAGGTTGCATGGATTACATACTTACTAGAGGATTTTAGATGGAGTCATTTGACATTAATGGATTGGCTAGACATCTTATCGACCAATATGTCGGTGTAGCATTTGCATTAATGGTGTTGGTGGGTAATCAACCCTAGTTTTATAAAGAAATGAGGATAACAGTGTAGTAGTCCATGTTAACTTGTTTTGCATCCATTATGTATTGATTTATATGTTTTTCATATTCTTGTTAGTCAACATTGGTGCATATTGTTATTACATAATGTTCTTGAGTATTATATGAAATGTCGATGGCTATCTGAATCCTTACTTACTGAGTAGGATTGAGCACTTAGCCAAATATAATATTTTAGGTTCGTAACCAGCGCTTTAGTTAAGGGAAATGAGAAGATTTAAGTGTCTTATTTCTTCTCTATGATGTAATGAACCTTATCGTATATATAATCACTGTTTGATACATTTTATTGTATATAAATAGGTCTAGTAGATTTATAATCAAAGTTTTGGGTTTTGGTAAACTTTGTATTACCGTATATTGTTATAAATGGAAAAAGATTTAAATTTTCTGTTGCGTATATTTTGATTTGTTTATTCGATATTAACATACAGTTTGAGTTTATCAGATAGTAATGGAGTGGCTGCTAGCTCTAGTAAAGTCTGGATGGATTACCAGGGCATAGTTAGGAATTTCAGTCCGAGTATCACTCTAATGGGGATAGGGGATGCTACAAACTTCCTCTTAAACTCATTAATCTTTATTATTGTTTACCCACCACTTTTGAAAAGACGTCTTCTAATTGCGGTTGGTCAATAGAAATGAGATGGATTGCATACTTGTATATTTATGATTCCTTGCGATATTATTGTTCATTTAAATTCTTGGAATACAATGCATTTGATTATTGCAAGTGTACTCAAAAGTGTGGGATTTACTTATCTGACATTACTTAATTTTTATAATTGGATAATGACAGATTCTAGCAGTGACAAGAGAAAGAGAAAGCTTTCCAACTGTAACTTGCTTAGTTATTTTCTCTCTATGTATGTATTGTTTTTTAATATATTATATTATATAAACGGGTTTTTAGGTTCGAGTGTGATTAAGGTTTCCTTTGAAATTGTGGGAACAGTTTTGAGATGAACTAAGATAATTTTAGAGTTAAGGTAATACTAGTTTAAAGTTTTTAAATCCTTTAGATCAGATTAGAATGAATATATAGTTTTGTTAATGCAATATATTGTTATGGGTAGGTTGTGAGTCCTTCGGCATTTCCTTAAAGCTGAGCAGGTTTTGTTGAAAATTTTTGAAGGACGGGATTTCCGGTGTAGGCTTAGAAACAAATGAGGTGTTGCCAAGAAAATTCATACGAAAATTTCGAGGATAATGTAATCAATCTAAATGAACTTCAAGGTTTAAAACTCGCTTTAGATCTTATATGGTTAAGTTTATAACTGATGATTACAAGATCTTAAACTTAATTATTTATTGATGAAGAGGTTAAGGCTACTAGATTATCAAGGGATTAAAGTAATCTAGGCAGGTCATATGCCTCAATTAGGTGGGGTCTGACAAGTTTAATACCTTGTTCCCTAACAAGTACTCACGATCTCGATTCGTAACCCTATACACATGATCATCACATGACTATCAATAAAGATTAACACTAGTCTTAATTCATTATAGTTCCCAGTATAAAACAGACAATGAAAACCTCAATTTTATCAACTAAAATTATAAGATAAATAATATTTGTATATTCACCTAAGGCACATTCCCTAATATCTCCCACTTGCACTAGGGCCAATCATTCATGTATCTAATACCTAAGGACCAAGCATGACCATCATGTTTGGTTTGTAGATGAGTCTTCCTCAAATGATCTGCAACATTATTTTCGATGGGAACTTTGCAAATCTTCACGTCTCCCCTCTCAACAATTTCATGAATGAGATGAAAACGTCTATGTATATGTTTGGATCAGTGGTGTGATCTCGGTTCCTTTGTTGGTGGTATCGCCTCATTGTTGTCACAATACAAGCAAATGTGGTTAGTTATACTAGGAACCACACCAAGATCAGAGCATAGATTTTTTATCCAAACTGCCTCCTTAACTGCATCGTACGCTGCAATATACTAAGTTTCTATTATGGAATCTGCCATAGTTTCTTGTTTTGAGCTTTTCCAGCTCATTGCGCCTCCATTTAAAGTAAACACATATCCAAATTGAGATCTGAAGTCATATATATCAGTTTCAAAACTGCATCTTTGTAACTATTTACAACATGCTCATCTTTCAAACTTCCATATACCAAAAACACTTATTTAGTCCTTCCAAAGTACTCAAGAATGTTCTTTACTGCTATCAAGTAACTCTCACCGGGATCAGATTGATATCTGCTTATTGTGCTCAAAGCATATGATACATCAGGTCAGGTGTATAACATGGCATACATGATAGTTCCAATTGCTTATTCATATGGTATTGTATTCATGCACTCTCGCTCATCATTAATCTTCGAACACTGAGTCTTGCTGAGACTTATATCATGAGACATTGGCAACGACCCTCTTTTAGACTATTGCATACTGAACCTATTTAGTATCTTGTCTATATAAGACTTTGACTTAGACCAATCAGCCTTTTAGATCTATACCTATAGATCTTAATCCCAAGGATGTACGTTGCATCTCCTAAGTCCTTTGAAACGCTTCCTTAACCAAAACTTGACCCTCTACAAGGTTGGGATGTCATTTCCAATGAGTAATATATCATCAACATACAGTACCAGAAAAACAACCACGCTCCCACTGACCTTCTTGTATACATAAGGCTCATCATAGCTTTTAATGAAACCAAATTCCTTAATTGCTTCATCAAAATGAAGATTCCAACTTTGACAAGCTTGCTTTAATCCTTAAATAGATCTTTGAAGCTTGCACACCTTCCTAGAATTCTCAGGATGAATAAACCCTTCAGGTTGTATTATATACACGTCCCAAATAGCTTTCCTTTTAGAAAAGTTATTTTGCTGTCCATCTATCATATCTCATAGTCATAATATGAGGCTATGATAATTAGAATTCTAATGGATTTAAGCATAACTAGAAAAGAAAAAGTCTCATCATAATCAACACCTTAAGTTTGTCTGAAACCTTTTGCTACTAGCTGTGCTTTTTATAAGTATACACATTGCCATCCATGTCAGTGTTCTTCTTGAAAAATTCATTTACATCCCATGGTCCTACCACCTTTATGTAAATCATTTAGGTTTCAAACTTGGTTATCATAAATATATTGCATCTCATAACTCACTGCACTAAGCCATTTATCTGCCTCAGGGCTAGACACAGCATCTTGATAAGTAGTAGGCTTATTTTGATCCATAAGCAACAGCTCACTATTATCAGTGATAAGAAATCCAAATCTCTCAAGGTGATGTATTACATTATCAAACCTACGTGGGCCTTGTAATACCTGTGGAGGTTTACTAGTTCACGCCTTTTTTGATCTTCTACGACAGTTGAGTGTTTATTTGCGATTCTTGAACTTCTTCAAGATTTAATTTATTCACATTGTTGTCATTTGAAATAAACGTTTTTTCCATAAAGACACCATTCATAGCAACAAACATTTTTTTCTCATTGGGATTATAAAAGTAGTATCTTCTAGTTTATTTAGGATAGCCAACAAATACACATTTGGTAGATTTAGCTGATAATGTTTTTAAGATTTATTGTCATATGAAAACATCATAGCCCAAATCTTAAGGAAATAAAAACTTTGTCTTTTCCCAAATCATATCTAATGTGGTGTTTTATCAGCTACTTTAGAAGAAACATAATTCAATGTAAACCCAGTAGTTTCTAAGGCATAACCCAAAAGGAAATAGGAAGATCTGCATGACTCATTATAGATCAAACCATATCTAATAAAGTCTGATCTTTCTTATCAAAACACCATTCCATTGTGGAGTTGCTAGAGGAGTTAAATCTGAGACAATCTTACAATTTCAATGATGATCATCAAACTCTTAACTTAAATATTTACCACCTTGATATGATTGAAGTGTCTAAATAGTTTTACCAAGTCGATTTTGCACTTCATTCTGAAATGGTTGAAACATCTCTAAATATTCACTTTTATGTTTCATGAGATACACATAACCATATCTGCTGAAATCATCAGTGAATGTAATGAAGTACTGATAACCACCTCTAGCCATTGTATTTATAGGATCGCATACATCAGTATGTATTAGACTCAATAAATCACTTGCCCTTTCTTTGTATCCAGTAAAGGGACTCTTTGTCATCTTGCCTAGTAAACAGGAAACACATGCTTCATATTATTCAAAATCAAACGAATCTAAAATTTCATCTTTATGGATTTTAGAATGAGTTTCTCATTTATGTGGCCAAGACGACAATGCCAGAGGTAGGTTTGATTCAAATCATTTGACTTGATACTCTTTCTATTTACGTTAAGAATAGGTGTATATGTGGACCTTTTCATGTTTAGAATATAAAGACGATCATACAAATCAGCATTCGCATAAAAAATGTCTTTACAAGAAATAGAGCATTAACTATTTTTAATAATGAAATTAAAACCATACAAATCCAAACATGAAACTGAAATGATGTTTTTGCTCAAGGCATGGACATAATAACGATTATTTAAAAGTAAAATAAGTCCACTAGGTAAAATTAACTCGTGGCTTCATATAGCCAACGCGACAACCTTTGCTCTACTTTCAACTCGTAGGATTACTTCTCCTTTCTTTAGCTCTCTATTTTTGGTGAAACCCTGCACATTAATATAAATGTAAGATCCATATCTGGTATTTAATACCTAAGAATCACTAAACAAGTAAACTTCAATATTGTAAATACATAAAGCAGAAGTCGCACTACTCTTCTTTTTCTTTAGATCTTCAAGATAAATCTTCCAAATTCTAAACCAAAGCCAAGGTGCATGGAATAAATGAGAATTTCCTTCTTTTTCCTTTTCCTTATGGGTCTGTGAAGTATAAGCAGCCTTGGGCTTGACTTGTCCTACAGGCTTATTGACATTCACAACAGCCTTAGCAATTTAGCCTTGCTTTACCCTTTTTTCTTCATAGCCATTTCATTCTGAACCATCAACAAATTAGCAATTTCTTGACATTTTGCTCAGCAATTTTAAGCATCAAATGCAACTCTGAGATACTCCATGTTATGCATATTATATTTCATCACGAATAGTGAATAATTATCAGGCAATGAGTTCAGGATCAAATATGTTGCCAACTCTTAGCTTATGAGAAATCCTTTGTCTATCAATATGGTCAATATAGCCCTTCATTTGTAAAACATGAGGACTAATTGAAGCACCCTCAAACATTTTGCAAGAATGAAAGTTTTTAACTGTCTCAAACCTTTCTTGCCTAGCATGTTATTGAAACATTTCCTTCAACATCGTAGCCATGTCATAAGATTCCATGTGTTTCATGTCTTTTCGAAGTTTGAGAACCATAGTTGCCAACGTAATGCATGCAACATTAGTTAGGTCATTGACAAGCTTAGTATGGGCATCCTTCACGGCTCCTAAAGCATTGGATGGTGGTTTCTCGGGAATAGGATCGTCTAGGACATGCAACTTGCATTCATGCTTCAGAACAATTCTCAAGTTTCTGAACCAATCAAGAAAGAGTGTCTCACACAACTTATCCTACTCAAGGATGGATCACAGTGACAAACGATTACTGTGTTTTGAAGAGGGTATAGATCTACAACAAAGATTATGCAAAAGTTCATTTTAGTACAGAGGAATGGACTCCCACTAAATCAACAACCCTCCTAAAAAACATTATGTTTCAAATCCATGTTTCACCTAATTCTAAGAGAGCTAAGGCATGACACTTTGAATTAGGTTATTTAGGTAGGTATCAATTACCAATTACATCATATGTAACTTTTAGTTATTTTTATGAGATTATGACATCTTATGTCTTAGCATGTTTTATCTCGTCTAGTTCTTACAGCCCAAAATCGTTTTAATAGCTTTATCAAGTCTAACCATTTCGAACAATAGAGTAATCGTTACTCAACTTGCCTCACCAAGATAACACAATACACCCTATAGAGGCAGACCCATAATGATGTGATCGAAGTCTTGACAACTGTTTGAGAAAGGATGACACTTGATTTAAAATTTGGAAGATGGGTTTTTATTTGTTTTAGTGATCATAATTTAAACGAGGTAAATATCATATATTACAATGCATGTATAATCACTAAACAAGTCAGGAAATTTTACTAATATTGACTATTACACGTATTTCCTTGCGCTACGAACGGTTAGCGACAGTCCCGCAGACGGTCAGCAAAATTTGGAGGGATTTTTTTAGATAACAAATTCCAGTTTCAAAAATTAGAAACCTCCTAAGATTTTTCATTATTTTAGCCATTCCAATCGACTAAAGCTGCCCCTAATTTTAATTTCAAAAATATTAATTAAAATATTTTTAATTAACTCGGGCCCACCTCTAACTTAATATCTTATCCTAATCCAATTCGAATTTAAGATACTTTGAGTACTTATCCAATACAAACTTATTATATCTCACCTACCTTATAGGATTTGTGATTCTTATCTGATTAAAAGTTTATCTCCTATCGAATAGGAATTTACTAATAGATAACCACAATAAGATATATAGTCAAAACTAATTTTGATTTTTATCCATACAAAACAAGCAATTGAATCAAGAAACGAAATATTAATCATGCATTCCACACTGAAATCATATTAAATTAATCGTATTAACCTAATCATGATTTCTATCATGGAGACATACATAATTATTGAACAAAAATGAATTATGTATTCAACACTAGCATCACATTAACATTAACATGACTTCTACCATATGAACATATAAAATTCGCATCGTTCAATATTAAAACAAATGTTAATCAAAATAGTCTAAATATGAATTCTATCTTTGAATCAAATCAAGTGTATGTATCAAATACACGAATTAACAACATGCATTAAAACTAATTCTCAATAACAATTATCACAGATCATATATGTACATCATATATACGTAAATCAAGATCATATTTTCACACATATATTGTATATACATCCGAGAAAACATGCAAAAGTTTAATAGAACCAAGCCTAATTCTCTAATTCCACTGTTGTGTTTTGGGATTCATACGCAGCGAAAAATTCAAAACATTTTTTGAAAAACCTCAACAAGATCGAAAATAAGTTCCATTAAACTTGATCTACAAAAGTCAACCATACATTAATCTTTGATTTCCTTCTCTTAATCTTTGATCTATCAGATGTTTAAGCGCACGTCCTCTATCAAAAATCCACGCACGAATGGTGACCACAATTTAGAGTGCTAGCTCCAAGAGAGATTGAAAACTTTTTTCTCTCCCAAAATCCAAAGAACTCGAAAATAGTTAAAAATAAAAAATCTTATACGTTTTTAGGGTTTCAGTCTTTATTTATATGTGTAGATAAGCTCACTTAAAAAGCCTATTCATAATACAACTATTGTATTTAGGCAATTTAAGCAAATTACACAAACGTCCCTACTAATAAGTTATCATAAAACAAATCGTAAGTGTTTTTATGTTACTCTAGACCAATTGAAATTGTGTAAAGTCATTCTTTATGTGCAAGCCAATAGGTTCATGCAACGCCGAAAGTGAACCAAAACTATTTTGGTACACAAGTCATAAGCGGTCTCTAGCAAAGTGTTATGACTACCCAAGTAGCATGAATATCAAAATCGAAAAAACCTAATGAATAACATATATCATATCTTTTTGTCGTGTGATATCCTTTGATTAAATATAAGGCATGAAAAGTCACATTTAATGTCCAATTTTACTAGTCTTGATCTTTAGGTAGACTGAAAACATCCAAGTGACATCAATCATATCAATTCACTTAGACATGGCTATTTATAGTCTAGCGAATCGATGGATCCACTGATATCTCTCTCTATATTAGAGGGACAAATTATATCTTGATTACACACTTTCACATATTATTCACATGGTAACCAATTACAATCTTTATAATAGTCTGATTAAAGGCAGCGTTTGATTGTGTCAAATTATGATGATCATAATATTAAAGTCTATGGTAATATTAAGTCGATTGACTAAATAATATTGCTATCATGAGTAACACCTATGACTTAATCCATGTGGTGTTCTTATAGCAGGTCAATCTAGTATCTTATTCGCTAACAAGTACTCATGACCTTGATTCATATCCCTATACGCATTATCAACACATGGCCATCAATCAAGATTTGTAATAGTTTTAATTCATTATAGTTCTCAGTATAATGACTGACTAGGGACATTTAGGATATTTCAACAAATACCCATGGATCATAGTATTAGGTAAACATGTAATCACTTATAATAAAATAGCAAACAAAAACCTTTATTTTATTAACTAAAATTATAAGATAAACAATGTTTGGAGATTGACTTAGATCACATTCCCCAATAGTAATGATACATTATGCTTTCATAACACCAACATCCTTATATCATATATATACGTGTACTTTTCTAGAATAGACGAGTTTCCTTCCAATTCACTTTATCCCACTATCATAGTGATAAAGTATAACGACCGAGAGATTTCTAATCCTAAATCACTTTGTCTTCTAAGACCTTGACCTAGCAGCTAGTCCTACGTAACACACTCGATCACAAACCGGGCGTCAACAATGAGGTAATTTAGCAAATTAATTATTTTATTTGTGTTTGATTTCATGTAATACACTATGCCTATCTATTTATATTGTACACATTTTTATAGTTTTGAACTTTGACTTCGATGAACGGGGTTTTACATCTAGGTGCATGCGGGTGCAAGATGGGATGGTGTAAATTGATGGACTTAGGACCCTAATTGAGCTTATTAATTTCCTATGTTATTTAATAAACATTACCAATTAGCCTAAGTTGTGGAATGATGATTCAAAGATCTAAGTTTAACTTACTAGATCAATAATTAGTATTTTACCCTAAATTATGGAGAACACTATTTCAATCGAATAAAAATAGCTCAAGTCTAAGTAATGTCAAAGAACTTAACTCCTAACTTGGATTAACTAGAATAGTCTAATGTGGTGGAAATGAGAGGAACACACCTAAGTTGCTTGAAATTTCTATGGTTTTATGACACACCTAAAGATTAAACCAATTATGAAGACTTAGATGGAAACCCTCCATTTGATAAATCTAGAGATCCTTCTTTGGATAAAACACTAGGAGATTAATAAGCATCCATGGTGTCCATGTGTTTAATGATTTCAACCATAAATATACCTACAATCAAGTGACAATGTATGATGAGATGTTGATCAAATGGCTAAGACTTAAATTGACCAAGTATTACAGGTGGACTTGTGTGTTCTCTCATGCAAAGAGAAAAAGTCTCCTGAACTAAGTAAAAGACTTGATAACATGCTGGAAATTCTAGGGAATTTTGGAAATCAAGAAAGGAGAATTGAAGAAATCTAGCAATGGAATCCGAGAAAACCCTAGATAAAATTTATTCACATTTGTAATTATGCGAAAGTTAGATATCTTATATATGCAATGGAGATTTTTGAAGCTTAAATTATGTTCTGAGGATATGGGCCCACACCTCAATTTACATGCGAGACAAGTCGTTCGAAAGTTTAAGAGCGCATTAATAAATTCCCTTTCGGTCGAAATAGGGTATTGTTTAAGGTTTAATTCGGACAAAAATAAGGAGATACACATGAAAATAAATAGAAAAACGAAAAATTACTATGAGGGGCATTGGATTTATATAGTAAAGAATATAAACATAATGGTATTTTGTTCATTTGACAACCCGTCATCCTTAAAAATTAAAATCGATCAAGGGGGTTTGTTTCACTATTCATCATTTCCCTTCTCATCCTTTCACTGGTTTCTCTCTCTCTCTCTCTCTCTCTCTCTCTCTCTCTCTCTCTCTCTCTCTCTCTCTCTCTCTCTCTCTTCCTTATCACCATTATTGTTGTTGATCGAATAGAGAGTTGCGGGTGGCTGTCGTGGCTATCGTGACGTTGAGGTGAGTAATGGTTTTGGGTTCAAATCAAAATTTTTCATTTTATAGATTGGTGATTGTGTGAATAAGAATTCAGTGAGGAGGGTGTGGTTGAAGCCGTGACTGGATGTGAGGTGAGGAGGAGAGAATTGATATAAAAAACAAAACAAAAAAAACAAACACAATGGCAACACAACGAACAACAAAAATAGTGGGGAGGGGGGAAGCGATGTGAGGAAGAAGGCGTAGGAAGGGAGCGAGGAAGATGATGGGGAGAGGGGGAGCTTTGAGCTCAAACCCAAACTTAAATAAATAAATAAATAAATAAATAAATAACGATCCTCTTCAGGTGAGGATGATTCCTGGAACTGGGTTCAACTTAGTTGAGCCGAATTGGTCCCGATTCAAGGATTAAACCCCTTCCCCTAATTTAAATAAAAAAAAGGTTTTAAAAATCAAATAAATAAATAAAAATCCCTAAAAATCAGAAAAATTTTAAAAATGGGATTTTTGGACAAATTAATGGAAATTGGCAATTTTTTATAAAAAAATAAAGATTTTGATATTTTTTCGATGATTTATACTAGGGTTATTCCTAGTAATGCGTACTACGATATGCGAAAATGTCCATGATTGCAAAATTTGTTTTAAAGCCTAGTCTAGGTTGATTTTCAATTACAAACTACAATTTGAAGTCGAAATCGAGATTCGAACATCCGATGATAGGATTTACAGTGATTTTGAGGTTTTCAAGTTATGACACGTCCAATAAATATATAATTAATTGAGAAAATTATATTTAAGCCAACACAACGTGATTTTCGATTCTGAATAATAATTTTGATTTGAAGATGAAATTCGGGCATTAGAGAATTTTTCTTTGGAAGTATTTTAAGGTTTCAATATGCGATTCAATTAAACCGCAATTAATTGAAAAATTATAGAATTGTTATGGAAACTTACCAGACTTACAAATTGATTTTGATACTGCAATTGGGATCTCGTGTGGACTAATTCATCAACTCGAAGTGCAAGGGAATTGCAGTATCGCGTTTGTAAGGTTAAGTAAATCCTATTACATTGTCTGAGTATTTCTCGAATATAATTGCATGCATTGGTTTATCGATGCATATTTATTGGTCATGTATTCACGGATACAAGAGGGAAGAGGCTTTTAAGGGTCTTATTATGTTCATTGGCTATATGTGTGGTAGGATGAACATCGTGGTGCTCCGTAGCTAGAGTCACTTATCATTGTAGACACTTATTTAGGAGAGGTTGTACTACTGGCCAGGATCATAATCCATGGAGATTCGAGGGCGCGACTTCTCGATGGAATTCCTCTCAAACTCAGGAATCATTATTGCTATTTACCCACCACTTTTGGAAGATGTCATCTGATTATGGTCGGTCAATAAAAATGGGGTGGATTGCGCATTTGTATATTTATGATTCCTTGAAATATTATTGTTCGTTTAATTTCTTGGATTGTAATGCATTTGATTATTACAGGTGTATTGGATAGTGGGATTTACTTATCTGACATTATCGAGTTTTTTATAATTAAGTAATGGCAAGTTCTAGCGCTAACATGGGAAAGGGAAAGCTTTCTAAATTTTTTTTGACTTGCTCAATTCTTTTCTCTCTATATACGTATTATTTTTAATAAAATTATATAAATGGGTTTTTGGGTTCAAGTGTGATTAGGATCTCCTTTGGATTGCTTAAAATAGTTTTGGGATGAATTGAGATAATTTTAATGCTAAGGTAATATTGGTTCAAGGGTTTTGATATTTTAAATCGGGTTAGAAAGAATATATAATTTTGTTAATGCAATATATATTGTTATGGGTGGATTGTGAGTCATTCGGCATCTCTACCAAGCTAAGCAGGTGTTATTGAAGACTTTTAAAGGCCAGATTTTTGGTATATGCTTAGAAATAGAGGAGGTGCCATCAAAAAAGATTTTACGAAATTTTAAGTATTATTTAATTAATTTAAATGAACATTGAGGATTAAGATTTACTTTAGAATTCTTTATGGTTGATATCAATATTATATTTGATAATTGAGACAATAGACTTTAATATTTATTGATGGTGAGATTAAGGTTTTAGATTATCAGGGGATTAAGGTAATCTAGGCTGGTTAGATGCTTTAATTAGGTGGGGTCTGACATCGACACCGACACCTTAAAACACGTATTCAAACCCTCGAGACTCTTTCTCTAATCTCCATTTGATATGTTTAGGAGTGTGTTTAGACCCTTAATTGAAGTGTAAGACTTATTATGTTTAAGGTTAAGTTAGGAAAAGTAGAAATTGTGGTGTCATAGCACCTAGTGCGCGGGGTAATATATCAAGTGTGCTAGTGCCCTATTAGCGCGCTACCCATATACTTTAGCGCGCTACATGCAGGTAGCTCTAGCTAGCACATCTAGCGTGCTATGTGCAAGAAAACTCATAATTCTGCACTTTGAGTTTTGAGATTTCCCTTCATATGGCCAAATCCAAAGCCTTAAGATTCATGTTCTTCCCCACCAGAGACCCGAAACATCCACCATGATCATAAAAACAGTCAACACTTCACAATATCACCAAATTCATGAATTTATACTAAATTACTAGTGTAAGTAGAATTACCTAGTAATACAATACTTTAAAATTGATCTTACACCTCCAAGACCACCAAAATCTCCTTCAAAGCAATTGATTTCTCTAATTTTCTTCTTATTTAGCTTACTTCTTTCCTACGTTAATGAATAAAATGATTTGCATGAGTTAGCTACTCCAATCCTTATATATAAATAAGGTTATTGATAGCCATTGATCTTAATGTACGTATCTCGAAACTAATCTAATGACCCACATCTTAATTTCAAATCAATTACCTCTCCACTAACTCAACCTTGATAACACCATAAATCTCGAGGAATATCAATAACTAATCTTTTATTTAGCTAACTTAGGTTACATTTAATGCAGATCAAACTATAGCCACTTCAATTCAACTAAATAAGTCATACCAAACTCAAATTAAACTTACCACATCACTCACTACTTGATCTCATGTCGACACACATCTCGAGGTATGTCCTCACTCACGTCTCGACATCTATAAATAAGTATGTGTGACTTAGTAGTATACACATATACAATACATTAGGCATATATCACAACAAATCTAACATATACCTCGACCACATGCCATAAACAGTGCACGTATCTCAATGCAGGTCCCACGTCACGAGTTAATTATCCTGATTAAGGAATTATACTAGGATTAGGAACATAGGCCGTATCATGTACTCTACTTTTGTTATCAAAGTGGTCTAGGGTCTAGGTAGTCCAATTGTCATGTTTTCTCCCAGGTTAAGCATCCAGAGTCACTGTGGCTTCTCGCGAGAACTACCTAAAAGATCAAGCATCCAAGCTCAATGTGGCTTACCTTGGTAGTGAATTGGGTTGTTAGGAATAACTCGATAAGTCCATAGTGCCGAGATATTGTGCCATAGCAGTTGGAAGTGGCTTTAGACCCGTCGTGTCGACTTTAAGTTATGTTATGGTTCGACAACCCACAACTTGATCAGATTACCTATTCGCATATCTATTGATTCCCGCTATTGGTGATTTCACTGCTTTATGTTTGATTTGTCTATCATGCACTTTGTTATATACTTTTAGCCTTTTAAATGCCCACGTGATTTAAAGACTATTGTTATTTGTTATTCGAAAACACTATTGAGCCTCCTAAGGATAAATGTATATCGACGGTCGACTGTCTTTGTCACCAGGTACATATGCATTTGATCAATGTTTAGAGGATTTCCATATTTAGGTTGTCCCGACTTTAAGTTTAATTTATTTAAGTTGCTTTAATTTATTCAATTACTTATGCTACATGATATTTGAATTAAGAATTGTAAGTTCTAAATAACAACTCTAATAAGCAACTAAATGAAAAAATAACTTGATAAGAGGTTGACTAGGCATTGTTGACTCAGTAGGGATTGACCAAGGATCCACGTAGGTCCAGGTCAGGTGGGTCCCAGTTTGTAGGGACTGGGGCCATTACCTAATATCCTAATGATCCACTAGAAATAGTGTGAATAGCGTAAGTTTCACAAAGCATTAAGCTCCAAATCCTTATATTCATAAACACTTAAGTTTACTATTTGTGCCTCTCTAGTCAATAATTATATATCAATGTGTTATGTCTCGTACAATCGTGTCGTTCATATTCGGATTAAAAGTTCCTCGGTCACGGTTACTTCTAACTCCCATACTTAATAAACATGTGATCAAGATGTTACAACATTAAGTTCAGAAACAAACACAAATTCTGAAACAAACACAACTTCACAATTGCAATTCTACCAAACTTTGCATAGTTATCATACCACAAAATTCATCGATCCCTAAACTAAATTAAAATACTCCATAATAGAGATTAAAAAACATGCAATTCATTAAACTCATTGTATTCAATAACTAAATCAAAGATTTACCTTTAATTGAGTCAAAGAAACAACTATTGATACGCATCGAACGTGATAGTAATAATTTCAAACTCTTATTACTACAAAATGCTAACTATAATTGGTTTGTATTAGTGGTTAGCATAAGTGTCGGTCAACAAGGAATGATAATCTAACTTTGATCAGGATTAAGATCCAAGAAAGAGATAGAATTAGCTAACTACATTGATTAACATGAGAGCAAGTGGACTAACATGAACAACGACAAGGGAAAAAGGAGAACTAATCTAACTAGCTAAGAAAAGTAATTAATGTAAGACAAGTTGTGTAAATTACCTAGGTTGGAAAAATCAATTGCAATTTGGCTAGAAAAGGGATTTGGCCGTCAATCCTACAAAGATATGTTCAATTTCATTTTAAAAAAACTAGCTATAGAATTCGGCATCGAGCTCAAAACTCCTTGGTTTCCTATTTTTGGTAAGATACCCTCTAACAAATGTAAAATTAGGTAGAGCAACCAATGGATTTAGTACATTCGACACATTAAGATTTGTGAAATCACTAGCCTTAAATAACTAAGTCATCATCAATTAAACATAGATCTCTCAATTACATGAGTTCCTCTAAAAGGTCATCCAATCAAGATAGTCATTTGCCACTTTGTGTTAAAACACTCATACAATTACGTATGCGAACATTCCAACTATCAATAGATCCATAACAAAGAGTTATGTATTTGCAACTACATAAAATCAAGAATATATCATGATATACAAACAATATTTGAGAAAATACTAAAATTTTGATTGGACTCAAAAATTAGGCAAAGGTAAAACCTCACAAATCCATTGTTTGAGCCAAGTCTTCCTTGAATCCTAGCATAGGCCATGAGGCTTAGTGCCTCATTGCCATAAAATCCAAAAAAACAGGCTAAAAAAATTAAATACAAAGAGAGAAATTGAGTGTTTATGGAAAATATATGAGAGGGATAAACTTTGATAGGTGAATATTTAATATAAAGGAAAGAGAGAGAGAGAGAGAGAGAGAGAGAGAGAGAGACAGAGACAAAGACAGAAAGAGTTGTATGTGAAATGAGATTAATAGGGAAAATCCCCTTCTTTGTGTTTTCATTCATGGAAGATAGATAAATGGCCTCCCCAATCGATAGGTGAAAGAAAGTGAGGTGTCGGCCATATGTGGGGGCTAAAACCCTAAAAGGTGGCAAAATGAATTATTTAACCTTATATCAATAGGGATATGGAATAGTGTGTGCGTCGAGGAAGATCTAAGGCTGTCGATCGTTGGAAAAAGAAATTGCACGCACTTCGAAGCATATCCTAAAGCTATAGTGTAATGGCCCATTTTCCAAAACGGACTGCCACGGGGGCCAATGCATGCCCACAACCTGGCCTACCAGCGCCAGATGTGTCCCACATGCCAACTCATACACCATTTAATCATTATTAACCTCAAACTATATCAATTTACTGTTTAAATTGTTATTGAACTCAAGTCATCTGCTAAGATCATTTTAAACCCAAATAAATAACAGCGGAAGTCTTTTAACATGACAAACAATATATAAAACATTAAAGTCAAGCAATTAACTCTGATACCTACATTGGAAAACCCATGTACCATTATATATCAATCATGTACCTTAATGTATCAAAATATCAACAGTATAGAGTCATGAGCTATCTCACAATCTCAAATCCCAAAATAAAACAAAATAGCTATATACAAACGTACAAGCCTGGCTATATGTCTCTGATACACAAATATTTCGGTAGTTTGCCCTTGCCACAGCTCATATTAGGATCTGCACTAAAGCCATTACAAAAATATAGATGATGAGTCCAAAGTGAGTATTCCCAAGGAAATTAAGTAAGCAATACAGAAAGTAAATACTGGAATTTAAACAAAACTATTAAATAAACATGTAGAAACAAAAATAGGCAGTTGTGCTCATCGCATGCATATGTAATAGCGGAAGTTCAAAGTGTGTGTTCCTATAACCTAGGGTCAGACTCGCGTCCTACTTCGGACTACCAACAGACTAATGTCGGCGAGTAGCGCTCAAGCAAGGCCAGTATCTGGATTTGCTAGGTGGTCAGTGTGGAACCTACGAAGCACCCACACGTACTCGACACGACTCTCAGGTTGACCTATTCACCGAGAAGGCACACGTGTTATAGCCTAGTGGACGTACACACAGGAATGGCATGAAAGGAGAGCCTTAATGTATGTCCATTATCATACACCAAGAATAAAGTAATGAAAGATATAATATGAATTCAAAAGAAAATTAAAGTATTGCTCAAGAAATTTCAATTGAGATACTACACACCTCAAACCGCACTCTGAGTCACGTCAATAATCCCCGGTCTGGCTCCGCCTAGTCCCAGATATCCCAAATTACCGTCCAAAATGACCTAGTTCAATTTATAGTTGATTTTTAGTCATTAGGATGTGTTTTAAGTCACTTAACAAAAATAATGTCAAAAGAGCATAATCTAGCGCGCTGGTTTGGGAATTAGCACGTTGATTCCTAGACAGTTATACATTCTTCATCAGGAAGAACATTAGCGCGCTAGGTGAAGTCATTAGCATGCCAATCGCATTCTGGATAGCAAAACTGCTGAAAATTAAAAATTTTTAACAACCCCGCCAATGCCAACAACAACCACAACACCAACAACAACCACAACACCAATAATAGAACTTCAAAATACCAAAACTTGTCAAAACAACAACCCAACAACCACCAAACCATCACCAACAAAATTGAGATCAAAAGATAGAGAAAGTTGAGGTATACGTGATTCTCACCTTGCTTTTGATGTTTTCCCCACTCCACACTCCTCGAATCACTAAGTTTGATCTCCAAAACCCTTAGTTTCTTGTCTTAATTTTCGATTATAAGGATAAGGAAAAAGAAAAGGTAGTGGAAAATGAAGGTCATTAATAATGGTAAATTACATTTAGGCTATTACATGTAAGGCTGCACGGTGAATGAAACACACAAACGTGCAAATGTGTGGGAAATGTGGGCCCAATTTAAAGAAGTTTCATTCTCGAGATTGAGAGTAAGTTTATAAACTATTATTAACTTCAAAGATATAGAGGAAATTGGTTCTTATATAATTTGAATCTACAAAGCCTGCTCATAGGTGTGATCTTCAAAAGCATATTGTTGTCTTTTGAACATTCCCACAACCCATGATCTTTGTTTTGTAAGTATATATCATGAAGTCTACAAAACCTTCTTTGTATAATTCTGAACTATTATAACCATAGAAATTTCTTTTCAGTGTCATCAATCTTTTTAGTCACAGTTTTCGAAATTATTCTCTTAACTTTTGGGTCTTTCACTCAACTACTTATCCGACTAAGTTATGCATTCTTTCACTCAACTACTTATCCAGCTGAGTAAATCATATTATGTTGAGATTGAGATCCTTATTTTCAATAGTGAATAAGTTAAACATATACACGGCTTATAGAGGTAGAGATTGGAACAATTTCACACTTTCTCTTTTGTCGCTCCTGTAATGGTACCATCTTTATTAACTTTCTCAAAATAAACCTAAATGTATCTACACAACTATCTCATTTTTCATATTTAAGAGAATAAAAAATAGATACTGACAAGAATACACATACTTGATTAATTCATTCGCCACAATACTTACCATTATTGTGTCACCAACCTTATAATATCTAGCTCAACTCCTATCTGAGCACCAAAAGAACGATTCCACTACTACTATACTATACATCTCAATGAACGACGTGCTAGCAAACTTCTTGAATCATCATCACTTTTCTCTCCTATAAGAAAATACTAAGAGTTTTTCATAGCACTAGTAGTTTCTTACTATTTTTTATCATAATTTTAATTATGAACTATTCATTACTGAATAGTTCAATCTCCCCAATGTAAGATTGTCAGTCACTCACAATTAACACATATTTTCATATTAGCCATAATACTAAAATAATAAAAAACTATAATTTAATATTCATTATGTTGTGCACAATTAAATCAAGATTTTAAATTACTTTCCAAAGGCCTTTAGTAGTTTCAGGATCATCCTCCAACGGCATGAACCTGTCATCGAGTTGGTTACACAGCACTAGCCACTGACTCTGGTTGGAGCGTAGGACAATGTCGTTGCACATGTCCTGGTTGTCCATATAAGTAACAGGTAACTCTATGTCTCTATGGAACAATGTTAGCATGTGACAATTGCCTTAAAGTAGTCGGTGAGAACTATACTGACTTCTTCCTCTGCCAATAACCTTCATCTGTGGTAGGATACATCTTACTACCGAAGCCTGTGCAGTAGAAGAAACTAGTGCACTAACATAAGTACTTCCCATCAGAACTAGGTGAACTGTAGAAAACGGTCCACTCGAAAAGGTGTTCTTTGCTTTTTGCTGAAAGAAATCTCCAGAGCATTCAATTCCTGAAGATTGTGCTTGGAACGACCCTTCCCCGACTTATGGTCGAGTCGCCCATCCCAAACTGCCACTTAGGCCCAATACCTGAACCAATCCCAAATAGCAATCGCCGCGCCTAAACAACATGCGAAATAACATATAGACAATTTGGCAAGATAATACAAAATTTGAATTTGAATAAATACCATATGTATCAACCGAACTATCAGATATCTCAAATTCACTTAACCAACTCAAAACAATATGAAATCCCTAAGAACATTAAAGGCTTATAAATGTGTCAAACTAACCGAAGGAAAGTTGAACTACCCAACATACTTGCCTAGGTTACAACCATTATTAATAGTTTTCAAAACAAATAGTAAATATATCTTATAATGCTCGTGTTATAAGGAACTAACGGAACCCAATAAAAGAAGAACTACGCTTAAATATTAAACATGCAAGTAATACCTATAAAACGAAATAAAGCTAGCATGCATTTAATATCAGAGTAGCATTGAAATTTATAGCATGACATCAATTTCCATAAAGATTTGGTGTATCATATTCATAAAACATCTTAAGCAGATATATGGAGTTTCAAAGGTTGTAAAACATAAGAAAATCAACTTTTGCATGCAAAGGGATTCCAAGAAAGATACATAGAATGTAATAGATATAAATACAAGTTCGTTGTCTCAATTGTCATTACCACCCCCTTGTTGACCAATCATTATAATATAATAAATATGCGTAGGTGACTTGATTCTATCGTGTGTCCATGGCTCCTCAAGAGGCCCGGGTGGATTGGTTCCATCGTGCATCCAAGACTCCCCAAGTGCCTCTTGCAGAAATGGGTGATTTGGTTCCACCGTATTACTACGGCTCCCCAATGGGCCCTTAAGCATATAAGGTGACTTGGTTCCATCATATGAATATGGCACCCCAAGGGGCCTTAGGTGAAGTCAACCAAGATAAGTAATGACCCCATCCAAAGTCATTTGTTAAAATATGAGCGAAACTCCCTACTTACCTCAACTAGTCAAGTTAGACTCTATCGGCCGACCTCACGAGGACGAGGCTTGATGTGAACCTCTTTGCGGATCTATAAAATTTAAAAAATAGTGGCATTATTTGATGATTAGAAATAAAAAAATTAATTGTTATTCAATTACTTCGAGGTGGGGCCCACTACGGCAATCCCGCGAATCACCCGTGAGAGGGCGAGTATGGAGGGCCACCCCAACCTATTTGAAAACATAATATTATTATGTTTGTTTATAATATATATTTATATATAATATTTTATTATATTTCATCTTTATTTTTATTTATTATTATATATGATTATTATCTTTGTTTATTTTTGTGATTACTGATCAAAAATAGTTGACATGTTCCCACATAGTTGACTGAACCAGGAGCAATGCTCCTGGTTCATCAACCACATGGGAGGGGGGATGCGCGGCAACGCTGGGGCGTGCGCCGCGACTGGCTGGGGGCGCGAATGCGCTCTGGCAGCCGCCACAAGAGGGGTGGCCTTGGGTGCCATCCTTTTTTATAATTAATCAAATCAAGATTAAAAACAAAATGGGGAATATCACATTTGTGGAGTCTTTTGGCTTGATCTCTCTTTTCTCTTGTTCTTTCTCCCCCTTTTTTTCCTTGATCAAGGGTTTGTAAACTAAATATGGTGGCGAGGGTATAAGATTTGGTTTATTTTATATTAGGGTTAATTTAGTTAGGGTTTGGGGGTAAATTACTAGGTTGCCCCTATAATGGGTCAACTTAATTTATTAGGTCGTCATAGCATCCCCGATTTTAAAGAACTTTTGTCCTCGAAAGTAAAATAAAGTCATACTTTATGGTTCGAAGAGAAATGGAAAGTTCTCCATCATATAGTCCTCATGTTCCCAAATCAACTCATGTTCTCCATGGAATTGCTACCAAACTTTCACTAACGAAATTTCATTTACGACCCATTTTGTAACTGATATTCCTCTATTCCTGTGAAATTTGATTGTACACTCGTGAGATAAGCTCTTACTCTTGAATCTAACTTTTCAATAGTATTATTTATGTCCTACAAGCCGAAACTTACAAAGTCGACCTCATATGAGTCCCAATATAATCATTATATCTTAGTTACATGTCAAGTCCTCATATAATCACACATTTCTATGCATTCCTTTGTAATCTTCATTGAAGTTGCAACATGCACACAAGTCGTTCAACCAGCAATTAGAAAGAACCATACTGAAATGTGATATGGTGTCTATCTGTGTCGTAAAAAAATATTTTCCATCTGGCAACAAATACACACCACCAACTGGTAATAGGAACAAGAATAGCTATTTGCTATGATATGAACACTAGCATACCATCTCTATCACCATCTTGATTACACATATCCATGAATGACTTATCATGTTGTTACGACTTATCTGTGAAGGCTACAAATGTGCATACATGATATTACTTTATTGAATTATACCTTAACATCATTGTCATTACATATATCAACATTAATTTATGTGGGTTCATAATTCAAGTCAACTTTTTACCAATGGTCCACCTAGTAACTTCTCCTTCATATTTAACCGTTTACTTAGACATCAAGCTTCCGCTCTTGGTAAGCTGTGGAATCATCATCATCATCATCATCGCGATCCCTAAGTGGCTTTCGATACTCATTTGTATGCATTTTATTACATCGTGATTTTTTTGTTTCATACCAAAGCTTCTTATTGTAATTACTCAAATTTATGGAGACTTGTCGTATCGCATCCTCGTACTAATTAACTCTCATGATCATGGGTGTTTTAAATTCTTTTTGCGTAGTCGAGGTTCACATTTATTTCAAACTTGTCTCTTATCATTCTATCGAGCCAACTCTTAGTTCTTATAGTTCATTCAGAACTTCTCTTACTGAGAAATCAATGATGGTTTAACTTCCTTGTCGTTTCTTGAAACTATATAACCCATACCATGGGTTTTGTCATTAAGGACTCGTAATCTCACTATGATCCAATTATTTTAAGTTCATAATTCACCCTTAACATTTCACCTTGTTGCTTGTGTGTGTTACTACTGTCGCACTTTCATTAGATTTTCTTGGGTACTTTGTAAGTAAAGTGCACGACTGTGTAATTAGTACTTAGGCAAGCATACTCACATGTTATGCCATTTAAAGCTTTGGTTTAATGGTATCCAGACTCACATTTATACATGCTTCTAAAATTTTCTTGCAACGCTAAGCTGGTGGTTTCTACTTTTAAGATCGCGTTAAGCTCTCAAGCTTCCGAGTGTAAACGACACATTCTATTTAAAAATTCTTAACGGTGTCAAATTAAGAAGTTCTCATCTCCTCCTAGAGGTACATGTCTCATAACTAGCTTACTATGTTTTTTCATCTTTCCTAGTTATCGTATTGTCCGTGTTACACAACATATGAACTTCATTGGGAGTCGATCCTAGCTTAAGATCCTCCAATTTTAAATTGTCAACCTATCATTGGTTCAAGCCTTTATCCTTTCCAAAACTATATAGTTTTGTAGTCCAGGTTCTTACAATAACGTATACTCTTATCGAGAAATTTCGGGTTACTTTTCACACATAATTATTATTATTTCTCATGACATCACCATTTCGATTACAAATTTTAAGTTTTGAGACACAATACTCCCACTTAAAAGTCCAACGGCTACAAAAGGTATCGTAGTAAGTGTCTTCCCTATTGGGATCACAATTCTTCATACCAACAATTTATTATATTTTTTATACGAGTCGATCCTATCTTAGAATCCCCAATTTTAAATATTCAATCATCATTGACTTCGGTTAGATGAAATTAGGTAACTTATTTATCTTTCGCCATTATTTTCATTTAACTACCCTTACGATCGTGTTACGTTCCCTTTGCCCCAATAGCGTTAGTTCACTTGTCCATTACTGAATAATCATACCAACGATATTCTTTTAAGTGTGTATCCCCAATTTTAATGATTTACCTATCATCAGGTTTATTACGATAGCATTAATATTAATCTACACCCTTCAAACTGTACAAATTCCGATTCATATAAAGCATTTAATTTTGAGGCATTCCTTAGTTTCTCAATTAAGGTATCGTTACTGCATACCTCACATTCATTTCAAAAATGATTTATATATCAATTTTTTTTGTATCCCCAAATTTTATGATTCAACTCACTTCTAGTTATATTAGAATGATTTATTTTTGTGTCGATTGCCTTTAATTTATATCATTTTACTCTCAAGTCCGAAGTCCTTACAACATCTACAAATCCTACTTGGCAACGTGATCTTCAAATGCGCCAATTCACTAAAAATAGTCCTTGACTAGGATCTCTAATTTTAGTAACTCGCCTATCTTTGAGTGTACTAGTTTGACATTTTGTATTCATCGGATTTCTTCATTGAGTTTTTTTAGGTACTCTTTAACTTCTCATTTACTAATCATTACGATGTGTTCTTATATTTTGCATTAATCCTCATTTTAGAATTCCTCTATTTCGATATTCAACCCATTGAATGCTGGTTTAGATTTAACTTTCTTCTACATAAGGTAGATCAAAACTTGAAGAAGGTGATTCAATTTCCTTTATCAAATCCAAATCGAAACTTCTTTAAAGTCTTAAGTTTTCATCAAAAATCGCAATCCCAAAATAGTCATTTTCATGAAAAATACAAAATTATCCTCGTATTTCGCGCAACTGTAAACACCTTTTAAATCAATTTGGTTTATGCCAATTTAAAAAGAATAGATCATAACACCTTACAATTTTTTATATCTGTTGATGGGATGATGGTTTAGATACAAACCGTTATTTTGCATTTCATTAAGTCCAACTTCAAATTCGGTAAAAGCTCTTTTGTATAACCGAATTAGGTTCGAACTGTCTTAAATTCAATCATCCAGGAAATCTCAACCACGTTTGCAAAACTCATTTCAAGATACTTCATTTTATTTAAATCATTTTTTGGCTTCTCACGACGAGTTGAAAACTCATAAATCAAGTTGACCCCATTTCAATGATACAAATCACTTACTATAGATTTCGAGCAAAATTATGACAATGTGTTTTTTTTTTGAAATACATGGAAGTCTATTCACTCTATTTTCTTCTTTTTAACACTAAGGAAAATGAATCATTTCCTTTCATACTTGCTTACGCTTTCAAAACTTGTAAAACAAGCAGAGTTTTTCCTTTAAACTTCATGAAAGTGTGATAAACATTAACTTATATCGACGCAAAAATCATGATCTAATATAGTCATTTTTTAAAGGAAATAGATTACGTAAAATGACAAAATTCGATTGTAGTGTTGACCTTTAAGTCGAACTTAGACTGATGATTCACATATTTAATTAAGAATTAGACTTTTAAGAGTACACATGTTCTTCATATCTCGAATTAAGTTTACAAGTTTAACTTCATAGCCAAAATATCTTAACTTGATTTATTTATGTCCAAGACTCATTGGCATCCTTACTAGAATCGTTAACTTCTTTCAAACATGTATTATGAATTTTAACCATTTTATTAGTATTTCAAGAGTCATAATTGTTTCTCTATAGTGTGACCACGTCACTACTCCCTTTTGTATATATAGTGTAGCATCTCAATGCCCTTTCAAAGCTCAAGATTCTTGTCTTACTATTTTATTTACTACTCTACTATTTTGTATAGGCTTACCTCTATGTAATTCCAAACTGAGGCTTATTCATTCTCGCGATAGTTCGTTCTTTTTTTTGCCATAGTTGTTGCAAACATCACTTGAAGCGCGTGTGAACTCTCCCAATGAATTCGCCTCGATTTTGTTGCGTCTTCCATTGCCCTTCCCTTCTCATGGAATTCACGTTCCCAGTCTTAAGAGAAGACAATTATCTATATATCTAGCGATATATGTATATATATACATGGTAGAAAATTATCATCATAATAAATCTTTTTTTATTAAATTTCTTATCTCACATCCCATCCTAGAATTTTGTCATTTATGTATATTAAGTCGAATTTTAACCAATGTCCAATACCATTGATTCGTCTAACTTAAACTTGACCTTTAAATCTTTAAGGCTCTAAAAGCTTAGGTTTCACTAACCTAACATTTCCCTAAGTTCTAATCCATATGCTCGGATACCAACTGAAATGACCATTCCCCAACTTAAGATCGGGTCGCCCGGCCCAGACCGCCGTTTAGGCCCAATACTTGAACCAGACCCAAATAACGGTTGCCACGCCTAAAAAACCTGCAAATTAACATATAGACAATATGGCAAGATAATGCAAAATCTGAATTTAAATAAATACCATATATTATCATCAACCAAACTATCAAATATCTCAAATTCACTTAACCAACTCAAAACAATACGAAATCTCCAAGAGCTTCAAAGGCTTATAAATGTGTCAAACTAACTGAAGGAAGGTTGAACTACCTAACTGACTTGCCTAGGTTACAATCCTTATTAATAGTTTTCAAAACAAAAAGTAAATATATCTTATAATGTTCATGCTACAAGGAGACTTCAAGCAATGACATTCATCTTGCCAAGATCTATTGTACTCATAGATAAACCTGTATTGTAAGTGGGGTGAGCTAAAGAACCAATGGAGCCTAATAAGAGAAAAACTACGCTCAAATATTAAACATACAAGTAATACCTATAAAATGAAATAACGCTAGCATGCATTTAAGATAAATGTAACATTGAAATTTGTAGCATGGCATCAATTCCCATAAAGAATAGGCATATCATATTCATAAAAGATTTTAAGCAGATATATAAAGTTTCAAGGGCTGTAAAACATAAGAAAATCAACTTTTGCATGCAAATGGATTCCAAGAGAGATACATAGAATGTATTAGATATAAATACAAGTCCATTGTCTCATTTTTTCATTACCTCCCCTTGTTGACCAATCATCATAATATAATAAATATGCGTGGGTGACTTAATTTCATCGTGTGTCCACGGCTCCCCAAGAGGCCCGGGTGACTTTGTTCCATCTTGCATCCACGACTCCCCATGAGGCCCTTGCAGAAATAGGTGTTTGGTTCCACCGTAGTACTACGGCTCCCCAAGAGACTCTTAAGCATATAAGGTAACTTGGTTCCACCATATGAGTATGGCTCCCCAAGAGGCCTTACATGAAGTCAACTAAGGTAGGTAATGACCTTATCCTTAGTCATTTGTTAAAATCATGAATTCTAGATATACTAGTAGCAAGTCACATTTAATAGATGAGTGGAGCTCCCCACTTACCTCGACTCGTCGAGTTAGACTCTCTCGGTCAACCTCACATGCATGGGGCTCGATGTGAACCTCTTTGTGGATCTATACAATTTAAACAACAGCCGCATTATTCGATAATTTAAAATCCAAAATTAGTTGTTATTCAATTACTTCAAGGTGGGGCCCATTAAGGCGATCCCGCAGGTCCCCCTTCGCCCGTGAGGGTCGAGTGTGGGGGCCCACCCCAACCTATTTGAAAATATAATATTATCATGTTTATTTATAATATATACTTATATATAATGTTTTATTATATTTCATCTTTGTTTTTGTTTATTATTATTTATGATTATTATATTTTTATTTTTTGTTGATTGATTCCCACATGGTCGACCGAACTAGGAGCAATGCTCTTGGTTCGTCAACCACATGGGAGGAGGATGTGCGGCGGCATCGAGGAGTCCGTCGCGTCTAGCCGGGGGCGCAAGAGCGCTTCGGCCAGTCGCGGCTCCGGTAGTCGTTGCGGGAGGGGTGGCTTTAGGTGCCACCTTTTTATAATTAATCGAATTAAGATTAAAAACCAAATAGGGAATACCTCGTTTGTGGAGTCTGTTGGCTTGATATCCCTCTTCTCTTGTTCTTTCTCCCCCTCCTTTTCCTTGATCTAGGGCTTGTAAACTAAATGTGGTGGCTAGGGTATAAGATTTGGTTTAGTTTATATAGGGTTAATTTTATCTACTCCCACCTCCATTACATTCTCAAATATAAATGCATAGGTGATACAAGGGTGAGAGAAAAACAATAACCCAAATCACATATTTCAAACCCCAAAGAAATTTATTAATCTTGTTCTCCTCAACCTCAATCATTTCTGGAGCAAACGCATTCAATTCTGTTAATCATTGCCTTTCCTTCTCACTCCAATGAATTCTACCACTTACGGGCTGCATCAATTAACAAAAGGGTGATCAGTTTTACCTTAAACCGATCCTCTATCTCAACAGCAACAAATCGTTGCTCCATCTCCAAAATCCATGTTTTTGCAACATCATCCTCAATAGAATCATTAAATCTTATAATATCATATTTCGTAAATTTGATTCGTAGTCTTAAGAAACACAGCCTTCTCAAGATCCATAACAATTAATAGTGCAGCAACCTGATGAACTGAATAAATCAACAAGTTCAGCTGAAGTAGTTCCAACAAACTCAAATCTTTCCTCTACTTTTTGAACCTCCGGACTGGCTACGGGTAAAGGATTAGGCTATGGTGGTGCCATCTGTGCCACTATCATAACCATCAGCTTATCCTAAAGTCTAACAGTTCTTTCATCTATCTAGCATGAGATTCCCTTATCTCTTTCATTTGTTGCTCCATTTTTATCTTTTCAGTGCCTGTCATATTCATCATAACCGTGATGTACGGGTCTATTAGGACCCTCACTACCGGTACTCATCATATCTGAGACACGAATGGGAGATAAGAACATAAGGTAACATTCAAATAAGACATGGGAATTATATCTATTTAATAAACATCAATAAACATAACAAATAGCATATAATACCCTCTTCATTTTTATTTCCCCCTAAAACAACGATAAAAATCATTTATCAAACTAGTTATCCATAACTTGAGAAACAACCTTCAAGTTAGTAAACCTAGACTCTAATATTAAAATATATTAAAGTAAATTAATTCGCAAGTAATAAAAGTAGGCTCTAAATCGAGTTCTAATATCAAACTCATCATAGTTATTCTTTCATTTATAAGCATGAACCTTGGTTATGATATCAAGTTGTAGCATCCCCTATCCCGATTAAGGCAATTCCTAGCCTAAAACACCTTAATTAAGCCTCGGTACATCAGCTAGACTTAACTAAAGTCAGTGGCCTTATCTTTCGTATCTAATAAACATAACCTGTATATCTCAAAATACCGAATAAAATGAAAAAGAATACGCAGAGGAATTAAAACTTTTTCGATAAATCCAAAAAATATACAAATATACAAAATCACCTTAATAAACTTTGGGTACAATACTATATCTCAACCATGTTATATTACACGAGATATAGTTCATATAGTATAGAGATACAAAATAATTCATTACACCAAAGAGAAGAACAAAAACTCATATATTTTCTATTTGCCCTTTCGTAAAGTGTCTTACGATGTACCTGAAATGTTTAAAGAGGTCGCTCCAACTTGCTCAGTAAGTGATGCTCGTATGCTTATCAACTATCTACTTATAGCCAATGACATAAATGAATAACAATATGAACCAATAATAGGTATTCAGCGAAACAGAAATAGTATAAACAATATATAATCAAATGCAACTCATTCAATGTATTGCATTATTACTGTGACCCTTTTTATTTCAATTTGAGTTAAAACTAGAGTTTTTTCCTCCTTTATACAGAAACTCAACCTACGAAGTCCACACATTGGTTGATGTGAGTTCCTATAAAGTGTATTTAAATAAAATTGTGACTCTAAATCTAACACGATAGTGAATGAACAAAGTTCTAGTTATCTTTTCCATTAGAGGTCGGCACTTATTCTCCTTCAACTTTATACGCACTAGAGGATGGTATTTATCCACCTTTCTCTTTGTGTTTATTATAGGTTGGTACTTATCCAACTCCTTATTATGTTCAACTGAGGTTGGTACTTATCCACCTTGGTACTTATCCACCTTGATTGTTGTATTCAACAGAGATAGGTACTTATCCAGTTATCTTGTTTTATTTTCATTGCACAACACTCTCCATTTCACTTCTGAGATTTAGTTTTAAAAAAATTGTAAATACCATAAGTCACGGTACATTGCCCCAAACCCAGTCCATACACTACATGAACTATTAATATTAAATTACATATTATAATTGATAAATAAAGTTTATCTGACTAAACTCATACTCCAGCACCTCAAATCCATCCTTGTTGATCAAGAACCTAAATTAGACCAATTTTCATCAATATATGTCTAATACTCAATTTTTAGGACCCCTAAGTTAGTCCCTAAGCCTTCGTTAAAACTCGAACAAGTTTCAGCAACATTACTGATTTTTAAATGGGGAGTGTGCTCCCTATTTTGGTGGAGCGTATTCCACCTTCGGGGTTCATCCCTCCTTCATTAGGGAGCGTGCGCTTCCTCGTAATAGGGAACGTGTTTCATCATCATGCGACTGAAAAGCTGAACAATGCAATAGCCCATGTTTGATCAACGAATCATCCCAAAACATTGGGGAGGGCCTCAACCGAGGTCTGACGCCCTCCTCAACTATGAACAACAACAATTATAACTAATTCAATTAAATTATATCAATTAAAACAGAAACTTCAACTCAAAAAAAAAAAAGATGAAGATAATAAACTCACCAAATCATATGTGGAGATCCTCTCCTACTCCACTTGATCTCTTTCAATGGCCGAACTTCTTCCCCAATCAATCGGTCCAACAAAACCCTCACAAGCACATTTCTCACTGAATTTTATCGAGCGGTGACAAGGATCAATTTGGTTTTGATTTATAGATTGATTTTTCTTGAGATTCGCATCGCACAAATTTTGAGGTTTAACTCTTAAAGTGGCATTTATCACTAAAGTGAGACACATTATAATTTCATCTCTCACTTGCATAGATCTCGAGGAAATCTGATGGTTCGTATAATTTAAATCAAAACTATAGGTTATTTGTATATCAATTATATATATGAATATATATATATATATACTTATATATATATTCCTAAGTATTAATTTAACACCTATACTTTCACGGGGTGCGCCAACGAGTACCCCTGGGCATGCGCACTCATTTCACAACCTCTAAGCCACACTAGGCGCATCGACGATTTATTGATTATTTATTTATTTTCCAACTATAGGCTTACATTTCATTTATATTAATAGCCTATAGTGTATTTAATTTATTATCAAACCAACCAAATATAATACAATCACACTAATGCATCCACACACTACTCGAAACAAGTCGAGCTTAACCATGAGCCTAACTTAGGTTAATTATGTTGGGTTTTGGGGTTCATACGAAGCGGAAATTACAAAACAATTTTGACAAAAACCCCGACAGGATCCGAATCTAATTCCATTAAAAACGTTTAAACCATTAAAAACTTAATCATACCTCAGTCGCAATATACCTTTCTGAAGGTTGATCGATCTCTAAGGCGCTGCCAATGACGAACGCCTCTACCCAGTAGTCCACACACGAACGGCGGTCGAGATTCGAAGTGCTAGCTTCGAGAGAATACCAAATCTTTTTCTTTCTCTCCAAAACGATCCAGAGCATACCAAAAACCCTAAGTCGTTTCTAAAACGAAAATAGAGTTTAGGCCTTTTTTCTTTCGTACGTGTATTGTAACTTAAAGCGTCTATTTATACAACCCTTGTATATAGACGGTTAAGTAAATTACAAATATACCCCTACTTAAAGAAGTATAAGTGTAATACACCACAAGGACGTTTCCGTCATGAATTTTATCATATAAAATTCATTTTTCTAAACCATCTTAAAATCTCACAAAACCATTCTTAGTGTGCGACCCAATAGGCTCATACAACGTTGGCGGTGTACCAAAACACATTTTGGTATACAAGTCATAAGCGGCCTCTAGCAAGACATTATGACTACCCAAGTTGTACGAATATCAAATCGAAACAACCTAATCAATAGTGTATATAACATCCTTTTGTCACACGATATCCATTTGCTCAAATATAAGGCATGAAATTGTCATCCAACATGTTCAATCGTATTAGTCTCGATCTCTAGGTAGACTGAAAACATCCAAGTGACATTGATCAATATCAATTCACTTAGACTAGGCCTTTTAATAGTCTAACACATCGAGGGATCCACTAGATATCTCTCTTTATATGAGAGGGACAAATTCTATCTCGATTACACAACTTCATCACATCGCTCACACAGTAACCAATCACAACCTTTATAATCGTCCGGTTAAAGACAACGTTTGATTATGTCAAATCATTGTGTTCTTAATGTTGAAGTCTCTGGTAATCTCAAGTCAGAGGAATGGAATATATACCTATCGTGAGAAACAACTCTGACTTAATCCATGTAATGTTCTCACAGAGGGTCGGTCCAGTACTTTGTTCCCTAACAAGTACTCATGATCTTGATTCGTATCCCTATACGTATAATCATCATATGATCATCAATCAAGACTCACACTAGTCTTAATTCATTATAGTTTCCAGTATAATGATCGACTAGGGACATTTAGGATATTTATGTAAATACCCATGGATCTTGTTATAATGTAAACATGCAAATTAATTATAATAAACGGCAAATGAAATCCTCAACTTTATTAACTAAAAGTATTCATAAAGACATTTAATGGATTGACCTAGGGCACATGCCCCAACATCTCCCACTTGCACTAGGGACAATCATACATGCATCTAATGCCTAATGATCTAACATGACCATCATGTTTTGCTTGTGGAAGAGCTTTTGTCAATGGATCCACAACGTTGTCTTCAGTAGGTACTCCGCAAATCTTTACGTCTCCCCTCTCAATGATTTCTCTGATGAGATGAAAACGTCTGAGTATATGTATGGATCTGTGGTGTGATCTAGGTTCCTTGGCCTGTGTTATTGCCCTGTTATTGTCACAATACAAATAAACAGGGTTAGCAATACTTGGAACCACACCTAGTTCAGAAATGAACTTTTCAATCCAAATCGCCTCCTTTCTTTGCATCGGACGATGCAATATACTCGGCTACGTTGTAGAATGCCATGTCTCTTGCTTCGAACTTTTCCAACTTATCGCACCCCCATTCAAAGTAAACACATATCCAGACTACGATTTAAAATCATCTATATCAGTTTGAAAACTTGCATCTGTGTAACCATTTACAACTAGATCATTTTCAAAACCTCCATAGACCAAGAACACTTCCTTAGTCCTTCTTAAGTACTTAAGGATGTTCTTTCTTGCTATCCAGTGACTCTCACCTGGATCTCGATCGATATCTTTTTGTAGTGCTCAAAGCATATGATACATCAGGTCGAGTGCATAGCATGGCATATATGATAGATCCAATAGTTGAATCATATGGAATCTTATTCATACGATCTCGCTCATCATTTGTCCTAGGACATTGATTCTTACTGAGACTTATGCCATGAGACATTGGCAACAATCCTCTTTTAGAGTCTTGCAAACTGAACCTATTCGGCACCTTGTCTATGTAAGCACTCGACTTAAGACCGATTAGCCTCTTAGATCTATCCCTATAGATCCTAATCCCTAGGATATAGGCTGCATCTCCTAAGTCTTTCATCGAGAAACACTTCCCTAACCAAGACTTGACACTCTGCAATGTTGGGATGTCATTTCCAAAAAGTAATATATCATCAACATACAGTACTGGAAAAACTACACTCCCACTGACCTTCTTGTATACACAAGGCTCATCTTCGTTCTTAATAAAACCAAAATCCTTGATTGCTTCATCAAAACGAAGATTCCAACTCCGAGAAGCTTGCTTTAATCCATAAATGGATCTTTGAAGCTTGCATACCTTCCTAGAATTCTCGGGATGTACAAAACCTTCAGGTTGTGTCATATACACGTCCTCAAGCAGCTTTCCATTAAGAAATGATGTTTTTACATCCATTTGTCGTATCTCATAGTCATAATATGCAGTAATGGCAATTAAAATTCTTATGGATTTAAGCATGGCTACTAGCGAAAAAAAAGTTTCATCATAATCAACACCTTGAGTCTGGCTGAAACCTTTTGCTACAAGTCTTGCTTTAAAAGTATGCACATTGCCATCCATGTCAGTTTTCTTCTTGAAAACCCGTTTACATCCAATGGTTTTACCACCTTTAGATAAATCAACCAAGTTCCAAACTTGATTATCATACATGGATTGCATCTCGGAATTCATGGCACTTAGCCATTTATCTGAGTCTGATCCAGACATAACCTCCTGATAAGTGGTGGGCTCATTTTGATCCATAAGCAACACATCATGACTATCAGTAATGAGAAATCCAAATCTCTCTGGCTCATGTCTTACCCTACCAGATTTACGTGGGCCTTGTGTGACTCGCGGAGGTTCAACTGGTTCAGAACGTTGTTGAACTTCCAGTAGCGGTTCAGGGTTTATCTGTGATTCTTGAACTTCTTCAAGATTTATTTCTCTCCCACTAGTGTCTTTTGAAATAAACTGTTTTTCCATAAAGGCACCATACCGAGCAACAAACACTTTGTTCTCAGCGGGATTATAAAAGTAATATCCTTTTGTTTCCTTAGGATACCCCAAAAATAAACACTTGTCAGATTTAGGTGCTAGTTTTTCTGAGACTTGTCGTTTCACATAAGCCTCACAACCCCAAATCTTAAGAAAAGACAAACTAGGTCTCTTCCCATACCATATCTCATATGGTGTTTTATCAACCGCTTTAGAAGGAACTCGATTTAGAGTGAAAGCTGCAGTTCGTAATGCATAACCCCAAAAGGATAATGGAAGATCTGCATGACTCATCATAGATCGAACTATATCTAAGGTTCGATTTCTCCTTTCAGAAACTCCATTCCATTATGGAGTTGTTGGTGGAGTCAATTGGGAGACAATCCCACAATTTCTAAGATGATCATCAAATTCTTGGCTTAAATACTCACCACCTCGATCTGATCGAAGTGTTTTGATAGTTTTACCAAGTTGATTATGCGCTTCATTTTGAAACGTTCGAAACATCTCAAATGATTCAGCTTTATGTTTCATAAGATATGCATAACCATATCTGCTGAAATCATCAGTAAATGTAATGAAATACCGATAACCTCCTCTAGCCATTGTGTTTATAGGACCGCATACATCAGTATGTATTAGACCCAATAAATCACTTGCCTTTTCACTGTGTCCAGTAAAGGGACTTTTAGTCATCTTGCCCAGTAAACAAGATACGCACGTTTCATATGTTTCTAAATCAAATGAATCCAAAAGTCCATCTTTATGGAGCTTCGTTATGCGTTTCTCATTTATGTGCCCGAGACGACAATGCCAAAGATAGGTTTGATTCAAATCATTTGACTTGAATCTCTTTCTATTTATGTTAAAGACTGGAGTATCATTGGACCTTTTCATGCTTAGAATATAAAGACCATCATACAAATCAGCATTTGCATAAAATATGCCTTTACAAGAAATGGAACATCTATTATTTGCAATAATAAAATCAAAACCATCCATATCCAAACATGAAACAGAAATGATGTTTCTGCTCAAGGCAGGCACAAAATAACAATTATTTAAAGTTAGAATAAGTCCACTAGATAAAACTAAGTCATATGATCCAACAGCCAGGGCAGCAACTCTTGCTCCATTCCCTACGCGGAGGATGACTTCTTCTTTCTTCAACTTTCTACTTCTCGTGAGTCCCTGCACATTTATACAAATGTGAGATCCACATCCGGTATCTAATACCCAGGAATCACTAGTAGATAAATTAATTTCAATAACATAAATACCTGTAGTGGTAGTCGCACTACCATTTTTCTTCTTTAGATTTTCCAGATAGAGTTTGCAATTTCTGAACCAATGTCCAGGTGCACGACAGAAATGACAATTTCCTTCCTTTTCTTTTGGGTGTTTTGAAGCAGGAACAGGCTGGGGCTTGACTTGTTCCACAGGCTTTACAACAGGTGCAGCAGTAGCCTTGACAACTTTAGCCTTTCGTTTGCCTTTCTTCTTCATTCCCTTTCCCTTTTGGACCATCAACACATTACTATAAGGTTTCTTGATATTTCGTTCAGCAGTTTTGAGCATCAAATACAACTCCGAAATTGATTTTTCCATATTATTCATATTGTAGTTCATCACAAATTGGGAGTAACTCTCTGGTAATGAATTCAAGATCAAATCCATAGCCAACTCTTGGCTTATGAGGAATCCGAGTCTATCAAGTTGGTCAACATAGCCCTTCATCTTCAGAACATGAGGACTAACTGACGCACCCTCAGTCACCTTGCAAGAATGTAGGTTTTTTACTGTCTCGAACCTTTCTTGCTTAGCTTGCTGTTGGAACATTTCCTTCAGCGTTATAGCCATGTCGTAGGCTTCCGTTAGTTCCATGTCCTTCTGAAGTTCGGGAACCATAGTTGCCAGCATAATACATGCAACATCAGTAGAATCGTTGACATGCTTACTATACGCATCCTTCAAAGCTTTCGTAGCATTGGCTGGTGGGTCCTCAGGGATTGGAGCATCTAGGACATACAACTTGCGTTCATGCTTAAGAATAATTCTCAAGTTTCTGAACCAGTCAAGAAAGTTAGTCCCAGATAGTTTATCCTTCTCAAGGATAGATCGCAGTGACAGGGGATTATTGTTACTTGAAGAGGCCATTGATCTACAATAAAGATTATGCAAATTTTATTTTAGTAAAGAGGAATAGACTCCCACTAAATTAACAACCCTCCTAAAACATATTGTTTATTTAGGGGACTAAAATCCATATTTCACCTAATTCTATGACAGCTATGGCATGTAACACAGAACTAGATTATTTAGGTAGGTAACTGTTACCAATTACATCTTATGTAATTTTTAGATCCTTTTATGAGATACGGGACATCTTATGTCTTAGCGTGTTTTTATCTCATCATTTGCCTAAAGCTCAAAACTATTTCGATGGCTTTATTAAGTCGGACCATTTTAAACATTTAGGTAACTCTTACCCAACTTGTCTCACCAAGATAACACAATACACCCAGCTATGGCTGAAACTATATTAGTGTGATCGAGGCCTTTGACAAGTGTTTAAAATGGATGACATGAGACTTCAAATTTAATAGAGGGATTTTAGTCAGTTTTAGTGATTTTTATGTAAACAATGAAATATCATATATTCTATTGATTTGTTCAATCACTAAACAATTTGGAAATTTTTATACTATTCACTAATAAAAGAATTTTCGTGCGCTAGGATTAGTTAGATTAGATAATGTCTCATTGGCCGGTCGTGACATGGAAGGGTACGAGGGGCGCGCCCCATTTTTTTATTTTTTTATTTTTTTTTAGAAGACGGATCTCAATTTCGAAAATTGAAATTCGCTATAGAAAATCATATTTTTTTCGTTGATTTTACTATACTAAATTTATGCCTTAATTTATCCAAAATTAAGTCAATTAAAATATTTTTAATTAACCCGGGCCCACATCTAACTAATCATCTTATCCTAATCCAATTAGGACTTTAGATATTTGAATCCTAGCATATCACCAATAACAAAATTCTTGATATTTATCTCCTATCCAATAGGGATAACGAAACCGATTTTGATTAAATCTCCTAATCTGATTTGTTATCTATCTTTATCAAATAGAAAGTTCATAACAAAATAGATATAACGAGATAAATAAACAATTTCAAAAATTAATTATTTGCAATTCGGTCCTCATCCAGATAATCACAAATATGTCATTGAATCATGAACTGCTATCTCAATCGAACCTAATCATATTAGTTTCGAATTAATATTCAGCCTTATACAATTCAAGAAACGTAAGACAATGTAACCTTAATATGCATACTGAATTAGAGAGATTTCATCCATGCATCAATATACGAAAAATAAAGATTATACCTAATGGTGTCATGGATCGCAGAACACGAAATTCAATTCATTGAAATTATTTGAATTAACTTAACATGGTTACTAGCATGTAAGAAACTGATTTTAATTAAATCACGAATATATGTATCATATACACAAAGCATGATAATAATTCTCACAGGAAACTTATGTATATCACATATACATCAACTATTAACATGCTTTCAATCATATATCATTTATATATCAGAACAAAACATGCAATGAATTTAATGGAATCAAACTCAAAGGCTCTGATACCACTGTTGGGTTTTAGGGTTCATACGCAGCGAAAATTACAAAACAATTTTGACAAAAACCCCAACAAGATCTGAATCTAATTCCATTAAAAACGTTTAAACCATGAAAAACTTAATCATACCTCAGTCGCTATATACCTTTCTGAAGGTTGATCGATCTCTAAGGCGCTGCCAACGATGAACGCCCTCTACCAGTAGTCCACACACGAACGGCCGCCGAGATTCGAAGTGCTAGCTTCGAGAGAATACCAAATCTTTTTCTTTCTCTCCAAAACGATCCAGAGCATACCAAAAACCCTAAGTCGTTTCTAAAACGAAAATAGAGTTTTGACCATTTTTTTCTTTCGTACGTGTATTGTAACTTAAAGCGTCTATTTATACAACCCTTGTATATAGACGATTAAGTCAATTACAAATATACCCGTACTTAAAGAAGTATAAGTGTAATACACCACAAGGACGTTTCCGTCATGAATTTTATCATATAAAATTCATTTTTCTGAATCATCTTAAAATCTTGCAAAACCATTCTTAGTGTGCGACCCAATAGGCTCATACGACGTTGGCAGTGTACCAAAACACATTTTGGTATACAAGTCATAAGAGGCCTCTAGAAAGACATTATGACTACCCAAGTTGTACGAATATCAAATCGAAACAACCTAATCAATAGTGTATATAACATCCTTTTGTCACACGATATCCTTTTGATCAAACATAAGGCACGGAATTGTCATCCAACATGTTCAATCGTACCAGTCTCGATCTCTAGGTAGACTGAAAACATCCAAGGGACATTGATCAATATCAATTCACTTAGACTAGGCCTTTTAATAGTCTAACACATTGAGGGATCCACTAGATATCTCTCTTTATATGAGAGGGACAAATTCTATCTCGATTACACAACTTCATCACATTGCTCACACAGTAACCAATCACAACCTTTATAATCGTACGGTTAAAGACAACGTTTGATTGTGTGAAATCATTGTGTTCCTAATGTTGAAGTCTCTGGTAATCTCGAGTCAGAGGACTGGAATATATACCTATCATGATAAACAACTATGACTTAATCCATGTGATGTTCTCACAGAGGGTCGGTCCGGTACTTTGTTCCCTAACAAGTACTCGTGATCTTGATTCGTATCCCTATACTTATAATCATCATATGATCATCAATTAAGACTCACACTAGTCTTAATTCATTATAGTTCCCAGTATAATGATCGACTAGGGACATTTAGGATATTTATGTAAATACTCATGGATCTTATTATAATGTAAACATGCAAATTAATTATAATAAACAGCAAATGAAATCCTCTATTTTATTAACTAAAAGTATTCTTAAAGACATTTAATGGATTGACCTAGGGCACATGCCCCAACAAATTAGCATTTGGATTATGGTTAATCACCTGTTTAAAGACATAGGTAGATACACATTAAAAATGCAAAGGAATCTCATAGGCACACTTTTCACTAATGAAGTCTTAACACATGCAATAGTCAAATTGGTCTTTTATTTAGATTGTAATGGGGCTAGGTTGGGATTACAATAAAAAATGGATATTCATGTATTCAAACATTATTGGAAAACATGAGGATAGACCATATGTAACATTAAAAGCAACACAAAGTGAATAACAACAACTTGAACTTTAATGCAGGAATCACTTAACTTTTTTTCTTCACTAAATCCTTTATTTTCAAGTGCTTTGCGTACACTATTTTTTTCACACTTTTTGGAGTGGTTGACAACTTACAAACGAACAACCCCCAAACATGGGCTTTTCTTACATTTGAATCACAAAATCTCTTTCACAACAAATTAACTTTGATCTAACTAGGCTTTCCAACTAGGCAATAAGGTGAAATATGAGGCTAAGTGATTTATTAGGGTTTAATGATATGTACACAAGGAAAACAAGGTGAAATAGGCTCAAACATGGAAAACTAGTGGAAATAGATGATAGGAGGTCTATGAGGCTATTTATCTAACACAAGGATAGGCTAAAATCATTCCCTTATAAATGGTTTCGTCTATGGAGTTTTACCTTAAGTGGAGTGCAACCTCGTTTTAGGACCTTAGAAATCTAACTTATTCCACTTGCACAGTTCTGACCTTCTTCCCACTTTGGTGTCAAGCACAGGACCCATCCCTCGTAATACAACTTACGGCATAACAATGATCTAGGCGGGTCAAAAACACAATAAAGTAGAGTCTCTTACATCATCCTAAGTTTGCGTCTCAAAGGCTGACGAGCGTCGAACTCATCAATAAAGTAAAGTTTCCTAAACAAGCTATTTTGTAGAATATCGGCAAAGGATCAATCCCACACAGATTTGTAGTCTTTCTGAGGTTAAAAACAACAAAAAAGGAAAATCAAAGGTTTTTAAATAAATATTAATTTAACTAACTAATCTAACTAAAATAAATAAATAAAATAACTAAACTAATTTTCAAAACAATTAATTAATACCTAAGTAACACCCAAATCTATAGTTCCATAAACCAGGATCAAGATTCAATGGCAATCATGGTCTTCAATCTTTTCCAAAAAGTTATTAATTTATCTCCTAGATTAGTTATAGAAAATCGACATCTGCCAGAAATTCCTCATTCCCCTAATCTCGATAGTCAGGATGTCCGCCACTAACTACTTCCCTAATTAATGTATAACCCTAAACATCCGTCAATCGAGTTTAACACACTAACCGCAGTAATTTAGGTCTGTGGGAACACTAATCCTAAATAACTGGGTCGCATCCACTCCCGATTTAACCTAGATTCAACTGTTGCACACTCAAGAACCAAAAGGGTTTGACGGAAAACGGGTGAGTGTTTGTCACTTTATTGATCCAAAAGCACAATTACACGGATACTAATGGTCCAAATAATTGTAGATTATCCACCTAAAAGCATGCATCGGCCGTATACATACCCTAGATCTAAACCATGATCCTTAAAAGCAACAACAATTAAATAGGAGAATTTAAACTAAATTAAATAATAAGATAAAAGATCTCACATAATATGCCATGAGTCCATGATCCTGACTTGTTTCCCCTCCGACCTAGGTAAGGAGTTGATTAGCCGAACATCATCGTCGAAGAAATTCGATGAAAAAACAATAATAGTCTATCCTTAAAAATAATAAAACTTAAGTTCCTAATATAAAACTACTAAAAATTGGTCTCTGGAGGTAAGAGAGACTAATTTTGGGGGTTGGGGTGGTGACCCGTGCGTCGAGGAGCATCGTAGGGCCATTTTTGGGCTTGAAATCACTTCTGTCCACGCATCGTAAGACGATTGGTTGTTTTGTCTATCGAGCGCTGACGTGTCGCCTTCCTATTGGTAGAGACTGTTGCTAATGACATCCTGGGTTGGGTAAGCGAGCGCCAAGTGTCGCACTGGAGGCGGAAAGAAAATCGCGTGAATTGACCAAAATTCTGAGAGCTTATGCTGATACGCATCCCGAGGAAATCAAAGAGTAGTTGTGCGAGGAGAAGAAATGGTGGTATGATATGTGTTGTGAGACGTCATGTGGCAGCTTTTGATTGGTCCTTTTTCTTTCAAGCGTTAATGTGGCGGTACCTGATTGGAGGAGAAAATAGATACCGCTGACATGGCGAGACATGATTGGTCGAGAGAAGATATGCACTGACGTGGCAGCTTCTCATTGGTTGAAATATGTTGTCTCTTATTATACCCACTACACAACTCGTAACTCGAGGCAAATTGTCCGACATCCGATCACTGAATGCAAATACTCCATTTTGAGTATTTTCTGCCACGAATTCAATCGTGCACTCCATTTTACCTGAAAATGACCAATAAATATAACTAATATATATTTTAGAGGCTTTCCATAATTAAATATACTAAATTAAACTAATAAAAACATATAATAACCAACTTATCAAATACCCCCAAACTTAAGAATTTGCACGTCCCGAGCAAAAGTGTTGATGACAACACAAACTAAACTAGACTCCTAATATAATAATGCACTGACTCAACTAATCCTATACTCGACTCAAAATTTATAGAGTTCATTCGGTTTACATAGCCACCAAGTTAACAAGCCACTCAAGAAATTTCAGAGTTATGATATGTTAAGACTCGCAATCCAAACACAATAAAAATCTCGCTTTCAAGACAATAACTCAGTCAAAACGAAGGCTATCAACTACTCATAAGTTTTCTTGGTCAGTACATTAAAACACGTAAGTTTAAAATTCTCACTTAATGTTGTGAAAGCACTCGAACTAAATCTTTTATTTGAAGAGTTTCACAACTTCTGCCTTTATTTATTATTTTTATTTTTTTCACATTTTTTTTCTTTTATAAATCATTTTTCAATTAATACGGCCCATGTTCCATTTCCTATGAACCATTTTTCTCACTTTTTCCCACCACAAGTTTCCCTGCTCCATTTCCTATGGAAACCTTTGGGATACTCTACACCAAGAAAACTCATGTTAGTACTTCTCACTTTCACTATAATCAAGCAAATCCCATGATGTGGCTTAAAATAATACCACTTGCACAAATTTTACCGCACACTCACTTTCATTATCTAGCACAAAATCTAACAATCAACTAAGCCCCTAATCATGAAATCACAAAAATGCAGAGCTACGAACTTGATCGAGTGTTTCTCCTAGTTCTCTCCAAGTTTCAAGTCAAAAAGGCAACAGTAATTTACTCATCCACAACCAAATGCATGAACAAAGTTTCGGGTGACTCTATATGCAAAAAATAAAAAACATAAATAAAAACTATACTAAATACATGTATGCATGAAAGTGTATCAAATCCTAATGAAATGAGAAAGGAATATGAATGGACAAGAAATGAAAGAAATGATATAAAACACCACCATTACCATCTGATATCTGCATATGACCGCATAAAAAAAAATAAACGATCTCACCTTCGGTCTTTCGTAAAAGAATCCATCCAAAACAATCCACAATCCCTAAAACACTCCCAATCTTATTTTAAACCTTGTCCTCAAGGTTCAAAACAAGTCAAGACATCCATCCAACAAAAATGAAAAATGACAGTGGTAAAGAAAAACATGGATAAGAAGATGATACAAATGCATGCATAACAAAAAGTCTCTAAAAACCAGTGAACGCACAAAATCTCTCACGTGTAGGTGACTAAGGAAACCATAAAAGAACAATCATAACAAGAGCAAGAACTAGTAAACATAAAAGTAACTCAAAAAAAATTCAATCAAGTCTTGCGAGCCCGAAGTCTGTCAACTAAGGGTGAAATCAACAAGATGATGGAATGAAGTTTAGGGTTTTGGGTCTACTCAAAAACCCGCCACTAATGCGACGACTTAAGTTAGGTATGTCCCAACCAAATCTCAAAACACCTAAAATCCTATAAACAGGTTAATTCCTAAAAGAAATTGCTCAAATTATCCTAAAAATGTAATCCAAAGTCAAACCTACAAAACTCAGCGCTCCAATCCTCTAATGAACGTCAAACGTAACATATCACCTGTAAAAATAAAGAGACCAAATTAGAGTGTTATTAAAAATAATAATAAAAACCGAAACTAAAATATATGCAAGAAATAAATCAAATCAAATAAAAATGAAGCTGGGATGCCTCCCAACGAACCGCCTTTCTTTTAAATCTTTGACTAGACTTGGCGTGATTGATCACGTGATGTCCTCTCCTTTAGATATGTCAACAACGAATGGTGCATTTACATATTTGGGCAATGAAGCATGCACGTCCTCTTTCAGGTTTAAGAGCTCATTCGGGACTTCCAACACGAAAGAATATGTCGCATCAGGATCGTCCAACACAAAGGTGTCGGTAGTGTAGAAGATCTGCAAATGCTCCTTTACTTCCACCCCCCTTATAAGGTATACCAAATGTGCATGGGAGGGTGGTGGTTGCACGAATACCAGAGGTTAGTCTTCCTCGCTCTCCATCTGTGGCTTCTCTAGCCTGTCTAAAATGAAATCAATTTTCATCTCATTTTCCCCCTCATTTAGTGCAATGACAATTTCTGGCTCAATTTGAAAGACTTCACATTCTTCCGATGTTTCTCTCAAATAGTTTTCCATCTGTGCACCCTCATTCACCTCAAGATTCTTCAACGTATCAACACTCACATCCTCATCTGGGTTAGAAATTGGTTGTGTACTACACAACTCTTCCTCTTAAGTCATAGTCTGAAGTCTGGCATTATATTGAATAAATTGAGTTTCCAAGTCCTTCAAGCCTAGAATCTCAAAATCAATTTGTCGAATCTCTTCAAGAATCTGATTAACCTTTTATTAATTATATATCAATTGCTTCATCATATCTTCCAAGGAGGTGTTTAAACGAAACTGTTGATTTCCTTCATGCTAAGGAATCTGTGGGTTTGACATGAGCCCAAAGAAGTCGGGTTGTGACGATGCATAGCTAGGATAGTGATCATTGTCATAATGTGGATAATATGGACAATTATGTTAGAAAAATGATATCCATTATGTGACCTATAGACCCCATTCACCATTCACATTATAATAATGTGAGTCTTCGAATCGACCATAATTATGGGGGTAGGAGGAGTCCATCGCGGGGTTGCCTGCATACATGTTAAGAGCAAGGGACTAGATATGCAAAATAAAAATAAAAAACCAAAGAAAGAAAAATACCAATCTCTTGCAACGGCGCCAAAAATTGACGCGCGCTGAACGCGTCAATAAAGTAAAGTTTCTTAAACCAACTATTTTGTAGAATAGCGGCAAATGGTTGATCTCACAGAGATTGATAGTTTTTCTTAGGTTAAAAACAACAAAAAAGAAAAATCAGGGGTTTTAAAAAAAATATTAATTTAACTAACTAAACTAAATAAATAAAATAGCTAAACTAATTTTCAAAACAATTAATTAATACCTAAGTAATACATAAGTCTACGGTTCCACAAATCATGATCAAGATTCAATAGCAATCATGGTTTTCAATCTTTCCCAAAAAATTATTAATTTATATTCTCCTAGATTAGCTATAGAAAATCGACATCCACCAGAAATTCCTCGTTCCCCTAATCTCGATAGCCAAGACGTATGCCACTAACTACTTCCCTAATTAATGTATAACCCTAAACATCCGCCAATCGGGTTTAATACACAAACCGCGGTAATTTGGGTCTGTGGGAACACTAATTATAAATAACCTGGTCACATCTGCTCCCGATTTAACTTAGATTCATTTGTTGCACACTCATGAATCGAAAGGGTTTAAAGGCAAACGGGTGAGTGTTTGTCACTTTATTGATCCAAAAGCGCAATTACACGGATACTAATGGTCTAAATAACTGTAGATTATCCACCTAAAAGCATGCATCGACCGTATACATACCCTAGATCTAAACCATAATCCTTAAAAGCATTAACAATGAAATAGGAGAATTTAAACTAAATTAAATAATAAAATAAAAGATCTCACATAATATGCCATGAGTCTACGATCCTGACTTGTTTCCCCTCCGACCTAGGCAAAGAGTTGATTAGCCAAACATCATCATTGAAGAAAGTCGATGACAAAACAATAATAGTACATCCTTAAAAATAATAAAACCTAAGTTCCTAAAATAAAACTACTAAAACTTGGTCTCGAGAGGTGGGAGAAACTAGTTTCGGGGGTTGGGGAGGTGACTCGTGCGTCGAGGAGCACGTAGGCTATTTTTGGGCTTGAAATCACTTTTGTCCACGTGTCGCAGCGCGATTGGCTATTTTGTCTATCGAGCGCTGACGTGTCACCTTCCTATTAGCCGAGACCGCTACTAATGACGTCCTGGGTTGGGTGAGTGAGCGCCACGTGTCGCACGAGAGGCGGGAAGAAAATTGCGTGAATTGACTGAAATTTTGGGAGCTTATGCTGACGCATATCCCAAGAAAATGGAAGAGCAGCTATGCGAGGAGATGAAATGGTGGTATGATATGTGTTGTTAGACACCACGTGGCGGCTTTTGATTGGTCCTTTTTCCTGCAAGCACTAATGTGGCGGTTCCTGATTAGAGGAGAAAATAGAGATCGCTGACGTGGCGAGACGTGATTGGTCGAGAGAAGATATGCACTGACGTAGCAGCTTCTAATTGGTTGAAATATGTTGTCTCCTATTCTACGTACCCACCACGCAACACATAACTCAAGGCAAACTGTCCGGCATCCGATCACTACATGTAAATACTCCATTTTGAGTATTTTTTACCACGAATTCAACCGCACACTCCATTTTAGCTTAAAATGACCAATAAATATAATTAATATATATTTTAGAGACTTTTCATAATTAAATATACTAAATGAAACTAATAAAAACGTATAATAACTAACTTATCAAAGGCATATGTAAACAAAATCCAAAACCAATAGGCACTTAAGTTAAGCTTGGGCAACTCTATGTGCAACAAAATGGTTCCAAAGATACTTTAAATGTATGGAACGAAGCATTATTATTCTCTAAAACCAAATGTATGAAATGATGAGAAATATGAGATGAATAGGCAAGAAATTAGTGATAGACTAAAAGACAAAATGAATAAGAGAGAAGATAACAACACCATCATTACCATCTATAACATTCTTAATCCAAAAAAAGGAGAGAAATGGATGTACCTATCGAGTCTCGCATTCTAAACCATCAAAAGAACCTTCCACATACCTACATACCCTCTCCCCCAAACTTAGTCTAAACTTTTTCCTCAAGCTTCAAAATAAAGTTGGAGTAAAAAACCATATAGACAACAAAAGAGGGTGAAGGGGAACAAGTGATAAATGATGGAAATGAGAGTAAGAAGAAACAAACTAACTAAAATGCAACAAAGTCTCCAAAACTAGTGAAATGACAAAAGATTCTTATTTTGGTGATTGTTTTATGTTTTTTTCAACTATTTAGGGGACTTTTCGGACAAATTAAATCATGACATGATAAGAGCAAGAAGTAATGAACAAAGGAATTGACTTAAAAATTTCCAACCAAATCATGCGAGCTCAAAGTCATTCAACTATGGGTAAAATCAAAACACCAAGAATACGATAAGAACTAGTCAATTTCTCAAAAAGAATGAACAAACCAAGTTGAAAAGAGAACATATAGCACACAACCAAGTTAAAAAAACACAAGTGACTACAAGTGTTACAATCACATCAAGCAAAACTCTTTTGAAGCTTAAAAAACATTGTTACTTATGGATGAGATTCTAAAAAAAATCCTCATTAAATCCCACTCGCATGGGCAATGGATCCACAAAAACTCTCTAAACTTATAGATGCATCATTCACACACATGAGTTCATTAACAATCAATTTTCAAATAGAATATGTGAAATGAGCATGAATTACAACAAGACAAATGCGTGGTGGGGTAACGCCTTACATGACATTATTCGTCTTGTTGAAATAAGGGGTAGGGATTTGTGGGAGTGAACCAGGTTTGCTAATTAAATATATACTTTATGGACATGCACTTAAATAGTTCCACTCTCTTCAAACTCTCTCTAATCTATATAAACTCTCACTACTTATTTGGGTACTCTCGAAACATCAAAAGTTCTCGCAAAAATTAATTAAATTGATATTAAGAGGTTATTGAACAAGTAAGAACAAAACTAAACTAAAAGCATGAAATAAAGCATAAAGTTGGGTTGCTTCCTAACAAGCACCTTTCTTGTAAATCTTTGGTTAGATTTGGCATGTTTCTTCACCTCATGCCTTCTAATAAAGAGTATTCAAGAAAAATACTCACCTCTAACCTTTGGCAATGAGATAGGCATGCCCTCCTAAAAAATCGGGAGCTTAATCAGGACCTCTTAAACAAAAGAAACCATTTTGTAATGATCTTTCAACACAAAGGTGTCGTTGGTGTTTAAAGTCTTTGATTTCTCATTTTCTTCCACCTCCATATCTAAATAAACAAATGTTTAGGCTAGGGTAGATGGTTGCTCCAACACAAAGGTTTTTTCTTCCTTGCTCTCTTATTATGGCTTACTCTCTTATTGTGGCTCCTCCGGCCTTTTCAAAATGACTTAAAGTTCCTCATCGAGCTCTTTTTCGCTCCAATAATCATAAACACACAGTGTAAGCCGATCAATTGAAAAATACTCGTACATGGCATGCTCATTCACCTCAACACTCATCATTGTGATATTATTTAAAGTCTCCTCTTGATCACAACTTGGAAGCAGGGGAAGCTCTTCTTCTTCAACCAAATTCGTAAGTGTAGTATTGAGCATTAGATCGTCCTTGTGGTTCGATATCCTTGATTTGAACACTAGTTTGGATCGCTATTATTTGCAGTGAAAGGCATACACTTGTAGCTTGCATCACTAGACAGCACATTAGCCAATGTGTTGTCTAATCAATCCATTAATGTCAAATAGTTATGTGACAAACCCTCTAATGAATGAATGAATCTGCACAACCATTCTAGCTAAGTAAGATATATAAATAAGTCGAGATACACACTCATATCTTATAAAACCTAAGTCTTAATTCCAGGGTTTATACTCGCATTCCATTCTATTCACCATTTTCCATTTAAAAGAATTAAGACATCACAGTGTGTATAGCTCACATTCAAGTCCATAAACTATATGAAATAAATATAACTAATAACCAAGAAAAGTTGATAAATAAACGAATCTCACTTACCTTGGTTTGTGTTTTCTAGCCTTTTCAGACCTCTCAAGTCTCCTAAAGAAATTATGGGCAAATATACTCTAACATTAGTTGATTTTGGTCAATTTTAGTCTTAGACTAGTCCTAGTATCATCTTAGAACCCAAGCTCGAGTCTCGTCGAAGTCCCACACCCATAACCTTCTTTTTATTTTTTATTTTGTTAAGTTTTGACTCGCGACTTCATAGATGGCGTCGTGGTCATGGGATTTAAGGAACCATCTACAAAGCCAACTCGGACTACTTAGACCGATTTGCGACATGACTTCCATGCCCACAAAGCCGTCAATGGCGCCAATCATTGTTGGTTTTTCATCTTGTTCCCCGACTCTGCAGCTTTTGAAATTTTCCTGAGCCTATTACAACGGTTGGGTTTTAGGGTTCATGCGAAACGGAGATTACAAAACAATTTTGACAAAAACCCCAACAGGATCCGAATCTAATTCCATTAGAAATGTTTAAACCATGAAAAACTTAATCATACCTCAGTCGCAATATACCTTTCTGAAGGTTGATCGATCTCTAAGGCGCTGCCAATGACAAACGCCCTCTACCAGTAGTCCACACACGAACAGCAGCCGAGATTCGAAGTGCTAGCTTCGAGAGAATACCAAACCTTTTGTTTCTCTCCAAAACGATCCAGAGCGTACCAAAAACCCTAAGTCGTTTCTAAAACGAAAATAGAGTTTTTTTCTTTAATCTTTCGTACGTGTTTTAACTTAAAGCGTCTATTTATATAACCCTTGTATATAGACGGTTAAGTAAATTACACATATACCCTTACTTAAAGAAGTATAAGTGTAATACACCACAAGGACATTTCTGTCATGAATTTTATCATATAAAATTCATTTTTCTGAATCATCTTAAATTCTCGCAAAACCACTCTTAGCGTGCGACCCAATAGCTCATACAACGTTGGCAGTGTACCAAGACACATTTTGGTATACAAGTCATAAGTGGCCTCTAGCAAGACATTATGACTACCCAAGTTGTACGAATATCAAATCGATACAACCTAATCAATAGTGTATATAACATCTTTTTGTCACACGATATCCTTTTGATCAAACATAAGGCATAGAATTGTCATCCAACATGTTCAATCGTACTAGTCTTGATCTCTAGGTAGATTGAAAACATCCAAGTGACACTAATCAATATCAATTCACTTAGACTGGGCCTTCTAACAGTCTAACACATCGAGGGATCCACTAGATATCTCTATTGATATGAGAGGGACAAATTTTATCTCGATTACACGACTTCATCACATTGCTCACACAGTAACCAATCACAACCTTTATAATCGTTCGGTTAAAGAGAACGTTTAATAGTGTCAAATCACTATGTTCCTAATGTTGAAGTCTCTGGTAATCTCAAGTCAGAGGACTGAAAAATATACCTATCATGAGAAACAACTATGACTTAATCCATGTGATGTTCTCATAGCGGGTCGGTCCAGTACTTTGTTCCCTAACCAGTACTCGTGATCTTGATTCGTATCCCTATACGTAAAATCATCATATGATCATCAATCAAGACTCACACTAGTCTTAATTCATTATAGTTCCCAATATAATGATCGACTAGGGACATTTAGGATATATATGTAAATACCTATTGATCTTATTATAATGTAAACATGCAAATTAATTATAATAAACAGCAAATGAAATCCTCTATTTTATTAACTAAAAGTATTCATAAAGACAGTTAATGGATTGACCTAGGGCACATGCCCCAACATCTCCCACTCGCACTAGGGCCAATCATACATGCATCTAATGCCTAATGATCTAACATGACCATCATGTTTTGTTTGTGAAAGAGCTTTTGTCAATGAATCCGCAACGTTATCTTCAGTAGGTACTCTGCAAATCTTTACGTCTCCCCTCTCAATAATTTCTTTGATGAGATGAAAACGCCTGAGTATATGTTTGGATATGTGGTGTGATCTAGGTTCCTTGGCCTGTGTTATTGCCCCGTTATTGTCACAATACAAACAAACAGGGTTAGCAATACTTGGAACCACACCTAGTTCAGAAATGAACTTTTTGATCCAAACTGCCTCCTTTGTTGCATCGAACGTTGCAATATACTCGAACTTTCGTAGTAGAATCGCACGTTTCTTGCTTCGAATCTTTCCACTACATCGCACCCCCATTCAAAGTAAACACATATCCAGATTGCGATCTAAAATCAGTTATATCAGTTTGAAAACTTGCATCTGTGTAACCACTTACAACTAGATAATTTTCAAAACCTCCATAGACCAAGAGCACTTCCTTAGTCCTTCTTAAGTATTTAAGGATGTACTTTACTGCTATCCAATGACTCTCACCAAGATCTGACTGTTATCAGCTTGTAGTGTTCAAAGCATATGATACATCAGGTCGAGTGCATAGCATGGCATACATGATAGATCCAATAGCTGATGCATATGGAATCTTATTCATATGGTCTCGCTTATCATTTGTCTTAGGACATTGAGTCTTGCTGAGACTTATGCCATGAGACATTGGCAACAATCCTCTTTTAGAGTCTTGCAAACTGAACCTATTCGCCACCTTGTCTATGTAAGCACTCTGACTTAGACCGATTAGCCTCTTAGATCTATCCCTTTAGATCCTTATCCCTATGATATAGGTTGCATCTCCTAAGTCTTTCATTGAGAAACACTTCCCTAACCAAGACTTGACATTCTGCAATGTTGGGATGTCATTTCCAATGAGTAATATATCATCAACATACAGTACCAGAAAAATAACTACACTCCCACTTACCTTCTTGTATACACAAGGCTCATCTTCGTTCTTAATAAAACCAAAATCCTTGATTGCTTCATTGAAACAAAGATTCCAACTCCGAGAAGCTTGCTTTAATCCATAAATGGATCTTTGAAGCTTACATACCTTCCTAGAATTCTCAGGACGTACAAAGCCTTCAAGTTGTGTCATATACACATCCTCAAGTAGCTTTCCGTTAAGAAATGTAGTTTTTACATCCATTTGTCATATCTCATAGTCATAATATGCAGCAATGGCAATTAAAATTCTTATAGATTTAAGCATGGCTACCGGCAAAAAAGTTTATCAACACCTTGAGTCGCCTGAAACCTTTTGCTACAACTCTTGCTTTAAAAGTATGCACTTTGCCATCCATGTCAGTTTTCTTCTTGAAAACCCATTTACATCCAATGGTCTTACCATCTTTAGGTAAATCAACCAAGTTCCAAACTTGGTTATCATACATGGATTGCATCTCAGAGTTCATGGCACTTAGCCATTTATCTGAGTCTGGTCCAGACATAGCCTCCTGATAAGTGGTGAGCTCATTTTGATCCATAAGCAACACATCACGACTATCAATAATAAGAAATTTTAATCTCTCTAGCTCATATCTTACCCTACCAGATTTACGTGGGCCCTGTGTCACTTGCGGAGGTTGAACGGGTTCATAACGTTGTTGAACTTCCAGTTGCGGTTCAGTGTTTATCTGTGATTCTTGAACTTCTTCAAGATTTATTTCTCTCCCGCTAGTGTCTTTTGAAATAAATTGTTTTTCCATAAAGGCACCATACCGAGCAACAAACACTTTGTTCTCAGCGGGATTATAAAAGTAATATCCTTTTGTTTCCTTAGGATACCCCACAAATAAACACTTGTCAGATTTAGGTGCTAGTTTTTCTGAGACTTGTCGTTTCACATAAGCCTCACAACCCCAAATCTTAAGAAAAGACAAACTAGGTCTTTTGCCGTACCATATCTCATATGGTGTTTTATCAACCGCTTTGGAAGGAACTCGATTTAGAGTGAAAGCTGCAGTTTGTAATGCATAACCCCAAAAGGATAATGGAAGATCCGCAAGACTCATCATAGATCGAACAATATCTAATAAGGTTCGATTTCTCCTTTCAGAAACTCCATTCCATTATGGAGTTGCTGGTGGAGTCAATTGGGAGACAATCCCACAATTTCTAAAATGATCATCAAATTCTTGGCTTAAATATTCACCACCTCGATCTGATCGTAGTGTTTTGATAGTTTTACCAAGTTGATTATGCACTTCATTTTGAAACGTTCGAAACATCTCAAATGATTCAGCTTTATGTTTCATTAGATATACATAACTATATCTGCTGAAATCATTAGTAAATATAATGAAGTACTAATAACCTCCTCTAGCCATTGTGTTTATAGGACCGCATACATCAGTATGTATTAGACCCAATAAATCACTTGCCCTTTCACTGTGTCCAGTAAAGGGACTTTTAGTCATCTTGCCTAGTAAACAAGATACGTACGTTTCGTATGTTTCTAAATCAAATGAATCTAGAAGCCCATCTTTATGGAGCTTCTTTATGTGTTTCTCATTTATATGTCTGAGACGACAATGCCAAAGATAGGTTTGATTCAAATCAATTGACTTGAATCTCTTTGTATTTATGTTAAAGACAGGAGTATCAGTGGACCTTTTTATACTTAGAATATAAAGATCATCACACAAATCAGCATTTGCGTAAAATATATATTTATGAGAAATGGAAAATCTATTATTCGCAATAATAAAATCAAAATCATCTGTATCCAAACATGAAACAAAAATGATGTTTCTGCTCAAGGCAGGCACAAAATAACAATTATTTAAAGTTAAAATAAGTCCACTAGGTAAGACTAAGTCATATGATCTAAAAGCCAGGGCAGCAACTCTTGCTCCATTCCCTACGCGGAGGACGAGTTTTACTTTCTTCAACTTTCTACTTCTGATGAGTCCCTGCACATTTATACAAATGTGATATCCACATCCGGTATCTAATACCCATGAATCACTAGTAGATAAATTAATTTCAATAACATAAATACCTGTAGTGGTAGTCGCACTACCATTTTTCTTCTTTAGATCTTCCAGATAGAGTTTGCAATTTCTGAACCAATGTCCAGGTGCATGACAGAAATGACAATTTCCTTCCTTTTCTTTTGGGTGTTTTGAAGCAGGAACAGGCTGGGGCTTGACTTGTTCCACATGCTTTGCAACAGGTGCAGCAGTAGCCTTGACAACTTTAGCCTTTCCTTTGCCTTTCTTCTTCATTCCCTTTCCCTTTTGGACCATCAACACATTACTAGAGGGTTTCTTGATATTTTGTTCAGCGGTTTAGAGCATCAAATGCAACTCTGAAATTGATTTCTCTATATTATTCATATTGTAATTCATCACAAATTGTGAGTAGCTTTTTGGTAATGAATTCAGGATCAAATCCGTAGCCAACTCTTGGCTTTAGGGAAATTCGAGTCTATCAAGCTGGTCAACATAGCCCTTCATCTTCAAAACATGAGAACTAACTGACGCACCCTCGGTCATCTTACGAGAATGTAAGTTCTTGACTGTCTCGAACCTTTCTTGCCTAGCTTGCTGTTGGAACATTTCCTTCAGTGTTACGGCCAAGTCGTAGGCTTCCATTAGTTCCATGTCCTTTTGAAGTTCAGGAACCATAGTTGCCATCATAATACATGCAACATCAGTAGAATCGTTGACATACTTATTATGCGCATCCTTCATAGCTTTCGTAGCATTGGCTGGTGGATCCTCAGGGATTGGAGCATCCAAGACATACATCTTGCGTTCATGCTTAAGAACAATTCTCGAGTTTCTGAACCAGTCAAGAAAGTTAGTCCCATATAGCTTATCCATCTCAAGGATGGATCGCAGTGACAGGGGATTATTGTTACTTGAAGAGGCCATTGACCTATAATAAAGATTATGTAAAGTTTATTTTAGTATAGAGGAATAGACTCCCACTAAATTAACAACCCTCCTAAAACACACTGTTTATTTAGGGGACTAAAATCCATATTTCACATAGTTCTATGACTGCTATGACATGAAACACAGAACTAGATTATTTAGGTAGGTAACAGTTACCAATTACATCTTATGTAATTTTTAGATACTTTTATGAGATACGGGACATCTTATGTCTTATCATGTTTTTATCTCATCATGTGCCTAAAGCTCAAAACTATTTTGATAGCTTTATTAAGTCGGACCATTTTAAACATTTAGGTAACTCTTATCCAACTTGTCTCACCAAGATAACACAATACACCCAGCTATGGCTGAAACTGTATTAGTGTGATCGAGGCCTTGACATGAGTTAAAATGGATGGCGTGAGACTTAAAATTTAATAGAGGGATTTTATTCAGTTTTAGTGATTTTACGTAAACAATGGAATATCATATATTTTTATTGATTTTTTAAATCACTAAACGATTTGGAGATTTTATATTGTTCATTAATAAAAGAATTTACGCGCGCTAGGATTAGTTAGACGGCGGTCCCGCTGGCCGGTCAACGGGCGGTGGTCTTGCTAACCGGTCAGCGGACAGGGTACAGGGGTAGCGCCCCCATTTTTTTTATTTTTTTTTTAAAAGACGAATTTTAATTCCGAAAATTAAAATTCGCTATATAAAATCATATTTTTCGCTGATTTTATTATCCTAAATTTACCCCTTAATTTATCCAAAATTAAGTCAATTAAAATATTTTTAATTAACCCGGGCCCACATCTAACTAATCATCTTATCCTAATCCAATTAGGACTTAAGATATTTGAATCCTAGCATATCACCAATAACAAAATTCTTGATATTTATCTCCTATCCAATAGGGATAACGAAACCGATTTTGCTTATATCTCTTAATCTAATTTGCTATCTATCTTTATCAAATAGAAACTTCATAACAGAATAGATATAACAAGATAAATAAATAATTTCGAAAATTAATTATTTGCAATTTCGGTCCTCATCCAAATAATCACAAACATGTAATTGAATCATGAACTACTATCCCAATCGAACCTAATGGTGTCATGGATCACAGAACATGAAACTCAATTCATTAAAATTATTCAAATTAACCTAACATGGTTACTAGCATGTACGAAACTAATTTCAATTAAATCACGAATATATGTATCATATACACAAAACATAATAATAAATCTCACAGAAAACTTATGTATATCACATATACATCAACTATTAACATGGTTTCAATCATATATCATGTATATATCAAAAGAAAACATGCGATGAATTTAATAGAATCGAACTCGAAGGCTCTGATACTACTGTTGGGTTTTGGGGTTCATGCGCAACGGAGATTACAAAACAATTTTGGCAAAAACCCAACAGGATCTGAATCTAATTCCATTAGAAACGTTTAAACCATGAAAAACTTAATCATACCTCAGTCGTAATATACCTTTCTGAAGGTTGATCGATCTCTAAGGCACTGCCAACTGCGAACGCCCTCTACCAGTAGTCCACACACGAACGGCGGTCGAGATTCGAAGTGCTAGCTTCGAGAGAATACCAAACATTTTGTTTCTCTCCAAAACGATCCAAAGCATACCAAAAACCCAAAGTCGTTTCTAAAACGAAAATAGAGTTTTTTTCTTTAATCTTTCGTACGTGTTTTAACTTAAAGTGTCTATTTATACAACCTTTGTATATAGACGGTTAAGTAAATTACACATATACCCCAACTTAAAGAAGTATAAGTGTAATACACCACAAGGACGTTTCTGTCCTGAATTTTATCATATAAAATTCATTTTTCCGAACCATCTTAAAATCTCGCAAAACCATTCTTAGTGTGCGACCCAATAGGCTCATACAACATTGGCAGTGTACCAAAACACATTTTGGTATACAAGTCATAAGCGGCCTCTAGCAAGACATTATGACTACCCAAGTTGTACGAATATCAAATCGATACAACCTAATCAATAGTGTATAAAACATCCTTTTGTCACACGATATCCTTTTGATCAAAGATAAGGCATGGAATTTTCATCCAACATGTTCAATCGTACTAGTCTCGATCTCTAGGTGGAGTGAAAACATTCAAGTGACATCGATCAATATCAATTCACTTAGACTAGGCCTTTAACAGTCTAACACATTGAGGGATCCACTAAATATCTCTCTTTATATGAGAGGGACAAATTCTATCTCGGTTACACAACTTCGTCACATTGCTCACACAGTAACCAATCACAACCTTTATAATCGTCCGGTTAAAGACAACGTTTGATAGTGTCGAATCACTATATTCCTAATGTTGAAGTCTCTAGTAATCTCAAGTCAGAGGACTGAAAAATATACCTATCATGAGAAACAACTATGACTTAATCCATGTGATGTTCTCATAGCGGGTCAGTCTAGTACTTTGTTCCCTAACAAGTACTCGTGATCTTGATTCGTATCCCTATACGTATAATCATCATATGATCATCAATCAAGACTCACACTAGTCTTAATTCATTATAGTTCCCAGTATAATAATCGACTAGAGACATTAAGGATATTTCTGTAAATAACCATAGATCTTATGATAATGTAAACATGCAAATTAATTATAATAAACAGCAAATGAAATCCTCTATTTTATTAACTAAAAGTATTCATAAAGACAGTTAATGGATTGACTTTGGGCACATGCCCCAACAACAACCTCAAAGAGGCTTCAAAAACCATCAAAGAGTGCCCAGAAACTAGACTTCCCTTAAACATAAACCAATCATACCATCAAATTATCACAAACTACATAAAATCATAGTAAATCCATTGCATAAACTTATGACAGCAACATGAGTTGCATTATACCTTTAAGTTCTGTGATTCTAATGGTTCTAGTGAACCTTTTTCAACTGCCGCAACACCCCAGACATCTAAGAACCACCAACACATGGAAATTTATATTAACGTGTCTCCGTGTACTCCTTGCCAACTGGATCTATTACACGTTTACACCACCTGCCCGTCCTTTTCTTGTCTCTCAAATTTCGTATCCACGTGTGTGTACAGTGTATATATGAAATATGCAGCAAAAGTTGTACGTTAATTTTAGAAAAATATTAATCCATGTACACAAAACCTAGTGTGGAAAAAAACCCTGAAAAGTACTGTGTAATAAGGTAGATAATTGTACCATATCAAGTACATATATACAATGTCATGTCACTCCCCAGTTCCCAAAAGAATCAAAATATCAAAATAAAAGCACACGTACAAGTACGTTTCAACGATAGGCAGTCAGATGTGGTCACGTAAGATCCCCTTGCCCTCACTTGTACTAGGATCTGCACTCAATCATCACAGAAAAAAAATGGATGACGAGTACAGTCAGTAAAACCCCAAGGAACTCCTCCGAGCATTCAATAAGCAAATGAAACTCAGTAAAGACTGTTAAATAAACATGTGGAATGTAAACAGGCAACTGTAAGTAGGGCATCGCATGCGTAAATAACGATAAAGTGCAACTGTGTGTGTCTGTTCCAGTCAGACTAAACCATACTCCGGGATTTCCTTCCAGGATCCCACTAGTGGGCGCACCCAACTAGCTATCACCTGATCCCTCTCGGTGGCCGGCGTAGACCTTCGACGCACCAACACATGTAGCAGTTCCCTCGGGTCGTTATCCACCGAGCACTCCTGATACACATGCTATGATCTAGAATGCATCGACACACAACGGAAATCAGGTGGGAGTAACTCAACCAACCATCTAAAAGATGACAATATATGAATGTAATTAAAAAGCACAAGGAATACTGGAAATGAATGAAAATACGAAACAAAATAAATACTCGAGAGTTCTCCCTTTGGGTTTTACAAACCTCACAACGCGCTCTCCTACCCCGTAATCAATCCCTGAGTCCAAGTCCACTGGGTCCTTGGTCGCCAATTGATCACCCGTGTCAACCTATGTCCATTTATCAATAATTTAATGCAAAATGACAATTTTCAATAATTTCTAAAAAATTTAGGTCAAATTGCCTATTTCGCGCTTTTCGAGGTAAAACCCTGCAAAAAGTCGCGTCCGAAATATCCAAATATTTTATTTTTCATAGAAATTCATAAATTTCTATTTCTTTTATGGAAATATATTTTTTTCAAAATTTTTCTAATATTTCCAGAATTTTCCAAATAATTTCCAACTTTTCTTCCATTTTTTTTTCTTTTTTTTTTTTTTTTTTTTTTTTACTTGTTTGGGTTTGGGTCGGGGTCAACCCGTCTAGGTCGGACCCGACCCGCCCGACCCCGCCCGATTTTGGTTTGGGTCGGGTCGACCCGAACGGGTCGGACCCGACCCGCCCCGGCCCATTCTCGAGCCCGCCCCGGTAGGGTGCGCACGCTCTCCATCCGATCGAACCGTTCATTTGGTTCGATCGTAATTTTTTTTTTTTTTTTTTTTTTTTTTTTTTTTTTTTTTTTTAGGGTTGGGGTTGCTCTCCACCCCAACCCCCGGTGGACTCGATGGCAGGGGGAACACCCATGCCATCACCACTCGATGACAGGGGGAACATCCCTGCCATCACCACCGAGACTCGGTTCGGCCTCCATGACCGAACCTTTGTCTCGCCACCACCGTCAACTCGAAATCCAAAACAAAAACCACTAAAACGCACCTCGATCGTGGCGTTTCCTCCCTCTTCTCTCCTTCCCGGCGCGTCCTTGTTTCTCCTCCTCCTCTCCTCTTCTTCTTCCTCGCTCACGACCTCCCTGATGTGTGGTTGTGTGTACGAAGAGAGAGAGGTGTAAGTGAGGTGAGAGAGAAAAAGTGATGGTAAGGATAAGGATAAGGATTGAAATGTTGACCTTTTGTCTTGACACCACAACGTGACACAGCTGGGACACTCGCCCGTTTTTCGGGCGTTTTGACGCCCGATTTCGCGTCCGAACTGCGATATACGCGTACCGCCGTGTCACTAGCCGCCTAATACCCATTTCATAGTAGTAATTTGGCCATTTTTTATTTAATTTGTGTGTTTTAGTTTCCCCGACCTAATGTTCGGTCCCGTCAACTACTCGGTACCTGCGTCGACACGCATATCGAGGCAAATACAATTCACACAATCTCACACGTATATTTTTTTTTATGCAACATACACCGATGCGATGTATTTCAATAAATTTCACCACAAATAAGCATCCAACACAAAAATACCTAGCATACCTAAGTCCCTGTGTGTCCTAGCCTACCGCGACGTCCATGTGGATCCGAGCCGGCGTCCACGTCTGCAAATTTAATAAAATGGGCTGTTACAGTTCTTCCCAACTAAATAAAATTTCATCCCGAAATTTAATTGTAACTACAGTTTCATACCAGAGAATAACTGAGGGTTTCGCGCCCTCATCGTCGATTCGAGCTCCCAGGTGAGTCCCTCCGTCTTATGATGCTACCAACGAACCAGGACCTTTGCGAGTTCCCTATTCCGGAGAATCTATACTCGACGGTCAACGATCTCTATCGGTCTCTCCTCATAGGTCACATCAGGCTGTATCTCCACCTGTCTTAACTCAATCGTCGGTCTCGGCCCTAACTTAGCGAGTCTTAACATGGAAATGTGAAATGTCGGATGGACCCCAGCTAACTCGGCAGGTAACTCCAACCGATATGCAGCAGTGCCTACTCTCTGTGCAATCCTGTATGGCCCAATGTATCCCGGCGCCAACTTCCCCTTAATGCCAAATCTTTGTTGACCTTTCCAATGAGAAACCTTCAGATACACCATATCGCCCTCGTCATAGCTCAGACCCTCGCGATACCTATCTGCGTATTTCTTCTGTCGATCTTGTGCAGCTCGCAGTTTCTGACGAATATGTCGAATTTTCTCTGTGTGATCAACAACTATTTCAGACCCTACTGTCACTTTATCTTCTGGCTCTGCCCAACACGCAGTTGATCTACAGGGCCTCCCATACAATGCCTCAAATGGTGGCATGCCAATACTTGCCTAATAGCTGTTATTGTATGCAAACTCACACAGCGACAAATAATCCTCCCACGAACCCCCAAACTGTAATATACAAGCCCTTAGCATATCTTCCAAAATCTGGATCAGTCGCTCTGATTGTCCGTCGGTCTGAGGATGATAAGCCGTACTAAACTGCAACTTGGTGCCAAGCTGTTCCTGCATTGCCTCCCATAGTTTCGAGGTCAATCTGGGATCTCTGTCTGACACGATAGAAACTGGCACCCCATGAAGTCTAATAATCTCCCGCTCAAACAATATGCTCAGTTGGGGAAACGTGTATTTCATCGAGATTGGAATGAAGTGAGCCGACTTCGTCAGTCTATCAATCACTACCCAAACTGCATCGTGACGCCTCGATGTCAGCGGTAGCCCACTAACGAAGTCCATAGTGATATGTTCCCATTTCCACTATGGAACGGGCAACGGCTGTAATAATCCACCAGGTTGTTTATGCTCAGCCTTCACCTGCTAGCAAATGTGACAACCCCTAACGTACGCACCTACGTCAGCCTTCATCCCTGGCCATCAGAATAGTCGCTTCAAATCATGGTACATCTTAGTCCGACCAAGATGAACTGTGTAACGAGACCGGTGTGCCTCCTCTAGAATCTCGTTCCGTATATCATGATCCGCAGGTATCCACAATCTCCCTCGGTATCTCAAACACCGATCTGTGGTTTATGCCCAATCAGTGCATTCCGGATTCCGTGACAGACCACTGACCCGCTCATAGAGCCCATCAGCCCTCTGACACTCGGCAACCCGTTCAATCGATACGGTCGGTATCCTCAACTGATAACATATGTGATGTTCCGTTATACTCGATAACTCGGCCATGCACATAACTGATGCTGCCTGTAATAAATCATGCTCATGTGTCATCTGTTGCAGAACAGTCTCACTGTCAAACCACTCCTGCTCAATGCGTCTGCTACGACGTTCGCTTTGTTAGGGTGATACTCAATAGCAAAGTCATAGTCCTTCAGCAACTCCAGCCATCTCCGCTGGCGCATATTCAGATCCTTTTGCGTGAAGATGTAACGTAAACTCTGGTGATATGTATACAACACAAATCGCTCTCCATAGAGATAGTGTCTCCAAGCTTTCAGTACAAAGACGATCGCTGCAAGCTCCAGGTCGTGCACTGGATAGTTTTCCTCGTGGGGTCTCAACCGTCTGGAAAGATAGGCAACTGGTCTGCCATCCTGCATCAACACACATCCAAGATCAATGCCCGATGCATCTGTATATACAGTCAATATCTTGCCCGGCTCAGGCAATGTCAATACTGGTGCAGATGTCAATCTCCGCTTCAATTCACAAAAGGCTTGCTCACATTCATCTGACCAGTCAAATCGGACATCTTTCTTAGTCAGTCTTGTCATCGGCGCTGCAATCGAAGAAAAATCTTGCGCAAATCGCCGGTAGTATCCGGCCAGTCCAAGGAAACTTCGTATATCAGCCACAAACTCAGGCGTCTTCCAATCAATGATCGCTCGAATCTTTTCTGAATCCACTGAGATACCTTGCTCACTAATGACATGGCCTAAGAATTTCACTGCACTTAACCAAAAGTCACATTTATTAAACATCGCGTACAGTCGGTGCTCTCTTTGTGTCGTCAAAACTGTCCTGAGATGTCCCTCGTGATCCTCACGAGTCATGTTATAGATCAAGATATCATCTATGAATACTATGACAAATCTGTCCAAATACGGCCTCATAACCCTATGTATCAGATCCATGAAAATTGCTGGAGCGTTCGTCAGCCCAAATGGCATAACTGTGAACTCAAATAACCCGTATCTCGTGCTGAACGCAGTTTTCTGGATATCCTCTTCTCGAATTCTCAACTAGTGCTAACCTGAGCGAAGGTCAATCTTCGAGAAGAATCTGGCACCCTTCAGCTGATCAAACAGATCATCAATCCTAGGAAGTGGGTAACGGTTCCTCGCAGTTACCTGATTCAACTTCCTATAGTCGATGCACATCCTCATTGTACCATCCTTCTTCTTCACAAACAGTATTGAAGCTCCCCAAGGTGACATAGTAGGGTGAATGAAACCCTTCTCCAACGGCTCATCCAACTGTCGTCTCACCTCCTCCCTGCTCCGCTGGTGCCATCCGGTAAGGTCAACTGGTAATCGGCTGTGTCCCCGGTATCAACTCAATTATAAACTCAACAGCTCGTTTCGGGGGCAATCCGGGTTAATCATCTGGGAATACATCGACAAAGTCTCGAACCACCGAAACTTCCTTAATGCGGACCTCCGTTCGAACCTTCGGCTCAACTATCGCCGTAAACGCCTCCATCTCTTGTGTCGTAGCTAGTCAGCCTCTCGTGATGGGTAAATCAGTTGCCGATCCAAATAATCTGAACTCCGGTATTCCAGGAATATGAAACTCTATCCTCTTGCCGTAACAATCTATCAGTGCATGATAGGATGCTAACCAATCCATTCCGAGCAGTGCGTCAAACTCTAAGTACTCCAATACTCGAAGATCGACTGGTAGCTGATGTCCCTCCACCTCTCTCATCACGTCGCGACATATTCGATTAGGGTATATCTTATCCCCAGCAGCCGTACTGAGGACAAGACGTGGTTCTAGTGTCTGTGTAACTAACCCTAACAATTCAACAATACGTCCAGCAAGAAAAGATAAAGTACTACCAGAATCGAACATAACATGCATGCGACAACCGAATATAAGTAATGTACCTTCAATAAGCTGTCTGGTCGCCCCACTATCTGGCTGTGCTAACGCATGAGCTCTGTCTCTGGCCTGGTCTGATGCTCGCCATGGCGATGGTGGTGTCCGATAGTCTGCCCTCAAGTGTCCCCTCTGCCCACACCGGTGACATCTATGGCTCTCCAGTCTGTCCGTCTCCAGATCTCGGACCCTGACCCCGGTCTACCTAACCCCTGTCATGTCCCCCCCCCCCGATCTCGACCCTGACGGTACTCCTGTGGTTGTGCCCTCTGTCGATCCACTGGTGCTGAGGTGATAGCAAGAACTAGCTGTGGCTCCTCATATCGGAACTGACCGCCCTGAAAATCGCCCCAGCGGTCCCTCTCCCGTCTATCATTTCTCCGACCAATATCCGAATGCTCCATTGGCCTCTTCTGCCTCTGACTAAACTGAGAACTCTGCCCCGTCTGTACCTCCATACCAGTCACACGTCGACCAGCTCTCTGCAGTAGGTATGTCTCATGAGCCAATGTCATATCAAAGATCTCCTGCAGTGTCGTGGCTCCGGTCGAGATAACTGTTGATGCAATCCTATCATCAACCCCTCGGGTGAAATAGTATATCTGTAAGCGTTCCATACCAGCGACATCTAAAGAGAACTATAGCAAATGTCAGAATCTCTCCATATACTGCATCAAAGTCCGATTTCCCTGTCGCAGGGCTAGGAACTCCTCCCTCAGCCTCAACCTAACCTCCATAGGTATGTACTGATCGTAGAATAACTCCCTAAACTCAGCCCATGTCAGCGGCTCCGGATGAGTATCCGTATATGTCATCCAACAAACTGCCGCATGTCCTCTCAAACGGGCTCCTGAAAGTCGCGCCTGTACTGTCTCGTCGTTCCTCATCAGTTTATGGAAACGCTGATGGGACACTATCCATCTCCCAGCAGCCTCGGGGTCACCGCCTCCATAAAAGAATCCAGGCTGAAACTTCAAAAGCTCCCTCAATAGCTTCGCCTCTAGTGCCAAGACGAATGCCGATGTAATAGGGGTATCAACAGTGGGAGTGGCGATAACCTGATCCGTAGTCGTGGGTGGAGGCGTGAGAGTCGACGTCTCTAAAGGAACGACAACTGCGGTAGTTGTCTCTGTGGGTGCCTCTGCCGCTACCCCCTGAACTGGTGTCTATGGTACAGCCGGAACAAGAGCTGTCTCCGCTGGTATAATCACAGCTACTGGCTCTCTAGCTGAAGTAAGTGCCGCCAGTGCTGCGGTCTGCTCTCGTAGAAGCCGTAATACCTCGGCCATCTGTGTCTCCTGTGCCGAGAGTCTATCCTCCACACTCGTCGTAACCGAGACATCCCTAGCCGCATCACTAGTCTGTCCAGTCTCCACTGGCGTACCAGACTGTCCGTCCATGATCTGCATCGAGAATGCGCTCCGGATCAGTCTTGAGGTATTTACGTATAACATATAATAAAATAAAAATATAACACGCATATAAGTTCTAACTCTACCCGCCTCACATCACTTCCCAACTAAAGTTCTAAAGAACTAACTTCGGGTTTTCCACATCCACATTTGGTATCAGAGCAAAGAGGAAATTCTATGACAATAAAACTCCCATATGTGCGTGCGAGCGAGTTAACCCCAGCGAACTACACATATGGGCATAGTACTTTCACTCCCAATGTAGATGTATATGCCTCCCCAATTACTCTGAAAGACATATACATCTTCTATGTTTCCCCCCATATGTGAGTGCGAGCGAGTTAACCCCAACGAACTACACATATGGGCATAGTACTTTCACTCCCAAGGTAGATGTATATGCCTCCCCAATTACTCTGAAAGACATATACATCTTCTATGTTTCTCCCATATGTGCGTGCGAGCGAGTTAACCCCAGCGAACTACACATATGGGCATAGTTTTGCAGTGAACAACAATAAGTTATCACAAAATAGTAAATAACAACAGTTAAGGTTTCGCACGAGATATTGAAGAAAATTGGAGCGAGAGTCTTACCAACTCATTTGTATTCGATAAAAAAGATCAACACCACAGTAATAGCCTTTAGTGGCAGACTTAAGCTCTCTCGAGCTCGCCTCTTCTTCCCTCCCTTTGTTCCCTTTCCTCTCTTTCCTTCCTTTGTTGAAACTGGTAAGTAGTGAGAACGATAATGAATGATGATGATGATGATGATGATGATGATATCAGTCTCATCTAATCTCATTTTCTTAATAATTAAGTAAGATCTTTCTCGAGATCCGTAATGCAAATCTCAAGGTAGATCTAAGGATTTATAAGCCAACAATAAGGCTTCATCCTTAGTTGATGCCTCTTCCTTTCATAATATCAATTGATTAATTTCATGATGCTTACGCACATATTTCCATAACTATCTTGGTGGTTTTTTAGCTTAATGTGACACATGTCACTATAATGACACAAATCATGACACGCATGCATATCTTGAAGCTTATCAATGATTTAATTAACCAGATTGATCCAACTATAGACTTTAGGTTCTATTAATTTCAATAAGTCATGCAAACATAACATGACACACAATCTCATGCACACACTAATCAAGTCACGTCGGGCTTAATCATGATCTAACTCGGGTTAATTAAGATTCGGATTAACCCTAATCACCTAATTAAGGTAATGGATCGTTACACGTCCCAACCATGTTTATTATAAAATAGCAGTTCAATACAATATTTATGAATAGAAGGGAAATCAATACATCAAAGAGAGAATAAAGACACATATCTTTTTTCTCCATTTCCTTAATTTTAGCATCTGTCGAAGTACCTGAAATGTTAATTGGGATGAACGCTTCAACTTGCTCAATAA